>JADMNL010000026.1:117971666-120740833 GCA_016271365.2 Neoceratodus forsteri
AGTGAAAAAATCAGTTTTGGGACAGAACATTAGTATCACAAGCATCAGCATGTTGGAATACACTCCCTCCTTCACTGCGATCTGAGAAAACTGTTAAAAAATTTCTTAAGGGGTTAAAGATGTATCAGGTTTTTTCATGTACATGTGTTTGATATTGTTTTCTGTCTTATGTTTTTGTAATTTTGTTATTGTGTTTCTTATACTAAGTATGTATTGATTATTCGTTTGTAATTGGTGTGATTATGTGAAACTTGGAAATTTTGCACAGGACTGTCTTGAAAACTGGATTGTATTATTCAAACGACATGTACTTTTCCTGTATAAAAATAAAGTTTTTACTACTTACTACTACTACTACTAATGTGCTCTGAATTCCAATGGACTTGTAGCACTGGAATTAGCAGGCAGAAAATGTTATTTGGCTTTAAAAATAGTTAGTTGTTATTATCTTGCATTTCTGACTTTTGTTTCTTTTCCATTTACTCATTAGAACATTTTCTACCTGAGAGCATTATGTGTGATGTAAAGAGAAATACTTTATTCAAACACTGACA
The DNA here is from genome assembly GCA_016271365.2 of Neoceratodus forsteri. NCBI lineage: Eukaryota > Metazoa > Chordata > Ceratodontiformes > Ceratodontidae > Neoceratodus > Neoceratodus forsteri. The sequence continues at coordinate 117,972,221 of JADMNL010000026.1, forward strand.
AATCAAGGGTTATACAATGTAGGTGAGAGATAAACTTTCCAGATAAATATTTGTTTTTTTAGCCACTGAAGCTCTCTAAATGAAAATAAAGCATTTATTTCAATGTTAGGTGGGTCATCAGCATTTGTTATACTCTAGGTTGGTCACAAAGTAGTCCGTAACCAATGGAAGACCTGCTTGAACATGCCTGATGACATCTCCATGGGCTGTGCTGCACTGAACACAGAGTAGTGAAATTAAATGGAAATAGTTAAGTCTTCATTAAAATAACTAATCTAAAAAGTCTGCAATTTAAAATATATTGTATACATTGGACACACAATGGCCTACCTCAGAATATTACATTTATCATCACCTGTGAGGAGGGTAGGACTTTCATAACTCACTTGTAGCTCTGACACTCATGAGTTATAGTCCTGCCTTCTCACTCATAAAGATAAATGGCATATTCTGAGTCAGGCCACTGTGTATCCCTTAACCCTCACTCATGGAGATCAATGGCATATTCTGAGTCAGGCTGCTGTGTATCCCTTAACCCTCACTCATGGAGATCAATGGCATATTCTGAGTCAGGCTGCTGTATATCCCTTAACCCTCACTCAAGGAGATCAATGGCATATTCTGAGTCAGGCTGCTGAGTATCTCTTAACCCTCACTCATGGAGATCAATGGCATATTCTGAGTCAGGCCACTGTGTCTCCCTTAACCCTCACTCACGGAGATCAATGGCATATTCTGAGTCAGGCTGCTGAGTGTCTCTTAACCCTCACTCATGGAGATCAATGGCATATTCTGAGTCAGGCCACTGTGTCTCCCTTAACCCTCACTCATAGAGATTAATGGCATATTCTGAGTCAGGCTGCTGTGTATCCCTTAACCCTCACTCACAGGGATCAATTGTACATTCTGAATCAGGCCACTATGTCTCCCTTAACTCTCACTCATGGAGATAAATGGCCTATTTTGAGTCAGGCCACTGTGTATCTTTTAACCCTCACTCATGGAGATAAATGGCATATTCTGAGTCAGGCCGCTGTGTCTCTCTTAACCCTCACTCATGGAGATCAATGGCATATTCTGAGTCAGGCTGCTGAGTATCTCTTAACCCTCACTCACAGCGATCAATTGTATATTCTGAGTCGGGCCACTGCGTCTCCCTTAACTCTCACTCATGGAGATAAATGACCTATTCTGAGTCAGGCCGCTGTGTATCTTTTAACCCTCACTCACGGAGATAAATGGCATATTCTGAGTCAGGCTGCTGTATCTCTCTTAATCCTCACTCATGGAGATAAATGGCATATTCTGAGTCAGGTTGATGTGTCTCCCTTAACCCTCACTCATAAAAATAAATGTCATATTCTGAGTCAGGCCACTGTGTATCCCATATCTAATCCTCGTCAAACCTCATCATCACTGTGGCCTCACTTATTGTGACATCACAGTTGACTGATATGGGAGCAGGTAGCGGGCTCTTCTTGATCAGTTGTGATATCACAGACAGTGAGGTCATAGAGCTGATGATGCATGAGGAGGAATGGAACTAGCTATGTCAGCCTACAGGAAGAGTACTGTTCCACACATCACACTATGTACTGTCCGGTTGAAAATCTTCTAATTAGCAAAAGGGAACATAAAAAAAAAAAGAATACTTTAGACTTAAGAAATAATAGTTCACTACTTTGAAAGTTTAATATTAGTTTCAGTCACTACACTAAGTCTTTAACAGAGTTGCAGCAGGTGCAGAAACAGAACAAGCACTAGTGCTGATACTGGCTAGTGGCCATGGAGGGCTCGTAAGAGGGGGAGACAGTTGGATGGCACTGTGGAACCAATAGTAATTTACCTGCATGCTAAAACAGTAACTGTGACACTGGATGCAAGCATAGTGGAAGGGGCTGGACACCTGTCTGATTGTTACTGTGTGGCAATACTGCTACAGTTGCAGCAACAGACATGGTTAGCTATTTCCAGATACTTTGCGATATTTCTAAAGTGATTCTCCCTGGTGGCTCCACAGTGACGTTGCAGGCAGGCAAGGAAATACCTGACCATGTCAGTTGCTGCAACTGCACTGAATTATAATTTACTATATTTTAAAGCAGCAGTGCAACAAAATGCGTTTTTCCAAAAAGCTAGTCTCAGTTACAATAAATACAAATATTAGCATACTTGTCAAATCTACTTTTACAGGTACTGTACCTCCTACACTTGTACTGCACCATGAGGTTTTTTTTCCTCTATCCTAACCCTTGCCAGGTCTACAATGCAATTCCTAAGCCAACTGTGGCAGCCTTTCTTTTTCTAAAGAAAAACTAAATTAAAACATTCAAATCATACTCAGATTTTGGTAGAACTAAACATTTTACCACCAGATAACACTGGATGAAGCCTGGAATCTTTTTTAGTTAAAAAAGGTAGGGTCAAATGTTTTGCCTGTTTTCGCTGCATTGGTGCTTTAAGAATAATGGCAGTTATAATATATACAATACAACAGTATAATAATTAAATAAAAATACACAAGTGCTTAAATGGCAATTAAGAAAAGAGAAAGAAACAAGTGCTTAGCTGGGATTGAACCCAAGGCAGCACGGAATACTGTTACACTGCTTTAATAGTAACTAGCTCTTAGTACAAGTAGCCTGCATGGCACAGCACCACTCCATGGATGGCATCTGAAGGGGCAAAATGACAGGCAGGCTACTTGTACTAAGAGGAAGCCCCTAGTAGGTATCAGGCCCCACCATCGGGCAGAATGCCCTGAGGACCCCATGAGGACAGGTAAGTGCTGGAGATGGAGTTAAATAGGATTGAATGGTCACGAGGCAGCTCCAGTGATCGGAGATAAACAAGGAATTTGTTGCCCCCCCACAACACATTTGGGCATGCTTTTCAGTGGAGCCTTGTAATGCACAGTTGAAGACTTACTTCTTCTCCTTTGCACTACCAGCTCAGCTGACAGAGTGAGGCCCACACAGGTTTTATATTTTGCTTTTAGAATTTGGGTAATTTATTAATCTAATATATATTAGCTATATGTATGTTGGTCTGTTTGCACTCTGAGCTGTCGGGAAAGGATGCTTTAGAAATAAAAATGCAACAGAGAGAAAAAAAAACAGGCACTTGCAACACCGCATGAAAGACTGTTCTAGATTCAGTCTAAGCTAAAACAAATACTTGATTATTAAACTGATGACAAAGTCAATTGCAACATGAGACCCTCCCCAACTAACCCAACATTTTGCACAAGACATTCGCTTTTATGAGGGACACCTTACTGTTTGTAAAGGGCTTGGTCATCGACTTACTGTACTCATTTTTTTTTTTTTTAATAAAGGTGTTTATCCATTTTGGCTGGGACTGAGTGGGCTAGTGAATTGCATAGGACTCCATGGCATTAGAAGCTTCATTTAATAATGCATTCAATGTTTCTTCATTTGTACTGGGGGTCGATAACGCAGTCCTACAATATGATCTAACTTATTTTGGTTTAACTGAAACCATAAGGTATCTGTAGGGGTGGAGTGTGTCTTTATTTTAGCTGTTATGTCTATTTTTGTTTTGGTATATACCACGGGTACATGACAATTCACTCCCGTGATTTCATACTGTGACAATTCACTCCCGACTATACACTCCCATGTCAATTCATTCCTATGACACTATCCGCCTACGACAATTCGCTCCCACTGTATTCATTGTCATCTGTGGGAAAAATGCCCCCATGGCAGTGTCACTGATATGAAGATAGTATTACCCCTGAAACATAAATGTATTAAATTCTAAGACAAATCAGGCTAGGTTCACCAAAACCTCAGTCTGGGGGTCCTCTACCTCTCTCTCGATTCAAATAATACTGTAAAGCCTGCAACCCACCCTCACGTGGAATGTTCGTATATAATGCCTCCACGTCGAGTGTGACCAAAAGGTCCATATCTATACAAAAAAGTCAGTTCATAAGAGCACGTCACAACTGTAGCGATGACAGCAGCTATGAGCACTGAGCAGGGGATTTGGAAAGGAGATTTTGGAACAAGGTTATAATAAAAATGATGTTTTGCAGGCTAAGAATTCAGTATCTGAAATACTGTATGTAAAAAACTTTCCACGTTTGGTTTTTAGACGTGCTGATAATTTGGGTAACGGATTAACACAGAGTTACCAGCCAAGATGTAAGACACAGTCCCTAGTGCCTATTGGAGAAGCTGTTTTCCTCAACTCTGGTTGCCTTTTCTGTCCCCTCTGCCTCCTCTGTTTCTACTCCTGTCACACTGTCACAAGAGTAAAAATGCAGTATTTGATTATTCAGACTCCGTAGAAAATGAGTTGTACTACCTTCTGATTTGGAGGTAGGAGCTGCTGTGCCTGGTAGCTACTTTTTGCCTGATACGGACCATGGAGAAAATGAGTTTATCTCCCCTACTAGTTAAATACTGTATGTGACTGTACTGTAACTGGTCTCACTCAATCAATAACCACCACTGATGCCATTCTGTGATAATGCAGGAGCGAATTGTCGTAGGTGGATAGTGTCATAGGAATGAATTGACGCGGGAGTGTATAGTCGGGAGTGAAATGACACAGTATGAAATCACTGGAGTGAATTGTCGTGCTCTCATATACCACTACTCCGTCTCCTTTTTTGTTTGTTCTATCTAATCGTAGTAGATTGTACCCAGGTATAGTTTTTGCCTAAGTGTCATCCTCTTTCCACCAAGTTTCAGTAATTAGAACTATGTCTATATGCTTGTTTATTGCCAGTAATGCCTGCAGCTCACTGTGTTTGTTACTTAAGCTTCTTGCATTGCATAATATAAAGTTGAGACTGGCTTTGTGCTTACCTGAACAGTGTTTATTACTGCTGGTCTGGGTGATGTATATCTGCTTAAGGGAGCTGTCGGATGGATTACCTACTATGTTAGATTTCTCTTTTATAGTTGTGGTGTCATTACCAGGTTTATTCCGAATGCTCTTTTGTTTTAAATGCCCTTTGGATGATTAATTTGTCCATGTCACGAGGTTTACTAGCCCACTTCCTGTACTGTTTGGATGACTCACTCCCCCCATTCCCCTCTAGTTTAAAGTCACTGCCTCCATGCTGGTTTTGATCAATCTTATAAGTATAACAGCACTGTCTTTATTTAGGTGTAACCCATCTACTATATAAATGACTTTTTTATAGAAATGTGCGCAGCTGTCAATAAATCTAATATTCTGTGTTTCACACTAATTGTGTATTCTCGTGTTGATTCTTATAATGGTGTCATTCTTTTGTTTGTTAGCTCTAGGGATCAGTAGGATTCCTGAAATGATCACGTCTGCTCTCAGCTGCTGTATTTCTTTGGCAGTTTCTAATAATTCACAGCATAAGTCTTCCTCATGTTCACAGCCTACATCATTCATCCCAACATGGATGGTGACTATGGGGTTCTCCTCACTGTCCTTTACAATCTTTGGGGCTACCATTCTTATATGATATATTTTTTCGCCTGGAAATGATGAGACCACTCTGTTATGTTTATTTGGGTTGCATATCACAGCATCACATTGTTTAATTATGGAATCACCCAAGACTACCATTTGTCTTTGTATAGGTGACATACTATCCTCTGTGTCCATTTGTGTTAATGGCTCGTATTTATTCTGTGAGCACTGTGCTTCATGCAACAGCCTGTTTTGCTTCAGAAATAAAAATGCCTTGTCTTGCTTTGAGTATAGATAGATAGACAGACAGACAGACACATACACAAACAGATAGATAGATACATACATAGACAGAGAGAGAGAGAGAGAGAGAGAGAGAGAGAGATGGATAGACAGACAGACAGATAGACAGATAGGCAGATAGAGAGATAGCTAAACTGACAGACAGATAGACAGACAGACAGATAGATAGAGACATAGAGACATATAGAGATAGACAGATAGACAGAGACAGACAGACATACAGATAGATAGATAGATAGATAGACAGACAGACAGACAGACAGACAGATACTTTATTTATAAAGCACTCTTTCCTGAAGGCTCAGAGCACTATGCAATTTTTTAAAAACCACACCATCAAAAGATCGTCCAATAAACACAATTGCAGACTATAAAACAAGGGTCACACACAGGTCCGAAGGATGCCCTCAAGCTCATTAAATACTGATCATTAAGAAAGGGGTAGCTAGAGCACTTCAAACAGCATCTAAAAAGCTGTGATTGGACCCCCCTTGATGTCTTAGATTGTGCTCCCTAGATTTACTCACCACTGTGATCTATATAATATTTCCACCTGGACCTCTCCTGAGAAGTGCCTGGACAGCAAAATTGTCACCTTTTTTCACAAACTCCACATTGGTACTCTTCCCAATAGCATCTCATCTCTTTTCCCCAAAACATTTCATCCGAGGTCCACCAGAAGGGCCTCCTCCCTCTCTTTCTCTGTTCCTCGCTGCCACACCACTCACTGCCAAAACACCCTATCCTTTAAGGGACCTAAACTCCACAACTCCCTCCCCCCTGACCCCCTACACTGTCCCTCTGCCATCTCCTTTAAATACATCTTGAAAAGGCACCTCTCCCCACCCCTTGCCACTGCACCCTGCCATAACACTCTCCACAGTCCCTCTTTTCTTGTACCATTCCCACCTCACATCCTCTGTCTCCCCCTCCCACACCCACTCTTTTTTTTTTTCCAATTGTTTAGCCAGGTGAGACACACTAAGCTGAAAGCTTGTTTACAGGTGCAACCTGGGAGCACAGGGAAGTTAAGTGACTTGCTCAGGCTCACATAGTATGCAAGTGGGGGCTGTGGGATTCAAACCCAGGTCTCCAGATTTGCAGCTCAGAGCCTTAAACCACTGCGCTATACTGCCTCCCTACACTCTGTCACCACCTCTCCTGCCCCACCCCTGTTGCACCTCTGTCTCCGACTTCTGTCTTATTATCACACTGTCCCTCTCGTCATTTCTCCACTCTTCCCTCCTCCATCTTTTTCCTTGTTTCTATCTAAATTGTAACAGCAAAGCACCTAATCCACTTAAAACTCTATTATACATTTTTGCCTTGTGTTAATGTTTTTTTCTTTTTTTGTACGACTTTATTTTGCAATTACTGTTTAGATCTTGTTATTGCATCTTCCTTTGTACTCTGTAACACTGCTTGCTGTTTTCGTTGACTGGACACTTGTGAAAACGAGCAATTTTGCTCACATGCCTTTCCAGTATAATAAATAAACTGAAACTGAATTGATGCTAATATCAGGCCCTAGACTATTTCACTACAACATTCAACAATGCCTGTGTCCTATTTTCTCCATACAAAAAATCTAAAATCAAAGGCAATACCAACCCTTGGCTCACGGGCTCCCTAACTGAGCAGATGAACCTATGAGACAACCCCTGGCATAAGGCTAGGGCAACCGGATGACAATCCAACTATACTGCATGCAAAGCAGACAGAAACAGATGTACTAGGCTGATGAGGAATGCAAAAGCAACCTACTACAAGGAGCTAATGGAAAAAAGCTGGGGCAATGGGAGGGAATTGTGGGATAATGTTAAATCCTTGACTGGCAGGGACTCCAGAGCCCCACCTGACTTCATTGTCACATCAGGCTCTTTACAATAACGTAAGGACATAGCTAATGCCTTTAACAATCCCTTCATGGACCTAAGCTCAGTTCTACTCCTAAAATACTTAACAATCCTACTCAATAGTACGTCCTCCCTTATTAACCCACACCCCACTCAAAACTTGGGTCAACCCCTATTCTATTTCAGACAAGTAACAAGGACTCAAACCATTAAATACATCAGGAGGGTCCTTGGGAAAACCAGGATTGCGAGTAACACGATAGATATGAAACTCGTAGCTCTCACCCTGGACGTACTAGCCCTTCCTCTCACTAAGCTATTCAACATATCCTTAAGAATGGGGGTCTTCCCTGATAGATGGAAAACAGCTCTTGTTACTCCAGTATTTAAAAATGGGGACAGAACCACCCTAGGTAACTACTGGCCAATTTCTGTACTACCCCCCTTCCAAAGTCCTCGAATGGATCGTTTCCTGATCAGCTAACTGAGCACCTAAATAAATACAATCTGCTCTGCACCCAACAACACGGGTTCCACAAATACCATAGCACTATAACAGCCCTAATAGCCTTCACTTCCCATCCACCAGATCCTACTTAACAACCTCCTGATGCTAGGCTTGTCCCATGACTCTGTCTCCTGATTCTATAGCTACCTGTCCTACAGATCACAGAAGGTGAAAATAAGCGAATCTGTGTCCGATGCCAGGGACATATCCTTGGGGGGTCCCCCAAGGGTCTATTCTTGGCCTTTTCCTATTCAGCTTATTTATAAACTCTCTACCTTCTGCTTGCCCAGTCAACATGCTGCTGTACGCAGATGATGCCGTGATCTTTATACCAGATAATCATCCTACTGACATAACAACTGCTCTGCAGGATAGCTTCAAACAACTAGAAACATGGTTTTCCCAACACAGACTCCTTCTAAACTGTAAAAAGGTGAAAGTTATGTACTTCACAAAGCCCCACAATAAGAAATAATCCAGCCCACTATCCATCCTTCATCAGAATGGAGACACCCTTGAACAAGTAACTTCCTTTAAATACCTAGGCATTCACCTCAATGGCGCCCTACCTTATGCCTCTTACATTGACTATGTAGTTAAAAAAGATAATTCCAAACCTGGCACACTTTATCGTCATGGGCAAGCAATGTCTCCTGAGGCCCTTAGCCTTGTTACACAGAGCTCAGTACTATCAACTATCGACTATGGGCTTGTCATCTACAGCACTGGCACTGAAACTGCTCTGAAAAGGATAAAAGTACTACTAAACAAGGCCTGCAGAGTGGTTTTTGAGGCACATAAACTGACTCATTCCTGTAGTCTCTTTACTAAAACAGGTTGGCTTCCACTGCACCTACGGGTCAGATACCAGGCTTTTCTAATTGGGGAAAAAGGCCCTACTTGGTTTAACCCCTGACTCAACTGCAGGAATTTTCCAGCGCTCTATAACATCACAGATGACAAGGAGAACAATTAAAGGTGTTCTCAAGATCCCTTTTAAGCGCACCTCATTTGCCCAGCGAGCCCTCGCCTACCGCAGACCTCAATGGATAAATGAACTCCCGGCCCCTTCATTGAATGTGGAAGGATTGGCCCTTTTTAAAGAGTCCTCCACCTTCTTCTAGCCAAAGTTAATCACTGTGACTGCCCATCTTAGCCACTTGCCACACCTACCTCTGACTCACCCTCTCCCTTCTCCCCCCTTCCCACCTCTCTTCTCCCCCTACTGAACAATGCCTGTTTGGGTTGCTACTACCTTCATTTGCTATCTTCCACCCCTACCCACCTCTCCTCTCCTCCCTCCTGAACAATGCCCATTCACGCTGCTACCACCTTCTTTGACCTGCACTTAGCAAGTCAATGGCATCCTTTTAGCTTCATTACAGTGGGACTACTACTCAGTCTGCCTTCGCTTCTCATGTGTAATGATGCTATTGCCAAATTCTTGCACTTGTTGTAATTGCCTAATCTTTTGTTATACCTTTTTACCAATTGTCCTATATATTGTAACAAACCTATACCTTTTGTATTTGTATTGTGTTTCTTGACTTTGAACCTTTGTAAAATAGCCTCTTGGCTTAAAGGTTGTAGTCCGAACCTGGAATAAATAAATAAATAAAACAACATCACACTCTATCTATTACATAAAACCAGATAGTAAAGTATAAAAACTTTCAGTAGTTATTATATTATGTAGGTCATATTCTTGGTTAAATGAGAATGTTTTAAGCCCTTTTTTAAAGGTTTCCACCAGGGTTGTCTCCCTCAGATAGCATGGCAGTGAATTCCACAGGGCTTTTGTTCTCCATACCCCAATCGTTTTTTTGGAGGCATCCTTTCAACTGCCTTAGTGTCTACCAAGGAGCCATGAACCACATGCAGTACACCAGGCAGGGCCTCATAGGGGTTTTTTTGCACTCCTCCATACTGAAGGTTATAAAAGTTAGGATGTCTTGGCAGGAGGTGAGCCATAATATAGTACACCTATATTAGTATAGCGATCACCCTAGTAGTTTCCGCTGTAAGTTGGAGGTTGGATGGCAGCCATCTTTCCGTCTTGTAGTTATCTCTCTCCTTACAGAAGTCATGCCTTTGTCTGCTGTCAGTTACCAATTACTGTCAGTCATTGCTCAATTTAGTCTCTGTCTGTTATCAGTCATCACTAGTTGCTGTCAATCTGTCCTCACTCAGGCTCTGTGTCCACCACCTGCTGCATAGTACTTTTGGGCTCCTTCCTAGGTTACCTTTAGCCTAAAGGAATTATGTTCCCACAACACATCTAGGGGTAAAGCCCTGCTCAAGAGGGTTATTTTGCCTTCACAGTACCCTGACAGGGTGTTAGTTCCCCATGAGACAGAGAAAGTGAATGGCCAAAGTATCTACGTATGACAGTCAACAAAACATTCATTCAAATACCTTCAGACTATCAACAAAATTGCACAAGCATAACTCCTCACTAAGTTACGTACACTCACTGAACTCCATCTCACATTGGATACTGTCTGTTCCATTCCCACTCATGACAGATCCATGCTGTCATTCCATCTCACATTGGATACTGTCTGTTCCATTCCCACTCATGACAGATCCATGCTGTCATTCCATATCCTATTGGTTCCTGACTGTTACATTCCCACTTATGCCAGATCCATGCCTTCACTTCATCTCACATTGGGTACTGTCTGTTTCATTCCCACTCATTTTTATTTATTTAAACATTTGATAACTGGGAAAGGCACACTGAGCCGGGACTCGTTTCCAGGTGCGACCTGGGGCATTAGGGGGAGTGGGGAACAAAACATAAACAGAAATACAGAAGCAGTAAGGTACAGGCAGGGGAGCTTTTCCAATGTAGAAAAAGTACTAGAACAAGGGGGCACAATATGAAATTGGAGGGGGGTAGATTAAGAAGTAATGTGAGGAAGTTTTTCTTCACAGAAAGGGTAGTCAACACATAGAGTAGTCTGCCACAGGAGGTAGTGGGGGCAAGCACAGTGGAGGGGTTTAAGCATGCTTGGAACAGGCACAAGGGATGCTTGAGAGGGAAGGGAGCGATGACAAGCCATTGCTCACATAGGATCAGTGGCCACATACAATATATAGGGCCTACAGGCAGACTGGATGGGCTTAGCGGTCCTTATCTGCCAACAATTTCTATGTTTCTATGTTAGTTGCATAATATAAATACAAAAATTTACAGACAAAAATAGCTTTACAGAATACAGGGTCATTTTGTATGGTAAGACAGCAAGCAGAGATAATTTTGCAGGTCAGTAAGTAGATAAGCATATGCAGAGCAGTGAATATACATCGGATTACATTTATAATATGTGATTACAGTACACAGGTGCTGTTAGATAACATGAGAGCATGTAGGGCGGGACAGGAGGCGTAGCTGAGATCCAACACTGGTGAGAGAGAGGGAGTTACGAAGGGTGGGAGGTTGAGAGTTCCAAAGTTTGGGAAAATGATAGGTGTAAGCAGACTTGCCCATGTTGGAGGATGGTTTGGGTATGGATAAGGAGTGGGCATCCCTTGAGCAGAGGGAATAGGAGGAAGGGGGTGCTGGGGTAAGGTGGTCAGAGAGGTAGGAGGGGAGAAGGTTGAACCAGTATTTAGAGATAAAGGAGACAGAGTGGATGTAACGTGTGTGGGATAGGGGAGGGAGTTCAAGGGTTGATAGGAGGGAGCAGTGGTGGATTCTAGTGGGAGAATTTAGGCCAAAGTGACAAAAGGCATGAAAAAGAGAATCAAGTCTAGTCAGTAGGGACAAGGGGACAGTGCAGTAAACTATGTCAGAATAGTCAATGATTAGTAAGATCATTTTGGTCAGAAGTCCTTGATGGACAGAAAGGGAGAGAGAGTCCTTATTTCAGTAAAGGATGTCAAGCTTTGAGTGGAGTTTTGATGTAATATAGTCAATGTGGTGAGAGAGGTTGGGTTGGGGGTCCAGTGAGACACCTAGGTACTTGTAGGTTGGGACCTCACTGAGGGGAGTGCCTTCTAAGGTGGTGATGGGGGGGGGACTTTGTCAGTTTTTTTTTTATTTACTACTTTTTGTGTGCCCCTCCAGCCGTCAGTGTCCGTCCTGGTCACGGACCCCTCGCCTCCACCTCCACCTATTGTCTGCACTCCCCAGTCACCCCTGGCTTGCCCCCCAGAGGGCAGGGGTCATGGCACTGTGGCCCTTCCAGCACTGCAACACTAGTAACTGGTCGGGGAGCTGGTGGTGGAGGCTAATCAAGGTCCAGGGGCAGGCCTTCATGTAGACGGCCAGGGACGCAGTGTTTCCCCCCCCCATAGGCAGGGGCAGGGATGTGCAATGGCAGCCAGTGTCCGCCCCGCCCCTGATTCAAGTGGGCATCAGTGCATGTGGCGAACCCAGCCTCCACTGGGTGTCACTACTGTGCCGACCACACGCACTCCTCCCTCCCCCAGAGAAGGAGAGCAGTCAAGGGATGCTCAATCCTTCTCCCCCGGCTGACCCTCCAGCAATCTGGGTCCATTCCTTAACCTGGGTCACCGGTGTCACAAGCAGAAATCCAACCGCTGCGCCGACGGGATGGCCCCAACTTTGTCAGTTTTTGAGCGGTCATGACAGATCCATGGCTCCACTCCATCTCAAATGGGTCGTGTGTGCTCCATTCCCACTCATGACAGATCCATGCCTATACATCATTTCACAGTGGGTCCTGTGTGTTCCATTCCCACTCATGACAGGTCCATGGCTCCACTCCATCTCACACCGGATCCTGTCCATTCCATTCTCACTCATGACAGAGCCATGCCTCCACTCACACTAATGGCACATTGCTGCCTTATCCTCATGTCAGTAGGATCCCTATCTTAATGGGGACAGGATGTTCTGCAAAAAAAAACATTTCCAAAGGATTACACAACATAAATGTCTGTACCAGGTTTCATGAACATTCTCTGCTCTGTTGCGAAGACAGCCTACTTTAACTGTGCCACCAGGGTCTGCCATCTGCATTTTGTCACTTACATTAAAATCATACTACTATGGTGATGTCACTTGAAACATCCAAGCTTCATACACAGTGACAGAGTGATGATGTCTAATCTACCTCACAAAAGTACATTTCCTATCCCAGGGAACCAATATAAGTAGACAATATTTACCACAGAGTATGTATTTTCTGAAACCCTGATATGTGGTTGACCTTTTGTAGGTGTTTGTGAAACTCCCAGGTGCACATATATCTGCTGGTGCCTCTGTAATCTTTGTGGTTCTGTTGTTCAGTCCCCTGGAGCTTCTGATGGAGATTCTCTTTAGTTAATAGCCTGCTTTGGCTCCAGCCACTTGACCATTGGTGGAGTGCCAAGTGTGGCAGTGGGGTGGTTACTGTGGCCGTGTAAGTGGGAAAGGGAAGCTGAGTGGTTGAGGAAGAGGAGTTGGGGGCTGGAGTTGTAAGGTTGTTGGAGATCATCGGAGAACACCTGTTTCTGTTAATGCTCATCAGTAGTGCACACGGGAGTGACAGTGTCCTAACCTGTAGTGCCAGTACCCCATTCTCTGTTATGTAGACCATCCAACGAGAGGACTGAGGAGGAGGCACATGCTGTTTAAGCTGCCTCTGATAGCCAGTCCTTTTCAGCAGTTGGAGGGGTTCTAAGTACTGTACTCCTCAGATTATCTTTGGCCTCTGTAATAGAGGATGGGATTTGTAAAACAGTAGTAATGCTGTTTGCTGAATTTGTGAACTATGTGTAACCAACTGAGACAGCAAGACCCCATAAAGTAAAACCTAACAGGTGTATTCTGTGCTATGAAATAAGGCATCTTTAATGTATATTTCGGCACAAGCTGCTGGGTGAAGAAGTTCTGGTAAGGCCATAGCCTCCAGCATGCCATGGGACTCCCCTGTGTGATTTCCACCGACACAGAGAGGTAGAAACAGGATACTTTGTCATTACAAGATGTGTCTATTGTGTAATACTGCCTTGTCTGCTAAAGTTCTGTCAACACCTCCAGCAAATTTGTGCCCCGTTAGCCAGCGGTATCAAGTGGGAGTGGTTATGTACTGTACTTTGGAGGATAAAGCCTGCTGCTTGACTGCCTAGTAATATGTGGACATTCAGCTCATAGACGTTGTGTATTAATAGAAGGTGTTTTCCTTTATAGTTCCTATGCCTGTGGTCCCCTGAAGCTACATTTGACAGAACCCTGGCCTGCCTCTCTGTTGTGGAAGAGGGCCCCGAGTGACCAGCCATTTGCCAGACTGGGAGCTAGAGGTATTGCATTCTCAAACGCCTTTCTTATGTAAACCTTCTTGTCTCCTTTAAAGTTTTAAAAACATACTATTTAGTGATCAGAGTTTGAAAGCCACAGAAAATGCAACCCAGCACTTCTGGCAATAGAGTCAGAACACTGCATTTCCACAGAGCTTTTTCCTGGCCTCTTGATGGACTGTCAAGTGATGGATTTTCACTAGGGATGATATGAGTGGAATATTGCTACTAAAGTGTAATTTTCAGTCTTACATTGAAAGGGAGAGACAACTGATCCCATTTTCTATTCTTGAAAAGATGAAGTTGAAGTACTGGACCCTGAGCTAGGAATGAGTGAAAGCAGGGTTGATCATGCATAGAGAATGTGACATGCAGGACTCACTGGTAAGAGCAACTAAAAGCAGCACTATTTGTTAGTCAGCAAAAAATTTCATTATGTAGGTTTTTAGCAAAAATGTATTTCTGACATCCTTAGATTTAACCTCCGTGTAGTTTTAGTTTCCTCATATATTCTCCTTCAGAATTAGAGAGTTTCCTGTATGGAATTAATCTGCCTAACATTACTGAGCCAGGTGCTTTAAATATGGATACCCCAATACAGGCTTAGTAAAATAATTACAGTAATCCAAATCTTCCTGAAAGTTAAAGTCCCAGGGCCAGACAGTATTCTTGAACTATACAAACTACTGGCAGCAGGACTATATGGGACTTAGGCGTAATCATATTGGATGAACTTAAAGCAGGAAATCAATGCAAAAAATAAGCATGAAAGGCAAGCAGTATTCTCAGACACATAGGCAGGGGAATTACAAGCAGAAAACAAGAAGTGATCGTTCCACTCTGTAGATCCCTGGTGAGGCCACACCTGGAGTACTGCATCCAGTTCTGGGGCCCCACCTGAGGAAGGACATAGAGTGCTTGGAATCAATTCAGAGAAGGGCCACAAAGATGGTGCAGGGCTTCCATCACAAGCCATATGAGTCCAGACTCCAAGACCTAAACGTGTACTCCCTGGAACAGAGAAGGGACAGAGGGGATATGATCGAAATGTTCAAATTCATCAAGGATATAAACACTGTTCGGGCAGACAAACTCTTCCATGCAAACGGAGAGGCGTGTACAAGAGGGCACAATCTACGCCTGAGAGGGGGATGGCTCAGAGGCAATATCAGGAAGTACTTTTTTACAGAGAGGGTAACAGATGCATGGAACAGCCTGCACCCAAAGGTGGTTGCAGAAAAGACGGTGAATACATTTAGATACACATGGGACCGGCACTATGGTATAAACAAAAACAGCAAAATATAGGGGAGAGGGTTAGGTTCATGGGTAGACTAGATGGGGCACTCGGTCCCCATCTGCCGTCAAATTCTAATGTTCTTATGTTCTTAGTTATGTACCTCAAATAGCACCCTTTATTCTTACAGTAATTCAAGAAGACTGGACCTTGCAAACCCTGCCTTAATCAATGTCAAAAGCATATATTACTCTCATTCCAGAGAAAGGTAAGGATTTAATGGATTGTAATAATTATAGGCCTATTTCTCTATTAAAACAGCAGTTATTGAGGTGCTGGACACCACACTGTATGCCACGCCGGTGACCCAGGGTTGGGAACGACTGCGGATTGCCAGGGGCCAGCAGAGGAGGGAGAGGATTGAGTCACTGAGTGTCTGATGGACTGCTCTCCTCTCACAGGGGGAAAAGGGTTGTCATCCCGCTCCTTGGCTGCCCCCTAATGGAAGCCAGAGGGCAGCATCAGAGCAGGGAGGCACAGGAGCGTGGGTATGTGGCGTGCACATGCCTCCACATGCGCACTCTCACGCCACAAGGGGAAAGGGGGGCAGGGAGAAAATGGAAAAAAGGTGGGGCTGGCAGGCACTGTGATGGCCTGACCACTTCTGGCCCCAGTCTTGTCCCAGCTTCTGGATTGTGCTCTGAAGGGAACCAGTACTCCTCCCTCTGGCCCCTCCAAGGGAGGTAATCCATGAGGGAACTGCCAGGGATGAGTGGGATTGGGGACCAGGCTCTGAATGACAAGCCCTGCGAAGGGTCCGGAGCTGCCTGACAGTCCCCGAGGAAGAAGGATAAACAGAATAAGAATGGAAAAAAAAACAGAAAAAAAACAGCAGTTCAATGAAACATGTTTTTCCAAAAATGGTAGTTAATAAAAATATTAGCGTACATGTCAGATGTACCTGTCTAGATATCTCCTATCCTACGCACCATGGGCTCGATTTTCAAAGAGCCCTTAGATCACCACAATTTGTGGCAATCTAGGGCTGCAGCAATCTCAGAATGCATAATGGACCCTGTGCCGTATTCTGAAAAAATGAGGGTCCCTACGCCCAAGACCCAAGGTTTGCCACATCCACAGGGTTGCACTGGACAAGTGACACGCTGGCAGTGTTCAGTGGAAGGTTCCATTAACCCCCACGTCCAGCAGAATACTCAAGAGGCCCACAAGGTGGGAATACACCACCCGAGAGGAAATGGGGCATAAGGGCACAGGTATGCCCTGGGGGCAATGGGGGCATGGTCACAATGTGCAGGGGATTGAGTTGGCACCCTTTGGGGGTGCCCTGTGCTATTAGGGATAGCTGATCAGGCCAGGGAAAGGGGGCTGGCAGACAGGGTCTGGGACACAGCCCTCTGAAGGATACAGCTCTGGCACCTATCCCATAGGTGCCACTCACCAGAGCACCATCCTGTCTCCACATGGGGGGCCAGGTACCAGGAGCTGCTGCGGTACCCCGGGGACTGTTCCCAGCCACCACTGGCACCCCACAACCTGAAGCCACTGATGCTAGCTAACGGTGCTGGAGTCAGTGGCACCTAAGGGGCAGGTGCTAGGGCTGTATCCTTCAGATGACCAGGTCCCAGACCCTATCTGCCAGCCCCCTTTACCCTGGCTGATCAGCTGTCTTTAACTGCACAGGGCACCCTCACTGGGTGCAGCTTCAACCCCCTTCACATCACCACCATGCCCCTGTTGCCCCTAAAGGGCACCCCGTGCTCTTTATGCCCCTGGCCCCTTCCTTGCAGTGCCCCCAAATGCTGCCTGTCAGGCTGCGCTGCATGGCCCTTAGCCCACCATCTGGCTGGTCTAAAGGCAACCCCCTGTTGCAACCACAGCGGGGCTTTTAAAATAGCACACAAGTGGATGGTGCAGCCCCACATGGCACAAGCCCCATTGTAACCTGGTGCAGTGGTGCTTTTGCTGCAAGGGTGGCACAGAGAGCTTTGCCGCATGGCATCCTGATTTCACCACAGCCAGCATTTGAAAATCAAGAGCACCACAAAATATGGCACGAGGTGCCACTTGCATCACACCCGTTTGGCACAGGCACCTTGCATTAAAATTTTACATTTGAAATGGCGTCCCATCATTCTTTTTTATTTTCTTGATCCTAACCCTTGCCAGGTCTACAATGCCATTTTTATGCAAAATGTGGCAGCCATCTTTTTTCTTGAGAAAAAACTAATTTGAAACATTTATAAAATAGTCCACTTTGGTGGAATTAGAAAATTATACCACCAAAGAAAACTGGAAGATGCCTGAAATCTTGTATAGAGAGAAAAAAGTAGAGTCAGTTTTTGCCCAGTTTTGTTGCACTGCTGCTTTAAATCAAGATGATAAAATAATAGCTAAAATCTTATCTAATATGCTTCAGTCAGTTCTACACAAAATTCTAGTAAAATAACAAGTAAGCTTCCTTAAAGGTAAGTCAGGGTCAGATAATGTAATGAGACTGATAAACACTATCTGGTATGCCAGTAAAAAGAAAATCCCTGCAATGGCTATGACATTAGACATGACAAAGGCCTTTGATGTGCTAGAATGGGACTTCATGCAGGCTGTTTTGCACTGTTTTGGTTTTGGAGATCCATTTTATAAGTGAGTTTCTCTTCTCTGTCAAAAGCCTTCTGCTTCAATAATTACAAATGGGTTAATATCACCAGTTTTTTAAACTACCTAGAGGCACCACACAGGTGTGTCCACTCTCTCTCTCTCTCTATCTTTGTATCATGGCCCTGGAGTCTCTGATTGGAACTATTACCAGTTCAGCTATTATGCATGGTGTTAAATTTGGGAAATTTGAGCAAAAAGTGTTCGCACATGCAGATGATCTGCTGATAACCCTTAGTAGGCCAGTAGAGTTATAGAAAGCCTTGAAAATACTTCTTAAAATGTTTGTAATATTTCAGGTCTCACCATTAACTGGGGGATAACACAGATACTACCTTTGTTCTGCCTGAGTTTATTGGAGACGAGTTACAAAACAGAGTTCACTGAAGAGACCCCTAGTAAAGAAATTCAATATCTTGGTATACGATAGTGTTCAGATGTTAACAGTATGCTGGATCTTAACATAGACCAGCTACACTTTATTTTAACTTCTGTTTCAATGTAACTAAGCAATAACTGCATGCAACAGGGTAATTACACTGTAGTTGCATGTTTGTTGCCTGCAACTACCTTGCAATTGCAAAGCAGTTACTGTGTAGTTACACTATAACTACAGTGTAGTTAAGCTACACTTAAAGTGTAACCCATAGATCCATTACTAAAAGACATTAGAGTTGATTTAGAAAGATGGGCAAAGCTTAACTTACCTTTATTAGGAAAAAATCAACTCTATTAAAATGATAACAGCACCCAGAATATTTTATATCTTTCAAAACCTTCTTATGGCCCTCAAGTAAGCAATAACCCATGACAGGATACGAGGTTATGGGGATATAATGCACGGCTGGGGGAGTTGTGAGGCATGAGGTCGTAGACCAAGTGTCCTCACAGCACTCCAGCCGTGCATTAAAGCCCCAGAAGAGATCTGGATAAACTAGCAAAATGGTCAGAAGAGTGGCAACTGGGATTTAATGCAAAGAAGTGCAAGATCATGCACATAGGGAAGAGAAACCCTGAAGCCACCTATAGGCTGGGAGGGGAGTTGCTAGCAGTCACAAAGGAAGAAAGAGACTTGGGCATCATCACTGATGACCTGAAATCATCCAAGCAGACCTCTAAAGCAGTAGGTAAGGCTAGGGGGGTGTTAGGGTGTATTAGTAGGGGTATCACAAGTCGTAAGAGGGAGGTAATAATCCCTCTTTACAAGACACTGGTTAGGCCCCATCTGGAGTACTGCGTACAGTATTGGAGGCCACACCTTCACAAGGACATTAACCAAATTGAGGCAGTCCAGAGAAGGGCAACCAAAATGGTGCAGGGACTGCATCAGAAGACATATGAGGACAGATTAACAGAGCTCAATATGTATACCCTTGAGCAAAGGAGGGAGAGAGGTGATATGATCAAGGCATTCAAACACCTTAAGGGCATTAACAAGGTGAAAGAGTCTAACATGTTTAAATATAAGAAAAATAGCAGGACAAGAGGACACAGCATGAGATTAGAGGGGGCCGATTAAGG
The DNA here is from genome assembly GCA_016271365.2 of Neoceratodus forsteri. Taxonomy (NCBI): domain Eukaryota; kingdom Metazoa; phylum Chordata; order Ceratodontiformes; family Ceratodontidae; genus Neoceratodus; species Neoceratodus forsteri. The sequence goes on from JADMNL010000026.1 coordinate 117,991,992, forward strand.
GGGAATGTGAGGAAATTCTTTTTCACAGAAAGGGTGGTGGATGCATGGAATGGCTTACCTCAAGAAGTGGTGGCTATGAATACAGTACAGGGCTTCAAACAAGAATGGGATAGGCATAAGGGAGCGATACAAATGAGTATGAATAGATAGGCCACTGACAGAGCAAAGGCCGATGGCACATTTATAAGGTAGAAAAAGAAATGGGCAGACTGGATGGGCCTTGCGGTCCTTATCTGCCGTCAACTTCTATGTTTCTATGTTTCTATAACTCCATACCTTGGAGTGGGTTATTGCACCTATAACATGGGTGAAGGTTGTAAAAAACAAATTGAGTGATAAACATCTTTTTCCCACCTTGAAACAGGGAAACTGTGAATGTATCCTTCTAACTTGAAAAAACTGTCCCCAGCCCTGATGGAATGCATGGCTCACTTTCCCGCTGTGTCTGTTCCCCTGGCCCCTCCAGATCCCGTTCATGCCATTTGAACACACGGTGCCCTGTTGTCAGGATATTACCCTGCTGTGTTCCCACACTACACCTGTGTCACTCACTGTCGGTCTCTCTGGTACAGTGCTACCGAACCAAGCTGCGACTCCTTCACCCACCTGTTGCTGCTGTACACAAAAGTAGCCAGTGCGTCTCTATCCACCCGTTCCCCTCACTTAACTACACAACACTTTAGGAACACTTGACCTGGCACAGGGTTATGATTCATAGCAGTCGGAGAAATCACTAACTCGCACCACACCTCACTCCCACTTACCATCAGGGGCAGTGCAGGACTTCAGTGTGCCTCCCTGTCTCTGCGGTGGTCACTGATGTCAGCATGGGAGACCCTATCGCTGATGCTGTGGGAGGCATTCTGAGTTTGTGGACTGTCACTATGGCTCTGTCTGCTATGGTGGCTTTGAGGCAAACTGTGGCACCTTTTCCCACACCTATGTGCTGCCCACAGAAGCACCCAGAGTGATTCTACTCCTGCCTGCCCCCTCTTATATTTAAAGCCCCACATAACACTTTTGGAACCACAGAGTGGGACAACTGCCTCAGCTGCATGGCACCTGGCTCTCGGCCCCCCTTGTCTACTATGCATCCCCAAGTACTGAACACATTGCCATAGGTCTGTGCAGTTGTTATTTGCTCTGTGGGCACAGGGGTTTGCATAGCCAAGGTGTGGTGCAGGGACACGTTTGCTTGGATGGGGATTTCTGGGAGATAATGTCTCACCACAAGAACAGGTGCCAAGATGCCATACACGATTACTTGGCCGCATGTTTTGCCATTACTGTCACTTCTCAGAACTCACTTGGTTGGCAGGGAAGGGGGACCCAGGGACCACAACTGTCTTACCCGCAGTGTACCTATCCCTGTTTCTCTTTGTCTGTCCTGCACTCAAGCACTGACTGGTGCAGCTGCTGCTGCTGTGGTGGCACCCACATTCAACCCTTTCTTTCCCCTGTTTGTCACCGACACAGACATACACTACAGGTATGGCCACACAGTCCCCGGCTCTGCAGCACTGACTCATCAGAGGTCGGGAAGGGAAGGGGACAGCTGACAATGCCACAATAGGAAGAGGGCTTGTAGGACACACTCAGTCACAAGCCTATGGTTCTCTACATTGTCAGTACCATTGCTCCAGACCACTGGCAGCAACACCTGCCACCTCGGTATGCACAGCAATGGGGAGAAATCAAGTGGTGTGGCTCTCTCACTTCCCTCCACTTTTACATGGCTGCCCTTCACACTTGAGAAACCAATGAGTCCCGGCACAAGTTTCACTGAGTCCCTCCATGGAACTATGCATTAAAAAGAGAACTTAATGCATGGCCATGCAGAGGGACTCCACCAATGGGCTTGCACGTTTTCTCTATGACATGTAATAAAGGTAAATATTACAAACACCTAGAATTAACAATCAGGATGTTTTTATGGGAAGACAGCCCCCCTCACCCCACTTCTCCTTAAAAAAGCTTAGAGCCTCATTGGAAGCAGGAGGACTTGCACTACAGTGGTGGAAGAAATACCATGGGGCATTTTCAACTAGACAAACTTTACAACATATTTCGAATCCACATATTTCTAAAACCCTTCTGTTGTACCAACCTAAGGCTCAACTTTTGCTGCCTTTTCAAACTCCAGATCTACTTTTCATATCCATACCAGAAATGGAAATAACCCAATTACTGCAGGATACACTAGAATTCTTAGGAAAGTGTTTATGTATCTCAGTCCCCAGGCTGCACCTATTACAGAGATTCCTTTATGGAACAAACCCATTATGAAATATTTATTTATTTGTTTTACCAGGAAAGCTCCATTGAGCAAAGCTCATTTGCAAGGAGGTCCTGGGTAGGACAGGGAGAACATCGTTGCTGGTTATTAAAGGTAAGTGGGTCACAACACAGTGTGCAATACAGTAAAACCTTGTTGATAGCTCACTAAGTATCCAAATAGGGTTTTTTCACATAAATACAAACCAACTTATCTATTTCTGAGTGGAGGACACCTATATCAGTAAGTGCAATTTGTGAATGAAGAACTTGGAATAAGGTGCATAATTTGTGAAAAAATAAGCACTAAAGTTATCAGTGATGTACTGATCTATATATATGTGGTGAATGCAAACTCATTAAAGAACTAAAAACCACCATGTGGCCATCCCGGTAGTGCAGAGGGCTATGGCGCTGGTGCCTTACTTCAAATCACGCTGGTGACCCGGGTTCAGGAATGGACTCGGGATGCCAGGGACTGGCAGGCGAAGGAGAGGATTGAGTGTCCCTAGGATTGTTCTCCTCTCCTGGGGTGGGTAGTGGGATGGCGTCCTTCTGCAGTGGTCTCTGGTGGAGACCAGGAGCACTGCAGAAACAACACTAGAAGAGAATGACACTAGAAAAGCAGAAATGCTCCACGTTCAGCCAGATGATGGCCACCTGGCTCTCTGATGCCATCAATGCCTCTACCAAGCCATATCTGCCTCAGCAGCACCCTGGGGCCAAGTGTTGCGCTGGTCTGCCCCCCCCCCTTGGCTGGTGCCTTCCCCATCGGAGGAGAGGGACCCATCCAGCAAAGGGTTACACTGGGTTACCATGAGGGTGGCTGCCATATGAGGACAGAGGCTCAGGGGACAGATGGGTCAGAGGGGGCTTTGGCAAGCCTGAAGGAGTGGCTGATGTGGTAGCACGTAGGAGGAAAAAAAACCACCATGCTGCAAATGGAAATGAAGATAGTTAAATTAGAACAACAGATACTACTTGGTGAGGCTGTTAATAGACAATCAGCTAGTGCAGGTCACATGGTTCTGGGCAAACCTAGTGGTGAAACCAGAAAAAGGAATAGGGAAGTAGATGAAGAAGGGATCTGGACAGTGGAAGATATGAAAAAGGGCACAGGGCAAATTGCTTCGATTTGAGCCTCTCTCACAGTTTTGAGCCCCTGGTGGCATTAGAGACTCAGGAGACACAGGGAGAGAGTACACTCCAGGATGGAGAATATACACCTAATGAACCCCTTTGCCCAGTGGCAGCACTGACTATACCAGAACCACATACAGGGTACCCAATAGCAGATAAAAGACAAAGTAGTGAGCACGGTGTTGCTAAATATAGGGTGGATAACAACATGCTGCTAAATGTAACCACGCAGCATCCATCTCAAGATATAACTACATGAAGTGAAGAAGCGATAATGGCTTCGGGTCCTATCACTGCACCCTTATTTATTTATTTAATTAATTTACTTATTAGATTTCAGAAATGCCTTTGAGCCAGAAGCTCATTTACAGAGGTTCCACATCATGAGACAAATTAGAACAGTATAGGTATCAAACATTTAGTACAGGACAAAAACAATTGTTACAGGATACAATTTAGGCAAAAACCTAGCTATTACAAAAGTTAATAAGGTACTTGTAAAATGAAGCAGACAAGGGGGAGAGGGAGAGGTAAGAAATATATACAGCAATAGAAAAAATATAGTGAGGTACACATGGGTTATAAATTGTACAAGATGCATGAACAGGGGTTTAAATCAAAACCTGTAATAAAATGCAATTCTTTCATCTAAGTGCAGGAGAAGTAGGGCTACAGAAAGTGCATTCAGTGTAGGTGATAACAACATTAGTAGTATAGTTGAGAATACTGATACAGATCTGATGCATACCGAGGTAGGAAGCATTCCCACAGATAAGGGGATAGTGCCAGTAGAGGGGGCACTGTAATGGAGGTGTATGTCTCGGGAGATTCAATCCTAAAGTATACTGATAGGTATGCTGCCAGGGAATGTAAAGAGCATGTTACAGCTACCTATAGCTATTTTTCAGGGGCACAAGTTTATTTATTTAATTTAAAATTTGATGACCAAGAAAGGTACCATGAGTGAAGCTCATTCCCAGGTATGACTCGGGGAAGGGGGTACAAATACAAACAGAAGGTGAACATACTAGGACAAGTAGAATGCACAGTTGTACATCTAACCCCCCGGTCCCCTGGGGTTACTAGAATCCCATCAGTGTCAGTGCTAGGTAGGGAAGACTGCTGATAAATAACTGGTTAAATGGTTTTCACCTACTCCCTCTCTGTTTACTTGGTCTCAGCTCATAAGCCACGGTAGCTAGCTGTGAGTGGGGAGCTTTAGAATGTTTCAGATAGTCTGTCACTGAGTCTGTGAGTGGAGTTCAGTGTGAGCAGTGGAGGAGTGAGGAGCTGCAGTGTGGGCTCTGAAGGGAGCCTACTTTTTCTCACCCTAGTGCTGAGAACCTTCTACCTGCCAGTAGAAGTGGTGGAAATTGTGTAGCAGGAGTTCCTGATTTTTCTCATCCCCTGTGAGATGAGAATGACTGCAGAATGGATCCAAGAGGCAATCCTCTAATTTGATCCAGGATTTTGAAGCTGCCTGTTTGTGTACAATCGTGAGTAATCTGACTTTGGGTATCCCAGGAAGCATGTACCTGTTTTCTTTGGGGGTGTACTCTGACAAAGGGACATATACACCAAGTTCTGTTCTAGTTTGAGACTGTTCTCATCCTTTCTTAAAGTTGGCTGACAATCATGGAGTAACCAGTGAAACTTGGCACATTGTTCAGGACTTTAGTTTACTCTCAGAAGTAGTGTGTTTTAAATGCTGAATGTGAAAGTTATTCCAAGGAGCATTGTTCTGCTGTTTTACTAAATGTTTGAGGTGTAATTGTGAAAGAATGGCTGGGTATGGATGTGGAAACAATAGGTGGGCAACCCCCCATCTGGAGTGACCAGTTCAGCTCTACAGGTTCCGTAAGGGTGTCTGCATATTCAGGACATAGTGGCCAATGCCTGAAGAGAAAGTTTACCCCCCGTGTGGGTCTGTGCTGATTTTGAGCACTAGTGTGCTCTATTGTGGCCAGTTGCCACATTGCCAGATGTTTAAATCCATTGCCATATGGGAAATGTTCTAAGTTGTGGTCAGTGCCACAAGAAGAAATTGTGTGCTCTGTTGTGGCCTGTGCCACTAGAAGAAATGTGTGTTTCATCTGAGGCTTTGCCGCTGAAGAGAGTTCAAGGTCCTATGCAATATGGGATGTTTAGAGTTTCTGTCTGCTACAGATGATGTTGTTCTGCATTGCTTTGTGCCACAAAGTGCAAACCCTTGGGGGTCCACCTTTGCTTTAATGTACCAACTTTGGAATAAAGCTACACTCTAGAACCCCAAGCTGGTTTGGACATTCTTGTTACTGCTTCCTTTGTGGAATTACTGGGTATCCCTCTAGAAGTACAGACTTAGCATAGCCCCTAGCAAAAGTTCTCTCCTCAGGACCTGGGTTATAATGATCATTTGTGTAGTATTTGCTTTTGTACAACCCTCCCTTTTTCTCACCTCTAGAAATAGCGAGCCTGATATGCATTCCCAAAGCTAGGGATGGTAGCCAAAAAGTGTCCAAAGTAGTCTGGGTGCCCAGTTGAGGGTACCAAGGGGTAGCTTACTGTACAAAGTAGTGGGGGAGGGTTACAAAAAAATGAGGGCTCGTAAGGGATATTGTTTAATTTGAGGAGAGAGAGATGGAGATTTTTGCTGTGGCTATGGCTAGTGTTTGTCTGTCTGGTAGCATGGTAGCCCAAAACAGGAACGAAAGCTTTGCACAAAAGGATTTTGCCCAGGAGAGTGCCATCCAAATGTGCCGCTTGTGTGTCTGCTGGTACAGAAACAACAGAGTGCTGCTGTGTGTGTGTGTGTGCCAACTTGCAATGGACAGTAAAGCCTGGAAGTGTATGTCCTTCTCTACACATCAGGAACATTTACAGAACTTTTTAAATTGCAAGTTTCAAATGCCAAAAGTAGTGTGGACTTTAGGAAACAGAGAGAGAAATGTGCCCTGAAAGTTTTATGTGCTTTGTGTGCAAATTGGGGGAGTTGCTAGAGAAATTGCCAGAATCTGAGGAGAAAATGGTCAAAACGGCGCTCCCGCTGCTGAAATTGCAGCTGAGAAGAAAAGTTACAGTTTGCAGTTTAAATTTGTTCTTGCTCAAAGATCACCGTGAAGGAAGAGCGAGCAAGAGACAGAGGCTTATTTGCATGGCGTGGAGTGATTGGTGCAACTACAATCAGTCCCACCCCCTAGCCAGCTTCTGTGTGCAGCCGAGTGTTTGAGAAGGAGAGCACGAGTGGCATGCAAGCTGGTCACCAGGATCAACCATCGACGGGCTTGTGAACATTCTAATCTGTTGAAAACAGACTTTTGCTGTGTAAATTTGGACTCAACCATTGTTCGACCGACTGGAAAGTGAGCGTGGCGTTAGTGGCTACAATCGGCAGGACTGCCAGCCCATTTCACCCCAGAGGACTGCCAGGATCAGCACCAGGTCGAACATTTCCACCGGAGAAAGCCAGCTACTGATTTCAGTGAGTAAAACACTGCTAAGTGAGCATCAAGCTGTGTATGATTTTCAAGCCAGCTGAATCTGTATGCAAGCAGTGTGATTGTTTTGCAAAGAAGGACTGTCTGTTGAAACAGAAAAGCAACAAACAAAAATTCTGAGCATAGACTGTGAGCATTTATAATGGGTTCAGCAACAGAAAAATGTCTCTAAGCAAGAGAGAGACTGTGAGTTGTATATTAGGCTGCGGCAAACAGGCAATCCTGTGCAACAGAAATGCTGTGGGCTTGCAAATGACTTTGAACATGTGTAAATACAGGCCCGGTTCCAGGATGTATTGGGCCCTGGTGCAAGACTTTGTAGTGGGCCCCCTTCCGTCCATGCAGCATGCCCCCCCCACCCCAGGAGGGCCCTCCCATGCCACCACCACCAAAAGAATATTGCTGCTGTTTTTCCATTTTGTGAAGTTAAAGTTGTACACGGCGGGCTTTTGCTGCAGCAAATGTTTCAATCACATCAGAAAAGTTTACTTCTCTGCAAGTCTATTTTCAATTGAAAGTACACCCAATGCAGACAGTCTTTCCTGTGACATTGTGGAGCGAGGTAATTCTTTATCAAGGACAGTTTACTGAAAGAACGTCAGCACTGGCAACTGTAATTGAATTGTAAGCAGTACTTGCAGTCCAATTTGGGTGTTTGGAAACTCTCTGCTCAGGTCTCTCTGTACCAGGTACTGTAACACTTCAAATGGACATTTCACATCATCAGGTAACAGTCGAGCCAGCAAGGTAATTTCTCTAGACATGTCCGAACCATCTATATCCCCAAGAAATCGGGCCAACTCTGCATGCTACTTCAAGGTTTCGTCATGTCCAGATGATTTGATGTTGAACAGAAAACCAAAAGTGACTGAAAGTCATGCAGAAATTGGAATCGTTCCTCAATTTCCATCAGTACTTTATCCAATAGGCAATTGAAAAATTCATTCAAAGCTTTCTTGGCCAGTTAAGGGTCTGCCTCGCAGCTCTCCTGGCATCGCCACCGCCTGGTGCGCTTTTTCTGGAAAAGTCGGTTCAATGTCCATGGTTTGGGCTACAGCTTTGTTCCTCTACCACTCTGCAGAATCCCTGTCTTCGATAATCAGACAGTTGTTCCTTGATGGAGGAAACCACATCTATGGCGTTTGGAAGACTCAAAGCAGGTGACTGTAAAATCACAGTCACCCGATTGATGGCACTAAGCACTTCATTCCACACAAGTAAAGATACAATAAATGGAAATGATTCCAGTGTTTTCACAAGGCTCTGGATGTCAGACAGTGTTTCACTGTCACAGTTTTCAGTTTCTGATACTTCCAGCAACGAATCCAACAATTCAGGCAGCTGTTCACAGACTGCCTTTGCAGCATCAGCACGGGCACTCCATCGAGTCTCTGAAAGTGGCTTGAGGTATATCGTTCATGTGCTTGACAAGGATGTCCCAACGTTTGGTGGACCCAGAGAAGATTCTGTAAACCCGCTGTAGTACTCCAAAGAAATTCTTTGCTTCCAACGATGATTCAGCTGCATGTTCTAATACAAGGTTCCAGTTATGAGGACAGCAAGGAACATATACTGCACGCTCATTGACCTGTCGATTCTCGCTTGAACTCCTCGATGGATACCTCTCATGTTAGCCCCATTATCGTAACACTGGCCCCTGCAGTCTTCAATGTTAATGCCATGTTCAGTGTCGATTTAGCAATAATTCAGCCAAAGCCTCTCCTGTTGTATTTTCAACATGGAGAAACTCCAGGAAGCTCTCCCGATTTCAACTTGATCACCATTGATTTCAACATAACAAATCATTAGTGATAACTGCTCCTTGTGAGAAATATCTGAGTGCAGTCCATCAGCACACTATAGTAGCGAGCAGTGTATATCTTGTTCCTAATCTTATTAGTCACAGCCTTAGCTAACATCTGCATAAATTCGTTCTGGCTATCTTTGCTTAAATAATGAACATTTGCTCCTTTCTGAACACGTTGCAAGTGATCAGCCATAATAGGGTCATACCGGGACAACAGTTCCAACAATTTCAGAAAATTACCATTGTTGTTCACATACAGACGATCTACTGAACCCCTAAAGGCTAAGTTTTGGTCTGCTAAATATAAAACACAGTCCAAAATTCGACAAAGCACAGCATGCCATCGTTCCTTTTCCTTATCCAGCTTTTCTTGCAAACTCCTGTCTATAGTAGCACATTTCTCTAACCCTAATTCTAAATGTTTCCATTTGTAGTAATTCTCCATGTGATGGGTAAGCTTCATGCTGACTCAGCCTTTGTGATAATTTTTGCCAGTTGGAGAAACCTGTTAAACACGCCACTATCCTCACCAAAAGCTTACAGCAGAAACAAAATACAGCATCAGCAGACTTGGAGTAAACTAACCAAGGCCTGTGAATCTTTGAGGATCCCACTTTACTCATAGTTTGCTGAAGTAAACGCGACCAGCTGTTTTAGGGAACTCAGTGTCAGCTTTCAGCTGCAGGGGCTTATGCTGCACAATTTCAACCCTGAGGCGCTCTGACTCTGAACTAAAACTTTCAGGCCAGGTAGCTGGGTCATAAAAATTATAAATGAAAGGTGGTTGACTACTGGGTTCAGGGTTTATGTTACAACCTGATTCCAGTTCAATACATTGTTGTATTTCTTCTTGCTGTATATTTCTTTCATCATCATATATTTCTTCTTGGTCTAGCTGTACATTTCTTTCTGAGTCGGAGTCCGATTCATCATGGTTTCCAACTCCACCCCAGTCGTCCTCTATTACTGCCTCTACAGCTGTTTCATGTGATGAGGTTGATGGTTTTGCTCACTTGTACTTTCACCAGATTTGGACACTGTTGCCAGCGGACAACTTAACCATTTACAAAATATTTTGTTAGCATTTTCTGCTTCTTTTTGAGTCAACTCTAGCTGTCTTTTGTTCTTACGTTTTGCAGAACCAGACTTGTACTTTGGTAGTGCTACAGGATTCGACATCATATCAGATTTCTTTTCTTTCCTTTCTGTCATGTAAGGTTTACCTTGCTAGCTAAGGCAAGCTATGTTTATTTATTTATTTTTATGAATACAAACTGTACTTTTGACTAGACTAGTTTAAAGTTCAATAATATCTATGAGTTACAGCAGGTGGGTCGTGGGTGGCTCACTTGGCACTAGCAAACAGGCGCAAGAGCACTGAGCAGGCTCATTTGTGTAGAAAAATGTATAGATGTGCTGCTCCAGAGTAGTCCTATGCTTGCAGTCTATGCCTAAGTCTAACTTTTAGTTTGAAGCAGCGAAAGCATGAAAACAGAGACAGTCAAGAAAGAATATATTGCTGTTCTTTACTGATTCTGTAAAATAGTCATTTTTGCAGTTATAATCTTGATGTGTTGTCTTTCTTTCTTGTCAGAAAAATGAAAGGCTATCTTGTTATTTTAATGCCAAACAGGGACTCCTACACAGTCAGTACTAGGCTGGCTACAGTGCTTGCTGCTGGCGTACTCCGAACAAGACTAGGTAGGCTGCAGGCACAGCAGAGCCAGAGAATATCTTGTTATTTTAATGCCAAACAGGGACTCCTACACAGTCAGTACTAGGCTGGCTACAGTGCTTGCTGCTGAGCATCCGAACAAGACTAGGTAGGCTGCAGGCACAGCAGAGCCAGAGAATATCTTGTTATTTTAATGCCAAACAGGGACTCCTACACAGTCAGTACTAGGCTGGCTACAGTGCTTGCTGCTGGCGTACTCCGAACAAGACTAGGTAGGCTGCAGGCACAGCAGAGCCAGAGAATATCTTGTTATTTTAATGCCAAACAGGGACTCCTACACAGTCAGTACTAGGCTGGCTACAGTGCTTGCTGCTGGCATACTCCGAACAAGACTAGGTAGGCTGCAGCCTGCAGGCACAGCAGAGCCAGAGAATATCTTGTTATTTTAATGCCAAACAGGGACTCCTACACAGTCAGTACTAGGCTGGCTACAGTGCTTGCTGCTGGCGTACTCCGAACAAGACTAGGTAGGCTGCAGCCTGCAGGCACAGCAGAGCCAGAGAATATCTTGTTATTTTAATGCCAAACAGGGACTCCTACACAGTCAGTACTAGGCTGGCTACAGTGCTTGCTGCTGGCGTACTCCAAACAAGACTAGGTAGGCTGCAGGCACAGCAGAGCCAGAGAATATCTTGTTATTTTAATGCCAAACAGGGACTCCTACACAGTCAGTACTAGGCTGGCTACAGTGCTTGCTGCTGGCGCACTCCGAAGAAGACTAGGTAGGCTGCAGACACAGCAGAGCCAAGAATATATTGTTATTTTAATGCCAATACAGTAACTCACTCAGAAAAAATTGATATATTATATTCTTGGACTTGGTCAGACAGTACAGACCAGATTGAGTGACACACACTAACTTCACTCACGAGTCACGATTTACTGACTCAATCAATCACTACACTGATCCCATCCTCCTGAGTCCTGTCTGAAGAATTCTTGTTAACTTCACAAATAAAACAAATTCAAGACTGCAGCAGCATTATGCATAAGAGGATAGAATATCTTCTTTATTTTACTCCCCCAAGACAGTTCTCTCCTGACTAGTGACTCCTGCTTAATCTGCCTGCCTAAAGTTCTTCATTATATCTGAGGAAGAAGTAGTCATCATGACACAGGCAGTCACAACAATACAGACTGACAGTAGAGTTGTAGCCCTACTAGCCACCCACCCCCAGCAGTCAGTGACACAGTGTCACAACACAACTCAAACGACTCTCTGGGTTATATTTTTTTTCATATATATTTAGAATTATTGACTTCTAAGTTCTTGAGAGAAATATTAAGTTCAATCAAACTGATTGACCCAGGCCAGGCCTGCTGCTACCGCCACCCGCTGGGGCCCTACAGGCTAGGGGCAGCCACAGTACTCACTCCTTCCTGTGGCTGCTTGCTGCCAGCTAGCTATTTTTTCCTGAGACCTGTCCTGAGTTCTGTTGAGTAATTTCTATTAGCTGCCTCCCCCACCAACAATATGTGTACTGTTGTCGTGTTGTGTCTAGTTTACAAGTTAATTAGTTAACAAAGGGGCTGCTACAGTGCAGCGCTGCAAATTCTGCCCGACGATCCCACTCCACATCCACTCGTTCTTACAGTTCGCCCACCAACTGCCACAGCACAGACTGTGAGACGATCTCAGATTCTCACGAGATGAGATCGATGCTCACTCTGCCTCCTCCTCCTCCCCAGCCCTGGCCCCCTGCCCACAACAATAGACTGTTAATATATAATATAATTCAAAACACTTGCAGGCTGCAGCATCTTTGTTTTGAGCGAGCGCTCCGCCTCCGAGTCCAGCCCAGGCACAGGCAGCAACAAATCAGACAGCACTGCAGAGGCTAGAGGAGGGACACGGGGAGGGACTGGCCGGGAGGAGGCAGGAGTAAGGGAGGAGTGAGCAAGTCATCTTTGGCAAATCTAATGAGCTTAGCAGGCGGCAGCGCAGCGTCAGGAGGAGCAACGAGCAGCATTTGCCACTGCCAGCATGGAGGAGGAGCTACCGAGGCAGCAGGACACATGATGGTTGGAACTTGGTGCTGGTGGGAGGGATCAGAGGCGGAGCAGCTTGCAGCCTTCCTCAACTTAAGGTATGTTGTCCGAATCCAACTCTGTCTCCGGGATGATCAGATGAAAGCCCTTAGCCTACAACTGTGCAGGGAGAGCAGGGGTTTAATTTTTTAAATGGACGTAGTCACCGACCGCCGGCGCCGCTGCCTACCCGTCACCCGACTCTAGACCTCGGTCCTCAGACAGTTCCGGTCCCGGCGGCGGGCAGCGGGTGGCACACACACGCAAGTTCAATGCAGCAGCGGCGCAGCCAATTCTCAGCCTCTAGCTGGGGGCAATCATGGGCCCCCGGTGCTCTCTGGGCCCTGGTGCAGTCGCATCCCTTGCACCCCCCCGACGCCGGCCCTGTGTAAATAGTTCTGTGATTTGATGCTGATCACAAAGTCAAGTTAAAATCATATGAATATGCTGAAAGATACAAACAGTGCAATCGATTACAGTTTTGAGCAAGATCAGTAACAAGAAAAGGCCAGAAACATGGTTTTGAGTCAGAAACGGATTTGATGCATGAGGAGAGCTACTGTCGCCATTATAGGGTGGGGTTAGTGATGTAAACACAGCAACAGGGAGCCATTTTGTGAGTCTGTAAAGAGACTCATGAACAATTCAGTAACAATTAACTTTTATGCGTTTGCTTTCAGACATGGTTTCAGGAAATCCCAGCTATCCAGATCATGCTCGAGCTGTGGTCTCAGAGGAGGTGGCAGCACTAAGAGAAATAGAGAGAATTTTCTATGGTGAAAGGTTGCCTCCAGATGTAGTAATCCCTAGTTATCCAGTGAGACTGTGCATTATGTGCCTCAAGGCTGGAAGGGATGTGTTTCTGGTACCCCACTGTTCGGATTGCCTTGTGAAGTATGGTATGAGCAGGGGTGCAGTGCCAGAGAGAGTATCACTTTTTTGGCTCCCACATGGACCAGAGTAGGAAACTCTACAAGTAGCAGCACACAGCACCAGGTTGAAACTGTTGGGGGAACTCCATGGAGTGTGGCACAGAGGGAGAGAGCAACATTGATCTACTGCAAGGGCAGGCACCAAAAGAGGTTTCCACATCCATGTCCGAGGTGGACAGTGCAACAGAAGGATCCGTGGACCCATGGAAGGAGGGTCCAAGTCCTAGCCTAGTAGGGGAGGACAAACTGCAAAAGACACTGAACTGGGAGGTGTCTACCTCCGCACCCAGTGAAGAGTGGGCTGTCTCGGGAGTGAGGATATCTGCTCACTCCTGGACTCAGATCCTGAGTGAGGAAGAGGAGGATGAAGATCTATATCTTCATGTTGAGGTTCCCCCTGAGTCGCCTCAAGCTCTTGCCTCAGAGGAGCCAGAGAGGGAAAAAGAAGGCTCCAGTAACCTGCCCACAGAGATGGTCAGGGACCAGTTCTTTCATTCTTTAAGTATGCGGCACTGGCTCAACCAGGACTGGCCACCCCCAAGCTGGGCCATGGACCACACACTTGTGAAGAGTAGCAAGGAGGAGAGACTGGTACATAGGAGGGCTAACGCCATTTATGGGAAGTCCTTTCCTACCTTTCCTCGTAAAGTCTGGGAGAAAATTGAACAGAACAGGAAGTCCTGGTTGTTGGAAGAGGCAAGCAAGAATTTGTACTCTGGTGCAGCAGAATGTGTCTGGGACAGAGTCATAAATGATCGACTTAAATTCTGGAAATTGGGCAGAACTCTATTTATGGGCATTGTGCGAATTGTGGACAAGGCAGGGAATGAGACATTCCACAACATCAACTTTGAATGCCCAGATAGTATCATAGTTCTTGCACCTCACCCCAAGTAGTACTACCCTTAATGGTGCCACTTTCTGTGAATATGCCCAGCATGCCTAGAGGGAAGTGAGCAGTGGCAGCCATTGTCTGTCATCCAGCAGCAGTATCCAAGGAGGAAGATGCAGCTCTACTGGTATTCCAGGATTCTTCAGGTGCAACCAGATTCATCATCCCAGCATTGTTTCCCATTTCCATCACCTGGCCTTCAGATGACATCAGCTCAGCTGTTTTTCTGTTTCATCACCTGGCCTTCCTGATGACATCATACCAGCTGTTCTCCTGTTCCATCGTTTGATTTCCAGATGACATCAGTCTAGCTGTGTTCCTGTTCCATCACCTGGTTTTTCAGAGGACATCAGTCCAGCTGTATCTGAAGATGCTACCTGGTCTGAATGGAGAGGGTCCTCAGCTAGGAGAAACAAGTTGATCCTTTGTTTTTGGTCTTCATAAAACTGGGAAGACCAACTTTTCTATTGTTTACTGACTTTACACAAAACATCCTACACTTGAAGACAGTCCATGGAATTGTAGTGACTGTCATGACTGCCCACAAAGACTCTCCCCATGGATTGCAGTGCTTTTCAGGCCCTGCCCTGTTCCAGGACTGTTCTTCAGTGCACTCTGGCCCAGGAGAGACTCTTTATGGACCTTGCCTTAGGCAACAGCATTCTGTCACTAGATGGACATTTTAGGGCCTACCACCCCAAAATGTGTTGTACAAATGTTTTCTTTCCATTTTTACTTTTGTACTTTTATAGAAAAATATTTTTGAGATTCTCTAGTGTTCAGGTGGAGGTTTAGGCACTGTGTGGTATGCAGAATGTGTTTTGTTTTTCTTCTCTTGCAGGTGTTCCTGAGGAAGAAAATAAGAGGATGCCAGAGCTCAGCTGAGTTCCTCTTTTTCTTAGAGATTTAGGATTGTTTGTGATTAACATGTTTTTTCTTCACAGGTGTGAGGTTGTGGAGAAATCTGGAAAATGTAATGCATTGCAATGTGTTGTTTCTTTGTTGTTTTGTTCTCAGGTACCCTGGGAGCTTGAGGGGAGGTTCCCCAAGGGGCAGCCTGGTCAGATAGATTTTTCCTAGAAGGCTAGGGGGATAGATAGACTGTGGTTCTGACCTGCAGGAGGGGCCTCAGTTCTGGTATGTAAGGGCATGCTTCAGGCAGTTTCTTGGAGCCACTGAGTATCCATAGATAGATCGTAGGAAAGGGGCGGAAATTTCATGACCTGGCCTCTGGGCCTTTAGTGTTGCCTGCCTATGCCTGGCACATGGTAGGGGAGAAGTAGCGCTACCTCCCCGTAGGTAACACAGAGGGTAGGATGGTCTGGTGCTGGGTAGAGAAATTACTGCAGGCAGTCATTTACCTGGCTATGGGTGAGTGTAACCCCCCGGTCCCCTGGGGTTACTAGAATCCCATCAGTGTCAGTGCTAGGTAGGGAAGGTAGCTGGTGAATAACTGGTTAAATGGTTTTCACTTGATCCCTCTCTGTTTACTTGGTCTCAGCTGAGTTGAGAGCAGTGATGTCATTTAGAACTCTAGCAGTAACATAAGCCATGGTAGCCAGCTGTGAGTGGGGAGCTTTAGAATTTTTCGGATAGTCTGTCAGTGAGTCTGTGAGTGGAGTTCAGTGTGAACAGTGGAGGAGTGAGGAGCTGCAGTGTGGGCTCTGAGAAGAGCTTATTTTTTCTCACCCTAGTGCTGAGAACCATCTGCCTGCCAGTAAAAGTGGTGGAAACCGTTTAGCAGGAGTTCCTGATTTTTCTCATCCCCTGTGAGATGAGAACGACTGCAAAATGGATCCGAAGGGCAATCCCCTAATTTGATTCAGGACTTTGAAGCTGTCTGTTTGTGTACAATCATGAGTAATCTGACTTTGGGTATCCCATGAGGAATGTACCTGTTTTCTTTGGGAGTGTACTCTGACAAAGGGACATATACACCAAGTTCTGTTCTAGTTTGACACTGTTCTCATCCTTTCTTAAAGTTGGCTGACAATTGTGGAGTACCCAGTGAGACTTGGCACATTGTGCAGGACTTTAGTTTACACTCAGAAGTAGTGTGTTTTAAATGCTGAATGTAAAAGTCACTTCAAGGAGCATTGTTCTACTGTTTTACTAAATGTCTGAGGTGTAACTCTGAAAGAATGGCTGAGTATGGATGTGGAAACAATAGGTGGGTAACCCCCCATCTGGAGTCTCCTGTTCAGCACTACAGGTTCTGTAAGAGCGACTGCTTAATGGTGGCCAATGCCTGAAGAGAAAGTTTACCCCCGGTGTGGGTTTGTGCTAATTCTGAGCACCAGTGTGCTCCATCATGGCCAGTTGCCACATTGCCAGATGTTTAAATCCTATGCCATATGAGAAATGTTCTAAGTTGTGGCCAGTGCCACTAGAAGAAATGTGTGCTTCAGCTGAGGCTTTGTCACCGAAGAGAGTTCAGAGTCCTATGTAATATGGGAAGTTTAGAGTTTCTGTCTACTGCAGATGTTGTTGTTCTGCATTGCCTTGTGCCATGAAGTGCAAACCCTTGGGGGTCCACCTTTGCTTTAGTGTACCATCTTTGGAATAAAGCCACACTCTAGAATCCCAACCTGGTTTGAACATTCTTGTTACTGCTTCCTGCTTCCTGTGTGGAATTACTGGCTACCGCTCTAGAAGTACAGACCTAGCATAGCCCCTAGCAGAAGTTCTCTCCTCAAGACCTGGGTTATAATGGTCATTTGTGTAGTATTTGCTTTGTACACCCCCACCTCTTTTCTCACCTCTAGAAGTAGCTAGCCTGGTATACATTCCCAAAGCTAGAGATGGTAGCCAAAAAGTGTCCAAAGTAGTTTGGATGCCCAATCGAGGGTACCAAGGGGTAGCTTACTGTGCAAAGTAGTGTTGGGGGGTTACATACACATATTTGCTACAAACACCAGTATTATACAATATGATACAGAGTATATAGACAAATATTTACAATATGAGGCTGGAATACAACTAAGGGTAAGGATAAATAAAGGATATCCAACCATTGTTAGAAAACATATTGAGGAATAAAAATAACTTATCAGCTATCATTTTACATCTTGGGCCAAATAATGTCCAACATCAAAGCATCTCAGAGATTATGGATGAGTGTAGAGCTATAAAGCAAGGAGCCCAGCAGCAGCAGTGCAAGCTTTACTTTTCCGAAATCCTCCTAGTTCCACATGCAAGCGCTTCTGGAACTACTAAAATCAAAATTCTAAATAATTGATTACGGCAATGGACTCTGCACGAGGGGATCAGGTGCATCAGCCACTGGGAACAGTTTGTAGATAACCCCTACTATTTCAGCCCAGACAGGGGTCATTTAAATAAAATGGGTAGTAGAAAACTGGGAATAAAACTGAGAAGTGGTGTAAAACTGTTTAAACTGAGGCCTATGGGGAGAGGGGATTATACCGGAAACCATCTAAATGCTTCAAAACCTATACATATGAAGGATCATATTAAAACTTAAAAAGTGTCAGCGCTCAGAGGCAGTCCTTAAATGCTAGAAGTTTAAACAGTGATACAATAATGGAGCTGGAAATAATGTTATAAAAGGATAAGGTGTACATCTGTATGGTAACTGAAACCTGGTGGAACAGTGGCACCCTATGGAACAAGAACATTGAATGGTATACACTTTACTCAAGAGAATGACTGGATAGAAGGGGGAGGGTGGCTATATATATATAAAGATCACTATAACTAGTTCCTTGTATGATCTGCATGCCCCTGCTCCTAGTGTGGAATCGCTATGGGTAACAGTGGACAGAATCCATGCCAGAAAGCTCTATATCACAGTTTATTACAGACCCCACCAAGCTCTAGTAGTACAGTAGATGGTGATATCCACCACCAATTGTAACTGATGTCATCAGAGGGGGACGTCATTACTGGTGGAGAGTTTAACTACCTAAATATTAACTGGTCCACGCAATATTCTAAGGTAGCAGTGGAAAACAAATTTATAGAAACTTTGATGATGGCAGGGCTGCAGCAGATGGTGTATAAACCCACTAGAGGGGAGAATGTTCTAGATCTATTAATAACCAACATTAGCGAATCAATAAAAAAATCAACATTTGTGATAATGTATGCAACTGTGATTATAACATGGTGGAAGGTACAGTAAAAGCAGCTGCATCAACTATACAGGGGTCAACTACCATAAAAAAACTACCGCAGGGCAAATTTCCAAAATATAATTTGGGAATTATCTCATTGGAATTGGAAAGCGTGTCTGGAAAATAAGACTGTGGAAGAAATGTGGAAAATCATAAAGAATCAGTTATTGCATGTAGAGAATAAATATGTACCAAACAAAAAATATATAATAGGAAGGGTAAGCTGCCAATATGATGCACTAATAAGATCCTAAAACAGTGTAATAAAAAGAAAAAGGTATTTGATTACATGAAACAATATCAGACCGAAGAAGCAATAGCATCTTCCAAAAAAGAACAGTGTACACTTATAAAAATTATTAGATTTGAAAGACACAAACTAGAGTTTTATATAATTCACAGGCAGGACAGTGGCTAAAGCTTCTATGCTTATGTAAATAAACAAAGTAGGACCAACATGCAGGTGGGACCCATTAAACATAAGGGAAAAACAATAAATACACTGCTAGACATGGCAAATGCCTTTAATTCATATTTTTGCACTGTTTTTGAAAAGAAAGTTAATAATGATGACAGCAATAACCCATCTGGGATAAAGTATCAAACACTTGCATTAAAAATCACAGATAAGGAAATAGAAGATCTTCTGGGGAAATTAAAAGGAAATAAATCATCTGGGCTGGATCTTCTGTACCCCCAAACTATTAAGGGAAGCACAAAAACAAATTTCGAAACACCTAGCAGCTTTATTTAATGCCTCATTTGCTATAAGAGATGTACCATCAGATTGGAGGAATGCCACAGTGGTATCACTATATAAGAAATTATAGACCTATCAGCTTGACCCGGGTGTTGAGTAAGATTTCCGAAAGCATTTTAAAACTGAAACTCGAGAAGAACTTAGATATTATTATTTTTTTTTTTTACTTTATTTATTCCCTCCTTGGCTGGGGGGGTGTTGCCTATAGTTCCCCCCATCTGACTGGACCCACGGTACCGCACCACTCCCAGTGCCTGAGCTCTACCCCCTCCTCCATTCCTCTCACTGGCTGCTTCATGGCAAGTACTTACCCCACCACCGTGGAAGCCAGGGGTCAGGATCTGGGAGGAGCTTCCCGAGTCAGAGTGGTGCGGCACCGATGGACCGGACTTCATCTAGTAAGCCGGAGGACTTTTTCCAATGTAATAGTTCCCAACCCCATGGCACAGGCGTGCAAAGCATCAATGATGCTGTCTTGCACGCTTCCATGCACTGCATGTCTGATGCCATCCGTGCCATCCCCACAGCGAACCACTTGCTTGTACCGACCCCCAGCCACCACCAGAAGCCAGCACAGCCATGGTTATCCCACCCTCCCCGGAGGAGGAAAGCAGTCCCTAGGACCCTCAATCCTCCTTCCCCCCCCGGCTGACCATCCAACACCCGAGGTCGCTCCCGAGCCCGGGTCATCAGCATGGCACAAGGTGTGGCATCCAGCGCCTCAACCCTCAGTACCAGCAGGCCGGCTGAACTTAGATATTATTAATTACAGGGACACTAAGCAGTATGGCTTGAGGCAAAACAGGGCATGTATTATGAATCAGCTAAGTTGTCATGAGAATGTGAATAAAATCATAAGTGACAATATAACTGTAGATGTGTTATTTTTGGATTTCCAGACGACTTTTGACAAAAACCCTCATGCCTTACTCATTAATAAACTGTTTAAAATAATCATTAACAGTAGATTAGTCCTATGGATAGGTAACTGGTTGAATATGAGGAGACAGAGGGTGAGAGTAAGAGGGAGCTATTCCATAGATGGTGATGTGACCAGTGGGGTTCCCCAGCGGTCAGTCCTGGGGTCCACATTATTTGCCCTGTTTATAAGTGACCTACACCATGATATTTCAAGTTGGCTAGTCAAATTTGTCAATGACGTAAAATTAGGCATTCCAGTGGACACAAAAGAGAATTGCCTAAAACTCGATGATTTACATAAAATTGAAAAATGGGCACTTGACAATGGTATGTTCTTCAGTGTAGACGAATGTACTGTCCTACACATGGGTAAGAATAACAAAAGCCATGACTACCATCTGAATTCAATTTACTAAAGGTCATACTAAAAAGAAGTAGAAACATAGAAGGCCGGAGCCCATGTATGTGCATCTCCAGCCAAGTTGGTTCATCGTCCCTTAGTCAATAAATGTTGGTCCAACTAATATTTAAAATCTGTATGGTTAGTACAAACTACTACCGATTTGGGTAAGGTGTTCCATAGGGGGATTATTCATTGGGTGAAGAAGGAACGCCTTTTATTATTTCTTGGCTATGTAAGGGACAATTGATAATTGTGACTTTGAAGGTTACAGTCCCGGTGACTAAGGGTCATTCCTAATTCTGACAGCATTTCTGTATCATGTACTAATTTCTACATTAAGAGGAGATCTCCTCCAATTCTCCTTTGTTCCAAGGAGTATAAATTTAATTCATCCAATCTTTCTTTATACTCCCTACAGTGCATATTGTTGACCATTTTAGTTACTCTTCTCTGGACACCCTCCAATCTGTCTATGTCCCTCCTGTGGTGTGGACTCCACAGAGGAGAACAATAATCCAAATGTGGTCTCACGTAGGCCCTGTACAAGGGCAATATGCACTCCCTGTCTCTTGAACTGAAACTCCTTTTTATGCATCCCAGTATTCTATTTGCTTTATTTATTATATAATTAGAATGATGTTGGAAGGTTAGATCTTGTGAGATTTGTGTTCCCAAGTCACTATGAATCCCAACTGTTGAGAGTACTTGATTATTTAGGGTAGCCTGGTTTTGGATATTTGTTGTTCCCAAATGCATAATGACACATTTACTAGTGTTAAAAGTCATTTTATTGTTTTGTGCCCAATTTTCCAATTTCTTTAGATCGTTAGTAAGCATAAGTCTCTCCTCTTCAGTTTTTACTTGGGCTGCTAGTTTAGTATCATCAGCAAATTTTACTACAGTACTTTGAAGGTTCTCTGTCAAATCTGAAATGTAGATAGAAAACAATATTGATCCAGTACTGACCCCTGGGGCACTCCACTGCTCATTGGACTTAGCTTGGATAAGTGTCCCCTAATACGTACTCTTTGTGTACGCTTATATAACCATTCTTCCACCCAATTTATGATGATATCATTTATTTTTTGTTTTCTCATTTTACCTATTAAGATATCATGGGGCACCTTATCAAACTCTTTACAGAAATCCAGGAAAATTACATCTACAGGAATATTGTTTTCTATTAACTTGCTGATATGTTCATAAAAAAACAAGTTCCCAGTTAAATATGATCTATTTTTTTAAAATCCATGCTGGGTGTGATCCATTAATCCTTTTATTTCTAGATCTTTTTCCAATTTATCTTAAGTAATGCCTCAAAAATCTTGCCCAGGACACTGGTCAGGCTGATAGGCCTATAATTAGAGATCTCTGTGTGGTTTCCCTTTTTATAGATTGGTATTACTATAGCTGTTTTCCAGTCATTTGTTATTGTATGATAAGATAGGGACATATTAAAGATCTGATAAAGGGGTTCTACCAACCAGCCTTTTATTTCTTTTAATAATCTAGGGTGTAGCCTATCAGGACCTGGGAATTTGTTTATGTTCAACTTCTTTAATTTAGCCAAAATATTTGCTTTATAAAATACCATTGGTTCAACTGCATCATTACTAAGTATGGATCTGTTAGTATTAGCTTTTGGGTTAAACACTGAACCAAAGTATTTATTGAATTCTTCGGCCATAACTTTAGGTGTAATTACTTCCTCGTTATTGACTTTCAGGGATCCAATTGTTCTAGGAGATTGTTTTTTGTCGTTAACATAGGCATAGAAACTCTCACCCCTGTCTTTCCTATATGCTAAACTTTTTTCATATTTATCTTTTGCTATTTTAATTTTGTTTTTACAATCTTTTTGGATTTTCCTATATTTCCATTTTTTAAAGTCATTGTTACATCTTTTTAGTAATTTATATGCCCTTTTCTTTTGTTTAATCAAATGCTGTATTATGGTAGTGACCCATGGTGGGATCTTTCCCCTTTTGTTGTACATTATCTTATCTGGAACATAAATTTCTTCCAGTTCTAAGATCTTTTCCTTAATTCTTGTCCAGAGATCTAGTGGGGAAGATGACCCATTATCCCATTTCCAATTGTATAGTTCCTGTTTATAAGCAGTAAAATTTGCTTTATTATAATTTTTAAAAACTGTTTTTCCCAACTCTTGCTTAATAGGTAAATTAATGTTGAATATAATAACCCTGTGGTCACTGTTGTGGATTGGTGCTTTGATATCGATTTTACTTATCTTTTCTGGGATATCCATTAGGAGTAACTCTAGTATGTTATTTCCTCATGTTGGTTTATTAATTAGTTGCTGTAACCCAGCTGATGAACATAGATCCAAAAAATAATTTTTCTGGCTAATAATTTCTAATGCTTTTTCCCAGTTAATACCTGGGAGATTAAAATCGACCAGTAATATAATTTCTTTGTAATGTGATTTACTACTAATACAATGTAATATCTCCTGATGTTCAATCAAATTAGAATCTGGGGGTCTATAACATAGCCCTATAAGTAATTTAGGTTGATTTTCTGAAAACAGTTCAACCCAGATTAACTCGGTCGATATATTTTCAGATGGGTCACAAATTTATTTAAACTTTATATTATTTTTAATGAATAGTGCCACCCCTGCTCCCCTTCTTCCTATCCTATTTTTATAGCACGTTGTATATCCAGCAATATTTATGTTCCAGTCTGAAGACTCTCTCCACCAAGTTTCCGTTATGGCTGCTATGTCTATATTGTCCTTAAATAGAGCTGTTTTTAATTCCTCTATTTTTGTGCCATGTAGGCTCCTAATATTAGTCAGAAGGAAGGACAGACCTCTTTTTGTTTCTTTTTTTGAATGAAATTTTGTGTATTTTTGAATTGGTTCCAACAGTTGTCTTAGTCTCTTCCCTGCCTATAATATTTGATGGTTCCCTTTGTCCCATAATCACAAGTTTTTTGTTTCTGATGGATGAAATGTGCTATAAAAAATGCATCCAAGGCATCTTGATCCCATCCTGCTTAGGTGAAGCCTGTCCTGACCATAAAGTGTTAAACTAGATTCAAACAATTCCCAGGTCTTTATGCATTTTATATTTTTTGTCAGAGACCATCTTCGCAGCCAGTTATTAAAATCTTTTATTTTCTTATTAGTTGTATAACTTGCTCTGAGTACCGGTAAAATTTCTGAGATTATAGGTGTTGCTCCCAGACCCTGCATTGCTTTTATTGCATCCTCCATATCTTTTATTGTGTCTCCTACATCTTGTTTACCAAGGTCATTTGTACCAGCATGGAAAAGTACAACTTTAGATGCAGGGACATTTTGCAGTATGCCTGGGAGCATTTGAGTTATGTCTTTAATGGTTGCCCCACTATAGCTGCAACTTGTTGTATTTTCTTTGTTTCCCCTTGTTGTGTATCGGTCTGTGAATCTAATCATAGAATCTCCTAATATAAAGATTTGTTTCTGTCCTGTATCTGAATTATCTGGGAGGGTGTTATTTTGGTTAGACTCACTTAATAAAGTGGAAATAGAGAAGGATTTTAGTGTGTATGTGGGCCAAAATTTAAACTTTAAAGTACATCACACTAAATTAATACAGAAATCTAACTATGTGATTAAAAACATTAAGGGAGGTTTTCTAAACAGGACAACAGTGTATATGTTAGCATTGTAAAGATCTTTTGTGAGAACACATTTGGATTATGGCTCCCCCCCGTGGAGCCCATATCAGAGGGGAGAGGTGGACAGGGTGGAAAGAGTTCAACGCAGGCCAACGCAAATGATTGGGTGTCTAAGGGAGCTATCATACGAAGACAGGTTGCAGAAATTAGGACTTCACAGTCTGAAACAAAGAAGAACTAGAGGCGATCTGCTAGTCATGTATAAGATTATGCGGGAATCTGAACTAATGAATAAAATGAGAATAAAAATCCAGGTAAAGCCAGCAGGTCTGAGAGCCCACAAACTCCAGATTAAGTTGGACATGATTACAAAAATACGGGAGGCATAATTTTTACCTCCAACATACTGGTAGGCTGTGGAACAGCTTGCCTGCGGACTTGGTTGAGAGTCCCAGTCCAGAAACATTCATGATGAATTTGGATACATTTCTGTCTAACGGGAAGATAATTTGGACCCGCTGATGCGGGTGGATGGCACTGACGGGCTTTTTTGCCTTCTCCAGTCCAGTCCCCAGTATCAATACCCCAGTATGAATGAAACAAAGTGTTCTGTGATACAACACATCTAGACTAGCCAGATTTGAAACAGTGGTATTTCTATAAATAATGTTGCCATAATCTAGCAGGAATATAATAATTTACCTTTATAATAATTTACCTTACGAAGACCCCAGATGGAGCAAAATGGCAATCAGGATTTTAGGAGACGTTGTAGATACAGAATACAGAACTTTTTATCCTTTGAAGAAATCAGAATTAAATTCAAACTACACAAATTCCAGTTCTACTCCTACTTGCAGTTTAGAGAGGCATAGCTGATTTGCTTGACCCTGACTTAGTTCTTCCACAATTTACAGACAAGGTACAATTTGTCAGAATTTCATCTCTGAAAAAAGTGGCCAGTTTAATGTATAACTTTCTCATGTAACCTGACTCTAACTTGACAGAAAATTTTAAACAGAAATGGGAACGAGAACTTAACCTGGCCTTATCATCAGAAGGCTGGGAACAAGTATGGTAAAATGTAAAAATCTCCTGTAAAGAAGTTCAAGGAAAACTGATACAATATAAAATTCTAGATTATAATTGTTATTATTATTATTATTATTACTCCCCTCGTAAATTAGAGAAGTTAGGTCACCTGCTTAATGGTGGATATTGAAGACGTGTGCACCCTTATGCAGATTTGACTCATTTGCTCTGGAATGTCTTATGATTAAACAATTCTTGGAACAAATCCATAAAATATGTTCTAAGGTTACCAAATGTAACCTTCCTTTCACCCCTTCCTCATTCATATTAGGTATCTTTTCTAAGCACAATGGTGCATATGCACGAATGGGTGGGAATTACACATGGGAGGTGCGTATCCTGCCTGTGTAGCTCTGCAGCCTGGACAGTGTGTGCAGTATTCACAACTGCAAGCACCCATGGGGCACCTGACCATGGCCCTGCCCCCACGGTGTACAGGACTACCCAGGGTGGCTGGGTGGTGTAGTGGACCCAGGTGAGCATCCAAGCGGACGCCTATCCTGGTTTCCAGAATGGATCACTTGTGCACCAAGGTGAGAGTCCGGGTGCATGAATACCTCCCACAAGCACCTGGACACACGCAGCCATGCCCCTGTGTCCAGCAGTCCTGTGCAGGGACCCCCACCACCACACAGTAATGCCCATCTGTATCAGGGTGCAGTAACCCCACACACACACCCATGCCCCATCTCCGGTATAATGAAAGCATACCCCCCCAACACATGTCTTCCCCGTCCCTGTATGGTGAAGGTATACTCCCCACACTCTGCTCACACCGGTGTTCTGGCCCCTGGTGATGATCAAGAGCCCCTTCCCCCACACGCACACACACACACAGGTGCCCATGTCCTCATTCTCCCGATCCCCAGTACTGGCCCCTCTGGTCGCTTACTGGTGTTCAGTTGCCCCCCACCATCCCATACCTGCCTGTTGGTGCTGCGGCTCTGGATGGCCAATGGCACAGCTCTTCTCACACCTCCTTGGCTGCTGGCTATCCAAGTGATGCTGGGAGCATTCCGCTATATATAGGCAGCATGCTCCCAGCATGACTTGGACGGCCAGTGGCCAAGGAGGTGTGAAAAGGACTGTGCTGCTGGTCATCGAGAGCTGTGACACAGACGGGCAGGTACAGTGAACGGGGGGTGTTGTTGGTGCTGTGGGAGGTGGGGGGCCACTGTCCATCAATGAGTGGGTCAGGGAGCAGGGTTCAGGGGTTGGGTGGTGGGAGGGCAGAGATGGACGGGTATGGGCCATCACAATGGGGCTCCAGTTGGGGGGGTGGCATCGCCTAATGTGCCAGGGCAAGGCTAGGTTGGGGGTGTCATTCTGCGCACAGGGATGGGGTTCAGATGTGTGCGGGGTTGTCTGCCTGCATACGGGGATGGGGCTTAGATGTGTGTGTGGGGGGGTTGCCATTCAGCACACTGGGATGTGGCTCTGCTGTGTGTGTGCAGGAGGGATGGCATGCAGGACAAGGTGGGTGTTCATTGGGAGGGGGTTGTTCACTGCATGGACCTGGCAGCTGTTCTGTGTGTGCACGGTGCATACAGCAGTTACAGCAGGGTCCCCCCTGCCATAACCTGCTCAGCACTACACCTCCCTACGAGCTGCACTACGCACCTTTTTGAATGGCGTGCAGTGCAGGCACACCCTTCACCTGCCCCTAGCACTTTGCTGTCTGCGCAGCCAGGGGATCGGGAGCATATGGGATACATGCCCCTTTCATGCATCCCACACAGGGGGCACAATGGGTGCGGGGTGGCTATACGCTGCAGATACGCGGTGCGTAGGCACTCTGCACATTCGTGCATAGGCCCCAATAAGATTAATAAGGAACAAAAAAAGTGGGTGTTGGCAGCCTTGTTAGGAGCCAAGAGATTATTATTAGCAAAATGGAAAACTAAATTGATCACCTTTTTTGTGGAGTGGTCAAATGAATGGCTGTAACAGCTAGCAATGAAAGAATTAGTTTTATGCTACTTGATAAAAATGAATACTTTTTCTAGAATATAGTCCCAGTTTTTGCAACTGCAAATATAATTAACTTTGCAAATTTGCTATAATTGATTTTGGTTTAGGGAACTGATTTTATGTTCTGACTGTAGGTTGTCGTGATATTCATTATAGCCTGTCTGTCTGTTGTTATTCTGTACTGGATCTAAATGATGTTGTTATTATTTTATTTGATTGTACTATGATTGTATTATTTGTTTAAATCAGTAAACTTTTCACTGCAAAAAATATATTTTTAAAACAGCTTTCATAACTAATCGTGTAACTAACTCACATCATTAAAGACGGCTGCCACTTGCAACTTTTAAAATTCTCTCCCATTAATATTATCTGTTGAATGTGCATACTAGAGTCATACTGTGACTGCATAATGATGGCATTACCACATGTTTCTGATGGAAACCAGCACAGTTCTGTATCAAGATATTTAATGTTTTCATGGTGACCATGGCACAGGAACAAGACCTTTTAAAACTTGAAAATACCGGACCTTAGTTCATAAATGAAAGAAAAGAAAAAGAGAAAGGGTATATTGAAATACTGCTGCTTTAAAGCAGAAGTGCACATTATGGTGAAAACGTTGACCAATATCTTTCTATTCTGTTTTAGAGTGCTTTGATCTCTTGTCTTGCAAGATGCCCTTTATCTTTATTTTGAGTCTGTTTTAGTATTTTTTTAGTTTAAAGGACACCGAAACATGGCATGTCTTCTAAATAACACTAACAGCATAACACTAACAACGTAATACTTACCTCCTCCCTGTTTCCTTCCCTTTGTTTCCCCCCCTTCTCTCACCCTCACCCCCCTCTCTGCCCCTGACTTTCCCCATGCTCTACCATCCTCCCACCCCATCCTCTCTCTGCCCATAGTCATCCCTTTGCCCCTCCCTCCCTCCGCCCTCTCTGCCCCTCCCTCCCTCCCCATTTTCTAATTTCCCGACCCCTCCCATCTCCCTCCATGTTCTCTTGCTCACTATTTCCTCATTTTTACTTTTGTTCACCTCCCTCATATCCTAGTATGTCACTCCCCCCCCCATAGGCCTCAGCGTCTCTGCCTTGTCAGTTCTCACCCTGGTAACATGGGTCTCCCTGCTCTCTATTCTTATTAGCACTTCAGACACTAGAACTGACGCTTTGACAAGTTCTGGCAACCTAGATAAGTGTTTTCATAGCTTACCTAATTTTAGTTCTGACGCTCACCGTGTTTCCTGAAACATCCAAAATTGCTAACTGCCTTATTTTCTTAACTGGGCCAAGTGACCTTGTCCTGGTTATGCTACTGTGTGATACTCTGACCCCAAAGCAACTATCTATATCTGCAAAAGTGCATAATTTTACCAACAGAACCTGTTCTAGCATTTTCTGCTCAGTATTTTGTACTCCTCATTTGATACTTGTACTGGTTATAACATTGCCCTACTGTAAACTGAACATTTGACGACTGTGTATATGTAACCTCTGTATTTTGAATTTGTACATATGTGATTGCTATGACGTGGAACCACTGCAAAAGAGCCTTTGGCTCAAAGGTACTTTCCTAGATAATAAATAAATAAACAAAACTGGAAAACATGGTACTTTACCTGTGTGCTACTGTACTCCATTTCATACAACAGTAAGGTTTTATGATAACTGGTGACCCCCTTTATCAACCCGATTTTGATTATTGTCCAACACTGTAGTAATCCTGAATTACGCGGCACCAAATGTTTAATCCTCTATCAATGTTTTAAGTTTAGAACCGTGCCATATGTTTTAAGTTTGTACTGTTGCCAAATGTAGAACAGTTGTACCCAATGTTTAATGATTGTGATACTTAGTTTATGTTCTTATTGACGTAGAGCCTTTGCAAAGGAGTCGATGACTCAAAGGATCTTAATTCCAATATCTTTCAATAAATAAATGAATAACTAACTGGGTGTGACATCACACCCATTTATTATGGCATTTACTTAGATGTGCTCACACAGACTGACTGAAAACGGGTAAAGGGACAGCACTAGCCAGTCTCGGTGCTGTCAAACCCATATTCAGTCAGTGGGAATGTGAAACTGTGTGTCAGTCTCAGAACTCAAAATGGTTTCACAATCACAAAACCTTCCCACTGGTAATCATAGCTACTAACCTCACAGACCCAATTTTTAGAAACCGATCCAGCCTTCATCGGCTCAGCACTGGTCTATTTTCTTTTTTAACATTTCTTCCACCAACTATTATCAAAAATAACACTCAGGAAATCTGTGTGATTATGAGGTGTTTTACACACCCTTGATGTACGATGACCTCATAATCTCTTGAGCTTCACTCTCAAGGTTTATGGATCATCACACGCCTCAGGTTTGTAAACAAAACCTCATAACACACAGATGCCTGAGCATTATGCTATTTTTAATAACTGTGTCCTGGTTTTTTTTACATTGGAGAAGCTGGTTATAATTCACCATCATTACTCTTGAGTTATAATGGTGAACACATGCTAGCTTCTGGACTCGCGCTCCCTCAGCCATGACAAACTCCACAAGTGCTGTCAATAAGTAATTGAAATAAACGGAATCTAGTTTCAGCTACTGTGTCAGCTTTTTTACTTTCTGAATAAACTCACCTTATAGTGTCACTCTATCAGTCACCTCCCGTCCAACAGCAGAATTAAACAAGCATTTGTCAATGCTGAATGTTTGCTTGCTGGTATTAGCATTGGAAATGCAGGAGTTAGACAAATGCAGAATAGGAGTGGCAGTGAAGTACTGAACTTCACGCCAACCCCACCTCCACCATGTAGAGATGGACAGGCATTGGGGTATGTGTTTGGGTTGTCGCCCATAATGTTCACGCCATTTCACCTCACCCTATCCTGCAGACACCAACAAGTGCTGATGTGTGCCTTGGGGTGTTGGCTTTACAGTCACCCCACTCCATAAGGACATACACTGAAATGGCTGCACTACAGGAGAATGGGGTGAACTCTGGGGCTGAAAAGTCCAAGGCACCCCTCGATGCCTGTCACTGGCTGCAGGGTGGGGGTTGGGGGTGGAATGACATGAGCATTACAGCTGGCAATCCAAAGGCACATCCCGATGCCTGTCAGTCTGTACAGGGTAGGACATTATGGTTAGAAACCCTAACGCCCCGGGCGTATGTTGGTATTTGTGCTACAGATTTTCAACATGGCCTTTTTGTGACCCCCACCTCATGAAAGCATTTGGGACCTCGTCTCATGAACAGTGGCACTATGATTTTGTTAATGTGTCCTGAACTTTGATTTCCCACAGTGACCGTGCCATTGTGCGCCAGATATACGAAAACACAGACTGGGCAGGATATGAAGAATGACAGCTGTACCATTCATAGGGAGATGTGAAGAGATGGCAATGTTGGAAATCTGTAGTGAAAATTTAAAAAATGCTTGAACTTCCGAGCGTACGTGGAAACTGCACAACGCATGCGCGTAACACAGTCATTTAGTGGAATTATTTCACCAAATTTTCAACACAGGCATTTTGTGACCTCTGCTCATGAACACTGTCACTATGATTTTCTTAATCTGTCCTGAACATTGATTTCCGATAGCAACCGCTCTATTCTGCGCCAGATGTGTAAATGCATATTTCGGGTAGGGTATGAAAAATGACAGCTGTACTGTTCATTAGGAGGTGTGAAAAAAATGCCAATGTTGAAAATCTGGAATGAAAATATTACTAATGCGTGAAATTATGAGGATGCATGGAAACTGTGCAACGTATGCTTGTAACACAGTCATTTTATGGACTTTTGTCACTGAATTTCAACATTGGCATTTTAGCACCTCTGCTCATGAACAGTGTCACTGTGATTTTCTTCATCTGTCCCAAACACTGACTTCCCACAGCGACCACGCTATTGTGTGGCAGAAGTGCGAAAACACATTTCGGCCAAGATGTGAAAAATGACAGCTGTACTAGTCAGAAGGAAGTCTGGAAAAAATGCCAATATTGAAAATCTGGAGTGAAAATACTACAAATTTGTGAAGTTACGAGGGAGCATGGAAACTGCACAACGCACGCTCGTAACACAGTCATTATATGGACGTTTGTTACCAAATTTTCAACATAGGCATTTTAGGACCTCTGCTCATGAACAGAGTCACTGTGATTTTCTTAATCTGTCCCAAACACTAATTTCCCACAGCGACCGTGCTATTCTGTGCCGGAAGTGTGAAAACACATTTCGGCCAGGATGTGAAAAATGACAGCTGTACTGTTCATAAGGAGGTGTGAAATAATGCCAATGTTGAAAATCTGACATGAAAATTTACAGATTTGCGAAGTTACGAGTGTGCGTGGAAACTGTGCAATGCACACCTGTAAAACAATCATTTTTTCACCAAATTTGCAACATACGCTTTTCGAGAGCCCACCTCATGAACAGTGGCACTGTTGTTTCGTTAATCATTCCTGAAAGGTGATTCCACACAGTGACCGTGAAATCACCTTTCAGGACTGAAAAATGCCATGACAGTGACTGAATTCATGATGAGGGGTCCCAGTAAGTCCATGTTAAAAATCTGGTGACAAAAGTCCCACAAATGCTTGAGATATCCACATAAGTTGAAAAAAAAACATTTATGCCATTATACAGCTTACCGGTATTTCTTCAGTTCACGGTCGGCTTTGAAGAGTGCAGATGTGTTCCTGGTCCACTGAAGATCGTCGTGCTGGACTCTGGAGGTAGGTATGGGGGGAGGGGGTGTGGGGAGGTGGGGTGCACAGTGGGTGGGCACTGGTTGGGGGAGGTACCACTAGAATCAACAAGGGACCATTTTCTAGTTTGCAAGTTTTAAAAAAATGTAATAACGTTGCAGGAAGTTTTTCTGTCTTACAGGGACTTTTGGCATGCTGGGGTGGGCTCCCAGCATGCCACCTGAGTGCTTTTTTTGGGGGGGGGCTGTAGCTGATGGGGATTGGGCACCCTGTCGGCACATACCAAGTGCTTGAGGGCCAAGAGCCGAGGGGGTTTGGGCGCCCCCCTCTCGGCACACAGCAAATTGGGGGGGAACATTATTTATTATTTATTTATTTATTTGAGTTTTGGTGACCGGGTAAGTCCACTGAGACAATACAGTCCCTTTTTCAGGGGCGACCAGGGTATGGATTACATACAGTAACAGTGCAAATTAATAGAGTGGTAAAACATTCGACATATAGAAGAACAATAAAAGAAAGCAATGATAAAATACTTAAGCAAGGTTCATCAGGGTAAGAGATAAGTAAAAACCAGGGTTAGGCATTGGCACATGATAATAACTTCATCAAATCATTAAGTAGTAAAGTGCACATCAGGGGTATATTAGGAAGGAAGGGGGATGGGGGGACCTATTCAGGTGAAGCAAGAACAGGGTGAAGAGGGGGATAACGAGGCAGATAACTTAGACTGGAACAAACAGAGAGGAGTAAGACAAGATTGTTGGAGAAAGAGAGTTCCAATCTGAGTGAGCATCGAACGAGAAGGATCTCCTGGAAGTGGTCAAATGTATTTTCGGTAGGACAAGAAGGGGAAGTGAGGGGGAGCAAAGGATGCACCGTGCATGCCGGAGGCACACGAGTTCGTCAAGGCAAGGAGGTGTGAAGTCATTGACGAGCTTGAATATGAGGCTCAAGGAGGAGTATCTCAGTTTATCAATGTAAGTAAACCAGCCTAGCGAGAAGAGGACATCACAGTGGTGTGAGCGGCCTTTTAACCCCAAGGCAAACCTTCCAATCCTGTGGTATGCCTCAGAGAGGAGGAACATGGAGGCAGAATTGGTAGAGAGGAGCAGGGGAGTACAGTAGGTTAAGAGAGGTAGAAGGGAGGAGGAGGAGGAGGAGGAGGCAATTTTCTGGCAGGAGGCAGACATGAGAAGCAGACGAATACGGTAGAGGAGACCTAGTTTCTGATTAAGAGATCTGGCAATGATTGAGTCATGGGAGCTGAAGGAGAGCATGGGATCCAGAGTGAATCCCAGATATTTAAATGAGTGAACTACTTCCAAGGTCTCACCCTTAAGGGTTGAGCTGTGAAGGGTTGGGGGATGAAGATTAGTAATAGGACGATGTGAGAAGAGCATACACTTAGTTTTATTAGCATTAAGGACAAGATGATTGTGAAGGAACCAGCTTTCTAGGGAAGCACAGTCAGAGGCAAGGTCATGGTTAATAACGTCAGTGTGACGGGAGGAGCGGTATAGTATTGCGTCATCTGCATAAAGATATACAGGGGCACCACCGCAAAACTGGGGAAGTTCATTAATGAAGAGTGAGAATAGTATGGGGCCCAGGATGGATTCTTGAGGTACCCCATGGGTAACTGGGCGGAGGTCAGAGAGGAAGCCATCCACCTTCACTGTCTGGGAATGCCCAGTCAGATAACTTTTGACCCAGTGGAGGGCACTGTTGTCCATACCGATAAGAAGAAGTTGGTGGAGAAGGAGATCATGATTCCCTAGCTCAAATGCCTTAGTGAGATCAACAAAGATGGCCCCTGCGGCGAGGCCTTTGTCCATGGCATGAAATATGTCAGATGTAACCTTTAACAGTGCGGTAAGAGTACAATGTTTCCTTCTAAAGCCATGCTGATAAGGGGAGAGAATGTTGTGAAGTCAAGGTAGTCCTGGAGGTGGTTATAGACTATGCATTCTTGGACTTTGGCCAGTGGGCATAAGATAGAGATAGGACGGTAGTTGTCTGCAATGGAGTTGGAACCTTCCTTATTCACTGGGACAACTACTGCCACCTTCCATTTATCAGGAACAGAGTTAAAGAGGAAGGACCAGTTAAAGAGTTCACGAATGGGGCGGGCAAGGGCTGGGGCACTCAATTTGAGAAATGTTGGTTCTAGTGTGTCATGTCCTGGAGAGCTATCCAGTTTCAAGTCGGAGAGAAGCTGTTGCACCTCTTTGAGAGTGGCTAATTTAAGATGGAACTCAAGACATTCCCTATGGTAGTTGGGGGAGCAGGAGTTTGGGAGGTGAAGTTATGAAAGAGAGAGGTGTATTTTTGAAGGTCAGAAAAGAAGTGATTAAAGCTGGCAGCAATGGATGCAGAGTCATCAAGGGTAGAACCATTGTCAGTGATATTACTAGGGATTACCATGGGATTATGCCAATGGGGAGTGGGCTCCCCGTCAACAAATGAACTGGGTCGGGGGCATGCCGACAGGGGGACTGGGCACCCCCCGTCGGTTTTCATGGGGCTCTGAGGTGGTGACTGTGCTGCCACCATGTTCCTGGAAATGTTACACCAGGCAAGGTACCACCATGCAATGACGGATCGCTCCCTCATTGCAGCAGAATGTCTGACACTGCAATGATGAGTTGGTCCCAGAATGCAGCGGCCAAATCATTACAAGTTGGTGGCACTTCTGCAGAACCAGTGTCATCAGGACACTGGGTCTGCATTGGTTGAGCACTGCCAAGCCCACGACTGCAGTGCTAGCATTGGCCGCCACAATGCCACACTTCCACAACCCACTTCTTTCCTAAGCTGCCACATAATGTTTCTTGCACATGCACGCAAGCAAACATAAAAATGGAGACATGGCAGCCTCAGCACCATTTCTCTTTCTCTCTCTCTTTTCCATAGGAACTGTGACCCACCTTATTTACATATATCCATGACAACCTTGGACTGGAGTTGAATTAAACTACAATAAAATTAGTTTTTAAAGTGCAAAACCTATTGAAATGTGTTGTGTTGAATGTACAACAATGTTTACATGGTTGCCTGTGAAAGTTGACGAATCAAATAAAACAGACACATTTTCTTTACTGTTTTATTTCCACTACTTCAGCTGGAAAAAAAAAAACAGTCCCCAGCAATTACATAAGATAACGCATGGGGAGATTTTATGCTCACCCTTGATGTGGGATGCTTTGACAAACTCTAAAGGCTTTGCCCTTGGACTTTATTTAACATCCCATACCTTGGGTGTGCATAAAATTCTTATAATAACTGGTTCCCCACTTTTATGTTGCTTGCACGCATGTGCAAGAAACATAGTGCTATCATCTGAGTTTTCGGAGGTGTGGCACCCCGTCTTCCAATTCAGTCAGTGAGTTTGCAGGCGTGGCCACAGTTCTCCAATGACTGCTGCAGCTGTCTATGACAGCAGTCAAAATGCAGTGGCATACAGTTGAAAGGAAGAGCTCCGCTTCAGTGAGCAGAGCTCCCCCACACACACACACCGCAAACACGCGTATTGCGTGCTGATCGTTCCCTCCCCACGCACACTGTATGTGGCAGGGGTGCCCAATCCTCCGTCAGCTCCGCCTCCCCAAAACCTTTCCAGGTGCCACGCTGGGAGCCCAGCCCAGCATGGCAAATCTTATTATAGCCGACGGGGTGCCCAATCCCGTCAGCTCAACCCCCAAACAGCCTTTCCTGCCATGCTGGGAGCCAACCCCAGCGTGGCAAACGTCCGCATCGTCTGAAGTAAAAAAACAAACCCTGTAAAAAAAGGTCCCTGCAGTCTCCTGCTCCCCACCCACTGCACACCTGCCTCCCCACCCCCTCACCCCATACTTACTCTGAAGCTCAGCGCACGATCTTCGTGGACTGGAACACGCCTGCACTCTTCAAAGCCGACCAACTGAGGAAATGCCGTAAGCTGTATAATGGAATAAATAGGGTTTTTTCAACTTTGTTGCATATTTCAGGCATTTTTGGGAATTTTGGGGCCCAAATTTTCAACATGGGGTTTTTGGACCCTCCTCATGAATTCTTGCACTGTCATGGTTAATCGGCCGGATTAGTGATTTCGCGTCACCGCGCCAAATCACCTTCGGACCGATTAATCTAAAATGACAGTGCAGTGTTCATAAGGTGGCTCAAAAGCCTATGTTGAAAATTTGGTGAAAAAAATTCTAGAATGACTGTTTTGATGAGCATGCGCCAAGCGCAGTTCCTACACACGCTCGTAAGTTTGCGAATTTTCAATATTTTCACTCCAGATTTTCAACATTGCCATTTTACCACACCCCCTTATGAGCAGTACAGCTGTCATTTTTCACATCTTGCCCAAAACGTGTTTCCGACCATGTTGCGCACACCAGCGAGGACATCCTGCACAGAGCTCCCTCCAGGAGCTCTGAAAATACGTGGGTGCGGACAGTTGAGGTAATTAAACTACCTCAGAATTACAGCACCCTTGTGAGGGGGGTTAGCCCGTCGAAACGCTGCGCACGTCGACTGCCCTACCCACCCTGGCTCGTCATTTCCTATATAGGTACTCCCTTATGACATCACTTCCTGCCCTCATTATTCTAAGTCCCCACTTTGCCATTAGCAGGTTATACCGGCCAACCACTAGAGGGACCCTTACTACCCACCCTGCATACACTATCTATCCCCATCCCTACTAATTCCTGATCCCTCCAAACCTCCTGAGCCACTCCAATCCGCTCCAACTCACACCTACTGCTATCCACACACACCCCCACCCAGCCCCACAAACTAGCCCACCTTCTGACTCTGGACTGCTGAGCTGAACTGACTCCCAGTGACCACTAGGAGTCACTATTTTCCACCCAATTTCCAACTCAAACCCAACCTGTCTTAGGCCCCAGAACGTGGTTTCACTGTCCTCACCCAGGCACCTCACCAGCTACCCTCACTGAGACTTGAACCTTGCACCCTACCCACCGGAGTCCGTGTCATTACCACTAATCCAAAGTGGTAACTACATTTTTTACAAGTCCACTTAAAAACTTCTACCACCCTACCCAGCTATCACCAAATTGCCATGCTAGATCACCTCCTCCTAAAATGCCTCCCCCTCATTTGCCTTCTAGTTCCCTCATGCCACCAGCCAGCCATCCAGCCTGGATCTCTGGTTCCAGCACCGGCAACTCCCCTAGACATAGCTTGCACAACCCCCACACTTACATGCCTACTGGCCTAAACACCCATTCTCTATGCTCCACCCCACCGCCTTCCAGGCCACCCTGGCTGCTTATCGCTCGCCTTCCCATCCTGCCAATCCCTACCCATTCCCTGCTCCCCAAGGTTCCTCTCAGCCTCCTATACACGTGGAACACACACATCACCGCGTCCTGTCCAGAGCTGTGATCCTTCTACTCTTAACAGGCAACATACATCCTAACCCAGACCCCTCCCTGACCTGCCCATCAGGTGGGCCCTCTGGTCTGATTATTGCCTCCTTGAATATATGCAGCATCTTGAAAAAACTTGACACCCTCCAATGCTGGGTCATGCTGCACAAACCGGACGTCACTGCACTGGTGGAAACCTGGCTATCAAAATCCACACCTGACTCCCTCGTGGCCCTCCCTGGCTATACCCTATACCGAGAGGATCGTGTAGGTAAATGCTGGGGTGGCTGTGCGATCTATACCAGGGATTCTCTCACTGGTCAGGCACTCCCTGCCCCGGCCCTGGCAGGCGGGGCACAGGCCCTTACCCTTAAACTCACTCCAGACCCCTCTAGGGGTCCCCTGTACCTCACCTCTGCCTACATCCCACCTAAGAACCAAAACCCAGCTACATCATCCTTAACTGACTATCTTGCCGCCTCCCACACAGGGCTGATCAGTCCTTGTGGGGACCTCAACATAAACTGGCTCAGCCCCACCTCCACCACCACCGGACTCCTTTGCTGCCATTGATATGACACAGCTAATCTCCAAACCCACAAGAGCAAACCCCAAGAGAGGTACCAGCACCCTCCTTGATGTCATCATCGCCAATTGCACCAAAAAATCCTGGACATCCAAATCCTCTCTGACTCACTCAGCGACCATTCCCTAATCATATTCCACTGGGTGACCACCCTGACAAAACCCACAGCCCAGCACACACCTCGCCGGCGTCTCAAACCTGGCGGGCTGAAGAACCTCAGGCAACTTCTGGCCCAAACAAACTGGTCGCCCATTCACCATGCCCCAGATATAGACTCTGCCCTCGCCTTCTTTTCCCATACATTTAATAAAGCCTGCGACCTCTTCGCACCCCTCACAGCTACCAAAACAAAAAAACATAAAGTGCCCTGGATTACCCCTGCCCTATTACAGTCACTTAGACATAGGGATAACCTGTGGCACCTCGCAACAGAAACAGGCCGGACGGCTGATAGACAGGCCTACAACGCCACCCGGAATAAGTGCACCTGGGCAGTCCAAAAAGCCAAGGCCGACTACTATCGAGCCCCTCACCTCCTC
Source organism: Neoceratodus forsteri (assembly GCA_016271365.2). Lineage (NCBI taxonomy): Eukaryota > Metazoa > Chordata > Ceratodontiformes > Ceratodontidae > Neoceratodus > Neoceratodus forsteri. The sequence continues at coordinate 118,030,412 of JADMNL010000026.1, forward strand.
TTGGGGGTGTGCCCGAACCTTTTGGGACAATATCAAACAATTGAACGGGAGCACACGCTCCCCTCCCCCATCACATCTCAATATTGGCAGCACCAACATTACAGACCCTATAGGCATCGCAAACTACCTCAACTCCTCCTTCACAGACCTCAGCCCTATCCTCCCCAGTAACTTCTTCGACCCGCCACCCCCACCGACCCCAGACCACCGACACCCAGCTTCCACCTCGTGGGAAGTAACTGCCCGAGCGAGACCCACCTGATCCGTGGCGCTAAAGAGCAATAGTCCCGCAACTCCACTGTGGACCCTAGCATTCTCCTCGGCGCATTGGATCAGTCCTTGTCCCACTCTACCAGCCTCTCAATAAATCTCTCTGCCTGGGGCAGTTCCCTACAGCGCAGAAAACGCCATTGTCACTCCCATCCACAAAGGGGTGATAGGTCCTCAGCTGGGAACCACTGCCTATCTCCATACTCCCACCCCTCTCCAAAGCCCTTGAAAAACTGGTCGCCATACAAATTACTGAGTACCTGGCCAAACACAACATCCTTTGCCCAGAACAACACGGTTTCCGGGCAGGATACAGCACAGGCACACCACTAGTTGAGTTCTCAACATTCCTACACTCATCCCTGGACTCTGGCTCCCTAGCTGGGGCAGTGTTCATCGACCTTTCCAAGGCGTTTGACACTGTCTCCAACCCCCTCCTACTGGGTGCACTCCACCAGGCTGGCTTCACAACTGGGCCACTCGCCTGGTGCACCAGCTATCTATTGGCCCGCTCCCAATGTGTCAAAATTAATGAAACTCTATCAAAATCATGTCCCATCCGATCAGGGGTTCCTCAAGGCTCTATCCTGGGACCTCTACTCTTCTCACTCTACCTCAACACTCTGCCAAGTGCATGTATGGGAAATATGCTGCTGTATGCAGACAACGCTGTCATCTTTGCATCCCACCGCAATCCTTCCTCCCTCCAGAACTCCCTGCAGCTCTCGTATAATGATGCAGAAACCTGGTTTACTAAGCATAGACTGATCATAAATCTCAAAAAAATGAAAACAATGCTCTTTGTCCACCCCCAAAACAAAGCCAGCAATTTCCCACTCCACATCTTCCCTGGCACCAAACAGCCACTAGATCTAGTACACTGCATAAGTACCTTGGGTCACCTTTGACTCAGCCCTCAACTACCACACCCACATTGATGCCCTTGCCTCAGCAGCCAATGTGCGGCTAGGTATCTTATAACGCCACAAAAGTCTCTCCCCCCTCCGGCTTGCGGTAAAATTCCTCTATATTATCCCTGGTAGACTATGGACTCCTCGGCCACGGGGCCACTGACACAACTGCGCCAAAAATCTGACTATTACTTAACAAAGCATGCAGACTAATCACTGGGGCCCCTAGGTTCACACATTCATGCCAGCTCTCTGGGTTGGCAACACTGCTGAACTTAGATGAACGACTGTGTTACCAAACATGCCTAATAGCAAAACTCTAGGACTGTCTCGCCCAGGGCTGGGACAGCCTCCCTCCCCCTAGCCAAACCCCTGGTATGTACACGGACCTTCCACAAGACCACCTTCCAGACGCCAAGAGCCAGGACCTCCCATGGTCAGAGGTCTTTCCACCACAGAGCCCCTTCCTGGTTCAACTCACTCCCTCTCCCGGTCACAGAAGCCCCCACGTACTCTAAATTCAAAACTGCACTCAGAAGTGAACTGTTCAACACACGAAGTTGCACCTGTATAATCTGAGGCACTGCCCACTGTGCCCTGACAATGCCCACTGGGCAGCATCCTAACCGCACCGCTCTAAATTTATACCACGAAAGACTGTACAGGAATTTTCCTGATGCCTGGCCTTTCCCCCACGCAAGTACGTATCTCCTCTGGCTAAATTACAACTGCTCTGCTGACTGCCCAAACTGCAGTATTACCATGTGTTTACTATAACCTGGCTTAATTGCTCCGTTGACTTCTCTTTCGACAGTATTATTTATGTGCTGCTGTAGCCTGGTTAAATGGCTCCTGACTGCTCATACTAGTATCTACTACTGTAACCCATTAAATTACCACTGCTCTACTGACTGCCCCTATTGCAGTTTTTATATGTTTCCACTGTAACCAGTCTGACCTCTCTATAAAATCTGTTCAATCACCAATGCCTGCTATTGATGTACCCATATCCTGTAACCAAAGCGAGTATATGTACTTATGGCTGTATTTATCATGTTCCTCTCACACTTGTATGTGAATCCATGTAATCTACATCCTGTAACATGACTGTCTGTATTGTATTTGTCCACTCTGTGACGAGGTACCTTTGAAAATGAGCCTCTGGCTCAAAGGTTGTAAACCGATGTGCAAATAAATAAATAAATAAATGGCGCAGTCGGTGTGCGAAATCAATGTACAGGACAAATTAAGAAAATCACAGTGACACTGTTCATGAGCAGAGGTCTTAAAATGACTATGTTGAAAATTTGGTGAAAAAATTCCTAAAATTGACTGTGTTATGAGCGTGCGTTGCGCAGTTCCTATGCACGCTCGTAAGTTTGCAGATTTTCAATATTTGCACTCCAATGACTTCCAAATACCTAACCAGCACATACAAGCAAGCAACATTCGGCATTGACAAATGCTTGTTCCCATAGGGAAACCGTGGCATAATTTGCCGTTATAAAGAAGCGTTCATAATGGCAAATATGAGTATTGTTTCCCTCACTTTGAGCATGTGCCTACCAGACTTTGTCACTTCCCAAACATGTTGCTTGCCTGCTCGCCGAAAAGTAAACTGTCGTCCAGCATAGTAACTCTGCGGTAAGTTGTATATATCTATTTTTTCAAACAATTCTGGTCACATTCAACATTTGCAGGGGCAAATAAACACTGTGGACCACTTTTTAAATCTGGCACCATCAACCGATGAAAAAATTAAAATGGAGCACGGTCCCCGGCCAGAACCTCTGATATTTTATATAATTGCTGTGGGGAAAAATGGAAACCCAGCAATTATATAAAATAAAATATGGGGTAGTGTGTGTAAACTCGAAGTTTACACACACCCTCGGGGTTAAATGCTTACACAAACCCCTCAAGCTTCGCTCTTGGGGTTTAGGTAGCATCTAACCCCTCAGGTGTGTGTAAATGTCTTGTTACACACACCACCCCATACTTTATTCTTTATGTTCTACACGTCTTTCCATGCATTACTTTATATTATATATTTCAACATGTTTAAAATGTGCAAACAAACTGGATGCCTGACTTAAACACCATGCTCTGAATAACCCTAAAATGGATACAGCATCTGTACGCAATAACATCAGCAGAGCCACAGTCCTCCAGAGCGATCATAGTATGTGAATGGGGACCGTTTAAAAATAAGTACCATAGCACCTGTATATTGTGTTAACAACTTCTTCACTGTGTATGTGAGAAAAGGTTTTCCCACGTGCACAGTAAAGGATTTGGTAATTAATGCACTATACAGATGCTATGGCACTTATTTTTAAAAGGTCCCCATTCACATACTATGATCGCTTTGGAACGCTGCCGCTCCAATGATGTCAGAGGTCGGGGCCTTTTAGAAGTATTCAGCAGCACAGTGTTTAAGGCAGGCACCCAGTTTCTTTCCATATTTCAATCCTGATGAAACAACAAAAATCTTACATTTGCACAAAACATAGCACAACAGTACACAGGTAAGGTGTTAACTTAAAGCCCTATGTTTTCTGATTCTGCTACTGTCATTTAGAATGAAGCCTGTTTAGTTGTCCTGTAAAGAAGTGCTCCTTTTAATATGGCTATTCAGTAGGTTTACATCATTATTCTCAGCTGTTTTTGAACACCCATTGATAAGCATCTCATTTTTTGTATCTAAGGTGAACTAGGATGCAACCAACACTGCTCCCTCACCATATGGGACAATGAGTGCTTAAAAACTGTTGGGCAATATAGCTGAAAACCTGTGGACAGTCATATTAAAAGGAACACTCTTTTCATTATTCCAAATGTAAAAATACTGTACAGGCCCAAAACAGAGAAAAATGAGGGGAAAAAGGTGACATCTTACAAAACAGCAATGGAACTCTACAATAGAATAAAAAGGTATAGGTCAAAATTTTCTCCATGATATGCACTGCTGTTTTAGCAGATACATTAAATTTTACAGTAAACAAAACATTAATTTCCACAGGATTAAAAAACATATACATGTGCCAAATTTTCAGAAAATACGTTGCTCTGGTGTAAAATTGTCTACTACACTGTGCAAGCAGGAGCTACCATTTTTCCTCTTCTCACATACAGTTACATCATATTGGTGAGCACTATAATGATGTCACTCCACTGAAACTCACCAAGACTTACATTCCATGGCACCATTATGAAAAGATATGGACTCCTCATGATGACATCGTTGCCTTGCAATAGTAAAATGGTGACCCCAATGGGGAACTTTATAAGCAGAGTAGATTGTATTTGCAACAGAGCAACATATGTCTACAAACTTGATATGCAATGTATCTTTGATATGTATTTGCAAATGTAATTTTTCTGTTGAGCTTCATGCCTCTTTAAAACACAGCCCCAGTCTATTTGTTTAGCAAAAGTAGGACCGTTAATTGCTGCCAGCCCGAAGTATGTCCGGAAGACATAATTGTTAGTTGTTGAACTGCTCAGAGAAGCACACCGAAGATAAAAACCACAGAATGCTGCTGCAGATAGTGCGGTGGTTTGAGGCCCGTGGAGAGTGTGTCAACAAAAACAAAGCCTGCTTTTTGTATCAAAGCTACAAGATGGACTTTTAATCTCTACTTTGGCCTGATGTTTCGTAACCATGGCAACAGAATGTCAAACTTCTCTGCTTGTGTATCTCTTTCTCTTTCTTTCTTTCTCTCTCTCTCTCTCTCTCTCTCATATGCACTCTTTCTCTAAAGCAGCTGGTTTTTGTACTTCTTCATTAGTGCTAAGGTGGGAGAATGGGAGTGAATGGTAACAAAGTGGTTTAATGAGTTAATAGCTCTGTACGTTCCTCTTCATCCAAGAGCTAAGATCAAAGCACTAATTGGAGGTATTAAGCCAACAGGATGACTTAAAAGCCTCACACCTCTGTATACCATTTCCTGCCTGGGCTCATTAGGTGGACAAATTAGTGCAGAAATGACTTGCATGTTCCTGTCAGGGTTGGACAGATTTTTTTTTACTGCTTATTTACTCAGAATAGCCCAGCTGAGATGCAGTTTATTATTTTCAATGGGATCTTACCCATTTTTACGGCTGCAGTAGGTGGTACCTGCAGACGTTTTGCACATACAAAAGGACTGATGTCTTGTTTTTTGTCCGTGGAACTGAATGAAGGTATAAATAGTCTCCTCCGCCTTACCCTCATCCAATAAATGTTTTCCTCCCTCAAGTAAATACATTTTCATGTTAGTCAATGGTTGCAGGGCACTATTTTCTTTCTTAAATGGGTGGTACAAGAACTGGAACCTGAGTAGTGGGAGGCAGCATTCGTTTTTTGGGGGGAGAAAGATCAACCCCCACCTCCACCTGAGAAGCTCCTAAAGATCCACCCCACCTTCTTTTTTATTCATGTGGGAGAGGCATGAGGTGGATATATCATGTTGGAACAACTGACTATCAGAGCTGCCTAGGGAAGTAAGTAAGGCATGCCTGAAACTACATCTAGGCATACCCCCCCAAACACACACACACACACACACACACATACACACACACACACACATATATATAAGCTCCTAAAGATCCACCCCCACCTTTTTTTGATTCATGTGGGAGGGGCATGAGGTAGATCTATCATGTTGGAACAACTGACTATCAGAGCTGCCTAGTTAAGTAATTAAGTAGTGCCTGAAACTGCATCTAGGCATCCCCCAAAAAAACACACACACACATAGACATCGTGATTTTGTTTTTAACTCTAAGCATGTCAATATTTGGCTTTTACAGTATGGGCAAGTTGGGCATAAAAATAAAATAGAAAAAAAAGGATCAAGCAGGTGCCTTTTCCTTGGTCAGAGACATGCAGACAGAAGGTCACAAATCCTGTATGACAAGTTCATTATATGGATGTTTCCATGTAAAACAGAAATGTTGTTAATGTCATGTCTGTAGCATCATTTATAGCCAGTAAACTATTATTTACATAGGTACTGTAAACAACAGGTTTTAATTCAGAAATTCAGTCTTGATAAATTTGTTTTTTAGCAGTTCTGTAAGATTTATGTCTCTCTGATGTAAGAGTGCGTAGCACAGAAACAAAAGGGTTTCTGTAATTGATTGCTGTTTGCATGAGAAGTGGGCATGACAATGGCATGCAAGAGTGAAGTCTAAATTGTTTCTTGGCCATTCTAGGATCTAAAGTTTAACAGTAATGTGTGAAGAGAAAAAAGTCTTGTGTTTTTTGCATTTGAACAGATTTAGTGATTTGAAATTAGACTATATAAATATATATACATAGTGTCATGGACAACTGAAAAGGAAGGAAATACTACTAAAATAAATGCTATTTTGATATTTTATTTATTTATGTGTGAGATTTTAAGTGTGGTTTTGCCTAGTTCACAGACACATAAGCTATAAATAATGATGGATGTATTAGTCAAAGCTTGTAGTAGCAAAATAAAGCAAGAAAAATAATATATTGTGTTTTTTTTTTCTTTCAATTGTTTAACCAGGAGTGGCACACTAAGCTGAAAGCTTGTTTACAGGGGGAACCTGGGAGCACATGGAAGTTAAGTGACTTGCTCAGGGTCACCCAGTATGCAAGTGGAGGCTGTGGGATTCAAACCCAGCTCTCCATATTTGCAATTAAGAGCCTTCAACCACTGTGCTATACTGCCTCCCTAGTTATGGCAGTCATCTGTTTTATGGTTCATGATGTTGATGTAGTAAGCATACTAACATACAAAAATGCCATCAGAATAGACCTAGCGGGCTTTTGTGTCTGCTCGTTTGGTGAGTCCCCACCCTAGGAGCTGACCTTGCTGCTCCCCCTGCCCTCTCGGGCTTCTCCCTTCACAGTCCAGTGTAGTCCCCCTTCATTGGACTTTGCTTCCACAACCCTTTTCCACTGTACCTGTCCCACCTGCTCTTGAACCCCTCCACAGTATCTGCCTCCACCAGCCCCCTGGGCAGTGCATTCTATGGTTCTACCACCCTCTCAGTGAAGTAACACCTTCTCCCGTCTCCCCTGAGTCTCCCCCCTCTAGCTTTTACCCATACCCTCTAGTTGCCCCCCCCCCTCCTTCCTTCGGAGCACCGTGACTGCTCCTCCTCTATTTACCCCCTTCATGTACTTGAACACCTCTATCATGTCCCCCCCATCCCTTCTCTCTTCCAATGTGTACATATTTAGCTCTTCAAGCCTCTCCCCATAGGTCATTTCCCCCAAGCCCCAGATAATTTTGGTTGCCTTCCTCTGGACCCTCTCCAGGAGTTCAATGTCCCTCTTTAAGTGTGGCCTCCAAAACAGCACCCAGTACTCGAGGTGCGGCCTTACCAAGCAGTTATACAGAGGGAGAATCACTTCCCTCCTTCTGGAGTGATCCCCCTAGCGATGCATCCCAGCATAATGTTGGCTTTGGCCGCTGCTCTCCAACAAGTCTCCGAGCTGTTCATCTTGACATCCACCACCACCCCCAGGTCCTTCTCAGCTATACAGCCATAGCAGCAGTACATTGCATAGCAGACATAAAATGTTAATAAACAGGTCATGCAACAGATGTGCTGAGCAGTTACTGAAGCAAGAAATGTACAGCTGTCATTTTTTACATCCTGTTTAAAATGTGTTTTTGCACCTGTGGTGCCAAATGGCACAGTCACTGTGCAAAATCTCCTTTAGGCTAATGAACTGATAGTGTCACTGTTCATGCGGTGGGGGTCACAAAAAGCACATGCTGAAAACTTGGAGAGAAAATACCAAGAAACACCCAGGGCATTAGGGTTTCTGACCATAACACCCTGCACTGTTGGACTTACAGGCATCAGGGGTGTGACCTGGGATTGTCAACAGTAATGCTCGTGCCACTCCACCCCCATCCCCACCCTGCAGCCAGTGACAGGTATTGAGGAGTGCCTTTGTCTCTTCAGCCCCAAAGTTCACTCCATTCTCTTATATGGTACCCATTTTAGCATATTTCCTTCTGGAATGGGGTGAGTGTAAAGTTTGAAAACCCCAAGGCACGCCTCAACTCTTGTCCGTGTCTACAGGATAAGGTGAGGTGAAATGGTGTGAACGTTATGTTATGGGCAATGACCCAAAGGCACACCCCAATGCCTGTCCATGTCTGTGGGGTGGGGGATGGGGTTAGCGTCACTTCAGTACTTCACTGCCATTCCCATTCTACCTGTCTGTTTGTGTATGTGTCTCTCTCTCTCTATCTATATGTCTGTGTAATTATCTATCTTTCTATTAATTGCATGTATCACTATTTTTACCTATTTCTAAAACAAACCTGCATATCACATTTGCCTGCAGTCTGAGCACATACTTATGAAACTTTGCATATTTGTACTCCACTTCTTCGTAGATCTCATACTTTCCTAATATTCCCATTATCACAAGCATAACTACCTTGCCCTTATCAAAAGCGACCCCCCTCTGAAAGTTAATATCACATTTTCTCTAACAGTCCATCATCATTACACCTGACTTCCTGACATCAACACATTGCTTAAATAAAACTTACATCACCTCATGGACAAAACCCTGTTTCTCTTTAAAAAAAAAAAAAAAACTACATAATCCCAAGGCTGAAAATATGCCAGCCATTATATTTTCATGTACTGCCACCTTCTGTACCATTATGGGGATTTGCATAGGTTTCCTTTGATGCTTTGCATTATTGGGATATGTGCAATTATGTTTTCTTTAAAATTTGGCTGTTTGGCCAATATCATCCAGGATAACACATACATCAGTGGCATTTGCTCTGGGGTTCTTTTCTAAGCTTCCTATTCCTTCCATTAAAATGTACACCTCCATATATTTTCCTAATAATGTGTGTGCCTTCCTTAGAACAGAAACTAAAACAAATCTTACTACTTACAAATCATTGTGTTGTTTCTCCATACCTCCTTAATAATTCCACACAACTTCACTAACTCCATTATGCAGCCGTGGTGGATCTGACCAGAATTTGTTTATGGTTGGGTTGGCTAATGCACTAAGAGGTTAGGTGAGTTGCTCAGGCCACATGTAAAATGAGGAACTTCTAATGTGGGACTGTTAAGAGGTATGGACAGAGGGACATAGTGGTGTGCAGTGAACGCCAGCAGCACACTCTATATTCAGCAATAAAGCTCTGAAATAGCTTTACTGGTCTGTGAGTATGCTTGTGAGGCTTAGGAGTGCAGATTCACTTTGAATGTTTGCTTAACATATGGGCTGGCTGCCCTGTGTTCACAAGCCAAATAGAGAGTGAGTCACGGTTCTACTTTTGGAACTTTCTTATGGACAGAGGGGTACTGAGGTGTAAAATGAGGGCGATCCCTTCTACTGTGAAACCACTGACAGCTGTGAGCAGAAGGGTTCTGAGGGGTAAAATAAAGGGCATCCCTCCTAATGTAGGACAGTGGAGACGGATGGACAGAGGGGTACCGAGGGTTAAAATGAGGGACATCCCTCCTAATGTGGGATAGTTTAGAGGGATGGGCAGAGGGATACTGAGGTGTAAAATGAGGGACTTCTCCTAATGTGGGGCAGTTAAGAGGAATGGGCAGAGTGGTACTGAGGGGTAAAACAAGGGACAACCCTTCTAGTCTGAGACCATTGACAGCTGTGGACAGAGGGGTTCTGAAGGATAAATTTAGGGATATCCCTCCTAATGTGGGACAGTTTAGAGGGATGGGCAGAGGGATACTGAGGGATAAAATGAGGGACTTCTCCTAATGTGGGGCAGTTTAGAGGAATGGACAGAGTGGTATTGAGGGATAAAATGAGGGACAACCCTTCTAGTCTGAGACCATTAACAGCTGTGGACAGAGGGGTTCTAAAGGGTAAAATGAGGGATATCCCTCCTAATGTGGGACAGTTTAGAAGGATGGACAGATGACTTCTGAGGGGTAAAATGAGAGACATCCTTCCTAATGTGGGACAGCCAAGAGGTATGGACAAAGGGATTCTGAGGGGTAAAATGAGGGACATCCCTTCTATTATCGAAGAACCGCACTTGGTCCACATTCTTTCTCCTATAGAGCCCCTCTATTGCTCAGTGAAATTCCTGAGGTCACTCACAATACTCTAAGTCTTTGCAACTTTAAGCATTACCTTGCCTACAGTACTACGTGTGATTGTACGCAGATCACCTGATGCCTCACTCCTGGCTGCCCCACATTTAGCCTCCACTTGATGCCCCCACCTGTTCTGGGCTGTGTTTCATTTCTCCCTGACCTTACCATATCTCACTTCCCTGTCTTCCCACCCCCCATCTCCCCGTGCCCCTCCCCGTCTGCCCAATCCCCTCTCCTCCATCTTCCCCTCCCAGGCCCTGCGGCCCACCTGTCCATTCATAGCACTCCCTACCTTCCTAGTTTCTCTCTCCACCTAACTTGCTGTTGACAAGGCCTCTGGCTCGAGGCTGCTCCCTATCCCTCAGCCCCCCCCCCGCCCTGGAGGGGGGCTCATTTCTGAACTGTTCCCTGTTTTTGCCCCCGCCCGACACCAGTAGGAGACCAACTGTTTAAGTTTTGTTTTTAATCTGTTATCTGTATCATTACATTGCAAACTTTTTATTATAGGTATTATTGCACCTCTGTTCTGAATATGATCTGTAGATTCTACTGTGTTACATGACATGGAACCTTTGTAAAAGAGCCTATGCTCAAAGGTTGTTTCGGAATTACTAAATAAATAAATAAAAAAAATTGTGGAACATTGAGAGGGATGGGCACAGGGGTACCGAGAAGTAAAATGAGGGACATCCCTCCTAATGTGAGACAGTTGAGAGGGATGGGCAGAGGGATACTGGGGGTAAAATGTGGGACACCCCTCCTAATGTGGGACAGTTGAGAGGTAACGACAGAGGGGTACTGAGAAGAAAATGAGCCTCCCCACCTTTGGGGACATACATCTGGTTAAGGTGGTGTGTTTCATGGTGTGTAGTTGGGCTTGTTAGCACCAGGCCATCACCTTGACAGTCATGGGAAGCGGATTTTTCTCCGCCAGTCAGGAACGGTCCTAGCATGCTGTTTTTTAATGTGACCCTTGTCCTCCTGCCTCCCCGTGGTGCCACACATAGCTAGACTGAGGGCCTCATGTGCAGTCAATGTGTCTGCACTGTGGCAGGGTCCAGCCAAGAAGAGAACCTCCACAGCATACTTGAGACTTCTCTGGCATGGGGTGTGTACTGCCACTAATTTCAAACATAAATAATTTGGGGTAAGTGGGTGGACACATTGTTGTATACCAGGAACTATACAGTTTAAATGTAACACAAATGCCTAAAGTTCTCAAAATTAATTACTTATAGAATAATAGACACAGAGGAAAGAGGCCCATCAGGCCTGAAAATCATTCTGTTTTGTTTCTTAGTTCATTTACCAACCATAACCTGAGACATTAATCTTGTTTTGTGCGGTTCCAGTTTTTACCAGTCTTTTTTTTCATAATATATTGTACTTGGGTGTCAAGGTGGAAGTAAAGGAACCCAGGGTACTCTTCGTAAAGAGCAGGGAACATTCCCGGAGTCCTGGCCAACATTCCCCTTCCCATAAACCGGTTCATGCAATTACCCAGGCTGTGTGTGGGTGATGATGTGCGATATGGCCACCACCACACATTCAGTCACTTCACTACCAGTCTAACTTTGCTTGTAAAGTGCTTTGGGATACTGTGTATGAAAAGCACTATATAAATGCTGATTCTTCTTCTTCTTCTTCTACTTTAAACCCCATCTGGTAGCACTCCACTTTCCTATTGCCATGTTCACAGGAGTTTTTCCAGTTAGGTCATTGACCAGACAATCAGGGCTTTGCCCAGACTATCACCCCTCACAGAGTACCCCATGGGAAACAACCACCTCCATGGTGGGCCTTGGTTTGGACAGAAGACCTATAACTAGGATAATGTGTTCACGCCATCAGTGTGATGGAAACCAGGGGAAGTTCTGGGCCTATGACATGGCTGCTTGCACCACTATTCATGACTGGTCGATTGGCTTAGGTTGCCAAGTGCCACTAATGACACTACTGTCCTGCCCCTCCTTCGTGATTACTTACCCGTTCGCTTGTTCCATTCATTCATATTACAGGTATACTATGTGGAGCAGGCTGGGAGAGGCACAGTGTGGGAGGGGGATGGAATGAATTTCATTGATACTAGCCCCCACCTACAAAGGAAAATAAGGATCAGGGTCAAGAGGGGGACCGAATATGAAATTATCTAATTTTGGGAATAAAACAGTCAGGTAAGGGTGGGGAGTGCAATTTAGAAAGATGCTGTCAGCTCCATACATGCTACCAGGAGATGGCAATTTGGAGGATTTTTTTATTATTTATTTTTTTAATTTTTATTATTATTCTTTTGGCAACCGGGTAAGGCCCACTAGGCACACGTGCCTGTTTTCAGTGGTGACCCTGGAGCACTGGTGAGGTTAAGTAACTTGCTCAGAGTCACACAGTACACAAGTGGAGGTTGTGGGACTCAAACCCAAGTCTGCTGGATATAACAAGTTCATTCACAGCTCATTACTAGGCTATCCTGCCAGCCCCTTTTAAAGTATCTAGTGCTCAGGGAAAGGGAGAGGTGGGTAGAAAAAATCTGGAATGAGGAGAGGGTGGTCTGGAGACTAGATCTTGCCAGCTGGAGAACTGGAAAGTTTGTTTCTCCCCACACAAATGCCAAATACCAAATCTCCAAATATTTAGGCCACTGAATATAATATTCAGGATGAATATTCCAAAAAAGCTATTCGCACAGCCTTCCCATACTGTAAGCCTGTCTTTCTTCCTCATGAATCTGTTCACATTTTCGTTCATGGCAGGAGGTACAGTGAGGCACCTTCCCAGCTGCACCAGGCGTTTAAAATTAAGCAAGGTTTTCAAGCATCAGAAATACCCTGCTGTGCTGTTAATCTGTTTAGTGCAGTGAGAATATGTTCAACCAAAATGTCTTGGGGTAATTTAAAGCAGAACCACATGGCTCCAGGAAGACACTAATCCAACAAATTATCTCATTTGCATTTTACCCCCTGTTTTTCCTGCTGTGCAGTGAAAGGAGCTTTGCACATACTGCCATGAAGTTGGAGGACACCTATGAAGCAGGCTCTCCACAGGACCACTGGCAGGGCAGATGTGAAACACACAGTCAGAGTTTAACCAGAATATGAGAAACTCCTGAATGCTCAGCAGCCCTACACTCCCAGCATCTTCTGTACCAGTTTTGACAGAAACAGGATGATTCAGAGACCAGAGAGCAGTAAAGCAGACAATGATACAGTGAACTGAGACCTTGGTTATGCTCATCAGTGATAGCAGCATGTCATAGCTTTAAGACCTTGGTTCCTTGCTATTCTCAAAGTGGCAACAGATAGAACAATGTAGGGCAACCTATTACAGCATGGCTGTGTTTCCATTGAGGGGTGAGATGACATCACAGACCTCAAGAGAGAAGCTCGAATAATGTACAGAATAATGTAAGGGCAACCATACACAACAAGGTTGTGTTTTCATTGAGGGGTGAGATGACATCACAGACCTCAAGAGAGAAGCTCAAATAATGTACAGAATAATGTAAGAGCAACCATACACAACAAGGTTGTGTTTCCATTGAGGGGTGGGATAACATCATAGAGATCTTTATGATGTCATTTCAACCTGCGATGAACACATCAGCCTTGTTGCGTATGGTTGCCCATACATTATTTTTCATATTGTTTATGTTTGTTTTAATTCATTATTGGCCTTCTTTCTAACTGTCTTGAACTCTGGTCAAATACACAGAAAACAGTAGAAAACAGGCTAAGTTAAAAAAAGTTAATGTGTTGTAAGTAACAACATAAGCTAGTGATATACATTATCTAGTAGTTCATCTTTTCACAAACAGTTCACTTGAAGGGGTGGTCAGTCTTGCTGATATTATTATAAGATATCTTCAATGTATGTTAGCATAAGGAATCTTAATAGACACAGGATTCTATGCTGTTGTACCACAGTACTGACATAGCTACTTTGGTACAACAGCATTCTGACATCACTGCTGTGACACAAAAACATCTGGAAGTATATAGATTTCCATACACAACAACACTGAACCATATACAGTACTATATAGAGGATCATGTATGGGCAGTCATACACAACAAGTCTGTGTTTACATGAAAAGGTTTCTATGGCAACTAGGGACATCTAGAGTGAAGCTCAAGAGGTTCCTTGGTTGCTATAGAAAACTCGAGATGAAGACACAGGCTTGTCTGTGTATAGATGCCTATATATTACCTTTTACAGTGTATGGGCATCCGTGCCCATTTCAGACACTCTGTCACTCTTTGTTTCACCTGAAGAAGGGACCTGTGAGGCCCCAAAAGCTTGTGTATAACTCCATTTTTGTACAAGACACTTGTTGGTGCAATAAAAGGTATCAAACCTTCCATCATCGCCTGTCTCCTTTCAGTGAACTAGGGGTTGGAATGTACTTGAGGGTTGGTGGCAGGCTCAGATTATGGTTTCAGTGTGTGTTATAGCTTTTTCTGTAAGTTCAAGTATATAAAAAAAAAAAATTCCAGCTCGACTGGATAGAGGAAAGCAGCTGTGTGGCAACAGTCTAAGTTGTGCTGCAGTATTGACACCACTACTGCAGCACAACAGAATCAAATGGCCCTGCGCATCTGCCTTTTGAAGAATGCAGCTCCAATCGCTGACACTTTCACATACAAGACATTGCCGATGATTGTAACTGCCACATTTTTTTTTAATTACTCTTCCACTTGGTGCTCAAGGAACCTCACAGTCATAGGGATTTATTAAAAAAGGCAAGTTTGGCAGCTCTAAGACAGCCGCTTCCCTTTTTGTTCTGCTAACTTTTCTCGATGAATGGACGTCTTTACACGACAGCAAAGACAGAAATTCACAAAGCTATTTTAAACTATCATGGTAGCATTTCTCTGTTTTTGGGTGCCATACAGTATATATTAATATGTCCCCAGAGCCACTCATTGTGGAATAAGAGTAGTTCACAGGCATTCTGCTCGAGAGAGAACAGTGAAGCAAAACTGAGCTGTTCTGGCACTAACAGAATGCAAGTAAAACCACTTGTATCCTGCAATGAATGGTAACAGAATACATATTACTATATTAATTTTTTATTTATTTATTTAAACTTTTGTTAACCGGGAAAGGCACACTGAGCCAGAGCTCGTTTACAGGTGCGACCCAGGGGAAAGGGAAAAAACAGTAGGAAACAATATACAAAATTCTATTTTACATAATAAATGAACATATAATTATACAGTCAGAGTACAACATACGGAGTGCAGTTCATAAATTAAAAAGTGCAATAACAAGGGAAGCTTACATAATAGCGAAAAGTTAAAATAAAGCCAGAGTACACGATTCAGGAGTGCAGTTCATAGATAAAACAGAGCAAAATACAAATTGATACAAGGCAAGGGCAGAAAAGAAGAACAAAGCGCCTGATTAGCTAGAGCTAAAGTGGGGAGAGGCTATGGGCAGTTTTTTTTTTTTTTAAATGGTACTGGAATGTGCCCACTTTAAGGGCATCCGTACGTGAGATGCTGTTCACAGAATAAGAGTATCTCACACACAGGGGAAAGGAGCGCTCTGATTGGTTGGGAGTGCTCCCTTGATCTATAATATAAAAGATTGTGTATGGTTCTCCATATGCAGACAATACTTAGTCTGAATTTTGAGGCAGCCATGGCAACAAGGGAACCTCTCAAGCTGCACTCTCGAGGTCTCTGGTTGCCATGACAGCCTCATAATTCAGACAGAGCTTTGTTGTGTATGGAGAACCATACATAATCCTCTATATTCCAGGCATAGAATTCGGTGCATAACCTATATTACTGTCCCACTGCAAGAAAGAAATCCCTGTAGACCATAACAGAATGAACTTCTCCACATTGTTCAGTTCAGTTTATTGTGTAGGGATAGCATCCATTGAGCATACTCATTTACAAGGAGTTCCCTGATACAAAGTACTAAACATCATAGACAGTCTGTACAAGGATACATCATAGTAATACAGCAAGTATATCATGGTACATAGAGTAGATTGGTTGTAACAAATACACAACGGCAAAAGCATCACATGACAGTAAGGTTACCACCACTTAATAAAAATCATCACACACAATCAATACAAGTAGTACAGCATAGAAAAACATCAGGGATATCACGGTACATAGAAATATGGTTATAGCAATACATAGAGATAAATTAGAAGCAACACTTAACAGTAAGTTTACCCCCCCAAAATAAATATGGGAGAGAACAACTTGGGTAAAATAGACAAAAGGGAAGGAAGGAAGAGAGGGAGCGAGGAAGGAAGGAAGGAAGGAAGGAAGGAAGATGCATTCCTGTATACACAGGAATCTACAAAGACAATGGGAGAGGGATGGGGAGAAAGTAGACCCACGAGGAGAGCTAAGTGCAGTTGCAGGTCTCAGCAGTGATCTCATGTACCCTACCAATGAACACCCTAACTGGGATAAAGGTATGGAGTTTTAGGGTAGCTTGAAGCTTATTCCAAAGGCAGGGAAGAGAAAAGCTTATAGATGCCCTACCAAACCAGGTCCAATAATTTGGCACATTTAGGGTAATATATGCACATTTTCTGAGGGCGTAGGTACTAGTTGAGCATGAGAAGAAGACTAATATATAAGGGGGGTAGCTTATTGAGGAGCGCTTTATATGTCCAAGTATAAATGTGAACCATTCTCCTGGTGGATAAGGATGTCCACTTCATCGCCTCATACAAGGTACAATGATGGGTTCTGGCTGGGGCATTGGTAATGAAATGGATGGCCCAGAGATAAGAGTGTGTCTAACTTACTCAGGTAGATGGCTGCACAATTGTTATAGAGAATATCAATGTAATCAAGAAGAGGCATGACGGTGGCCTGTACCAGTCTAGTTCTGGATTCTCAGGAGAACAATCATTCATTTCTGATAAAGAAGTCAAGCCTAAATTTCAGCTTTTTTGTGAGAGCTTCAACATGTGATGAAAAGGATAGGTGTGAGTCAAGTATGAAGCCTAAGTATTTAAAGTGATTCACCAGTTCAAGAGAGCCTCCTGATAGGGTGGTAATGGGAGAATAGTGGTTTGTCATGGGTCATACTGGGGGGACATTAGTGGGATAGAAGAACATAACCTTTGTTTTTGTTTTTGCGTTTAGGAGTAGTTTGGCTGTTATCAAGTTATGTTGAAGTTTGACAAAATCAGACCGGAGAACAGAACATACTTGACTAACTGTTGGTTTCGATATGTAGATGACCGTACCATCTGCAAATAAGTGAATACTGGAGTCTTTGATGCCAGATTATTTACATAGGTTAGGAACAACAATGGACCCAGGATGGATCCTTGTGGGATCCCTCTTGTAACTGACAAGAGTGATGAGGAGGTTCCGTTTATCTTAATACGTTGATGTCTAATTCCTAGGTAACTGGCAAACTAGGATATCGTAGCATCTGACAAGCCATGGAACTTCAAGCTGTCAAGCAGCAGGGGTTGATCCACGGTATAAAAGGCCTTACTAAGGTCCAAAAATATTGCACTGGTGACATGTTTGCTGTCCATGGCCACCAACCAATCATTAGTAACTTTGGACAAGGCTGAGACAGTCCTATTACTAGGTCTGAAACCTGATTGTTGGATATTAACCAGTTTCTTCAGAATTTTTTGAGAGGGAAGGCAAGCTAGAGATAGGCCGGCAGTTGTTAACATCACTGGGGTCACCAGATTTGAAAAGTGGTATGAGGTGTACAACTTTTCACTCTTGGGGCATGATGCTTTCAGATAGCGAAACATTAAATAAATGAGTGATAAGGGCAGTTAAAAAATAATAGCCTCATTTCAGAAAGAAAGGGTCAAGGCTGTCTGCACCTTCACTCTTTTTAACATCCAACCTGAGCAGTTGGTCTTCCACCTGTTTAAAGGTGATACGCGAGAAAGAGAAGGATGAGTGCGTTGGGTGGTAAAGGTGGGTGAAGGAGAGAGTTTCTTAGGCTAGCTGATGGAGAAAAATCAAATGCTAGACCCGCTGTGGCAAAATGTTCATTTAGTTTGTCAAGTATGACCAATTTATCTGTAATTGAGGTGCCCTGGTAGGTAATGGCAGTGGGGAGAGATGGTGGAGCTTTGCTCCCCTCAACTAGTTTAAAGGTGTGCCAAATCTTGGATGAGTTACCACTGGCGGACTCTAGGGTGCTTAGGTAATAGTTTTCTTTAGTATGCCTAATCAATTTATTACGGGCATTTCTGCACATCCCGAATGCTGTCCAGTCTGCGGGTGTTTTTGTGCATCTGGCAGTTGCCCAAAGCTTATCTCTTTTTGTTAGCATAGACTTAGTATTACCTTTGAACCAGGGGCAGGAAGCTTTTTTCACTCTATATGTTCTGACGCTTTTTTCATGCTATATGTTCTTACAGGTGCATTGGAGTCTATGATACCTGTAAGTATTGCATTAAAGCAGGCCAGTGCCTCAGTAACTGATGGGGCTAGGTAGAATTTTTGCCAATTAATGTCGCGCAGGTCAGCTAGGAAGTCTGCTGAGTTAAAGTGTCTGAAGGATCTTTTAGCTATCATCTTACTTGGATTTAGCAATTTAGGAAGATTCCTGATACACAGTACAATATTATGGTCACTCAGGGGTTGTGCCAGACTGCTTTATGTGTGATTTTATGGGGTCTATTTGTCAGAATGACATCAGTTAGGGAGCCAAGGGAGTGATTTGTGTGGCCTGGCCTAGTGGCTTCTGAGAGTAGTTGTGAGAGTCCAAATCCATCACAGACCTTCTCGAGTGGTGCTGATTTGTTATTATACCAGTCCATGTTTAGGTCACTTAGAATCAGTTTCTTGTTAGTGCTGACATCTAGGAATTGATGAAAATGTGACAATATCAAAGCCTGCAGAATGAGGTCTATAGCAACCAATAATGTTTAGTGATTCTGAGGCCGATATATTAATTTTAACAGCTAAGCATTCAAATTGTCTAGGCTTGGAGCAGGAGTTAATCACAGAGAGACAAGAGTATTTATCATTGATGTAGATGGCCACCCCTCCACATCTAGAAAGCCTATCTGCATGGAAGAGAGAATATGATGGAAGTGAAACAGCCCGATCTGTAACATGGCCTTTTAATCATGTTTCTGTCAGGACCAGAACATCTGGCATAGTGTGGGAGACCCAGGCTTGCAGCTCAGTGAATGTTTCCTGAACACTGCATATGTTGATCAGCATGAATGTTGGTCCTTTTGTTGTAGTGAAATCCATGGGGGTTATAGACAATGGTGCTGGACCAGGACCACCCTCATGCATGCACTGCCTCCGGGAGGGGGAACCAAAGGGATATTAAAGTCACCCACCCCGTCTATACAGGCTATAGACAATGTAGACAATGGTAAACAAGCACTAGCTGTGGGGGAGCACAGAGCTACTCTAAACAACAATCATTCGCCAGAAGTCTCTGTAGACAATGGGGTTCAACCACTGGCTGTGGGAAGCTCACAGCTATTCCAACCACAGCCTCTACAATAAGGAGTTACTGTAGGTCCTGATGTGGGAACACAGACTGGTTGTGGTAGGGGGAGGCTTAATGGGCTACACCAATCCCATCCTATCCAGTCAGGAGTCACTGTGAACAGTGGAGTAAGCGCACTGGCTGAAAGTTACTCCAGATCAGTATTTTGGTGTTCAGTAACAAAAAAATTAAAAAATAGAGCAAAGAAACTGCTATGGTTCTCACCTAGAGTTATGGAAGCAGTAGGGGCCAAAAAGAAGGGCTTTTATAAATACAAAAGCAAGCAAGAAGAGGCTGAATGGGAGGAATATCTTCAGAAAGCCAAGGAGGCTAAGAGGACCATCAGGGAGGCAAATGCAGACATAGAACTGCGAATCACAGAGGTGGTGAAGAAAGGGGAAAAACATTTTTTTAGATATATTAGTGAAAAACACAAATGGGGGGTATAGTACGACTGGTGGAGGTGGGTAGGGTGAAAGAAGAAAATGGGCAGATGGCCACCATTCTGAATGACTATTTCTACTTCTTCTTCACTAAGAAATAAGACAGGGCCCTGCCTGAGAGAAGCATCAAAGCGGCCTCAAAGGGAATCCCAAAAATTAATCTGCCAGTACTTACTAGGGAAGGAGTCCAGAAGGGGCAGGCAACCCTCAAAACTGATAAGGCCCCGGATCCAGATGGGTTGCACCCAAGGATACTGAGGGAGTTGGCAACCAAATTGGCTGGCTGAGTTGTTCAGCTGCTCACTCAGTGCTGGGGCAGTCCCAGTGGACTGGAAATTAGCAGACATAGTATCGCTACATAAGCAGGGACAGGGAGCAATCAGGGAATTATAGGCCTGTTAGCCTGACCTCCATTGCAGGGAAGCTGATGGAATCCCTGATTAAAGAGGACCTCATGGAGTACCTGGAGAGCAATGAAATTCAGGATGATAAACAACAATGGCTTTGTCACAGGAAGGTCTTGTCAGACCTACCTGACAGTCTTCTTTGATTGGGTGACAAGAGAGAGAGGGACAAAGGCCATGCGGTAGACTTGCTGTACTTTGACTTTAGTAAGGCCCTTGATTGAGTGCCACACAAGAGATTGTTTAAGAAAAGTGAGGGTCCTGGGGACAGCTAAACCTCTTGTGAGTTAGGTGGGAAACTGGCTAGCAGGTAGGCGACAAAGGGTGGTGGTCAGCGGGGGTTAGATCAGAAGAGAAGGAGGTAACCAGCGGAGTTCTGCAGGGATCAGTTCTGGAACTGGTCCTTAACAACATGTTCATCAGCGACATTAGAGAAAGAATCCAGGGCAAGTTGCACGCAAGCGCGGGATCTTTTTCCAAGCTGCTACTGTGCATGCGTGGGATTTGGGCACCGGCTTTTAAAAGTATTTTGCGCTGAAACGAGTCCTCGGTTTTTATTTGCAAACACATTAAACAACTTAGAATACCCTTCTCTTATGGAGTAACTGTTTTTTGGCATGTCGATGTTAAAATCTGCTGGTCGGGACAGCGCTCCCAGTTGATGCGCGTTCTCGGTGCGGAACGGCTTCCGGGGGGCATGGAGATTTACCGTCGGGATGCCAGTAATGTAAATAGTCTGCAAATGATGAAAATTGGTAAGCTGCTTACGTTTTGTTTTATTTGGATGCATTCTACAGTCACCTTCTTACACTTGTGTGCCTTCAGAATGTCAGATGGGAATTGAACATAAAACGAGGGGCAAAGCTGACAGTGCCCCTTTAAGTGGTGGCATCAAGCTTAATTCTTAAGGATTGTCAAGTTGCCCAGCTGCAGCAGAGTTGGGGATCAAGGTATACTAGAACTGGAGCAAGCAGGTAAGGACAAAAATTGAAATGGAGAGTTGTATTGATTGCTGCTCCACATAAGTGACATGAGGGTCACTGACTGAAGAACACTACCACCCCCTGAGTTGTTGGGAGAAGAAAACATGCTAACCAGGGTTACTCCAGCTTAATAAAAATGACTTGCTTGCATGTTTTAGTGTGTCTCCCAAAAGAAAAATCTGGAGTCAACAAATCCTACAGACACTGCAAGTTACACCCTCCTTCACTATTATGGGAAGACAATCCTCCCCCCACACACACAGATTTGCACACTGCACACAACGTGTTTGTTGCAAGGCAGTTGGGGGAATTCCTAGTTTTAAAAAAAATAGTAATCTAAAAGAATGTTGATCAAATTCAGGAAAAAAAAATAAAATGGCTTTCAATTTGGAGTCTCCCTTTATATCTGCTAACTGTAAATATAAACCGGAAGAAATCCAAGCAGGTTTTACCTTCTGTGTAGTTTTAGCAGAGTGTGGTTATGTCCTCCTCCGATTATAACCTAGGAGAACAGCAAAGGCCACCAATTTTCAGAAGAAGAACAGATGAGCCTTCAAATTCGGGATGGGAGGGAGAAGACATTAAAAGAGAACACCGATGCCCATGGCTGCATCAGGTTTGGGTTATTGCAGTTTAATATTTGTGATAAGAAGACTACATACTGTTAAATAGCCTGCTGTTCTACTTTCAGTGTACCAGAGTGGCTGCACGAAGGCAGTCAAAGGGTTAACTAAGACTTAATCCCCTTGAAGGTATGCTGTTTAACCACAATTTATCTGCTGCAGAATGGCCGCAGAATCAGCAGTTGTTCTGCTGCAGAAAGACTTTAGTATGAGTTCCTGCCACAGAATGTAGGTCCACTTTGCCGCTAGGGCCGGATTAACCATAGGGCAGATGGGGCAGTTGCCCTGGGCCACCGAGTTTGAGGGGGGCCACCTGATTTTCTCGGGTTTTTTTTGTTTTTTTTCCTTCCCTCCTGTACCTTTACTAAACCTCAGTTGTGAAGGGCGACATACCTTAAAATCTGAAGTCCGTCCACCGGCACTCTGGTTCATCTGTTTGCCCCGCTGGCCGGTTCGCCGCTGTCCTGAAATGGCTTGCCCTGTGCAGTCCACACCATGTTGTTTAATGTGTTCCATCACTTGTTACTGCTCCCCTATGTTCAAGTGTGTTTACATGAGAGGTGCTGACGTTAGGGCCCCATCTAATGAATCGGAGGGTTCCAATCCAGTCCGTTACTGCTTAGTTCCCCCAGCCCACTCGGACCTGAACTTTTCTACCCCCCCCCCCAAGGTCCATGCGTGGAGCATAAAACAGATCTTCCAGCACTATGGAACTCCTACAGCCAAGGAGAGTTCCATAGTGCTGGAGAAAAATTGTCTTGAAACTGCCCACTGAAGACAGTGAAGAAAAAACGTGGCCAGTGATCAAGAGTCAGTTCCTCCCGACCCTTGCCGAATCCGATAGATGGACCGACCGCATCACTACTGTGCCTGGCTGCTGCTGCTACACCCGAGCTGTAATTTTTCATTTAAACAAAAAGCAGCAGTACCAGCAGCTGAGCTATATGGGCAGTGGCAGAGCAAAAGCAGAATGACCAGGGCGGAAAGACTGAGAGGAGGACGGGACGATTTGCACTGTACAGAGGACCCGGTCCGGACAGACCACCACACTCACTGACTTTCCTTCACTTCATTTTCTTCAACTTTAGGTAGGTTGGTAAATTAATTAAAAAAATAAATAGACAGCCTTACAGTGGAGGTGGCTGCTGCCTGGTCAGGTGAAAACAGTGTTGTTGGGGTGGGTCCTCAGAAGGGATTGTGGAAAGGGGAGAGAGATAGAATGAGCCAGAGGTGAAGTAGGATCTTTTTTTTCAAATTGTTAGTTTAACCAGGAGTGGCACACTAAGCTGAAAGCTTGTTTATAGGTGTGATCTGGGAGAAAAGGGAAATTAAGTTACTTACTCAGGGTCACACAGTATGCAAGTGGGAACTATGGGATTCAAACCCCGGTCTCAAGATTTGCAGCTCAAAGCCTTAAACCACTGTGATATACTGCTTCAGCTATATATATCTGCAGCAATATTGTAGGGATGGAAGGAAAAATCGTCAGAAGACAAGACTAGGTGGGGCAAGTGGTCATTATTTAACGGCAAGCTCTGTTTCTTTGTAAAATTTTCCCTTGTGAATTTTTTTTCCTTACTCAGCCTGTGGGGCCATTTCCCCAGAAATGGATAACATATATCCTTGTGCAGCCCGGGCTGAGACTTGGTGAATGGTAGGGGAGCATTGCTGAAAAGCAGTGCCACTATGTCAAAGCCCTCCCCTGTGGGGAATTTTTAAAATGCAAATATATATTGTCTGCCTTTTGCTGTGGTTGACAAGAGCTAGAGGTCTCACACCTAGCTGGAGGACTTTTACAAAAGTGTGATTTCAAAGTTTCAGACCTGGCTGGAGGACTTTTACAAAAGTGTGATTTCAGCCAACTCATGACTCGTTAGCAGCTCTTTATGTGTGCCTGATAGAATCTGTTGAGGGCCAGATGGAAACCATGCATATTGCTGTAGACTCATTCACAGCTCATTATGTGCACCTGTTAGAAATTTTAGGACAAATGTAAAAAAAAAGGCAGACAGGTTAAGTTTCGATTAGGCCCCATTAACAACTGATTAGGTATACCAGGCAGATATTGCATCACAAAGCAGGTGAACACTGAAGATATTATCCAGCTATCTAGAAATGATGGTTGCTTCTCTGCCTCTTTGAAAAAAAAATGGCATGGACCTATCCTGCAGTCAGCATTACTTTTTTTTTTTCTTGACTTCAGTCCTCAGTAAGAGACTTGCCTGTGAACTATTGAAGTTGGCCATGGTTATTTATTTAAAAAATGTCCGGCATTAGAAAACTCATTTCTACACTGTTGAGGTAATTTCATTTTTCAACATCTGTAACCTGTAAGGTCCTGGGGGAAACATAGAAATTGTCGGTAGATAAGGACCGCTAGGCCCATCCAGTCTGCCCTTAGGGCCTATACATTATATGTGGCCACTGACCCTATGTGATCAGTTCTTCACTTGCCTGCCCCTCCATGCTTGCTTTTGCTGTTCCCGTAGTCCACTTATGAACCTGCATGTTCCCATGGGGGGGGGGTTCTAAGCCTCCTGGCTCTCCCCCATTGGCCAGTTTAAATGCGTTGGTGCTAAGCAATGCCTAAAGCTACCAACAGTCCCTATTTTCCCAGGATAGTCCCTATTTTAGGCAGCATGTCCCAATGTCCCCACAAGTTTTGCAAAATGTCACTTTTTTGTCCTGGTTTTTGCTTACTTGTCCCAGTTTTTTTTCTGACTGGTAATCCGTGAGTGTCAGTTATTTCAGCACCACTGTGGTGCTGCTCGGGCTGGACAGCAGTTTGCAGCTGCAA
This sequence comes from Neoceratodus forsteri, assembly GCA_016271365.2. Taxonomy (NCBI): domain Eukaryota; kingdom Metazoa; phylum Chordata; order Ceratodontiformes; family Ceratodontidae; genus Neoceratodus; species Neoceratodus forsteri. The sequence continues at coordinate 118,055,392 of JADMNL010000026.1, forward strand.
CCCCTGCTCCTGTGTTGCACTGCAAGCATGTCAGTGGAAGCACAGTAAAGCATGTTCCTTCCTGTTAGATTAGACTGGGTAGTAGTGCAAACAAGCGCATGTGGACGTCTACCTGCCAGCAGCTGAGAGGGACTCCAGACAGAAAAGAGACCGACAGCAGTGAACTAAGGTACCCGGACCTGATCAACTGTCATGAAGTGTGTGAAAACTATCTGGTGTGGTGGTGGGAGTCACTGAAGTGACGTTTGCTCAGCAAATTAGGTGAATATAAGCGGGTTGGATGGGACTGTCAGGAGGAGCAATACATGCAGCTCGAATATCTGATCACAATTTAATGCAGGTTTGCTTCTAATGAACTTTCTGTACATTAAGATTTGGAACTTGCTGCAGCAGAATGATGTATTGTTTTAATCTGGATGTTTGCTACTGATGCTACTGTGGGATGGCATGGCCAGCGCAAGCAGCAAAATGTAACTGATTGTGCGCAGCGTTGACTGCGGCGGTGCCCGTGGGAGTGACACGGTGGGGGTCATGATCAGGATGGACCATCCCAGTTTTAGGCCTCAGAAAGTTGGTAGCTTTAGCAATGCCACCACAACAAGGCCCCCCATGGGCACTGGTCATGGTCAAAAGGAAGGAAGACATGCTGCGGGTAAATAAAAGCATTGTCAGTGGCTCAGCAAGTTTGCACATTTGCTTTGGAGGCCAGAAGGTGATCACCACACTACTAGGAACTTGCTGTTAAATATCTCAGTGTGACTCGGTTGGTAGGACATCCGCCTCTGGACCAGAAGGCCATGGGTTCTCGTCCCACACCATGATTGAACTTGTACCTAAAACACTGGTATCTGAGTGCAGTATTAGGGGGTGCTGTACTGTTGGGGTGTGCCATCCTTTTGATGAGACATTAAACCAATATCCCTTCTACCCATCCCGGTGCTGTCCTGGTGGGTGCCCAGGTTGAAGTAAATACTCTGGGCACTCTTTACAAAGAAGAGGGGTCTTCTTCCATGGTCACTCATAATGCCTACATCTTTTGCTGTAACTTCCAAATCACTTTCTTTCATTCACTTACATTTAACCATCCCGAAATCTATAGGTCTGCACCCCCTCCCAGGGTGGAGACTTTGGGGGTCAGGATTGCTCACAGCCATAGGGCAGGCTACTGTCTGATCGGGCAGTGGGATGTTGGTGTGGAGGTGCCAGTAATGCATGGTTGTGCTTGAGTGTTGTCACTCTGTGTAAATGAATTCCAGCCATCCAACATTAAACTAGCATTTTCACCCCAAGAATGGCATGCAGAATAGCTGGAAACCACTCCAAATGCATTTTAAGGTATTAAAAAACGATCAGCTTCAGGGGGCCTATGCAGGCTCCCAGACCCTCGGCATATTGATTAAGTCACAGGGGGCCACACAATTCCAAGTGTCCAGGGCACCATAACTTGTTAATCCAGCCCTGTTTGCCGCAGTAAACAAGGGGCCCTGCATTAGGTTCCAAGAATGAACCCAGAAATCTAGGGAACCTGGGCAGACTGGATAGACCATTGCAGGGGCATAACTATAGGGGGGACAAGGGGCACAAGTCCCCCCCCCCCAACAATTTGAGTCATCACATTTATCACCCCCAACATTCAGCCCCTTACATCGCTGCTGCTGCCTGCTGGTGGGGACTCAGGAGCCTGCTGTGCTGGGGGGGGTCGGGTTTCACTGCTGTGGGTCACCATCTGGGAGAGAGAGATGTGAGAGAGTGACACAGACATAGCCGGGGGGGGGGGACCATCACTACACAAGCTGGCCTAGTCGAAACTGGGAGGAGCAGCAGTCCATTGAAGCAGGGAGGTAGAAAGAGACGGACTGGCGGAATCGCAGTCACCGCACCTGGAAGTAGCATAAGGGCACGGCTGCCAATAGTGAGGAGTCAGGATGAGCGGGCGGGAGACTGCTGGCGTCAACAGCTTAGTGCGGTGCTTAGCTTGCTGGTCGTCAAGTAGTTTGGTGCTCATCACTCTTCCTCTCCTGCCTTTTAAATCAAATGCTGCTGAGGAGCTGCTGAGTTGGGGAGTCCTTATCAAATCGGGCACATGGGTGGGGCACCTTGTAATGTTGTGTGAGTGACAAGGGGGTTGGTTGGTCGGGGCATCGGGCTGAGCCCGTAGATTTTAACTGACACTACTGTCTGCCTGGAAATGGGAACAGAGAGGAGTAAGGACTGTTGGAGGCTGCAAGCAACAACTGGGAGGTAGGACTTTCACTGACTGAACTGGTTACTGCATGGTGCTGAGGTGAGTGGGGGTGATGTTTGTAACAGTGGATGGGGGCAGCTTCAGCAACATCCGCATCCAGCGGGAGAGTATGCACAAAAGCAGAGGTGGTGGAAAGAATGAGGGAATTCCCTTTGTGCACAGGGTGGTTATGAGCTGACACGGGCCACAAACTATTGACCATTTAATTTGGTGCCAATCAGGGTCAGGGAGCACTTGGAAAAAGAAGCCTGCTGCAATCTGCAAGGCATTCTCATTCTGTGGTCTCTTTCCTGCTACTGTAGTGCCTTGGAGTGGGCAAGCGGCTCTACCAGAGACCAGCACAGCAAAACTGCACAATTCTGACTAACTTCTCAACTTGAGCTAACATAGCTCTAGTCTGCAAAAAAGCAAGGGGACATGGTGTTTAATTCATGCCATTAATGTAATGACAGTCACAAAGCTACATGATTGGTCAGAACACATCACATGCAACTATTATACCTGTGCATTATTTCCTAGATATGCACGGCACGGTAATGCTGCAAATACCCACGAGAGGGACCTATCTCCTACAAATGTAGAGCAGTAGTACAGAAGTATATCTGAAATCCGCACCAACCCAGTGGACAGTGTTTCTCTCCTAGCGAGTTGTGTTTAGTAGCACACACACACACACACCTTACAGTGATGTGAGCACAGCAGGGTGATTGAGAACACCAGAGAAGAGAAAGACACAGTATAATTAATGACTGCATGTCTGTCCATGTGAGTATCACAGGCCAAATGTTTCCAAATGTTGAAAACCACACACCTTTTAAAACTCCTGATTCACACAGTGAACAGAAGTTGGGAAAAGAAGTGGTTATTGTCGGCGCCATCAGTATTTTGCCATGCACTGTAGCCGCAAGCAATGTTAGGTCATAGTACGATCTGGCGGTAATGATCTGTGTACTTTCCCCAGACAGCGGAGCCATGAGCAGACACTGGAAGATGTGAAACTTGCTGGCAGTGTTTATCGTAACTTTAATGATCCAAGCACAGTTGTCTGCATGGCAATGGTAAAGAAAATGTAGATGTGTATTTTTTTTTTCAGGATATGCAAATGACACCACAGTGACCACAATGCATCAGGTTTATGAAGGAAATCTGAAAACAGAAATGTGAGACACCTACGGAGTGGAAAGCAGTGAAACGTTTCACAAGTAGGGATATTTTGATGCTTATTTGTATTGTCTTACTAAATGTAATATATAAAGGTGTATCGCACATTGAGGCAGTTGTGAGGTACAACATAAATGTATGTCAAGTATTGAATGTGTACATGCACGCTTTGAGATACAGACAGCATGTTCCAAGTACAAATGTGAGCAATGATAGTAAGACAGAATGATTTGTAAAAGTTTTCTTTAATGTCTGTTAAAGTAGAGAATATATGTGATACCTAGCTTGCACTTGTCATGTTACAAGTGCATTAATCCCCTCGACAGGAGGCATTTCCCAGGAATTAATGCATGGTTGGTGGTGGGAAGCACTCGGCCGATGCATTAATTCCTGGGAAATGCCTCCTGTCTCGGTGATTAATGTTTACTTACTGGTGGTCTGCTCTGCTGTGCTGTGTTGGTCATGTCTACTGTACTGTCTACAGTCAATCAGTATCTGATTTAAAATGTTGTGCTGTCTAGTGTCTCTCCTGTGTGCCACCCGAGCCTATGTCTGCTTTGGTAGGTGCTGGGGTGGTGGTTATATCATGGATAGCCTAAACTGCACCTCCAGTGTTCTCGTCTGTGTTACTAATGTTAAAGTAATTAAGAAAACAAATCAAACCCTGCAGGTGGGTGGACTGTGGATGAAGTGGTGTGGGCAGATGGAGGGCTTGAAATGTAGGGGGTTTTTAGTGTTTTTGTTGTTTTACAAAAAAAAAAAAAAAAATCTACCCAGTGTAGCTGTTCTCCTTCCTGAATATGTTTAAAGCAGCAGTAACTACTGCTTTAAACTCAATAAGGAGAAGCAGCCAGCCAGGGACACGCTAGAGGGTTTAAAACATGGGTTGAACTGGCAACTAACCCACCCTGCCAACTCAATCTTACCCAAAGGGCCAGTGTAGCGGGAGACCATACGGTCGGAGCACAGCCCACCTCTCACCCCCTCAGTCGGCCACCGAATGGGAACACATGGAGCACGCGTCCAATGTACATTACATGGCATGCATGCATCTACTGTATTTTACAGGGAGTGCAGACCATATACTGTACAGAGAGCATGCGGTCTGTGTACTGTACAGGGACCATGCACCCTGTACAGTACACAGTCTGCACTCCTTGTGCAATACAGGGGATGGAGTAGAAATAAGAGTAATTTTCCACAGATAATTTGCTTTTTGGTGGGTAACAACACTCACAATAGAAACATAGAAGTTGACGGCAGATAAGGACCGCAAGGCCCATCCAGTCTGCCCATTTCTTTTTCTACCTTATAAATGTGCCATCGGCCTTTGCTCTGTCAGTGACCTATCTATTCATAGTCATTTGTATTGCTCCCTTATGCCTATCCCATGCCTGTTTGAAGCCCTGCACTGTATTCATAGCCACCACTTCTTGTGGTAAGCCATTCCATGCATCTACCACCCTTTCTGTGAAAAAGAATTTCCTCACATTCCCCCTTAATCGGCCTCCCTCTAATCTCATGCTGTGTCCTCTTGTCCTGCTATTTTTCTTATATTTAAACATGTTAGACTCTTTCACCTTGTTTATGCCCTTAAGGTGTTTAAATGTCTCGATCATATCACCTCTCTCCCTCCTTTGCTCAAGGGTATACATATTGAGCTCCGTTAATCTGTCCTTATATGTCTTCTGATGCAGTCCCTGCACCATTTTGTTGCCCTTCTCTGGACTGCCTCAATTTGGTTAATGTCCTTGTGAAGGTGTGGCCTCCAATACTGCACGCAGTACTCCAGATGGGGCCTAACCAATGTCTTGTACAGAGGATTATTACCTCCTCTTACGACTTGTGATACCCTACTAATACACCCCAACACCCCTAGCCTTACCTACTGCTTTAGAGGTCTGCTTGGATGATTTTAGGTCATCAGTGATGATGATGCCCAAGTCTCTTTCTTCCTTTGTGACTGCTAGCAACTCCTCCCAGCCTATAAGTGGCTTCAGGGTTTCTCTTCCCTATGTGCATGATTTTGCACTTCTTGCATTAAATCCCAGTTGCCACTCTTCTGACCATTCTGCTAGTTTATCCAGATCTCTTCTCATTCTGCCCACCCCATCTGGATCATCTACTCTGTTGCAGATCTTGGTGTCATCTGCAAACAGACAAGCCTTACCCTCTAGTCCATCTGCTGAGGTCACTAATGAAGATGTTGAATAGGACTGCCCCAGGACTGATCCTGAGGTACCCACTTGTGACTTGCATCTCTTCTGACTGTATACCATTTACCACCACTCTCTGTTTTCTGCCAGTCAACCAGTTTGCCACCCAGTTGACCAACTTCTGACCCACCCCAGCCTACCTAGCTTATTTATCAATCTTCTATGTGGAACAGTGTCAAAGCTTTGCTGAAGTCAAGGTAGGCGACATCAACTGCTCCCCTTGGTCCACCACTCTGGTTACCCAGTCAAAGAAATCTATGAGATTAGTTTGACAGGACCTTCCTTTAAACCCATGCTGTCTTGGATCCTGTGCCCCTATGGATTCCAGGTGTTGCACTATCCTTTCCTTAGAGTGCCTCCATAATCTTGCCCACTACTGAGGTAAGACTGACCGGTCTGTAGTTCCCGCCTCCTCCCTGCTACCACTCTTGTGGGTGGGATCACATGAGCCTTTCTCCAGTCTTCTGGGACCTCTCCTGTGCTCAGAGACTCACTAAACAATTCTGCTAATGGCTCTGCTAGTTCCTCCTTTAGCTCCTTAAGTACCCTGGGATGTATGCCATCAGGTCCCATTGCCTTATCCACCCTGAGCTTAGCAAGCTCTTGTAGGACCCTTTCTTTTGTGAAGGGAGTAGTGCTCACCTCCCTCCCCCCTGTGTCCACAATCTGAGGCTTGTTGAGAGTGAGGTTGTCCCTGCCAACCTTTACACCAAAATTACTCCTCTGGACCATTGGTCTTTTTCTCCCATCATTGCCTATGTTTCTATCTTTTTTTACCAGCACTCTGTAACCAAAGGTGTGGGGCCACTGGGTGTGAGCTATTCCATCCTCAACCTCTACAAAAAGGAGTCATGGTAGGCAATGATGTGAGAATACTGGTGTTGGTAGAGGGAGACTCAATGGACATCTGCTGTACAGGGCTACTCCAGTCTCATCCTTTGCAATCTGGAGTCACCGTACACAGTGGTGAAAATGCACTGTCTGTAGGGGATGCTTACAGCTACTCCAGCCCCATTATATGTAGTGTGGAGTACAGAGTTGAGCATGGGGCTAAAGATTAGCTGCTGCCCCTTTAACTAGGAACAGTAATGGGCAGCCAGCTATGGTCACATGTTATGCTAATTAGTGTCCAGCTGGGGCTAGGCAAGGGCACATTCCTTGGTCCTCTGGTCAGTCTAGGATGTTCCCTGTGCTGAAGAGAAGTGCCTTCCTAAGTTCCTAAATAAACCTTTTCTTGTTCATTATTTTATGCGTCTGACTCAGTTTGTTCGGTACCTAGTGACTCCTGCAGCAGAAGCACCAGATGGGAAAGCAGAATACCAGAAGATAAGCGGTCCTAGTGGCAGACCAAATACCAAAACGCCACAGTAGTCTGAGTCACTGTACACGGTGGTGAAAGAGCACTGGCTGTGGGGGAGGCTTATGGTGACTCCAGTTCCATCCTATCCAGTCTGGAGTCACTGCACACAGTGGTGAAAGTGCACTGGCTGTGGGAGATGTTTACAGCTACTCCAGTCCAATCCTATCCAGTCTGGAGTCACTGCACACAGTGGTGAAAGTGCACTGGCTGTGGGAGATGTTTACAGCTACTCCTGTCCAATCCTATCCAGTCTGGAGTCACTGCACACAATGGTGAAAGAGCACTGGCTGTGAAGGGATGCTTAAAGCTACTCCAGTTCCATCCTATCCAGTCTGGAGTCACTGTACACAGTGGTGAAAGAGCACTAGCTGTGGGGGAGGCTTACGGTGACTCCAGTTCCATCCTATCCAGTCTGGACACACTGCACATGGTGGTGAAAATGTACTGGCTGTGGAGGGATGCTTACAGCCACTCCAGCCCCATACTATGTAGTCTGAAGTCACTGTACACAGTGATGAAAGAGCACTGTTTATGGGGAGATGCTCACGGATGCTTCAGCCCCATCTTACCCAGTTTGGAGTCACTGTACACAGTGGTGAAAGTGTACTGCTGTGGAGGGATGCTTACAGCTACTCCATCCCCATCCTATGTAGTCTGAAGTCACTGTACAGACTGATGAAAAAGCACTATTTATGGAGAGATGCTCACGGGTTCTTCAGCCCCATCTTACCCAGTCTAGAATCATCGCACACAGTGGTGAAAGTGTACTGGCTGTGGGGGATGCTTTCAGCTACTCCAGTCCCATCCTGTCCAGTCTGGAGTCACTGTACCACTGTACACAGTGATGAAAGAGCACTGTTTGTGGGGAGATGCTTGCGGCTACTTCAGCCCCATCCTTTCCGGTCTGGAGTCACTGTACACCAGTTATTATAAAAAATAATACCTATGCAAGGTTTGTCTTATGAGGATTTTTATTTATTCATTTATTGCGTAAAAGTATCGGAATTACAACCCTTTGAGTCATAGACTCATTTGCAAAGGCTCCACGTCGGTTACAGGGATACACAAGTAGTAAAGCAGTATACATGAAAAGAAACAAACACTCATTTACAAACAGTACTGGCATTTCTTACCAGATTCTAACTCAGGTTAGCATAAGCAGAGGTGATTCAGTGTTCATGGCATCAGCTGTTAGAGAAAAAAATATGGGGGGGGGCACAGTCTTTAGGCCTCAGGAGATCCTGTGACTGAAGTTAAAAGGGTTAGGTAGCCTATTTAGGAGGGCAGAGCTATCCACAATTACAGTTAGCAGACTCAATTAGGTGGTGTTTGAGGCCAGCTTTGAACAGGGAAAGACTGTGAGTCTGCGTGAGCCTATGAGGTAGAGCATTAAGCCATTTGGGGGCTCTGTATCGGAACGATCTTTGACCCATTGAGGTCCTACAGAGGGGGACTTTTCACATACCCTTGGTGTGAGAATAATCCTCATAACACACGCCTGCACAGGCATTATTCTCTGTGTAATCCCTTGTACATGGAAATTGAAAGTGGTGTTTGTGATACTTTGCATTGTTGATCGCCCTAATTAGTGTTTTATCTCGTCTTTGTCTTTGCACTCAGTCACCAGTCATTTAAAAGAGCAGTGCATATTAATGGCGACCATTTTGACATATACTTTTTTTATCTGTTTTTCAAACTGTCCCTTACTTCCTCTCTTGTTAGATCCCCTCCTTTTTGAGCCTGCATTTACACAAGTTTTTACATTTCAAATAACAAAAAGAGAGCTAATTTTAATATGGATTTCCCTAGATTTTCATCCGTGTTCTCTGCAGTTTTTCAACACCCTGGCCTGGATTTTCAAAAGTCCTGGTGCAGGACTTGCAGCAGTATTTCTGCCATAGCTGTACCACTACAAATGCGTCCAGATGTTTGCATACCATTTTCGAACATTATAATGCGTTTGCAACATTTTTTTACTTCACAGCAGAAAAATTGTGCATGCATTATTTGCTTGACGCACGTGTTAATTGCAATGTGCAACTTACAAGACTTGCAACATAACAGTGTGACCTTTGTTGTGATGTAAACATCAAGGACCGGATTTTCAGAGGGGTTGTGTCCGCCACAAGGGACTTGCGTCCAAGAGTACATTGCAAGTAATGACTTGCAGCAAACCTGTGCCGCAGCACAATTTTTGAAAAACCATGCTGCAACCCCTCTGCCACAAGTCCCTTGCGGTGATGCAGCACAGTTCTGCCAGCTGCCCCCTGGTGTAGCTCTGCACCTGTGGGGAGCCGGTTTATGGGGCTTGTGCCACAGCTTCAGTGTAAGCTGCCGTAAATTGACTGAACCCTTGGACACAGGTGCGGCACACTTTGCGGGGATGCTGGGATGGGTCATCTGCTCTGTGTCCGTGTTTGAAAATCAGGCCCCATGTCACAAGTAGTACACCTGCATCAGAATCATGATACAGTTCTTTTATCCAGGCGCCAATGTCTAACATTTCTTTTCTCATGAATACGATGAACTAGCATGCAACTGATACTGACCCCTAACTTTATAAGACAATGAGTGATCAAGAACAGCTGAGAATATTGGTGAGTATGTGGGGACTGTCATAGTTAAGGGACACTGTCAACCCTTTTTACATCCTGTTTCCAGCTGAGAAACCACATTTTATGATTGCATACCTTCTCTAAAATTCATTAATGTTGCTGGGTGTTTTATCTGCTTCCTTTCTTAGTACATCTGAAATGCATGCTAATGGTGTATTATACTTTTAAACACTGCTAATGATCTCAGAATGCATGGCTACTGACCAATCAGTATGCGGTGGTTTCCCTACATATTTTATAAGAGTGGGCTAGGGAGGCAGGTGTCACCATACACTCAGTGCCATTGGAGACTTGGCTCAGGTTTAGCATTAGTCTGGGTGCGATACAGGCAGGTACTGGGCACACACAGGAGAGGAGGCAGTTAGGCACATGATCTGTCATTAAGTTAAACATACATGGTATAAATCGGTGCTGTGACATCATGTTCTCATATCCAAATGCAGCTCTCATGGACAATGAGATTTCAACAACCATAAAATGGAGCCCCCGGGATAGTTACAGGGGACTAGCATGAACAGTGAAAACAAACTAAAGCAAACAGATATATCCCCAACAGCTACAGGGAAAGAGTTGTCTATTTATTTATTTTATTATTTATTGAAATGTTACACCAGGAAGGCACACTGAACAACAAGCTGCTCGTCTCACGGTGCAACCTGGGGGGAGTGGTTACATAGGGTTGTGAAGGATGATCAGTTACAATAGTATGTGGGTAGTACAAACAATACAACATTGTAAGATTGTGCAACAGTTGGAACACAAGGTATTGTACAATAAACAGTAGTGGAATATTGGGCAAATTGCAAGTCCAAAATCATACAGAAGAACATATAAACATACAAAACAGTAATAATGCGATAGAACCATTTATAGTGCATGAGTGTACCAGGAGTAAGTTCGAGGTAGTATGCAAGTGCTGTTGGAGTAAAATGGATGGGGTAGGTTGTACACACTAGTGATCCAGAAGGGTAAGTGGAGAAGAGAGGGGGAGAGACAAGAACCAAATATGAGGAGAAAGGGTAGCCATTTCCTGATTTTTTTTTTTTTTTTTTCCCCCCTTCAGGATGTTGAGAACCCTGTCGGGGGGGGGTCATGGTAGGAAGGCAGAAACTGGGGACAGGTATTAAGGAGGGTTGAAGCAGGAATAGCTGAGGGAAAGGTAATTGTGTAGGGCAGAGGTAAAGGAGTAGTTGGAGGAGGAGTGTTGTATTTCAGGGGGAGGGAATTCCAGATTTTAGGGAAACGATGGGCGAAACCAGTCTGACCTATGAGGGTGGAGCGGCAAAGGGACTGTCAAGGTGCGGGCGTCATTTGATCTAAGAGAGTGGGTGGGGGGCAGAGAGAGAATGAGAGATAGGAGGGGAGCACCCCAAACCAGAATTTGGAGGTTAGTTTGTCACAGTGAGAGGTGCATCTGTGAGATAGTGGAAGGAAGGTTAGAGAGCGACAGAGTTCACAATGGTGGGAACGGGAAGGGGAGTCATGATCGAAGTGGCAGAAGGAGTTAAAGAGAGTGTCCAACTTGGTCAGGGAAGATTTGGGAGCAGCATCATGGACAACATCACATCGTCTGTTGACTTGGAAACAAATAAAATTTGCAAGACATGAGGGTGTAATTTTCCTTGAAAGACTTGTATACTGAATCAGGATTGCTCAAAGAAAGGAATGCTGAAGGTGATCAGGGAGGTGTCCTGTAGTTAAAATGTAGACACTGAATCAGAAGTACTCAAAAGAAGGAAAGTTGTCCACAGGTTCCCAGGAGATTTCCATCGGGGCCTGGGAAAGGGATATCTGGCTTGTCAGTAAGATAGATTGACATCTAGTCTATTCTAAATGGGTTGGGGGGGATGCCAGATACCGGAGATTGTGAAGAAGTAGTGCCGGCAACAGGTAAGAATCAGAATGGGTGGAGGGATGTGATGCTTACTAATAAAATGATATAGTTCCACTGAGAATGCCGAAGGTACCTGTAGTGTGCATCAAGTCCTCTTCCGCCTTCTCATTTTCTTTTCTGACTGCATTAAATCATGCATCGCTATGCTATGGAGCTATACAAAATTAGTATGGATTTGTAGACAGTGATACATTTCTGGATCTATAAAGGCTGACAGGAAACAGACTACCTGAAGATACTGGGGCTGGATTCTCAAAAATACATCTCTCTGCTGGCTTGTCAGCACTGCAGTAGAGCCACCACTCGGAGTGCCATAGACCTGGGTTAAAGTTATCAGGGGCTGGCTGGGGGGAGAGAAGGACTGAGTATTCCACAGAACAATTTTCCTCTGGGGAGGGAGGTCCACTATCTTCACTACAACACTGCCACCTGGGTGGCAACAGGTGATTGGTGCAGCGGAGGTACTGCATGGGAGGGAGGAAGGGGCAAGCCAAGTTCCCCACAAGCACACAGTAGTGTGCCAGTGTATGGAGCCCCAAGTGTGGCTGGCAGGCACCCTGTGGGTGGGGAACAAGAAACCAGGAAATACTCCAATGACGCGCAGCATGCTCGGGCCCCGCATCCTGCCACTAGCCTCAGGGCTGCAGCTATGAATCCTGGGGCCCTGGACAAGTCACTTGGAATGGGCCCCCGTTTCCCAAACCAGCTAATGACAGAGGTAATGCCAGCTCCTCAGGAGGGCCCTTCTGAGCTCAGGGCCCCGGACAACTTCCCCACTTATCCCCCCATTACTGCGGCCCTGACTAGCCTCTCCTCCACTGTGGACTTTGTATGCCCCAGGAACCTGAGTAGGGGTAGGCAGTATTGCCTGGCTATGGCCAGGCCAAGTCTCAGGGGAGCTAAGCCTGTGGGAAAAGGAGGGGGTTAGTGCTGGGGATGCAGAAGGGTGGGACAGAGCCCGACCCAGAGAAGGGGAAGGCACCAAAGACAAGAGGGTATAAAGAATGCACTGAAAAGGAAAATGGACATCTGTCCAAACTGTTAGACCACTTTTCCAATCAGAAAGAGACATGACTGAGGCAAAACAATTATATAAATTGCAGCTGCAACAATTTTTTGCTTCAAATAGTGTTCTTTGTCACAAGCAGACACATTTTTTGAAAATTGTGATAGGGTTATTTGGATGCGATAGTGCAGATGCAGGTGCTCGTATGCATTTGTGTCCACATCCAGATCTTGAAAATCCTGCCCCTCTTGTTCTTTACTCCCAAAGTTTCAGGAAAAATAGCAGTAACAGGCAGACACGCATTATAACATCCCTGTGTAGTAACATCATCTTCATCCTTTCTTTATTCTATAAAACCAGTTACTATCACTGTGAAAATACTTTTGGTATTTTTAAGCAAAGTGTCAGCTACGCTTAAATTAAACTGTGCTGATTGACTGAAATTGTTGATTTTCAGTAGGTGTGAATTAGTCGATAATCGCAAAGCCAAAAATTAAATGTGCCTAATTTCTGGCAATTTGCACCATGCATAGGTTGCTATGTGTAGTTTATATTATATCTATTAATTATATTATATTATTATTTGTATTATGCTGCTTCTGGTGAACCCTCACAAAACAGTGTACAGCCTGCTTCTCTACCTTCTAACCACCCACTATGAAACACAGTGTGACCACACACACACACACACACACACACACACACACACACACACACACGTAGAGTAGGTTGTATCGGTATCTGGATTTGTTTTAACTCTTTTGAGCAGGATTTTCAAAATGGCTTAGTTACAGACGTATCTGCCCTGTTTACACTGTGGACATATATATGCACTGGTAGACCAGCAATAGCTGGTCTACACATGCCTGATGAGCGTCCAGTTGTGGGACATGGTTCCTCTACCCTTGCATCAATATATGATGCATGGGACTGCAAGCCCCAATTCAGGTCTTTTATTGATGTAGTGTGCCATAAATCATGGAACACTGTTCTAAACCACCCACAGCCTTTTCAAATAGCTGTCAACAGCTTAGGCCTATGCTCCCTGATGCAGACTCAGGCAGATCATGCTTCTGTGTCTGCGTCAGGAACATTATAACTCCCCCTCATTTCTTTTCCGGATCATGAGGCCAAAAGACAGATGAACTGTAATTCTGTAACATAAAGTGATTGGGAGGACCATACTGTGCCTTAGTTCCAACCTGCACCCCACTGTATTATGCACAAAGGGATTGTAAGCCTTTCCCTGCAGCATCGCACTGGTAAGCACAACAGCAGAGGAAAAGGGGCCGGGAATGGGATTCTAATTAAGCTCTGTGCAATACACAGGTGCTTGTTGGCTCTTGCACAGTTTGGCCACATACCACAGCACAACCAACCATACAGAACTTTTCAAATAATACAGTTTTAGGGGGAATCAGTCCAATAATAGTATATTTGTACTCGTTTCCCTCAGTCCTATTGGCTCCTTTAATTATAGTAGTGCATGCTACCCAAACTGTCAGTCATCATCATCATCATTTTTATTTATAAAGTGCTTAATCCAAAAGGCTCAAAGTGCTAACCACGTAGCTATAGAAGAATATGAATACCACATATACCATATGGACAGAAAAATAGCGCACTGTATAAACCACATGGACATAAAAAGATCTGCTCCCTCCAGTGTCAGGATGTGTCCTCTTGTCCTGCTGGAGGACACCAGATCAAACATCTCCATCACCTGCAAGGATAGATTCCTACTCGAGGACGTCAGTAGTTTCAAATACTTGGGTGTATGGTTAGAACCTTCCCTTGATTTTTTTTTTTTTTTCCCCCTATGTCCACTGGTGCTGTAACGGTCTGAAAAGTGGTAGGGATAAGGATGTAAGCGGTAAAATCTCCCCTAGTAATAAATTTACATGACTGCAAAAACTGATAGAGCCACTTATGAAATTGGTAGGGCCATGGCCATAGTGACCCCCCCCCCGTTCCGACACCTATGCCTATGTCTATGTCACCTCAACTTACAAATCTGTAAACGTAAAGTTGGGCCTGGCTTTTAAGGTTAAACATTGCCTATCCCTGGCTGCCAGTCTATAGCTCAAGGTGTTCTCCTGCCAGATATCACGTACGGCCTCCTGGCATTTCTGGGTGCAAACAAAACTGTCATGTCTAAATCGGATATGACATACAATAATGTGTGTTGTAACACGGCTCACTGCAGACCACCGGAATGGAGCCTATGGATTCGCCGAAGTGCCACAGCTGACTGAAACTGAGCGGGTATTAACCCACAGGTAACGCCCGCTCGGTCAGTACCAGCTGTGGCCATGGAGGCACCAGAGGGTAGCAGCCAGCTCCGTCACCACCGCGAGCCCCCTTGCTGTCTGTGTAGTGATTGCATTATTGTGGGAAAGGCAGGGAAAAGTTTATACGTTTGCAGAATAGAGTGTCATACGCCTATTCTGTTGACTAATGAACTCAGCTGGAATTAATCAGAAGAGTTGCTCTGTAATGTAAATTAAAACTTCAAGATTTACCTGCCTCCACATGTCAGAATATGGGGAGATGTTTTATTTTTGTACAGCCGAAAAGTGAAGGCCCTTTTGAAACAAAAGGTGACAGAAGATATTGTTTTCGAGATGGGCAGTTGTCACGTATTTATATTATTTAACTTTGTTTATTCTAGTGTTGTTACACACAACAGGAAACACTTAGGATGCCACGTATTCTGTAGATTGAATAAATTATAAAAACCTAAAGTGGACTTTTGCAGTGAGAGCTGCAGTTTTACAACACTCAGGTGAATCGTACACAAACTGTCTTGATGCTGCGCGCCGGAGATGATGCCGGTAACATAGGCTTGTCGTCGCCATGACGAGCCTATGTTACAAGCGCATTAATCACCTTCAGCGTTGGGCTCTGTGGGGATTAATGCCCTCGGGCACCAACCCCTCCAGCGGGCATTAATCCACCAGCAGAGCCCTCCTCTGCCGGTGATTAATGCTTACTTGTTTTGCCTTGACCTCCCCAAAGCTGACACATCACTGCCTCCTCTACACTGGGCTGGCCTTCCCCTGCTGGCCAAAAACATTTTCCTCTGGGCTGCTTTCTAGACAAACTCCTCCGAACAGGCTTCCCCATTTTCTCTAGAAAGCTATCTACAGCGCCAGATCCCTACATACTCGTTAAGGTCTATGGACTCCTAGCCTCTCTTGACAGTAGGTGTTCCACTGGCCTGGGACAGCTGGCTTTTGTAGTCAATGCCCCAATCTACTGGGACTCCCTTCCCCCTGACTTACATCTTTCTCCCTACCATTTGATCTTCTGCAAGGCCCTGAAGGACAATCTGTGTCTACTCGGCCCTTGCTCCTGCTAGTAAATAAGGTCTGGCCACCTGCACTGTGCACTTGATGCTCAAATCTCTGTGTATTTCTCGCTGCATCTTATTGTTTTCTGTTTTTCTGTACATGTACCCGCAATTCCTGATGCAGTTGATATCTCTACTTATCCTGTTCTTTACTCCTTTTTTGCAAACACTTTGATTGCAGAAATACAAGTGCACAGTATGCATTGCACACTGCACATTTCTGTCATGTTGTTTTAAGCATAACCATGACTGATGTTGCCCTCAAATTTTGCGTAACTGTTATTGTATACCTTCACTTGCTATTTTAGTCCATAACTCTCCCAGGTCATGCCTGAAAACAGGCAAATATATGCCTTGTGTATCTTACCTGGTATAAAAAAAACTAAATGAATCTGGTCAACCTTGCTGAAACGATTATAAAGATGGCATCATGTAATTAGTGTCAGCTGGTCCTGGATGTTACAATTTTCTCTAAAGGCTGGATCCCGTGGTTAACTATACAGAGGAACAAGCTGTGCTTGGCTACATGTAGTTAGGCGCTGCTTGTTCCTCCATGATATCACAAGGTTCCATAAAATAGTGGCAACATAGTATCAGTATATGCTAGACTTAGCTAGCTAAATCTCTGGACTGCATCTAGCCACAGGTAAGCATCGTATCTCGTTTAAAAGAACTTTCCATGGGCTTGCAAAGTATGGGCCTGATCCATAAAGGTATCTGCGCTCATGCAGGGGTGCCTACACGTGCAAGAGGTGTGCAGGGTTTCCTCTCCACACATGTGAAGATATCTGCACACCCTCAGACCTGGCACTCCCCCACTCCACCTAATCTTTGGTTGTGCACACTGTTACATGCCAAGTTGAGATGGGGGTGGACAAAGAGGTGGGGGTGCTTGTGCCCAGTCCTGGGGATCTAATTAACACTACATAGGGACTGCTGAGAGGTAGCAGTAGCGCCTTCATGCTCCATCCACCCTGGCAGCAGGACACTCTCTGGAGTCCAGTGAGCCCCCATGCCACCAAGTTCATGTATCTGTGTATCCTGGGAAGGCTGTGTGGTCCACAGGTGCTGGCTGGACAAACTGATGCAATACATTGCCATCCTGATGGAGATACGGTATGAAGGGCCAACACCAACTGCCAGAACTCATGGTACTCTGCTCCACGTGGACTGGGGGAATCATCTACAGTGATGAACTGGGCATCAGACATTATGCCCAGCATCCTGGATAGCACCATACCCAGTGCCAATCCCTGCCCCTGTGTGGGGCTCTGCACATGCATGGCATGGGTGAACAGGAGGTGCAGAACCTGTCCTTCACTATGTGGCATTGGGGTGCATAGGGGCCTAACCATGATATGCTCATTCAAAGCATTTCCCAACCACCATTGTAAACCAAGGTATCCCATTAAGAGGGCGCCGAAAAGACGGCATTGAAATATGGGTGCCAGCATTAGCGTGTGACTGTGTCCGGGATATTTCAGTATCTGGTTCTATTAATGTGTTGGGGGCCGGGCGAGGTTTGCCACTGTTACGTAATTTTTGTCTTCCCCCTCAAAATGCACAGGCTGAAGTTGTTTATATAAAAATGCTGGGGGGAGGTGCATGGGGCTTTAATCATGGAGACAGGAGCCACTTCTGCTCCTGCAGTTCCTGCAGTTGTGTCTGCATGGAGACACCATTTCATGTCGCTGCATTGACACTCTGCATTTTGGTTGTGCTCTTGTTTTACAGTGCTTTGTTTAGTTTAGCGCTAATGTGAGTGAACCATTAATCAAGCCCTTTGTGGGCCACAGTACATGGATGTTCCCCTTTAAATGTAAAATAAAAAATGTAAAAAAAAGTTTAAAACAAATTACCGTATTGAAAAAGTACAATCCGCTTTTTCAGCCTTTGCACGAGGACCCCCTGTGGTTCAAGAGGTTTTCACAGCCATGTAAATCTCGGTGCTGGTTGACTGAATCAGTAGTCATGATTTATGATTTGCATTTGTCATTCTGCATTGGCTGCAAATCGCTTTACCCATCACTGCTCACTATATTTGGGACTGGGTTAGTTATGTGCCTCAGCGAGATGTTCTTTTGCCTTTGGCTCTTTTATTGATAAGCTTCTCAGATCCTCTACCCCTGCCTTTCTGGGTGCTTTGCTACCTACTCTCATCAAGCCTGCCCCCTTAGGTCCAATGACAAATCCCTGCTATATGTCCCCAACCATACTAATAACACGGGTCAAACCCCAGGTGCAGGCCTTCTCTTTTGTTCCAAAATGTGGGAATTCCCTCCTGATGGAACTTCATTTCCTTCCCCCATGTTTTTTAGCACAAACTAAAAAGCTGTTTTAATACCTCTAATGTATGTAGCTGTACTTAAAGATCATGTGCAACGGTTTTTACGTATTTTTTTATAAAAGCTTGAAAAGCTGAAATTCAAGTCTCTGTGTCATGATTAGTGTTTTCTGAAAATGTCATACTGTTTGGTTTTGTGGTTTTCTTTAAATCAGCATTTGTTAACTTGCTCTACAGTGGCTGAAAACAGTGGAGTTATTTCTGTCCTCTCAGTCAAACTTAGAGTGCAATTACATCATTTTGGAGTAGCTTGCTGTTTCAGATTCCCAATCAGAGCAGTAGTTTGTAGAGTTAATGGTTTGCTGAGCTCTCCAAGTTTCTTACAAACACAATCTCTGGCTTGTGTTTAGACAGATCAGATTCAAATATAACATTATCTTCTCATAAAAAACATTATCTTCTCATAAAAAGCTGATCATTTTAATTTCAATGCTGAATTTAAGTAGTGGAAATCCTTCTATGTGAGAAATTAGCTTGCGTGCATCACAGATCTCATTTTTTCTAATCAAAACTCAGATTGTTTTTCTAACTACAGTAGATAACACAGGGCTATTAAGTGAATCTAAAATAAATCAACATGTTGTTCATTCACAGAAATAGTTTGTGTTTGATGTGGCCTCCATAAGTAGATTTCATGTAAGAATATTTTTTTTCATGTCAGATTGACAAACAGTACATGTGCTTGAAATACTATAGCAGAGTATGACAGACACCTGTCAGAACTCACAAATTTCAGTTCTTTGGTGGTTTCTGTGTGAAAATACATTATGTTAGGTATATCTAGAAACACTATGTGGCAACCTGATGCACCATGTCTCTGCCTCACAGTTGAGGCAGCTGCAGCCTACTGCCACCTGTCCCTGCCCCACAAGCCCCTTCCTTCTGCTCCATATTTGAGTCTGCTGTATCCTGCTTTCCACCATCTTCTCCCACACAGTCAAGGATTGTGCACCCTGCTACCTCCATCCACTTCCTAAAGAATCAGGGCTGCTGTACCCTGCCTGCCCCTGCACAAACAATTGGGGTTGCTGCATCCTGCTGCCCTCTCTCCCCCACCCTCACAGTTGGGGAAGTGGAACATGTTGCCCCTTGTTCTTGTCTCCACAATCAGGGCTGCTCTGCTGTGCTAAGCCCTAGAGTGCCAGGTTCCCTGCCTCCACAGCTGGGGCTGCTGCACCATGCTGTCCTAGCCACCAGAGGTGGGGCTTTTGCTGCACCCTGCTATTCACTTCCATTGCCCCAAATGGTCAGGGCCGCTGCACCACATGTACCCCATCTCACAGTCAGGGCTGCTGTACCCTGATGGCCCCTGTGTTCTGCACCACAGTTGAGGCTTCTGCACCATGCTGTTCTCTATCCCCTGTCACCAGAGACAGGGTTGCCGCACCCTGCTTCTTTCTACACAGTTGAGGTTGCTATGGCCTGCTGTGCTCTAGAGCTCCATGGCTCTGCAGTTAGGGTTGCTACACCATGCTGCCACTTGCCACAAGGTTTAGGGCATTTATGAACCCCTGTTGCTTACCTCCACAATTGAGAAGCTGCACCCTGCTCTCCCCCCGCCACCAGATTCAAAGCCTTTGTGCTACCCTGCTCCCGCACATCCCTTGTCCCAAACAGGTATGGCTGCTGCACCTGTCCCATAGTTTGGGCTGCTGTATCTTGTTGCCATCCTCTCCTGCCTGAACATTTCAGGGCTGCACCCTGCTGCCCTCTGTCTCACACACTCACAGTCAGGCTCAGCACCCTGTTGCCCCTGTTCCTATACCCACAGTCAGGGCTGCTGTGCTGTGCTACACCCTAGAGTCTGATGCTGCCTGCATCCAAAGTTGGGGCTGCTGAACCCTGCTACACAATTCCATTGCCCCAAATGGTCTGGGCTGCTGCACAGTGTGTACCCTGTGCTATTGTCAGGGCTGCTGTATCCTTATGCCCACCTGTGTCCTGCCCCAGAGTCGGAGCTTCTGCACCATTCTGTCTTTTGTTTCCTGCTACCATTGTGCCCTGCTGCACCAGAGTCCCTTGCCTCCACAGGCAGGGGACAGGGTGCAGCAAATGCCCTTACTCTTGTGCTGCCCCCTTTCCGAACAGCTGGGTTTGCTGCACCCTGCTACACTCTCTCTCTCTCCCCCCCCTCACCCTCACAGTCAGGGACGTCTCAGCAGGGTGCAGCAAAGGATCCGACTCTGGTGGCAGGGAGACAGCACGGTACAACTGCCTCAACTGTGGAGGCATACAACAGGATGCAGCAAATGCCCTGAATCTTGTGGCAAGTGGTAGCATGGTGCAGCAGCCCTAACTGTAGAGGCTTGGGGCTCTAGGGCACAGCAGGCCACAGCAAAAGGAGCAGGGTGCAGCAGCCCAGGGGATAGAAGACAGCATGATGCAGAAGCATCAACTGTGGGGCAGGACACATGAGGCATCAAGATATAGCAGCCCTGCCTGTGAGGTGAGGTACATGTGGTACAGCAGCCTTGACCATTTGGGGTAATGGAAGTGGCTAGCAGGGTGCAGCAAAAGCTCCACCTCTGGTGTTAGGGCAGCATGGTGCAGCAGCCCCAGCTGTGGAGGTAGGGAACCTGGCACTCTAGGGCTTAGCACAGCACAGCAGCCTTGACTGTGGAGACAGGAATGGGGCAACAGGTGCAGCATCCCTAACTGTGAAGGTGGGGAGGAAAGGGCAGCAGGATGCAGCAATCACAATTGTTTCGACGGGGGCGGCAGGGTGCAGTAGTCCTGATTCTTTAGGCAGGGGATGGAGGCAGCAGGGTGCACAATCCCTGACTGTGTGGGAGAAGACGGTGGGCAGCAGGGTGCAGCAGCCTCGAATGAGGAGTAGAAGGCAGGGGGCCTGTGGGGCAGGGGACTAGTGGCAGTAGACTGCAGCTGCCTCAACTGCGGGGCAGCGACATGGTGCATCGGGATGCTACCTAGTGTTTTAGTTATACACATACATGATGTATTTTCACACAGAAACCACCAAAGAACTGAACTTTGTGAGTTCTGACAGTACATGTGCTTGAAATACTGTAGCAGAGTGTGACAAGCACCTATTTATTAATCTGACATGAAAAAATGTTCTTGCATGATTATATTTATGAAGGCTACATCAAAAACAAACTTTCTGTGAATGAACAAAATTTAAATTTATTTTATATTCATTAAACAGCCCTGTGTTATATTGTTAGAAAAAAATTGAGGTTTGATTAGAAAAACAGAGCTATGATAGACAAGCTGATTTCTCACAGAGAAAGATTTCCACTACTTCAATTCAGCACTGAAAGTGAAATTATCAACTTTTTAAAGGAAGAGAATGATGTATTTTAAGCTGATCTATCTAAACACAAACCAGAGACTGGGTTTGTAAGAAAACCGGAGTGCTCAGCAAACCAAAAACTCTACAGAGTGCTGCTCTGATTGGGAATCTGAAACAACAAGCTACTCCAAAATTATGTCATTGCACTCTAAGCTTGACTGAGAGGACAGAAATAACTCCACTGTTTTCAGCCACTACAGAGCAAGTTAACAAATGCTGATTTAAAGAAAACCACAAAACCAAACAGCCTGAAATTTTCAGGAAACACTAATCATGACACAGAGACTTGAACTGCAACTTTTTAATCTTTTATTAAAAATATGTAAAAAGCACTGCACATGATCTTTAAAGGGGCACTGTTAGCACCACACTCAAGTGTGGGGATCATCCCAATGTGCACTTTGTGCGCAAAAACATCTTGATTTACTTACTGTTTATTGTACTACAGTAGATTTTAGCCGACTAATGTTTTTTTTTTTTTTTTGCTTCTAAGCTGACATCTTCTGTAACTACAAATCCTGGAGTCCCCTGCAACTGACATCAGAGCAGTACTGCAGCACTGGGAGATTCAATAACTTGAGCTATTCAATAGCCTGGTTAAAAACATAGTGGGATTCAAGAAGGCATGGGATAGGCATAAGGGAATCTTAGTGGCAAGGAAAGGCCGGGGGGTCAGAGATCAAGTAGGGTCTGTGGTGTTACAGTAGGTAGGGAAAATGGACAGACTAGGTGGGCCAAGCAGTCCTTATCTGCCATCAAATTCTGTGTTTCTATGTTTCTGAATGTGGGGCCCTTTGTGCTGACTGATACCCTTTAATTGTTTAACTGTTGTTCCTTTGTACGTTGTACAGGTAATTCATGCTGTATTAGTCTGTCTGATTTTAAAGCTAACATTTTTTTTATGTCCTGCTGTATAAATATGCTGATCATTGAGGACAGGTGTGGCCAGAAGAGGCACATGAAAACTGAAACCCTCAAAGTCAGCGTCTCTGCTTCTTGGGGCACCAATTCTCTCTGTACCTTCAGCCGCATAGGATGGTCGCAAGGGAGCCCCCCTCCATCTCCCCCCTCCCCGATCACTGAGGGACATCTAGCAAGGGATAGCTTCAGCCATCAGGTCCTGTCCCTTGCTAATTGGACAGCTAGCTGCCTCCAGCTCCAGCCCTCCAATCGGCAGTGCTGATCACAGAAGACTGGTGTGGCCTCTGCCCTCTTAGCACCTCTGGGCTACAAGCAGGCATCTGTGGCATGGGCCATAGCACTAAGGGCAGGAATGCAAAAAGGTGTCACACTGTGAGTATCAGCTGTGGAGTTAGCCATCAGCCCGCCACGGTGCCCACCCTTTCTCAGTACCTGATCCTACTGCAGCCACACTTAGACTCTCTGACTGTCACACTTACCCACATGTAAGTTGTTCAACTGTTGTCACACTGAACAAGCTATATTAATGCATACCTGTGTATTGTTGCAGTGCTAACTGTTCCCTGCTGCTGTTGACACCTCTGGGGCTGTTTGCTCTTTAGCCAGTAACCACTGGTGAAGACTGATATCTGTTTTAGCAATTGACAGACACTCTGGGGCCTGCTTGCTAGTATACTAACAGCATTCAGTTTACTCAGTTTGCTGACGTGGAACCATCTTGCTTCCTGCTAAACTGTTATATTGTGACTCCATGTCTGGGGTCTGTTAATACACTAATGGGTTAGTTGTTACCTCTCCTAATAAGAACTAGTCCTCTGTGACAATCAGATTTGAGCACTGTCTTGTTCATAGGTTTGCTGCCTACTAACCTGTTATGCTGCTGCTCCCTGTCTGAGGTCTAATAACAGGGCAAGAGGCTGACTTCTACCTATCTCAACAGTTAGCTAGGCTGCTGGATAACTCAAGATTGATTGCTGTTTTGCAGTTAACTTTGCTGCCTAACAAACTGCCACCCTGCACCTTTATCTGGGGCCTGCTCACATGTGCTAAGGGATCAGTTTGTTATTCCATTACTGCATAAATTTAGGATTCTGGTCCTAACTAGTTTGCTACCTTGCGGATAATTAACATTCTGCATTTGTGCTCCCTACATTGAGGTCTGTCAAATTACTGGAACAAGATTGGTAGCCCATGTTGGAAGTGCTGCTCCCTAATCCACCGAGGCTTCGTTGCCAGTCTATCTGTCACACCAAATACTACTCTGTGTTGCCGGTACCCTAAAGCCTGCCTAATAATTCTAGATACTCTGTGACAAGACGCTGGTGCCTCTCAGCCTTCTACAGGACCCCTGCAAGTTCCTTCCTACTGACCACTGCTGGATCATACATCCAGGCATACTGCCCCAAAACTGGTGTACACCAGAAACTTTATTGAGACTGAACACTCGCAGCCATACACTGTCACTACCAGTTGGCACTCAACTGAGAAACCCACACATCAGGGAAGGCAACTCCTAATCCTTATTCTGCTTATACTGGGAGGGGACATGAAGTTGAACCCCACACCACTCCACAACCTTGCCAGTATCTCTATCCCATTGCTGAAGGACCTTAACATTTTTCAAACTAACATCAGAAGCCTCCTCCTCCCCTAGGTTGACCTAGTAAAGACATACATCACATTGAACTACCCAGACTTCCTTATTCTAACAGAAACATGGCTTTCTCCCCATATCGCCTCATCAGTCACTGACATCCCTGGCTACCTCTCCCACAGGCTGTATCGCTGTAAAAGAGGAGAGTCCCCATTAGTTAAGTGCTGGTGTTCATTTATATCAAAGACTGCGTAAACATACATAAAGTTCTTTTCAAAATCAGCCCCATAGACTTCAATGAAGTGGGCCCTGCATTCTCCCTAGTTAGACATCACAAAACGTCTGAGTGCGGGGGCAGGGCCAGCAGATTGGGAAGTGGAAGGGATCAGCTGGCCATTTATTTGGCTCAATTTATGATCCCTTCCCTTCCAAAGAGGAAAACTTTAACAATTTCAATTATTATCTCATAAGACTTTCGCCTCCATTAAGTAAAGGGCAATTATATTAATAAGGCCAGTTTTTTAAATCTTGGACATTCCCTTTAAATCATTGAGTCAAGACATTAAGAATTAGCTCTCTTGATACTGTTTTCATGTGTTGATACTATTCTTTAAATGTTGATACTATCTGAAACTCCTTTTTCAGTATATTATTGGTATGTTTTTTTAATTGTGACACAGCCACAAAATGACAGACACATAGTGTTGATACTTTTTTTTGTATTGATAGACTGAACTGATGCTGTTTTTTTTTTTTGTAGTGATGTATAAAATTACATGACAGTTTAAAACATTTTGTATAAAAATATTTATTTACATTTTTTCTGAATTTTGGTTACCTGATACATTATTCAGGGACTCAAATTATCCTAATTTTCAGTGCTGGCACTTGTGATTTTACCCTTCAGAACCCCTATTCTTCATATAGGGAAGGGACTGTCCCTCCTGGACCAATAAAATGACAAAGCACAAATGCCTATGTTGAAAATTTGGTGATGATACTCCATAAAATAACTGTGTTACAAGCATGGATTTGCAGATTGCACGCACGCTCATACCGTCGTGCATTTGTGATATTTTTAGTCTGGATTTTCACCACTGCCATTTTTCCACACCTCTTGATGAACAGTACAGCCGTCATTTGACATATCGTGCCCAAAATGTGTTTTCGCACTTCCGTCGCAGAATAGCGTGGTCGCTGTGTGAAATCACTTCTTGGGACACTTTGAGGAAATAACAGTGACACTGTACATGAGCAGAGGTGCTAAAATGCCTATGTTGAAAATTTGGTGCCGAACGCCCATAAAATGGCAGTGTTGCAAGAGTGCATTGCATATTTCCCACACACCCTAGTAGCTTCACAAATTTGGTATATTTACATGCCACATTTTCAACACTGGCATTTTTTACACCTCCTTATGAACTGTGCAGCTGTCATTTCTCACATCCTGCCCGACATGTTTTCCCGCACTGCACTACCAAACACCCAAAGGGACACCCTAATGCTTGTCACTCTCTGCAGGGTGGGGTTGGGTTGGCATCAGTTCAATACTTCACTGCCATTCCTATGATGCATCTGTCTAACTCCTGCACTACCAATGCCAATGCCAGCAAGCCAACATTCGGCATTGACAAATGCTTGTTTTCGGAAATGACAGTTATACTCCCCCCAAAAATCCATATTTAACTATACACGAGTAAGTATAATATAACCAACCCCCAAGTGTTAAGAACAGGCTGATTCTAAACATTGAGTAGGTTCTATGACATCACATGAGCTTGAGCGCTCCTGATGACACAACTCTAACAAGAGATTAAGAATCCTCTTATTCTTAAATTTGGGGTTGGGGGTTAATTTATTTTGTAGAATACAAGGGTTAACTCAGTTTGCAAATGGAATTGGGAAATAAACGGAGCTATTGTTTCCAAGACTGAAGAAAACTGTGACAAAAAGCTACTGAGGTTGAGATTTTCGGCTGCAGTTTAAAATGACAGCTATGTATGTTCCCACTGTAATGAGTGCTCTGATTGACAGATTTAAAGGGCAAATGTTGCTCATTGCTCTTCATGACTCTCTTGAAATGATTGGCAGATTTCAGTCCAAATAGGCTGTTCTTACCAGTTAGGTATTAAGAACAACTTTTTGAAACTGTCCGCAAAATGAGGTAACCATTTATTATAAAAGTTTATGTGAAAACAATTTTCTTTGTTGATTTGTTTTTAAGGCAGCATTCTTCACAGAACTGATAATTTGGAGTTTTGACTGTGTGTACAGGGTTTTATTTAACTCTAAAAATTGATTAGTGTTTTGCTCATAAAAGTGCTAAAACTTTGTACAAATGCATAGCTCTTGCCTCACGTGTTTAACAAACACAGCTCTTCTAGAAAATCTATAGAAATACTTTCTGTACGGTTAGTATCATCCCAAGAAAAAAACTGCTAATCAATTATTTAAAACCCTGGTGTATCACAGTTTGTGTACAGAACTTTGTTTGTAACATGGCGTCTATAGAAGGACAGTAAGAAATAGAACTAACTGGTAGAAACACATCACATGGGGTGTTTTCAACCGTGCATTACTTCCCTAGATATGCACGGCTGTGTAACACTAACAGTGGGCACAAGAGACAGAAAAAGAAACAAAACAGTTTATTTCCCATCCATCCACCTAGTGGACACAGTAGGTCACACAACATTCATATCTGTCCTTTTATTAATGCCATCTTACAAAGTGTAGTATTCACTGTGTCTTTCTATATGACTAGTCAGATCTGTTAAAATGTATAGAAAGTCAGTGATCTTTTCAGTGATCTTTTCAGAATCCTGATGCTTGCACCTAACAGAGCTCAGAAAGTTGCACTGTTGCTGGGAGTAGTGTGCTACTGTGTGCCATAGCCTAAAACCATTGTATCTTCCAGCAGCATAGGGCATACATGATTTGACTAGTTCTGCTGCTTCCCTCATTGGTCATCACATACCAGCAGACTTAAAATTTCCTTCCATTGCTTTTAAAAAAATAGTTAAATGCAATATACAGTTCTGTTGATAAATAAATAATAGGAAATGTAGACGCATAGTGTTGTGTGGTGCTGTACAAAGCACAGGATACTGACCAGAATGCACCACGGCCATTAATCTCAGGAAAAATCATAAATGTGACACCACAATGGATCAAAAAAGAGTAAACATTTTCACAACAAGTAGGCAGTTTATTACTGTTATCCATCTTTTCTAATTTATAATGTAACCCCTAGATGGCATTATCCCAAGGGCTACTACATCTGCCTGATTTGTCACTAACAGGTTGAGGGGCCCGGATCCGATGGCGGGTGCCTCCACCCAGAGATCAGGATTTGCAATAGTTAAACTAACTTGGTCACAGCCCTCTGGGACACTGCAACCTCTCTTTCTTCCCACTAGTGGCCCACACAATATATCAGAATTACCTTCACAGTATACACTTACCCCCAGGACTGGTTCGGGCAGTGTGACTCCTGGGACTCCCTGTAAAATAAGATGATACAGTGCAAAAACCACAGTACAATACTTTAACATAGACGAATACGTCAGGCAGTGTAACTTTGCTGAAACAAACAGATCTGATTTATTTAGCGGGATATAACAAGGACAGGGGGAAATCAGGTTAATTAGTTTAAACACATTAATAATCCCAGTACTGTGCACATATTTCAGAATCCCAAATGTCCCTAATGTCACTCTTACTGGGTACCCAGACAATAAGAGGCTAGCCTACTTGGTCCAGCTGGTTGGGGCCCTGAAGATGGAAAATGCATGCACAATACCCAAATTGTAATCTGGAGCTGGCAGGCTCAGTTCATAGAGAAAGAAAGGAAATGTAATCAGATGGAACACTTGCAATTAGATGATGGCAAGGAGTTACCCTGATTTGTACTCACAAATTCAATGCTGAAACTGAATGGAAGGCAGATTGTCCTGGATTGTCAGGCGGAGCACACCATGTGGACAAGGTCCTTGTGACTGGACCCCAAGGCAGTTCAGAGCAAATGGATGTAGTCTGGATTAAACTGGGGTTTACTTGCAGCTTCATGCACTGAATTCACTGTACAGGGGATTTGAAACACAAGTCCCCACTAGCACTACACACATTTATATGGAAAAAGAAAGTACTATACCAGGCAGGCTGCTTCTCTATCCCGATCGCAATTACTGCACAGTACCCAGGAGAACACACAGCAGATTCAGTTCCTGACAGACCGAGTGCGATTCAGCAATTTCTCCAGTCTTCTACAGGGTGAGCCTGGTTTCTACTTTTCAGATCTCCTTGATTCTCTTCACAGGTCAGATTCAGTCCAAACAAATACTTGCACAAGCTGCAGACCAAGACTTGGGGCCTTACACGCGTTTCCTGACTAAAACTGCGCAACGAAGGAGCACAGGGCTCCTTCCCTTTTCACTGCCAGAGCTAAACTGAAACTCCAGCAGACAAAACTGGGCATTTCCTTTGAGTTCCTCCCAGTCCTTGGCTGGATTGGATTGGCTGTCACTCACAATAGACTTCCCCTGTTGGTCCAAAAAGGCGCTGAAGTCCAAACTACATTTCTCAGAGTCACTGCCCATACAATCCTCTTGTGACTGGCTCAGATTACGAGTCCAAATTCTGATTCGTCCACAGGCACCATTTCAGAGCTCCCTTAACCCACACTGATTGGTCCAGTTCAGCAGTTCAAAACTAGAATGGGGAACTAGGAAAACACAGTTCTGATTGCAAAGAAAAGCAGGTTAGACAAACTGTATTTTCATTATTACTCTAGATGATTTCTGGCAAACAGTTACATCTTTCATATAGGTTCCCTTTGCACTCCTAGTGACTGCAAAAATGGAGTGAGTTGGCAGCAGCTCGAGTGGGACTCAGAGAAACACACAGTCCCCCCCCATACAAACTAATTATGTCTACAAGCAGACAGCTCTTAAAGAGACAGTACCAGAGGCTCTAAAAACACTCACAGATAAATGTCTTAAACGCCAAACACCATTCAGGTTCGGAGCATTCGAGCAAGCTCCTGGAAGTCTTTTGGGAACCCCCATTTGCAGGGGGGTTACATAATAACAGATGTACATCAAGAACATTGTTAAGAAGTTGTGAGGCACAGCATAAATGTATATGGATAGTACAACGTGAACGCTGATGCTTCGAGATAGACAGCATGTTCCAAGTACACATGTGAGCAATGTTTAGTAAAACAGAATGATCTGTTAAAGTTATCTTTAATTTCTGTTAAACTAAACAATATATAAGTAATAACTAGCTTGCACTTGCCATGTTACAAGTGCATTAATCCCCTTGACAGGAGGCATTTCCCAGGAATTAATGCATGGTTGGGTGGTGGAAAGCACTTGGCCTTCGGCCTCTTCCCCCAATCATGTATTAATTCCTGGGAAATGCCTCCTGTCTCAGGGATTAATGCTTACGTACTGCACTGACAGGTCAACAGCTTATGCTTAACATTCTGTGCACAAACCAAGACACGGTGAAAATTCTAAATTGCTAGTGTGAGCTAGTATGAACAGATCTGTATAAAATCTTGTCTAGAACATAAAAATAATCGAAAAACAAAGTTTCGTTTATGTACATGTTTATTCAGGCTCCAATAAATATGGACACCAGAACACAAAATGCGTGCACTCAGACAGGAGGGTTTGGAAGGAAAACCTGCTCATGCACCATGATATTACATCCACAAGAGTCTCACTGCAAGTGAAAACATTCAAGCACCAATTATGATGTAGTGGGAAACAAACATTCTAAGACTTATTACATATTCATAAGCCTAGTGAGGCTCCTAATTGGCTACTGGATCAGTCAGTAATATCTTAGAAATGAGTGGCCCAGCTGCCAAAAGACACTGTGCGGCATGCAACATCTTAAATGAAAGACATATACATGCTGAATTGCTCGCGCCACACTGCTCAAATGGCAAAAGTTCTGTAAGTTACAAAATCTCTGAAAGAAACACGTTGTTTTTGTGACTAGACTTTATTATTACAGTAACAATCTCAAAGCTAGTGTTTCCTTGGATTAATGACTGGTTGGAGGGAGTTGGCCTGCTGCTGTTCCTCGGTACACCTGGCCCTCAACCAGTAATTAATCCATTGGAAACAAATGGCCTCTTGTTTGTTACTGCTGAAATAAATGCTATAAATGCAAACAGAGAGTCTCCAAGCCAAGAACACTCCACTTGCTGGGAGCCCCTGATCAGGTGCAGAGTGTTCCTTGTTTGGGAGTTTGTTACATGTCAATTTGTCTTCGGAGTCTACTCCTAACCATGCCAGAGTGGTCTCATGTGCATTCTTAGGGTATGAGAAACATGAACTGAAGTAGAGTCATTCTGAAACCCTAAGAATGTATGTGAGAGCACTCTTATACTTGTAAGAGTGGTCTCAGAGGATGTATTAATATACTATTTATCAGGAGCAATCAATAATGTATTAATTTAAAAATCCTCCCCCAAACATACCTTTTTCCAGGGTACCTGCATCTGAGGCCAGGGGACAGGATTGGGGCTACACTCTGTGGTGCAGGATCAGTGGTGCAACCAAGGGGTTCTCAGCGCTATACACTAGCAGCACACAACAGGAAATGACGCACTCACAGGGAGAAGAGATGAAGTTAGAACACAGACAAACTTCCATATTGTAGTGCTATTTTATTCGAAGTGGCCAAGTGCAAAAATCTTAGATCTCAGAGGAACACACTAGTAGTACACCAGCCTCCTGACGAGGTGCCACCTGAGCAAGACGCTGAGGCACCTAGTCTGTGTGTTACTGTTGTACTTCTGTGAGAGGTAAGTTTTTGCACTTGATGACTCTAAAGAAATTAGCACTGCAATTCATAAAGTTTTCTCCATGTGCTGTCTTCATCTCCTCTTCCTGTGAGTGTGCCATTTCCTGTTGTCACCTGCATGTGCCACCCTCTTTACAGTATAAGAATGTCTCATGCACATGCAGGGGGTACACTCTGATTGCTGAACTGTGCTCTCCTGCTCTAGAACTATATTGGCAGCATTTATCAGTTCTCACTCGCTCATGACTAGTCCATGAACGTCTACTCTGGCAGTAAAGCTCATTTTCATCGAATGTCATGGCGTGTGAGCATTCGTCCTCCCAAACCCTCCTGCCTGAGTGAACTTGCTTTTTGGTCTGGTGCTATGTTTAGGGGCTGGCTACACCTGGTAAGTGCACCAGGCCCTTGCACCACAACTGTGCGCTTTTTCATTTTGCCGTGACTGTTAAAGAACTGGTAATGCCAAAAATAGCAGACAGAAATGTTATTGATTTTTAAAAGTAGCCAATTGTTACATTTTTTTTCTGAATTATGTTCTTCCATTTGCTCTTTAGAAGGTTTTCTACTAGGTGTGATGTGGAGAGCAGTACGTCACCTGGAGACTGACATATGTAGGTCTGTTCCACTTCATATCTCATCATCAGCATTGTGACCTCAATCACTGTGACATCACAAGTGACTGATCTGGGAACCGGTGATTAGCTGCATTGGTCACTTGCGATGCCACAGACAGTCAGGTTATAGGGCTGATGATGTACAAGGAGGAATAGAACTAGCTATGTCAGCCTCCAAGTGTGATACTGTTCTACACATCACACTAGGTAGGTCCAGATAGAAAATATAGGATAATAGATGTGGACGTGTGTATTATGAGTTTTTTTCACACATCCAAGGGTGTGTGAAAACAACTCAGAATACACATGTGCACATGCCTTATTTTGTATAATTTACTGATCAGCAATGTTTATCAGCACTGTAAGAGTAGATTTCATCGATAAGCAGAGAACTATTGGCTGAGGTTAACGTGCAATTTATTAAAACAAGCACTAAATACCAGTCAATATTGTAAAATGTTGTTTAGTTTTATACTTATCAGCCTGCAGTAACCAGGAGGAAGAATTATAAAGAATATGTGAACAGCAACAGGAACATCTTTACCAGCAAACTGACAACTGGAATGGAACGAGACCTGCAATGTAAACTGCAGGATTCTAAGAACTGCAACATTTTTTAAAGTCCACAACTGCTGTTCACATGTTCCTTATAATTCTTAATCCTGGTCACAGCAGGCTGGAAGGTACAAATGAAACAATACTTTAATGAACAGATGAGTCTGACAGGATTTATGAGAGGCTAGAGAAGTGCAAGCCGATGGAAAGCAAAGGTAAACTACCATGCCGGCTCCAGAGCAGGGGGAGAGATTGTATGTACTGTGTGTGGTAGAATACCATGTCTCTAATAGTATTTTTAGATTAATGATGACATTTTAATCAATTGGAAAGATTAAGAAAGTTATTTCCATGCTGAAAGTGAAAACAAGAGTGAAATTTAGGTATAGCGCTATCAACTAGTTTCTCGGTTATTACCGTGTTGTGTAATAACCGGGTACCTGGTTGATATCCCATAAGGCAGTTGTTATGAGGTTTTATGGACATGGTTTGCAGGTTGAGAAACACTACAACTAAAATCATATCTGATTTAGTAAACAGAAATAAATACTTCACATATAAGAAGTGGCAGTTCTCTGCTTTTAAAAGTCAATATTCACTTCAAGCAGTACACCAGCTCGTTAAATATATATATTTTGACAGTATGAATTTACTGTAATTAATGTGCATAGAATCATTACAAATAACTCACAATTATGAATAATTTCCTGTCCCCTCTAACCCCTACTTTACCCACGATCCTGTTGCAGGGCTGTCATAGTGTAATTTTATTTACTCAGGAAAGCCCAGCTGTGATGCAACATCTCATTTCCAGTGGGGTCCTGCTTCTTCCTATTTCCACTGCTGGGTAGACTGGAGCACTGGGATGTTAAATTACTTGTTCAAGGCCCCACAGTGAGTATTTGGCTCAGGCAGGGTTTGAATCTGGGATCTCCTTGTTCCCAAGATGATGCTCTAACCATAAGACAACACTGCTTTATATCTCTGAATCTGTCAATCAGGGAGCGTAAACATGTGGAGGCAGAACACAGCAGGTATATGTCCATTCCTGATCTGTCATGTGAGACACAAGTCTTTCAGAGACTGTCTCTGCATCCAGATTTTGTCTCATACCATTACAGCACTCAGCACAGACAGACTGCACTTGACTTGTGTGTGAATAAGAGTGAGATACAATTGTGAAATACTTACAGTTCAGCACATTCACAAGGCAGAAGTCCAGGGACAGGATTTTCAAAAAGTGACGCAGTGCTTGCATCCAGCCCTGCGCTACGACACTTTGGTTCTGGCAGTACACCAACTCTTCACCGCAGCTGTACCAGATTTTACAGTCCTGGGGTGTAGTTACAACAGTTTTCATGAGTTAAAGCAGCTTGTGCTAAATATTTGGTGCAAGTTCCATAAAACAGGCCCCCAGAATTGCCTCAAGTTAAACCAGAAAAAGTTGGTCTAACTTGCGGCACGGGATAGGAAATCCCGTTAGATCACACAAGCCCCATGTGCCATATTATCAGTGCACTGGGGTTTGCAGCGACCTAGAACATTTAAAAATACAGCTCCGGGGGCTCTATTCTCAAAGGCTGGCACAGGGCTTACACAAACCTACAAGCCCTGTGCCGACAGTGCAGTAGCCCCAAACTCTTTGATACACAGTGCACCCAATTCGAGTAGGTCACTCGCTTTTGTGACACTACACCCTTTTTATGGTGGCTTGCGTCAACTACCTGGTGCACTCTCATAAAAAGGTCGGTGATGTTAAACCATCAAAAGGTAGTCTAATTCACCACTTTTGGGGCACAGAGGGCTAGGGGATTAAGAATCCAGATCGCAGCCCAGGGAATGCCTCAAGCCCTATGAGCCGTGCGTTGGGGGCACCCGGGGATTGCAGCAATCTGTGTCCTTTGAGAATACAACCCCAAGTGTCCAGGAGCTGTAGAGCTGAAAGGTAAGGTAGTGGTGGCAAGAAACAAAGAGTAGGCATATTGTACATTTAAAGACTTAGTGTACTGCCTAAAACAAATATTAGTTTTTGAAAGCAGTCAACTATTGCCTTTTATAGCTGAGGTACTTTTTCCTTTCACTTTGGTTGCTTAGAAGACTTTTTACCTGATGTCATAAGGTGTGATTGCCAGGCAGAGTGCTCGTCCAGTAGTTGACATATTTAGCTCTGTTCCTCCCATTGCATCATCAGCTTTGTGACCTCACTGACTGTGACATCCCAGCAGTTCAGAAAAAGACACTAAGAAGCTACCAGGTCCATCACCTGTGATGTCACTGTCAGTGAGGTCACATTCTTAGTGACACATTGGCACAAACAAAACGTAACACGTCAGCTGCCAGGCAGAGTGCTGTTTTACACATCCAGCATAATACTATCACACAGAAAACATCCTAAAGAACAACAAGAAATAGAATAATACTTCAGAAACAACAAAGTTACAGCTGACGACTACTTGACATTTGTAATATTTTCCTGTCTAATGTTTTTGGTTGTACTTGATCTTTAAACAAATATTTAAGCCAGTAGTCAATGTTAAAGATTGAATATCACCTATCTGTCTCCAATTTATGGGCATAGATAAAGGCGACACGAAAATTTAGAGAGGGAGATTTGGTTCGCAGCTCACTTCCAAGGGAACACTTGGTGATGATGTCAGCCTTGAGAAAGTGCCCAGGTTTGGCATGAAATGCTGCCTATTTGGGTTTCTGTTTGCTGTACTGCATCTGTCCTACATAAAAGCTTATGTTGCACACATCTCCTTGGATCAGATATGGTTTTTGGATGCTGCGTTGGTGTGGTTGTGAGCAGAACTCTTTATTGTTCTCCTTCCAAGGGAAGTGTTCTGGATTTTGATGCCAGAAAATTGAAACCTGAACAGACTTAATAAGGAATTACTATTCTAACAACAGCTGGATCCAATCGTAATGTCATACAAAACTGCATCTTCTCCATCCAGAGGTGCTGTCCTGGAGACAGAATTGAATGTTAATAGAATTTAGAATTTTGTTCAAACTCTGCACTGTGGTCACTCTCCTTATGCTGTTCTAATATCAAATTTGTTTCTTCACGGAAGACAGCAGTTGGCTGGATTCCTGTTCCAGTCCTACGGGTCAGATTTATATATTATATTACAGTTAAACTGTTCGTTTTAAATTATCAAGTTATCTTGGTTTCTGATACTCTGTGTTAGTTTAGAGTAGTTTTATTACTTTTTGTGCATAATCAGTGTTTTTTCTCTGATTACCTTTCAGGGTGCTAGTGTAGATTATTGAGTATGCATGGAAAGCTGGCCATAAAAGCTTCCTGAATACAGCACTCTCTGATCAGTTTATTTGAGTTGTGGGGCTTCACCTTCCACACCCCTTGTTCTTTTTTTTTTTTTTTTACAGGGGGGTGTGGGGAGCACAGCCCCCCAACTCAAGTAAACTACTAAAAAGTAAAGGAATGGGCGCTTGGACCAAATAGTGTAACTCGAGGTCTACACTAATAGCGTACATCTTATGCATACCCGATAATCTACTCCATCCTCCATTTCAGTTCCAAGAACCAGAGAAATCATGATTCAGTGCAGTTTCCACCTGCTGAGGAGCCAAATGTTTTCTAGTAAAAAACGTAAAAGCATTTTAAAATTAAGAACTTTAAGTTTTAAGTTATTGTATTTGTGGAACCGAATACACAATTTGGCAGGTGTTTTCAGTCAACTGGCATGTCTGAGAAACCTAAAAGAAATGGGACCTACAGGATTAAAAACTGTAAGTCCTGTCATATGACTGCATGCAATAGGTAACATCTCTAATACTGCACAGAGAACGTATTTGCTCTCCAGCAATAAATTGCAATTGTTTTTATCTCACATACTGGTGATGTTTTCTTCAAATTTATTTTTTCAGTGTCACATATGGTGCCGTGAACAACACACATGTCTTTTTAAGATTAAGATAGTGAAGTCCTCCTATGAGCACTTCCCAGTTGCTCTGAAGAAGACATCACACTCTGAAGTCAAAACACTAATGGTTGACAACTATTGTGGACAGGTAAAGCTCAGGGTTAAGTTCCTGGAGTACTAAGTACTGTTTATTATTCCAGCTTAAATGTTGCAGTGTTTTAAAAGATAATTGTGTTGAACCTGTAAGTCATTTTTTTCCTGTAGAAGCTTTCTTTTAAACAGGAGACCCCATTCTATTATTGTTCTATCTTTACTGGCCTTTTTTAGTAAAATCACTGGGAGTTCCTGATTCATGCACTGCTGGTGAGTGCCAGTTTAGAAATGTATGATGTGGTGTATGTCCCCTTCAGCAGCACAGTTCTACATTAGAACAGAGGTGCATTGTGGCAACAATGGAAGAGTTCAGCAAGGACATAAACTACATCTCAAGTTCTAACATGGTCCTTACCTGCTGTGCATGAACCAGAAGCACCTACTGAATTTACTAAATGGCCAATAAAGACTGAACAAGAATGGGATGCAAACTAATATTTGAAAAACAGATTCTGTAGGAAATATAGGTTTGCAGGTCTAATGCAGTTCTTTAAGCGACTAACATGAGGGCTGTTTACACAACAATATGTGCAGCATTCTGAGTAGTGTAGAGCAATTGCACCATCCCCTCTTAACTCATGTAAATGCAGCCCGCATTACACTGGATGCATCCATTGTGTCTCACAGTGATCCTCTTTCCTTAGGAACACGTAATGCTCCAGCCATCTCATGCCACCATGTAAGCAGCCGGCACCGCTCACAGCATTGCAGGTGACTTATCTCTCTCCCTTCCAAGGCTGAGAATGAAAGTGCAGCAAAAACAGAGGAACTGCCGCTGCAATGTTTCAGACCTCTGTCATGCAAATGCCCAGTGGTGGTGGAGCTGATGGAGGAGCAGATTGGTGGAGACTGAAGTAAAATGATCAGGTCAGTCTAAATGCACCTATAGTTGCATACATTGACCAATATGCCCAGAGGTTTAACACTGACTACTGGCTTAAATAGTAACAATCCCTACAACTTTTTCAGCTTCTTGCATGAGATCTTTCACCTCTGTGGCACCTAGGCATCGGAATAACCTCCTGGCTGGTGTCCAGGCCTACTCCAATTTTAATACCTTTTAAAATCTCCCTCAAAGGGCCTGATTCTTGTAAGTAGCCAGTATATGTTTCCGCTGAGGCCCCTCTTTTTAATTTGATGACTGTTGTCTTGATCTGTGTTCTGCTTAAAATGTTTGATTGTTGTTGCAACCTTATGTTGTACTCATCTTGCACTGTATTGTTAAAGGTGATGTAATTGTAATGTACTTGTGGATCTGTCTGACCTCGAAAAGTTAGTTCTTGCATGCGAACTCCATTGTGCATCATTGTTTAGAGCTGTTGTATGTACTATGAAATTATGACTGTTTCATAGGTCACAGGTTGTGTCAGTTAACTATACCATAGTCACTGTGTAACTACACTGTAACTGCATTACAATAAAGTGTTACCTTGTTATATAATTCTAGGTCGCGCCTCCAAAAAAGACTTCCAGTCTAAGTGAGCCTACTCAATTACCAAAATCAAAAATAAATAAATATACAGAGAATAATGTATGGGCAACCATATACAACAAGGCTGTGTTTCCATTGATGGGTTGAGATGACAGCATTTGAACCTCAGGAGCAAAGCTCAAGAGGTCTATGCTGTCAACTCAACCCCAAGATGGAAACGCATGTTGAGTTGTGTGTGGTTGGCCATATTGGATTTTTATATAGCACTGTATATGTTTTTTTTACACTGGACTGACAGACCCCCGCCGAAGTGAAAAAAAAAAAATCTTGCCATTGCTTTGTTGTGTTCTATGATTGAAATTAAGTTTACAGACTTTTAGATGTTGAAAGGTACATGTTTGGGCACAGGTTGGTTAGTAAGTAGCTCAATGTGCAGTGAACAAGGATTTAACATTTTATGACATTTAAAATGTGCAAACAACAGTTTGGAATGTGCACAACTGTTTAGAATGTGCACAACAAGGATTTTGAGCAGGCTGATTTCTGTACAGAACAAAGGCCAACCATATATTATACAGTGTTTTGAATATACACCTGCTTTTTCTGCTTGCTCTTGACCTTCTCTGATACATTCTGCTTATTCTTGCATTCTTGCTCCCCCTGGTATTATGCACTGCTTCCTAGCTTGCTCCTCCTGGTATTATGCACTGCTTCCTATCTTGCTCCTCCTGGTATTATGCATTGCTTCCTACACATGCTCCTTCTACCTGTATAAATAGCTACATTTTGAATTGAGCAGGAACTAGGCACGCCTACTACCTGTTTATCTAACTTACCATTTTTGTGTCTAAATCATTGTTCGTGATTGCCTGTGGTGTAAAGTTTAGTTCATTTTTCTTGTTTTCCCAGCGACCTTTTCTATTATGTTCCTCTGTCACTTCTGTCACAGTCAGTTAGTCCTGAACTATTTGTTCCTACCTGTATTCAATTAACTTTGTACTAATGACATTGCACTGTACTTACCTAGTGGCTGCAGTTTGTGCACTTTTTCTCTATTGTCTTCAAATATTGTATTCTGATTATCGTAATACTGTTATTGCCTGTAATGTACTCTCCTGGGTCGTGCCTGAAAATAGGCAGGTTATTATTGAGTGCACTCACCTGATAAATAAAAGCTAAACAAATAAAATAATCGAGCAACACTGCTCAGTATGCCTTCCTGGTTAAACTCGTGAATAACTAAATAAAAATGGTTGCCATTAGCTTGCCCCTCACCCGTACAGCTCTTGGCTATCCAGACGTCTGCCATGTGAATGTGCTGAACTGTAAGAATTTCAATGTTTTTGCTAACTCTGAAATAAAACACAAATGCTTCTTGCATCTGGTAAGGGCTATTTATTCTTCTTATAGTGTATGGTAAAACGTTGCTAGGGATGGAAATCCATCCCTCCTAAAATGTTGCCATGCTGTACTAGCTACGTCAGGTAGTTTGTTATACTGCTCTAGCTTTGTAGCTAGTGCAGCATGACTACTTAGAAGACGATTGCCCATACACATTATGCAAACTTCCTCCAACTCAGAAGTGGCCACGGCAGTGAGAGCTATACCACAAGATAGCAGCGCAGAGAAAATAAACAACAATGTAAGGGGGACATTATGTTATAAAGGCTCTAATATGGATAGATTTTCATGTGATAGCAAGTCATACACTATAAAAGACAATGTATGGTCGGCTATCCATAACAAGCTGGAGTACCGGCTTGAGGTTGCCATGGTGACCAAAACCTCTTGGGCTATATTCTCGAAGTTTAAACGGTTGCTACTGACAACCTCTTAATGGCTACCCACACTTGTTATGGATAGCCAACCATACATTATCCTCTATATCAGCTATGCTGTGATGACCCACTGTGATGTGTTTTTTACAAAGTTACTGGACTCCCCTGGGTAAAGTGCACATGCCCGTTTGAGCTACTGAATGTGTTGTGTATTTTAGACTGCACTGTGACATCACTGCTGCTGCAGTGAGGTTGTGGGTAGAGCAATGCACTGTGGGTAACTATAGTGCAGCACACTCTTAAATCATAATATCCTCCAAATAGAAGTTATCAAGCTACCTGGGCACTAGACAGTTTGAAACCATGCTAGAGATTGCTGATGGATAGGGTGATACCACTGGACACTGTATGCTAACTGTGAGATGAGACCTTGCTCAATGTCAGTGGTTCAGCAGGTTGATCAATCACCTCTGAGACTGAAAGACTGGAAGCTTGTGGGTTCTATCCCCATATCGGGAATTAGGGTTAAATCCAATACTGACACTGTAGTGCAGCATGAGGGGAGTGCTGCACTCCTGAGGTGCCATCTTTCAGATGAGACATTAAACTGTGGTCCCATCTGTCTGTTCTGGTGGTGGTTCAGGTGGACATTACCAATCCCATGGCACTTCTCAAAGAGAAGGGGAATTTCCCCAGTGGTATGGCAAATCTTCTCACATTCACTAAAATACCACCAACAGCTTAAAGGAAAACTCCACACATCCTGGTCTCCTGCACCCGAAAAGCTAACCCTCCAGTTTAGCTTTTAACAGCAACAGCAGCATTTTTCTTGCACCGCAACTTGTTGTATTTTAATTTTAAAAAGTCCAAAATCCAGAAGTATGGAGGATGCAGGGGGTGCTCCATTTACTGAAAAGGTGCGGCGACACACCACTCGCTTTAATACTTTTTGTATTGAAGCGAGTGGTCAATCTCTACCTCACTTTCAGCAAATGTAGCACCCTGCATCCTCCATACTTCTGAATTTTGAACTTTTTAAAATTAAAATACAGCAAGTTGTGGCACGAGAAAAATGCCACTCTTGCTGTTAAAAGCTAGCTTTTCAGGTGCGGGAGACCAGGATGTGTGGCGTTTTCCTTTAATCTGGCTCAAGATGTCATTTTGCATCTGCATAGCATCCCCACCCCCACTGTCAGGGCTGAAAATATGCAGAACTGCCAAGCCCTCCTTTCCCAGTCAACAAAAACTAATTTAATACATTTCTTTTAATCCCTGTTGTGCACTTCACAGTACACTTCATGGACATGAAATAAATATTCAAAATGTTCTTAACTTTAGTCTCCATTGTGTCATACTATGTTCCAGTTTTGGTTGCTATAAAGGATAATGTATGGGCAGCCATACACAACAAGCCTGTGTGTACATTTTTTATGGCAACCAGAAACCTCGAGAATGAAGCTCGAGAGGTTCCCTGGTTGTCATAGAACATTCGACGTGAACACACAGGCTTGTCTGTATATGGATGCCCATACATTACCTTTTATAGGATAGTGGCACCCATGCCTGTCTATTTCAGACACTTTGGTTCCTTTCAGTGAATTGGGGTTTGGGGAGGAGGCACTTGAGGGTTGGGGGCTGTCTCATATTACTGGTTCAATGTGCTGCAGCTTTTTCCATAATTTCAAGTTTAAAAAAGGAAAAAATGCATCCAGCTCATTTGGATACAGCAAAACAGCTATGTGGCAGCATTCTAAGTGGTTGTGTTGCAGTAGTGACCACACTACTGCAGCATAACAATATAATGATGTCACTACTGCAGCACAACAAGCATATTCCAGGCATGGACTTTCATGCATAACAGGGCTGCACCATACACTATAAAAGATTAACAGATATGGCCAGCACCCTCCCACTCCGCTGCAGAGACGCATGTTCGGATACTGAATCCTAGTACCTTCCATGGTACAGTATGGCTTTACCTTGTCCTCTGGGCCATCTGGGTGAACACAGTGACAGAGGGGATTTGCTAAAAAAAAAAAATGGTTCCAGAACTAGAATGAGCTCAAAACAGGAATGCAAGCAAACCATGGGTCGGGAACCAAATGCCTGGGCTAGCTAGAATAATGAAAGTGGAAAGGTTCCACACCCATTTAAGTTTCAGACCTGGAATACAGTCAAAACTGGGATTTTGAATGCACGGCTCCATGTACATTGCAGGTCCCAAACCAAGACTCTTCTGAAACCGTTCTGCTTTCACAATTCTGGCTGGTTCCAGCCTTTGCATTGTTATTATAGAGTGCGGGAGCGTTCCCCACCAATCGCTTCCTTCAGTCGTGCATGAGGCACTCTTATTACCATAACAGTACCTCATGCACTGAGCCACTGTAACAGACTACTTGCTGACCACTCATGCCATTAACTGTATTAAATTTAAAAATATTTTTTTTTTTATTTAATACTGTTTGTGACCTATAATCATTTTATGGGTCCATTTGGAGGGCCCCTTATAGATATGAGTGTCACCTGCTGCATTCTTAGGGCCACAGAACTTCTTAACTTTGGTTTGCAATCCTCTGGTCCTAAGAACATGTGAGATGGTACTCTTACATCCATAAGAGGTCCTCAAAATGGGCCCACAAACATATAAATGATCGCCGTTTCTAGTCTCTGTTCTTGGTGCATTGTGGGTCTGGGCACATTCCAGTTCTGACACAGTCATGTAAAACAGCAATGACTCTCATGAGGCAGTGACAGAGCAAAAAGCAAAGGACCTAAATGTCTGCCAAAAGTAATGCACATCTACTACTTCTTGATTAAATAAAAACAAAGGACTTTATTGTGCTACTGATAGCAGCAGTATGTGAAACACAATGCAATAACAGTGACACAGAAAAACATACATCGGTTGTTTACTTCTATTGAAAGGTCTTAGGTAGGGGAAAGACAAAACTCTTGATTGGAGCTGAACTGTTTTCCAGGTTACTGTATATGTGGATCCCCCCACCCTTCATCACAA
Source organism: Neoceratodus forsteri (assembly GCA_016271365.2). NCBI lineage: Eukaryota > Metazoa > Chordata > Ceratodontiformes > Ceratodontidae > Neoceratodus > Neoceratodus forsteri. Next base: position 118,097,670 of record JADMNL010000026.1, read on the forward strand.
ATGTTAACTCCAGGTTTCCAGTCTGTATGCAGTGACCCCAGAAAAGGAGGCTTTAGTGCAATGTGAGAGAGTCTGAGAGGTAGGGTGGGAGTGAGGGAGTGAGGGAGGGAAAAAGAGTTAGGCAGGCAGAAAGAAGGAAGAGAGGGAGAGCATAAGGGAGCTTCAGAGAGACTCAGAAGTAGGAAGTGTGAGAGTGAGAAGGAGTATGAGAGCATGAGAGAAAATGTGAGTGTGTGAGCTTCAGAGGTAGGGAGGGAGAGTGAGAGAGGAGACAGACTGACAGGTAGGGAGAGAGTGTGTGTATGTGTGTGACAGAGAGAGAGAGACTTTGCATTCTGCTGGATGAAAGGAAAAGGGTTAACATTCTATGAATAAACATTGGCAAAGCCATACCATGTCATGTCATGGCAATAACAGTCTGTGAATTTAGAGAGAGAAGGAGGGTGGGAAAGTATGTGAGCGAAAGAGCAAGACAGCGAGAGAGAGCATCCTGCCACCAGTTTCAAAATATGGCACAGACGTATTCATCTAAGCACAGTGTAGTGTGTTCATGTCTTATGAACAGTTTGTGTAAACATTTGTATTTATGCAATAGATGTGGACTCTGCAAGCTCCAGATAAAGACATTTATCAGGACAACTATATGAATACATTGGTGATGACATCAGTACTATACAGATAAACTTGTGGACCACAAATTTGTCTGTATAGTACTGTCATCATCATACAGGCCACTGCCCCCCTTCTGCCCTGCCCCAGCTGCTTACTCCTACTGTTCCTGAACAGAGATTTAAAAAATAATCTCAACAGACAGCTGCCACCTATTGCATAAATCAAAAAATGCAATGGGGACAGCTGTCGGATAAAGGATTTATTTTTACTCATTCATGGTGAACTTGGGACCATCACTCATGGCTATGCTTTGCTCCAATACTTACGAGGTTACCTGAGTTCAATGTGAACTCATAAAATTAAATCCTTTACCTAACAGCCTACCATCCCGTATCCCTTATATATACAATAGCAGTGGGAGTAAAAATGACACGATAAAAAAAATGTTAGTTAAATCAGTAACAGCAACACATATAAAATGATTATAGTGTATAGTAGAACATTGTTCTGTATAGAATTATATCCCTTTCAAAATGCTATTGTACCACAGTTCAAAGGTCATGGAATGAGCATGTATCCTTTTGTGGTACAACAGCATTCTGAAACCTCTAGAGAGTGCACAAGTCAGTTTCTTTCTGAAAGCAAAAGAACCACTGTGCACACATTTCACATAATGCTATACACTATGAAAAACACAGGATGAGCAACTTTATGCACAAACCAGTGTTTTCTGCCACTTCAGGGTTCTGATTCCCTCGGAACTCTTGAACTTCACTCTCGAGGTCAGAGGAAATCAGAACCCCTCAGTGGCAGAACACACGGGTTGTGCATAGTTGCCCATCAAGTGTTCTATATGTTGTTACTGTTGTCACAATGGATATTTTTAAAGAGCCCTTGATAGAATTAGGAAAACACTGAAAAAAGTGAGATTTATACTGAACTCTATCCCGTTTTCCTTATTCATATATTTTCATTAATTAATTCCCCAATTTTTTATTACTGAAAGCAGCTGCATTAAAACAATATCCCTGTCCCCTAGACTACATCTACTGTAGCTGCTTCTCTACACATGACCTCGCCAATCCCCTGTTTATGACATCATAATTATCTCCACAGCAACATATTTTGATGTCATAAACATAAGTATAATGTCAGGTGTAGGCAGGCAGCCAGAGCCAAAAAGGCAGAGATACTGTATTTATGTAAATATCCATAGTAATAAGGAAATAAAGGTGGGAATTACGGAATAAAATTTGAAGTTTTCGCCAGAATTGTATGACTGCTCTAACCTGTTTGTATTCTTGCTGTTAATTCTATGCTTTGTTTTTTTATGCTGTTTGTATAGGTAATTCTTATTGTTATCCCACCCTTGTACATCATTGTTGTCTCTGCTGCATTTACTGTAACTGTACTCTCCCGGGTCATGCCTGAAAATAGGCAGGCTTCTTGCCTAGTGCACTTACCTAATCATCAAAAGCTAATAAATAAATAAATATAAGCCACATTTATGCATAAATGTTACGTTTTTCAAAGTTGTCTCAACTGTGTCCAGAGCTCTTTAAGGTCACTGTCATCATGGTGGAATACTGAACCAATCAGAGAGCAGCTTTCACAATGCTAGTGACATCACAATGCCTAGTGCAGCACTGGAGCCAACCATTAAAGAAAAACAGTCAAACAAACTGCAGATTTAAAAGCTATAACTTGTAAACCACTGTTGTGTATATTGAATATACAATAGCCTGACTCACAATAGGCAGTATATCATCACTTGTGAGTGGGCAGGACTTTCATAATTCACTTGTGGTTTGGCCACTCCTGAGCTGTGGTCCTGTTCCCTCACACCTGAAGATAATTTGCATATTTTGAGTCAGCCCATTGCGTATCCCCTACATATATTGTCATGCCAATTAAGATATTTGGATTTGAGAGAAATGGAGAGTGTTGAAGGGACAGACAGAAAGACAGCTAGGATGTGTGTGTGAGAGAGAGAGAGGGTAAGGGACAGAGACAGGGAGACAGGGGATGGAGTATGATAGGAAGATGAGAGAGAGAGCAGAGGGAGATATATATATATATATCTAGAGAGAGAGAGAGAGAGAGAGAGAGAGAGAGCGAGAGAAAGGAGGAGGAGGGGAAGGGAGTCATAATGAGGCAAAGAACGGGGAGACAGAGAACAAAAGAAAGAAAGGGAGGGAGGGAGAAAGAGGGAGGCAGGGAGGGAGAGAGAGGAAAAAAGTGTTACGAATAGAGTGGAAGGAAAGGGAAGGGGGGGAGAGAGAGAAAGGGATGAGAGGATGATATTTGGAATGATGACCTACGTTGTCTGCTGTTCAATAAAGAGCTGCTGGCACCGTTGGGAGAACTTTGGAAAACATAATATTTAGACACAAGTCAGCCTTTATTCAGCTGCCTGATGGCCCATTGGGTAGTGTGGCATGCTCCTAGACTAGTGATCTTAGTGTTAAGGAGTGGACTTTAGAAGCCAGCCAAGTGGCCCTGGGGGCTGCCATAGGGCAGAGCTCCCTGACAGGGAGAAACAGATGTCAGTTTCCACCATGCTAGTGACCCCCTGCATCTGACAAGGAAGCTTACCTCCTCCTCAGGGGCATGCTAGATGCGTGCAAGGTCTGCTGAGACATGGCCTGACATCAGGGAGGTGGGCGGGGAAAAGAGAGGAAGGAAAAACAGGATAAAATCCTATAGCACCAGTCACCATTAATAACGGCAAGCCAGTACCTTTGGACCTTTTCCCTTGTTGATACTGACTGGCGAGACAGCAGGGGGGAGTGGTGGTTGGGGATGGGGAACCAGAATCACTTGATGCAGGTGACAGGTGGCAACTGGGAGGCCAAAAGGGCTAATGAAAAAAAAATCATAGCTATTGTTTTGTAGATATTCTATCAGTTTCTCCTTCCCCTTACATATTACTGAGGAAATTCACATGATACCAGGATCTTTGCCCCTTTGAGGTCATCTGCCCCACAGCTTATGTATCACTTGAAGTCATACTCCTCTGTTGTGACATTACAGTCTGTTGCCAAGGGAGTAACTGTGATGTCACATAGTATTATGTCATCAGTTGAGGATTATGCAATAGGAGCTGATACGCTCTCAAGGAACAAAGATCCAGTCTTCATGCACATCACCCCAGTTGCAAATAAGGGAGAAAAGAAACACAAAGCCAATAACAAAAGCTGAACTGTGTCCAAATATTTAAGCAATAAGGCATGACAGAGTATACCTTACTGTGGGATAAGGACACATATCAGGAAGTAATCCAGGAGGCAAGAAAGAGTGTCTTATTGGAGAAGTGCCAGTATCCCACAGTTACACATCCTACAGTTACACACACCCCGGAATGCCTTTTTGCCATTATAGAATGGCCCCACAGATTTTTATTTTAAAAATAGATCAATGAGGTTCAGACCATCAAGTATTTCTGATCTTTTGTTTTGTACTGCAGTAACACATGGTTATGTAATCACATCTGACCATTCATATACTTCTTTTTCTCTTACCCATTTGTTAGTATTCAACATTCTCCCGGAGGCATCTGCTGCTCTTTAAAAGGTTTAAGCTTCAAACTCCCCTGGATGGGATTCGAACCCTAGTCTATGTTTTCTCTGTATAAGGCAACAATGAACTGTCTTTGTCAGCTATACTGTAGCTAGCTTTCCCATAGCAATTTCGATTTAAAATAAATCCACACTGGAGGGTTGTACCATAAAGTGCCCCTTTTGTCACTTTAGTTTAAAAAAACATCATAAGTATAAAAATCAGCCACAGGTTATATTTGTAGTTAGTGGGGTTTCACATCCAAAGAATGCATGTTTTTGTTTTTGTTTTGGGGGGCTCGTGTTCAGAGACAGGCAAATCATTTTAGAAATCAGTGGCGAGGGGTCCAGTCCGCTTTAGGTACCACGAGTCAGCCGTTCTCAGCTGCGCTGCTGGAGGCGCTCGAATCCTTTCAACCCCTTCGCCTTCCTGTCGTCAGCCTAGAGCCAAAATCTCCTCTGCAAAGGATCCCACAGTCATCCTGCCCTTAGTCCATGTGTTCATTCCATCGTTCATACTGATAAAATTCACCGCCTCCTGTTTCAACCCCTGCTGTGCCAGGGACTGATATATCAGTCCACAATTCCTACATATTCTAATTCTGTCCGCAGCCTAAGGGTTAATGTCACAGTATGTGGCATTTTTCCGAATTAACTAGTTCCGAATGAAACAGTAGAACCCCAAACGTTAAGGTCAATGTAGGGTATTTTCCCCAAACGCACAACCTTTACAGTGAAGCAGAAAACAAATACAGCAATTACTTTTGTTACAAAAATACGAACTTTGGGAGGTTTAATAAACCCGTTAGGGAGTGAAGCCCTTCCAGAAGGAGGTTTTATGTAGATGGTGACAATATTTATGGCATTTAAACTCATAAGAGGTTATTTCTATCGCAGGACATTGATGGATAGCCACTGTCCTCCTGAACTCGGCAACAAATACCCAATCACCCTGTAACCATCCCCCGCACCAAAATTGGTGCTCCTAACCGAGGTGTAATAAATCATCAAACTTAGCGGCCGATACCAGGGCAAAATCCCCATGCAACTGTAAAAGGTAGGTACCCACACCTACGTTTTATGGGCCCTGCGAGTATTGTAAGTAGCCACTGGCCGGCAGCTTCAGGTACCTGGGTTCTAATAACAGACCCCCTGCAGAAATGATCTGAGATAGTTAGACTGCAAAACAGGAATGTGTGATACTAAAAATAACCAACAGATAACGCCCAGGCCTCCCGAGCTCCGCACTCTCAGGTCAATATGTTGGGGGTGAAGGGGGTGATTTTGTCCAGCGAGATGTCTGTCTCACACTCTCCATGGACAAGGGCCGGCAGGATGGAGGGGTGGTTGTGGGACGTCTGAGAGATCTGGGACACCTTGTCGAAAGTCAGGTCGTTGTCCTCCTCCTCCTCCTCCTGCTGCAGAACTGCATGGGGCAGTAAGTGGGGGTAGCTGAGAGCCATCACGTCCTTCTGGTAGGTCGTGTCGTGGTGGTAGGAGACAAGCTCGTTGCTCAGGTTCACCGTCTCCACTGTAGTGCTGGGGCACAGCCGGGAGCAGCCCAGAATGGTGGTAAAGGCCTTCCTGAAGTCGGCGTTGAAGGCGTAGATGATGGGGTTGAGGGAAGAGTTGGCCCAGCCGAACCACACGAATATGTTAAAGGTGGTCTCGCTCACACAGGGCAGCTGGACCGATTCTTGGAGGCTGAGGTCGCAGAAGGGCACCAGGCAGTTTAGGACAAAGAAGGGAAGCCAGCAGAAGACAAAAACCCCCATTATGATGGAGAGAGTCTTCAGCACCTTGGTCTCCTTCTTGAAGGAGGTCTTCAGGGAAGCTTCGTGGGGGCAGTCCTCGTTGCCCTGACAGTTCTGTGCGTGCTCCACGGCCCTCTCCAGGGAAGAGATCCTCCGAATTTGCCTCTGGGCGATCCTGTAGATCCGCGTGTAAGTGACAATCATGATGGCCACCGGGATGTAGAAGCTAATGAAGGAAGATGAGATGGCATAGGTGCGGTTGAGGCTGGCGTCACAATTCTCGGCCAGGGTCTGGTTGAAGACCAAGTTGGGGTCCTCCGTGGACAGAAGGGGGTAGGCCTTGTGCCAATTCAACTGGACTGGAATGAATGAGATAAGGATGGACAACAGCCAAGCCACCCCGATCATGATGAAGGCCACCCTCTGGGTCATCTTCCTTTCGTATCTGAAGGGGCTGGCGATAGCCCAGTACCGGTCCACGCTGATGATACACAGGTTGAGGATGGATGCAGTGGAGCACATGATGTCAAAAGCCACCCAGATGTCACAGAAGTCCCCGAAGGGCCAGAACCCCGCTACTTCTGTAATAGCCCTCCAGGGCATAACCAGAACAGCCACAAAGAGATCGGACACGGCTAGCGAGATGACGAAGAAGTTGGTGACCTTGGACCTGAGGTGCCGGAACTTGATGACCGCTAGGCACACGAGAGTGTTCCCCAGCAGGGTGGAGAGGATGAGAAGGGAGAGCAGACAGCCCGTCACCACACGCAAAGTGAGTTCCGATGTCTCCTTATCCTCTTGCTCACCATCTTCAGAACCGGTGGCATTAACCATGTCCTCACCAGCCCAGAAATCCCAAGTCTGTTTCTCCTTTGACAAGTCCACGTCTCTTCCATCCATCTGTGACTGTGTGACCCCCAAATGTTTCAGGAATGCATCCAAAAAAGCAACGCACCCATCCAGAAGTATTTGCATTTCGGTTGCCAGCTCTGCTTCGGCTGGTACCAGTCATAGAAGCTACATATGTCCCCATCCAGCAGTGGCACACCAGTCGAAGCAGCAGCCCGGTGATGAGGGTTCACTCAGCAGGGGAAACTCGCCAAATTCTCTGGATTACAAGCCATTGGCTCTCCGGTCCCTACAGTCTCTCAGCCCTTCTCCTCCTGACTGCTAGTGAGATGAACGCGCAGTCCCTTCTGCATGTCTGGTTGCATATCCATCAGATGGAAGCCCCTCCGGACTGGAGATCAGCAGAGGTGGGTTATGGCAGCAGGTTTATCGCCGCTGGCCCCCACTGGGTAAGTTTTCTTACAGTTGAGGATGCTTCTCCGCTTTGATTGCTGCTTGCTTCCTGGTTGGTCCCTGCCCAGGTATTAAAGTATGCTCACCGCGCGACATTTGCATGAACACCCAAACTCCGGGAATGTACCCTTTCGCAAGTGTCTGTTGTGGATGCTGATTGCCGAAGTGCGCTCGCTGCCCGTCTTAACAGTCAAACGAAAAAGAAACGCGGACCCCTTGGATATTCCTCCCGAGCTGCCTTGATCAACACGATCCATTGTAGTTTGGTGACTGTTTGCAAGTTAACCCCTTGCAGTCTGGGTCCAAGACCTGCCACTCTGCAGATCCACTTCTTCCAGTGCAAAGGAGCAGTTGACTTGTCACTGACAAACTGTCAGAGCATCTTCAGAAGACTCCTTAATAACTCGCCAACCCTTTCCCCTTAGCCAGACGCTGCTGCATGCAAAACGGAAAACTCACCTTTATTCTCCACATCACGTTTTTTTTTTTTTGGGGGTCTGAAATGTTGGAAACTCTTTGGGATAAATTGTGTGCCCCCATTCTATGACCTGCATCTTCTGTAACGACCATTGCTGCTCTTTTTACTCTGCTCTCTGGGGTGTATTGCCTCAACTCAAGTGTTTGTGCAAAAGAAAAAGAAAATCTTTGGAACTGGAGACTATAAGAAGACCGTTGTCTCTCAGCTGCTGTTGCTTTTTATAAGATTTCTTTTTAATAAGCACTGACGGCTATTAATAACAACAAAAGGATATTAGTTCAACAGCAAAGCTAAAGTGCTTTCTTGTTCTGAAGATGAGGACTAGATGCCCTCAGCCTTGTTCTGCGTGTTATGATTTGAGGGTCTTGCTTGATGTTCAGGCAAAAGCAGGACCCTCACTGGAAGTGAGATACTGCATCTGAGCTGTGCTATCCTGGGGCAAATAAAAATACTGCCCCCCCCACCACCACCACCACCACCAGTCAAGCAAACATGTTATGCATTTAATTAAAAGAGGGACGGTGGAGGTACTTCCTGCGCAAAAACCGTAAACTGATGACAAGGGGGTTTCCAGGTTCGAATCCCACCACTACCACTGGTTACCTGTGTGACTTTCAGCAAGGCACCAGACCTCCCATTTTCTGTGGATTCTGTGTACTTAGTTTCAAAACAAACCATGCATCTCAACCTTCTGTTATTGAAATGTGGGCACACATTTAAAATGTGAGAAAATGTGGGCTGCTGATCCTCAACATGTTTTCCAACACATGATTAAACAGAGCTACAAGCTCAGAATGCTGTGGCTAGAAGTGCTTTATTTTACCTTTAATTTAGCACCACAGGGTGAATTTCAGGTGAAAATCCGATTTTGCTCTGTGAGACAGCACATTCACTTTGTAGGTTATTTTCCATATGGGATGGATATTGAGCAGGGCAATGCTGAGTGGTAAAAGGAGGGGCATCCCTTCTAATGTGCTAGGAATGGAACAAGGCTCCACCACCCTGCTTGGAGAAGGGGGGGGGGTTCTGCCGGGAATAACAGTTGTGCCTGAGGCTTGTGAATCAGATTTCTAATGTTTTGCTTTATTTTTTTTTAAGGTGGAGCAACATAGTCCTTCTGGAATACATGGAACAAGCCTCCCCACCTCATAATACCTGATAAATCATACATCAAAGCTGAGCTATCAGTTCATTTTTTTATACAATAAAATTCAGTTCACCTTTTTTTGTTTTGTTTTGTTCAGATATCTCCCATGGCTTCAGGGACAGTTATTAATCATGACAGGGCAGACTTTATTTGTGTTGGTCTCTTTAAGCATGTAGGGCACTTCTCTTTGAGACTGTCTGTGTTTTGTCTTTGTAGACAACACTTTCTTGGGTTAGATCTGAGCCAGAGTAAACCCACCTTTACAAAACACAACAGTAAGGATCATGACTACAGTACAATACAACGCACTACAGTACTTTGATACGCTGTACACAGTCAGCTAATGACAGTCAAGGGCTTTCATCCATGTAGTCTGCCCTGTTTTGACCCCTGGTAATCCAGAATCGTACTTGTCTTAAGGGTTTGGAAAGGTTTTCAAGGCTGTATATGGCACAAGTATATTCTTACAGGTATGAAACTATTATTACAGTGATGGTTTACACGACTGTGGTACTGTATGGTCAGCAAAGGATCTAACTAGAATGACAGCATGGAAATGCTTTTCACAATTCTAGCCACTGGCGCCTTTCTAGGTGTTTTATGTCCATGTCTGTCTGTCTGTCTGTCTGTCTTGTGCTGCATTGTTTCTTTTTGTCATTCTGTATGTCTACATTTTAATCAGTCATTCAAATGGCCCTCTGTTGTTTTTTTTTTTTTTTTTTGCTTTTGTCCTGTGCCAGCCAGCTCTCAGTCTGCCACTGTAGAACAAGATATATCCCAAATCAGCAAGACAACTGGTAAATTTCTTTCTATCTCTCCTATGCTTTTCTTGTGGATTCTTCTTGGTAATAAGCACCCCTTTACATTTTTAGTTATCATGCAACTGACCATTGTTGGAGGTTCTCCACATCATTCTGCATGCCTCTTAATTGTCCATCTCTACCCTCCTGCACAGCTTTGTACCATCTGCAGACACACCTTGCTCTTCCATCATAGAAACATATGACAATAAGGCACTTCAAGGATGTGTAATGTGGCCAATAATCACACTTCACTGGTTTATTTAAAACCAAGCTGACAGTCCTGAGGTGCAGAATCACTGTGTCAGAACTGTATTCCCTGTCATATCTTATTGAAACATGGTGACACAGTAATTTAGTCTGAGAGGGAACTTTAGTTCCGTTAGCACCCCCACACACACTTCATGGGACAGGACTAAGTATGCTGTGCAAATATCACCTTCTGAAGGGCACTGTGTTAACCTGAAAGCTTGTGTACTGAAAAGTTCTTGTTGGTATGATAAAGTTATCAGATTATCTACTTTGTTCACTAGTATGCAGGCATCTAGTAGTTCCTGGGGATACCTACCCTGCTACCCACGGTATCCTGTGATTCTCTTGGGAAGTAGAAATTTGTCCAGGCTTAACTTGAAGGCCTGTGCTGTTTTATTACCCACACTGTCTCTGCTGGAATGGTAGACTGTTCCAAAGTTTCACCAGCAAATAAACTTAGCACTCGAGAAACCAGCATATTCATTAAAGTGCAACTTCATTAAGGATTCATATGGCTGCCGACTGTCCGCCCCAGCACTTTGACCAACAGATCTTCACCGGGGACATGGTCAGACACCTAAAATACCACCACCATAAATATCATTTCCTATTGGGGATGCAGAACACCTGAGTGTAACTTGATTAATGGCAGCAATATTACATGAGCCAGCTCCAATTTCATAAGTGCTTAACAAACAACAGCTCATTAAAAAGACTTAAGCAAATAATACAAGGATCCAAATTTCATCCAGACTTCATAAAGATTGATAGTGTCAGGCTGAAAGTTATTTTGTAGTTTCTATTTTTGCACCTACTGTCCAGGGCATCTCTCAGGCTAGCTCTCACAGCTGTGTTCTGTTACTGCCCACCTGAACCACACTCCATTGACAGTATTATTGGGTTCAGGACCCTCAAATCTCCCAATCCCCCCTTGAAGAGGCTGAAGATCCCCAGGGAAGAGTTGGGGATTGTGGCTGGCACTGGGCATGTATGGCCTTGGTCACTGGAGGTTTGCTGTTGCATAACCTAGCCAATAGGGAGTTTCCTAGATTAGTTGCTCCCCTGGAGTGCAACGTGCAATGATGTCTGCATGAGCCTGGTCACTGATATCTGCTGACACTCCGCCCCTTTTTTGTGCTGCTCAGCTCTGGAGATCCTCTGGTTTCACCAGAGCTCTCCATTGTGCCGAGCGTGCCCCCAGATCCCAGGGGAGGAGAGCAGTCCATCAGATGCTTGATCCTCACCATCCTCTGCCAACCCCCAGTGCCCGAGCCTGTTCATGAACCCAGGTCACTGGCGTGGCATGAGGTGTGGTGAGGCTCATGAACCCAGGTCACCAGCGTGGCATGAGGTGTGGTGTCCAGCGCCTCAATCCTCAGTGCCACTGGGCCAGCCCGAGCTAAAAGTTATTAAGTAAAAAATTAGCATTTTTTCTTTGTCATACATTCATTGTCTTCAAACAGACAAGTTCAACTAATGAAAGTGCATGTAACATCATAGCTACCTTCTTATTATAAACATACATGATTATATTAATTCCATAAACTTCATCTTGTAAATCTTTAATTCACTCCTTGTAAAAAGGCCAATATGAAGACCACTGAACCAAAGATCCTTGCCCCCTGTTAAAAATCAGCCACTATATATATTCGGGGGGGGGGGGTAGAGTGAGAAAAGGAAGAGAGAAAGAAAGAAGCAAAACCCCAGGAGAGGGGAAAAAAGAAGTAAAGCATAATAATAATAGTAATAAAGAGGAGGGGAAACAGAAATTAAACAGCTCAAAACTCAAACACAAAAAATGAATTCTAACAAAGTCATCCTAAATTTAAAATTAAAACCAGGAATAATGAGTAAAACATCCTTAACTGACTTAAATAGACTATCCATAAATTTTCTTAATTTATTTACATTTTTTTAATTTCTTGGATAAATACCTTTGAGCTAGAAGCTCATTTACAAAGGTTCTATGTCAAAGAAAACACATTACAGGTAGTAATAAACAGAGTACTCATTAGAAGACACATAATATAATAAGGATACAGGTAGATACATATTAAGAAGCACTGAGGAAGCAGTCAAAGGTTGACTATGGTAAGAGTGGGAGAGGGTGGGGTACAAGTAAGCTGGGTGGGGATGCTGGTGGGAGAAGGCTAGGGAGAAGAGAAGATGAGGGAGTAGAAGGGTGGAGGGGGAGTAGGTGGATGGGGAAGGGGTGAGGAAAAGAGTTCGGAGTAGTTAGGGTAAGCAGTCACACCTACTTGGAGCGATAAGATGTTGGAGAAGTTTTTCCTTGAATGGTCCTAGCTTGAGCTTATTTGTTATGACAGTGGGGAGATCATTTAGCTAGCATGGGGCTCAGTAGGCAAAGGATAGTTGAGCTGGTGATGTTTGGCAGAAGGGGACTTGTAGAGATTTTCTAGGCATACCGCTCATCCAGTGGGGATTTGACACAGAATTAAGGAGATTCTAGATGGCTAGAGGGGTTAGACCAAGGCAGATTTTTTCCCCTAGGAGGCAAACCTGGTATTTCACCCTGGTCTGAAGGTTTGGTCAGTTGGTCTGAGCGTATAGGCCGCAGGTGTGGGTTAGTCTGTGTGCACGGTTCCATGTCTTTTCCATGCAGCCAAAATCCATGCGGTAAATAATAGCATGGTTATTTCCACGTACTCATGCGGTGTGCATTAACTTTACAGCTCGGCTTACAATAGCACAACATTCTGTGCTTTATAGTGTGTTCATTCCCATACTGCAAAATACCTTATCAGAGTAAACCAATAACAATTATGTGCAACTTTCTGTCCAATCAAGTAATTTCCTGCATTCTGTCTGTCTTGCAATAGTTAATTGAGTCTGGTTACTGTAGTAACATGATTCAAGTAATTATTCCCATAAGTACACTGCATCCATAGTGTGCTCTGTTTGCAGCCATGTCTCTTCAGTTTGTGTTGAGCACTAAAGGGCAGCAACTGCTTTCACACCAGGGATACCTATATAGAAAGGAGAGAACATATGCTGCTCGGACATACTGGAAGAGCCTACAGTACGACTCTTTCAAATGCAAGGCACATTGCCACACTGAAGCAGATGAAATTGTAAAGTTTTTGGGTGAGCACAGTCATGTTCCTGACTTTGGTGCTACCGAAGTCAGGAAAGTAATTAACAAAATGAAAGAAAGGGCTGTCAACTCTCAAGAGTCTACACACCTGTTTGTTGCCTGTGCCACTAAGAACATTAGCCAAGCTACAGGAGGTAAATTACCTTCATTTCAAAATCTTAAGAGAACCACACAGCGAGCTAGGCAAATATCCACTATTGCTCCAATTCAGCCCTTAACATTGTCAGAACTACAACTCCCACCAGAGTACACAGGGACAGACCATTGTGACCGATTCATGTTACATGACAGTGGTAAAGAAGATTCTGAAAGGTTCTTAATATTTAGCACTGATAAAAATCTGCAGTACATGCAGTCCACAACACATTGGTTCGCTGATGGGACTTTTAAAGCCACATCACCTCTATTCTCACAATTGTACAGCATCCACAGGGTTTCTTACTCTGCCGTTATGCCCAGTGTGTTCACTCTAATGTCATCCAGAAGTTATGCAAACTATGTTAGGGTGCTTAGTGAAATAAAACATTTGTGTCCCAACTTAGCATCTACATCACTTATAACTGATTTTGAGCTTGCTGCTATAAAAGTGTTTAACACTGAGTTTCCCATGACAAGAACAAGGGGATGTTTCTTTCACTTTTGCCAGTTGATATAGAGAAAAGTACAGGAACACTCAGATATACACAAGCAGTATACGGTTGATGAGGAATACACACTGTAAATTCGAATGCTGGCTGCACTAGCACATGTGCCTCCACAAGATGTTGTTACTGTATTTGACAATTTGTGGTCTGCTGAATTTTATACTGCACATGATGACCAACTGGATCCATTGCTCAATTATTTCGAGGATACCTGGATTGGGAGGCCAGTTGGTCATCATGGCCATTGCAGACCGTACCTCGCAACAGAATTTTGGAATTGTCATGATGCAGTAAAAGATGGAATTCCTCGTACAAACAATTCCATTGAAGGGTGGCATAGACGTTTCAATAACATGTTGGGGGCAAGCCACCCTACGATCTGGAAGCTGATAACAGCTCTAAAATTTGAGCAGAGTGTAAATGAAATTAAAATGGAACAGTACCTGTCTTGTCTCGAACCACCAGCACAACGAAGGAAGTATCGAGACACAGTTAAGAGACTGACAGCAGTTGTTGATGGGTACAGGACTATCTCAGACTTGGACTATCTCCGTGGTGCAGCATATAATTTCCTGTTGCAAGTTTAGAAAACTGGAGCTTCATTTCAGCTTTGCTCACTGTGATTTTACAATTTTGCATAAAGATTGATGAAAGGATCATGACGTGCTGATGTCATCACACAGAGTGTACCGGATTGATTGATTTGTTTGAGCAGTTTGAATTGATGGTGCCTCTGCTTTTAACTTTAGCTAAATAAAATAAAGACTTGAACAAACAACTTAATAAGATAAAGATTTGAAAGAACAATTATGCTGTGACCTGCCACCTGCAACCTGGCACTTGCTTACTTGCGACCTGCGACAGTGCTTACAAGACTGCAAGGTAAGAGTGTTTTGAAATATGGCATTGTGTTTTACTGAGATTACTTTCACATTGAAAAACTCTTCTTTTTTCTGCTTTGCATTGTGCTTTACTGACAAACTATGTTTGCTGTCAATAATGTGGGCTGCACTTGTGTGTTGAGGGCTGCATTACATTATTACAGCTCTTGCTAATGTGGCATATGCACTTACATTGTTTACGTGCTTGCAGATGCGCTGATATGACTTTGCTGATCTGGTTGCACTGAAATGACGTGTTACCATGCACACCTATAACTAGTCTACAGGATTTATTTAAGGCCATACTAACTCTTTAAAGGGTTGTGTCAGTGGCTGCGCCATACACCACTAGCCCATAGTCAACAATGGATAGGATTGAACTTTTTATGGTAAGTGACAGTGCATCGGAGGTCATACTTTGATGGCGCCTGTATAAGAGGCCAATTCTGGTATTGACAGCCTTGACAACATGGTCAGCCTGTTGGGCAAAGGGTAGGGAGCTATTGAGGATTCCCCAAGGGGACATGGAGATAGTTTTTAACTCACTAAACAGTTCTGCTCATGGCTGCTTGGAGGGTTGCACGCTAGGATACTGAGGAGCAACACTCGTAGCAGGAGTCCGTGAAAGCTTTTCTGTTTTTGTAAAAGGTATGCCACTGTTGCCAAATTTAATTTCTTTATTTCACTGACCTTTCCAGACTGACTTAGAACCCTTGGCATTTGAAGCGGTGCCATGGTGGCAGGCTTCCAGGCCCCCTGGAAACAGTGGGGAGTGCTAGCAGTGGAGTAGCCAGCTGTTTGGAGAAAGAGTGCTTGGCGGAGCCTGCGGAGGCTTAACAGCCTGTCATACAAGCCCAAGAAGAAGCTGGAAAAAAACGCTTGTGAGCTACAAGCTACGAGCTAGAGCTGCTGAAAGTACTGAAATTACTGAGAAAAGGGCACTGGAGATTGCCTGTTATGACTGAAATTTAGAGTTTGTGGAATTGGGGAGGGGCCTTAGTCAAGCAGCACACACGGTAACCTTCTCGGAGGTGCTGCCCATCTATGGCATAGGAGAGGCTAGGGTGTTCCGCACCATGGAATTCAATCAGTGGTTGGAAAACTGGTGTGGAGCTCAGGGCTTTGGCTTCATTGGGGACTGGGGGTCCACCTGGAGTGATGCAAGCCTATACTGGCATGATGGGCTACATCTGTCTGGGAGGGAACCAGGATCCTAGGTGATAGGTTTAAATGCTTCATTGGCAAGCTTTTAAAACTAGCCAAGGGAAGGCACTGGAAAGGAGCAGGAAAATCCTAGCCCCAAATAATCATATTAAGTCACGGCAAACACCAACATATATGGTGCTATAGGGAGAAGGCAGGGGTAAATGGAGAAAGTGACAAAGGCAAGAAGGACAGGGATGGGACAAAAGGAGTAAGGCCATCAGGAAATGGAGGGTAATGAATACCAATGCCCGTAGTCTGGGCAACAAGCTCCCTGAGCTGGTGGCCTTGATGGAAGAGGGATGCCTGGATATCGTAGCAGTCACAGAAATATGGTACACAGAGAACCATGACTGGAATGTTAACATACCAGGGTACATAACCTACAGGAGAGACAGGCAGGGGAGAAGAGGGGGAGGAGTAGCTCTATATGTAAAGGAAGGGATAAAAGCAACTGAACAAAAGAGTAAACAGGGAAGAGAGGAGGCACTGTGGGTCACCTTGGAGACTGGAAAGGGCACCACAATCCGCACAGGGGTTGTGTACAGACCCCCATGTCAGGGGGAGGGAATGGACAAGGATATGATAGAAGGCATTCTTAGAATGGCAGAGAAAGGGGAGATACTATTGATGGGAGACCTGAATATGCCAGATCTTAACTGGAGCACATTTGCTGCAGCCACATCCAAGAGACAGGGCCATTCTTGATGCCCTACAGGTGAGCGCATTAGACAGCTAGTTTCAGAACCCACTCATGAGGGAGCAATCTTAGACCTCATACTCTCAAGCAGGGACAGTGAGAGGATCTCAGATCTAGAAGTGGGTTGCCATCTGAGGACAAGTGACCATCAAACAGTGTGGTTCACGCGTTAAACTCAGCTACAGAGTCAAGCCATACAAAAGTGAGGGTACTGGACTTTAGGAGAGCTGACTTTGGCAAGATGGAGAGTGCCTCAGAAAAGCACTAGCAAACAGGCTAGAAGGAGTGTGGAGCAACAATGGGGAATCATCAAAACTGCCATCACAGAGGCAACAAGCCTTTGTGTGAAGCAAATAAACAAATCAAAATGAAAGAAAAAGCCACTATGGTTCTCAAAAGAGGTGGCTATGAAAGTCAGGAAGAAAAAGATAGCATTCTGGAAGTATAAGGAAACACAGAAGGAGCAGGACAGAGAGCTGTACCAGTTAAAGCAGAAGGAAGCAGGGAGGGAAGTCAGAATAGCAAAGGCCCAAACTGAGGAAAAGATAGCCAACTCAGTTAAGAAGGGGGATAAAACCTTTTATAGGTACATCAGCAAGCATAGAAAGACAAAGGGAGGGATAGTGAGGCTGAATAGAATGAACGGTGGGTGGGCAGAGGGGGACAGTGAAAAAGCAGGGATACTGTATGAATATTTCTGCTCAGTATTCACAAAAGAGGAGGGGGAAGTGCCTAATCCAATTAACAGAAACACTCATGATAGGGGGTTCGATCCCAGTCCTTTCACAGAAGAAAGGGTTCTGCAAGAACTCCTAAAACTGAAGGTGGACAAAGCAATGGGCCCTGATGGAATTCACCCCAGAATTCTAAAAGAATTAAGGGAGGAACTAGTGAAACCACTGGCTACTCTTTTTAATAAATCATAGGAGGATGGTGTGGTACCCGAGGACTGGAGGAAGGCGGATGTGATTCCCCTTCACAAAAGTGGGACCAAGACAGAGGAAGGAAACTACAGACCTGTCAGTCTGACCTCTGTGGTGGGGAAAGTGATGGAGTCACTTCTGAAGGAAAGAATAGTTGAGTACCTAGAGGCCAGTGGAGCACAGGACCCAAGGCAGCATGGAGTCACAGTGGGAAGGTCATGTCAGATGAATCTAATAGATTTCTTTGACTGGGTGACCAAAGTAGTAGACTAGGGAGGGGCTGTGGACATGGCCTACCTAGACTTTAGCAAGGCATTTGACACAGTCCCACACAAAAGATTAATAGTCAAATTAACCAGCCTGGGAGTGGGTCCCAGGGTGGTAGCCTGGGTAAAACATTAGCTGCACAACAGGACACAGAAGGTAATTGTAAATGGAGTCTACTCTGAAGAAAGAGAGGTTACTAGTGGGGTACCGCAGGGTTCAGTATTGGGACCAGTCCTTTTTAATGTCTTCATCAGTGACATTGCAGAGGGACTGGAAGGAAAAGTATGCCTTTTTGCAGATGACACAAAGATCTGCAACAGGGTTGATACACAAGGAGGTGGAAAGGATGAAAAGGGACTTGGCAAGGTTGGAGGAATGGTCAGAAGTATGGCAGCTAGGATTCAATGCAAAGAAGTGCAAAATAATGCACCTGGGAAACAAGAACCCAGGGGAAGAATACACAATGGGTGGGGAGGTAGTAACAACAACAAAACAGGAAAGGGACCTGGGGGTAATCATATCAGATGACCTTAAGGTTAGCAAGCAATGTGAGAAGGCAGTAGGGAGGGCTGGGGGTATACTGGGATGTGTAGGGAGAGGCATCAGCAGCAGAAAACAGGAAGTTGTTATCCTACAGACAGTTGGTGAGACCCCATCTGGAGTACTGTGTCCAGTTCTGGAGACCCCATCTCCGCAAGGACATAGTCAGGATAGAGGTAGTCCAGAGGAAGGCAACTAAAATGGTGCAGGGTCTGCAGGAGAAGCCGATGAGAGAGACTAAGGGAGCTTAATATGTATACCCTTGAGGAAAGAAGGGAGAGGGGACATGATAGAAACTTTTAAGTACCTCAGTGGAATCAACAAAGTCCAAGAGGGTAGCATCTTTCAGAAAAGAGACTTGCAAGAACAAGGGACACAATTTAAAGATAGAGGAGGGCAGTTCAGGCAATGTGAGAAGTATTTTTCATAGAGAGGGTAGTGGATGCATGGAACAGCCTTCCTGAGGAGGTTGTGGGGTCTAAAACTGTGGGAGAATTCAAGAATGCATGGGACAGACATAAGGCAATTCTTGTGTGGGGGTAGGAAGAAATAGGCTGTTGGTTAACTAGGATCTACGGCCTATCCTGTAGGTAGGGAAATGGGCAGACTAGATGGGCCAAGCGGTCCTTATCTGCCGTCAAAGTCTATGTTTCTATGTAGATAGCTATTTTTGGTATACTGTTTATTGCTTATTGCTCATGCTTGTGATACCTGTGGTACTTTGGTCATTTTTTAGCTGAATAGGTATCTGAGACCATTGTGCAGAGTGTATGAAGTGTATGCACTCACTATATTTTGAGATAAACTGAGGACAGAAGGCTAGCTGACAGTTGGCCACAGCCATGGCTATGGCTACGGTTACGGCTGTGGCTGTGGCTGTAGCTGCGGCTATGCTTTAGGGAAGAGTTTTTTATCTCTTTGGATTTTTTGTGGCGTATTCAGCTAATAAACGGGTATAGAAGCTATATAAACTGTATTGAGAAGAAATATTTCAGTGTTCTATATTAATAAATTAAATTTTAGACATACTTGGAAAACAAGGAAGTAGAGACTTCATTGGTTCAGTGTCACACGTGATTTCAGAGCTTAAAGCGCATGTGCAGGTGTTTTGCAACAGCAAGCACCATTTTTGACCTGGTAATACATGGAGAGGCATGGCGGCAGAGGAGTTGTAAACTTTTTTTAGACATTTTGGCTGTAAAAAGTACTGTCAGAAAATTCAAGTTGATAGAGTTGTTTTAAATACCCCAACATTTTATCGCTATGTTTTGACAAGTTGTATCATTAGTAAATTCGGCACCAGGGCACAGATAACCTATTGCTAAATGGGCAAACATTTTAAATATATTATTTAGAGTGTGTTTATTGAGAGCGATCCTGTTTGGTCCTGCTTTATTTCTATACTGCTCTACTGCTTTCTGTTTTGCTTCAATCTTTGACTGTAATTCAAGAATTGTTCCAGTAAAGTTCTACTTTCTCTGAAAAAAAGGGGGAAAATAGGATATTAGCCACAAAGGGAAAAAGTAAGTAAACTAATTTATTCATCTACTGAAAATTATTACTCATTTATTAAAAATATAAAAATAAGGTCTGCTTAAAATACAAAATAAGGACTAGTCAAAAAGAAGAATCAGAAACCATTAGCAGTAGTAGAAATTGATAATATTCAGCCTTGAAATTAAGCTATTAAACTATTCAGTTATTAAACTAATATGCCACTAAAAAGCTATTAAGTTATTAAAGTGTTAGGTTGTTAAGGCTATTAAGCTGTTATGCTGTTGATTGTTGGTTAAAAGTTCTGTAAGAGAGTATAATATTCCATCTATATATCTGCTTGCACACTATATAAGTACTTACTAAGAATTATAAAAACTGTTAAATCTTGTAAGGGGAAAAGACGTAAAGTATTCTTCCCTATATTAGAATTTTAATTATAATTGCAGTGGAAGGAAGACATCAAAGATATCCAAAGATCAAAGGCCTTGAGGGGTGGAGCGAAGGAACAGGGGACTTTGTTCGATTTGGATTTAATGTGGATGTAGCACTTCCCCGGACATTTCCCAACAGGTAACATAAAATCAGAACCTGATAGAGGCTAAAGAGATAAGGGACATAGAAAAAGGAAATGGATATCGAGGATACCTTGTATTGGAGTAGGAGGACAGTGTGAAAATAAAGGAAGGATAGCGTTCTTATAAGTGTGCAAGGAAAGAAGAAAAGAAGATTTATAAAGGAGAAGGCAGGAAGATCAGTGCTTTGGGGACTATCTTTGACTCTATTCTTATCAATTATTATCACTAACAATTGCAATAATTGTAATAATTGTAGATCAGCACGAAGTGGTGTGACTGCTGTGGCTGTGTTTTTTTCTTAATTATTAAGGAAAGAGTTGGTTGATCAGTTGGCTAATTGGTGGATTAGTGGATTGAGAGATTGGTAATCCGATTGACCAATTAACCAATGTATCAGCTTACTATCTATTTAATTGATTGTGCAGATCTAATTTGCACTGTAGACAGTTTTTCTTTGTATATTATAATAGTGGATTTATATTATGCCAGCTGTCACAAGGAGTGGGAAAGAACAAAGGAAGAATGGAGGAGAAGGTAAAGGAGATAAGGAGTGGGGAACTGAGGTAGGAAGGAAAAAGGGTCCAAGGCAACTAGTAAGGACAGAATTACAAGAAGAAACTAAAAATGATAATGTTAAAAGGAAAATGTGTATAGAAGCAGAAGGGAAAATATTCAGTAAAGGGGATAATAAAACATCTACACCAACTAGCTATAAAAGCTATAATGTAAAAGACAAGAAGAAGAACAAGCCAATAAATCAGTTAACGATCTGTGAAATGCTAGATAGAAATAAGGAAAGACTAAGACTCTGGATGGAAAGACAATAAGAAGGGTAACATACAGTATAGAAGGTGACACAAATATCACTGAGTTAATCAACTCTAAGAAAATAGATGAGTATAATTTAAATATGGTCAATACTGCAAACAAAGAAATAAACAATACAGTTGAAGAAATAAGGGGAACAACAGAGACTAATAAGTTAATTGAGAAAAAGATCAGGGCTATCAAATTGGGTATGATGAGATCAGTACCGCCCTCAATTGAAGAACAATATGGGCAAGAATATGTGACTGATACTAAAAGGTTAAGTATGGAGGAGAATAACTCATTAACTGAGGATATAGAGAAAATTTACAGGAAAGCACAGAAATTAACCAATACATTGTTAAATAGCGAGAAAATAGGAGAAGATATTTTAATAGGAAAGAAGAAGAAAAATCAGTATTTATGTAGCGCTTTTCGTACACAGTATTCCAAAGTGCTTTACAAGCAATGCTAGACTGATAGTGAAGTGACAATGTGTGGTGGCGGCCATATTGCACATCATCACCCACACACAGCCTGGATAGTTGCATGAACCAGTTTATGGGAAGGGGAATGTTGGCCAGGACACCAAGAATGTTCCCTGCTCTTTGTGAAGAGTGCCCTGGGTTCTTTTACTTCCACCTGGACACCCACCAGGACAACTCCAGGATGGGCAGAAGGGACCTTGGTTTAACATCTCATCCAAAGGATGGCACACCCCAGCAGTACAGCACCCCCCAATACTGCACTCAGATGCCAGTGATTTTTAGGTACAAGTCCAATCCCAGTGTGGCACGAGAACCCATGACCTTCTGTTCCAGAGGTGGATGTGCTACCAACTGAGCCACGCTCAGGGATAAGACCCTGTTTATGAGCCCAACAAGTTTAACTGACAAAAAGGCATTACTTACTGAAAATGTAACAGAAGTTTTCTGTTTGGCACTGTGAAATGCTTTTACTGCCAATATAATGATGTATGAACAATTGGTGGCAATTAGAAAAGATCTATTCTTTGTCAAAGGAGTATGTATAGAGAATAGTATACATATTAAACAGATAGTTGAGAACCAAGAGATCAGAAATTCTAGCCATAAGGAATACAAAAAAGGAATGACTCAAAAAATAGATAATTATCAGGAAAATATCTCACCCCAGACAAACCAAGTAACTTATAAAGTGGGGAAATGAATGAAAATTATATAGAGGGGGATAAAATATGTAAACAAATAAAAAAATATAAAGAGAATGAAATAAGTGAGTTAATGGAAGGATCATTAAAAGAGTATATGGAAGCAGAGGAAGACAGTCTAGAATGTGACTCAAGGTAACTGATGAATACAGAGGAGTCTGAAATTGAGTCAGAACTAATAATGCTCCCAGATACAAGATGGAGACAAGATAGTGTAACAAATTAAATACCCGTAAGAGAGGGAAATGTGTTGTTATGGGAGAAAGGATTATAACAAGAAGAAAGATGTAAATCAAGAGCAGATTTGGAAAATAATAAAGGGAAGGCTGAACTAAGAATGGATAACAAAGAAGTGAATGAGAAGGAAAGAAAGAAAGAATTGGATGACAGTAAAGAAAATAAGAATAGCAGGCAAAATCAAGGAAAACAGATTCTTCCACAAATAAGGTTATGATGGATAGTAAGGACAGCGGTAGCGGTGTGATGAAGATGGGTAGGATTATGGATAATAAAAATAAAAACAAACAGAGAGAAAAAACAAGACCAAGGGTCAATGGTAAAAAGAAAACAAAGAGAACAAAAACAAAAGGAAACGAGAAAAGAAAATCTAAAAGGAGACAAGAATCCCTAAGTGAGAGGGAAAAAGACATAGATGGACATAATATAGATAAGGGAACTACTCTGACAAACAAGCAAAAAGATGTAAAAGAACACACAGGAAATAAGGAAGAATAGAATATAAATGGGGAAAAAGAAAGACCAAAGAGAAAGGATAATGAGATAGAATAAGAATTTGGTTTATTTTTAAATAAAACAAAAGGTACAGACTATGTTCTACAATTATATAAAGTTTCACATATGCCTAATGAGATAAACAACATTTTGTTAACAATGATTAAGAAATGATTCAAGTCTGTAATTGGTTGTACACACATGCTAAAATTTCTGCGTGTTATTAGACCCATAGTAAATTCAGAACTAACATTGTTGGTAACAGACCAATTTTTTTTGACTAAGGTTTTAACAAAAAAAAAAAATGAAATAGAGGGGTTTGGGTATAGAAATGGGGGAAGTAACTACATTGGAGAACTTGTTCCCAGAATATTATAAAAATAAGGGAGAGGGAACAAATAAAAAAGAAATAATATCTATATTAGGCCTAGTACAAAAAGAAAGGGAAAATAAAAGCAATATTCGAGGAATAGTATTGGATACCCTGAATACAATCCTGAATCAACATGTGTGCAGCCATGAAATTACAAAGGCTATTAGATGGGAAAATAATGGACAAGTTATGATATCACTGAATAATGAAAGTATAAGGGACTCATTGTTGGTTACTATTCAAAATATGAGTCTCACTCTACCCAAATAATATATAAATATCTTTTTATTCAAATCCAATTTTGTTTTGTTTCTCTTATTAATGGGAATGATTCATCCCAGAATATATATTCATTTACTCCTGAAATACATTTCATAAACTGGTCATCCCAAAATTATAAATTCATTTGCTCCTAAAATACGTTTCATCCAACTAGTAACGTTTCAGAACTCAAATTATGTTCCTTCATTAGACTTGGAGCTTATTTGTTTCACTGTAAAATTAAGGAAACAAAATAAATATAAAGGTCACAAATATGAGATATATATCTCTAACATTCAAACAGGTAAAGTTAAGATACAGGTGGAACAAACCTGATTGGAGACCTAATTAATATGCGTGTTTATGGAGCCGGGAAGCTGCGCTTTCTCTAAATGAGTTCGATTACTCTTTAGTTTTCTGTCAATAAATGAAAAGCTATATTGAGAGTATGTCTAAATATTATAATCAAATAAAGTTCACTTTAAATAGCTCGAACTTACTGAAAGTTCCGATTCATTTAAATTTAGTTCTAAGGACTTGAGAATTTTAAACAATAGAATTGAAAAATGGGTAAAGACAGAAGGGATATTGGATGAAGCCTAAGCAGGATTCAGGATGGGTTACAGAGCAATAGATCAGTGTTTCATACTTGCACATTTAGTGTATAAATATAAGACGATTAAAAAACAAAAGTTGTATTGCACTTCTATTGATTTAAAGTCAGCTTTTGACTGGGTTAATTGTGGTTTATTATGGGAATGACTAGAACAAAAAGGGATGGAAAGATCAATATTAAAAATACAATCAAAATACTGTATCAGAATAATTTCTCTTGTATCAGATATAACACAAAGGGGGAAATTAGTAATTGGTTTGAGACCAATATAGGAGTAAAACAGGGTTGCGCTCTATCGCCAATTTTGTTTAATGTCTTCTTTGATACTGTCCTCAATACATTATATGAACCAGAGTTCCACATGCCGACGATAGGAGATAAAAGATGTCCATATTTGGCACATGCAGATGATGTTGCCTTACTTTCAACTAGTTATCTGGGTATGAAAAGATTATTAAATAAATTTTACCAAGAATGTGCTCAAGCAGAGTTAGAGATTAATTCTGAAAAAACAAAAGTTCTAGTATTTGGTTGGAATAATAACAGATATAAATATACAATAAACAACAATAGAATAGAAGTAGTAAAGGAATTTTATTATTTGGGTATAATGTTCTCACAGGAAGGTACTTGGAAGAAACATATTTTAGAAACTCAAAATAAAGTAAGACAAATTATTCCAGTATTAATTCATTCTCTTATAAATACGGAGGGAAATCAGTGAAAGGAAATATAGATGTAATAAATGCAAATATTAAAAACCGGATACTGTATGGTGTAGAGATATGGGGCAGCTATTCAAAAACAATGATTGAACCCTGTTTAAACAAATTTTATAAGAAATTGTTAGGTTTACCCCCAAGTGCTCCATCAGCATTAGTTAGGGCAGAACTGGGACCGGTACAGATAAAATGTCAGATCATACAAAGATTAATAACTTACTGGTTGAAAGTATATGGTATGGAAACATAGATATCCAAGATTATGCCTGGATGAGGCAATTCAGTATCTAAATAGAAAGTTAGTTTTCCCAAGTATGAGCACGGTTGAAGAATATATTAGACCATATGGTTTATTAATCCAGATCCCAGATACTATCAGATACCCCATGGCTATTTAAATTTGGAAATCAAAAACAGAATAAGAGATGTTTTTGTGCAACAGGATTTAGAAAAGTGTAAACAATATAAGATATGTAACTAGCTAAAATCTAATAAGAGAAATCATAAAATGGAAAAATACTTGTCTATATTAAAAAACCCTGGCCAAAGGTTGATTTTAACTCAGTTCAGATTTGAATGCTTTACTAGCCAGAGTTATAGAAAAAGGTACGCAAAAAATAAAGATGAAATAGATGATTTATGTAAATGTGGTCATGGACAGGATAATCTGAAACATTTACTCATATTATGTCCTCTGTGTAATGAATATAGGAAGAAACTTTGGGGAAATATTATAAGGGAACTGGAATATGAACCAATACATTTAACAGTTTATCTTTTAAAAGCGAATGTTAAAGATATTTTAATACCTGTCGCTTCCTTCTTGAAATTAATTGAAAGTAAAAAATTGCATATGTGTCAGGCTTAAATTATTATATCTGATTAAGGGAAAGTTAATCTTAAAAAGGAGTTGAATGGATTATGGCTTTTATGAATTATATGGTAAATTGTAATACTTTTATTTTTGTATTTGATTTGTATTGTTCTGTAATGACTCAATATACGCTGAATAATGAAGCCAAATTGAAATATATTTGCACACATATTGATAAAATACTGTGTATAACCTTGTTTATGCTGGACATATTATTATTTTGTCTATGTATGTGGACAGAGATATTGTATTTATATGTGTTTTACATTTTTGTAAATTGTAATGACTTAGTATAAATTGAACAATAAAACTTTGAATTGAAAATTGATTCCCCCTAGGTACTTAAATGCATACATCTGTTCTAATGGAGATTGTTATTAAGAACTGACATTTGATATCCTTTACATTTATTGTGGGGGTTCACAAATAGCATAGCCTTCATTTTTTTATAATTCATGAGGAGCTTGTTTTCAGAGAACCAGGCCTCTACATTGGAGAAGTTTTATTCGAGACCAGTGAGTGCGGATCATGATTATTGGAAAAAATGACAGCTTCATCTGCATACAGTATTTTTTTCTGTGCAGACAAAGGGAAAGTGTTTAAGAAAAAGACTGAATTGGAGGGGGGCCTAGAGGCACACCCATGTGCACCTGTCTGCTGTCAGAGAGGGTATCATTAATTTTCACCTGTTGTGTTCTGTTGCTGAGGTAGCTTTTGAACCAGCCAACAGTTTCTGTGGAGAGACCCGTGGAGTGGATTTTGCTGAGCAGTAAGTTGTGAGTAACAGTATTGAAGGCTTTTGTGAGGTCGATGTATATCACCCACACTAACTGGCTTCTATCTAGGGCCCCATGGAGAAATTTGGTGTACTCAAGTAGCGCAGTGGTGGTACTGAGAGCCTTCCAGAAACCATGTTGCTGGGGACATTGGATTTTATGCTTGTGAAGGTAATCTACCAGCTGATCAGAAACAATGCATTCTAGGGCCTTGGAGAAGGAGGGTAAGATTGATAAGGGTTGGTAATTAGTATGGAGAGCTTGATCACCTCTTTTGTGAACTGTGGTTACCATCACAGCTTTCCATCTCTGGGGGAATTGTGCTAATCTGAGGGATAGATTCAATACTTTTGTAAGCGGAGAAAATAAGTCCAAAGTGAGGACTATTAGTTTTAGATCAAGGGAGTCACTCCTGTGCCTCAATTTGCCTAGTGTATGTTGGAGGTAATTTTTGGCCTCAGCCCTAGAGATTTCCTTGAAATGGAAGGGGGGTCCAGCAGGAGAGCCGCTGCTGGCAATCCTTTCATCTACAGTGTAGCTCTTGGCAGCATTGAGGAGGTCAAGGGGGAGTATGCTGCTGAGGTCAGAGAAGGCTATTTCGAACATGTCTGCTATTGTTTTAGGATCTTGGGTGACTTCCCCATTCACAAATAGCATGGAGGTTGAGGATTTGTTTTGTCTGTTAGGTCCTTCATGTTGTCACAGAATCTTCTACCCTCCCCCCATGTTTTTGTGAGGCAGTCTTTGAAGTGGTGAATTTTGGCTAGTCTGATCTCACAGGTACAGGCACTCCATGCTGATTTGTATTGCTGGATGTCTGCCTGCTTGCCAGTGGCTTTGGCTCTTTGCCACAGATGGTCCCTAGTGGCCATGTAGTTCAGAAGGGTCAGAGTAATCCATGCATTGTTCATACCCTTTAATTTACATTTCTTTATTGAGGCAAAAAATGTTGCATGCCTCATTAAATACAGAGATAAAGTGGTCTAATGCCTGGTCTACATCATGCAGGGAGTCAAGGATGGACCAGTCAGTTTGTTTGAGGTAGGACTTAAGCGAGTTTAGATGCCACCTCTTCAGGACTTGACTTGTGATGGTTTTAAGAGGGGGCTTTAGACGCAGCAGCTAATGTTTGGTACACGAGGAGGGAAACTGTGAATCCTTCTACTAGTTTTTTGCTTAAACTCTTGGAGTTTGTTTTAAAATATAATACTTTTTTGTTTGATAATAAATTTTATTTACAGATTAAAGGGACTGCAGTGGGAGCCACACATGCTCCCTCAATTGTGAATATTTACATGGGGGAGTAGGAGAACAAATTTGTACTGGACAAACACATTAATCCATGTTTTGAACAGCTGTCTAATTGGAAAAGATACATTGATGATTTATTTTTCATATGGAGAGGGAGCATTGCTGAGTTACAGTTGTTTGTCCAGTATCTAGAAGGGACAGGCAGGAATCTGAAATGTACCTATAAGGCATCAAATAATGAGATTAACTTTCTAGATCTTAAAATCTACAGAGGGGAAAGGGGAACTATTGAGACGGACCACTATAGGAAAGAAATTGATGGGAATACACTGCTTAGAGCCACTAGTTGTTACCCTAAACATACACTAAAAAATATCCCAAAGGGGCAGTTTTTAAGAACAAAAAGAAACTGTGGTAACCAACCTAATTTTGAAAAAGGTGCCAGGGAACCAAGTACTAGGCTTGTAGAGAGGGGATACAGAATGGATGATATTAGAGCAGGATAGGGACTATGCAGTACAACAAGATAGAAATGAACTCCTTAGAACACAAGCCAGGGAGAGGGGTGTGATAATGATGAAAAACATTTTAACCGTGTCACGACTTACTCCATACATGCTGGCAAGGTAGAAAAGATAGTCAAAGACCATTGGGGGGTCTTGAGCAGTGATTCAGCACTAAAAGATATTGCACTGGTTCCACCTAGAATAGCGTTTAGGAGAGCACAGACATTGGGAGATAAACTTACCCACTGCCATTTTGTGGATGGCAGAAATGGAGTCAATACTAGGCTTAGTAAATCTGTGGTGGGGTGTTTTGCCTGTAAAAGCTGCAGTATGTGTAGTCATATTAAAGAAGGCAGAGCATTCTATAATGCAGGCACAGAGAGCAACTATGACATAAGGCAAATCATTACATGTGACAGCGAAGAGATTATCTATAGAGCAGTTTGTAACTGTTGCTTCTTCTATATTGGCAAAACAGAAAGAAGCCTTAAAGTGTGAGTAAGTGAAGATGTAAGAGCAATTATGAGAAGAGACATTACATATGCCATAGCTGCACATATAGAAAGATCGGAAGATAAAACAGGACGTATCTTCACATTTCAGGGTATTGATAAAGTTTCTGTCAGGCCTAGGGGAGGTAATTTTAATTATCTGTTGTTAATAAAAGAGGCCTTCTGGATTACCAGCCCAGATACCTCTAGAGAACCTGGTCTCAACTATGGATTTGAGTTAAATCCATTTTTAAGGCAATAAAGAAATACATAAATGGTCAGTTCTGTTTGTGATTATATAATATAAAGTAATGATCTGATGTATTGTGCTGCACCTAAATGACTCACTCCTGTCCCTTAGGATATATGCACTTTTTCTACTTTTACAGTTGTGATTGTTGCGCAGTGTATATAGCAATGGAATTGTTAGATGACTTGAACCTTATTCCTTACTGTGATTAATGTATTTAGATGTAGTTATTTAGAGATGCCTTACTTTTCTACTTGATAGTACATAGATTCTAGTACTGACTAGATACTGTTGATCTTTTTGTCTTTGGTATATAAACATATTATGCTAAATTATTAATTTGTGATTTAGATAAATTGTATATAGCTGTTTGTCTCGGCAATTCTCAGCCGTTCACTTTATTAGTATGTATTTAAGCTGTTCCCCTGTCTTTTTCCCCTCCCACGCCCCATCCTTCCATTCATATACTTTACATGTATTCCTGTATATTTGGGAGCTTGCATTTTACATAAGGTTAATCAGGACCTGTTTCAGTTACTGGTGTGATATATTAATTGGGTAGCCAATCAGTGTTTTTAATAGGGTTTCACATCATAGGTGATACAATTTGAATTTTGTATTTAACTGCTAGACCTTCACTATGTGTTTTAGCTTTTGATAAAGGATGTGAACTATCCGAAACGCGTCAGGCTACTGGCATTTTTTATCTTGCATAATAAATATTTTTGATGTGGAGACCTGTGTCCTTGCTTTTATTAATGTTAGTGTGTGCTCTTTCTTCAGTTTGTTTTGGATTTGAGTCTTCTGATATGATGCACCACTATCCTAGTGCATACTCCTTTTGTGTTCTAATCCATGAATTGTTCACACCCTTTAATTTATGTTTCTTTATTGGGGCAAAAAATGTTGCATGCCTCTTTTAATGCAGAGATAGAGTGGTCTAATGCCTGGTCCACATCATGCAGGGAGTCAAGGATGGACCAGTCAGTTTGTTTAAGGTAAGACTTGAGTGAGTTTAGATGCCCCCTCTTCAGGACTCAACTTGTGATGGTTTGGGGGGGGGACTTTGAAGCTTTATTGGACCAGTGCCATAAGACTGGGGAGTGGTCCCTAAATGAGTATGAAAAGACTTTGGTGTTGTAAATTCTCTCTGGGTGATTCGTGAAAATACAGTCGATCACAGTATTGGACCCAGTGTGGTAGTTGATTATTGTAGGGGATTCTACCACCTGGGAGACGTTGATACTGGAGAGGGCATCTTTGTAAAGGGCTGCCTCCTGTGACAGCCAATTAAAGTTGATATCCCCTAGTATTACCATCTCCCAGTTTTGGTGCAGGCCTTTTACATAGTTGATTACCTTGCCCAATCCACAGGATTGTTCTCTCAGGGGAATATAGACTGATACTACTGTAAGGGATTTGCTATGCGCTCCTAGCAATATTCTAATGGCTAGGGTCTGTGCATTTTTTCCGGTGTCAGTTTTGGGGATGGCGTGACCCCAAAGATTATCCTTAATGTAAACTACACATCTTTTGCCCCTTTTCCCTAACCTATCCAGCCTGAAAAGGGTATACCTATTTAGTGTTAGGGCTGTGTCAAGGATATTTGATGAGAGCCAGGTTTCCACTATGGAGAGCACATCAGGGCTGTGCTGACTTACCCATACTTGGAGTTGGTCCATTTTGGATCGCAGACTACAGATATTAATTGAAGTCAGTTTTAAAATCTCATGGTTGTTTTCACTACACTGTGGTTGTTGGATTAGGCCAGGATTAGGATGGATGTTGCCCAAGAGAAGTAGTAGTATCAGCAGGGTGGTCCTCAGCAGAGAGCTTTTTTTAATTTTGAGATTTGCAGTGTGACTACACCTATTCACTTCGCTATACCTTAGTTTATGCAGCAGAATGGTAAGGTGGGGTAGATGGAGTTCAGTTGGTTCAGTGGAGTTAAACAGCCTGTACCAAGAAAAGTTATTAGGTCCAGGATTGGTATTAACAACTCATACTACGAAGTAATATTGAACAGCAAAAAATGTAAAAAGTCTGTCTTTTGGAAATCCCTTACTCCATTCATTTATGCCCCAAAAATTGCTGTAATTACCATATAGAAATCCAGAATCTAAAAAAGAGAAAGAAATATACCAATATAATAATAATACACTTATAAATACAAGAATGTGGGGGGGGGGTGGCTTGGCTTGGCTCCAACCTCAATGGCAACCTGAGAGATCGGCTCCGTGTTTCCTTGGGACATGAACACAGTTATCCCCTATCAAACTCCTCTGACTGTTAAACAGAATCGCCAATCGGTGAGCCCTATTAACATACTATAACAATAACTAAATATTCTGGCAAAGTTCACTGGATCAGCTGAGGAAATCCGCTCACAACATCTGCTGCAGCTCCATGGAACATGGCCGAATCTATCATGTAGGCTGTGGGGCCACTGGACAATAAACAAAAATTATGGAAATGTTCAACACGTTTCTTCAGTAAATGTCTAAGGTAACTTGCCTTGAACAGCACAACACTGGCTATTCATCAACTTGATGCCCGTATTTTCCAAACGGTGTGCCAAACCATGGCTAATTTACGCAGCTATTGCAGACCTCTACTCCCCGCTGTGAGAACAATTGCACACAATTAAAGCCCTGCAGAGTAAGGTGGACAATTTGGAGAATCAGAGCCAGGGAAACAATTTGCAACTCCTAGGCTTCCTCAAAGGTTCAGAAAAAGGTAATGTGCTGGACTTTTTATATACCGTGCTTCCCAGGCTTCTAAAGTAGGAGCTGCCTCCAGGTTTTACAATTGAAAAGGCGCATAGAACATTAAATCCAGCCCCTAGACCCAGTGAGCATCCTAGGCCTATCCTGGTATGCATTCAAAACTTCACAGACAAGGGCTGGGTCCTGGCGAGAACTCGGGAACTGGGATCCCTTTCATGGAATGGCCACCATATCCTAGTGTTCCAGGACTATACTCAGGACTTAACAAACAAGCGCAAAGAGTTCATAGAAGCCTGCAGACAACTACATGCACTCAGAATTCCCTTTTCCCTCTGGTATCTGGCCACTATGCAGGTGATTGTAAATTGGTTGCCCATGCTTTTCTCAGCCCTACAGGCACTGCAGTACTTCATCCACAGGACCTGGTCTACCCACAGTCATGTCGCAGCTCCAACTACAAGGCCTCCAATACCTCCAGGGCCAGAGATAGCAGGCCAGACCCATATGTTAGACGGGAGATGGAGGTTCAGCATCCAGGACATCAATCAGTGGAAGCCAAGGCCCTCCTGGCCAGGAACAGAAAACTACAACAACAGGAACATCACGATAAAAGGGAGCACCCAGTTGACCGAACAAGAGCAAGAAGCAGCAGTAAAGAGGAAGACCCAGAACCAGAGGAAATGGTACTCACTAGCCAGTATTTCAACAACAGATGTGCCCCTCTGGAGTCGTCCATCAGAACCCAGTGACCACCACAGATGACTGCTCCTTACCTGGAGAGTGCATCATGATCCAGTCTCACCCCTCAGCTGACTGTGGACCAGTCATGGGCTAACATAACGGTCCGTGGGACATTACCACCCAACGATCCAAAGGACAATCATCTGGAAAGCTCCGTTTCAATTTGTGGATCTAGGCTTCCAAAGCAGGCACATCCAGGGCAGGGTATGGAGGAACTGCAGACTTTGCGTAACCACAGATGAAATGTCAGATAAATGTGCTTTTTGCTTTCTCTCATTTGTACTGGAGGTATGAGACGGTATAGAAGGAATGGGGTGGGTAATGCTGGTTAGGTCTGTCTACTGCTATGGTGGGTCAAATCACTCCACAAATGGCTTCATATAGTAGCTGACCTTTACCCACCCCCCAGTAGTAATAATCTGGTGATATCCCACCTGTACTCAGACTCATATGTACTCATATGTCTAAGCTTATACTCTTAGAACCTCTGGAATAAAGTTAACATCATACTGTCTGAGAACTGTGGTGTGTACATGTGGACTGGTGGGTCTCTTGGGGGTTGGGGAGAAAGGTACTAACAGAATTATATATTTGCATCAGTGTACATTTGCCCTGTGCCAGGGCTTATGCCCCCCCCCCCCCATCGTCCTCCATACTGTGTGCAGAGCACTGAGGGATAAAACTGTTTTCAAGATGCTCTGATAAACTATCTGAATTGCCCGGGAAAGCTGTGCAGGGCAGGAGGGGACTCCTCTAGTCTCAAACAGACACCCCTATATCCATGCAATATCAGGTAGCTCAAACATAAAGCTCTCTTAGAGAGTGGTTATATCTCACCCAGTGTCCCTTCAGTTGTAATATATCCCTTGCAGCACTCAGAGACTCTGAGGTGAGATGATGCAGTTCTCCCCCACCTTTTGCTGGACCAAAGAGATTAAATAAATACAGTCTTGGCTGTTCAGGTGTGGTATACATTAATACTCTATCCAAACTAATGGAATATAAAACAGTAAGAACAGATGTGTATAATATGTTGATATACTCTGTCAGTTGGTTAACACTCGGACAGTACAAGGGATGCAGGAAAGATCATAGGCCATGATAGATTGTAGTCTCCCAAGTTCCCTAGTGAAGCCCCAGCTTACTATGTCATTAAAACCTATGACACTAGACTGTTGAACGAAAACTTAAATCATGGTAATGCTTAGATGGGAACCTTGATGGGGGTTGTTCCTGATACTGGTGGGGTTTACCCTTCTACTAGCGAACCCTTGGTCCTATCATGTAGAATAGGCTCCTAGTTGGTTGTGTTGGTGGAGAATTATTAAGGGACCTTCTCAGCAGCAACCTCATCCCGTACCCTAACCCCCCCTTGCCCCTGGATAGCAGATTTATTTTACAAGATTCATCCTTGCCTAGCTTCTCGAGGAAGGGTATACAGACTCTTACAATCATTCCCATCCTCACAACCAGGACCCCCTCAGCTACCCACGGGGGGGAGGGGGGAGGACAGCAAGCTGACTGAGCCTAATCATGAATCACCAAATCACCAAGAATTCACTTCGGCTCAGTATTTCTTGAGTCTTAAACTTTTGTTGAATGCTAAGAAAACAAAAAACATGTTTTTTCCCCTAAACAGAATATGGACAGTCCCGTATCACTGGGCAGCCAGCAGCATACAACATCCCTCTTGGGGGAGCCTATTGAGACAGTGAACAGGTTCAAATATCTTGGTTTCTGGATAGACCACAAACTCTCCTACTCAGTTCATATAAAGGAACTAAGTAAAAAGCTGAAGCAATGCCTAAGACTGTTCTTCAGAATCAGACACCTCCTCACACAGGAAGCAATGCAAAGACTAGTACAATCAACATTCTTCCCCCTATTCAACTATGCCAACCTACTATATAGCCATGGACCTAGAACTGGACTGGCCAAGCTTGACACCTTGTCTAACAGGACTTTAAGGTTCATTACTGGTGCCCCCCTTTTAGGACACATCATTGCTCCTTATATGCTATGCTAGGATGGCAGTCGCTTAAAACTAGGAGGATGCTAAACACGGCAGTCTGGACCTACAGAGCCTTAAGTGGCAGGCTAATGCAATACATCTCCAGTCTTCTGACCAATACATCTGAAAGAAAAGAAGCTGCACCATGTCAGTCTGCATCTTGGCTGTTGCTGCACTACAGTAAAGGCGGCTAACCTCCACAGAAGCGAAATCCAAAAAGACAGTAGTGCGCATCCCCTTAAAGACTCTTTGAGTCGAGGCACTAGGGGTAGTTTCACGGAACTCCTGCACTGTTAATATTTGGTGATGTGCACTTAAACTACTCAGTAAATTTACTTTAAATTGTTTACGTGAGTGCACTCTGATTCTTTGCACACTACTGTCTTTTGGGATTTTGCTTCTGACCAGCACCCCTGGAAGCTATTCACTCAAGAGTCATTCCTGTCTTTCTCTCGACATTGCTAGATTTAGAATTCGTTTCGGTTCTTCAGCTCTCAGCTATGCCTTGCCAGTTCTTTGGAACCCTATACAGAAATCACTGAAGCTTACTTACCCTGGGTAAAATGGTAACCTTCAAAACACTACTAACGAAACACTTCAGAGACTCCTGGAATTGCTACGCCTAATGACTTCTTTCAGTCAGCAAGCCTTATTGCTCTCACACCTCATCTCTTCCCACCTCCCCCAAGTAACTACCCTTAGCATTCCACCGAAATCCCACTCTTACATTTCTCCTTCTTCCTTCTATGCTCTCCTTCATATTTCTACTCTTCTTACCTCCCCAACTAGTAGTTGCATCCTCCACCCATCCAAGTGTATGTCAGCTTGTCCTTAGCACTTGCATTATCTTTATAATAATGCTTAACCACACTTAGTGTATACGTGTTGAGGGCATGCCCAAACTTTGTAAATCGATCTCCTCACGTCATTCTGTTTCTGTACTCCTAATTGCCGTGTTTACCTTCTCTTCCAGTACTGCAATGTATAGAGTGTCATATCCTTTGCCATTAATTGCCCCCACATATTCATTGTTTTACTTGCTGTTCCTGTATCTGCCTTGTCTCGTGTGCCATGTTTTTTTATCACTTGTTTTTTGCCTCTGTATATTCATTGATTGTAACTTTCAGCTCTGTATGACTGACCAGGCCAGCTTTGTAAATGAATGTTTTACTCAATGGTGTTTCACCTGGTTAAATAAAGATTTGATTGACTGATAATCGCCTGCATCCCGTTGTTAGTTTAGTTTAAAAATAATGAAAGTTACAGAAGTCAGGAGAACCTATATGCCTAAATAATCATTCAGCCAGGAAATGGAGCGCTGACTAGCTCAGGTGCCAGTAGTTCCTATCTAGCTCCACTCGGGAACTGCTTTAGTCCACAGTTGACAGGTTCATGAGGACCACACACACACACACACACACAAATAGGAGACCGAGTCGGCCTTGGTTGGGCTTTTACCCCTGGCCTGAGTTACCTGCCTTCTCATCAGAATTAGTATGTGCTTCTGCTGTAAATAGTTGTAGTAGAGTTAGGAGTTGTTTGTTGTGTAGCATTCTTCATGATTTTGTTAGGTATCATTTGTGTGGGCAAGCCTATGCTCTCTGGGTACAGTTCGTTTCAGCCGAATACAGAATTTGACTGGAGTCTTCATTTAGACATGCACACCTCCCCTGTACGGTACACGTGGGGTTTTACTCTCTCCAGATGGACACATAACAAAACACCTCATTGTTCAAGACATTCTTGACTATGGCTGAACTATCCTGTCACATTTGGGATGTTCAAGGGCTAAATACCCCCATAAAACACAAGCAAAGGCCTATCACATCTGAAGAGAGTAAAATCACAACTAGCCTTCCTGCAAAGCTGATTTATTTATTTATTTATTAAAATTGTTTCACCAGGAAAGGCACACTGAACAAAACGATGCTCGTCTCCCGGTACAACCTGGGGGAAGGAGTACACGGGGAGGATAACATGCAGGTTATCACAATAGAGATACATTTACAGATGTACTGAGTAGCATGGAAGTACTTGGTTACAGCACTGGCTAAACAGTCAGTTAAAGCGTATACCAGTGTATACTACAAAATTCAGACATACAACATACCAACATAGAGCACAGATAGGTGCAGTAGATAACAGTCTAGGCAGGGCAGAGAGGGGCAGAAGTGCGAGGCGAAAAGCGCCTATATATATATATCTATATATGTGTGTGTGTGTGTGTGTGTGTGTGTGTATATATATATATACACATGTGTGTGTGTGTGTATATATATATATATATATATATATATATATATATATATATATATATACAGTGGCGTGAAAAAGTATTTGCCCCCTTCCTGATTTTCTCTGTTATTGCATATTTGTCACACTGGATGTTTTCAGGTCTTTAGAGAAAATGTAATATTAGATAAAGGGAACCTGAGTGAACAAATAACACTTGTTTTTTTTTATTTCACTTATTTAATGAAAAAAAGTTAACCAACACCAACTGGCACTGTGTGAAAAAGTAATTGCCCCCTTACACTTAATAACTGGTTATGCCACATTTAGCTGCAATGACTGCAACCAAACACTTCCTATAATACAATATCAGTCTTTCACATCGCTGTGGAGGAATTTTAACCCACTCTTCCTCGCAGAACTGCTTTAATTCAGTAACATTTGGTAGGTTTTCGAGCATGAACTGCTCGTTTCAGGTCCTGCCACAGCATCTCTATTGGGTTTAAGTCTGGACTTTGACTAGGCCACTCCAAAACTTTAATTTTACTTCTTTAGCCATTCTGATGTGGACTTGCTTTTGTGTTTTGGATCATTGTCTTGCTGCATGACCTACTCGCTTCAGCTTCAGCTGAGACGGAAGGATGACTGGACATTCTCCTTAGAATTTTCTGGTACAGAGCAAATTCATGGTTCCTTTAATTATGGCAAGTCATCCAGGTCCTTAGGCAGCAAAGCATCCCACCATCACTAC
This sequence comes from Neoceratodus forsteri, assembly GCA_016271365.2. Taxonomy (NCBI): domain Eukaryota; kingdom Metazoa; phylum Chordata; order Ceratodontiformes; family Ceratodontidae; genus Neoceratodus; species Neoceratodus forsteri. Next base: position 118,135,226 of record JADMNL010000026.1, read on the forward strand.
CACCACCATGTTTGACTGTTGGTATGGTGTTCTTACTGTGGAATGCTGTGTTTGCTTTACGCGAGACATTATGGGATCCATGTTGTCCAAAAGTTCCACTTTGGACTCATCTGTCCATAGAACATTTTCCCAAAAGGCTTGTGGATCATCCAGGTGCTTCTTGGCAAATGAGAGACGAGCATTTATGTTCTTCTTGGTTAGCAGTGGTTTCCACCTTGCTACTCTCACATGAGCCTATTTTTGCCCAGTCTCTTTCTGATTGTGAGTCATGAACACTGACCTTAGCTGAGGCAAGAGTAGCCTGCAGTTCTTTGGATGTTGTTTAGGATCCTTTGAGACTTCTTGGATGATTTTACACTGCGCCTTGGAGTAATTTTGGCAAGCCGCCCACTCCTGGGAAGGTTCACTACTGTTCCAAGTGTTCTCCATTTGGAGATTATGGCTCTCACTGTGGTTTGATGGAGTCCCAGAGCCTTAGAAATAGCTTTGTAACCCTTTCCAGACTGATAGAGGGCAACAATTTTTTCTGATCTTTTCAGGAACTCCTTTGATCATGGCATAATGTGCTTGTTAAATCTTTGTGCTGGCAACGTGACTCTGATGGTAAGGGCCAAAATAAGTGAGGGTTTATATTGAGCAGGGCTGGCTGTAATCAAGCCTGGCTGTGTTCAATCAGCTGACTCTAATTATCCCTTTAATTGGGTTGATTTAACTAGGGGGCAATTACTTTTTCACACAGTGCCAGTTGGTGTTGGTTAACTTTTTTCATTAAATAAATGAAATAAGTAAAAAAAAAAAAGTGTTATTTGTTCACTCAGGTTCCCTTTATCTAATATTATATTTTGTCTAAAGACCTGAAAACATTAAGTGTGACAAATATGCAATAATAGAGAAAATCAGGAAGGGGGCAAATACTTTTTCACGCCACTGTATATATATTATGGTGGCACGGTAGTGCTACCATAGTTAGGGTTGAGTAGCCATTTACATGTTAAACCCCAAATTTTGAACCTTAATAACTTTGCAACCGTTCAACAGATTTGCCTGAAATTTGGAATACAGAATCAAGATCCATACACCTTGGGATCTGCAAAGTTTTGTACTTGTTGGATATACGGCTGTGGAGTTATTAAGTGTGATCTGTGCGTGCGTTTACGCTTTTTTTTTAATTCTACGGTCACGCCTACAGGTCGCACGGTTTACGCGACTGGTCAGAAATCTTCAGGGAACATGTGGCCAGGGTCCCTGATGTGCCTTTCAAAGATTTCGTGAAAAAATATTAAACGGTTCAAAAGTTATTCAAAAACAAGTTCCCATTAAAAGTCAATGGGAAAAGTTAAACAGTTCGACAGTGTCGCAAATGCAGTTTTTACTTTCACAAATGGCCCTTTTACTGTCGCAAATCCACCATTTTGTTTTCAGTTGGTGATCAGAAAAATGCTTGGCATTTAAATTTGAACTTCTAGCAACCTAATTATTTTTGTATTCACCTAGTCGGACCCTGAGGATGCCAGGCATGTCTTTATTTTGGGGTAAAACACCCCAGAAATATGTTTTTCAGATTTCTGGAAAAAGTACTTTCACAAAGTAGTGTCGCACTCATGAAAGTGTCGCAAATTTTTGTGAAAGCTTTTGCAAATTGCTACAGTACTTTTCTAGGCTGTGGGAAAATGACAGCAATTCTTTGGCACCCCACTGCAAAAGAACGGTTTGGAGTTTTGGGCTGAAATTTGGAGGGAACGCAGCCGACATCTCACAGATGTGTCTTTCAGTGTGTTGTTGAAAAAATATTACACGGCGGCAAAGTTACGGTACTCCAAAGTTGACATTTTTTACCGTTCACGTTTACGCCACCATTTAGATTTACCGCTTTCGTTTTTCATTTCCGGTTCCATTTGCGTTGTTTTAACATTTCTGTCTACAGTACTGTTTCTCTTTCTGTTTCCCTTTGCGTCACCATACACATTACGATTTGCGTTTGTGGGCACAATGTTACTACGTGACAAGACATCACGTGGCAGGAGCGCAGGCCCACAGGGCCCCGCGCTCCCGCCGCTGCATAACATTCACTATTTCTCATTATCATTCTCAAAAAGAAGGGAAATTAGAGGCAAAAAACTCTGTTTAATGCATCAGTTAAGGTTGTTCCACAGCGATAAAAGCGAGGAAATTCGATGTTAGGGTTGAAACCCTCTTTGCACCCTTCCAGCCCACCCCCCCAACTGGAATTGAGGTGCGCGTTGGGGTCATCGGTCCTAACTCTCACCCCATTCTCCTATTCCTCAGCTTCTTTCCACATGTGATGGGGTGAGAGTTAGGGCCGACTACCCCAACGCGCACCTCAATTCCAGTTGGGGGGGTGGGCTGGAGGGGTGCAAAGGAGGTTTCAACCCTAACATCGAATTTCCTCACTTTTGTCACTATGGAACAACCCTAACTGATGCATTAAATGGATTTTTTGGCCTCTAATATATATATGTATATGTGTATATATACACACACACACATATATATATATATATATGCCAGCTTCCAGAGTAGGGCGTACCGCCAGTCAGGTAAGAGAATTTGATGGGGGGGTCATTTATTTAAGCAGTGCAGGAACAGTTTACCGTGAGGTAGTTAGCCAGTGCAGTTGATCGGGAATGGGTAGAGGAACAGTGATGTATTTGAGGGGGGAGAGCATTCCAGAGTTTCAGAAAATGGTACGAGAAGGCTGTTATTCCAGCTGAGGACTTACGTCTGAGAATATTTAGTACTCGGGTGTCAAGGGATCAGAAGGTGTGAGGTGGAGTAGGGGCTAACAACAATGTGGAGGAGAGGCAGGAGGGGAGGGCACCAAGCCAGAATTTTGAAATAAACTTGGAGCAGTGCAGTAGGCATCGATTTTCGAGGGAAGGGAAGGCAAGGGTACAGTAGAGGTCGCAGTGCTGGGAATGGGGGAAGCATTGAGGGTGAAGCGGCAGAAGGCATTGAAAAGAGGGTCTAGTTTAGATAAGGTGGATTTAGGTGCTGCACTGTAGATTATGTCACAGTAGTCAATGGAGGGATGGATCATCTTCTGCATTGGTTCCCGCCTAACCGAGAAAGGAAGGCAGCAGCGGTTCCTGTAGAGGGCACCTAGCTTGGGGTGGAGTTTTTTTTATGATAGCATTGATGTGATCAGAGAAAGTAAGATGACGGTAGAGCCGTACCCCTAGATAGCGGAAGGAAGCAATGTCCTCCAGGGTTGTCCCATCCAGAGTGTGGAAGAATGGGAGCAAGGGGAGTCGGGACAGCCTCTGACATGTGCTGAAGGACATGGTAACAGTTTTTTTTAGTGTTAAGAGAGAGTTGGTGTGAACTGAACCAGAGTTTTGATCAGAAATGACCACTCATACCTGGTTAGAGATTGGGTTGGCCAGGAGGTACACGCTAGTACCCAGTCACGGAACGGGGGGGTGGTCATTCTGATATACAAGGCCCTCCCCTGGACCATTACTTTTAGCCATTCTGATGCTCAGGGCAGGTGGGTCATCGCTCTTATGGACATTCCCCAAGGTCCAGTATTATTGGTCAACGTCTATGCCCCCAGTGAAGATGACCCTGCCTTTTTCCAAAATGTTTCGGACAAACTAGGCTCCATGGGGGGAGGGAAAGTTCCCATTCTGATGGGCAGTGATCTAAACCTAGACAAAAAGGAAAAGGCCAGCCACTCCAAAAAATGTTCAAAATTCTTTTATTTTTCATTTTTTCTTAGTTCAAGTATCAATTAGACCCTCCTGAACTTATGTTTCACTGGGCGTGGCTTCATCAGGGTTGAGGATCTAGTTTTAAACATAATTACATATATTCTTATTATATTTTTTGTAGAAAAAAAAAAACATATTCATGAACATTTTTAAATAAAAAGATTTTTTTCTGTTATTCATAGTTCACACCACCAGAGGGCATGTGCCATCTATTGTAGAATTAATTCCATGCATTAAATTATGTAAAAAAAAACAACTTTGTAATATGTTTCAGGTATCAGTCACTACAAAAATAGCATGAATAAATGTCTGCTGATAGCAGAAGACCTGTGACAGCGACATCCCTAGAAACACATTTATTTTGACTACTTAGATTTCATTTAACTTGCACACATTTAGAATGCCTGGTGAAAAAATAACTTGTCTCCAGGTCTAGATATCAACTTATTATATTTTATACATACCATTCCATATCTGTTAGTATTTTAAACAAAAGTAGTAAAAACAGTGCTGTTTACCATAGTATCAATCCACTTAAAGCCATTTTCCTATGCAATAGTCAATCGAAGTGCACACAAACTAATTGGGCTTCCTGTTTGTTTTTATTTATTTGTTTATTGAATTGTTTCACCAGGAAAGATACACTGAGCAGCTCAGTGCTCGTCTCACGGTACGTCCTGGGGAAAGGGGAGAGGGATGTACAGTAGTAGCATTGACAAATCATATTGTTCACATACCTTAAGTTAAATTCGCTATAGTTTTATGTTCTTTCACTTCAAAAGTTGTCCTGGCTGCAGTGCAGGTGTTAAAGATATTCTATATTTGTTAAGTAAAAACATGGTTTTAAAATCTTTCTGATTTAGGTCAAGTGGTCATAGTTTTTCTTACAAAAGACATCTGCTAAAGCTTACCAGGCAGGAGGGGATAGTTAATTTTTCTGTCCAGAAGTGGCTATGTTCATTTACCACTCAATCTCAGCTATGAAGTAAACACAGTGCTAGGTTTTAATTATCCTACTAGGAGCAGCTGCCTTCAGTGTAATAATGGGGTATTGTTAAGAACTCACTTTACTGGGGAGCATTCCTTTAATCTCTTTAGTTTCATCAGCGCTTTCGCCCAGCTCTGGACACACGATTCTATACAGTTTAAAACAAAATTGAAAGGTTTTCATCACACTACCCTTTATGAACTTTGACTGAGCCTTTTTGGACTATTATCACAGTAAACCTAGGGTGGCACTATTGTGTTTTGTGATTATATCGAATAACTCTACTGAACCAATGTCACAGTGAGTAAAATACAAACTTTATTTGTATAGCCAAGCCTGTGTTACCTAGAGACATGGATAACTTTGCTGAGGCAAAGGGCAGTGCTGAGGAGAGGCTGCTCATTTTTGGGTTCAGCGAAGCTGAACAGCTCAAGCTATTTACTGCCATTAGGGCACAAAAAAACTTCAAATAACCACGAATGAACAGGAACTGAAGAATAGATTGGAAAAAAAAGACACCAAATTAGAGTGGCATGGGATCACTTTGGGGGAATATCTAAATTATAAAAGAATCTCCAGGGGTTTAAGGGTTCTAATCGAAGCTAACATCAGTATTGATTCTAAAAAAACTTACTGAGAGATGGGAGGACTTCAGAAATCATTGCAGCAATGATTTCATGTATGCCATTATCGAAGATGTACTGGAGGGCAGGAGTTCCGTAGCAGAAGAGATTAGTAAATTACGGATCAGTTAAAATTAGCCACAGAAGAAAAAGAATTTAAGAAGAACCTTGAAGAGATCAGAAAGACTTTTTATGACTTTGAGGAAGAATTAAAAAAGACAAAACTAAAATAAATTCAGATGGGACACAAATGATGATAGGCTAGATAGTGTCTATAACTGGAAAATTAAGACCAGCTACAGGAACACCAGAATAAACACGAATTCAGATAGTTCAGACAGCTATATGTACAGAACAGACAGAAAAACCCAACCCCAATCCAGACAAGTTTTTTAGACAAGAGACAGATACAGGAGAACAGACAAGAGATGCATCAGGAAGAGACACCCCAGAGATATTTCAGAAGGTCCCAAGGAGACATGCCAGAAACAGACCACAGAAATCAAACAGCTTCAGGTGGAGGATGAGGAGGCAGAGGGAGAGGTGGAGGGTACAGGGCAAGACAGTGTAGTCATTTTCAACCTTAGCAAAAGGCCATTAACAGACACAGAAACTGGGGTGCTCAGTAGGGGACTTTCTCTTTTTCCCCGTTTGCCCCTCCAGGCAGATTTAAAATAGTGAGTGACCTACACAAGTTTTTCGGACAATTACGTTTAAAGGAGCAGTTCCACCTCTAACCACCACAAGATCCAGCAGTTAGAAGCCTCAGAGCGGGCACAAACTATAAATCCTCGTATAACCCACAGAAAGGTAGAAATCCTAATGTAGAGGCTTATATAAATCAAGTCCTGTTAGATGTTGAAACCATTCTAAGAGACACCATGAACCCTAGACTGACATATAACTTGAGCCGTGAGGAATCACAAGCCTTAAAAATCTGGAGGAAGATGAAACTATAGTGCTCAAGCTGGCTGAAAAGGGGTGTGGTGTGGTGATAATGGACAGAAACAAATATGAAAGCATGTGTGAGGCACTGTTAAGTATTGCCATTAACTATGAAAGATTGCAGAGAGACTGCACTAAAAGAATAATAGACAGTCTAGATGACATCCTTAAGACAGAACTAGAACTAGGACTAGGATATCTGCGAGAATGGCAGGTGACTCTGCTAAAAAACAGCTATCCCAAGATATCTGTCTTTTACGGGCTTCCAAAAATCCATAAAATTCCCACTGACCCTCCTCCCCCCCAGCACGACCTATAGTATTGGAAAATGAACCTATATTAGAAGGACCTTCCAACTTTGTGGACCACTATGCCAGACCAGCAGTATAGCTAATGACAAACTATTTATGTGACACATATGACGTTATTAGAATTATCAATTAACTAAATAACACATTGACAGCTGAGAAATTGGATCTACTCAAACTTTGCACCATGGATGTGAAGGATTTATATACTGTACATTCATACCGCATGAGGAGGCGCTACACACTTTGGGACTTGGTATAGATCAAATCAGATGTACAGTACATACACCACCCACTAGTATACTTATAGAACTAGCTACCCGAGTACTATATGAAAACTATTTCAGATACAACAGCACATACAGCAGACAGATCAATGGAACAGCCATGGGTAGTACCATGGCACCAACATACGCCAACCTCTATATGGAGCACTTTGAAAATCAATTCATCATGAATCTCATGCATAATCCCTTTTATAAAAACATTATCATTTATAAGCGATACACAGATGATTTACTTTTTGTCTGGGATGGGCCAATGTGGGGGCTAGAGTCCTTTCATAGGCATCTCAACGGTGTAAGTGACAATCTGCAATTCACTATAGCAGCTAGTGAATCTGAAATCCCTTTCTTGGACCTACTGATTTACAAAGGCCATAATAATATACAGCATTGCCTTTACAGAAAGGAGATGGATCAAAACACACTGCTCCATACACATAGTTATCATCCCTCCACATGATACAAAGCATACCCTATTCCCAGATATTATGAGTTAAACGTAATTGTAGTGAAAACATAGTAAGGGAACAGGGTTACACAGACATGTTGGTGAGATTTTATGAACATGGGCTATGGCAGGAGAGTGGTGAATGAAGCAATACGTACAACTTCAGAACCACATGAACCTAACATTACCAGTGAGTGCAGTGAGAACACAGGTAATAGAAAATGGTGTTGCCTCTAATATACTCGGGGTTCACTGAACCCATTAAACACATTCTATACAACCACTGGGACACCTTGAGGCCAACAGGAATTGCTGACTTTACAAATAAATCCATAATGGCTTCCAAAAGAGTTAAAACCCTCGAAGACAAGTTAGTACATTCTGAACATAAGAATACCAAAACAAAAACTGGACGACTGCTACTGTGACCACTAACACAGGGGATGGCACCCTGTGGTAGGTGTTGCCACTGTAACAACACCTCTAAGAAAACTGAGTTCCAACACCCCAATGGCAACCAGAAATATCAGATTAAAAGTAATATCACATGTGATTCAGATCATGTGTATATGCTCACTTGCCCCTGCTCAAAACACTACATTGGCATGACCTCTAGACCACTTAAGCAGAGGATAACGAAACATAAAAGTAACATCAGATCCAGAAATTAAAATTCCCTGGTGGCAGTACATTTTTCTGAAGCAGGCTACAACCCTTCATCACTAAAATTTTGGGGGATTGAACGAGTTGATCCACCAGAGAGAGGTGGTAGCTGGACACAAGCATTGGAGCATAGAGAGATGTTCTGGTCTATACATTAAACACCACTAGTGACAGATTCAGGTTAAACAAAGAAGAAAATTGGGGTGCAAGCTAATAGATATAACATTTATTTATTTATTTATTGAATTGTTTCACCAGGAAAGTTACACTGAGCAACTTAATGCTTGTCTCATGGTACGTCCTGGGGGAAAGGGGGATGTACAGTAGTAGCATTGACAAATCATGCAGCAAAATACAGAGGTGCGATTAGATGCAGCAATAAAGCGGTACAATAAAATACAATACAATACATACATTCAAAACATGGTCAAGGAATATGGAACATAGTAAAAAAGTACATCCATATTCAAAGCATCCATTTACAATACACGAGGAGCATAAATGATGCAGATAAACAATACATAATACAAACATATAATTAAGAAACGATGCTGAGACATAGGCACAGGTGGAGTACAAATGCATTATGTGGGTGGCACACCACAGCAGTCACAGTAGCCTGGGTGGAAACATAGGCGTACATGACTCAAGTTTATGCACTAGACTATAGGGGTAAGTGCAATGAGGTAAGGGGGCAGGAAAGAGGGCGAGAAAGGAGTTAGGTAAGGAGGGGGTCAGAAACAGGTGCAGGAAGGAGTGAGATAGTTACGTAGTGCAGAGCTAAGAGAAAAAAGGGAGGTGGAGAAGCGGATTTGAGGAGGCAGAGAATTCCACAGTTTAGGCAGGTGATACAAGAAGGCTTTCTGGCCAGAGGATGTGGTTCTGCCAGGGATTGAAAGGGTGCGAGTGTTGGCATGGGATCTCAGGGAATAGAGGAAGGGGGAAGGGGTACCAAGAGAGGAGGAGATGTAGGAGGTCAGTGAACCAAGCCAGAATTTAGAGATGAATTTATCGCAGTGTAAAGCTTGCCGATTATGGAGGGGAAGGAAGTTGAGGGAGCGGGAAAGATCACAATGATGAGTGAGGATGAGGGCGTCAAGAGTGAATCAACAGAAGAAGTTGTAGAGACAATCCAGTCTGGATAGGTAAGACTGTGGGACAGCACCATAGACTATGTCGCAGTAGTCGAAAATGGGCAAAGTCATCTTCTGTACCAGCTCATGCCTGGTGGCAAGAGGGATGCAGCTGCGGTTCTGTAGAGGGCACTGAGCTTAGGTCTTAATTTTTTCAGAACGGCATCTATATGTACAGAGAAGTTGAGGTATCTATCCAGCCAAATGCCGAGATACCTAAATGAGAAGATGTCCTCAAGAGCAGTCCCGTCAAGGGTGTGAAAGGTGGGGAGGTAGCTTAGCCTAGCGAGTCTCTGCCTTGTGCCGAAGGACATGGAGACTGTCTTCTTGGCATTTAGAAAAAGTTGATGTAAGTTAAACCAGAGTTGGACATTGGTGAAGTCAGACTGAAGCCTGGCAGTGACATCAGGGACTGATTTACCAGAGGTAAACAGCACTGTATCATCAGCATACATGTGGATGCTAGATGCTGAGCAAACCTGGGAGCTCATTTAGAAATATAGAGGGATGGGCCTTGCACTGAACCCTGAAGGACTCCAGTGGTAATAGGCGGGGGAGGGTAACATCAGCTATTCTAACTGATTGTGACCTGCCGGACAGGTAGGCACTGAACCAGCCTGTGGCAGCACGGGAGAGTCCAGCTGCTGATAAGCTGTGTAGGAAGAGGGGGTGAGAGACAGTGTCAAAGGCTTTGGCCAAGTCGACAAAGATAGCTGAGGTAATGTTCCCTTTGTTGAAGCCTGAGGAGATGGTCTTAGGTAGCCTCAACAGAGAGGTGATGATGGAGTGGGCTTTCCTGAAGCCATACTGGAAGGGTGTGAAAAAAGCGGAGTCAGAGAGGAACAAGGAAAGTTGGTTGAGCGCTATGTGTTCTTGGAGTTTGGCTAAGATAGGAAGGAGAGAGAGATAGGATGATAGTGCCCAGGAGAGGTGGAGTCTCCCCCCTTAGGGAGGGGGAGGACTACAGCATGTTTCCAAGCCGAGGGAACAGTGGCAGACTCAAAGGAGAGGTTTAGTATCAGGGATAGAGGATAGGCGATGACAAGAGAGAGAGAGAGCCTAGGGTCAAGCGGCCATCTGGTGAGGAGCCTTTGGTAGAACCAAGTGCCAGGAGAACTGATAGAGTAGTTTCTGGAGAGGGAGGAGAGAAGGAGAACTGAGGGTGGAGGTAGGGATGAGGGATGGAGTAGGGGGCAGAACAGCAGGGGAGGGCAGATTACAGGGGATGAGATGGGGGTGGGTAGGGGAGCAGTGGGTGGGGATCCCACGTGGGGGGAGGTAGACAGGGACACTGAAGCAAGAGGGGGGCTTGGGAGGGTGCTAAGCAGAGCAGAGGCACAGGTGGCAAAGTGGAAATTGAAGCAATCGGCAATGGCCATAGGTTCAGTAAGGACAGCGTGATTGTGTCTGAGAATCAGTGGTTGGTTTAATTCATCTCCATTCTGCATTTTCCTGGCCTTGTGTTTAACCCCTTCCCACCAATGTACCATCCTGATAAGGCACTGAAGAGAAGCAGGGAAATCCCAGTCCCCTTCCCCCCCACAAAACAAGGTAGTTAGCGAAGTAGACATAAAGGTAGAGAAGCCAATAGGGAGCACAAAAGGGGTGAATCCAGAAAAAGGCAAAGGCAGGAAGGACAGGGATGGGCCTTAAAGGGGTAAGGCCATCAAAAAATGGAGGGTGATGAGTACCAGTGCCCATAGTCTGGGTAACACGCTCCCTCAACTAGTGGCCTTGATGGAAGAAGGATGCCTGGATATCATGGTAGTCACAGAAACACAGTACACAGAGAACCATGACTGGGATATCAACATTAGGGTACACAATCTACAGGAGGGACAGAGAGGGTGAAAGAGGAGGAGGAGGAGCTCTCTACATAAGGGAGGGAATCAAAGCAACAGAACTAAAGGGTAGACAGGGAGGATACCTGCTCAGTATTTGCAAAAGAAAGGGAGGGGGAGGTACCTAAACCAAACAATAGAAACACTCTGGATAGGGGGGTTGGTACCAGTCCATTCACAGAAGAAAGGGTTCTGAAAGAACTCTTAAAACTGAAGGTGGACAAAGCAATGGGACCTGATGGGATTCACCCAAGAATTCTAAAAGAACTAAGTTTAGAACTAGTGGCACCACTGACTACCCTCTTTAACAAATCAAGGGAGGATGGGGTGGTACCTGAGGGCTGGAAGAGGGTGAATGTGGTTCTACTTCACAATAGTGGGAGCAAGGCAGAGGCAGGAAATTACAGACCTGTTAGTTTGACCTCAGAGGTAGGGAAAATGATGGAATCACTTCTGAAGGAAAGAACTGTTGAGTACCTAGAGGCCAGCAGGGTACAGGACCCAAGGCAGCATGGATTCACAGTGGGAAGGTCATGTCAGATGAATCTAATAGATTTCTTTGACTGGGTGACCAAAGTAGTAGACCAGAGAGGGTGTGTGGACATGGCCTACATAGACATTAGCAAGACATTTGACAGTCCCACACAAAAGATTAATATACAAGTTAGCTAGCCTCAGAGTGGGTCCCAAGGTGGTAGCCTGGGTAAAATATTGGCTGGACAAAAGGATGCAGAGGGTAATAGTAAATGGAGTCCACTCTGAAGAAAGGGGGGTTAACTAGTGGAGTACCGCATGATTCAGTACTGAGACCGGTCCTCTTTAATGTTTTTGTAAGTGACATTGTGGAGGGACTGAAAGGAAAAGTATGTCTCTTTGCAGATGACACAAAGATCTGCAACAGGGTCGATACAGAAGGTGGGGTGGAAAGAATGAGAAGGGACTTGGCAAGGTTGGAGGAATGGTCCAATGTATGGAAGCTTAGATTCAATGCAAAGAAGTGCAAAGTAATGCACCTGGGAAACAAAAACCAAGGGGAAGAGTACACAATGGGGGATGAGATACTAGCAACAACACTAATGGAAAGGGACCTGGGGTAGTCATATCAGATGACCTAAAGGTGGGCAAGCAATGTGAGAAGGCAGTAAGGAGGGCTGGCAGGATACTGGGATGCATAGGGAGAGGCATCACCAGTAGAAAACAGGAAGTTGTCATCCCACTGTACAGACAGTTGGTGAAACTCCATCTGCAGTACTGCATGCAGTTCTGGAGACCCCATCTCCGCAAGGACATAGACAGGATGGAAGCTGTCCAGAGAAGGGCAACTTAAATGGTACAGGGTCTGCAGCAGAAGACATACAAAGAGAGATTAAAGGAGCTTAATATGTATACCCTCGAGGAAAGGAGGAGAGGGGGACATGATAGAAACTTTCAAGTACCTCAAGGGAATTAATAAAGTCCAAGAGGGTAGCATCTTTCAGAAAAAGAGATGTGCAAGAATGAGGGGGCACAATTTGAAGACAGAGGGGGAATGGCTCAGAGGTATGAACATACGAAATTTGCCAGCAGATAAAGGCCTAGAGGTCTATCAAGTCTGCTAGAATGTGCAGCTAGCACCCCTTATTCCGCAGCTGCCCTTCCCTTCCACCCTTCCCCTTCATTGAGCCTCCCCCTTGTCCTGTCCCATTCCCTTCTGAAGCAGTCCACTGTTCTACTGGATACCACTTCTGCAGGTAACGCATTCCACCCAGCCGCCACCCTCTCTGTAAAAAAGTGTCTCCTCATCTCCATCCTGAACCTTCCTTCCTCCAGTCTCATATCATGGCCCCTGGTGTCCTTCCCCTCCCTTACTTTGAACAGTCCCTCCGTACCTGTTTTGTTTATTCCTTTCATGTACTTAAAGGTTTCAATCATGTCCCCCCCGTCCCTCCTCTCTTCCAGCAAGTACATGTTCAACTCCCTCAGCCTCCTCTCGTACGATAAGTCCCCCAGCCCCTTGATCATCTTTGTCACCCTGCGCTGCACCCCCCTCTAGTAACTTAATGTCCCTCTTCAGATACAGGCGCCAGTTCTGCATGCAGTACTCCAGTTACGGTCTAACTAATGACCTATACAGTGGCAGAATCACCTCCTCCCTCCTCGATGATATACCCCTTGCAATACAACCCAGCATTTTGTTGACCTTTGCAGCTGCCTTTCTACATTGTGCGGAGTTGTTCATTGACCCTGTAATGAGCACCCCCAGATCCTTCTCCTCCTCTGTGTGGACTAGCTGCACTCCCCCCAGCTGGTAACTCCTCCTTGGGTTCTTCATCCCAAAATGCAGCACCTTGCACTTTTTTGTATTAAACCCCAGTTGCCAGGTGTCTGACCAGGTTTCAAGCTTTGCCAGATCATCCTGCAACCCCTGCCATCCCCCTAGGTCATCCACCACCGCTCCTACCTTGGTATCATCAGCAAACAGACTGATATTGCTCTTGATGTCCACTGATACGTCTGCAATGAATATCCCAAATAACACTGGTCCCAACACTGAGCCCTGTGGAACACCGCTCATCACTACCCTTGGGTGTGAGAGCTCCCAACCCACCACCACCCTCTGTTGCCTTCCCTGAAGCCAGTTCCCTACCCATCTCACCAGCTTTGCACGCGCCTCTGTGTCTTCTAACTTAATTCCCAGCCTTTCATGTGGCATCGAGTCGAATGCCTTACTGAAGTCCAGATACAGGACATCCACTGCATGGCCCCTGTCCAGTTGCCTAGTTACCCAGTCATAGAACTCCACCAGGTTGGTTTGGCAGGATCTGCCATGTATGAAGCCATGCTGTCTGCTGTCCTGTAGTCCTTTGGCCTCTAGGAGGGCCACCAGCCTCTCCTTCAGGATAGTCTCCATTAGCTTACCCACAATGGATGTGAGTCTCACTGGTCTGTAGTTTCCGCGTTCATCCTTGGGGCCACTCTTGTGGAGGGGCATCACAAGAGCCATCCTCCAGTCCTGAGGTACACTCCCTGAATGTAGTGAGGCACTAAATAGGTCTGCTAAAGGTCCTGCAAGGACCTCTGCCAGCTCCTTCAGTACTCTGGGGTGGATGCCATCTGAGCCTGGCGCCTTGTCCGCCCTCAGTGCCTTCAAACCCTCCCGAACTCTGCCCTCCATGATTTCCCCATCTGTCACCCCTTCCCCCCGTTTCTGCCATTCCTCCCCCCCTTGGGTGTCACCCCCCCCTTCTCCTTAGTAAACACAGAGCAGAAGTAATCATTTAGTGCTTCTGCCTTATCGCACCCTGCTTTCACCCAACCCCCCTCCTTCCTTATCCTTACTATGTGGTCCTTACAGCTCCTTTTCTCCCTGATGTACCTTAATAAGTCCTTCTCCCCCTTCTTAATGCCTTGTGCCAGCCTGAATTCCATAGATGCCTTGGCTCCCCTTACTGCCCTTGTCACCTCCTTCGATTCCGTCAAGTACTCCTTCCTATCCTCCCCCCCTCCCTGTTTTCTTGTACCTTGCAAAGGCAGCTCTTTTCCTCCTTACCTTTTCCATGACCTCCTGCACAACCAGCTCGGTTTCCTAGCCCTAGCCTTCTTGCTCTGGGCCTTGCAGCAGGTTTTGGTTGCCTCCACTATCCCAAGCTTTATGAGCTCCCACCTCTGGTTAGTGTCCATACTAGACTGAATTCTGGCCAGGTACCCTTTTACCACTTCCCCCATCCTCCCAAAGTCAGCCCTCCTGAAGTCCAGCACTCTTGTGCCAGATTCCACTCCTTCCTTGCCCATATATCCAATGTGAGCCATACTGAGTGGTGGTTACTCCCTGACAGCGGTTCCTCCACTGTGAGTTCTCTCACAAAGTTCCCATTTGCCAGCACAAGGTCAAGGGTATTCCCTAACCTGGTTGGCTCACTGACCATTTGCAGCAGGAAGCTGTCCTGGAAGGCATCCAGCAGTACCTGCTCCCTTCTGTTCCTGGTTGTTGGGGTACACCAGTCCACTCCTGGCATGTTGAAGTCCCCCACAATCACCACACTACCCTTCTCGCAGGTCCTACTGATCTGTCCCGCTAGTTCCCTGTGTAACTCCTCCGTCTGAGATGGCGGCCTGTACACCACTCCCATTCTGAGAATCCTATTCTTGGAATCCTGGATTTGCATCCAAAGTGACTCCGTACTACCCTCCTCCCCTTCCTCCCTTACATACTTCAGTCTTCCTTCACATACTGTATAGTGCCACACCCCCTCCTTTCCCAATCACTCTGTCCCTACGAAATAACCTGTAACCTGGTACAGACAGGTCCCATACATTGTATTGGGTGGCCCACATTTCTATGATGGCTGCACTGTCCACCTCTCCCTCAGACATGAGTGCCTGTAACTCTGCAGTTTTGCTCCCAAGGCTCCTAGCATTAAGGGTAACCACCTTCCACCCTCCCCCCCCCATCCTGCCCTCCTTTACTAGCATCACCAACAGTACTTGCCATTCGTCCTTTGTCACTGTTATGGGGGTAAGTTCCTATGGTTTCCCAACCTGTGATCTTTGTATGTCTCTTGCCCAATTGCCAACCCCGCTCCTAGTTTAAATTCCCAACTTCCTCTATGTACTCCTCCATCCTCTGTTTCAACACTTTCTTTCCCTCCTCACTCAAGTGTAGTCTGTCCTTGGCATAGAGACTACTGTCCTCCCAGGTAATGTGAGGAAGTATGTTTTCACGGAGAGGGTTGTGGATACATGGAATGGCCTTCCTGAGGACGTAGTGGAGTCAAAAACAGTGGAGGAATTCAAGAATGCATGGGACAGACATAAGGCAGTTCTAATGGGGGGGTAGGAGGAAGTAGGCTGTTGGTTAACTAGGATCTGCAGCTTATCCATTAGGTAGGGAAATGGGCAAACTAGGTGGGTCAAGTGGTCCTTATCTGCCGTCAAATTCTATGTTTCTATAATATGAGACCAATCAGATCCTTGCATTCATATAATAGATGGAAAATGCAACGCTCTGATAGGATCCTGAATTGTTTGCCTGCCTCTTTCTCTGTGTGACCTCCCTTGTGTTCATGACCTCCCACTATGGTAAATTATTCACAGTAGATACACTTTTTATTTAAACACAAGAACAACTCTAGAAGCTTTTGCACTGTGTTAAAAGATGTGATCTGTCTTTGGAGAACAGTGAGTCTCCTTGTGACTGAGTTTGGTGTTTGCAGCACAGTCTCACAGAACAGGTAGTTTGTCAAGGTACACAAACCCTGTCTAGAAACATAGAATTTGACGGCAGATAAGAACTGCTTGGCCCACCCAGTCTGCCCATTTCCCTACCTAATGGATAAGCTGCAGATCCTAGATAACCAGCAGCCTACTTCTTTCTACCCCCACCCCCTAGAATTGCCTTATGACTGTCCCATGTATGCTTGAATTCAACCACTGTTTTTGACTCCACAACCTCCTCTGGAAGGCCGTTCCATGCATCCACAACCTTCTCTGTGAAAAAAAAATACTTCCTTACATTACCTCTGAGCCGCCCTCCCATCTTCAAATTGTGCCCCCTTGTTCTTGCACACCTCTTTTTTGAAAGATGCTACCCTCTCGGACTTTGTTGATTCCCTTGAGGTACTGGAAAGTTTTCATCATGTCCCCCCTCCTCCCTCCTTTCCTCGAGGCTATACATATTAAGCTCCTTTAGTCTCTCTTCATATGTCTTCCGGTGCAGACCCTGCACCATTTTAGTTGCCCTCCTCTGGACAGCTTCCATCTTGTCTATGTCCTTGCGAAGATTGGGTCTCCAGAACTGCATGCAGTACTCTAGATGGGGTCTCACCAGCTGTCTGTACAGAGTGATAACAACTTCTTGTTTTCTACTGGTGATGCCTCTCCCTATGCATCCCAGTATCCCCCCAGCCCTCCTTACTGCCCTCTCACATTGCTTGCCCAACTTTAAGTCATCTGATATGACTACCCCCAGGTCCCTTTCCATTTTTGTTGTTCTTAGTATCTCACCCCCCACTGTGTACTCTTCCCCTGGGTTTTTGTTTCCCAGGTGCATTACCTTGCACTTCTTAGCACTGAATCTAAGCTGCCATACATTTGACCATTCCTGTAACCTTGCCAAGTCCCTTCTCATCCTTTCCACCCAAACCATGTGCATCAACTCTGTTGCAGATCTTTGTGTCATCTGCAAAGAGACATACTTTTCCTTCCAGTCCCTCTGCAATATCGCTTATAAAGACATTGAAGAGCACTGGTCCTAATACTGAACCCTGCAGTACCCCACTAGTAACCCCCTTTCTTCAGAGTGGACTCCATTTACTATTACCTTCTGTGTCCTATTCTCCAGCCAATTCTTTACCCAGGCTATCATCTTGGGACCCACTCCCAGGTTGGCTAACTTGTATATTAATATTTTGTGTGGGACTGTGTCAAATGCCTTGCTAAATTCTAGGTAGGTCATGTCCACAGCCCCTCCCTGATCTACTACTTTGGTCACCCAGTCAAAGAAATCTATTAGATTTGTCTGGCATGACCTTCCCACTGTGAATCCATGCTGCCTTGGGTCCTGTGCCCCTCTGGCCTCTAGATACTCAACAATTCTTTCCTTCAGAAGTGATTCCATCATTTTCCCTATCACTGAGGTTAAACTAACAGGTCTGTAGTTTCCTGCTTCTGCCTTGCTCCCACTTTTGTGAAGGGGAATCACATCTGCCCTTCTCCAGTCCTCGGGTACCACCCCATCCTCCCATGATTTGTTAAAGAGGGTAGTCAGTGGTGTCACTAGTTCTACCCTTAGTTCTTTTAGAATTCTGGGATGAATCGCATCAGGCCCCATTGCTTTGTCCACCTTCAGTCTTAAGAGTTCTTTCAGAACCTATGTTGTAGGTTCTGAAAGGGTTTTCTCTCACAACTAAAGCTTATTCATCACTTAAAACCCTGCCTATATCTATAAGCCTATGTCTCAAGACTGGTTTAAATGGAACTGACCATGATACAGTATTAACAGCTAAATTAACAAAGTGTTAAAGTGTTTCCTGATTAACACACACATATTGGTGTTGTATACCTTTATGATTTGTTTACAAGAGGCTCAAATGTGAGATGACTGTAATAACAGAATGAACAACAGACTATATGAAGTGACAAACTGATTTTAGAGGGCCACTTGGTAAGCAGCACTGTACACCTTTAAGACTCGTTCACAGGACTGAACATATAGCTCATCAAGTAGCTTAAGGTACATTGAAGAAACATGGCAGATCTAGTCTTAAGCACTCACAGCTGTAACACTTGAGACTGCAATACACTTCAGCCACATATCTCTTCTAATATAGGTCAGCTAAGGAAGAAAGCACCTGCAGAGATTCAGCCGGTCAGGGTGTTTACTGTTGCCATGCAACAGTGTCTCTACACTGGCTGGGTCTATTCTCCTCTCGTGACCCTTCCGTGTGACCTCTGACTCTACCCCTCAGCCCCCTTTGCCATAAAAAGCAGCCTGCAACAAAAAAAATGGAGTGCAGACCTCTGAAGTCTGGGTGCACAGTAACACTCGAGCAGCTCGGAGGTCAGCATTTTAGCACTTCCTTTTGAACATACTTGGGTCACTATTGGAAACACGTACTGACAATACTCTGTTTTCTTTATGCAGGGTCTGTTGTTTGCACATAAATCACTGCTGTGCCATGATTGAGGACTGACACGCCTACGCGCCTCAACGCCTATGTCTCTGACATAAGGACAGGAATCAGGAGTGAGATGAGTCTCTTTGCGGATGACTCGAAACTGGGGGCGGTGGTGGATGGGGAGGAGGGGAGGGTGGCCCTACAGGGGGACCTGGAGGCTCTGGAAAGATGGTCTAGAAAGTGGAAGCTGAGGTTCAATGCAGGGAAATGCAAGGTACTCCACCTAGGGGCCAGAAACCCAGACCAAGTGTACACCCTGGGGAAATGCTACAAGTCTCGATGGCTGAGAGGGACCTGGGGGTGGTGGTGGATGTCAAGATGAACAACTCTGAGACTTGTAGGAGGGCAGCAGCCAAGGCCAACAGGATGCTGGGATGCATCGCTAGGGGATCACCTCCAGAAAGAGGAAGTGATACTCCCTCTGTATAACTGCTTGGTGAGGCCGCACCTTGAGTACTGCGTGCAGTTTTGGAGGCCACACTTAAAGAGGGACATTAACCTCCTGGAGAGGGTCCAGAGGAGGGCAACCAAAATGATTTGGGGCTTGGGGGACAGGACCTATGAGGAGAGGCTCGAAGAGCTAAATATGTACACATTGGAAGAGAGAAGGGACTGGGGGGACATGATAGAGGTCTTCAGGTACATGAAGAGGGTAAATAGGGGAGGAACAGTCAGGGTGCTTCGAAGGAAGGAGGAGGGGGCCACTAGAGGGCATGGGTGGAAGCTGGAGGGGGGAAGATTCAGGGGAGAAAGGAGGAGGTGCTACTTCACTGAGAGGGTGGTGGAGCCATGGAATGCACTGCCTAGGGGGCTGGTGGAGGCAGAGACAGTGGAGGGGTTCAAGAGGGGTGGGCCAGGTACAGGGGAAGGGTTCTGGAAGCAAAATCCAATGCAGCAAGGATATCCGGAACTGGGAAGGAAGAAGCCAGAGAAGGCGAGGGGGACAGCAAGTTCAGCACCCAGGGTGGGGGCTGACCAAACGAGCAGACACGAAAGACCGTTAGGCCTATTCTGCTGGCATTTTAGTATGTTAGTATGACACAGCATGTAAGCTAAGTCATGAATGTTTAAATTAATTATGAGAACACTGGGGTCCTAAACTCTACATTAAGGACAGAGAACACAGTAGAACTGTGAATACTCTGTGGAACAAATTAGGAGTCCACAGAGAGAGTTTGTTTTTTTACATGCTGTATAAGCAGCAGTTAGTACATAGATAATGTAATAGTGCCTTAAATACCCAATCCAACTAAAGATGGATGTAACCTCTAGGTGGCGCTATCCCAAGGGCTACTACCCCTGCCAGCTTGGCTAGTAGCAGGTTAAGGGGCCTGAGTTATGAAACTGGTGCCTCCACCTGGAGGTCAGGGTTGGTAGTGGTCAAGTTAACCTGGGCACAGCCCTCTGGGACACTATAACACCCCCCCCCTTGGCTTACTAGTGGCCGGAACAATACACAATAATCACTTTCACAATACCCCTGATACACTACACAAGTACCCACACTGTTTGCACTTACCACCAGGGCTTTCTTCTGTCTCGGCCCTGGGGACCCCCTGTAAAACAAGATTATACACAGCAAATAAAAGCAGTACAGCACTCTTGCACAAACTGGAACCACAGTCACGGTAAATGCAAAAAAGAGTTAGATCTGATTTATTTAAGGGACTTGAACAAGGGAGGGGCACAATCAGGTTAATTTGCTTAAAGGCTGTATCAATCAAACAGTTATGCATGCACTTCAGGTTCCATAAACAGTCACACACGCAGGGTACCCAGATGGAGAATGGTGGCTAGCCAGGAATGTTGCAGCTGGTTGGAGCCCAGTGATGAAAGAAAACAACATGCACCACACACACTAATTGTAATCCAGAGCCAGAGGGCTCAGTTCATGAAAAGAAAACAAGAAGACAATCAGATGACGCACTTTTAGATTAGGCTGTTGCTGCAGGGAGCTACCCTGATGATTACTCATGATACCAAAGACTGGACACAGGCTGGACGAAAATTGAGACTGCAGGTGGTTGATCTGGAGTGCCAGCAGAAGCAGAGCCCACACGATTCACCGAGGCATTGTTCTTGTTCAAGCATGGAGCAGGGGGCTGATCCCCAGGCAGGTCTCTCATCGATGACTTTCTCTGTGCAGTGGGTAGTCTGGCTGGGCCAGTGTGGCAAGGCCCAGACCAGATGGAGACAAATTCGGATGCAGTCTGTTTTGGGCTGGATACAGCTTCCAGCAAGCAGAACACAGTTCATACGGTGGGGAACCAAATCACGACCCACTAACAACCCACAGCACATTTACATGTAAGGAAATTCTACTGTACCATGCAAACCGCTCTCCGGTCATGATTGCAAAGTCTCTGCACAAACCAGGGATTCAAAAGCAGCTGGAAATCCTGACAGGCTATCGCATTCAGCAAAATCTTCGGTCTTTTTCAGGTATAAGCCTCGTAAAAAGATTAGTGGCTTACTTCATTCTCACAAACTTGGATTTAGTCCAAAATAATTATCTTCTCTCCCTCTCAGGGGCAGCGGGCAGACATGCAGGCCACAACTCAGGCCTTTCCACAGTTCTCCCGGACAAAACTTCTTAGACGGCTGCTTGACTGTCTCAAGCTATTGCTTCTTCAGCTCCCAATTTAGATCTGACTCAACTGCCAGCAAGCCTGGGACTTTCCCTAGAATCCAAAAGGTTTGGTTGTCTGATCTGTCAGTCACAACAAAGGCTCCTCCTTCAGGTGCAAAAAGGCGCCAAAAGCCCAAAACTACAATTCCTACAGATTCTGACTCCAGACAGCTCCTGTAGTCCTGCTCCATTTTAGGTCCCGCCAGTACTGATTGGTCCAATTAGGCAGTCCAGGACCAAGATAATGGAGATAAACAAAACAATCCTTGCTGCAAAGAAGGCAGGTTAGACAAACTACAGTATCATTAACACTCTAAATGATTTTCAGCAAATAGTTACATCTTTCAACAGAGCTCCCCTCTCAGATTACTTATGACTGCAATCCAGGTAGCTCTTAAAGAGACAGTGCACAGAGGCTATACAGGCACTCTCTGGCAATCACATTTAAACTGCTAAAACGCACGACACCAGCCTGGCAGTGAGCATTTAGGTAAGCTCAAGGAAGACTTTTTGGGAACCTCCATTTGTAGGGGAGTTACATGGAGAATGTTTGAATTTAAAGAGTAGTGTGACAAAAACCTTTGAATTTTGTTTTAAACTGTATAGAATTGTATGTCCAGAGCTGGGCGCAAGCACTGATGAAACTAAGGAGAGTAAAGGCATGCTCCCCAGTAAAGTGAGTTCTTAACAATGTTTTATTTATTTATTTATGTTTGGGATTAATACCTTTGAGTCAAGGACTCGATTTCAAAGGTTCCACATCACTGTTGAACAGACATTACAGAAATACAAGTTTAACAATAAAGAACATTGAAGCATACACACAGGCAATAACAGCACAAAATCTGACGTTATACACATCTATTTAGTAGATTTTAACACAGGCTTGATTAGAGTAAGAGAGGAGTGGCGGTCAGCCAATGGGGCATCGTCAGTGGTAGGAGTGGGGGGGGGGAGTATTCAGCCATATGAGGCCATCGTTAAACACGAGGGGATAGGGGAAGGGGATTAGGAGGAAAGGCGGTACTAATTGGAAAGATATTGAGGGGGGGTAGGTACTGGGAAACTGTAGGGCTGAGGTATTATCACATTAGTGCAGGCAGGTATAGGTCATTTTAGAGCCAAGGAAGGATCTGAGTCCAGTTTTGAACATACCAACTTACCCCATTATTAGATTGAAGATAGCTGTTCCTAGTAGGATAATTAAAACCTAGTGCTGTGTTTATTTTATGGCTGAAATTGAGTGGTAAAGGAACATAGCCACTTCTGGATAGAAGAATTAACTATCCCCTTTTCCCGATAAGCTTTAGCAAATGTCTTTTGTAAGAAAAACTATGACCACTTGACCTAAATCAGAAAGATTTTAAAACCATGTTTGTACTTAACAAATATAGAATAGCTTTAACAGCTGCACTGCAGCCAGGACAACCTTTGAAGTGAAAGAACATAAAACTGTAGAGAATTTAACTTAAGGTATGTGAACAAACAGGAAGCCCAATTAGTTTGTGTGCACTTTGATTGACTATTGCATAGGAAAACGGTTTTAAGCGGATTGATAGTATGGTAAACAGCATAATAAGTTGATACCTAGACCAGGATAAAAGTTATTTTTTCACCAGGCATTCTAAATGTGTACAAGTTAAATGAAACCGAAGTAGTCAAAATAAATGTGTTTCTAGGGATGTTGCTGTCACAGGTCTTCTGCTATCAGCAGAAGTTTATTAATGCTATTTTTGTAGTGACTTGACACCTGAAGCATATTACAAAGTTTTTTACATAATTTAATGCATGAAATTAATTCTACACTAGATGATGCATGCCCTCTGGTGGTGAGAACTACGAATAACAGACAAAATTTATTTATTTAAAAATGTTCATGAATATGTTTTTTTCCTAAAAAAGTATACTACAAATATATGTAATTATGTTTAAAACTAGATCCTCAACCCTGATGAAGTCACACCAGGCAAAATGTAGGTTCAGGAGGGTCTAATTGATACTTGAACTAAGAAAAAATGAAAAATAAAAGAATTTTGAACATTTCTTGGAGTGGCTGTCCTTTTCCATTTTTTCTACATTGTGATTCGTCCACCAGCCCCTGAACTTAAAGAATATTTTCCCAAGGGAGGGAACCCACATTTTTCTAGACTTTTTTTGGCAATTTGAACCTGCCACGTATCTCTATAATAGATAAAAGCATGCTGGGCAAGGATACTCACCCCAGGAGCACAATCGCAACTCACCAACTATTGCAAGAACATGGTCTGGAAGATATATGATGCTTGACACACGGAAAGGAAAGGGATTATACCTTACAGTCCGGAGCGCATGGTACACTTAGTCAACTGGACTATTGGCTAGTCTCTCTCACAATTTCCCAGTCCACAGCTGAATCCTGCATTCTTCCCATAATAATCTCCAACCACGCACCAGTACATTTGGTACTTGTATGGGGCCCCAAGGCATGTCCATCCCCTCATGGAGGCTAGACCCCTCTCCTAATGGGCGACTCTGAATTTATGCCATGGGTAACCAGAGAATCTCAGCTATTTTTTCAAGAAAACCTTATACAGAAACCAAGTCAGGAAATACATGGGAGGCTTATAAAGCCACAATTCATGGAAAAATTACCGGGTATGCCTCTCACAGGAGGAAGATGAGGGAGCAAAAACCTACTGCCCTGGAGAAAGAACTGGGTGCAGCAGAAAGTGCTTAAACACTCGACCCTCCACCCATCAATCTGGAAGCTCTAAGGTTAAGGCTAGAGGTCAATGAACTCCTCTCTAGGAAGGCCTAACTAGCTCTGCTGAAGTCAGGCATGTGTACTGGGAGGGAGGGGACAAATTTGGGAAAATATTAGCCTATCAGTTGGGAAAGCAACAAGCCAACAGATATATTGCTGGCCTCCTTGACCCCAAACTCCATAAGGTGCTAACTAAACCCACGGAAGTAAACAGAATAATTTTCACATTTTACACAAAACTGTATACTACTTCCTGCCAATCCTTCCCCCATGATACGCAGGAGTTTGCAGACAGCCTCTTCTTACCCAAGTTATCCCCACATCAGAAGGACCTGTTGGATGCCCCCCTAACTGAGGTGGAAGTTAGGATGGCCCTGATGTCTTTAAAGAAAGGCAAGGCTCCAGGGGGTGATGGTTTCTCAGCTAACTTCCTACAGGCTTTCACTCAAGTGACCTCACCCATCCTATACCAGGTATTTCCTGAGGCTGAACACACTGGGGTACTTCCACCCACGCTATGTGAGGCCACTATCACAGTATTACCTAATAAAGGGAAAGACCTGACAGCAGCTGGTAGTTATAGACTTATATTCTTAATGTGCATTGACAGGAAAAACCCAACAGCAGCTGGTAGTTATAGACTTATATTCTTAATATGCACCGACAGGAAAGTATATGCTAAGGCTATTACAAACAGGTTAAACTCCCTGCTTCCTGCCCTGATACACCCCTCACAAGTGTTTTTGTTAAGGGACGCTTCAGCTCACACCACATAAGATCCCTTACGAATATGATGCATTCGGTACTCTCCTTCTCAAAACCAGCAGCCACTTTAGCTGTCGACTTTGAGAAGCAATTTGATTCTACAGAATGGGACTATCTCAACTTGGAACTATGTCAGTATGGATTTGGCCCCAGATTTTGTTCCTGGATCAGTTCAATATACTGCTCCCCAAAAGCCAGGGTACTTACAAATTCTGTTCTGTCTGCCCCTTCCCACTGGAGCGGAGTACCAGGCAGGGATGTCCCCTCTCCACTGCTTTTGCGTTGGCAGTGGAGCCCCTAGTGACAGCCATTAGAAAGCATAAAGATATTCTCGGCATCCAAATAGGGGAGTCCCGTTACTCTACTCTAATGTATGTGGATGATTTACTGATCCCCCTAGCTGATACGCATACATCCCTTGTCCCTTTGATGGATCTCTTACACAAGTTCACTACATACTCTGGCCTCAAGGTCAATCAAACAAAGATTGAAATTCTCCTCTTAAACCTCCTTTGTCATCCTCAAAACTCACCAGTTCCAGGGCTGAACTGGGTCCCTGTTTAACTCACCTATTTGGGTATTAAAATCAGTACAAAGTCAGATTTCATCTGGGAGAAAAACCTGGGACACCTGCTGGCTGACAGGAGAGGGGAATTAGAAAGATGGAAGCATCTGAATCTCACTATGGCAGGTAAAGTTGCAGCTCTCAAAATGTCCATGCCCCCCAAGATAATGTATTTCTTATCCCACGTCCCCTTAGAACTTCCCAATGCCTGATATCACAAGATTGATAACATGTTTGGCAATTTCCTTTGGGGACAACAACCATGGTACAATCAGAATAAACTGCAGGCCCATTTGAGTGTGTGGGGGGGATGGGGCCTCCCATTGATGGAGGGGTACAAAATTGCGTTTCAGTCTGCCCAAACTCTAAAATGGTTTCAACCATGGTCCCCTACCTCTCCCCAATGGCTATAGATGGAACAGGACCAGGCAAAGATCCACTTGCTGGCCTCACTTTTTTGGGCAACAACCTTGGCATCAGAGAGAGGCCACCCCACCATAGACCCTACATTGAAATATTGGAAGCAGTTCCATCGGAGGTTTAAAATGTCCCCTATGCTCCCCTCACTTATACCCCTATGTCATAACTTCCACCTTACTATAGATAATGCCCCCATACACTGGCCCACATGGGTGGCAAGGGACATCTACTGGGCTGCGGATCTCCTAGACCCATCACTCCAACAAGTGGATAAATTTCAGAAGTTACAGGAATGTTGGGACATTTCCAGCAAAGACTTTTGGAAAATGATGTGATAAAGGCAGTCCATCTATCTCAAATGGCAACCCACCCTGTGCGCACACCCATCACGAGCTGGCTAGCCCTTCCCAGGGGCAGAGAGGGAGCCATATACATCCAGCTCAGAAATACCCTCCCAAGTCAATCAGATGATTCAAAACATAAATGGGAAAAGGCCTTGTCACAGCATGTGGGAATAAACTTCAGACAAGGCAAATTTACAGGTTTAAAACACACCATGGTGTGATATTTATTTTTCAAAAGTTAAAAAAATTATAAATGAAAACAAAAAAAGTTGCAAAGAAAATCACTACTTAACATCAGTGATTTCTTCCATAATACAGTCCTGGATCTTAAAGCTCCTAAGACCCTTCTCATCTGCATTCAACAGCTTGTCTGCACAAACAGTAGAACCTCTCCTCCTCTCTCAGGGCTGAGCCCCACTGGATTGAACTGAAGTGAACTCAGTGAATAGGTTTTTATATCTTTTGGTGGGGTCACCTGACTGAGCCCTTTTCTATTTACATGTCTGGACATGCTGTTTCATGTCTGAACATGTTTCAAAATGGGGGGGGGTTGTTTCAGGGGATTTCCCGGTTCAATTAAAGATACAGTGTATATCTCCACAGATATTGACTCTCTATATCTCTGATCCATAGTGACTAAGCACTTTTATAACCTTATAACGTAACAGGTTTATAGTGTGAATTTATGAAAATATCTTAAGGATTTCTTATATCTGTATTAATCATAAAATTATTATTGTTTTATATGGCTTCTGAATCCTTCTTATTTAAAGACTTTATTAACTGTATTTATTTCTTTCTGTTTAAAATAGCCTTCAGGTTTTCTGTACACAAAATGCACTTGTGCACTTTACACATCATCTCACTGGGTGTTTGGCATTGTTCCAGGGACTGGATGGATAGAAATGGAAAAAGAATGAAAAGAGAGAACTAGTAGGAAGTTTAGTAGGGACAGTAAAGAGCTACGCTAGGCGGACAACCTAGGGTAGGGGGGAAAGAAGAAAAGCAAAGAGAAAAGCATTAACTATTGCTAGGAAATAAGCAGATAGAAAAGTGGTCCATCAGTCACAGCCGAGGGTGTAGCCTAACTCTGCCACATACCTCCCTCCTTAAGAAAAAAAAAACAGTTCTCAGAACTGTATTATTTTTTCAGAAAAACCCTTTCAGTCATAAATAGCCTACTAAAACAGTAGAATGGGGGTTTGTTCAAACTTTCTCTTACCCACTATGAAAGCTTCACCCCAGGGTTCCGTAATTCAGCTATTTTTAGTATTGTCCACCATACCAAGTTACTACAATACAACAATACTTTCACAACATTACCCTATGGCTGTCATACAGTTCAGCACAGTACCCATCTATGCTGTCAGAGGACATCAGTCTGAAGTGACTTTCTATCCCCTATTTCACTCTGGTTGCTATAACTCAGACACTTCATATGTAATATCAGGCACCCATCAATAGGCATCATTTCAGCGCCCATCACTTAACATCATTTCAGAACTTGGCATCTTTTCAGAACTCATCACTTGGCATCATTTCAAAACCCTGTGCACCAGCTATCGTACTTTCATCAGTACATTTAAACAAGCATTTGTCAATGCCAAATGTTTGCTTGCTGGTATTAACATTGGAAATGCAGGAGTTAGAGAGATGCAGAGTAGGAATGGCAGTGAAGTATTGAACTTCATGCCAACCCCACCTCCACCCTGCAGAGATGGACAGGCATTGGGGCATGCGTTTGGGTTGTCATCCATAACGTTCATGCCATTTCACCTCACCCTATCCTGCAGACACTGACAAGTGTTGAGTTGTGCCTTGGGGTGTTTAGCTTTACAGTCACCCCACTCCATAAGGACATACGCTGAAATGGGTGCAATATAGAATGGGGTGAACTGTGGGGCCGAAGAGTCCAAGGCACAGCTCGATGCCTGTCAGTGGCTGCAGGGTGGAGTAGGAATGGCATGAGCATTACAATTGGCAATCCAAAGGCAAACCCCTAATGCCTGTCAGTCTGTACAGGATGGGATGTTATGGTTAGAAACCGTAATGCCCCACGCATGTGTTGGTATTTGCAGTACACATTTTCAACTTGGGCATTCTGTGGCCCTCACCTCATGAAAACATTTGGGGCCTCTTCTCATGAACAGTGGCACTGTGATTTTGTCAATGTGCCCCGAAATTTGAGTTTGCACAGTGACCGTGCCATTGTGCGCCAGATGAACGAAAACACAGATCGGACAGGATGTGAAGAATGACAGCTGTACCATTCATAGGGAGGTGTGAAGAGATTGCAATGTTGAAAATCTGTAGTGAAAGTATTAAAAATGCTCAAACTTCCAAGCGTACGTGGAAACTACACAGTGCATGCATGTAACACAGTCATTTAGTGAAATTATTTCACCAGATTTTCAACGTAGGCATTTTGTGACCTCTTTTCATGAACACTGTCACTATGATTTTCTTAATCTGTCCCGAACATTGATTTCCCACAGCAACTGTGGTATTCTGCGCCAGATGTATAAACCCATATTTCGGGCAGGATGTGAAAAATGACAGCTGTACTGTTCATAAGGAGGTCTTAAAAAATGGCAGTGTTGAAAATCTGGAGTGAAAATACTACAAATTTCGAAGATACGAGGGTACGTGGAAACTGCATCATGCATGCTTGTAACACAGTCATTTTATGGACATTTGTCATCAAATTTTCAACATAGGCATTTTAGGACCTCTGCTCATGAACAGAGTCACTGTGATTTTACATACAAACATACAAATCTGCCGGCAGAACACACCAATCGGTCTATGAAAGTCTGCCCGAGTGTGCAGCTAGCACCCTAGATTGCAGCTGCCCCAGCCTCCTTCACCTCAGTTCCTCCCCGCTCGTCCCAGCCCTGTCCCTCCCCAGGTCTTTCTTGCTTTATCCCACACCTCTTTAAAGTTATTGACTGCCCTACATGTTACCATCCCCTCTGGCAGCGCATTCCAACTAGACACCACCCTCTCAGAGAAGTAGTGCCTCCTCATTTCCCTCTTGAAACATCCCCCTTTCAACCTGAGTCCATGCTCGCTTGTCTCTCTTCCACTCCTCAGTTTAAACACCCCCTCAGTGCTAGGTTCAGTTACCCCCTCAGGTATTTAAACACTTCAATCATATCCCTCCTATCCCTCCTCTCCTCCAGTGTGTACGTGTTTAGCTCCTTCAGCCTAACTTCATATTCCTTTCCTTCCATCCCCTTCAACATTTTTGTTGCCCTCCTTTGCACCCCCTCCAGTAACTTGATATCTCTCCTCGGGTATGGCCTCCAGTATTGCACACAGTACTGTAGGTGCGGTCTGACCAATAATCTGTAGAGAGGTAGGATCACATCCCTGTGTCTGGATGAGAACCCCCTTACGATGCACCCCAGCATCCTGTTTGCCTTCGCTGCTGCTCTCGTGCAGTGGGCTGAGTTGTTCATGCTCCCAGTTTCCAAGACCCCTAGGTCCTTCTCCTCCTCTTTGATCCCCAACCAATAGTCCGTCTTCTGGTTCTTAGCCCTGAAGTGCATCACCTTACACTTTTTTGCATTGACTCCTAGCTGCCACTTCACTGACCAGGTCTCCAGTTTGGTTAGGTCCCCCTGCAGTTTTCCCCATCCATCCTCTTCATGCACCACCACCCCCAAGTTGGTATAATGTGTGAACAGACTAACCCTGCTCCCCACTCTGTGTGCTATATCGGAGTTAAGGCCCAAATAGCACTAGACCCTGCACTGACCCCTGCAGCACCCCGCTTGTCACTGCTCTGGGTGCCGAGAGCTCCCTCACCACTACCACCCTCGGCACCCTACCCTGTAACCAGTTCTCTATCCATTTAGTCAGCTTTTTCTCCACCCCCACCGCCATCAGCTTCCCCCCCAGTCTCCCATGAGGCACTGTATCAAAGGCCTTACTGAAGTCCAAGTACAGGACATGTACCGCATGGTCCCTGTCCAACTCCCTTGTCACCCAGTCACAGTACTCTGTTAGGTTGGTTTGACAAGACCTCCCTGAGACGAACCCATGTTGCCGCCCATCTTGGAGGACATTACTGTCTAGGAATGCCACCAGCCTCTCCTTCAGTATTGGCTCCATAAGCTTACCCACTATGGATGTGAGACTTACTTCCGATAATTTCCTGGCTCCTCCCTTGACCCACTCTTGTGTATGGGCACCACATGGGCCACCCTCCAGTCCTAGGGCACACACCCCGTTTCCAGGCAGGCGTTGAACAGATCTGCCAGTGGCTCAGCCAACAGCTCCACGATCTCCCTCAGCACACTAGGGTGGATGGCATTGGGACTTGGTGCCTTGTCCACCCTTACTGCCCTCAGCCCCTCTAGCACCCTACTTCCTGTGATCACTTTGCTCGTCACCTCCTTCCCCCCTTTCCCCACCACCCCAACCTATTCTGGTAGTGAGCCTTCCCTCTCCTTAGTGAAAATGGAGCAGAAGTACTCATTGAGAATTTCCACTTGCTCCTCTACCTTTTCCAGCCAATCCCTTCCCCTCTTTATTCTCACAATATGTTTCTTGCACTTCCTCTTTTCCCTGATATACCTAAAAAAGTAATTTTCCCCTCCTTTTATGCCCTGTGCCGAACTTAATTGCCTGGAGGCCTTAGCTTTTTCCCCCTTCCTGGCAACCTCCCTTGACCAACTCCCAAAAGCCTCCTTAACCTCTGCCTTTCCTGTTCTCGTTTACTTCCGGTATGCAGCTGTCTTTGTCCTCACCCCTTGCAGTACTTCCTTGTTCAGCCAGCATGGTTTCTTGCCTCTGCTCTTCTTACTCCTGGCCCTGGTGCAGGCTACTGTAGCCTCTGTTAGCCCAGTCTTTATAACTCACCACTTTTGTTCTGTATCCATCCCTGGCCTTATATCCTGGAGTCTTCCTTGCAGTATTGCTCCCATCCCCCCAAAGTCCACCCTAATAAAGTCCACCACCTTAGTGCCCATGCCTCCGGTCTCCCTGCCCAACATGACAACAAGCCACACTGTTTGGTGGTCACTACCTGCTAGTGGGTCCTCCAATCTTACCTCCCTCACCACCTCCCCATTTGCCAGTACTAGGTCCAGAGTGCTACCATGCCTTGTAGGCCCACTTACCAATTGCATGAGAAGGCCATCCTGGAATGCATCAAGGTGCACCTGCTCCCTGGTACTGCTAGTGAAAGGATGCTCCAGTCAACCCATCGTAGGTTAAAATCCCCTACTATCACCACACTCCCCCTTCTACACACTCTCCTTATCTGCTCTGCCAGTTCTCCATCCAGTTCCCTGGATTGGGCTTGTGGTCTGTATACCACTTCCTGCCTCAGCTTTCTGCCCTTGGAGTCCAGAAACTGCACCCAAAGCGCCTCTGTCCTCTCCTCTTCTCCCTCATTCCTTATGCATTTAAGCTCTTCTCTCACATAGAGTGAATCCCCCCCTTCCAACCCCCAGTCCCTCCTGTATATCCTGCATTCCGGGATTTCAAGCCCCAATCATGGTACTCTGTGGCCCAAGTCTCTGTGTCACTGCAGCAATGTTCACCTTCCCTCTGAAAGGAGCACCTGAAGCTCTGCAGTTTTGTTCCCCAGGCTTCTTGCATTGAGAGAGACCACCTTCCACCCGTACCCCTCCTTCTCCTCACTCTTCTCCTTGGCCTGTGTCCCTCCTCCTGGTAGTCTGCACCCTTTCTCCTCCTTATTCTTACCAGGTGGTGGTGCCTTCTCTATTACACTCAGACCACTCTGCCGCCCCCTCCCAGTGTTACTATGCCTCTGCCTTTACCTATATCTAGGGGGGGTGAGCTCATTAGGCTCCCCTGTCTGGACCTTTCTACTCACTTCAGTCTTTTGGCCACCCCCTCACTAGTTTAAATCCACCTTAGTAGAAGTATACCCCTCTAATCCTACCTTTAATATCTCCTCCCCTTCCTGCTCAAGTGTACCCTGTCCCCTGCATACAAGTCACTATTTCTCCAGACCCTACCCCAGTTAGTCACTAACCCATAATTTTTGGTGTGGCACCAATCCCTCTGCCCCTCGCTGAACTCCTCAATCCTACCTTTCCTCCCAATGCTTGCACATAATACGGGGAGTAACTCCGAGAATGCCACCAACTCCCCAACCCCCTCACACTGCTTGCCCAACTACTTGAGCCTCCCCCTCACTATTTCCACAGTCTCCACTACCAAGTCGTTTGTACCCACATGCAACAGTAAATGAGGTTTCTTCCTCCCCTTTGCTGCATACTTGAGCAGTGCCTGCCCTGCCCCTCCTGCAGTCAACCTGGGGATAGCTTCAACCCAAATACAGCTGTGCCTTCCCCTGTTCCACCCTATCTCACCTCTTTCAGTATTCAGTCCCCTAGAACAAGTACCCCCATCCCTTAGTCCCTTTCCTTTCTAATGCCCCTTCCACCACCCCAGTATTCAATCTTCCCTGCCCCTTACCACCGCCAGCTGCACCCTCTGTGACTTCTGTATCTGTACCCCCTACTTCTACCTCATCCCTTTTCTCTGCCTTATTCCTCTCATCTGCCTTGAACCCCTTCTCAGCCTGACTACTTCCTACTGGGCTTCCCATGTCGACGTCCCCTCTTCCCCTGCTGATTTCCAACCCCTCTCCTATCCCCGCTGCTGTCAATTTAGAGCTCCCTATTCACTTCTATCCCGACAGTGATGCCCCTCTCATCCTTCCCCCTTCCCGTAGACCTCTCTTCTCCAGTCACCACCCCCTCCTTCCTTACTAGCCTGCCTTCTACCCTTTCATCCTCATTTCTCTTCCCTAGCTGTTGCCATCCTCTCATGCCCCGCTTGTCCTCCCCCTTCAGTATATGTTCCTGCTCCTCTCTCCCATAGCAGAGGCTTGAATCTATTCCTAGTTAATACCCTCCTACATCTCTTTCCCTATCAGTTCCCTCCTACTTGTTCCCTCTGTGACACCCCAGGTCCCTCCCTTCCTGCAGCCATCTGCTCTCTCTCCTGGTACTCCTCGTGGTCTCTTCCTCCCCCAACAGGAGGCCCCCCCTCACCTCAGGCACCCCCTCCCTTGCCTTCTCTTTTCTGCTACTGCCTCTGATACTGGGGTCAGTTTCAGTCCCTAGTTGTTCTTCCTCCATCCCCGCTTGCCATCCCCTATTTCCCCCCCAGCCAGAATGCCTACCATATTCATCTGCCCTGCCACTTAGACTCCTCCCTAACTTCCACAGTTCCTCCTTCAAACTAGCCAGTCATCTACAGACCATACACCCCCATCCTCCAAGCCCAGTCCAGGATCATGGCATACCCACACCCTGTACACCCCACCACCCTTCCAAAGATGCCCGCCCTATTGACATGTGGCACATGGCCCCATTTTGGCCCCCATCTTATGTTACGGGCTCTTACTCCCAGGTTCTGTACCCTACTACAACTGTTAGGCCCTATTTACTCAAATTCCTTCTCCCCCCACCACCACCACCACACATACTAGTCCCCATACTGGCCCCTTGCTGACCGGAGTAATTCGGTCTCAAATCTCATCTGTTAGATACTGTATTACTGTAGCAATCCTAAAGCCTCCTTGTCCGTTTTTTACCCCTCAGCTAACATACTTTTTGTTCTCAGCTCTCATATAGATTCACTTAGCTCAGTTAGAAATCCTATTGCACTCCAAGTGTTACTTAGCTCAGTTAGAGAAATAAACAGAACAAATAAATATGTATTATTACAGCAATCCTAACAGTATAGCTCAGTACTTAGCTCAGTTAGAGAAATAAACAGAACAACTAAATCTGTATTATTACAGCACTCCTCAAGGTATCCAGTCATTGTTTTGTCTCCACCCCAGAGACCCTGCTATAATATAGGACCACAGAGGACCATGGGTGGGAAGGTGGGAAACTCTAAAGTCTTGGCAGATCTTCATTGAGCTCGCTCACTCCCCCCTCTCTCACTCACTCATTCTATTTCTCCCAACACTGCAAGCTGCCCTTTTGTACTGGGCTCCTGCCTGAGTTGGTGCCTTTTTCTGCCCACAAAGAAATCTGCAGCAGTCCCGACAGAGCTCCGTTGAGCTCGCTTGCTCCCCCTTTCTCTCACTCACTCATTCTGTTTCTCCCTGCGCTGCAGGCTGCCCTTTTCTACTGGGCTCCTGCCTGCATTGGCACCTTTTTCTGTCCACAGAGAAGTTCACAGCTGTCCCGACAGAGCTCTGTTGAGCTCGCTTACTCCCCCTCTCTCGCTCGTTCTGTTTCTCCCAGTGCTGCAGGCTGCAGTTCTGTACTGGACTCCTGCCTGCATTGATGACTTTTTTCACCCACAAAGAAATCTGCAGCAGTCCCAACAGAGCTCCATTGAGCTCGCTCACTCTCCCTCTATCACTAACTTGTTCTGTTTCTCCCGGCGCTGCAGGCTGCCCTTTTGTACTGGCTCCTGCCTGCAGTGGTACCTTTTTGTGCCCAAAAAGAAATCCGCAGCAGTCCCAATAGAGCTCAGTTGAGCTCGTTCACTCCCCCCATCTCACTCGCTCGATCTTAATCTGTCCCAAACACTGATTTCCGACAGTGACCGCACTACTCTGCACCAGAAGTGCAAAAACACATTTCAGCCAGGATGTGAAAAATGACAGCTGTGCTGTTCATAAGGAGGTGTGAAAAAAACGCTAGTGTTGAAAATCTGGCGTGAAAATATTACAAATTTGTGAAGTTACAAGGGTGCGTGGAAACAGTGCAACGCACGTTTGTAATACAGTCATTTTGTGGACTTTCGTCACCAAATTTTCAACATAGGCATTTTAGGACCTCTGCTCATGAACATTGTCACTGTCATTTTCTCAATCTATCTCAAAAACTGATTTCCCACAGCGACCACGCTATTCTGCGCCGGAAGTGCGAAAACACATTTTGGCCAAGATGTGTAAAATGACAGCTGTACTGTTCATAAGGAGGTATGGAAAAATGCCAGTGTTGAAAATCTGGACTAAAAATATTACAAATTCGCAAAGTTACAAGTGTGTGTGGAAACTATGCAACACATGCTCGTAAAACAGTCATGTTTTTGATTTTTTCACCAAATTTGCAACATAGGCCTTTTGAGAGCCCACCTCATGAACAGTGGCACTGTCATTTCATTAATCAGTCCTGAAAGGTGATTCCTTGCAGTGACCGCGAATATCACCTTTCGGGACCGAATAATGCAATGACAGTAACTGAATTCATGAGGAGGGGTCCCAAGAACTCCATGTTTAAAATTTGGTGCCAAAATTCTCAAAAATGCCTGAGATAGGCACCAAAGTTGAGAAACCTCTATTTATGACATTATACAGCTTACCGGCATTTCTTCAGTTCGCAGTCGGCTTTGAAGAGTGCAGACATGTTCCCAGTCCACCGAAGATCATTGCGCTGGGCTCCAGAGGTAAGTATGGGGTACGGGGTGTGGGAGGGGGTGCAGAGGGTGGGCACAGGTTGGGGAGGGCCACGAACTCTACAAGGACCTTTCTTGTTTTATAGGTGTTTAAAAAATCGTGGGACTGTTTTTTTTTTCAGGACATTTGAATGCTGGGGTGGGCTCCCAGCATGCCAC
The DNA here is from genome assembly GCA_016271365.2 of Neoceratodus forsteri. NCBI lineage: Eukaryota > Metazoa > Chordata > Ceratodontiformes > Ceratodontidae > Neoceratodus > Neoceratodus forsteri. Next base: position 118,170,878 of record JADMNL010000026.1, read on the forward strand.
CTGAGTGTTTTTTGGGGGCTGTAGCTGACGGGGATTGGGCACCCATTGGCACATACCAGTGGGGGCTGAGGGGATTGGGCACCGCACACAGCAAACTGGGGAGACATTATGCTGACGGGAGTGGGTTCCCCGTCAGCAAAGAAGAGACTGTTGGGGGCTCATGCTGCCGGAGGGATTGGGCACACCCTCACCACACAACAAATGGGGAAGGGGGTTACAGTGTGCCGACTGGGAGTGGGCTCCCCCATCAGCAAATGTACTGGGTCAGGGGAGGCATACGGACAGCAAGGTACTGCCCTGCAATGATGGGTCGCTCCCTCATTGCAGCAAAATGGCTGATGCTGCAATGACGAGACGGCCCCTGATTGAAGCGCTGAAAACGTTTTAACTTAGTGGCACTTCTGCAGAACCAGTGCCATCAAGACACTGGGCCTACATTGGTCCACCAGTGCCAAGCCCCCAAATGCAGTGCCACCATTGGCTGCCAGAGTGCTGCACCTCCACAACCCGCTTCTCTCCTAAGCTGCCACATAATGTTTCTTGTGCATGCGCACAAGCAAACGTAAAAAGAGGAAGTAATACACAGCAGTTTTATGCTGACTTTGAGCTTCCTCCATACCCATCACTTGGCATTGTTTCAGCCCTGTGCACCCACTATCATACCTTCATCATTACATTAAAAAAGAGGAAGTAATACACAGCAGTTTTTTGCTTACTTTGAGCTTCCTCCATTCCCATCTCTTCTTCACTTGGCATCGTTTCAGCCCTGTGCACCCACTATCGTACCTTCATCAGTACATTAAAAAAGAGGAAGTAATACACAGCAGTTTTATGATGACTTTGAGCTTCCTCCACACCCATCACTTGGCATCATTTCAGCACTGTGCACACTATTGTACCTTCATCAGTACATTAAAAAAGAGTAAGTAATACACAGCAGTTTTATGCTGACTTCCAGCTTCCTCCATCTAGCTATCAGGGTGACTGCACAGGCCTATACCGCAACTTTCTCCTGGGTGAGTTGTACCCAGCTGTAACCCTATTCTTACACGTTGTTTCCACTCAGAGGCCCAATCATAGGCTCCACCCCCCTACCGAGATCCTCCATGACCCTAGCTTCCTCATTTTATATCATACAGTACAGACATTTCTTTTAATCATTTCATACATTTCATTCATCCATTTCCCTTTCATATTCTGTCCTTTTACTACCTCCCCTTGCTTTCACTGATGAATAGAATCTCCTCACAATACAGTCTGTGCTATCCTACCTGTTTCCTGCTTGGCCCCTACTCTGGTGACAAAAATGCAATATCTAGTTTGCATCTCATACCAAACTCTGTACTTTACTCACATTGTTTATGCATAATACACCTTTTTGCAGATTACCACTTCGAGTATTGCTCTGATCCTCTGTATAATACCCTGTGATACAAAATGCCCTTTATTTTGTTTAATACTTGTTCATGTTCCTCCTTATGTTTCTCCTTATCTCAATGTTTAATTCCCTACTCACAATATTAATGTTCTTGCCTTCTGTATGTGTTTCCTGTAATTTGTTTAATTCCCTATTTCAGAATGTTACTATTGTAACCCCCCTGCAAATGGGGGTTCCCAAAAGACTTCCAGGAGCTTGTTTGAATGCTCCAAGCCTGAATGGTGTTTGGCATTTAAGCCATTTATCAGTGAGTGTTTTTAGAGCCTCTGGTACTGTCTCTTTAAGAGCTGTCTGCTTGCAGACATAATTAGTTTGTATGGGGGACTGTGTGCTTCTCTGAGTACCACTCGAGCTGCTGCCAATTCACTTAATTTTGCAGTCACTAGGAGTGCAAAGGGAACCTATCTGAAAGATGTAACTGTTTACCAGAAATTATTTAGAGTAATAATGAAATTACAGTTTGTCTAACCTGCTTTCTTTGCAGTCAGAACTGTGTCTGCTAGTTCCCATTCTAGTTTTGAACTGCTGAACTGGACCAATCAGTGTGGGTAAGCTAGCTCTAAAATGGTGCCTTGGACGAATCAGAACTTGGACTCATAATCTGAGCCAGCCACAAGAGGATTGTATGGGCAGTGACTCTGGGAGATGTAGTTTAGACTTCAGTGCCTTTTTGGACCAACAGCAGCAGTCTATTGTGAGTGACAGCCAATCCAGTCAAGAACTGGGAGGAACTCAAAGGAAGTGCCCGGTTTTTGTCGGTTGGAGTTCAGTTGAGCTTTGGCAGTGAAGAAGGAAGGAGCCCTGTACTTTTTCAGTGTGCAGTTTTAGTCAAAAACGTGTAAGGCCCAGAGTTCCGGTCTGCAGCTTGTTGGACTGAATCCGTCCTGTGAAAAGAATCAAAGGATCTCTGAAGAGTAGAAACCAGGCTCACCCTGTAGAAGACTGGAGGAATTGCTGAAAATTACACTGGTCTGTCAGAACTGAATCTGCTGTGTGTTCTCCTGGGTATTGTGCAGTAATTGCGATCGGGATACAGATGCAGCCTGCCTGGTATAGTGCTTTCTTTTATATGGATGTGTGAAGAGGTTTGTGTACCTCAAGTGAGCCCTGCTGACATTGAGGGACCCTATCTTATGTGGAGGTCGTGAGTACTAATTCAGGGTCGCTCCCTGTTGAATTGCCACATTAAATCCAAATGGAATTACTGTACTGCTGACTGTTTAATTCTCCTTTTCTCTGTGTGAAAGGGCCCCTACCAGCTGCCACGGTTTGGACTAGCCACTAGGGCTTGGGTACCAGGGACAGTAACTGATAGGGACAGGCCTGTGCACAGAGCCATAGGTAGATTATTAGAGTGATAAGTTAATTAACCTGATTTCCCTGTCCTTGTTATATCCCCTAAATAAATCAGAGCTGCTTGTTTCAGCAAAGTTATACTGCCTGAGGTATTTGTCTATGTTAAAGTACTGTACTGTGATTGTTGCACTGTATCTCGCTCACAGGAGGTCCCAGTGCCGGAACCAGACCTGGGGGTAAGTGTATACTGTGAAGGTAATTTGATATATTGTGTGGGCCACTAGTGGGAAGAAAGGGGGTTGCAGTGTCCCAGAGGGCTGTGACCAAGTTAGTTTAACTATTGCAAACCCTGACTCTGGGTGGAGGCACCCGCCATTGGATCCAGGCCCTCAACCTGTTAGTGGCAAATCAGGCAGGGTAGTAGCCCCTGGGATAGCGCCATCTAGGGGTTACATCTTGAGGCTCACCGCTGGGATTGTGTGTCCTCTAGTGGCCATATTTACGAACCACTGTTAAGAAAAAATGGGTACCCCGACAGAAGTGGCTGTGCACCGGCTGGTGGAGTGGTGTACTGGGGAGGAGATCGACCCCCAAAATGCTATGCTTATCCTGGACATCCCCCTGGGTATCAATACGGACACTGTGCAGGGAGTACTTTCCAAGGTGGAAGGTTTACAAAACCCTGTGGTGGTGGGTCGGCATGCTAATCTGCTCACCCACACTTTCCTGGCCCTAGTAGAGTTTAAGGATCCCATAGATAGCTCCAAAGTGCCACAGACCATTACCCCAGAGGGAGCCCTCACTGCTTGAGAGTGATAACTAAGGACAGTAAAGACCTGGGGAATCAGCCCCACCACTATCTGAAACTTTGAGGAGAAATTTGCTGAATGGTTGCTGGGAGAGGAAAACTGTGGAGGACTTGAAGAAACTATTCTTGCCACCTGGGGTGTTCCTCCCCAACACCCTCTCCTGCTCCAGTGCCCGTAATGGTGGCTGAACCAATGCAGACTCCTATTTCTGCACCTGCCATTAGTCACGACTCTTACCGAAGGTTGAGGATCTTCTCTGGCACCCTCCCCACCCCCAAGGGAGGATGACTGGGAGACCTGGATAGACTATGTTGCCCCCAAGTGCTAGAATGGCAATGCTCGAAGGCGAAAGCGAAAGAGGTTAGTGAGAGCCTCCGAGGTCCTGCCCTGGCTACCATCCGTGCTAAACGGGCCAGTAACCCTGAGCGACTGCACAGGCCTATCTTGAGGCCTTGGAGAATGTGTATGGGAGCCCAGATTCTGATGAGGACCTATGGTGGAGAGTAAGAAATGCACAACAGTACCAAGGGAGTTGTTGTCTGTGTATGTCTCTGGCTGGAAAATTGTTGCAAGAATGCCTCAGAAAGGGTAGTTTGCCAGCGATTGAACTAGACCGAACCAGACTGGACAGAATCCTTAAGTCTGCCCCCTTCTCAGAACTGCTATTGCTTCAGTTACGCCTGGCAAATCGACTGGAATCCCACCCTCCCATGATGAGTTAATGAGAGAAATTAGGAGTTGAGAAAAGGCGACCTCGGGAGGTACCTGCACCAACAGCTGTGGCTACGACCCGAGTGACTGAGGTGGACCCATCAAGTGAAGTTCAGGGGCAGAGGTTGACAGTCAATGAGTGCTCTGACAAGGAAAAGATATGCCACAATGGGGCGAACTGTTGAGAGAGATCCGAGAATTCAAAAACAGTCCCTTTATGAAGGCCACGCCTGCAAGTGCAGGCCCTGACCTATATCCGACTGCATCTGCTATGGGGTGGGGGTACCCACCATGTATCTCCTGCTGATAACAGCTCCAAACTCAATTCCTTGACCATGGAAGTGCAGAAACTGACGAGATGTCTCCAAATGCTTATCACGCCGCAGACAGAGATGGCACCCAGGTTTCCAGTTAGTAATACCCCGCCTAGCTCCCAGTGTGGCGCCCGCCAGCTCAAACTCCAGAAAGTATGTTTTGCTATAATTGTGGGAAAGATGGGCACATGCATGAAGGAATGCCAGTCCCCAAAAGACACTGACAAAGTTGCATATAGGCTACAAGGAGAGCTTGGAGAAGAAATCAGTGGTTAAGAGGTGCACGACATGATCCCAGTGAGGGCACCAAAATGCTAATTCACGTCCTTTTGTGGCAAGGTCAGTTGCCCAGGCCCCCACTACCGCCTCTCCAGACTGGTCCAGAATAGTGGGTCCCTCCATGGAGACCACTGTAAAGGTGAATGGAGTGTCTACAAGAGCTGTATTAGACAGTGGCTCCCAAGTGACAATTATGTTCCAGGATTGGTATCAGAACATTTGTCAAGTACCCTTACAACCATTAGAAGGACTGCAGTATGTGGGGTTAAGTGAGAAGGCCTACCCTATTCGGGTATATCCGAATTTGGCTGTCTTTCCCCACCTCCGCTGGAGTGGCCGAACAAGTAGAGACCCTAGCCTTAGTGTGTCCCCCACTGGACTGTATGATGGTGTCCCTTTGTTGATTGGAACAAATGCTCATATGTTCGGAAGGCTGGCACAGTTGTGTTATGAAAAACAGGGGTCAAAGACTAGTAGAGCTTTAAGAGTTCCGGCTTTAATTAAGAAGGCCTATGAGGCACAGAGAGATGCTGAAAACAGAACCAGAGGAACCGGTCGGAATTGTATGGAAGAAGGATCCTGAGTCTCTGATCCTGGCGCCAAATGCCCAGTGTACCTTACAGGAGAGGTCCGTATCAGAAAGGATGTTAAGAATAAAATATTAATGTTGGATGCACCAGGCGATGGAAAATTGCCAGAGGGACTGCTGGTCAAGCTTCAGTATTTTGCCCGCTAGAGCCCATGCTTATGCCAGAAGGGTAATGGTCCAAGTTCATAATGTGTCTGAAAGAGACATTCGAGTAAACAGAGGTTGCATCCTGGCTAATGTGCATTGTGACACTGCAGTGCTACCCAGCAGCAAGAGTTCAAGGAAGAATGACAGAGTAACGCCTGACTTGTTTGATTTCGCGACCCCCGCTGCCAGCTGAATGGAAAGTGAGGATCAGTGAGAAGCTTGCCCAGAGAGACCAGGTGTTTTCTTTAAAGGAATGGGATGTAGGATGCGTGCAAGGAGCTGAGCACAATATCCGGCTGCATGACGAAAGACCATTTCGTGAGAGGTCTCAGCGCCTGGCACCTGCTGACATAGATGATGTGAGCGGCATCTGCAAGAGATGTTAGCTGCTGGTGTAATACAAGAATCCAGAAGCCCTTATGCTTCCCCATTGTGGTAGTGAGGAAAAGAATGGAACAGTAAGGATGTGTGTGGATTATCGCACCTTAAACCGGCGGACTATCCCTGATCAGTACACAATGCCCCATTCAGGATGCTTTGGACTGCCTAAACGGGAGCAAGTGGTTCTCTGTGCTGGATCTCCGCAGTGGGTACTACCAGATCCCGATGGCCCCAGAGGACCGTGAGAAGACGGCCTTATCTGTCCGCTTGGCTTCTAAGTGAATTCATGAGGATGCCTCAAGGATTTCAGTGCCCCAGCCACTTTTCAACGATTGATGGAGCGTGCAGTGGGGACATGAACTTACTAGAGTGCCTGTATACCTAGATGATGTTATTGTGTTTGGCAGCTCACTGGAGGAACATGAGAGCAGATTATTTAAGGTATTGGACCACTGGAGGACTTTGGCCTTAAACTGTCCATTGATAAGTGTCAATTCTTTCAAACATCAGTAAAGTATGTGGGACACATAGTATCCACCGAGGGAATAGAGACCGACCCAAGTAAAGTTGAGGCCTTGACCACCTGGCCACAGCCCAAAAATCTAAAAGAACTGCAAAGATTCCTGGGATTCTGTGGTTATCGGCGCTTCATCAAGGACTATTCAAGAGTGATCCGCCCTTTACTTAACCTTACTCAAGGGTATCCCCAACCCACAAAAAATACCAAAGTCAGCGTCCTCAAGACTGAAAGAGTGTATTTTCATCCAAGTGAAGTATTTGGGGCCCGCTGGACTCCTGATTGTGAGACTGCTTTTCATGAGATCATATATCAACTTACCCATGCTCCAGTGCTGGCCTATGCCGATCCAAGAAAACCTTACGTCCTGCACACTGATGCTAGCTTGCAAGGGTTGGGGCTGTGTTGTACCAAGAGCACGAGAATGGCCTGAGACCAGTGGCCTTTGCCAGTAGAAGCCTGACCCCATCCGAAAAGAACTATCCTGTACATAAGTTAGAGTTCCTAGCTTTGAAGTGGGCTATTGTTGACCAATTCCATGAGTACTTGTATGGGGCTAAAATACTAGTAAAAACTGACAATAATCCTTTGACCTATGCGCAGACCTCAGCTAAGTTGGATGCCACTGGCCATAGGTGGCTTTCTGCATTATCTACATATGACTATGCTCTCGAATACCGAGCAGGTCTGAACCACATAGATGCTGATGCTCTCTCCGGAGGCCTGTTCCCCAGAATGATTGGGTCCGATTGGCAGAACCTGACATTCGGCACTCTGCCGGAAGTTTGACAGGGAGGAACAAATGTCCACGGACGCAGTGGACTGCATGGTGGATTGCTTGGGACCCTCTGAGAATTGCATACCTGCTGCTTATTGCCACTTTTCTGCAATAGACATTGGTGCACTGCCTCAGCTGGACAATGACAGTATTCGGCGGGCTCAATCCCGCGATCCCATGATCAAAGCAGCTTTAGAAGCCCTCTATGCAGGAAAAGATGTGTCCAAATTACGCTCCACTGATTTGAGAACTGCACTGTTATACAAAGAAGGTCCTAAGTTGAAACTGATCAATAAACTGTTATACAGAGAAACAGTAGACAGAGGGGACAAGTAGACAAACAACAACTAGTGCTGCCCACTGCCTTTGAGACTCAGTACTGAGGTCCTTGCACAACCACATGGGGCACCTTGGTATAGACAGAACACTTGACTTGGTGAGATCCAGATTCTATTGGCCTAAGATGGGCTGATGTGGAGCAACACATTCGAACTTGTAGTCGCTGCTTACAGAGGAAAGCTTTGCCCCAGAGGGCTGCCCCTTGTTAACATCACCACCAGTGCACCCATGGAGCTGGTCTGTATTGATTTTCTGAGTTTGGAGTCAGATCAAAGAAATATCAGTAATGTGCTGGTGGTCACTGACCATTTCACGAGATATGCCCAAGCTTTCCCCACGAAAGACCAAAAGCATCCACTGTGGCCAAAGTACTTGTAGAAAACTTTTTGTTCACTATGGGGCTCCACAAAGAATCCATTCTGATCAAGGGAGAGACTTTGAGAGTCGCCTGATCAAAGAGATGCTTTCTCTGTGGGAGTGCAAGTCCAGAACCACTCCTACCACCTCCCGTAGACCCACAGCCTGAACGTTTCAACCGCACTTTGCTAGATATGCTAGGCACCCTGCACCCAAAGGACAAGCCTAGATGGAGCCAACAAATTAGCACCCTGGTACATGCTTATAACTGCACCAAAGTGATGCCACTGGATTCTCCCCTACCGCCTGATGTTTGGAGAGAAGCTCGACTACCAGTAGATGTGTGTTTTGGGGTCTCTCCTGATGGGGTTCAAGCTGACAACTATTTACAGTATGTGCAAGTTAAAGGCCCAGCTAACTCATGCGTACTAACTGGCTCAAACCATGGCTGCCAAAAGAAATCTGGCCAACAAAGAAAGGCATGATAAAAGGTGAAAGCACAGGAACCCAGGAGGGAGATCGGGTATTGCTAAGAAATCTGGGACTGCATGGCAAGCACAAGATTGCTGACCGATGGCACCATCTCCCTCACATTGTAGTGGGCAAACTAGATGATCTGCCAGTGTACAAAGTAAGGCCTGAGAATAATTCAAAGATGTAAAAACAATACATAGAAATCATTTACTGCCCATTGGACAAATCTTAATTGAGTCTGAGCCCTAGAAGATGCCCCTCTGGACCAGTGACTAGAGCTGCTGCTAGAAAAGATCAAGAAAGTCTGCACCTACAGAAGCAAAGTTAAAGTGTTCCCTCCACAAGTCCCAGTTGAGCATGACTGTCAGTCCATATCGGAAGAAAGTGAGAGTGACTTTGAATACTATCCTTCTACTGAACTGAGTCAATTGTTTGGGGCAATCCCTAGTCAATACTGGAGACAAAGCTGGGCCTTCTGGACTGTCTAAGCCCCCAGCTTCATCCCTGGACCCAATGCTCCCAGAAAGTGAAGTGCAAAGCATCAGATCAGATGAAATGGAATCATTGTGCATGGTTGAACTGTTTGAGCTTTCAGGGGAGGAAAATGATAGATTGGGGCAGACTGGTGATACACCCGAACAAGAAGAGTATTTTGAGTGCCCTGACAGTCCACTGCCAGTGTCCGAAAGCTCCATGCGAGCCAAATGTTGTGGACTCAGAAACTGTAACTCCTGGAGCTGAAAGTGCCCCAAGTTCTAGCCTCTCTACCCCCATGGAGACTCCTGACAAGTGAGGACAATGCTGAAAATGAGGCTCAGAGTGCAGAGACTATAACAGTTTCCCCTAGAAAGACTGGTCGAGCTGTAAAGCCTGTGGTGCACCTCAGTTATGATTCACTTGGGGGCCTGTGGACTTGCCTCTCAATGTTGTCCATAAAGGAGTGTATGTGTCCCCAGCTCACTGCCCAAACTGAGCATCAGTGCTAACTCCAAGTTACTTGTGTTGCCCTCTAAGTATGGTGCCCTTGCCCCATCCAGCCCCAAGGTAACTGATAGGAAGGGCCCCTCTTCAGATTTCATGTACAAGAGGTAATAACTTGAGTTATGGTATAATGTGTATGTAATACTGTGTAAAGAGTGACGTACTGCAATGTTTCAGAAATGTGTTCTTGGTAAAATGATATATTGACTGATGATTACATGTGCGAGCCTAATGCAAATGTATATGGTTGCAGTTGAAACTTATGGGGGTGCCTTGCTGACGCGGACGTCAAGCTTTCCCAGGCCAGGAAGGGTGTAACCCCCTGCAAATGGGGTTCTAAAGACTTCCAGGAGCTTGTTTGAATGCTCCAAGCCTGAATGGTGTTTGGCATTTAAGCCATTTATCAGTGAGTGTTTTTAGAGCCTCTGGTACTGTCTCTTTAAGAGCTGTCTGCTTGCAGACATAATTAGTTTGTATGGGGGGACTGTGTGCTTCTCTGAGTACCACTCGAGCTGCTGCCAATTCACTTAATTTTTGCAGTCACTAGGAGTGCAAAGGGAACCTATCTGAAAGATGTAACTGTTTACCAGAAATTATTTAGAGTAATAATGAAATTACAGTTTGTCTAACCTGCTTTTTTGCAGTCAGAACTGTGTCTGCTAGTTCCCATTCTAGTTTTGAACTGCTGAACTGGACCAATCAGTGTGGGGTAAGCTAGCTCTAAAATGGTGCCTTGGACGAATCAGAACTTGGACTCATAATCTGAGCCAGCCACAAGAGGATTGTATGGGCAGTGACTCTGGGAGATGTAGTTTAGACTTCAGTGCCTTTTTGGACCAACAGCAGCAGTCTATTGTGAGTGACAGCCAATCCAGTCAAGAACTGGGAGGAACTCAAAGGAAGTGCCCGTTTTGTCGGTTGAGTTCAGTTGAGCTTTGGCAGTGAAGAAGGAAGGAGCCCTGTACTTTTCAGTGTGCAGTTTTAGTCAAAAAGCGTGTGTAAGGCCCAGAGTTCGGTCTGCAGCTTGTTAGGACTGAATCCGTCCTGTGAAAAGAATCAAAGGATCTCTGAAGAGTAGAAACCAGGCTCACCCTGTAGAAGACTGGAGGAATTGCTGAAAATTACACTCGGTCTGTCAGGAACTGAATCTGCTGTGTGTTCTCCTGGGTATTGTGCAGTAATTGCGATCGGGATACAGATGCAGCCTGCCTGGTATAGTGCTTTCTTTTATATGGATGTGTGAAGAGGTTTGTGTACCTCAAGTGAGCCCTGCTGACATTGAGGACCCTATCTTATTTGAGGTCGTGAGTACTAATTCAGGGTGCGCTCCTGTTGAATTGCCACATTAAATCCAAATGGAATTACTGTACTGCTGACTGTTTAATTCTCCTTTTCTCTGTGTGAAGGGCCCTACCAGCTGCCACGGTTTGGACTAGCCACTAGGGCTTGGGTACCCAGGGACAGTAACTGATAGGGATAGGCTCTGCACAGAGCCATAGGTAGATTATTAGAGTGATAAGCTAATTAACCTGATTTCCCCTGTCCTTGTTATATCCCCTAAATAAATCAGAGCTGCTTGTTTCAGCAAAGTTATACTGCCTGAGGTATTTGTCTATGTTAAAGTACTGTACTGTGATTGTTGCACTGTATCTCATTTCACAGGAGGTCCCAGTGCCGGAACCAGACCTGGGGGTAAGTGTATACTGTGAAGGTAATTCTGATATATTGTGTGGGCCACTAGTGGAAGAAAGGGGGGTTGCAGTGTCCCAGAGGGCTGTGACCAAGTTAGTTTAACTATTGCAAACCCTGACCTCTGGGTGGAGGCACCCGCCATTGGATCCAGGCCCCTCAACCTGTTAGTGGCAAATCAGGCAGGGGTAGTAGCCCCTGGGATAGCGCCATCTAGGGGTTACACTATTCTTGCCTTCTGTATGTATACCTGTTATTGCTCTGTAACCTCCCAGGTCATGCCTGAAAATAGTCATCCCTATCCCGGTAAACAAAAACTAAATAAATAAATAAATATTTTCTGGTAGACAAGGAACCTTCTCATGCTGAACATCAACCAGCCAGTTGCTAATTCCAAAACCTTTGGGGTTTCCTTTCAACCCTTATTTTTAACATATCAGGGGTTTCCTTTCAATCCTTACACCATTCTGGTACCCTCAATTGACTGTTCCCAGCACCAGCCTTAATGCTATATTCATTTTAAACATTACATGTTTCATACATTTCATACCATATCACAGGAGGTTCAAAACATGAGAAATTCCATTCAACCACCATGGTGTCTTCCCTGTTGCTTGTAGTCTTCACCCCAGTATGCAAATGTCCTGAAACAGTCTTACCTGGGGCCTTCATCTCATCATCCTCCAAGTAGCAGCAGCCTAGAAAAATGGGCAACAATGGGATCTCAAAAGTAGCTGGCAACAAAAGTTCCATCATGGGGTCCTCCTCCTCTAGAGTCCATTGATCCTGGTTCTCTGCCTCCACCATGAAATCCTCTGGTTGGAAACCCTCCATCAGCACCTGGCAGCAGTGCTCCACCTCTCTCCGGTGCTGGTCCGCCTCCGTGTTCCATCGAACTCCAATCCAAGCAACAGTTCCTCTCCAGTTCTGCTCACCTAGGCTCTGGTATGCACACCAGTAAGCCCCTCCTCTTTCAACAGATCATTGGCATCCACGAGATCCTGGAGGTACGCCATCCTGCTCTTTGCCCCTTATGTCTGGATACCAGGGCTGGTATCTGGATACTGGTCTCCACTTGTTTCTCTGGACAACCAGTACTATCCCACTGTTGACACCAAGTTTGTCACAGCATGTGGGAATAAACTTCAGATGAGACAAATTTACAGGTTTAAAACACACCATGGTGTGATATTTATTTTTCAAAAGTTTGAAAAATAATAAATGAAAACAAAAAAAAAAAATTGCAAAGAAAATCACTACTTAACATCAGTAGTTTCTCCCTTAATACAGTCCTGGATCTTAGGGCTCTTAAGACCCTTCTCATCTGCATTCAACAGCTTGTCTGCACAAACAGTAGAACCTCTCCTCCTCTCTAAGGGCTGATCCCCACTGCACTGAACTGAAGTAACTCAGTGAAGAGGTTTTATATTTTTTTGGTGGGGTCACCTGACTGAGCCCTTTTCTATTTACACGTCTGGACATGCTGTTTCATGTCTGAACATATTGTTTCAAAACCAAGGGGGGGTGTTTCAGGGGATTTCCTGGTTCAGTTAAAGGTACAGTGTATATCTCCACAGATATTGACTCTCTATATCGCTGATCTACAGTGACTAAGCACTTTTATAACCTTATACAGTAACAGGTTTATAGTGTGAATTTATGAAACACCTTAAGGATTTTTTATACCTGTATTAATCATAAAATTATTATTGTTTTATATGGCTTCTGAATCCTTCTCATTTAAAGTCTTTATTAACTGTATTTACTCCTATTTAAAATAGCCTTCATGTTTTTTGTACTCAAAATGCACTTATGCACTTTACACATCACCTCTCTGGGTGTTTGGCATCATTCAAACATTCAATCATTCAAGGACTGGATGGATGGAAGTGGAAAAAGAATGAAAAGAGAATTAGTAGGAAGTTTAGTAGGGACAGTAAAGAGCTAATCTAGGTGGCCAACCAAGGGTAGGGGCGGGGGAAGAAAAGCAAAGAGAAGGCATTAACTGTTGCTAGGAAATAAGGAGATAGAAAAGTGGTCCATCAGTCATAGCCAAGGGTGTAGCCTAACTCCACCACAGGCCTTCAATATTATTATCTCAGACTCACGGTGGAAGCAGTGTTGGTCCACTGGCCAGAAAATCCACTCTGATGCTCATAACAGGCTAATACATATCAAATTGCTCCATTGGTGGTACAGGACACCAACAGTCCTACTCATAGCTAAATTATGGGCAGTAACAATTGCTGGAGGTGCCACCAACCCGGGGTGACCTCTTTCACATCACATGATCATGTCTGGCAATACAACGCATCTGGGGTAAGGTATGCCAGGTAAGCAATGAAGTCTTAGGCAAGACAATACCACTGTCTCCTTCTCTTTTGCTATTGGGTATGAGACCCCAGGCCACGCACCTTTCCACGTCCGATTTAAATGATTGCTGCTGTTCAGTATGCAGGCCAAACATCAGCTCCTTAGTTACTGGCATAGTGCTCAGGTCCCCAGGATAGATGTAATTATTAACTCTATGGGAAATATTTATGAGATGGAGAGAAGGCTTCATGTTATCAAACACCAAATGGTACAGTTCCATAAGAGTTGGGCACCCTACTTGGCATACGTCGCTCCCAGAACAGGCATAGGTTAGGAAGGCACGTAACAACAACCAACCAAATCTTTACTTTTTAGTACTATTCCAATAGATCATAGCCCTGCACAAAAGTAAAAACAATAAAAACAGCAAATATAGAATTTTAAAACATTAGTCCTAAAGTAAAAGATGGCAGCAGGCTTAACTAATACTTGCATCAGGGAATACCAAAAAAAAAAAAATAAATACGTTTTTAGGGCAAATTTAAAACACTCAATGGTCAGACATTCTCTGATCCGATGAGGTAGAGAATTCCACAGGGTGGGGGCCACAAAAGAGCGAGTCCCAGAGATCTTCAGTCGAACCCTTGGAACCTCTAGCAATCCCTCGTTGGAGGAATGGAATGAGCGGAGGGGGCAGTAAGGATGGAGATGATCTTGCAATGATGCGGTCTATGCCTGTGTATGGCTTTATAGGTCAGTAACCTGACCTTGAAGGTGTTCGGGAAATGCACAGGCAGCCAGTGCAGATCGTGGAACACAGGAGTGACATGGTAAGATCTCACTAGACCAGTCAACAACCTGGCCGCCACGTTCTGCATTAGCTGCAATCGGTGGATATCAACCCACAGTAGCCCCCAGATACAGGGCATTGCAGTAATCAAGGCACAAGGTTACAAAGGCATGGACCAGAGTTGGAAGATCACCAAATGGGATCAGGCGCTTAATCTGAGTGATGTTCTTCAGATGGTAAAAAGAGGTTTTATTGACAGCAACATAGCCCTCTATAGTGCAGACTTGACCCATATTGGTATTTGTGTGACCCCGTGGTGGGGGCTAAAACAATCACGGGATTTAAGAATGCATGGGATAGACATAAAGGAATTCTGGAGGTCAGGGGTAAGGGGCAACAGACTTCTAGAAAAACAAACTGAACTTACAAGCTCAAATGGGCAGACTGGGTGGGCCATAGGTCCTTATCTGCCGACACTGTCTATGTATCTATGTAACAGTGTATTAGACTGCCTCCCCATGGTGACAGTGGCAGCTGCTATAAGGCCCAGGAGGTAGAACATAGTACTGAAGGACGCACAGTGGCTTCTGTGTAGTAGATGAGCCTGAACAATCAGGACCACTGCTATGTCCAGGGGCAGGAGCACACTGCCCACTGCTGTATCCAATACTGCCCCAATATAGTGGAGATGTTGGCAGGGAGTGAGAACAGATTTTGGTACACAGACTGCGACACCCAGGTCCTCATACAGCTGCAGAGTTTGAAATACTTTGTGTTGGATCACTTACCTGGATGGGCACTGCAGGAGCCAGGTATAAAAATAGGAGAAAACATAAAAGCCATCTCCATGGAAGGTTGCTGCCATAACTGCAAAGCATTTGGTAAATACCTATGGCATCGATGATAAGCCAAAGAACAAGACTCAGAACTAATAATGTCAATCCTCAAGTGTGAATCTAAGGTACTGCTGCTGGCATTTTGATATGAAGGTAAGTGTCCTTCATGTCCAGAGCACAAAGCCAATCCCCTTTTTGCAGAAGGGTAATGACAACCCGAAGAGACACAATTCTGCAAATTTTATATTCGATGAACTTGTTCAGGACTCTGAGATCCAAAACCGGATGCAAATCTTCCATGGCTTTTGAGACCAGAAAGTATCTGGAGTAAAACCCCCTGTTCCTTTCTTTGGAAGGAACATGTTCTATGGCATTTTTCTGTAGTAGAGACTGTACTTGCTCCCTTAACAGGGACAGGCACCCTGGACAGTAATGAGAATGGGGTGGAGGATGCACAGGATATTTAAGAGTAGCTCCAGTGCATGCCACTTTTCCACTATTTTCAGGACCCTGCGGTGGTCTCCTCCATTTCAACAGATGACGGGAGATCGTCCCCCAAATTTGTATCCCTGGCAGCAGCCATGGAGAGGAAGGAAGTGGGAATGCAGTGGGTGCTGGAGGCAGCACCACCATCTGAACTGGAACCTTTGGGTGCCTTAGAATGGCCACCCAGGGCAGTGGGTCCAGTAGGGGGACCACCTCCTCTGCCATGGCATTGTAGATGGTAGCCATGGCCTCCTCAACCAGCAAGCTTTCAAAAAGCACCTCTACCCTGACCCCTGACTTTATGGGGAGGTTAAATATTTCACAGACCCCAGTCATTTTAGGTGGAAGAAGGTCTTTTAGTGCACTGTCCACATCATAGCCAAACAGCTTAGAGCCCTTAAAACAGGCACTGAGCACAATCCGTTACACATCTGAAGCACATTCTGCTATTCTGAGCCAGGAATAGCTTCTGAGGCATATACTAAAAGCAACTGACCAAGCAGGAGCATCTAGTGCATCATATCCTGATCTTAGTAAATGTTTTCCAGTATCTAGGCCAGCAGAGGCAGCTTTAAGCAGTTCTAGTTTTGCAGAACTGTCTGGCAGAGTCTGTACTGTAGATACAGTCAACTTCAGTTGGTTATTCTGGTAGTTTGCAATGTGAAGGCCCAACGTGGAAGAGGCATAGGTCCTCTTGATCATCACGTCAAATTTCCAGGACTCCTTGTTAGGCGGGAGGATGCTCATCACTATTGGAGTCCTAGATTGGTCATGGTCAGCCGTGATGACTACTGAGTCAGTTTCAGGCTGAGAAGCATAATAGGGATTCACAGACAGAGCAGGATACTATTTGCCAGCCTTACTGGGTGCTGCAGGCAGAGTGCTAGGCCTGTGCAAAGCAGCAAATGTAGCATTCTCTAAGGCAGGGTAAATGAGAGCACCATAATAGTAGGTGCTGCTGTTACTTCTAAGAACTCCATTAGATTTCTTTTACTAGAGTCTTCTTCATCCTCCAATCCCATCACAGCATGCATCTGCTTAAACAAAGCCTGGAAGGAGGGAGCCCCTGGAGGAGACCTGGGGTTGTACACCACAGAGTCCTCACTGCGTAAAGACAAGGTTGAGCTGGATGGAAACCCCCCTTCATAGGGTTCCTCTTCCTCACCTTCAGCTTCTGAATCCTCCTCCATTTCTAAGAAGCCAGGATTGTAGCCAACCCTGTTGTCTCAGATGATGATGGGGACAATCAACAGAGTTGGCAATGGCCGTATCGTCCATGCAGTAGACATGCTTTTCAGTCCAGTTGACAATGATGGTGCAGAGAGGGGAAGCCCTATCAGTGAAACTGACACTAATGCTTGCAGCAATTGGAATAGGCACATTGACATGCCAGCATGACCTGAGAGTCAACGACGCACAGTTGTAGAGTGAAGATTACTGTCATCACTGGAATAGATCCTGACGAAGGCTGCATACCGTATGCAGTAGGTATGGCAGCCCCACAGTCAGGTCTGACCTTGGTGTCTCAGCAATGGATGGGGGGGGGGACTGTAGTTGACAGTACCAGAGTGGATGCCAATGAAGACTTATCCTCCTTCAACTGAGACTTTGGCCTCACCGGAGAAGCATCTTTTTCTCTATGCTTATGGTGGCTGGAAGAGGAGGAGAAGGTCTTCAATGACAATGTTTCCTTTTCTTTGGACTTTTCCATCATCCTCACCGACCTAGGCAGCGATACAGTCATTGACTGCCTAGGTGTCTGCTAACCCAGGGCAGGCAGCTGAGAAGGAAAAGCCAGTTTGGATCCCACTGCCTCTGGCTGGGCTTCCATAGCCTTTAGGGCAATTAAGGTCTCCAGAGCCTTCTTCTGGCACCTCTGGTAGCCTAGTGAAATCTCTGGCAGATCTAAAAAATCCTCACCTTGTGGGACATGCCCAAACATCAAATACACACAGTGTGTGCGTTGTGCTTGTAGATCTTGTAACCACAGGTACAAAAACCTAAATAAATGTTCTTTTGGCGGTAGCGTACAGGGACAATGTCGACAGAAAAATATTTAAAGTTAGAAAACAAGTAAACACTGAAGAAACAATGGTGTTTCTCTGCAGGTCTGACAAGTGATCGACAGTGAAAGAAAGAATTGAAGAACTAGAAAGTTGCCCATATCTTGTAGGCATTGACATTGTATGTCATCATGGGTGGCCCCCAGCAAGACAAAATTTTCCGAGTGGTCTTGATGCCAACAGGTTACAGTTTCAAAGGTGTGGCCCAATGGAGCAGATATCGCCAGTGAAGATCATATGTTGCGGACAGTGTTTTGATTTGTTTATGTAGGCCTGGTGTATCCTTCCCCTTACACAACACATGGCCATTCTGGATGAGAAATGATGATACCAACAACAATGCAGAGTACAGAAAAACAGCCGTGCACTCACCACACAAAGGACAGATGAGGCCGCTTCTTGTAGCTTACGAATGAAAAACATTATTCCACTGTTGATGCAGCAAAACAAACACCATCAGGTACACCAGAGTAGTAGCTGTCCTGACATTTCACAAGTAACCTCGCTTTATCAAGAGACCTTCGGTGCCCCTACAGGTAGCCTTTTATACTTCAAATTTGAAAGGTGCAGGCACACCTATGTAATACATATATATTTGAGACTTCATTACAATGTGGAAATCGTGCTTATAAAAATACAGATATATCAAAAAGTTACTAGAAAGTGAAGGTAGAAAGTGAAGTTAAAAGCACGACTCCTCTCTACATTTAATGAAATTATCGCAGATTCTGTTAAACAGCAGGATAAGTTACCAGAGGAGCTCAAAGCCAAAGAGATCATTCTCTGAATAAGCAGAGTTTATAGAACTTAAGGACACATTGCACCAGTCAACAGAATAGCTGATAAAAATCACAGGTTCTCAAGCAATGTAACTTCCTGAAAGATGAGGGGGGAGGGGCTACGTTAATGACTGTGTGTATGACTGGAAAAAAAAAAGTGAGAGGAAACCAACAACCTAAGTCTATCCTTAAGAGCTTGGGGCCTGGACAGCACACCAATAGTGAATCCAAAGGGGCCTTGTCATTTTTTATGTCGATCACGCGCATGCTCAAGAAACATATTGCAGCAGCTTTCTCCAGAAGCAGGTTGTGGAGGCGCGGCACGTTGTAGCCAATGCCCCCACAGCCTTTAAAGGCTTGGCTCCCTTTCCCCAATGATGTGGCACACTGCTGCTGACACTAGTTCAGCCAGCGTGCCACCAACTTGTAAAATTTTAGCCACTGCAATCAGGGGCCGCCTTGTCATTGTAGCGTCATCTGCTGCAATGAGGGAGCGACCCCTCATTGCAGGGCTCCCTTGCATTCCCAGCCTGTTTGCCAAGGGTTTGCCCAATCCCTGTCGGCATAATATCACCCCCCCCACTTTTGCTGTGTGCCAACGGGCGTGCTAATTCCTGTTGGCATGATGTGGCTCCCTTGTTGTGTGCCGACAGGGTGCCCAATCCCCATCGCACAGCTACCCCCCAAAAAAAAGGAGTCCACTGGCAGGCTGGGAGCCCACTCCAACATGCCACATGCCCCTGAAAACAAAAAACGGTTCCACAATGTCTTTTTTTTTTACCTGTGAAAGAAAGGAAACAGTCCCTCGGCAGTCTCCCTGCCCCCTTCCCGCAACCTGTGCTCACCCACTGCGCACCCTGCCACCCCACACCCTAGCTTCACCCCATACTTACCTCCGGAGTCCAGCGAGATGATCTTTGGTGGACTGGGAACACGTCTGCACTCTTCAAAGCCGATCGCGAACTGAGGAAATGCCGGTAAACTGTAGAATGGAATAAATAGGGATCTTACTTCGAGAGGGTTCCTTCAATAGGTCATCACATATAGGGCCACAAGGCAGATTTTTCCAGTAATACCTGATGGGGGACGACCCACCTGACATCATGTGACCAATGTCAGCATGACTGTATATACTGGACGGTCCCCACGCCCGCCCTCCAGTTCTTTACATGATAAGCCTGCCGTGTCGATCGCATAGACTTCCGTAGCAATAGTCATGAAAGTTCATCGGCGTGTGTATCCTCGCTGTTTTTCTCTCAAAATTTGCCTTTTTCATTAATGTCTTCATCTAAGAAGAAGTGCTCATCTTGTGGCACGCAGATCCTGCACAAAGACAGTCATCAAAAGTGCATTCTCTGTCTAGGCCTGGACCATCCTGTCTCCTCCTGCCCTGAGTGCCAATCTTTCAACCAGGCCATGAAGAAGAGGAGACAGCAGGCTTTGGAGGCCCACTTACTAAAAGTCTACCTGGCTTCATTACAGAAGAAAATGGATCGTCTCCAGGATTCGTCCAAAAAATCTTCTCCTTCTAAGAAGCATAAGGAGAAGTCTAGGGAATGGCTCGCTCCATGGATGATGGCTAGCCTTCGACGAGTAAGGCCCAGCTACCACCCAGGAAACCGGACAGTAAGTCGGACAAAACTTGGTGGATAAGTCAGCTGCGGCTCCTCCAGCGGCTTCGCCACCTCGGCTGATAAGTTGGCCCTAGCTCCTTCAGGGGACTGCTTGGCCGGCAGTGGTGGCTCCCCGGCTGGGGCAGTTGCCAGCTCCAGTCAATAAGTCATCTGGGGGTTTCTCCCCTGACCTCCTGACCCTGCCCGTTAAGCTGGCCATCTCCGACAACCGCACGGGCTTGGTCCCCCCTTCGGGGCCTAACAGTGGCTCACCCGGCATCCGGCAGGACCAGAGGGAGAAAGCCCTTCTCCCTCCTCCTCCTTCCTCACCTGCATCCTCCCATTCTCCTACGGACGCATCCGGCGATGGCATTGGAGAACCCATCGACCCTGTTGATGTTGCGGGGTCCTCTCCACACTCCCCTGCTGGGGTCCCAGACAAGGATGCTACTTCGCGGCCTTCTGGCCTTATAGAGGAGGCTCCTCCTCCTCCTCCTCCGCCTTCTGGCGGGCTTCTGGTGCCTCCCCTGATGCCGGTAATCCCGATGACAGTCCCTCAGCTGGGAATGGCCGACCGGCCTTTACCTTTGGCCCCAATGCCAGATCTGGCCCCGACGCCAGGGCCCCTTTGTCCAGTCCTGATGCCAGCCCCTCCGACGCCAGATCGGCTTGGCCGGTGCTGACGTCGGTTCCTCTGTCGTGGGCTGTCCAGATGCCAGACCTTCCTCCTATTTACACTACAGTGGGTCTGACATGGGTTCCCCCGATGCCAGATCTGATGATGGGGATTTATACCCAACCCTGAACTGTCCCTCATTACCCTTTTGGGTATCTTGGGGATCCCTACCCAGGGGAGTTCCACTCCAGATTGGAGTCATTTAGGGTAGTTCTAACCTGGATTTAATCCTTATTCCCAATACATGGGGTTCCAGGGTTACTATCCTCCAATGGTCGTACCCCCCCCCAGCCTCAACCGGCTCCACCTCCCCCTCCTCCGGTTGCCGCAGATTTCAAGACCCTGATACAGTCTTGGTGGCAGGGGGCCAGGTCGGAGCTGGTTTTGGACCTGGAAACTAGGCTCCCGCAACCATAGCTTCCTAGGTCTCCTTCCTCGAGCAGCTCACTTACTATCATTTGTGTCTCAGGGAAGACTCAGAAGGACATTTCCCTGCTGGATTTTAGATGCCGTCCTGTCGAAGAGGCGGACAATGACAGTTCAGATGGGAGGAATGATTCCTCAGAGGAGGTGACCCGGGAGGACCCCGAGAAACCTAAAGGTAAGACCTCGCCGAAATCCCCACCAGAGGACCCTTCCTTCTCGGACCTCTTGAGGGCCTTAAGAGACTACTTCAATTGGGAGTCAAAGGAACAGGACCCCATGAGGCAGAGACTCACAGAACACCTAGACTTCGAGACTCTGCCTTCTATCCCTGTTCCCCCATGGATGGCACCTCATCAAGACCACACCACGACCATCTGGCAGATGCCTCATTCTATCCCAGCTGTCCCCAAGTGGGTGGACAGACTCTACCGGGTGCCGAGGGATGCCCTTTCCTTTAAGTCTCATCCCAAGGCTGACTCTGTTGTCATCTTGGCGGCTCATGATCGCTCCTCAGCACCTAAGCACATGAGCACTACACCTCTGGACAAAGAGTCGAGGCAGATGGACCAGTTTGGTAGGAACACCTACTCGTCAGCCATGTGCACCCTTCACTCCCTCAGTTATGTTGCTCACATGGTGTCCCACCAAAAGGCGACTATGGCCAGGTTGGAGGCAAAGATCCAGTCCATGCATCCTTCATCTTTAAAGGAGGAACTTGCCAAGGATCTCCACCTCTTCAAGATCTCCTGCAGGCATGCTCTACATGCCACTTACAAGTCCGTTGATTCAGTGGCCCATACCTCGGCAACTGCCATTGCCCTTTGACGACACTCCTGGCTTCGTCTTTCTGGACTCACCACCGAACTCCAGTCGGCAATTCAGGACACCCACTTCGGGGGCTCAGTCCTTTTGGTGGGGACACCAAGGATATTATAACAGAACTACAGGACAAGGGAGTGGCCCTTAGGTCTGTTCGGTCGATGTACCGATCAAGCTCCCAGCAGCAACAGCCCTTTCAGAAGAGGACCTGGTAGCAAAGGAAGAAGGCTCGGCGTGACTCCAAGGGAAGCGTAAGGCCACGGGTACAGCTACCCCTCCTGCCTCCAAAAATCAGAGATGTTCAGGAGGACCTCCCACTGAACATCCTGCCACTTCTTGACTCCCCGGCCCCACTGCCTCCTCAGTCTTGCGACGGGGAGCAGGTGGGGGGGAGGATCTCCCACCATGCGCAGGAGTGGAGGGCGATAACCTCCAATGAGTGGGTCCTGCAACTAGTGTCCATCGGACACACCATAGAGTTTCTGGAGATCCCTCCAGAAACTCCACCGCAGAAGTCCTTTTACTCCTGGGACCAAGCCCTTCTCGTCCGCGAGGAGGTAAATTCAGTCTTGCTCAAGGAAGTGATCGAGCGCATCCCCTTCGGGCAAAGGGGAAAAGGGTTTTATTCCAATTTCTTTCTGGTTCCAAAAAAGACCGGGGACTTCAGACTCTTACTCGACTTGAGTCAACTCAATCAGTTTGTCGAGTACAGAAAGTTTTGAATGCTCACACTCCAGAGCCTTCTTCCTCTCCTGATGGAGAACCATTGGCTCTGTGCCCTGGACATGCAGAATGCTTACCTGCACATTCCCATTTTCCCCAGCCACCGCAGATTCCTGCGCTTCCATTTCCAAGGAGAACACTTCCAGTTCTGGGCACTCCTCTTTGGCCTGTCTTCAGCACCTTGGGTTTTTACCAAGTGCCTGGCGGTGGTCACAGCATTTATGCACCACAGGGCTATTGCGGTTTTCCTTTATCTGGATGACTGGCTGATTTCAGCCCCATCCAGGGACCTTTTGCTAGAGGCTCTTTCCTTTACCCTGGACCTATTTATAGATACATAGACAGTGTCGTCAGATAAGGGCCTATGGCCCACCCAGTCTGCCCATTTGAGCTTGTAAGATCAGTTTATGTTTTCCTAGAAGTCTGTTGCCCCTTACCCCTGACCTCCAGAATTCCTTTATGTCTATCCCATGCATTCTTAAATCCCGTGATTGTTTCAGCCCCCACCACTTCCTCTGGCAGGGCGCTCTACTTGTCCACCACCTGTTCTGTGAAGAAATTCTTCCTCACGTTTCCTCTGAATTGCCCTCCCTCCAACATCATCCCATGCCCTCTAGTCCTGGAACATCTTTTTCACTTAAAAATAGTGTATTCCTGCACCCTGTTCCTCCCTGTAAGATACTTGTTTGTCTCTATCATATCCCCTCTCTCCCTCCTCTCCTCCAGGGAGTACGTATTCAGTTCCTTCAACCTGTCCTCATAGGACTTGTGATGCAATCCATGTATCATCTTTGTTGCCCTCCTCTGAACCTTCTCTACCCTGTCTATGTTCTTACATAGGTAAGGTCTCCAGAACTGTACACTGTGCTCCAGGTGGGGTCTCACTAGTGTCTTGTATAGTGGAATTATGACCTCCCTTTTCCTGCTGGTGATGCCCCTGCCTATGCATCCCAGCATCCTATTTGCTTAACCTGCTGCCTTGTCACACTGTTTCCCTACCTTGAGGTCATCAGAGATGATAACCCCAGATCCCTTTCCTGCTTGGTGCATGCTATATCCTCACCCCTCAGCTGATATATTGTGCCAAGGTTTTTGTGCCCCATATGCATTATCTTGCACTTCTTTGCATTGAATTTCAACTGCCAAACCCCTGACCATTCTTCAAGTTTCTGCAGGTCCCTTCTCATTCTGTCTACACCCTCTGGTGTGTCTACTCTGTTACAGGGTTTTGTGTCATCAGCGAACAGTGAAATTCTGCTTTCTAGGTCCTGCGAATGTTACTGATGAAGATGTTGAATAGAACCGTCCCAGCACTGATCCCTGTGGTACCCCACTGGTCACTCTTCCTCTGTGGATTGACAGCCATTTACCACCACCCTCTGTGTCCTGCCACCCAGCCAGTTACCTACCCACCATACTACTGTCCTGCCCACCCCATATTCCCCAGTTTGTGTAATAGTCTTCTGTGGCACAGTGTCAAAGGCCTTGCTGAAGTCCAGATAGGCCATATCCACTGCCCTCCCGATCACCTCCCTAGTCATCCAGTCAAAAAATTCAATGAGGTTGGTCTGACGCATGACCTCCCCCTGGTGAAACCATGCTTCCTTGGGTCCTGTAGTCCATTGACAACCAGATGTTCCACCAATCTCTCATTCAGTAGTGCTTCCATGATTTTCCCCACTACTGAGGTGAGGCTGACTGGTCTGTAGTTCCCCTCCTCTTTGTTCCCACTTTTGTATAAGGACTACATCTGCTGTCCTCCAGTCTTTGGGTACCTCCCTGTTTCCAGTGATCAGCTAAACAGGATAGCCAGAGTTCAGCCACCACTCTTAGTTCTTTTTCAGGACCCTGGGGTGCACCCCATCTGGTCCCATTATTTTATTAACTCTTATTACTTCCAGTTCCTTCAGGACCCTTTTCGTGTAAAGGGACTTGTGTCCATTTCTGCACCATTCTCGCCTTGTACTCCTTTTTCAGACCCATTACCTCCTCTTCCTCAGTAAAGACTGAGAAATACTTGTTCAACATGTCAGCTTTACTGTTGTCATCCTCCACACAGCCCCACCCTCCCTTCAGTCTCACTATCCCTCCTTTGCCTTTCTTTTCACTTATGTACCTGTAAAAGGTTTTGTCCCCTCTACCCACTGATTTTGCAATGTATTCTTCTGTTTGAGCTTTGGCTTCCCTTACTAACCTCCCTGCCTCCCTTTGCTTCTCCTGGTACTTCTCCCTATCCCCTTCTGCCTGTGTCTTTTTGTATTGCCTGAATGCAATCTTTTTGGCCTTCACTTTCTTTGCTACCTCTTTGGAAAACCATAATGGTCAGCCAACTTGGGATCATGGTCAATGTTCCCAAGTTATCTCTCATTCCTTCCCAGAATATTCAGTTTATTGGGGCAGTTCTGGATACCGTCCAGTGCAGAGCCTTCCTTCCTCCAGACAGGGTAGAGACCCTTATCCATCAGGCCTCCAAAGTGGCCTCTCTCAGGACCATCCTGGCCAGGGAAATCCTTTGCCTGTTAGGCCTGATGGTGGCCTCCATCACTACCATTCCCCTTGCAAGACTCCACATGAGAATTTCTCCATGGTCATTGCGGGTGAAGTGGGATGGATTCTCACAATCTTTCCTTGGGACTTCCTTTCCAGAACCCTGCACCAGTGGCCACCCTCACCATGGATACCTAGAATATGGGATGGGGGGCTCACCTCGAGGAACATCAAGCCCAAGGACTTTGGTCCAGCTTGGAGACTTCTCTCCACATCAATGTTCTGGAGCTCAGGGCGGTCCTGTACACGTTACAGGCCTTTCAGACCCTACTTCTGAAGGGAACATTGCTGATCCAAATGGACAATATATCAGTAGTTTGGTATGTCAACAAACAAGGAGGAACCCGGTCATACATCTTTGCAGAGAGGCGACCCGAGTGTGGAACTGGGCAGTCCAGCACCATCTGGTCCCGGTCGCTGTGCACATTCCAGGTGTTTCAAATGTCCTGGTGGACAGTCTCAGCAGAACTCGGACTCTCGCCCATGAATGGGAACTGCATCAGGAAGTGGCGGAATCCATCTTCCAAATTTGAGGGCGTCCGGAAATCGACCTTTTTGCCTCCCAATTCAATGCAAAACTTCCCAAGTTTGTCTCACTTGTTCCAGAGCAAGGTGCTTTTTGGAGCGACGCATTGTGTCTATCTTGGACAGGGAAATTTTTGTACGCTTTCCCTCCATTTCCCATTCTGCAGAGGGTTGTTCTCAAACTTCAAGCGGAGATGACAAGGATGATCCTCATCGCTCCTCTCTGGCCGAGACAAATCTGGTTCCTGCCACTACAACAGCACTCCAGGGAACCACTGGTTCCACTTCCACTGACTCAGGACCTCCTGACTCAGGATCAAGGCTGTCTAGTTCAATCCGGGGCTCAGGACCCTGCATCTTCATGCGTGGCTCCTGCAGACATAGCGATTTCTAGCTTTGGGGTCTCTTCCAGAGTCGCTCAAGTCCTCACCGAGGCCAGAAAACCATCCACCCATTCCACTTATGCCATGAAGTGGAAGCGGTTTTCTATTTGGGCGGCTGCTAAGGGTTTGAACCCCTTCTCCTGATCAGCTCCCCAAGTCTTGGAATACCTCCTTCACTTGTCAGACTCTGGTCTGTCCTATTCTTCTTTAAAGGTCCATATTTCTGCTATCTCTGTGTACCACGAGCTAGTGGATTGTAAACCCGTGGCTCAGTTGGAGGTCTCAAAGACTTTTCTGAAAGGGATCCTCCACCTGAAACCCCCCATCTGCAGCCCAACTCCACCCTGGGACTTGAACTTCGTCTTGGAAAAGCTCACCCTTCCTCCTTTCAAACCGGCTATGAGTTGTGATCTGCGCTTCCTGTCCTGGAAGGCACTTTTTCTGGTAGCCATCACATCAGCCTGAAGGATTTCAGAGCTTCACGCTCTAGTCTGTAAGGAGCCATACTTGATTTTCCATCAGGACCGGGCGGTCCTCAGAACGCATCCGAGGTTTCTTCCCAAGGTGGTGTCAGAAGCCACGCTGAACCAATCAGTAGAGCTTCTGGTTTATTAACCCTCCCCCTCTAACAAAGGTGAGGCACTCCTTCACACGATGCATGTCCATCGGATCCTCCGGTGTTATACCCACCGGACTAAAGAGTTTCACTCTTGCAACCAGTTGTTTGCTTCTTTTGCTATGAGATCGAGGGGCAAACCGGTTTCTAAGCAGGGCCTTTCCAAATGGCTAGGCAACTGCATTCTGTACTGTTACCAAAAGTACGATAAGCCTCTTCCAGATACCACTACAGGGTCATTCTACTAGAGGCATGGCTGCATCTGCGGCCTTCCTACGGAACGTATCTGCAGCTGACATTTGTGCTGCCGCTACTTGGAGTTCTGTCTACACCTTTACCAAACACTACAGTCTGGACATTGCTTCTAGGCAGAGGGCTGGCTTTGGCCTAGCCATCCTGCAGGGCCTTCTGTCCTAGACTGGGTCCTTTCAGGACCTCAGTTTTTTCCGTTGGAGTTAGTATTCCTCCTCCCTGGTTTCTCTCGGTCTCTCCATGGAGGGACTGCTTGGGACTCTGTCCTATATATGATGACCTACTGAAGGAAACATAGAAACATGGACTTTGACGGCAGATAAGGACCACTTGGACTACCTAGTCTGCCTATTTCTCTACCTACAGGATAGGCCACAGATCCTAGTTAACCAACAGCCTATTTCTTCATATCCCCTACAAGAATTGCCTTATGTCTGTCCCATGCATTCTTGAATTCTCTCACAGTTTTAGACCCCACAACCTCCTCAGGAAGGCTGTTCCATGCATCCACTACCCTCTCTGTGAAAAAATACTTCCTCATATTGCCCTGAACCACCCCCATCTTTAAATTGTGTCCCCTTGTTCTTGCACGTCTCTTTTCTGAAAGATGCTACCCTCTTGGACTTTGTTGATTCCACTGAGGCACTTAAAGTTTCTATCATGTCCCCCCTCCCTTCTTTCCTCAAGGGTATACATATTAAGTTCCTTTAGTCTCTCCTCATCCGGCTTCTCTTGCAGACCCTGCACCATTTTAGTTGCCCTCCTCTGGACTGCCTCTATCCTGTCTATGTCCTTGCGGCGATGGGGGTCTCCAGAACTGGATGCAGTACTCCAGATGGGTTCTGACCAACTGTCTGTACAGAGGGATAACAACTTCCTGTTTTCTGCTGGTTATGCCTCTCCCTATGCATCCCAGTATACCCCCAGCCCTCCCTACTGCCTTCTCACATTGCTTGCCTACCTTAAGGTCATCTGATATGACCACCCCCAGGTCCCTTTCCTTTTTTGTTGTTGTTACTACCCCCCACTGTGTAATCTTCCCTGGGTTCTTGTTTCCCAGGTGCATTATTTGCACTTCTTTGCACTGAATCCTAGCTGCCATCTTCTGACCATTCCTCCAACCTTGCCAAGTCCTTCTCATCCTTTCCACGCCTCTTTGTGTATCAACCCTGTTACAGATCTTTGTGTCATCTGCAAAGAGGCATACTTTTCCTTCCAGTCCCTCTGCAATGTCACTTATAAAGACATTAAAAAGGACTGGACCCAGTACTGAACTCTGCGGTACCCCACTAGCAACCCCTCTTTCTTCAGAGTGGACTCCATTTACAATTACCTTCTGTGTCCTGTTGCCCAGCCAATGTTTTACCCAGGCTACCACCCTGGGACCCACTCCAAGTCTGGTTAATTTGACTATTAATCTTTTGTGTGGGACTGTGTCAAATGCCTTGCTAAAGACTAGGTAGGCCATGTCCACAGCCCCTCCCTGGTCTACTACTTTGGTCACCCAGTCAAAGAAATCTATTAGATTCATCTGACATGACCTTCCCGCTATGAACCCATGCTGCCTTGGGTCCTGTGCCCCACTGGCCTCTAGGTACTCAACTATTCTTTCCTTCAGAAGTGACTCCATCACTTTCCCTACCACAGAGGTCAAACTGACAGGTCTGTAATTTCCTGCCTCTGTCTTGGTCCCACTTTTGTGAAGGGGAATCACATCTGCCTTCCTCCAGTCCTCGGGTACCACATCATCCTCCCATGATTTATTAAAAAGAGTAGCCAGTGGTTTCACTAGTTCCCCCCTTAATTCTTTTAGAATTCTGGGGTGAATTCCATCGGGCCCCATTGCTTTGTCCACCTTCAGTTTTAGGAGTTCTTGTAGAACCCTTTCTTCTGTGAAAGGGCTGGGATCAACCCCTATCAAGAGTGCTTCTGTTAATTGGATTAGGCACTTCCCCCTCCTCTTTTGTGAATACTGAGCAGAAATATTCGTTCAGTATCCCTGCTTTATCACTGTCCCCCTCTGCCCACCCACCATTCATTCTATTCAGCCTCACTGTCCCTCCCTTTGTCTTTCTACGCTCTCTGATGTACCTATAAAAGGTTTTATCC
The DNA here is from genome assembly GCA_016271365.2 of Neoceratodus forsteri. Taxonomy (NCBI): domain Eukaryota; kingdom Metazoa; phylum Chordata; order Ceratodontiformes; family Ceratodontidae; genus Neoceratodus; species Neoceratodus forsteri. The sequence goes on from JADMNL010000026.1 coordinate 118,199,933, forward strand.
CCCTTCTTAACTGAGTTGGCTATCTTTTCCTCAGTGTGGGCCTTTGCTATTCTGACTTCCCTCCCTGCTTCCTTCTGCCTTAACTGGTACAGCTCTCTGTTCTGCTCCTTCTGTGTTTCCTTATACTTCCTGAATGCTATCTTTTTCTCTTGAAGTAAGATAGTACAGTTACCTAGGAACTTACCATAACAGTAGATCTTTGAGAGCGGTTCCTTCAGTAGGTCTTATTTTTACCTCCCTCCCTCCTTCCCCTCATTTTATGTTTTTCAGGGACTCCAATTCCTGTTCGCTCCTGCTGCAAGGCTTCTTCCTGGCTCCGGCGGGAGAACTGGAGGGCGGGCGTGGGGACCACCCACTATATAAAGTCATGCTGACGTCAGTCACGTGACATCAGGTGGGCAGTCCCCCATCAGGTATTGCTAGAAAAGTCTGCCGTGCGGCCCGACGCCAGGTGGCGACAGTCCTATATATGTGATGACCTACTGAAGGAACCTTTCTCGAAGATCTACTGTTACGGTAAGTTCCTACGTAACTATACTTTTTTTCAACTTTAATGCATATCTCAGTCATTTTTTGGAATTTTGGCACCACATTTTCAACATGGGGTTTTTGGGACCCCTTCTCATGAATTCTGCCACTGTCATAGGGTTAATCGGCCCCGAAAGGTGATTTCACGGTCACTGCATGTAATCACCTTTCGGACCGATTAAGGAAATGACAGTGCCAGTATTCATCAGGTGGGCTCTCAAAGCCTATGTTGCAAAATTTGGTGGGAAAATAAAAAATGGTTGTTTTATATGCGCTATGAAAGTTGCTACTGCCATACCCTGTAACTTTGTGAATTTGCAATATTTTCAAAGGCAGATTTTCAAGATTGCCATTTTTCCATACCTCCTTGTGAACGCTACAGCTGTCATTTTTCACATCCTGGCCAAAATGTGTTTTTGCACTTCTGGCACAGAGTAGCATAGTCGCAGTGGGAAATCAGTGTCTGGGACGGATTATGAAAATGACAGTGACACTGTTCATTAGCAGAGGTCCTGAAATGCCTATGTTGATAATTTGATGCTGATACTCCATAAAATGACTGTGTTGCAAGCATGCATTGCGCAGTTTGCACGGACGCTAGTAAGTTCGCAAATTTATAATATTTTCACTCCAGATTTTCAACATTGCATTATTCTGCACCTCTTTATGAACAGTACAGCTGTCATTTTTCAGATCCTGGCCAAAATGTGTTTCGCACTTCCAGCACAGAATAGCGCGGTCGCTGTGGGAAATCAGTGTTCGGGACACATTAAGAAAATCACACTGACACTGTTCATGAGCAGAGGTCCCAAAATGCCTATGTTTAAAATTTTGTGATGAAAGTCCATAAAATGAGTGTGTTATGAGCGTGAGTTGTGCAGTTTCCATGCACCCTTGTAACTTTGCAAATTAGTAATATTTTCACGCCACATTTTCAACACTGGCATTTTTCCATACCTCCTTATGAACAGTATAGTTGTCATTTTTCACATTCTGGCTGAAATGTGTTTTCACACTTCCGGAGTACAATACTGCAGTTGCTGTCAGAAATCAGTGTTTGGGACAGATTAGGATCAAGCGAGTGAGAGAGGTGGAGTGACCAAGCTCAACTGAGCTCTGTCAGGACTGCTGTGGATTTCTTTGTGGGCAGGAAAAGGTGCCAATGCAGGCAGGAGCCCAGAACAAAAGAGCAGCCTGCAGCGCTGGGAGACACAGAATGAGCGAGTGAGGAAGGGGGAGTGAGTGAGCTCAACAGAGCTCTATCATGACTGCTGCAGATTTCTTTGTGGGCAGAAAAGGGCAGCAATGCATGCAGGAGCCCCATACAAAGGGCAGCCTGCAGCACTGGCAGAAACAGAACGAGCGAGTGAGAGAGGGGAGGGAGTGAGTGAGGTCAATGGAGCTCTGTTGGGACTACTGCAGATTTCTTTGTGGGTAGAAAAAAGTGCCAACAGAGGCAGGAGCCCAGTACAAAAGTGCAGCCTGCAGCACCAAGAGAAACAGAATGAGCGAGTGAGTGAGGGGGAGACATCGAGCTCAACGGAGCTCTATCATGACTGCTGCAGATTTGTTTGTGGGCAGAAAAAGGCGGCAATGCAGGCAGGAGCCCAGTACAAAAGGCCAGCCTGCAACGCTGGCAGAAACAGAATGAATGAGTGAGAGAGGGGGAGCGAACGAGCTGAGCAGAACTGTGTCAGGACTGTTGCAGATTTCTTTGTGGGCAGAAAAAGCCAACAATGCATGCAGGGGCCCAGTACAAAAGGGCAGCCTGCAGCAGCGGGAGAAACAGAACAAGTGAGTGGGGGGAGGGGAGTGAGCGAGCACAATGGAGCTCTGTCATGACTGCTGTGGATTTCTTTGTGGGCAGAAGAAGATGGCAACGCAGGCAGGAGCCAGGTACAATAGGCCAGCCTGCAGCGCTGGCAGAAACAGAATGAGCAAGTGAGGGAGGGGAGTGAGCGAGCTCAACGGAGGTCTATTGGGACTGCTGCAGGTTTCTTTGTGGGCAGAAAAAGGTGGCAACGCAGGCAGGAGCTCAGTACAAAAGGCCAGCCTGCAGCACCGGCAGAAACGGAATGAGTGAGTGACAGAGGGGGAGTAAGCAACCTCCACGGAGCTGTGTCAGGACTGCTGCAGATCTCTTTGTGGGCAGAAAAAGCCGCCAATGTAGGCAGGAGCCCAGTACAAAAGGGCAGCCTGCAGCAGCGGGAGACACAGAATGAAAGCGAATGAGGGGAGGGGGAGTAGGTAGAGCTCAATGGAGCTCTGTTGGAACTGCTGCAGATTTCTTTGTGGGCAGAAAAAGGCAGCAATGCATGCAGGGGCCCAGTACAAAGGGCAGCCACAACAGCGGGAGAAACAGAACGATCGAGTGAGAGGGGGGAGTGAGTGAGCGAGCTCAATGGAGCTCTATTGTGACTGCTGCAGATTTCTTTGTGGGCAGAAGAAGGCGGCAATGCAGGCAGGAGCCCAGTACAAAAGGGCAGCCTGCAGCACCTGCAGAAACAGAATGAGTGAGTGAGAGAGAGAGGGAGGGAGTCAGTGAGCTCTGTCGGGACTGCTGCAGATTGCTTTGTGGGCAGAAAAAGGCACCAACAGAGGCAGGAGCCAACTACAAAATGGCAGCCTGCAGCGCCAGGAAAAACAGAATGAGCGAGTGAGACAGGTGGAGTGAGTGACCTCAACAGAGCTCTGTCGGCACAGCTGCAGATTTCTTTGTGGGCAAAAAAAGGTGCCAACGCAGGCAGAAGCCCAGTACAAAAGAGCAGCCTGCAGCAGTGGGAGACACTGAACAAGTGAGTGAGGGATGGGGAGTGAGTGAGCTCAATGGAGCTCTGTTGGGACTGCTGCAGATTTCTTTGTGGGCAGAAAAAGGCAGCAATGCATGCAGGGGCCCAGTACAAAAAGGCAGCTTGCAGCAGCGGGAGAAACAGAATGAGCGAGTGAGAGAGGGGGACTGAGCGAGCTCAGTGGAGCTCTATCGTAACTGCAGCAGATTTCTTTGTGGGCAGAAGAAGGCGGCAGTGCAGGCAGGAGCCCAGTACAAAAGGGCAGCCTGCAGCACTGGCAGAAACGAAATGAGTGACTGAGAGAGGGGGAGTGAGCGAGCTCAACGGAACTCTGTCGGGACTGCTGCAGATTGCTTTGTGGTCAGAAAAAGACACCAACAAAGGCAGGAGCCCAGTACAAAAGACCAGCCTGCATCACTGGCAGACACAGAATGAGCGACTGACAGAGGGGGAGTGAGCAACCTACACGGACCTGTGTCAGGACTACTTCAGATTTCTTTGTGGGCAGAAAAACCACCAACAGAGGCAGGAGCCCAGTACAAAAGTCCAGCCTGCAGCGCAAGGAGAAACAGAATGAGTGAGTCAGAGAGGGGGAGTGACCCACCTCAATGGAGCTCTTGTCGGGCCAGCGGCAGATTTCTTTGTGGACAGAAAAGGGTGTCAATGCAGGCAGGAACTCAGTACAAAACAGCAGCCAGCAGCACTGGGAGACACAGAACAAGTGAGTGACAGAGGGCCAGTGAGCGAGCTCAATGGACCAATGCAATCAACATTCGGCATTGACAAATGCTTGTTTTTAGACGACACCCTCTCCTCTAACAACACATGGACTAAAATAAAATATGCAGGAACAGGGTTACTGACAGAAAAGGTCATGATGGAAGTTGGAGTCGGACAAGGATGTATGTTGGCACCAACACTATTTAATAGCTATATAGATGATATAACTGTTTGCTCTTGATGAACCAGATTTTCATGTACCAAAACTAGGTAGAAGAATTTCAGTGTTAGCATACGTGGATGACTTGGCAATATTATCCACTAGTCAGTTGGGTCTCTAAACAGCCTTAAACAAAATGGAAATATTGTGGGTGGGATATCCAGACTGCGCCAGGCAGGGGTGCAAGCCTGGGTGCAGCACAACTGGGTTGAGTCAGGGCATGGTCCAGGCGATATTCAATGGTGCTGCGCCATGGCTCAGCACCGTTGAATATGGCACTGAGGGTGCATGCACTGCACACGGCACAGTGACATTGCACCAGCACGAGTGGCAGAAGGGGAGCAGGGGGATGCGGCAGTGCAAGAGTGGTTGCACTAGGCGCATCTACCGCAATATTCAGCACTAGGCATGCAAATGAGACCATTATGCATGCAAGGCGCAAATGGGGCCATTTGCATGTCATTATGGCCCCATTTGCATGCAGTGCGCTGATCCCTGGTGACTTGTGCCTGGCGCCCTGCCAGGCTGCAGCCTCCGGGGACTGATGCCCCCCTGCCCCTCGGCGGGCTCCTCTCCCCTTCACCTGATCATGGGCATGTGAAAGTGGAAGCTCTGGTGGTCCAGTGGACCGATCGCCATCACCCGATCACGGGCATGAATTGACATACTCCCTGGTGGTCCAGTGGACCGCTATCCCTTGCCCAATCACGGGCATGAATTGAAATACTCCCTGGTGGTCCAGTGGACTGCTATCCCTGACCCAATCATTGGCATGAATTGAATTACTCCCTGGTGTTCCAGTGGACTGCTATCCCTTGCTTGATCGTGGGCATGAATTGAATTACTCCCTGGTGGTCCAGTGGACCGCTATCCCTTGCCCAATCATGGGCATGAATTGAATTACTCCCTGGTGGTCCAGTGGTACCCCTCTCCCCACCCACCCACTGGGTCCTCTGCCACCCTGCACCCCCTGGTCCAGCGAGTGGCAGCTCCTGCTCCCACAAGCCACTCAGCTGCCCACCGACTGAAAGCATGCAGTAGGGCTGTCGCCTATTGGTCCACTGTGCCAGGCAATGGGCATCTGAACCATACAGTACTACAGTCCGATTGTGAATGAGCATTCATTCACATTAGGGGACAGTGATACAATATGTCTGTGCGCTTGTCCCATGCAGTGGACCAATAGGCGACAGCCTACTGTATCTACAGTCAGTGAGCAGGCAGCGGGTGGCTTACAGGTGGGGAACTGCCACCTGCCGCTGACTGGAGGGGTGAAGGGTGGCGGGAGACTCAGTGGAGGTGGGTGGGGAGGGGATACCACTGGACCACCAGGCTGTTTGTCAAATGCCCATGAGCGGGCGATGGGGAACGGTCCACTGGACCACCAGGGATTATTTCAATACATGCCCACGATTGGGCAAGGGGCATGGGGGCACACCACTCCCTGGGCAGGGGGCATGGAGCCAGTGGTTTGGGAGGTCGGGTGGCCACCCACGGCAGGCAGCTGCTGTGTTGCACCCAGCAATATGGCAGCTCGACTGTGGGTGTCCCCGACTTGTTCCCTGTTTGTACGGGCATTACATTGCACCCTCCTGAGTGGCACAAGGTGGGGTTGTGCCTGCATATGCGCCGCACATCCCGGGCTAAATATCAGGATGTGTCACATATGCATGGGCACGCCCCCTGTACCGCATACATTACAGGTGCGCCCCGGCGCATCGGGGTTGCACAGCCCAATGCGACCATTTAAATATCACGTTGGGGTGCATTGGTGGGTTGCGCCATGCACAGCTCCTTTGAATATCCCACCCTATGTTTACAACACAATTTACAATCTAATACAAGGAAGACAAAAGTTATGGTTTTTGGAAGTAAAAAGAAATACAGGAAACAATCTTCTGGGCACTAAACTGGATTTTGTAAACAAATTCCCATATTTGGGAGTGACCTTTTCAAAAAATCAGAAGTGGAATAAGCATATACAAACTTGTGCTAAGAAGTTGCATAATTCAGTAAAGGCACTGAAGAGATTCAATCATTTGTATGGTGGTAATACTATTATGCCAATGATAAAAGCAATAAATGCAAAAATAATAAACCAAGCATTGCATAAAGCAGAAGTTTGGGGGTAGAACATTCAAATAAGATTGAGGGCATAATAAACAAAACATACAAACAAATATTAAGAATCCCTAATAGTGTACCCAGTACATTGGTTAGAACCCAACTGGGTCAAACAAGCTTCCAGCATATGGTACAAACTAGACTGATAAATTACTGGATTAAAATAACATTGGAAAATGAAAACTCCATACTAGGAAAGTGCTTAAAAGAGAAAGAGCAGCTTCTTGTACATAATAATACAGGATGGCTGAAAACAATTCAAAGAATATTAGGAAATAATGGTTTAAATGATCTGCTGACCTGGGTAAAGCAAAAGATACAGCTCAATGCTGCATATATAAAATGCATTTCTGATATAATAAAGAAAGGATCACAGGAAACAGACGTAAGGGCTAGTAAAACATTGAAGGTCACCACACGGTTAATCAATAACACAAAAGAACATTCTTTGAAACCCTACCTATAAATAGTAAAGAAACCTGACTATAGAAGTATAATCACGCAATACAGATTTGAAGTATTTCTGAGTAACAGTATCGAATCGAGATATCATGAAGAACAAAATATAACAATGAATTGTTACTGTCAGCTGCAAGAACCGGAAGATTTAAAGCACGTGGTGCTAAGATGCCTCTGAGCAAGCTCGAGTCAAAAGAATAGGGAAGTTTATTGGGTCATTATAGATACCAAGTAGGTATGTATTAGACCTGCTATTTATTTTATTTATTGTATTCTAGGGAAACCCAGTGTTTTAACTCAGAGAACTCTGAAATCCTCAATAATCTGGCAATGTATCTAGGTGAAGCCTGGAAAATCAGGAAAAAATGTATACAATTGTATACAAGATTTCTTAGTTTAACAAGTAACAGTGTAAGTAAGCAATAACCCACGACAGGGTGTGAGTTTATTGGGGATTAATCAACACCTGGGTGCATTGCGAGGGCAGGGAGGCCGCGGGCTAGGCGTCCTCACAGCACACGGGGCGTTGATTAATCCCCACTAAATGCACACCCTGGAGTGGGTTATTGTGCTTATAACATGGGCCACATATCAACAGAAATGGACTAAAATTTGTGCATTAGAAGGACAAAAACAGTGGGGACTACTTAGAGTTCCTACACTAGTTTTGGCCACAGTACCACATCCATGTGTGTTCTGCCACATGAAAATAGTCCTTGTTACAGAGATGTTTGGTACAGAGGCTAACATAGTAGTATCAAGGGGCCACCAAACTTTTTCTTCTGGTCCCTCAACTACACGGTCAGATACTACTGTGTGTCCTGGTCCTTCACACTGCATTCTCTCTGTGTTTTACCTAACAGTCAAACAGTGTTGAACATCTGCAGTGCCACACAGACACACATTGTGATGATCATCAGGTTTGCTCCATGCTGTTACTAGTGCGCTGAATACACAGAACATTGAGAGACACACAGAAAACAAAAAAACGCAACTCACTACTGCGGCTTCTAGTTCTCATGCTTGACTGGGTCGTAAACATACCAGGATACACTATCTACAGGAGGGACAGGGAGGGTAAAAGAGGAGGAGGAGTAGCTCTTTACATAAGAGAAGGAATAAAAGCAACAGAACAAAAAGGTAAACAGGGAGGAGAAGAAGCACTGTGGGTAAATTTGGAGACAGGCAATGGCACCACAATCTGCACAGGGGTTGTATACAGACCCCCTTCTCAGGGGTAGGAAATGGACAAGGAAATGATAGAAAATATACTTAGAATGGCAGAAAAAGGGGAGATATTGCTGATGGGTGATCTGAATATGCCAGATGTTAGCTGGAGTGCAGTTGCAGCTGCCACTTCGAAGAGTGGAGTTATTCTAGATGCCCTACAGGGGGCATGCCTTAGACAACTAGTATTGGAGCCCACTTGAGAGGGAGCAATATTAGACTTGCTTCTCTCAAATGGAGATGGAGAGAGGATCACAGATGTGAAGTGGTAGCCATCTGGGAACTAGCGACCATTGAACAGTATGGTTCACAATAAACACAGCACAGAGTCAAAGCCATACAAAGACAAAAGTACTGACTTTAGGAGGGCTGACTGCAAAATGGGTGAGTGCCTAGGAATGCACTAGCAAATGGGCGGGAAGGAGGGGTGGAAGAACAATGGGAAATAATAAAAACTGCCATCACAGAGGTAACGAGCCTTTGTGTGAAGCAAATAAACAAAATAAAACGATGTAAGAAACCACTATGGTTCTCAAAGGAAGTGGCAGTGAAGGTTCAAGAGAAAAAGAAGGCATTCAGGAAGTACAAGGAATCGCAGAAGGAGCAGGACAGAGAACTGTATCAGTAAAAGCAAAAGGAGGCTGGGAAGGCAGTCAGAACAGCAAAGGCCCAAACCAAGGAAAAGATAGCCAACTCAGTTAAGAAGGGGGATAAAACCTTTTATAGGTACGTCAGGGAGTGAAGGAAGACCAAGGGAGGGATAGTGAGGCTTAATAAAGGGCAGGAGGGTGGGCAGAGGAGACTGTGAAAAGGCAGAGATACTAAACAAATATTTTGCTCAGTATTTACAAATGAAGAGGGAGGTGCATAAAACAAACAGTAGAAACAGTCTGGATACAGAAGTTGATACCAGCCCATTTACAGAAGAAAGGGTTCTGAAAGAACTCTTAAAACTGAAGGTGGACAAAGTAATGGGGCCTGATTGGATTCATCCCAGAATTCTAAAGAACTAAGGGTAGAACTAGTGACACCACTGACTACCCTTTTAACAAATCATGGGAGGATGGGGTGGTACCCGAGGACTGGAGGAGGGCAGATGTGATTCCCTTCACAAAAGTGGGAGCAAGGCAGAAGCAGGAAACTACAGACCTGTTAGTTTAACCTCAGTGATAGGGAAAATGATGGAATCACTTCTGAAGGAAAGAATTGTTGAGTATCTAGAGGCCAGAGGGCACAGGACCCTAGGCAGCATGGATTCACAGCGGAAGGTCATGCCAGATGAATCTGATAGATTTCTTTGACTGGGTGACCAAAGTAGTAGATCAGGGAGGGGCTGTGGACATGGCCTACCTAGACTTTAGCAAGGCATTTGACACAGTCCCACACAAAAGATTAATATACAAGTTAGCCATCCTGGGAGTGGGTCCCAAGATGACAGCCTGGGTAAAGAATTGGCTGGAGAATAGGATACAGAGAGTAATAGTAAATGGAGTCCACTCAGAAGAAAGGAAGGTTACTAGTGGGATACCGCAGGGTTCAGTATTAGGACCGGTCCTCTTCAATGTCTTTATAAGCGACATTGCAGAAGGACTGGAAGGAAAAGTATGTCTCTTTGCAGATGACACAAAGATCTGCAACAGAGTTGATGCACAGGGTGGGGTGGAAAGGATGAGAAGGGACTTGGCAAGGTTAGAGGAATGGTCAAATTTATGGCAGCTTAGATTCACTGCTAAGAAGTGCAAGGTAATGCACCTGGGAAACAAAAACCCAGGGAAAGAGTACACAATGGGGGATGAGATACTAACAACAACAAAAATGGAAAGGGACCTGGGGGTAGTCATATCAGATGACCTAAAGGTGGGCAAGCAATGTGAGAGGGCAGCAAGGAGGGCTGGGGGATACTGGGATGCATAGGGAGAGGCATCACCAGTAGAAAACAGAAGTTATTATTCCTCTGTACAGACAGCTGGTGAGACCCCATCTGGAGTACTGTGTGCAGTTCTGGAGACCCAATCTCCAAAGACATAGACAGGATGGAAGCTGTCCAGAGGAGGGCACTAAATGGTGCAGGGTCTGCACTGGAAGACATATGAAGAGAGACAAAAGGAGCTTAATATGTATAGCCTCGAGGAAAGGAGGGAGAGGGGGACATGATAGAAACGTTCAAGTACCTCAGGGGAATCAACAAAGTCCAAGAGGGTAGCATCTTTCAAAAAAAGAGGTGTGCAAGAACAAGAGGGCACAATTTGAAGATGGGGGGCAGCTCAGAGGTCATTTAAGGAAGTATTTTTTCACAGAGAGGGTTGTGAATGCATGGAACGGCCTTCTGGAGGAGGTTGTGGAGTCAAAATCAGTGGTGGAATTCAAGCATGCATGGGACAGTCATAAGGCAATTCTAGGGGGTGGGGGTAGGAAGAAGTAGGCTGCTGGTTAACTAGGATCTGTAGCTTATCCAGTAGGTAGGGAAATGGGCAGACTGGGTGGGCCAAGCGGTCCTTATCTGCCGTCAAATTCTATGGTTCTATGTTTCTGTGCTGTCTGATGAGTTCTGTGCTCCCCCAATCATGCTGCACTCTGTGTCGCTTGGTCTGATGCTCTCTCTCTCTCTCTCTCTCTCTGTCTTATGTGGCTGTATTCTGGTATTGCGAGGTCAAGCAATGAAGTATGCAGTGCCTCACATACTCAGAAGAATGGAACAGCACATTAGAGGCTCTGAACGGGACGCAATGCTCTGTTACACAGGGTAGCACCTCACGCTTCCAACAACACTGCTCCTTGACAGTACGAGGGATCGGGGGGGTGAAAAGTGGAGCAAATCTCACTTGTAGTGTTGTCCGCTACCTTTACAGATTTTCCTGTCTCTCTACAGAATGCTGATGTACGTTTATATTCTTAGTTGGTCACGGTACATGCTCACCGTGTCCAACTTCAGCTGGGACTGACAGTGTCCACTAGGTGGGTGGGTGGCCAAGGTCTATCCCTAAGTGGGGAAAAATATGTCAGATGCTGCTTTCTGAACACAGTGTGAGATAATTAGTTCAGACACTGCTATTTTTTTCCAACGTGACTTATCACCACATCCACTTGGTGTAAAAATATGAGGAATTAATGAATGGTCATGTGCTGAATACTAGCCAATCACTTGTGCGAAACACAGATTCACATGTTATAATAAGTAATAATTTCTGATTGGTTAGGAATATACTTTCTCAGGGTCTTTTAAGTGCAATAATTTATAGTGCAATAAGCATTAACCTCAGGTTGGTCAGGAATCCACTCTCTCATGGTCTCTTTTTGTCAAAAGTATATTTATAAAAAATATATGTGAAACCTTTTATATTTCTTCATTTATTTGTTATGAATATTGTTGTGCATAAAATGCAATGTATATGGAAATGTTGTATATCCTTTTTAACCCTTTTTGTAATGGCAATTCTGCCTGAACAAATAAACCTAAACTTGAAACTTGAAACACAGGTTCTCAAGCAATGTAAGTTCCTGAAAGACAAGGGAGAGGGGTTATGTTAATGATTGTGTGTTTGACTGAAAGAAAAAAGCGAGAGGAAACCAACAACCTAAGTCTACCCTTAAAGATCAATGGCAACCATTTTACACATTGTTTAAAAAAGCCTAAAAACGTCTGAATTGAAGTCACTATGTTGTGAGTAGTGTTTCCTGAAAATGTCATGCTATTTGGTTTTGTGGTTTTCTTTAAATCAGCATTTAATAATCTGTTCTGCACTAACTGAAAACAGGCTGTTTCTGTCCCTCTGACTGCGTCTGGGAGAGTGATGACATCATATTGGACTAGGATACAGCTTCAGCAGTGTAAGTACCTGCTTGACTAGCGAGCTGTTAACTTCCCAAGTAGAACAATCTGTGAGGTAATTGTTTGCTGTCCAGGGTGTTTACAAACTTAGTCTCTGGTGTTTGTTCAGATGAATTAGCTGAAATCCACATTTTGTTCTTCTAAAGAGCTGATCATTTGAGTGTCAGTGCTGAACTGAAGTGGTGTGCATTTGAGAAATCAGCTTATCTGCATCACAGCTGATGCCATTCTTTCTTATCAAAACTGTGTTTTTTTCTAGCTAAATAACACTGGGTTGTTTATTTACTGGATATAAAATAAATCTAAAGGTTGTTAATTAATACAAGTAGTTTGATGTAGCATCAATAAACAGGTATATGTAAGAACACTTTTTCTTCTTCCCAGATTGACTAACAGGTGCCTTCCACACTCTGCTATTTCAGGCATATGTACAATATGAACTCACAAATTTCAGTTATTTGATGGTTTCTGTGTGAAAATATATAATGTATAATTAGAAACCGTGTATAACATCCTGATGCCCCTTGTTTCCTGCACCATAGTTGAGGCAGCTGCACTCTGATGCCCTGTCCTCTGCCCCAAGCCCTCTGTCTCTTGCCCCACATTCAAGGCCACTGCATCCTGCTTCCCACTATCTTCTCCCACACAGTTGGAGTTGCTGCACCCTGTTGCCCACCATCAGTCTGAACAGTCAGGGCTGCTGCATCATGGTTCCTCATGCTAGAACATTTGGGGTTGTTGCAACCTGCTATCCACTGTCCCCCAAACCCACAGTTGGGGATATTGTACCCTACTGCCCCTTGTTCCCATCTCCAAAGTCAGGGCTGCTGAGCTCTGCTATACCCTACGGTCCATTGCATCTTGCCTCTACCTTGGGGCTGCTGCATTATGCTGCGCCATGCCATCAAAGGTGGTGCTTTTGCTTCACCCTGTTAACCACATCCAGCATCCCAAATGAGCAGGGCTACTGCACTATGAGCATCCCATCCTACAGTCAGGGCTGCTGTACCCTGATGCCCCCATGTCCTGCCCCACCGTCAAGGCTTCTGCACCATGCTGTCCACAGTCCCCTACTACCATAGCCATGGCTGTTGCACCCTGCTCCTGACTACTCAGGCAGGGCTGCTGTGGTCTGCAGTGTCCTAGAGACCCTTACCTCTACAGTTAGGGCTGGTGCACCATGTTGCCAATTGCCACAAGAGTTAGGGCATCTGCTGCCCCCTGTCCTCTACCCCCAAAGTTGTGTCAGTTCCACCCCCAGGTGTGGCTGCTGCATCCTGTCCCACAGTTTGGGCTGCTGTACCCTAATGCTTCCCTTGTCTCCTGACCAAACAGTTGGGATTTCTGAACCTTAATGCTCTCTGTTCTTCACCCCCATAACACAAGATGAAATCATTTTTCTGTTTTTTTCTATTGGGCAGTGCAGCAAACAAATCTGACTTTGGTGGCAGGGGGCAGCATGGTGCAGCAACCCTAACTGCGGAGTCATGGGGCTGTGGAGGAATTGGGCTGTAGGGTGCAAGAGGGTACATCAGCCCTGACTGTGCAAACAGGAACAGGGTGCTGCAGCTCTGGCTATGGTGGCAGGAGACAGACTACAGCACGGTGAAGAAGCCTTGATTGTGGGGCAGAACGTGGGGGGGGCCAGCAGGGCACAGCAGCCCTGACTGTGGGATGGGAAGTGCATGGTGCAGCAGCCCTGTCCATTTGGGAAAATGGGATGTAGGTAGCAGGGTGCACTAAAAGCCCCACCTCTGGTGGCATGGGCATCATGGTGCAGCAGCCCCAAATGTGGAAGCAGGAGGCATGGAATTCTAATGTGTGAAAGTGCACAGCAGCCTCAACTGTGGTGACAGGAATGGGGAACAGGGTGCAGTGGCTCTGATAGAGGGGTTGGGGGACAAAGGGCCACAGCAGGGTGCAGTAACCTTAATTGTTCAGGTAGGGGGCAGCAGGGTACTGAGGCCCTGATTGTTCAGGCAGGATATGGGGCAACAGGGTGCAGCAGCCCTGACTCTATGGGACAAGAGAGTGGGCAGCAGGATGCAGCATCCTTGAATTTGGGGCAGGGGGCATGGGGGGCAGGCGACATGGGGCAGCAGAGTGCTGCTGCCTCAACTGTAGGTAGGAGATGGGGGCATCAGGATGCCATGTAGTGTTTCTAGTTATATATATGCATGATGTATTTTAACTCATAAACCATCAAAGAACTGAAATGTGTGAGTTAGTACATGTGCCTGAAATAGAGTATGACAGGCACCTGTCTGTCAATCTGAGAGGAAAATAATGTTATAATGTATGGTAAGTGCCTATTAACCACCATAATCAGCAGTCACATAGCTTTGTTATGCACTGTTTAGAATTTTAAAAGTTTTAAAAGTTGTTAACCACACTTCGGAACTTCCAAACAGTGGCATAACAAAAAAGAATGCACCAGAGTTCCATAATTCTCACTCATAGAATGCAAACAGGTTTTTTTGACTATACACTATAAAAGATAATGGCTGGGGATCGGGTGACAACCATGCTGAAATCACCTCTCATGGTTGCTAGGGCTACAGTAAACCTCTCGAGCTGTGCTCTTGAGGTTTACCATGTTGCCCTAGCAACCACTCAAGGTGATTACAGCATGGTTATCACCCGATCCCCAGCCATTATCCTCTATGTTACATGAACCTATTTATTGAGACTACATCAAAAAGACAAACAACTTGTATGAACTAACAAACTTTAAACTTATTTTATATCCATTAAATAAACAACCCAGTGTTATAGCTAGAAAAAAAGAGTTTTGATGAGAAAGAACTGCCAGCAGCTGATACAGATATCATTATGCATACCACTTCAACATAGCACTGAAACTCAAATGATCAGCTCTTTAGAAAAATAAAATGTGGATTTTCAGCTAATTCATCTGAACAAACACCAGAGAATGAGTTTGTGAAAACGCTGGACAGCAAACAATTACCTCACAGATTGTTCTAATTGGAAGCTAACAGCTTGTCAGTCAAGTAGGTACTTACACTGCAGAAGCTTTAGCCTAGTCCAATATGATGTCATCACTCTCCCAGGCTCAGTCAGAAGGACACAAAGAGCCTGACTGTTTTCAGTTAGGGCAGAACAAGTTAACAAATGCTGTTTTAAAGCAAAACAACGAAACCAAATAGCATGTAATTTTCAGGAAACACTACTTATGACACTGGGACCTGAATTCAGGCTTCTTTGGGCTTTTCTGAAACAATGTGTAAAATGGTTGCCATTGATCTTTAAGAGATTGGGGCCTGAACAGCACACCAATAGTGAATCCAAGGGGAACTCACCATTTTTTTTTTTTTTTTTAGGAGACACCCTCTCCTCAGAAGAAGAGGAGAGTCCAGCTCAGTATCCCAGACACAGCCAAAGAATACCTGTACAATTCAAACCCCAAACAAATGGAGAAAGCGGGGCACAAAAAGCCAACATACAGTTGAAGACCAGATGCCAACAACAGGGAAAAGTGAAAAGCAGGGGGCAAGAACAGACATCAGTAATGGAGGAAAATAATGCAATCAATCTGTCCTCCTGTGGACTGACAGATGCTGAGAAAGCTGTTTCAAACTGGTGTCCCAGATCTGTGCCCACACATTACCTGAATCACAGATACCAAAATCAGTCTTCACATATTTCCAAGAGTGCTTAATCTTATAGTATTTTTTGCAACTATGGGGAGGGGCAACCAGGAGTTGACATCACTAGCCACTGCTAACATGAGCACTGCCGCAAAAAGTGATGCATTGAATGTTTCTACATGTAGCCATGTGGACACTCGGGAGTTATCTTCAGAACCATTTAAGACTTAATCACACTCTTATTTCACTGATTAATTCAACTGGGAGTTTTCTTAAAAGCTCGTGAGCAGATTTTAAGTAATTTAGTTAATAATAGTGACAGGAATCATTTTGTGAATGTGACATCTATGGAGTATGGGGCAATCCACAACTTATAGTCTAATCCTGAAATCATCATAAAACTTCCAGAAAAGGGAAGCAGTGTAGTGGTCATTCACACCTCGGATTGTGTGACCGAGAAGAACAACGGTAAGCAAATATTAAGTCCTACTACTAAACATAGTTCATTGACCCCACACTTCCCTTCAAAAACATGGTAAATTCACGTGTGATTACTGCATGGGGAAAGGGGTGTAACTGATGATAATATCAAAGATTTTCTCATTACTCCCTTCCCATTAGGACCTATGACCTATGTACTTCCCAAAGCGCATAACAGCGTGCAGTCCCCACCTGAATACCCACACATTTTGGGAATTAGTTCACTGTCTGAGCCACTATCCAAATATTTGTATTTTTTCATTCAACCATGTGTTAGAGGGCTCGGATCATATCTCAGAGACTACACAGAAACACTTAACATTTTGAAGGCTATGTATGTCAAAGAAACAAATATTCTGTTCACTCTGTGTGGAATCTTTGCATGCAAACATTCCATATGATGAGTAACTCCTGGCTCTGAAAAATGTTTTGGACCAATGTGGGAAAAGTCCCACCTCCCTTGAATGTTTAGCGCAATTATGTAGAATGGTCCTTGAGTTGAATGCATTCATATCTGGGGCGGAAAACTTTGTCTCCAAGTAAGAGGAACAGTGATGGGGACGACCTTTGCCCCTTACATCACTAATTTACACTTGGGAAAATGGGAAGACACATTTGTGAATAACCAATAAGCTAATCGCTTTTTAAGTAAGCTTTCCCTTTGCTGGTACTTTATTGATGATGTCCTGATGGTGTGGTGGGGATCCATGAAGAAACTGCTCCAATGTCCAGTTCTTGGTATGAACCACTTCTAACTTGAAATTTCCTGTTACCTACAACATGGAAACCATTGCCTTCCTGAACATTAGGATTTTGAAAAATCAAGAACATGGAGTTCACACTGGCATCTTCATAAAATCAACTGACAGGAGCACAGTACTTAATGCTAGTTCCTGTTATCTCCCCAACACACATACCATCAGGAACATTCCTGTGGGTCAATCTTTAAAAATTCACAGAAATTGTGATATTGATGAAGTCTTTCACTAATAAGCAGATGTCCTGAAAACATTTGTAGAGCAAGGTAAAGGGCCAATAATATAGAGAGGGATAATCTCTTAGTTCGTAGGACTCAGTTAAGGAGGGGTGGTGATCACCTGAACTTTGTTACTACATTTAATACCAGAGCAGGAGAGTTTAAAAGCATTGTTAGAAAGCGTTGGGTGGCTTCTGCAAACAGAATCTAGGCTGCAGCAGTTTGTTCAGAAACCACCAAGGATGGTCTATAGAACACCTTAGAACACTAGGGACTTTGTAACAAGAAGCTTGCAGCCTATTCCCTCATCACAACCTACTTGGTAACTCCCTTGTTGCCTAATGGTACTCATCACGGTGGATAATGCAAGTACTACAGAGTAATTAACCCCTACCAGTAACTTTGTGGATCCCAGTACAGGGCAGTCACTTAACATAGCCCGATTCATCGACTGCGACATGACCCACATTGTGTATCAGGCCAAATTCCTTTGTGGAGCCTATTACATGAGGCACACCAAGCAGAAATTTAAGGAGTGAGTAGATGACCATATGAGGGCCATCTCACATGATAACCTCAAGTTGGCCTTCGCTGCTCATCTGATTAGTACTGGTAGTAATGGTACCCATGGCTGGTCCTTTGTTGGCATTTAAAGGGTTATAGCTGGATCACAGGGTGGGGATTTGGAAGCCTTATTGTCCAGAATGGAATTATTCTGGATTTTTAAACAGAAGTCTACTTTACTGCCAGGTCTTAATGATAAATTTGAACTGGCACCGTTCTGAGAAAATAAATTTGCCATTTAAGTAACCTCGATATAGAATAGAAGCCTTGTAACTAATGTTTTGTTATTTTGTTACAAATTGGTTCTTTTAAAATGATGAGAGACAGCATCTATGAGAGTGAAAGAGCATTATGCTCGATACCCTTACGCTTTGTACTTTTTCCAATCACCCTCACCTTCCCACCACTTCCCCTCTCATTCTACTCCTTCCCCTCCCCGCATATATCCCCCATCAGCCTTCCCCTTCCACTGAAAGGAGACCTCGGTATTAAACAGTGTTTGGGTTCCAAGCTGGCCTTCCATTGAAGCCCTTACATGCAAAATGATTGTATTCATTCTCGGCAGATGCACCTGCCAGTGCTCTAGAAGCATAAAGAGCATCTATGTAACTATCACTGTGGCTAGACTGAAACTTATGTTGTATGAGGATTTACACCTTTACTGTAGCCAGCTGCTAGCATAGTATAGAGGATAATGTATGGTCCTCTATCGGTAACCGGTCTGTTAACCATGGAGAGGTTGCCAGGGCAATCGTGTAAACCTCGAGAGGTTTACGTCGCCATGGCAACCTCGAGACAGTTAACAGTAACCAGTTGCCGATAGAAGGACCACACATTGTTTTTATAGTGTATGGTCCCAAGAAAAAGGGAAAACAGCTCCTTACTTTTCAAAATGGAGTCACTGCCACAGCCATTCAGTCCTAGCCTTACCGCTGCGTGCATTCTTCGGTTCCTGAGTGTAAAAAAAAAAGTGTGTACATGCGCAGACCAATCCTCATTGTTAACCTATCAATGTGACGTAACATCGATAGGTTAACAACATTACTACATCACATTGATGGTATAACAACCTTAGGAAATGATGATTTCCTAAGGTTAACAGCGTTCTACCATGCATTATAATTGTGTTGTATTAGCATTTACTACAGACAGCAAGTAACTGCATTTTATCTGTGAAAATATGACATGTTTTTAACTTCACTTTTTACCTTCACTTTCTAGTAACGTTTTGGTAAAAATGCATGATTTGCACATTGTAGTGAAGGTACAACTATGCATGTACAGCACAGGTGTGCCTGTACTTTTTACAATTAGAACTATAAAAGGCTACCTGTAGCTGGCCCAGTGGCACAGAGGACTGAGGTGCTTAGGGTGCCTTACCTCTCCAATGCTGATGTCCCAAGTTTGGGAATGAGCTTGGGCTGTCAGTGGTAGGCTGTGGGGTGGGGGGGCTTTGACAGCATCAAGTGGCCGCCTGGCAGCACTCCTCTCTCAGACTGGGGAGGTGAGTCTTCCCAGCTCTTTACTGCCACCAAGTTGAATCTTGACGGTAATGTTGAGCAAATGGGGGGCTTGCTCTAGGCTGGGTGGTGGAACAGGGTTGCTGGTTCAGGAGCTTAAGTATGCCTCCCTGCGCATGTGCAACTGTATCTGGCGTTGCCCTGGAGAGTAAGGGGAGAAATTGGGGGGATGAAAACATCATGTCCCCCCTCATCACTGTATATCATGGCCCTCAGCACTCTTGGGTCTCACTCTATACAGATCCCTGCTGGACATGACTGTGGGGGGAGAGGGAGATGAGACTGGGGTACCCAAGAACAGGCCTGACAAAAGGCACAAGCTGGCAGCAGAGGGCAAAAAGCTATATGAAGAAAAAGGCTACCTGTGGGGGGTGCTGCCAGGTCTCTTGACCAAGCAAGGTCACTCGTGAAATGTTGGAACAGTGTCTACACCCCAGCATACTTGATGGTGTTTGTTTTGCTGCATCAGCTTGGAATATGGAATGAAGTTTTGCATTCTTAAGCTACAAGAAGCAGCCTCATCTGTCCTTTCAGTGTGGTGACTGCATGGCTGTTCTTTGCTTTGTATGCCATTAAGAGTTGTTTTTTTGAAATTTGCCTACTAGTTTTATGTCCCCTAGGAATCTCCATGTTTGACTATTTTACTGCTCTTTTTATTGCTCTTCTTTTTTCTACAATACCTCCTGTCCCATGTGACAGCGATGCATTCAGGACCATTGATTCAGAGAGTAATAACTGCTGCCGCAGCAATCTGCTGTTAGGAGCCTGATATTCTGGCATCAACTAAATAACTCTTTCCAGTCCAACCTTTTTGTTTCCTAGGTATGCGTCTAGGTCTAGCCAACAGGAGTGAATGTTTTGTTTTTAAAGCTTTTCATTTCATCAGACTCCACCCAGCCATAGAAAAAGCACACAAATCGCTCAAGATCACCAGTGCTATAATTAGTGAAGACTCTAGTTGTTTCCTTACAGAGTAGTCCTCTCAATTGGTGTTTGCCATTTGTAAATGTTGCCATCATTAGAGCTCCCTGTATATGGAGAGTTACTTAGAATCACAACTCTACTGCTGTAGACTTGACAAAAAACAACTGTTGTTGAATTAGTTGCCACAAATGCATCACTGTTACTTAAGACAGGAGGCACTGTAGGAAAATGAAGAGCAATAAGAAACGCAAACATCGAGAGTCCCCAGGGGCCATAAAAGCAGCAAGCAAATTTAGAAAAACTTCCTAACAGCAAACAAAGGGAAGGACAGACTAGGACTACACCTACAAATCAAATCACTCTACAAAACATATTTCTTTGTAAATTTCAACTTTAGTTCCCCTTTAATTTAAAATTAGGGTAACACTTTCTAGACCAATACAACATGGCAAACCAGGTTATAGAGGAGTTGTAAACCAAGAAATGGCGTTTTTTTTAAACTTGAATCTTTCTTAGGGTCTCCAACAGATACATATAGGATTCAGTACACTTCATGGGAGGAGGACGTAGGTGCAGACCCTGAGGTGAACGCAGACACCAAGAAGGCAGATGTTATTTAGACAGTTTACAGACAGACCAGTACTAGACAGGC
Organism: Neoceratodus forsteri; assembly: GCA_016271365.2. Taxonomy (NCBI): domain Eukaryota; kingdom Metazoa; phylum Chordata; order Ceratodontiformes; family Ceratodontidae; genus Neoceratodus; species Neoceratodus forsteri. The sequence goes on from JADMNL010000026.1 coordinate 118,220,553, forward strand.
ACCTGAACCGGACTTTATCTGCCCATAATAGTCCATGTTTCTATATTTTTAAACAAGCTGACCACTATGTCTGATCTGTAAGAAAAGACAAAAAAAAAGCTGATTAACTAGATTTGCAGTCTACAGTCATAAATGTTGCAATTCTATGCCTGTTAAATACTATAGCTTCTATGTTACAGGGTGAATTCCAACAGGTGAACATTTTTTGTGGGGAGGTTTTGCATTAAGGATTCGCAAAAAAAAGAGGCAGGGAATTCCAGTAGCCTGGGCAGAAGTAGCTGAATGAATGAGCATTTGTCAATGCCCAGTGTTTCTTTACTTGTATTTGTTGTGTAGGTGTTTGGCACTGATCGTGCAGAGGCAATAATCTCTCACACACACATATATACATATACATACATATATATATAGATATACACACACACTTTGACAGCAGATAAGGACTGCTTGGCCCACCCAGTCTGTCCATTTCCCTACCTACTGAATAAGCTGCAGATCCTAGTTTACCAACAGCACACACCACATGACTACCAAAAGTCAGACCTGAAATTTGGTGTAGACCTGGTTAAGCAGGGAGTAGCTACTGTCCGGAATGAGGGATGTGGGTATGTTTTTCCTTTGTCACTCAGAATGTGGGTCTCTCCCACAAAACATGGGGAAAGGCAACTTGTGGGACACGAGTTATAATAGTGAAATTGTCATGACTGGAAAATGAAGAGGTCCACACATAGTGTAGTTCTTTTCTTAGACTGCGATCTCGAATTTTCAAAATACTCGTTTTTATTGCCCCAGCATATGAATGTGACAGGTATCATTTATGAAATACAACACAGAAAATAGTTATGTTGAAAATGTGGAGTCAGAATCTGGCAAAATAAGAAAGTTAGGAGTAAATACTAAAGAATTTCAATATTTCTTCTTGACTTTGTCATTTTTTTAGATTTTGACCCCACATTTTCAACACAGTCTTTTTATCACCCCACCTTATGATCAGCACAGGTGAAGTGTTTTAAATGCCATCTGAAAGGTGATTTTGTGGCGCCCCTGTGGAAACATGTTTCGGAGAGGACTGGAAAATTTCACCTCGTTCATGAGACGGGGTACATAAAACAGTTATACTGAAAATGTGAGATCAAAACCTGAAAAAAATAACAAAGTTATGAGTAAATGTTTAAGAAATTCAATGTTTGTTCACAACTTAGTTGTTTTTTTTTCATATTTTGACCCTAAATTTCCAACACAGTTTTTTTATTACCCAATCGTATGTACCAGGCAAGTGGAATTTTTTAAATCCTGTTATAAATGTGATTTTGCAGAGTGATTGTGAAAACAAGTTTCAGGGGGATTTCAAACATTTCATCTACCTGGTTCACACCCTGATTCATGCCTTTTTACTTCATCAACATAAGCCAACAAGGGAAATGCCACCCCTGTGACCCTCTTGATAACTACAGTAGAGGATGCCTAATGAGACCATCCTAGTGCTGAGCATTTAAAAATAAAACAAATTAAAGGCCTGTGCTCCTTGGGCATGGTAATGCACCACTGACTTTGGCACTAGATTCATTACCTTTACCTTTCCAATTCGTGTATACGTCTTAGATACCACACTATTTTAAAAAGACGTCTCAGGTGGCCTGCCCATTAGCACAATGTAGTGAGGGTTGCTGCTTGCCAATCAATCAATCAATCAAATCTTTATTTATTCAGGCGATCATCATTGAGCAAGGCTCATTTACAAGATGGACCTGATAAGGTCAAGGTTCGAGTTGGTGCACAGCAATTACATCACATACTTATGAGACAGTTATACATACAGAAAAAAGAAAATGTTATTTATAACCCAATAATATACAGAGAATTCACATGTTAAAGCTTGGCAAGAGAAAGTTAAACTAACATCTACAATATGTACAGTACATACATATCACAATGAGGGCCATGACAGTCACTCACATAATGAGTACAAGGATGGTGAAGGGAATATTGGGTGCCATATACTGGCGGTGTCTGGCTGGAAGGAATATGCCATATGTGATTGGAATATGGTTTTGTGGGATGACTATTCTATCTCTAGCGGTAGCAACTGCATTTCTCTGTGAAGAAGGCTGTACAGTGCTGCTTGAAGGATGTAAATGGAATGATAATGGACAGTTTTAGGGATTTTTGTAGGGTGTTCCATGCTATGGCTAGAGAATAGCTGATTGCTGCCCTCCCTATTTTGGTGTTGACTTTGGGCAATTTGAGCAGGATGATATTGTTGCTTCTTAGGGCATAGGAGCTGGGAGTGGTCAGGTTGAAGCAGTCCAGGATATATCTTGGGAGTTTTTTTGATAAAGCTCTGTAGATCCATAGAGCTGCATTTCTGCTCCTCCTGACATGAAGGGAAACCCATCCAACTGCATCATAGAGAGAACAATGGTGAGTATTATATGGCAGGTCTGTAATGAACCTTATTGCTCTATGGTATAAGGTATCCAACTTTTGAAGGTAGGGAGTGGGGCAGTGACTATAGAGGAAGTCTGCGTGGTCAATGACTGATAGAAAGATGGCCTGGACTAATCTCATCTTTGAATCTCTATTAAGGAAGGGTTTTAATCTGTAGAGGAGGCCAAGCCTTAGGCGAAGCTTTTCAGCAGTTGTTCTAGATGCTGAGTAAAGTCAAGTCTGTTGTCAATCCACACCTAGGTATTTGAAATTTTCAACATACTCCAGATTTTCTCAAGTATAGTGCATATCTGGGGGAGACTGATTGAAGAGGATGTGTTGGTGGAGTTTTGGGTTGTGAACATCATTGCTTTGGTTTTCTTTGCATTTAGCAGAAGCTTTTTCTCGAGAAGCTGATGTTGTAACAGAGAGAATTCTGCTTGTAGGATTTCATGAGCAACTTTAGGTGAAGGGTTGCTGACATACAGTACAGTGTCATCAGCAAAGAGATGTACTGAGGACTTGGTAAGGGTTGAATCAATTTTATTTATATAAATGGCAAAAAGGATAGGACCCAGAATAGAGCCTTGAGGGACTCCTCTTGACAGTGGTCTTAATGAGGAGAGGTCACCTTCAGCTTTTACCTGCTGTGATCTACCAGAGAGGTAGCATCTGAACCACTTAAGGGAGGATGGATCTAGGCCAATGGAGTGTAGGGATGAGAGTAGCAGTTCATGGTCCACAGTGTGAATGCTTTGCTCAGGTCAGGAATACTGCACAGACATTGTTTTTTTATCCAGTTCGGTTTGCCAATCATTGGTGACCTTGGCTAATGCAGTGATAGTGCTATGTTTGGCCCTGAAACCAGATTGAGCTGGATTTAATAGATTAGCATTGTCCAGATATTCCCTTAACTGAATACTCACGAATTTCTCCAGCATCTTGGATAACACAGGTAGGATGGAAATGGGCCTGTAGTTATTAAGATCCATAGGGTCCCCTGATTTTAGAAGGGGGACCACTTGGGCTGTCTTCCACAGCCTGGAAATAGAGCCAGAGTTTAGGGAAAGGTTAAAGAGGTGAGTTAGGAGGACTGCAAGCACATGACACGCAATCTTTAGAAAGAATGGGTCCAGAAGATCTGCTCCTGCACTTTTTTTGGTATCTAGATGCCATAATAGATTCCCAACTTGTTTCAACAGTATAGGTTTGAAGCTAAAGGAGGAGTCAACTCTTTGTTCACCAGTATAGTGGGAGCTTAAATGATTCCTTAATAGGTTAGCTGGGGAGGAGACAAAGGCAAGGCCAGCTGTTGTGAAGTGGTTGTTGAATGCATCCAGGATTTCCAATGTGCCAGTAGTGGGGCCATAGTTACTGTGTAAATGGGTTGGAAGGGGGTTGTTAACATCCTGGAACATCCTGGCTTGCAATGCCAGTGACCTGGCCTTGGGAACAAGCCCAGGTCATTGGAGGACTGACAGAGGGAGAATGGCAGACTGTCCTACAGGATGTCTTCCTCTTCAGGATGGGAGGCCAGCAAATCCCCGCTGCTTAAGCACCACCTGGTGTTGCCCAAGAGATGCAAGTCAGTCAGGGATGGCAGTGAGAGGGGAGGTGCAGAGGCTTTGTGTGCGCGCACCTGCTGTATGGCACATCACATGTTGACTGCTGAGCATCTCAGTGGGAGGGGAAGAACAGGAAAAAAACAGTCCGTCATGGCAGGATGAAGCAGGGGCATGCTTTGTCCTTACACTACCTGTGCACCCAGCACTATAGTGCTGCCTCCAAGCCACCGAACTTGGAAACATTCCAAGAGGGGATAACCCCCCTCACACCCCCAGCAGCCCTACCATGATACCAAACAGACACATAAAAAGGGAGGCTCTCTGGGGTCTGGGAAAGGGACAGAGCTGGGCAGTAGCCCAGTAACTGCAGATAGGGGTCAGGATTGGACAGAGGAGGAAAAAAAAAAACTCAGATGTCAGCAGGACAAACAAGCTACAAAACAGCTAAAAAAATTATTTACAATATGAGTGAAAACAATGCTCCATACTCTCCACGATGGACTACGGGCTGGTGGTCTATGGAGCTGCTACTGATACAGTGCTCAAAAGGGTCCAGATTGTGCTCAAAAAGGCATGCTGCCTCACCCTGTGTGCAGATCACTACACTCATACTTGCACCCTGTATGAGCATACAAACTGGATTAACCTAAAAGACAGGATCAAATACCAAACTTGCCTCCTGGGAAAGAAGGCACTCCTCGGAAAAATCCCACCCTGTATAGGAAACCTGCTCGAGGCTTCTCTCTCTCATCACACATCACCAGACAGAGGAAGAATGGAGCACTGTCCATACCATTCCGCCGAACCTCACTAGGGCAGCGTGCTTTCGCCTATCGGACCCCCCTTCTGGATAAATGAACTCCCAATGAAATTACAAACAAACAGCCTGTCTCAGTTCAAAGTATGCCTCAAACAGCACCTAATGTCTAACTCAAAATGCTCCTGCTTCTCAGGCCCCACTTGATAGACATGCCCACCCCCACGGTAACACCCAGCAGGGCTACCTAGAGAACCCTGCCTCCATTCCAGCCTAGTCAAGGGCTTAAGTAAGCTATCAGTCCTCTTTAAACGCACTTGGTACTGTCCCTCCCAAACCACCCCCCCCTCACACACCATACTCGACAAAGCCCTCTGGAGCTGCTCCCCCCATCACAGCCCCCGTTTCACTATCCCCCACCTCTCGCTCTCTGTGGTTGGTTTCAAACCCAATTCCCCTTGTTTCACTGTCACCCAGCCTCTCGCCATCTGGGATAGCATTAAACCCTATGCAGTTACTCTGCCATAGTCTATCAACGGATTTGGAGGTTTCCAGGGGTGTGCTACCTAGGGCAACCAATTAGAAATAGTTTAGTATTCAATTACAACTGCTCAGTTTTTTTCTCCTATTTGTCTAATTGTTTAATGCCTAATGATTAGGCCTCTGTAACCACTGAATATGTGTATTGTCTTATTGTCCACCCTGACGTGGAACCTTTGTAGAGGAGCTCACACTCAAAGGTGTTTCTGAAATACTAATTAAACTAATTAAATTAAAAAGAAGAGGAAGCTCTTCAGGGAAGATTTCAAAAGGAAGAGGGAGTTCCAACGTCTAAGGCAGTTTTACTGTGTCTGTGCATGTCTACCTCCCACTAGCTGGTTGTTAATCCCGGGAAATGACCAGCTGGGAGCTTGATATTGTGATAATAAATCTAATCACAGTAACAATCTTGGCTTTGCAGTTCTTTTGTTTCTTACTTTTTGTGAGCAGTGTAGCGTGAGGATGTCTGATACTGTTACGTTGTGTGCTGTGCTGAGCACTGTAGAGTGAGCAGTGTAGCGCAAGGATGTCTGCCATCATTACATTGTGTGCTGTGCAAGGTCTGGCTGACAGTTGTTTCTGTTGTTTCTCAGAAATGAATGACCGATGGAGTGGTCAATCTCAAACTGAATTCAGCTTGTGAATATGTCACTATACATATTTTTTTCTGTATTGTTCATCCATTTGGAGCCCCAAGTCCCCCCCCCCACCCCAATGCTGCGGAGAGGGGAAAACAAAAAACGGGCCCAAGCACTTGGTGCTCTCATTCAGTACATACCAGGGTGGCTAACAGAAAGACAAAAATGTATGCACTTGAACCCTCTCAGTAGTGGCTCCTTAGAAAGACTGACACTGCACACAGAAAGGCTTGAAGCAAAATGCTCATCTATTTATAACCAGAAGAGTGCAACAAATGTGCAGATGCAAAATTCAAGTTTAAAGCAAAGTTCATAGTGTGTCATATGCTAACAGAAGCCACACTGCTCAGTGAATTTTTATTTCTCTCAGAGGGTTTTAAAACAGTTTTTATTGCTAATTTTATAATTAATGACTCAAGTCATTAAAGGTGGCCACCACTACAATTTTTAAAAATCCCTTCCCTCGAGGTTACTTTTTGACTTTACATACTGGATTAGTACTGTGGCTTATTAGGAGGATGATAGCTCCCATTTCTTTTTGGTATACTGTTAGGTGGGCGCCACAATTAGGGCGATGGGAAAAGGTTGTGTGTGACAGGGGTGTTCTGGATTTCGCAGCTCCCTGCACTACGACGTTTCTGCCGTCCACACTGTTCTCCTCCCTTCTACTCATGTCTGGACCTGGAGGTGAATATAATTAGTGTTGGGGGGTGCGGTGGGCGAAGCCCCCTGCAAAAACTAACTCTTCTCCACCACTGTCCATTCGCAGCCCAGATATGGAGCCATGGTCATTGTGGGTGACATGTTTTTGGCACGCTAATTTTCGGTGACCAGATTCATGACACACCACCGTGGGTGAAACTTCTTTTTTCAAATATATTTTTTGCTCCCTAACACTTGCTTTGATTGATATACAACCCTCAGGACACAGTTCTAGTGGCCATCACAGTGCTTGGCAGAAGGGGATTTACCCCTTTGATGTCCCCATACTCTCCTCCCCACCACACCCCAGGGACACTGACACAAGAACATACCTTCTGGCTGTCAGCATGCTGACACACACCCCAACCAAGTGCCTAACGGCATCCTCCCCCTCCCTACAGTACTGTTCCTGCAGTATGACCCATGCATCCACAGGTGGCAGTAATGGAGCATGGTGTGAAGGCCTGTGGGACACTCGTTTCTCCTCCCCTGGCTGGCCCTGGTGACCCAGGCTTGTACTCAAACCCAGATCAGCAGCATCACGAGCAGTAGCACCACTCCTACGCCAATTGGCCAGCCTTCCAACACACATTTCTGATGGTAAACAGCACAATGCCACACCAACATGTTTAATTTATCAATAGAGGGCATGGCTAGAGAGCAGAGATGTTTACAAACTTCAAAAACCACATAGCTCAGTTCAGGAGGGAAACACAATGAAAAATGGATATATTGATGTTTTTACCAGAAATACCACAATTACTAAAAAACAATGTAATTAATTTCTTCCCCCCACTAACAAATACCGCTGCTTTAAGTGTGTTAAACCATTTTCAATGTACCAGCATGCACAAGACCTTATTGTCTGGGGTTGAAAGGAATCTGCTAGTCCACGGTCTCTACAGCAGTCCTGTACAACTCACCACCTGGTTAAATCCACCTATCCCCATTACCAAATCATTTTTATTATAGCTATAGTTTCCCTTTCTTTACTGTTTTTGTAAGGTGCTTTGCATTTTCAAAAGTACCTTATAAAGAATAAAAATTGGACTGTTTTTATAAAATATGTATATCTGATATGGAAATGGACTTCCTCTCCCCATCGCACACTGGTTCCTGAATGCCAATCTCATTTTAAACAGGTTTCTGCTATGCAGCTGACTGACAATGAAGGAGAAAGAATACAGAGAATTATTATTATTATTTCAAGTAATAACTCAATGACGCAGCTACAGCTTGTGCCCAGTCCTCCACTGATTGAAACTGCCATCACACATATGCTGTGCAGGCGACAGAGCTGACCTGGATCAGACCTTCAAAGCAAGAACCACAGGTCATGCACGCACGAAATAACATTTGTATTCCACTTAACAAAAAGACAGAGTTAAATTCATATCTGTTGTAAACGAGAGACTACTGCCTACTTTGCATTGTGCATTTCTTATAAGGTTTGAGTATTACGCTCTGCACAAGGCAGCACCAGAACTTCAAGATCACCTAGGAGACATTAAAAAAAAAATCTTATTAAAAAATTCAAATGGAGGGCACTGGGAAGTCCCAGAGGGCAGAACACCTCTTTCTCCTTAAAAAAGATAATTAATCACCCTTCTTAATGTAGTGAACTTATAAACCAGACCCATACATCACAAAGTGTTCTAAAGCATTTCACAGTTCTGAAAGGTGCTTGGACTGGTTCAAACACCACTTAATGTATAGCAAATGTATTGCATGAAGCACTGTATCCCAAAGTGCTTATCGATACAATTTATTATAATAAAGCCATTTAACTATTTTTTTGGTTTTATCTGCATCCCTTGTACATCCCTCCACCCCGGTCGCAATGGAAGCAAACCTTGGCTCAGTATACCTTTCCCAGTTACCAATTTCTAATAAGTAAAGACTATCATAAAAAGTACAGAATTAAGTTGTAGATTAAAAATATAAAGGATAATATAAGGTTACAGTGTATAAAAATTTTTTTTTTTTTATTACACACCCGAGGTATGTGATGCCACATAAACTAGAAAAATGAGTGTCAGTGGCTCAGTAGTTGGAAGATCAGAAGGCTGTGGATTCTAGCCCCACACCAGGTCCTTGGGGCAATACCCATAACTGATACTGTAATGCAGTATGATGGGGTGCTACACCGTGGAGCTGCTGTACGTCAGATGAGATGTTAAACCGAGGTCCCTTCTGTGGTCACTTGACTCATAAGGCTGCCTTCTGGTGAATTTCTGTTTCTACAGTTGCATGTAGCTCTGTATTGGCCAGACTTGATAGACTGTAAGGCCATCTTCTGCCAGCAACTTTTTATGTTCTGTGTCACTGTCCAGGTGGAAGTTACAGATCCCACTGCACGTATCAAGGAAAAGTAGAAGAGTGTCTCGCCATGTCATGGCCAGCATTCCTCATCAATAAAATGGGCCCATTACTCATCCTACATGAAACACCTCAAAACAAGCTGTCAAAGCTCAGTGTGCCTTTCCTAGTCAGGAATTACAAATATATACCTTTACAAATCAAGGGAGCACCCCCAAACAGAGTGCTCCTTTCCTTGGCGCGTGAGACACACTTATTCTGTGAAGAGTGTCTCACATGCAGCTGCTGTGGAAACAGGTATGGTTGGGTAAGACTTTAGAAAAAAATTTATATATTATTGATCAGGCTCGATCAATAATATAGTATTACTACCACTGAGACCACTCTTATGGTTGTAAGAGTGATCTCACTTCCTTAGGATATCAGATCCACTCACCTTTGGTTCATGGTTCTCATACCCCAAGAATGAACATGAGACCACTATTAACAACCGTAAGAGTGGTCTCGGCTGCAGTATTAACATGCAAAACAAAGCCATCAGCAAAGAGATGACCTTATTCTGGATTCCCTCTCCTGTATCAGAAATGAAGATATTGAAGAGCACTGATCATTGACCCTCCCTGTGGAACCTCACTCTTGACTCCCCTAGGCTCAGTGTCACCCACCAATGACCACAAGTCAGTTCCTTATCCACCTGCTCAGTTTATCCCCTACTTCAAGGTTGCCGTGCTTTTTTATTTTTTTTGCAGCATAGGTAACTAATAGAACCATACAAGACAGTTTAGTGAATGACATCGGATAAAACATCCTAAAGGTACAAACTGTAGGATCAGAGAAAATCAGAACAAACCATGACTGAGATACAGGCATATAATACATGCTACGGAGTACAAACAAATATAACTGGAATGTCTAGGAAAGAGTGAGGGATGGAGGAGGAACCTACAGTATAGTCAATTAATGATGTATCCCTCAGGCATGGATAACAGCAGAAAACGAGGAGGAGGAGGAGGAGACTCAGAGTCGAAGTATGGTTATGGTGACATACCAGGGGAGATGAGCCCTCCAACATGGGGATGAAAATGCAGATCTTCTTTATGGGGGATGTTGCAGATCTTTCCCATGTCTCAAAAGGGAGGAGGAGTTTACACAACATATAGTGAAACGCAGGTAGGATTCCCAAATGGTGTAATGAGAGGATAATGTGCCTCTGGCCACTGCTGACATCCTCATCAGAGCTGCCAGCTGACTGATGGTGTGACGCCATTCAGTAATAGTGGGAGTGTCTTGTGTCATCCAGTGGCATAGGATTAGGTGCTTATCCTCAGCTCCTACTGCTGTGAGCCATAGGAGAGGGAGGGATGAAGAGACACACCCAGTGATGGCACACCCAGTGATGGGCTCTGCAGCAGATATAAGAATGGGGCTGGACACATGGGGACAGGATTGCAGCCTTAAGTAGAAGAAATCCACAGGAGACAAAGACGTAAATCCTAGTGATTTATTGTTGCACAGTAGAGAATGAAAATACATAACACCTATGTCACTAGACACCCCAGTGCATCGACCATCAGGCCCCCTGAGGAAGGCTACAGTCAAAGTGCAGGTGGGTCTAGTGACATAGCATGTCTCATTCCCTACCTACACCTGTGTACTTGTATCCTGTATTGTGCCACAATAAATCACTGGGATTTACATCTTTGTCTCCTGGGGATTTCAATCTTGACCCAGTGTGTCTGACTCCATTTTGGACTTTGGTTTGTGTTACATGGGAGCTTTCAACTCTCACCTGGCACCGAACTCTGCAGCCACTGAGCACAGTGCTTTTCTGGACTTAAGGTGTAAAGATGGGGACTGAGGGAGCATGCTATCCAATGTCTTAGTGCATTACCTGTGCACTTTAGATCAAAAGGGCTGTATCATCGAGTACTAACGGAGAATGTGGGCCAGGTCCCATCTAGGCTGGTTACAGCGCCTGCAGTGGTCATACAGGAGGAGACCAGGAGATTTCAATTGGACCTGGGTTCTGTACCACATGTGTAGAATTTTGTTCTGGATCACAAGGCTTTTACCAAAACCTGGTGGAGGGATGACACCTAGAGGAAGAGACTGAGGGGTTTAATGCCTTTCATCTTAGCCGAAGTAACAAAAGAGGAGGAGGTGTAGCACTATATGTACACAATACTACTGAAGCAAAAGAACTACAGAATGCATCAAATGATATGCAGCCTCCAGAGATTCCCTGGGTCCAAATCAATCCACAAAACGGGTAAAATCATTTTCAGTGAGTCTTACACAGCCCCAGATTTGACCATGGAAGAAAACATAAAACTGTCCTATAAAATCGAATCACTGGAGGCAGGAGCAAGGGTTGTCATCCTAGGAGACTTAAATCTCCCTAAAATAAACTGGGAAACAAAAACTGCAGGTGCAGAATTAGAAAATAAGTTCTTGGAGATTACTGATACTCATGATCTTGCACAGTACGTTAAGGAAAACACAGGGGACAGGAATATACTAGACCTCGTATTATCTAACCTAGAGGATTATATCAAAGATTGTAGAGCAGGAGAGACCCTTAATGAGGGTGACTATAACATGGTTCAGTTTAATCTGCAGACCAAATGGAAGGCTATAAAAGGATGTACTAAAACCAGGTGTCATTCGAGAGCAAACATTGAACCGATAAAGAATTACATAAATAACTGGGATTGGAGACATGATTTGTATGGAATAAATCTGGAGGGTAAACAGGATCTACTCCACTCAAACATTAAACACTGTATAGTGTACTTTGTGCCAGAAATAACCAAATGCAAAAATACAGGTAAGGTCCCTGTTTGGCTTAACAAAAGCATAAGAGATCAAATCAAACAGAAAGAGAAAGCTTAAAAATCATATAAACAAACACCATCTGCAGATGCATGGGCAAAATATAAGACCTTGGCAAAAAAATGCAAACACGACATCCAAGTATCCAAACGTTCAGATGAACTTAAATTAGCAACAGAAGCTAAGGGAAACAAAAAAGCCTTTTTAACTATATAAACAGCGATAAAAAGGGGAAGCAGCCAATTGGCCTGATAAAATGAAACAACACAGAAATCAGTGATGCCAATCTAATGGCTGAGGAATTTCATTCTTACTTCAGTAGTATCTACCAGCCCTTAGATAGGGAAGCAAACATTGCTTGCCCAACTCCCACTGATGGATTCAGTATAAGTGAATCCATGGTGAGAAGTAGAATACATAAACTAAATGTAAATAAATCACCAGGGCCAGATGAGTGTCACCTCTGGCTATTACATAAAACAGCAGATGAGACCTCAGGCCCTCTTCCTGACATCCACAAAAATTCAGTCTCTGAAGGTAGAGTACTTCAAAACTGGAAAGAAGCAACAATAATACCTATACACAAAAAAGTACATAAAACTGATATTAAAAACTACAGACCAATCAGCTTAACATTCACAGCAGGTAAACCTTTAGAGGGATTTATAAAGGATGAACTACTTGAGCATCTAGACAGAAAAGGGTTACAGGGCATAAATCCACATGGATTCAGCCAACAATAAGACACAACCAGGTGTGGGTTATGGCCTTATAAGAGCATGCCCCAGGTACGTTATAAGGCATGAGGTGCTTGTGGAGTGTCTTATTGCACTTATAAAATACCACCCCAAGTAAAAGAAGTTAATTAAAAAATGCACCTAGATAGTTAGTTTAAAAACAGTAAAAAGACAAGAAGTAGTCCTTGTCCTTTGCTTGGAATGTAGCTGTTTAATTAAGAGTCACTACAGGGGTTAGTGTCTGTCTGTCTCTCCATTCCCCACCCATGCAGCCACACACACCAACACACAAAATGTTGCACAATATGCTCATGTTCATTTTTTCCCCTTTACATTTCTTAGTTTGTGTATGAGACTATCCACTCAGTTTCAATAAACTGCGAGCGGAAATGAGCATTTCAACATCGAGTGCTGTATGATATTTCTGCTCCCCCCCCCAATATAAAGATCATTACTTTGCATTTTATTATACTTTCTTAATGTTTCTCTCCTTGACTCCATTTTTTTTTGTTTTATTACATTAATCCACTTGCTGTAGTGGAAGCAAGCGTGTCCCTCAGCAGCCACTATACAACATCGTTTCCTGCGTCGTGGTTTGGAAGAGTTACTGCCAGAACAAGTATGAATTTTAAACAGGACATTTTTTAGAAATCTATTGCTGAAGCTCACATTTCAGGGAGAGGATGAAGATGTGGTGGCAGGCAGGGTGGGAAGGGGGATGAACTCCAGAGATGCAAGGATATCGTTAGCGCTGAGCAGTAGGTCTGACAGCTGAAAGTGGCACCAGGGAACCGTCCGTGAGTACAACAAAACAAGATTTTTTCAAGAGTCAACATTCATTGTGGCATTTCTGTGGTTTCTCTGCCAGCAACATTGTACTTGTGAGAACTAGAGTGCAGTTTCTGGAAAGGGACCGATGACATTGAAATTGTGGTAACTGTCACCAGTCCCTTGGTGCACTTTGAAATGCTGTCAGGGAGAGATGACTCTACACTTGCCAGAGCAAATGGGCAGTAAAAAAAAAAAAATGAACTGCAAGTGTGTAGACTTTTTTGTTGTGGAGGAAATGAGGGGATGCTGTATTGTTTTTCTGTTGGTGGCATCATGCTCCCAGTGCAGCGGTTGTGTGCATCACATGCTAGGCGGTGGGCTGCATTGGGAGAGTGGTGGCATGGATTGATTTTTCCATGTGCTTCATCTTGGTTGGCAAAAGTAGTGCCGGTTATTAAGTTATGACCTGATAAGGACACAGCTGAAGTAGGTGATCAGCCAATCACAGTTTCAAGAAATGTTATGCCTATTTTATAGAAACAGGTAGATCATGTCTGACCAAATTGTTAAACTTCTATTAGCCAGTCAGCAATACAATGGATGTGGGCCTACCAGATGATGTATTGTTTCTGGACTTCTCCAATGCCTTTGACAGTATGCCACATGGTTTATTAATACAAAACGTTATGATATGAAAGTAAATAACCATATGGTAAGCTGGACTGCATCATGGTTGAAGGCAAGAAGGCAGCGAGTGAGCATTGCAGGTCACACAGCAAATTGAACGGAAGTGACTAGTGGTGTTCCACACGGATCTGTCCTGGGGCCAACTCTAATATATTTATTACTTCATTACAAACTACAGATAGATACTGGCATAGCAAATTTGTCGATGATATGAGGGTAGGTGCCATAGTAGAGAATGACAATGCCATCAGACAGTTTCAGGATGAAACAGACAAAATAGGAGAATGGTCAATAATTAACAAACTTCCATTCAATTTGGATAAATGAAAAATCATGAATATAAGGACTAGAAACAGAAAAACAAAATATTACATGAATGGGAAATAAATTAGTAAAACAACAAGGGAGAGAGACCTAGGCATCATAACAACAAATAGGATGACACAAGAAGACCAGTGTAGGGAAGCTGTCAGCAGAAGGTAGTGGGATGCAGATTCAGAACTATTTGCAGTAGGAATAGCAATATGCTGGTCTCCCTGTTCAGTACCCTTGCAAGGCCAAATCTGGAGTATTGTGTGCAGTACTGGGCCTATTACCAAAAGGAGAACATAAGACTACTGGAGAGAGTGCAAAGAAGGGTGACAAAAAAAAATATGAATGTAACTGGAAAGCCATATGGGGCTATAAGAGAGTTAAACTTGTATTCACTGGATTACAGAAGATCCATGGAGGATTTATGTATGGTCTTCAAAGCAGTGAAAAACGATGATATAAGGGAGTGTCTAGGTTTGGAAATGAAGTGCTCAGAAAGAACAGTCTGCAACTAAAAGAGGCAACCTTTAAACCAAGCGGAAGACACATTGGTTCAGCCAAAGAGTAGTATCAGCATGTAGTAGTTTACCTGAAGCCATGGTAACATGTAAAACACTAGTCTCATTTAAAGAGGCACTGAATAACTTCATGGGTACCAAGAAAATGTTATACCAGTAAGCTGAAAGGCAAGTTACATGGCCAACAGGCTAACAGCTCGTATCCCACTAT
This sequence comes from Neoceratodus forsteri, assembly GCA_016271365.2. Classification (NCBI taxonomy): domain Eukaryota; kingdom Metazoa; phylum Chordata; order Ceratodontiformes; family Ceratodontidae; genus Neoceratodus; species Neoceratodus forsteri. Next base: position 118,235,569 of record JADMNL010000026.1, read on the forward strand.
GATACTATGAATTGTCCAGGCAAGCTTTCCAGGCCACTATCCAACACTTACCACAGTCCTCTGACAGAAATGTGATATTTAACTTCTGCCCCCAGAGAATGCAAGCCTTGTTTGTTTGATCAGGAATCACATTTCTTACAGAGCATCTATCTTTCCTGCCCAGGTCTTCTTTAGTTTGAGCCATGGATATAAAGGTGAGTTGGACCCAGATAAGATGCTGCAGAGGTGGCATGTAGTAGGTCTGTCACAGAGCTATGCACTTGGAGACACCTCCAAAGAAATGAGATACAGATGCCAGATCTGGCTTGAAAAGCTTCAAAGCAGTCCAAATGCTGTGCTCCAGGGTCAAAAAGATCCCCAAGGAGAAATATACCCTTAGCCTGCCACCCCACCCAATAGATACTGTGTCTGTCTACCTGTATAGACTGATCTCTCCACAAGGGAGTTTTAGATGGAGGTGTTAAGGGGGATTTGGTCAGCTTAGACAAAGCTTTCCACATCATGATAGATGCCCCTATGGTGGGGAGTTCCTAAGGTGGGGAGGTATAAAGCCAGACATCTGGAGACACAGAGGTCCAGAAGTTGGTCTCCATGTGGAGCCAGAGGGGGACGAAGCAGTAAGTGGGGAAAACCATCTGCAGCTTTTTGCCCTCAGAAAAGATAGGTAGTATCCATAAAACCAGGGCAGGTTCCAGTCTCCCTGGCATCTGGCGGGGATCTAAGTTTTGACAAGCTGCTTTAGTTGCCTTCTGTCTGGAATGGCATCAAAGGCCTAAAGTCAAGGTACAACACGACCAATGCTTGCCCTTGTCCACCGCCTTCATGGCCCAATCAAAGAAGCCGATCAGGTTAGTGGCAAGATCTCTCTGCTTCAAATCCATGCTGCCTTCTGTCCTGCAAGCCATTTGCTTCCAAGTAGTCCACTACCTGTTCCTTAATGGTGGTTTCAAGCAGCTTGCTTGCAATCAAGGTTGTTAGATTGACCTGTCTGTAATTCCTTGTATCATTCCTGACCCAGTGCTTGTAAAACAGTACCATATTAGCTACCCACCAGTCTGGTGGAACAATACCTACCTCCAGGAGACAATTAAACATATTTGCTAACAGTGCTGCCAGTGTCTGCACCACTTCTTCAACACTCGAAGGTGCAAACTGTTAAGATGGAAGGGAAGAAACAAGCATTTGTCAATGCCGAATGTTGCTTGCTTCTATGTGCTGTTTAGGTATTTGGAAGCCATTGGAGTGCAAATATTGAAAATTTTGAACTACAGGCGTCGACGTAGGAACTTGCGTAAGCACGCCTCGTAAAACAGTCATTGTTAGGAAATTTTTCTACAAAATGTTCAACATAGCCATTTTAAGACCTCTGCTCATGAATAGTGTCAGTGTGATTTTGTTAATGTGTCCTATACATTGAGTTTGCACCGATCATACCATTGTGCGCTACATATGGAAATACATTTTGGGCAGGATGTGAAAATGACAGCTGTACTGCTCATAAGGAGGTGTGGTAAAATGGCAATGTTGAAAATCTGGAGTGGAAATATTGAAAATTCGCAAACCTATGAGCGTGCGTGGGAACTGTGCAACGCACACACGTAAAACAGTCATTTTTAGGAATTCTTTCACCAAATTTTCAACATTGCCATTTTAAGATCTCTGCTCAAGAACAGTAACACTGTGATTTTCTTAATGTGTCCCATACACTGAGTTCGCACACCGACTGCGCCATTGTGCGCTACATGGGCGGAAACATGTTTTGGGCAGGATGTGAAAAGTGACAGCTGTACTGCTCATGAGGAGGTGTGGTAAAATGGCAATGTTGAAAATTTAGATGTAAATTGAAAATTTGTGAACTTACGAGCTGCGTAAGAACTGCATAGCACTTGCGCTCATAAAAGTCATTTTAGAATTTTTTCACCGAATTTTCAAAATGGGGTTTTTGGGACCCCTTCTCATGAATGATGTCACTGTCATGGTGGTATTCAGACCTGAAGGGTGATTTCTCAGTCACTATGCGAAATCACCCTTTGGGCCCGAATAACGCCATGACAGTGACATCATTCATGAGAAGGGGTCCTAAAAACCCCATGTTGAAAATTTGGTGCAAAAATTCCCAAAAATGCCTGAGATATGCAATAAAGTTGAACGCCCCCCATCTAGCCCATTATACAGCTTACCGGCATTTCCTCAGTTCGCGGTCGGCTTTGAAGAGTGCAGACGTGTTCCCGGTCCACGAAGATCGTTGCACGAGTCAGAGTAAGTATGTGGTGAGGGTGTGGGGGAGGCTGAGATGCGCAGTGGGTGGAGTGCGGGTTGTGGGGGGTCGGGAGGCAGCTCAGGGACCGTTTTGTTTATAGGTTAAAAAAAGACATTGTGGGATGTTTGCCACGCTGGGGTGGGCTCCCAGCGTGGCACAAACAGGGGCCGTTCAGCCGGCGAGGATTGGGCACCCCGTCAGTGAGACTGATTGCCACGCTGGGGTGGGCTCCCAGCGTGGCATCAGCTACTACTGGGGGGCGGCGCAGCTCAGCCGGCGGGGACTGGGCCTCTGTTGACACCACACAGTCGTGCGGAGACACTTGCGCCTGCGTGTGGGGGGCTCGCTTATTGGTGCTCACTGAGCGTAGCTCCCTTTCAATCGAGAACATTTGCATTTTGGAGCGTATCAGACAGCTCCAAAATGCATTGGCTTACAGGGGCTGCGCCTGCCAGCTCACTGACTGAATTGGAGGAGGAGGAGGTGACACACCTCCGAAATCTCCGATGATGGCACTATGTTTCTTGCACATGCGTGCAAGCAACATAAAAATGACTTACCACAGTAATGTTGTTTCTTCTAATGGAGTCTTGCTGTATTCTGACTATATATAGTTAACCCCAGCACTTGAACTGCTCTGGAGAGTAAAGGGTTGACTCTATACCAAGGCATAGAACATTGAGCTCGAGCTCGGTTTTCAGACCTCTGTTTGTGGTACTCTGCAGTGTAACCGTCAAATTCTTACGGCAATAACATATCTTTAGGGTGAAAAGACAAGTCGAGAACCCCAAAAAGAATCTAAGCAGGTAGTAAAACAACCAATGTATTCATAATAAAAACCAGAAAACCCTTAATAAAATAAGGTATGCCAAGTACACCTCTGGGGTGCAGCACTGTGCCTGTCAGACCACATTCCAAAATGACTAGGTTCCAGCAGGGCAGGCAGGGAGGGAGGGAGGGAGGTGAGAATACAGCAAGAGTCCATTAGAAGAAACAACATTTCTATGGTCAGTAATTGTTCTTCAAACAAAATGAAGTTTTGCTGTATTCTGACTATATGAGGACTACCAAGCAGTGCCCCCTTGGAGGAGGGAGTTACAGAACCTATTTTGGGAACAAGCTCTGCATCACTTCTTGACTGAATGTCAAGAGAGACGTGCTTGGTAAATGTGTTAACAGTTTTCCAGGTGGCTGCTTTACAGATTTCCACTTAAGGTATATCTTTAGCTGCTGCGACTGAAGCAGCTGGACCTCTGGTAGAATGAGCCCTCAGGCTTGAGGGAGGCTCTTTTCCCAACTTTGAATAGCAGAACTGGATACAGGAGATGATCCACCTGGCAATAGTTCTCAAGATGGCAGGTTTACCCTTTTTCCATTTCTCCAACAGTGAGAAACAACTGAGAACAGTCATTTCTACGGGCCCTAGTGTGCTCCACATAGTAACTAAGGGTCCTTTTCACACCAAGACTGTGTAATCTTCTCTCCCCAGAGGAAGAATGGTCAGTGAAAAATACAGGCAATGACAAATGACAGACTGATTCAAATGAAAGTCTGATACCACCTTGGGGAGAAACTTTCTGTTGCTAGCCTTGCTTGTAGAGCAGAAAGCAGCTAACTAAAAGAAGCTACATTTTCTTATTAATTTAAAACTTATATCTCAGCAAGAGTCAGTGTCTGTTAAGATTAACTAGACAGATAACTTTATTAGAAGTAGAAGGGGTCTTATTTAGGGTTAAAAAAGAAAGGAAAGAAAAAAAGTCAGTGTGTGTTCTGTGCAGGGAAGGGTACTGTATCAGCTGACTTTGCTAAACCAGTAGGAGGAAAGAGAGCTTACCTGGGGCTGTGGTTTAGACACTATAAAAGCAGGTGAGTCAAATTACAACTTCCTGTTGCTAACCTTTTTTCTTATTAATTGCCCTGCATCCTACCCACCCAAAGCCAGTTCTACTTTTATAGCCACTGGGATTTAACTGTCAACAGAAACTTCCTGTTTGGCAGTAGGAAGGAAAGGATCATAGAGAAACATTGGTTTTGTCAACCCTAAAGGAAAAAAGTAACTCAATCTCCCCCCCTAGATGCTGGTGGTCTGATATTGAGCAAGGAAGAAGGAGGCTACTGAAGAAGATATGAAGTTGCTGTCCCAGAACAGGAAGGGTGAGAGTTGTAAGGAGAGGAGAGAATAAGCATCCAGAGAAACAGTAGAGAGAACACAAAATAAGACATGATAGGAGTGGTGCAGTGCAATGGCTGTGGGGCAGCAGTGTTCTGGGAGACATCTGGAGGCTGCGATGCTGCCCTATTTTCAGGCACCTCTCTGGTCTGAGAGAGGAGGTTGCCTGTGTCCAGGCTGACCTGGCTAGGATTTGTGAAACCTCCTCCCCCACCCAGGGACCACCAGGGCCAATGCCACTACCTCAGAGGTTGCCAAGAAAGAGGAGATGCTGGACCAGGGTGGGCTCAAGGAGGAGGGAGAGGGTGGTGGAACAGAGTTGCATCCCTCAGCACCACTCCACAATTCATTAGCTCTTCTGGTGGATAGTGGTTCCTCTATGGAGGCACCTGCAGTGGAGACCAAGGAGGATGCTGGGAACCTTCACAAAGAAGACCCACAGGAGGGTGGCATGGGACCCACAGGGAAGGAAACAACTCCTGGTGGGGGACTCAATCATTCAGGGGGAGGAATGGGAGAGGAGGTAAGGTGCCTTCCTGGCGCCCACGGCCCAGAGGACAGGAAGGCGACTCCTCAGGATCATGGGAGGGCTACACGAGGGAGGGCTGGATGTCATTGTCCACCTAGGGACAAATGACCTGGCTAGGAAGTGGGATCAGAGCAGTGCAAGAGGAGTTTGTAGAGTTGGGAAGGGCCTTAGACAAGTAGCGCATACAGTAACCTTCTCGGAGGTGCTGTCTGTCTATGGCAAGGGAGATGCTAGGGCACTTCTCACCAGGGAATTCAATGAGTGGTTGAAAAACTGGTGTGGAGCTCAGGGTTTTGGCTTCACTGGAGACTGGGGAGCCACCTGGAGGGATGCAGTCCTATACTGGTGCGATGGTCTGCATCTGTCCGGGGGGGGGGAACCAGGATCCTAGGCGAGAGGTTTAAATGCTTCATTGGCAAGCATTTAAACTAGCCAAGGGGGGAGGCACTGAAAAGGAGCAGGAAAATCCGAGTCTTCCCCCACAACACATGGTAATTAGTGAGGTAAACACCAAGGTACAGAAGTTATTAGGGAGCAGAACAGATTTAAATGTAAAAAAAGGCAAAGGCAGTAAGGACAGAAATGGGGCTAAAAGGGGTAAGGCTATCAAAAAGTGGAGGTGATGAGTACCAATGCCCGTAGTCTGTGTAACAAGCTCCTGAACTAGTGGCCTTGATGGAAGAGGGTTGCCTGGATATTGTGGCAGTCACAGAAACATGGTACACAGAGAACCATGACTGGGATGTCAACATACCAGGATACACAATCTATAGGAGGGACAGGGAGGGTAAAGAGGAGGAGGAGTAGCTCTTTTATGTAAAGGAAGGGATCAAAGCAACAGAACTAAAGAGTAAACAGGGAGCAGATGAGGCACTTTGGGTCACCCTGGAGACAGAAAATGGCACCACAATCTGCATGAGGGTTGTATACAGGACCCCATCTCAGGGGAGGAATGGACAAGGAAATGATAGAAGGCTTTCTTAGAATGGCAGAAAAAGGGGAGATATTGTTGATGGGGGACCTAAATATGCCAGATGTTAACTGGAGCACCCTTGCTGCATGCACATCCAAGAGCAGGGTCATTCTTGATGCCCTACAGGGGGCATGCCTCAGACAGCTAGTATTGGAACCCACTCAGGAGGAAGCAGTCTTAGACCTGGTACTCTCAAATGGGGATGGAGAAAGAATCTCAGATTTAGAAGTGGGTAGCCATCTGGGAACAAGCGACCACCAAACAGTGTGGTTCACGATAAACACAGCCATACAATCAAGCCATACAAAAGCAAGAGTACTGGACTTTAGGAGGGCTGACTTTGGGAAAATGAGAAAGTGCCTCAGAAAAGCACTAGCAAACAGGCAAGGAGGGGTGGAGGAACAATGGGGAGTGATCAAAACAGCCATCACAGAGGCAACAAGCCTTTGTGTAAAGCAAATCAATAAAACACAACGAAGGAAAAAAACACTATGGTCCTCAAAAGAGGTGGCAAGGAAGGTTAAGGAGAAAAGGACAGCATTCAGGAAATATAAGGAAACACAGAAGAAGCAGGACAGAGAACTTTATCAGTTAAAGCAGAAAGAGGCTGGGAAGGCAGTCAGAACAGCAAAGGCCCAAACCGAGGAAAGGATAGCCAATTCTGTTAAGAAGGGAGAAAAGACCTTTTATAGGTACATTAGGGAGCGAAGAAAGACCAAAGAAGGGATACTGAAGCTTAATAAAGGGGAGAGAATGTGGGTAGCGGGTGACAGTGAAAAAGCAGGGATACTGAACGAATATTTCTGCTCAGTATTCACAAAGGAAGAGGAGGGAGAGTTAACTAAACCAAACAAGAGAAACACTCTGAAGACAGGGGTCGATACCAGTCCATTTACAGAAGAAAGGGTTCTGAATGAACTAATAAAATTGAAGGTGGACAAAGCAATGGGGCCTGATGGGATTCACCCAAAAATTCTAAAAGAACTAAGGGTAGAACTAGTGACACTGCTGACTACTCTCTTCAACAAATCATGGGAGGATGGGGTGGTACCCGAGGACTGGAGGTGGGCAGATGTGATCCCTCTTCACAAAAGTGGGAGCAGGACAGAGGCAGGAAACTACAGACCAGTTAGTTTGACCTCAGTGGTAGGGAAAATGATGGAATCACTTCTGAAGGAAAGAATTGTTGAGTTCCTAGAGGCCAGTGGGGCACAGGACCCAAGGCAGCATGGATTCATGATGGGAAGGTCGTATCAGATGAATCTAATAGATTTCTTTGACTGGGTGACCAAAGTAGTAGACCAGGGAGGGGCTGTGGACATGGCCTACCTAGATTTTAGCAAGGCATTTGATACAGTCCCACACAAAAGATTAATACACAAGATAGCCAGCCTTGGAGTGGGTCCCAAGGTGGTAGCCTAGATAAAAAATTGGCTAGCCAACAGGATGCAAAGGGTAGTAATAAATGGAGTACACAGTGAAGAAAGGAGGGTTACTAGCGGGGTACTGCAGGGTTCAGTACTGGGACCAGTCCTTTTTAATGTCTTTATAAGTGACATTGCAGAGGAACTGGAAGGAAAAGTATGTCTCTTTGCAGATGACACAAAGATCTGCAACAGGATTGATACACAAGATGGAGTGGAAAGGATGAAAAGGGACTTGGCAAGGTTGGAGGAATGGTCAAATGTATGGCAGCTCAGATTCAATGCAAAGAAGTGCAAGGTAATGCACATGGAAACAAAACCAGGGGAAGCGTGCACAATGAGGGTGAGATACTGACAACAGTAAAAATAGAAAGGGACCTGGGGGTAATTATGTCAGATGACCTAAAGGTGGGCAAGCAATGTGAGAAGGCAGTAAGGAAGGCTGGGGGGATACTGGGATGCATAGGAAGAGGCATCAATAGTAGAAAACAGGAAGTTGTTATCCCTCTGTACAGACAGTTGGTGAGACCTCATCTGGAGTACTGTGTGCAGTTCTGGAGACCCCATCTCTGCAAAGACATAGACAGAGTGGAGGCTGTCCAGAGGAGGGCAACCAAAATGGTGCAGGGGCTGCACCAGAAGACATACGAAGAAAGACAAAGGAGCTTAATATATGTATACCCTTGAGGAAAGAAGGAGAGAGGGACATGATAGAAACTTTCAAGGTACCTCAGAGTAATTAACAAAGTCAAGAGGTAGCATCTTCCAGAAAAGAGATGTGCAAGAAAAAGGGGCATAATTTGAAGATAGAGGGTGGACGGCTCAGAGGTAATGTGAGGAAGTATTTTTCACTGAAAGGGTTGTGGATGCATGAAACAGCCTCCTGAGGAGAGTCGTGGAGTCAAGAACAGTGGGGACTTCAAGAATGCATGGGACAGGCATAAGGCAGTCCTAGTGGGGGGTAGGAGGAAGTAAGCTGTTGGTTAACTAGGATCTGCAGCTTATCTGTTAGGTAGGAAAATGGGCAGACTAGGTGGGACAAGCAGTCCTTATCTGCCATCAAATTCTATGTTTCGAAGGACCACCTTATCCCTGTGAAATGAAATGAAGTCAGGTTCTACTGATAAGGCCTGTAATTCACTGATTCTCCTGGCAGAAGTAATGGTTACCAGGAACACAATTTTCCAAGTCAAGTACTTCAGCTCAGCTGAAGCTAGAGGTTCAAAAGGGGCTGCATAAGCTGTGCAATACAGCTATTCAGGTCTCAAGAAGGAGTAGGTTCCTGAAAGGGTGGATTAGTATGTACTAAACCTTTGAAAAACTTCTTGAAAACTGGATGAGATGCTAGGGAAAATCTCTTCCCAGCAGAAAGAAAGAGAAATAGCTGCCAAATGTACCTTGAGAGTGGTAGGTCTGAGGCCTAAACTGCTACGATGCACTAAATAAGGCCAGTCCGGTGGCACTGAGGGTTGAGGCAATGGATGCCACAACTCGTGCCATGCCAGCGACCCACGTTTGGGAATGGGCACGGACTGCCGAGGGTTGGCAGGGAAGGGGAAGGATCGAGCATCCAGAGGACAGCTCTCCTTCTCCAGGGAGGGTAAGGGAGCTGGTTCCAGCGTCGTTTGCTCCCTGTCAGAGGCCAGGAGCACGGCGCCACACCACAACATGGGTGGAGCTGGGACAGACGCTTGCTGTAAGGCACCAGCATCATTGCATGTCCCCAGCTCCAAGGGGACAGGGGACTTACTGCAAAAATCTGTTGGCCCCCACATATGAGCTGGGGCTCAGTACCTGACCCTCCAGCCACCTTCAGTTCCGCCTCTGGCAGCCCCACTCGGGGGGGGGCATCCCCAGGTGAGGGTCTGGGTCACTGAGCCTGCTCGCGGGGTTAGGGGTGCCAGCGGGGAAAAAGTACAGTAGTTAGAAAAAAAAAAAAAAAAAGATGCACTAAATAATATCAAACAGTTGCAATATCAGCTGACTCTGGCTGGATATGCCTCTGAGAACACCAAAACCCAAATCTCTTCCATTTGAAGTTGTAAGTCATTCTAGTAGCAGGTTTTCTACTAACCTTTTAAATGTCCAAGACTGATTGGGGAAAGATGCAGGCTTGCATAGTCTAGCTCTTCAAAAGCCAGGCTTTGAGCCTGAGTCTGTAGGTTGGGGTACAGAATCCTCCCCTGTGAGGAGGCGAGGAGATTGAACTGTCTGGGAAGACACAGAGGCATTGTCACTGACACCGACACTGACAATAGTAGAAGGTACCAAGGCTGTCTGGCCCAGTCTGGGGCCACCAGAATCACCCTGCAAGGTTGAGACCTGATCTTGATCAGGACCCTGCATATCAGAGGAAAAGGAGGAAATGCGTTCAGAAACCTGTTTTTCCAGTTCAACAAAAGAGCACCCTGAGGGACAGACACAAGGAGAGGCGGTCTGAAACAAAAGACAGGAAGTTGGTGATTGTCTGGGGCTGCAAAGAGATCTATCTCTGGAGTGCCCCATCTCTTGAAAATGACCTGAAGAATTAGAGGATTCAGGGTCCATTCATGGTGTCCCTGAGAAATCCTGCTGAGAGCATCTGCTAGAATGTTGTCCTTCCCTGGAAGATACACAGCCATCAGAGAAGCCTGAAGAGAATAAGCTAGAGACCATATTTTCATAGCCTCTGTGCACAAGGCCGAGGACAGAGTGCCTCCTTGCTTGTTGATGTACCACATGGTTGTGGTATTGTCTCTCTTGAACTGAACCACTGTCCCTTGAATGGAGGTTGAGAATATCTGAAGTGCTAGAAAGACAGCTCTGAGTTTCAGGAGGTTTAAGTGTAGAAGAGACTCCTGATGAGACCAGGTTCCCTGAGTTATAAACTGGTCCAGGTGGGCCCCCAACCCAGTAAAGGGGCACCTGTGGTGAGAATCACTGAAGGAGCCAGACTGAGGAAGGGAACACCTTGTCAAAGATCGTCCTCCTTCAACACTGGAGGGCCTGAACTAGAGTTTGAGACACTAGAACCATTTTGGAGAGAGGGTCTTTTTTTCAGAGACCAATAAGATCTGAGATGAAACTGAGTATCTCTCATCTGAAACCTTGCCCTTGCACCACTGATGTGGACACTGTCATGTGGCCCAACAACTGTAGAAAGTGTCTGGCTGGACGAGATACTAGAGGACGAAAAGAGGAAGCCAGAATGATGAGGGACTGTACTCTTGAAGAGGGAGACATGCCCTAGCCTGGATAGTGTCTAGCACCACCCCTATAAAAGTGAGGAGCTGAGCTGGTTCCAGAACAGACTTTTCTAGGTTCAGAATGAATCTTGCCGGCCCGGTGGCACTGAGGGTTGAGGTGCTGGATGCCACACCTCACACCATGCCGGCGACCGGGGTTCGGCAGGGAGGAGGATGGCGTCAGAGGACAGCTCTCCTCTCCCGGGAGGAAGGGGAATCCATGGCTCAGAGCTTGACTGCCCTCTGGCAGAGGCCTGAGGTACAGCATGCTCCCTGCCCTACAGTGAGGGAGACAGTGCATGGTGGACGTCGGCTGGAGCGCCTTGACGTCGGGGACGCAAGACAAGCACAAGAACACTGGAAATACACCTACTAGCTTCCTGGAAGATGGAGCAACCTAACGTAGACCCTACATGCCCACCTGCTTGTCCTGGTCCGGTGCCCCAACGACTGGACATGGTGCGGGGGTGAAGCTTCCCATCTCTGTCCCGGCCCCAGGGGGCAATCCGTGTCTACATGGAGGAACTACCGCGGGTGCAGGTAAGGTGAGGCTGGGCAGACACAATTGGTGACTCCCGAGGTGGCGGAGTCTAGAGAGCAGGGGAGGAGCATAAATACAGGTTACTCACCTGTAACAGGAGTTCTAGGAGTGGTATGTGTTGTTCATCCACACTTACTGGCAGGTTCCTTGTCGCTTTACATCTTGCCAGAAGGTCTTCAAGCTGGCTCCTCCCACCCACCCAGGTGGTAAAACTCTCGGCTCCACCCCATGACAACAGATGTACCCTGCTGGAAGCCAGGTTGCACGTTGAAGCTGGGGAAGTCGGGTGGGTTGTGTGGATGAACAACATGTACCATTCCTCGAACTCCTGTTACAGGTGAGTAAGAAAAAATTACTCACCTTAGTAATGTTGTTTCTTCTAATGGAGTCTTGCTATATTATGACAGTTGCAGTTTGTCCCACCATTAGAACTGCTCCGGAGGTGAAAGGGTTAACTACCATTCTAAGAATGGAGTTTAGAGCGCGAGCTCGGTTAGAGAAGCTCTGTCTGGATAATTTCAAACTGAAACTGTCAGATCTTTACGAGCAAAAACTCACTAAGGTTCTGTGTGGAAGCTGTAACCTACATTAGCCAACTGGCTACCTAAATAGTAACACATATTCCTGGTCCCAACACAAAGACTCAAGTCAGGGAACCAGAAAATAATAAAATAAGGTAGAATAAAACACCACACCCCAAAACCCCAAAAGGGGTGAAAAACATATAATGGGCATAACCGGTGCCCACACTGGACTGCCCACCCCATACCCAAGTAGAAGTTCTTAGAGGGGCAGGCTGGGGGAGGAGGTCATAATATAGCAAGAATCCATTAGAAGAAACAACATTACTAAGGTGAGTAATTTTTTCTTCAAACAACATGAAGTCTTGCTATATTATGACAATTGCAGAATACACAGCAGTACCTCCATGGAGGAGGGACAGAACCTACTTAGGAATAGGCTCTGAAGCCGGCTGTGCAAATCTAGCATCTCTCCTGGCCTGATATCCAAGGAGTAATGCTTGGTGAAAGTGTGTACCGCTTTCCAGGTAGCTGCTTGACATATCTCTAAAATAGGATGTCTCTGGCAGCAGCTATAGAGCAGCTGTACCTCTGGTAGAGTGAGCCCTCAGGCCTGAAGGGGAACCTTTCCCAGTTTTGATAACAAATTGGATACAAGAGACAATCCACCTGGCAATGGATCTCTTAGTGGCAGGTTTACCTTTTCCAACCTCACCAAAAGTGAGAAAAGTTGGAGGGATTCAACCTATGACCCTTGGTCACGCTCTATATAGTAACTAAGGCCCTCTTAACATCTAAACTGTGCAACCTCCTCTCACCAGAGGAAGAATGGTCAGTAAAGAACACTGGAAGGAGATAGATTGGTTAAGATGAAGTCTGAAACCAACTTAGGCAAAAACTTCCTGTTAGTCCTAAGGACTACTTTATCCTGTGAGGAAATAAAGTCAGTCTCCACTGACAAGGCTTTGTAACCCACTTATGCGCCTGGCAGAAGTGATGGCTACTAGAAAAACAGTTTTCCAAGTCAAATACTTGAGCCTGCAGAAGACAGAGGTTCAAGGGAGGTTGCATCAACTGAGCAATGCAAACATTAAGCTCCCAGGCAGGGCTGGGTCCCTGAAAGGTGGATTAATGAAGTAATCCTTGAAAACTTGGAAAAACAGGGTGAGTGGAAGAGAAGAGGGCTTTCCTGCTGAAATAAAAGCAGAGACAGCTGCCAAATGAACTTTCAGGGTAGCTGGTCTCAGGCCCAAAGAATTAAGATGGACCATATAGTCCAGAACAATGGGCAAATCAGCAGATTCGGGAAATATGCTTCCCGAGCACCAGATGGAAAAACCTTTTCCATTTAGAATTATAAGTGGTCCTAGTGGAAGGCTTCCTGGAAGCCTTCAGGATGTCGAGAACACCTTGAGAAAGGTGTAGGTCAGCAAACTCTAACTCCTCAAGAGCCAGGCCTTGAGGTTGAGGATTGAGATTCGGATACCAACCCTCCCTGGGCACAAGATAACAGATTGTGCCTCCTGGGAGAGCACAGGGAAGATGGACTGCTAAGGACAGAAGGAGTGGGTACCAGGGCTGCCTGGCCCAATCTGGAGCAATCAGAATCATCCTGCAAGGCTGGGATCTGATTTTGACTAGCACCTTGAATAGGAGAGGGAAGGGAGGAAAAGCATATAGAAACTTCCCTTCCCAATCTAGGAGAAAAGCATCCAGAGGGACTGAGCCCATCACTGGGGGCCTGCAACAAAACAGTGGAAGTTGGTGATTGTCTGGGGCTGCGAAAAGGTCTATCTGAGGGGTGCCCCATCTGGCAAAAACTATCCCCAGTACTTGGGGATCCAGTGACCATTCGTGATGGCCCTGGGAAATCCTGCTGAGAGCATCTGCCAGGACATGGTCCTTTCCTGGGAGGTGAACTGCTATGAGGGAAGTGTTCAGGGAATAAGCCAGAGACCACAACTTCATTGCTTCGGTGCACAAGGCCGAAGACCGAGTGCCCTGTTTGTTGATGTACCACATTGTGGTGGTGTTGTCTGTTCTGACTTGTACCACTTTGTTCTGAACAGATGCAGAAAACACTTGAAGTGCTAGAAAGACAGCTCTGAGTTCCAGTAAATTGATGTGGAGCAGAGATTCCTGAGGGGACCACACTCCCTGAGTGGAGAGGTCGCCCATGTGAGCTCCCCATCCCAGAAGGGATGCATCCATAGTGAGGGTCAAGGAATGAGATAGAGGGATGAAGGGAACCCCCAGTCTTAAATTGCTCTGATCCTGCCACCACTGAAGGGCCTGGATCAGGGTTCGAGTCACTAGGACCAACTTGGAAAGGGGATCTTTTCTCTGAGACCAAAAGGCTCTCAAGTGAAACTGAATGTCCCTCATCTGAAATCTTGCTCCTTGCACTACAGCTGTGGAAGCAGCCATGTGCCCTAGGAGCTGTAGAAGTGCCTTGCTAGTCGAGAGACCTGCAGAGTGAAGGAGGCCAGGGCCACCCAGGTTCCTTACCCTCTCTAAGGGTAGGAAGGCTCTGGCCTGCTTTGTGTCCAGTTCTGCACCTATGACGGTGAGTACCTGAACAGGTTCCAGAACTGACTTTGGAAGATTGAGCAAGAAGCCCAGAGAGGTGAGAAGCTGCTGGCTAACTTGCAGGTGTGATTTGACCTGTTCTGGAGACTGGCCTACAATGAGCCAGTCATCTAGATAGGGAAAGACAGCAATCCTTTGCCTTCTTAAATGAGCAACTGCTACTGCCAGACATTTTGTGAATACCCTTGGGGCAGAGGTGAGGCCAAGGGCATTGCTCTGAACTGGTAATGACCTGAGGGCAGTTCGAATCTGAGTACTTTCGGTGGGAGCTTCTGATTAGAACATGGAAATAGGCATCCTTGAGGTCCAGGGAAGCTAGCCAGTCCCTGGCCTTAGAGAAGGTAAAATCGTTGCCAAGTCACCATTTTGAACTTTGGTTCAAAAGGTGCTTGTTCAGATATCTTAGGTCTAAAATGGGCCCCCATTCTCCTGTCTTTTTTGGGGTAAGGAAATATCTGGAGTACAGACCCTTGCCTGGTGTAGGGGGGAAACCCTCTCTACAGCTCTGAGAGCTAGGAGGGTTGAGACTTCTGTTTCTGAGGTAAAGGTCTCTAGAGGGTTTGCAGGTGGAAAAAATCTGGCTCTCATCTTTGGAAATGTTTTGAAACTGAGAACCAGACCCCAGCTTACTACTTCCAGGACCCATTTGTCTGATGTTAGAGACTCCCAGTCCTGGACGAAGTAAGCCAGCCTGCCCCCTACAGGTAGTGGAGAACCGGCCCTGGGCACCCCATCAGGGTGCCTGTTTGGCAGGGGCTTTAGGCTGAGGGGTGGGAGCAGACCTACTTGCACCCCGTCTGCCTCTGCCTCTGAAGAACCCCCTCTGAGCATAAGCAGAAGAAGCCTGGGTTTGGTAAAAAGGCCTGTGAAAGGGTCTACCTCTACCCTTGGGGGTCTGCTTCTGAGGAGTGGCTTGCCGCTCCTTGGCTAGTGCACTCCTATAAGTTGTTCTGTATTCATCCATTTTCTTCATGTAATTCTCTGTCTGCTCCCCAAACAGAGAATTCCCCACCACAGGAAAATCCATAGCCTTAGTCTGGGTATCCTGTGACAAGTTAGTACACCTGAGCCAAGCTAACCTATGAAAGGCCACAGATGTAGCCATGACTCTACAGGATACATCATTAGAATCCACAGCAGCATGGAATTGCACCTTGAAGCCTCAATACCATCAGTAGCCACCTGCTCCAGCTCCTTGGCAAGCTGGCCAGGGGCCTGTTTGACCAAAGCCATGACAGTGTCCCATCTAGATTTTGGTATCTTGCCATAAGCCATGTAATTTGCTTGTCTGAGTCCCAAGGGCGCTGCCATGTATTGTTTTTAGCCATGGCATCAATCTTCCTGGAGTCCTTGTCAGGAGGATGTGAAGCCAGGGAATGTTAGCTTTATCACAGGCTGCAGCCTGAACTACTAACATGACTGCATTGCTGTGAAAGAAAGTCTGTATCAGGACCTGACAAAGTGTACCTCCTGTCCATATTTTTGTCAACAGGAGGCACAGAATTAGGGGCTTTTTGAATTTTTATTGTTTGCTTCCTAAAAGACTTATGTAAGGGGATAGATAATCTCCTAGACTCTGGGATATCCATCATTTCCACAAAGTCAGGTTCCTCTTGCTCATCCACAGCTTCCTCTAATGGGAGCTGGAGGGTTTCAGCAACCTTTATAAAACAAAAATGAGAGGGACTCAGAAAGCATAGGGGTAGATTCTGAAGGTCTGTCTGGGGAGATGTCCGTTCAATGGGCACATCCAGACTCTCAAAGTCATTCACACTGTTCATAATCCTCCTCCCCTCCTCTGGTTCATAAAATCTCCAATATCATATTCTTGAACCGTGAACCGAACTGAACCGACCTTCTACCAGACAGTATGTGTTCTGACGGAACCTGAGACAGTGACTGTACAATTTGTATAGCCTTTGTTATTTCTGCAGCAGTTGGAGAAGGAATTTTGGACTCCATACTCTGCTGATTTTAGTTTTCTTTGCTGGAACTGGCTCCTCAGAGCCAACTTTACATTTGCCCGAGGAAGTCTCGCCTGGTCAGAGGCACTCTCCCAGTTCGCTGGCACCAGACGGGCTAGCCATCCGGGTCAGCGGACTTTTTGGCCTCTCGTTCCCTGAGCCTGCCCACTCTCTTATCCAGGGTGGCTGCAGGGAAATGTTTACAAATCTGGCAGTCTGAATTGAGGTGGTCAAACCCCAGACAATAAACACATGTAGTGTGTGGATCAGCCTTGGCAAAGGCTTCCCCACAGACACTACAGTGCTGAAACCCAGTGGGCCCGGTTTTTCTTTAGGGTTTCTCAGACATGATGCCAGCCTAACCAACAAACTTGCCCTTTTAACGGCTGTTAGGTAAAGACTTTATCGTTCCTCTAACCGCAGTCCACGGGTCGTGGAAAAACCGTAATGAAATCCTTTTTTAGAACCGATAAGAACTGAACCGCACTAAAAAGCTTTAAAATGCTTATACTTTAAAGTTTTAACCAACCTGATCGGTTCGAACCGAACCGATAAACATTTACAAGTTCCACACAGAAATAAAAACCTGTCTATTACTTACAATACCACAGACAGAGCTTGAACCGATCGGTTTGCGGTTAAAAATAATAATACTCGCGGTTGAATTTAACCGAGAAAATACTGTTTAAACCGAGAAATGAACCGAGCAGTAGGAGAAATCTCCAGAGCGACTGTTCAGTGAGGCAGAGTAAAGAATCTGACAGTTTCAGTTTGAAAGTATCCAGACAGAGCTTCTCTAACCGAGCTCGCGCTCTAAACTCCATTCTTAGAATGGTAGTTAACCCTTTCACCTCCGGAGCAGTTCTAATGGGACAAACTGCGATTGTCATAATATAGCAAGACTTCATGTTGTTTGAACCTGTATTGCTAGGGACGTGGATATGTTTTTCAATCCACACTTACTGGCAGACTTCTAGCAGTTCTCCAGGAGGAGGGAGGCAAGTTGCGCATCCCCTACTTGGGAAATAAGGACTGGAGATTCGAGGTCCCAAAACCAGCATCCCGGCATGACTCAAGGTCGATGTGGTAATGGGTAATAAAGGTGCGTGCTGACTTCCAGGTAGCAGCCCTGAAGATTTCCTGGATAGGGACGTCCCTGGAAGCAGCCACCAAAGCAGTGGTATGGCGGGTAGAATGAGCTCTTATCTCTTTGGGAGGCTCCATGCCCGCCAACCTGTAGCAGAGATCTATGCAGGAGGTGACCCACCTGCCTATCGTCCACTTGGCTGCAGGTCTGCCAAGTGCGGCTTCAGCATAGGTGACAAATAGCTGGTGAACCTCTCCCCAAACTTCAGCTGTCCGCTCCTTATAATAAGAGAGCGCTCTTCTAGGGTCCAAAGTATGGGGCCTATATTTGGCATCCGAGGTGTGATTGGGGTAGAATACCGGCAGAGTCAACACATGGTTAAGGTGAAACTCCGACACCACCTTCAGAAGGAATTTCGGGTGGGGGCGCAGGACAATCTTGTCCCTGTGGAAGACCAGATAAGGAGACTCTATGGAAAATGCCTGGAGCTCTCCCATCCTTCTGGCTGATGTGATAGCCACCAAGAAGGCAGTCTTCCATGACAGGTGAGAGATGTCACACCTGTGCATCGGTTCGAATAGCTTGCCCATGAGCTTAGCCAGTACCAGCAGTTGGTCCCATGGAGGTGGATGTTCTCGCACCAGAGGGGATCTGTGATCAAGGCCTTTGAAAAAGTGCCCGACCACCTTCTCCTGCGCCACCGACTGCTTTCTGGCCCACGCCCGGTAAGCAGAGATGGCTATCAGGTGCACCTTAAGGGTCATCGACCGAAGCCCTAGCTGAGAAAGGGACCACAGGTAGTCCAGAATGCTTGCCAAGGAACAGGAGGAAGGGTCCAACCCCTTGCTCTGACACCAAATGGAGAATCTCTTCCATTTGAAGGCATAGCATTTCCTGGTCGACTCCTTACGGGAAGCCTCAACAACGTTGAGGACCTTGTCAGAAAGACCCAAGGCCTGGAACTCTAGCTGCTCAGAAACCAGGCTGTCAGGTGCAGGGATTGAAGGTCTGGATGGAATACCTTCCCCTGATTGACTGAGATCAGGTCCAGGCGGCCTGGAAACCGCCTGGGAAGCCTGGAGCTGAGGCTGAGGAGATCTGGATACCAGAACTGGTGGGGCCAGTCTGGGGCTACCAGAATCACCTGTGCCTCGTCCCTCCTCACCTTGAGAAGCACCTTGTGGGTCAAGGGAAATAGGGCAAAGGTGTAGAAGAGGACCGGGGTCCACGGCCTTGAAAAGGCATCCCCCTGCAGCGAGCCCTGCTGAGGGGGGCAGACATGAAACAGCCTCAACTTCGCATTCTCCCTGGAGGAAACAGGTCCACCTGAGGCATGCCCCAGTGGGAGAACAGATCTTGAACTACCTCCGGCAGGAGAGACCACTCGTGGGACGCAGCTCCTTTCCGGCTTAGGGCATTGGCCAGAATGTTGGAGGCTCCTGCCATATGGATGGCAAGGAGATTCGCCTCCAGGCTGTGCACGAGGGACCAAGTGCGGAGAGCTTCCCTGCACAGAGGCATGGAGCGTGTCCTACCTGGCGGTTTAAGCAGTACATGGTTGTGGTGTTGTCCGTCTGGAACTGGACCACTTGACCTTGTACAAATGAAGTGAAGGCGGTGAGGGCTAGACAAACCGCTCAGAACTCCAGCAGGTTGATGTGGCATCAGGACTCCTGAGGGGACCAGAGGCCGTGTGCTCTGTGCTCCTCCAGATGGGCACCCCAACCCATCAGAGAGGCGTTGGTAAAAAGAGAGACCATCAGCTCGGGGCAGACAAATGGCTTTCCCTCCTGCAGATGAGCTGGAACGATCCACCACTGGAGAGCGTTCCACATCTCCTGGGTCACTGTCACCGGATGATCCAAAGGACTGGAGCGCTGTGACCACTGGCTGGCCAGACCCCACTGTAGGGGATGCATGTGCCAATGGGCCCAATGGACCACGCTGGTGCAGGCCGCCATGAGTCCCAGGAGGTGCAGGAAGTCCCAGGCAGGGCGAAATTGCCCAACCTGAAATGACTGGGCAAAGGAGGAAAGAACCTCGGCCCTGTCCGCCGGGAGCCGTGCTCTGGCTCACAGAGAGTCGAGCTCTGCCCCGATGAATTGGATCACCTGCTTTGGCAAGAGTTCCGACTTGACCTCGTTGATGAGGAGGCCAACTTGAGAGCAAACCTGGAGGGCCAGATCCCTGGACTACTCCACCTCCTGTCTTGAGGAGGCCACAATCAGCCAGTCGTCCAGGTAGGGGTACACCTGGACCCTTCGGCGCTGCAGGAATGCTGTCACCACTGCCATGCATTTGGTGAAGACCCCCGGGAGCTAGAGAAAGGCTGAAGGGCATGGCCCGGAACTCGTAGAGGGACCCCTCTGCTCTGAAGCGGAGGAATCGCTGTTGGGGCGGACTGATTGGGACATGAAACAATGCATCCTGGAGGTCCAGAGAACAGAACCACATGCCTCATTCCAAGAATGGAATGATCTGAGCCAGAGTGACCATCCTGAAGGTTCGAGACCTTAGGAACCTGTTCAGGTCATGCAGGTCTAGAATGAGGTGCCGCCCCCCCCGTCCGTCCATTTTGGGACCAGGAAGTACCTGGACACAAACCCTGGTTCTGGTGGAGGATCTGCCACCTTCCTGATCACCTCCTCTTGGAGGAGCAGGGCAATGTTGGCTCGACGGGCCGACAGAGAAGCTGCGGGCTCCGTAACCCCCAGTGGGGCAACGGCTTGGAAGGGCGAGGCCTGCTCGAACTCCAGAGGCAGACCCTTTCCTACCACCTCCAAAACCCAGCGGTCCATGGTGATAGCAGACCAGGTGGAAAGAAAGTGGCAGTGCCGTCCCCCCACGGGGGGAAAACAGGGAAGCGACGCGGTTGGAGGCGACACCCCTCAACCTGTCACTGGGCAGACTTGGAGGAAGGACTGGCCGAGGGACCTCCTGGGCCTTTTCCTCCCGGCTTCCTTTTGGAGGAAGCTGCAGGCTTGGCTTTGGGGTGCCAAGTGCGAGCCTGCTGGCCCTGATGCTGGTGTTGCTGGGTTGGATGTGCCGCAGGGGCAGAAGGGCGAAAGGACTTATGCTGCTGTCGGTGGCCTTTGTCCTTCTGTGCAGATGTGACCAAGTCCAAGGTGGCATTGGAATTTTCAATTCTCTGGAGGTGGCCTTCCACCCTAGGCCCGAACAAGCCGGTACCCAGGAAGGGGACGTCTGCCAACTTGTGCTGGGTATCCGCTGTAAAGGTGGAGATCCACAGCCAAGCTCTGCGGCGCATGGCCACTGCAGCCCCTACTGACCAGGCACAGGAGTATCCAATATCGAGAGCCATTTGGAGCTGCTGTTTCGCCACTACCCTTCCCTGATCCCGCACCTGCTTGACCGTAGTCTGCAGATAAGCCGGGAGATGACGGATCACCTCATCCAGGGAGCCCATAAGGGTGTGGGAGAACTGTGCCATCAGTATGGCCAAACAGACCTGACGGAGGCCGAGGGAGGGCACAGCATATACTTTATGCCCAGCACAGTCCAGCTTTTTGGACTCTTTGTCGGGGGCTTGTCCATGTCTGTAGCATTCCCAGAACGCCAGAAAATGCTGTCTGTAACCAACCCCTCTGCAGAGGGGTGTTCCAAGAAACCAGACAGAGACCTGGTAGGGACGGCATACTTTGTGGCCATCCTGGCCGAAGGAGCAGGACAAGAAGATGGCCACTGCCATAACTCCAAGGCTGGGTCAACAATGACTTCAGCCACCAGAAAGGCCTCTGCGGGAGAATCTCCTCAGTCCAGTATCTCTGTGAGGGGACACTTGGCCCACTTGGACATGGGCTCGAACTGCATCCCGGTGGACTCCAAGATTAGCTGAAGCAGACCCATGAACGATGATGGACTCTCGTCCATCGACTGTCCCCCGGAGGACTCCAGGTCGAGGGGCCTGGAGAACAGGGAGGAGTCGTCGTTGTCAGACTCAGACGAGTCTGCAAACAGCTGCCTAGGGCCTGAGCCACCCTCCACCTGCCGAGGACGGTCGGGAGTGAGGGTGACCAAAAACCTGTGAGGCAGTCCCTGACCCGACCGAGAATCCTTGGTCTGAGCCCCCGATTTCAGTTGTGGAGGCGGGGGTTCCACCACAATCGGTGGGGCAGCTGGTTTTGGCCGAACAACTGGCCCAGGCTTGGGCACCTCGACCACCACGAGGGGTTGTTTTGGCCTTTCGGGTGACAGCCACTTAATGGCCAGGGAAGGTGACGGTGTCGGCTTGTTCCCGGTCAGAAGGAGCTGCTGCCACATTAAGTCCTCGTAGTGTTGACGCAATTTGCGCCGAAGCTTCTCCTTCTCCTCCGAGGAGGAAGAAGAGGATGAGCGGTGCCGAGACCGAAACTGCCAGTGCCAGCGGGGTCAGCTGGACCGAGAAGAGGTCCGAGACAGAGACCGTCTGTGTTTCCAAGGGTGGGTCTGGGAGGGTAAGGGGGACACCCGTTCCTCCCTCGGCTCGGGAGCCTTAACCGGGGACTCCGGCACAGGAGGCACAGGCAAGTCCTCGGTTTCCACCGGGGAACCGGTGAAGAAGGGTTGTTGGCTTCTCCAGTCGACAGCCTGTCCGACGGGTCAAGAAAAATCTTGACCGCATCGACAGGCGTCTCGGCCGGCTGACCTGACGGGGACACCATGAAGCCAGCGGCCTTAGCCGCAACCTCGACCAAAGACGAGTGTCGACTGTCTGGGGAGGGGGACCTCTCCCACTCCCACGAACGTCGACGGTGGGACTAACCCTTCGAGTCCTTCTTCTTTGATCAAGAGGAGTGTCTCGATGGCCCCTCGCCTTTCGTGGAGAAGGACTGGCAAAGCTCCTTAAAAGAAGCTGTGTAGGAGGATCCCAAGGAGAGCAGGATAAATGCCGTGACCGAGGATGATGAAGATGCGGCCTGGGCCACCTCCTCCTCGAGGGCGATCCTCTGCTCAAGTTGCTCAGCCGAGCCAGCTGCTGCGGAAACCACCCAGCGGGCCTCCTTGGACTTCACCGGCGGATAACGTTTCTCGGGGCACCCAAGATGGAGCCAGGAAGCATGGTCTTTGAGGGCATTTGCCGAAAAAGACCTGCACAACTCTCAGGCCTGCGGGTCGTGGTCAAGCCTGAGGCAGTAGATGCACATGGAGTGCAGATCAGTCCTAGACATCTTCTGCACACATGGGCACCTCTGAAAACCGGGAGTCAATATGTCCATCGCAGCCACGAAGGAAGTAGTAGATAGAAGTCTAGAAAACTTTAAAATTATTTTCGGGTGAACCGAAGAGTTTGGATCCAGTCTAAACGCAGAGTGCTAAGGAGGGAACCTGAGCTTCCAAGCGGTAAGGAAGACCTGGTGTCATGGGGCGGAGCAGAGAGTTTTACCACCTGGGTGGGTGGGAGGAGCCAGCTTGAAGACCTTCCGGCAAGATTTAAAGCAGCAAGGAACCTGCCAGAGAGTGTGGATGAACAACATATCCATGTCCTTAGAAAGTCAGTTTCCGGCTGCACAGGGGGAGTGGTGAAATAATTCTGGTCCATAGATTGGAAGTTGGGTGGGTTGGGGGGACTGTGCAGCTATGGACCTAAACTGCTCCCAAGGTGAGGGGTCCCATAGGATCGGAGTGACCTGGGGGAGAGGGAGGGGTTGGCAGAGGCAAAGTGGCCAGGAACCTATGTGGAAGGGCACAGCCTCTGCCCAGGCTAGGGCACCACGCCAGGAGACCTCAAAGGAGGAGGAGATCTGGTGGTTCCAGCAGATGAAGGTCACTCAACTGAGCTGGAGTGACTAGCGCTGAGCCCGCTAAGAGAATTCCCCCTGTGAGGTGACTGTGGCCGCATGAACCCATAAGGGTGGGCCCCTAACTTCTGAAGATGAGGTCTCTCTTGAGGAGACTGCGGGGGAGAAGGTCGGACCAGTTCTGCAACTCCTCCTTGAACCCCTGCAGGTTGCCAGGAAAGGGCGCCACCCTGAATCTAACCTCCTCAACCTCTTGGACTCCAACAGAGCCCTCTTCTATCAGCTGATGCAACTGACATCCCGCAGCTAACTCCCAAGAGACAGCTGGAGGTGAAGTGCCCTCCTCTAACTGAGGTGCTCCAGCCAGCCCAGAAGTACGGCTAGCAAGAACCATCACCAGAGGGGGTACACCTCCCAAGGTGGCAGATGGATCACCAACTCCAGGCTGCCCTGTGGTGCCCCCAGAGCACCATAGGACTGGTCGGTGCCACCAACCCCGGAATCGGCTGAAGCTATCCACTCCTTGGAAGGGGGGCTGAACCAGAGCTGATGCACTGGAGGAGTAAGAATTGGTGGATTCTGGAGAACCCGGGAGCCAATCTGAGTCAGTCTCAGAATCTTCCTCCCCAGAGGAGGTTCGAACCCAGTCCACTCCCTGATACCTCTCAGCCGCTGTGCCACAAGTAGCACTGTGAATTGGCCTCATGCTGCCCATGGCCCCGACGCCATCCCCGGCACCGCAAATGGTGCTGGAGTCCAGGACGGTGCCGGAGGCTGGCCCCGTGCCACCTGCAGAGCCGCACCGATCCCCGGTGCCACAAGCGGTGCCGGAATCAGGGACAGCGCCGGCCCGGAGGCCTCAGACCACGACGCCAGGGGAGCCCTCACCTCTGAGGTGATTGCCTGAACAGTGCCTCCCACCTGACCCCAAGGGGGACCAGCACAGGCCTCCTGCACCGTGGAAGGGGTTCCAGCCAAGGCTAGAATGGGTGGGAACCCCCTCCTCCGCAGGCCATATAGGACTGGGAGGGACCCGGAGGAAGGGTCAAGAACCCTGCTCTTGGAGACTCAGGTACACACCTGTCCCCCGAAAGTCGGCGGCGCATGTCCGACTTTCAATGCGCGGAATTCTAACACACGGCGATCCATGGAGAAACAGGCATCTCATCTATCCATGTTGTGATTAGGTCCAAACAGGTAAGGCAATGATTATGCTGATCCGTGACGTACAGACGGCTGCAAGGACACCGATGCATTGGAGGCTGACCCGCCCTACAAGATTTTTTTCTTGTCCCCTGAACCAGACATGATCAGATGGAAAAATAAAAACCAAAATCAGCACCTCTGCGTCAATGGAGAAAATAAAAAGGAAAGATCTTACGGGTCAATCGCTGAGGAATGAAGTAGCAGAACTATTACGTCAACCGACAGACTAGGTCACATAACAGTGGCCCTCACACATGAAGGTGTGCTCATTTGACGGCGGGAGAAGCAGAACTGGGGCTGGGGAGGGGTCGACGACCGTTACTGGCCAACCCATGGGCGCCACATAATATGTCGGCCTCGAGGGTGACACCGTCCCGACGTCAACTCCTCCCATTGCAAAAAAAAAAAAAAATGCTCCCGCAGGGTCCTGATCCTCTGGCTCACTATCCAACAGTGACGAATGGCGAAAATTGACAGAAAAGATCAGGCACACGAGACCTTGGTTTAACATCTCATGTGAAAGATGCCACAACAGCAGTGTCCCCGCAACACCATGCTGGGGTATCGATATGTTTACTTATAGCCAGGCAAAGAGTGCCCACTACAGAGCTACTAACATCACATTCTGCAATACCTGGTGTCCACTGGAGGTCTCTCATCCTATTGCAGACCAAGCCTGATGCTGCTTACCTTCTGAGATCTGAAGGGTTCAGGCTCCCAGGTGGCAAGGCAGCAGGTCATGGGGTAAGACTCATGGCCACTCCTGAATCCAGCAGACCTTGGGAAAAGTACCATCTCCATGTTAAACAATCACATAATTTAATACAAAACTAGCCAGAATTTGCTGCCCATTAAAAGATATAAATTAAAGAATATGATGACAGTGCAAGATTATATAAGTGGGGATAAACAGAATACATTTAACAAAAAAACACAAGGGCCGGCCTGTTGCACAGCTGAAGTATTGCCATTTGCTAAGTCAGTGACACAGAATTTCAGAACAGGCATAATTTTTGGAGGGCTGGCAGGGAGAAGGATGAAGCACCCCACAGGATGGTTTCCTTGTCAGCAAAAGTGGACGCCTGCCTTCCTTTAAACACTGTCACCTGGGGTACCACAGATGAACGTGCAAGGAAGAAGTGCTAGGGAGGAAGGATGTCACTGGCTCCACACGCTGGCATGTGGCTGTGTACATGAGCCCTCAGCCCTTGTGGCCGATTTCCCGGGGGTGGGGGGGATGATGGGGAAAAACATCCTTGGCCTGTAAGATGACATCAAACAGAAATGACCAGCACTCATGTAGAAAGCAGTTAGGTAACCAGGAAAATGCTGAGCAGAGATTTTTTTTTTATTATTATTTTAGTAACCAAATAAGGCCCACTGGGCACAAGGCCTGTTTTCAGGGGTGATCTGGGAGCACTGGGGAGGTGAAGTGACTTGATCAGGGCCACATAGTATGCAAGTGGAGGTTGTGGGAATCAAACCCAGGTCTGCTGGATGTACCAAGCTTATTCACTGCTCATTACTCAGTGGCCCCTGAAAAAGCTCAGTAGACTGAAGGGCTGGAGCATTTGGGCAGAGTTCCAGGCTGGTTGGTGTCGGGCATCCTAATCTGTTTTTGCACTATGAAACTAATACTATTAATGGAATGCTCCATGAGGTTTGAACTGGCAATGTAAGATGTGTTCTTACAACATCCAATAAATGTCTCTATGCTTAACATTTACTTGGTAACCCAACTACTTTCTTCACAGAGCGCTGGTTATCTTGGTTAGACACTGGCTATCTGCCCTGTTAACCAGCGCTGACCCTGCAACACTTGTATCACAGCTCTGCTTTGCTGGATATGCTTCCAAGTTGGTCCACTCAAGCTCCCAACTGCCTTCTGTCCCCGTGTACAAATTGGTGCTATGGGAGTAGGGGAAGATTCTTGATCCTCTGGCACTAACAGGGGAGGGGGGAGATGCACATAAAAATCTGGTAAAAGTGCCGTAGCACAAGGACAGCAGGGCTAGGGGTCTCATTAGGAGCAGAGGATGATGCCTAATGCACTCGAATGCTGCACTGCCTCTTGTCCCCCTCTATTCACTGGAAATTCTAGAGGGTTCCGATGCTCTGGCACTGCTTGGTGTGTGGGGGAGATGGAGGTGCTGGGGTCCCACCAAATTAGAAAGAGGGCCAGTGGGCTGGGTGGTCTTGTTATGGGCCAATCTGGGCAAGGCCAGAGAGAGGACAAAAAAAAGTTGACAAAAACGAAACTTGTTCTTAGCTTTAAAATTTTTATTTCTCCTTTCTTACAATAACAGTAATATAGTACGGACTGTGGAAGCACAAAGAGATTCAGTGGTTTATGTTCAGTCCCACAGATAAGGCCCAGTACACACAATAAAAGACAGTTACATATGAAAGACAAGCAGCACAGCACGTTATTGTTTTTGTTTTCAGGTACGTGCATTAGGGACTAGTTCACTACTACAGAGCCCTTCACCTCGAGGTTGCAGGTTCAGCTTGAGCCCCGGTCAGTGATGGTCAGAAATCATGTCATCTGGTGACCTGTGTGAAATTAGTTGTGTGGGTTTCTCTGTCCAGTTCTTGTCAGACAGATGCCCACATCACATTACCACTGTGGACACTGGCCCCCTCATTAGCAGGGATACACGAGAAGGGCAGAATGGGCATGGAGTCTGTCCCTCTCAGCCGTAAGAGAGTGGCGCCTCCTTGACAGGGTTGAGGCAAACTGGTGGGGCAGTGAACAGAGAACCTTGCATTGTGACTGGGCCTGCTATGCCTCTCAGGCAGATACACTCTGGTGTCCATTCTCTCAAGCAGGCACCTGACACAAGTACTAAAAACTGCCATTACAAAATTAGAGTACAAAAGAAAAATCCCACACATGTGGACCACCACAGGCAGCCAACTGTGATGTACTGAACAGCGGGTTAACATCATCCTTATGCCTCAGTGTCACCCCCAAACGCACACAGTGGAGCAACACCCAAAAAACTGTTACACTTATTTTTTCTGCTACACACAACAGAAAGTACAAGGGCACTACAATGGTGACCAGGACCGTATCATGGGTGGCAAGTAAACCGAATCTGCACACATTTAAAGCTGCAGTGTAATAAAATTGGGGGGAAATCTGACCCTACTTTTTTCATTATAAAAGATTATAAGCATCTTCCAGTTTTTATCTGATGGTACCATTTTCTAGTTTTGCCAAAATTTGAGTATTTTATTATTGTTTTAATTTAGCTTTTTCCTCAAGAAAAAAAGATGGTCACCACATTTGGCTCATAAATAGCACTGTAGACCTGGCAAGGGTTAAGATCAAGAAAATAAACCTCTTGGTGTGCAGCATAGGAGGTACCTAAAAAGGTCGATTTTCACAGGTATAGCTATGGTAATATTTTTATTATTAAATGTAGCTGAAATTTCCTTTTTGGAAAGACAGCTTCATTACACTGTCCTTTTAAACAGCTTTTAAGAATGAAACCCCAGTTTGCTGCTGACATAATGCTTCGATTCACTGATCGGCCCAGTCGCTATTTGCTTTTGGTTGTAATTCTCAGCGTGTGACATCACAATCTGTTGCAGTGAAAATGAATGCCCTGCAATTTAAAAAGCTTTGCGAAAGGGTAGCTGTGATCAACTCCTGCTGAGGACAACTTGTCTTGCAGGAAAATGGAACATTTCTAGTAAAGGGATAATTTCTTAAAGAGACACTGTCAGTCTTCTTGGCATCGTATTATTTCTAGTTAAAAAACATTTCATGATTGTTTAACTTTCCTAAAATTCACTAACGTTGCTGGCTGTTTTATCTGCCTTCTTTCTTATTAGACCTGAAATGCATGCAAATGGTATGGTTATACCAAACCTTGTGTTGTTTCAAATTCTTGCTCTACTCTTACTGCACACTTTCTGAACATTACAAACACCCCCAAACAATGCACACACTCGTGATGGATTGAATCCTCTCCTCCTACTGCATAACGGTGGCTAGATTGTAATGGGAGGCAATCCCAAATCCAGGAAAGATGCAACAGGAGTTGATCAAGGAATGTAAATATGTTTTTGTGCAGTAAATAGCAGTTATGTAAGAACTTACTGTAACAGTAGATCTTACGGAGAGGTTCCTGCAGTAGGTCTTCACATACAGGACTGCGCTCCCTGGCATCAGGTCTGAACAACAAACTTGTAGCGAGCAATCATCAGCGGAGACCGCCCCCCTGGTCAGGAGATGTGTCAGCGTGACTATAAAAGGGGTGGTCCCGCTTCCGCCCTCCAGTTCTTTTTCACCGGAGACCTAAGTAAAGGGAGAAGAAAAGAGGAGTGACAACTCCTGGTACCCTGTGCCCTGGCAAAGCCAGAGACCTAGACAGGAATAAGGAAACTACAGGAGCTGGGGGAAACTAGACCTACTGCAGGAACCTCTCTCGAAGATCTACTGTTACAGTAAGTTCTTACATAACTACTATATCTTACTTCGAGAGTGTTCCTGCAGTAGGTTTTCACATACAGGACTGAATACCAAGCAGTCTAACACAAAAGGAGTCGGTGAAGAGGTTCTGGAAGGAGGAAGATGTCTGCCAACTAAGGGTCTGTTTAAGACAGAAGACCTTGCAAAACTGCAAGACCAAAGCCAGCTCGACACCTACAGGCAATATCCAGACTGTAATACTTAGTGAAGGTGTGGATGGAAGACCAAGTGGCTGCTGCACAGATATCGGAAGTGGACACATTCCTGAAAAAGGCGGTAAAAGTGGCCACACTCCTGGTGGAGTGACCTTTGACCATCCCCGGAAGGGTTTTTTTGTACTTCTGTTAAAGTGTAATGAATACAGTTAGCCAGCCACCTAGACAGAGTCTGTTTCACGATCACCTTGCCCAGACACTGGGAGGCAAAGACAACAAAGAGCCGGTTCGACTTACAAACCTCTTCAGTCCAAGAGGCATAATACCTCAAAATCTTTTGCACATCTAGAGTGTGCAAGAGATATTCTCCCTTGTTGGAGTGCTCTGGAAAAAACACCATCAATTCAACACTCTGATTTACAGTCATCTCCAAAACCGCTTTCAGAAGAAAAGAAGGATTAGTCTGCAGGACCACCCGGTTCCTGTGGAAAATTAAATAAGGCTCTCTACAAACTAGAGCCTGAAGTTCTGAAACTCTTCAAGGTGAAGTGATAGCAACTAAAGACAGCGTTTTCCACACTAAAAAATGTATATCACAGCTTGCTGCCAGTTCAAAAGGGGGCAAAGTAAGCTTTTCCAACATAAAATTGAGATCACAGGGAGGAACAGGATTCCGGACTGGAGGTTTTATATGAAGGATCCCCTTCAAAAAAGTCTTAGAACCCTCTAGCTGAGTTAGGGTTTTGCCATCCAGGTGGTAGGCAGACACCATGGAGAGCTAGACCTTCAGTGAAGAATAACTGAGGCCCAACTCTGACAGATGTAAGAGGTACTCTAACACCTGGGGAGGCCGAGCAAGAAAATGGGTCCAAGTGCTTTGCTGTGGCCCAAACAGAAAATCTCTTCCATTTCATGGCAATGCATAGGTGAATCTAGTGAAGAGCTTCCTAGCTTCCACCAAGACCTAAGCTACTTGAGTTGAAACTCCATAGCAAGAAATCACTATGTCCACAGGTGCCACGCATGAAGATGGAGACTTGAAGTTCGGATGTACCAGGGTGCCCTGCTCCTGGGATAGAATGTCATGAGAGAGAGAGGCAGCGGGACTGGTGGTTCTAGAGCCAGTTGTTGCAACAACGGGAATCATATCTGCCAAGGCCACTGAGAATCATGTGAGCCCTCTCTACCTGGAGCTTCAGCAGAACCTTCTGAATTAGGGGAAAGGGAGGGAAAGCATACAGAAATCTTCCTGTCCAGGATAGAGACAGTGCATCTTGCCAAAAAACACCATGCCCAGGAACGAGTGAGCAAAAGCTGGGTAGTTTTGCGTTGGATGGGTAGGTGAATAGATCTAGGTCTGGCCAACCCCACTGAAGAAACAGATCTTCTACTACTACCTGCTTTAGTTACCACTCATGAGCCCTGGCGACTGATTGGCTGAGAATGTCCGGCCAGGATGTTGTGGACCCCCGGCACATGGATTGCTGTCAAGTACAGGCTGTGCTGAATCGCCCGATACCACACCCTTATTGCTTCATTGCAAAGGAGGTACGTTTGGGTGTCTCCCTGTTTGTTCAGATACCAGACAGTGGCCATTGTTGTCTGTCTGAATGAGGAGTGTTCCCGTGAGAAGCAACTGGAATGCGTAAAGAACTGTCCTCGTCTCCAGGATGTTGATGTAAAGATTCTCCTCCGTAGGGAACCAGGAATCCTGTGTTCCCATAAATGAGCTCCCCAACCCGTGTTCGAGGCATCTGAAGTAAGGGTTTGAGAAGGAACCAGAGGGTGGAAGAAAGCTCCCTACCCTCCAACAAACTGACAGGATCCTTCCACCAGAGGAGATCTTTCTGAAGACTGCTGGAGAACATGACCTTTTGGTCCGTGTTGTGCAAGCACTGATCCTATTGCGCTCAGAGAGACCACTGGGTTACCCTCATATGCAGCTTGGCCAGGGGGACTGTGAGTATGGCAGCCGCCATGAGGCCCAAAAGGTGAAGGACGGACCGAGCTGTGGTCTCCAAGAGGATGCCACTAATGTGGCCTGAGAGACAAGCATCTCCACTCAGTCAAGGGGGAAAAAGGCCTTGCTCTGGATCGTGTCCAGCACTGCTCCAATGAATTGGAGGCACTGGGAGGGTACTAGCTGGAATTTAGGTAGGTTAACCGAAATACCCAGCCTAGAAAACAGGTCCAGGGTGAAGAAGAGGGACTCCTTCAGGTTGTCTGGTGAGGAGGCTGAAAAGAGCCAGTTGTCCAAGTATGGGAACACATAAATGCCCTTGCAGCAAAGGAATGCCGCTACCACCGCTAAGCACTTGATGAAAACCAGAGGTGCTGAAGACAGGCCAAAGGGTAGGGCTTTGAACTGGAAGTGGTCCTTCAGGAAGGAGAACCTGAGGAAGCGGCGCTGGGCCGGGAGGAGGGGGACATGTAGGTAGGCATCCTGCATATCCAGGGAGCACAGCCAAGTGTTTGGAAGGAGCAGGGACAGCAGTCCCTGGAGAGTCAGCATGTGGAATCTCTTGTATTCCATGAAGAGATTGAGCATACCGAGATCTAGGATAGGTCTTAGAACCCCCATCTTTTTTGGAACTAGGAAGTAGCAGCAGTAGAATCCCCTTCCTGTTTGATCCGAAGGGATGGGCTCTATGGTTGCTTTCTGCAGCAGAGCCTGGATTTCTTTTCTGACAAGAAGGATCTGTCCTGATGGGTAGAAAGACCTTCATGGAGGGTTTGAAGGAAGTTTCTCCAAGAACTCCATCGAGTGACCTCTTTGTACGAGTTGTAAGACCCATACGTCTGCAGTGACGGCCTTTGAACCCCCACGGGTCCTCTGAGGGAGATGGAGGGAGCGGGAGGGGGAGACAAGTCAGGATATGGAGGGGAGAGGAGCCTTTCCTCCTGAGGTGGCCTTGGCAAACTTGGCCGGAGAGGTTTGTGCTCCTAGACCAGCAGCAAATCACTTGTTTTGATGCGAGCCCTGGTTCTTGTTCCACTTCTGTTGGCGGCAAAAAGGCTGCTGCCCTGTCTTCTGGCTGGTATGGTACATGAAGCGTATGTTGCAGAGGGACCTACTGCTCTCCTGCTGCCCAGTTATTACATCCTTAGCATCACCGCCAAACAGAACCGGACCCCTAAAAGGTGCATCCAAGAGGGACAATTGCACGTTCTGTGCCAAACCTGCCAGACACAGCCAGGCTAGGCATCTGAGGCAGATTCCCGAGGCTGCAGCCCGAGCCACAGAATCTACGGAATCGTATGTGGCTCGGAGAGCATGACGGCAGGATGATTTGTTCATCCACACTTTCTACAGGAGTTGAGCCCTAAGTTGTTCATCAGGGATCTCCTGGAGATCCTTCTCCAGTTCCGACAGCGAGGACTTCTGGAAGGCCACCATGTGGGAAACATAGTTTAATGACCTTATGGTGCAGGTGGATGAGGAATTTATATTTTTCTGCCTTATTGATCCAGCTGCTTGGAGTCCTTGTCCGGAGGAGAAGCACTCAGATGTTTTGGGTGCTCCAATCTGTCAGGGACCACAGTGATGACCATGGAGTCGGCTTTCGCTTGTGCGGTCAGGTGATAGACCCCTTCTGGGGGGTAACAGGTCCTATCTGTTTTATGGGAAACAGCCAAGATGGATGAGGGGTGTTGCTAAATGGTGGATGTGAGATCTTCGTGTGGTCCCATCCAGGGGGGGTGAAAGGGGAGGGGATCCACGCTAGTAAGGTCCAGATGCTCAGCTAGTCTTTTGTGCTGGGTGTCCAGTTCCTTGGACGGCCAGCCACAAGCCTTCTGGATGGTCCTCAAAAGCTTCCCAAAGGAAGGGTCCTCGGGGGGCGCAATTTAGGGGACTTCTTGGGTAGAAGTTCGACCGCTGAGTGGGGTTCTGACTGGTCGATGTCAGACTTTTCATTAGATTCTGAAGACTCCAGCCTGCTAGGCAGGGAGGGGTCAGCAACAGTTTCCCCACGGTGATGAGTGCTAGAGGCTTGGCCAGAGCGTGCTGGACTAGGAGGGAGTGCCCTTGGGAGGGGGATGCCCCTACTGGCTGAGGCTGCATAAGGTCTGCAGGAGTTGTATCCAAGCATCTTTCCACCATGCCAGGATGGACTCACGGTGCGGGGGGGCGAGGGCTGATACCCCGGAAAAGAGGGGTAAGTGGGTGGTTGGTGCCAGTAAGGGTACTGGTATAAGCCCTGCCCTTGAAAACCCAGTGCAGGTTATCCTGGCGTTGGGTAACCCAGCGATGGATAACCCGGTGTCAGGTAGCCCAGTGTCGGAGGGTGACCCGGTGTTGGCGGAACATAGCCTGGCATTGGAATGATATTGTCCGGCAGGCAGGCCTCCCAGGGGCAGGTGGTGAGGGTCTTGCCACGGAAAACCACCTGCAGGACCAGCAGGGGGAACCGATGGGCCCGCCGGGGGGTGGGCATCGAAGAGCCGCTAGGCAGCAGCATCAGCGGGGCAGACGAAGGGCCCAAGGAAGGCGGGTCCATACCTGATCCGCCTAGGGCCAGAGACAGATCCCCAGGAAAAAAGGGTTCCTGCGGTGGAATGGAGCCTGGCGAAGAGGAATGGTCCGGTAGGGACCCCAACGACAGGTCCATAAAAGTATTCAATGTAAAAGACAAGTCGGGTACTGGTGGCGAATCCCTGGTAGTAGAGACCGGCAGGGATGAAGGTTCCCCTGTGAGCAGACTCGTCCCGGGGTCAGGATCCACAACAGAGCCCAACGGGAGAGCAGATATGTCTACACGGTTGATGGAGGATCTGTCTACTGACATACTAGACGTGGCTGGGCTAACCGCGGTAGG
Source organism: Neoceratodus forsteri (assembly GCA_016271365.2). NCBI lineage: Eukaryota > Metazoa > Chordata > Ceratodontiformes > Ceratodontidae > Neoceratodus > Neoceratodus forsteri. Next base: position 118,269,247 of record JADMNL010000026.1, read on the forward strand.
ACCGCAGTCAGACTGATCGACCTGGACCGGGTGCCCGGTGGTAGAGCTGGAGGGTGACTTATCGGTGGTGCTCTGGTCAGGAGACCTAACTGAGACCTCTAAGAAGGTGACCCCCGGTTGCCCGCTCACCTCGGCGGGAGAGGGGGAGGGCGTTTGGCCCGCCAGAGCGGATGATGGCCCAACAGGTGTGGTACTCATGGAAGTAGATAGTCCACCCTGGGCATCGACAGATTTCTGACTGTTCTTCCCTGAAGAGACAGGCTCTGCTCCCAGTGCCTCTCCTTATCCTTCTTTTTTTTTTTCCGGGGCCAGCGACGATGACCTTTCTCTCAGTTCCTTTTCCATGGAGGCTAGTCTCTGGGAAAGAAGGCTGGCCTGGAGGGTCCTCTTGCGATGAGTGTGTGTGGCCTGGCTGAACCCCTAGCAAATGGCACACTCAGCCAAGTTGTGCATAGGCCCCAGGCAGAGGAAGCACCTTGAATGGTCGTCCCTGTGCGGGTTTTGCCGCCACGCTTGGAGCACTTCTTGGGATGAGGAGACATACACCACGTGGAACTTTTATTAAGAATATACAGAAAAAAGATGTTAAATCGTCGAATACTAAGTGGGGCGACTGATCGCTGTTGCCACGACTGCTGAATGGACTGATGCGACAGCGGAAAGAACTGGTGGGCGGGTGCGGCACCGACCCTTTTTAGTCATGCTGTCATGTCACCTGACGACAGGGGGGTGGTCCCCAGTGATGCTTGCTAGCTACAAGTTTGCCGTTCTGACCGGACGTCAGGGGGCTCAATCCTATATGTGAAGACCTACTGCAGGAACCCTCTCGAAGTAAGATCACAAGTATGGTGGGCAGTCTGTTTTCCACTTTTTAAATGAAAAAAGAAAAAAACAAAAAGGAATCAGAATCAAACTCCCAGCTAATCAACAGTCTCTAGAGAGTGTGCGCAATTATAACACTTGTTTTTAAAACCAGACAGTTTCAGGCCTGCAGGGGTTGACTGTATCCCTTTAAATAAAGTACTGCAAAGACAGAGATGGCCAGATGGGGAAAGTTACAGTAGGGGGTAGGGAATGTTTGTCTGAAAAGAATGTGTGTGTGTGTTTCGATGGAAGGGGGTTAGAGGTTTCTGCAGACAGTACCCACAAGCCCAGTACTTTATCAGTACAGTTGGAGCCATCCAATATTTTGCAGGGCTCTATCACTTGGAACATAAGTTGGCCACATCACAAAAAAGACAGCAGGTGCAGTTTCAGACGGCAGAGTAAGAGCCACAAACTTGCTGGACTCATTGCCTTCTTGAGCAGCCACAGAGCCTCTCAAAAGATTCTGGAAACCAAGAGCTGACTGTTGGCATAATTAACAGGCGAGAGAGAGAGAGAGAGCAGCACTAAAGACTTCCCTATAAAAATAACAGTTTGCTGCAGAGCTCAATAAAAAAAAAAACACAGACTGGAGAAAGAAAATCTTGCAATGTTTATAATTTAATTATGATTCAAATAGAAGGGAAGAAAAATAAGGCACCTGCATTTTTATGATAACAGAACAGAACTCTAATAGGGATCTTTCTCACATGTCCTTGGGAATGCCGGATAGAGCCTAAAGGGACTTTGTATCCTAAAAGTACAGGGTGACCTCTAGTGGCCTTTGTTAGTATTACACCCATCAGATCATACATAAACACTGCCTCCTGCTGGATATTATGTAAATAGTCCTTGCCTAAGAACTATCGCAATGCATTCCATTATTTATTTCCAAACTGCTTCAGAGTTGCAATGCAGGCAGTACAGCTGCACAGCACCATCTGCTAGGGGAGGTATGGATCAGCAGTAAATTCAGGCTTCCTGATAGTCACTATCTATCATGTTTCAAGCCAAGATGAGAAGGAACCGTGAAAGAAGAGCATATTTAAGCCCTTCCCCCCATGACTGAAGGAACAAGAAATAAATCCTGTGCGTTTTAGGAAACAAAGGTCCATGAACTTAAACATCTGCACAAGGGCACCAATGTGTTAACCTCTAGCACTGACTGAGGATTCAAACTGAGCCATGGAATGCAGAGGATTAATACATAAGCTGCATAGAGCACTGAGTGACCAGTTGCAGCTACTTTAATCATGCTAAAAATGCACCATGGGGGATTCAGGAGGTGGACTGGATTTTGAAACAGTGTGGTCAAATGCAACAGGGCCACGATAAAATGGTATGGAAAGGGTTATTATTCCTCCTGATCCAGAAAGAGAAAGTCTGGAGGTCCACTGACAAGTTCCATTTAGTCTCCTGTTTTTTGAATATGTGGTGCTCTGTGGCATCAATCCTCCCACAATGCAGCAGCCAGTTGCCTGAGAAGTGTGGGAAATGCAGGTTTCATTTATTTCGCATGGTATTTACTTCCCCCAAGGATTATCCAACGGAGACGCAACATCTCGTTTTCAGTGGAGGTCCCCAATTTTATAGCTAGAGGCAAGATTGCTGCACTGAGGGGTCAAATGGCTTGCTCATGGTCACAAAGTGAGCCAGTGGCTGTTGGTGGGATTCGAACCTGAGACGTCCTCATTTACAGTTCTGTGCTCTAACCGTTGGATTCCACTGCCTCCCCACTTTATTTGTATTTTTTTTTTTTTTTTAGTTTTTGTTGACCGGGAAAGGAGGACTAGACAATACTGCCCATTTTCAGCCTCGTCCCGGGGGAGGGAGATACAGATGGATGCCAACTGAGATTGAACCAGATTAAGCGGTTGGTGGTATTTTTTAGTGAATGGTGGAAATCTGACCAGGACACCAGGGAAATTCCCCTGCTCTTTTCAAGAAGTGCCATGGGATCTTTAACATCCACCTGAACAACCACCAGAACAGGCAGATGGGACCTTGGTTTAATGTCTCATCTGAAAGATGGCACCTCAGGAGTGCAGCACCCCCTTCATGCTGCACCACAGTGTCAGTATTGGGATTTAAGTGCCTGGTGTGGGGATAGAACCCACAACCTTCTGATCTTCCAGCCTCAGAGGAGAGTGTGCAACCTGCTGAGCCGCTGACACTGGATACCTTGCCTGCCCCCCCCTCCCCAATCATAACTGCCACCCAAACATTGAGAGGTCATGGATGAGCACTGCTCAGGCAAGACATGCCTCAATGATAGACACAGATAGAATTTACTCTCTAAATGCAGTCATGTAATTTTCTAGGGATGGGACACACCAATAAAAATGCTACAGGCAGGGGAACAAACACAGCCAAAAGCAGACCACAGTGCAGGCCATATGGCACCTTCATCTGCCACTGGTAGTTGAATCACTGTTGGCAGCGGCTTTGCTGGTGGTCCAGGCACTCAATGCCAGTGTGGAATCCATCCTTGAGTACGTGGGTGTGCAGAATGTTATGACAGAGCAAACTATCACCCACAGCAAAAAAATGCAGATAACCGTGCTACCCAAGCCCTCACTGCAACTGGTACAAGAGAACTCTAGCCCTGAGATATTGTCTCCAGCACCTAGAAATTACAACTCCACCCACCCACCCAACTTCGGCCTGGTCAGCTTGCTGGAGGGGTGTGACCTTTTAGGTGTTAGCATGGCTTCCAGAGGCATGTCAAACACACTTATTGGACAGTAGACTTATCTAAAGTGGGAAAAATCATTCAAGGAGAGGATGCAGGACTTAAACATGCACACCCTGGAGACAGAAACGGAGAAGGGGACTTGATGGAAATGTGCAAATATCGGCATAGAGTAAGCAGGGTGGAGTGCAAAGACATTCATTTTTAAGTACGATTACAGCTATGCATGAGGATTCCCTGAAACTGGCAGTGGGCAGGTTCAAAAGGAATGTCCATAAGTTTTCCCCCAAAAGAGTGGTGGACAAGTGAAAGGGACTGCCTGAGGAGGTGGCGAAGGCCAAAACAGTGGGTAGTTTCAAGGTAGGGTGGGACAGGCATATGGCTATAGTATGGAGGCAGGGGTAAGGAAGGGGAATGGTGACTAAGGCCTATGTAGGGTAGTTCGGGCGGGCAGACTGCATGAACTGTTGTGCCTTTTTCTATACTTGTATGTAGCAGCAAGCTGTTCTGGAGGGCCTACAGAATTTTCCCTTGGCGGATACAAACACGTTCTAGTGTTTAAGCTGTCATTACCCACACAGCAGTTTGCTAAGCATTTCAGTATTCAGCTACACACAGCATTTTTCAAGGAGCCAAACTGTTACTGGTGTTTCACAGACTGCAGGTCACAATTAAATTATTTCTTTTAAGGTGAGCCAAAGAGCTTTGCTATTTGGTAAAAACATTCTGGTGACAAATAGCAAAAATGTTACAGTGCTTTAGACTTCTAACATAAAGAGCCCCTGACACACTTAAGACTTAGTTTGTCTATACCAGACATCACAATCCCATTCATGGCACGATATATCAACAGTTACAATATGATGTCATAAACTGAATTGTGATGTCAGGTGCAGACAGGCAGCCATAGCAGACAGGGTGGAGACATTTCTTTCATGTAAATGTCTTTAGTAATAAACACGTGTGTAACGAGAGAAAATTACATAAAAGCTAAATCGAGCCTTACTAATTAAATATTTTTCAAAGGAGTCCCAACAGCATCTGGGGCTCTTTAAACAAAGAACACTGCATTATCCCCCCTGGGTATAGATGGCCCACACGTTAGAAATCCCCTTATGTATTCGGCACAAAAAGTGCAAAAATGGAATCTAACAGCAGGTCACTCTTCTTGTTGCACAGTGCTAAAGGCACGTTAAGACAAAATACGGTGCACCCAGTAAATTTATTCCAATCTCCTTTACTGGAGTAAAGTTGATCCATGTAAGATGAAACTTATTAAATGTGAACATGCCCGACAAACGACAATTCAGAGCAAGGCACCAGCACATCTGGGTACTGGTTGGCTTTATGTCCCTAAATGGACAGACAAGGTGGGCCAAGTGGTTCTTACCAGCCGACAAATTCTACGTTTCTATGTAATTCATGCTCTCATGTTTTGTAAGTTTCAGCTGACACTGTGTCAACTGTAAGCCAATAAAGGAGACTGGAATATTCTCCCGGTGTGCAACATATTTCCTCTTGAAGTTGAACCAGCATAACATTCTGTGGTGATTTGCATATGCAGCCCATGATGCTTTGCATTGTGTGGGCATGTGTGATTTTATATTTTCTCGTGAGTGCATTTCCCCCTGCGTAGTGTACTGTGAGTGCTGTGGGAGTAAGGCCTTCCTGATACATTTGCCAGCTCCCTCCACCATATGCATAGCCTCCACATTTTTGCTTGTGTTAGTCTCTTGTTCCCAGATCCGTCTTATGCTACTCGAATGTAATACAAGAAATTTAATGTGGTCTAGGTGAGGTTCCAAAGTCTATCCATCATGCACTCATGCCTGCCTAACTCATTATCATGTACAGGGTAAAATGTTTCAGATTTCTGAGCCCTGTGACATAAGCTGTTGGACAGAAAACACTGCGACAGAGCTGAAACCAGACACCGATGAGCACCTTGCAGACCAGACTGACTGAGCAGCTTTCATCCACAGATAAGTTTAGGGTGCTGTAGTCTGGAAAATCTTTCAGTACCCAGGTTTGTTTCAGTATAAAATGTCTCTCTGGTAAAAGTATATATAGAACACTCACGGAACTTTCTGGTGTGAAGAGGATTAGCTAAAATCTCTTAAACCATGCAAACTGATGTGCTATGTCTCAGAAATGTGTACATTCTTTGAGGACTGTTAACAGTAAAGGGCACGTGGCACAATACCACTCCGGCTCCCAACAGAGAAACACACAGCCCTGATGGCTCATCAATCTCTGACAATCATCCTGAAATCCAAGACGGTGTGTTGCACTTTGTGATTTTATTATACATCGTGGGAGTATATCCTGCACAATCGGAGTGCTCCTTTCCTCTGCACATGAGGCAATCTTATTCTGTGAAGAGCGTCTCGCGCAGATGCCCTGGAAGCAGGCACATTGCAGGACAGTTCAAAAAAATATATATATATTTTATTGGTCATGCTCACTCAATAATATAATAATATGTCCCCCATCTCCACTTGTTGCTGGATAAGAGCGGTTTCGCTTGCGTTCTGCGCGAGCCAGAACAGCTCAGCTTCACTTCGCTGTTCTCGCTCGAGCAGAACGCATGTGAAACCACTCTTATCCAGCAACAAGTGGCTCCGGGGGACATATTATATAGTCAGAGTCCATGGAAAACCTGGGCTGTGTTGCAAAATTCAGACTTGTTTGAATTCTGGACAGAAAGTGGTCTACTTCCTTGGGAATAGAGCTGCGTGGAATTTTTAAATTCTGCTTCCGCTGGAATGCTGCAGAAGTTCAAAAATTCAACCTACTTCCGCAGAATTCTGTCTGAAGCAGGTCTCTGCAATTTCAACAGCAGAATTCTGCAATTTCGAAAGTGGAATGTTAACCACAGAACTGTATTTGGCAGCTTTTGTAATATTCTATGGTTTACATAGAACTGCTTTTTGGAATTCAAAAAGAAATTCAAAAAAAAAGCATTTCAGATGCAAAATTGCCATTCTCCATTAATCCTTACAGGAGAATTCTATGCAACTCTAGTACAGGCATTTCTAAATCCATTGCAATAAAAGTAATTAATATTGACTTTTTTTTTTTACATTTTTGTTGAAGTTCCTTGTTCTCAACCATTGACAGGGCACTAACTATTCTGATATCTATGATGGTTTTGAAGCCGTATTTGTTAAGATCATAAATATGCTTTCTGGTCATGTGGTGTGTGGCTTTTTGGGACTGCACATGAATATGACTTGTCTAGTTTACCTCCAATTGTGGTAGCACCAGATTATGGGACTACAAAATGCTGCATTAACCCTTAAGACTAGCGAGAGAATCAGAATGTATAGGAATTTTGGACAGATGTATCAGCCCACGGCACGGCAACGGTAACACATTTTTTTCCAACATCATTTTTAGAAGTACGAACATTACATTGCTTAACATCCATATAACATGGCCGCATCAGAAAGACTGACTATAACATATGTCTGGAATTCCTGTTTCACAGTTCCTGAAGTCTCATATAAATGATTAACTGTGTTAAGCTGTTTTGCTAAAAACACAGTCTATTGAAAAACAGAAAAAAGGGTGGCCTTTTGTCCTCTGAGGCCATGAAAGTCACTCTGCGTTCATCCAAGCCCAATCTGCCTATTCTCCAGTGGCATCCTGCAGACTCTTCAGGCCATTATTGGGCCAGTTCCAGAACCTTTTCAGGTTCCAAAGACATATGGGTCATCATTACATCCAAACCTAGAAAACAATAAGAGAAATCAAAATAAAAGTATTCAAAGAAACAGATACAGCAAAATAATTATCATCATTTAACATTTCGATTCGTGCTCCCCTCCAACCCCAAAAGCCAGACTCCAGCAGATGCTGGTAACTCATCTCTCATCATCCAGTACTACGAACAAGTTCTCAAACTCGGCATCTGACTTCCTCTCATCCCCCAGACTCACAACATGAGATTCCTATCCTTAGAACAAGCCTCCCCCAACCTCCTTCATATTTTAAGAGCAACAGTCTTCTACAAGACCTCTCTAACAAAGTCCCACCCATAACTGAGCCTCAAGTGGGGTCCGGTACAGCACCATGCCATATCCCACTCTCCCCCACACAGCAGGTTCATCACCTTCATTATGCAACCGACCTCCACCTGGGCCAGTGAGAGAGGTACCCCTGGGGGCACTGTTGAACTCTGGGTCTCCCACAGCATACTGCCACCAAGCCACAGGGAGAGTCCTACATCCCTACATGTATCTGTTTCAAAATGTTTATTTTCAACTGATGATACTGCTTCTCGTGTTCTACAGGGTGGAAACAATGGAATATTGGTTTGTAGTGATACCTTTAACCTGACAAAAATAATAAAAGAAATTCCAATAAAAGAGCTTTACAGATTTTTTATAAATCTACCAAAATCCACTGTCAGAAGTGTTTTTCTCATGCTGTGAAAGCAGGCACGTGGCTGCCGTTATGCAGAGATCCCCATCTGTATTTTGAGTTACATTCTGTTTTTTTACTTTCTATTTTTGCTCCCCGATTTCTTCTGGCCAACTGCCAGGTCCTCCTTCCACTTGCCCAAGCCCTTCTGCCTGATGTAGGAGTCTTCAGATGGTCCCCCCTCCACAAACACACGTACACACACACAACCAGCCTCTGCTTGACATCCTCTGTGGAATCTTGAATGTAACCTACAGTATGTCCCCTGTAGGTTGGATCCCCTGGTTCCCTAAGTTGAGAGGACACTTCACTCGACAGTGGAGGACCAGAAGAAGTCGGCAAGACATAAGAGAACTTGGTGGGGTGTTACTGTGGCATGAGGTGAGGCAGCTTTATCTGCCTGGGGATGTTGGGGTATTCTTTCCCCACTAAACCCTCCCTTGTTCCTCCCCTGGGCGTGGTCCGGAGGATCAACCCAGCAGAACACCAATTAGGGCCATTGGAAGGGTGGGTGAGCCCCGCCCTACCTTCAGAACCCAACTGTCTGATCCAATCTGGCTGTGTGATGCCTCTGTGTCACATGCTAGGTGAGTGATTGCCAACGTAAGGCCACTCCAGAGGGACCACTTATTCCTTCCTGCACCACACACCCTCCCCCAAAGCCACCAGGAGCAGTCATGCTGCAGAACGAGGTGTCCTCCCTTTTCAAGGCAGGAAATTTGTTTTACCAGGAGGTGGAAAAGACCCATTTTCAGCCATGCCTGATGAACGAAGGCAAGAAGAAAAACAGTCAAGAAAGAAGGTTTAAATTATTTACAGGCCTTTTAACCCTTAGACTGCTGACAGAATTGGAATGTATAGGAAATCTGGACAGACATATCAGTCCTCAGCATAGCAAGGGCTAAGGTAGTATCAGGCAATGGATTTTGTTTCAACACAGTGATGTCATTTACAGGATACATCGGAGAACAGACTTCAGCCAGAGTATGCCATTTTCCTGTATAAAAATAATACTTCTAATTCAGTGCTCCAGAGAATGTTGGCATTCAAGAGTAATGTACTCAGTATTTTTGACATTAGGTGAGTATAATAGAGAGGATAATGTATTAGCATCTATACACAAGCCTGTGTAGGCATCGAGAGGTTGCTATGACAACCTCTCAATGCCTACACAGGTTTGTTATGTATAGACACCCATACATTGTCTTTTATAGTGTATGGTGCGCACATAAACAAGAAACCCGAGTGGGGAGTCAGTGTCCTATTTTAAATAGAAGAGTCGTTCCTCGAGTTGGTAACCAAATGAGTTAAAAGCTGAGAACACCAACAGTTCATTTTTAAAATGCAGAATACGGTTTTCCTACACGAGTCCTGTAGAAACTATTATGCTGGCATTTTCAAAGAGAGGGCACAGTGAATGGAGAAAACCACGACTGACATTTTTAACACTCGTTCAGCGCTACTGTGCTTAAACTCAACAGTCAGATTTTGACAGTGCTAGACATGCTGGTATTTTGGGGGGGGGGGGTAAAGCCACACAGCAGCATTCAATCTTGATGTACGGCAGCAGTGACATACCTAGTGCAGCACAACATCCTGACATCATTACTGCAGCACAACAATGCTGTTCTAGATATGGACTTCTATGCAGAACAACGTTCCACCATAATGGTAAGTAAAAGTGCTTTCAACTTGGAAAAACAACTATTTCTGAAGTATCAGTGGGGCATTTCCATGGGTTGGGATGAGTATCAGTACTCATCCAAAAACTTTGTGAAGAGCAATCTTAAAAATAAAAATAGGCTAGTGCTCACCTTATCTGGAGCGCTGCTACTAGTACTACTGAAAAAATTTCTGGAGGAAGTCATACGGGCTGAAAGTGGATGGGTTCAAAAACAGATGGGACAGGCACATGGGAATAGTGTGTAAGGGGCCAAACGGGAGACTGGGGGAGAGAGGACTGATAGGGGCACAGTCCCAAAATTAGGCTTAGGCAGGCCGGATGGACATCTAAGCCTTTATTTTCTGTCAATTTCTAGGCTTCTATAAACAGCAATTACTAGGTCAGTTAGGGACAGTCATATGCTTGCAGGAAGATGAAGGGAAATATGTCCAGATTATCCGAAATATTCAGTAAACCAATTACAGGAGAGTGTTAAAAACAACTCGAAAACACTACAGAATTTTTTAAATATTGTAGTTTTAAGCCTTTTATTTAAGTAGCAGGCTACGTGGTAAAGGAAAGAAACATTAAACCAACAGTAAAATGCCTTTAGTTGATGCTTTAGCAATCTGACGGCAGCAGGAAGGGAAGATCCTAAATCAGAGGTGGAGATTCATTAGTGATGCGTCTCTGTGTATTGGTTGGTAGCATGCCTGCTTCTTTCATCATTATTCTCAGCAGTTCCTGAGCACGCATTGTCCCATAAAATTTGGGAGCAGTGTCTGTTGCGTCCTATTTCACTTTAGTCACAAGAAACATTTTGTTAAACAGCAGGTGTTCAAATACAGCAGAGGAATACTAATAAAAACCTGGGGAAAATTTAAAGGAACACAACTTTTAATGTTTCAAAAGCTAGAAAGTGGTGCCAGCCCACCGGCGCAGCGTTTGGATTTCCGTCTGCGACGCCAGCAACCCGGGTTCGGGAATGAGCTCGGATAGCTGGAGGGCCAGCCGGGGAGAGAAGACTTGAGAATCCCATGACTGCTCATCTTCTCCGGAGGGAGGGCAGTGACCATGGCCGCAGCTCGTATGACCCCAGGCAGAGGCTCGGGGAACAACAAGCTCCGCAAGCACACAAGGCGTGTGGTGGACGTTGGCGCATAGTGCCTAGACGTCTGGGCATATACCACACGCAGAGGAGAAAAAATGGAGGAAAAAAGGGAGCACTGGAGCGCCGTTACGAACCCTGATTGCTTCCACCTAGCTGGACTTGATAGGGGAACCGATGAAACTAGAAAGTTTGGGGTGCACAACCCCACCTCGTACCCGCCTGGGGGTTAAAATACAGCTCCATGGGGGATTCTCAGAGGTTCCAGGTTGGTGGAGAAGCGGGTTGTGCCTAGGCATCTCCCGGCTGAGAGTATAAATAGAGAGTAAAAAAAAAAAAAAGCTAGAAAGTGTGTTAAAGAAACTGAAAATGGGAAAAAATGGTATCTTACAATACAGGCGAGAAGGAGCAATCTAAAACAGAATAAAAACATATGGGTCCAAATGTTCACAGTTAATGTGCACTGCTGCTTTAAATGTCTGCACCACAGCACTGCAGAACTTTCTGTACAGTGACACTGTGGTTGCCAGCAAGATCGATGCAATGCACATGCTTGGAGAAATGCTGTCTCTGGAGTTCTTAGTGCAATCTACATTTCTGAGAAGTGAATCTAATGATAAATGATGGAGGGCAATGGTCGAGTGTGGAAGAGGATGGAGAAATACAGGTTACTCACCTGTAACAGGAGTTCTAGGAGTGGTATATGTTGTTCATCCACACTTTGTGGCAGGTTCCTTGCCACTTTAAATCTTGACGGAAGGTCTTCAAGCTGGCTCCTTCCATCCACCCAGGTGACAAAACCCTCAGCTCCGCCCCATGACGCCAGATCTAGCCCGCTGGAAGCCAGGTTGCGCGCTGAAGCCGGGGAGGTCAGGTGGGTCGTGTGGATGAACAACATATACCACTCCTAGAACTCCTGTTAAAGGTGAGTAACCTGTATTTCTAGGAACGTAGATAAGTTGTTCAATCCACACTTTGTGCAGACTCTTAGCAGTTCTCCAGGAGGAGGGAGGCAAGGCACGTACCCCCTACTTAGGGAATAAGGACTGGAGAACCGAGGTCCCAAAACCAGCATCCCGGCGTGACTCTAGGTCAATGTGGTAATGGGAAATAAAGGTGTGTGCTGACTTCCAGGTAGCAGCCCTGCAGATTTCCTGGATAGGGACGTCCCTAGAAGCAGCCACCGAAGCAGCGATATGCGGGTAGAATGAGCTCTTATCCCTTTGGGAGGCTCCATGCCCGCCAACCTGTAGCAGAGATCTATGCAGGAGGTGACCCACCTGCCTGTCATTCGCTTGGCTGCAGGTCTGCCAGGTGCGGCTTCAGCATAGGTGACAAACAGCTGGCGAACCTCTCCCTGAACTTCATCCGTTCGCTCCTTATAAGCGAGCGCTCTTCTAGGGTCCAAAGTATGGAGCCTATATTCAGCCTCCGAGGTGTGATTGGGGTAGAACATCGGCAGAGTCAACACCTGGTTAAGGTGAAACTCCAACACCTCCTTCGGAATGAATTTCGGTTGGGGGCGAAGGACAACCTTGTCCCTGTGGAAGACCAGATAAGGAGACTCAATGGAAAGCACCTGGAGCTCTCCCATCCTTCTGGCTGATGTTATAGCCACAAAGAAGGCGGTCTTCCATGAGCTTAGCCAATACTAGCAGTAGATCCCAAGGAGGTGGAGGTTCCAGCACCGGAGGGGATATGTGATAAAGGCCTTTGAAAAAGCGCCTGACCACCTTCTCCTGTGCCACCGACTGCTTGCCAGCCCGTGCCCAGTAAGCAGAGATGGCTGCCAGGTGCACCTTGAGGGTCGTCGACCGAAGCCCTAGCTGAGAAAGGGACCACAGGTAGTCCAAAATACTAATCAAGGGACAGGAAGAGGGGTCCAACCCCTTGTCCTGACACCAAATGGAGAATCTCTTCCATTTGAAGGCATAGCATTTTCTGGTCGACTCCTTACGGGACGCCTTAACGACATTGAGGACCTCGTCGGAAAGACCCAAGGCCTGGAACTCTAGCCGCTCAGGAACCAGGCCGTCAGGTGCAGGGACTGAAGGTCAGGATGGAAAACCTTCCCCTTCTCGACTGAGATCAGGTCTGGGCGGGCAGGAAGCCGCCTCGGGAGCCTGGAGCTGAGGCTGAGGAGATCTGGGTACCAGAACTGGCGAGGCCAGTCTGGGTCTACCAAGATCACCTGCGCCTTGTCCCTCCTTGCCTTGAGGAGCACCTTGTGGATCAAGGGAAATGGAGGGAAGGCATAAAAGAGGCCCGGGGTCCACAGCCTCGAGAAGGCATCCCCCTGCAGCGAGCCCTGCTGAGGGGGGCGGGCGTGAAATAGCCTCAGCTCGGCATTCTCCCTGGAGGCAAACAGGTCCACCTGAGGGGTGCCCCAATGGGAGAACAGGTCTTGTACTACCTCCGGCAGGAGAGACCACTTGTGAGACGCAGCGCCTATCTGGCTGAGGGCATCGGCCAGACTGTTGGAGGCTCCTGCCACATGGATGGCTAGGAGATCCGCCTCCAGGCTGATCACAAGAGACCAGATGCGGAGAGCCTCCTTACACAGAGGCAAGGAGTGCGTCCCGCCCTGACGGTTGAGGTAGTACATGGTCGTGGTGTTGTCTGCCTGGACCTGAACCACCTGACCCCGTACAAATGGAGCGAAGGCGGTAAGGGCTAATCGAACCCCTCGAAGCTCCAGCAGGTTGATGTGGCATCAAGACTCCTGAGGGTACCAGAGGCCGTGGGCCCGGAGATCCCCCAGATGGGCACCCCCAACCCATCAGAGAGGCGTCGGTCGTTAGAGTGACCGTCGGCTCGAGGCAGACAAACGGGATACCCTCCTGCAGAAGCTGGGACAAGCCACCACTGCAGGCCGTCCCACATCTCCTGGGTCACTGTCACCGGCTGGTCCAGAGGACCGGAACGCTGTGATCACTGGCTGGCCAGCCCCCACTGCAGGGGGCACATATGCCAGTGGGCCTAGTGGACCATGCTGGTGCAGGCAGCCATGAGGCCCAGAAGGCACAGGAAGTCCCGGGCAGGGCGCAATTGCCCAACCAGAAATGACTGGGTAAAGGAGGAAAGGATCTCGGCCCTGTCCGCCGGGAGCCAGGCTCTGGCTCAAAGAGAGTCGAGCTCTGCCCTGAAGAACTGAATCACCTGCAATGGCACGAGTTCCGATTTGGCCTCGTTGATGAAGAGGCCAATCTCAGAGCAGACCTAGAGGGCCAGATCCCTGGACCGCTCCACCTCCCATCTGGAAGGGGCTGCAATCAGCCAGCCATCCAGGTAAGTGTACACCCGGACTCCTCAGCGCTGCAGGAATGCTATCACCACTGCCATGCATTTGGTGAAGACCCTGGGAGCTGGAGAAAGGCCGAAGGGCATGGCCTGGAACTCGTAAAGCGATCTCTCTGTTCTGAAGCGGAGAAATCGCTGATGAGACGGACGGATTGGGACGTGAAAGAATGCGTCCTGGAGATCCAGAGAGCAGAACCACACGCCTAGTTCCAAGGATGGAATTATCTGAGCCACAGTGACCATCCTGAAGGTGTGCGGCCTTAGGAACTTGTTCAGGTCATGCAGGTCAAGAATGGGGCACCAGCCCCGTCTGCTTTGGGACCAGGACGTACCTGGACACAAACCCTGGGTCTGGAGGAGGGTCCGCCACCTTGCTGATCACCTCCTTCTGGAGGAGCAGGGCAATGTCGGCTCGACTAGCCGACAGAGAGGCTGCGGAACCTGTTGCCCCCCCCCCCGTGGGGCAATGGCTCGATAGGGAGGGGACTGCTCGAACTCCAGAGGCAGATCCCTGCCGACCACTTCTAGCACCCAGCGGTCTGTGGTGATAGTGGACCAGGCGGAAAGGAAGTGGCGGAGCAGTCCCCCCCACGGGGGGAACCCGGGGAGGAGTAACGAGGCTGGGGGAAGACACCCCACAACCTGTCAATGGGCAGGCTTGGAGGAAGAGCCGGCCGTGGAGCCTCCTGGACCCTTCCCTCCAGGCTTCCTACTGGAGGAAGTGGCAGACTTGGCCTTAGGGCGCCAAGTGTGAGCCAGCTGGCCCTGTTGCTGGTGCTGCTGGGCCGGACGTGCCGCAGGGGTGGAAGGGCGAAAGGGCTTAACGCTGCTGCTGGCGGCCTTTGTCCTTCTGGGCAGATGTGACAAGAGTTCAAGATGGCATTGGACTTCTCGATCCTCTGGAGATGGCCTTCCACCCTTGGCCCGAACAAGTTGGTGCCCAGGAAGGGAACGTCTGCCAGCTTGTGCTGGGTGTCTGCCATGAAGGTGGAGATCCGCAGCCAAGCTCTGCGGTGCATGGCTACTACGGCCGCTACTGACCGGGCACAAGAGTCACCGATGTCCAAAAAAGTTTGGAGCTGCTGCTTAGCCACCCGCCCTTCCCTGATCCCACACCTACTTGACCATTGTCTGAAGGTCAGCTGGGAGATGGGGAATCACCTCATCCAGGGAACCCATAATGACATGTGAAAAATGTGCCATCAGTACAGCCGAGCTAGCCTGTCAAAGGCCTAGGGAGGAAGCAGCGTAAACCTTCCATCCCGAATAATCCAGCTTTTTGGTTTCTTTATCAGGTGGTTTGTCCACGTCCCTAGCATTCCCAGAGCACTGGAAAACACTGTCGGTCACTAGCCCCTCCGTAGAGGGGGTGCTCTGAGAAACCCCAGAGTGAACCGGTGGGGACCGCGTACTTGCGAGGCATTCTGGCTGAAGGCGTGGGACAAGATGCAGGCTGCTGCCACAACTCCAGGGCCGGGCCAACAATGGCTTCGGCCACCAGGAAGGTCTCCGTAGGGGAATCTCCTCAGTCCAGTATCTCCGTGAGGGGATACCTGGCCCGTTTCTGAACGGGTTCGAGCTGCATCCCAGTGGACTCTGAGATGAGTCGAAGTATACCCAAGAACGAGGATGGGCTCTCATCCACCGACTGACCCCCTGCAGATTCCAGGTCAATGGGCCTGGAGTACAGGGAGGAATCATCAGACTCCGAGGAGTCTGCAAATAGCTGCCGAGCGCCTGAGCCACCCTCCACCTGCTGAGGCCGATCGGTAGTGAGGGTGACCGACAACCTACGGGGCAAGCCCTGACCCGTCCGAGAATCCTTGGTCGGGGCCCCAGTCTTCGGTTGAGGAGGCGGTGGTTCCACCACAATCGGCAGAGCAGCCGGTTTCGGCCGAACAACCGGCGCCAGGGTCGGCTCCTCGACAACTACGAGGGGTTGCTTCGGTCGCTCCGGCGACAGCCACTTAATAGCCAGATAAGGCGACGGAGTCGGCTTGTTATCGGTCAACAAAAGTTGCTGCCACATCATGTCCTCTGAGCGCCGGCGTAACTTACGTCGGAGCCCATACTCCGAAGAGGACGAGCGCCGACGTCACTTTCCATGGTGCAGAGACCGAGACCGCTGATGTCGGCGGGACCTACTTGACCTGAAGAGGACTGAGACCTTGGTCGCCGGGGTGGGTCAAAGAGGCGGGAGAAACCCGCTCATCCCTCGGTTCAGGGTCCTTGACCGTGGACTTCGGCACAGGAGCCACAGGCAAGTCCTCTGTTACCACCGGGGGAACCGGTGAAGAAGGGTTGTCGGCTTCTCCAGTCGACAAACTGTCCGACGGGTCGAGAAAAATCTCGACCGGCTGACCTGACAGGGACACCGTGAAGCCAGCGGCCTTAGCCACAACCTCGACCGAAGTAGAGTCTCGACGGTCCGATGAAGGGGATCTCTCCCGCTCCCACGAACATCGACTGTGGGACTTACCTTTTGGATATTTTTTCTTGGACCTACTGGTATGTCCCAATGGCCCTTCTCCCTTGGTGGAGAGGGACTGGCAAAGCTCCTTAAAAGAAGCAGTGTAGTAGGAGTCCAAGGAGAGCAGGATAAATGCTGCAGCCTAGGAGGAAGATGAAGCGGCCTAGGCCACCTCCTCCTCGAGGGCGATCAGCTGCTCTGCAGAGCCCACAGCCGCGGACACCGCCCAACAGGCCTCCTTTGACTTCACCGGCGGGTACCGTTTCTCGGGACGCCCAAGTTGTAGTCTGGCAGTGCGGTCCTCTAAAACCGAAGCCGAGAAGGACTTGCACGGGTCGCAGGCCTGCGGATCATGGGCAAAACCCAGGCAGTAAACGCACGTGGAGTGTGGATCGGTTCGGGACATCTTCTGCCCTCAAGGGCACCGACGGAAACTGGGAGTGGATTTGTAAATCGCAGCCTCGAGGGAAGGAGAAGACTGTAGTCTAGTAAACTTGAAAATTATTTTCGGAAAACCCAAAGAGTTTGGATCCAGGCCTAAAACGCAGAGCACTAAGAAGGGAATCTGAGCTTCCAAGCGGTAAAGAAGATCTGGCGTCATGGGGCAGAGCAGGGTTTTACCACCGGGTGGTGGGTGGGAGGAGCCAGCTTGAAGACCTTCCGGCAAGATTTAAAGCGGCAAGTAACCTGCCACAAAGTGTGGATTGAACAACATATCCACGTCCCTAGAAATTACAGCTAAACGTGGTGGGGATGTTGAGGCATTATCTAGCCAAGTCTCTCCATTTGCACCACACTTCTTCCCCTACCAAGAAATCCAAACCTTATCCATCTACTGCCTCTACAGTCGCACCTTGGCTACCAGACAGCAACACTCTCACTGGAACACCAGACGGCAGCAGCGGACATTCCCACTGGCCACACCCACAGAACGAGAAAGAACAGTTACGTAAGAACTTACCGTAAGAGTACATCTTCGAAAGAGGCTCTTGCAGTAGGTATTCACAAATAGGACTACGTCGCCAGGCGTCAGGACCCCAAGGAAAAATCTCTAGCTAGCAGTCTCTGGCGGGGGACCGCCCTCATGTCAGCTGACCAACGTAAGTATAAAGGGGCAGTCCCTCACGCCTGTCTTCCAGTTCTTTCCCGCCAGAGGCCGAAAAGGCATAACAGGAGAGAAGAGGATATACCCCCAACATAAGAAAAGAGAAAACTCAGGTGGATGGTGGGAGGGAAGGTAATATCTACTGCAAGAGCCTCTCTTGAAGATCTACTGTTATGGTAAGTTCTTACGTAACTGTTCCATCTTACTTTGAGAGGGCTCTTGCAGTAGGTGTTCACAAACAGGACTGAGTCCCAAGCAGTCTAGAACAACGTAGAAAGGGAGGAGTCATCATCATCCACAGTATGTCGGAAAAGGCTGAGTAGGGTTCATGTCAGGAGTCCCTGCAGGACAGCCAATCCGAAGCCTGCTCTACAGCGAGAGGCAACATCCAAACTGTAATGTTTCATGAAGGTATGGACAGAAGTCCAAGTGGCGGCTGTACAGATTTCTGCAGCTGACACATTCCTGAAACAAGCAGCAGAGGCAGCTACTCCCCTCGTGGAGTGATCTCTGACTTGACCAGGCAGGGTCTTGTTGCATCTGTCATAACAGAAAGTGATGCAATTTGCTAACCACTTAGAGAGGCACTGCTTGGAAATAGCATTGCCTTCTCTTTTGTGTGCAAAAGAAACGAAAAGTTAATCCGTTTTTCTGAGATACTTTGATCTGTTAGTGTAGTATCTCAGAATTCTATGTACATCCAGCATATGCAGAAGGTACTCTCCATAATTTGAGTGTTCCGGGAAAAAGACTGTGAGACTGGGAGCTCAATGGATTGATTCAGTGTGGATTCAGCCACCACTTCTGGAAGAAACCTAGTGTTGGTATGCATGGCCACCCATTCCCTGTGGAAAATCAAGTAAGGGATCTTACACAACAGGGCTTGAAGCTCGGAAATCCTCCGAGTTGAGGTGATGGCCACAAAAAACAGTGTATTCCAGGAGAGGAATTTTAGGTCTGCCTCTGCCGGGTTCAAAGGAGGCATCGTGAGCTTCCCAAATAAAATTCAGATCCCATTGGGGGGCAGGGTTATGGATCGGGGTCTTAAGTGAAGTCCTTTCAGGAAAGTCTTGGAGACTTCAATTGAGCAACGATCTATTTCCCAAACAGAACGTGATAGGCCGAAATGGCTACCATATGTACCTTCAAAAGAAGAGTAACTAAGGCCCAGATCATAGAGGTGACTCGGGTAATCCAGGATTTTGGTTGCAGGGCAAGAAAGGGGTTCGAAATCCTTGGAACCTGCCCAAATGAAAAATTGCTTCCACTTCATTGCATAAGCAGACCTGGTGGAAGGCTTTCTAGCCTCCAACAAAATGTCAGCCACTAAAGGGTAAACGCCAAAGCGAGCAGTGGCTGTGGCTATGTCTGTAGGAGCCACGCATGAAGGTGGAGCGATCTGAGTCCTGGATGGACCAGGGTCTCCAACTCCTGCAACAGAGGCAGAGGAAGAGGAGGTTCCTCTGAAAACTGTTGCAGAAGAGAAGCAAACTTGCCTTGGCCAGAAGGAAGTGATGAGAATCATGCACGCCCCCTCTGCCCGAAGTTTGTTCAGCACCCTCGGAATCAAAGGAATTTGGGGGGGGGGGAGGAGAAGGCGTAGACTAATCTGTCCTTCCAGCACAGACACAGCACTTCCTGCCAAAAAAACACCTCGCCCTGGAGCAAGCAAGAAGGCAGGAAGCTTGGTGTTGTCAGGGGAGGTGAATAGGTCCACCTGAGGAGTCCCCCAGTGCTCGAAGATGTCATTTACGACTTCTTGCTTGAGTTCCCACTCCTGGGATTTGGCTGATGAGCGACAGAGCGTCTGCCAGGGTGTTTTCCACTCCTGGAACGTGAACTGTCGTCAGATGCAGGTTGTGCTGAGATGCCCAATACCAGACTCTCACTGCTTCCTGGCACAGGGGATAGGAACAAGTTCCTCCCTGTTTGTTGAGGTACCAGACTACACACGTTGTCCGATTGAATCAGAAAGCAACCGGGAAGGATGAAGGGAAGCAGAGCCTGAAGGGCATACAGAACCGCTCTCAGCTTGAGAACGTTAATGTATAACCTCTTCTCGAAGCGAGACCAGTTGCCCAGAGTCTTGTGAGACCCTAGGTGGGCACCCCAGTCTGCACCTGGAGCGTCCATGGTCAGAGTCTGGGTGGGATGTTCGGTGCAGAATGGGACCCCCCAGGCTGAGGTTCTCCTGAACCGTCCACCACTGCAAGTCCCTGATCATCAGGTTAGACACTAGGACCTTGTGATCCAAGTCATCTTGGGACTGGGTCCACTAGGAGACCCTCATATGGAGTCGCACCAGAGGGACAGTTGGGATGGCTGCTGCCATGAGCCCGAGAAGTGGAAGGACCTTTCGGGCTCCGACCCGTCTGAGGCAGGATAGAAGGCGAGCCTGGTTTAGGAGAGTCTCGACTCTGTCCGGGGGCAGAAACGCCCTGCCTAGGGTCATGTCCAGCACTGCCCTAACTGAGAGAAAGGGAGTGTTAGAGGTCCTCCCTGGATGGTGCTGCCAGGAGCCAGTCGTCCAGGTAAGGGAAAACTTGTACTCCTTGGGTATGCAGGAAGGCTGCCACTACCACCAGGCATTTGGTGAATACTTGGGGGGCCAAGGAAAGGCCAAATGGGAGGGCCCTGAACTGGTAGTGTGCCCACTGGAAACAAAAACAGAAGTACCTGTGGAGGGAAGGGCATATGGGGGTATGTAGGTAGGCATCCTCCTGCATATCCAGGTGCACAGCCACAGTCCCGACCGAAACAGGGGAAGAAAACTCTGCAGAAAGAGTATTCTGAACTTTTTGTACTCCACATACTGGTTCAGAGAGCTGAGATCCAGGATGGGTCTCAGGTCGCCTGTTTTCTTTGGTACTAGGAAGAAGTGAGAATATTAACCCATCCCCTGAAATGGGAAGGGGACGGGTTCTATTGCTGCCTTTTGAAGAAGGGCGCTGATCTCTTCAAGTACCAATGGTATGTGAAGAGGAGAGTATGACGACAGAGGGGGTGGTCTGTGAGGTGGTGTCTCGAGGAACTCTATTGAGTGTCCTGCTGACACCAACTGAAGAACCCATGCATCGGTATTCTCTCCCAACCCGGCAGATGGAAGGGAAACCTTCCCCCTACCGGTTCCTCTGGAGGCACCAGAGGAAGAGGGAGAGACAAGGAGTGAGGAAGCTGAGGGCAGAGCGGCGGCCGGGGCTCTGGGAGTCTTGCGAGACTTACTCGGGGGAGGTTTGGCCGCTGACACGGCTCTGCGTTTATTGGGACGCTTAGCCTACAACTGTTTCTGTTTTTGGCAGTTTTGGCACCAAAAAGTATGCTTCTGACCCTGAGAGGATTTATACATGGTCTGGATCGACTTCAATGCTAAACCCTTCTCTTGCAACTCAGTGATGATGTCCTTGACATCACCTCCGAACAAAACTAATCCCCCGAAAAGGGGCATCATGTATGGCAGCCTGGACTTCAGGGGCCAAACCTGACACACGAAGCCAGGCATGACGACATAAACTTACGGCGAAAGCCGAGCTACTGCCTGCAGTATCCACCGCATCGTAAGTGGCACGGAGCATGTGCGTACAGGCCGAACAAGCAGAATGGACCAGATCTCCCAATTCCTGCTTTGTCAGGGAATCAGAGAGAGTGTCCAGTTTTGATTCCACCTGGCTCAGAATCGACTTCTAGTAGTCCCTCATATGTCCTACATAATTAAGGGCTCTCAAAACCCAAGGTAGAAGATGCATACATCTTCTTACCATACTGGTCAAGAAGTCTGGATTCTTTGTCAAGGGGGAGATGAACTGAGGTGTTTGGGACTGGCAGTCCTGTTATGGGCAGTACTAATCACAACTGAATCTGCCTTAGAGTGAAGACTGTGAGAGTCTTTGCCCTCGGGAGCCTGATATAGCCCATCTGCCTTGTGAGGAAGAGGGGCTAATGAGGAAGGTTGCTTCCAAATAGTGGAAACAAGATCCTCATGAGGCTCAATTCAGGGAGGAATCAGTGTAGGAGAAGTTTCGGGAAGATCCAGGTGAACAGCTAGTTTCTTCCGTTGTGGTTCTGGCTCCACGGATTGCCACTCATAAGCCACCTGGATTTGTTTCAACAACTCCAGAAAAGAAGAATCCTCCGGAGAGGACTTCAGAGAGTCCTTAGGCCTCGGGGTCTCTGAAGTATGGGGCTTGTCCCCAGGGTTGGAGTGATCAGAGTCTGTGTCAGAGTCTGAAGGCTCTGAAGAGGAAGGAGAATCCTCCTTTTTGGGTGGGGGAAAGCGACTGTTCTGGGGGTATCCTGAGGGTGCGTATCCTCCCTAATACGAGAGCCAGAGGGTTCTGCTCTGGCGTCAGGTAGAGGTGGAGGAGTCTCTTGTCACCGACGATTGGGATCTGGTGTAGGGTTTGGCATCAGTTGATGATTTTCCACCTCCTTAGTGAGCTGGGACTTGGCCTCAGCCCACCAGGAAGCTAAAACCTCCTTAAGGTCCGTGAGGTTGTGGAGAGGAGGAGGTGGGGGACTCTGATCCGGATAACTGGGGAAACCCTAAAAAAGGGTAACCATCAACCTATTAAATGAGAGGCCCAGCGTCGGGTACTGTGGCGTTGGGTATTGCGGCATCTGGTATCCTGGTGCCAGGGGCTCTGAAGGAGCCTAAGGACCTGGCATTGGCCCAGCAGGCAGACCGGACAGTTCTGGCGTCAGCCCGGAGGGCATAGGGCCCAGAATAGGAGGTCCTATGGGAGGGTCCGGGAACACGGGCCCTGCAGGCTCTGGTGGTGGAGCAGGTCTGTCATCAGGCACTGGTATGCCGGAGGGTGACTAAGGGTTCACCGACGTTAAGTCCGGCGTCGGAGGCTCCAGCGGGGGGGGGGTGGTACCCCCGACGGCAGTGTCCCGGTGTCCTCAATCCCAGCCGGGGAAGAGGGAGCAGAGTCCCCAGAGGAGTCTGCGGAGACGGAATAGCCTCCGACAGCAATGAAACAGGAGTTTATTGCGGCGACTCCCGGGCGTCAGGCGTGGCGTTAGTGCCTGACGCGGGGTCGCAGGCTGTGTGGTCGGACGAACCGACGAGTGACTTAGCAGCCTTGTCCGGGTAGGCAATGGCATAGCCGGAGCCTGACTATCACATCCACTCGCACCGGCAGGCCTAGTGGTAGAGGTGGCCACAGCGGGAGTGGAGGCTTCCTTTGCCCCGGAGGCTCCTGGCAGGCCCGACCCTGGCAGGGAGACCGACGCACACTTGGTAAACACCAAGACGGCCGGAGAGCGATCCCCTGGAGGGGAAGACACCTGAAGGACTGCGACTCCAGCTGAAGTCGCTGGGGCTGTGGATGACGAATCCCAGTCCCTGTGCTTTTCCTTGTCCCGTTTCTTCTTGTGGTTTCCTTCGGGAGAAGTGGATGTCTGCCTTCGTTTTTTCAATTCTTTTTCCATGTAGGCCATCTTTTTCTTTAAAATGTGGGCTTGCAGGTGACGGAATTGGATTTCTGGCAGTGTTCACACTCCTCCACACGGTGGTCTGGGCCTAGGCAGAAGAGATGCAAAGAGTGGCCATCCTTGTGAGAGAGCTGGGATCCACACAACTCGCAATTGTTTTTATGTGATTCAGAGGGTGTCTGGGATGACATACATAGCTGGAGATAAGGAGCAATTTAGAGGAAAAACTGGTAAGTTTTTAAGCATAAAAGATTAAATACTCATCCAAAAATGGCAGTCGAAGTAGCGCTGTTCTTCTGTGAGGTACTTTTGCAAGCTGACAGCGGGAAAGAACTGGAAGGCAGGTGTGAGGGACCGCTCCTTTATACTGACACATGCTAACATTGGTCAGCTGACGTGGGGGCAATCCACTGCAAGAAACTGCTAGCTACAGATTTTTCCATGGGGTCCTGACGCCTGGCGGCTTAATCCTATTTATGAATACTTACTGCAAGAGCCCTCTCAAAGTAAGATCGTTTATTTACTGCAGGTAATTAGTGGCCTTTGAGGCAGAACACCCAAGAGGCAGATAAGGTAAAAGGAGGATGTGTAATTTATAGTTTTGTTATTTGTGGGGGGGGAAGCATGTAAAATAAAATATTGCTCACTGAGACAAAGTCTTGTTTTGAGGCCTCACCTGGAGTACTATGTCCAGTTCTAGAGTTCACACTTGAGAAAGGACAGGGATAAGCTACAGACTATGCAGTGCAGGGAAATGAAAATTATGTACCTACCGTAATTCTTGATCTTTCTCTGTATCTTCGCCATTCATCACTAATGGGTACAGCAAACCGGAGCTAAGACCCCTCGGGAGACTTTTTTCGCCCCCATCATGGGCGGCGCCAACGCAGGGTGGGCGCCACCCTCGAGGCAGACGTTCCACGTGGTGCTCAAGGGTTGGCCATTAGCTGCCGTCGACTCCGCCCGAGCCCCAGTTCTGACACGCCGGAGAGTGTAAGGAAGGGAGGGTGGGTTGAGGCAAGAGAGCCTAAGGGATAGATAAAAGGAAAGGAATAATAAACTAAAAGGAGAAATAAACAACAGAGGAAACAGAAGGATTAAAATAGGAAATTGGGTAGAAGGGGCCCCAGTCTCTGGAAGGAGGAGATGGCAGGAGAGATTGGGGGTTGGGGGAAGAGTAGCACACCCCCAGGAGCGGAACTGCACACTGATATCTTTAGAAGATTATAGTCCAGCCCTGGACTATAGAGTTCAGCTGCAGGAGGCAAGTCAGAAACTTGAATGCAGCCTAGGTCTAAAAGACCAATCAACAAGAGAGTGCAGGCGGAGGGTGTGTCTCAAACTCTCCCCCCTCCCTCCCAAAAAAGGGGGGGATTTTAAACAGCCAATAAGGCATAGGGGGAGAAAATGTAAGCTCAAATTCAGAGTCCATAAATAAAATATATACTAAAAGAAGGGGGGGAGAGACAGAAGGGAAGGGGTCCCCAAAACTCCCTGACGCCCTAGAATAAGGGAGAAGAGAAAATGGGGCCCCCAACATCTCCACAAAACCCTAAGGATTCAACCCTCATGTCAGCCATCGTCCCCCACCGCCAATCACAAGGAAGAGGACAGCTAAAAAGAGAAGACACACAGAGGAGGAGGGAGTGCAGAGACTGGGGCCCACAGGGGAAGGAGGGTGGATTTAGTGATGAATGGTGAAGATACACAGAAAGATCAAGAATTATGGTAGGTACCTAACTTACATATCTTATCTCTGTCATCTTCACCATTCATCACTAGTGGGTGAGTACCGAGCCCTCCTCCCCCCCGAATGGGGCCCTGACCACCCCAAGGACTAGGTCCCTTAGCCTCCATTGGGTGAGACACTGAAGGGGAGAACCCTTACAGGCCTGGAACTGATCTGTGCGAGATGGGGAACCCCCAGTGGGGGAGAGAGGGTGCCCCGAAAGCCTCTGTCTTACCCTTCAGGAGAAAAGATGGGTTCTCCAGTATGCGGAGCAAATCACCCTACGTCGGGCCAGGGGTGACAACTGGGATAGGCGAAGCCATGCCGTCCACCGAAGGCAGATCGTTGTCCCTACCACTCTGGATGCTACCTCATTGGCATCATAAGATACCCTTGCTTGGTACCTTGCTAGCTCCAGGCCCTGCGCAGAGAGGGCAATGGCTTGCCTGGCTTCCTCTGAATCAGGCATTGAGGCTAGGACCTGTCCTAGCCTGGACCACAAGAACCTGTTGTATGCTGCAAAGTGGGCCTGATGTGCTGCGATTGACAGAGAGATCCATGCTGAGTAGAACACTCGTCTCCCCCAGAAATCGAAATCCGCAGACTCTGAGTCTGGGGGATGGTCACAGTAAGGGGCATGAGGCCCAGAAGGGGTGTCCAGGGAGGTCAAACCCGAAGAGAGATCAGGCAGAGAACCTGGAGACCCAGGCTGAGCACAATACCGCTGGTGTAGGTCCCTTGGGGTTGGTACGTTGGAAAAGGGACGTAGCCAGAGCCGATGTGACCCCTCCTGAAAAGGAATAGGCCAAGCGGGAGCCACCAGGTGGGCCGCACTGTACTTGCCTAAAAAGGCGTGCATCACATGCTCAGGATTGCTAACCAGGACTGGGATAAGGTGAAGCTCATCTAACATCCTCGCGAGGAAGTGCTGATAGGATGACAGATCAGACGCTGGGGAGATGTGGACCGAAGGTTCCTCTCCTTCCAAAGAGGGAGAAGAGGATGTAGATGAGCTCCCAGGTTCAGGGTCCGGCTGCATGGGAGCATGGTGAAACATCTGCTAGTCAAGGGCATGGAGGTAGGTGAGGAAACGTGCAGCAGAACCTCTGAACTGCTCCCAGGTGAGAGTTCCCCGAGGACCAGGAATACCTGGGACAACCGGGGACAGAGACAGAGGCTCAGGGGATGGGCTCCTGGCAACAGGAGAACGGTCTCTGTCAGGGCAGGGGGGCCAACAAGAAACCCTTCGGAGTGAGGGGGATCCGGAGGCCGCTGCAGCTAACAGCCGTTCAACCAGGTCGGAATGGTCAGAGCTGTGCCCAAAGGAAGAAATCCCCCCGTGAGGTAACCAAGACCATGTGAGTCCAGAAGAACGGCCCCTGACCTCAGAAGTAAAAGTCCCTCTCGGGGACTCGTCCAGGGAAAGGTGAGAGTCTGTGCTGCGACTCCTCCCAGAATCCGTCTGGGCTCTGGAGAGGGCGCACCGCGCCACACCTCTACCTCTCAACCCTTCAGAATCAGAGAGGGACCTTGTCCTCGTAGCCACCAGCCAAGGTAGCTGGCAACTCCGGGCGACCTCAGAGGAGTCCATCCAAGGAACCGTACCCTCCCCCTCCTGGTGCGCTCCGGGCTTCCCCAAACTTGGGCTGTCAAAACACACCAAGGAGGGGGTGCCCCAACTGGAGGAACAGAAGCGCCAGTGACTCCAGGTTGCACAACAGTAGTCACGGGGACTACCGCTGACTGGTCAGACCCCTTGACCCTAAGGTCCACTGGCGACAACTGACCCCCAGAGGGAGGCTGAGTGGGGGCCGAGATGCTGGAAACAGAGGGGTCGGATGATTCCGAAGAACCTGGGAGCCATTCTGGATCAGACCCAGAGTCCGCCTCCAATAGAGGCAGGCTCCGAAGTCCGATGCCAGACAACTCCCCGAGCCCCTCCAGTTCCTGGACCACGAATCAGAGCACCCCAAGATTCGGCGCCGCTAACGCCGCCAGAAGGAAGCATAGCCTCACGCCCGGTTCCAACACCCACCCTGGCACCGCGAGCTGCACTGGAGTCGGGTGCAACCCAGAGTGCGGTCACACCCCCCCCCCCCAATCGCCGCCCAACTGCCAAACCCAACACGGTGCTGAACCCGACACCGTCATCCACCCCGGTGCTGTGAGAGCGGCACCGGTCAGACACGGGCCCGAATGCGGTGCCGCATAACACCTCGGCACTGCGTCAGAGTCAGGGGAGGCCCCGACCGCAGCGCCGACCCCATCCCTGGCGCTGAGGCCAGAGATGGCGCCGGCTCCTGCCCCAGCACTGGGACCAGAACCAGGCCCAGAAACATCCAAACCACTACCCTGGCGCCGATAACTCAGATGCCACGAACAGCATCAGAGGCAACGGCGTCGCCAAGAGAAGGTCCGATGCTGACCACGGCGCCGAACTCAAAGCCCATGGCGCCACAAACGGAGCCAGGACCAAGAGCGGCATCATGAGACGGCACAGAGGATGGTGCCGGTCTAGCCCCGAAGGGCCCAAAACACGACACTGAGGGATCCTTCGCCACCAAAAGAGGCGACTGCCGATGCTGTGCCTACGGACTGACCCCCATGGGGGCCGGACTGGGCCTCCTGCACTGCGGAAGAAACCCCCGCCGCGACAAAGCTTAAAAAAGAGGTGGGAGTTCCCTCCTCCACAGGCCGTATAGGACCAGGTGGGGACCCGGAGGAAGGGCTGAGAATCCTGGCCTTGGCCCGGCGACTGTGCATTCGTCCTCTGAAAGTTGGCGGCGTACGTCCGACCTTCAATGCGTGGTTCTCAATTACACAGCAGTCCATCGAGAAGCAAATGTCGCAGTTATCCATATCATGTTCAGGGCTGAGGCAAGAAAGGCAATGGTCATGCTGGTCCGTTACGGAATAGAGGCGGCCACAGGGGCACTGACACATAGGGGGGCCGCCCTGCTTTTGAAGTCTTCTTGCCCCCCGGACGAGACATGACCGAACGGAAAATGAAACAGAAATAGTACTCGACGTCACTTAAATAAAAGAAAAGGTCTTACTGGTAAAAAGCGACGTCGAGCAGGCGAGCAGAACAGAGGCAACTGTAACTTTATAACTAAGGCTTCAGCCGACGGACTAGGCCGCAAACTACCAGTCTCTCACGAGGTACCACACTAGACGGTGGGAGAGAAAGAACTGGGGCTGGGGCAGAGTCGACGGCAGCCAAAGGACAACCCTCGAAAGCCACATGGAACGCCGGCATCGAGGGCGTGCTGGTCTCATCACCCGCCCATAATGAAAAAATAAATAAAGTTTCCCATGGGGTCCTAGTTCCGGTGCGCTATACCCCCTAGTGATGAATGGTGAAGACTGACACAGATAAGATCACCAAGGTGATAGACACAACAAGGCAGACCCTATGAGGAATGGCTAGAGGCCCTGAACACGTTCTTGCTGCAGGCCAGAAGGGAGAGGGGAGACAATAATAAAGATGTTAAAGTTTTAGAGAGGCGTCAATAGAATGAACTGTGAAAACCTATTCAACAGGAAGAAAAAATTACTTGCCATAGTAATAATGTTTCTTCTAATGGAGTCTTGCTGTATTCTGACTATACGCAGTTAGCCCCAGCACGTGACCGGCTCCGGAGAGGAAAGGGTTAACTATGCCAGAGCATAGAATGTTGAGCTTGAGATTGGTTTTCAAACCTCTGTCTCTGGTACTTCGCAAGTAACCATCAGATTCTTATGAACACTAAGCTAACTAATTAATAGCTATAGAAATTATGTAAAATTTAAGCCATAGGCAACAAATACTTGGGTCCATAAGACTCAAGTTGAGAACCCAAAAAGAACCTTAAGTAGATAGTGAAAACTAATAATAACCAGAAAATAATAACCATAAAAATACCCACCTAGCCAGGCAGGTTATAAAAGGTACACCTCTGGGGTGCAGCACTGTACCTGCCCACCCACATCCCAAAAACTAGGTTCTGAGAGGGGAGGCAGGTCAGAATATAGCAAGACTCCATGAGAAGAATGCGTCAGTGTCAGTAGCTCGGTAGGTAGCGCACTCGCCTCTGAGGCCGGGAGATCAGAGGGCTGTGGGTTCAGTTTCCACATCTGGCACTTGGGTTAATATCCCAGTACTGACACTGTAGTGCAGCATGAGAGGGGTGCGGCACTTCTGAGGTGCCGTCTTTCAGATGAGATGTTAAACCGAGGTCCCATCTGCCTAGACTGGTGGTAGTTCGGGCGGATGTTAAAGATCCCATGGCACTTATCGAAAAGAGTAGGGGAATTTCCCCGGTGTCCTGGCCAAATTTCCCTCATTCACTAAAAATACCACCAACAGTTTAATCTGGTTCAAGGTCAGTTGGAATTCATCTGTATCCCCCTCCCCCGGGTCGTGCCTGAAAATAGGCAGGATTTGTCTAGTGCACTTACCCGGTCAACAAAAACTAAATAAAAATATAATAAAAGAAGAAACAACATTACTCTGGTAAGTAATTTTTCTTCAAACAACATGAAGTCTTGCTGTATTCTGACTATATGCAGACTACCGAGCAGTTTCCCCCGGAGGAGGGGATCACAGAACCTCATTTTGGGAACAAGATCTGCAGAACTGCTGTGCCGAACCTAGCATCACTTCTGGCCTGAATGTCCAGGGAGTAATGCTTGGTAAATGTGTGCACTGTTTTCCAGATGGCTGCTTTACAAATTTCCACTAAAGGCATATCTAGTGGAGTGAGCCCTCGGGCCTGAGGGAAGCTCCTTCCCCAACTCTGAATAGCAGAACTGAATACAGGAGACAATCCACCTGGCAATGGTTCTTTCAGCAGCAGGTCTACCTTTTCCCACTTCTCCATAAGTGAGAAATAACTGAAGACAACCATTCCTATGGGCCTTAGTATGCTCTATATAATATCCCAAGTGCCCTTTTTACATCCAGCTTGTGCAATCTTCTCTCCCCAGAAGAATGGTCAGTGAAAAAAACAGGCAGAGACATGGATTGGTTTAGATGAAAATCCGAAACCACTTAAGGAAGAAATTTTCTATTTGTCCTAAGGACCACCTTATCCCTATGGAAGGCAACAAAGTCAGGTTCCACTGACAAGGCCTGCAAGTCACATCCTCCTGGCAGAAGTGATAGCTACCAGGAACACAGTCTTCCAAGTCAAGTACTTAAGCTCAGCTGAGGATAAAGGTTTGAAGGGGGGCTGCATAAGCTGTGCAATACAGATATTCAAGTCCCAAGCAGAAGTAGGCTCCCTGAGGGGAGGACTGATATGAACCAGACCTTTGAAAAAAACTTACTGAAAACAGGATGGGAGGCCAGGGAAGATCCCGTCCCTGCAGAAAGAAAGGCAGAGACAGCTGCCAGATGAACTTTAAGGGTAGCAGGCCTAAGGCCTAAACCATTAAGATGAACCAGATAATCTAGAGCTATGGCAATGCCTGCAGAATCTGGCTGCATGTCTCTCTGAGAACACCAAATACTAAATCTTTTCCATTTAGAATTGTAAGTTTTTCTGGTGGAAGGTTTCCTGGAAACCTTAAGGATATCCATTACCCCTTGAGAGAGAATGAGACCTGCATACTCTTAACTCTTCAAGAACCAAGCCTTGAGTCAGAGACTGAAGATTGGGGTCCCAAATCCTCCCCCAAGAGGAGGTCAGGAGGTTGTGCCTCATGGGTAGAAACGGGAAGTGACACTACTAGAGACAGCAACAGAGGACACCAGTTGCCTGGCCCAGTTTGGAGCTACCAGGATCATTGTGCAAGGTTGAGTCCTGATCTTGATCAGTACTCTGAATATCGGTGGAAAAGGAGGGAAGGCATAAAGAAACCTACTTGTCCAATCTAACAGGAGAGCATCCAGAGGAACAGTCCCCAGGACTGGAGGTCTGCAGCATAACAGTGGAAGTTGATGACTGTCTGGGGCTGCAAAGAGTTCCATCTCTGGAGTGCCCCATCTCTTGAAAATTACCTAAAGGACCTGAGAGTTCAGGGACTACTCGTGGTGACCCTGGGATATCCTACTTAAGGCATCTGCCAGCACATTGTCCTTCCTTGAAATATGTACTGCTGTCAGAGCAGTCTGAAGACAGTAAGCTAAAGACCATACCTTCATGGCTTCTGTGCACAAGGCCGTGGACAGAGTGCCCCCGCTTGTTTATGTACCACATAGTGGTGGCGTCTGTCCGTCCTGATCTGCACCACTTTCCCTTTGACTCTGAAAAAGCCTGAAAGGCTAGATACACAGCTCTGAGCTCCAGAAGGATGATGTGAAGGAAAGACTCCTGCTGTGACCAAGTTCCCTGTGCAGTGAGATCCCCCAGATGGGCTCCCCACCCCAGAAAAGAAGCATCTGTGGTAAGGACCACTGAGGGTGCCTGACTGAGAAAAGGAACACCTTGTCTGAGATTGTCCTCCTCCAACCACCACTGGAGGGCCTGGACAAGAGTCTGTGTCTCTGGAATCAGCTTCATGGGAGGATCACCTCCTCTGAGACCAAAATGACCTTAAGTGAAACTGAATGTCCCTCATCTGGGACCTGGCTCCCTGAACCACTGCAGTGGAAGATGCCATGTGGCCTAGGAGCTGAAGAAAATGTCTGGCCGGACGAGAGAGCCTTAGTCGAAAAGAAGCAGCCAGATCTGTAAGGGCCTTTACTCTAGAGCAAGGAAGAAAGTCCTTTGTCTAAACAGTATCCAGCTCCACTCCTATGAAAGTAAGGAGTTGCACCGGTTCTAGGATTGACTTGGGTAAACTGAGAATGAATCCTAGAGAACCCAGATGCGTTTGGGTAACCTTTAGAGCTGACCTGATTTGGTCTGAGGATTGGCCCACAATGAGCCAGGCATCCAGGTAAGGGAACACTGAGATTCCCTGCCTTCTGAGGAAGGCTACTACTACTGCTAGGCATTTTATGAATAATAATAATGATATTTTTTATTCATAAGGCGCCTTTCAGTTATCAAGGCGCCGTACATGAATAACAGTTGAAACAGTTAAAACATTAAAAAGAATTCAGCCAGACCAAAACATTAAACCAGTCAGTATTCTGGAAATGCGACATCCCACAAAAAGGTCTTCAAACCTGTCTTAAAAGTCCTCCATAGAGGTGCACTCATGCAACCGACGGGGTAGAGAATTCCAAAGGGTGGAATACCCGTGGAGCAGATGTTAGACTGAAGGGCACTGCCCTGAACTGGTAGTGACCTGAGAGCAACTCAAACCTGAGGCACTTTCTGTGGGAGCATCTGATAGGAATGTGGAAATAGGCATCCTTGAAGTCCATGGAAGCTAACTAATCTCCTGGCCTTACAGAGGGAAATATTCCCAGAGTCACCATTTTGAACTTGGGCTTTGTGATATGTTTGTTCAGGCATCTCAGGTCTAGGATGGGTCACCACTCCCCTGTCTTTTTTTGGGGTAAGGAAGTATCTTGAATACAGACCTTTCCCTCTGTGCTGTAGAGGAACATTCTCCACAGCTTTTAGAGACAGCAGGGAAGAAACTTCTGCCTCTAAAGTAATTGTTTCCAGAGGTGTTGCAGGTGGAAAGGACTTGGCTCTCATTCTGGGGAATCTTTTGAAGGTGAGAGCAAGTCCCTGGCTCACCACTTCCAGGACCCATTTGTCTGATGTGATAGACTTCCAGGCCTGGAAGAAGTAAGCCAGCCTGCCCCTACTAGAATTGAGGAGGTGACCCGGACTGATACATTAGAGTGTCTGTTTGGCAGGAGCCCTAGGTTGAGAAGAGGATGTAGCCCTGCTCATCCCCCTTCTGCCACTCCCTCTGAAGAACCCCCTCTGCTGGAAAGAAGAGGAAGCCTGGGCCTGGTAAAAAGGCCTGCCCCTGCCAGCCCTAGAATGATGCTTTTGTTGAGTGGCTTGCCTTTCCTTGGCCACTGCACTCCTGTAGGTGGTCCTGTATTCATCCATCTTTTTCATGTATGTCTCTGTTTGCTCCCCAAACAGAGACTTGTCTGTTACAGGAAAATCCATGGCCTTAGCCTGGGTATCCTGTGAAAGGCTAGTACATCTGAGACAAGCAAACCTCCGCAAGGAGACAGATATAGCCATGACTCTTGATGCCACATCACTGGAGTCCACAGCAGCATGGAATTACACTTTGGATGCCTCTATACCATCTGCAGCCACCTGCTCCAGCTCCTTGCCCAGCTGGGGAGGGGCATGCTTAGCTAGCTCCAGAACCGTATCCCACCTAGATTTCTGGTACTTAGCAACATATGACATGTGAGAAGCCTGCCTGAGTCCCAAGGAAGATGGCAAGTACTGTTTCTTTGCCATATCATCCACCTTCCTGGAATCTTTATCTGGGGTTGGGGGGTTGAAGCCAAGGGAGTGTTAGTCTTGTCACAGGCTGCAGCCTGCACTACCCCAACATGGCTGCAATGAGAGTAAAGAAAATCTGTTCCAGGACCTGATAAAGCATACCTCTTGTCCAATCTCTTATTCACAGGAGGTATGGAAGATGGCACCTGCAATATTTTTTGAGTTTGTTTCCCCAAAGATTTATGCAGGGGAATAGACACTCTCTTAGACTCTGGGACATCCATCATCTCCACAAAGTCAGGTTCTTCTGCCTCCACAACAGCTTCCACTGCCGGTAGCTAGAGGGTTTCTGCCACCTTTTTATAAAATAAAAAGTGTGAAGGGGACTCAGAAAGTCTGGGAGGAGAAACATTAGAAGGCCTGTCTGGGGAGATGTCAGGCTCTACAGGCTCATCTAGGCCTCCAAAATCATCTTCATCGTCTCCCTCAGGATCCTCCTCCCAATCCAACTCATAATACTCCTCTGGTTTAATTTCTGAAGGGGCTGGAACCGAATGAACCGATCGCCTACCAGGCGGTGTCGGTTCAGTCGGAACCGGACAGAGTGACTGAACTATATTAATAGTGCTAGCAATCTCTTCCGTGGTTGGGATCTGAGGGGCAGGATTCGAACCGGTCGATTTCTTTTTTCATTCTGAAAGAACCAATCCTTCAGAATCCCATTTCCTTTTGCCCGAGGAGGTATCGCGCGTTGTCAGCAGGCACCTCCTCAGGTTCGGTCGGGACCGAACCAGGCTGGCCATCTGGATCAGCGGACTTCTTGGCCTCACATTCCTTAGGCCGAGCCAATCTTTTTTCTATAGTGGTCTTAGGGAAATTTTCACAAGCTTGGCAGTCTGTTTTGAGGTGGTCAGACCACAGTCAATAAACACAAATGAGGTGGGGATCAGCTTTAGCAAAAGCCTCCCCACACTCAGTAAAGTGTTGAAACCCAGTGGGACAGGTTTTCTTTTTGAGTTTCTCAGACATTGTCTTACCAACCA
The DNA here is from genome assembly GCA_016271365.2 of Neoceratodus forsteri. NCBI lineage: Eukaryota > Metazoa > Chordata > Ceratodontiformes > Ceratodontidae > Neoceratodus > Neoceratodus forsteri. The sequence continues at coordinate 118,303,376 of JADMNL010000026.1, forward strand.
AAATTACCCTAAACAGCTGCTACACCATGTAATACAAAAACCTTTCGGTCACCAGCTGGTTCAAGGGCCGTTTAAAAAAAACGGAATAAAAGTACCGGACCACACTTAAATTACAGAAACAGAAAGGAAGTAAACAATTATTTTGGTTCCTAACCGGACCGACTGGAAAGAAACTGAAAAAACACAATTTCTGTCACTATCTACCACACTATACTACCTGTACCGTAGACAGAGATTCGAGCACCGAAAAAATAAAGAAATGGCTGTAACAAATCAATCGAAGAACTACACCAAACCGAAGCAGAGAGGAGAAAATTCTCCGGAGAGTCTTCACAATTAGGAGTAAAGAATCTGATGGTTACTTGAGAAGTACCAGAGACAGAGGTTTGAAAACCGTGCTCGAGCTCAACGTTCTATGCTCTGGCATACAGTTAACCCTCTCCTCTCCGGGGCAGTTCAAGTGTTGGGGCTAACTGCATATAGTCAGAATACAGCAAGACTTCATGTTGTTTGAACAGTAGTGTAGTCACAAGTATGTCAGGAAATTCTACTTCACCAAGAGGGTGGTGGAGCCACGGAACAAATTACCTGCGGACGTTAGGGAGATTAGGACTAAAACAGGTTCAAGAATGGCTGGCACATATAGAGAAAGCTGATAATTCAAGAGGGGAGCTAGGGGTCGGGGTTGAGGTTTGGAGAAGACAACCCCATTTAAGATGGCACGTCTGAGTGATAGGTAGGAAACTCTTTCTGGACACACAGGATGAACCCTCAGTCTAGCTGTTGTTATTGTCTCTGAATCTACGTTTTCAGGGAGGTCCAAAAAACAAACAGAAGAAAAAATTACTCACCTTAGTAATCTTGTTTCTTCTAAGGGAATCTTACTGTATTCTGACTTATGCAGTATGGTCTCACCATAGGACTGCCCTGGAGCCAAAATGGTTACTAGAACCTATGCAAATTATGGAATGCTAGGCTCGAGCTCGGTTTTCAAATCACTGTCCATGGTAAACAACTTTAAACCACCAGATTCTTATGAAGCATACACTAAGCCATTTCTGGATAATACAATAATAATAATAATAATAATAATATTAATAACAATAAGAATAGGAACAACCACCCACCCTCCCTAACAATTTAAAAGGAAAAAGACTTGAGGAATTATTCTTCCTTCTGAAAGCTTGCCAAATGGCATCACCAAGACTCAAGTCACAGATGCCCAAAAAAAGAGATCATCGATACCCCCAGGTTTGCAACAACTCTACCACAGCTGTAGTGCAGTGACCATAGGTTTCTAGCAGGGGAGGAAGGAAGGGAGCTCAGAATACAGTAAGATTCCCTTAGAAGAAACAAGATTACTAAGGTAAGTAATTTTTTCTTCAAACCCCAGGAAATCTTACTGTATTCTGACTTATGCAGATTACCAAGCAGTGCCTTTGGAGGTGGGCCTATAACCTTTTTAGGAAACAGAAGCTGCAGTACCCCTAGTTGAATGGGCCCTGAGGCCTGCAGGTGGTTGCTTAGCCACCTTGATATAGCAAAACTGAATACAAGCCACAATCCATCTTGCAATAGATCATTTTGTGGCAGGCTTCCCTTTCCCCACCTCTCCATAAGTAAGGAAGAGTTGGGTCTGATCCTGTCTGGGACCCTTTGTGTGGTCAAGATAATAGTGGACTGCCCTTTTCACATCTAAGTTATGCAACCTGCGCTCACCTGAGGTGGCATGGTCTGTAAAGAAGACTGGCAAAGTAATGGACTGGTTGAGGTGGAACTCTGATACCACCCTGGGAAGAAATTTTCTGTTAGTCCCAAGGACTACCTTGTCTCTATGGACAGCAATGTAACCAGGCTCTGTAGATAATGCCTAGAGCTCGCTGATCCTTCTGGCAGACGTAATGGCTACCAGAAAGACTGTTTTCCAAGTCACATAGTTGAGGTCCGCTGTGGACATGGGCTCGAAGGGGGGCTGCATAAGCTGTGCAATGCAAATATTCAGATCCCACAGTGGGGTAGGTTCCCTATGTGGTGGATGCAAATGTAGTAACCCTTTAAAAATGTCTTGAACACTGATTTTGAAGCCAAGGAAGATGTCTTTCCTGCTGATAGATAAGGTGAGACAGCTGCCAGGTGTACTTTCAAGGTGGAAACAGTTAAACCAGTGGAGTGCAAATGGGCCATATAATCCAGGACTAGAGAGATTAGCCTGGGGGTGTGGTCCAAGCCCTTGCCCCGACACAAAAAAGAAAATCTTTTCCATTTAGAGGCATAGGTTTGCTTGGTCGAAGGCTTTCTGGAGACTCTGATTATATCCTTGACTGCCTCTGAGAGATGCAAGTTTGCATACTCTGAGTCCTCAAGAACCATGCTTTGAGTCTGAGGGACAACAGGTTGGGGTACATGATCCTGCCCTGTGAAAATGACAGTAGGTTGTACCTCCTGGGGAGACTGATTGGCTTGGTTACTGACAATGATACGAACAAGGTTGTCTGGCCCAATCTGGGGCAATGAGGATCACTGAAGCTGGTTGAAGCCTGAGTTTGATTAGTACTTTCAGTAACAGAGGAAAAGGATACAGGAACCTACCTGTCCAATCCAGCAAGAGTGCATCCAGAGGAACTGTGCTCCTGAAAGGGGGCCTGCAGCAATACTGAGGGAGCTGGTGATTTTCTGGGGCTGCAAACAGATCCACCTCTGGGGTGCCCAATCTCCTGAAAATGGTCTGTAAGACCTGTTTGTAGAATGACCACTCGTGGCGGTTCTGGTTTATTCTGCTGAGAGCATCCGCCAAGACGTTGTCCTTTCCTGGCAGTTGGACAGCTGAGAGGGATACACTTCGGGAATATGCCAAGGTCCAAATTTTCATTGCCTCTGTGCACAGAGGAGTTGACCTTGTGCCCCCTTGTTTGTTTAAATAGTACATGCTGGTTGTGTTGTCGGTTCTGACTGGTACTACCTTCCCACTGATCTGAATGGCAAATGACTGAAGAGCCAAAAGAACTGCCCCGAGTTCCAACAGGTTGATATGCAGGAGAGATTCCTGCTTTGTCCATAAACCATAAGCACTGTGGTCCCCTGGATGTGCTCCCCACCCCAGCAAGGATACATCTGTGGTTAGAGGGACCTGCTGCAGAAAGGGTACTCCCTGTCTGAGGTTGCTCCTTTCTTGCCACCACTGCAGGGCCTGAAGAAGAGTGGCTGTCACTGCGACTGATTTTGAAAGCGAGTCCCTCTTTTGTGACCAGTGTTCCCTTAGGTGAAATTGGATGTCTCATCTGGAAACTTGAGCCTAACACGGTAACTGTGGAGGCTACCATGTGGCCTAATAACTGCAGGAAGTGCCTTGCTGGCCTGGAGACAAGTGTGAAGGAATTGGCTACCTAGATAAGGCTGTCCACCCTTTCTTGGGGTAGGAGAGCCATTCCCTTTTTTGTGTCGAGTCCTGACCCTATGAACTTTAGAAGCTGAACTGGTTTTAGTACAGACTTTTTGTGGTTCACTAAGAACCCAAGAGAAGAGAGAGTGTTTTGTGTTATTGACAGAGCCTCTCTCACTTGCTGGTGTGAATGGCCTACTATAAGCCAGTCGTCTAGTTATGGGAATACTGTCACCCCTTGACGCCTCAGGTGTGTCACTGCCACAGCCAGGCACTTTGTGAACACCCTTGGAGCAAATGTCAGTCCGAAAGGCATTGCCCTGAATTGGTAATGACCGGATGGCAGCCTGAATCTGAGGTACTTTCTGTGTGACCTTCTGACCGAAATGTGAAAACAGGCGTCTTTGAGATCCAAGGATGCTAACCAATCCCCCTGCCTTAAGGTAGGGAATATGGTAGCTAGGGTGACCATTTTGAATTTTGGTTTTGTCAGATGCTTGTTTAGGTATCGCTGACCTCAGTTTGGCAAGGCCCTGAAGCTGAGAACAAGTCCCTGACCCACCACTTCCAAGACCCACTTGTCTGTGGTAATGTTTTCCCACTCCAGGAAGTAATGGGCCAGCCTGTCCCCTACCGGAATTGGGGAGGTGACCTGAGCAGTCCTCTCAAGGAGTTTGCTTGAACTGAGCTACAGGCTAAACAGAGGGGCTAGTGCGGCCATTACCCCGCCTACCCCTACCCCTACCCCTGAAGTATCCCCAGGGCTGGTACTGGGGAAAAACCTGAGGCTGGAAGAAAGGCCTGTAAGGAGTTCTACCTCTGCCACCCCTTGCATGGTGCTTTGTGGGGTTGGCAGCCCTCTCCTTAGCTGCTGCATTTTTATAGGCAGCCCTGTACTCTGCCATTTTTTTCATATATGCCTCTGTTCCCCTAACAGAGACACTGGGTCACAAGGGAAATCCACTGCCTTGTTCTGAGTATCTTGACTCAGGTTTATAGTCCTGAGCAAGGCAAACCTCCTCAAGGATACAGAAGAGAAAAAATTACTTACCGTAGTAATCTTCTTTCTTCCCAGTGTTGCTCAGATATTCATACCTTTGTGCAGTCAGCCTGGTGGGTTGGACTGCCCAGAGAGATGGAACACAAGCAAATGATGGAATTCTTTGCACGTGAGCATCTTTCAAATACTGCCTCTACCAACTGTAGTGTTCTAAGCCCTTCAGATTTGTAAGAAGCCTGGAAGTCGGGCATTATGAAAAATTCCAACAATCTAATTAATTAAAACTTTTTTAGGATTACTCTAATAAAACAATTTACTCCCAAAAAAAAAAAAAAAAAAAAACTCCAAAGGAGGGACTACATCAATAATAATGGTGTTCACCAGACAGTGAGAAAACTATTAAGAGAGACAGAAAACTCTGTTAAAATCTATCTAGCATAGAGAAGTGTACCCAGAAGGGTATGGCTATGTGGCACTAGCATGCAGAATGCAGAGGCTGAAGTTCTGGAAGGGGAGGATGGGAGGGAGTTATGAATATCTGAGCATCACTGGGAAGAAAGAAGATTACTATGGTAAGTATTTTTTTCTTCTAACCCCAGTAATGCTCAGAATATTCATAACTTTGTGCAGACTACCAAGCAGTACCCCTGGAGGTGGGCACAAAACTTATTTTGGAAAGAGACTTTGCAGGGCTGCTGTGCCAAACCTGGCATCACTTCTGGACAAAACATCCAAGTTGTAATGCTTTGTAAAGGTGTGTACTGATTTCCAAGTAGCTGCTTTACAAATGTACAATAATGGCACCTCCCTAGGAGCTGTAAGACTGGCAGCTGTTCCTCTTGTTGAATGAGTCCTCAGTCCAGCTGGGGACTCCCTACCTGCTCTAGTGTAGCAGAATTGAATACACTGGACAATCCACCAAGAAATGGATCTTTTTGAGGCTGGATTGCTCATTCCGACATCCCCATATGCAAGGAAAAATTGTTTCTTGTCTTGCCTATGGCCTTTAGTAGCTGTCATGTAGAAGCTGAGAGCTCTTTTCACATCCAGACTGTGGAGCCTTCTTTCACCAGAGCTTGTATGGTCTGTGAAAAAGACAGGCAGAGTGATTGATTGGTTCAGATGAAAATATGAAACAACCTTGGGAAGGAATTGGCTGTTTGTTCTGAGGATTACCTTATCTCTGTGGAAGGAGATGTAGTCTTGGTCAACACAGAGAGCCTGAAGCTCACTAATTCTTCTTGCTGAGGTAATTGCTACCAGGAAAATTGGTTTCCAGGTAACGTACTTTAAATGGGCTGTAGCCATGGTCTCAAAAGGAGCCCACATCAATCTGGCTATACATATATTAAGATCCCAAGCGGGCACTGGTGCCCTGTGAGGAGGGTGCAAATGTATCAGGCCTTTAAAAAGTCTTTTGAAAATGGGATCTGATGCTACCGACACCTTTGTCCTAGCAGAAAGGTATGCGGATACTGCTGCAAGATGAACCCTTAGAGAACTGGGTTGTAGACCTTGTGAATGTAAGTGTCAGATAATCCAACACCACTGAGACTCCTGCATCATTTGGGGTGAAATTTCTACCAGAGCACCAAAAGGAAAATCTTTTCCACTTAGCAGAATACGTTTTCTTAGTGGAGGGCTTCCTATAACCTTTCAAGTTAGTTAATACGGCTTCAGAAAGGTTCAAGTCTGCATACTCTAATTCCTCAAGAGCAATGCCTTGAGGTGGAGGGACTTGAGATTTGGGAACAACAATGTTCCCTGATTGGAGGTCAGGAGATTGTGCCTGAGAGGCAAACTTATTGGCTTGCTTACTGACATAGAGAGCAGAAGAGAGTACCATGGCTGCCTGGGCCAATCTGGAGCTATCAAGATCAGAGAAGCTGAGAGGGATCTGAGCTTCAGCAGTACCCTGAAAATCAGAGGAAAAGGGGGAAAGGCATAAAGAAACTTGCCTGGCCAGTCCAGTACCAGGGCGTCCAGAGGGACTGTGGCCTGGGCTGGTGGCCTGCAGCAATACTGAGGTAACTGGTGGTTCTGGTGGGATACGAACAAGTCTATCTCTGGAACGCCCCACCTCCTGAAAATTACCTGCACCACCTGCTTGTTCAGTGTCCATTCGTGATGGGACTGATTGATTCGACTCAGTGTGTCTGCCAAGATATTGTCCTTTCCTGGCATGTAGATAGCTTGCAGGGACACCTTTAGAGAATATGCCAGAGTCCAAATTTTCATGTCATCTGTGCATAGGGGACCTGATCTGGTGCCACCCTGCTTGTTTATGTAATACATAGTGCTGGTATTGTCTGTTCTGACTTGTACCACCTTGCCCATCACAAGTGTAGAGAAAACTTTTAGTGACAGCCGCACTGCTCTGAGTTCCAGCAAGTTTATATGCTGGAGTGACTCTGCCTCTGTCCAGGTACCCTGAGTTGTGTGCTCCCCTAGATGGGCACCCCAGCCCAGAAGGGATGCATCTGTCTTTTGAGCAATCGGTTTAAATGCTTCATTGGCAAGCTTTTAAACTAGTCAATGGGGGAGGCACTGACAAGCAGCAGAAAAATCCCAGCCTCTCCCTACAAAACAGGGTACTAAATGAGAAAAAGACCAAGGTAGAACGGTCAGTGGGGATGCTGCAACAGAAGGTAAGGCCATCAAAAATGGAGAGCAATGAGTACCAATGCCCGTAGTCTAGGTAACAAGCTTCCTGAATTAGTGGCCTTGATGGAGGAGGAACATCTGATATCGTGGCAGTCACAGAAACATGGTACACACAAAACCATGACTGGGACGTAAACATACCAGGATACACTATCTACAGGAGGGACAGGGAGGGTAAAAGAGGGGAGGAGAAGTTCTTACATAAGGGAAGGAATAAAAGCAACAGAACAAAAGGGTAAACAGGGAGAGAAGAAGCACTGTGGGTAAATTTGAGACAGGCAATGGCACCACAATCCGCACAGGGTTAGACACAGATCTCTCTCAGGGGAGGAAATGGACAAAGAAATGATAGAAAGTATACTTAGAATGGCAGAAAAAGGGAGATATTGCTGATGGGTGATCTGAATATGCCAGATGTTAACTGAGCGCGAGTTCAGCTGCCACTCAAGAGTGCAGTTATTCTAGATGCCCTACAGGGGCATGCCTTAGACAACTAGTACTGGAGCCCACTCGAGAGGGAGCAATATTAGACTTGATACTCTCAAATGGAGATGGAGAGGATCACAGATGTAGAAGTGGGTAGCCATCTGGGAACTAGCACCATCGAACAGTATGGTTCACAATAAACACAGCAATAGAGTCAAGCCATACAAAGACAAAAGTACTGGACTTTAGGAGGGCTGACTTTTACAAATGGGTGAGTGCCTATGAATGCACTAGCAAATGGGTGGGAAGGAGGTGGAAGAACAATGGGGAATAATAAAACTGCCATCACAGAGGTAACGAGCCTTTGTGTGAAGCAAATAAACAAAACAAGACGATGTAAGAAACCACTATGGTTCTCAAAGGAAGTGGCAGTGAAGGTTCAAGAGAAAAGAAAGCATTCAGGAAGTACAAGGAATCCAGCAGGAGCAGGACAGAGAACTGTATCAGTTAAAGCAAAAGGAGGCTGGGAAGGCAGTCAGAACAGCAAAGGCCCAAACTGAGGAAAAGATAGCCAACTCAGTTAAGAAGGGGAATAAAACCTTTATAGGTACATCAGAGAACAAGGAAGACCAAGGGAGGGATAGTGAGGCTTAATAAAGGGGAGGGAGGTGGCAGAGGGAGAATGAAAAGGCAGAGATACTAAACAAATATTTTTGCTCAGTATTTAAAGGGAAGAGGGGAGGTACATAAAACAAACAGTAGTAACACTCTGATACAGAAGTTGATACCAGCCCATTTACAGAAGAAAGGGTTCTGAAAGAACTCTTAAAACTGAAGGTGGACAAAGCAATGGGGCCTGATGGGATTCATCCCAGAATTCTAAAAGAACTAAGGGTAGAACTAGTGACACCACTGACTACCCTCTTTAACAAATCATGGGAGGATGGGGTGGTACCGAGGACTGGAGGAGGGCAGATGTGATTCCCTCACAAAAGTGGGAGCAAGGCAGAAGCAGGAAACTATAGACCTGTTAGTTTAACCTCAGTGATAGGGAAAATGATGGAATCACTTCTAAAGGAAAGAATTGTCGAGTATCTAGAGGCCAGAGGGGCACAAGACCCTAGGCAGCATGGATTCACAGCGGAAGGTCATGCCAGACCTAATCTGATAGATTTCTTGACTGGGTGACCAAAGTAGTAGATCAGGGAGGGCTGTGGACATGGCCTACCTAGACTTTAGCAAGGCATTTGACACAGTCCCACACAAAAGATTAATATATAAGTTAGCCAGCCTGGGAGTGGGTCCCAAGATGACAGCCTGGGTAAAGAATTGGCTGGAGAATAGACAGAGAGTAATAGTAAATGGAGTCCACCAGAAGAAAGGAGGGTTACTAGCAGAGTAATCGCAGGGTTCAGATAGGACTAGTCCTCTTCAATGTCTTTATGTTTACATTGCAGAAGGACTGAAGGAAAGTATGTCTCTTTGCAGATGACACTAAGATCTGCAACAGAGTTGATGCACAGGGTGGGTGGAAAGGATGAGAAGGGACTTGGCAAGGTTAGAGGAATGGTCAAATGTATGGCAGCTTAGATTCAATGCTAAGAAGTGCAGGTAATGCACCTGGGAAACAAAACCCAGGGAAGAGTACACAATGGGGGTGAGATACTAACAACAACAAAATGGAAAGGGACCTGGGGTAGTCTATCAGATGACCTAAAGGTGGGCAAGCAATGTAGAAGGCAGCAAGGAGGGTTGGGGGATACTGGGATGCATAGGAGAGGCATCACCAGTAGAAAACAGGAAGTTATTATCCCTTGTACAGACAGCTGGTGAGACCCCATCTGAGTACTGTGTAGTTCTGGAGACCCAATTCCGCAAAGACATAGACAGGATGGAAGCTGTCCAGAGGAGGGCAACTAAAATGGTGCAGGGTCTGCACCGGAGGACATATGAAGAGAGACTTAAGGAGCTTAATATGTATAGCCTCGAGGAAAGGAGGGAGAGGGGAGACATGATAGAAACTTTCAAGTACCTCAAGGGAATCAACAAAGTCCAAGAGGGTAGCATCTTTCAAAAAAAGAGGTGTGCAAGAACAAGAGGGCACAATTTGAAGATAGAGGGGGGCGGCTCAGAGGTAATTTAAGGAAGTATTTTTTCACAGAGAGGGTTGTGGATGCATGGAATGGCCTTCCGGAGGAGGTTGTGGAGTCAAAATCAGTGGTGGAATTCAAGCATGCATGGGATAGTCATAAGGCAATTCTGGGGGGTGGGGGTAGAAAGAAGTAGGCTGCTGGTTAACTAGGATCTGCAGCTTATCCAGTAGGTAGGGAAATGGGCAGACTGGGTGGGCCAAGTGGTCCTTATCTGCCGTCAAATTCTATGTTTCTATGTTTCTGTTGTCAGGACTAGTGAAGGATCCTCCTTCTGAAAGAGGACTCATTGCCTTAGGTTGGATTCCTTTTTCCACCACAAGAGGGCTTGTAACAAAGGCCTTGTCTCTGGAATGAGTTTTGAAAAGAAATCTTTTTTCTGACTCCAATGATTCCTGAGGTGAAACTGGATGTCTCTCATGTGAAACCTGGAACCCTGCACTGTGCCTGTGGATGCAGCCATATGACCCCAAGAGCTGCAGGAATTGCCTGGCTGTTTTTTGACTGTGCAACTTGAAGGAATTTGCTATGGCCTGAAGGCTTTGCACCCTGTCTAGTGGCAAAAAGGCCCTGGCCTGTAGAGTACTGATCTCTGCCCCTATGAACTGTAAAGTCTGTGTAAGGGTTAAGACAGATTTTTTCTGGTTTACTATGAAACCCAAGGATTCAAAAAGATCCTGTGTGAGATTTAGAGAGGTTGTGACTTGTTCTGGTGATTTGTCCACCACCAGCCAGTCATCCAGGTATGGGAAAACAGTCACTCCCTGTCTTCGAAGAAATGCCACCACAGCTGCTGCGCATTTTGTAAAACACCCTTGGTGCCGAGGAAAGGCCGAAGGGCAGGGCTGCAAACTGATAATGACCTGCTGGGAGTCTGAATCTGAGATATTTCCTGAAAGATTATTTTACGGGGATGTGGAAATAAGCGTCCTGTAAGTCCACAGATGCCAGCCAGTCCCCTTTTTGGATTGTTGGCAGAATCCGAGCTAAAGTCACCATTTTGAACTTTGGCTTTTTCAGGTGCTTGTTTAAAGCTCCGAGATCCAAAATTGGCCGCCACTCCTCGTTTTCTTTGTTGTTAGGAAGTATCTGGAGTAAAAGCCTCTTTCTCTCAGGGTAGTAGGAACTAGTTCCACTGCTCTGAGCTGTAGCAGCTTCTGAACCTCTGCCTCTAGCAATGAAATTTGTGCTAGGGGTGGAGAGATAAAAACCCTGGGTTTTTTTTGAGGAAGAAATTTGAAGTCCAGAGACAGACCTTTTCCTACTACCTCCAACACCCACTTGTCTGTGGTGATGGTTGACCAGAGGGGAAGGGAATGGGACAGTCTGCCTCCGACAGGTAGGGAGGAGGCGGTCTGCATCTCAGGGGTTCTGTTTAGGCTGGGGTTGAGGTTGTGCCTGAGCCCCTCGCCTAGAGCCCCTTCTACCCCTACCCCTTGAGTAGCCCTGTAGGGGGTACTGCTGGTATTGGGACATGGCTACTGGCTGGAAAAAGGGTCTTGTCTAGAAAGAGCGACCCCTGGCCCCCCCTTCCATAGGGCCTGGTGGATGAAGAAGCTCTGTCTCTAGTAGAGTTACTTCTATAAGTGGCCTTATATTCATCCACCTTTTTCATATAGGCCACTGTGGATTCCCCAAAGAGCGCATTTCCTACTAATGGAAAATCCAGGGCCTTCGACTGGGTATCCTGAGTGAGGTCTGTAGCCCTAAGCCAAGCAAACCTCCTCTGAGCCACTGGGTTAGCCATCCATCTGGCTGCAGTGTCATTCAGATCAGCAGCCATTTGGAACTGGTACTTGGCCGCCTCTAGCCCAAACCTGGCAGTTACAGCCAGGTCATCTGACAAGGGTGGGGTGGCCTTCATGGACACTGCCAGTACCGACTGCCACAGGGATTTCTGGTACTGGGCAGCATAAGCTTGGAAAGTAGCCTGCCTCATGACCAGTGAGGCTGACAAACAGCCCTTTTTGGCCATACTGTCCAGTTTTCTTGATTCCTTGTCCAGTGGGTGTGAGGACAGAAGGACTTTAGCTTTATCACAGGCAGCTTGCTATATTACCCCTTGATAGTCAGGATGGGAGAAGAGGAAGTCAGCTCCCTCCCTATCCAACTGGTATTTTTTTCTATTCTCTTGTCAACTGGAGGAATAGAATTAGGGGTCTGCAGGAGCTTCATAGCATCCTTCTTAAAAAATGTATATACTGGGAGGAGGAGGAGGGCCTTTGTGGGTGTTAAACCCATCATATTAAGGTACTCAATCTCCTCATCTTCCACTTGCTCTGTTGTGGCAATATCTAAAGCATCTGCCATTTTCCTTACAAAGAAAAAATGGGAGGAAAAATCCTCAGACACCCTAGGAGGCGAGCCACATTCCTACTCAGGGGACATCTCTGGGGGGATAGGTTCGTCCTCCTCATAAGGCTCCTCATCCTCTTCAAAATAGTGTTGCTCCGGAGCAGAGGACAACACAGTAGTAGCAACCTGGGGACCCTGTGAAGGGGCAGAAGGCTGAGGGATGATGCCCTGCAGAGCCTGAATAATTTTAAACGCCTGAGCTATCTCCTGAGCTGAAGGCATTACAGACACCTGCACAGAAGTCCCTGGGTTAACAGGAGAGGGTTCTGCATGCTTGAGTTTCTTTGTTTTCTTTGAGGGAACTGGAGAGTCAGCTGGTTCTTTCCCTCTTTTTGCCCCTTTTTCGCCCGTATCAGGGGCAGGGGTAGTAGCACTTGTGGCTTCAACCACAACAGACTGGGGTGTCAGCTGGTCAGAGACGGAGGGACCTCTAGGAAACTTTTTATTGAGCCGTTCAAGGCGCTTTTCAAACAGTTTTTTCTGGAAAAGTTTTACATATCTCACATTCCTGGTCCGGATGTACAAAACCCAGACAAGCTACACAAAGTGTGCTTGTCTGCCTTGGCAAACACATCTCCACACTTTAAACAGTTTTTAAACCTGGGCTCCCCAGTTCTCTTCTCTTCTTAGGTTTCTCAGCCATGGTGAAAAGCAAGAGGAAAAACCCCAACCGCTAAATACTAAATACTGTTGCGGTTATTTAAACAGCTTTAAAAAGTGTTTCTTTTTTTTTTCTTGTGGTCGGTTCCAGAACTGATGGGGAACCGAAGGAACCGAGTGAGGAGATGAAATGTAAACCAGTTCAGCAGTTCTGTAACCGATAAAAAGCGGTTACAACTAAAGTTTATAAGGACCAAAAATTAACGATAATATATAGGTTCTTTAGTCAGAGAACCGAAATAAAATTTAAACTAACTCGGATCCCTCACGGTTATGCCCAACCGCGAGGAACCGAGAAAAAAACAACTATTTTAATAATAAACTAGATGTAAACTAACAATCAGTAGAGGCAGTAAAAGAAACTAAATATACTTATGGTTTTGGTGATTTTTTCTATCTTCTTCACACGAAAGAGGGCGACAGAGACTCCGAGCGACCAGACTTTCAGGCGGAGAGAAAAATCTGAAGGGCTTAGAACGCTACAGCTGGTAGAGGCAGTATTTGAAAGATGCTCACATGCAAAGAATTCCATCATTTGCATGTGTTCCATCTCTCCAGGCAGTCCAACCCACCAGGCTGACTGCACAAAGTTATGAATATTCTGAGCATTACTGGGGTTAGAAAATGCTATTTGTCTGGATGCAGTATCGTTAACATCCACTGCCATCCTGAACTGAGTTTTAGAGGCTTCAATGCCCCTTTTTACAGCTTCCTCCAAATCAGCAGCCATGGGAGGAGGGGCTGCCTTGGCAATTTCCAGGACGGTGGACCACATGTTCTTTTGGTAGCTGGCTATGTATACCATACAAGTAGCTTGTCTTATAGCCAGGGAAGATCCTAAAAATGTTCTTTGCGATGGAATCCACCCTCCTAGAATCTTTTTCTTGGGGGGCAGAGGGATGCCAGCTTTGTCACAAGCTGCAGCCTATACCACTTCTTCATGACTGGGATATCCAAAAAGAAAATCAGCCTCCGTCTTGGCTACCCAATACTTTCTGTGGGAGGAACAGAAGTAGGGTTTTGCAGTACCTTCATGGTCTGCTTTTTTAATGATTTGTGAAGAGGGAGGAGCAACCTCTTTGATGGTGGGACAGCCATCATTTCTTTATAATCCTCCTCCTCCTCCTCCTCAATATCTTCCTGGGATGGGAGGTCAAGGGACTGAGCCACTTGCTTCATGAAAGCAAAATATATGAGGTAAAATCCTCACTTCCCCCTTATCAGGGGATTCTGGCCTATGAGGATCAGGGGAAATGTCAGGATCTCCTCCCCCTCATCCTCTTCCTCCTTTCTCCTTCTCCTTCTTCATCAGGCTCCATTCCAAAATCATCGTCCCCAAAAAGATCCCCACCTTGGTCAGTTAAACCGTGGGTTGACTGTGAACCGGGAGTTTGGGTAACCAGTTGCTTCCCAACTGGGGACTGTAGAGACTGAATTATTTTAATCACGTTAGCGATCTCTTCAGCAGAAGGAACCGTGGTTTGATTTGGTTGTGGTTCCTGGTGCTTTTCTTTCCTCCTCTTTTTTTACCAAAACTGCCAGTTCAGCAGCCTTTTCAGCAGTACGCTTTTTCGCAGAGCTATCGCCCCTGCCACAGGGCAGCCCCTCCGGTTCATCCGGTTGCTCAGCGGCTGGGTTAGCAGCCTTTTCAGCCATTTTTTCCCTCAATCTTTTCGATCTCCTATCAAGAGTAGACTGAGGAAAATTAGAACAAATCTCACAATCTGTCTGCAAGTGATCAGACCCCAGACAGAATAAACATACTGAATGAGGATCTGCTTTAGCAAACGGTTCCCCTCACTCGGTACAGTGCTGGAAACCAGTGGGTCCTGTTCTCTTTTTTGGCTTCTGTGACTTAACCCAGTTACAGGAGAAAAAATAAAGAAATCTCTCTCTTTTTTTTTTTTGTTGTTGTTAAACCTAAACACAGGAAAACCAGGAGTTACCCTGGGTTTTAAAAATTAAAGACCAGGAGCTACCCCGGTTGAAATTGACCCACTAAACCAGTTACCCCAGTAAAATGTCATTATCTAACCGACTATACCGAGTCAGAGGGAAATTTAACTAAAATTACGAATAAATGACAAAAATAAAGAAGGGATGTGTCAGTTTCCTCCCAGCTAAGGAACCGGGGAGAAAAAAACGACTACTTACACCAAACACTAAAAATAAAAAAATACTACATGAAAACCAAGGACAGTGAAGAGAATACCAAATAAAATAATTTTACTAGTAAAATAACCAAGAAAATAACGTTTTTTCAAATGATGAAGGAGAGCTCTCCCGAGATATCTTACTGAGGCAAGTGGAGTAAAGAATCTGATGGTTTAGAGTTGTTTACCAGGGACAGTGATTTGAAAACCGAGCTCGAGCCTAGCATTCCATAATCTGCATAGGTTCTATTAACCATTACGGCTCCGGGGAAGTCTTATGGTGAGACCATACCGCATAAGTCAGAATACAGTAAGATTTCCTGGGGTTTGAATATTGCAGTTATACAGGAAACAAAACTGTGACAACATAAACGTGGCATGCAAAAACACTAAGGAAGGGAAGGGGAAATTGTTTAACCAGGAAATGCACACTAAGTCAAGAGCTCATTTCCAGGTGCCACCTGGGAGCACAAGGAAGTTAGGTGACTTGCTCAAGGTCACACAGTATGCAAGTACGGGCTGATGGGATTCAAACCCAGGTTTGCAGCTCAGTGCCCTTAACCACTACGCTACACTGCCTCCTTTATATAATAAAGATGCCTGATGCTCCTCCTGCAGGATTCTCTGTGGCGATAGAGGCTCCGGATGCGATGCCAGAAATACCTCTGTGCCAAGCGGCTCCCCACCCACTGTGCTACTCGGCTGAAGCATGTTTTTAACTATGCTTATAACTGCCCCAGTTTTCAATGAATGTACTCATGCGGTAATATGTAACTGAGCATAATACTTGCAAACTACCTCCTACTTGTGTTGTTTTCCCAAGGGACTTTTTTTAATTTGTAATTTCCATCCTTGTCACTTCTCCACTCCTGGCAACCACCCAACACCGTCATCCTATCCATGACCCACAGCCTTAAACCAATCTTTCTTCACGCCTCCAGGGGAGGGCTGGGGAGGGCAGCCCCGGAGATGCTATGGGTGCTAGGGAGTAGGATAGGCTGAACAGTGCCCAAGTGTACTGAGCCATCATTCATGTGACTGCTGGCAGTTTTCCCTTGTAAACTTGCCTCGGGGACTGCTTGAGCATTGGGGCTCCAATGTACACATGCAATATGGTGGCGTCATGTGCAACCAGCTAGCATCCCACCTCCCCTTTGTGGCTCTGTGCTTCACTTTTCCCTGTGGACACCCAGGCAGCAGTCCTTCGCTTAGAACAAGGCAGCCTTCCAAGAGAGACAGCGTCTACTGGGACGCTCAATCCCTCACCCCCAGCTAGCCCTCCAATGGCCTGGCCAGCTCCACTGTGCTGGCGGGCTGGCTTCCCAGGGGGCACTTTGAAATGAGGTACCCCCATCTCACAGAGATTTACCTTAAAACAAATACTTATGTCCATACCTCTCTTGGGGGCTTGCAGAGTTTTCTTAATAACTGTTCTCACCTTCCTCTAGGGCATATTTGCTTTGCTCTGTGCCCGTGAAGTGGGGCAGTACTGGAAGTGATGCTGGTAGGTCAGGTAAGACAGGAAAAGGCTGCGAAGGCAGTGGTTTCATGGGGACTTCAGGAAGGTCCGCAGGCTGGATGGCGACATCCTCCAGGATAGAATTCAGCTCCTGCTCTAGCTCATCCATATCGTAACCTCCTTCAAGAGAGATTACAGAAAACGATCAGTACACAATCAGGAGAAAGGAAAATCAAGCTTACAGAACAAGCTCAACAGAGGCAAAATGTAAAATTTTCAGGGATTTTAAACCCCATAAAAATAAATTCCAAATGTCAAGAACAAATGAAGTCCTCTGATTAGCGAAACAAGTTGCATGGCCATGTGTTACACTGGTGCTCTTTTAAATGTATTTTTTTTGCTTTAAAAGCCATTTTCTAAGCACAAGTCATTTCAGGGATGTGGAATTATAGCCAATGACCGCACTTCTTGGGTGTATAGAAAGGCATTCAGCACCATTACTGGCCCATAGTTACGCATCCTGTCATGTCTTATTACTTAATGTAGAGTTATTTTCAGTGCATGGGAAGTGCAGTATTATCTGCCTTACTGTACACCCTGGAGTGGGTTACTGTGCCGTAAAACATCTATTTAAGACAAAAATATTTATGAACAAAACAGTTTATACGTTTGAAATGCAAGTGCTTATGTGACTGACTGCCAGCCATGTAAGTTCAACACATCTTATAAAACACCAGTGAGAAAAGGAAGAACGTGATTGACTGAACTACATCATGTGACCATGCAGAAAGATCCATTTTACAGCACAGCTGGCTCTCAATCACATTTAAAAATTTCTCCCTCAGACATTTTTCTGCCTAAATGAGCCAGTAAATGCAATAAAACCCACTCCAGTGTATGATAAGATGCATCTTTTAGATGGGAGAGTACTTTCTAGGGAACCCTTGACTGGATGTGGACAACCATGGCCCCAGCCTCTCACACTTACTAAATTAACTGCCCTGAGACGAAGGCTTCAAATGTCTGTCCCAGTGTGCTAGCGCGCCCCCCCCATGGAATAAAGGGCATCCAGTTTAAATAGGCCTTTGTCCCACAATAGGTACCCCAGTGCCCCAAGAAGGGAAACCTCTCTTTGTCGCACCACCCTTTGAACCAATCATGGTACTCGAAGGTTTCCACCATGCCTCCCCCACCCTGTGCACTGTGAGAACCTCCTGGAAGCTCACAGTACCAGACAACCCCTTGAGGCTGGGCTTCAGTGTCCTGAAACTGTCCTTAATTACTCCTAGTGGCTTACATGCCAGATAACATGAGGACATAAGGAGACAAGATGACAGGAGGCATGAACCGCCCATCTAGATTGTCCCCCCACTGCTGGGCCATCGGCGCAGCGGTTGGATTTCCACTTGTGATGCCGGCGGCCTGGGTTCAGAAATGGACCTGGGTCATCAGAAGGTCGGCCAGGGGGAGTCGGATCGAGTGTCCCATGGACTGCTCTCCTTCTCCAGGGGGAGTGGGGTGTCGCTGGTACAGGGGGACCCCTGGCAGAGGCCAGGGGTTCCACAGCAGACGGCGCCGGCAAGGATCGAAGGGGGTGGGATGGACATTGGCGCCATTACATTCCCGCCCCCACAAACAGGGGGGACCCCAAAAAACCAGCCTGCCTACTGCCTCTATGAAGTCCACCCCCGGCTGCAATTGGCTCCACAGGCAGACTCCGCCCTATGTCTGCTATTCATGGCACCTTGGGACAGGTGCCATGACCCCACGCTGGGGGGGGGGGATCCAGGGGGTCCCGGGAGGGCAGCTGATGTGGGGGAACCACAGTCGAGGGGGTCTGTGACCGGGCAGATGCCTGGCAGTAAGATGGGCCCATAAAGAATAAATGAAAAAGAAAAGAAAAAGAAAATCGATTATCCCCCACTACTTCAGAGCGTTCATCCCAACATGGACAATAATGTCAGGCCTCCCCTCAACTCTTCCCTAACCAACCTATCTATCCCAGGGAATACCTTATCAGCCGCATCCCAGGGAGACAGCGCACTACTCTCCCCACCTGGTCAGTGTTACAGACCAGCATCTCGGTGTCCCTAACAATTAAATCCCCCACTATGAGTACCTTCTTTCCAGCTACACCCCCCTCCCCCACAGCAGGCCTGACTGCTGTTAGGGCCCTGGGGCAACAGGGTATCTGACAGGGGGAATAGCATTCCCATTTTCCTCATGGTAGAAAAAGTGTTGTTAGCCCACAGCCCCCTCCATCTCCTGACACTGTGATCTTCTGGCCTTCTCTACTGTTGTTAGTGGTTAGCCCACATCCCTTTCATGATGCAGTGATCCTCTGGCCTCCCCCACTTGCCCACCTCCATCCCCTACTGTGAACACTAGTGGAATGCTGAGGGAGAGGAGCAGCAGTGAACACCCTGGCCTCCACTCTAACATGTTTTGCAGCTGCCATATTATGGTCCACACTGCAGCCAGTACAGAGTGGAGTGCTATAAGCTTCTGGCAGACTAGGTAACCCCCAACCCTCCACAGTGTATCCCAGGGTGAGGCTTTGCAGGTCCTGCAGCTAAATAACTCCCACTCCCAATGGCTCCTCCTCCTCCTCTGCCTGCTTCCCATGTCAACTACTGGTCCCCTCTAGGAGTCCTTAAAGGTGTAGTCCACCCAGAATGTGCAAAAAACATAATGTTATGTAGTGTGTTTTGATATGTATGTTAAGTCCTAGTGTGTCCTTCCCTCTGTCTGCTATTAGGAGTTTTTCCTAAATTAGCCTGCTAGCTGTATGGTAGTTTTACGACGCCTGGGGATCTCCATCACATATGGGTTTATTGGCTTTCTTTCTCCTACAATGCACCCTGTCTCATGTGACCATGACGTAGCCATGTCCTTAGATTAAGCATGTGTACTGCTTTAAAATCAGTTTAAAATCAGTTTAGCAACAGCAGAGCTTTGTAACTGTTCTTATCCAGGGAGCACAAATGGCAACAGTTTAGCAGATACCTGAGAGCAAGCTAACTGGGGGTTCTGTAAGACAACAGCTACTAAATGGCTCTAATTCACTATTTTTGTTTTCTATGTGCATCAGGTCTAGCTAGCAGGAGTGTTTTAATTTAAAAACTTTTAATTTTATCAAACTATATACAACCATAAAAGCACAGAAACTGCCCAGATCATCAATGCTATAATTAATAAAGACTCTAGCTGTTTTCTTACAGAACCCCCACTTTTTTTTTTTTTTTTTTACAAATGAAGTGTATGGTATGAAGCTGCAGCCTAGAAACTGCAAAATACTTTGAAGTCAGCTTTTCTCCTGCCTATGGTATGGAATGAAAGCAACAGGATGACAGTGACTATTCCAGCTACACATTTGATTCCATTTTACAGTGGTTCACTGCACTACACATTTAGTGTATCACGCTTTTTCAAATAATGAAAAATATTTTCCACACTAAATAACTCACACATACATATTTTTATACTTCATTAAAAAGACACGTCCCATTTGTGACAAAAAACAAACAAAACAAAAAAATAAAAGAAAGTGATGTCATAGAGGAAAATCAGCCCCAACTCCCAGTTCCTTCTAGTAGAATGATGGTACCCACATTTATGGTTTAGCAAATACTTGAGAGCTGAGTAGGTGTTATGTAAGAAAACAGCTACTTTACTAATTATAGCACTGATGATCTGGGGCAATTTCTGTGCTTTTTATTGTGTATTGTTTGATGAAATTACATTTTAAAATGAAAACACTTACTACTGCTACCTAGATCTGACACACACCGAAAACACAAATAATGAATTAGAGCTATTTAGCAGCTGTTTTCTTATAGAAACCCCAGTTAGCTTGCTCTCAGGTATCTGGTAACTGCTGTCATTTGTGCTCCCTGGATAAGAACAGTTACAAAGCTCTGCTGTTGCTAAACTGATTTTAAACTGATTTGAAAGCAGTACACATGCTAAATCTAAGGGCATGGCTACATCACTGTCACGTGAGACAGGGTGCATCGTAGGAGAAAGAAAGCCAATAAACCTATTTGTGATGGAGATCCCCAGGGTTTGTAAAACTACCATACAGCTAGCAGGCTAATTTAGGAAAAACTAATAGCAGACAGAGGGAAGGACACACTAGGACTTAACATACATATCAAAACACTCTACATAATATATGTTTTTTGCACATTCTGGGTGGACTACTCCTTCAACAGTCCTTCAGATAGCATTAGTTGCTGCTGTATTCCAGATACGAGTTATGTTAGGCTATCCTGAATACCAAACACAGTCCAGTGTACAAACCCCAACAAGACGCTCCCCCAAGTAGGTTTTAACATTTAGGTTTTATGTTTGTGCAAGACAAACTAAGACGGTTCAATCTGCCATTTATGACCCACAAAATACCAAACTCAAATCAAACTGCAGCTTGATTTGCAGCAATAGCTAGTCAATCTGCAGGGCTGCTGTTCATGTAAGAAAGGAAAAAATTACTCACCTTAGTAATTGTGTTTCTTCTAATGGAGTCTTGCTGTATTCTGACAATTTGCAGTTAGCTCCAGCTCTTGACCTGCCCCAGAGAGTGAAGGGTTAAATTCTATGCCAAGCATAGAACGTTGGGCTCGAGCTCGGTTGAAAAAAACAGGTTACTCACCTGTAACAGTAGTTCTAGGAGTGGTATATGTTGTACATCCACACTCTTTGGCATGTCCCCTTTCCCCTATAAATCTTGCCGGAAGTCTTCAAGCTGGTTCCTCCCACCTACCCGGGTGGTATATACCTCGGCTCCGCCCCATGACGTCAGATCTTAGCCAGCTGGAAGCAAGGTGATGCGCCTAAAGCCAGGGAGGTCGGGTGGGTACGTGTGGATGAATAACATATACCACTCCTAGAACTACTGTTACAGGTGAGTAACCTGTTTTTCGAGGAGCGTGGATATGTTGTTCATCCACACTCTTTGGTAGACTCCTAGCAGTTCTCCAGGAGGAGGGAGGCAAGGCACACACCCCCTACTTAAGAAACAGAGATTCGAGAACTGAGGCCCCAAAACCAGCATCCCGACGTGACTCAAGGTCAATGTGGTAATGGGTAATGAAGGTGTTTGCTGACTTCTAGGTAGCAGCCCAACAGATATCCTGGATAGGGATGTCCCTGAAAGCAGCCACCGATGCAGCAGTATGGCGGGTAGAATGAGTTCTTATCCCTCTGGGAGGCTCCTTGCCTGCCACCTCATAGCACAGACCTATGCATGATGTGATCCATCTTGCAATAGTCCATTTGGCTGCAGGTCTGCCAGAAGCGGCTTCAGTGTAGGTGACAAACAGCTGGCGAACCTCTCCCTGAATTTCCGCCGTCCTCTCCTTGTAGTAGGAGAGAGCACGTCTAAGGTCCAGGGTATGGAGCCTGTACTCTGCGTCTGAGGTGTAGTTAGGGTAATATACCGGCAGAGTCAACACCTGGTTAAGGTGAAACTCTGACACCACCTTCAGAAGTAATTTCAGGTGGGGGCGCAGGACAACTTTGTCCCTGTGAAAGACCATATAAAGGGAGTCCACCGAGAGCGCCTGGAGCTCCCCTGTCCTTCTGGCTGACGTGATAGCCACCAGGAAGGCAGTCTTGCACAACAAGTGTGAGAGCTCACATTTGTGCATGGGTTCGAATGGCTTGCCCATGAGCTTTGCCAAAACCAGAAGATCCCGCGGAGGTGGAGGTTCACGCACCAGAGAAGATATGTGATCCAGGCCTTTGAAAAAGCGCCCGACCACAGTCTCTTGTTCCAATGTCGACTGACCGGCCTGCGCCCGGTAAGCAGAGATGGCTGCCAGGTGCACCCTAAGGGAAGATGACCGAAGACCCCCTTTGGAGAGGGACTAAAGGTAGTCTAAAATGTTAGCCACAGAGCAGGATAAGGGGTCCAGACTCTTACCCTGACACCAAATGGAAAACCTTTTCCATTTGAAAGCATAACATTTCCTGGTTAATTCCTTACCAGATGCCTCCACCATGGTGTAGACATCCTCAGAAAGACCCAGAGCCTGGAACTCTAGCCGCTCAGGTACCAGGCTGTGAGGCGTAGGGATTGAAGATCCGGGTGGAATACCTTCCCTTGGTTCAATATCATCAGGTCCAGGCGTGTACAATGCCGCTCCGGAGCCCTGCGGCTAAGGCTGAGGAGATCTGGATACCAGAACTGGCGGGCCAATCTGGGGCTACCAAGATCACCTTCGCCTTGTCCCTCCTCACCTTGTGAAGCACCTTGTGGATCAAGGGAAATGGAGGGAAGGCATAGAGGAGGCCTGGGGTCCACGGCCTCGAGAAGGCATCCTCCTGCAGCGAACCCTGCTGAGGGGGTCGGGCGTGAAACAGCCTCAGCTTGGTGTTCTCCCTGGAGGCAAACAGGTCCACCAACAGTTTGCCCCAACAGGAGAACAGACTGTAAGCTACCTCTAGATGGAGAGACCATTCATGGGATGTCTGGCCTATGCGGCTGAGAGCATCCGCCAGTTGGTTCAAGACCCCTGCCACATGGATGGCAAGGAGATCCGCCTCCAACCGGCTGAAGAAGGTCCAGATCTGGAGCGCCTCCTTGCATAGCAGACGGGAGTGCGTGTCGCCCTGTTTGTTGAGGTAGTACATGGTCGTGGTATTGTCCGTCTGGACTTCAACCACTTGACCCCGGAACTGAGGAGCGAAAGCTGACAGTGCCAGTCTGACTGCTCTGAGCTCCAACAGGTTGATGTGGCAACGGGACTCCTCGGGGGTCCAGAACCCGTGGGCTCTGTGGTCCCCCATGTGTGCTCCCCAGCCCATGAGAGAGAGGCGCTGATCGTAAGGACGACCTTCGGCTCGGGGCAGACAAACAGAATCCCTTCCTGCAGACGACTTGGGACGGTTCACCATTGGAGAGCGTCCCACATCTTCTGGGTGACAGTGACCAGCTGGTCGAAAAGGCCTTGACGCCGAGTCCACTGAGTGGCCAGCTCCCACTGGAGGGGACGCATGTGCAACCTGGCCCAACGGACCACTGAGGTGCACACCGCCATGTAACCCAGAAGGTGCAGGAAGTCCCAGGCATGGCACAAGTGCCCAACCAGAAATAATTGGGCAAAGGAGGAAAGAACCTCCACCCTGTCTGCCAGAAGCCGAACTCTGGCTTGACGCCTAATCGGGAACAGGTTCGGAGGGCCAGGTCCCTGGACCTCTCCACCTCCTGCAGAGAGGAACCAGCCAGGAGCCAATCATTGAGGTAGAGGTATATGCGAACCCTTGACGCTGTAGATGGGCTGCCACCACTGCAATGCATTTGGTGAAGACCCGAGGGGCCAATGACAGGCCGAATGGCATGGCTCGGAACTCATACAGGGTCCCTTTGACCCTGAAGCGGAGGAACCGCTGGTGGGACGGACGGATTGGGACATGAAAGAACGCGTCCTGTAGATCCAGTGAACAGAACCACACGTTTCGCTCCAGAGATGGTACGATCTGGTTCAGAGTTACCATCTGGAAGGTGTGAGGCCTGAGATACTGATTCAGGTCATGGAGATCTAGGATGGGGTGCCAACCCCCCATCCACTTGGGCACCAGGAAGTACCTGGACACAAAGCCTGGGTCCGCAGGAGGATCCGGCACTGGAGCTACCGCCTCCTTACAGAGAAGCTGAGCAATGTCGTCCCGAAGGGCAGACTGAACACCAACTGAGATCCTTTCCTCTCGTGGGGCACGGGCTCGGCAGGAAGGGTACTGCTCGAACTCTAGAAGCAGTCCCTGACCGACCACTTCCAGAATCCACTTGTCCGAAGTGATATCAGACCAGGCGGAAAGAAAGGGGCGGAGCCGGACACCCACGGAAGGACCCAGAACTGGCATGACAGGAGTAGGGTTGGCCATCCCCCGACCCGTCACTGTGCAGGCTTAGAGGAGGAAGAGGCTCCTGGACCGGCACCTCGGCCACTTTTACGGGGCTGTTGGGGACCCTGCTTGGGCCTAGGGCACCAAGCTTGAGCCTGCTGTTGCTGCTGATGCTGCTGACTTCCCTGATAGGAGGGCTGCCTAACCACAGGGGAAGAGTGCCGAAACGGCTTCTTCTTGCGCTTCTGCTGGTTCTTGCCCGAAGAACCTTTTGCAGAGGCAGCATCCAAGGTGGCACTGGACTGCTCTATGCGCTGGAGGTGACCTGCCACTCTGGGACCGAAGAGGTCGGTGCCAAGGAAGGGCACGTCAGCTAATTTATGCTGAGTATCCGCAGGAAAAGAGGATAACCTCAGCCATGCCCTGCGGGCGAGTGGCCACTGCAGCTGCTAAAGAGCAGGCACAGGAATCTCCAATGTCCTGGGCCGTCTGGAGCTGCTGTTTTGCAACAGCATGGCCCTAGTCATGGACCTGCTTAACCGTGGTCTGCATGTCCGCTGGGAGATGAGGGAGGACTTCATCTAGTGACGCCAAGAGGGCATGAGAGAAGTGTGTCATGATTACAGCCGAGCTGGCCTGATGAAAGCCCAAGGATGAGGCCGCATATACCTTCGGGGCAGAATGGTCTATATTTTTGGACTCCTTGTCCGGAGGGCGGTCAGTATCCGCTGAGCTGCCCATACACCGAAACACTGAAGCAGTCACAAGGCTCTTGGCTGAGGGATGCTCAGTGAAGCCTGCCAAGGACCCCATGGTTACGGTGTACTTGCGAGCCATGCAGGCAGACGGAGCCGGGCAGGAGGCAGGGCGCTGCCATAGCTCAAGGGCCAGGCCAACAATGGCTTCGGCCACTGGGAAGGCCTCTGTCGGGGTATCCCCCCTCTTAAGGATATCCGTGAGAGGATATTCCGCCTTCTTTTGGATAGGCTGCAATGGCATACCCGTGGACTCAGATATGAGTCGAAGGATGCCTTGGAAGGAAGAAGGACCTTCCTCCAGGCCTGTCACTAACAACTCATCATCAGGGTGTGAGTGAAGACCAGTAGTATCAGAGTCTGAGGAGTCAGGATACAGGGGTCTCCTGCTTACGTCCCCTTCAATGCGCCTAGGGTGATCAGGGACAACAGTGATGGACAGACAACGGGGCAAGCCCGTATCTGCCCGATCCTCCTTTGAGGGAGCCACTCCCTGAGGCTGCTTAGGCAGCGGTTCCACCAGAATTGGTGGGGAGACCGGAACAGGCCGAGCAGGAATGCATGCCGGTCCTGCCGGAGGGAGAACCAGAGTCCTCGATACTGGAGGAGTCGGTGTCGGCCTAAGAGGCTGGGGCCAAGTAATGGCCGGTGTAGCCGGAGTAGCCGGCTTCTGACCGGTCAGAAATAGCTGCTGCCACATGAGGGCCTCATAACATCGACGGAGCTTCCGTCTAAGTCTCTCCTCATCCAAGGAGGATGAGGAATGGCGGCGGCGCCTCTTCCGGGACTGTTTATGACCCTTTTTTGGTTTCTCGACCGATGAGGTCCTACTCCTCGATCGAGACTGATGGCGTCTGCTCTGTCGATCGGGAGAGACCAAATTCGGGGAAAACTGAGGATCCGGCTCCTGTCCCTCGATCGGGATGCCCGCAGGACGGGTCTCCTTGTCGGGGAAAGAAAGGATGGGTGTCCTTTCCAAAGAGTCGCCGAGCGGGGTCGGTGACAACGGCTCAATCGGGTCAAGAGAAATCTTGGCCGGTTCTGCCGTATCCTCGGTGCCTTGGTCTGACGGAAGGTCCGAGAAGCCGGCGGCCGAGGAAGCGATCTCGACCGTGGCCGAGACCGCCTGGTCCTGTGAATTGGACCGCTCTCGGTCCCAGGAACGTCTTCTTCGGCAATAAGAAGATTTGGGATCCTTGTCCCTTTTCTTGGGGCGGGAGGAGTGCGAGCTCGAGGGCGCCTCACCCTTGGTAGGGAGAGACTGGCACAGCTCCCAAAAGGACCCAGTAAAGGTGGAGCCCAGGTTGAGTGGCACGAAAAAACTTCGGCAGGCCGAAGCTTGGGCAGCTTCCTCTTCGAAAGTCGCCATCTGTTCGAGCTGCTCGGCGGATTCTGCAGCCGCGGAAACCGCCCTCCTGGCCTCCTTCAATTTCACCGGTGGATTGCGAAGCTCCAGTCTCCCTAGCTGTAGGCGTGTCTTGCGATCGTCCAGAACATTAGGATGGAAGGCCAGACAGATGGTGCAAGCAGTGGTGTCATGCACGGCACCCAAGCAATAAACGCACGAGTGGTGGGGATCGGTGTGAGACATTTTTTGTCTGCAAGGACACCGGCGAAAACCGGGGGACGACTGTCCTCCATGTCCGATGTGCTCGGATCGGATTCGTAAACTCTTACGAGTTTTAAAGAAAGCAAATGCGTCAAAAACCGTCGATTAGACTCCAGGGCCTATGGTATTTGTGAAAGTAGCATGAGGGAACCTGAATCTTCCAGCGAAAAGGAAGATCTGCCGTCATGGGGCAGAGCCGAGGTATATACCACCCGGGTGGGTGGGAGGAGCTAGCTTGAAGACTTCCGGCAAGATTTAAAGGGGAAAGGGGACATGCCAAAGAGTGTGGATGAACAACACATCCACGCTCCTAGAACTCTGTGTCCTTTTGAAACCAAACTGTCAGATTCTTACAAGCTAAAACTCAGTGACTATAAAATGTGGAAATTGTAAAGACTCCTAGTAGCCAACTGGCAACAAAGACTTTGGATTCCCTAAAAAACTCAAGTCAGGAAACCCAAAGAACCAAAACCAGGTAATAAGAACTAAAAATTCTTAATGAAACAAATCCAAAGCACCCAACACAACAGGAGTGGGCTAAAGACACCCTTGGGGTGCAACACTGCACCTGCCCACCCACTTCCCAAAACAGGTTCTGAGAGGGGAGGCAGGGAGGGAAGTCAGAATACAGCAAGACTCCATTAGAAGAAACACAATTACTAAGGTGAGTAATTTTTCTTCAAACAACATGAAGTCTTGCTGTATTCTGACAATTTCCAAACTACCAAGCAGTACCTTCAAGGAGGAGGGACAGAACCTACTTTGGGAATAGGCTCTGAAGTACTGCTGTGCCAAACCTCCTAGCCTGGATATCCAGAGAGTAATGCTTGGTGAAGGTATGAACTGTTTTCCAAGTGGCTGCTTGACAGATTTCTAAAAAGGGGATCCCTAGCTGCAGCCAGAGATGCAGCTGTACCTCTAGTGGAATGAACCCTCAGGCCTGAGGGTGCAGTTTTTCCTAGCAGAACTGAATACAGGACACAATCCACCTGGCAATGGTTCTCTTGGTGGTAGGTTTTCCCTTATCTACTTCCCCATAAGTGAGGAACAACTGGAGGGATTCAAACCTGTGACCCTTTATACGTTCTATGTAGTAACTAAGGACCCTTTTAACATCTAAACTGTGTAGCCTCCGTTCCTCTGAGGAGGTGTGATCAGTGAAGAACACAGGAAGAGACATAGATTGGTATAAATGGAAATCAGAAACCACTTCAGGTAGGAACCTTCTATTGGTTCTAAGCACCACACTATCTCTATGGAAAGAAATGAAGTCAGGCTTCACTGACAGGGCTTGCAGTTCACCGATATGTCTGGCAGAAGTAACAGCAACCAAAAACACAGTTTTCCAAGTCAAGTACTTGAGCTCTGCTGAGAACATAGGCTCGAAGGGGGGTTGCATCAGCTGAGCAATACAAATATTCAAATACCAGGCAGGAGCAGGATCCTTAAAAGGGGGGACTGGTATGAAGCAATCCTTTGAAAAAATGTACAGAATACAGGGTGAGATGACAGAGAGGAAGATTTCCCCACTGACAGGAAAGCTGAAATAGCAAACAAATGAACTTTGAGAGTAGCTGGTTTGAGGCCTAGGCTATTAAGGTAAACCATGTAATCCAGAACTGTAGACAACTCAGCAGTGTCTGGGGAAATGTGCTTCTTGAAACACCAAATACTGAACCTTTTCCATTTGGAGTTGTAGGTTTTTCTTGTGGCAGGCTTTCAAGAAGCCTTGAGGATATCCAGAACCCCTTGGGACAGATGTAAATCTGCATACTCTAAGTCTTCAAGAGCCATGCCTTGAGAATGAGCGATTGGAGATTGGGGTAACAAATCCTCCCCTGAGAGGATGTTAGCAGATTGTAATTCCTGGGAAGAGACATGGGAAGATGGACTGCCAAGGACAGCAACAGGGGGTACCAAGGCTGCCTGGCCCAGTCTGGAGCAATCAGAATCACTTTGCATGGTTGTGACCTTACCTTGACTAGAACCTTGAACAATAGAAGAAAAGGAGGGAAGGCATAAAGAAACTTCCCTTCCCAGTTCAAAAATCAGAGCATCCAGAGGGACTGAACCCAAGACTGGGGGTCTGCAACCAAACAGAGGAAGTTGGTAATTGTCTGGGGCTGCAAAGAGATCTATCTCCGGAGTGCCCCACCTTGAGAAGATCACCTTCAACACCAAAGGATCCAGAGACCATTCGTGATGGCCCTGGGAAATCCTGCTCAATGCATCTGCTATGACATTGTCCTTTCCTGGGAGGTGGACTGCAACTAGAGAGGTCTGCAGGGACTAAGCCAGGGACCATACTTTCATGGCCTCCGTGCACAAGGCCATGGACTGAGTGTCTCCCTGCTTGTTGGTATACCACATGGTGGTAGTGCTGTCCGTCCCGACCTGAACCACCTTGTTCTGTATTGACTGAGAGAAAGCTTGTAGGGCCAAGAAGTACTGCCCTGAGCTCCAGAAGGTTGACGTGAAGAAGGGATTCCTGAGGGGACCACAGGCCCTGGGCCGTGAGAGCCCCCAGATGGGCTCCCCACCGCAAAAGGGAAGCATATGTGGTAAGAACCACAGAGTGAGTCTGAGGGACAAATGGAACACCTTGCCTCAGATTGTCCAGGTCCTACCACAACTGAAGGGCTTGAATTAAGGTCTGAGTAACAGGAACTAGCTTGGTAAGAGGATCTTTCCTTTGGGACCAAAAGGTTCTCAGATGGAACTGAATGTCCCTCATCTGAAACCTGGCCCCTTGGACCACTGCAGTGGTAGCTGCCATGTGGCCCAGAAGCTGCAGAAAATGTCTTGCTGGTCGAGAAACCAGAGGGAGAAAGGAAGAGGCCAGCTGAGAGATGGCTTTTGCCCTTTCCAAAGGAAGGAAGGCTCTTGCCTTGAGGGTATCCAGCTCTGCTCCTATAAAAGTGAGGAGCTGTACTGGTTCGAGAACTGACTTGGGAAGATTGAGAAGGAACCCCAGGGAAGTGAGAACTTGCTGGGTGACCTGCAGATCTGACTTGGCTTGGTCTGGAGACTGGCCCACCAGAAGCCAATCGTCCAGATATGGAAAAATAGAAATCCTTTTCCTTCTTAAAAAGGCCACCACTACTGCTAGGCACTTTGTAAACACCCTTGAAGCTGAGGTTAGACCGAAGGGCATTGCTCTGAACTGATAATGGCCTGAGGGCAATTCGAATCTGAGGTACTTTCTGTGGGAGCACCTGATGGGAATGTGAAAATAGACATCCTTGAGGTCCAGGAAGGCTAGCCAGTCTCCTGGCCTCAGAGAGGGAAGAATTGTTCCCAGAGTTACCATTTTGAATTTTGGCTTTATTAGGTGCTTGTTTAGGTATCTTAGATCTAGGATGGGTCACCACTCCCCTGTCTTTTTGGGGCAAGGAAGTACCTGGAGTACAGACCTTTGCCCCTGTATGGAGTAGGAACTCTCTCTATGGCCTTTAAAGCCAGTAGAGACAAAACCTCTGCAGCAAGGGTTTCTGAAGTATTTGCAGGTGGAAAGGATCTGGGTCTCAGTTTCGGAAAACTTGAAACTGAGAACCAGCCCCTGGCTTACAACCTCCAGGACCCACTTGTCTGAGGTAACAGACATCCAGTCTTGGACAAAGTAAGCCAGCCTGCCTCCTACTGGAATGGGGGAGTCGACCCAGGCTGACACATCAGGGTATCTGCTTGGCAGGAGACTTAGGCTGAGGGGTGGATGCAGCCCTGCTCATCCCCCTTCTGTCTCTCCCTCTGAAGAACCCCCTCTGAGAAAAGGAAGAGGAAGCCTGCGCCTGGCAGAAAGGCCTGTGAAAAGGCCTGCCCCTAGCTCGCTGCCTCTGAGGACCTGCCTGCCTCTCCTTGGCCTGAGCACTCCTACAAGTGGTCCTGTACTCATCCATTTTCTTCAAGTAATTCTCTGTCTGCTCCCCAGAGAATTACCCACTACAGGGAAATCCATGGCCTTAACCTGGGTGTCCTGCGAAAGGCTAGTACATCTGAGCCAAGCCATTCTCCGAAGAGCCACAGATGTAGGCATGACTCTTGATGACACATCATCGGAGTCCACAGCAGCATGAAATTGCACCTTTGATGCCTCAATCCCATCAGCAGCCACCCCCTCCAGCTCCTTGGCTAGCTGGGGGGAAGCCTGTTTAGCCAGTGCCAGTAAAGTGTACCACCTGGACTTCTGGTAGCTGGCTGTACAGGCCATATAATTAGCCTGCCTGAGTCCCAAAGATGATGCCAAGTACTGGTTCTTTGCCATGGCATCTATCTTCCTGGAATCTTTGTCTGGGGGGGTGTGAAGCAAAGGGGATATTTGCTTTGTCACAGGCAGCAGCCTGCACTACTCCAACATGGCTGCACTGTTGGTAAAGAAATTCCGTATCCGAGCCTGACAAGGTGTACCTCTTGTCCATTCTCTTGTCAACAGGAGGTACAGAGTTGGGAGACCTAAGAATTTTTTGTGTCTGTTTCCCAAATGACCTGTGAAGGGGAAAACACAGTCTCTTAGACTCTGGGATGTCCATCATCTCTATGCAGTCAGGCTCCTCTTGATCCTCTACTGCCTCCTCAATAGGAAGCTGGAGGGTTTGAGCCACTTTTCTGTAGAACAGAAAATGGGAAGGGGACACACCAGAAGGTCTGTCTGGGGAGATGTCCGGTTCCACAGGCACATCCAGACTTTCACTGTCGTAATCATCCTCTTCAAAATCCCCCTCCTCATCAAACTCCGGTTCGTAAAAATCGTCAGAGGAATAATCCTGACCCGGGGGAACCGACCAAACTGAACCCCTGCCAGAAGGCGCTGGATCGGTCAGAACCGGACGAAGCGATTCCACAATCCGAATCGCTTTGGCTATTTCTTCGGCGGTCGGAACATGCAGCTCTGGATCCAAACTGGCCGATTTATCCTTTCGTTTTCTTTTTGCAGGAACCGACCCCTTTAGGATCGGTTCTCCTCTTGCCCGATGAAGTAGCGCCCTGGTCAGAAGGCACTCCTTCTGGTTCGGTAGGAACCAAACCGGGCTGGCCTTCTGGGTCAGTGGATTTCTCGGCCTCCTTATCCCTAAGTCTACCTAACCTTTTCTCCAGGGTAGACTTAAGTCTACCTAACCTTTTCTCCAGGGTAGACTTAAGTCTACCTAACCTTTTCTCCAGGGTAGACTTAGGGAAATTCTTACAAATCTGGCAATCTGAATCGAGGTGGTCAAACCCCAGACAGTAAACACAGGTGGTGTGGGGATCGGCCTTAGCAAAGACCTCCCCATACACATTGCAGTGTTGAAACCCAGTGGGCCTGTTTTTTTTCTTGGGTTTCTCAGACATGGCCAACCTAACCAACTTACCCTTTATATGGCAACCGCCAGGCAAGACTCCCCTATCTGTTTCTCACCGTGTCACAGGTGATGGAAAAAAATGCTAAAATTAAGTTGTTTTTTTTTTTAAAACCGATACGGACCAGTAACCACACACTCACTTTTTCTTTTTCAAGATCTTATTACGAGATTGGTTCAGCCGAATCGATCGGAAAAATTTTACAATTTCTACACAACAGCTAACAATCTAAGTACTTACGGTACCACAGACAGTCTCGAACCGAAAAACGGAACTAAAATCGGACTAAAACCAAAACTTTAACCACGATAGAACCGAGCAGAAGGAGAAATCTCCAGAGCGACTGTTCAGTGAGCCGGAGTAAAGAATCTGACTGTTTGGTTTCAAAAGGACTCAGACAGAGTTTTCAACCAAGCTCGAGCCCAACGTTCTATGCCTGGCATAGAATTTAATCCTTCACTCTCCGGGGCAGTTCAAGAGCTGGAGCTAACTGCAAATTGTCAGAATACAGCAAGACTTCATGTTGTTTGAATCCATAACAAAAATCTGCGAGCGACTGCTTTTCCCCCTACTTAGCTCACTCCTCCTCACCACCACCCCATCACCACTCCACTCCTACCGCACTGGAGGACTATGCAATCAGCAGAAAAAAAGAACAGGCTGACATGCACATCATGGCAGTGAAATGTAGTAAACACAGCAGTGAGGTCTAACCAAATTAAACGGGTGATAGGCCCTATGAGATAATCACAGTTCACAACGATTTTGACAGTTGCCGAGAATCCGTTTTGAGCAAATATTCAGGCAGAGGTAGGGAGTGCTGCCGTCGTTCCAGATATTAAACAGTGGAGAGGTATATATTAAAAAAAAAAAAAAAACTGGCGAAAAAATAGCACATACCAAAGTCTCAGGCAAAAGTTTGTAAAAGAAAGACTGGTGATCTGCCAGATGTCAAAACAGGAGCCACTTTATTTCACATTTGCTGTTTGAAGTGATGCATAGAAACATAAAAACATAGGCAATGACAGAAGAAAAAGACCACTGGACTATCCAGTCTGCCCATAAAGCCCTAACAAACCCAGGACCTATTGTCCATACTGGGTTGCAACCTGCTGGGTTCAACTAACTGACTAATCAATCAGCCAACCACCCACCATCTAGGGAGTTGGTGGTTTAATCAACCTGTACAATGCAATCAGCAATTGTGAAATAAAGTGTCTCCCTTCAGCACCTATTGGTTTACCATTTTTTATTTTTCCAAACTCTTGCCGGAGGCTTCAGTGTGTGCCACATGGTGCTTCTCTGAGGACTGGTATTGTCCTGTCCCATAAATAACGATGTTCTATTAACGACATGCAGGGGAGGTATGTGAGACAAGAGACAGCAGCTAAATCTTGTGCAGGTTTGTAGGGATAAGGTAGGTGGTGACAACACCTGGACATCCTAAGCATGTCAGCAGGTCAGGCAGAAAGCTGGGGCAGATGTGCGCTGTTCTGGGGTGTCTCTCCAGTATAGGTTAGGTAATTTAGCTGAAGCTTGCAGGGGGTCTCGTCATACAAAAACATGTACGGCAAGGAGAAGGGTGTTGTGTGCGACAGAGGGAAATGTTTCAGTTTTTTATTTTGTGTTTGGATACAGCACATTGTGTTTTAGGTTATATACAGTGCGGCTACTTTTAGAAACTGATAATCAAAACTGAATGATTGCCAATCAAATTTTTAAGATTAGTGATTCCACTGATGAAGTTTTCGAAACTAATTTATTTCTTGGTGTGTATGTACTGTATATATCTGTGTTTATGTATGTTTGACTGTATGTATGTATGTGTATATGCATGTGTGTATATAAGGGATATGTAACAGGGACTTGTGGAATACATGACTTATTTGACCCTGAGTAACCTCACAAGTGGCGTAAGCCATGAGTGATGTGCCCAAGGTCAAACAGCTCCAGTGAAAATAAATCATGTATTCCACAAGGTCCCGGTTACATATTCCATTTATGCAATAAGGATCCTTTAGGATAGCGCAGGGAGTTTTGTTTTAAATTGTTTAATTTTTAATGTTAACTTACATGGACTTTTTGTGGTTTTCCTAGTGTAGCTCCACTTAGCATAGTGGTTGCTAAGCAGTTGTTATAGACGCTCCAACTTTATATTATGGCCAGTACATTTGTTTGTCAAAAAAGTGAATACAAATTGAATTCTCTGCCATTTTTTACTGATTATAAAAAAATCTGAAATGTATCTATAAATAAAACACCTTTCAGTTTTTAGATATCTTTGTGCTGAACAACTTTTGTGCTCAAAGTACCATGCTATCACTTTTCGTTTTAAAGTTATTTGCATTTGTTTGTCAAAAAAGTGCAAAAAAATTGAAAGTTCTGGGTTTTTTTTTGCCAATTATAAAACAACTATAATGTATATATAAATGAAACCACTCATTTTGTAGATATTTTTGTGCTGAACAAATTTTGTGCTCACAGTACCATGCTATCATTTTTCATTTTAAAGTTATTTACATTTGTTTGTCCAAAGAGTGAAAAAAATGATTTCCTGCTATTTGCTAATTATTAAAAAAACTAAAATGTATCTACAAATGAAACCACTTATTTTGTAGATATTTTTGTGCTGAACAACTTTCGTGCTCACAGTACCATGCTATAACTTTTAGTTTTAAAGTTATGCTTATTTGTTTGTCGAAAAAGTGAACCAAAAAAGCTTTGACTGACAGGTGGCATTTATTTAACATATGTTGAATAAATCTAGGATTCTAAAATGTATTCAACATGTGTGAAAATAAATGGATTTATTCAACTGCTTCTGAGTCCATGCCTATTGCATAAATGAATGTATGTCCTCCTGTATATGTAAGCATGTATGCATTATACTCTGTGTGTGTTTGTGTGTGTGTATACAGTGTGTGGGTATATATATGTATGTATGTTTGAGGGTACTCCTCCATACAGTCTATAGCCGTGTCTACACGGCTGATCTTGCTCCTTGTTTGGAGCATCGCAGAGCTGCCATAACCCAAAAGATGCTTGGCTAACTCATCTTTACAGCCCCCCTCAGCGCCGATGTAAGATGCGCTGTAGAGGGACTGGGAGTCAGGGCAGTCAGCTGATGGAAGCGCCCACAAGTGAGAGAGTGAGAGAGAGAGAGAGAGAGAGAGGTGCAGTCTGTCCACATGGCCGCTTAAACAGCTCACTCCTGAACGTGTCCCCAAACTTTCTGGGACTGCTGAGCGTCGCACGGAGCGGCTTACTGTGATTCGGTAAGTGTCCACACGGCGGCATTTGCACCACAGCAACCTGAGAGCTTGGGCTGCTGGGGTGAAAATGCCACTGTGTGGACATGGCTTATATTTCCAGCACTAGTTTACACTGTGTGGAGTGCAAGTCAGGTACTTTTGTAACCATAAAGGACTACCAACAACCAAGGAACACTTTGAAAAATGTTAACACTTGGTCACAATCCATTTTAAACATGCCCTATAGTTATCTTTCCCTTGCAGACTGGTATCACCTTCAGACAAATGAACTCTACCCGATCCCAGCCATACTCTTTAAATAACAGAGTTCATATCACTTGTCTCACTGAAGACCAACTGACACGTTTGGAAACAGGCACATCACTCCACCGTGCTGCTTGCCCCAAATGGTTTGAAAAAACTAGGGACATTTTTTTAACAAGTAGATAATGAATGATGTAACCATTTATGAATACAAAGCGAAATAGGCTTACCTGATAGGTCAGTTCCTAGGCTGGCGAGGGTCTGGTTAATGTCATCCTGAGTGTCGCACATCTTAAAAAAATAAATGCAAAGAAAAAATAAACAATTCACATTTGGGAATAAAGAATCAATTACATATAGAATAATGCATGGGTAGATGTGCACAACAAGAATTTTATATACACTCGAGGTGAGGGATGCTACATAAACCCCAAGAGCAAAGCTTGAGGGGTTTATAGAAGCATCTCACACTGATGGTGTGTATAAAATTTGAGTTTTATACACTTATCCATGTATTGTTTTATACAACTGCTGTACTTTTATTTTTGCTTCAAAGATTACAAATAGAACAGGTTTCTGCACAAGATTCTACATTAAAAAACTAGTAAAATAGAGCAGGTTTCTGCATATTAAACTATTTTTTGAAACATGCAACAGAGTAACTCATGTTGTTTGGATAAGTTCATTTTGGTTGGATGAACTGTCAAATTTAAAACATTTAAACATGAAACTGTATAGAACTCACACAAACAGCAGGAGTAGTGCTGAAGTACATGACCACCTATACTATGTTTATTAGGTCACAGATAAAAGCTCTGAACTACAAGCAAAATTTAATTAATGAAAACGAGTTTATGGTAGTATTTTGTTTCCTTTTTTGAAGCAGGTCTTAAGTTCAGTTGTAAAACTTAATGAAACCAGGTTTCTGTGGCAACTGGATTACATGGTTGAAGATCATGATGGGGGGGCAGACGGACTGAGTGACAGCAGACAGAGTCTTCCTTTTTTATATAGAGAGTCCAATCCTGGAAAGCAATAGAGAAAGCCCACCTTGAGGAAATCATATTGAGAGCTGTTAGTGTTGTGAGGGGTTTTACAGTACAGAGAATGCCAGTCTGTGTGTGTGGGGAGAACTACAGCTTGCGGTTTTCACATACAGGAAAGCCAGTGTGTGTTGGCCGTTACAACCAGCTGCTTATAGTGGCAAATTAAAACTGGACTTCTCTATGGGGAAAAACGAAGCCCAGTAATTAAAAGTCAGAAGGGACTACAGACAGGGGTGTTCAAATCAAAACTTTTAGGACTTGCCCAGCCATGTCTGTAGCTGAACTTTCACTTGCCCCTATTCATTACAATGGAATTAGCTCTCTTTTTGTACTTGTCCCGGACAAGGGGCAATAGGATTTGCACACCCCTGACTACATGTCCATCAGGCACCCACCCTCCTTCATAAACTTGGATTAATAAGTATATTGTGCTAATATAGATTCCCCAAACCCTCCCCCGTCTAGCAGCAAGTCTTCCTCTCTAAAGTGCCACGCTCCATAACATTTATTGGTGTCGCTGCCAGTTTTGTTCTCATATCAAGGGACAGCTGTCTGGATGGCAGGAAGCAAACATGATTGACCCCTGGTCTTTCTGCCATATAGCATGCACAGTGCTCCTCAGCACTGTGGAGTTGTGTCATCAGAAAGTGCGTCAGGGTCTGCATTTCCTATTTACAGTGGAGGCATCACCTTATTTGTGTTAACTAGGAAGGGAGGGCTAGGAAACAGTTTGCTACTTTAAGGTTTGCCCCTTCCCCCAGGGGAGGGGCGGGGAGATACAGGAGATACCAACTGATATTAAACCAGGTTAATCTGTTGGTAAATTAGTGAATGGGGTGGGGTTGGGTATTTGCTAAGATACCAGGGAAATTCTCCAACTCTTTTCAAGAAAAGTCATGGGATTCTCCACTTGTCTGCCAACAGTCATCGGTGGCTTCAGCCCCACTGAATATGGCTTCACTCAGCTCTCACTACAGCAGTTATAGGTAGGGCCACTGGAAAATTGCGCCTGCAATTTTTCCGCAATCACCCATCTCTGCACAAAATCCGCAATTTCTTAACATTTACTGAATTTTTGACACACTGTATAAAAATATTTAAATTCTGACAGAAATCTACTCGGATATACTAACGATTTAGTAAACAGACTTGGATTTGATCAAAACAATACAGTGTGAGGTGAGAAGGGGTCCAATGAGACTCTCATGCGATTCACTTGCCTGCTTTGGTTTCAAAATCCTCTTGGCATGCATATGTACACTTGAGCACTTAAAATCTGTGTTAAAGCAAACTAACAGAGAACTTTTTGCTGACACAGAGACTGAAACAATAGGTGTAAGGAGAGGTGCCTAAATGAAGCACCGACGACAATGCTTGATTTTGAATGGTAGGGTAGATTTTTCTTGTATACATACTTTCATTCTGAAAGGATTTTGATTCAAACGTGTGAGGAGTTTGGAAGGCCCTGCTGATTATAAAGTTGAATGTGCTGCTGCTGTGGGGGTTGTTGACAGCGATTCCTTACATGTCAGTCTGCCACAACTTCGTACTTACATACAAAGCATACAAAAAGCAAACATTTCTGAAAACATGCTGAACAGCTTACGTGTATTTAAACATTTAACTTTCAAATAGAAGATTATATAGCATATTATACCTTCTAGCCACTAGAAGGCTGTATCTCTGGTACATTTGCCTGCCTGCTCTGCCTCCTACTAAACCAGGGCTACATACAAGCTCTTCCTCCTATGAACATGTGTTAAATACTGCTTATGCTCACAAGAGTTTTGTAAGAAAAGTTTGCTTGTATTTTGCTTTAATCTGTACCCCTCCTGCTGTTCTATCGCACACTTGCCTTACCTCCTTCCTCCCACTCCTTTCACCCTATATCAGTCCCGTATCTTGGGCTTCTCTCCTGTTCCTTTTAGCTCACCTTACACAACCTCTACTGCCTGAGCATAATGAGTCTGTCCTTTATGCTTTCTCAGCTTTTTATTCTTTAATCCCTTCTACCCCTCTTCCAACCCCCTGGAGCCTGTTACCCTTCTCCTCTCCTCCCCCTAGCTACCAAATTGACTACATCTACTACCACTCAGGCACCCTACATTCTGAACCTCGCTCACCTCATGCACCCCCCACTGAAAATGGATGGACGCACCTGTGTATTCATGAGAGGGGGTCACGGGCCCACTCATCTCCTCTCCCACCTTTGGGGCACATGACATGGCTCCGGGACCAGCACCAGCAACTCTGCATACATTCCTGCACGAAGCAGACATATAAATTCACCCACAGGGAGCTAAGTTTGTGCACTCTGAAGCTCCTGCTCCTCCTATTGCTGCTGTCTGACAATATTCACCCCAATCCCAGCCCGAAAACCTCTAGCTCAACCAACCAAGTCAATCACTTGGGGGGGGGAGACTCTCCCTTGCAACTCTTAACATCTGCAGCCTACTTCCAAAGCTTGATGTCCTGCAAATTTTTGCAAACCAATACAATCCGGATATCCTCACGGTTGTCGAAACCTGGCTAACACCTAAAGTCCCGGACATGGCAATTGCCCAGTCAGGCTACAACGTTTTCAGGCTGGATCAGAAGGCTAAAAGTGGAGGGGGCTGTGAAATATACCTCAAAGAGTCTCTCTTGGATCACCCATAGCTACCCCCCTCTCAGAATCATCTGCACAGATTCTTACCATCAGAATCCTACTAGGGGACCACAACAAAGCCCTCACAGTTGTTACAGTGTACATCCCTCCACATGAGCAAGGGAAAGGTCTCAATGCTGTCCTGGACTTCATCTGAACCTAACCTCCAGGCTCTGAGTCAATCGTGCTTGATGACCTGAACATTAATTGGCTTGCACCTGAATCAGGGGCCTTAAGGACGCCATCTCATCAGCAAACCTTGCCCAGCTGGTCGACTCCCCGACCAGGCACAACTACAAAACAGGATCTAGTACCCTCCTGGATTGGGTTCTGGTCAGCCATCCAACTCGTATCTCTAACATCTCCGTCCTCCCGGATTCACTCAGTGACCATTCCCCTGTCATCTGCGAATGGTCAAACAAATTCTGCAAGCCCCCTCCAACAGTCATCTCTAGCAGAGTCCTTCCCCGGGGCAGCTGAATCACCTCACACCCTGCCTCAGTCAGCATGACTGGACTTCTAGTTACAAAGCATCAGGTGTCAACTTGGCCCTGGACTATTTCATCGACACCTTTAATGTGGCCTGTGACTTCCATGCCCTCTTCAAAAAGCGCAAAGTCAAAGGCCTCTGCAACCTATGGCTCTCCGCTGAGCTTATAGCACAGTTAAAATCAAGGGACCACCTCTGGCTGCGGGCACAGGCCACTGGTATGCAAACTGACATACAGAACTATAAACATGCTCGAAATGATTGCACAAAGTCAATCCGCCTAAAGAAAAGTATCTACTGTAGCAGCTCTCACTAATACCTGGGGAAATGGGAAAGCCACCTGGAACAATATCAAAGAAGTTACTGGGAAGCAGCCTAAAACTTCCCCTGCTATGCTGGACATTGATGGGACTACAACACTGGACCCTACGACTATCACTAATACGTTCAATACTGCTTTCACAGACCTCAGTAGTGTTCTCCCCCTGACCTTTTCAACGTAGATGACTCCCCAACTCACCCTTCCATCTCCCCCCCTTCCAAATATCCGCCGTTCTACTTTAAAGCAGTCAAGATGCACGAAGCCTGCAAATATATTAGTAAAGCAATTGCCAAGTCCAGAAACAGTGGTGACACACTTGACCTCAAACTGCTGTCCCTCACCCCCGACGAAGTACTACGACCATTAACAAAGATCTTCAACCTCTCCCTCGGCCAGTTTCCTGACAGATGGAAATCTGCTACTGCTACTCCAGTCCACAAAAGTGGAGACAGGGCCCTCCATGGGAACTATATCTCCATATTACCTCCCCTCTCCAAGGCCATCAAACGCATAGTAGCAGACCAACTCAGTGATTACCTGGACAAACACAATATCTTGTGCTCTCAACAACGTGGGTTCAGACAAGGGCACAGCACCACTTCTGCCCTTCTGGAATTCACCAGAGCCACCCACAGTTCTCTGGATAATGGTCACCTAGCTGGGTCAGTCTTTATCGATTTAACTAAGGCTTTCGTCTACTACTTGAGCAGCTTTTGAATGCCGGGCTCTCTCCTGACTCCACAGACTGGTTTAAAAGCTATCTGGAAAACCAATCCCTAGGAGTTTAAATTGCAGATGCCCTCTCTGATGCTACACCTGTCCACTCAGGAGTCCCCAAGGGATCCATACTGGGTCCCCTTCTATTCAGTCTCTTCCTGAACAGCCTTCCACAATCTTGCCCAGAACAAATCATCCTCTTTGCTGATAACGCCATAATTCACACCACCCATAAGGATCCCCAACCCCTACAAAACAATCTACAGCTAGGCTTCGCCTCAGTTGAGAACTGCTTTAGTAAGTACATATTGGTCCTAAATTATAAGAAAACCAAGTCAATGCTTTTCAGCAGCTCCCACAAGAAGTACAGGCTAAACCCCCTGACCATCACAAACTGCCTTGGAGCTGCCCTTGAACAAGTGCAATCTTTTAAATATCTTGGGATCTCTCTTGACTGTAACCTATCCTATGGTGCCCACATCGATAGTGTCGCCACAATACTCACATTGGACTACTCTACAGGCACAGGCAACACCTTACTCCGGAAGCCTTAAGGGTCGCTGTTCAGAGCTCTGTTGTCGCCATAATTGACTATGGCCTGATCATATGCGGCTCTGCTACTGTAACTGCCTTCAGACGCATATACACGTCTCTCAACAAAGCTTGTCAGCTCATCACTGGAGCTCACCATCTCACTCATACGTATGACCTCTATGCACAAACTGGCTGGCTACAACTCTCAAACTGCATAAAGTACCAAACCTGCATTATGGCAAAGAAAACAACCATGGGCCAAGCATCCCCTGGAGTCCAAGCTCTCCTTTGCCCCAGTAGTAACCCTTGCCGCACTAGGGGATCCAAATCAACTCCTGCAGGTCCCTCACTGCCGTACCACCCAGGGACAAAGATCCTTTGCTCATAGGGCCCCTAGCTGCTTGAATGGGCTCAGCAGTGACATCTCCTCTGTACCTAAGCTGGCCCATTCAAATCCAGGCTCCGCCTACTCCTCTCTACCACCTGCGACTGTCTCCTTCAATCAGCCCTCCTCACCATTACCCAATCCTTGTCTCAGCTCTTTCTACACAGCACTTCTATTATCTACCCCTAATCTCCTACAACCCCCCCCCCCCGCACCGCTTGTTGTTCTCTCTGTGATGTGACAATGCCTCTGGCTGCTCTTACTTTTTGTGTCCTAGCCATGTCTTGTAACACTATTTACCCCGTCAATGCCTCAGGCTTTAGTTCGACCCAAATGTGTGCATTCATATTTATGTAACTGATTGTTAACCTGTTATCCTGCCTTTGTTACTTATTTGTCTTTTTTTTGTTGTTGTTATTGTACTGCAACTGACGTGGAACCTTTGTAAAAGAGCCTTGGCTCAAAGGTACTTGTAATCCTAGATTCAAATAAATAAATACAATAATTAAGCCCAAGTAAAATCACTGCAAAACGAGTACAGCAAAAGCACCATATATTAAAAACTATGGTATGATGTAATGAAATGCTATTGGTATGATTTAATACTTTTATCATGTGATTTTAAAATGTACTGACAGTGCTGATTAAGAACAGTAATTATTAAAAAAAAACACAAAAAAAAAAACATTTTTTACTAGAACTTTATTAGGCATCCTGGTTATCTGTTTATTATTTTCTTGCACCAAAGCAAGTAGTTGTTAAAACAGGCTTCTTATTTAACATCTAGAAACTGGCAAAATATGTTGTTTCAGGATTTATTCAATACACACTGACTGAATTACTAAATAAAATCTAGTTAGCACTACATGACTTAGAGGTCTTTACATTTTTAGAAGATATGTTACATAATGATTAATTTGCAGTGCATTTCAAAAACACACACCTTTCTTCGTACCGAAAGTATTTACAAGTGACAATACATTTATTTAACAATTTATGTGACCAATACATGCTGCTACAAACAAAAGATTTATTAGGGGACAGTGGGGATGTATAGTGAACCCCTGCAATTTTCCCACAATTTCTGCAAAAGGCTCTGCATTTTTGGGTAAAATGTTACGCAATTTTCCAGTGGCCCTGGCTACAAGCCATAGCACACTGGCACAAGCTTCCCTGTACAACGCAACCCCTCATCATAAATGGTTGACTGTGTATAAACCCCCTACTTGACTCATGCCATACTAGTATTTTCTCTTCTCGGCTGCCTCAAACTCAATGGCTGTCCTTCCTGCTCACCTGGACCAACCAGCTGTCTCACCCGCCATCAAAGACTCCAACAGTCACACTGCAGCTCAAAACTAAAACTGCATATTTCTTCACAGCCAGCTTGTGAAGGGGTTGTGGGATACCACATGGACCAGACACCGAACTTCAGGTTCAACACACAATCTGTGTGCGATGTTTATTCAAATTACAGGAAATAAGATTCTGCAATGCCACATTCCTTCTTTAGTACATCAGTTTGCAGCAAAAGACTAGGAATGTCCTTTCTCTGCACTCAGCCAGCACCTATTAACACTGATCTCTGATCTAACCACTTTTCAGTGAAATCCCTTCATCCCTATGTAGGCCCCATTTACTTGGGTAGTGGGGGCTCAAAATGGGAAAAAACAAACAAACAAAAAAAAAACAAGCTAAAAACAAAGAACCTCAGTGCAGAAACACTGAAACATGGGTTACCCCCAAAGGGCATTGACAACAAATGAAGTTTCAAAGAAATACAACATCATACATACTTCCATAATGCAAAGCATCATGGGATATATGCAAATCACCATGAAATTTCAGACTTCTTCAGTTTACAGCAATTTACATGCATTTTTAATAGCACAACTAAATTCATTTCTATAATTGTCACCTAGTGCATTTTACCATTATCAAAAACACCTAGTGTCATGGTATTTTCAACACTTACAGGCTTCATAAACATAAGGTATATACACATCAAGGTATTTTATGACATAGTGCTATTACATACGAAATCCAACAGCGGGATAAACACAACCTGTTTTACATACACTTGGAGTTCACAACAATAACTCCCCTGTACGAGGACCTGAGAGGGAAAAGGAAAATTAAAGAGGACACTATAGCATAGTCAAGAAAGGGAAGGGGGGTGCTCACAGGAGGCCAACCTGATGGATTAGAAACTGTAAAGGACAGAATAGACTAAGAAATAGAAGAACTACTGCAACAGATTTAAGAAAAGGTTGGTCCTCAAGAGTGGCAGGAGCTCCCTGTCACATAGCTGCCATAAACTTTACAGCTGTCCCTCCAACCCACCCAGACAAACCAGCTGTCTCTCCCGCCATCACAGAATCATATCTTTTCTTTCCAGTCAGCTGCCGCAAACTTAATGTCCAGACAACAATCAGCACTGGAAATTAATTTGCTGAAACCACAATAACAATGGAAGATGGGAGAGCAGCAACAGTAAATTCACCACAAGAAAGTCAGGAAATCCTTTTATAACAGCACCACCTAGTGGCCATAATAATACAGAAGCCTTTTATAAAACATATACATACACTTTGTTTTTTCACTTTTTTTTTTTGCACATTCTCTTTCTGCACTGGGAATCAGGGTATCTCTCAGGAGTGCCCTCACAGCCACTGACTCTACTCCCAGTCTGAAGCCTCCGTTCCACAGGAGACACACTGCTAAGCATCATCTCCCAGACCCAAGGACCTGCCCCCCCCGGATCACCCCTTGGGGGGAGGGCCAGCCTCTCCTACCTGGCGGCCTTTCTGAGATTAGAGGGACGTCTGGGTCCAGGTCAAGGGGCCCAGAAGAGCCGGTGGAAGGCAGGTCCAGCGTTGGGATGTGAGCCTGGGCTCCCAGGGCCTCCGTCGCCTCCCTACGTCCACCAGGGATTTTCCTTGTGACGTTTCCCCCTTGGGACACAGCATTCAATGACTCCTGCGCAGCTTCCACCACTCCTCTGCCACTGGAGTCTGCCATTGTCCTGCCCCCCTACAACATCCCTTGCTCTTGTGCTGCCTCCAGTTTCCACTCGAGGCCGTTACAGAGCGCCAGGAACACCCTGCAACCCATCCCGGGAGAGGACAGCAGTTATTTGGATGCTTAATCCTCTCTCCCCTGCCGACCCCGATGGTTCAGGTCCATTCCCCGAACCCA
Organism: Neoceratodus forsteri; assembly: GCA_016271365.2. Lineage (NCBI taxonomy): Eukaryota > Metazoa > Chordata > Ceratodontiformes > Ceratodontidae > Neoceratodus > Neoceratodus forsteri. The sequence goes on from JADMNL010000026.1 coordinate 118,348,019, forward strand.
GGTCGTTGGCGTGAGATATAGCGTCTAGCGCCTCAGTCCCATCGGGCCAGCTTGTTTTTTCACTTTTTAATATATATATAAAAATGTACCAATTTCATCATCACAATAATACACTCCTGGGCATGTTTTATCATGGAAATCTTCACTTTTTGAATGGTTGAAGGCAATCGGCTGCTCCTCGTTCCTCACAATGCACCTGAGGCATGACAATATCCTATGATAAAACATGCCCTGTTGTGTATTATTGCTTAGTAAACAAATTGGTAGGAGAAATCCAAGAATCTGACTTGCTAACAGAGATTCCAAGCTATGGTGTTACAATCACACATCAATGCAAACAATTATAACTAGAGCAGGGTTTTAAATAACTGATTAACAGTTTTTTTCTTGGGACAATGCTAACTGTATAGAAAGTATTTATATAGGTTTTCTAGAAGTGTTATGTTTGTTAAACACAGTGAAGTAAGTGCTATGCATTTTCACAATGTTTTAGCACTTTTATGAGCAAAATGCTAATCAATTTTTGGAGTTAAATAAATCCTTGCTAGAGCCCAAGAGTCAGTGTCATTCACATCAACAGAAATTGGTTTTTAGCAGCTTCCAAACCCGCCTTCACTGTATAAGCTAGATGAAGCTTCTCTTGGAAAGGTAAGCTCTCACATGGCAACAGGACTGTAGTTCTACAAAAACGAATACATGAAGGCTACCTGCCTCAACAACAGAGGGAAGGCAGTGTACATCGTTTTAGCCAAAAGGTAATTTTTTTCTGGAATCTTTATCAGAAGGTGGTGCTGAAAAATTAACCTCTGCTTTCTCACAAGCAGCTATTTGAATAATCCCCTCGAGGTTAGGGAGAGTATAAATGAACTGAGAGCCTTTCATGGGTACCACATATCTTTTCTCAATTGTCCTATCGTCCTAGGACTTGAAGGCACAGCAAGAATACTTTTTAGTGGCATTTTTAAAAGCCTTATGGATGGATACAGATATTCTCTTCGTTGAGATCAGATCCAGCATACTCATGACCTCTTTCTCCTCTGTGTCCACTTCTGACTCAGTAGTACATTCAACAGATCAGTCATTAGTCTCAAAAACGCAGTGTAGGATGAAGAGTCCTCATTCACACTGAGCGGGGGAACAGAAGTACTCCTCAATAGTATCCTCTAGGGAAATCAGTTCTTCCTCCTCTGGAGACTAGAAGTACTGAAGTAGGTTTTTCAAAGCACTGTTCTGAGAAATTGCCATATTTTTTAAAATATCCTCCAAGGAGGGCATGTTTTCTCTTGTACTGGTTCCTCCATTAGTGTTTTAGGCAGAGAGACCTCAAGGTGCTTTTCTTTTTGTTTCCTTTAGCCAGCTATACCGCAGTATCTGGCTGGTGTTCAAAAAGCCCTTTTTGCTTTTTTATGACTGTCAGAGTGCTCCTGGCCGGATGTCTTGTGATCTTTACTGGAAGATGGCCAATGTCTTTTCTGTTTCCAAGGATGCCAGAGACAACTGCTCCTTTAAAGAGGGGTGCTTTGCAGCTTTTTTAGTTTCCTTGGATGCCAGAGACTGCCGAGCAGAAGCGCCATCTAAAGTGCAATATCTACCTTCAGTGGTACTTTTCTCCTCATTTTTCAACATAGGCCATTTTGCAGGAGAGCCCTCTTATGAAGAGGTTGTGGAAGCCAGTGCAAACACTGACATTTAGCTGCCCACTTTTTTTTTTTTTTATTGTAGGGCATAAAACTTTGCAGAGTTCACAATTTTCAAAATTGTGACACTGAGCCCAAACAATCAAAGCAACGTTTGCATCTGTCTGCTTTTGGCAACTAAAGCTTACTGGATACACACTATTTACATTCAGGAGGCCCAGTTGTCTTTTTAGGTCTTCCTGTCATGGAAATCTGACAGGAAGTGACACAAAAATTCATGTCAGGGTTTTTATTTGAGGGAAAAAGTACAGCCATTTAAAAAAAAGATCTGTTTTAAACAAAATGCATTTATTTTTGTTGGATTTGTAACTAGGAACAAGACCCAGGAACAGGTGAACACTGTGGTTTTTATGGTTCCAGGAACCACAATGGAACTAGGGGAAAAAATTATATAACATTACATAAAATTAAGCTAAACTAATTAAGGGTATTGACAAAACTCAAAATAATAAAATGGTAAAGCTAAGAATACTTAGCCAAAGGGACTGGAACAGGACTCCGGGGCAACTGAGCTCTCAGCAGAGAAATCTGTTGTTGGAATGTCAGGGGGAGTATGATCACAATGCATAGTTTTAACTTTAACATTCTGAAGTTCTCAATCCTGGCCATCACCTCAGGGCAGAGATGCTGAAACTGGTATGACATCACAAATATACTCGCTGCTAGAACAACAAAAATTGCAAAGGTTCACTTCAAGTTCAGGGAGCTACTTGGAAAGTGCTGCTGTCCTTCACACTGGCACAGAAAAGACTGATCAGTCAGGCTGCTGGCTCTTATGCCATCAACATTCAGTGCTGATGTCACAGCTTTGAGCTGTGCCAGAGTCACTAGCAGGGGTGCATTTTACCCACATTAAGACTTCCACAGTGACAGTGCGGCATGTTACATACACTTCAAATGATTTTACTCACTAAAGTTTACAGGGGGAAGGTGTGAAAAAAGATGTTCATAAAGGCTATTTCACAGAAAGGGTAGTAGATAACTGGAACAAACTACCCCAGGGTGTGGTAAGCACCACTTCAGTCTGTAGCTTTAAAGCAGGATGAGAAAGGCATATCATTATAGTTAAATGGAGGTTGGGAAAGGTAGTATAGCAGAAGGCCATTAGAGCCAGATTAGAGTAATAAGGTAGAATGGACAGACTAGACGAAGTGATTAGCCTTTATTTGTCGTCAGTTTCTATGTATGTATGTACTACAATGTCAGTAAAGATAGAACAATTATTTATTTATTGTTTGTAATTGTGGTCAGAAAAGACACTAAGCCATGGCTTGTTTCCAGATGCATCCTGGGAGCACAGGGAAGTGACCTGCTCATGCTCACGCAGTATGCAAGTACTGGCTGTGGGACTCGAACCAAGTTCTCCAGCTTTGTAGCTCAATGCTCTTAACCATTATGCTATACAGAGTCCCTAAATAACAGAATGTGAACCAGTTTTTGAAACACAACTTCCACAGAAAATATAGACTTTTGTGGGAAAGCAGTGATGCATTTCCAAATGTAAGGGACAGCGCATGACCGGGTGTGTGGTTATAAAAGAATAATGCATGACTCAGTTGGTTGTTTGGGACGAGCTGTAGCCAAGTACCACAACCACAAGGGAAGTGCATTGTTCCCTCATGACAGCACACCCTGGAGTGTGTTATCCCACTTAAAACAAAATGTAGCTCAGGTGAGGTGTGCATTTGTCAGTGAATAATCTGCAGTGAAGCCTTCCTTGCTCAAAGTGACTGGTTCCCCCTAGATACATCCAGTAGCATGGATCAAGCACTAAACTACTTCAACACACAATTTAAGGAATCATGTGACAGGTTTGCCCTGTTACAGAAAAGAAAATTAAGAGGATCAATGAACCCCTGGATCACCCCCCAGTCCTATTAAATCTGATGAAAGACACAGACAGTCTCTGGCACCGTGCAAGGGCAACTGGCTGGCAGAGAGACATGCAACTCTACAGAGCAGCCAGAACCTTATGCACCCAGGAAATTCACAGAGCCAAACAGGTCCACTATAAGAATGAGCTCACAAACTACTGGAGAAACAGCAGTAACTTTTAGGATAAATTAAAGATGTTATGGGCAAGCCCAAAAAAACAGCCCCATCCATGACTGAAGTTAGTAGCACTGCTATAGAAGACCACAAACAGACTCCTTCAATGTCGCATTCATGGATCTTAGTGGTGTGCCCCCAACTTCTTCAATGTCTCTACTTTGACAGGCAATGATAAAACAACGCAAACCCCATCCCCACCACCACCAGTATCCCACCCTTCTATTTTTGGAGAGTCACCCTTGCAGAATCAAAAAAACACCTCCAAAACGTGCTTGCTAAAACCAGGTTAAGCAGCGACTCCCTGGACTTAAAACTCATTAACCTTTCATTTTATGTCATCCTGAAACCTCTTTCCAAACTCTTAAATTTATCACTCTCCCTTAGGCAGTTCCCCCAACAATGGAAAGCTACCATTGTAAAGTACAGTTACGTAAGAACTTGCCGTAACAGAAGATCTTCGAGAGAGGCTCTTGCAGCAGGTAATTACATATAGGGCTGAAGCCGGTAGGCGTCAGGACCCCATGGAAAAATTTCTAGCTAGCAGTCTCTGGCGGGGGACCGCCCTCACACCAGGTGACCAACGTCAGATGATGTCAGTATAAAGGGGCGGTCCCCCACGCCCACCTTCCAGTTCTTTTCCCAAGGGCCCAAAAGGGTGAGACGAGAGAGGATGGGATATTTCCCCTTCCTGGAAAAGGAGCTGAAAAAGCTAAGGGGAATGGAGGGCGGAAAGGTATTTCCTACTGCAAGAGCCTCTCCCGAAGATCTACTGTTACGGTAAGTTCTTACGTAACTGTACTGTCTTACTTTGAGAGGGCTCTTGCAGTAGGTAATTTCATATAGGACTGAATCCCAAGCAGTCTGGAACAAAAAGAAGCACACGGGAGGTGGAAACTACTCATACATAGATCCTCTGGCTGTGAAGTTCTTAAGAAAGAAGACCCTGAAGAACAGCCAACCCGAAACCAGCTCTACGGCGAGAGACAATGTCCAAACTGTAGTGTTTCGTAAAGGTATGGATAGAAGACCTAGTTGCGGCTGCGCAGATGTCAGCCACTGACACATTCTTGAAACAAGCAGCAGAGGCCACGACACAGAAAGTGGAGTGACCTCTCTGACTTGACCCAGCAGGGTCTTGTGATACTTGTCATAAAAGAAAGTGATACTATGAGCCAACCATTTAGATAGGCATTGCTTAGAAACAGTGTTGCCTTCTCGTTTGCAAGCAAGAGAGACAAACAGTTGGTCAGTCTTTCTGAGATCCTTCGTCCTGTTGGTGAAGTATCTCAGGATGCGATGAACATCCAAAGTATGCAAGAGGTACTCCCCTTGATTGGAATGTTGCGTAAAGAACGCAGGCAGTTCCATGGATTAATTCAGCGTAGATTCTGCTACCACCTTAGGGAGAAACTTAGGGTTGGTAGGCAGAGCCACACATTCCTTGTGAAAAATCAAATAAGGGATTTTGCACATTAAGGCCTGAAGCTCGGAAATACTTCGAGCGGAAGTTATGGCCACCAGGAAGAGAGTCTTCCAAGATAGGAACTTCAGGTCTGCAGCGGCTGCCGGCTTGAAAGGAGGCAGAGTAAGCTTCTCCAGAATGAAATTCAGATCCCAAGGAGGGGCAGGATCGTGAATGGGGGTCTCAGGTGGAGAACCCCTCTCAGAAAAGTCTTAGTGACTTCCAACTATGCTAAAGTCCTGTCCCCAAACTGAACATGGTAGGCGGAAAGGGCCGCCATGTGAAATTTCAAAGAGGAATGACTGAGACCCAGATCGAATCTGCCCTTCCAGTCTAGAGACAAGAGTCTCTCAAAAAAATTCCATGCCCGGGAGCGAGCGAGCAGAAGGCGGCAAGTTTTGCGTTGAGAGGAGATGCAAACAGGTCTACCGGAGGGGTTCCCCAGTGTAGGAAGATGTCGTCTACCACCCCCTGATCCAGTTCCCATTCATGAGCCTGGGCAGACGACCGGCTGAGGTGGTCTGCCAGCGTGTTAATCCCCGGAACATGAACTGCCGTGAGCTGAAGGTGGTGAAGTACTGCCCAGTCCCAAACCCACATCGCTTCCCTTCAAAGAGTCTGTTCAAGCTTGGACCAAGAGCCCTGGGTCCGTTGAGGTCCCAAGTGGGCTCCCCAACCCTCGCCCAAGGCGTCTGTTGTCAGCATTTGAAAGGGGGGAGAGAGACAGAAGGGAACTCCAAGGCAAAGGTTCTCTCGGACCATCCACCATTGCAGGTCCCAAACCATAGGAGTAGAGACCAGGATCTCCCGATCTAGGTTGTCCACCAACTGATTCCACTGAGAGCAGAGCGTCCACTGAGGGATTCTCATGTGGAGCTGAGCGCGCGGTACCGTCGGAATGGCAGCCGCCATAAGCCCGAGAAGGCGAAGGACTGACCTGGCAGTGACTCGCCTTTAACTGGACAGCAGGCTGATCTGGGCCAGGAGGGTGTCCACCCTGTCCAGAGGCAGGAAAGCCATGCCGGAGGTCGTATCCAGGATCGCCCCCAATGAACTGGAGTCTTTGAGATGGGATCAAATGGGACTTGGCCTGATTGATGGTAATACCCAGGCTGGTGAGAACCTGCAGGGTAAGGGAAAGGGAGTGTAGGAGTTACTCCCTGGACAGGTCCGCCAGGAGCCAGTCGTCCAGGTATGGGAAAACCTGAACTCCCTGGGTATGCAGGTGGGCCGCTACCACAGAAAGGCATTTGGTAAATACTCGGGGTGCCGAGGAGAGACCAAATAGGAGGGCCTTGAACTGGTAGTGATCCCCCTGGAACAAAAACTGAAGGTATTTGCGGTGGGAAGAGCATATAGGGATATGCAGATAAATATCCTGCATGTCCAGAGCGCAAAGCCACTGTCCCGGCCGAAGGAGGGGCAGAAGGCCCTGCAGGGGAGAGCATTTTGAACCTATTGTATTCCACGAACAAATTCAGGGAACTGAGGTCTAGAATAGGCCTCATGTTGCCTGATTTCTTCAGAACCAGGAAGAAATGAGAATAGTAACCTGTCCCCCTAAAGATGGGGTTGGACGGGCTCCATCGCCGCTTTCAGAAGAGGGAGGAGATTTCTTCCTGAACCAGAAGATGATGATCTGGGGAGTAAGATGACCTTGGAGGGGGTTTTCTGGGAGGTTTCTGAAGAAACTCTATTGAGTGACCTTCTGCTATCAGCTGGAACACCCAAGTGTCGGAAGTGATCCTCTCCCAACCCGGCAGATGCAGGGAGAACCTCCCTTCTACTGGTTCCTCTGGGAGGCCCAGAGGCTGTGGGAAAGGAAAGGAGTCAGGAGGTGTGAGGCAGCGTCGCGGCTGAAGTACCCGCCACTTTTTTGGACGGGGTGGGCTTGGCTTGGCAGCCGGAGGGGCTCGACGTTTGTTGGCCTGCTTGCCCTGAGGTTTTGCTTTGGGCTGGGAATGTCTGCGAAAGGGGCGACGCTGACCCTGAGGGGGCCTGTACATAGAGTCAACTGACTTTAGTGCAGTGCCTTTCTCTTGCAGCTCGGTGATGATGTCCTTGACATCCCCACCGAACAGCACCGGACCCCTCAAAGGTACGGACTGCACCTCTGGGACCAAATCTGACACCAGGAGCCAGGCATGCCACAGCAAACCCACGGCAAAAGCCGAGCTCCGACCAGCAGCGTCCACTGCATTGTACATGGCACGAAGCATGTGCCGACTGGCTGAACGTGCAGACCGGACTAGATCAGCCACTTCCTGTTTCATCAGACTCAGGAAGGGAGTCCAATTTAGCCTCTACCTCGCTAAAGATCGCCTTCTGGTAATCCCCCATGTGACCAACGTAATTCAGGGCCCTTATTCCCAGAGTAGAAGAAGCATAGACCTTCTTCCCATACTGGTCCAGAAGGCGGGATTCCTTGTCGGGTGGGGACGAGCTAAAGTGCTTCGGGTTAGCCGTCCGGACGTGATTGCCACTAATTACTACCGAATCAGCTTGAGGGTGTGAATTTAAGGAGTCAACACCCTCCGGAGCCTGATAAAGCCCGTCTGACTTCCTAGGAAGGGGGGCTAACGCCGATGGTTGCTTTCAAATTGTGCAGACAAGGTCGGCGTGAGGCTCAATCCAGGGTGGGAGCAGTCTCGGGCAGATACAGGTGCACAGCGAGCTTCTTACGCTGCGGACCCGGCTCCAAGGAATGCCACTGATGAACAGCCTGGATTTTATGCAGCAACTCCGTAAAAAAAGGATCTTCCGGAGGGGACTTCGGAGGGGTCCTTGGTCTGGGCTTGTCCGGAGTGTGTGGCTCATCCGGATCGGAAAGACCGTCTGAGTCATCAGAGGTCTCTGAGAAGGAAGATGATTCTCCTCCTCCTCCGGCACGGGAGGAACGGACCCTTGGAAAGCCCACGGGAAGCGATCTCACCCGCCCTGGAACCGAGGGCCTCGATCTGGTATCCAGAGTGGGGAGGGTCTCGCTCCCGACGAAGGGATCCAGAACCAGGACCAATGTCGGAGATGGCTCTCCACCTCCCTGATGAGTTGAACCTTGGCCTCAGCCCACCAGGAAGCCAGAGTCTCCTTCAGGTCCACCGGCAGCTGAGGGGGTGGTAGATGAGGGGGATACGGATACTGAGGACATCCATAAGAAGCGTATCCGTATCCAGACAGCGGGAAGCCCGGCATCGGGTACTGGGGCACTGTGTACTGCGGCGTCGGGTACTGGGGTGCCAGATACTGCAGACGTGGGTAGGACGGCGTCGGATACCCAGGTACCGGGGGGGTCTGCCGGAGCAGAGGATCCCTGAAAAGGCCCAGCGGGCGGACCTGGAACGGGAGGCCTAGTGGGCAGCAGGTCCGGCATCGGGCCTGTGTGCAGCAATGGGATGTTGTCTGGCGTCGCACAGATCAGGGTCAGTGCCGGAGTCTGAGGATCCGACGTCGGGTCATCCAGCGAAGCAGGAGGGAGACCCGAAAGCAGCATACCCACCTCCACTGTGTCGCCCGGGGAAGAAGGGTTACCATCCCCAGGGTCCAGCAAAGCAGATGCTGGCGCATCAGAATGCAACAAGCATTGTGGCAAGCTCAGGACGGAGAGACCCAAAGGGTCCGGTGTCGGTTCAAACGCCAAGTGGACGTTGGAGGAGTCGACATCCGTCTTATTGGCGGGATCCGGGCGGACGTCGGAGAAGCCGACGTCCGACTTATCGGACCCATCGCCTGACGAAGGCAACGGAGGGGCAGCCTTGGCGGGCGCTTTGGAGGCCGTGCGCTGCCCTGGAGGGTCCGGCGTCTTAACGGCCTTACCTGGGCGGGCGGCGTCTGAGGAGCAGATGTCCGACTTAACGGGGCTGCTCGAACCAGCAGGCCACACAGTGGCGGTCTTGCTGGAAGCGGCAGCCTCCTTAGACCCAGAGACTCCTGAAGGGCCCGAGCCCAGCGGGTGGATCGACGCCACCTTGGAAGCCTCCAAGACGGCCGTCGTGGAATTGCCTCCCGGAAAAGACGTTACCTGCAGGACGGCGACCGTTGATGAAGAGTCCCGGTGCTGCTGCTTGTGGTGGCCCTCAGGAGAAGTAGAAGCCCGCCTGAGTTTTTTTCAGTTCCTTTTCCATGGAGGTCATTTTGAGTTTGAGAACGTGGGCCTCCAGGGACTGCTGCCTCCGCTTTCGGGTGGCCGTGTTAAACTGCTGGCAGAGCTGGCACTCCTTGGTGGGGTGATCGGGGCCTAGACAAAAAAGGCACTGGGAATGTCCGTCCTTGTGCGGGAGCCAGGCACCACAAGAGTCGCACTTGTTTTTGCGCTCAGAGGGAGTCGGGGATGACATACACGACAGCTGAGGTAAGGCTGATGAAAATCAAAGAAAAAAGTTGAAAAGAGACAGTAAAACTACCGACGACTGACTGCAAAGCAGTGAACTTAACCCCGAGGTGCTGCACAAGCTAATGGCGGGAAAGAACTGGAAGGCGGGCATGGGGGACCGCCCCTTTATACTGACATCGGTCACCTGACATGGGGGCGGTCCCCCGCCAGAGACTTCTAGCTAGAAATTTTTCCGTGGGATCCTGATGCATGCCGGCTTCAGGCCTATATGTAATTACCTACTGCAAGAGCCCTCTTGAAGTAAGATCACCTGTTCACAAAAGTGGCAACAGGTCACGACTCTCCAACTAACGTCCCATATCAATCCTTCCCCCTCTTTCTAAAGCACTCAAGCACATCGTCTCGAACCAGCTGTTAGAATACCTGGACAAATACAACATTTGATGTCCACAGCAGCACAGCTTTAGAACAGCTCACAGCACAACCACTGCCCTTCTTGAGTACACTGATCACGTCATAAGGCCTTCGATCATGGCCACATACTTGGTGCAATTTGCACTGACCTAAATAAGGCCTTCGACACTAGTTGGTTTGGAAGCTACCTTGCAGGTAGAATGCAGAAAGTCAAAATTTGTCATACTCTCCCTTAGCTTCCCTGTGCGGTCCATGGTCCCACAAGGGTCCATTCTTGGACTGCTACTATTTATATTTAGCCTCTTTATTAATAACCTTCCAACTGCCTGTAACAATAATACGATCCTTTTTGTAGAAGATGCTGTCCGATTTCATGATTTTCACTGGAAAGAGCAAGGATCCCCTTGCTCTTTCCAGTGACCTACAGTCCAATTTTAGTTCGGTCAAGACCTGGTTTGGTCAGCATAAATTAATCTTGAATTACGAAGAAACCAAGGCTGTGCTGTTCTCCAGCACACACAACAAAAATAGATCAGCCAACCTAACCATTTTGAATAGTCAAAGCCAACCTCTCGAGCAAGTGCAGAAAGAAAAAATTACTCACCTTAGTAGTGTTGTTTCTTCTAATGGAGTCTTGCTATATTATGACATATGCAGGGAGTCCCAACCTTCGAACTGCTCCGGAGGTGAAAGAGTTAACTTTCCATGCCAGGCATGGAACCTTTAGCGTGAGCTCGGTTGAAAACTCTGTCTGTTGTTCTTCAAACTCAAACTGTCAGATCTTTACGAGCAAAACTCACTAAGGTTCTGTGTGGAAGCCGTAAACCTACACTAGACCACTGGCTACTAACTACAAGAACACATTTTTTCTTGATCCCAAAACAAAGACTCAAGTCAGGGGAATCAAGAAAGAAAATTAAAACATAACACCCAAGCACCCTAAAAGAAAGAGTGAAAAATAAAGTGGGCATCTATGAAGTGCCAACATTGCACTGCCCACCCACAACCCAAAAGTAGAGGTTCTGAGAGGGGCAGGCAGGGGGGGAGGTCATAATATAGCAAGACTCCATTAGAAGAAACAACATTACTAAGGTGAGTAATTTTTTCTTCAAACAACATGAAGTCTTGCTATATTATGACATATGCAGATTATACAGCAGTACCTCCATGGAGGAGGGACAGAACCTACTTAGGAAATAGGCTCTGAAGCACAGCTGTGCCAAATCGAGCATCACTCCTAGCCTGGATGTCCACGGAGTAATGCTTAGTAAAAGTGTGAACTGTTTTCCAGGTAGCTGCTTGACATATCTCTAGGATAGGGATGTCTCTGGCAGCAGCTGTACCTCTGGTAGAGTGAGCCCTCAGGCCTGAGGGAGGAACTTTACCCAGTTTTTCATAGCAAAATTGGATACAAGAGACAATCCACCTGGCAATGGATCTTTTAGTGGCAGGTTTTCCTTTACCAACCTCACCATAAGTGAGGAACAATTGAGGGAGTCAAACCTGTGACCCTGCACGCTCTATGTAGTAACTAAGGGCTCTTTGACATCCAACTGTGCAATTCCTCTCGCCAGAGGAGGAATGGTCAGTGAAGTACACAGGAAGAGACATGGATTGATTAAGGGAAGTCTGAAACCACCTTAGGCAAAAACTTTGTTAGTCCTGAGGACCACCTTATCTCTGTGAAAGGAGATAAAATCAGGCTCCACTGACAATGCTTGCAATTCACTTATGCGCCTGGCAGAAGTGATGGCTACCAAAAACACAGTTTTCCACGTCAAGTACTTAAGCTCTGCTGAAGACAATGGCTCAAAAGGGGGTTACATAAGCTGGGCAATGCAAATATTAAGATCCCAAGCAGGGGCAGGGTCCCTGAATGGAGGGTTGGTGTGAAGCACCCCTTGAAAAACTTGGAGAATACAGGGCTCGCTAAAAAAAGAAGAGGGTTTACCTGCTGATAAGAAAGCGGACACGGCTGCCAGGTGCACTTTTAGAGTAGCTGGTCTCAGCCCCAAAGAATTCAAATGCACCAAATAATCCAGGATAGTGGGCAAGTCAGCAGATTCTGGGGGAATATGCTTACCAGAGCACCATATGGAAAATCTCTTCCATTTGGAATTATAAGTAGCCCTGGTGGAAGGCTTCCTAGAGGCCTTCAAGATATCCAATACACCTTGGGAGAGGTGAAGGTCAGCAAACTCTAACTCTTCAAGAGCCAGGCCTTGAGATGGAGAGATTTGAGGTTCGGATACCAGACTCTCCCCTGGGCACAGGATAACAGGTTGTGATTCCTGGGAAGACACAGGGAATGGTGGACTGCTAAGGACACGAGGAGTGGGTACCAGGGCTGTCTGGCCCAATCTGGAGCAATCAGGATCATCTTGCAGGGTTGAGGTCTGATTTTGACTAGCACCTTGAACAGAAGGGGGGGGGGAAGCATAGAGGAACTTCCCTTCCCAAATGAGAAGGAAGGCATCCAGAGGGACTGAGCCTAATGCTGGGGGCCTGCAGCAAAAAAGGGGAAGCTGGTGATTGTCTGGGGCTGCAAAAAGATCTATCTGCGGGGTGCCCCATCTGTCTAATACTACCTCCAGTACTAGGGGATCCAGCGCCCATTCGTGATGGCCCTGGGAAATCCTGCTGAGAGCATCTGCCAGGACATTGTCCTTGCCTGGGAGGTGAACTGCCGTAAGGGAGGCGTTCAGGGAATAAGCAAGAGACCACAACTTCATTGCTTCGGTGCACAAGGCCGTAGACCGAGTGCTTCCTTGCTTGTTGATGTACCACATTGTAGTGGCATTGTCTGTTCTGACCTGTACAACCTTGTTCTGAACAGATGTGGAAAAACTTGGAGTGCTAGAAAAACTGCTCTGAGTTCCAACAGATTGATGTGGAGCAGAGATTCCTGTGGGACTCACAATCCCTGGGTAGTGAGGTCGCCCATGTGAGCTCCCCACCCCAGGAGGGATGCATCTGTAGTAAGGATTAAGGAGTGAGACTGGGGGGTGAAGGGAACCCCCTGTCTCAGATTGCTCTGGTCCTGCCACCACCGAAGGGCCTGGATCAGGGTTTGAGTCACTGGAATCAACTTCATTAGAGGGTCTCTCCTTTGAGACCAAAAGGCTCTCAAGTGGAACTGGGCATCCCTCATCTGAAATCTTGCTCCCTGCACTACTGTTGTAGAAGCAGCCATGTGCCCCAGGAGCTGTAGAAAATGCCTTGTTGGTCAAGAGACTTGCAGGGTGGAAGAGGAGGCCAGAGAGACCAGGGTCCTTGCTCTTTCCAGAGGAAGGAAGACTCTGGCCTCCTTTGTGTTCAGTTCTGCGCCTATGAAGGTGAGAAGCTGGACAGGCTCTAGAACTGACTTTGGAAGACTGAGAAGGAAACCTAGAGATGTGAGCAGTTGCTGAGTTACCTGAAGGTGTAGTTTGACCTGGTCTGGGGACTGACCTACTATGAGGCAGTCGTCCAGATAAGGAAAGATGGCAATCTTTTGCCTTCTTAAGTGGGCAACTGCTACTGCCAGGCATTTTGTGAATACCCTCGGGGCCGAGGTGAGGCCGAAGGGCATTGCTCTGAACTGGTAATGGCCTGAGGGCAGTTCGAATCTGAGGTACTTTCGATGGGAGCTTCTGATAAGAACATGGAAGTAGGCAACCTTGAGGTCCAGATAGGCTAGCCAGTCCCCTGACCTTAGAGAGTGTAAAATAATTCCCAGAGTCACCATTTTGAATTTTGGTTTTAAAAGGTGCTTGTTTAGATATCCGAGATCCAGGATGGGCCGCCATTCTCCTGTCTTTTTTGGGGTAAGGAAGTACCTGGAGTACAACCCTTTGCCCTGGTGTAGGGGTGGAACCCTTTCCACAGCTCTGAGAGCTAGGAAGGTAGAAACTTCCGTTTCTAGGGCAAGTGCTTCTGATGGATTTGCAGGTGGAAAGGACCTGGCTCTCATCTTTGGAATTTTTTTGAAGCTGAGAACCAGTCCCTGGCTTACTACTTCCAGGACCTACTTGTCTGATGTTAAAGACTTCCAGTCCTGGACAAAGTAAGCCAGCCTGCCCCCTACCGGTAGTGGAGAATCAGCCCTGGCCACCCCATCAGGGAGCCTGCTTGGCAGGGGCTTTGGGCTGAGGGGTAGAAGCAGGCTTACTTGTACCCCGTCTGCCTCTCCCTCTAATGAACCCCTTCTGGGCATAAGCAGAAGAGGAGGCCTGGGCTTGGTAAAAAAGGCCTATGAAAAGGCCTGCCCCTGCCCCTGACATGCTGCCTTTGAGGAGTGGATTGCCTTTCTTTGGCCTGTGCACTCCTATAGGTGGTCCTATATTCATCCATTTTCTTCATATAATTCTCTGTCTGCTCCCCAAACAGAAAATTGCCCACAACAGGAAAATCCATAGCCTTAGACTAGGTATCCTGTGACAGGGTAGTACATCTGAGCCAAGCCATTCTGCGAAGAGCTACAGATGTAGCCATGACCCTTGATGATACATCATTAGAGTCTACTGCAGCATGAAATTGCACCTTGGATGCCTCAATACCATCCGCAGCCACCTGCTCCAGCTCCCTGGCAAGCTGGTCAGGGGCCTGTTTTGCTAGGGCCAGTACAGTATCCCATCTGGATTTCTGGTACCTAGCAGCATAAGGCACATAATTTGCCTGTCTGAGTCCTAAAGATGCTGCCATGTACTGTTTCTTTGCCATGGCATCCATCCTCCTGGAGTCCTTTTCAGGAGGGTGAGAGGCTAGAGGAATATTTGCCTTGTGACAGGCAGCAGCCTGCACTACCCCCATATGGCTGCATTGCTGAGTGAGGAACTCCGTATCAGAGCCTGATAAAAGGATGGACAAGAGGTATGCATTATCAACAGGGAGGACAGAGTGAGGAGTTTTGAGAATTTTTACTGTCTGTTTCCTAAAAGATTTGTGCAAGGGAATAGACAGTCTCCTAGACTCTGGAATATCCATCATTTCTACATAATCAGGCTCTTCTTGGTCAGTAACTTTCTTATAGAACATAAAATGAGAAGAGGACTCAGATAGCCTGGGGGGCCCTGATGGTCTGTCTGGAGAGATGTCCGGTTCAATGGGCACATCCAGACCTTCAAAATCCATTTACTATCCCCATACTCCTCCTCCCCTTCCTCCGGTTCATAAAAAATCCTCAAAATCAAAATCTTGAACCGGTGGAACCGGCCGAACCCAGCGCTTCCCTGATGGTGTCGGTTTGGACAGAACCGGGGAAAGAGACTGGACAATTTGAATTCCACACTAGCTGACTTTCAAGTCCTTTTAGTTGGAACCGGCTCCTCGGAGCTGGCTCTTCGTTTGCCCGAGGAAGTATCGCCCTGGTCAGAGGGCACTCCCACCGGTTCGGCTGAAACCGAACCGGGCTGGCCATCCGGGTCAATGAACTTTTTGGCCTCCCTTTCCCTGAGCCTACCAACTCTCTTTTCCACGGTGGCAGCAGGAAAATTCTTACAAATCTGGCAGTCTGCATTGAGGTGGTCAAACCTCAGACAATATACACAGGTGGTGTGTGGGTCAGCCTTAGCAAAGTCTTCCCCACAGAGGCCACAGTGCTGAAACCCAGTGGGCCCGGTTTTTCTTCTGGGTTTCTCAGACATAGTGCCAGCCTAACCAAACTTGCCCGTTAATGGCAATCCGCCAAGCAAGACTCTCTTATCGGTTCCCAACCGTGCCATGGGTCGTGGAAAAAACCGTAATGAAATCCGTTTTTTTTAGAACCGATAAGAACCGGGAACCGCACTCTAAAGGACTAGAAAGATTTTTAAAACAGCCTGATCGGTTCAAACCAAACCGAAAAACACATTTACAAGTTCCACACAGAAGAAAAATAAATGTAAGCCTATCTATTACTTACAATACCACAGACAGAGCTTAAACTGACCGGCTGCGGTTTAATTTCGGTCAAGAAACCAAAAAATAAGACTTTTTAACCGACAAACGAACCGAGCAGAAGGAGAAATCTCCGGAGAGACTGTTCAGTGAGGCGGAGTAAAGAATCTGACAGTTTGAGTTTGAAGAGCAACAGACAGAGTTTTCAACCGAGCTTGTGCTCAAGGTTCCATGCCTGGCACAGAAAGTTAACTCTTTCACCTCCGGAGCAGTTCGAAGGTTGGGACTCACTGCATATGTCATAATATAGCAAGACTTCATGTTGTTTGAATTCAAATACCTTGGGATTACTCTAGATAGCTCCTTTTCGTAGAACCATCATGTCAAACAAATCTCTAAAGCTGTAAACTCTAGGATAGGGAACCTCTACCGACATCGGCACTGCCTGACTCATGAAGCTCTGTGGTTAGCTGTAGCCAGCTCAATCCTGTCTATCATAGACTATGGGTTAGTCGTCTATGGATCTGCTACCGACTCTACACTAAAAAGAATAACGATTGAGCTCAACAAGGCCTGTTGGCTTGTAACAGCTGCCGAGAAAAGAACCCACATGTGCGAACTCTACAAAACGGACCAATTGACTCCATCTAAAGAGTAGGATTTTCTACCAGACCTGCCTATTCACGAAAAAAAATTAGCCCTAGCTGCACTAACCCTGCCACCCGGTCTTTGCTAGTGTCTGCACCTAACCCACGCTACACAAGTAGTGCAACCAAAGTAGTACTTTGCTCCATTTTGCAGGATATCCCAGGTGCAGCGCAACTTCTGCTTCAGAGTTCCTACATGGCCTCCCTCCAGAAGTTGCTGCACAGCAAAAGCTTGGCCCCTACAAATTTAAACTTCGGCATTACCTCACCTCCCTTAGTAGCTGTAATTGTTCCCCCTAACATGGCATGTCGTTCCTCTGACTCTCTACACTATATCTGCCCACCCTCCTCAGGGTCTCACACCTCTTTCCCCTAGTTCTCTAATTGTGCACTTCTCCTATCAACCCTCCCAGAGTCTCCCTCACCCTGTTAATTCCCCTCCTTTTTCCTCTCATCCTCCTCCCCCCACACCCCCTTTCTTGTACCTCCTGCCACTACTTACACTTACTGACAATATCACTGCTGTGACTGCAGTTTGTTTATGGACTACACATCCTATTTCCTGCTCTCCTGCAATCCTACCTTGTTTTATCCATTTCTCTGTCTCTCATAAGCCTGTAAACCCCCTTGTATTTACTTTTGCTGCTTTCACAACCACCTGTACTTACTGACAATGTCACTGCTGTGGTTGCAACTTGTTGTTCTTAGACCTCATATCCTGTCTCCTGTTCTGTAATTCTGTATCTGTACTTTCCATTTTTTGTCATATACACCTGTAACCCTACTGTATTTACCATTACTGTTTACACTGCAATTTTTGACGCGGAACCTTTGTAAATGAACCTCTGGTTCAAAGGTACTTGTAATCCTAGAACTCAGTAAGTAAAAAAATAAAAGTAACATTTTTCAGCCAGTGAGGTTACAGGATTTTCATGCC
Organism: Neoceratodus forsteri; assembly: GCA_016271365.2. Lineage (NCBI taxonomy): Eukaryota > Metazoa > Chordata > Ceratodontiformes > Ceratodontidae > Neoceratodus > Neoceratodus forsteri. The sequence continues at coordinate 118,365,414 of JADMNL010000026.1, forward strand.
CCATCTTATAATAATGAAAATGAAGCAGCTCCTCAGTCTGCATCAAGGTTTGAACCTGTGGCATACTATGTGGGCTAGATCTTTGAATTGGGGATAATGCACTGATTTTGACATCTCCTTTCATTGTGTGTATTTACACAGCCTGTGCACTGCTCATCTTGCAAACTGCCTCTTTGGAATGCCATCTCCAAGTATACTAATTTCCTGATGATTTCTGCACTAACATAGTACTTAGCCGAGACAGTGACTGCCTTGCAGTGAGGAGTCCCAACAGGGCAAAATATGTGCCTTTAATTTGTCGTTTTCATCCTATACTGAATCAGGTGCACACGAAGCCCATTTCAAATGCACTATCTGTTCGGGTGAATCCCTGTCTGCCTGTCCTATCCAAGGATCTGGATACCCATGATGCTTTGCACTAGGTCTGAGACTTCAGCGTAAGTGTGTGGTTTGGAGAGATGCACAGAAACCAACCAATTTGGAGATTTCTTCTTTCCTAGCATCCCTTTATGGATCCTAAGCCAGAAGTCTCCATCAGGAGGTAGCAGCAGTCTTGATGTTTTGTTGCCCTGCAAATGCTTATTTCAGAAATGATTATCTTATAAGCTTGAGTATGTGTGCACTTGGAACCATTCACTCCTCTTGTTTCATTTACTGCTTCTGTAATTAGAACTAATTATGCCCTGGTCAGTGATGATCATGTTTTAAATATTGATTTGTTACTGAAACTACTGATGCTTTAAACAAAATGAATAGGGCTGGGCAGACTAGATGGGCCAGTGGGCCAATTCCTGCCATCTTGAAGAAGAATTAGCATTTATACAGGACTTTTCACATGCACTGTATCCCAAAGCGCTTTCCAAGCAATGAGAAACAGTTACTGAAGAGACTATACTTGCATAGTTGCAGCCATATCGCAAATCAACATCCATCCAGACACAGTCTTGCACAACTGCATGATAGGGATTTATAGGAAAGAGAATGTTGGTTAGGGCACCAGGGATTCTGGGGGGGGAGAAACACTACTGTTGTAAAAAGTGCCTTGGGTTCCACCTGGACACCTGCCAGTACAGCATCAGAGATGGGCAGAAGGGACCTCAATGTAACGTCTTATCCGAGGAATAGAACATCCTAACTGTACAGCATCCCCTTAGTACTACTCATGGGTGCCAGCATTTATGGTACGAGCCCAATCCTGGTGTGGGATTAGAACCCATAACCATCAGGTCCAGAGACAAGATATGCTACCAACCGATATGCTGGCACATGTTCTAAGGGAGCACACCTCTCAGATCCCTGTCCTGCATAAATATCAGTAAACCTGAACCTGCTAGTAAGACGTTATAGTACTTAATGTGCCATGGTCAAGGAAGGGGTAAGGGTTATGTTGTCTACTAAAGACGTAACCAAGCTCAGAGTGTAATGAAACAGAATTCAGTTCTCAATATCAGAATGAAAAAAGGATGGGATTTATCCTTCAAACATGGAAGGCAACACATGGCAATAAAGCACTCATTCTGCACCATGCTACAATCTCAGGGACAAAAACAGCAGATGCTGGCTTGGCGTCTGTTTAGGAAACTCCACCTGTCATCTCCACAAACAGAAGTATTCAGCAATAGAGGCATAGGTTTTGACATACTAGGGTACAAACCAAGCACATCTGAGACCAAGTAAGGGGTCAACTGACACTTGGTGCCAACTGCACAAATCAGATGTATTTTCATCTGCTGTTCTTGCAGTAGTCAAAAATGAGGAATAAAAGCTGTTGGGAGGTACTCTTTGGCAGGGATGCTGAAACCGGAATGGGTTCATAAGATGGGGGTTCCTGGAACAGATGATCTCAGGCTACCCATTTGGGGTGCTGGCAACAGAATGGGGTCATCTGACAAGGGCACTGGCACCACTACAGGGCTCACTTATAGGGCTGCCTTGAAAGGAAGTTGGCACCCTGGGTAGTACAGTAGATAGAGAATCCCTAAGAATCAGTGCTTATCTGAACAGCTTACTTTTAGTCCCTGTTTAAGAAGCAAAAAGAGGCATTTCTCATGGACCTAAAGTCCGTCCGACCTTTAACTACCCATTTTACTAGGTTACCAGTACAACATTTTCTAATGGGGAACTGGAACCAGTATGGGGTTCCCTGATGAGGAATCTGGCACCAGTGTAGAACAGCTTAATAGGGCCACTGACACTTGCATGAGATTCCCAAAGGACACAGTAATTGTATGGGATGGCTTGACAGGGACACTAGTACAGAGTTACTGAATCAGGTGTTGGAAATGGCACCAGGCCACAGATAAATGTAGATTTCATATGTGCCCTGTCCAAGTTTCCATAAGGCCCTTCTCCAATGTCTATGTTACCAGCCTATTTCCATGCAATTCCTGCCAGTTTCTATACATACTCTGCCTCAGTTTCCATAGGTGTCCTGTCTCAGTTTCTACAGGTATCATGTCCCGGTTTCTATACGTTCCTTGTGCTTTTTCACACATGCTCTTAACATTTCCATACATACCCTACCACAGTTTCCATGTGCTCTGCCCATTTCTGTATGTGCCCAGCCCCAATTTCCATATCTCTCTCTCTCTCTCTCTTTCTCCAGTTCCATTTTATTGCCCCAAAAAGAAGAGGCATTACCTCGAAGCACTGGGGATCAGCTTCATATTCATCACTCACGATTAGGTAAATACATTTTACTACTATAGCTTTATGTTGTAACTCTTCTTTTGTTTTTCATATTATCATTACCTCCTGGATCTGGTCCATGAGATTCTCTGTCTTTTCCACGGTGACATCCTTCATGGTCTGTTTCAAGGCACCTAAACCAGCCTGGTAGGCATCCATCACCTGAAGGAAAACAGGCAAAGTGGGCATCATTTTTTTTTTGTTTTTTTAAACCAGATTACTGTAGTTTTCTTAAAACAGACCCCAAAATCTCAGGGGACAACATGAAAAAAAAAGTTATCTTGCATATATAATGCAGCTTATACTTGATAAATTCAATGTGTACATTAATATGAAAAAAAAAATCTCTATGTATCTGTCAAACAATAGTATCTCTCAATTTGTCTTTCTATCCACCAGCAACACTGCTGGGTCTTTTAAAATATGTCAAATTAGACCCACTGGTGTAAAAAAACATGGGTAGAAACGAGAAGCAACTAGGTCAAAACCTAATCAAAAGCACACATTTCACCAGTGGAAAGCTTGAACTCAAACATACCTCAAGGGGAAGGATTAGAGGCACTAATACAGTCATTCTTGGGCATGTTATTTTTTTTCTAAGTAGTTGACCCTTTGCTAATAATTTAAAAAATAATAATCTGCATTTATATAGCGCTTCTCATACACATTGTATCCCAAAGTGCTCTACAAACAATACTAGACTGGTAGTGAAGTGACTGAACATGTAGTGGCAGCCCTATTGCACATGAACACCCACACACAGCTTTGGACAATTGCCATGAACCAGTTTTATGGGAAGGGAAATACTGACCAGGACACCAGGGAAATTTCTCTATTCTCCCGTAGGGGGATCTTTGTCCAAGTGCTGACCTTTGTAAGACTGTTCCAGGGGCAGCTAGAGTGTGGGAGGCTGGGGACTGGGTCTCCTCCCCGCCTCAGAGTTTGTTTGGAGGCCTTCCGGAAGAAATGGCACGATGTCGGGTTCCATTGAGAAAGTGGAGAGCGATGTGGACTTAAAGGAAGAAATGGAGCGCGATGCACAGGAAAATGCAGATGCTGTGGTGCCGGATGAGGAAAAACATGAAGGCAGTGCACACTCTGAGGTGTCAGTGTGTGCAAGTAAGACAACCAGCCAGACTGAAAATATTATTAATCCAAATGAAATAAAGAAAAGGGAAAGAAAAACAGAGAAAGTCAGTAAAGGGAATGGAAATGACGGCAAGGCAGTGGCCTGTCAAAGTCAGTCGTTGGATGCCGACATAGTATCATCAAAGGGAGTCATGCCTGAGGTAAAGAAAGCTGATCTTAAAGGGAAAATAGCACAAGAGTTTGAAATATGTGGAGCCCCAACTAGAATGACCCCAAAGAGTCAGAAACTGCTCGTCCTAAGACAGGCTCAACTAGAGAAAATTAAAAAAAGAAGATAAAGTGCTAAACAAGGTGGAAGGGGATGAAGATGAGATGCAACAAAAGGATGTGGGCCCAGAAAAGAAAATGCATGTAAATAAAAAGAATATACAAGCTGAATCCCCTAATGAGGGTAAGACAAAAGGCAGTTTGAATACAAATAAACCGGGTGATACTGGAACAGTTGAATTTCAGGACACACTAGAATGGGTGGTTGAGGCCCTATTACAAGCAGGGTGGAAACGGACTAAGGATGGGAAAGACTGGGACCCAAACAGTCCTAGTGGATCAGTGGAAATCAAAATACAAGACATAGAAGGTTCAGAAAGAGAGAAGCAAGACCCTGAGACCCAAACAGAGATTGCAAAGAAAACAGAACAGGTAAAAAAAAGTGTCTGAAGGAGAAAACGATACAAAAGAAATTGAGGGCCTAACTACTGATGAGGACCTAAACACCTCAATGGAATTGGAGGAAAATACCTAGCCCATGGAGAAGGAACAAAATGAGGGTGGAAAAAAAGGGAACAACTCTAAGGATACTGTATGGGGCCGAAAATGTAAGAAATTATTTCCAGAAGCAATGAATCGGCTCACAGAACCTGCACAAAGAAGAAATGCAGTAAGGTTGTAGTTTAGGGGGGCAGCAGCAGATGCTCTAGATAGACTTTTTGTGGGACGCCAACTTTTGAAAATTAGTATTAAGTATTACGCATATGAAATATATGCACTACTGTAGTACACACACCAGGAGAAACATATGATGTAAGCTTTAAGCACCCAATTGGACTAGAAAGATTTTGGAAGTTGTATCACCAGATTAGAAATACACCCCTATGGAAAGATTTCATATTAATACCGCTTACCAAGTCAGCATATAGGATGGTAACAGTGCTATTCAAAAATGAAGACGTGAATGTGGCGGACATTTCATTTTAGCTTAAACAAAGATGTGCTCTAGATGGGCCTCCAGAACAGATACTGGATGAAGAAAGTTTGTGGACAGGTGTATGGAGATTTAAAATAACACAATCAAAAAGATGGTGAAATACACCATCTACCTAATGTTTTTTTCTGGGAAGGGACAGAGGGGTTGTTTTCTGTGCGGGGCAGCCATGGGCATGCTACAGGTGTGGGGAAAAAGGTCACTTAAGCAATGCTTGTGAAAAAATAATGCAGGCAACTGGCACATCATGGGACTATCTGCAAAAACCCAGTTAAATGCAGTTTATGAGAAGAAGCAGGGCAAGTGTTTAATAATTGCCCTTGGGCTACGCACATCAGTCCTGACTCCCAGGTGAAGGTGGAACAAGACGTATTTCTAGCACAAGCACAAAAAGAAAGAAAAAAGAATTGCTGAAACTGCTGAAATGAAAGGAAGGGATCAGGAAACTACTCTACTTATGAAAGGCTTCCCTCAGTACGCCCCCCCCCAAAAAAAAAAAAAAAATATCAACACAAATCCAAAGATCCAGAGGGGATCTGGGTGCCCAGAAGAGGATACAAACCAGAATAACAGAGGGAAAAGTAAGACTGTAAACACAGAATGAGGTTACACAATGGTAACAAGATCCAAGAAGAGAAGTGTTAAACCCCCAAAATGGAAACAAAGTAGAAGAGAAAGAGATTCACTGCCTTTAACAAATAAGTACACCATTCTACAGGATAAAGAGTGGACCACGATGGATGAAGACTCGGCTCTATGCTACCAGAGCAGTCAGAGAAGATTCCTCAGATTGTGAAATGACTGACACCCAAACTTCCAAGAAAAGGAAAAAAAAAAAAATCACTTGATAAAAAGGAAAAAAAGGACTCTTCCCCCATTGTTTCTAAATGAGCACTCTAAATTGCATCACATGTAAATAGTATCAAAAACAGGGTAGGGAGACTAGTAACATTTTCTGCCATAAAAGATCTGAAAGGGGATATCAATTTTTTTTCAAGAAACTAGATTACATATGATAACTGAAATAAACCAAGCCCAGAAGAAAAAATTACTCACCTTAGTAATGTTGTTTCTTCTAATGGAGTCTTGCTATATTATGACAGTAGCAGTTTGATCCAGCTCTAGAACTGCTCTGGAGGTGAAATGGTTAAAACCATTCCAAAATAGAATTTTGGCCACAAGCTCTAAGAAGCAGCTCTATCTGTGTTATTTCAAACCTGAACGGTCAGATCTTTACGAGCCAAACTCACTAAGGTCTGTGTGGAAGCTGTAACCTACACTAGCCAAATGGCTACCTAAATAATAACAACCATTGCTGGTCCCAATACCCAAGACTCAAGTCAGGGGACCAGAAATACTAACACAATTCTAATCATATGAGAATAAAACACAAGTATAATAAAACACACACACACACCCAAAGCCCCAAAAGGGGACAAAAATGCTAACAGGGCATAAAAAGGTGCCCACACCAAGTTTACCGCACCCCACCCAAGTAGAGGTTCTGAAAGGGGCAGGTTGGGGAGGTCATAATATAGCAAGACTCCATTAGAAGAAACAACATTACTAAGGTGAGTAATTTTTTCTTCAAACAACATAAGTCTTGCTATATTATAACAATAGCAGAAATACACAACAGTACCTCCATGGAGAAGGCAGAACCTACATAGGGAATAGGCTCTGAAGAACAGCTGTGCCAAACAGGCTCCATCTCTCCTGGCCTGGACATCCAGGAGTAATGCTTGGTAAAAGTGTGTACAGTTTCAAGTAGCAGCCTGGCAAATCTCTAATATAGGATGTCTCTGGCAGCAGCTAGAGCGCAGCTGTCCCCTGGTAGAATGAGCCCTCAAACCGGGCGGGGGGCTCTGCCCAGTTTCTGATAACAAAATTGGATACAAGAGACAATCCACCTGGCAATTTATCTCTTAGTGGCAGTTTGCCTTTCCAACTTCACCATAGGTAAGGAAAAGTTGGAGGGATTCGAACCTGTGACCTTTGGTACGCTCTATATAGTAACTAAGAGCTCTCTTAACATCCAGGCTGTGCAACCTCCTCTCACCAGAAGAGGTGATCAGTGAAAAATACTGGAAGGAGATAGATTGATTAAGATGGAAATCTGAAACCACCTTAGACAAAAACTTCCTATTAGTCCTAAGGACTACCTTATCCCTGTGGAAAGAAAGAAATAAAGTCAGTTTCCACTGACAAGGCTTGCAACTCACTTATGCGTCTGGCAGAAGTGATAGCCACTAGAAAAACAGTTTTCCAAGTTAGGTACTTAAGCTCTGCAGAAGACAGAGGTTCAAAAGGGGGTTGCATTAACTGGGCAATGCAAACATTAAGGTCCCAAGCAGGGGCCGGTTCCTAAAGGGTGATTAGTATGAGTAATCCCTTAAAACTTGGAAAACACAGGATGAGAGGAAGAGGGGATGACTTTCCTGCTGACACAAAAAGCAGATACAGCTGCCAAGTGAACTCTCAGGGTAGCTGGTCTGAGACCAAGGAATTAAGATGTACCATGTAATCTAACACAATGGGCAAATCAGCAGATTCTGGGAAATATTTTCCCAGCACACCAAATGGAAAACCTTTTCCATTTAGAACTATAAGTAGCCCTAGTGGAAGGCTTTCTAGAAGCCTTTGGATCTCAAGAACACCCTGAGAGAGGTGTAAATCAGCAAACTCTAACTCCTCAAGAGCCAGGCCTTGAGGTTGAGAGTTGAGGTCGGATACCAAACCCTTCCTGGGCACAAGTCAACAGGTTGTGATTCCTGGGGAGGCAAAGGGAAGATGGATTGTCAGTGACAGAAGGGTGGGTACCAGGGCTGCCTGGCCCAATCCGGGGCAATCAGAATCACCCTGCAAGGCTGAGATCTGATTTTGACTAGTACTTTGAATAGAAGAAGGAAGGGGGGAAAAGCATAGAGAAACTTCCCCTCCCAATCCAGAAGAAGGGCATCCAGGGGAACTGAGCCCAGCACTGGAGGCCTGCAACAGAACAGAGGAAGTTTGTGATTGTCTGGGGCTGCAAAAAGATCTATCTGAGGGGTGCCCCATCTGGCAAAGACTATCCCCAGCACTTGAGGATCCAGGGACCATTCGTGATGGCCCTGGGAAATCCTGCTAGAGCATCCGCTAGGACATTGTCCTTCCTGGAAGATGAACTGCTATGAGGGAAGCGTTCAGGGAATAGCCAGAGACCACAACTTCATTGCCTCGGTGCACAAGGCCGAAGACCGAGTGCCCCCCTGTCTGTTGATGTACCACATTGTTGTGGTGTTGTCTGTTCTGACTTGTATCTCCTTGTCGTGGACAGATGCAGAAAATGCTTGAAGAGCTAAAAGACAGCTCTGAGTTCCAGCAAATTGATGTGAAGCAGAGATTCCTGGGGGACCACCTCCCTGAGTGGAAAGGTCGCCCATGTGAGCTCCCCAACCCAGAAGGAAGCATCTGTAGTGAGAGTCAAGTCGTGAGTGGGGATGAAGGGGACCCTCAATTTAAATTGCTCTGATCCTGCCACCACTGGAGGCTAGGATCAAGGTTGAAGTCACTGGGACCAACTTGGAAAGGGGTCTCTTCTCTGAAACCAATAGGTTCTCAAGTGAAACTGAATGTCTCTCATCTGAAATCTTGCTCCCTGCACAACAGCTGTGGATGCAGCCATGTGCCCCAGGAGCTGCAGAAAGTGTCTTGCTGGTCGAGAGACCTGCAGAGTGAAGGAGGAGGCCAGAGCCACCAAATTCCTTACCCTTTCTAAGGGAAGAAAGGCTCTGGCTAGCTTTGTGTCCAATTCTGCCCCTATAAAGGTGAGTACCTGGACTGGTTCCAGAACCAACTTTGGTAGATTTAGCAGAAAGCCCAGGGAGGTGAAAAGCTGCTGGGTGACCTGCAGGTGAGATTTTACCTGTTCTGGGGACTGGCCTACAATGAGCCAGTCGTCTATAGATAGGGAAAAACAGCAATCCTTTGCCTCCTTAAGTGAGCCACTGCCACTGCTAGACACTTTGTGAATACCCTTGGGGCAGAGGTAAGGCCGAAGGGCATTGCTCTGAACTGGTGACCTGCGAGGGCAGTTCGAATCTGAGGTACTTGATGGGAGCTTCTGATTAGGACATGGAAATAGGCATCCTTGAGGTCCAGGGAGGCTAGCCAGTCCCTGGCCTTAGGAGGGTAAAATCATTGCCAGAGTTACCATTTTGAACTTTGGTTTCAAAAGATGCTTGTTCAGATATCTGAGATCTAATATGGGCCTATTCTCCTGCTTTTTGGGGTAAGGAAGTATCTGGAATACAGACCCTGCCCTGGTGCAGGAGGAACCTTCTACTGCTCTGAGAGCTAACGGGATGAGACCTCTGCTTCCAGAGCAAGGGTCTCTGAAGCACTTGCAGGTAGAAAAGTCTGCTTCTCAACTTGGGAAACTTTTGAGCTGAGAACCAGACCCTGGCCTACTACTTCCAGAACCCACTTGTCTGAGGTTAAGAAGCCCAATTCTGGCTGAAGTAAGCCAGCCTGCCCCCCTACCGGCACAGGAGAATGGCCCTGGGCACCCCATCAGGGTGCCTGCTTATGGGAGCTTTAGGCTGGGGGGGTGGGAGCAGGTCTGCCCACCCCTCGTCTGCCTCTGCCTCTGAAGAAGCCCCTCTGAGCATAGGCAGAGGAGGCCTGAGTCTGGTAAAAAGGCCTGTGAAAAGGCCTACCCCTACCCCTGGGGGTATGCTTTTGAGGAGTGGCTTGCCGCTCCTTAGCCTGGGCACTCTTGTAAGTAGTCCTATATTCATCCATCTTTTTCATGTAGTTCTCTGTCTGCTCCCCAAACAGAGAATTCCCCACCACAGGAAAATCCATAGCCTTAGTCTGGGTATCCTGTGACAGACTAGTACACCTGAGCCAGGCCAACCTACAAAAAGCTACAGATGTGGCCATGACCCTAGAGGAAACATCATTAACATCCACAGCAGCATGAAACTGAACCTTAGAAGCCTCAATGCCATCAGCAGCCACCTGTTCTAGTTCACTAGCCAGCTGGCCATGGGCTTGCTTGGCTAATTGCATCACAGTATCCCATCTAGATTTCTGATACCTAGCTACATAAGCCATATAATTTGCTTGCCTGAGTCCCAGAGGCTGCCATATACTGTTTTTGCCATGGCATCAACCTTCCTGGAATCCTAGTCAGGAGGATGTGAAGCCAGGGAATATTAGCTATCACAGGCAGCAGCCTGAACTACTAACATGACTGCATTGCTGAAAGGAATTCTGTATCAGGACCTGACAATGTGTACCTTCTGTCCATCTTTTATCTACAGGAGGCACAGAATTAGGAGTTTTAAAATTTTTATTGTTTGCTTCCTAAAAGACTTATGTAAAGGAATAGACAATCTCTAGACTCTGGAATATCCATCATTTCTACAAAATCAGGCTCCTCTTGCTCATCCACAGCTTCTTCTAAGGAAGCTGGAGGGTTTCAACAACTTTTTGTAAAACATGAAATGAGATGGGGACTCAGACAGCATAGGGGAGATTCTAAAGGTCTGTCTGGGGAGATGTCCGGTTCAATGGGCACCCCAGACCTTCCAGCCACATTCATACTGTTCATAATCATCCTCCCCTCCTCTGGTTCATAAAATTCCTCAATATCATATTCCTGAACCACTGGGACGACGAACCGACCTTTTGCCAATAGTGGCGGTTCGGACGGACCCTGAGACAGTGACTGGACAATTTGTATGGCTTTGCTATCTCTGCAGCAGTTGGAGAAGGGTTTGGACCCCAGACCTGCTGATTTTCTTGTTTCTTTACTGGAATTGGTTCCTCAGAACCAGCTTTTCTTTGCCAGTCTCTCCCTGGTCAGAGGGCACTCCCTCGGTTCGGGTGGCACCCGAACCGGGCTGCCATCGGGTCAGCGGACTTTTGGCCTCTAGTTCCCTAGCCTGCCCAATCTTTTTCCAGGGTGGCTGCAGGGAAATTCTTACATATCTGGCAGTCTGACTGGAGGTGGTCAAACCCCAGACAATAAACACATGTGGTGTGTGGGTCAGCCTTGGCAAAGACTTCCCCACAAACATCACAGTGTTGAAACCCAGTGGGCCCGGTTTTTCTTTTGGGTTTCTCAGACATAATGCCAGCCTAACCAAAAACTTGCCTTTTAACGGCAGTGCTGAGCAAGTACCCTTATCGGTTCCTAACCGTGTCACGGGTATTGGAAAAAAACGTAATAAATCCGGTTTTTTTAGAACCGATAAGAACCGGGAACCGTACTCTAAAATATTAAATTTTAGTTTTAAATGAGTTTTAAACCCAACTGATCGGTTCAAAACCGAACCGATAACTTACAAGTTCCACACAGACAAAACCTTCAATTTACTTACGGTTACCACAGATAGAGCTTGAACCGAACAGTTTTGCGGTTAAAATAAAACTATTCTCGGTTGAATCCAACCGAGAAAACACTTTTTAAACCGAGAAATGAACCGAGCAGTAGGAGAAATCTCCGGAGCAACTGTTCACTGAGGCGGAGTAAAGAATCTGACAGTTCAGGTTTGAAATAACACAGATAGAGCTGCTTCTTAGAGCTCATGGCCAAAATTCTATTTTGGAATGGTTTTAACCATTTCACCTCCGGAGCAGTTCTAGAGCTGGATCAAACTGCTACTGTCATAATATAGCAAGACTTCATGTTGTTTGAAAGACTGGATGTGGGGGCCCTCGCTCTGGTCAACAGGAGAGGAAAGGTGATCAGGGATAGGGATAGGTTTTTTGACACCAGAGGTTCACATACTGAAATTAATAAACTTACTACCAGAAAGGTTATGATAGTAGATGCAGTAGTTAAAAAAATTGGAGTTAGGTTCATAGTTACATATAACCCCCAAACTAAAGCATTAAGAAATAAGGTGATGGGGCTAATAGAGCCCTTTCTACATACGTCCAAGCTTACCTTATGGGGTGGAGATTTGAATTGTGGCCTGACAAAAAAAAAGATTGAGGTAGAAGGTCAGGGAAAGTATTTTGTGACACAAATATTTTAAGAAAAATACAGTAGGATCTCAAATGGAGGATGCATACAAAAGTTTAGGAAAACCATCAGAACATACTTTTTTTTAAAAGGGAAGCAATCAACCAGGATAAACTTTTGGTTTGTCCCTAAAGAAACTAAAATAAAGGATATCAAAACTGTCCCTATAGAAACCTCTGATCAAATGGCAGTTTCCTTAAAAATTAACTTAAAAGACTGCCCATCCTCGGAAATGGGTACTGGAGGATGAATATAGAAAAACTGCACGAGGAAAAAGCAACAGAACTAATAAAAAGACATATTGGCTGTGAGAGAATCGATACTAGGTTTATAGGATGATATTTTGGAATGGTGGGAGGACACAAAGGAGGATATTAAACAAACTATGATCTTAGAATCCAAAAACAAGGAAAAAACAAGTATTCTCCTGATGGTAGCCCTGCCTATAATGGGCATGTACCTGGCTAATACCTTGAACCACCAAGGCTGTGTCCTTGCAGAAGAGAGTCCTCCAGCCCAGTGAGAGACCCTCAGTAACACCCAGTTATTTGACTGTCCCCCCACCCCATGCCAGGTAGCACAGCCAGCCAGGACTCAACACACCGATACTGTGCCTATACCCAATACTGCTTAGCAGCCTTTGCACCCCTCCAACAATACACAAGGCACAGACTCGCCGGAGAGCAAGGACAACCCACCTTTTCCCTAAATTACCTAGGATGCTCATCCCGATCCTACTACTGATCTTGGGAAACTTTCACCCCAACCCTGGCCCTATGCCTGCCAACACCCAGACCCAGCCACCCACCAGGAGGTTGAGTATTGTGTCCTTAAACATTGGCAGCCTGCTGGCAAAGCTCACTCAGTTTGAAACCTGGGTGGTACTTGTGCAGCCTGATGTTATTGCGCTGACCGAAACCTGGCTCATGCCCAGAACTACCGACACAGCAATCTCCCTGCCTGGGTACAACTTGTATAGGCTTGATCGCACAGTGAAAAGAGGGGGTGGATGCCTAATCTACACCTGCAGCCATCTCCAGTGCCATACAGTCCAACTGCCTGCTGCCAGCAATGACTGTGAATGCCTTGCAGTAAAAATCCTCATGGGCAAGGGGAAGAAAGAGCGGACTGTCATGTCAGTATACATTCCACCTGGATCCAGCAAATGGGGTTAAATGATTTTGTCAACCTCTATACCCAGGCAAGTTACAATAAGGAAACTATTGTGCTAAGTGACTTCAATTCTAACTGGCTAGCCAGCTGCAGTTCCTCACACAGGGACCTGATTACTGGACTATACCTAACACAGGTGGTCCAGAGTTGCACAAGAACCAACTACAGAACAGGAACAAGTACCGAGAGAATTACCAATGTGCAGGTGCTCCCAGATGCGCCGAGTGACCACTCCCCTGTTCTATGTGAATGGTCCTCCAAGCTGCCAAAACTACCCCCAAGGCTGGTGAGGAACAGAGTCATCAGAAATTGCTCTATGGCCGCCTTCAAGAAACACCTGGCCAACACAGACTGAAGCATCCTGGATACCTGTCCCTCTGTTGACGCAGCCCTCCAGCTCTGCCTCGGTTAGTTTAACTCGAATGCAGACAAGTATGTCCCCTTTCGTAAGAAAATGATAAAAGGGAGGTGCGTGGACTGGATCACCCCCAACCCCCACAAGTCCTTGGTTTGATGCAGGAACGTGATCTACTCAATCAATCAATCAAAATCTTTATTTATCCAGGCAAACATCATTGAGCAGAGCTCTTTTACAAGATAGACTTGGTCAGAACAGGGTCAGGGTAGACATCGTCATAAAAACATATAATTACATGTAAGTAAGTGTACTACTATGGCACCAAGCAAGGGTATCAGGGACAGTAGAGAATGTCCAAAATTACAAAGCTGCTAGAAATAGGTGCACATGGGCAATACGGCAAGCCAAGGTCTCCGACCACAGAAATCAGCAGTCCCAGTGCCTAAAAGACGGCAAAAAATTCTGGGCTACCATCAAGGACCTCGTAGGGACTTGTGACAGGTCCCCACCAACCATGCTCCACCACAGTGACAAAGTCATAGTTGACAAAGTTACCATAGCCAATATTTTCAATGAGGCATTTACTGACTACAGTGCAGTCATACCACCTAAAACAACTGCTCATGAGGACAAAACACTGAGCTGTGAACACCTCCCCCACCCACCTTCCTAGCACCAGCTCAAAATTCTACTTTCAGCAGGTGACCAACAAAGAGACTGCTAAATACCTTGCAAGAGTGCTGGGTAAAACAAGGATGGGTGGGGACGGGATTGATACGAAACTTATCTCGATCACCCTCCCTGAAGTGGTTGTACCTATCACTAAGCTTTTTAATATATCACTTCGGATGTCAGCCTTGCCATCTACCTGGAAAACTGCCCTGGTCACTCTGGTTCTACAAGGAGGGGATCATTCGCTTGTGTTCAGTTACAGGCCCATCTCCATCCTGTCTCCTCTCTCCAAAGCGCTGGAAAAAAATCATTGCAGACCAGCTCTCTGCCCATCTACACAAATACAACCTCCTCAGCCTGCAACAACATGGGTTCTGCACGTGGCACAGTACCAACATGGCCCTCACTGAATTCACAGGCTATGTCCACGAGGCACTAGACCAGGAACAACTAACTGAAGCAATCTATACCGACCTACCGAAGGCATCTGACCTTGTGGATCACAAGCTGTTGCTCCACAGGTTAACCTGCACTGGGTTGTCCTCGGACATGGTTAGGTGGTTCTCTAGCTACCTGTCTGAGCGCTCACAGAAGGCAAAGATTAATGGTACCATCACAGAGTCCTGGACCTGGAATTCAGACTAATATAATTAAAATAGCCCATGATAATGCCAGAAGTTTTGCTGGAAAACAGCCTATTTTTGATCATTGGGTATCAGAGAATGCCTATGATATCACAGAAATTACGGAAACCTGGTTATCAAAAAAGCATCCAGATTCTGAATTTCAAAAGGAAAACTATGATCTTTATAGATACGATAGGCTTTCTAGAGGAGGTGGAGTTGCACTTTATATTAGAAGCAATTTGGGCCAAGTAGAGCTGCTCTTTTCAGGTAATATTGAGGGCATTGAGATATTATTGGTTTATATAACTAGATTAAAAATGTGTCTTGGGGTGGTAGATTCTCATCCAAAAATAAAAATGTCAGCTTTTGAGCTTTTAGCTTTAAGATTAAATGTGTTGACTGGGCAAAGGGATGTACTCCTGATTGGAGATTTTAATGCAGCATGGGGAGCAGAAAGAGGTCTTAAACTGCAGTCTGAATTTCAGGCATTAGGCCTTGCTCAAGTAATAAATATTCCTACACGTAGAAGTACATATGCCAGTGCAGGAAACATCTTGGACCTGATTTTTATTTCAAATGGTATTCACTTACTGAATTACAAAGTGGGTCCTCCAAATTTAGGAGATCATTGTTACCTTGAGTGTAGTATTAATCAAGATCATGAAAACTTTGTAAATTGTCGGTATGTTAGAGATTTTAAACATTTTAATAAATCTTCGTTTCAGTTTCAAATGGGACAAGTAAATTGGGCTCGTATAGATTTGATTCCATAAGTAGATATGGTAGTCAGAGAATTCACAAAGATTTATCTAGAAGTATGTGATAAAAATGCTCCCCTTAAATAATCCAGAGAAAGATTTAAACATAATCCTTGGGTAAATGAAACAATTAAAAAATATATAAAATGGAAAGATAGGATATGGAAAAAGGCAAATCGATCTTTAGAAGTAGAAGATTGGGAGCTGTTTAAGAAGATTAGGAATAAAAGTAAAAGTTTGATAAGAAAAGCAAGGAAAAGCTATTATAGAAATAAAGTGAATCAAACAAAAAATCCAGCTCAGTATTGGAACTTAATCAAGGATTTGGAAGGTAGGGAAAGGAAACATCTGAAAATAATCCTTAAGGATGAAATGGGAGGGGAGATGTCTACAACACAAGTAGCAAATAATTTGAATCAGTATTTTTGTTGTTTCCCAGACATAAAAATGGAACAAGCAGATTGTAATCAGAATTACGGTTTTCAACAGATTAGGCCTTAGGAGACACAATATAGAGAGAGTGTACCATGTTTTTACTTTCGAGCAATTAAAATTGGTGAAGTAAAGAAGCGAATAAATTCACAGAAAGCAATAGGCATGGATAGAATAGAGAATTTTTCTGAAAACCTCAGTACAGCAAATAAGTCCAATTTTGACAAAGATTTTCAATTTCGGTCTTCAGCAAAAAAGCTATCCAGATTTTTGGAAAAATTCTAAAATTGTTCCTGTTTTAAGGGAGGAGACAAGAATAATCAATCAAATTATCGACCAATAGCTTTATTGTCGATTGTTTCGAAGGTCTTTGAAGGCCTGGTCTGTGCCCAGTTATATGAATATCTGGAGAAGTATAAACTCTTGACTGATTGTCAAGCAGGCTTTAGGCAGGGGAAGTCGACGGACACTGCCCTGATGTACTTCCTGGACTCTGTGGCAAGTAGCCTCGAGGCCTGGGAGTCTGTTGGGGCGGTGTTTGTCGACCTCTCAAAAGCCTTCGATTTAGTTGACTTTAACATATTAATAAAAAGGCTGGCTCAGATGGGCATATCGGAACCTGTTCAGACATGGATATTATCATATCTGACTGAACATACACAACAGGTATACATAGATGGAACAATCTCACATAAAGAGGGTATCTTTAGGGGAGTTCCCCAAGGTTCAATCTTGGGTCCCCTATTATTTTTGATCTATATAAATTCTCTTCCATCATGTATTCAAAATAGTACGATTTATTTGTACGCTGATGACATGGCCCTTATAGGGAAAGCTAAAAATTTGGATGACCTACAAAAAATGTTGCAATCTGATTTTGACATTTTACAAAACTGGTTAATTCAATCTAAAATGGTTCTCAGTACTAAGAAGACTCAGGTAATGCTTTTTCATCCTAAAAATAAATTGCCTCATCAGACATTAAATATTTATTCTTTAAGGGGCTTAATGTTAGAAAAAGTTTGGGTATATAAGTATCTGGGAGTTTATATGGATAGCTCTCTTACATTTGTAATATGAAAAAAAAGTAACTAAAAAAGTTAATTCTAGATTGGGTGTGCTAAGAAGGAAAACATCAATACTATCAAGAGAGACAAGAAATAGAGTGGCTTTACAACTACTCTTACCAACATTAGAATACTGTAGTTTAATATATCAGTTTGCTCCTAAATATTTATTAAATAGTTTAGATAAAACATATCATAGAAGAAAAAAATACTCACCTTAGTAATTGCTTTTCTTCTCATGGAGTCTTGCTGTATTAGGACTATAGCAGTCAGCCTCAGCCTCTGAACTGCCCCGGAGAGGAAAGGGTTAACTCCAGAGAAGTCTGAGTTCCAGAGCTGTGAGGCGCTGTTCAAAAGCTCTATCTGTGCAGTTTGAAGTCAAACTGCCAGATTCTTTGCTGGTTAAACTAATATAGCAAGTCTGTGTGGAAAAAACCTACACTAGCCATTGGCTACCTACCAGTAGTAGAACTACAAAAACACACAACAATCACAGAATAGCAACAAAATTATTAAATATTGTTAGCATTACTGAAAAGAAGCATTAACAGACCCCCTCTTCCCAAAAAGACTCAAGTCCAGGAAGGGGGCCACCTACCACTCAACGAACAACAGAATTACCTAGTTCCTAAACCCAATAAGCAAGAAAAAGGCATGACACAGTGCTTGCACTAATTTGCCAACCCCATACCCAAGGAGGAGTTCTGAGCGGGGTAGGAGGGAGGGTTGTCCTAATACAGCAAGACTCCATGAGAAGAAAAGCAATTACTAAGGTGAGTAATTTTTCTTCAAGCACCATGAAGTCTTGCTGTAATTAGGACTATAACCAGATACACAGCAGTACCTCCATGGAGGAGGGTCAGAACCTACTTGAGAAATAGGCTCTGAAGCACAGCTGTGCCAAAAGCAGGCATCCCTCCTGGATTGAACATCCAAGGAGTAATGTTTGTAAGGTGTGAACTGTTTTCCAGGTAGCAGCTTGACAGATCTCCAAAATAGAATATCTCTAGCAGCCGCTAGAGATGCAGCTGTACCTCTGGTAGAATGAGCCCTCAATCCTGAGGGGCCTCTTTACCAGTTTTTGGTAACAGAATTGGATACAAGAGACAATCCACCTTGCAATTGTCCTCTTAGTGGCAGGTCTCCCTTTGCCGACTTCCCCATAGGTAAGGAAGAGCTGGAGGGATTCAAACCTATGACCCTTGGTGCGTTCCAAATAGTAGCTTAGAGCTCTTTTGACGTCCAGACTGTGCAATCTCATCTCCCCTGAAGAGGAATGCTCAGTAAAAAATACTGGGAGAGAGATGGATTGGTTGAGATGAAAATCCGAGACCACCTTTGGTAAAAACCTTCTATTAGTCCTAAGGACTACCTTGTCCCTATGAAAAGAAATGAAATCTTCTTCCACTGACAAGGCTTGCATCTCACTTATACGTCTAGCAGAAGTGATGGCCACTAGAAAAACAGTCTTCCAAGTCAAAAACTTGAGGTCTGCCGAAGACAGGGGCTCAAAGGGGGTTGCATTAGCTGAGCAATGCAAACATTCAGGTCCCAAGCAGGAGCTGGTTCCGCAAAAGGAGGGTTAGTGTGAAGTAACCCCTTAAAAAACTTGGAAGTACAGGGTGAGAAGAGATGGAAGCAGGTTTACCTGCTGACACATAAGCGGAGACTGCTGCCAGATGAACCCTCAAGGTAGCTGGCTTAAGGCCTAGAGAATTTAAGTGGACCAGATAGTCCAATAAAACAGTCAAATCAGCAGATTCTGGGGAGATTTGCTTCCAGAGCACCAAATGGAAAACCTCTTCCACTTAGAATTATAGGTGGCTCCCAGCAGAAGGCCTCCTGGCCGACTTCAAAATATCCAAGACACCTTGAGAGAGGTGTAGATCAGCAATTCTAGCTCCTCAAGAACCAAGCCTTGAGGTGGAGGGAACTGAGGTTCGGATACACACTCTCCCTGTGCACAGGTCAACAGGTCGTGGGTCCTGGGTAAGCTCAGGGGAGGGTGGACAATCAGGGACAGAAGGAGAGGGTACCAGGGCTGTCTGGCCCAATCTGGAGCAATCAGAATCACCTTGCAGGACTGAGTTCTGATCCTCACTAGTACCCTGAAAAGGAGAGGGAAGGGAGGGAAGGCATATAGATATTTCCCCTCCTAATCCAACTGGAAGGCGTCCAGTGGGACTGATCCCAACACTGGAGGTCTGCAACAAAACAGAGAAGTTGGTGGTTGTCTGGGGCTGCGAAAAGATCTATCTGAGGGTGCCCCATCTGGCAAAGACGGACCCCAGCACTAGAGGGTTCAGGGCCCATTCGTGGTGGCCCTGAGAAATCCTACAGAGGGCATCCATGGGACATTGTCCTTCCTGGAAGGTGAACTGCTATCAGGAGGTATTCAAGGAGTAAGCCAGAGACCAGCTTCATTGCTTCTGCACAAGGCAGAAGACCGAGTGCCCCGTTTGTTGATGTACCACATTGGTTGTTGTATTGTCTGTCCTGACTTGAACTACCTTGTTCTGGACAGAAGCTGAAAAGGCCTGGAGAGCTAAGAGGACAGCCCTGAGCTCCAGAAGGTTGATGTGGAGCAGAGATTCCTGAGGAGACCACCCCTGAGTGGAAAGGTCGCCCAAGTGAGCCCCCATCCTAGGAGGCATCTGTGGTAAGTGTGGGGAGTGAGGAATGGGTAGAAGGGACCCCTTGAGTTAGATTGCTCTGGTCCTGCCACCACTGAAGGGCCAGGATCAGAGACCTTGTCACTGGGACTAATTTGGTGAGGGGTCCTTCTTTTGGGACCAAAAAGATCTCAGGTGGAATGGATGTCTCTCATCTGGAATCTTGCTCTCCCCACGCGACAGCTATGGGACGCAGCCATGTGTCCTAGGAGTTGCAGGAAGTGCCTTGCTGGCCGAGAGACCCGCATGGTGAAGGAAGATGCCAGGGCAATGAGTCTGTCCACTCTCGGAGGGGAGATATGCCCTGGCAGACTTTGTGTTCAACTCTGCACCTATGAAAGTTAGTACCTGAACTGGTTCGAGAACTGACTTTGGAAGATTCAACAGGAATCCCAGAGGTGAGAAGCTGCTGGGTGACCAACAAGTGAGATTTTCGTGATCTGGAGACTGACCCACTATGAGCCAGTGCGTCCAGGTAGGAAAAAACAGCCACCCTTGCCTTCTCAGATGAGCCACTATCACAGCCAGACATTTTGTGAAAACCCTTGGGGCAGAGGTAGGCCGAGGGCATTGCTCTGAACTGATAGTGGCCAGAAGGTAGTTCGAACCTGAGGTACTTTCTGTGAGAAGGCCTGATCAAGAAATGAAAATAGGCGTCCTTGAGGTCAGGGAAGCTAGCCAGTCTCCTGGTCTCAGGAGGGCAAAATCATTGCCAGAGTTAACATTTTGAACTTTGGTTTCAGAAGATGCTTGTTCAGGAACCTTAAATCTAAGATGGGCGCCATTCTCCTGTCTTTTTGGGGTAAGGAAATACCTTGAATAAAGACCCTTGCCCTGATGGCAAGGAACCCTCTCTAGCTTTGCATCCCAGCAGAGAAGAAACCTCTGTTTCAAAGCAAGGGCTTCAAAGGATTCAGAGTGGAAATGTCTGGCCCTCATCTTTGGGAACTGTTTGAAACTGAGGACCAGACCTGCTACCACCTCCAGAACCCACTTGTCCCAAGTTAGGGACAACCAGTTCTGGCTGAAATAGCCAACCTGCCCCCACCGGTACAGGAGATTCGGCCCTGGGCACCCCATCAGGGTGCCTGCTTGCAGCTGTTTTGGCTGGGAAGAAGGGACGGTCTGCCAGACCCCGTCTGCCCCTGCCTCTGAAGAAACCCCTCTGAACAAAGGCTGAAGAGGCTTGAGCTTGAAAAAGGGCCTGTGGTAAGGCCTACCCCTACCCTGGGGGCATGCCTTTGGGGGCATGCCTCTCTTTAGCTTGGCACTTTTGTAGGTAGTTCTGTATTCATCCATTTTTTCATGTAATCTTCTGTCTGATCACCAAACAGAGTTACCTACTACAGGAAATCCATAGCTTTGCCTGAGTGTCTTGGGACAAATTAGTGCATCTGAGCCATGCCAACCTACGGAGAGCTACAGAAGTGGCCATGACCCTAGAAGAAACATCATTAACATCAACAGCAGTATGAAATTGAACTTTAGAGGCCTCAATGCCATCAGCAGCCACCTGTTCCAACTCACTAGCCAGCTGACCCTGGGCCTGCTTGGCTAACTGCAAAATAGTGTCCCATCTAGACTTCTGATATCTAGCCACATAAGCCATGTAATTAGCCTGCCTGAGTCCAAAAGAAGCTGCCATATATTGCTTTTTTGCCATGGTATCAATCTTCCTGGAATCTTTGTCAGGGGGATGTGATGCCAAGGGAATATTAGCCTTGTCGCAGGCTGCAGCATGAACAACACCTACATGACTACACTGCTCAGTGAGGAAGTCTGTATCTGGGCCTGATAAAGTATACCTTCTGTCCATTTTTTTGTCTACAGGAGGGACAGAATGAGGATTTTTTAAAATCTTTGTTGTTTGCTTCCTAAATGATTTATGCAAAGGAATAGACAACCTTCTAGACTCTGGAATATCCATCATTTCAACAAAATCAGGCTCCTCTTGCTCATCCACAGCCTCCTCTAAAGGGAGCTGGAGGGTTTCTACCACCTTTTATAAAACACAAAATGAGAGGGGACTCAGACAACAGAGGGGAGACTCTAAGGGTCTGTCTGGAGAAATGCCGGTTCAATGGGCACGTCCAGACCTTCCCAGTCACAAATGCACTGATCAAATTCTCCTCCTCCCCTCCTGTGGTTCATAAAACTCCTCAATAACATAATCTTGAACCACTGGACCTGGAGAGCCACCCCTCTGCCACTTGTGGAGGGCTGTCCAAGTCCCTGCGACAAAGACTGAACAATCTGTATGGCTTTTGCTATTTCTGCAACAGTTGGAGAAACTATCTTAGACTCCGAACCTGCTGATTTCTTTGTCTTTTTGCTGGTGCTGGTTCCTCTGAACCAGCCTTTCTCTTGCCGAGGAAGTAATGCCCTGGTCAGAGGCACTCCCTCTGGTCCAGTGGGTACTGGACGGGCTGGCCATCGGATCAGCGGACTTTTGGCCTCTGTTCCTGAGCCGGCCCAATCTCTTCTCCAGGGTGGCTGCAGGGAAATTTTTTACATATCTGGGCAGTCTGAAGGAGGTGGTCAGCCCCAGACAATAAACACCAAGTGGTGTGTGGGTCAGCCTTGACAAGGCTTCCCCACAAACATCACAGTGTTGAAACCCGATAGGCCGGTTTTCTTTTGGGTTTCTCAGACATAGTGCCAACCTAACCAAAACTTGCCCTTTTTTCAGGCGTGCAGACAAGACACCCTTATCGGTTCCTAACCGTGTCACGGTATTGGAAAAACCCTATTAAAAAACGAGGGTTTTTTAGAACCCGATAAGAACCGAGGCACCACGCCTAAAAATTCATCAAAATACTAAGAAACGATCGGTTCAGACTGAACCGATAATTATTCCACACAGACTAAATTTTCGTTTTACTACGGTTACCAGATAGAGCTTAGCTGAAACGCGGTAATTTGAGACTTTTGCGGTTTTCTGAACCGAAGGAACGACGAAAACAGCGTGGTGAACCGGGCTGAGGAGCTGATCTCGGAGTGACTGTTCAGTGAAAGCGGAGTAAAATCTGGCAGTTTGACTTAAACTGCACAGATGGAGCTTTGAACAGCGCCACGCTGCGAACTCCAGACTTTCTGGAGTTAACCTTCTCTCCAGGGCAGTTCAGAGGCTGAGGCTGACTGCTATAGTCCTAATTACAGCAAGACTTCATGGTGTTTGAATAGCGAGATATGTAATGAAATGCCTCTACAATACCCATCATTGTAATTTACTTCAAGATCTTGGTTGGGATTCTCTTGCAACTCGCCGGAAAAAACTTGTAGGGTATAAAGCCTTTAGTGAATATGGAGGGAAGTCTAAACATGGTGCGATATCTCTTGGTGTCTCTATTTCTGATAGATATAACCCGAGGCATTTAAAACATAGATGTCAAAAGGTTCCTTTACAATTAAATATCTATAGTAAAATGCAACGACATTTCTATTTACCGAAAATATGGAATGAAACAGATCCAGATATTAGAACTACTGATAGTCTCAACAAATTTAAGTACTCTCTGAATATTATTTGGAGAGACAGATGTGTTTGTTATGGTGTTTTTCTAGACTAAATAAACTCTTTTTTTCTTACTTTTTTCTCCTCCCCTCCTTCTTTTTGTTTTTCTTTCGTTTTTCATTTCTTTCGTTTCCTTTTTTGTTCTTGATGTTTGTTCCAATATGGTAATATTGAAAACGAAAATAACTTCCTGTATGTTTAGACATCCAATCCTTCGATTTATTTGGAAAAAATACATACTTAAAGTATGATATAATAGTTGAATTCTCTGATACATTGTGTATCTATGTATGTCATTTGTAATGTGTGTAATGAAACTGTTTGTTATACGTGTAAGATTTGTCCTTGCGATATATTATTACACAATGTTTTGTTCTTTGAAACTGCATTTTTAAAACAGGACAACTTTGATAAACAGGGCCTTTGGTCCTAAAAGTTATTATCCTGCCAAGAAAAAAAAGTTTTTATCTATCAGAGGCCAGGAAAGTCATGGTCGGGGTCCCGCAAGGGTCCATACTGGGCCCCTTCCTGTTTAGCCTCTTCGTAAATGACCTCCCAACTTCGTGCACCTCTGCCAAAGTCTTGCTCTATGCAGATGACACGGTGCTATTCCAGGCTCCTGACAAGACACGCTGACCAGGAACCTACACTGCAAGTTCAACCTGCTACAGGAATGGTTTAACACCAGCTTCCTAGTACTCAATAGTAAAAAGACTAAGACAACGCTCTGTACCAGTCACCAGAAGAGGAAATCCACTACACCATTTAAAATAGCACTCAATACGGACTCCACCCTCGAACAGGTTCACTTTTTCCGGCACCTGGGGGTCACAATTGATGAGTTCCTCTCTTTCGACGAACACTTAAATAATACCACTAAGGCTGCAAACAGGAAGCTGGGCACACTCTACAGACTCCATTTCTGTCTCACCCCTGAAGCCAGGCTCCAGGTGGACAATGGCAGAATCCTGGACTATGGAAACGTGGTTTATGGTGCTGCCACAGAACCTAGCCTACATAAAGTCCACCTTACCCTCAATAAAGCATGCAGATTTGTCCTAGATGCGGATCGCATCACACACACCTACGAGCTCTACATAAGGACAAAGTGGCTCCCCTTCCGGGATAGAATAAAGCTCCAGACCTGCTTACTAGGAAAGAAGGCCCTACTGGGACTGGCACCTGTCTCCCTGCAGGCGTTATTCAGACCTGCCCCAGGTGAGCATGCCACAAGAAGCGTCTCTAGGCATGCTTTAGCTGTTCCTTTCAGGAAATCAGCCATGGGAAGATGTGCCTTCATGGTAAGGGCTCCCACCTGGCTAAACAAGCTTCCAAACATAATCACCAGCCTTCAACGCCTACGGCGGTTCAAATCTGAATTTCACAAGTCCATCTCTCCTCCAGTCCGCTGCCTGTGTCAAATGTAATCCCAACTTCCAGCCCTCCACTCAACTGCCCACTTGCTCTAGCCAGGTTGCACCTACTCCCCTCCCCCCACTTGTCCTTTGTCCAGTACCCCCTCACTACCTCCCCCCCACCTGCCCTCTGTCCATTTCACCCACATTACCTACTGCAAGGCCCTCTACTTCCTCTGCCCCCTACTCCTCCCCTCCACCTGCCCTCTGTCCAGTACACCCGCACTACCTCTAGCCCATTTTCCTGACCTCTCCCTCCCCCCCACTTGCCAAACCCCAACTTGTCTCTGCACTTAACTTCTCTCAGATGGCTGCACATTGCTTAATCTGATTCAATGTCAGTTGGCATTCATCTGTATCCCCCTCCCCTGGGTCGTGCCTGAAAATAGGCAGGATTTGTCTAGGGCACTTACTCGGTCAACAAAAACTAAATAAAATAAAATAAATTGCGTACCTCCACTGGGAAACTGACAATGCTACCAACTGCTTCATTCATGTCTTGGCTTGTGTAAACTGTAAATGTATTTGCTACCCCTTCCTACGTAAATTCTATGTTAGCAGTACAACCCCAGTGTCAATTTGTCTGCTGTAATTATGCTGTTGCAACAGAATGCATCTCCTTAAGTGTTGATGAGGATCCTTTGTAAACGAGCTTAGCTCAAAGGTTTGTAATTCCAAGTTCCCAATATATAAATAAAAATAAAAAAAGGGGTCGCTGTGGAGTCAGGAGATTCAGTTCAGTAGAGAGAGAGTAATGTTATCATGGAAGTCGGTGGTTGCTCTGGTTTCCACCTCATCCAACAGGGGACGCTATGGAGTAAGGCAAAGGTCAGCACAGTATGGAGAGGGTAGTGTTACCAGTGGACCATGGTAGCTGCTCTAACTCCACTTCATCTAGAAGGGGTTGCTAAGGAGTAAGGAGAGTGTCAGCTTAGAACAGAGAGGGCTGCATAATCTGGGGAAGCAGACAGCTACTCCGGCTTCACCGTGGAGTCAAGCGAGGTCAGCTCAGTACAGAGAGGGTGGTGTTATCAGGAGAAGCCAGTAGCTGCTCTGGGTTTCACCTTATCCAACAGGAGTTCCTGTGAAGTAAAGAGAGGGCAGTGTTTCTAAGTTAAGCCTGTAGCTGCTCTGGCTTCCACCTCATCGATCAGGGGTCGCTTTGAAGTAAGGCAACGGTCAGCTCAGAAAAGAGAGGGTGGTGCTATCAGGAGAAGCTGGTAGCTGCTCTTGCTCCTCCTCTTCAATCAGAGGTCACTGTAGATAGGGCAAGCATAAGCTCAGAACGGAGTGGCTAGTGTTATCAGGAAAAGATGGTAGCTACTCGGGATCCACCATATCCGACAGGAGCTGCTGTGGAGTCAGACAAGGGTCAGGTCAGCACAGAGATGGTAGTGTTCTCAGGGGACGCTGGTAGCTGCTCTGGCCCCTCCTCACTAATCAGGAGTTACTGTGGAGTTAGACAAAGCTACCTTCTGAGGGATGAAGGTACTTAAAACTATGGAAGCCTGAAGTAGCTCCGGCTCAACCTCATAAAACAGGGATCACTGTTGAGTGAGATGAAGGTATGTACCATCAGTAGGATGTTGGTACAGATAATTGGGGAAGCCTTTAGCAGCTCAAGCCCCACCTCATCCCAATAAGTCACTGCAGGGAGACGGAAGCAAGAAAATGTGGACTGAATGAAAGAGGGGATTTCCCAACACAAGTACCAAATGTGTAATGCATCTGTCTCACCATTCTGTCTGTCTGAGCAGAGTAAATTCGATCCAGGATTGTCTGGATTGTGTCCAGCTTCAAGTGAAATCCATCAATTTGTTTGTCAGCTCGTTTCTTCGCCTTCAGACTCTTCAAGGCCTGCAACACAAAATAAAAATAAAAAAAAACACATGACACCTCGCTGTATGGATGAGAACACTTTTTCCATTTACTGTAGTTTACAATTTGTTTGTTCTGGATAGCCCAACTGAGATGCAACATCTAGTATTCCAGGGTTCTGGGGGGGGGGGGGCTTGCATCTACTCTACAATACAGCTGGGGGGCACGCAGACACAAGCTGACAAGCTCAAGATCACCCAGTGAGCTCATGGCAGTGGTCGGAATCAAACCTAGGATTTCCTGTTTTATGCTCTCAGTACTCTAACCACTAGCCTATGCTGCTTTCGAAGGTAATGTCTGAATATGTGGTACTAATGATTTGTGTTCTGGTTATTCTGGTGGTCTGTAGCACTGTCAGAAGGGTCTGAGACAAAGGTATTCTGGTGGCCCCTAACCCCATTGGTGCCTGGCAGAGTTATTTTGGTGTTAAACATGACACTGAAAGGGGCCTGGCTGTGTTTTCTAAAGGATCAGATCATAGTCATAGGGGTCTGGCAGTGTTATTCTGGAGGTTCAGATCAGTCGTAGGAGCCTGGCACGATTATTCTGGAGGTTCAGATCACAGTCATAGAGGACTGGCAGTGTTGTCTGGACATTCAGATCACATCTCAGGGATGTGGCAGTGTTATTCTGGAGGTGTGGATCACACTCGGAGGAGCCTTGCAGTGTTATTCTGTAGGCCTGGTTATTACTTGGTGGGGCCTGGTAGGGTTACTCTTGTGGTCTGGTTCTCACTTGAAGGGGCTTGCTAGTGCTTTTTCTGGAGGTTCAGATCACACTCAGGAGAGGCATGGCACTGTTATTCTGGAGCCCTGGCTCGCACTTGGTGGATCCTGGTAGTGTTATTCTGAAGGTAGTGAACATACTTGGTTGGTCTAAACGTAAGTAAGCAATGTGAGAAGGCAGTAAGGAAGGCTGGGGGGGATACTGAGAGTGTGATCTGGCACCCTAGAACAACAGCGCAGGAACAGAATGTGATCTGGAGCTCAAGTAGAACACTGCCGGGTCCCAGCAGTGTGATCCGGGGCTCCAGAATAACAGTGCCAGGTACAAAGTGTGATCTGGCACACCAAGATAACAGTGCTAGGTAGAGAGTGTGATCCAGGGCTCCGGATTCCCTCCGACAGCTCCCAATGAGTGGATTTCTGTGGCTGCAGAATAGGCAAGGCAGTTTTTATTTAAAAAGACACCCAATTCCGGAGGTTCTGGGTGCCATACAAATAAAATAGACAGTAAACATAACCAAAAACTCAGAATAAATATCAATAAACATTAAATTCCATAAATTATAAAATAAAATTAATCTGCCTAAAGAAGTTTAAAAACACGGAGGCCGGGAACTGAGATCAAAACCTCAGTATATTGATCTTGCTTAAAAGACTAAGTCGGGGAAAGACTGGGCGAATAGGAGGGCCTTGAATGCCTCCAAAGATGGGGCCTCCCTAACCCAGAGGGGTAGCGAATTCCACAGGACGGGGCCAGTGACACTAAAAGCCCGGTCAACGGCCATTTTTTTTTTTTTGTGTGTGTTATGTGTTTATCTGCCCTGCAACTCCCCTACCATTCCTTCAGGCCAACAGCCAAGGACACTCACCTCTCACTCAGTTCCGCCGCGACTCGACCCCACATTACAGCCACTACACGGTACCCCGCCATAACCCTTTGCACCGGGTGGGTCCTCCTCTTCCGAGGAGAAATGACATATTGGCCTAGGCACTGGATCTGGGTGCTGTTGTGATTGGGTCGGCTGCCACGGATCCTGAGGGGGCACTGGTCTGGGCGTCCGATTTTCTTCAATCACGCTGCCTCTGAGCTTCCCTGGTCTCCACCAGGGGCCGCTGCAGAACGACGCCAGTCCCCAACCCACCCCAGGAGAGGAGAGCAGTCCTCCGGACTCTCAATCCTACTCCTTCCCTACCGACACTCCGGCGCCTGACTCTTGTTCCCAAACCCGGGTTGCCGATGTGGTGTGACATAAGGCGCACGCGCCTCAGCCCTCTGCACCACCAGGCTGGCAACGGCCATTTTTAACCTCGTCCTGGGAACCATCAGGAGGCCCCTACGGGAGGACTGGAGGGGACGGACCGAGACAGCAGGTGCAAGAAGGTCCATCAGGTAACCAGGACCCAGGAAAAGTTTACAGAATTTTGTTTTGCTAATCTAAAAGATGCCCCCCCTCCATTTTGTTTCTAATGCTGTGCAGGAGACACTCTTATGGCTATAGGCGGTCCTCATGCTTAACCAAATCATCAACTAGTATGTCATGAATTTTCTGTGCTTGTGTCCGCTCAGTCTTTGTTACAGAGGAGACTTGATATACTTTTTATATTTCTGCCCCCGCCTTTGTCGTTGTGCCTTAACTTCATCTCATCCCCCACACACACACACCTGCTGAAATCATAATTATCTGTGCATAACATAATAATCTATTGTGGGAAAGATTTTTTCCTAATCAAGGCTGTATACTCCTTCTCCGACCAGCCTCATTTTGTTCCACTCTGGCCACCCCCATCACCCACCTTCTCCAGGGCTTACTTCTCGTCTGGTGAATCCCCCACAGATGCTCCTCAATGGCAGGACCAGCCAGGCCCCACCAGAGCACAATCCAGATAGCATGGAGAAACCTGGTCTGTGGAGAGGGGTCTTCGGTTGTCCAGAGCACCATTCTACACAGTCATGGCTTTTACATTAATTTTTCTCCCCCTAGGGCCACAGACCATGTCATGATGCACCGCCCATGCGTGTGGAGGTATGTACGGACATATCAGCATCTAAATGCCGGCCTTCACCTGCAGAGACTGCTGTGTATCCACTCAGCTTGTGCAAGGTGGCATGCAAGCAGAGATGCATGTAAATGTCCTCAGTAATAAAGAATGATCAGAGCCAGAGAAAACTAATGAAATATAAGCAGAATTGTGAATAAATACAAGTTAATAGGGCATCTGTACAGAGTCTCTTATGGTATAAAAGACTCTGAGCATGAGGTTTGGGCAAGGGCCATGAAGTCGAGTGGTTCTGGCTGCCTAAACTTCATGAGAGAAGTCTCCTACATCATAAGAAACACCTGGGTGACCCTTTAATTGACTTTTAATCACTGGAGTTAGCTAGAGTGATTTATAGTAAGTGTTAATTTTTTTTTTTTTATTTCAAAAGTTAAACGATGCTGCTCTCTCCCTGGCTGTGAATTAGAATGCTCCCCTCCTGATGTTCCTTCAAGAGAGGCCACTGTAGGCAGGATAAGAGGAACAGGAACAGTGGCTCTGTGTCCCGATTGGCTGAAATCAAGTAAAGGATTTCTAATATTTTAGAAAGTTGTCCTGGATACTGGAAAAATGCTTTAACCTAGAAATAAACATATCTCATGCTACTGTCCTTTACAGCACCAGCTTTGACCTCACTAACTAGGACACCACAACTTACCAAGAAAGGAGACACACCCGACTATAGACGTAGCTGGCTGTGTTCCATGTGTGTTCCACAACTAAGTGGGACTCCTTGGGCTTATTCCTGCATCTGACGTTGAGTTGCGAAGTGTCTAGGGTGTGCTGTGGGAACAGTGGGCCAGGCTCTAGGGGGATGGAGAGCACCGCTGATTTCAACATCTCCTTTAGTAAGCTGTGACAATAGCACCAACGTCATGGGGGGACCATGCAATCTCAGTCCCACCCCCACCAAAGGTCAGGTGTGGCCGAGAAAAACAGAACATAGAAAAAGTGGACTGTTGCAGCCACATGAAATCCCCAACTGCTGACATCCCAAAGGTCCTTCTGTCACTCTAAAGGACCCCCGGCCCCTTGTTCCCAATGCTGAATCTGTGTGAAAGAGGTAGTGGACCTGTTGCCTGGGGAAGCACTAGGTCTGGTGGGGCAGTGATGTGACAGGGTCAGACTGGTGGGCTAAGGAAAAGCAGAGAAAAGAGATGATTAAAAAAAACAAGGGGCACTCATTCTACTATCTGATTGGTCACTTGTGATGTCTATCAGGGAGTTCATAAAAGTAGCACTAGCCATGTCGGCCTCCAGTTAAAGTGTTGCTCTACACATCAAAGCTTGCAGCAAGTGGCAGAAAATCTGCAGGTTGCTAAAAGCAAAACTGGGGAAGTCATTCAGAAATGCAAAGTGAAAACAGAATTGTTCTTCGGTTTGCTTTTTTAGGGTTACATGCCAACTCTTTATGACAGTTCATCTGTTTGTACCTACCAGCTGCTTTTTCCCACTCTGCACATGACTTCTGGCCTCTTCCTTACACCTGAAATGAAAGAAAGTCAATAAGCAGCCAAACTTACAGCGACAGTTCAAGTTACACAGTTGGTAGTTATAATAAAACGATTTATTTTTATACAGAAAATAAGGGTATTAGGATACAAGTCATCCTGTTCATGTAGCAGGTGTCTCAGTATTCTAATGCATTGAGGTACACTGGAATATGGCCAGGTGATGGCTCAGTTTTATCGGCCCCTGATGAAGAGGATCATAATCCTCGAAGCACAGGGGCTCGGTTTTCCATGCTGGAGCAAACGGTATTGTACAAGTTTTAATATGAGGATGAATTAAACCAACATTTTTTTCGGCATGAACTGCCCAAGTGCCTGTCTCTTTGTTCTGGTGCAGTTTTCTTTACAGAACACCCAATGACCTCCTAGAACATGAACCCAATTCTGTGACAGGCTCCGTTCCACTGGTTACTGGTTCGTTTCTACTCCCAAGGCCAAGTACAGGAAGCGTGACCAGTGCTTGACCTCAGGAGTACAACGGGACCAGGAGCTTTATAAAGCTCAATAAAAAATTTGCTATGACTGAATTTCCTGCAGCTTGCATCTGTGGCAAACGTCTGTCATGAGTGATTCTGGGATGTTCCGCAGCAGCAAAAAATCTAACATGCTGGGGTTAGAGGACAGCAAGATCGATCAGATACTTTTAATATTATGATGGCTGCAAAGTAAGGAAACATTTTTTTATTTTTTAGAAACAAATTCTGCTAATTGGGGCAGCTCCACACATAGGTTTGGAGCTGTACACATGACAGTCCCCCTTTAATATTTGGCATTCAGATCAAAACAAAACTCTAATGTTAGTATTCTGTCCACAAATCTGGTACATTGCTGGTGGTTAACACAACCTTACTGCACTCTTGTGCACACTGGAAAATATGTAACTTTTTCTTAAATGCCAGCATTCAGGATGAAAATTAGCAGTGTGCTCACAATAGGCAGTACAGGTTGCGTCTATCATGCCTAACAAGTGGGTAGATGATTCCCTTGCTGAAGGCATGCAGGAGACTGCTAAAAGCAAACGCATCCCACCTGATGTCGTTTTGCAGCTGCTGTAGCCGATTCCCCATTGCATGTCCTGCCTTGCAGATTGTAGGTCAGGAACTGAGCTACTGCAGCTCCAGTAAATGAAGCATTTTGTTAAAGTTTTTTTATTTTATCCTCTGCTTTCTTCTCCTCTCTGCTGTCTCTCAGTCTAATTAAATGCCCTATTCTGACTGCAGTTAGATCCTCTAGACTGCATACTGTATTAGATCTGGCAGGATGGTGTGAAGCAGGGTACTGTTAAGTGGTAAGGCAGATAATGCACAACAGGGTGAGCAGTTGTACTCCAATACAGGCACACCTCTGATGAGTTGTAAGGCACAAGGTGTACCCAAGAGCCATCAGTCAGCTGCAAAGTGTGTATACTGGACTATGACTGCACATCCCAGAGTGTGGTATTCCTCTTATAAAATGGGCACGACTTATAGCAGATGTCATATTCTAATTTAAAAAAAAAAAAAAAAAAAAATTGGAAGTTTGCTCTTTATTACTTGGTTAACACACTTTTAAAAGTACACCCCCAGGATCTGGGGCTCGTCCTCCACTGCTGAGCTTTACTTCTCTGTGTAGTCCCTTGTGAAGCTCATCTCCCCTATTCCAAGCCCCCTAGGGTACCTCAAATTGTCATATTTACTCCACTACTTACCAGTAAAAGTAGATCTTCGAGAGAATCTTCACCACATACACACTAGACTGTAGGCCACCGGAATCCAAATCCTGCCGAAGACTTTTCAGAGCTGTGGACATCCACGCTGCCATGCTGCCGGCACTTGACACTGCATGCATCAACGCTGTTTACATGACATAGTTGGCCCCATCCTCTTCAGTTTTCACCTCCAGTTCGGTAACCAATGGAATCTGTGGAAACTCCAAATATGGGGTCCTATCTCACCATCAAAGTGCTTCTCCAGTCTATTTTTGCACTTTTGGTTCTGCGTCTGGGCATGCAGTGTTGCTCCTCTGAGGTCGAAGTTGCCATCTGCTTGCTGCTTCTCAGCAGTTTATGCTGCTGAACCTGCAGCCAGTGATGAACAGGCCACTTTTACATCACTGTCCATGCCGCAGTTAAGATTGGTGGAGCACCAGCCATAATCAGAAATATCTGCTCTACCAAGGCTTCAGGAAAGTCACCAGGATGAGCAAGGAGAGGCTCTGGCTGCTATTCTCAAGCGGCGATAATGGGACAGCCACACAGTTCCTGGTAAAAAATCCTGCGCTACACCTTGGGCTTCAGGTGGTGGCCTTAATGTAGAAGTATCATGCCTTTATGGGAATGAATTTGGGTTTGAGGTCATATTCGACCTCGGTGGAAACTCAATGCCGGTCTCTTTGACTTCATTCTTGGTCTTCACCAGTGAAACAAGTAGCCCGATCCAGTGCCAGTCAGCCAAAACACAGGGCCCTAGTTTGGGAGGCCAGTCTCAACACCAAGCATGATAGATGCTGATGCCAATCGTGGCCTCTGTGCTGTCAGTAGTTCAGGACACTTTGCCATGGTCTACAACATCTTCAGTTTCTGCTTAGTCGACGTCTGTAACCTTGTTGTCTACCATGTGACTGGGTCACCTGATGCCAATCCCATACAAGCTGTACTATGGACTGCATTTTCAGAAAGGATGGTGAATCTTTTGTCATCAATGCCGATACAGTTGCCTCCAGCCTTGGAGGCCAGGACACCACTGCCCACACCGCCAGTGGAGGCAGTGGTTTCCATATAGGCAGTCAATACTGCTGTGTCTGCTCCTATAGTGGCTTCAGTTTCTGTGTGTCCTGAATAACCTCTGGTTCCACTTCCTGAGGATGAGAAAGAGTACAATCTTGACTATGGAACAGAACTTTTTGATGAACAAGAAGTATATTCCATGAGACCATCCTCAGGGTCCATTGTTTTTTCCTGACAGAACAGACAACAGTGTATTGAAAAACAGTGTACTGCAAGCAAACCCCATTTTTCCAGACCAGGAACAGATCTATTCAGGAGACCTTAGCAGGGGATAAAGGGGACTCTTCGAAGAAGAAGAATCTCTGACTTTCTGGAGGTCCCCTTGGCCTCCTCAGTTCTGATGCCTCCAGTCTTCCCAGCACTGCAGGATACTACTATGGCAGCTTAAAACAGGATCAAGCATTCTGCCTGCTGTACCTAGAAAGGTTAGGGCAAGAACTAATATAATACGCAGCAAGAAACAGACTCTATGGTGATCATGGCAGCTCATAAGTCTAAGGATGCCCCCAGCATACGAGTTCTAGACTTTCATACGTAAAAGTATATCGTCAATAAATCCCGTCCACAATATAATCTTGTTCTGGTACTTCTTGTTCCAAGGGTTATATATGGCCCCATCCTCCCACCAACCCATAAAATGGCTGAAGTAAGAAGGGACCATCGACAAACCCACAGTGGTGCCCCTCACCTGTAGATAATAATCATGGTCAAACATGATAAAATTACTATTCAAAATCAATTCAGTAGCCTGAATAATGAAGTGAACTGGGAGAAAAAGATTACTTTTTAATAGTTTGTATAGTTCACTGTGGTGTTGCACATTTGCTGCTGGGGACAATGTTTCTGCTCCAGAGACTGGGATGCGAGACATGGGTTTAGTGCTTTTGTAGTGCATACAGGTGTCATCCGAAATACAAATAAATAAATACTGAATCATTTAATGATGGCGTCTCCATCCGTCCTCAAGATACGAGTTAAAAGTGGGATGTTATGACCCCACTGGGTCTCTTGCTGATATCATAAAATCTTTTCTTTTCATCTACGTCATCATTGGACCAAAGTGGCTATTTAAACCTGACCACACATTACACCAGCCATGCCCCGTAAGGAAGAAGGTACACCCTCGAGGCAGGGGCTTCATGCAGGTTGGCAAGTCCCAGGTACATCCGCTCCACTTTGTATATATGTTTTTGCACATTTTACAGTGGATGCACATATGTATATTTCAATAAAGTGTTATCAGTCCAATTACAGACAGGAGTGCCAGCTTCTGTGTTCATATGGTTAGTTGCTTTTACTCGGCACCCAGCTCAACATGCAAAGCTGCCTACTCGCTGTATTTGTGGCTTCTATTTCAGATCCCTTCTGGCAATGAAACAGACACAGGGTCAGCCCATCCTGGACCTTCATGCCCAGAATGATCAAATTGCATACAAGAAGTTCCCACATAATCTTCCTTCTCTCATCTCAGGAAGACTAGGGATGTGATCTCTGGACAGGCAGGATGTGTAACTGCACATACTATTTTGCAGCCGTGACAGGCATTTTGTTGCATTTTTGCTTGGATGGCTGCCCTTTGACTTATAATCAGCGTCATATATTTTCACTGAAAGCTCTTCAGAGGTAGTGGCATTCTTACATAGGCAAACACTGCATGTTTACACCCTTACTTGAACGACCGGCTCCAAGTCACCTGCAAAAAGTACAGTTACACAAGAACAAACCGTGACAGTAGATCTTCGAGAGAGGCTCTTGCAGTAGATATTCACATATAGGACTGATCAGACAGGCATCAGGACCCCACGGAAAAATTTCTAGTTAGCAGTCTCTGGCGGTGGACCGCCCTCACATCAGGTGACCGGCGTCATACGATGTCAATATAATGGGGCAGTCCCTCACGCCCGTCTTCCAGTTCTTTCCTGCCAAGGGCCAAAAGAGGCAAGATGAGAGAGAAGAGGATATTTCCCCCCATGGAAATGGAGCCAAAAAAGCTTAGGGGGATGGAGGGCGGGAAGGCAATACCTACTGCAAGAGCATCTCTCGAAGATCTACTGTTATGGTAAGTTCTTACGTAACTATACCATCTTATTTTGAGATGGCTCATGCAGTAGATATTCACATACAGGACTGAGTACCAAGCAGTCTGGAACAAGGAAAACCACTCAGGATGACGATTGTCATCCATAGCATGGGACCTCAGGCTGAAAAGGGTCTCATGAAAGGAGAACTTGTAGTACAGCCAACCTGAAACCTGCTCTACGATGAGAGGCAATGTCCAAACTGTAGTGTTTCGTAAAGGTATGGACAGAGGTCCAAGCTGCGGTTGCCAGATGTCTGCCACTGACATGTTCTTGAAACAAGCCGCAGAGGCAGCTACTCCTCTGGTGGAGTGACCTCTGACTTGACGCTGCAGGGTCTTGTTGTACTTGTCGAACAGAAAAAGATACGATGAGCCAACCATTTTGATAGGCATTGCTTAGAAACAGCATTGCCTTCTCTTCTGTGAACAAAAGAGACAAAAAACTGATCAGTTTTCCTGAGATCCTTAGTCCGAGTGGTGTTGTATCTCAGTATTCTGTGAACATCCAAAGTATGCAAGAGGTACTCCCCGTGATTGAAGTGCTTTGTAAAGAAAGCAGGTAGCTCAATGGATTGATTCAGCGTAGATTCAGCCACCACCTTAGGGAGAAACTTAGGGTTGGTGCGTAGAGCCACATATTCCTTGTGGAAAATCAAGTATAGGATTTTGCACATCAAGGCCTGAAGCTCGGAAATGTGCCGAGCAGAAGTAATGGACACTAGGAAGAGTGTCTTCCAAGAAAGGAACTTTAAATCTGCTGTAGCTGCCGGCTCAAAGGGAGGCAGGGTAAGCTTCTCCAGAATGAAATTCAAGTCCCAAGGAGGGGCAGGAATGTGGATGGGGGGTCTCAAATGGAGAACCCCTCTGAGGAAGGTCTTGGAGACTTCCAAATGAGCAAAAGTCCTGTCCCCGAAAGGACTACGATAGGCTGAAATAGCGGCCATGTGAACCTTTAATGAGGAATGGCTGAGACCCAGATCGAAGAGGTGACGCATGTAGTCCAGGACTTTATTGGCTGGGCATTACAAAGGTTCGAAGTCTTTCGAGCTAGCCCAAACAGAAAATCGTTTCCACTTCAGGGTGTAGGTGGACCTGGTGGAAGGCTTTCTGGCCTCTACCAATATGTCCACTACGAGTGGAGAAACTCCCGAGGCAGGCTTTTGCTACATCTGCAGGAGCCACGCATGTAAATGAAGGGATTTGAGACCTGGATGAACAAGGGTCCTCTGATCCTGGGTCAACAATTATTGCGACAGAGGAAGAGGAAGTGAAGGTTCCTCTGAAAATTGTTGCAGAAAAGAGAACCAAACTTGCCTGGACCAGGAGGGAGCGATGAGAATCATTCAAGCTCCCTCCGATCTGAATTTGTTCAGAACCCACGGAATTAAGGGAATGGGAGGGAAGGCATAAACGAATCTGTCCCTCCAAGCGAGAGAGAGAGAGAGAGAGAGCGTCCCGCCAAAAAAGTCTTGCACTGGAGCAAGCGAGCAGAAGGCAGCAAGTTTTGCATTTTGGGAAGAAGTGAAGAGGTCTATCTGAGGTGTTCCCCTTCACTGAAAGATGTCATTTACGACTTCCTGATCCAACTCCCATTCATGGGACCTGGCTGAGTTGGTCCGCCAATGTGTTTTCCACTCTCGGGACGTGAACCACCGTCAACTGAAGGTGATGCTGGGTTGCCCAAAGCCAGACTCTCATCGCTTCCCAGCACAGAGGGCATGAACGTGTTCCTCCCTGCTTGTTGAGATACTAGGCTACGTACATGTTATCCGACTGTATGAGGAGATGACCGGGGAGGATAAGGGAGTGTAGAGCCTGAAGGGCATAAAAGGACTGCTCTCAGTTCGAGCACATTTATGTGCAGATTTTGTTCAAACTTGGACCAGCTACCCTGAGTCCTGCGAGACCCTACATAGGCACCCCAGCCTTCTCCTGACACATCTGTCGTCAACGTCTGAGAGGGGGGGTTCGATGTTGAAGTGAACTCCGAGGCATAGGTTCTCCTGAACCATCCACCAATGCAAGTCCCTGATCATGAGATCAGAAACTAGTACCTCTTGGTCTAGATTGTCCATGGTCTGGTCCCATTGCGTCCGAAGCTTCCACTGAGAGATCCTCATATGGAGCGAAGCGAGTGGGACTGTCAGAATGGCAGCCGCCATTAGCCCGAGGAGGCGGAGGACTGAACTGGCTCCAATCCTCCCTCGATTGGACAGAAGACGGGCCCGAGTCTGAAGAGCATCTACCCTGTCTGGAGGCAAAAAGGCTTTGCCGATGATCGTGTCCACAATCGCCCCTATAAACTGGAGACATTGGCAAGGAATCAAATGGGACTTGGCCTGGTTGATGGTGATGGTGATACCCAGGCTGGTGAAAATCTGCAGGGTAAAGGAAAGTGAGTGCATGAGTTCCTCCCTGGACAGGGCTGCCAGGAGCCAATCGTCCAAGTACAGGAATACCTGAACTCCCTTGGGTACGCAGGTGGGCTGCTACCACAGACAGGCATTTGGTAACTACTCCGGGGGGGGGGGCAGAAAAGACCAGATGGGACGGCCTTGAATTGGTAGTGGTCCCCCTGAAAGCAAAAAAAAAAAAAGGAATTTGTGGTGGGAAGAGCACAGAGTGCATAGCTACTGCCCCTGCCGAAGAAGTGGTAGAAGACTCTGCAAAGAGAGCATTCTGAAGCGTCTGTACTCCTTGAACATGTTTAAGGAGCTGAGGTCTAG
This sequence comes from Neoceratodus forsteri, assembly GCA_016271365.2. Classification (NCBI taxonomy): domain Eukaryota; kingdom Metazoa; phylum Chordata; order Ceratodontiformes; family Ceratodontidae; genus Neoceratodus; species Neoceratodus forsteri. The sequence goes on from JADMNL010000026.1 coordinate 118,403,875, forward strand.
GATAGTCCTCAGATCTCCCGTCTTCTTTGGAACTAGGAAGAAATGGGAATAGTAACCTGTCCCCCAAAGATGGTTGGGAGCTGGTTCTATGGCCGCCTTCAACAGAAGGGAGACAATTTCCTCTAGAACCAGAGGAAGATGTTACGGGAGTAAGATGACGGGGTCATCTTCGGGGTGGTTTCTGTAGAAACTCTATTGAGTGTCCTGCTGATATCAACTGGAGCACCCAAGCGTCTGATGTTATCCTCTCCCAACCCAGCAGATGGGAGGAGAATCTCCCACCAACCGGTTCCTCTGGAGCCTACAGAGGCAGTGCGAGAGGCAGGGAGTCAGGAGGTGTGGAGCAGCATAGCAGCCAAGGCTCCCATGGCTTATTTGCTGGGGGGAGTCTTGGTTTCTGGAGGGGCCCGACGTTTGTTGGCCCATCTGCCCTGTGGGTTTTGTCTCTTTCGGTTTTGTCTACAAAAAGGACGCCACTGCCCTTGAGGGGGCCTGTACATCGAGTCGATAGACGAGTGCAGTGCCCTTCTCCTGCAGTTCGGTAATGATGCCCTTGACGTCACCCCTGAATAGCACCAAACCCCTGAAAGGAGCATCCTGGATAGCGGATTGCACTTCAGGGACCAAACCTGACACGCGGAGCCAGGCGTAACACCGTAGGCCTACGGTGAAGGCCGAGCTCCTTCCAGCTGTGTCCACTGTGTCATATGTGGCACGAAGCATGTGCCAACTGGCTGAACGAGCAGAACAGACAAGATCCATCACTTCCTGCTTAGTCTGTGACTCAGGAAGGGAATCCAATTTAGATTCCACCTGACTAAGGATGGTCTTCTGAAAATCCCCCATATGTGCCACATAGTTCAGGGCCCTAATACCAAGGGTAGAAGAAGAATAGATCATCTTCTCGTATTGGTCCAGAAATACAGGTTACTCACCTGTAACAGGAGTTCTAGGAATAGTATATGTTGTTCATCCACACTGTCTGGCAGGTATCCTTGCCGCTTTAAATCTTGCCGGAAGGTCTTCAAGCTGGCTCCTCCCACCCACCCGGGTGGTAAAATTCTCGGCTCCGCCCCATGACGCCAGATCTGGCCCGCTGGAAGCTCAGGTTGTGCGTCGAGGCCGGGGAGGTCGGGTGGGTCGTGTGGATGAACAACATATACCATTCCTAGAACTCCTGTTACAGGTGAGTAACCTGTATTTCTAGGGACATGGATATGTTATTCATCCACACTATCTGGCAGACTCCTAGTAGTTCTCTGGGAGGAGGGAGGCAAGGCGCACACCACCGATACTTACTTGGGAAAGAGACTGAGAACCGAGGCCCCAAACCAGCACCCGGCGTGACTCAAGTCGATGTGGTAATGGGTGATGAAGGTGTGTGCCGACTTCCAGGTAGCAGCCCTGCAGATTTCCTGGATAGGGACATCCCTGGAAGCAGCCACTGATGCAGCATATGGCGGGTAGAATGAGCTCTTATCCTCTGGGAGGCTCCATGCCCGCCAACTTATAGCAGAGATCTATGCAGGAGGTGACCCACCTGCTTATCGTCCAAACTTGGCTGCAGGTCTGCCAAGTGCGGCTTCAGCGTAGGTGACAAACAGCTGTGAACCTCTCCTGAATTTCAGCTGTGCGCTCCTTATAGTAGCTAGCCCTTCCAGGGTCCAGAGTATGGAGCCTATATTCGGCCTCCGAGGTGTGATTGGGGTAGAACACCGGCAGAGTCAACACCTGGTTAAGGTGAAACTCCGACACCACCTTCGGAAGGAATTTCAGGTGGGGCGCAGGACAACCTTGTCCCTGTGGAAGACCAGGTAAGGAGACTCTATGTAGAGCGCCTGGAGCTCTCCCATCCTTCTGGCTGACGTGATAGCCACCAAGAAGGCAGTCTTCCACGACAGGTGAGAGAGTTCACACCAGTGCATTGGTTCGAATGGCTTGCCCATGAGCATTGCCAGTACCAGCAGTAGATCCCACGGAGGTGGAGGTTCTCGCACCGGAGGGGAAATGTGATCAAGGCCTTTGAAAAAGCACCAGACCACTTTATCCTGCGCCACCGACTGCTTCCTGCCCGTGCTCCGTAAGCAGAGATGGCTGCCAGGTGCACCCTAGGGTCGCCGACCCAAGCCCTTGCTAAGAAAGGGACCACAGGTAGTCCAATATGCTCGCCAAGGAACAGGAGGAAGGGTCCAGGCCCTTACCTGACACCAAATGGAAAACCTTTTCCATTTGAAGGCGTAGCATTTTCTGGATTGACTCCTGCTGGGATGCCTCAACTCGTTGAGGACCTGGAAAGACCCAAGGCCTGGAACTCTAGCCCCAGGAACCAGGCCGCCAGGGTGCAGGGATTGAAGGTCCGGATGGAATACCTCCCTGATTGACTGAGAGCAGGTCTGGGCGAGCTGGAAGCTGCCTCGGAAGCCTGGAGCTGAGGCTGAGGAGATCTGGTACCAGTACTGGCGGGCCAGTCTGGGGCTATCAGAATCAACTGCGCCTTGTCCCTCCTTGCTTTGAGCAGCACCTTGTGCATCAAGGGGAACGGGGGAAAGGCGTAGAAGAGGCCCGGGGTCCATGGCCTCGAGAAGGCATCCCCCTGCAGAGAGCCTTGCTGAGGGGGGTGGGCATGGAACAGCCTCAACTACGCATTCTCCCTGGAGGCAAACAGGTCCACCTGAGGTGTGGCCCAATGGGAGAATAGATCACGTACTACCTCCGGCAGGAGAGACCACTCGTGGGAGGCAGCCCCTATCCGGCTTAGGGCATCGGCCAAGGTGTTGGAGGCTCCTGCCACATGAATGGCTAGGAGATCCGCCTCCAGGCTGCGCACGAGTGACGAGATGCGGACAGCTTCCATGCATAGCAGCATGGAGAGCGCGTCCCACCCTGGCGGTTTAGATAGTACATGGTCGTGGTATTGTCTGTCTGGACCCGGACCACTTGACCCCGAAGAAACAGAGCAAAGGCGGTGAGAGCTAGGCGGACCGCTCGGAGCTCCAGCAGGTTGATGTGGCATCGGGACTCCCGCGGGGACCAGAGGCCATGCGCTCGGTGTTCCCCCAGATGGGCACCCCAACCCATCAGAGAGGCATCGGTCGATAGAGACCCGTCGGCTGGGCGGACAAGCAGGATGCCCTCCTGCAGATGAGCTAGGTGATCCACCACTGCCTGTCTGCATTCCTCAGAAGTGGGGCTAGCGCAGAGGGTTGTTTCCAAATGGTGGAAACAAGATCTGCGTGAGGCTCTATTCAAGGTGGAATCAGTGTAGGAGCGGTCTCGGGCAAATCCAGATGAGCAGTGAGTTTCTAACGCTATGGGTCTGGCTCCACCGATTGCCACTGATGGACTTTCTCGATTTTCCTCAGTAACTCCAGAAAGGAGAGATCCTCCGGAGGAGACTTCGGAGGAGTCCTTTGGGGAGTTCCCTGGGGCGCGTATCCTCCTCTCCTCGGGCGCCAGAGGGCTCTCCTCTAGTGTCGGGAAGGGGAGAGGGAGTCTCCCGTCTCCGACGTAGGGGATCCTGTGTAGGGTCTGGCATCAGTAGGTGACTCTCGACCTCACAAGTGAGCTGAGCCTTGGCCTCAGCTCACCAGGAGGACAGGGTCTCCTTCAGATCCGCCAGCAGCTGGGGAGTGGCTGGCAGAGGTGGAGAAGGGGGATACAGATATTGAGGATATCCGTAGGAAGAGTATCTGTAACCCGACGGTGGGTAGCCCGGCATCGGGTACTGGGGCACCAAATACTGCAGTATTGGGTACTGCACAGTCAGGTATTGTGGCACCAGACAGTGCGGTGTCAGATACCCGGCTACCAGGGGCTCTGACGGAGCAGAGGGACCCGGCAGAGGCCCTGCTGGTGGGACAGGCAGTGGTAACGCTGGCCCAGCAGGCATCGGGCCCAGCGTGGGTATGCCTTCAATAGGGTCTGAAGGACCTGACAGAAGAATAGGCCTAACGCCAGGTAGGGGGATGCCGGCTGGCGTCGGAACCGACGTCTGAGGGTCTGGCGTCAGGGAATCAGGTCCAGAAGGAGGGTTTCCTGATGGCATCATCTCAGTATCCACCATGACGACCGGGGAAGGAGGATTATAATCCCCAGGGGTCAGCTGAGGAAACGCGGGGACCTCAGAAGACAACTTGGAACATTGCGGACAGCCTGGGGCATCAGACTGTTCCGTAGGGTCTGGCACAGGCTTCTTGGTCGGGCGGTCGTTGGCGGAATCGGCGTCCTTCTTATCGGACTCCCTGCCAGAGGAAGGCCACGCTGGAGATGCGACCTTGTCGGGCGGTGTTTTGGCTGGGAGCTCCCTCGAAGGGGCAAGCATCTTAGCAGCCTTGTCCTGGTGAGCGTCGGTAGGACAGACATCCAACCTACTGGACCCGCTCTGACCCAAAGGCCGTGTGGAAGAAGTGGCATTCACGGGAGCGGAGGCCTCCTTTGCCCCGGAGGCTCCTGAAGGGCCTGAGCCAAACTGGAGGGGCGGCGCCTTCTTGGTAACCACCAAGACAGCAGTCATGGAGCGATCCCCCGGGGGGATGTTACCTTAAGTGCCGTGGACTCCAGCCGAAGTTGCTGCTGCTGTGGAAGCTGGTTCCCGCTCCCGGTGCTTCTCCTTGTTGCGTTTTTTTCTTGTGACCTTCGGGAGAAATGGGTAACTGCCTCAGTTTCTTTACCTCTTTCTTCATGGAGGCCATTTTCTTCTTTAAGGTATGGGTTTCCAGGGACTGCTGCCACCTTTTGCGGGTAACAGAATTAAATTTCTGGCAATGCTGGCACTTCTCCACGGGGTGGTCTGGGCCCAGACAGAAGAGGCACAAGCAGTGGCCGTCCTTGTGTGAAGTTGGGAACCACACGAGTCGCACTTGTTCTTCTGCGATTCAGACGGCATCGGGGATGACATACACAGCGAATCATAAATAAAAGCTTAAAGACAGAGAAAAAAGGTTGAAAACTTAAGGACCGACGAATGACTGATGAAGCGTTGTTCTACCGCGAGGAACTTTCACAAGCCGACGGCAGGAAAGAACTGGAAGGCGGGCGTGGGGGACCAACCCTTTATACTGACGTCGTATGACGCCAGTCACCTGATGTGGGGGCGGTCCCCTGCCAGAGACTGCTAGCTAGAAATGTTTCTGTGGGGTCCCGACGCCTGCCGGGTCAGTCCTGTATGTGAATACCTACTGCAAGAGTCCTCTTGAAGTAAGATCTGGTGATCCATACTCTGAACTGAATGAGGCAGCTGCTGGACTAGGTTTGGGGTCCTAGTCAATGTTCCAAAGACCCCAGTAAAGTGGAGCAGTCTTGCAGACACGGCTCAGGCCAAAGTTTCTTGCTGGAGCATTAAGAAGATGCCTTAATAGCTTAGGCAGGTCTGGTAGCCAAGAGGTGATATCAGTCAGAATAATGCTATGCCAGCTGGGTCCCTTGGTGGAATATATATCTGTGATACCACTGATGAAGTGCATGTGTGGGATACTGAGTGGATACTGCAGTCATAACTAACCCAGACACGTCAGTCACTCCAGCACCACATCAGAGTTCCAGCCCCCCTCGGTAGGGAGCTGTTATGGTGGAAGTCCAGGATGAATCTACTACTAAGATCACTGTTATGGTAAGTTCTTGCGTAACTATACTATCCAAGTGGTGGGGTTCTCATTTTTGGTCAGTTCAGACTCAGGTTGTCTGGTTCCTGGTAGAGACATCTCCATACAACGTCTTGAAGATGAAGTTGGTGTTGTACGTGCTTTAGATTTTTTCTCCGCACCTTGGGCCTTGCCGATTCAGAAAAACAACCAACTTATTCATGTTCTATCTGAACAAACAGGGCGGAGTACACTCCTACCTACTTTGCTGGGAGGCAACCCAAGTATGGGAGTAGACAGTGCAGCACAATGTGCATCTGTCAGCAACCTAAGTGGCAGAAAATAGAACCTGCAAATCAACAATATGAGCCACACCAGGACACACAGTCTCACAACAGAGCTTTGAGGGGAAACAGTAGAACTACTGCTCTAGCAGTTGAGTCATCCAGAGGCGGGCTTTTCTGCATCCCATCACAAATCAACACTGACACATTTTTGCTTGCTCGCTCCAATGCCTGGACTTTTATGGAGAGAATCATTGTTCCTCTGCTGAAGGGGAATGTTCCTGTCTGATGTCCCTCCAATTCCACTGTTCCAGCAGACGCTGGTCAAACTCAGCAACAAGCTGACCATCATGACTCTGATAGCCACTCTGGCCCTGACAAATCAGGTTCTTGTTGTTATGGGAGATGACCATTTCAGCTGTCCATCAGCTTGTGTCTATTTCAGAACTGCAGGACTGTGGCTACATAGAACAGCTATCCTCAAAGAAGATATACCTCAGTCTATCCCCACCTATTAGCTGCCAGAGAACTCATCCTCCCACCAAGTTGTCCTGAAGCAATACCATCTGCAGTCCTCACTTGGCGAATTTGTTTAAACTCAGAGTCACTGTCTCAAGGATGCCAGCCTCTAGTGCGTAAGCGTTTCCATAGTAATGCTTGCACATATCAGAGTGGTCTTACTGAGCTGCCAGCAAGCAGCTGAAAAGTGCCTGAGCGAAGAATCGGGACAGCAGCTCATCACAACAACTATAATGAGAGACAAGGCTTTCTGCTAGAGCTGGGTAGTAAGGATAGAAGAAGTTTTCAAAAAACATGGCTAGGACTGTACTTTTGACACTAACTTTGGTCATGCTATTGCCATGGTCAAAATGAAAGATGTCATGCCACATAGCAAATGTAACTGTGACAACCCCAAATGGCAGGCCTACCTGGGGTAGTCTTCCTGGGCACTGTTGTGCTCCCTGCCTGAAAGGGTCCCAGCTTGTGCTCTGCCTTTGAGAGCCTAGCCCATGTCCAGTAATGTAAATGTGATCTCAATGTAAAATACTGCTGTGTCCCATGCCTCTGCATGAATTACTGCCGTTGCACTATGCCTTTAAGAGGTACAGCCCTGTGTATACAGTGTATAGCATGTACCTGGCCCTGAATGAAATGAAGCTTATGACTAGCCAGGCAGCACTCCTTCAAATTCCACCGTAAAGTCACTTAGTGTAAATGACTCTATTGAATGCTGTAAACATTTATTCCTAAATCAAAACTGTTGCATATAAAATTAACTAATGTTTGAGACTGTTAACTTTTTGTCAGCCAGTGGCCATGTTGATACTTTGACCCTGCTGCTGAGCCAATCAGAACTCCAGGGATCCTAATAGGTCATTTTACTATGGCTGCTGGGAAGAGACTGTGAACTGTCTGTTTGGCACCAATTTTAACCAATCCGGATGCTTAAACTGCGACTGACAGCCTGGGTAGCCAACCGAATTACTAGATTATTTTTCCAAGTCAGTCGAAAGAAATGACTGAAGAAGTCAGTCTGGCTTGAGCTTCTAGCCTGAGAGGAGGTTCTGTACTCAGCGTGGAGAATTCGGGGAGAGGCCTGTTCACCTCTCTTTCAGCCTGAAATGCCAAGTGGATTGTGAAGAACTGCCAATTGCTGCAGAGAGTTTCAAAGACTGCAAATCGGATAAACAAAGTGTTTTCCTCCGAGCTTAACGTCCATACAAAAGGTTTTAGCATATCTGGAGATCTCCAAGCTGTGTTTCAGTGAGGGTCATGTTTTACCTCAGAGACTGTGGTTTAAAACTGAAGCCTGGGGTTACCGGAATTATCTCTTGCCCTACTGCCAAGAGAGGGAGACCTGAATCACAATTCTGCCAGCTTACATACCAAAGACTGCAGACTGTCAGCAGATAAACTGTGTGGCCTAAGACTGTGTCAGAATTTGAAACTGTGATGCCAAGTCCTATGTCCAAAACACTGTTGCTTCCTTTTGAAACCGTGCTACTTGAAAACCAGATTGGGGAGTCAGCTCCTGCGAAGAAGTTAGTCACAGGTTGCAGCCACCTCTGGGGGAAAGGCCTTGAAGTGGGGGTAAGTCGTGTTGGCCCTGGTCCCACCATGGACCCCTGAGCATATTATTACTGAGTGCTGGGATGCTGTGGGAGCTAAAAGGTATATTGTTATTGCTACAGATCATTCTTTACAGGTGCAAAGGGTGTATTCAAGAGGTTCAGACCCTGTTGGTAAGTGTAGTCATCGTGAGCATATTATTAGTGCTCACCAGTAATTGTAACTTTGAATACCAAGTATGGTGTTTTATATCAATCCATGTGTGGTACCACTGGTTGGGGCTGTGAGTACTGTAGGTACAGCTTCCCAGAGAGTTGTGCTAGCTTATTATTAAAAACACACTTAAAAGTCACTCTGGGTGGAGGCACTGCGCAAATAGCATTCTTGTTGGTACGGAGCCCCTTGTAACTGCCAAACCAGAACCCAGGCCCTCCAACCTGCATCTAGGGCAGCAGGCAAGGGTAGTAGCCCCTTGGGAGTGGTGTCCGGGTTACATAACAAAAAGTCAAGGATCCTATTTATTTATTTTTTTTTGCAACTAAACTGCTTCTATTTTGATGTATGTATATTTTGTATCATTCTGTTTCTGGCCTTTCACACTGTTCTCCCCTGCATCTAACTCTCTCACTCTCTCACTCCTGCAGTGCCCTAGGAAGGGCAGGATCCTGCTAAGGCTAAAAACCACGCATCCCATGTTGCGAGGAGAAGGGCCTGCTGTCAACCTCACCATCTCGTCACACCAAAGGCTTCCCTTCTCACAACAGGTAGATACAAGCTAGGTCATGGGGTTTCCTCCAGGAATGGCTCCCATTCCCAGGGGTAACAGCTGGTAGCTGTTCCACAAAGAGCACAGAAGACCCTCCCCTGGGAGAAGAGTACATCCATCAAACTGTGTCTCCAGTCCCTGCTGCAGCTGACTTGGACTGCAGGTTGAAGATGCGAACCCACAGCCCCCCCCCCAAGCGGAGTTTGGGCACCTTTTTCTGTTAGACTCCACACACACACACACACACACACTTTATGCCCCTTGTTCACTGTCTGGCCCCCTTCAGCATTCAGCCTGCCCAGCTCTGTCTCCCACCATCTCGGGGACTCTCTGGGACTGCAGTGATTGGTGGTAGAGACAAGCACCATGTCCCACCAAAAGGGTCGCAAGAGCAGAGGTACCTGATGCCATTCCTACCCTGTCTGGGAACACTGCCACAGGGGAGGGCTGCCTCAGTCAGGTCCCCAAGCTCATCCCCAAACTTGGGTTGCCCATGTATGAGCGTGTAGTACTAGCCACTGGGCTATCAGGCAGCCCTACTGCTAGGCTTTTTTGACAGATTTATGCAAACATGTCGGTAAAGTTTTAAATGGTTTAAAAATCACATTTTTATGGGCTGAACTAGTAGTGGGTGGCAGACTGGGCTGCCATCTTGGAAACCGGGGTTCACCTGGAAGCTCCAGAATCCCTAACTTGGGCAGACTGTGGACCAAGTGTGTTGCAGAGGTGTGGCATAAAATCATAGTGCAAACCATGGTGTCAAGGCAAGGGTCACAAATCATGCAGTATCATAAAAATGGGAAAAAAATAATGGTATCCATGACTTGCGTAACAAAGGTACTACCCCCAAAACATGGCACATTCAGGAACCCTGGTAAACCAGCAGAGAAGAGCTGAAGCAAGGAGGTAAGACTCTTTTCTTTTGTGGAAGTGGGTGTTCTGATGAGAGGAAAGAATTCTGGCAGGGAGAGAGAGTAATTTAAATATCTGTGGTACTTTGATGGAATGTGATGTGAGGGCTACTGAGCTGTACTGAGGGAAGGGAGAATTTTTTTTTTTTTTTTTTTTAACAGTAAATAATCTGTATTAAGCTGGTTGATGGGGGGTGACTGTCAAATAGGAACTGAAAATTCACAAGGGGAGTGTAGTGATTCCAGACATGTGAGGAGTACAACAACATTGGGCTGTGTGGTCAACATACAAGGACCCACACCTGTAAGGGTCACGTTTGCCAATAACATTACTCAAATCAACCCACGATCCTGTACCTATTTTATAACATCAGGTAACCACACCCTTCATCAAATAAATGGCGCAAGAAAAAGACGAGTGTGCCTCAAATGGAAGGCAGGGGTATTATCAAAAGATAACCCACCTACCGGTGTGCCTTATGTAGAATAATGTGGGTAACTGTGAATAACAAGGCTGTTAGGACACCAAGGCTGCTGGTGACATCATAAAGCCAAGACAGCAAAGCTAGAATGACCCCATTATGCTACCACCAAGGTGTTTATACAGCCTTGACATTTACAGTTATTCTACGCATTGTTTATATATTTTCTTGTAGTATGGGGGATCAGAAATGTAAAAGTAAATTTATCTGGACATCCTGTGTAATGCCAGCTGAATTTCAGCTGAAGACCACATCCTCAGTGCACCTGTTCGACCTGACACAGCGTGAAAGGTTCCGTGCTGATCAGCTGACCACGCAGCACTAGCATGAGCAAAGTGCAGAGGCTGTATTCTTCGACCAAAGATCAAGGAAGGGAATAAGCAAGATGGTCAAATATGTTTATTTCTCAATAAAAATAGCACCTGTCTTGGGGAGACTATGGAATTTATTGGGGGGGTAATAACCATCCAGACTCCCTGCTCACAGAACTTTAACCCCCCCCCCATCTGAGCTCAGAGAATCCTGTTCCATCTCCATCGTTAAAAACCTAGTGAGGCTGAACAGAATGGACGGTGGGTGGGCTGAGAGGGACAGTGAAAAAGCAGGGATACTGAATGAATGTTTCTGTTCAGTATTCACAAAAGAGGAGGAGGGAGAGGTGCCTAATCCAATTATCGGAAGCACTCTTGATTGGGGGGGGGGTGATCCCAGTCCTTTCACAGAAGAAAGGGATCTGAAAGAACTCCTAAAACTGAAGGTGGACAAAGCAATGGGGCCTAATGGAATTCACCCCAGAATTCTGACAGAATTAAGGGAGGAACTAGTGAAACCACTGACTACCATTTTTTTTTTTTTTTAGTTGTTTAACCAGGAGTAGCACACTAAGCTGAAAGCTTTTTACAGGAGCATCCTGGGAGTACAGGGAAGTTAAGTGACTTGCTCAGGGTCACACAGTATGTATGTAGAAGCTGTGGGATTCAAACCCAGGCCTGGTCTGCTGGATGTCACCAGATTTGCAGCTCAGAGCCTTAAACCACTGCGCTATACTTTTTAACAAATCATGGGAGGATGGTGGGGTACCGGAGGACTAGAGGAAGGCAGATGTGATTCCCCATTCACAAAAGTGGGACCAAGACAGAGGCAGGAAACTACAGGTCTGTCAGTTTGACCTCTGTGGTAGGGAAAGTGATGGAATCACTCTGAAGGAAAGAACTGTTGAGTACCTGGAGGCCAGTGGAGCACAGGACTCAAGGCAGCGTGGGTTCACAACGAGAAGGTCATGTCAGACTAATCTAATTAATTTCTTTGACTGGGTGACCAAAGTAGTAGACCAGGGAGGGGCTGTGGACATGGCCTACCTAGACTTTAGCAAGGCATTTGACACAGTCCCACACAAAAGATTAATTGTCAAATTAACCAGCCTGGGAGTGGGTCCCAGGGTGGTAGCCTGGGTAAAACACTGGTTGGACAACAGGACATAGAAGGTAATTGTAAATAGAGTCCACTCTGAAGAGAGAGAGGTTACAAGTGGGGTACCGCAGGATTCAGTACTAGGTCCAGTCCTTTTTAATGTCTTTATAAGTGACATTGCAAAGGGACTGGAAGGAAAAGTATGCCTCTTTGCAGATGACACAAAGATCTGCAACAGGGTTGATACACAAGGAGGCGTGGAAAGGCTGAGAAGGGACTTTGTAAGGTTGGAGGAATGGTCAGAAGTAGTAACAACAACAAAAATGGAAAGGGACCTGGGGTAATCACGTCAGATGACCTTAAGGTTAGCAAGCAATGTAAGAAGGCAGTAGGGAGGGTTGGGGGTATACTGGGATGTATAGGGAGAGGCATCACCAGCAGAAAACAGGAAGTTGTTATCCCCCCATACAGACAGTTGGTGAGACCCCATCTGGAGTACTGCGTCCAGTTCTGGAGACCCCATCTCCGAAAGGACATAGACAAGATAAAGGCAGTCCAGAGGAGGGCAACTAAAATGGTGCAGGGTCTGCAAGAGAAGCCATACGAGGAGAGACTAAAGGAGAGTAATATGTATACCCTTGAGGAAAGGAGGGAGAGGGGGGACATGATAGAAACTTTTAAGTAACTCAGTAGAATCAACAAAGTCCAAGAGGGCAGCGTCTTTCAGATAAAGAGATGTGCAAGAACAAGGGGACTCAATTTAAAGATGGGGGGGGGGCGCGGTTCAGGGGCAATGTGAGAAAGTATTTTTTCATAGAGAGGGTAGTGGACGCATGGAACAGCCTTCCTGAGGAGGTTGTGGGAGAATTCAAGAATACATGGGACAGACACAAGGCAATTCTTGTGGGGGGGGTTAAGAAGAAATAGGCTGTTTATTAACTAGGATCTGCAGCTTATCCTGTAGGTAGGGAAATGGACAGACTAGGTGGGCCAAGCGGTCCTTATCTGCCATCAAAGTCTATGTTACTGCACCCCATGTGTTACACAGGTGCACCTGTCAAGCTCTGCAAGTTATGCCCGCCTCCTACTCTCCAGTCCCACCCAAGCTGGATAATAATCCGTAATAACTGGATACTATGTGACACGCTGCTACATGTACCTGCCTTGTTGGGCCCATGGCGCTGTAGCTTTTTTCTCTTTACTCAATCTCATTAGATGTATTGTCCATTTGTTTTCACACCTTTGCTGCTACTACTACAGAGACCCAATTATTTGACTTACTGCACTGTATCTTGGAACCCTCCACATAAGTTAATTGGTGCGACCCTGGGTGTCTCTTGTGGTATGAGAGAATCACAGCGTGAGGTTTGCGCAAGAGGACTGCAACGCAAAGCTGGGCAGTTCTGGCTGCCCAGACCGCCCTCTAAGACTCTCTCATACCATAAGAGACACCCAGTGCAGTACCCATTATAATAAATCACAATTTTTTTTTTTTTAACATTTTTACAGTTTCAATTTTAAAGTGTTTTACCACAGGTTCTACTACAAGTAACAGTTTAGTCCAACTGCGTTTGGGCTAATTGTTCAGAGAGAGTGAGTGCAAGATGGCAACTGTGCACAGGAGGACAGGTATGTGTGAACCAGTGAGTCTAGTACTGTGACTGGCAATATGAAGATTTATAATGGCCTGTTTACATGTATATACACATGAAGTGAATAGTTATGATGCAGCCTCTCCTACATCCCTCCCTCCCCCCTCAACCACACACACACACACACACACACACACACACACACACACCTGGAAATGAGTCACTCCACTCAGTGTGTTTTCCTGTCCAAAAGGTTTAAAGAGACAAGGTTAACCCCATTATGCCTCAAAGTGTCTCTAGTTTAAAAAACACATGTTATGACTGTTCACGTTCTACAGAGACTGTTGGTGTAGTAGGTGGTTCGATTTTGATTCTTTTTTTCTTTAAAAAAAAGCAAAACACAGACTGCCCACCATACTGGTGTTACCACACAAAAAAATGTATGTTTATATTGTTTAATCAACTTCCACTGCACCTTTCTTGGACTTGGGGAAAACCCTAAACACGGTCTAGTCACTCATGATGCAGTGGGGGGAAAGTAACTGTTGCATCATTAATGGCTGCGGCTGCACTGTTTGGCGATGTTCCTAATATTCAGAAAGTGTACAATAAGAGTAGATCAAGGATTTGAAACGAAACAGGGTTGGGCATTATTTCACCATTAGCATGCATCTCCATTCTATTAAGAAAGGAAACAGCCAAAACAACCAGTAACATCAGTTAATTTTAGAGAAGGTAAAGCATTCACAAAATGTGGGTTTTTAACTAAAAATAATGTAATGTGAAAAAGGTTAATGATGTCCCTTTAAACACATAAATAAATTTGTGAAAATTCTAAAACATTGTTGTGCACGATAATGATGTCACTCCTGTAGTGGGTTGGGGGCTGGGGCTAAACAAATCAGATAAAACTAAAATTAAAAACAAACTGTTTTTTATTCCTTCTCTTTCAGTCAGATGATGGCATAGCACCCCAGGCCAGTCAGTAACACATGCAGCAATGCCAATCTGGCGCGGATATACTCCTTTACTGCCAGCTCTGTTTAAACCCCAGACCAACCTCAGTATGGACGTATCTCTCAGATTCTTTTGACAGAGACTCCACCCTCGCAGACAGCAACTTCTCACTTTTCATCAGCTGATAGACCCCAACGTCCACCTCGTTCAGAGGGGCCACCTTCAACTGGGGACTACGGGTGAATTTCACAATCTAAAACACAAGCAAGCAGGTGTTAATGGAGGGAACGATACAGTGTTTCAGTCCGACTGCATGTCACCCACGTCTGATCCTCCAGAGTGGCTTATACAAGGGGTCAGCACCGAGGGAAAGAATTACAACTGTAAACCTTGTGGCCAGCTCGTTGGCACAGCAGTAAGACTACAGCTTGCGACGATGGCAACCTGGCTTTGGGAATGAGCCTGGATTACTGGGGGCTGGCTGGGAGAGAACTGTGAGTCTCAGTGGACACTCTTCTCTTCCGTGGTGGGAGGGCTACCAACTCCACTGCAACACTACCACAGGGTTGACCACAGGTGGCTGTGCAGTAGGAGCTGTGCTGTGGACAACATGATGCCGCGCACCTGTGTGGCTGAACTTGTGCACCCATGCACGCAGACATCCCGAGGGCGGGGAAACAGAAACAGGAAAATGTCTAACATGGCAAGATGAACCGCTGACCCCCTCAGAGACCCCACACTGGGGACCAAGGCACAGACGCCATCTGGATCCAGTTGTGGCAGGTCACGAGAGATCCCCGCTGCTCCCACAACGGAAGGTAATCCAGAGGGGAATGGGGGAGTCAGGTCAGGTCAGTCTGAGAAAAGCCGATCAACTGGGCAGGGCGCAGCCTAAAGGGGGCCCTTTGGGAAGGGAAGGATAAAAAGATAAAAAAAAAACTGTGAACCTCGGAATTCTAAAGTGGAGCTATGGGCGCAGATGCTTAGTAGAAAGGTAGGAGCAGGTCACCTGGTATTCACGCACTCTGCTGGCTGACCTCAGTGCAACATTAGAGTTGGCTGTAAATGTAGCCACCCTTTCAAACAGAGATAGGGGACAAACAAATATGGAAAAAATGAATGATTTCATAATTAAAAACAAAAAACACAACCCCTAGCCTATTCTGAGGCATTACCCCAGGGTGTTAAACAGATAGTACAGTGTAGCACAATGGTTAGCAAAATCAGGAGTAATGCTAACGATTTCCAGAAATATATAGCAGTAGACAGCAGACTGTTTTTAGAGAGTCTGTGGCACAGAAGACCATCAATAACACAAAAAGCATTTTTAATTTTGTTAATCTCTGTTAACTTCTATGCATTTCCACAGCTTATTAGCACTTTCCCAAGTGAAGCTGTTAATTTTTTTTTGACTTAACACCTGGTTTAGTTAACCCCTAGGTTTAGTCCACCCATCAGGATTCTCATATTTACCATGGCTTTTAGTCATTAAAAAAAGAAGCATTCGCATTTATATACCACTTTTCATACACACTGTATACCAAATCGCTTTACAAGCAATGAGAGACTGGTAGTGAAGTGACTGAGAATATGTAGTTGCGGCCATCTCGCACATCAACATCCACACACAGCCTTGGACAACTGCATGAAGCGGTTTTATGGGAAGGGGAATGTTGGCCGGGACACTGGGGAAAATCCCATTTTGTCATGACCGCCTGAATGTCAGGAACAATCATAAGCATGAACAAAAAGTGGGAGAGGTACTGCTTAAGGCAGGGCTGTACTTTGCAATTAGAATAAAAGGATCATTTATTATTCCAGTGTTCCTTTACTAGAAATTCTTGGCTCTCACTGGCTCTACAGTGGAAGGAACCACTTCTTTCAGGTATGGACTACAAGGTTTTGATTTGTGGAGTTATTTCTGGGAACCCTAAAGGTTATTCTGACCAAATGAAAGTGAGGATTTTGTATTAACACAATTGGTAAACTCAAGAATTCCCAGATCTGAACAACGCAACTGGTTAACCCAAGAATGCCCAGATTTGCATAGGATGCTATTTGGCTCAGTAAGCATGCTAGGCTTGCTGTTAGAAACACACGCAAACATAAACTGATGGATAGATTTTGCCCGCGAGAGATAGCATAGTTTTATTTATTTATTTATTTAGTTAAACATCAGTTTAGAAACCTTTGAGCCAGAGGCTCATTTACAAAGGTACCTCGTCACAAAGAGGACATCAGAACAGTAGTACAAGGGACACAGTACTTACAAACAAAAAGTTACAGTTCAATTACAATTTTGTTACAATAGAATACAATCTCCAACGAAGCAAAAGATAACAAAAGGTGCAAAACTTATGGTCGGGGGAGAGCTGGTGGGGGTAGAAGGGAGGGAGATAGGGGAGGAGGAATTAGTAGGGAAAGGAAGGGGGGGGAGCCGCTCAGTGAGCATTGTTTTAGAAACCATATAACATCTGTAGCTCGACTGTCCACATGCAGCTCAGTTTTGGTCTCAGATGGCCAAGGACTGGAATGAACCTTTATATTTATAACACTCTTACCAAACTGTGGTCTTAGGTATTTTTTCAAGCCCCTGAGGAAAATACAACTGAGATACTTTGCATATAGTGTCTGTGGTTTTAAAATGCTATTTGTGGCAAGCTAGATGTGCATGGTCATACAGCAGAAAAAAGTACTCATCAAGAGATTATTAATAACGTTCTCATCTATTTACAAAAAATACATAACTAATGAAAAGAAGTTTTCAAGACAGAAGTTGTCAGATCTGTGGAAATGTTCCTTTTTTGGGGTGGGGGTCACTGTTCAGAGATTTGTCTGGATTTCTTCCTTCTTTAATTTTTTTTTTTTTAAGGTACCCAGGAGATATCTATAAGAGGTTTTCTTATTTTTGGTACAATTCATACAACAAACTGGAATTGTCTTTATGAACACCTTGGGTATTACTACCGTCCATGGGATTTCTGGTTTTGATACTCCATGTTTTTGTTTTGTTACATTCCTCTTTTTTTGAATATTTGCTGACTTACAGATGTAGTGGTAAAAAATGATGGAAGTGTTTCTTGTATGTATCTATTTTAAATAAAATACTCCTACTCTGTCACAACCGCCTAAATGTCAGCAATAATCACAGGCATAAACAGCTAGTGGAGAGGTACTGTTTAAGGCAGGGCTGTCCTTTATAACTAGAATCAATGGACTAGTTATCTTCCAGTGTTCCTTTACTAGACATTTTTGGTCCTCGCTGGCTATAGAGTGGAAGGAACTGTTTTTTTCAGGTATGGAGTATGATGTTTTGACTTACAAAGTGATTTCTAGACTACCCGTCATTACTCCCAGTCTTGACTACTGCAATGCCCTCTACCTAGGGCTGTCTGCGGTTAATATTCGCCGCTTGCAGCTAGTGTAGAACGCTGCAGCCAGGCTGCTGACTGGTACTTCCAGGACCAGCCACACTACGCCTGTGCTGCGCGAACTGCACTGGCTGCCAGTTCAGTGGAGGATCACCTATAAGGTAGGCTTGCTTACCTTTAAAGCCCTACACGAACAGGGATCCGACTACGTAAAAGAACTCCTGACTCCCTACTCCCCCAATTGCCCTCTCTGATCCGACGAGGACTGCTAGAGATTCCCAGGGTTCATCTTAAAACATCTGGAGCTCGTGCTTTTTCATTTGCAGCACCAACCCTGTGGAATGCTCTACCTCGTCGGTTAAGAGAATGCCAGACCGTCAGTAGTTTTAAACCTATGCTGAAAACGTATTTATTTTCCTTGGCTTTCTCAGATCGATTGATTTTAAGTAATTTATATGCTGTTTTAATACTGTAATTTATGTTGTGTACAGCACCTTGATTTTGAAAGGCGCTATATAAATAAAGTTTGCTTGCTTGCTAGACAGAGGAGGACGTTCCATGTAGGAACCCTAAGGGTCATTCTGGCTAGTAGGAAGTGAAGCATTTGGCAGGCTAGGTGCTCTTTTGTTTTGCAGCAACAAGAGGTCTCTTTAAGGGGTCTGACTGAAAAGAAATTACACTAGAAGTCCATGATGACCGAGATTTAAAACGTTTGCCCTTTACACACATTACAAAATTGTGGAAACATGTTGCATGGATTCCTCCCTGATGCGTGTAGGAATTTTATTTTCTTGGCATGAATGTATAATTGACCTGATATGGTATTGCTTATTTTAGTTTAATTTGGTGTTCATTTATTCCTGTAAAATTTTTTTTGTTTCATTTTTTTCTGATTTCTTTCTGCTTGAAAATATATAAATATATACAGTACACACATATTATATGTAATAGATATACCACTCTGAGGTGTGCAGTCGTGCTCCGGTATACGCACGCCTTGGTGTGCGTTGTATGGCAGTCGTCGACCGCCCAAGGCTTCAAGCGTATATCAGAGCGCCGACCGCATACCTCAGAGTGGTTTATCTATCTTATAAAATGTCAAAATTGTTTTGGAGGTGGGTAAAGTGTAGGTGTGTCGTGGTTTGATATACTCACGGTCATGTGATGCTCATCATCCAATAAAAGAGCAACAATTTCCCCATTTTATAAATATATATAAATAAAACAAATACATTATATATATATATATATATATATATATATATATATATATATATATATATACACATACATACACACACACATGTATTTTTTTTTTTATTTTATTTAAAATAAAAAATGCCCTTACTCTTGTGGAAAGTGCCCTGGGTTCTTTTATTTTGACCAGGGCAGCACCAAAGATGGGCAAAAGGGACCTTGGTTTAATGGCTCATCCAACAAACAGAACATCCCGACTGTACAGCATCCCCCCCAGTACTGCACACGGGTGCCATCATTACAATATGAGCCCAATCCTAGTGTGAGACTAGAACCCATGACCTTCTGGCCCAGAGGCGGATGTGCTATCAACTGAGCCACGCTGACAATATGAACCATTAAAAAATAGCAAGAGAAGCCAAAACGTGCAACGGTTAAGATGTGAACACATGACTGTGCATTATTCCAGCACAACAGCATAGGTCTGATATATTTAACTTTCAGAACCTCATTACTCAGTTTCAAAAATAAAAATCAGATAAACCAGTGTCCTCAACTGTGGATCAATGGCTCTTCTCGGGTGTCTCCTTCCCAAGACATGCCACTATCCCACAACAACGCACACCCTGTTACACATTATTGCATTCCTATACCCAGGCCAGACATCTGACCTATGGGTGATGAGAATTACCAGCAGTCTGCTGCTGCTCTCTGTCATTGACTCTGCCCTCTTCGACTCCCACCTCTTTCCACTGCCTAAGAGTCCTGAGCCCTCGAGCAATTTTCTCCAACTTTTCTGTTCAATTATTTCTTAAAGCGTTACTTTGTGTATTGGCATATGCTGCCCTACTTTGACTGATCTAATTCTCAATTACCCTACATCACAGTTTGTAGCGCTAACAGCACTGCTTACCCCTCAATTTCACCGTTATTTCATTTTATTTTTTATTTATTTTAATACTGGGTAAGTACACTGTATTTACTTTCCTTTTCCGGGTACATCCCGAGATCCTAAACAGAGCATGCAAGTACAAAAAAAATTTAGAAATACAAAAAGTATCTTATGTCATACACAATGCAACACGCACACAAACAAGCAGTTCATCTGAAACGTGCACATATTCTGTTCTTTAAATTATACAGAATGAGAAGGATTTCAGAGAGGGCAAAAGTTTGATATAACTAGAAATGTCATTCCAGGCAGATGTGCACTACATGATAAAGTGCACTGTTCAGCCACGTTGTGTACAAATTAAGCAATAATGCATAACAGGGTGTGTGTCATGCTGGGATGTCACGCCTCGAGTGGTTGGGCACGAGATCACGTCCAACACCTGAGAAATGACGTTCTTCCAGAAGTCATGCACCTTGAACAGCAGTACTGCTATTACACAATGACTCCTTTGTAACACACACACACACACACACACACACACAAAAAAGCATTAAAAAGTAAATTTGTAGTTGAAGTTTCAGTGGGTAGGTATACTTGTTCTGACCAATAGGTGGTATTGCTGGCTTTGTCATCTGTGTTTCACTTACATGGGTCTCCCCTTACGTTTCTGTCTCTCTGGATGTGGTATTTTGTGCATCACCCCCCCTCCCCTTTTCTCCCCTTGTCTGAATGTCAGCTTTTGGAGTTTGGGAGCGGTCCCCAACCCCCCACAGAGAACGTGCCAGCATTGAATATACTGAAGACCAAACAGCCGGCCCATTGGTGTACGTACAGCATGCTCTGTGGAGCACGCGCTGTTTATGTATCACCAATGCTTCTGGTGGTTTTGTTGATTTTTAGCAAGGTCTCCCGGTACAACTGGTTATCTTTAAGGTTCATACCGGGAGACCGCAAACTGATATGTGAAGCCGCTGGTCCTGCCATAATGTGCTGCATGTCGGAATACAGCATGTGCTGCCATGGCAAACAGCTCCAAGTGACTGCTTCACTTTCGGGAATGTTAATAAATGAAAAAGAGTGGGAACTTTGGGCTGTGAGGCAGGGGAGTTTTGACTACTTTTCTTGTGCAGTTAAGTGGGGAATGTGACAGGGAAACAGTGAAAGGATCATGGTGGCTAGTGCGCACATGGGACACAGTAATGTTTTGTTTTGTTTCTTTCTTTTCTGACATTGTGCTGATGCCAGACCTTCATACAGTGATGTTATATTATGTTCAGATAACATCTCTTGTGAAGGTGAGTACTAACCAATCAGAAAGCAAGACATTTTCTTGCCACTGTATAATCGGAGTTTCAACATTGAAGAGTTTAAAGAACAAGAGTCAAAACTGGAACTACAATCACTTAGCTGATCACTTAAATAGTTTGGAGTTCCAGATTGCTGAATTTTATAAACAAAATGGGAAAGAACAAATTTAAAATCTGAGCTGGGAATTAGCCCAGTTAACTTAAACCATCGCACCAGGTTTCCCCCATAAAGCTTTTTTCTGCTGCAGGGTCAGCATGGGCAGTCTTCTCAGCTCTGTCCCCGCCTCCTCCTATCCGGCACCCATTTCTCCTGTGTCTCGGGCCCCAGATTCCCCATGGATTGCCCCCCCCCCCAGCAGGACCAGGAAGGGGAGAGATGTCCTTCTCCTACCTAGAGACCGCATCCAAAAAGTTGGACAGGAGACTGGGCAATGGCGCAGTATGGATGTAGGTGGGCAGGGTTTCATGTTGCCCGTGCCTATCCAACTTTTCCATTTTATGGTTTCCCCCAAGCTGACCGCACCACATGCAATCGTGTAGCAAAGAGCTCCACCTCCATAAAGATGTCCTCAAACATCCATGATTGGTCGGCGCCAAGTGTGCCTAAGCTGTGCTACCATCCAGACAACTCTAGATAGCAGGCAAGCAGTGGGTCACACACTACCCCCTCCCCGACAGAGGAGAGCCATCCATGGAGATGCTCAATCCTCCTTCCCCTGGCCAACCCATGTCTGTTCCTGAACACTAGTCGCCGGTGTGGTAGGAGGTAAGATGCCAGCACCACAGCCCTCCATGCCACTGGGTTGGTTAGGGATGTGCTCAGTTACACTCTATTAAGGCAAATGTATTAATATTTAATTTCTTTTTATTTATTCAATCTTGGATTACAAGTACCTTAGAGCGCCAGGCAACTCATTTACAAAGGCTCCACATCAAAGAGGTAGGAGTTACAATCAGACAAACTAGGTGAAACATACAATATTACAACATATATATTCAATAATTCAGTATTATATAGGGATAAGATACAGTGATGGAAGAAGTTAAGAATTAGATAGTAACAGATTAGAAATAGGAGAGAGGGGAAACTGGGAGAAGGAGTAGTGCTTTACGTGGCAAGAAGGGAGAGTAGCAGCCAGAGGCTCTGTCATTGTTGTTAAAAGTGGGATGGAGGGAGGTGGTGGAAGGAGAGAGGGGGCAGGGGGTAGGATTCAGGGTAGTGGGGAGAAAAGGGCTGGGGAGAAGTGACAGCTGTGAGAACTAGTGACAAAAAAGGTTAAGGTTGGGTTAGGTGTTACAGTGACAAGTGCTGTCAGTTATGAGATGTAGACAGAGCAATTGATTAAACTCTGCAAGTTTAGGAAGCACGGCCAGTTCACTGCAAAGGCCATTAAACCATAGTGGGGCTCTGTATAGAAAGGACCGTTGGAACTGAGCAGTCTGACATCTTGGGACAAGGAGGAGGTCCGATTCAGATGTGCGAGTGTGTTGGGTCTTCAGGGATTTATTTAACAGGCAACTAACACCCAGCGGCAAGAATCCAAGAAGTGCCTTTTTGGTAAGGAGGCAAATACTACCACAGAGCTACAGCAATCCAGATTGGGTATATCGCTCACAAGTGTGGGTGAGGTGATCAGCTCCAGTTATAAGTCTACAGGCCTTGTTCAGAGCAACAGTAAGTCTTGAGTGAGGTGACTGCTGCAGCTCCATAGATGACTAGGCCATAATCAATGACTGACAGTACCGAGCTGTAGATTGCAAACTTAAGAGCTTCTGGTGGTAGGCTCCATCTGTATCTATAGAGTAGCCCGATACTGGAATTAGCATTTCTGGCAACACTGTTTACATGAGGCACGTAGGTGAGGTGGCTGTCCAGGGTGACACCTAGGTACCTGAACTGCAGAATTTGTTCAAGAGGAGCTCCTCGGTTATTTGTAACAGTGACAGCACGTGCTTTATACTTGAGCCGGGGGGATGAGAGCAATAGGACTTCGGTTTTCTTGTAGTTTAGCACCAGTTTGTGTGTATTAAACCAATTCTCAGCTTCCAGGAACCAATGTTGCAGATTATTTTCAAGTATGTGGGGATCTGGGAGGCTAGTGAAGAGGATAGCGTCATCTGCATACAGGAGTGTACATAGCTGGCAGGCACACGGCAATTTGTTCAGGAAGATACTGAACAGTAGAGGGCCCAAGATTGAACCTTGCGGTACTCCAGACCGGATAGCCCTCTGTTCTGAGACTACATTAGAGATCCTAACCCTCTGCCATCGATCTCCTCGGTAACTTACAAAGCAGTTCAGCGTGACATGTGTGAGACCAATTTCAGTGAGTTGTCCTAGTAGAAATGTGTGATTCAGTGTCAAAAGCCTTCGTTAGCTCTATAAAGGCTGCACCCACAAGCTTGCCTTTGTCCATGGATTGTTGTATAAAGCTTGTAAATTCTTGCAGTGCTGTGGTAGTACTATGACCTTTTCTAAAGCCATGCTGTTGTGGACACTGGGTAGAGTATGTTTCGAGGTACACTGCCAGCTGGTTGGCAACAATTCGTTCAAGCACCTTAGATAGAGGAGGGAGAATGGATATTGGCCTATAGTTGCCATACAAAGAACCATCACCAGATTTATGCACTGGGGTAACCAAGGCAGTTTTCCAGACTTCCGGGAATAGTGAAAGGTTTAGTATCTTAGTTATGGGTAGGAGTGTTTTGTCTATGATGACAGTGATTAGTTTGAGTAGTTTAGGGATATACAGATTCCCTAGATTACGGGGTCAAAATTACAGAGTTTTAAAAACAAGGTGAGAGCGCACTGGAACAAGCAGACCATTTGGTTGTAAGTAGCTGTGCAGGTCTAGTTTATTGTAAACAGATTAAACAGGTTCGACACAGTACCGGGTTCATACAGCAATAAAGCATGCATTCAAGTTGCTCATGTGCAGACATAGATTTTACAATACTGAACGGGTATTCATGCACTTTAGAGAACTAGTGCCCCGGCACTTTGCTCAAAACTGAGCTTGTCAGGGGGCACTCTCACATTCACTTTGTTTTCTAAAACACTTACTAGCCTGGGCGAGTCACCCCTGACAGTGCACCTCTCAATCCAGCTGCAGCATGACTGTGTTTTGGGTTGGAAATTACTGCAACTATGGAGGTATAACTTAATCCCAATAACAAATTTTGTGTTGCTATAGCTAATCGAGTATCATTGGTCAAAAGGGACACATTCATGTCCAGTGGCCATCACAATTTGAAAGCCTATGAAAAGTTCGTTCAAACGAGGTACTTGGCTCATCTGTAGCTAGAAGCACTCCAGAGGTACAAATGCTTCGAGTCTGTTCAATATTAAGACTGCACTGCAGCCATCTGTAGAACATCATGGTGTCATTGAAGAACAAAGGTGTGCTTGACTCAATGTAGTTAAGCACCGCTGATTCCTCGATGACGTCAAAATGTTCTAACAATGGTTGCAATGTGGTATCCATTTTGAAGCGACTCAGTCACCTACATCCTGGAGTGTTCCAGCTACAGATGAGTCCAATACATCATGTGAAAGAACTTTTCATGGCCTTTCAAACTATGTCAGCCACTGTACTAGAATGTTTTCTTTTAAGTAGTTCGGAATTCTACAGAGGGTTCTAATTTTAGAGTATATCTTGGTGGTAACCTGGTTCAAATGAAGTGCAAATCTCAAAGTTGGGCCTGATATAAACCCAAGATATTTAAAAGTAGTAACACAATCAAGAGGAATTCCATCCAACGCATATTTTTTTATTCTTATTACCCTTATATTACTTAACTGTACTATATCTGTGTGACATTTCTGTACATTTCATCCAAATGTAAAGTGTTTTCAGATGAGTTTGTACAAAAGACAAAAATTAATATATTATAAAACGGGGTACAGAAAGCTGACGAAATCGAACAACTTCATAAAACACCGAACCTGGCCATTGATTGTTTACCTAGAATCTGCACCTTTGTAACAATAACTAACCTGCCTAATCTACCTAGCAATAACCTAACTAAACAAAAATAAAACCTTTTATCCCCCATTAAAACAACACGTTTTTCCACTTTTTAAATACAAAAAAAAAAAAAAAAACCAGGGCATAGGTTTTCTTCAAAATAAATGCAGTTCCCAGGTTCATTCAAAGGCACACGGCTTTTGTTACCAAACTCACCTATTCTACCTAGCAACAACCTAACTACAGGAAAATAAAACAGTTTCATAACAAAAAACAACAATAATTAAGCCTTTCCATTTTATAAGCGCAATAAATAACACTTCAGGGCATAGGTTTCTCAATAAATAATGCACTTCCTAGTGTGCTTAAAATCACTCTTTTACTGGCATCACACCTTTCAATTCACATGGGGCGTGCATTCATTCTCAAGAAATGCATGCCCTGTTGTGGGCTACTGCTTACAAATTGTAGTTTTTTTTAGGGACCACCCAAAACTGCTCCTTTCCACTGCAGGAAATGTTGTGCGCCATGTGTACCGGACTCAGGGATCATCTTCAGCTCTGGGCGCGGACCCAGTACAGGTGACCATGGCAGACGGCTCGGTCATCAAAGCTGCTGTGTGGCGAACTGACTGCTCCTGCTACCCGAACTGGAATGAAGGGCTTCCAACCCCCGAGGATCGGAGGTCGCAAGGGCACTCCACGGCCCTCCCCCAACCCCGGAAGGTTGCCCCGGCTCTCTCCAGGCATCAAATCACGGAAACCGGACCCCCGAGAAGCGGAGGTCGAGAGGGTGCTCCACGGCCCTCCCCCCAGCCCACTGAAGGAGTCCCAGCCAGAAGAAGCAACAAGCTTCCAACCCCGAGGATCGGAGGTCGCTCCACGACCCTCCCCCAACCCCTGAAGGTTGCCCCGGCTCTCTCCAGGCACCGAATTGCCGAAAATGGACCCCCCCCCAAGAAGCGGAGGTCGAGAGAGCGCTCCACGGCCTTCCTCCCAGCCCACCGAAGGAGTCCCAGCCAGAAGAAGCAACAAGCTTCCAATCCCCGAGGATCGGAGGTCGTGAGGGTGCTCCGCGGGCCTCCCCCCAACCCCTGAAGGTTGCCCCGGCTCTCTCCAGGCACTGAATCGCCGAAACCAGACCCCCCCCAAGAAGCGGAGGTCGAGAGGGCGCTCCACGGCCCTTCCCCCAGCCCACCGAAGGAGTCCCAGCCAGAAGAAGCAACAAGGTAATTCCTGGATGGCTTACCATTTTGCTGGGAAGGCAGTGTTCCCTCTGTGCTGCCGAGCGCTTTGGCGCCCTTTTCAAATGTGGAGGATTCTTGCAACTGGACAGTAGCACGTTGGAAAAGCCCTCTTGCTGCTCGCATTGTTTGACAACCTAGCCCCACCGCCCCCACTACCACCCTTGGTCGGCTCTCCCTTAAATAGGCAGAAAGTGATCACATGGGCTGAGAATTAACCCATCAGCCCAGTTTTCCATCTGCAAGTTATACTGTCCTGCTACTAGGAGCAGACCTAGCAATCTCAAGCTCCTACCTAAGTGCACACGCTGCTGGGTAAAAAAAAAAAAAGTCTTATACTACTGCAAGCTTGTGCTCAGTCATAATTGCACTCAGTGTACTACAGCCACCCCATATTCCCCCCCAGCACTGCCTGACCATTCCACTATCACTAAGCTCACCGCTGTCATGACTGCCCCTCCACCCCCACCACCACCACTGGGCCCACCAGGGGTGGAACTACCATTCCCAAGCAGGATGGCCTCCTGCCCTCCTTCAACTCCCCCCCCCCATGGCTATCTGCTAAGGTGCTAAAAATTGTCCATCTAAATGTCCACAGTCTCCTACATAACCTTGCTGAGCTCGCTGCATGGGTTGCCCATTACAACCCGGACATACTGGGCATCACAGACACATGGCTAAAACCACACACTCCTGATACTATGTGTTCCCTACCAGGGTACAGCCACGTCAGAAGTGATCGTGGGGGGAACAAATGAGGTGGTGGGGTGCTATGAGCCATTGCTCTCAGGTCTCGCCCTGAACCAGATTATCACCGAACCAACAAGGCCCTTCCCCAAGGGGGACAAAGGATCACTGATTGACTGGGTCCTGACCAATAGACCGGACAGGATCACATCCTCGGGCATCCTACCTGATGCCATCTCGGATCACTCACCCACCTTTTGTACCTGGGGCATCTCCCAGGCGAAAATACCCAGTAATGTTATACAAATGAGGAACTACCCGAAATTCTACTTGCCCGACTTCCTCACTGACCTTAGATCAATCGATTGGTCCGGGGTCACCGCCTCCTTGGACCCGGATCAAGCACTGGGTGCATTCTTAACCAAATACATCCCAGTATATAACAAACATGCCCTGCTCACTAAAAGGAGAGTCCGAGGCACCGTTACCAAATGGCTTCATGGAGGCCTATTCTCCCGAATGAAACTCAGGGACAAATGCTGGGAAACCTACAAAGCCTCCCACAGCACTGATGATCTCACTGCCTACAGGCGCCTCACAAACTCCTCTAAAAAAGCCATCAGGGCAGCTAAAAGTGAGGTCTGCCGAACCGCCCTACTCTCCTCAGCCAGCAACCAAAGCGGCTTTTGGCAGAACATTAGAAGTGCAGTGGGGGGCTCTGCTAGAGCGCAAGTCACGGACTTACTCATTGTCGGGGTTAGCTGCAATAGCCCACGCACTCTCTCTAATACCTTTAACGCAATGTTCTCCGAACAGCCCCCCCCCTCTACTCTCTGCTCCCGAAGCCCCCACGTCCCCAAACGCTCAACCACCTGAACCCCACTCCACCAGCACCTCTCGACCCGGACCTGAGACCCGACCCTCCTTCCTTCAACAAGTATCCACCGGAGAGACTCAGAGGCTGCTTGCCAGCCTCTCCCCTCACACTGGTGCATGTCACGATAACCTGGAGCCGAAACTGCTCAGGTTGGGTGCCCACCTCCTAGCCTGGCCTATAACACATATCTTCAACTCCTCTCTAACAGCTGGTGTCATCCCAGATATCTGGAAAGTAGCCAAGGTTACCCCCGTTCTTAAACAAGGAAACCCCAAAGACCCCTTGAACTACCGACCTATTGCTATTCTGTCGGCCGCCTCCAAACTTCTAGAGAAAGTTGTGGCCTCTCAGTTAAGAGAGTACCTGCAGGAACACAACCTCCTCTCTCTGACCCCTCCCATCCTGGATTTAAAACTTCCCTTTGGAACTTCCTGAAGGGCCCCTCCACCTGTCAATGCACCTCGTAGCCCCGCACCACACTACGCAGGCACGGGGGCCTCTGCGCCATCTAGGCCCACTGCACTTACTCTCCTGACAACTGGTCAAGCAATGGCTAAATGGATTACCATAACTGGTATTGCCTGCAAACTTGACTCATTCACTGTCTATGTATGCTCTAGCTCTTAACTCTCCCGGGTCATCTGTAACCACCCCCAGGCTCGTGTGTTTTTACTGACTGTCATTCCTCTATGTATCCTGATATCTCACTGTATGTAAAAGTTGTATTACCCACTGTAACTGTAAAATTCAAGTCTGTAACTCTCCCGGGTCGCACCTGAAAATAGGAACTTGGATGTCTAGTGTGACTCACCCGGTAAACAAAAGCAAATAAATAAATAAATAAAAAGCCCAGTGAGTAACACACTGCACTCCTACGCAAACAACTTGGGTTCAGGAGCAGACTGCTGGAGCCAGGCGGGCCAGTGGGGCTGCACTGACAATGCAGCGTGACAGCCCTCCTAGCCAGGGAAGGTTGGTACCAGGTTCCACCACTGCATTGACCCCTGTGGTGAGCCAGAAAGCTTGCTCCTCTGCAGAGGGATGTTGCGTGCATGCAAGACCTGTTGTGGCACCACCTGGCACTGTGCAGGTGGTGGGCAAGACAAAACCTAGGGTTACAAAAAAAAAAAAAAAAAAACTATGTACCATGACTTGTCTAAATGATGGTCACTGGCAGTGTCTCCGGCCCAGCCTCATGTGGATCCTCGCTGGCCACAACAGTGGGGAGGAGCAGCGAATGGAAGGAGTTGGTCACTGGCTTGGGGGCAAAAAGCTGGATGATAGAACAATTTAATTTTGTTATATTACAGAGACACAGCCCAGCATACTGTGAAAGTGATATGAGTTTGCTCTTTTTTTTTTTTTTTTTTTAATTTAAAACCCTCTATTATTCCTCCTTCTACCCCAATGGCCCCCATCCTCAGAAGATTCCACCCCAGCGCCTACACTTGCCATCTCTGGAACTTGTTCCCTTACCTCCATTCCTCCACAGCTTATCCATGTGGCAGACTGTCAGGTCCCCCAAGCCCCTCTGGCTGTCG
Source organism: Neoceratodus forsteri (assembly GCA_016271365.2). Taxonomy (NCBI): domain Eukaryota; kingdom Metazoa; phylum Chordata; order Ceratodontiformes; family Ceratodontidae; genus Neoceratodus; species Neoceratodus forsteri. The sequence continues at coordinate 118,433,012 of JADMNL010000026.1, forward strand.
TGTTTCTTTGGAGGCCAATTCCCAGTAGGCAGTGTGGGGTCTGAGAAGGGGTCGCTGTACCATCCCTGCTTGGTCTGGGTGGTGTTTTCATTTTCTGTCTCCCCAGAATCCCCTGTACACCTCGTGGACATCAACCCACCCACTGCAACCCTGGCTGCACTGCCACTCGTGGTCACCCAGGCAGCAAAGGTGTGGCCAAAGTGTAGTGAAGCTCACTATTCTCCCTCCCTGTAGGGAAAAGTCCTGTGGGACACTCAATCTTTCTCTTCCTGGCTGGCCACCGATGACCCAGGCTCTCTTACAATCAGGTCGCAGATATCGTGAGCAGTAGGGCTACCATTGCATTGACAGGGCAGCTATGAATCTGTCCCTTTGTTGGATGTTGCACATCTCCCCTGTGCTCGGGCAGATGCTCCTCTGGACCTTGGTGGGATTCAAACCAGGGATCTTGAGTCCCAAAGGCAGCAGCTCTAACCATTCAGCTAAAGGGAAATTCCCTGCTAGCTGGGAGGTTAGAGTGCTCCACTGACTTTCATGCTTGCTATTCCATGGCCCACCACTAGATGGTTGTATTACTTGTGACTGTTTCACAGCTTTCACCACTAGATGGCTCTACTGCCTTTGACTAGTCTCCGTTTCATTTACTGAACAGTTCTGCTTTGTTCAGACTGGCTTTTCTCATAAATAAATAGCACTATTAACCCCCTCTCCTTTTTTTTTTGTTTTGTTAAGGACGAAGCATCCCATATCTTTATCACCACCATTATTTCTGACCCCTCACAATTTTGTTCTGAAATGTTTTTCTCCCCTCTCCCATTCCCTTACCTTATCTGGCTCCTCCCTTCCTTACCTTTTCTCCCTTGTGGTCCAAGATGGCTGCTCTCTTCTCTGCTTGCAGCTGGAGCATGACCAACTTAAAGGTCTTCTCATCCCTGCAGGCGCTGTCACACAGAGCACACAGCTCAGGTAAGGGGACCACCGGGTGGGAGGAAAGAGAAGATCCCTGATAGAGCTGATACACTTCTTCTGCCTTCTCCTGGGGGAACAAAATGAACAAATACTATTAAAACCCCACAGTTTACATCAGCTGGTTTTATATATTAATACGGCATCCAAAGGCATTCGTATGTGTTTAACAGTGGCTTCACGCATGTTGCTGGACACAAAGTACAGTGAAACCATTCATTTACATAAGAATGCCACCAGGCACCATACTGTTATAAAATGTAACACTTTTGACCATTTTTCAAACATTATAAGTGTAATAATACACTCTGGGTGTGCGCTAATACTGTAATAACCTAATTTCCTAGGAGGCTGAAGGCCCTAGACTGTGCCTCTGGCCTCAAAACCCATCCAGACCATTCAGTCATTACAATATTGCTGCACACCGACCAAGGATTATTCCTTACATTAATTACTGTATTTGTGAGTTTCAGTTTTCCAAAAATTAAAAATGTCATGTTTTAATTTGCTGATGAAGAGTTGACGTTTGCTGCTTAAATGACTCTATGCACTACACCTACTGTACAGACAGGGTGAGAGGCACTCATCACAAAATAAGAGCATCTCTCATGCAAACAAAAGAAGGCTTCCAACTGGCTGAATCACTCTGATGAGTTATAATTACTGGTTTAGTGTAAGATCAGAAAACAAAGGAAAAAACTTGGCAACCTGCTCGCTAAATTAGATTTCTGTCACAAAAAACAAACAAAAAAAAAAAACTTTCTCCCTGCCAAGTTTTTCTTGTTAGGGATATACCTTGGCGCCAGGTATAAAGCATGTTCTGGCCATTGCCACCCATTCTCCCTAGAGTGCAACTCCATCCTGATTTCCTCCATGACTTTTCCTCCATGATAGGGACTCCAGGGGGGCTGTCCTCCATCCTGAGGCAGCCACTATGAGGGCCAGTATCCAGTGTTGAGCAGGCACTCGGACCCAGGGGAGTTCAAGAACACAGGTTGTCATACAAACGGTACATGGGGCTTTTCTCACTGGGTTTCTCCCTATCCTTCCTTCTCCCCTTGGCATGTGCGTAGTCCATAGGGCGTCAGCTACAAGCAGCAACATCCTGCAGAGGGAGAAAGCTCATTTGGGCCACATGAGTACTCAACGTCATCCCTTCCTGACGCTGCGGTCACACTGCCAAGCAGCAGCTGCTACACGCAGGCCTGCCTCCCAATGCGGCACCCAGTGCTTGCTCCCAAACCTGGGTTCCCTACATGGCAGTGCAATGTGCTGCCACTAGGCCATCAGGGTGGTCTTTCTCGAAATTATATCTCCTTTCTTTTATTTTAAATTTCAAGAGCAACATACAGACAGATCCACGTCTCAAGCCAACTAGGAGCCATGACATACACCACTACCTGCAGTTTTTGATATTAGAATGAGAACACAAGAGTTTTACATTCACCACTCAACATCTGATTATAACAGGGTTGGGTAAGACCCTGCCCTATTTGTTATGCAGAGAGTGTTAAAACAAGGATCTATTCTGGCTTGGAGGCCGAGAGCTCAGAGGGCCAGGACATACATCTCCAAGGTACTGCACCAGGGAACGGGGCATTTGGTCACCCGAACAGAACAAAGGCAGGCACCTTTAAAGGAAAACTCTCATAATCATAACCCTCCAACCCCCGAAAGCTCTAGCCCACAATTAAGCTTTTTGCACAGTAAAAAAAAAAAATGTTTAATGTTTATGCAGTTTACTTACTGTAAACTCTGTGATCGCCAAACATGGTGGATGCTACAGTTCCATTTCAGGTAAAGCACAGCACCGCCAATTTAACATAGAAAATGTATTGGGATGAGCGTATCACCACCACATTACCTGAAATAGAACTGCACAGCATTCACTATGTTTGGCAATTGCGGAGTTTACAAAATTAAAATAGAAGTAAACTGCATAAAATGTTTACCATTCGAAAGGCTTAATCCTGGCTACAGAGCTTCTAGTGGGGGGTTATCAATATATGAGAGTTTTCCTTAAAGTACTACTATGAGGCCCTTTACAAAAAAGGTTCTCTCAAACACAAGACCAGAATCAGACATATACCTGGCACAACAGTGCTTGCCACAAATCAACCAAGAACAAAATGAAAAACGATGTACCCTAGTCTCGTCAGATGAAATAATTCAAGTCACAAAGGGCAGTAAAACTTGGAAAATGCCCATATTATTCATAAGCCTGTGGTCTTAAAGGCCTAGGAGGGTAGAATCTATCAAGATGGTGGCCACGCTGGGCCAGTCATTGTTTTAGCTCAGCGACAGCATTAATTTTTAAGTTGTTTATTTTGTCTTATTTATTTTAATTTGTGGACTTTGTTTTCCCTTCGAGTTGTGTGTCGAAGCAGTGATAGTATCAGCGGTTGGTTTATTATTTTTACCGCTATTAGTAAAGTTTTGCCCACTGCTTCTGTTTCGCCGAGCACTGTTTGCATCAGCATTCGTTTTACAGACTGCGAGTTGCAAGCTGTTTGCGGACTCGAGTTGTGGGCTGTTTGCTGCTGCAGTCATCTAACTCTGGGAGCCAGAAGAGAGCCAGCAAGCCAGGAGAGAGAGCTGGTAGTGGTGGAGGTTGTTTAGAGGAGCGATTATTGCTCCGAGCCTAGGCTGTGCCTGAAGTGGAAAAAGCTGCAAGACTGGTTACGCTTGATGGGGTTTGCTTAGTGTTTACATTTTAGGTACTAAGCTTGGAGTGGAGTATGCGGTGGCCGCAAGAACTGGGTTATTGAGCCACTGGTGAAGTGATCCCCATCGGAGTGGAGTCAAGTTCTGCTGAAACAGCGGGTTGTTCACTGTTTTAGTGAAACTGGGATTGAGCTGACTGCTGGATTATGTCGTTTTGGGATTGCGTTATGGATTTTTTTGAAGCGCCTGAAGATTTCAGGTTGGTGAGTTGTTTTACCAACTTTGTCTCTCCTTGGGACTTTTGCTGCGGGCTTTGTGGAGGAACTTTGAAGCTAGGTTAGACCTTAATGATTTTTCATCTCCAGACCCTTGGCCTGCAGCGTCTTCGGTGTTAATTTTCCAGAGTGTCAGCTCATGGTGAGTAAACACAGTCCTGTTCTGAACCCAGGGCAGTTTGCTGGGGTGGTTTACCGTGAGGAGGGATTGTGTCTGGCGCTGGTACAGTCGGAGGACAGGCCTTAGTGTGTCCGTGGCCCACTGGGTTTTTGGCAGGCGGGCTAGAGAGCCTGCTTGCCTGGACCTAGTCGTGGGCTGACTTCCTCGGTAACCGCTCGGAGGATGAATGGGCTGAGATCTTCTTCAGCTGAATAGCTCCCGTGGAGAGGATTTTCGAATCTAAAACTCAAGGAGTCAAAGTGATCTCTTGGATTCAAGGTGGATGGTATCATTGCGGAGCGACCAAGAATTATCCAGGTCAGACTGCTCTTTTTTCTGTTTTTTGTATTTAGAGAAGCAGTGACAGTGCTTCTTTTGTTCTAACAAGAACATTTGCGTGACTGTAATTATTATTCCACCTATGTGAGAGATAGGGCTTTCACCCCTGGGGAGTTTATACCAAAACCTGAGGGGGTATCCATCAGTTCCAGTTTTTACTTAGTGGTTTATAAAAGGAAAACGGATTGCAGTTCTGTGCCCAGACCAGTCAAACTCCTTTTAAGGATCTAAAGTTTGGTGGATGGGAATGGTCAATTGTGTTTTTTTGATTTGTGTTAAATGCTCCCCTTGCTATGTGAGAGGTGGGAGGGAGAGTGTTTTTGGTTTAATTTAGTTTTAAGATAGTTTATTTATTGTTTTTTGTTTAGATGTTTATTAATGTGTACAAGTTTGTGGCTGAGATAGTAGTCATTTTTAAATTTGTGAAAGCATGTGTTGGGACAGAGTCTCTGTGGGCAGGCGCTATTCCCCCTCTAGGCTGAGGGACCTGTGCCCCTTTGACTGCCCCCTGTTGCAACCTGAGGTTTACAGGCACTGCTGTGCCTTGGGGATTGCATGGAGGAGTTGGGGGAATTCTTAGGGACGGAGGATGGATAAGGATGGTGAGGTCAGGGAGACGCCCTGGGGCAAAATGGGTCCAGGATAGGGGTTTTCGATACCTGATTCCCATACCCAAGGGCTCCACCAACAGTGGGCAAGTGGACCGCTCCTCCAAGGCCTCTTATCCAACCCTGGAGGTGTTATGCAATGCCAGGTCTATAAAGAACAAGACAGCAATTATTGCTGATCTTGTTGGGTCATCTGATCTGGCTTGCATCACCGAGACCTGGCTCGATGAAAATGCTGGTCCCATATTGGAGTCAGCTATTCCAGCCTGGTACTCGGTGATCCATCGCCCAAGGTTGGATCGAAGGGGGGGGGGGGGGGGGGGTCGCTATTTGTTTTAAATCGGTATTGGGCCTTGTGGAGGTTCCAGTGGTGAGCCCCAGATCCTTTGAGTGCATCATGGGAGCAGGTGTGGGCAGCAGAATTCTACTCGTCTACCGTCCACCTGGTGACAAGAAAGTTTTTCTGCAGGAAGTTGCAGACTTCATTGCCAACCTGGTGTTGGAGCCTTCTAGGTGGTTGGTCCTGGGGGACTTCAATGCCTAGGTCGATGATGAACTCCCGCATTTTGGTCAAAACTTCCTCCAACTAATGACTTTGTTGGGCTTTACACAGATTATTACCACTGCTACCCATACTCAGGGTCACTCCCTGGATCTGGTGTTCACCCTGGGGATGGAGATCACAGAGCTGGTGGTGGAACCAGTTGGGTGGTCTGACCATCACTCCATAAGGTTCAGTTTCGTGGCCCCCCCCATGAGACCAACCCTTTTGGAGATGGTCCGGTACCGCCCTTTGATGGGAGTTACCCCTGAGGGTCTGATGGCGGTGTTGGACCTATCGAGTTGGCCTATGGAGTGCATGGAACCAGATGCCTTAGTAGTGCACTATAATAGTATGGTGCTGAGGTCTCTGAATTCCATAGCTGCTGTCCGCGTTCGCCCCCTCTCCCTCTCCCTCTGCCCTCAGTCCCCTTGGTTTGATGGGGCTTTGAGGGAGCTGAGGAGAGTGGGGTGAAGGTTGGAAAGCTGCTGGCAGAAATCTGGCCTGACAGACTTAGACTGATGGCCCATTATATGGACTATCAATCAGAAATCTCCTGTAAGAAGGCAGAGTTCCTGTCCAGGGAGATCGCTGCATCAAGAAATTGACTGGCTCAGCTCTTTAGGACCATGGACAGACTGTGCAATCCAGCCTGCCTGCGGGGTCAGAGAGCCTTTTCACAAATAAAGTGTGACGAGTTTGCTCGGAGTTTTGATAAGGTGTCATCGATCAGTTCAGAGATCCGCAGTACGCATTCAAATTAGCATGGCGGTGATCGATGCGAGGTTACAGGCCCTCAGTTTATCTGGACAGACTTTGACCAGCCAGCGATCATGGATATCATGAAAACTGTCCAGGGTTTGCAACCAACTTGCTGTAGTTTGGATCCTGGTCCTACACGCCTCCTTGTGGGGTGTATGGATGCGATCAGACCAGTCCTTGCTGAGATAGTCTGGTGTTCTTTGGATCAAGGGGTGTTTCCAGAGTCTCTGAAAGAGGCCATCGTAACACCCTTTTTGAAGAAATCTTCCCTTGACCCAGACTGCCTCACCAACTACAGACCGATCTCTAACCTGCCGTTTTTGGGCAAGGTTATTGAGAAAGTAGTCAAGTTGCAGCTCAAGGACTTTCTTACCACCCATGAAGTCTATGATCCTCTCCAGTCCGGTTTCAGGAAGAGGCACAGTACCGAGACGGCATTGGTTTGGGTATTAAATGATCTCCTAATAGCAAGAGATCGTAGGAGTCATTCGATCTTGGTTCTCCTCGATCTCTCTGCAGCATCTGACACCGTGGACCATAAGATGTTGCTAGAACGTCTGCGGCTGCTCTGTGGACTGGACTGTCATGAACAGTCCTCAGATGGTTCCATTCTTTCCTCACGGGCAGAACTCAGAGGGTAGTATCAGGAATTTTTTCCTCTGCTCCCTTTGCTCTGCCCTGTGGGATGCTGCAGGGTTCTGTGCTTTCCCCCATGTTGTTCACGGTGTATATGCTGCCATTGGGAGACATTATAAGGCATCATGGAATGAGTTTTCACTGTTATGCAGATGATACTCAGCTATATACGTCCTTTGTACCCAAACAGAATGATGCATTATCGGTCTTTAACAACTGCCTCGCTGAAATTCAGGACTGGATGAGTGCTAACTGGTGAAGACTGAATCCTGATAAGACTGAGGTGCTGGAGGTGGACCTGGATCATCGTGCAGAGATGTCGACTCCTGGGTTTCCCTCTGGCCTTGCGCTAGGGGGTAACCAGTTGAAACCTTCTTAACAGGTGCGGAATCTGGGAGTAATTCTTGACAGTGAGCTGACGCTGAAGGCACAGGTGTCTGCCGTTGTCAGGTCTTCCTTTTATCATCTGAGGAATACAGCCCGGATAAAACACCTTCTTCCACATGACGACCTTCCGGTATTGGTTCATGCCTTTGTTTCTTCGCGTCTTGACTACTGTAATGTTCTACATCTAGGGTTGCCAGGGGTGGATCTCCGTCGCCTGCAGCTGGTGCAGAACGCTGCAGCCAGGTTGTTGACTGGATTGGGAAGAACGTTCCACATCACACCCATGCTGCGTGAACTGCACTGGCTGCCGGTGCGATGGAGAATCACCTTCAAGGTCGCGTTGCTGACCTATAAGACCCTAAACAGGCAGGGACCGGGCTACTTGCAAGATCTCCTGCGATCCTACCACCCACTCCGCTCCACCGACGAGGGATTGCTAGAGATTCCCAAGTTCCGTCTTCAGTCATCAGGGGCCAGAGCTTTCTCTTTTGTGGCCCCGACCCTGTGAAATTCTATACCTCGTCGAATTCGAGAATGCCTGTCCGCAAAGTCATTCAAGGCAGCTTTGAAAAGCTCTTTATTTGAACAAGCCTTTGCTAGACACGTTACCCTGTTGCTTTTTAACTGATTTTATACTTATATTTATTGTGCTGTTTACTTTGTTTTGTATTTTGCAGTTCGGCATTTAAAAAGCGCAGCATAAATAACATTTGATTTGATTTGATTATAAGCCCCTATTAGAAGGACATCTATAAATGCCAAGGCACATCGTTACCTACTTCCATAAACTTACTACTGAAATTATTTCAACTTCAACTAACTAAACAATCATTGAGTTAATGGAACTGTTGAAGAATGTTATAAAGACTCATGAATATTAATGAGGTGATTGGCATAACTTCGCCATTGTGTTATCAGAATAGAACACAGAGGCTGGTGGCAAATGGGGCTAAATCCGAGGTGGGGATGGTGACCAGCGGGGTGACACAGGGTTCAGTTCTTGGACAAGTGCTGTTTAATGTCTACATCCCTGACAATGCAGAGGGGCTGGAGGGGAAGGCGTGCCTCTCTGCAGATGACACAAAGGGCTGCACAGGGTAGACAGCCCAGGAGGGGTGAAGAAAATGAGGAGAGACATAGCTAAATTGGAAGAATGGTCCAGAGTGTGGCAGCTAGGATTCAATGCGAAGAAGTGCAAAATCATGCACTTGGGGCGCAGGAACCCAAGGGAGGGTTACATGATGAAGGGGGAGATACTAGCTGCCACAAAACAGGAAAGAAATCTGGGGTCTTCATATCTGATGACCTAAAGGTGGCCAAACAATGTGCCAAGGCTGTGGGGAGAGCCAGTGGGATGCTGGGATGCACAGGGAGAGGTATTACCAGTAGAAGAAAAGAGATCATAATGCCACTGTACAGTTCATTGGTGAGACCTCATTTGGAATACTGCGTCCCATTCTGGAGGGCACATCTCCAGAAGGACTCAGGGTGGAGGCAGTTCAAAGAAGGGCAACAAAAATGGTGCAAGGCCTGCACCTCAGGTCATACGAGGAGAGACTGGAGGAACTTATTATGTATACCCTGGAGGAGAAAAGGAAGAGGAGAGGAGAGGAGAGAAGAGACATGCTAGAGACCTTCAAGTATCTCAAGGGGATTAATAAGCTACAGGAGGGCAGCAATTTTCAGAAGAGAAACTGCTCTAAAACAACAAGAGGGCATGATGAGACTGGAATGGGATAGACTAAGGGACAACGTGAGAATGTTCTTTTTCAGGGAAAGGGTGGTGGATGCTTGGAATGGCCTGCCCCAGGAGGTGGTGGGAGCAAGCACAGTGGGGGGATTTAAACATGCATGGGGAAGGCATAAGGAAACCCTAGAAGGGGAAAGGAGAGGCAGCAGCTGTTGACCAAGTAGGGTCAGCAGCAGCTAATTAAAGGTAGGGTGTACAGGCAGACTAGATGGGCCTGGTGGTCCTTATCTATCGTCAATTTCTATGTTTTTACCACCAGGGAAAAACATGGACTGCAGCTCACGAGTGGTGGCTCTCCTAGACCTAGCAGCATATTGCATATACCATTAACACATTTGATTTAGTTATTCAGCGTCTTGCATATTTATCAGATAACATAGATACATGGACTTGGGGACCAGGACTCTAATTTCAGTGACCGTGAAAGTGAAGGGAAGATATCTCAGTAGAAGCAAAAAAAGCAAACACAGTGATGATGCCTTGCTTAAAAAGCCATTTCAGAAAGAAAGAAAAGAATATCAAGGTGGCCCACAGATAAGTTGCAGCTCAAGAATGGGATAGGGAGGAAGCATGAAACACTTTCACCTAACTGGAGTGGATGCTTATGCTCGGCATAGAAAGTCAGTCAATGATTACTTGTTATACTGTGGTGGAAAAAAAGAGGATCTCCAACTTGTCTGTGGGTACAACCAGCAGATCTGGGTTAGAGTCCCACAACCTCCACTTACATACTCTGACGCTGAGCAAGTCAGTTCTCAACTCAACTCATTATTTATAAAAAGCACCTTTCCAAAACCAAGGCGCTCATACAGAAATAAATAATTAAAATACAGCAAACATAAAACAAGTAATAAAACCAGTCAACATAGCAGTATCAAAATTCCGGGTAAGCTAGGCTATATAAATATGTTTTCAAGGCTGTTTTAAAAACTTTGGACGGTCAGGCAGTCTCACACCCGACGAGTTAGAGAATTCCACAGGGTCGGGGCCATAAAACTAAATGACCTGGCCTCAGATGTCTTCAAACAGACCCTAGGAATCTCTAGCAATCACTTGTCAGGAGCATTGAGTAAGTTAACTTACCCAATGCTCCCGGGTCGCTCCTGATAACAGGACTTGGGTACAGTTGGCCTTGCCCACTTACCAAAAGAATAAAATAAAAACAACATCAAAAACCATCTTACATCTAGACAATATATGGGCAATATCCACTCACAACAGATCAAGTAAAGCATTCATGGGCCAAACTGTTGGTGCAGCCGGTAGCGCTCTGCTTGTGACACTGACAAACGGGTTCAGGAACAAGTCTCTATCACCGGGGGCTGGCGGGGGTGGTTAAGTATCCCAGAGGACATTCTCCTCCTCCAGGGAGGGAGGGTCACCTATGCAATAAGAACATGCATTGGTCCCCCCAAAGTGCTGCCATTTTCTGGAGTTTAGAAGTAGCACAGGAAATACCCTAGCTGAGCAGGACCTGGATGACTCCACAATTTCCTTGCAGGATCTGCACCGACTGATTACCCTCTCCACCCAGAACTTGGCAGTGTTGCCTCGTGGGGTCTAATCTGCCCAGTACCCTAATGAAACAGCCCCACCGGGGGGGGGGAGGTAAGCCATGGGGGCATAAAGGAGGGAGATGGGGTAGTCCTAGTGAAGGCAGGTGACGAGTTTGGGGGGAGTTGGATAGAAGAAGGGGCCAGATGGAAAAAAGAGGGTTAAAAGAGAAAATATAAAAAAAAAAAAAAAAAGTAAACCATTTAAATTTGAACATAATTTAATAAACAATTAATCCGTTTCCTACAACTAGCAATAGAAGTAAAAGATCTTATAACAAAAGGCAGATCGTTCCACGTTTTACTAGCTGTGTGTGAAAATGCCCTCTGTCCCACACTAATTTTCATTAAGGGAATGGACACCAGATTTCTATTTTCAGACCACAAACGTCTTAAAAATTTCAGACTTCATATCTCAGTCTTTTGGGCTTCACAGCCCATTACCTTAGCCTTGTGCTAGTCCTTCTAGCACAAAATTATTATTTTTAAGAATGTCCAGCAAGAGAGGGAAGGGATCATAAATCGTGCCGTAGTGAAGGTCAGCCGATCCCTTCCACTTCCTGGTCCACCTGCCCTGTCCCCACACTCAAGACGTTTTGTGACGCCTATCCAGGGACAGCGTGGTGGTGGTGCACCCCATAGAAACCTATGAAGAAGGATTTCCCTGGTTTTACAGATGTTTAAGCACCCTTTAATAAAAATGAAAGCCACCGCTCAACTAATAGAGTCCCTATTAGATGAGAGGTGACTTTCATTTTTATCAGGTCTGTAAAAACTTTGTGAAATCCTTCCTCACAGGCTTCTATGGGTTGCACCACCACGCTCTCCCTGGTTAGACATCACAAAACGTCTGAGCTGGCGGGGGCAGTAAATGGCATCACCACAGTCCATCAGGACTACCTAAACCCAGTTAGTGGTACCCAAAGCAATAATAAAGGTCCCAACTCCCCCCAACCAAATCCTGCCATTCTACCTAAAGATAATCACACACTCTGAAGCAAAAAAAATACCTACTGCAACTGCTATGCAAAAACAGGCAGAGCAGTGACAATCTAGATCTCAAATTAATTTCTCTCACCCTAGATGTTATTCTGGCACCATTAATTAGAATACTAAACCTCTCACTTATCACTGGGCAGTTCCCCAAGCTATGGAAAACCACGATAGTTACAACCAGTTTCAAAAACGGAGACAAGACAATACATACAAACTACTGGCCAATTTCCATCTTGCCTCCAATCTCTAAAGCCCTAGAACATATGGTCTATGATCAGCTTGTTGGCCACCTAGACAAACACCATCTACAATGTAAGGAACATCACAGCTTTAGAAAACAACATAGCACAACAACAGCACTGATTGAGTTTATGGGCTTTTTACATGACACCCTCTACCGGGGGCTACCTTTATAGATCTCACTAAGGCCTTTGACACAGTCAATCACGAACTCCTAACTCAATTAGGTGAAGCTGCCGTGTCTCCTACCTCTCTAAGTTGGTTTTGGAGCTACCTCACCAGGAGAGTGCAACAGGTTAAAATCAGTAACACACACACTTTGACAGTCTAAGTGTTAACACTGGTGTTCCACAAGGGTCCAATCTGGGCCAATTGCTATTTAGCCTTTTCTTAAACCACCTCCCACAAGTGTGTCAGGACAGAATCCTCCTACACACAGATGACGCTGTCCTCAACAATAGCCATCCAGACCCTGTCACCCTAGAACAACGTATGCAGAGGAACTTCAAACTTGTCGAAGACTGGTTCACTAATTCTCGCTTGCTGCTACACAATAAAAAAAACTAAAATGATGCTATTCACCTCCATACACAGCAGATATAAAACATTCAAATTAACCATCCGTAACAAACAAAACAAAACTCTTGAGATGGCCCAAACCTTCAAATATCTAGGGATTACCTTGGACAGCTCCTTATCTAATTCACAACACATTGACCAGGTCTCCAAATCTGCAGACAGGAAACTCTGTCAGCTGTACAGACACAGGTATTGCCTCATAGCAGATGCCCTAAAACTTGCCATAAATAGCTCTGTTTTCTCGGTTATAGATTATGGCCTCGTTGTGTACAGTTCGGCCTCTGACTCGACCTTAAAAAGAATACACATAGCACCGAACAAAGCCTGCAGGCTTCTCCTGGGAGCTCCACACCTAACCCATTCCTGTGACCTACATTCCCTCACGGGGTGGCTGGATTTGAAAAACCACACTCGTTATCGGCTCTGTCTTCTTACTAAGAAGGCTACCCTTGGCCTAACCCCTCCTGGTATCCAGTCCCTACTAAGACCTGCAGCACCAACTAGGCTGACTAGAGGGTCTCATAACAATCCCTACAAGGTTCCTTTCCACCACACTTCTTAAGGTCAGCGATCCTTAGAATTCTATGCCCCTATCTGGCTTAACTCCCTGCCACTCGATCTACTAGAGAATAGGGCCATTCAAATCTAAACTCTGTTCCCTCCTCTCCAGCCAAATGGCGTGCTCTTGCTCCTTATAACACATCCAAGAGGCCAAGCCTATCATTGATCTTAACTGCACTTAACCCCCACCCCCCCGGTCACTGACTCCAATCACTCCTGCACTTAACCCCCCCACCACCAACTTGCACCCCATATCTACTCATCCTCCTCTCATCTGGGTAATTTTCCAGACAATCCCTCTGCAGCCTTCCTTATCCCCTTTCTAGCTGCCTCCTTACCATCATCTCTCCACTACCACTGACCCCATTCTCTCTGCCTCCCACCCCCACCAATACTACTCTCCACCATCCCTCCCCGTCCCCTTACCCCACCCCCTCATAACCTTCCTTCTTCTGTCCACTCCCACCAATAAATACTCCTACTCTGTTTCTAACCTTTGCTCCCCTATCCCTTTCACTCCGCCTGACAAAGGGAACTGGCTTTCTCCACGTTGCACCCCCTAATTCTTCCCTCATAGGACACCTATTTTCCTCCCTTATTTTCCAAATAATGTTCCCTTTCTAAGTTTATACTATGACTGCATACTGAGTAACAGGTTGAAAAGGAGGGTGGTGGGAGAGCAACAGCAGGTGCAGAAATTTAAAGAAGTTTTGGATCAAGATCGTCTAGGGCTTTGTTTGGAGGGGTTTAGGGTAATTAGAGCCCGAAGTACTTCTGAGTAGTGACAGGAGGGAAGGAGGGCCCGTCAGCGGAGGGGGGAGAAAGGTGATTGGGGGGTGGGGCATTGGGAAGGGGCAGGGTACGTGGTAGAGCACAGGTGGTGAAACAGAGAATGATAGAAGCCGTGGAAGAGGGGTCTAGGTCGCCTGAGTTGGGAAAAGCAGGGGCGGTCGGGGAGGAGGAGGAGGAGGAGGAGCCAAGGAGTGGGTGTAAGATTTCTCAGAATTCAGCTGTGGAGGTCTTGGTTTCATTCAGTTTACTTTTGAAAAAGTGACCCTTGGCCGGCCCGGTGGCACTGATGGTTGAGGCCCTGGATGCCACACCTCGTGCCACGCCGGCGACCTGGGTTCGGGAACAACCTCGGGTCACCGGGGTGCTAGGCGGGGGGGGGCTAGAGTGGGATTTCCCCTCCAGGAGTGGATGCCCACTCCTCCGTAGTCCCGCACCCATCAGGTGGAGGCCCAATGGGTGCGCAGGTGAAAGGGGTCACCGGATCCTGGCGTGCGCACACATCTCCACACATGCATATGCATGTGTACACCGTGACTCCAGGAAGGGATGAAAGGAAAATGAAAAAATTGTAAACAGAAAAAGTAAGCCTTTGCCAAGTACACAGCCTTTGTGCAGGCATTCCTTTGAGCTCTATATTTTTGCACATCAGCTTGGCTTGAGGAGGTTTTAGCAATGCACCATGCTTGGTCTCTGAGCTTGAAGAGGGCAATTAGATTTTTTGTAACCCGAGGGAGGCGTTTACATCACAGGCACAGTCTTTTGGGAGGGGCATGTAGAGTCCAGATCTGGAGCAGGGTTTTGGTGAAGGATGCGAGGGCAGACCATATGTCCAATGCTGTGAAAACCCTGGATCAATCAGCCAAGTAGAGGTCTGATGAGAGGGCTTGAACGCCAAGCTATTCAACTGGACGGAACCACAGATACTTTGGGGGGGGGGTGTTTGTGAGTTGAGTATTCCTAATGCAATATGTCATACTGTGATCACGGAGAGCGCAAGGCAGGATGCCAGCAGATGGATAATTAAGTGGGTGGGATGCTAAGATCCAGTCAATCAGGGAGTGATTTGCAGAGAGTGGGTTTAGCCTAGTGGGTTTGGATATTAGCTGGGCAAAATTTAGGGCCTCGATTTGTTGGGTGACTGATTTAGACTGAGGCGAAAGCCAGTTTACACCGGAAGTCGCTCAACAGCAGTAGCTCACCAGATTGGGAAAGAAAGGTAAGGGATGCCAGGGTGTATAAAATAGCAGAGGGCTGGGCTTTGGGAGAGAAATAAACCCCAATGTAGATCGGGGAGATGGAAGGGTAGGATATTTTAAGAAGCAGTAGCTCATGTGATGAGGGGGAAGCCAATTGTAGTATGGTGGATGAGTGGAGAGATCCATGCACAAATACAGCTACGCCACCTCCTCTTTTGCCTCTGTGCTGTCTGAACAGTGAGCAGCTCGACCATGGAGTACACCAAACACTGCCTTAACCTAAAATGGGTCCCAATTTTCTGATGTATTTTTTAGCTACGCATTTCATATATGAAACGTCAAATCAGAATCCATGTAAACCCAAATACGTCCCTAAATGTGTTCTCTGCTATCTCTACATTAGGTGGTCTACCTTCCGTTGCTGCCCCAAACACACCTTTTCAAAAAGCAGGATGTGATGTCATGTATGCAAATATATCATCTGAATATTTTGATAACTAGGCAAGCTCTACTAGGACAAGGCCTGTTTTCAGGTGCAATCTGAAGCACTGGGGAAGTCAAGAGACTTGCTCAGTCACACAGTATGCAAGCAGAGGCTGTGGGAATCAAACCTTGGTCTGCTGGATGTACCAAGCTCATTCACAGCTCATCACTCTAACCTCTAGGCCATACTGCCTGCCAATCTCGTACAGATGTAGTAGCAACTCTAGTCACTTCCAATGTACCTGACTGACAAAACCCTTTAAAATTACTAAAAAATACATTCTATGCATGGACTAAGGCCCTCAAGATGATGGGTACCGTGTCAACATCCCTCATAGTGGGAACTCTAAACTCGCCATTTGAGGTGTTAATGGGGTAAAACACCTCCTCTCGAGTGCATCAGTTCTTGCATATAAAAAGCAGATTTAAATGTTATTAACTAGTACGTGGATGTTGTAAATTGTAAAGCTTCACCAACCTTGACAAGCTCTTTGACAACAAATGACTCCTCTGGCCGCATTCCACTGCGCCCCACCACCGTTGAGATAGTCCACTTCAGCGGTTTCACTAGCAGCAGCCCAAGGCCCCAGGAGATCCAGCCATTCTCCACACCGGCTACAAAGTCAGTCTCTCGCAGCAATGTCCCTTGCCTGGGGAGGGGAAGAAATCCTGAGTCAGCATCAGAGAAAGAGAGAGAGACCAGGAGGTTGGGAATCCAAAACAGACAAAATAATGCAACTGCAATGGTACAAATGAAAGAAGGTAAATTATTCAATCAAGGCATACGATTAAATAACTTAAAAACAAAACAAAACACCGAAGTACAACTTAAATCTGTGAAACAATATTAAACAAACAAACAAAAACCATCAAGCAACAAGTAAAACTACATAATCAGCACCCACCAAGCAACAAAACAAGTGAATCTACGTATGGTAATCAGCAAAAAAACAGTAATGAAAGGCACAACAAGCAACAAAACAGGTAAAACTATATATAGTAAATCAGCAAACAAACACCGACCAAACAACAAGTGAAACTACAAATAGTAAATCAGTAAAAAAAAAAAAAAACACCTACCCAGCAACAAAACAAGAGAAACTGGAGTACTGTGTCCAGTTCTGCAGCTCTTACATCAGAAAGGACAGGGATAGGTTGGAAACAGTGCTGAGTAGCAAAAATGATTCAGGGCCAGCAGGGAACAGCCTATGAGAAGTGCCTCAAGGCACTAAATATGAAATCACTGGAAACCAGAGAGGAGATGTGATAGAGACCTTCAAAGTTCCTTAAAGGAACTGACAAGGTAAACTGTGGGGGAATTATTTACCCTGAATATCAACTCATGGTCATGAGTGAAGTGTACAAGAGGGAAGTTCGTGGGGGGGTGTGTGTGTGTGTGTGTGTGTGAGGAAGTACTTCTTTAAGGAAAGCGTAGTGTGGAACCTTGGAACAGTCTGTCGGCCAAGGTGGTGTGTGCAAACACAGTCAGGGGATTCAAGCAGGCATGCAACAGAATGAAGGGAATAGTGGTCGCCTGGGGCAACAAGACCTGGGAGGAGAATGGGTATATGACAGGGAAGGTTAGTACCCTGGAGTAACAATACACTCCAGCGATTATAGGGAATATGAGCAAACTGGATGGACCTCTGATCTTTTTCTGTCATCATGGTCTATGTTTCTAGAAATAGTAAATTAGCAAAAAATATAGTGAAAGGCCCACCCACACAACAAATCAAGTGAAACTATATATAATAAATCTGCAAAAAACAACAAAAAAAAAATTTGATCAACACCCACCATGCAACAAAACAAGTGACACTATACATAAAATCTGCAAACAACAAATAAAACACCCACCAAGCAATAAAACAAGTGAAACTATATGAAGTAAATCGGCCAAAAACAAAAACCCAAGCAACAAGTGAAACTATGTACAATAAATCTGCAAAAAACAAATCAGCACTCACCAAGCAACAAAGCAAGTGAAACTACATGTAATAAATCGGCAAAAAAATATATATATATAAGTAAACACTCATCAAACAACAAAACAAGCGAAACTATACAGTACAGTACCAAAAAATACCCACCAAACAACAAAACAGCTGAAACTATATTTAGTAAATTAGCAAAAAACAAATAATGAAAGGCCCAACATGCAACAAATCAAATCACCAACTACACAGTTACTATACAATTTCACTTGTTTTGCTGCTTAGCGGGTGTTTTATCAGTGTTTTGCAGATTTTATATAGTTTCACAAAGTGAGTAGGATGCTGGGATGTATTGGAAGGGGTACTGACAGCAAACACTTCCGCTGTATAGATCCTTAGCGAGGCCACACCTAGAATACTGTACCCTGTTCTGGAGTCCTCACATCATGAAGGATAAGAGATAGGCTGGAGATGGTGCAGCACAGGGTAACAAAAATGATTCGGGGCCAACTGGGCAGGTCCGATAAGGAATGCCTCAAGGCAATGAACATGTACTCAATGGAGACCAGACTGGGGAGGGGAGATATGATAAGGAAAAGAAGGAAAGGAGAGAAGAAATTGTTTAACCAGGAAAGGCACAGTAAGCAGAAGCCTGTTTCCAGGTGCGACCTGAAAACAAACGAAGTTAAGCGACTTGCTCAGGGTCACACAGTATGCAAGTGACGGCTGTAGGATTCAAACCCAGGTCTCCATGTTTGCAGCTCAGTGCCCTAAACCACGGCGCTATACTGCCTCCTATGACTCGTATGATAGAGAACTGCAAGCTCCTAAAGGAATTAACAAGGTGAACTCCGGGGAAATATTTAGCTTGAATTCTAGTTCACGGTCATGTGGACACAAGTGGAAACTGACAGGAGGGAGATGTAGAAGGGACACAAGGAACTTATTTTACAGAAAGGGTGGTGGAGCCACGAAACGGTCAGCCTGCTGAAGTGATGGATGCTAAAACTGTTAGTAGGTTCAAGCAAGGTTGGGAGAGAATAACGGGTATAGTGGTTACTTGGGGAAGCAGAAGCTGGGAAGGGAATGGGAGGGAAGATGGGGAACATAAGACCCTGGAGGGGCAATAGGTCTCCAAAGTAAAACTATATATAGTAAATCAGCACAAAACACACAATTTAAATACCTGTAAATTTTCTTTCTCCGATGGCTGGTCTCTAGGCTTCCATACTGATGGGCTGTATCTCCTGATGCTATCATGCAGGCAGAAACCAAAACTCTGCAGCCTGGATATCCTCCCCTCCACTTCCTGTGCACACCAGTTTACTTCCTGCCTTCCAAAAGGGAGGTACTCTGTAGCAGAGTTCTGTCACCTTATGGCAGGGCTGATGATGTCAGACTGTAAGTCTCAGTATTGAAGCCCAGAGACCAGTTTAGGAGAGAGAAACAAACCATAAAACACTCACCAAGCAACAAAACGGGTAGTACTTTTATTTATTTATTTAGCTTTTGTTTACCAGGTAAGCACACTAGACAGTCAAGTGCCTGTTTTCAGGTGCGAACCGGGTGAATTACAAGGTAAAGGCAATAACAATTCAGAGTCAAGGTACAGATTTCAAGGTACAGGTAATAATTCAGAGTCAAGGTACAGGCAGTAACAAATAGTGGCAAGTACAGAGTCAAGGCATGGCAACAATAGGAGGCAGTCAAGAAAGTAAACATATCAAGGCAGATACAGGTGATTCACTAGACACATGCGCCAAACGCGCGTAGTCACTGGGGCACAGGCCCACTATATTGGGTGTGGTAGGTAAGAGCAAGGGCAGGAGAATGCTTGTTTTAGGTAGCCCCAGAGCTAAGAGCAAGGGCAGGCGGATGCTTGTTTTAAGTGGCCCAAGCGGGAGGACCTGAAGCAGATGTGGGAGGGGGCAGCCCTTACATGAGCAGGAAGTAGGTTCAAGGCTCTGGGAGCGAGGGCCGCGAAGGCACGATCCCCTGTGAGGGAATGAATTTTGGGGGCCTTGAGGGCCTGGGAGTCACTGGACCTCAGCCGCTAGGCGGGGGGGGGGTGGATAGGCTTGAGCAGTTCGGCAAGTGCCAGTGGTGTGGACGTTCTGATGATGTTGTCTATGAAGTTGCCCACAACAAAAGGATCAGTGGTCGTTGGGGAAGAGCCACCTTAGCCTGGAGTAGAGTTGTGATGGGTAAGGCGGGGGCTGACAGAGTGAAGCAATGTATGTTATTGTACGCTGTGTCCCATTTTGTAAGCCAGGTTTTTGGAGCGTTCACGAAGTAGGTGAGCCCATGGCTGAGCGTGGGAAGAAGAACCCCTTTTGCAAGGGCAAGTCAGGCAGCTGGGGTGAGGGAACTTTTGGCCCTGTATGCCAGACCCAACTTACAGTTTGTGGCCTATATACCATAAATCAACAACAAACAAGAAAGGAAATGCTTACCAAGCAACAAATGAAACTTTACATAGTAAACCATCAACAATATAGTAATAACATACCTACCAAGCAACAAAACAAAAGAAACTTTAAATTGGCATAGAAAAAGATAAGCAACAAAATGCCCGCCAAGTAGCAAAACCAGTGAGGGAGAACCCAGGTGGCCTGTGCAGTGGGAAACAATTTCTAGCACCTGGGAGGTCCATATAGGGGTCCTACAAGGATCCCTACTTGGACCCATCTTGTTTTCCCTGTTCAATAACTCCCTTCCCAAGGACAGCATCAAGAGGAGCTCACTACTATTCGCTGATGACCTTAACCTCTGCCAAAACACAAAGACCTGGGACAAACTTTCATCCACACTTACGGAAAACTTTGGCACCACTCAACAATCATTCCCTACCAACAGACTCTTGGTAAATGCCTGGAAGACTAAGGCCAGACTAGCCAGGTGGGCTGGAGACACGAGCTCTCTCCACATCCTGTCCCCCGACAGCTCACCCCTTGAGTTACTGACTACCTCCAAATACCAGGAAGTCACCCTGAATCCCTCCCTGACTTTCTTTGACCACTTCAGAACCACAGTGCAGTGTATGAATCAGAGACTAGGAGTTGGTTACTGGTACAAGGATTTTATGACCCTCAAAAGGTCAGACTCACCATTGCCCTGAGCAACTTACTCCTCCTACTGGACTACTGCTCTCCAACCTACATGCAGACCTCATCCTCCTGCCTGTCCAGGCTAAACACAACCTACAACGGCTTTTGTAGGTTTCTCTTGATGGCTTATTCCACACATCCCTGTTCCCTCCTTGGTTGGCTCCCCCCTCAGGTCTGCCAAGACTACCTCCTAGGTTGCCTTGCTAAAAAATCCATCAGAGAAAAGGAGATGTCATCCTCTCACCCCTACTCAGGTCAAAGCCCTGCCATCAAGGCCTCTGGACCTCCTCCAGCCTACTATTAGAGTGCCCACGTGTGAGCCTTCTCATCACCTGCCCCCACATTTTTTGAACAGCCTATCTGCTACATTACGGAGTTTGGAATTACAACCCCTAATTAAATCCCACTACAAGACTTTCCTGAGTGCTACCAATCACCTGTAAATGCCCCTTGATGTTAAACTGACCCAGTCTAAGGAGCAAAGCATCTGCCCCTCCCCGTTTTGCTGCGACAACCAGGATGTCACAATGACTCTTACGATATTTTGCCTCTAGAAACTGTTGTTATATGTTGGGGTCTCCATTGCCCAGACTCTGTGTACTGTAATTGCTTGCACTAAGCTCACTTTATACCCAGTTTGCTCAGTTTTGTTCCTTTTCTTTTGTACCACTTAATGTATTGTACCTACTTACTGTACTTCGTATCTTTTGTACCCATGTTCTTTTTATTTATTTATTTATTACATTTTGGTGACCGGGTAAGCCCACTGGGCCCCAGAGGTCCCTTTTTCAGGGGCGACCCGGGATTACATAGCAGTGGTAAGTATCACAGTAAGAATGACAATTATACAATATGATACAAGTTATACAGTAATATACAGACAGCTGGTTACATATGCTGAGAACAGTCTGCATTCGTGGTGGATACAGGGATTAGCAGAATAAGTGACTAGACACGAGGGATGTGAGAGGAGGGTGTGAGCCACGTTACATAGTGCAGTTTACTCACTGAGGGTACTGTTGGACTGTGGTATTCGGAAGACCGTGAGGTGGTCCCAGGAGCCTAGCAGTGGCATTTGGAGGTTGCGATCATGTGAGCCTTGAGCCTAGTGCGGAAACTTTTAATTGACGGTGCTTCCTGCACCCCCGGAGGGAGGGAGTTCCACAGGGTCGGTGCGGTGTGAGTGAAGGACTTGTCTCCCACCTTGGTTCTTACTCTGGGGACAGCTAGAAGAGTGCGATCTGTTGAGTGGAGGGGTCGGGGGTTAGTCTTTCGCGCAACGAGTCCAGATAGGCTGGGAGGGGGAGATTGGCTAATTAATTTGAAGGTTTGGCATAACAGAGGGTACTGGAGACAGGCTTCCAGGGAGGGCCAATTTAGCTGCAATTGCGTGTTGCAGTGGTGATTCCTGGGGTTTGACTAGGCGGCGAACCGAGCCACCTTATTATACAGGGCCTGTAGTCTATTCATCTCGGTCCTTACTACTCCCTGGAGTACTGGGGCCGCATAGGTGATTGTCGGAAGGAGGACGCTGGTGGCGATGGAGACCCTGGCTTCCGGTATCAACTGGCTTTTCAGTCGGTAGAGGGTGCCCAGTTTGTTTTGTGCCATCTTTATGGCCTGGATCACGCCTGAAAATGGTCTCTGGGATCAGTGTACCTACCTGGTCAACAAAAATAAATTGTAAAAACACAAGAAAATGCCCACTAAGCAACAAAACAAATAAAACTATATATTGAGATCACATGGAGATACAAGAAATTCAAATTGAAGAATCCCAAGGGGAAAAAAAGGAAATAGACATCAAAGAAAGAGGTCAGAGTAAGCACAGAAATGGCCTTCAGAGATAGACAAGAGAAAAAAATGTGCAACTGTTAAAAGGGGGGTGTCATCTAGAGACCTACATGATGGGGGGAGGGGGAGAATTCTGAATCTAGTACATCTTCCAAGGTGGGGCTGGTGGGGGACAATTAAATAAAACTTTAGCCAATTGGGTCTGCTGAGTTGCCAGTTCTGACTGTGGCAGAAGACAACTGGTTGTCACTTCCATCCCGAAATTCAAGGCCTGGTGTACTTTAAAGGATACCTAAACAGTACTTTTACTGGTTGTATTGTTCCAGAAACCCTCATGCAGAACCAAAGACTGCTGGGAACATGCAACGTGATGATGTCATTCATCTAAGTGACACATTCCGTCTGTAATACTGAACTTGTATGGAGCCTTTTATTTTATGTGTAATGTGTACATTATCATAGTTATTGATATTTCTCTCGTATCTAAAGTACAAGTTAAATATCGACAGATATTGCTTCCTGATTGCAGTGAAACAAAAACAAAAAACTTGCCGAAACAGTATTAAACATCAGATTTTAAGGTAATTTTATTACTCAGTAGTACTCCCTTTGTGTTACAGCACTGTTTATGTATCCTATCGGTTTCAGGTACTAGAATCCACTGGAAAATACATATTTTTTTAATTTTCAAATTTCCTTTCCAGGTTTTAAAACATACCTTGGTAGCCTCTCCTAAAGGAACAGACACCAGATTTTCCAAGCACTAATCTTAACAGCCTAGTCCCAAGATGAGTGACTTCTCGAGTTTTCTGTTTTTTAATAAACAGAAGCCAAACTAGACACTGTATACTCATATCAGCACCATCTTTTTTTGTTTTGTATATATGATGGCTGCAGAGCTCCCATGGGGGTTGCAGGACAGGATGACTCCGGGTCATCCACAGGGGTCGAAATTAACATACTTAGCCTGTTCCCTATGCAAGTAGAAACAGGCTGGTGCATGTAGTTTTTTCTCCCGCATGCACTGTGGTGCAGGTAGCTCATTCATGTTCTTTTAGGCTGCATTTACAACACGCAGCCACAAGGGGCACAGTGCTGGAGAGAGACAGGCTGAATACTTTTTTCCTGGCTGATTTAAAGTTGTGCACACGCATGCGCACCACAGTGAGGACTCGCGGGAGTGAGCAGCGTAACGAGGAAGCGAGCAGTTTGAAGTTGGAATCAGGACAGAGAGCCGAAGGAAGAGCTCAGAGTGTCTTTCAGAGGAGGCGGGATCATACAACTGGACATCGGGAGGGGCTACAGTCTCCGAGAGGCAGGTCAATCATGAAGTCCCAGGCTGCAGTGGTGACTGGTAATAAAGGGATTGGGGTGAGCACTGGGTTGCCCAAGACTGTGGTCACTGCCAGTCAGCGAATGGGTGTTGGAAGCATTGGGGAGGGGGGTATGGAGCACAAGAGGCGTGGTGGTAATAATGGCATATCTGGCTCTGGCATACTATCTTACCCTTACTATACCATGTGTGCTTCTGTCACCCTTGTGGTCGTAAGGGTCACAAAGGCATGCGTGTCTGTGTCAGCTATGCATTTTGGATTGAACTGCTGAAATGAACAGTCATTTGGCCCGAAGTTCTTCCATGAGTGGAATTTGTGATCAATGTTGAAATTTGTTATACATTAAATGGTCAAAGATATTTAGGAAGGGTCATCAAACTTCTTTTGTTAAAAAAAAGTGTATTTTGAGCAAAAGAAACATTATTTTGCAGAAGGCAAATTAGATAAAGTTGGGATTTCACCCCTTCCCTAAGGCGATTTTTGAGCATGCTTTTCTTCAGAGAGATATACTGTTAAGTAAAAAAAAAAAAAAATAATACATTTCAGCAAAGCAAACTGATTACTTGGCAGAAGGCAAATTGATCAATTTGGGGGTTTCACCCCTCCCCAAGTAGATTTAAACAGACTTCAGAGAGACAGAAGGGCAGCTGAACAGCAGTTGCTTTGAGAACTGATTTGGTATACTGTAAAGGCTTTGTTAGTTTGTTTTAAGAATTACAGAAAGATAGAAAATCTTTCTCAGGAACAGTGGTTATAAACTTCTACCATAACCTACCACAACCTCGATTCCCCACTTGATTGTTTTGAGGAAAAAAAAATGTAATACCCTAACTTGCTGCCCACTGTTTTTCTTTTTTTGGGGGTGGTAATTTGTATTAAAATCTATTTTAATTTATATCAGCAGTACAGACGTCTTGCTATGACCCTGCTCCCGGACTGCAGTTGACAGAGCAGCACTCCAGCAGCAAAATACCCTAACTTGCTGATAATTGTTTTTATTTTTGTTTTGGTACTGGTAATTTGTGTAAAAATCTAATTTAATTCATGTTAGCAGCACAGAATTCTTACTGTGACCTTGCTCCCAGTCTACAGTTAACGGGGCAGCATCAACAACAGTAGTTGTGTCTGAAATTAATGAGAAAAAAACCCTGCACCTTAAAATCATCATTAAAACAGAAATACAGCTATGTTATAAACATCCCAAGCAAAAAAAAAAAAAAAAATAGCCAAAGCAGTGTGAAGTTTGCTACGGGCAGTGTATCTACCATCTGCTGCTGCAGCGCTTTTGCTGCTGTGTGTGCTTGGTCTATGCCTACTGCCTATCCACCACTACTGTTATAATAGTCTCTGCTATACATACACCAAAAGCCCTTGTATAGTTCTGTGACACAGAAACACCCACCTGTCCCTGCCTCGCTTGAAAACACCATTTTAGAATAGTAATAAATTTCTTTCGTATGCACCAATCCCACGATCAGTTAAAATCATTTTTTTAAATTTTTTATCATTTTCCCCACTAGTGCAAGTAACCCGACTCTGGTGCATAAACCTTTTGCCACCACATGCACCTTGGTGCAGGTACTGAAAAAAGTTAATTTCTATCCCGGGTCATCCAAGGGTACCATTAACGCAGAAAATAACAGATAGAGACTTAGTGGCCCGTCATATATGATGGAGCATGTCCTTATTTTGGGACTGTGCCCTCATCAGTGCTCACTACTACCTCCAGTTTGACCCATATGCACTATTTCCAAATGCCTGTCCAATCACTTTTTGAACCCTCACACATTTTTATCCCCAATGACCTCCTCCAAAAGCTTGTTCCATCTGTCATAATTCTTTTCTGTAAACAGAGTACTTTGTCACTATGGTTGATTTCAGGAACAGAGGCAACAGCCCATATGAGCTCCCATCATTCACCCATAAAGGCCTATGTTTGGGTTATATAGAAAGTTGTTCAATTTAAGTTTAAAGGACTCCTTTGTATTACAAATCAATAATTCAGTTAGTAACATATTCCATGGTTTAACAACTCTATTGGACAAGAAAAAGGATCTTTTAGTAGTTGTAAAGCTTTCACTCTCCAGCTGAAGAGGATGGTTTCTGGTATTAATCTTTACTTGTTTAAAGTTCAGGCCAGTTTCGGTCATTACTTGCTGATCTTGGACTATATTCAATTTCTTGGCAATCCCCCCCAAAACCAGTTTCAGGGAGTTACCCCGGTACCTGTGTTACCACTCATTGCAAACAGCTTGCTGCTGCCCACCTTGTTGATTCCGCAGAGTTAATTGAACATCTCAATCATGTCACCCCTTTCTTCTGTCCTCAGATGTGTACATGTTTAGATCCTCGCATCTCAAAGAACTACCCTGTTGCCCCTGTATTATTCTGGTGGCTTGTATCTGTACTATCACTGGCCCCTGTCCTTTCTTGAGCGTTGGTTCCAAAAACTGCACTCAATACTCCAAGTGAAAGCAAACCAGGGATCTACACAGGAGCTGCATTAACTCTCACCTCATGTTAGTGATCCCTCTCCCTATGTAACCCCTCAACATCTATGTCTTTCACACAGCCCTACTACACTGTGCCAACACCTTCATGTTCTCCATTATTTACTGACACTGCCAGGTCCCTTTCCTCTGATGTGCTCTACACTACTAGCCATTCATCCTATACTCCATTCTTGGCACCTGCGTACATTACCTTGCTTTTTTCACATCAGATTCCAACTGCCACACTCTCAGCAACCTCTCCAGATTCTTCTTTATGGCCCTTATCCTCTCTTCAATATCCACTCTTCCAGAGACCTTGGTGTCATCTGCCAACAGGTGTATCTTTTCCCTGAACTGCCTCTCCCGTATACTAAATAAATATGTTAGAGAACCAGTCCTAGAACAGATTCATGGGGCTTCCCGCTTGCGACTTCCCTTTGCCCTGCAGGTTCTCCCTTTAGGACCACAGCCTGGACCCTCCCACTGAGCCAATTTTTCTTTCACAGCAGATTCTTTCCCCCACTCCCAGGAGCCCAACTTCTTTATCAATGTCTCATGATCAGGACATGTCAGATGAACTTGATGGATTTCTTTGATTAGGTGACTCGGGAAATTGATCAAGGTGGGGCGACAGACATGGCCTACTTAAGACTTCAGCAAGGCTATATCACCATACACACAGGAGGATTATAAGGAAACTGGGCAGCTTGGGGGTGGGACCAAGGTGGTAAACTGGTTGATAGCTAGGTGACAGAGGGTGGTGGTAAATGACACTCACTCTAATGAGGGAAGTGTGACCAGCAGGGTACCTCAGGGCTCAGTGCTGGGACCAGTCCTCTTCAATGTCTTCATAAATGACAATGCAGAAGAGCTGGATGGGAATGCATGCCTCTTTGCAGATGAAACCAAGATATGCAATAGGGTAGGTACTTCGGAAAGGGGGGGGGGGGTAAGAGACTGAGTAGAGACCAGAGAAAGCTTGGAGTTGTAAAGGATATGGCAACTGTATTTCAGTGCAACAAATAGAAAAGTGCAAAATTATGCACATAGGGCACAGAAACCCAGGGGCACTGTATAAAATAGGAGAGAGGTACTGATGGGTCACAAAGCAGGAGAGAGACCTCAAGAGTTATATCTGATGACCTCAAGCCGGCAGGGCAGTACAACAAGGCAGTAGACAGGGCCAGTGGGATACTGGGGTGCACAGGGAGGGGAATCACCAGCAGAAGGAGAGAGGTGGTGTTAACACTGCATCGATCATTGGTGAGATCCCACCTGGAGCACTGTGTCCAGTTTTGGAGCCCACATGTCAGGAAGAGCATAGACAGGGTAGAAGCTGTTCACAGGAGGGCAACTAACATGGTGCAGAGGTAAGCCCTTTGAGAAAAGACTGCAGGCTCTCAATATGTACACCCTGGAATAGAGATGGGGGGACATGACAGAGACCTACAAGTACCTCACAGGGATGAAAAAGGCGCTGAGGAAATATTTATTTAGAGCAGAAGGTTCCCCTGGACAAAAGGGCATGCAGCAAAGCTGAAAGAGAAGAGAGGACATTTAGAAGGAATGTCAGGAAGTACTTCTTCACTGAAAGAGTGGTGGATGCCTGGAAGTGTCTTCTAGTGGAGGTGGTGAGAGCGAAAACAGTGGAGGGCTTCAAGCATGCATGGGATAGGCACAAATGAAACTTGGTATTCTTGGTATGAAAGCAATCTGGGGGAGGGAGTAGCCGGACATAAGGTAGGGTCTGCGGTGACAGTATAGACAAGGACAAACCGAACAGACTGGGTAGGCCAAGCGGTTCTTATCTGCCTACAAATTCTGTGTTTCCATGTTTGATCAAGTCAAAGGCTTTGCTGATGTTGAGGTACAAGACATCAACAGCGTGACCCCAATCCATAGGCTTTGCCACCCAATCAAAAAATTCAGTCCACTTTGTTTGGCGCAACCTCCCACTGGTAAATCTGTGTTGTCTGGAATCCTGCAGGACACTGCCAATCCACAACTTTTGCCACCCAATCAAACAATTCAGTCCGCTTTGTTTGGCAAACCTCCCACTGGTAAATCCATGTTGTCTGGAATTCTGCAAGCCACTGATCTTTCTTTAACTATAGAGTCCATTTGTTTCCCCCACTACAGACATCAGACTGACTGGTCTACAGTTGCCTGGCTTCTCCAGACTCCCACTTTTATGCAGGGGACCACATTAGCTGTCCTCCAATTCTCCGGCACTTCCATCTCCAAACAATAGCTGAAGTAGAGACCCATTAGAGGACCTATCCCATCTACCTTAACACCCAAGGGTGCAACCCATCTGGGCACACAGATTTATTAAAATTCAGTGCCCGAAATCCCTTCAGCACACTTCTCCGTTCCGAGCTCCACACTGACACATGCTAGCAATTCCCTACTAGCTGCTGTTCTGCAGTATGGCAGACGGCACTTGTCCTGACCTCCACTGTGAATACCAAACAAAAATAGTTATTTTTTTAATGGGACCCTTGGAAGACCCTACCTCATTCTGCCCCGAGCTGCAGAATGTACATACAAGCAACATATGGTATGCTGGTATAGGGATACAGAGCTCGGTTATAGGCTCAGTTAATTTAACCAAAAAAAAAAAAAGTAAAACTGTCCTATTTGCTCATCTTAGCAATCAGGCAGTTCAAGGTCATTAGCTGGCAGAATCAGGACCATCCCTTTGAAAACTGTGTATAAAAAGCATCTCACTCCCCCCCAACTGACCTTGTAGTAACTATCACATTATAACAATTACAATGACAGCAGCCTGTGATGTCACAAACAGAAAATATATGAGGTCAGCTGGGAACAGTCTTTTTGACAGTAACAGTTAAGTGCTGCAAGATCTGAACTATTTAACAGACCAGTAATAGAAACGTAGAAACATGATGGCAAAAAAGGACCACCTGGCCCACCAAGTCTGCCCAAGGCACCTAGCAGAAGGCTAGGACTTCCTCCCACAACCTACTTGTCCCTGTCCACAACAGGAGAAAGTACACAACAAAAAGAACTCACTAAAGTTAACATATTGTAACAGTTTTAAACAGCAATGATTTTTAGCCTATTATTATCTTGAAAAATAGGGGCTGGCAGCAGGGGTGTAGCCAGGGATTTCAGATCTACACACCAAGTGGACTCACTGCTACCCCCTTGTTAGGGTGAGCTACCCCGACCCCCTGAAGTGTAGCCAGACAATATACAAATGTTCACCAGGACTGTGTTTGTTGCCTCATTTGGCACAATAAATAAAACTTTTGTATCTCATGACAGTGGTTGTTGCCATGCATGTTCCCTAAGACACCCACATACCAGCCCAGAGCCTGTAAAGTGGTATTGTCCTTGGGATGCAAAGAGAGTATTAGTGACCAGTCCTTCTAGTTTTGACTCCTATGAATAAAATTACAGAAAGGGTCAGTATTTTATTTTAGTTTTCATGGAAAAAGGAAGCAGTTTAGAGCCTATTTGCTACCCCCCTTAAATAAAATTGCACACCATGGAGTACTTGGAGTATGCCTGGCTACACCCATGGCTGGCAGCAGTGAGATGCAGTCTAGTATCCTGCCTACCAGAAAACATTTCAAAACCCCTGACAAGTGCTTGGGCCAGCATGACAGTGTAAACTACTAAATTGCATGATGTGGCAGACTCTCTGCAGATAATCCAGGGGAACAGGCTTTAACCCTGGCACTGCAGTCTTTATTACAATTAACGTACACATCTTCGGGGAGCTTTTCATATCTCACTTTGCAAAGCAAAATTCACCACCGTGGTACGGGAAACAGGCTACGGGATCCTCACTTAGGTAGCCTACACTGACAAGGCACTACTCCCCCCCAATAAAGCCAGACACATCACTGCTGTTCATGGTGGTGTCACCTGGCATAGATGTGCAGTAGCAGAGTAGGAATCAGCTGCACAGGAGGGGTTCTAAATGGAGAAGCAGAAAAGATGAGGAATACAGACATATGCATGCAGAAATTGGAGAATGTCAAAAAAGTACCACCTGATCATGCTTTCGAGGACAGTCCCAAGTCCCAGGGGCACACTGCCTTTTCTCCTGAAGCTCTCGTTTAACTCATTCAGGGTCACACACACTGTCCCCTTCTGCCTGGCAGTCCGCATTACAAGAGGGCCCCAGAAGTTTATCTTGCTGTCCCAGTCTGTGGGGTTTACATCCCGGTTCTGCTTGAAGGCAGAGAAGAGGGCAGCCATCCGCTCGTCATCGTCCCACTCAAGGGGGAAAACAGCCTCAGAGGACCCTTTTGCTGACATGGCTCCCCAGATTGCCCACCTTCACTGGGAAATCAGATACAAAACTAGGTAAAGATGACTGAAACTGAGGCTTCAACAGTCCCGAAACTCGGGCAGCATCCACTGCTGGTAAGCCTGGCACTTGAAACGTGCACCCTTCAGAGCGCTGTTGCTAACAACCTTCACCGTTTTTATTGCAGGAAATAAGAATGCATGTTTAAGTTATCAGACTCCATTAAGGAATTAATGCACACCTCCAAAAAATATATTTCTACACCTCCTCACATGTCAAGAAGGCTTCAAACAAAAATCATGGACATAAAGAAGTTGTTAGAAAATGTGGCAGGATGACAGTCGTTTTCTGAATAACGATTACTGTAACTTTGTAAGTTGAAACAGATAAGGCAGCAGTTGTACATCTTGCTCTTCAGTGATAAAACTGTACAATTAGAATGGATCCGGGAAGGTTTTGAGGCCAAATCAGGGAGAGCTGACGGGGCTAACTCTCCCTCCCCCAGCACTCCAAGGAGTAGGGGGGAGCATATGGAATCTTTACAGTCTTGCCTGTGGAATCTTTACAGTCTTGCCTGTTCCTCCACCCTGAACGGAGACAGTGGCGGGCCGCAATGACAAAGGCAATACTAGCTCCCAACCCAAGTCGGCTCACAGCTTCCCTCTCATCGCCAGCCCCGCTGACGGGCCCCTGGAAGGGAGCAGGGAAACTGCCCCATTACCTATGGAGAATTCCGCCAGCAAAGCGGCCCCTTCTGTGTTATGCAGCCGGGTGCCGCCCGTTCCCCAGTGGCAGTCGCCCCACCGCCCAGTTTCGTGCTCAGGGACAGTCACTGAAAAAACACGCAGAAGTCGAAAATACTTCCTTTCTTTAGATTTCTGAGGCAGGTCTTTCCCAGCGATTGGCCCCGATAGGCCAGCCTCTTCCGCCAACGGGCTTGGGATCGCCCCTTCCCGGAACTCAGGGGATGGTGACGGACTGCTCTGGCAGGACGCGTTGCCCTTGGCAACATTTACGCTGGGCAAGGCAGAAGGCCATGACTAATCAGAACTCGAAAGGAAAACTAGAACGCCCCCTGCTGAGGCACGCAAAGCGTGCCGCCATCTTTTGGATATAAAAGTGCACTGTCTTGAGGAGCTACCTGTATTCTTTTAAGCGATATAACACGAGAGGATGTTGGTGATACCAGGATTTATTCCCACGCCCTGGGGTGTTGTTGGTCACTCGGCTGCGCCTTGTGACCGAGCAACACCCCAGGGTGTGAGTAAATCCTGGCATCACCAACACCCTCTCCTGGTATATTGCTGTTATACAATGTGTCCATTTTTATTGATGACAAAAAATAAGGAAAAAATATTTGTGTTTAAAATTATTTTGTTTTATTAATTTAATATATAAAGCATCGGTTTAATAGTATAATTAAGCAATAATGCACGACAGGGTGTGGTATATCATGGGATATCGTCACGCCTCGGGTGGTTGGGCACGAAGCCGCAGGCCAAGAGTGTCCAACCACCCGAGAAGTGACAATATCCCATGATATACCGTACCCTGGAGTGAATTATTGCTATTATGAACTGGATTCATAGTTTTATTAGTAAAAACAAATGCTTTAAAATTGATTTTTAAAATGTTTTAGTATTGAATTATGGTGTAGGAATACATATAAAGAAAATAGTTCTATTATAAACAGCAGGTGGTGCTGTTGCACAGTACTGCATATGACATCTGCTGAGAAAGCAAGCAGAGTGTACCTGCTTTGTATTGTGTTTCAAAAGATATCTGTAGCAGCACCACTTAGGAATGTCATCTCAGCAGAGAGAAGCTTTTTTTAAAAAAAAAAAATGTATACCTTGTCCTGTTAGTCCTGTGCCAGGAGCAGTTGTCAGTGTCTGGCATAACAGTCTGGAGTCTTACACTTTTCTTCGCTGTATGGTGTTGGAAGGATTTGCAGTGAGTTGTGAGTAACTTTGGTGAAGTTCTAATATTTGCACAGGAAGAGCTAAGGTTTTCTGTGAGGTTGGCATCCTCCCTTCCCCCGGTTAATTTCAGCAGGTTGAAGGAAGCAGAATTTACGAACTGAGTGAAAGACACTGGCATTTGCCACAAGCAGGCAGGAGCGCTGCTCCGCTGTCATCTGTGAGAAGAGTGGGCAAGTCGGTGTGAAGCTAGTGTGGCGATCAGGAGCGGTTGCCACGTGTGACAGTCTCTCTTTCACCAGTCAGCATGAGACAGTTGCTAGTATGGGAATATATTTCCTGCAAGTGACCATTGTGTTGTTCCGGTTGGCGGCGGGCTCTAAAGACGAGGGTGACCGTTGCTTTTATGACTTTGGCCTGTTTTATAAACAGCCGTGGATGAGGAGGTTTGGGAGAGACTGTGGGGCTGTTTTGCTGTGGTTTTTCATTTTTTTAAAGAGCTGAAAGGGAGTGGTGTGACATGACAAATGTTTTTTTTTTTTAAATGGGAAACACGCTCGCAAAAGTGAGAAACTACTGTGACCGCGCTAGAGCTGCCCTGACTGACATGTACGGGTGGAACGTGGTAGTCGGTGCTGTTGCTGTGTGTGACTGAGGGTTTGTGTGTTTTCTTTTTTTTCCCCCAGCGGGAGACCGTTTAAGCCTAAGTTAAATGTATGGCAGCCTAAGTGAAAACCACTGCCCTGCCTGCTGCTGTAAGAGAACTAGAGTATAGCCTTGCCGGCGCCAAAATATACAGGTGAATGGATTTCATGCAGGTGAAACGAGCTGTTCGTTGCCACCTTTTCTTACCCGTGATGATTTAACTGGATATCATCAGGGGTAAGAAGAGGGCTCAGCCAATCAGCTTCCTCCATTTACGATCTCCAGTTCATAATAAAGCATACCATTTTTTTACGGTAATACTATCACTCCCGAAGTGATAATACCACACTTTGAGAGTCATACTACTATCGTTCAGGTCCCATAATAGTATAGTTCGGGACCTGAACGATAGTATTATCACTGCATCGCAAGCGCACAATTCAAAAAACTGGTAACGCTGGCAAACATCAATCAAGAGTGGATATTTACAGCGTGGCTCATCATTGGACAGTTTCTCTCTGTGGGTGTCAAAAACAGTTTAAAAAACCTGGCGGTGATCTCTCGCTTAGCGAGAGCGTAAAGTGTCTGTAGTGATTCCTCAGTTTCTTTCTATTTTTTTTAAGTCGTACCACACCAGTGATTTAGCTGTCTGATCCTCTGCTCCCCCCCCCCCAAGAAACCAAAAGGTAGGAGTGAAACAAAACTTTCTGGTACCATGGGGGTGTGTGTGTGTGTGAGCGGTGGGGCAGCAGGAACACAGAGGCACAGCGAGAGTCTCACAGAAAGTACGTCAGTCGCCTAAGACTCAGACACTTCTTTGTAAAAGCAACAAAAAATACTCGCATCCAAATATTAAAAAAAATAACGGATATCTCGCAGGGTATTACTGGTAAGATACCATCTCGAGGTTCTGGACACTGGAATGTCTTGATGGTATTACTCACCGGTAATACCCTGTGAGATATCCATTAGTCTCTATTTATTACTATATTACTACCCAGATAAAGTAGTGCTGTGTTGTTAGGAAGAGGCGGACATTTGTTTTTTTTTTTTAATCATGGGATTGTGTGATAGAGAGTGTCCATTTCTATTTCCCTTGCCTATGCATGATTAACATTTTGGTTTTTTTTATTTTTTGGGTAAGTAAAAAAAAAAAAGATGCAGTAGCATCTGATACTAGAAAGAGAGTGTGACGGAGTGTGGTGTGGGGACTAGCAGGGTGGATTACTGTGGTTTCCGGGGTTGTTTTCCGTTATTAGAAAGGGGGCTAGGAAATGGGAAGAGTGAGCTGATACAAATGGCAGTGAGACATAGAGTGGGAAATGTGTTTTTTTTTAGTTGGTGTGTATTTTATTTATAACTAGAAAGGCTGCTTTGGTTGTTATAATGCGAGAGAGCGAGAATGAATGAGAGTTGAGTTTCCGGTGTCAGGTTCCATGTGTTAAGTGTGGGTCTGTATCCTCCCATGATGGGGTCGATGTTCTGTGTGCAGCAAAGGTGGTGAATTAAAAAAAAATGTTTGGTAGCAACTTTTATAAAAGTTTGAAAATGAGTGAGCATCCTGGGTCAGGATTCACATGGGACGACTTTGATAAAGAGAGAGAGAGAGGGGCACAGGCAATGGTTTAATTTATATCTGGGAATATGGGGAACGGAGCGAGCGAGTAATGTATTTTTTCCTAAGTTTATATGCCATTTGTTTTGACTGTTAGACTGCTGAAGAGGGTAAGGTCAAAGGGTGGTAATGTGGAATTTTTTCTGTGTAGCTGACATCTTCGTTATCCGGTGTTTAAGCGGCAGTGCTGGAATGGAGGGTGAAGATGTTAGGAGACAGCTACCTTGGAATCAGTTAAGATAAGTCCTGAGACGATAGCCCTTTTATGCAAGAAAGGTTACTGAAAAAGGGGTTCTATCAGGGAAGTGTGACGGAGAAAAGATTGTTTAAAAAATAGTTTTGTGGTTTAAATGGTGGTGTGCATATGGGAACGGAGGCAGAGCAGCAGTTGTGGGAGATAGCCCTTTAGCGGTGGTTTACCAGGTTTATCAGTTGTGTGTTTTTGTTGCTCAGAGTGATTTCGGTTGGGGTTAATGATTCGGCTGACTGGCGGCTGGCACCTCTTCCCGTGGGGGTATTTAAGCAATATACCACAAGAGGGTGTGGGTGATGCCAGGATTTACCCACCTCTGGTGTGTTGTTCAGTCACAAGGTGCAGCCGAGTGACCAGCAACACACCAGAAGTGGGTAAATCCTGGCATCACCCACACCCTCGAGTGGGATATTGTGATTATACAATGCGTAAAATAAAGAAAAGATTGAAATTCTAGGTGTGAAGCTTTTTTAAAATAGAGGAGATATACTTCTGCAGAAAAAAAATAGTCCTTAGTAGATAGTTTGCATATGGAAGGTTGCTGTTAACAGTTTCTTTTTTTTTTTATTAGGATCTGTTAGTTGAGAGCTGGGAAACGAAGACTGAGCTGCGTTACTGTGAGCTGCATTTTTTTTTTAACAGAAAGTCAGTTTCATTCATTGGGTGGGAAAGGGAGGCTGAGCTGCATTAGGATGATGTGCATTTTTTAATAGAAAGAGGACAGAAAGAGAGCATGATAATAGTGTTTTTTTTCTTTTAAAGTTAATGTTACCTAAAAGGTTCCTTGTTGAGATCACAGAGAGAGAGAGAGAGAGAGACAGTTTATAGATGTCTTGCTACGGGTCTTGGGTTCTGGTGTTAATTGCACATGCGCACAATATACTCGTACGGCCGTTGAAACACTCCTGGTAGCACAGACTTCTAAAGAAAGATGGTTTCTTGTCTGTGTGGGATCGCAAAATAGGAACAAAAAAATAAAAGTAAAGAAAAAAGCTCAATGCAGAGTGACAGAATCTTGCAGATGACACGGAAACACCATGGTTACATTTGTAGAGGGCTGAGGAAGGTAATAGTGAGGGACATGTTTTTTTATTGCAGCGAGAGAAAAAAAATTTGTGCTTAAAAGTTTTCCTCATAAATTTTTTCCTTTAGTGTGCTGAGTGAAAGTTTGACTATTTCATTAGTCCTGCACAAATTTTTTATTTTTAGCATGACAGCGCTATTTTGCCTTAATTTTTACTGCAACTATTTAGTTTAAAACCTAATTTTATCACTGGTGCTTATTTTCGATGGTTTCCTTCATTTGTGAGGCAAATTCTTGTGGTAACCATTGAATTAGGGACTGTTGCCTTGTTTTTCACCTCAGACATCGCTGGGTTTACCATGAGGCACCTGCAGTAGATTTCAAATTTAAATAGTGCTTGGTTTTTTTTTCTCTAGATTGGCAATTACGAGGAAACCTTTTTTGTTATATTACTGGACCTTGGTATCATCTGTGTCAGGACTGTCCATGAGGGTCCAGCAGCCAACTGTGTGCAGTTGAGTATTACTGGGTTTCTATTAAGATTGGCACTGGTATAGATGCCAGTTTTACAACCCCTCCCAAAAAAGCACTAGTAATAGACAGAGTTTATTAACTGGGGCAGGACTGGCCAGTGGCATTTTCACAGAAACCTGCACTCAGTTCATAGTTCCAGAACTAGTTTGTTTTGTTTAAATTGGCAAACATAGCAGACAGACCTTTGATTATTATGGCTGAGGATAAATCAAAGGTTTCCGACGAGGGGCAGTTCAAAAGTACTAATACCAAAAGCAGAGGTGCTGAGGAACCCTCCAAATCTCAGCCAAAAAATAAAGCTTCCAGAGATGAAGTTCCTCACAAATTGAAAAATAATAAGAGGGACGAAAAAAGGAAGCTTGATCAAGCCTCTGATGAAGTGGCTAAAAAGAAACTCTGTCAAGACAGATATGCTCCCGTTGCTCCTGGTAAAGCCAATAGCGAAACAACAGGCAGATTAAAGCATACAGAAAAAGCAAAACACTTACAAACTGCGCAGGTTCTTCCATCAGTGCAAGATATGGAAAAAAGCATGGCAACTGTTTCAGACCCTTCAAAAGATGGGTCCTTGATTTACTGGGGCTGGCAAGCACTGTTCCACAGTTCTCTCTTCTGTAGATTGTGAGGTTGACGCAGATGATGATCAGTTTTATGATGCCCCTGACATGGATTTTGAGGGCCTTGAGCCCCAGGAGTCCCCAGACCCTCACCTTGGTAATCCACCAGGTGACCATGAGGATTCTTCCTCTATGTTTACATTTATACAAAATATGCTGGATACCCTGGGCCTCCCTACACAGGAGCCCAACCAGGATGTCGATGAAGATGAAGATTATAGGGAGATGAAGGGTCTTTCATCCTCAAAGACCCTGGTCGTCCCTATCTATAATGCATTTAGAAAAACATACCATGAAGGTGCTTCAACACCCCACTTCAGTATCAGGGGTTGATAAGCGGCTTGAGAGAAGATATGAATTGTCTAAAAATGGTACTGAGTTTCTGTCTGCACACCCTAGCCACGAAAGTATAACACAGCAGGCAGCTTGTGAGAAAGCAGGAGTCTCCTTGTCGCCTTCTCCCCCCTGACAAGGATTTCAAGAAAATTGACTTTATAGCAAAGAAAATGTATGCCACTGCTTCCCTGATTCTCATGCTTTCTTCTTACATGGCATTCACAGCCAAATATCAGAAAGCCCTTTGGAAATCTGTCCAGGCTATCGCCCTTAACGGATCAGATTCTATGCTGCAGGAACTGGTGGATACATCAAAAGCTGCCCTGGAAGCTACTATGTACCAATTTCACATTGCAGATGACAACAGTGATGTGGCCTCTAGGGTGATGGCCCATGCCATCTCTCTGAGATGCTTCGCCTGGTTTAGAACAACCAGTCTACCCACAAACACTCAGAACAAGGCCATGGATTTTCTCTGTGATCAAAATATGTTGTTTGATTATAGAACCACCGACTACTTGAAAAAAAGTGGAGTGCAAGGCCTCCTGGCAGAGCCACTCATCCAAGCCTAAACCCACCACCACACAGAGATCCCGTCCTAGGGGTAGTAAGCACAGAAGTTTTGTTCCCAAGCCTTACAATCCCTATCCCCAATCTGATTTTAGCCAGTACAGGGGGTCTTTCAGAGGCAGGGGCAGAAGGGACCAAAGAAGAACCACCTCTACTCAGCCATCTGCCTGTCAGTCTAAGTCCTGATGTGAGTGTCCAGGTCGCCTCCCTGTTTCCAGTTGGAGGCAGACTCTCTCATTATCTTCAGCACTGATCCCTCATCACGTCGAACAAGTGAGTGCTGGAGATAGTGGAGAAGGGTCTGTCATTACAGTTCAAGCAGCTGCCAGACCTCAAGCATACGCAGGTGTCAAGACCTCTGTCCCGAACACAGATACCGCTGTTGGAAATGGAGATACAAAATCTTCTGGCTTTATGAGCAGTGGAGAGGGTCCCCACCCACGAGAAGGTCAAGGGCCTCTACTCCAGGTATTTTCTGACCCAAAAGAAAACTGGGGAGTGCTGACCTATCTTAGATCTCAGATATTTAAACAAACATCTAAAAAAAAAAAAAATTCAAAATGGTCACTCTGTCACTGTTCATACAGTCCTTAAAGCAGGAAGACTGGCTAGCCTCCTCGACTTAAACAATGCCTACTTCCACATACCCATAAGGAGATCTCACAGGAAGTTTCTCAGGTTCAAACTCCCTTCGGGTCACTATCAGTTCACCACAATGCCCTTCGGTCTGTCCTCGGCCCCAAGAGTCTTTACCAAGTGTCTCGCAGTGGTAGCAGCACATCTCAGGAGACTGGGTGTTGCTCTCTACCCCTATCTGTACGACTGGCTCATAGTAGCAAAGTCTCCTTGCCAGGTCAAGGAATCTCTTTTCCTCACAGAATGCACTCTGGAGTCTCTGGGTTTCCTGGTAAATCTAAAGAAATCTCACCCGGAACCCACCCAGCTGCTCACCTTCATAGGGGCCCAGCTGGACACTCAGAAGGGATATGCTTTCCTCCCTCAGGAAAGAATTCAGAGTTTCCTTTCAGTGGCTGATTCTTTCACCCAGGTACAGCCA
Source organism: Neoceratodus forsteri (assembly GCA_016271365.2). Taxonomy (NCBI): domain Eukaryota; kingdom Metazoa; phylum Chordata; order Ceratodontiformes; family Ceratodontidae; genus Neoceratodus; species Neoceratodus forsteri. Next base: position 118,472,016 of record JADMNL010000026.1, read on the forward strand.
AGACCAGCCAGACATTTCCTCAAACTTCTGGGACATATGGCCTCTATGACTGCAGTAGTCCCAGGGATCAGATACAGGATGAGACTCCTGCAAGCCTACCTCAGAGCTCGCTGGTCTCAGAGAAGCAACACATTTTAAAAGTTGATACCTGTATCGGAGCAATTCCTCCAGAAATTGATGTGGTGGAAGAACCCTGCACATTTGCAGGCAGGGGTTCCTATTCAAGCTCCTCTTCCCACAAAGGTGATCACCACAGATGCCTCCCTTTTGGGCTGGGAAGCTCATTTAGACAGTGCTTCAGTAAGCGGCAGCTGGACTCCCAAAGAGTCACAGTTGCACATAAATCTTTTGGAACTCAGAGCAGTCTTACTAGCTCTCAAAGCTTTCACTCCCAGCATAGAAGGGCAGGCGGTTCAAATTCGAATGGACAACACCACTGCAATGTTCTACATAAACAAGCAGGGTGGTACCAGATCAGGAATACTTTGTTTGGAAGCTCTGAAGCTCTGGTCTCAAGGATTCTCCCTGGGAGTCAGCCTCTCAGCTATTCACCTCACAGGCAAATTCAATACTCTGGTGGATGCTCTAAGCCGCATCAGTCAAGGTCAGAGCGAATGGACACAGATCAAGCAAGTACTAGCCACAGTGTTCAGGCAGTGGGACACACCAGACATGGATCTGTTTGCCTCTCCTCTCAATTTTCAGCTTCCTCAGTACTGTTGCAGGCCCCCAGTTCCAGAAAAACTTCCTCTGGATGCCCTGATCCTGGACTGGTCAGGGAGGTTCCTATACGCATTTCCTCCCTTTCCCCTGGTTTTCACGGTTTTGCTGAAACTCAGACAGCAGCCTGCAATGACGATCCTAGTGGCTCCGGACTTGCACAGGCAAGCCTGGTACCATCTCCTTCTCTCAATGATCTGCAATAGGCCCATTAGCCTGCCTCCGTCTCGCTACCTGCTGACCCTTCCTCAGACGGGAGTGCCGTACCCATACATACATACACTCTCTTCACCTCAAGGTCTGGTTCTTGAGGAGTTAGAGTTTCCATCCTCACAGTACTCTGAACAGGTTCTTAAGATACTGAGGATGGCTAAAAAAAATGAACACTAAGAAGACTTATGCAGCCAAATGGAAAAGGTTTTCCCTCTGGTGAAAGAGTGAAAAGGTCGCACCCCTATCAGCTTCAGACCCTCAGCTGCTAGACTACCTGGTACACCTACAGGCATCAGGCTTGAAACCATCTTGACTCAAGTTACACCTGGTGGCAATTTCAGCCTACCTTTTGGTGGGAAAGAAGAAATCAGTTTTTCCAACGACATTTTTAAAGTTTTTCAAAGGTCTTTTGCACCTCTGCCTCCAACCAGGGAACCTGTTCCTCCTTGGAGCCTGAATCTTTGCCTAGATGGGCTCATGAATCCACCTTTCGAGCCTATATCCACGGCCCACATCAAGTTTGTAACTTGATAGACCGTCTTCCTGGTAGCCATTACGTCTGCCAGGAGGATTTCAGAGCTACAGGCCCTGTGCACTGAGCCGAAGTACATCATCCCTCACAACAATAAAGCTGAGCTCAGGACAAATAGAAAATTTCTGCCAAAGGTGGTTTCAGAGTTTCACTTGAACCAGTCCATTACTCTGCCTGTCTTCTTTACTGAGCCATCCACTCCTGGCGAGCAAAAGCTCCACAGCTTGGATGTCAAAAGAGCCATCTTTCACTACCTAGAGCATACTAGACAGTCCGGAGTCTCTTCCACTCAGTTGTTCCTCACCTACGGGAATGTAGGCGGAGGAAGACCAGTTACCAAAAGAACTATTTCTTGTTGGTTGGTCTCTTGTATTAGATTCTGCTATGAGAAAGCTGGTCAACAACCTCCAGTGGGGCTCGGGGCCCATTCCACCAGGGGCACTGCAGCCTCACTTGCAGCAGCAAGGAACATTCCCCTACTGGATGTCTGCAAAGCAGTTACCTGGAAATCTGTGCACACCTTTGTGAAACACTACAGTTTGGATGTGCAGACCAAATCTGATGCCAAATTTGCAGGACGGTTCTGCAGAGCCTCTTTCCTAAGTAGGTTCTCCACCCGCCTCCCACTTGGTACTGCTGGATAGTCTGCAAAAAAGTTACTGATGCTAAAGGACTCCTAGGGTAAGAAGAAAAAATTACTCACTGCAGTAATCTTCTTTCTTCCAAGGGGTCCTTTAGCATTAGTTAGCTCCCACCCTTCCTCCCCGGTTCACCTGTCGGAGAAGGGCTCTTTTGTCACCTTTTACCAAATTTGGAGTTTCTTATTGATGAGTTTTTAGCTCGTGTTGCTGTTGTTTCTATTTCCACTTTTGTGGACAATTGCATGTTTTTTGAATCCTGTTGATTCTTTTTCGGGGCATTTGCCCTCGTTTTTCCTTGAAAAAATTCTGAAGCATCCAACAGCTCTCACTCAGCTCACACCCCTCCTGTCTTTTGATTAGCTTGGCCCTACACTCATTTAAATATCTCTTAAAGGCACACTTCCGGGCAGTTGCACCTAGCCAGCTAAGTGCAAAAAAAGTTACTGATGCTATAGGACCCCTTGGAAGAAAGAAGATTACTGCATTGGCATAGGGGGAGTAGAGGAGGCAGAGGGAACAGTGAAAGCAATTTGGATCACCTTGATGACAAGGGGGGGGGCAAGAGAGTAAAAATAGGAGTGGTGTATAGACCCCCTGCACTGGCAGAGGAGCTGGAGGCGAGTCTGGTGGCAGATGTTGGGAGACACTGCAGATTGGGCAGGGGAAGGGTGGTGGTGTTGGGGGACTTAAACATGCCAGGAACAGACTGGGAGACTATGACACCCTTGGTGGCCAAGGAACAGAGGTTGTTGGATGTCTTTCAGGATGCGTTCCTAACTCAGCAGGTGGGGGAACCGACCAGGGAGGAGCGGGTACTGGATGTGGTCCTGGCAGACAGTGACCAGATTGGGGGCCTGGAGGTAAGGGACCCATTGGCATGGAGCGACCATGCTACGGTCTGGTTCTGTCTGGACCTAGGAGGGGTAGAAGGCTGCACAAAGACGGAAGTAACTGACTTCAGTGGGGGTGGATTTTAAGGAACTAGGAAGGATCCTTAAGGAGCATTTGGATGTGATTGGGCCAGACATGGATGCTGACAGTAGGTGGGAAATCATCAGGAGAGGGGTGCAGGATGCTACCAGCACCTGTGCAAGAGTAAGACGAAAATGCGGTAGGATCCGAAGACCCTGCTGGTGGACCAGGGAGGTCCAGGAGGTGGTGAGGGGAAAGAAGGCAGCCTATAGGCAATTCAAGTGCTCAAGGAGTGAAAGGGATTGAGGGGAGTACGAACGGATGGCTAGAAGGGCCACTAGGGTGGTGAGGGCGGCTAAGGCAAGGAAGGAGCAGAACCTGGCCAGGGAAATTAGGAGAGGGAACAAGGGGTTCTTTAGATAAATTGGGGAAAACTAAGGGTGAAGGGGCAGATTGGCAGGATTAAAACGGGGGGAGATGGGCACAAGACCCAGGGGAGCAGGCTGAGGTACTAAATGAGTACTTCACCTCAGTTTTCACCAAGGAAAATGTGGGAGGGTTGCATCATACAAGGGAGGAGACAGTGATACTGAGGGGGGGGGCCCTTACTGATCGGCGGGTCTTGGGAGAGGGGGAGGCATCACTGGCAGGAGGGGGGAAGGTGAAGCAGGGGGACAAGGTAGCAGAGGTGGAAATCACAGCAGAAAGAGTGAGGGAAGCCCTCAGGTCCCTTAAGACGGAGAAAGCACTGGGGACGGATAAATTACATCCCAGAGTGCTGAAGGAACTGGCGGATGTCCTGGCGAAACCCATGGTGGAGCTTTTCACCATCTCTCTGAGGACAGGGTGGGTACCCCAGGACTGGAAGGTGGTGCATATAGTGCCTATCCACAAGGGGGGATCAAGGGAGGTGGCAGAGAACTACAGGCCCATCAGCCTGACATCGGTGGTGGGCAAGGAGAGGCTGGGGGGACCTGGAAAAGTCAGGGTGCCTGGATGGTAGACAGCATGGATTCATCCTAGGGAAATCATGTCAGACAAACCTTGTGGAGTTCTATGACTGGGTGACGAGTGCCTTGGACATGGGTAGACCAGTGGATGTCCTCTTTCTAGACTTCAGCAAGGCATTTGACTCTGTTCTGGATAAGCTGGGAGAAATGGGGGTGGGGAACCAGATGATCAGATGGCTAGGCAATTGGCGCCAGGACTGGACCCAGAAGGTCGTAGTTGGCGGGATAGTCTCACCCCCAAGGAGGGTCATTAGTGGGGTCCCGCAGGGATCAGTCCTTGTGCCCCTCCTGTTCAATGCCTACGTCTCTGACATAAGGACAGGTATCAGGAGTGAGATGAGTCTCTTTTCGGATGACTCAAAACTGGGGGCGGTGGTGGATGGGGAGGAGGGGAGGATGGCCCTACAGGGGGACCTGGAGGCTCTGGAAAGATGGTCTAGAAAGTGGAAGCTGAGGTTCAATGTGGGGAAATGCAAGGTACTGCACCTGGGGGCCAGAAACCCGGGCCAAGTGTACACCCTGTGGGGAGAAATGCTACAGTCTCAATGGCTGAGAGGGACCTGGGGGTGGTGGTGGATGTCAAGATGAACAACTCGGAGACTTGTAGAAGGGCAGCAGCCAAGGTCAACAGGATGCTGGGATGCATCGCTAGGGGGATCACCTCCAGAAGGAGGGAAGTGATACTCCCTCTGTATAACTGCTTGGTGAGGCTGCACCTCGAGTACTGCATGCAGTTTTGGAGGCCACACTTAAAGAGGGACATTGAACTCCTGGAGAGGGTCCAGAGGAGGGCAACCAAAATTATTTGGGGCTTGGGGGACAGGACCTATGGGGAGAGGCTCAAGAGCCAAATATGCACACATTGGAAGAGAGAAGGGACCAGGGTACATGCTAGAGGTCTTCAGGTACATGAAGGGGGTAAATAGGGGAGGAGCAGTGAGGGTGCTTCAAAGGAAGGAGGGGGGGCAACTCGAGGGCATGGGTGGAAGCTGGAGGGGGGGATATTGAGGGGAGAAAGAAGGAGGTGCTACTTCACCGAGAAGGTGGTGGACCCATGGAATGCGCTGCCCAGGGGGCGAGTGGAGGCAGAGACAGTGGAGGGGTTCAAGAGGGAGTGGGACAAGTACAGGGGAAGGGTTCTGGAAGCAAAATCCAGTGCAGCGAGAATATCCAGAACTGGGAAGGGAGAAGCCAGAGAGGGTGAGGGGGGCAGCAAGGTCAGCTCCCAGGGTTGGGGCTGACCAAATGAGCAGACATGAAAGACTGTTAGGCCTATTCTGCTGGCATTTTAGTATGTTAGTACTGCGGTGAGTAATTTTTTCCTCTCTTCCTTGTGAAGCGAAAAGCTTCTCCATAACCCATTCCCTGGCTGTCTTTCCCAGCCCAAGGGACATGGATGGTGCAGCCTGCTAATACCCTAGCTGCCACCACACCCCTCACAAGTACTCTGCAGCCCTGGTCTTTGTCCTACCTACGGCTTGACCCTAAAATCGCAGGTGTCTGCCGTTGTCAAATCTTCCTTTTACCATCTTAGGAATATCACCCGGGTGAAACACCTGGTTCCTCTGGCTGACCTTCCTACATTGGTCCATGTCTTCGTAACCACCCACCTTGATTACTGCAATGCCTTTTACCTAGGGCTTCTGGGGGTTGGTATCCATCGCTTGCAGCTAGTGCAGAGCGCGCCGGCCAGGCTATTGACTGGGACATCTAGGACTAGTCATATTACGCCTGTGCTGCGCGAATTGCACTGGCTGCTGGTACAGTGGTGGATCACCTTTAAGGTCGGGTTACTGACCTATAAAGCCCTACATGAACAGGGACCCCAGTGTCTACAAAATCTCCTTACTCCTTACTGCCCCTCCCGCTCACTCCGATCTGCCGATGAGGGATTGCTGGAGATTCCCAGGGTTCGGTTAAAAACATCTGGGGCATGTGCTTTTTCTTACGCTGCCTCTACCCTGTGGAATTCACTACCTCATCGGATAAAAGAATGCCTGACCGTCTCGAGTTTTAAATCTGACCTCAAGATTTATTTGTTTTATAAGGCTTTTTCTGAAGGTTTTTAAAATTTTAACTGTATGTTTTACCTGATTGTTTATCTGATTTATTTTATTGTATAGCGCCTTGGCATTTGAAAGGCGCTTAAAAAATAAAGTTTACTACTACTTGTGACACTCAGACAGCTGGTTCTGATTAACCTATGCTTTTTGTAATATAAAAATGTGTTATTGACTGTGTCTCATGAGAGATGCTGAGACAGCATGTGAGACCCCCGGTTTTAGATACAAGGTGTTACCTGGAAGGCCAGGATCTAATTACAGACTAGACCAGGCCTTAATTGGGGATCTCCTGTTTGTCTAGCTTTATGATAGCTTGCCAGGTGCTAGGCTAGAGTCATAAACGCTATGACGCTCAGAGGAACACAGTTCAGTTCACGTGGTGATGCAAAGCATGTTACACCTCCGTGAGATCTGGCAGAGAGACCTAACAAGTCCCTTTGATGTCCTGGAAAGGGGAAGCTGATCATAAGATCAAAGAAATGTCATTTGAAAAAGAAAATGAGTTGTGCTGAGATCACAGAATATTAATTTGCCTTCAGGGAAAAAAATCCTGTTTTTATATAGATATATTTTTTTTATATATTCTGACAGGGAGGAGCTAGGTGACCTCACCAAAGGGGTTGGCAAAGACATTTTTTTAAACAGTTTTCTGTTTTACTTCAGAGACACTTTTATCTACACTGTGACAAAGAAACATCTTTGAGCACTTTAAGTAGGTATACAGGTAGACAGAGACAAAATCTAAGTACTGTAGTAGGAATTGTACTGTTAAAACCTTGTCCTTTTAAAAGATTGCATGGTTCTTGTGATAGATGGTTCTGTATTTTATGTTTTACATATTTTTTATCTATTTTAGTAAAACTCTATTTTTAGAGCCTACTTGGTCTGTCTTTGAATTTCTTTTTTTAACAAGTAAAGTATATATGGTTAAAACTGACAATATGCATAAGCTTGAATGATAATACCAAACTGGAAAAAGGTAGAGTTAAATCTGAGGTCTTTTATTAGAAGTTTTAAGGGTTCATTTTTGTATACCTGGTTAGCAGGGATTGACAAATCCCATAGCCCAATGTCCGGGGTTATCAGTTTTTGGAAAGGGACAAGCATTTATTGCATAGCTGGTTGTCCCTGGACAACCAGCAAATGAAAACAATTAAATTTTATTTTTTACCTGCATTTCATGCAGTTTGCCACTAGGGTCCGTTCCTTCTACTTCTGCTGCTGGGACTTTGGGTTGTGTATCATGTGATGTGGGTAGTGTCGGGAACGAGGGGTGAAATCAGAGTGGCGGGACCATGAGCAATCAGTGCAGGAACCTGATTGGCGTGGCTGTAGCAGTTGGAGTGACAGCATGGCAGCAAATGGCAAGAGCTGCATTAAACTCCACTGCAGGGGTGCTGCATCCAGTCAGGCAGGGCAAGAGCAGACTGGCAGTGATGGCGGCAAAAACGCCATGCAGTTGACGCTGATGGTAACGGAGTTGGTAGAGTGAGAGCTAGTGCTGAAGAGAGAGAGAGAAGTATGGAAAAAGCCAGAACCAGCAGCTGGAGCAATAGCCAGCAGGGAAGAGGAGCAGAAAACAATGATTAGAAAACTAACCTGTTAGCCATGGCGGTGAGTTGTGGGTTGTAAGGCTAGGCAGTCATTTGAGGAGAAAGAGGTGCACTGTTGCTATTGAGGAGGAAGGGAACGCAAATAATGTGTGCTGTGGTGGAGTCTTGGAATGTGGGGGAACGGCACAACACTTTTGTGTTTTTGTGGCTGTTGTTGGGAGTTCTGCATTAAGTGTGTGTCACCAGCCCCTAAGATAAATGAAAAAAATTATACATATACGCACATAAAACTACTGAAAGGGAGGGCGATTGACAATGGTGATCTGGGAAGGGGAAAGGTGAAGGGAGGCACTCAAGCCGCTGATCAGCGATGTCATCATTAGACATGCTGACTGCCCAATAAATCTGCTGCAAGAAAAGAACAAAATTAAAAGAAAAAGAACTAAACAGAGAGAAAGTGTATTGGCAGGTCAGGTCAGAGAAGAGAGGGGAAACAAATCTGAACTGTAGTGTGTGTGTGTCTGAACTGTAGTGTGTGTGTGTTGCACAACACTGAGCTGCCCAAGGAAATAAAATAAAAAGGAAAGGGTAGACCAGACAGATCACTAGAGGAGGAAGAGAGTAAGAGCTGGGCTTTGTATTGCCCTGAGAAAAATAAAGTGAAAATTAGTGGAAAGCTGACTAAGGAAATTAAAATATAAAAGCAAGCGTGTGTGCCAGACAGAGAGTAGCAAAGTAGGAAGCAGCATGGGCATTGTGTTGCACTGAGAAAAGTAAAGGGCAGAATTAAAAATTAAAATCAAATATTAAAGGAAAGGAAAGGGAAGGACTGAGCAGTAAAGGAGGAAGACAGTGAGGTTTGGGCTTTTTGTGTTGCTCTCACTGTAGGAAAAGTAAATGTACAAAAGAGCAAGAACTGACAATAACAAGGCAAAAGCTGCCTAAGGAAATAAAATATGGTAACAAAAGTCTGTTCTTGTGGTGTGCTAGCTAGGAAGGAAACTGTGTCTGGTGTGTTGGGTAAGGGTGGGGCTGCTGGAACCTGCCACAGGATAAAGAGTAATGTAAATTGTCAGAAGCAGTACCAAACTAATAAGAGTTGCATCTCAGCTGGGCTATCGTAAATAAATAAATAGGCCTACATCTATTAAGTATTAATAATACAGCACACCACTTTGTACATTGTTGCTCCGTAAGTTTGTTTTTATAAATTTCCATTGAAATATAGCCTTCCGATCATGGACTACCACTTGAAACAATGGGGCTACCATTTTTGGCGTGGCCAATTGTCCTGGACTAGCATGTCATTTTGAAATTTGTTGATCCCTGCTGGTTAAGTGCCCGTAGACAAAGATATCTGGCCCCCCGAAGACAGAATTATCTGACCCTGTGCATTGGGTATGCTAGCAAGAGGTTCACAGTTTGAATCCCTCCAAGACTTGAGACCAAAGGGTGATTCGAACCAATAAAACAGACAGGAAGGTTACCCTAATTTCTGTTAACTGTTCACAAGACTGCGCTCGGAGGTTGGCACTTTGGGAGTAGAGGGCTGACCTGCTGAGTGGGTTTGTGACACTACTTACTACTACCTACACCAGCTCACCCAGGCCCACTCCATTCTTTGCAGCCTCTCGATCTCCTGGCTACCACCACAAGGTCTCCCATCATACTCAACGCACTGACCTGGGTAGTCTCACCAGCCACAAAAAGTCTCCCTCACATACTCTTCCTGTGCTTGAGAAGAGTTAACTGGCACAGGGAGCCTAAAGGGCTTGTATACTTGGAGAACCCACCCAGGCAAATTCATCTGGTGTCTCGGGGCTTGTCCCTCCAAACAGACCCCACATCTAGTAAAGGTTCCCTCAGCCCCTTCACTTATGCCAGTGCTATGCTGCCACTGGGAAAGGAGGAGACTGCTGCCACCAGCCCTCTTCCTCTGCAGAGGCATTGCCACTACTCCTGCAGCCCTGACAGCCCAGGGAGCTAGACCACTGACCTGCGTCCCATAGCCATCCCACTGGGGCCTACCCTACTCTACCTGGGATCGCTTTCCACCCCAGGGACCCAGGACCCAAACGACCGCATTTGTGGCTACCTACCACCACCCTTGAAAGCCCAGAACCCAGGAACTTGGTGCTTCACCACTGAACTGGTCAACCTGCCTAATGGAAGGGGAGGACCCCTCTTCACACTGCCCTGCTGCAGTGCCCACCAGTCTCTTCTCTCTCCTCTCTCTCTCTCTCTCTCTACTGAACCCTGAACTCTCTTTCTGCTCCCTTTATATATACCAAACTTCTCTGCTTCCCCCAGGTGGTGGTCAGCAGGAATTACTTCCCCCAGAGCACTAAAAAGCCTAACTCTCCAGGGGAAAAAAGGAAGGGGAAGGGGTCCCTAAGGTGAACATAAGACCCTCTCAATTGAGAGGGGGTTTACATAAGTAAAACAATAAGGGACTCCATGGCCCACTTTGCCACCAGGCATTCCTTTTCAATGGTGGAGTACTTTTTCTCTCTGTCGTGCAACTTTCTACTGATATATAGAATGGGATGTTCCTTCCCATCTATATTTTCACTCAAGACTGCACCTAGGCCTACTTCTGATGCATCTGTCCGTAATAAAAACTGTTTCTCAAAGTCTGGTCTTCTTAAAATGGGGGCTGAACATAATGCAGCCTTAGTGGCCTGAAAAGCCTCATCATACTCTGTGGTCCATTTCACATTATTCTGGAACCGTTTCTTTGTGAGTACGGTGAAGGGAGTAGCTAACTGAGAAAAACTGGGAACAAATCTCCGATAATAACCAGGCAGCCCTAAAACTGACCTGACATGTTTCTTGGTTTTGGGGACAGGGCTGTTAGCTGCAGCTTCTATCTTGGAAACTTCTGGCATGACTTCTCCATTTCCCAAAATATAGCCCAAATATCTGGTTTCCCGCATGCCCAATGCACACTTGGTAGGATTAATTGTCAGACCTGCCTTTTTGATTGATTGGATAACTGCTCAAAGGTGTTCTAGGTGACTTTTCCAATCTGGACTGTACACCACGACATCATCCAGGTATGCATCACAATAACCAGTGTGAGGGGATAAAATTACATCCATGTACCACTGAAATATAGTGGGTGCACCATGTAAACCAAACGGCATGGTGGTGAGCAGATAGAATCCTATAGGAGTGGCAAATGCAGTTGTGTCTCTGGTTTCTTTAGCTAGGGGGATTTGCCAGTAACCCTTGGTGAGATTGAGGGTACTGATATACTTGGCACTCCCCAGTCTGTCCACCAAATCCGTATACCGACCACGCAGCGTTGGTTCTACAGTGAACACCATCACAGCGACATTGTCCGCAGTCGCTGTGATGGTCTCCGCTATATGACACTGGTGCTGGGAAGGTATTTGCCCCATCCCCGAACTAACTCCGACTGGAGTTAGCAATCTAAAGTACAGGGGGTGCAGGGGGCAGAGCCCCCCGCATGGGGGGTGTGGGGGGCAAAGCCCTCCACAGAAAACACCTGCCAGTTGGCACTGTTGTGCTGTCGCTGTGCCATCAGTCAACAAGAAATTTGTTGCCGCAGCATAGTGGAACCCACCAAATCTTCTATTCTGGGCATAGGATAACCATCAAATTCTGGCACTTGATTAAGTTTCCTAAAATCAAGGCAGATTTTTTTTTTCTATATGTACTGTAGTTTTTGCAGCTTTTTTCCCTTTTTTCTTCCTAACCTGGGACCTTGGCAGACACACACGTGCATGCACGTGGAGGTGCAGATGCACACTGGGTACTGGCTCGGCCCCATCCGCCTCATCCCTGGCAATCGCAACCACCCCCTCCCACCTACGCTTCCCATCAGAACACCACCCGATGAGAGCAGAACTATGAGGGGGCGGACAACCACCCCCGGGAGGGGAGAGCTGCCATCGGCTGTTCAATCCCACTCTCTCCCACCCCCATGCCTGCACCCTGATGACCCAAGGTAATTCCTGAACCCAGGTCGCTGATGCAGCATGAGATAAGGCGTCCAGTGCCTCAGCGCCCACAGGCCAGCATCAAGGCAGATTTTTACACCCCCTTCTTTTTTGTTTATAGTCACCATTGGTGATGGCCAAGCACTTCTTGATTCTTCCATGACACCCAAGTCTTTCATTTTTTTAATTTCCGTAAGCACATCTGGTCTTAACTGCTCTGTGGTAAATAACTGAAATAACTGCTTCCTTCTTAAGGTGGGGGATATGTGACAGGGAGATCCTGCCACTCTTGAGGACCTACCTTTTCCTAAATCTGTTGCAACAGTTCTTCTGTTTCTTAGCCTAATCTATCCTTCACAGTTTCTAGTCCATAAGGTTGGCTACCTATGGGCACCCCTTCCCCTTTCTTGACTATGGTATAGTGCCCTCTTTGATTTTCCCTTTTCCCTCTCAGGTCCTTTTACAGGGAAGTTGTGGTGACCTCTGAGCTGATGTAAAACAACAGGCTAGGTTCCTCATTGTTGGATTTAGTATGCAATAGTATATTAGTTCTCAGACTTTGTCATAGTGAGCCTCCCCAAAGCCATGGAAAAGATATTGAGCCTCCCCCAGATATTAAAATAATCATGGGCCTCCCCATAAAAAGATAGCATACTTTGCACAGTACACCAGGAATAAAGTGAAACTCCATTGAATAGTTGGCTCTCATCATATTCAGCTTATTGTAATCCCCACCACCACCACCATCACCATGTGTAACCCCTTCCCCCCTTCCCCAGGACAACCTACTTGCTCTGCTATTTTGACTTTCAAGCTATATTGCTTACTGCAGTACTTTGATGGGTCAGACTGCTTTCTTGGTTTCTACTCTATCAGAAATAATCTTCCTACCCACCTCTGCCTCACCCCCTCTGTCTCTGCTCTTAAGCAACTTCTCAGGGATCCTTTTGCTCCCTCCTGCTCTTGCTCCTAGTTACTTCTCTGCTTAACCCTTGTATTTCGGCTGTTCTGCTACCAGTCTAATTCATCAGTTGTTACCACACATTATTTGTTCATTGTTCCTATTTGTTTGCAGTATTGCTCATTTTTTATTGCTTGACTGTTTTGCAGTTACCTTACGAATTGTATTCACTCCCTAGATTTTTCTGGGTACACCTGAAATGAGCCTTGGCTCAGTGTGTCTTTTCTAGTCACCAGTTTGTAAATAAATACATTAATTTACTTGCTATTATCTTTTTTCAGTTTGCTGTATCCCTTCACATAAAATATCTAAAACTCAAAATTTAAATACAGTATTTTTTTCAGACTTGCTTGAGCTTCCTCTGGAACAGGATGGGGCCTCCCCAGGGAGGCTGGCCTCACCATTTGAGAAACCCTGCAATAGTACAATGTCATAAAATACCTTGATGTAGATGCCTTATGTGTATGAAACCTGTAAATGTTGAAAATACCATGGCACTAGGTGTTTTTGATAAAGGTAAAAAGTTACTAGGGGACTGTATTATAAAAATTAGGTTACCAGGATAGAGATATCCGAAAACTCACATTGTGTTATTTAAATGCATGTAAATTACGCGTTGTTTGAGAGGCCCTTTGGCACCATGCATTCCTGCTTTATGCTGAATAAGCCTAAAATGTCATGGTGATTTGCATATAGATCCCATTGCATTATGGGGTATGTGTGATGTGTTTCTTTGAAACTTGGCTTTATTGCCAATGCCCTTTGGAGTAACCCTTACTTCAGTGCTTCTGCACTGAGGTTCTTTGTCTTTAGTTTATTTTTGAGTTTTTCTTTATTGAGTTCCCCATCATCCAAACAGACAAGACAACCATAGGGAATAAAATAATTTTCACTAAAGAGATAGATCAGTGGGTGCTGACTAAGTGCAGAGGAAGGACTTGCATAGTCTGTTGCTGCAAACTGATGTATTGAAGAATAGATATGCCATTGCTTAAGGTTATCCTCTGTGTTTAAAAAAAAAAATATCACACAGAGATTGTGTGTTGAACCTGAAGTTCTGTGTCTGGTCCATCTATTATCGTACAACCCCTCCACAGACTTGGTGTGAGAAGTGGGATAACTTGCTGGAAATGTCTGGACTGAGATAGGGAAACGTTTTCCAATGGATATTGCCCAGATATCCTAAGTAGACCGATGCACCAGGATTTGCCAGAGTAGAACCCAAAGAAGAAAGTCTGTGGCATTCTGACCAGAACCATGGCCGACAGACTGTGAGAGAAGCTGCTGCCTGGACTGTACCTGGGAACTCGGAGGAAGGCCATTCCTGAAGACGACAAAGAGCTGCAAGGAGACGCGGAACTACTGTGGGGTCGAGGCAGACCACAGATGCAAAACAATGTTGGTGGTATAAACTAAAGAAGGGTATTCTGTACCATATGAGGCCCAAGCCCCATACAAAAAGTTTGGATGCCAAGGTAGTGGTGACTTAGGCCTACAGACAATAGGTGATGGAGGCTGCTCACTTCAGTCCCTGTGGGCAGCAGAGCCATAGTGTCTTGACTCAGTTAACACCTTCTTACTACTGGCCTGGTATGTACAGACAGGTGGCAGCCTATATTAGGACCTGTTCAGTGTGAAGTGTAGTGGAGGTTCCTACTGGGAACAGAAGACATCCGTTCAGCAGAGGTCCTGGTTCATGGGGAGTGGGAAGAGTGTCCCAAAGGGAAGGGGTCATTATGGGGAAGAAATGGCTCCCTTGGAAAAGGGGAAACCTCCCGCCCAGGACACATGGTACCAGATGGTAACAGTCCTTGGTACTGTTAGTTCACATATTGCTGAGATGACCACTATAAATCATGATGATGTTAATGACTTTCCCTAAAATGAGGTAGTACAGAGACTGATACCATTAGTCTCTGTTGAGAAATGTGTTAACACTTCAGGGTAAAGAATGATGATATCCACTATGTTTATAATGGAATGTTTATCATTAATAGGAACCCTGAGACTGAGCTTCTGAAGATGAATGGGTGGAAGCTCCATCCCTTCCTGGGACAGAAAGGTGGTAAGCAGTCTGAAATAACTGCTTCCCTCTTAAGGATGGGGGATATGTGACAGGGAGATCCTGCCACTCTTGAGGACCAACCTTTTCTTAAATCTGTTGCAACAATTCTTCTATTTCTTAGCCTAATCTATCCTTTACAATTTCTAGTCCATAAGGTTGGCCATCTATGGACACCCTCTCCCCTTTCTTGACTATGCTATAGTGTCCTCTTTAATTTTTCCTTTTCCCTCTCAGGTCCTCATACAGGGAGGTTATTGTAGTGACCTCCGAGCTGATGTAAAACAACAGGCTGTATTCCTCATTGTTGGATTTATTATTCAATAGTACTATGTAATAAAATATATTGATGTATATGCCTTATGTGTATGAAACATAAATGTTGAAAATATCATGGTAGTAGGTGTTTTTGATAAAGGTAAAAAGTTACTAGGGGACTGTATTATAAAAATTAAGTTACTGGGGTAGAGATAGCAGAAACCCCCTGTTGTGTTATTTAAATGCATGTAAAGTACAGATAGTTTGAGAGGCCCTTTGGCACTATGCATTCCTGCTTTAAGCTGAACAAGTCTAAAATGTCATGGTGATTTTCATATAGATCCTATTGCATGATGGGGATATGTGTGATGTGTTACTTTGAAACTTGGCTTTATTGCCAGTGCCCTTTGGGGTAACCCTTGCTTCAGTGCTTCTGCACTGAGGTTCTTTGGCTTTAGCTTATTTTTGAGTTTTTCTTTATTGAGCTCCCCATCACCCAAACACACAAGACAACCATAGGGAATAAAATAATTTTCACTAAAGAGATAGATCAGTAGGTGCTGACTAAGTGCAGAGGAAAGACATGTGTAACACCCCTGCCAAAACGGGGGCTTACCTGCAGCCCTGTAGCTCCTGTTCCTGTTCTCCCTCAGTGCCACCAGAAAGTGCCAGCATAATTTTTTTTCTGTCTCCCGAGTCTTGCAAGCTCCTGGTGCCCCAGTCTTAGCCCTGTGTAAGATCCAAGTCCTGCGGGGCTCCACAAACCAGAATGCAGTCACTCACACTGCCAAGCACTCCGGTGCAGCTGAGATCGCGCAGGCAGAAGCGCGCCTTTAATCAGTTGACTATTTATAGCTCGGTCTAACAGAGGAAGTGTTCGGTGGTCCCAGTGTCCCCACCTGATCAGTGGGGCCTGGTGACCACAAGCAGGGCCAAGAGAGCCCACTGTTTAGAAAAATAAGAGAGATCCACCAGTCAGTATCGATTGGGGCTCATGAATATTAATGAATCGGATCCCCGATCAAAATGGATATTCATGAGGGTGCTTCTGCTCACAGGGAAGCAATGTTTCGACTATGGCTGAGAAAGGGAAAAAGAAATGTTTAACAAAATAAAGTAACTGCAATGTATGTTTGGGGAAACATGTTTTACAAGGGGGGGGAGTGCTTAAAATGATTAAGTACTTTATTCTGGCTGCAACAGCAACTGTTGGGACTCAGATAAGACAGCCTGTCTGCAGCTGCAAGGCATTCCTAAATATTGGCAGCAGCGACAGGAACACAGACTGAGCAATCTGTTTAACCTGTGCAGCGACAGCAAGTACACAACTAGGGCTATTAGACTGTAGGACATTTGGGCAAATATTCAGAGTATTCTAGCTGCACCAGGACTTTGATTTGGGACTGTCACTAATTTACTTAAGGGGCTGTGTTAAGCAGCCATTACAAGCAGCCACATCCAATCGGACAGCTAGGATAACAAAGACAGGACTTGTGGGAAATTAGCCAGTGCTCATGGGAAAATACCAAGTACTCATTGGGAACTGCAGGGACCTAATTTCAGGCGCTAAAACAGCAAACCAACTATGCATCGAGTGAGGATAATGCATAATTCATTTTCTTGACTGACAGGCCCTCCAGCCAGTCGGAGGCCATGCACCCCAAAACGTCAGCCAATCAGGAGCCTCAGGAGAGCCCTATAAGAGACCGTGTTTTTTCAGCCTTTTGCCAGATTCGAGCGGGAAGCCCCACGGGGTGGGGGCCCTGGCCATGCAGCCAAGCCTGGAGATCCAGCTAATCCTCTCCATCCAGGAGGGGGTGTTTGCCTTCTTAGCAGTAACAATTAAAGTTATTTAGTTTCTGTAGTTCTTGCTAGCTTGGGGGTTCCAGAATGTCCCCCAGGTGCTAGCCCTCCCTTCCACATTGGGGAAAGACGTGGACCTGCAACCTGATGACATCCAGCCAGCTGTAAGAGAGCTGATTGAACCTCAGTTGTGAGAGAACTAAAGAATTCAGGAACCTTCATAGCGGACACCTACTGTGAGGAGCCTGAGTGAGTACTCTTGTACCCCCCATACAAGAAAGAAAGCAACCTAGCTAAAATGGGGCTGCCTATGCCCAAGCGACTGTTCTAAGTGAGATTGCAGCTGCTGCGTATAACCATAGCCCAGTGCGCGGGTGGCCCGCTATTGAACTGTTTTTGCTTATTGTGACTGTCCATTTGGTTTGCACCTTTCAACTGCTGTGCATAACCTTAACCCAGCGAGGGTGGATCTTAGTGTGAAGCTTTTGTGACCATGATTGTTCTGAGGGTACCCATAGAGAGCCCAGAGCACAGTAGAAATGTACTGATGTGTGATATCTGCTGTAGCCTACAGGACTGGAAGGGGAGCACTCAGTAAGGGGCTCAGCCTGACTTTGCCTGGGAGGTCCAGTATTGTGTTAACTGTCTGGTCAAAACGTCCAGTGGAGCTGCAAGCCTAGCCACAAGCCACATAAAGGACTGAGACGCTGAATGTTGAAATCAGATGTGCTATAACCTGGAAATGACTGTTTTCCCTAAGTAATCTGACCAGGGTGGCCCTCCTGGTTCCTGGTTGAAGGCGTTATCCCTTCATTTAAGTGTACCGGATGTGTCTGAAATATGAATGTACTGAGTGTGTTAACATATAAATGTGATGGATGTTCAGAACTACTAACAGATGTTCCAGTCAGTGTAACTGGCGGGTTACCTCCTGACAGAGATCAGTTTGCCAAATGCAGGGCAATCCCTGCCTTCCCCTTAAGGATTACAAATTGTTGTTTATTAGATTGCTTTCAAGTCTCATCCGATCTCTTCTTTAAATCAAGCCGGCCAACGCACAGCTGCACTGTCCACCAGGCCTACAACCATCTACAGGACTTTGGTAAGTGGGCAGCCAGGGTTAATGTGTGAGACTGCAGGGTTTCATACTAAGTCTGGGGAACTGGTACCATGAAATGTGAATGTGAAATGTGTTCCATCTGATTGTTATGCAGCTTAGATAGCTAGGGCTCTAGATATCTATGTTGGTGCAAATATGATTGCTTCTTCTAGTTTAACTGGTATCTACCCAGCTGGAGGGTTTTCGCCAGCAACCAACCCAACCAATCAATTGTACATTTTGTAAATATAATGATCATTGCATAACCTTTTCTCCTCCTGATTCCCCGATCGTAATTCCCATGCCCCCCCAAATAAATATTGTTGTTATTATTCTTGCAAATGTTTGTCGTGAGCATATTATTACAGAGAGTCTTTAATTACAAAAATGTCTGAAATACGGGGAATGCTATTGGGTCATGTGTTGGTGTGACTAAAGGTTAACAGTTGGTAAGTGTGACATCCCAGGGGGTTGTACCAGGTGACAGCTTGCCCACTTAAAAGGTAAACTCTGGGTGGAGGCACTGCGCATTATGAAACATCATGGAAAAGAACCAGTCTAATGTAAGTTTGGGAATCCAGGCCCCTCAACCTACATCCTGGGTAGTAGGCAGGGGTAGTAGCCGTTGGAGTAGCACCACCTAGGGGTTACACATGCACAGTCTGTTGCTGCAGACTGATGTATTGAAGAAGGGATATACCATTGCTTAAGGTTATCCTCTGTGTTTTAAATAAACATCACACAGAGACTGGGTGTTGAACCTGAAGTTCTGTATGTGGTCCATCTGTTATCTCACAACCCCTCCACAGTCTTTTGTCTAATAGGGCAAGCATTCCTTGTCACTATTACATGCTTGACCCCTTTTGCTCGGTCTGGCACTGTGATTGGTACTCTAGGCAGTTAAGATGGCGGCGGTGTTGTGCCGCGATCTGTGAGCTCGTTTTTGTTGCTCCGTTCTGTTGCTCCGTTTTTTTGCATTTTATTCTTTTATTCTAGCATCCTGGTGGTTTTGTTTTTATTACGTTTTGTGTTATATTTTAGCAGAAAGTCCGACTATTGTCTGACTGTCGTGAGGAGTTTTGTCTCGCTCAATTGCTAACATAGTTCATCTGGGATTTGTTATAGTGGTGTGGAGCGGAGGACTGGACCGATTATCGTCCGACTGTCGTGAGGAGTTTCTTGGAGTTCCGTCTCACTCAATTTTTAGTGTAGTTCATCTGGGACCTGCTATGGTGGTGTGGAGTGGAGAACTGGAACGGTGAATACGACTAGTGGCCGAGGATTGAGGATATCACCGTAGGGCACCTTTTAATAGAGGGGAGCGAAGGTTTTAATCGGAGAAACGAATATCAGGGAGTGAGGACTTATAGCCCCAGGAGATTTTGTTTTTGTTTGCCGGCTGTTGGCGTTCCAGTTTTGGCTGTATCTGAAGAGGACCGACTCCGGGGATTAAGGAGATAAGTGATCTTTTTCGGGCCATTGCTCTTTGGAGTGCAGCGGAGGGGCCCAGGAACTGTGTGTTAGGAGGCGTTGTCGCCTCCTGGATTTTTCCGGATTTCTTGTTCCTGAGCGGGGTCCTGTTTATCCAGCGTGTGGACCTGCACTCAGCCTACCCATTTTGGGAAAGAAAAGAGTCAGGGGAAGTACGTTTTTGGACCTGTTAGGGTCTCTGTTTGTGGCCGGTGGTCTTCGCCTTGGACACCTGTCCTCTCTAGGGTGGTGGGCTGGGAGACTGCTGCTATTTGGCGGCAGTTCCCCCAGCACTTCTGACCCACACTAGAGCAACTGGAAAGTTGACCTGGCGGCGGTAAGGTCCGTGGCGAGGCGGGTTTGTCCATGGGGTCGGTTCCTGGCGCAAGCAGTGGTTTATCCAGTCCTTCCCCTTCTGACTGACTCACTCCTGGATATCGACAAGAAAGTAAGACCTCTGCTTTTTAATTCCTATTTGTTGCTGCTACATTATTTTTTAGCGGTGGAACTGATCCTAGTGTGGTTCTTGAAGGATACAGGTCGGCATACTTTACTTCATGGTGGTGAGAGCCCTCGAAGGTTTGTTTCTGGCACGGTACCTTGATTAACTGCTCTTGGATCTGCCTGCCTTAGTTTATTATTTTGTCTTGAAGGGCTTCCTACCGTTACTGTCCCCCTTAGATGGTGAGAGCTCCTTGGGGGGGGGCTGAATCTGGGGGTGCTCCTCTGGGACTTTGGCATTAATTTTAATTTATGTCCTCTTGGTGACTGATTTCATGGAGTGAGAGTCTGTGACTTCATAGATGGACATTCTGGCGGTGGAAGGTGGGAGCTCCACTGTTTGGAAAAGACTCTTTAAAATTTATTTGGACTGTATATTGTTTAATTAATTAATTAATTTTGTTGTTGGTTATATTTAGTGGATTTTGTTTGTTAAGTTTTTGCTTTATTTATGATTTAGTTTTCTTTTTAGTTTGGTTTGTAATTTCTGTATTTTTTTTTTATTTTATTATAGGGAGCTTAGTGATTATCATCACCGGTGCCATGTTTGTAGACGATAATATCTATTGTCTTTCTACCCACCCGTCTTGCACTATACATCTGCCGCTCTTCATGCCCTCTGCCCTTCCTTTCCCCGTCCATTGATTTTCCCTATATACCAATGTTGTAGGGCCTTGGGAATAGCTCGTGGGAGGTGTCGGAGGGGCGGGGGGCATGAACAGCAGTGGATGGATGAGTGGGGTGCTCGCATCTGAGTGGTTAAGTCCAGAAGATGCCCTGGGGCGTAAATGGAGTGCTGAACGGGATTTCCTTGTTTGGTCTCCATACCAAGGGCACCACCACCTTGTAAATGGTGGGTAGGTGGTTGGGGCGCCCCAGGAGTCCTATCCGACCTGGCGGTAAAGCAATGCCAGGTCCATCGTGGAACAAGACTGCCATTATAGCAGACTTGGTGGGCACTGTGGACCTGACTTGCATCACTGAAACCTGGCTGGACAATAATGCCGCCCAGTAGTGGAGGCCGCAGTTCCAGACGGGTATTCGGTGATACACCGCCTGAGATTGACTGCAGGTGGGGGTTGGTCTGTTTCAAGACCGAATTGATCTCACTAGTGTTCCAGTAGAGGAGACCAGATCCTTTGAATGTGTTGTAGTGGCAGGTGGGGCTATAGGATAGCACTCGCTTATCGTCCACCCGTGACGAGAAGCTTTTCCTTAAGGAAGTGGTGGACTTCGTCGTCGACTTGGTATTTGAATCGCCCAGGTTGATGGTGCTGGGTGATTTTAATGCCTGGGTCAACAACGAACTCTCGCAATTTGGTCAGCACTTCCTCCAATTGATGTGTTCATTGGGCCTCACACAGGTGGTTACCTCTGCCACTCATAAACATGGCCACTCGCTGGATCTGGTCTTCCTGCTGGGGATGGAAGCCTCCGATGTGGGGGTGAAACCTGTCGGTTGGTCTGACAATCACACCATGAGATTCAATTTCTGCACCCCCCTGCGTAGGCCTTCCCCTGTGGAGATGGTCAAGTTCCGCCCTTTACGGGATGTTATTCTCGAAGGCCTAACTGCGGTTCTTGACCTATCAGAACTTCCTGGGATGAGCTCTAATCCTGAAGAATTGGTACTAGCCTATAACAAGGCTATTACCGCTGCTTTGGATTTAATTGCTCCCACCCATGTGCGCCCTCTGTCCCTTCGCCCTTGATCCCCTTGGTTTGATCGGGATCTGAGGGAGAAGCGGCGACTAGGACGCAGGTTGGAGAGGTGCTGGTGAAAATCTGGCTTAGATGCCAACCATCTTAGACTCTTAGAGCATTATAAACTCTATTAGTCAGCAATTTCTCATAAGAAGGCAGTATTCCTGTCCGAGAATTGCTGCTGCACAGAATCGACAGCCCAGCTCTTTTCGAACTGTGGACAGGCTGTGCAACCCAACCTGTCTGCAGGTTCGTCGAGCCTTTTCACAAATACAGTGTGAGGAACTTGCTTGATTCTTTGCAGATAAGGTGGCTGACATCAGGGCCGAGACTCGCACAGCACTCGCCATGGGATTTGCTGTGGTCCAGCCTACGGCTACAAGTACCCCGTTTACCTGGAATTCCTTCGAAAGGCCGGATATCGATGATGTTATGAGGATTGTCCAGGGCATGCATACCACAAGCTGTAGTTTAGACCCGGGTCCCACTGGCCTGATTATGGGCTGTGGCGAGGTTATCATTCCGGTTCTAGCTAGGATAGTCTGGTGCTCCTTGGACTCTGGTGAATATCCCCGCTCCCTAAAAGAAGCGGTGGTGACACCAGTGTTGAAAAAGGCTTCTTTGGACCCAGACTCCCTAGCCAACTACAGACCCATCTCGAACCTCCCCTTTGTGGGGAAGGTTATCGAGAAAGTGGTAGCAGCCCAGTTGGACAACCACTTATCCATCCATAACATCTATGATCCCCTTCAATCAGGTTTTTGAAAGAGACATAGCACTGAGACTGCGCTGCTTCAGGTGCTCAATGATCTCCTGATGGCGAGAGACCAGAAAAAATGGTCCATTTTGGTCCTTTTGGATTTGTCAGCAGCATTTGACACCGTAGACCATGGGGTGCTGCTCGAGCGCCTGAGATCCATCTGTGGGCTGTCGGGTTTGGTACACAGATGGTTTTCCTCCTTCCTCACCGGTAGAACTCAGAGGGTTGTATCAGGGATATTTTCCTCTGATCCTACCGCTCTGTCCTGTGGGGTGCCTCAGGGCTCTGTGCTGTCCCCCATGTTGTTTGCGGTGTACATGCTTCCCCTCCGAGACATTGGAAGACGATATGGGCTGGAGTTTAATTGTTATGCCGATGATACCCAGCTCTATCTGTCTTTTGCACCTGACCAGAATAGAGCACTCTCAGTGTTTAACAACTGTCTCAGTGAGATCCAGGGTTGGATGAAGTCCAGCTGGTTGAAGTTGAACTCTGGGAAGACGGAGGTGATGGTCGTGGATCCTGGCCACCGGATTGAGGGGCCGGGGGCAACTCAAACCTCAGGTTTATACCTGGGGGATGTGGAGCTCCCTGTCTCTGAATGGGTGCGAGAGCTGGGGGTGATCCTTGACGATCAGTTGACATTGCGTGCGGAAGTGTCAGCGGTTGTTAAGGTATCCTTTTACCATCTTAGGAACATCGCTAGAATCAAGCACCTTGTTCCATCTGGCGACCTGCCTACTTTGATCCACGCCTTTGTGACCTCCCGCTTAGACTACTGCAACTCCCTCTACTTTGGGCTTCCTGGGGTTGATATCTGCCGCTTGCAGCTAGTGCAGAACTCAGCTGCCCGGTTGTTAATGGGGACCTCACGTTTCTCCCATATTACACCGGTGCTGCGGGATCTGCACTGGCTGCCGGTTCGGTGGCGGATCACCTTTAAAGTCGGTTTACTGACATATAAAGTCCTACATGGTTTGGGCCCTGATTACCTGAAAGATCTTCTGGTGCCTTACTTTCCGATGCGAGCGCTCCGTTCAGCCAACGAGGGGTTGCTGAAGATTCCGAGAGTTGTTTTAAAATCTTCTGGCGCCCGCGCTTTTAGTTTTGTGGCAACGACTCTCTGGAATTCTCTTCCTCGTGGGATTAGAGAGTGCACGACGGTGGAGGGTTTTAAAAAAGGCCTAAAATCCTTTTTATGGACAAAGGCATTTGGTGATGATACAGATTTTAATTAATGTTGTATATTTTAGCTTGGTTTTTAACCTGTTTTTATGATGTTATTTTGTAATGCGCCTTGGTTTCTGAAAGGCTCAAAAGAAATAAAGTTTATTATTATTATTATTAAAGTACTGTTAAATGTCTTTAGCAAGTTATACATTTCTGCAGTTTGTTCTGTGTGATAAATCAAAAAGGTGGCCTCCTATACTGTACTGCCCCATACCTTTCACCTCAAGCAAGGAGGGCTATTACCTCTGCTACTCTTCTCCCTGGCTTCTTTTATGGGGCACCAATAATTCACTCGACAAAGACAACAAATCTGGCCAAACTTAAAATGGCTTATCACAGAATTGCTCGTTTTGCTGCTATTGCCCCTGCACATACCCACCATTGTGACATACTAAATGACCTAGAATGGCCGTCCTTCCAGGCCAAGTTTGACTACCCTGTGTTCTGCACCATTTTCAAGCTCATCTACCTTCTGTCCCCACCAGCCCTCTCAAACCTTCTCTCACTGAAATCCATCCCGGGGACCCTCAGTTCCTCCCACCTCCTGATTCTAAACCTCCCCAAAACCCACCTAGTCATTGGTAGGAAATCCTTCTCCTTCGCAGCACCCCAAAAATGGAGTAACTTCCCTCACTACTGTCCTGTAATACTCCCCCCTTCAAAAATATTTTAAAGAAATGTTCTTCCCTCCTCCCATCTGCAATGGTAACTGCAACTAAACCCCACCTGACTCTCCGCTCCCCCATTCCTCCTTAATATTTTACCCAGGGAATGTTGGTCCCCCTCCACCCCTTCAGCTTTATATCCATCAATCCTCCACCCAGGATCAGCACTTGGGTGCAATCTTTGTTCTTCCTGAAGAAAACTTTGAAAGAACTGAATAGTGGTCCACCTCATGTGTACTTAATATATAATGTTTACACTAGAGCTTTATTGTTTAGTAGCATTAAATGTTATGTTCTTCACCTGAATATTGCAATGTTTACCTAGGTATTGTATTTATGTAATTCCAATTGATTTCCTGTGAAAAATGTTGTATGTCTTCTATGTTTGGAATATGTTGTTTCCCGGGCCATCCTTGAAAAAGGGATTTGTTTGTTTCAGTGGACCCACTCGGTCATCAAAATTCAAATAAATAAATTGTTCGTGGTTAAGGAAACATTCACCTTTACAGCATCAGCAGTTACAGTTTGTTTCAGTCTGTCGTAAGGTACATCAATATCTTCTTTATCAGTTTCTGGTAAAACTAGCAAAACAGCTTTTGGTGTTTTTTTCAACCCATTTCTTGAGGAGGTTAGCATGGTATATCTTAATAGGATTTTTCCTGTCAGGGGTCTCAATCTCGTAGTTAACTGTGCCAGTACGTCTAAGCACTTTATATAGAGGATAATGGCTGGGGATCGGGTGATAACCACACTGTAATCACCTCGAGTGGTTGCTAGGGCAACATGGTAAACCCTCGAGCGCCTCGAGAGTTTTACTCAGCCCCTAGCAACTACGTAGAGGTGTTTTCAGCGTGGTTGTCACCCGATCCTCAGCCATCATCTTTTATAGTGTATGGTCAAAAAAACACTGTTTGCATTCTATGTGTGAGAACTATGGAACTCTGGTGCATTCTTTTTTCTTATGCCACTGTTTGGAAGTTCCGAAGTGTGGTTAACAACTTTTAAAATTCTAAACAGTGCATAACAAAGCTGTGTGACTGCTGATTATGGTGGTTAATAGGCACTTACCATACATTATAAGGCCCTTGCTACCTCATTAACAGTTTATTTTCTGTAGTGGGTGACAGTAGCAAAATCTTTTCACCTGGCTCAAAATCTTTTTCTTTTACCCCGTGGTCATAATACACCTTCTACTGGTTTTGGACATCTTCCTGATTACTACAGGCGATTTCAACATATTTTGCCAGCCTCTTTCTCGGGGCACACATATAAGATGTAATAGATTGTTTCTGATGGGGTTATCCTCACATGTTTTTTATTCCATGTAGTGACCATCTAGGGTTGTCTGCCATACAGCATTTCAAATGGTGAAAAACCTGTTGATGCCTGTGGCACTTGCCTGTAAGCAAAAAGCAGGTAAGGTAAGTATTGGTCCCAGTCTTTCCCTTCCCCTTTTACAAACCTTTTTAACATGCGTTTTAGGGTTTGATTAAAATGCTCAACAAGACCGTCGGTCTGAGGGTGATAAAGGGAGGTTCTTATGGCAGTGATACCTAGTAGTCGGTACAGCTCCTTCAGTAAAGCAGTCCCAAAATTACTACCCTGATCAGTAATAATCTCTTTTGGTATGCCCACCCAGCTGAAAATCTTAGCAAGCTCTGCTGCTACCTTTGGGGCTGTGACAGTACACATTGGAACTGCCTCTGGGTATCAAGTAACATAGTCACACACTACCAAAATGAATTGATTACCCTTTTTACTCTTGTCTAAGTGGCCAATCACATCCATTGCAATTCTCTGAAAAGGCCAACCTGTCAAGGGTAGGGGCACCTTGTTTTTTTTAGTCACTGGGATTACTTTCTGACACTTAGCACAATAACTGCAATAGGTAGCAACGTCTTCATGAATTCCAGGCCAGTAAAATCTGTACAGCAATTTGGCAAGGGTGCGATCCCTCTCTGAGTGACCAGCCATAGGACTAACGTGTGATCTGTAACAACTCAGATCTATACATTTGTGGTATAACCAATTGTTATTAACATACTAATTGCCAGCAGATTAGGCCTTACGGTCTATCGAGTCTGCTCGAACCTCAGATCCCTAGTTGGGTGCCGAGGCCCTCCCCCCCTTGTGTTCCAGAAACCCCTATCATCCATCCCCACCCCCCTGGGCCAGGCCATCATCTGATACAGCCGCTTTCTGTGTCTGTCCCACCCTCTCTTGAAGCCCTCCACTGTGGATCTCTGAACCAGCTTACCAGGCAACGATTCCAAGGGTCCACCACCTCTCAGTGAAAACCCTCTCTTCCCCTCACCCTTCCACCTTCCAACTTCAAACCATGCCCTCTGGTGATACCTCCTGCTTTAGTCTAAAGATCCTCCATGTTTACCCTATTTATTCCCTGAGGTACTTGAAGACTTCAATCATGTCCCCCCCTATCTTTCCTCTCCTCTCCTCCAATGAAAACAGGCAGAGCTCCTCAAGTCTGTCCTCATACGTCAAATCCCCTAGTCCTCGTATCATCTTAGTTGCCCTCCTCTGTACCCTCTCCAGGAGCTGTATGTCCCTCTTCAAGTGTGGTCTCCACTACTGTACACAGTACTCAAGGTGTGGTCTAACCAGTCCATTGTACAGCAGCAGAATCACTTCCCTGCTCCTAGAGGTGATCCCCCTTACGATGCATCCCAACATCCTGTTTGCTTTGCTAGCCGCTCTCCTGCACTGCTCAAAGTTATTCATACATGCATCCACCATGACCTCTAGGTCTTTTTCCCCTGTTGAGGCCTCCAGCGCCTCCCTTCCCAGGGTGTACCTGTGTTTAGGGTTTCCCCGCACAAGATGTAACACCTTACGCTTGGTGATATTGAAATTTAATTTCCATGTGTGAGCCCAGCTTTCCAGGGTGTCCAGATCCCCTTGCAGGGCCAACCTCCCCTTTTCCCCCTCAACTACTACTCCCATCTTGGAGTCATCAGCGAAGAGACACATTTCACACCCAATACCCTCCCTGTTCTATCTGTTCCTGTGTCTGAGATTTAATCCAAACTCTGTACAGTGGCCCATTACATTTTTTAAACATAGGTTCACCCTGTTTTGGTTTCACCCCCACCTGCTTAAAATAACCCTGGAGAGAAAAATCGTTAGCTTGTTTTGAAATAAAATCACAATCGGTGATCAGTTTAGTTTCAGCATTTTCATGTGTTAGCCCTTTATATCCATCAGTCTTTTGTTGTCATTGTTTCTTCAGGTGTCGTCTCTCTTTCCTGGACTTCCCAGTCTTGGAGTTGTGCTCAGACAAGTCTGAATCAAAATTAGTAAAGGAAGGGTCCCCACCATTCAAGATTTTCTTAGCCTGAGCTCTTGTCATTACAGCTGCTGAAACATCAGGATGTACTCCCTCTGATTAACTCAGTAAATCCTGGAAAGTCATTTCCAATAATTACAGGTACAGGTAACTTAGGTACTACCCCTACTTTCATTTGGTGCGACACACCCTAAATATTCAGAGTCACTTGGGTGGTGGGAGTGTCCTTGTGGATGTAGATGACACTAGTACCTGGTCCTTTTGGACATTGTTCTCCCAGCTCTTCAATATGCACTAGGGTCTGTCTGTTTCCTGAATCTGTAAGTCCCTTCACAGTCTTATCTCCCACCTTCACATCTGTAAAGTACTTGCCCCAATTTCTAAGGACAAATCTGCTCCAGTGCCACTCTTCTTACTACGGCAATTTCTTGCAATATGACCTGGCTTATTACAGTCATAGCAAATAAAGTCTTTGGGTGCAGATTTGTTACCCCCACCAGAGTTCTTATCAGACTTGGAGTTTAAACAGGAAGAAGAGTGTCTTACTAGTGCTTGGCTGTTACCTCGCTGCTGTGGCATCTGTCTGGACATCTGGTAGTCCTCAGCCAAAGAAACAGCCTTTTCCCCACTTTCTGGTTGGTCTTTTTACTCAAAGCTGTATGTCTGTGGTAAGATGTTGATGAACTGCGCCATTACAAATGTTTCAGTGATCTGTGGGAGTGTTTTGCCCTCTGGTTGGAGTCATTTCATAAGGTGTTCTCTGAGTCGGGTGCAGGCTTCTCGAGGATTGTCGACTGAGTTGTACTTCGGAGACCGAAATCTCTGCCTGTAGGTCTCTCCTGAGATGTCATATCTTTTAAGGACCTCTCTTTTCATCAGGTCATAGTTTTATGACTGTGTGGTGTCCATATTGCTGTGTGCAAGTTGAGCTTTCCCTGTCAGGTAAGGTACCAGTCTGACTGTCCATTGCTGCTTTGGCCACTGGCAGGCTGCAGCAACCCTTTCAGAAGTTGTCAGGTATGCTTTGATATCATCCGAGGGACACAACTTTGTAAGTTTAAGGTCTTTTAAGTTGTTGGTGTTTTGTTGCTCTGCTGGACCTGTGTGAGAACCTCCAGCTTTGATAGCTTGCAAGGCATCCAGCCATCGCTGCTCCAATCGCTGCATCTCTTCTTTTCTCTGCTGCTCCTGTCGCTGCATCTCTTCTTTTCTCTATTTCTCCATCTCTTGTTGTTGTATAGCCTACCAATTGAAAAAGGCAGTCAGGCTTTCATGTTCTGTCACAGCCTGCGCTTTTTTTTCCATGACTGGTGCTGGCTGTACAGTCTCAGTTTGGACTTTTGTTTCTGCTTCTAGTTTGGCTGCCATTCTTCTGGTAATCACACCTGGACTTGCTGTTGCAGAGTCCATATCTTTCTTTTATGCTTCTCTGGTAGCAGGTCTAGTACCCGCACACAAAACCTCTGGCTTAGAGTATGCATGGCATAAATCCCACGGCTGGCACCATCTGTCATTGAGGCACAGGTCAGGAAGCATAGGGAAACCAGGCGCAGTTTCAAAATTTGCAAATAGCATTTTATTTTTCTCAATAACAGCAAAATAAAAAATCTAAATTATTCAGAATAATATTTTACAAAGGCAGTACAAACTGGGAAAACTAAGTCCTACTTCTGAGGGTATCTCTTAATTCCAAATTTCAGTCTCTTGCTCTCCTTGTCTCCCTAGCAAAAGCATTGCTGCTCTTTTTATAACAGGTGTTTGCCTCGTTGACATCCTGCTTCTCACAGAATGTTTTTGTCAGTTTCGATGCAGGTGCAGCAAAAAGAACATAGTAACCCAGAACTGACCTCTTGTTTACAGCTCTGCAAAAGGCTCAAAAACTGCATCTCAGGTTAACCCCCTTGAGTTCCAAATAGCTCTGCAACCATTTCAACAGTATACCTATATACAGTTGTAAACAAAGGGATCACAGTATCACATACAGTTTTACACAGAGATTCACATATATTTTTTATATAACTGCAGATATGCAATGGGGAAGAAAAGACAGAACAGTAAGTGAAGGCTGAGAGATAGCAAGAGGCGGAGAATTGCAAAACCGTCGGAGTAATCAGTTGCTAGGTCTCACAAGAAAATTTGTTTGCACAACCAGACAGAGGAGAGACAGAAAAGGTGAGGATAGAATAGACTCTTGCGTTTAAACTCTTTCTGCATAACAAATGGGGCAGGGCTTTATTCAGCCCTGTCACATGATGTATCAGGCTACAGTGCACGTGCATCTGGCACTTAATATGTGGACCATACTTACTGACAGTGTTAATGCGGCCAGCAGCAGCAGCAACATTCATATTAATACTGACACGCACCATGTCTAAGATCAAACTTACATATATTATATTCATTGCAAAAAAATGTATTAATGCACCAGTTGTTTTTTTTTTTTTTTTTATTATTATTTTCATATTTATTCCTCCTCTCCTCCCCTCAGCTCTGGTCTTCTCGGGAGCACCAAGGAGTCATCCCTCTGCGGTCCACCCTACCTGGACAGTCTTCCGTCACCCATGTAGCCTCAGATTACCCCCGGGCGGGGGCGAGGTGGGCCCCAACACCCGAGCAGTCAGTAGCGTCAGTCAGGAGGGTGCCAGGCGGGTGGCCGCAGATCGAGAGCAAGCTCCAGTGCTCTGTCTCCGCCGGAGCTGAAGGGCATTTTCCCCTATTTCTTAGGGAGTGGCTAGTGCCCTGATGTCAAGGAATGGAACCAACGTTTGCCACTCCCCCACCCCTTCTCTATGTCGTTAGCGCTTGTTGCATCTCCGGCCTCCGCCAGAGGCAACCGAGCCGATTAGGGGACCCTGTCCTCCCGGGAGAGGAAAGCTGTCTCTGACGCCAATGCCTCCTCCCTGCTGACCCCAGCAACCCAGGCTCACTAAATCTGGAATGCCGGGCGTGGTGAGGTGTGGCCCAGCCGCCCAACCTCAGCGCCACCGGGCCGGCCCACACCAGTTAGGGTTAAACTGACGAAAGTAGGGAAATGTGGCATTAGTGTTTCCAACCTAGCACACCATCACCACCCTGCAGGCAGCAAGATGAGAAACCCTTGTGGTTTGCCGTCTCCTGCATTTTCACAAATCAGGTGTGGGGTGTGCCTAACATTTGTCAACTCTAACGCTCATCCCATTCCATCATTAAAGGGGAACATCACTCATCTGTGTACTCCACGTGTTGCTTACCTTGCAAATTCTGGTCTCCCACGTTCCCAGCTTGATGCTGTTCATTCAGAGCTTCTGTTGTAAAGTCATTTTTTATGTTTCATTTCTCAACCAGTGGTATGCTCCATGCCGCGCGGCATTCAGCAGAAGCACTGAGTTGAACCTCTACACAAAGACTGCTGGTGCGGCCAGGTGCCCCCACACTCCCCACATCCTGTCATCTGTGCATGCATGCGAGCAGTGGTTGCATCCAGGAACACGCTGGGATCAGCTCAGTGCGCATATGCTTAGAAGTGCATGCTTCAGTGATCACGCCCCTGGTAAATAACTCAGCCTAAGGTTACTGAGCATGCATGACAGTTTTCCACAGGAATGAGTATTTCTCCTTGGTATTCCAGCTGTTGCTGCTTTTGTAGCGAATTGCAGAATAGGAGTGACTCAGAATTAAAACGGCACCCTATTATGTATTCTCTAAAAAATGCAATTGTAGTTCAGAAGATTGGGTTCTAACTAATTTTGCCACCACCGCAGACACTCCGGGCATGTATTCCAGTACAAGTCCCATGCATGTCTTGACACCTTTTCCTCTGCAAAATAGAAAGCAAAGGTAACTGTATACAAATAAAAAAAACAGTCTCTCAGTGGGGGGGGGAGGGGGGTGTTGAGGTGAAGACATGACTCTTCCGATGACAAATACCATCAGCTAAAGCATGTGAGGCATGTGCACTGGCAAACGAAGTGCTTGCTAACTTGCACACCTGAACCGGAACATTGCCACGTTATAGCTGCCGGTTAATGCCGATTGCATTGGTAATGCAATGCTCTTTCAATTCATGATTCATTATGTAATTTCATCCCACGCATCCTCTGCTGTGGATCCACAGTAGTATCTGCATTGTCTTTGAAAATATGTAATGTATGCCATGTATGGAGAAGCTGCCAAAATTCTGCTTTACCCTGCCTGATGCTGTTCGCAGGCATATGTATTGACCTGACCCTGGTTGTTGTACACCAGCTCCTCTAAATATGATTCATCATCTGCATCCTGCAAAATTGCTGGTCTGACCCTCGAGTGTGTGTTACAAAATGCAGTCATATTGTTTATGTTGAAATGTGAAGAGAAGCGGTGGCTGCAAGGAATGTGAAACAGATAGAGAATGTCAACTGTGCTGTTTGTTGCCTGATCTGCTTCCAAGTGTAGTTCCTGTTGCCGGTTTCTGTCTCTGCTATGTGATAGAACACACAGCTTATGAAGTTTTCACCATAAAATGACATACAGGTGCAGTTTTACAATCATTCACTATCACAGGCAAACATGGATAGATAATAGTGCCAGCATTATTTGATGTCAGTTAATGGTCAAACAGAATATGCTGCCAATTTGTCATCTGCAGGACTGTGAAGTCTGCACCTCTTTCACTCTAGCTATTTTGTCACTACAGTAGTTAACCCTTCGTGGCATGTGCTCCAAACAACACGACCCACAACCACCACACCCCGACTTGTGCCCTACACCACATTTCCTCCGATCCTCAAGGCTCAAATCTGCACCCTTAATAACCATCCTCTCCCCAACAGAGCTGATACAGACACTGAAGCAGCTGGGGTGGCTACAAATGTGTGAATTACTGTGAAAATTGCTGATTCAGCAGGCAAATGCAGCACCGATATTGTATTAGGATATATGACTTGGGCAAACAGAGATACTTCATGCTTTTTTTTTTTTTCACAACTGAGCTAAATGCACCCCACTCTGATACTTCATGCTGCCAGCTGGAACGTGGGTTTCAATACAGAGATGGACAAGTCTGGTGTTCGTAGAAAGAGATTTTAGAAGGGTCACGTGATGGCTGCCTGAGGGAGAGCTGCAACTTCCCCTCACTCCTCGACAACTCCAGCCAAAAACCCTCTTTAAACTGCCTCTATAGACTTTTCAAGCAGTGATCTCATTCTAATTATCGTAGGAAGCTTCTCCGACTGTATCAGCAGTTGAATCGATATGGAGGTAGACATGCAGAAGGCTCTGCCATGCCATACCCCACTGCAGACACTGGAGAAGGAAAAGGCTGCCAAGTGGCCTAAATCACAAGCCGCTACAGTCTCTAAACTCCCTGTAACCACCACAGCGCTTTCCAAGGAGCGCTTTTTGGAGTTTATGCATCCCGTCCAGGATTCCACTGCTGCTATTTCAGGAGACGTGCAGCGAATGCAGACGAGCATCG
This sequence comes from Neoceratodus forsteri, assembly GCA_016271365.2. NCBI lineage: Eukaryota > Metazoa > Chordata > Ceratodontiformes > Ceratodontidae > Neoceratodus > Neoceratodus forsteri. The sequence continues at coordinate 118,504,873 of JADMNL010000026.1, forward strand.
ACTCCCTAAACACCCGAGTCAGAGATGCGGAGACCCGGCTGCTCTCGGTAGAGAAATGGAGGGATAAAGCAGACTTGGACACCTCTGCGTTGTGCCAGAGGCTACGAAAAATGGAAGACAAGTTGGAGGATTTAGAGGGGCGCAGCCAGCGCAACAATTTAATCCTCTTTGGGCTCCCTGAGAAAGAGGAAGGCAACAATCCTGTTCTCTTCATTCAAAAGCTATGTGAAAGAATTGCTGGTCCCTCATCTAACAACACCATCTACGTGATGGAGAGAGCTCACCGATTGCTGCACCCCCCACAGCCTGGCTCACCTCCTCCAACCCTCTGGTGTTCAAGCTTTTAAATTATCTTGATAAGCAGCACATACTTACCATAGTCAAAGAATTGCAAGAAATCCAATGGGAGGGGCACAAGCTCTGGCTATCTCAGGATCTCCTCCAGTCGGTCCAACTCAAGAGGCAAGAATTCCATCCTGTGGTGTCAGAGCTGATAGCGGCAGGGACAGCCTTTCAAATGCGCTATCCTGCCGTTCTGCAAGTTAAACACAACAAGAAATCGGTCACTCTGGATTTGCTCACGCAAGCTATGTCGGAGCTCCATTCCCTATTTCCAGACCTTTTTAAATGAGGAGTTTATTTTGTTTTCCTTTCCTTGTTGGACTAACTTTAAGCTGATGGTGAACTTTCAGTGAGGTATCCTTGTCTGTCCCTTGTGCCAAGTGGGCTGTTTCCTTTTTTCTCTTTCTCTTTCTTTTTATGAAACTCCCCTATAATGTGAAGTCTGGGTTTATTTCTTTTTTATTACCTGGGTGAGAGCTACAGGGCTGGCACTGTGATCCACATTTGAGACTTGTGCCCTCGATGTTAAAGAGGGGGTTTTTGTAGTGAAAGATCATCAATCTTTTAGCCAGACCTGAGAAGTAGCTCTATTTCTTCAGTTCCCCTTATTTTAATTGCTGCATAAAGCACACGGAAGAGACTACGCCATGGACTGAAACCTATTGTGCTTACTTTGAAAGGACAGTATGGACCTACAGATTATACTGTTTGATGATGATGAAGATGATGTAATGTTCTACCTTGTCTTCGTTGATTTTTTTCCCCTTCCCTTTTGCTGTTATTACCTGGTAGCTTTTGTTCTCTTTACAGTATTGCTGTTTACTAATGGGGATTCCAATAAGGAATGGGGGATGGCGCCTATGGGCTGCAGGAGGTGGCTCACGTATATTTTTATTTTCTCAGCTCAGTTTAAAAGCCGAAAGTGGTGCTCCCTAAAATGAGTTTTATGTCACTCCCTCTGTTATGGTGGCTGCAATTCTTAGTTTTGTCCACAAGAGGGCTTTATCACCTCATTTATTCTTGAGTTGAGTTGTGCAGACCCATTAATTTCATTCAGATGGATGCCTCGATGGGGCTTATGGTTTAACTCCTATTCATTACCTTTTTCTCCTTGCAGGAAAGCATGGATGGGATGGTCTTTCAGACATTGGTAATTTTTGTTTCCTTCCTTTTCATGTGTTTTGTTTATGTCCTGTGCCCCTGCTGTTGTGGGTTGGAGGGGATGTTGACTTTTACATGGCAGCGAAGGAGGAAATCGCACGCTGCAATATATATTAAGAGTTTGGTTGTTAGAACTGGGGTAGTGAACGTTGTAAATAGTTTTATTGGGCCTTATAATGTTGTATGTCATTTTCATGGGGAGCAGAGGGGGAGGGGAGGTGTTTGGGTGGGACAATGGTATTTGTTTTGCTGTTCTTGGTCTATTACAAACGTTACCTTTCAGAGTTGTATGGGGGTGGGTTATGTCTGCGCTCAATTATCATGGCATCAAGGATTGACAGCACTATGGGATAGAGTGTGGGGCTTCATATTGATACCTACGCTTTCCCCTCTGTGTTGCTTTATTGATAATTTGAATGTGTGGTCCCTATAATTTTGTGAGCTGGAATATAAAAGAAGCACAAAATAAACAGAAGCAGATAATGATTCTTAAACATCTCTCACATTTCTGGGTTGGGATTGCCTGTTTACAGGAGACCCACTTATTGAGAGATGATATTTCCCTCCTTAAAAGATACTGGGTGGGACAAGTCTTTGGCGCTGGTAACTCTTCTAAACATGGTGGTACTGTTATTCTGATTGCCAAAACTGTACCTTTTATTAAAATTCGGGAATGATGGGACCTGGAAGGATGCTACATTATAGTTCAGGGTATCCTAGAGTCTTCCCCTATCATTTTAGGTTCAATATACGGCCCAAACCTAGGCTCTCATTTTTTTACCTGTCTATTGCCCCAGGTAGTCTCAGATCCTCCTCTTCTGACCTTTTTGGGTGGGGTTTGGAATTTGGCCCCCCAAACAGAGCTGGACCGCTCAGATAGTAAAAGAGTAGGGCTATCGCCAGCGCAGCGGGCCCTTCGAGATCTCCTATCTTGGGTGGGCGTTGTTGACATCTTGCGGACTCTCAACCCCTCGGAGTGACAGTATACATATTATTCCCCTCCACATGCCACCTTATCCCGGATTGATTTTTGGTTGGTGAGCTCTTTTTGCCTCCCGGGCATCATAGATGCAACCATTTATCCCAGAGTGCTATCTGATCATTCACCAGTAGGTGTTTCTTACATGCTGAGCCCAGGGATTCAGAGAGTTGCACTGTGGCACCTCAATACACAGTTGCTTAGATGCCCTGAGACACTGACACGCACCCAAGAATTCATCTCCAACTTTCTTGACACCAATCTGGGGTCTGTGGAGAGAGCCGATACAGTCTGGGCTGCCCTTAAATGTGCCCTTCTGGGAAATTTTATATGCGTCTCTGCCACCCAAGCCTGGAAAAACAGATTTGCCTTAGATTCACTGATAGGAGAAATTCTACAGTTGGAATTTACTCTGAATCGGACTTCACCAGCGGAAGAATGGGCCAGGCTCCATTGCCTGCAAGCACGTTACTCTGACTTGATGGCACAAAAAGTGGAGCTGGCAATTCACCGCACCAAGTTGAAGTATTTAGAGTCAGAGAAGAAGGTAGGGAAACTCCTAGCCTTTAGATTGAGGCAGGCCGAAATGGCAAAATTCATTCCAGGGTTGAGATCTTCCCCAAATGGCGACATAGTCTCCCATCCCCAAGACGTCGCCACTGTTTTTGGTAAGTTCTATGAGAAGCTCTATTCCTCAATAGACTCAATAGCTGTGGCAGAGCAGGAGATTGCAGAGTATTTGTGCTCCGCTAACCTTCCTGTGCTACTCTCCCATGTAGCAGAGTGCCTCGGTGCTCTGATTGTCCTGGCCGAGGTTGAGCAAGCTATCAGACAGCTGCCACTTGATAAAGCTCTGGGGCCAGACGGCCTACTCAATAATTTATATAAAAGCTGTCTCCCATAGCTCACCTCCCTCCTGATGAACATCTTCAGTCTGTGGTTTCAGAAGGGAATAGTAGATCCTGGTTTCCTGACGGCATTCATCACCTTGATTCCCAAACCAGACAAGTACTTACTATATCCCGTAAGTTTATTTATTTATTAGCTTTTGGTAACCAGGTAAGTGCGCTAGGCAACAGACCTGCCTATTTTCAGGCACGACCCGGGAGAGCACAGGACATTGGTTACAATATGCAGAAATGCACAGACATAATATAGGTGTACAGGAGCAAAACAAGATATACATTGGGTAGCACAGTAATAGTTACATAAGGGTACATTTTAGGCATAGATCATAATAAGGATGTAAAATAAAGCAATTAGGGTAACCATAAGACAGCTGAGGACAGTAAAGACATCAAGGTTCATAGCCACCTAGACAAGCATATTGCATGGGAGAACATTAGTGTAGTACTAGGGTCAGACCCGACAGCCTGTAGTGGGACAAAGCAAATTAAGAGCATTTGCATTGGCCAGAGGCTAGAAGGTGGGTGAACAGCAGTTTTGAATTCTCGATGGGAGGCTGAAGTTTTCACCATAAGGGGGAGTGAGTTCTAGAATTTGGGAGCAAATGGGCAAATGCCTGTTCACCCTTTTTTGTCATGCAAGGTCTAGTGGAGAGCATGGGACAGAGGAAGACCTGAGGGTATGGGTGTGTGAGGCAGGAGTCAGGAGGTTGGCAAGATAGACAGGGCAGGGAGGTCTAGACAGGGAGTCGATAAAGCAGCCCAGGGAGTAGGCTCGAATATCCTTAGGTGACAGCCAATTTAAGCCAGCGTAAAGGAGACAATGATGGATAAGACGTGGGGCAGTTAGATGAATCTACAGATGTTGTTGTAGACAGTGTCCCATTTGTGGAGTGTAGCAGAGTTTGCAGCAAAGAGGAGGGGCAGAGCATATTGGAGCTGGGGTAAGAGAATACCTCTTGCAACAGAAAGTCTAGAGGAAGGAGGAGGGAGTGCTATCACGATAAGCTCCGCCAATTTTAGCATTGATGGCACGGCACACCATATTGACATGTTGAGACAGGTCAAGTGTGGGATCCAAAGTGACCCCAAGGTACTTGAAGGACTCAGTGTTTAAGATGAGGGAGTCATCAAGGCATTGAACCCGGAGCCTGTTCGCAGGGGCAGACAGTTTCTTAGAGGATCCGAATAGCATAGCACAGATTTTTTCTAGGTTCAGGACTTGGTGGTTGCTAGAGAGCCAGGTCTGCAGGAATTGGAAGTCATTAGTGAGAGTGGAGTTGATGGCAGCAACCGATTTTGACCCAGAGTAGAGAACAAGGTCATCTGCGTCCATAAGAGTGCAGCTATGCCGGGACATGGTGGGAATATCATTTAGGAAGAGGGAGAAGAGAAGAGTAGAGGTCCAAGAGTGGATCCCTGGGGAACTCCACGGGAGATGTTTTGGGGGGAGGAAAGGGCCTTGTGAAATGCTACTGCCTGAGTCCGATTGTCAAGATAGCTATGGAACCAGGAGAGGGCTTGGTCAGATGCTCCAATGGATTGGAGTTTCTTTAGCATGAGAGGATGGTGTACCATGTCGAAGGCTTTAGACAGGTCGATAAAGACGGCCCCAGTGAGTAGGCCACGGTCCATATTATTTCTGATGTCATTTGTAAGTTGTGTAAGTGCAGAGGTGGTACTGTGACTGGCCGAAACCATGTTGGCACGGGGTTTGAAGATTAAACATGTCAAGGTGAGCAGCAAGCTGGCGGTGGACTATTTTTTCAAGCAGCTTACTGAGAATGGGCAGAAGAGATATAGGGCGGTAGTTGGACATGAGTTTGACATCGCCCTTTTTGTGTATAGGGATGGTTCTGGCAGTTTTCCAGGTGGATGGGACAGTAGACGTATGAATCGAGAGGTTAAAAAGCCAGGTGATAGGTCTGGTCAGCCAAGGTGCATACTGCTTAAGTATGCAAGGATGGATGCCCTCAGGCTCTTGACCCCCACGTGCAGAAGGGAGTTAAGTAGCTTACAGAACTTCAAGGTATGTGGTTGGAGCCAGAACGAAGGGAGGGTGGGAGGGGCGAGGGAGGAGAAGAGGGCAGTCGGGTTGTGGGCTAGATTAGAGTAGCGACTGGTGGAGAAGAAAAGGGCATTGAAGGCGTTGGCAGTGGTGTCATGGTTGGTGCAGTGAACACCTTGAATGTTCATGTCAGCTGGATTCTGTTGCTTGTCGTTGCTTAGAATGTCCTTAATTTTGGACCAGTACCTCATGGATTTGTAGAGGATGTTTTAGTAGGTTCCTATAGTAGGTGCTTTTGGCAATATGAATTTGTCTTTGCAGTTGTTATGTAATGCACGATAGTCTTCAAAGTCTGCACGGAGGTGGAGATCTTCCACCTGGACCAAAGTTTGTCCCTAGATTTGAGAAGTTGAAGCAGGAGCGTGTTAGCCACTTGGTTACTTTCCCTGCCATCCTACGTGTGGTGACCAGGATGTGAAGGTTTTGAAGAGAGAGGAGGACGGAGTTGAAATATTCTGTGGCTATGTTAATGTCCTCTGTTTGGTAGAGAGGGGACCAGTCAACCTGGTTAAGGTCAGTTAAGAAGTCCTCATGACTTAGGCGGGAGAGATTAGGAAAGGTTACAGTTTTAGCAGGAAGGGGAGGAATGACAGTGTTCCAGACACAGTAGATGGGATAGTGGTCACTAATTGTGTCAGGTAGCACACTGGCTGAGGCAACATATTCCGTCCTGTTAGTAAGTATCCAGTCAAGGAGGGTGGCACAGTTGCCCCCACGTGAGACCCTTGTGGGTTCATGTATGAGCTGGGATAGATTTGCCTTGCTAGCTAAGGAGGATAGGTTAGCTGAGTTTTTCTCAGACCAGTCAAGGTTAAAATCACCAAGGCAGATAATGTCATTCTTGCCTGTAACTGTAGGCAGAAACCCTAGGAGTTCAGTGATGCCTTGTGTAGCATTTTTTGGGGGGATATAAGTACAAAAAATATGGAGTTTCTTTACACCCCCAAGAAGCAGTAGGGAGTGCAGGATTTCACAGTTTGGTAGGAGGGGGTCCTGCAGAAGGGTAATGTTTAGGTGAGTTTTGAAGTAGAGGGCAAGGCCACCTCCCCTTTTAGTGCCAGGACGGTCGATACGAAGCATGCTGTATCCAGGAAAGTGGCACTGAGAGTCAGGCACTGTGGGCTTAAGCCAGGTTTCTGTGATGGCGAGGACGTCCGGGACGTTAGTATAGATCCAAGCCTGGAGGTCAGGGAGGTTGGCCATAAGGCTCCTAGCATTCAGGTGGGCGAAAGTTAGTCCATCGGTTTTAGGGAGAGTGGTGGCGGGGGGCAAGGTTATGACAGGACGCAGAGATGGACCAGGGTTGATCTCAATGTCGCCGGATAGTATAAGAGATAGGGTTAGTAACCATAGCGGGGTGATGAGGTACGCCCTGATAGACATGCAGGGTGGCGGCTTCAGATGAAAGTGAAGGTATCTGACTATTGGGCTAATACGCTTGCTGATGAGAGCAGAGGGGGTAGAGGTAGTGGAGTGGCAGTAGCAAGCATGTTGGAGTAGTAGAAGTCAAACTGAGTATAAGTATTGGCAGAAGCTGTTGATGTGTTCAAGCAGTAAAGCTCAAAGAGGATAGGAAGGCAAAGTATTCCCATGAGGAGCTCTAGGAGGGGAGGAGGGGACATTTTTGACTAGAGAAAGGAGTGAGGTAGAGAGGAAACAGACAGCAGAGGGCTCCTCTAATATAAATCACCAAGTGAAAACAGCTACTAGAGAGCAGTAAAATGTGACAAGTGAGGTATTGGGAGCAAATTGCTCGAACTTAATCAGGCTCCCTCTAGTGGCAAAACAATATAAGGAGCTAATGGAGAAGTTGGGTTAACTTGCTGGGGGCGGGCTGGTAATGGGTGTGGGGAGAAGAGCAAATGGGCTGTGGGCTATCAGGTTACTATTGTGATTCAAAAAAGAAAGGCTTATGGTGGTTACTAGCAGGGCAAACTGAAATTCTGCACGCTGGAAATGCACTTTAGAAGTTAACAAACAGTCCCCAAATGAGTTTTTCACAGGGGGGTATTTTAGTTACAACTGGAAAAATGCACTTTACAAATTAACAAACAGTCCCCAGTGAGGCTTGCAGTGACTCTAAGCTTTTAAATACAGTTACAGGCAAATACAAATAGTTTTACTATCCAGTATCCCTCCTTAAACTCGGACGTTAAGATTCTTGCTGAAATATTAATCAATTGCCTAGCCCCGATAATGGGAGGGATCACTGGCAGGGAGCAAGTCGGTTTCATGATGGGGCGCATGTCAGTCAACCACATGAGGAAACTAATGCATCTGATGGCGGTGTCGAGGGATGCTGAGACCACTTCGGTCCTGGTTTCCCACGATGCCGAGAAAGCTTTTGATCGTGTCTCTTGGCACTTCCCGTTTGCCTCCCTCCAGCAATTTGGAATGCCAGATAGTTTTGTTAAATGGGTCAAGGTTTTATACGCCTCCCCAACAGCACGGGTGTGGCGCAATGGATGCCTATAAGACTCCTTCTCCCTCGAAAGAGGCACCCACCAAGGTTGCCCACTCTCCCCTCTCCTTTTCAGTTGCTATCTGGAGCCATTAATTGGTAAATTGGCCTCCTTCCCCTCCCTGAAGGGCATACAAATCCAAGGTGAAAGGTATGTTATATCAGCTTATGCTGATGACCTCCTGTTGCATGTCGAGGACACTGAGAACTCACTACCATCCCTTCTTGAGGAATTGGATAGATTCTCTGCTGTATCTCCCTGCAAATTGAATCCTTCCAAGACCAAAATCTTTCCCTTAAACCATCATATCACAAGAGCTAATTGTAATTCGCTCGGGTTGTCTTGGGAACCCAAGGCCCTTACATACCTGGGGATCAAGAACACTAGGAATATCTCCTCGATGATCAAAGAAAACCTGACTAATCTGGTGCAAACTCTAGAATCAGACATGGATAGATGGGGCGCCCTTGCATTGTTGCTCTGGGGCCGTACAGTATTAACATTCTCAAAATGAATGTTTTGCTGCGGTTCCTATACCCGCTTGGCATATTGGCCCTTTTCCTTCCCAAATCCTGATTCTTGAGGCTTCAGAGACTTTTCAACAACTTCTTGTGGAGGAGTAAACCAGTGAGGAGGGTCTACTTTAAGTTAACAGCACCCAAGCTGAAGGGAGGACGCGCCCTCCCATCCCTCTTCACCTGTTATGGGGCACAACACATAGGCAGGCTGGCGCTCTGGTCCAAAGGGGATACCCCGGGCACGGAAGATGCCTACCTTCCTATCTGGCTTGATATTGAACATAGTCTGGCCCACAGTTTTGCCAGCTCCCTGAAAGCTCTGGTCTACACAAAACCTTCTCGACTCCCCAACTCACTTAAAACTTCCCCGATTGCCTGGTCCCTTAAGGCCCTCCAGCAAATTCAAAGGCATCTTTCAGAAAACTGGCACAATTCAACCGCCCAGCCCCTTTTTAATAATTTCCATTTTCAGATTGGCCATCACCCTATCCCACCTTAATTTTTGCCTCAGCTTAAGCAGTGTACCCTGGCAGATCTCATTCAGGGTAATGACTTAATCCCTTTCCAGGTCCTCCAGTGCCGCTTCCAGCTCAGCCCCCAAGATGCTTTCAAATACTTGTAAATTAAAGCGGCAATATTATCTTTCAAGAGCAATCAGGACTGGACCATGCAGTCAACTGAAGGACTTTCTATGGCTTTCCAGGAGGCAGACCAGCCCCATGCAGTTTCAGGAATATATAGACGACTCCAAGCTTCAGATCCATGCCTCCCCACAGGAATGTGCTATTACTGGGTGCAAGAACTGTCCCTCCCAGCGGACACTGATTACTGGGTGAAAGTGTGGAGTACAAATTATAAGTACATTAAACAGGACAGATTACATTTATTCCAGTTCGATATCCTGCATAATATGTATTATGCCCCAATAAAATTGTATGGACTAGGATACTTCTCCTCTCCTGATTGCCCCCAATGTGAGCAAGCTCCGGGCTCACTGTATCACATGTTGTGGGTATGTCCCCATACTCAAATTTTCTAAAAAGAGATACAGCGAGTGCTGGACCCCCTCCTCAGGTTAGACTCCTTATTTACTCTGGGGTGTTGTCTTCTGGCAATATTCCCTCCGGGGACACCCCCATACGTAAAGCTCATCTGGCCCTAATTGCCTCCACAGCAAAACTGGTTATGCTTCGACACTGGAAGGATGATTCCCTTCCCACACTTATGGAGTGGTATCAGGAAGCTGTCTTAGCCATTCAGTTGAGAAGCACATAGCATATCTGTGACACAGGCCTCATAAATATCAAAGTACTTGGGAGCCCCTCATGACATTACTCTCCCTTTTGAAACCATAGTATCTGGTTATTACCCCTGATCTTGCCTGTTGTTGTACTCCAGATTAACTCCCTGGTGCGCAGAATTTGGGGGAAGGGGGTAGTGTGTCTTGTACTCTGTTTCTGTTTTGTATTGTTCTGCCTGTTCCTTTTTTGTTGAATACTGTGTATAATGCAGCTCTTTGTCAACTGTTTTGTATCTTTTTGCATGCTGCAAGAAAAGCTAATAAAGTATATTGAAAAAAAAAAAGGGATTTTAACCAGGCACAAAAACAGACTTTAATTACAGGACATCCAGGGTGTGATCGATCCCTGTCAAACACATCAGCACCCCCCCTCCCCCAAACTAGCCAGAGTCAACAACTGGCAGAACCTTCCTTTCCTCACCAACTCCAGCTGCAGACTGCGCTGTCATTGAGAACATACTGTATACAGTGCAACTCATTGATTGACAGCACAGAATGTGCTCGGGTGATGGATGAGGAGGCAGGGTGATAACCCACTACTCCGGGGGGGGGGCGGCAGCAACCAGGGAATAGAGTCTTTGACAGTCAGTAGGGGTCAGAAAGTGGCACCGACAGACGACATGGAATGCATTTCATTATGTTATGGTGGATTGGGGAAGGTGTGGGTGGGTGGGTGAATACAATAGCCACCATGGGGAGCAATAATTGTGGTGTTTGGGGTTGCAATCAGCAGCTGGATAGACCAGTAGTCACTGGCGATCATCAGAAAATATTCCTGTCACTGCTAGTGACTACATCGGTGGGGGCCCGGAACAACAGTCACAGGGTAATATGTGAATACAATATTTTTTCAGGATCAGGGCAATGATCAGCCGGGGGGGGGGGCGCAGCACAAGAAGGGAACATTAACGAATAATGCACTGGGTCTACAAATCTACATCAGAAAATCAACAGTCTGGACCCTAAAACGGATTACTGAAAATATTGTTTGACTATAGCAGTGCTCTGCATGTGTCACACCGTTACTTTTACAGGGAATTAACAATTTCTACCGAAAGCTGGAATACATGGTGTTTCCCTTATGTTTGATTTTTACACAACATATTTCATTTCAAAACATGCTTGTACTGCTGCTGTCACTGACAACATACTGTATACAGAACGCCACATTGACTGACAGATTAGAGTAAGCTGTCAATGAGCGCTCACTGTATATAGTGTGCGCTCAATGCGTGGAGTGACAACCAGCCAACGGGAAAGATTTTACTAATTTGTAAACTGAAAAGCTGAGGCAAAATGATTGCAGATGCACCAAACTCCTTCTAAATCGATAAAAGCACAGGGAATTGGTTGCACAAATTTACAGGGGGATCTAGTACGGGAAGGCACCACTAAAAGTCAGTACATTTATTTGCATTTACTCAGTGTTAGGGACAGAGAGTGGCAGAGGCAGGGATCATTTGCCATGGGACAACATGTATCATTTTACTAGGGCAACTGATTGCCGGGGGGGGGGGCAAATGGCAAATACGCTATATAGTGCCTTGCATAACATGAACGGAACTGAGGCATTCCACACAATCTCAAAAGCTGGCACCACGGGCCGTGCACACAGTAGATGCCTGGAGCACGCATATGATTTAACACATACATGTTCATGAACAAAAAGAACATCCGGTGAACAAAGGGCAAGCAATGAACGTGGATGCCACCACTGGGGCACAGGAGTTGCTCGACGCGCTATGTGGGACTTTCAAAAAGAGAAAGGCATAGTAAGTACATTCACATTCCACACATAAAACTGCATCAGTATGGGGAAACTTTTGAAAGGTTGGGGAGTCAAAATCACTGGTGTTTCCCTTTAAAGGAGAACTGTCAGCAATAAAAGCCTCACACCCAAGTGTAAGGCTGATTCCAGTTTGCACTTTGTGTACAAAAACATTTTTTTTACTTACTGTTTACTGCAGCAAAGTACAATGCACTAAGCTAATATTGCTGACTTCGACGATGTCATTTAATGTAACCAGACATCCCAGAACCCCCTGCTGCTGACATCAGAGGAGAACTGCAGAGCTGGGAGATTCAATTGCCTTCAGTAGCAAGCACCTTGCGTCTGGTGGAACCCTTTTGGAATTGGGCCCCATGAAAACCTTGTGTATAAATGTATGATGAAATTAAACCTTATTCCCCTTAAGTGTACTGCTGCAAAAAGATGTATAACATTTATAAATCCATCTTGAAAATCATGAACCTGGCTTGGATCGTCACAGTGCAAACAGTTCTACCATTTTTAAATATATTTATTGATTGAAGTTTTTTAACTTCAACCTCTTTTTTTGAATTTACCGATTGAAGTTTATATTTACTTCAACCTGTTGTTTTGCATTTACCGAATGAAGTTGTAACACAAAACAAAACAAACAAAAAAAAGCTGCACCACGAAACGATGCTAACTTCGATTTGATTATTGTGTCGATCAAACTGTTATTTTTTTCAGTTGCACTTCAACATTATCCCCAAAAAAGTCATAATTACAGAACTGGACAAACTTTTTTCAGCAAATCAGCCAAAGGCACACCCTTGGCACACACCCCATTATTCTTAAAAATGTCATGGAAAAAATTCAAGACGTTCTAGGCTATAGGTGAGAGCAAAAATCCCAATGACCCTCCATATCTCGAAAACTGTACAAGATGCTGTCACAAAACTTTCCACATCTTGAGACTCTGACATACTGACCACACATGCCAAATGTTGTGCTAATTTGTTAAACGAAGGCAGTGTTTTTTTTTTTTAGGTGCAAACATTTGGATTTAACATTAAACATTAAAATCCCTGCTCAGCCCTAACTATAGGGTACCACACCACTATAATACAGTAACTTAGGCAGGGAGGCGGTATAGCGCAGTGGTTTAAGGCTCTGAGCTGCAAATCTGATGACATCCAGCAGACCAAACCTGGGTTTAAATCCCACAGCTTCCATTTGCATACTGTGTGACCCCTAAGCAAGTCACTTAACTTCCCTGTGCTCCCAGGTCGCACCTGTAAAAAAGCTTTCAGCTTAGTGTGCTACTCCTGGTTAAACAACTAAAAAAAAAAAACTTTTGATATAACGCAGTAAGTATCAGTTCAAACTACCTCATAACTCTGCCTTGCTTGTTTATGAAAATAGATCATTGGCGCCACAAGTGAAGCGATAGTGTTACAGCTTGTGCCACTGTGTTGGCATGTTAAATACAGAATTACAGTCCCCCTGATGAAGATCCCACAAGGATGGGTCACTGTGTAGGGGTGTTAGCACTGGTGTCTGACATGCTGTGCTAATAAATACATCTACAACTTTTGAGAAGCCAGCCTGGTGTGTGCCCAGTTCTTTTTATATTTTTAATGATTTGTTTTTGTGGTGCACCTTTGGATCAATTGATGTGCAGTTCCCTTTTGTATCTCTAACTGTATTACAGCCAGCCTGCTGGTGCAGCGGTAGAGCTTCCGCTTGTGATGCCAATGTCCCAGGTTCGGAAGCAAGCCTGGGATGTCGGAGGGCCGACTGGGGGAAGAGGAGGATTATGCATTCTAAGGACTGCTCTCCTACGCTGGGGGGAGGGTGGGGAAGCACCCAGCATTTGAATGACCCCTGGTGAAGGGGGAGGACTGACAGTCAGTGCGCGAGAATTTCAGGAGGCGTGCCAGACATCTGGCACTCTGTGCACCACTACATCACTGAACGCCATGCCTCCCTGGGGGACAGCATTAGGAAAATTCCTCAGCCAAAATGGGAGGACGTCCACCCTCCACTGGACCCCACGCAGCCAACCAAGGCGCTGCCCCAGATCACAAAATCGGTCTCCGTTGGGGAGACCCCTCACTGACAACCCTGCTTTGGGAGATAAGCCAGAGTGTACTCCCTCTGGGCCGCCCTATCTCAGTGCCAGAGTTTACGAGGTGGGCTCCAATTTCTTACTTCCAGGCTCCGGCTCCCCACGATGGCACAGAGTTCCCCCTCCCAACAGATCTTCAGACGACCCCCGAATTGCTCTACTAGACCACCGGTCTTGATGGGCGGTGGGCCATAGTGAAAATGGCCCACCCCAGCCCCGAACCTCAGCCCTCACAGCCAAAACCGGCCGCACTCCAACCCGCTCTCTCTCTCTCTCTCTCTCTGGGCTCCCTTCTTCCACTTTTTTAATCACCAGTCCCTCTATTTATACCTGTTGCCCCTGGTGACCACTCCGTCCAGAAGGGGCCTTGTGGAAACCGAGCAGGCACACTAAACCGGGCTGACTACTAAGCTTTCAAAGGGGGGCTTACCTGTAAAAGGACACCACTGAAAATGAGATATTGCATCTCATTTGTTGTATGCTGGCTAAATATATAGTGGAAATGTGTAAAAGCAGGAGCACAGTACAACAGAGACTCCACTGAACTGTGCATCTATTCTTCTCTATCATTGGAAACAATACGTAGTAAAAGCCTGACCATACTAAAAATCAGAAATTGCCTTTTATCTTAGCTGTCCTGGGTAAAAGCATTATAAAAATGGTGAAAGTTAGGGCCCCATCAAAAATGACATATTGCATCTCAGTAGGACCCTACTGTAAATGAGATAGTGCATCTCTTCTTCTCTATTGCTGGTTCATATGTTGCAAAAATGTGTACAAACAAGACCACAGTACATTACAGCCCCATTCAACAATGTGCATCTGTGCTGGTCTATCCTGGGAAACATACATTATAAAAGGTATAACCCACTGAAAATGAGAAATGTTGTTGCTGTTTGTCTCTCCTGGGTAAATGCAATTTAAACTGTGTAAAAGCTGAGCCACAACTGAAAAAGAGATATTGCATGTACACTGTGTTATCCTTGGCAAGTACGGTTAATGAATAAAATCGGGATCAAACTGCAAACAAGATGGTGCATCTCATTTGTACTGCCCTTGATAAATACTGAATAGGGTAAAAATGTGTTAAAGCAGTACCCCACTGAAAATGAGATACTGCATCTCATCTGGTCTATCCTGGGTAACTATACAGTAAAAAAATTTTTAAAAACACCGGCCCGCCAGCACAGCAGTTAGCACTACCACTTGCAGCGCCGATGACCCGGGGTTGGGAGCGACCCCGGGAGTTGGAGGGTGGTGGGGAGGAAGGAGGATCAAGCATCCCATGGACTGCTGTCCCGAGGAAGGGGGGCCATTGGCTAATGCGGTACTGACTCCTAGTGGTGGCTGGGGGTTGGCATATAGGCTGACATCACGAGGGGTCGGCATGGGGAGCCGTCAGGTGTGCGATGCATGGAAGCGTGTGTGGCATGGCCATTGATGGCATGGCATGCTTGCACTGTGGGATGGGTTAAACAGGGAAAAATAATTCTCTGATGCTCTTAAAGGCGTGACCCCATTGGCACTTCGCCAGGCGCACCCAAGCTGCTCCTTCAGGTCCGGCCTTGGTCTTACGCAATGTGTGGTGTTACCCATTGCGACGTGACCTAGAGAATGGACAGGAGGTCGAGCACAGGAGCTGCGGCCGGTACAGTGCCACTGGGTACAAGCTGGATGGGGGACTCTCCTGAGGAGGTAGGGAAGAAAATGTTTAAAAGCAGGACCCCAGTAAAACAATGGACTATAGTTGACACTGGGTGGATGGGGAGGGAAATGAGACAGGCATCTCAAACCACGGTGCGTCTCACTTTCCACCGCAGTTAGGGAGTGAGTTTAGTCTATGGAAGTATCGATCTAACCCATTGTCTCCTGGCAGACATTTATGCTTTGGTGTTGTTTTGGTGTGTAGGTTTCTTAGGGTCTCCCCAGCATCACTATGCTGCCTTCCGCAGTAACTTTTTATTTTATTGTCCACTCACCACTAACATCACCCCCCAGGTTTGGTCTAAATTAGCTGAATACAATAACTAACATTTACTGGTTTCACTTTTTGATGGTGAACTGTTCCACCTGCAGGAAGGGGGGATGGTCCCACATATCTCAACTGTCCCTCATTACAAGGGATATCACTCATGTGACCGCTTAGAATTGTCATGTACAGATTTGAAAAGGTGCTGACACACAGATAAGGTGCTGTTAACCAGCAAGAGAGTGGATGTCCATCTTCAGTGGGAGGCGGGGACTACAGGAAGGGTCATTGAGTGTGACAGCATGCAGGGTGGAATAGGGTTGTTGGATGTTAACAGCATGCATGGGGCTATGGCATTGGTGGGTGTGACAGTGTGCATGTATGAGGCTGATGCGACAGAGTGCATGGAGTCATGTGGTCGGTGACTGTGATACAGTGCATCTTTTAGGTAAGTGTGACTGTACATAGGGGGATGGGGTCAGTCAGTGGTTGTGACAGCATGCATGGAGCATGTGGTCATTGGTGTGTGCCACAGCACACATGGAGTAAGGTGTGACTGTAACTGTGCATGTGTGTATCGGGTCATGAGATGTGACAGCATGCTTTGGGGATACTGGGAGTATGGTGTTGTGAGGTGACACATTGCAAATGGTATCAGGTCAGCAGGCGTGAGAATGAGTTGTGACATCGTACATGGAGTATGGGGAGGTAAGTAGGTGTGACAGCATACAGAGGATCAGTGGGTGAGACAGCATGCATGGTAGTTTGGCGTCTGTTAGTGTGATTTGTGTCACAACCCCACTCAGCAGGTCAGGCCCTCTGCTCCCACAGTGCCAACCTCCGAGTGCAGTATTGTGAACAGTTAACAGAACAGGGTAACCCTCCTGTCTGTTTTGTAGGTTTGAATCAAACTTTGGTCTCAAGTTCTGGAGGGATTCAAACTGTGAACCTCTTGCTAGCATACCCAATGTACAGGCTCAGATAATTCTGCTCTTAGGTGGGGGGCCAGATGTCTTTTGCCTATGGGCACCTAACCAGGTGTACGAAATGAACCCTTAAAACTCTATTAAAGACCTCAGAATAAACTCTTACCTTTTCCCAGTTTGGTAAAACCAGTAAGCTTTGTACAGTGTCAGCTTTAACCATATATGCTTCAGAGGCACACCAGGCAGTCTCTAAAAATAGAGGTTTACTTAAAACAGATAAAAATGTAAAATGTAAAACACAGAACCATATATCACAAAACATACAATCTTTTAAAACAATAAGGTTTAAAAAGTGCAAATTCCTACCAATAATACACTTAGACCTATCTACCTAATGTATTCTTATCTTCTTATGGTGCTGTAGATGTTTCTTTTTTCAGAGTCCAATCATGTGTGTCTGTAAATGTTTGTTACAGCATAATTAAAACACTGCCTTGACCCTGCCTTCTCCATGATGTCACCCAGCCCCTCCTCTGTTTATTATAAATTATACAATCAGAATGTCTTGTGTCAGGAGGTAAATTAATAGCTGACATCAACAGAAAAAACTTGTTTACCCATATGACTCCCCAATTAAGTCTGTCATTTTCTAAGTCCTTTCTTTCATCCATGAGCAGCATCCTCTCTCAAGAACATCAAAGGACTTTTATGACATAGCACCTAAGTGCCATAACCTGTATTCTTCCTCTAAACGCCATAAAAGTTTATGATTTCTAGCCTTGCAGCTGGCAGCTGCAATTAAACTAGATAAACAGGAGATCCTTGATTTGGGTCTCTTCTAGCCTGTAATTATGTCCTGGCTTTTATCTTCTAGCTGAAACAGCATGTCTCATGAGAGACACTCAATACCACATTTTTATATTACAAAAATCATAGATTAATAAGAACCAGCTGTACAAGCGTCACAATGTGCATAGGATATTTGGGCTTTCAGTGTGACAGTGTATAGGGCCATGGAGTCGTGAGATGTGACGTGTGCATGGTAGTATTTGGTGAGAGTGACAGGGCATATAGAGATGATGAGTGTGATAGACTGTATGTGGTGGATGGTCCTGACAGTGTGAATGGGAGCATGGGAACAGTTAATGGACATGGCAGTGTGCATAGGGATGTGGGTTAATGAGGTGTGCCAGCGTGTATGTAGTCAGTGGATGTCAGCGTGCACAGGGATATGGGGATTGTGAACGCTCACATGAGTTATGAGATCAGTCGGGTCACCACAACACTTGCAGCAGGATAATGACCCACATTATCCAAGGCATTCAGGCATCCCGAGCGTCCGCCCCACCTGCAGCTTTAGTGGAAGCACCCTCCACTTATTATGTCTATAGACTAGCATGCCCACTTCAACTCACAACCCAAGGTCTAATTAATGGAGTCTCCCTTTCCTGTGTCTTTACTGAGCACAATATAAATATAATTTGGATACTAAACTACATATATGGTAAGTATAGGATTTATAATTTATTTTAGTATCTGTCATTTCCCCAATAATAAAACACATCTGCTCTGATCACACATCTGAACTGATGATCACACACATCAAAAGCAGCTCACTTAGTGCAAAGTATAACATTTTTATTACATCAAAAAAGCTTAAATAATTAAGTCCAGCTTGCCATGGTAATGTTCCTTGCAATCAGTTTTAGCCTTAGTCTGTAAAATGCATGAAAGTAGTCCCCCCCCCAAATAAAACAAGTGTCTTAGTACTCACTACCCACTAAAAATGCATAGGCATGAAAACGTTGAGTGCAGTGCCATTGCATGTTTTGTCATCCACAACATGGCACCACGCTCAAGTACTGGCCGCTGACTTTACTTGGGGGGGGCATTATAAATCTAGTCTTTTTTTTTAGTTCTGTGAATGTCAGCTTGGGGTGATCAAAGTACATCAAGTCCTCCATTCGAGCGGGAGCACTTACTGTATTGTCAAGTCTCATTTCCAGAGTCAAACTCGCTCTTTGACCAGTCCATATCTCTCCAACTTCCCAGCATTCTGAGGAACCAAGTCTGCAGCATTGCTCCAAAAAGCAGCAGTATTTGTTAGTTGGCATAACATTTCATCATATAGTTTTCTGTAGCACTCCACATTGTCAATGGGAAGTCATTACCACTAGGTATAGTGCACCCTTGCCGGAGAATGGCACAGCCAAAGCTTTAGAATGTTGGGCATATGAGGATTCCAAGCAGCAGCAACTCCCCAGTTCAGCTGCGCCATTTGCAGGGGAAGCAGCTTGTCTACCTTCTCTCTCAAGACTTTTCAAGATTTTCAGTTGGGGCTGCAATTCTGCATAGCAGGTTGGGCTACCTAGTTCCAGGGAGCACCACTAAATTAAAAATGTGCCTCTTAAGCTGAGGCTTTCAAACTGACTAACCTGCCTCAGCCTCACCCATTTTCATTTGTGAACTGGGGACCATATCTGCCTTACTCTAGGGTGTTCTAATGGTCTCTGTTTAAAATAAAAAATAGAGGTGCCACAGGTAGGTACTTGATAGTTTATTTGTGGGGAAACATAGGTGTTCTGGCTGGGTTCCCTCAGCTTCTTGTATCACTCCCCCCCCCCTTTAGTGTTCAGATTGCATTGATACTGTTTTAAAAAAAAATAATCAGACATCAGTGTTGATGTTATTTTCTACTGTTTTTTGCTAGCGTTCGAAGGCTTGCCTCCTGACCTTCAGAATTTCACTTCTACTACCGACTAAGCAGTTTGTGTGATTTGGGCGCGCTTCTTCTTGGTTGAGTTTTCACATGCTTGCCTTGTGCGTGCCTGCAGGTGCAACAAGTGCATTTACTTTGATGTGAACTGTGTCTAGTTTTTGCCACAACTACGTGAGAGTGCACGCAAGCTGCGAGGCAAACGCATGCAAGTGCACATTGAGGTACATTGCGATTTTCTATATCATGAACTTGTGTTACCATGCTTTAACAGGCTAATGCCTCATAGGATCTATCAGTACAAGTCAGATAGTTATTTTCTGTACTTCTATAGAATTCATAATTATAAACAAGATTGTCATTTGGCACCATGGCTTATTGGAGACCATTAATTATGAAAAGGTGTAAGACCTGCAAAAGGGTGATGAGGCCCTCCCCCATGGGTTCTTGTTGCTCTCATTGTGTTGCCCAGCACAATATTTCTCTAGTGGTTCCCCCCAGCCGGTCGTCCAAGCTGAGGAGGTGGGGCACCTGGATCTTCAATTAGCAGTGGCAAAGCAGAATTGCGAAAATCACTTTTATTGCTCCTTGGCAAGCTTTTGAGCCCCGCTGTCCTGCAGGATATCCCAGCAGACACACCCAACCCCAAACCGGGCCCCTCAGGTCAAAGGGGGTCCCACACAGGCACGTTCAGGTGCGTCACGTGAAAAGAGGCTGTGGAGACAGATCTGCAGGTAGATCGCAGCCCTGACTACTTAGTGGTCAGGATGAGGATTTTGGGGATCTCAGGGAAACTCCTGATCTTAACAAATTACTTACTGATGAATAGGATGTCACAGTAGTGGATGGAACCCAGGTCGAGTATTCCTGTACTTCCCCTGTTTGACAACAAGTCCTTGTCTTTTTTGATAGCTGAGGCATGTAGCTCCTTACAGCTGGAGGAGGAGCAGCCTGAAGAGAGAGTGGACATTAATCTGAGTCTGTCTGTGTCTTCCTCTGCTTCAAAGTGCTTTTTGAGTTTTATTCACTGTGACCAGATTATTGAACAAGAATGGGCAGGCGTGGAACAGAGAAAGTATCTTTCAAAATCAAAGACATGGTCTTTTCCCTTTGTAGAGGAAAAATACTGCAGGTGGGAAGCCCCTCCGTTAGTGGACAAAGCTGTGTATAATTCAGTCAAGCACACCACCATCCCTATCGAGGGATCTCTGGCCAGATCAGATGCTCACAACAAATGAGTGGATGTCGCATGTAGGAAGGCCTTTGCTTCAAATGGTACAAACCTTTGTACTGCCTATGCTTCCTTTATTGTTGCCAGAGCCTTAAACCTGTGGGTCACTACCCTGAGCAGCTTTGTCCCACCAGACTTGGAAGGGTGAGCATTTTGCAGTTGGTTGCCATGGCCTCCACCTTTCTCAGTGATTCTACAGCAGAGAACTTGCACATATCGGTCCGTTTGGCCTACCACATTGTGTCAGCCATGCAGGGTGTATGGTTTAGGCACTGGGCTGCTGATCAAGCCTCAAAGTCCAGGCTTTTTAAGTTACCCTTTGAGTGAGGTCTGCTGTTTGGTTCCAGCCTGGATATCATGTTAAAGGATCTCCAGGGCAAAAAGGGCCATCTTCCAGAGTCAAAAAGTCAAACGTTTAATACTACCTCAGCTCAGAGGGGTGAGGTAATGGCTGGTGCGGGCAGATTCAGGGAGGTTTTCATCCCTTTCAGAACTTTGGTAACCAGGGAACTAGAGGAGCCTACTCAGGTAACAAAGGTTACAGTAATAGAGGGGCCCTGGCCAGACACCATACAGGAAGCCCAAGCCAAAAGCCTGGTACCTCACAATGAGGGTACGCGGGCCCAGCCTTGCCCCCTTCTCTTGGTGGAAGACTACAGGACTTTTACTCAAGATGGACCCAAACAACATCAAATGTGTGGGTTCTGGAAATTCTGGCTCTAGGCTATGCGATAGAGTTCTAAACAATTCCCTCAAGGGGTGCTTTTTACTGTTCCCAGTCTCCAAGGATGCCGCAAAGAGACAGGCGGTGTTAGAGACTCTGAATCATCTAATTGAATTGGAGTGAAAATTCCTGTACCACCAAGCAAGCAGGGTCAGGGGCTCTACTTTATTTTGTAGTTCCCAAAAAGACAGGGGGCTTCAGGCCCCTTTTGGATCTGAAGCATCTGAACAGGTTCATGCGCCACACGATGTTCAAAATGGAGTCCCTGAGATCAATCATTCGTGTTGTTCAGCCGGGGGACTTACTACCATTGATAGAGCTGACTGACACCTACATTCATGTTTCCGTCCATCAATCTCACCAGAAGTACCTCAGCTTCTCAATCTTGGACCAACATTTGCAGTACAGGGCACTTTCATTCAGCCTTGCAACAGCCCCCAGGGTCTTCTTGAAGGTGCTGATAGTCATGGGGGCTCCACTTCAAAAGGAAGAGCATAATGTCTATCCTTATCTGGGCCATCTGCTCATTCAGGCACCGACATTGTCCTTGGTAAGAAAGTCAGTGCTCAGGTCTCTGGAGATGCTCAAATCCTATGTCTGGGTGGTGAACTGGGAGAAAAGCTCTCTCAGACCATCTCAGATATTGGAGCACCTGGGGGGCAGTCTCCAACATGAAACAAGGGAAGGTTTTCCTATCATTATCTCAGAAAGAGACTCTCTTGAAGGACGTTCAGTGGCTCAGGGCTCAGCCATCGGCCTCAGCCCTCAGCATGCTATGTGTCCTAGCTCTCATGGTGGCAGCAATAGAGCTAGTCCCCTGGGCTCGTTTTCATATGCAAGCCCTACAAATGGAATTGGTGATGGCCTGGGATCCGATGCTGGAAGATTATCAAGCCAGAATCTCCCTTCCCCTCAGCTTCATCACTCCCTGAGTTGGTAGGTGAGCGTGGAAAATCTGAGCAAAGGGGTTCTATTGGAATTTCCCCTGGGACTGATTCTAACAACAGATGCCAGGCTGCACAGCTGGGAAGCAATCCTAGATCAACTACCCACTCATGGGACTTGGTTAGTCCAGGAACAGCATCTCCATATAAATGTTCTGGAAATGAGGGCAGTCCACCTAGCTCTTCTTTATGTTCAGAATCTGCTGCAGTCAAAAGCGGTGCAAATAAGGTCAGACAGTGCCGTCATAACGACATACATAAAACAATCAAGATGGCACCAAGAGCAGGAAGATGCTAAAAGAAGCATCCGATCTTCTCAGGTGGGCAGAGGAGAATCTTCTCTCTCTGTCAGCAGTCCACCTAGCAGGGGAATTGAACAATCAAGTAGACTAGCTAAGCCAAGAAAATATTCACCCAGGGGAGTGGAGGTTGAACTTGGAGGTGTTCAGCCTCCTGTGCAAGAGGTTTGGATGGCCTCAGATCAATCTGTTTGCCTCCAGCTACAGTGCCCAGACTCCATGTTTTTTCAGCCATTATCGGTTTCTGCAAGCAGTGTCAGTGGATGCTCTGTCCCAGGAGTGGGCCTTCAACAGAGCATATGTGTTCCCTCCACTGCCTCTTCTCCACAGAGTCATACAAAATATAAGACACTCAAGAGGAAGTTTTCTTCTAATAGCTCCGGAGTGGCCAAGAGGACTGTGGTTCTCAGATCTAGTGAACCTAGCTTAGTAAGCACCTTTTAGCCATAGTGCAGGGAGATCTTCTGTCTCAGGGTCCCATTCTGCACCCAGACCCAGGGGCAATGCAGCTCACAGCCTGGCTGCTGAAAGGAGGACACTCCTAAAACTAGACTTTTCTAGGAAGTAGTGGATAATCTAATGGCTGCAAGGAAATCTTCTACCTCTGCAGCTTATGCCCGTGTATGGCCCACCTTTTAGATCTTGGACTTCTTGCAGGAAGGCGTGGAAAAAGGTTTGGCCCTGAGCACTCTGAGAGGCCAGGTCTCTGCCCTCAGAGCAACTTTGGGTATCCATCTAGGGACTAATAGAGAGGTCGTTCATTTTTTATATGTGGTTAGCAAGAGTTGGCCTGTCTTCTGATAGCCGGTTCTTTCATGGGATCTAAAAATGGTTTTGAATGCTCTTTGTAGGGAGCCTTTCGAACCGCTGTCATTTGTTCCACTGGATGTGATGTCTTACAAGGTGTGTTTTCTGGTGGCTATGTGCTTTGCCAGGAGGATTGGTGCACTCCAGGCCTTGTCACACAAAAAACATATCTTATTATGCATAAGGACAATGTGGTACTCAGAACAGTCCCGTCTCTTATTCCAAAAGTGCCCACAGCCTTCCATTCAACATCTTCATCAGTGACATTGCACAGGATCTAGAAGGCAGAATTTCACTGTTCGCTGATGACACAAAGCTCTGTAACAGAGTAGACACACCAGAGGGTGTAGACAGAATGAGAAGGGACCTGCAGAAACTTGAAGAATGGTCAAGGGTTTGGCAGTTGAAATTCAATGCAAAGAAGTGCAAGATAATGCATATGGAGGCACAAAACCCTGGCACAATATATCAGTTGGGGGTGAGGATATGCATGCACCAAGCAGGAAAGGATCTTGGGGTTGTCATCTCTGATGACCTCAAGGTAGGGAAACAGTGTGACAAGGCATCAGGTAAAGAATAGGATGCTGGGATGTATAGGCAGGGCATCACCAGCAGGAAAAGGGAGGTCATAATTTCGCTATACAAGACACTAGTGAGGCCCCACCTGGAGTACAGTGTACAGTTCTGGAGACCATACCTACGTAAGGACATAGACAGGGTAGAGAAGGTTCAGAGGAGGGCAACAAAGATGGTGCATGGGTTGCATCACAAGTCCTATGAAGACAGGTTGAAGGAACTGAACATGTACTCCCTGGAGGAGAGGAGGGAGAGAGGGGATATGATAGAGACATACAAGTATCTTACAGGGAGGAACAGGGTGCAGGAAAACACTATTTTTAAGCGAAAAGGATGTTTCAGGACTAGAGGGCATGGGATGAAGTTGGAGGGAGGACGATTCAGAGGAAACATGAGAAAGAATTTCTTCACAGAATGGGTGGTGGACAAGTGGAACACCCTGCCAGAGGAAGTGGTGGGGCTGGAAACAATCACGGGATTTAAGAATGCATGGGATAGACATAAAGGAATTCTAGAGGTCAGGGTTAAGGGGAAATAGACTTCTAGGAAAACAAACTGAACTTACAAGCTCAAATGGGCAGACTAGGTGGGCCATAGGCCCTTATCTGCCGACACTGTCTATGTATCTATGTATCTATGTATGTGAACCAGGAAATATGTCTCCCATCTTTCTGTTCGCAACCATCTCACCCTAAGGAGAAGGAGCTGCACAAGTTAGATGTGTGACGGGCTGTTACGACATACCTCAAACGGACGGCTGTGTTCCGGAAATTGGATAGCCTGTTTGTTCTATTCAGGGCAGCCAAACAGGGTCAAACAGTATCGAAGACCACCCTAGCTAGGTGGGTGAGGGCCTGCATTGCTAAGGCCTATGTCGCAGGAAAGAAGAGACCTCCAGCCCTTATTAGAGCTCACTCCACCAGGGCTATGGCTACTTCCTGGGCAGAGAGGGATGAAGTATGTGTCATAGAGGTATGCAAGGCAGTCACATGGTCTTCCATCCACACTTTCACCACACACTACAAAGTGGATGTTCAGAGCTCTGCTGATGCAGCCTTTGGTTGCAGAGTATTACAGGCAGCAGTGCGTAGGTAATCTATTACAGTGTTGTCTTCTGTGACATATGGAATAATATTCTCCCCTCTCTCGGTTGTTCTGGGTACTGCTTCTTAGAACCCAGTGTTAATGACTTCCAATTGACAATGTGGAGTACTACAGAAAGAAGAAATTTCCCTCATACTTACCGTCATTTCCTTTTCTGTTATCTCCAACATTGTCAATGGGACCCACCCAGGAGCCTGCTCCTGTGGGAGAATATTATCCAATACGCCAGTGGGGGATGTCCGTTATTTCCTTAAAAAAACCTTTTTGACTTCGGGGCATCCTTCTATTTTATTCTACTGCACTGTTTTCTTACATAAAAAAAAGAAGATTTTTCAATTGGACTGTGACAACGCACCTTAACAGCTTCAGTTGTATGCTATATGGGTATTTTCCTTGTTACAGGCAGGTCTCACGGCATGCAGTTTTTTTGTTTGCCAGAGTTAATCACTGGGTTTGTTGTCAGTTTCTAAGCTGCAGAGGATTTTGATAGAGTGGGACGAGTAGGTTTAGCCAACCGTCTTGCCAGAAAGAAGCTTAATCTGAACAAACCAAGAGCCAGTTATGAGGGGTGCCTTTTTCAAAATCCATCAACAAAATAAGACAGTTTCTATTTATCAGTTAGAAGGTAGAGTGCATTCAGGTTTTCAGTGTTATGTTTTTATGTTTTATCACTTGTCAAATGGACATTATGGTAGTTACATTTGTTGAGGCACGCAAGGTCAGTAGTGACTGGGAATTTCTGCTGCTTGGAATCTTCATATGCTCAACATTCTAAAGCTTGGTCTGTGCCATTCCCCTGGTAGGGGTGCACTATACCCAGTGATAATTTATTTTATTCATTTATTTATCGAAGAGAATCTGAATTACAATCCTTTGAGTCATAGACTCCTTTGCAAAGGCTCCACGTCAGCACAGAAAGCACAAACATAACAAGGATTCTGAAGTAGATTTTTGGTCTTAGCTGTGACCAAAAGGTAGATTACAGATTCGGGAGGGTCCTAGTTGAACCGTGAGTCAGATTTTATATACATTGTGATTGTGGGATCTGAGGATGCAGTCAACGACTTGCCATTGACAGTGATGGAGCTAACAGAAATGGAAATTATGGTAAATATAAAGGAAATGTCTTCTTTTGGCATTACTATAGCTATGACACACTTAGATTCATCTTCAGTGTATGTTATTTCTCTCAGAGGTTTCTAAAAGTTTTTTTAACTAATTGTATAACTACTAACTCAAGTCATAAAAGATGGCCAGCACTAGTAATTTTTTAAAACTCCCTAATTATTGACTCAAATGGTGTTGTGATTGAAGATGCGTCCTCCTTTAAATACTTCAGGGTATGGTTGGATTGTCAGCTTGACTTCTCTAGTCACATAGATGCCATCGACCAGAAGCTGGATCCTACACTTGGGGCACTTTGCAGGAACAAAGCAAGTAGTTGGGCCAGCCCAGTGGTGTGGGGGCTGAGGCATGTATGCCTCACCTGCCGTCACATTAGTGATCCGGGTTCAGGAACGAGCCTGGGCAGCTCGGGGGGAAGAGGATTGAGCATCCCAATGGATGTTGTCCTCCTCCAGGGAGGGAGGGAGGGAGGGTTACCTGCTCCGCTAGAATACCACCACCTAGGTGACCATAGGTGGAGGTGCAGGCTACAGCAGCAATTCCAGGTGGGGGACGCTATTGGCGGAAGATATCAGCATGTCGTACAAGTCAAGCTACCTCACCCCCAGAGTGTCCAAGGTTTCTCCAGAACATCAGGAAAAAAACCCAGCCAGCAGGATGACATCTTATAAACCATATAAAAACTACAAACAGGTATCTGCCTCTATCTCTAAAATCAAACAAAGGGGCAGAGGACACTGCAGAGCAAGACACTGCAGCATAGGAGCTAGCACAACAAAATGCACCCAAAACAGGATCCAAAACAAAAAAAGCAAAAAGGAAATCCAAAAACTTCTGATCATGGGAGACTCCATGATTCGGGGAGTTGATACGTATCTCCAGCTTGGGGTAATGGTCAGATGTCTCCCAGGTACATCAGCATGGAGAGACACTGACCGCATTGCTAAAATTGTTCAGGAAGCAGGAGAAAACATTGATGTCCTGGTACATAAGGACTATGATCTCGCCAGCCGGTCAGTTGTGGAGACCAAGGAACACCTGACCAGGCTGGGTGACAAACTATCATCCATTTCATCCAGCATCTCCTTCTCTGAGATCCTGCCAGTCTGGGAGAGGGGGCAGATGGACGGAAGGTCAGAGAAGGGGAGATAGAGGAGCTAAACATGTGGCTCAAGGGCTGGTGCCAGGAAAAAGGACACAAATTTGTAGGGAACTGGCAACAGTTTTGGGAGTGAAAGTTCTTTAAATTTGATGGACTGCATCTGACTAAGGAGGGAGTCAGTGCATTGGGGCAGATGTTTGATGTCTTTGCAGAATATTTAAACCAGCAAATGGGGAGAGGGGTGCAGCACCCGAAACATTGAATGGGAGGAACATCCCTTCCCTGTCAGCTAGTGGTCAAACAGGAGTTCAGCATGTTTGTAGTTCATTTGCATCACCAGGTAAAGAAAAAAGTCCAGCTCCCCATATGATGCACAGGGGAAACTCCAGACCTCGACCAACAACTAACACACCGAATTCTGACCAATGGAAAATCATGTACACAAATGCTCGCAGTCTGGGAAACAAGATCCCAGACCTGCAGGCAATAATGACAGAGGCTAAATTGGACATAGTAGCCATTAGCGAGACGTGGTTTACCAGTAACTACACTTGGGAGATGTCAGTATCTGGCTATGTACTGTTCAGAAGAGACCGAGGTGCAAAAAGTGTGGGGGGGGGGGTGGAGTGGCCCTTTATGTCAATGAAAATATCAAAGCTACAGAAATTCAGAATACACATAAGGAGTCAGAAGAACTGTGGGTCACCCTGGAAACAGGAAATGGGACAGCCATACAAACTGGGGTTGTGTACAGGCCTCCAGACCAGCGGGAGGACATACGCATACTACCGTTAGAAGATATACAAAAACATGACAGCTAAAGGGGAGGTTCTGATAGTGGGAGACTTCAACATGCCAGATACAGATTGGTCAATACCAGCAGGGACATCTGCCAGAACTAGACACATGGTGGATTCCCTGCAGGGGGAGGGCCTCAAACAACTGGTACAACAACCCACTAGAGACAGGGCTATCCTAGATCTAGTACTGACTAACAGGGAAAGGATCACAGATCTCCAGGTAGAAGGTCACCTGAGGGCCAGTGACCAGCACATGGTATGGTTTCAATTTGGCTACTAGAACAAAATCATCCCATTCCAAGGCAAAAATATGGGACTTCAGAGGGGCTGACTTTGATAAGATGGCCAACAGAGTTAAGCTAGCCCTGACAAAAAGAAATACAGGTGAGGGGGTACAGGCAAAGTGGGCAAGCATTAAAGATGCAATACTTGAAGCAACATCCCATTGTGTTAGTGAGAAAAGGAAGTGCAAAAGAAGAAGGAAACCACTTTGGTTCTCAAACACAGTAGCAGAAAAGGTCAGAGCCAAAAGGCTGGCCTTCGGGAAATATAAGGGAGCACAGCAGGATGAAGATAGGGAGGCATACCAAACTTCCCTAAGGGAAGCAGGGAAGGCAGTAAGGCAGGCAAAGGCCCAAACCAAGGAAACACTAGCACGAACAGTAAAAGAAGGTGACAAGACTTTCTATAGATACATTAGTGAAAGGAGAAAGTCCAGAGGGGGTATTGCTAATGTAACCCCTAGGTGGTGCTAACCCTTGGGCTACTACCCCTGCCTGCTTGGCTACTAACAGGTTAAGGGGCTTGAGTTCTAAAATGGGTGCCTCCACCCAAAGGTCAGGGTTGGTTTGGGTTACGCTAACCAGGTCACAACCCTCTGGGACACGGTGACCCCCCTTTTCTCCCACTAGTGGCCCACACAGTACACAACAGTAACTTTCCCAATACCCCAGATATGCAAACCACATACACTTGTGCTTGGCACTTACCCCCAGGACTGGTTCCTTCAGCTTGACTCTGGGGACGCCCTGTAAAATAAGGTGATGCAGTACAACAGCAACAATGCAATACCTTTAGCGTAAATTGACACCACAGTCAATGTAAATTTGCAGAAACAAACAGATCTGATTTATTCAGGGGAGCTGTAACAAGGAGGGGGAAAATCAGGTTAATTGGTTTAAACACAATAATAATCACAGTACTGTACATGCACTTCTGACTTCCCATTCAGTCACGTTCTCTGGGTACCCAGGATGGGAAAAGGGGCTAGCCATGTCTGTTGCAGCTGGTTGGGGCCCTGTGATGGAAAAAGGACATGCACACACAATTTGTAATCCGGAGCCGGATGGCTCAGTTCGTTGAAAGAAAAGCACAAACAATCAGATGACACACTTTGATTAAACAAAAGTTGCAGGGAGCTACCCTGATAATTACTTACAATACCCAGGTTAAACACAGGAGGGCTGATGGCTGACTGGCTGGTTTGCCAGGAGAAGCTGGGCCCCTTGATGATGGATCTGTCTGTGCAGCAAGGTAGTGAGGCAAGACCCTCGTGGCATGGCCTATCTGCATCAGACAGCACAGATTCAGTTCAATTCTGGCTGGGCAAACTACTTCCAGCACTAGCACAAAGTTTACAGTAAATGAGGAAACCAGATTGCGATCCCCTTCCAGCACATAGCACATTTATATGTAAAAGGAAGTTTACTGTACCAGGCAGGTGACTCCTCGGTCCCGATCGCAAAAAGCACTGCAATTACCCAGGAGCACTACGGTAGCTAAAGTCCTGACAGGCCGATTGCTTTCAGCAAAATCTTTGGTCCTCTACAGGGTAAGCCTGGTCTCACAAGAGCAGTAGCTTGCTTTTTCTTCACAAACTTCGGATTCAGTCCGAAAAACTTCCTCTTCTCCCTCTTAGGGCAGGAATCAGGCAAGTGGCCAGAAATCAGGCCTTCCACGGTTCTCCCACACGAACTACGCAGCAAACTGGCCGCTCGCTCACTCAGAGCTCCTTCTCTCTTCAGCTCCTAACTTGAATCACCTTCCCAGCAACAGTTCAGGGCGCTTCCTTTAGATCCACCAGAGTTCGGTTGGTTGGTTCAGCTGTCAGTCACAGCAGGGCTCCCTCTACAGGTGCAAAAAGGCGCCAAGGAGCCAAAACTACGTTACCCAGAGGCACCTTCCGTACAGTCCCCTTTCAACAGGCTCCAGATGAGAGCCCCAGTCCCGAATGGCCCACAACCTGCTCCATTTTAGTGTTCCCTCATATTTATTGGTCCAGTTCAACAGTCTGGGACCAAAATGGTGTAGCTAAACAGAAACAATCCAGGCTGCAAGAAAACAGGTTAGAACAAACTGCATTTTCATTATCACTCTAAACAATTCCCAGCAATTGGTTACATCTTTTAGAAAGGCTCCCTCTGCACTTGTAGCGATGGCAGAAACGAAGCACTTAAACAGCAGCTTGAGCGGGACTCGAACAGAGAAACACACAGACCCCCCCCTTTCAAATTAATTATGACTGCAAACAGGCAGCCCTTAAAGAGACAGGACTTGGAGGCTTTTAAAAGCGCTCACTCAGCATCACATTTAAACAGCTTAGACGCCGAACACTTCCAGGCTCTGTGCAATCAGGCAAGCTTTTGGAAGACTTTTGGGAACCCCCATTTGCAGGGGGTTACAACCTTCCTGGTCTGGAAAAACTTGGCGTCTGCGTCAAGTAAGCACCCCATAAATTTCAATACAAAACATTGTATACATTTACACTCTAACACATTAAGCTTACACTTTTGATCATTAGTCAGCATACTACCTTTGCTATAAACACATTTCTAATACTTTTTCAGCATATTACTTTTCACCTAGCCTTATACATACATTGTACTTTAAACTCAGGTCATTACCTCCTGCACATAAAACCTAGAGAGAGGGGGCCCTTCCCTATCAGCTACCTCAGGGCTAGATGGGACAGGGGCACTATACCTGGAGGGCAGAACAATTAACCTGGAATTTGCATTTATGCTCAGTTGAGCAGTGAACTCTGGGACATATACACTCCTTTATGGATCACATTGAGAGGCAAGTCCACGAGCCTCACAGGGGAATCATAACCGAGACGCACTACAGGCTTTACAGCTTCACCAGTCTTTCTAGAGGGAACTGTTATAGTCTCTGCACTTTTAGCCTCACTTTCTGAGCTGTCTTTACTTGCCAGGGGAGTTTCCATCGGGGTAGGAAGGTTTAAACTTGGGGCACTTTCAGTTCCAGGATCTGTAATTTCTGAGTCCACAACACTTGGCTCACATGGAGAGCATGCTGGCACTGGCAGAGAACTATCATCACACTCAAAATACTCTTCCTGTTCCGGCATGTCACTGGGCTGACTCAGAGCACCTGCCTCTGTCTCAGATAATTCAAACAGTTCCATCATACATAGTGACTCGAAATCATCAGACTTAACACTCTAAACTTCACTCTCTGGGAGCATTGGCTCCAAGGACGAAGCCGGGGGCTTAGGCAGTCCAGAGGGCCCAGCTTCATCTCCATATTTGACTAGGGAGTTACCTTGAAACAGCTGACTTAGTTCATATGAAGGGTAGTAACCATAGTTGTACTCACTTTCATCTGAAACAGACTGACAGTCATTGTCCATGGAGGTTTGCTGTGGAGGAAACCTTAAATCAGTAACTGCAGGTGCGGGCTTTCTCTGTCTCTGCTTGGCAGCAGCCCTTGTCACTGGTCCAGGGGAGTAATTGCTGGGGGCTCAGATTCAATCAGTATCTGACCAGTGGGTAACAAATGATTGCGATGCATTGTCTTGATATTTTTTTAGTTGTTTTCAGGCCTTACTTTATGCATGTGCAGATCATCTAGTTTGCCCACTACAATGTGAGGAAGATGGTGCCACATGTCGGCTATTTTGTGTTTGCCATGCAGTCCCAGATTTCTCAACAATACACGGTCTCCCACTTGGAGTTCTTGGGCCTTTACCTTTTTTTCATATCTTTCTTTATTAGCCAAATTTCTTTTTTCAGCCGTGGTCTGAGCCAGTTGGTATGCATGATTCAATTGAGCTTTTAACTTTCGCACATATTGCAAGTAGCTGTCAGCTTGAACCCCATCAGGAGAAATGCCAAAACAAACATCCACAGGCAATCAGGCTTCTCTTCCAAACATAAGGCAGTAAGGTGAGAACCCAGTGGCATCACTTCTGGTACAGTTGTAAGCATATACTAAGGTGCTAATTGTTGGCTCCATCTGGGCTTGTCTTTCGGGTGGAGAGTGCCTAGCATGTCAAGCAGGGTGCTGTTAAACCGTTCAGGCTGTGGGTCCCCTTGGGGGTAGTAAGGGGTAGTTCTGGATTTCCG
The DNA here is from genome assembly GCA_016271365.2 of Neoceratodus forsteri. Lineage (NCBI taxonomy): Eukaryota > Metazoa > Chordata > Ceratodontiformes > Ceratodontidae > Neoceratodus > Neoceratodus forsteri. The sequence goes on from JADMNL010000026.1 coordinate 118,537,176, forward strand.
CACACTCCCCACAGAGAGAGCATCTCCTTGATTAATCAGCTCTCGAAATCTCAGCCTTGATTGGAATGGATTCTCTGAGGGCTCCATAGTGAACAAAGAAATTCTCCACTAACACTTTAGCCACAGTGGATGCTTTCTGGTCCTTGGTGGGGAAGGCCTGGGCATATCTCGTAAAATGGTCAGTTACCACCAGCACATTGCTAATATTTGATTGATCAGGTTCCAAACTCAAAAAGTCAATACAAACCAACTCCATGGGGGCGCAGGTGGTGATGTTAACAAGGGGTGCAGCCCTCTGGGGCAAGGCCTTTCTCTGTAGACAGCGACTGCAAGTCCGTACATGATACTCAGCATTAGCCCCCATCTTAGGCCAGTAGAATCTTGACCGCACTAGATCAAGGGTTCAGTCTATACCGAGGTGACCCGTGTGGTTGTGTAGGAACCTCAGTACTAAGTCTCTGAAAGCGGTGGGAAAAAACAACTGTTGCTTGTCTACTTGTCTCCCTCTGTCTGCTGTTTCTCTGTACATCACTCGGTCAATCAGCTTCAGTTTAGGGCCTTCTTTATACAACAATGCAGTTCTCAAATCAGAGGAGCGCAACTTGGACACATTTTTCCCTGTGTAGAGGGCTTCAAGTGCTGTTCTGATAGTTGGATCTCGGGATTGAGCCCGCTGAAGACTGTCATATCTAATTGAGGCAGTGCAGCAATGTCTAATGCAGAGAAGTGGCAGTAAGCAGCAGGTATACAATTGTCAGAGGGCCCCAAGCAATCTACTAAGCAGTCCACTGTGTCTGGGGATACTTGTTCCTCCTTGTCAAACTTCTGGCATAGCGCTCGAATATCAGGTTCTGACAGTCTGACCCAGTCACCTCTGGAAACAGGCCTCCAGGAGAGAGCATCCGCATCTATGTGATTTAGGCCTGCTCTGTACTCTACAGCGTAATCATAGGTAGACATTGCAGAAAGCCACCTATGGCCGGTGACGTCTAATTTGGCCGAAGTCTGTACATAGGTCAAAGGATTATTATCTGTCTTTACCAGTATCTTTGCTCCATACAAGTATTAGTGGAATTGATCCACAGTAGCCCATTTCAATGCCAGGAACTCCAGTTTATGTACAGGATAATTCTTCTCGGATGGGGTCAAACTTCTGCTTGCAAAGGCCACTGGTCTCAGGCCATTCTCGTGCTCTTGATATAATACAGCCCCCAAACCTTGTAGGCTAACATCAGTATGCAACACGTATGGTTTTGCAGGATCAGCTTAGGCGAGGACAGGTGAGTGAGTGAGTTGGTATATGATTTCATGAAACGCAGCTTCACAACCAGGTGTCCAGCGTGACCCAAAAGATTCATTAGGACGGAAATATACTCTCTCGGTTTCAGTAGCTGCCACTCTTTTGTATTTCTTGTTTGTGGGAGAGTAACCTTGGGTAAGATTCAGAAGTGGGCGAATCACCTTTGAATAGTCCTTAATGAACCGCCTGTAATAACCACAGAATCCTAGAAATCTTTGTAACTCTTTTAGATTGCTGGACTGGGGCCAGGTGGTCAAGGCCTCAACTTTGCTAGGATCAGTCTCTATCCCCTCGGTGGATACTATATGCCCCACATACTTCACTGAGGTTTGAAAGAATTGGCATTTGTCAATGGATAGCATGAGACCAAAATCTTCCAGGCGGTCCAATACTTTGAAAAGTCTGCGTTCACATTCCTCCAATGAATTTCCAAACACTATAACATCGTTGAGGCATACCAGGCACTCTAACAAATTCATGTCCCCCACTGCACGCTCCATCAGCTGTTGAAAGGTGGCAGGGGCACCCGAGATCCCTTGGGGCATTCTCATAAACTCATAGATCCCAAGTGGACATATGAAGGCTGTCTTCTCATGGTCTTCTGGGGTCATGGGGATCTGGTAGTATCCACTGCAAAGATCCAGCACAGAGAACCACTTGCTACTGTTCAGACAGTCTAGCGCATCTTGAATGCAGGGCATGGTGTACTGGTCAGGAATGGTCCTCCTGTTTAGGGTCCGATAATCCACACACATCCGTACTGTTCCATATTTCTTTCTCACCACTACAATAGGTGAAGCATAAGGGCTTATGGATTCTTGAATTGCACCAGCCACAAACATCTCCTATAGGTGGCGTCTTACATCATCTATGTCAGCTGGTGCCAGACGTCGGGACCTCTCATGGAACGGCCGCTCATCATGCAGCTGGATATGATGCTCAGCTCCTTGCACACATCCCACATCCCATTCCTTTAGGGAAAACACCTGATCCCTCTGGGCAAGTGTCCTACTGATTCTCATCTTCCATTCGGCTGGCAACATTGACTCACCCAAATCAAACAAGTCGGGCATCACTCTGTCATTCTCCACCGAATACTTGTTACTGGGTAGCACTGCCATGTCTGCACAGTGTACATTAGCCAGGGTGCAACCTCTATTCACCCTAATTTCTCTGTCTGACACATTATGGACCTGGACCATTACCCGTCGGGCATAAGCATGAGTCCGAGCAGGTAAGATACTAGGTTTAACCAGCAATCCTTCAGAAAATTTTCCATCACCTTGTGCATCTACCATGAGCATTTTATTCTTAACATCCTTGCTTAGGCGGACCTCTCCTTGTAAGGTACACTGAGTGTTAGGTGCCAGAATTAGGGACTCAGGGTCCTTCTTCCATACGACCCCAACCAGTTCATCTGGCTCCATCTCTTCTGTATTCTTCCATGACTCATAAGCCTTCTTGATCAAGGCAGGAATCTTCAAAGCTCTGCCAGTCCTTTGCCCCTGTTTTTCATAGCAGAGTTGTGCCAACCGTCCAAACATAAGGGTGTTCATCCCAATCAGCAGAGGAACTCCATCATACAAGCCAGTAGGGGGATACACTAATGCCAAGGTTTCTGCTTGTTCAGCCACTCCAGCTATTGAGATGGGGAAAGATAGCCAAATTCTAATGTAACCTGAGTAAGGGTATGCCTTTTCACTTAACCCCCAGACATGCAGTCCTTCCAAAGGCCGTAAGGGCACATCAGGCAAATGTTTTTGGTACCAGTCTTGGAACATGATGGTTACTTAAGAACCACTGTCCAGCAAAGCCCTAGTAGACACTCCATTTACTTTCACAGTTGTCTCCATGGAGGGGCCCACCACCTTGGACCATTCTAGAGGGATAGCAGCAGAGGCCTGGACAGATGATTTAGCCACGTAGGGATTTGAGTTACTACATAGAAACACAGAAACAGAATTTGACGGCAGATAAGGACCACTTGGCCCACCCAGTCTGCCCATTTCCCTACCTACTGGATAAGCTGCAGATTCTAGTTAACCAACAGCCTACTTTCTGCCACCCCCACAACAATTGCCTTATGTTTGTCCCATGCATGTTTGAATTCCCCCACTGTTTTAGACCCAATAACCTCCCCAGGAAGGTGGTTCCATGCATCCACCACTCTTTCTGTGCTCTCTTTAAAAAACAATTTCCTCACATTACCCCTGAGCCATCCCCCCACTATCTTTAAATTGTGCCCCCTTGTTCTTACACATCTCTTTTTCTGAAAGATGCTACCCTCCTGGACTTTGTTGATTCCCTTCAGGTACTTGAACATTTCTATCATGTCCCCCCATCCCTCCTTTCATCAAGGGTATACATATTAAGCTCTCTCAGTCTCTCTTTATATTTATACTTCTTATACTTCATACTACTTCTTGAACCCTCACGGGGGTCGTTTTGGGCACTCCTTGACCCCTGATTCGTTTTCCGAAGCTCTCCTTGAAGCCTGTATGCAACTTTATCTAGGTCTTTTGCAGACTGGCATTCTCTTTTCATGTGTCCATCCTTCCCACAATTATGGCAAAATATGTTTTCTGGAATTTGGGGTGGCCGAGGCATCACACTAGGAGCTGAGGCGGTGATACTACCAACTGAAAACCTTGGTGCCATCTCTGTCTGCAGTGTGATAAGCCTTTGGAGACATCTCATCAATTCTATCACTTCCATAGTCAAGACATCGAGTTTTGAGCTGCTGTCAGCAGGAGATGCCTGCGTAGGCACCCCCACCTCCATAGCAGATGCAGTCGGATATGGGTCGGTGCCTGTACTTGCAGGAGCGGCCTTCATAAAGAGACTGTTTTTTGTTTTCCTGAACTCCCTCAGCTGTTCATCCCATGGCGGCACACCCTCATTGGTCCCCACTTCAGAAGGGCCTTCTGGTGCCGTGATCACTTGGGCTGTGCTCACCCCAGGATTACAATCCCCCTCTTCATCTTCAACCTCCCGGAGTTCTTTTATCAAGTCACCCCTTCTGTCTGGGAGCCTTAATTGAAGGAGCTGCAATTTAGAATTCTTTGCATCTTGCAGTACGTGCTCCAACCTCACACAGTTTAAGTCGCGGGCGGCTACCTCACCTTTTCGGTAAACCTTCTGCAGAGCTCTTTCCAGACGAGTAACATATGCAGACAAACTTTCCCCTGGCCATTGTTTTGTACCTTGAAATTTCCACATCAAATTCTCCCCTGACTCAATGCTCCCAAAATTGCCTTTGAGTGCAGATAGGTACTTCTGGGCAGATGCATCAGGATGTGTGGACCTCAAAAATGTAATGGCCTCTAAGGTGGGACCCCTCAAACTTTCCATGATTCTTTTTCATTTCTCAGCCTCCACACACTGCCATTCAGGTACCAAGGTGGCAACACAATCTATCCAGGTCTCCCAATCATCCTCCCCCTGGGGGGTGGAGAGGGTGCTGGAGAAGATTCTCAACCTTCGATAAGAGTCATGACTAATGGTAGGAACAGGCATAGGAGTCAGCATTGGCATAGGCACAGAAAGAGGGACAATAATGGGTGCTGGAGTGGGAGGTGGTGTTGGGGAAGGAACACCCCCAGGTGGCAGAAATAGCTTCTTTAAGACCTCCACAGTTTTCCCCTCCTCCAGCAACAACTTAGAAAATTTCTCCTCAAACGTCTCAGATAGTGGGGGGGGGGGGCTCATTCTCCCCGGGGTCTTTACTGTCTTTAGTTACCACTCTCCAGGCAGTGAGGGCTCCTTCGGGGGTGATAGTCCGTGGCACTTTGGAATTGTCTACTGGGTCCTTACTCTACTAAGGCCATGAAACTTTGGGTGAGCAGATTAGCCTGTCGACCCACCGCTACAGGGTTTTGTAAACATTCAACCTTGGAAAGCACTCCCTCTACAATGTCCTTATTGGTGCCCAAGGGAATAACCAGGATAAGTATAGCATTTTGGGGGTCAGTCTCCTGCCAAGTACACCACCCCATCAACTGGTATACAGCCACTTCTATTGGGGTAGCCATTTATTTTTAACAGCAATTCATAAATTTAGCCAATAGGGAACGTTAATCCCAGTGGTGCCTCCAAGATGTAACCCCTAGGTGGCGTTATCCCTTGGGCTACTACTCCTGCCTGCTTGGCTACTAACAGGTTAAGGGGCTTGAGTTCTAAAATGGGTGCCTCCACCCAAAAGTCAGGGTTGGTTAGGGTTACACTAACTAGGTCACAGCCCTCTGGGACACGGTGACACCCCCTTTTCTTCCACTAGTGGCCCACACAGTACACAACAGTAACTGTCCCAATACCCCAGATAAGCAAACCACATACACTTGTGCTTGGCACTTACCCCCAGGACTGGTTCCTTCAGCTTGACTCGGGAACCCCCTGTAAAATAAGGTGATGCAGTACAATAGCAACAATGCAATACCTTTAGCATAAATTGACACCACCGTCAATGTAAATCTGCAGAAACAAACAGATCTGATTTATTCAGGGGAGCTGTAACAAGGAGGGGGAAAATCAAGTTAATTGGTTTAAACACAATAATAATCACAGTACTGTGCATGCACTTAGAGTCCCACTCAGTCATGTTCTTTGGGTACCCAGGATGGGAAAAGGGCATAGCCATGTCCGTTGCAGCTGGTTGGGGCCCTGTGATGGAAAAAGGACATGCACACACACAATTTGTAATCCGGAACCGGATGGCTCAGTTCATGGAAAGAAAAGCACAAACAATCAGATAACACACTTTGATTAAACAAAAGTTGCAGGGAGCTACCCTGATAATTACTCACAATACCCAGGTTTAATACAGGAGGGCTGATGGCTGACTGGCTGGTTTGCCAGGGGAAGCTGGGCCCCTCGATGATGGATCTTTCTGTGCAGCAAGGTAGTGAGGCAAGACCCTCGTGGCATGGCCTATCTGCGTCAGGCAGCACAGATTCAGTTTGATTCTGGCTGGGCAAACTACTTCCAGCACTAGCACAAAGTTTACAGCAAATGGGGAAACCAGATTGCGATCCCCTTCTAGCACATAGCACATTTATATGTAAAAGTAAGTTTACTGTACCGGGCAGGTGACTCCTCAGTCCCGATCGCAAAAAGCACTGCAATTACCCAGGAGCACTACGGTAGCTAAGGTCCTGACAGGCCGATCGCTTTCAGCAAAATCTTTGATCTTCTACAGGGTAAGCCTGGTCTCACAACAGCAGCAGCTTGGTTTTTCTTCACAAACTTCGGATTCAGTCTGAAAAACATCCTCTTCTCCCTCTCAGGGCAGGAATCAGACAAGTAGGCCAGAAATCAGGCCTTCCACGGTTCTCCCACGCGAATTACGCAGCAAACCGGCTGCTCACACACTCAGAGCTCCTCTCTCCAGCTCCTAACTTGAATCACGTTCCCAGCAACAGTTCAGAGCATTTCCTTTATATCCACCAGAGTCTGGTTGGTTGGTTCAGCTATCAAGTCACAGCAGGGCTCCCTCTATAGGTGCAAAAAGGCACCAAGGAGCCAAAACTACATTACCCAGAGGCACCTTAAATACAGTCCCCTTTCAACAGGCTCCAGATGAGAGTCCCAGTCCCGAGTGGCCCACAACCTGCTCCATTTTAGTGCCCCCTCATATTGATTGGTCCAATTCAGCAGTCTGGGGCTAAAATGGTGTAGCTAAACAGAAACAGTCCAGGCTGCAAGAAAACAGGTTAGAACAAACTGCATTTTCATTATCACTCTAAACAATTCCCAGCAATTGGTTACGTCTTTTAGAAAGGCTCCCCTCTGCACTTGTAGCGACAGTAGAAATGGAGTACTTAGGCAGCAGCTTGAGCGGGACTCAAGCAGGGAAACACACAGCCCCCCCCCCTTTCAAATTAATTATGACTGCAAACAGGCAGCCCTTAAAGAGACAGTACTTGGAGGCTTTTAAAAGCGCTCACTGGGAATCACATTTAAACAGCTTAGACGCCGAACACCTCCAGGCTCTGTGCAATTAGGCAAGCTTTTGGAAGACTTCTGGAAATCCCCATTTGCAGGGGGTTACACTAAGATCAAAGGGGATAAGGGGGCGTGTGAGGAGGAGGACCATGTAAAAGCATCTATCCTAAATAGATACTTCGGCGCAGTATTTACTGAAGAGAAGGTAGGGCAGGGCCCACAGCTCTGCACCATGGACACGGGGGGAGTGAGGTGTGTGCACTAGTCCTTTCACAAAAGAAAGGGTCCTACAAGAGCTCGATAAGCTCAGTGTGGACAAGGCAATGGGACCTGATGGAATACATCCCAGGTACTAAAGGAGCTAAGGGTGGAACTAGCAGAGCCATTATCAGAACTGTTTAGTGAGTCTCTGAGTGCAGGAGAGGTCCCAGAAGACTGGAGAAGGGCTCACGTGATCCTGCTCCACAAGAGTGGTAGCAGGGAGGAGGCAGGGAACTACAGACCAGTCAGTCTTACCTCAGTAGTGGTCAAGATTATGGAGACACTCCTTAAGGAAAGGATAGTGCAACACCTGGAATCCATGGGAGCACAGGATCCAAGACAACATGGGTTTACAAAGGAAGGTCCTGTCAAACTAGTCTCATAGATTTCTTTGACTGGGTAACCAGAGTGAGTGGACCAGGGGGAGCAGTTGATGTTGCCTACCTTGACTTCAGCAAAGCTTTCGATACTGTTCCACATAGAAGATTGATTAATAAGCTGGGTAGGCTCGGGTTGGGTCAGACGTTGGTCAACTGGGTGGCAAACTGGTTGACGGGCAGAAAACAGAGAGTGGTAATAAACGGTATACAGTCAGAAGAGATGCAAGTCACAAGTGGGGTACCTCAGGGATCAGTTCTGGGGCTAGTCGTCTTCAATATCTTCATCAGTGACATTGCAGATGGACTGGAGGGTAAGGTTCATCTGTTTGCAGATGGCACCAAGATCTGCAACAGAGCTGATGATCCAGATGGTGTGGGCAGAATGAGAAGAGATCTGGATAAACTAACAAAATGGTTGGAAGAGTGGCAACTGGGGTTTAATGCAAAGAAGTGCAAGATCATGCACATAGGGGAGAGAAACCCTGAAGCCACCTATAGGCTGGGAGGGGAGTTGCTGGCAGTCACAAGGGAAGAAAGAGACTTGGGCGTCATCATCACTGATGACCTGAAATCATCCAAGCAGACCTCTGAAGCAGTAGGTAATGCTAGAGAGATGTTGGGGTATATTAATAGGGGTATCACAAGTCGGCAGAGGGAGGTAATAATCCTTCTTTACAAGACACTGGTTAGGCCCCATCTGGAGTACTGCGCGCCGTACTGGAGGCCACACCTTCACAAGAACATTAACCAAATTGATGCAGTCCAGAGAAGGGTAACCAAAATGGTGCAGGGACTGCATCAGAAAACATATGAGGACAGATTAACTGAACTCAATTTGTATACCCTAGAGCAAAGGAGGGAGAGAGGTGATATGATTGAAACATTCAAACACCTTAAGGGCATTAACAAGGTGAAAGAGTCTAACATGTTTCAATATAAGAAAAATAGCAGGACAAGAGGGCACAGCATGAGATTAGAGGGAGGCCGATTAAGAGGTACTATGAGGAAGTGTTTTTCACAGAAAGGGTGGTGGATGCATGGAACGGCCTACCTCAGGAAGTGGTGGATATAAATACAGTGCAGGGCTTCAAACAGGCATGGGATGGGCATAAGGGAGCAATACAGATGAGTATGAATAGATAGGCCATTGACAGAGCAAAGGCCGATGGCACATTTATAAGGTAGAAAAAGAAATGGGCAGACTGGATGGGCCTTGCAGTCCTTATCTGCCGTCATCTTCTATGTTGCTGTGTTTCCTCTCTCTGCAGAACTCTGCACATGCCTACAGGGTGCAACAACCCGCAACCAAGCTAAACTTCTCTCAGGAACAGGGGCCACCCGGGAAACTCTGCCATGGGTGGCAATCTGTGGGGCACTGCAAGGGTCATACGGTAAGTCCCAGAGATGGTGGGCTGACCAGGTTGGGGTAGAGAGGTGGCTGATGGGGGCAGGTTGGGCGACCGAAGATAAAAATGAAAAGATAAAAAAAAAAAAGGAACAAAGCAAGTATTCCACTTCCTGACTGTGGAAAGAGTGTCATGAAGATTAGTCTACCTGTCTTTGATTACGGGAACTTTGTATATAATGCTGCTCCCCAGTCCACCCTTGCTAGGCTGGATCCCCTCTTTCACTCCTTCTGCCACTTTGCCTTGGATTGCCTCCCCAGAACCCACCGCTGTTCCCTGTATTCCTCCCTCTCCTTGCTCTCCTTTGATGCCAGGCACCTCGCTCATTATACAAAAAAGAAAACAAAAAAGAAGTCAATTATGTACAAGAGAAGGCGGAAGGGGTGCTGGTAAAGGGCTGCCAACCTGCTGCAGAAACCAAATAAGAATACTGCACTCCAAAGCAATGCACTCTCAGGCAGTTTGCAGTTAAAAAGATTAATTTATTGTGGCAGCAGCTCCAGAGTAGCTGACTATTGTTCCCAGCTGCAGTGTGTCAACCCTATCCAGGTCTTCGTCAGGGGCAGACGAAGACCCTAATAGGGTTGAAGTGTCGGGACTGGAAACTCTAGTCGTCTTCTCTGGAGCTGTTGCCACAATACATTCATCTTTTTAAATGCAAACTGCCTGAGAGTGCATTGCTTTGAAGTGTGGTATCTTTCTTTGACCTTACTCATTATGCCACCTTCATCTCCAAATTCTGTCTGGGCTTCCTCCCCCCACCTTTCCTCCCTCCTACCCCACTCCTTCCACCTGCTACATCCTTCACAGCTCTAACACTCGGTCTCTCACTCTCCCTTCCCCCTGTAAAATCCTCTGTTGGTCATGCTGTTTTCTTCTTCCACTTCTCCAAACTTTGGAGCACCCTTCCCTTTGCTATTCACAATGTTCCCTCTTCCCTATCTAAAAATCCCTCCTCCATTACTTCACTACTCAGTCCTGCAGTTGCCGCTGATTCTAGGCTAGTATCACCCCTCCTCCATCTATATTACTCCTTCCCCCTACTGCCCTGATTTATTGGTCCCATTATCCCCCTTGGATCTGTCCCCAGTGTACACTCAGTCTCTGTTTCCTCATTCATTTTACTTGCACTTTGCTGGACTGTTGCTATTGATATGCTATGCTTGCATGACTTGAACACTGTGCTTGCTCTTAATTGTCCACCGTGTACTTTTTATTATTATTGGTATTATTACTTTATTGCTGTTACTTATTACTACACTTTCCTCATCCCCTTCCCCCCAGAACAACTCTGGAAATGAGCTGTTTAGCTCAGTATGTGTTTCTTGGTGAGGCTCTTGAAATAAATAAGTCATTAAAGATGGTCATCACTAGCAATTCCTAAAACTCACTTCACTTGTGGTTTCTTTCTGACATTACATACAGTACTATATTCCTACTGTGGTGGGGTTAGGAATGTGTTAGCATACATTTCTGAGGGCAAATATTATTTTGGGTTTATTTTAGTTTTCTGTTGACCTGGAAAGGAGGGCTAGGCAATGACTCCTATTTTCAGCCTTGTCTGGGGGCGGCAGATGCAAGCTGACATATTGAATCAGGTTAAGCTGCTGGTGGTATTTTTAGTGAATGGGGGAAATCTGGCCTGGATACCGTAGAAATTCATAGTAGACAGACCAGTCCCCTGTGCAGTTCTCGGCTTAACATCACTTTCCATGTTATTAAAACTGAGCAAGCATGCAGCAGACAATGCTCCCCGATCTTATGGGGCACTAGGTGTACAAAATGGCTGAGAATACTGATGAAATCCTAGTCCAACCCATATGAAAATGAGTACTCCTTTTTTAGTTCAGATATTAAAAAAGTACTAAATCAGACTCAGAATGGGGAAAGAAGGATATCATATAAGACAGGAGATAAGTGGCAATCTAAGTAAACAATAAGACATGACAGGGTGTGCATTCTGCTGTCACAGTGCATCCCCAGGGGCATTGTTAGACACAGTGTCACAGATGGAGTGCCTTCCACCCCAGGAATGTGATGTGACAGCATAATGCACAAACCGTAGAGTGTCTTATTACACTTATGAAATGGTCCAGAAAAAACTCTTACCTCTTACAAATATGACACTGACACAGCTATAATTTTAAACAATAATAAACATTTATTTAACATTAGTATTAAGTTAATATTAATTAGTTCTTCCATTGCCTCTAGCTGTTGTTAGTGTGAAAAAAAATGGCTGCTGTTTGAAATGTCAAAGTTCCGAAGCTACTCATATAAAATAATGGATAGGGAACTGTGCACAACAAGACTGTGTTTCCATCGAGGGGGTTGATGATATCATAGATCTCGAGAGCGAAGCTCGAGCGGTCCCTATGATGTCATCAACCCCCGAGATGGAGAAACGGCCTTGTTGTGCACAGTTCCCTATCTGTTATTTTATATAGTATTTGGTTCCCCTCAAACTGTGCCAGTTTAATTTCGCGAGGATTTGTCGGTTTCTGTACCTTGTCCTGACACTGCTGTTTCCTCTCAGTCCTCGCTGCAGTCCCGCTCGGCTGCCGACCCCGATGGTACTGGTTCTTGCTGTTGTCCAGGTTAGTTTTGTTGTTCCCCATGACAACTGATTTATTAAAAAAAATAAATACTGTTGAAAAATTGATAGTTTGGAAACACGGCGCCGACTAGGGCAGTCCGTGTCCAAACTATCTGAGAAGCTCGTGCCCAACCGCTCGCTTAGCAGCGCCGCCATATTGTACAGTATTTTTTGTGAAGCCCAATGTTTCAGCCAATCGGGAAACAGTTTAAGGTTAAGAAGTTGTACTATCGTTGTGATGTCAGAACAATAGTACAACAACTTTTTTGACCTTTGAACTGTCCTACAACAGGATTTGGAAAACCATTGTTTTCCATTTACTATAAACCCTAACCATATACTATATTGATATTCTAGTTGCACTGTGCCTTGGCTGTTGAGGCTTGTTTTACCTGTGCATTGTGCTCCCACAATGCATGACTCTGAACCAATAAGGCTGCAGTATATAATCTACCCATTTCATAAAATGGAATAAAGTATATAATAAGTCATCATTTTCAGCAAAACATGCACTTCTGCTTTGTCACTATGTTTTATGCATTTAAAATTGCACGTCACTATATTTTTCCCCATCAGACAAATTAATTACCTGGCAAACCACTAGAGGTCACCAAAAGACAGCAACCCCATCTCACAAGCATTCAGTGTACTTAGTCGACAGGGGAGAACATAATCAAATCAGTGTTAAAGGAGAAGACTCCTGTATATTTATGATTTGGATACATCTGATGTATTTATTATACATTACATCAAGTACTGTACATATGTCAATAAGAGATCAGTCATTTCTTCAGTTGCAACACATATCTAGAGTCTGAGGCTCTGACACAAGGTAGTAAAGTGTCAAGCAAGCCTCCATTTATATGCAAATGAGTCACTTGTAATACAGCCCCTCCCATTCCTTGATGTCAGTGCAGCAACAATGCAGAAGAAAACATAAGGGTATCAATGCTGTCTATCCTGATTTTAGATTGAGTTTGCAATGGCTTAAGACAGTTCTGTCATGCAGCTCACATAGGGAGTAGTACTTGTAGCCTCAATACTGTATGCGTGGAGTAAATAATACATCTAATAGTATTTAATTCACAGGAAATACATTCTGTTTCTTTGTACTGCTTATTTCTCTCTGTGAAACAGTTGTAACATGTTGTGGAGAACAGAAGACTGACTCAATTAAGCAGTCAGTCAAGCAGTCAATCAGTCAATCTGTATTGAGCCAGGTGAACAGCCTTGAGAAGATTCGTTTACAAGGTGGGCCTGGGCAGTTTCCCAAGGATCACACACGACTGAATTCCTTCTTTGCACAAATGATACAATCCCCCTTTCAGCAGCCTGAAAGTGGAGAGCTAGATCACTTACTTTATAAAGTGTATTGTTTTACATATCAAATGCTCCTTAAATCTGAGTTTCTGACTGGAAATACCAAGACACAGAATGCATATGACATGGGAGGAATGAGCTAAGCAAATACAGAGCACTACAAACACTGAGACTGATTGGTTTTTTTACCTACAACAGCTGAGGTGTAGCATCTGATTTGCGAGGGAAATCCTACTTCAAGTGCTGGCATTGAAAAGCGGGGGGGGGGGCTGTCACAGCTTGTCCTCAGTACCTTCAAAGTGAAGTGCTGTAGCTCTCACGTCACTGCTAATGATTTATAATGGGAATGGGGCACTTTTAAAGTCATGGACCCGAGGGGCCATCACAGTTCCCAAGGAGGTTAGGGGAACTTGTTAAGGGTTAGAGAGTAAGAGACTCTAGTAGGATTTGAACCAGAGTCTCCCAGTTCTTGTGCCTGTGCTTTAACCACTAGGTTATTCTTCTTCCATATGCTGCAGCTGATGCTTTCCTGGTAACCTATTCCTTGTTATAGCTGAACTCTGTATTGCCTTACAGCAGCCATCCAATCATTGACTGCCTAGTTACAAAGGAAAAGGGGCATATTTGCAAGAGTCTTTCTCACTGCTGGTGTCAATCAAAACAAAGAATGCTAACACACACACAGAACATAATACTGTACAACAGCTGTATAATGCCACTTAAAACTCTTGTTGTACCCAGAGTCATTGATTGGGTAAACTGTGTTTGCTAACAGAAACAGTAACACAACACATACAGGCACTCCCTTATATGAATACTGTATATACCTCAAATCAGTGCTGCATCACACTCACATGGTCCTAGTCCCTATTAGATCTGCACTTCATGATGTGCACAACACTTAAAGGGTTCCTCCATTACTCAAGTGGGGAACCAAACATTGTGGGTTTGATTTACTGGTGGAACTGCATTTAGTGCAGCACCATTATCTGTTGCTCTGATGACATCATCCTCCAGCAACATTGATGGTAAAATGGAGGACAAACACATCGATATCTTCTGGGGGCTGTATATTTTTATTTATAATCTAGATTTGGACAGCAATAGGACTGCTGGCAACTGGAAGAGGCACACAACAGTTACACGTTAGGAGTTGGGGAAAATATTGGTATGAAACTAATGGGAGACTTCCCCGAAGGGAAACATGGTAGCATTTCTGATTCCTATCTGCTTGCATCTGTTTTCTTTCTGTATAGGGGTCTCACTTTGTTTTCTGCCACCCTAGTGTTTAAACCACATCTCTATGTAGCCCCCAAACTCCTTGGTTTCTGTAAATATCTCCAAACATACACTTCAAAGCCTCTAACCCAGCACAAAGCATCATGGATATTCATGGGGGGGGGGGAGTAAACTGACAAGGCTTCACTAAAACAAAAGTCGCCTTCTGTATGAAGCCTGGTTATTATTCTCAGCCTAGTGACAGCAATCAGTGGCTTCTGATGCTGATTCCGCTAATTGCGTGGGCTGCTACTTTGATGTAAGTTAAGCACCCAATGAGCTGCTTCATTTTCATGAGTGCTGCAGCACATGTGAGGAGTACAGTGTTTATCACATGGGGAGGCCAGCCTCATGGGGAGACCTCCAGGGTCAGATATAGAATTGTTTTGGGGGGGGTTGCACTTTCCCTAAAGAATGTAAAAAAAAGTTCCCTCTTTAAGCTTAAATTAGGCTAAAATAGCTGCTGCTTTCTGCCCTACGGGTGCTATGTAACTACGTAGCTGGATCCGCTAGTGGAGGCCCCAACCTGTTCTTGGGGAGACTCAAGCAAGCCTGAGAATATACTTTACCAACCTATGATAATTGTGAGTTTTGGACATTTTATGTCAAGGGATAGGGCAAACTTTAAAGTGACACTGTCAACCTTTTTTGCACCATATTATTTCTAGGTTAAACCCCACATTTTATGAGTGCTCAGCTACTCTAAAATCTATTGATGTTGCTGTTTTTTGTATGTGCCTTTTTGTTTAGTAGGACTGAAATGCATGCTAATGTATAGTTACAAACAACTTTGTTTTGAATCCTGGATCTATTTTATTGCATACTTCCTGAACAAAAGAAACACCCCAAACAGTGCAGCCACTCATGATACAATAGTCTCCTCTACTCCCACTACATGATGAGTGGCTGGACCATGTCGGGGGTGTTCCTAGGTCCAGCAACAATGCAGTGGGAGTTGATCAAGGAATGTAAACAAACATGTTTTGGTGTGGTAACACCAGTATGGTGGGCAGTCTGTTTTTCATTGTTTAAAAGAAAACAAGCATTTTTTCAGTGCTGAATTTTGTCTTGCTGATATTAGCATTGGTAGTGCAGAAGTCAGAGAGCTGCATAATAGGAATGGCAGTGAAGTATTAAACTAATGCCAACCCCCATGCCCACCCTGCAGAGACTGACAGGCATTTGGGGGAGGTGCCTGTGGGTCATCGGCCATAACGCTCATGCCATTCTACCTCACTCCACCCTGCAGACACCAACAGGTGTTGCAGTGTGTGCCTTGGGGTCTTCGGCCCTTACGCTCACCCCATTCCATAAGGAAATAAGCTGAGATGGGTGCAGTAGAGGAGAATGGGGTGAAAGCTAGGGCCGGAGACCCCAAGGCACACCTCAATGCCTGTCACTGGCTACAGGGTGGGGGTGGAATGGCGTGAGCATTACGGCCTGCGACCCCAAGTCACTCCCCTGACACTTGTCAGCCTCTACAGGATGGGGCGTTATGGTTGGAGACCCTAATGCCCCGGGCGTTTGTTGGTATTTTCGCTCCAGATTTTCTACATGGGCTTTTTGGGACCCCACCTCATGAACAGTGGCACTATCATTTCATTACTCAATCCCAAAAGGTGATTTTGCACAGCGACTGTGCCATTCGGCACCACAGGTGTGAAAACACATTTCAAGCAGGATGTGAAAAATGACAGCTGTACTGTTTATGAGGAGGTGTGAAAAAAATGACAATGTTGAAAATCTGGAGTGAAAATATGAAAAATTGGTGAAGTCACGAGCATGCATAGAAACTACGCAACGTATGCCTGTACTGCAATCTTTTTTTGGAATTGTTTCACCAAATTTTCAACATGGGCATTTTGGGACCTCTCCTCATGAACAGTGCCACTGTGATTTTGTTAATCTGTCCTGAAAGTTGATTTCCCACAGCGACCACACCATTCTGCGCCACAGGTGCGAAAACACATTTTGGGTAGGATGTGAAATATTACAGCTGTACTCTTCATAGGGAGGTGTAAAAAAAGGGCACTGTTGAAAATCTGGAGAGAAAATATTAAAAATTAGCAAAGTTACAAGCATGCGTAGGAATTGTGCAATGCACGCTCGTAATGCATTAATTTTTTGGAATTTTTTCACCATATTTTCAACATGGGTTTTCTGGGACCCCACCTCATCAACAGTGGCACTGTTGTTTCATTAATTGGTCCCGAAAGGTGATTTCACACAGCAACCGCGAAATCACCTTTTGGGACCGAGTATGCAAATGACAGTGACAGGGTTCACGAGGTGGGGTCCCAAGAACCCCATGTTGAAAATTTGGGGCCAAAATTCCTAAAAATGGCTGAGATATCAACCTAAGTTGAACTCCCCCATTAACCTCCATTATACAGCTTACCATCATTTCTTCAGTTTGCCGTTCGGCTTTGAAGAGTGCAGGCGTGTCGGTCCATAGAAGATCACTACTCCTGACCTCCAGAGTTAAGTGTGGGGTAAGGGGGGTGTAGGAGATGGGTCTGCAGAGGAGGAGGTGGGGATGGGGGTGGGGAGAAGAATGTGGAGGCGACGAGGGACTGTTTTCTTTTTACGGGAAAAAAAAGATTGGGAAACGGTTTTCTTTATTTTACAGCTTACAAAAATTAAATACATTTAGGCACACTGGGATGGGCTCCCAGTGTGCCATAACAAATGTGTGTGTGTGTGGGGGCATGCCAACATGAGTTGGGCACCTGATGTGGCACTTGAAATATTTGGGCAGGTGGGGGGTCATCTGATACCCGGAGTGGGCATCCCGGTGTCGGAAAAACATAAATTAATAATAATTGTTTCGGCACACTGGGGTGGGCTCCCAGTGTGCCACAGTTAAGTGGATGGGGGATACATGCTGACATGGGGATTGGGCACCCCCGATGTCGGCAAATTATATAGATGGATTGGGGGGAGGGGTGCATCCAACACCGGGAGTGGGCATCCCGGTGTCGGAAACATAAAAAATTTTGACACACTGGGGTGGGCTCCCAATGTGTCACATTAATGGGGGGAGAGGAATACATGCTAACATGGGGATTGGGTGCCCCAATGTCAGCTTTCTGGGGAGTTTGAGGTGGCAGCAGGAGCTGCCAACGTGGAAAGCCGCACTGTGGCACATTTATTTATTTATTGAAATGGTTCACCAGGAAAGGCACACTGAACAAACAAGTTGCTCATGGAGCAAGGGGGCAGAGTGCTCGGTTGCAGGAGCTGACAAGAACCGTAATTCCGGCCATGTGCGTTACTGTGCACTGTAATGCACATGGCCAGATTCTTGTCAGCTGCTGCCAGCAGAGAGAAGGTATATCTGTGTGCCTGGTTGCGAGGGAGGGGGAAGGTCCAGCTGCAATGACGAAACTGTCCCTCATTGCAGTGGCAGATTTCTTTCAAGTGCAGTCCTCTCCCTCAAACTGCTGTCATAGACAGCTCACTGATTCGTTGGTGCCTGAGGGACAAGCCCAATAAAGTGTCAACTCGTAACCATCCCTGATTGCAGCGGCACTTTTCTTTCAAGTGCAGACCTCTTCTCTCAAACTGCTGTCATAGACTGCTCGCTGATTCATTGGTGCCTGAGGGATGAGCCCCATAAAGCATCAACTGCATTGGGGAGAACACTCACACACCTCTAAAATGTCGTACTGTCCCAAGATGTTTCTTGCTCATGCGTGCAAGCCAACAGAAAAAGGATCTGAATTAAATAACCAGCTACATCAACAGTCTTTACAGAATGTGAACAGTCATAAGATGTGTTTTTTAAACTAGGGACACTCCAAGGCCTAAGGGGGTTGACAGTGTCCCTTTAAATCAATAATGCCTGCTGAATAAACTCAACAAATTAATCAAAGGTATTTCACTTTTTTCTCATGTACTGTATGGCACCCACTTAGTTCATTTTTGAACAGGTCCTGCAGTGATATGCAGTTTTGTATATCGCTACTGGGCTTGTGCAGGGCAGTCAGTGTCTGAACAGGGAGGAGAGCGATGGGTAAGTGCTGCCCACTGGGGGGGTCATGAGGGATGGTCAGAGGCTAATGGAAGGGGCCACTGGGTCACCAGGGATACAGTCTGCATCACAATGGTGATTGGATGAGGAAGGGGAGGTACCACTAGACTGCATTCTTCATTCAAGTGGGGGAGGTGAGGCAGAAGGGACACTAACACCAGGGATGCTTTCTTCATGCAAATGGGGATCAGGGTGGGGAGGAAGAACCACTAGCACCAGAAATGCTTTGTTCATTCCAGTAGGGATTGGGTAGGAGAGGGAACTACTAGCACCCAGAATGATTTCTTCATTCAAGTAGGGATCGGTGCAGGAGGGAGTCGAACCACTAGCACCAGGAAACTTTTTTCATTCGGGTGGGGATTAGGGCAGAAGGTGGGACCACTAGCACCAGAGATGATTTCTTCATTCAAGTGGGGATTGGGTGGAATGGGGACCACTAGCACCAGTGATGCTTCCTTCATTCAAACAAAGATCAGGCAAGGAAGGGGACACATGCTGTGTGTATTTTATAGGCACCAGTGCTGCCGGGGGGTTCGCACACACCACTGTGCATGCTGATAATTTGGAAGCATTAAACAGCACTGCCCAAGTAGCCTTTTATCACTTCCAAAACCCTTTCAGCATACCACATTGTACCATGTATGCAAGAGGTTCACTTCATTTGCATGGGCACAGTGGTGTATTTAAAATAAAAAATGTATTGAAAAATACCTGAGGGAGAGACAGTACCAGAAAAGCCATTGGGGGATTCAAGCAGGGCACAGACTCTTGACGCTACACACAGCATTTCAGCCCTCTACAATAGCTGTCAATGAATGGATAATCCAACTAAAACTCTGTGCAGCTCTGTCAACCAGAGTCCAGGCATACCAACCCCCTCTCCTTCATATGCAGCTAATGCTACTTTTCACACCTCCCCAAAATGAATTAATAAGCCCCAAAGAAAAGCCAGTCCCCCCTCCAGAGCATGGAGCAATGTCCAGCATTTCACTTCAAAACACAAGCCACTCTGAGAACCAGGAGCAGAAGTAGGCACAGCTGGCATTCATCTGGTGCCTCTCTGACCCACTTTCCGAAACTGGTTGCCCCTGAGAAGTTCAATGTGGATCTGATGGAATAACCCACTTTGTTTCAGCTTTCTGTGTATCAGCCAGCTACAGGCCCAACTGCATTTCTTCGTCCCCCCTTTTCATATTTTTCCCCATGCTCCTGCTTTCCTGATTCTGCAAGGGAACCTCCTGTTACTATTATCGGTGTCGGTGGCTGAGCCCAACTAAGCAACATGTCTGCCATAGTACAGCACCATTATATTACTTTTTTTAAAACCTCCTTTAAGTTGTCCTTGAATTAGGTTTGTCATGTGTGCTGGTCTTATGGGAAAGTGTGCCACCTGCCCTGGTCTCTGACTTGATTTGTTTTTCCCCTTGTCTAAATTTTGTACACACTGGCAGTAGCATTCTAAATAGTATCCTTATAAGCAATGTTAAAATGGGTCAGAACACAGTTCTTCTGGTCGGCTGCGTAAGAAGTACATGCAGTGTGTAACTTCTTCAAGGCAAATGTCAGGAGCAAAAAGCACCTCGATTTGGAGTCCTAGGGAGCGTGGGTCGGTCAGCTCGAACTACTCCATATACCTGAATTGTTATGCAGTATATCCAGTTGCTTTATGACCTACTGTTCTTCCAAACCTGATGATAATACATAGAATAATGCTCAGGCATCTGTGTGTTATGATTTTTTTTTTACACACTCTAGGTGTGTGATGACCCATAAACCCCGAGAGTGAAGCACAAGCATGAGAGGTTTATGAGGTCATCAAACACCAAGGATGTGTAAAAAACTCATAAACATACAGATGTTCCGAGTGTTATTTTTCATAACTGGCACCAGATTTAGAAATAAAATGCAGTCATTTTCAGTGGCTAAAAAATGGTTTTATTTGAACATCCACAGAACTGTGTTAAAACAAATGTGGACATCTTATTTTAAACTAATGTGATCTGTAAGACAAAGAACCTCAGTGTACAAGCACTTAGGCAGTGGTTACCCCACAAAGGGCATTGGCCGGTAAGCCAAGTTTCAAAGAAATACAAAATCACACATACCCCCATAATGCAAATCACCACAGAATATTATGCTGGTTCAACTTTAAGCAGAAATGCATGGTGCTGAAAGGCCTCTCACACAGTTTGCAAAGGATGCCAACAAAAAAAGACACAGACATGTATTTCATCCTACCAGGATTCAGTGTGCTTCATCTGTATGACATCCCAGTGGAATGAGCCAGCTACCCTAAGATGGTCTATCTGGGTTGTGTCATGGTGGACCCAATAATAACAAAAAACAAGCTAAAAGACAAAGAACCTCAGTGCACAAGCACTGAGGCAGTGGTTACCCCAAAGGGCATTGGCCAGGAAGCCAAGTTTCAAAGAAATACAAAATCACACATACCTCCCATAATGCAAAGCATCATGGGCTATATATGCAAATCACCATAGACTATTGTGCTGTTTCAACTTTAAGCAGAACTGCATTGCCAAAAAGGCCTCTCACACAGTTTGCAAAGGGTGACAACAGAAAGATGCAGACATTTGTTTCGTCCTACCAGGATTCTTCAATGTGCCTCATCTGCATAACACCCCAGTGGAATGAACCAGCTACCCTAAGATGGTCTATCTGGGTTATGTTGTGGTGAACCCAATAAAAACATAAAACAAGCTAAAAGACAAAGAACCTCAGTGCACAAGTACTGAGGCAATGGTTACTCCAAAGGGCATTGGCCGGGAAGCCAAGTTTCAAAGAAATACAAAATCACACATAACCCCATAATGCAAAGCATCGTGGGCTGAGCCGGGCCGGTGGCGCTGAGGATTGAGGCACTGGACGCCACACCTCATACTACGCTGGCAACCTGGGTTCAGGAATGGACTCAGGTTGATGAGGGTCGGTGGGGTGAAGGAGGATTAAGCGTTCCTACAGATGCTCTCCTCCCTCTGGGGTGGGATACTAGGGGTACTTCTAGCACCTGACGACCCTGTAGCTGGTGGAAGCATGGGCTTTCGGGGCACCAGCGGCTCTGCTCTGCGGAGTCGGGGAGGGGGGATGCTGTTAAGCGCATGGCAGTCGGCGTGCGTCAGCCTGGACATATGTCCTTTGTGCAGGCATCCCAGGGGAATGGGAGAAAAATGGGGAAAAAATGTAAAAACCCTGGCCCTACGTGCACAAATGAAACAGGGGATGGGATGCCTTGGGGGATTGCCCTGGCGGAAGGAGTAGGAGGAGGTATGAGGCCTCCTCTGAAGCCGTGGGAGCCAGGCAAAATAACAAAATAACAAAGCATCATGGGCTGTATATGCAAATCACCACAGAATATTATGCTGGTTCAACTTTAAGCAGAAATGCATGGTGCCAAAAGGCCTCTCTGTGTAATTTTCACCCCAATAGAGATAAATCCCAGTTAAAGAAAATAGTATGTCTTACTTCAATATGAGCTTGAGAATGGATCAAATTGAGCTTGTAACAGTCATTTCAAAAACAATGTCAAGAACAGGATTTCTTTTTGTGAAACTTGGGCTCTGAGGTTAGTAGTGGATCTTGTGCTAAAGAGATTTAGATAAGTGTTTTGACAAGATTAACAACACTGAGACTTTTTACTTTCCCAGTGAACACCTCATTTTTGACAGCGCAGAGTGTAGCTTGCACTGTCAGTTCAGCTTGACAGAGGTTTCTAAAGGATTCAAGTGAGCACCTGTAAATGAATGCAGTGATAACTGGGAGTGACATCGCACCCAGTTATTATGGCATTTGACATCAACCAAAATTCGGTTAACAGTGATCACCAGTTATTATAGTGCAATATTTACATCCTCAGTACTGCCTTCACATCGAAGCTGATGAAGAGGCCACATCTAGGTGCTTCTTGAATTATTTCTCCCTACAAATTATTTCGCTTTGTGTGTGTGTGTTACCTGACTTATTACCTTCCCCAAGTCTGGCTTCCATTTCAGTATGCCTTGCCTATTAGGCGTGCATTTATTGTCAATTTTGTGTAATTCTGTGCAACTGATCTGACATAAATCTCCTTTGTTTCAGACATCCCATTATATATCTCTGCCATCACTCTGAACTTCATGACCAATGAAACTTTCTAGCATAGCTTTGAATAAAATACTTACTGAGGTTCTGGCTGTTTGGTGTACTGAAGAGAAGGTCTCGCTTTGTAACACCTGAGTGCTTTTTAGCTGGCACATGGGGCTATTACCTCCATGTAATACCAGCAATACAACCCATTGGATTATTGCTTTATAGCTTCATTTATCTTAAGTAATGCAACACTATATCTTTTTAGCAATCTTTTGGATTGTTAGACCACTAGTAGAAATTCAGAATCTCGTAGTACTTAAAATTTATTTATTTATTTATTGCACAATCGGATTTACAACCTTTGAACCAGGGGCTCATTTACAAAGGTACCTCGTCACAGAGAGGGTATACAGAGCCACATACTTACAGAATACAATCATACAGAATAACATAGTTTACATAGTTGCTAGAACACAATGAATAATTAGAAACATTTCAGAGTGACAGATTTAGTACCAGTAGGTACCAATACTGGGAAGGGAGGCCATGAGGGAGTTGGGGGGGTGAGGTGGAGAGTTCGACCTAGAGAGCTACGTCAAGAGTGTCTTGAGAGTAGCTGAGCATCTGTTAGAGACAGGCACAACAGCGGGTGTTGAACAGTAGGTTCCAAAGGGCTGTTTTGAAGGGGGCAATTTTGGGAGTGCTGGAGATGGCTGTGGGGAGTGAGTGGAACCAGGACAGGGCTCTGTAGCTGAATGACTTCTGTGCCCAGGTGGTCCTAGTTCTGGGTACTAATAGGGTGACCTTGTCAGCGGTTCGGGTAGAGACTGTGGAGGGTGTAAGTTGGATGGAGGAAGAAACCCTGGGAGGGAGAGCCCGAGCAAAATTTTCTTAGTTAGAAGGCAAGTTTGGTAGCGGAAACGTTCATCGAGGTTAAGGAGTTTGGCCGTGTCATAAAGCTGACAAGTGTGGGTGAGCCTGGGGGCATTGGTCTGCAAGCCTTGCTTAGGGTGAGTCAAATCTTGTTGAGGGCCATGGAGTCAGCAGCACCATAGACCAGAAGGCTGTAATCCACAAGGGACATTACTGAGGACGTAATATCAAGTCTGAGAGCATCAGGTAGGAGGCAGTCCTTGTGATGGTAGAGGATGCCAAGTCGGGAGTTAGCAGCGGATGCAAGGGCTGTAATGTGGACCTGAAAGGTGAGGGCCAAGTCAAAGGTGATCCCAAGGTATTTGTAAGAGTAAACTTGTTCAAGTGGTTGTAGAGTGCTGGGGAGGATTCGGAGGGGATTGTTGCTAGCTGTGTTCTGGTGGTGGGCAAAGAGCATTGACTTGTTGTTTTTTTTAGGTTAATGACTAGTCTGCTCCTTAAACCAGTTCTCTGCATCATTGAAGGAGTGTTGGAGGGAATCTTGGAGGGAGGTGGGATTCCTGTGAGTGGCATAAATAACGGCATCATTGGCATACTGGAGAATATTGCCAGAGCAGGCACTGGGCAGGGTATTTAGGTAGAGACTAAAGAGTAAGGGGCCTATGATAGAGCCCTGTGGAACCCCTGAGTGGATGGGATGGGTTTCCGAGAGTGTCCCATTGTTTTTGACACGCTGGGAGCGGGCTGATAGATAACTCGAGCACCAGGCGAAGGGGCCAGCAGACAAACCTGTATGGAAGAGGGCATTTAGTAGGAGGGGGTGGGAGACAGTGTCAAAGGCCTTAGAGAGGTCAACGAACACTGCTCCAGCTAGGGAGCCGGAGTCCAGTGAGGAGTGCAGGAGTAGGAGAACTCCATTAATGCTGTACTTGTGCTGTGACCAACACTGAAGTCATGCTGTTCCAGGCATAGAATGTTGTATTTTGCCAGATATTCGGTGGGTTGAGTGGCCACCACTTCTTCTAAGGCTTTGGAGAAGGGGGAAGGATGGAGACTGGACGATAGTTGCTGGGGGTGGACCTGTCATCCCCTTTGTGAATTGGTGTGACTATAGCTGTTTTCTGCGCTGTGGGGAATTGCCCCAGACAGAGGAACCAGTTTAGTAGGCCAGTGAGTGGGACCAGGACATCATCCAGGACTAGTCGGAGATCTAAAATGATCTTGGTCTAAATATATATATATACTAATATATGAGGAACCATACACAACAAGGCTACCTCATTTTATATAGTGTATGGGAAAGTGCAACACACTACACCATCATCAAACAAACAAACAAGAAAAACAGTCAGTTACTTACTTTTTAGAGTACATCTGTACAGCAGTATGGTGATGATCTCTCTAGCCCCCTGCCCCTGTTGCTACCTCTACCATGTCCTCTCGCTCCCACTTCACATATTTTGTGCTTTTTGTAATTTTATTCGCAGGCAGTCCTTCCTTCTGTCGGTTAGTGAAAAAAAGCCATTCTGCTGTAGTAGTTATGTCACTACTACAGCAGAACAACATTTTGAAGTATATGGATTTCTATACACAACAACATCAGCTCATACTCTGTATAGTTCCAGTACATAATAACATTGTTCTAAGTTTATTGAGTTTGTTGAGTATTAAACATATCTTGCTCGTCTAATTTTGTTAGGTTTTATTCCTGGCCATTTGTTAACTGTAAATATTGTTGTTACTCATTTATTAGAGTTGTCATTCAACAACTGTGAGCTTTAATTTTGTTAGGGATATAGTCATTTCAATACATATTTGGTAGACTATTACCTTGTACCACCTCACATACTAAGTGCTACAAGAGACACATTTCTTTTTAAAGGGACACTATCGACCTGTTTTTCATCATATTATTTCTAATCAGAAACCTGTATTTTATGATTGCTTACCCTCTCTAAAATTCATTGATGTTGCTGTTTGTTTTGTCTGTCTCCTTGTTTAGCAGAACTGAAATGCATGCTGATATACAGCATATTTATAGGCAACCTTGTTTTGTTCACAATCCTGAATCTGTTCTTACTGCATACTGTACTTCCTGAGCATTAGAAACACACCCAGACAGTGCAGTCACTCATGAAGCAGTAGCCTCCTAAACTCCCACTGCATCATGATAGGCTAGACTGTGTTATGGGTGTTTCCAAGTCCAGGAAAGATGCAGTTTGGAGCTGATCAAGGAATGTAAACAAATCTGTGCTTGTGTGGTAACACCAGTATGGTGGGCAGTCTGTTTTTTACTTAAAAAAAAGTCAGAATCAAACCACCAGCTACATCAGCAATCTTTACAGAATGTTAGCAATCATAAAATGTGTTTTTTTTTTAAACTAGGGACACTTTGAGACCTAAAAGAATTGACAGTGTCTCTTTAACATTTCCAATATACTAAACCCTGCATTTTGCTTTCATTGTTACCATGAATCTGTGCAGAATAGTATCATGGAATGTTGAAGGACTAGAGTCCTCTGTCAAATGAAATAAAATTCTTATTCATCTGAATAAGGCCGATATTGCACTTATCCAAGAAACCCATCTCACTCCATCAGAGGCAGAAAAGCTATGCAGTGATTGGGTAGCGCAAGTAGAGTTTAGCAGCTTTAGCAGCAAGAAAAGGGGAACAGCTATACTGATTAAAAAGGGATCCAGTTTTGTGAGGGATGGTCACATCTCTGACCAAGAGGGTAGATTTCAAATCCTGTCTGGTCCAACTAAATGGTCAGAAAACTGCACTGTGTGATATCTATGCCCCCAATGGTAAACAGGAACTATTATTAGATCATCTTGCGTGGAACTAGTTAAGTTTTTTGACTATGACATAATTTTGGGAGCAGACTTTAATGAGGTTTTAGACCCTTTTCTGGACAGGAGCTGTGCTACACTCTTGCTGAACAGTACCATGTCCAGACTCTCTCTTGATAAACTTTTAGATAATTTAGGTTTAACCCTTAGACTGCTGATTGAATTAGAACGTATAGGAATTCTGGACTGGTATAGCAGTTCGTGGCACATCAAGGGTTAAATTACTCTTGAAGACTGGTCAGCCCTCTAGGGAGAGATTATACTTTTTTCTCTAGCAGGCATTCTTCTTTTAGCAAAATAAACTACCTGTCTCTATCCCAAATAATTTGGTACTCTCAACCAGGATTGGCACTACAGTCTCATCCAACTACAGCTTAATAAGTGTAGATCTTGTGCTTGAAGGGAATGACCCTAAATTTAGCAGATGGAGGTTCATCTCATCTCTTCAAAAAGATAAGGGCTTCATGGACTGGGTCAAGAAGGAAACAAGATTTTTTTCTAATGAATCATAATAGTGAAGTCTCACAGACATGTTTGATAGACTTACAAGGCATACATTAGAGGCAGAATCATCAGTTTTCCCACTGCCTGGAGGAAAGAATGACTTAAAGACCTCTCTTCCAAGAAAGATGGAATTGTCTGGCATAATTCCTCAATTAAAAAGCTCTACCCACCTCGATAAAGCGTGTCTCTATAAAGTCACACTCCTCAAATTTGAAATCAACAGAATTTTGTCAGCTGCAGCTGAGTATGCACTTTTCTGAAGTGGGCAAACAATACTGGGAAGCTAGGGAGATGTTTGGCAGACTTCTCACTTAAGACTTAAAAAAATGCAGACCCAAAGCACTGTCCCTGGTATTCAAACTGGTGAAACTCTATTAAACAACACGGACATCAGTAAAACGTTTAGAGAATTCTATTACTCCATCTACTCAAGTAAATATATCACAACAGAACCCCAAGTTAGTGATTTTCTATCCTCTCTTAATCACCCCACACTGTGTGACCTAGACAAGAATCTCTTAAACAGGCATGGAAGTCACCAGGGCCAGATGGTATCCCGGGTGAATTTTACAAGTCCCTTAACTCTGACCTGAATAAATATCTCTATATAGTCATTTCTGAATCTTGGTTCTCCCAAACCCTTCCTCCAACAATGTCAAAAGCTTATATCAAGCTAATTCACAAGAATAACTCACAGAATATTAGAATAATTCACACAAAAAATTACCACCAGTACCTTAGCCTGGTTCAGTGTCAGTTGGTTTCCATGTGTAACCCCCATCCCCTGGGATGGAGCTGAAAATAGGCAGAATTGCCTAGTCCTCCTTTCATGGTCAACAAAAAAAAAAAAGAACAAAACTCCTCTTGAATCCACCGGTTACAGACCAGTTTTCTTTGATGAATAGCAATTATTAAACACTGGCCAAAATTCTAACCAGGTGAATTAAGTTTGTAGTAAACAGTCATAGGGATGGTCAGGTAAAGTGCAGACAGTGTGAGATGCCTGAGCAATGTCCTATAGTACTGAAACAGGAAAAGGATCCATATATAACATTGTCACTGGACATGTACAAGATATTTGACTCCTAAGAGTGACAGTTTATGGTTAAATCCTTGGAA
Source organism: Neoceratodus forsteri (assembly GCA_016271365.2). Taxonomy (NCBI): domain Eukaryota; kingdom Metazoa; phylum Chordata; order Ceratodontiformes; family Ceratodontidae; genus Neoceratodus; species Neoceratodus forsteri. The sequence continues at coordinate 118,565,122 of JADMNL010000026.1, forward strand.
ACCTTCAGTTGTTGGGAGACCTTTTTGCACCTGGGTTTCATTATTGTACAAGATTCCATCAGCACAAATAATAACCAATAGGGATATCTTCTCTTCTTTCAACTTATTGAGAGATACAAGATAGGCCCATATCCCCATACTTATTCATACTAGCCATTGAGCCTCTAATCAGAGCGCTAAACTTAGCACAGGGTATCCAAGGAGTAAAAACTGGGAAGCAAGAACATAAGGTGTTTGCTTTGGTTGATGACCTGCTCCTAACCTTTACCAGGCATGTTGAATCCTGCATTGCCTCAAAAAATGGATGTCTAAATTTGAACTTATCTCAGGGCCTACTATAAACTGGGACAAAACTCAGGTCCTACACAGGCACCTTACTAAATTTGTTAAATCCAGTCTGCAGAAACATATAAACAAGGACCTGCCAAAAGAAAATACAACCTATCTTGATCTCACAATAACAGATAAACTGGGCAAGATTTTAGAAATCAATAATGGCCCCCTCTTTAAAGAAATTGAAATCAACCTAAATAGGTGGGCTAGACTTAGTATCTTCCTTTGGGAGAAAATTAATGTAATCAAATTTATTATCACACCAAAATCTTTTTACTTGTTTTAGAATATACCAAACACCTTGGATAGATGCCGCTTTAACACATTAGATAGGCTCATTTGAGCGTTCCTCTTGGGTAATAAACCACCAAGGTTAAACATTAGGAAATTTAGAGCATTTTATGACCTTGGGGGATTCTTTCTTCCTGATGGGAAAATATCAATTTTCCTTTATATCTAAACATTCCAGTGTGTACCTTCTAAATGGAAAGATCAGTCACAACTGTTCACTTCTATGAGTCCCCCTTGAATTATACTTCTTGAAGTCTCTGACCCTGTCAGACTTAATTTTCATTCAGCCCCCAGCCAATGTTAAGGATAATCCATGCCTAGTAGGGGCCATTAGGGTACTTAAGAGAATCAACCTAATCTTAACAATATTCCACTAGACATTATGCCAATTTGGGGCAACCCCCTGATAGTATTTGACAGTGCTCCCCTACAGAACTATAAATGGTACCTGGTGACTAGTGATTGGGTAAATGATTTACTAAGTGATGGCTCCAGGACCTTAATGTCTTTTGATAAGCTTAGACTAAAGTATGGTGCCCAAAGATGCCAATTTTGCAATTATGTGCATATGGGACTCTTTGAATAAGAGTATTGTTGACACAGTTACTATAACTGTTTATGGATCAGAGACTCTGGATAAGCATATTGTTGATACAATTACTATAACTGTTTGCATATTAGGGACTCTGAATAAGAGTATTGTTGACACAGTTACTGTAACTATTTGCGGACCAGGGACTCTTTGAATAAGAGTATTGTTGACACAATTACTATAACTGTTTGCAGATCAGGGACTCTGAATAAGCATATTGTTGACACAATTACTATAACTAGTTTACATATCAAGGACTCTTTGACTGAGAGTATTGTTGACACAGTTACTATAACTATTTATGGATCAGGGACTCTTGAATAAGAGTATTGTTGACACAGTTACTGAAACTATTTGCATATCAGGGACTCTTTGAATAAGAGTATTGTTGACACAGTTACTATAACTATTTGCGGACCAGGGACTCTTTGAATAAGAGTATTGTTGACACAATTACTATAACTGTTTGCGGATCAGGGACTCTGAATAAGCATATTGTTGACACAATTACTATAACTATTTGTGGATCAAGGACTCTTTGAATGAGAGTATTGTTGACACAATTACTATAACTATTTACAGATCAGGGACTCTTGAATAAGAGTATTGTTGACACAGTTTCTAAAACTATTTGCATATCAGGGACTATTTGAGTACGAGTATTGTTGACACAGTTACTACTGTATAACTGTTTGTGGATCAGGGACTCTTTAAATAAGAGTATTGTTGACATATTACTATAACTATTTGCGGATCAGGGACTATGAATAAGAGTATTGTTGACAGTTACTATAACTATTTGCGGATCAGGGACTATGAATAAGAGTATTGTTGACACAGTTACTATAACTATTTGCATATCGGACTCTTTGAATAAGAGTATTGTTGACACAGTTACTACTGTATAACTGTTTATGGATCAGGGACTCTTTAAATAAGAATATTGTTGACACATTACTATAACTATTTTCGGATCAGGGACTGTGAATAAGAGTATTGTTGACACAGTTACTATAACTATTTGCATATCAGGAACTATTTGAATAAGGGTATTGTTGACACAGTTACTATCACTATTTGCATATCAGGAACTATTTGAATAAGGGTATTGTTGACACAGTTACTATAACTGTTTGCGGATCAGGGACTCTGAATAAGCATATTGTTGACACAATTACAATAACTATTTGCAGATCAGGGACTCTTTGAATAAGAATATTGCTGATTGCTGCTGTTCTTTGCTTTGGGAGGAAGGCTGGCTGGGGCCACATTGGGGGTGGGCAAGACTGGGGCAGAATTTCCAGGGCCGCATTGGTGGCGGAGCAGGCTGGGACCACATCAGTGGTCAGGAGGAGAGTCGATGGAGAGGGAGAGAGAGAGAGAAAACTGTGTGGGGGGGCCCAATCAGTGCACAGGGTGTGATTTTTGAACTACGCGACTGGGCTATATAAGTCAGGTAGCCCAGTCAAAACATGGATTGCTGCTGTTCTTTGCTGTGGGAGGAAGGCTGACTGGGGCTGCATCGGCGGTGGGCAAGACCGGCACAGAATTTCCAGCGCCGCATCAGTGGCGGGACAGGTCAGGACCACATTGGTGGTCGGGAGGAGAGCCAACGGAGAGGGAGAGAGAAAACTGTGTGGAGGGCCCAATCAGCGCACAGGGTGCAATTTTTGAACTACGCGACTGGGCTATATAAGTCAGGGTGCCCAATCGCAAAATGGATTGCTGCTGTTGTTTGCTCCCACACCACCAACCCCGGTCCCAACCTCTACTAAATGGTCGGTGGGGGTGGAGCCTTGGGACAAGTCAAGACTGGGTGAGTTGAAAGCTAGAAGTACTAGGAAGCTGGATTGTTGCTGATTGGAGGAAATAAGGGTCATGTACACTATGATGCTTAGGTATTTTTGACTACTACCAGGACGGGGCAAAATACAGCAGACTGTATTATTGATTGTGCATGCTAACTACAGAGGAGGATACAGGCAAACTGTGTGAGCTGAATATTGCTGGGGCTCTAGAGCTGGCTATTGTTGGGATGTGGGGCAAATTTGACCCAAAATGAGGGTAGACTTGGGGGTGGCCAGCGCGGGCATCTTCGGTAGGGTGATTGGGTGTACAGGGTGCGGGGCGGCCATAATATTAAATTGGGCATTGAGGTTCGGAGGGTACCCAGTGTGTTTACAGTTGGCAGCTCTTAGGGAGGAGGTCGGGGGGATCAGAAGACAGCTGGAAGGCAGGGGGAGGGAGGGTGGGTGAGGGAAGGTGGGGAAAGAACCTCGGGAGAGTAGACGAGGCTGAATTGGCATACCCCAGGGAACAGGCAAACAAAGACCATATGGATACTTTGGGGGGTGGGGAACGAAACAAGCAACGTTTGGAAATCACTTTGTACGGTGGTGACTGACCAGAGGGAGCCAAAGAGAAAGGGGGGACAGGAGAGGGCAAAGCTGGGGCATGCATCACACTTACTAATCGGTTCACCCTGCTATATCTGAGAGATGAGGTGGAGGAGGCTGGTGGGAAGGGGGAGCAGGCGGATGGGGGTTTGGTCCAGTAGCTGGGGGATGGGGACAGGAGAGAACCAGATCCACAGAAGGGAGGAGGGGAGGGGCATGAGCCTAGGTTAGAGGATGGTAAAGGGGATGGAGGAGTGCAGAGTGAAGCCAGGGTGGGAGGGGAAGGGACGAGGCTCAGACAGGCACCTAGGTTGGGGAAGTCAGCTAAAGATAGGGGTGAGGTAGGGAGTACTTCAGATAGGCCGGTCTTGATGCAGGAAAAGATTGGATGAGGTGAAGGGAGGGGAGTAATACTGCAGATGGGGTGGAGGATGCAGGCCCTGGTGGGGGGGCAAGGAGGGAAGCAATACAAGGGTGCCTGGATGGGGGATCTGAGGATACTGGCCAAGAAAGGGAGTCCAGGGGAAAGTGGAGGGCAACCTGTACCACCCAGGAGGTTGGGGGGGGCAAGGAGCAAGCTGGGAACTGAAGGCAGAAGAAAGAGCATGGTAGGACACACACAGGCTTGTGATCCCCAGACCGAGGGGGACGGGAGGAGTAAGTTGGGGGTTGATGACAGAAGGAAGAGCCTGGAAAGAATCAAATGGGCCAGTAAAGTGGGGGTTAAGGTGATTCTGCTGGGTGACTCCATGACTAGGGGTATCCAGTGGGAGGGGCCGGGGGAGGGAAAAAGCAGCCCAGTCAAGGCTAAATGTATCCCAAGCCTATCCGTACACAAGGCCAAATTCCAGCTATACTCAATAGCATTGGAATGCAGGGGATCCCCAGACTTTTTAGTACATCTGGGAACAAATGACTGGGAATGGAACAGTGAACTAGAAATCCAGGCGAGATTCCAGGAACTGGCCAGGGTTTGCCACTCTATAGGAAGCTCAATCTCCTCCGAGATTCTGCCAGTACCTAGGGCGTACGGGGAAACCAAGCATAAACTTAGAGTGGTGAACCAGTGGCTCAGGGACTGGTGCAGGGCAGAAGGGTATGGGCTGGTGGGGGACTGGGGGGATACATGGGAGGACAAGGGGTTATATGCTGGGGATAGGATACATCTCAACATGGAGGGAAGGGAGATCTTGAAACTAAAACTTGCAGGATTCATAGTCGGGAGGTGGGGTTTAAACTTGTAAGGGGGGAGGGTTAAGTAAAAGAATAGCTCCAGGAAGGATGCTTGAGGGTGCAGGTCTAGGGCAAGAAACGAGGGAAAGTGACTGCATTGCAAATCCATCGAGCACTGTGCAGGAAAGAGCGACTAGGGGGTGGACAGGGCCGAGATGACTGGAGAAGGGGGAGGGGGAGGGATGGAGGACAGTCCTGATAAATGCCAGGAGCATGGGTAATAAAATGCCCATGCTCCAGGCAATGCTGGTTGAGGGATCAGAGGATGTGGCAGCAATCACTGAGACATGGGCCACCCAGAAAAATGATTGGGACCTAAACTTGGAGGGTTACAAAATATTCAGGAAAGACAGAGGAGAAGGAAGAGGAGGGGTGTACCGCTGATAGTCAAAAATGACATAATGATTAGTGGAGTGGAGGAGGCTGGAGAAGGGGGTGGAGGTGATTTGGGTAACCCTACAAGCGAGGGGGAGGTAAAAGATTGAAATTGGGAGTGGTGTACAGACCCCCTGCGATGGAAGAGGCCCTGGAGGACAAACTAGTTGAGGACATCAAGGATCATTGTGACCTTGGAAAGGGTAGGGTGGTGGTCATGGGTGACCTTAATATGCCGGAGGCTGACTGGGACACTATGACATCCTCTGAGGCCAGGGAACAGAGACTGATGGATGTGTTTCAGGATGCCTTCCTGGTCCAGCAGGTGGGGGAACCTCCTAGGGAACGGCGGATACTGGACATTGTCCTAGCAGACAGTGACCAGATAAAGGGCCTGGAGGTGTGCAGCCCACCACTGGCAGGTGGCGACCATGCCATGGTCTGGTTTCTGCTGTATCTGGAGGATAACCACACTAATACAGCAGTAGTAGACTTCGGGGGGGGGGCAGACTTCGTGAGCATTGGTAGGATTTTGCGGGGGAGCTTGGACAAGATTAGGCCGGACATGGATGCTGGTACCTTGTGGGAGACCATTAAGCAGGAGGCTACTAGGTCCTGTACAAAAGGAAGATGTAAGCATGGTAGAGCCAACAAGCTGTGTTGGTGGACTAGGGAGGTGCAGGAGGTGGTGAGGGATAAAAAGGCTGCCTATGCACGTTTTAAGCGCTCTAGGGGAGATAGGGAGAGGGGTGAGTATGAGTTGATGGCGAGGAGGATCACCAGAGTGGTGAGGGGAGCCAAGGCGAGGATGGAGCAAAACCTGGCTAGGGATATCTTGGGGGGGGGGGGATTCTATAGATACATAGGGGAGAAGAGAAAAGGGAGGGCACAGCTCAGCAGGATTAAGACTGGGGAGGGATGGGCTCAGGGGACAGGGGAACAGGCAGAGGTCCTAAATGAGTACTTTGTCTCGATATTTACAGAGGGAGGCAGAGGATCTCTCCAGCCCAATGGGAGGGAAGGGGAGCTAGAAAAGTCGAGAGGTCAGATGGAGTCTGGAAGACCGAAAGAGGCTAGGGTTCAGGCCGGGCCAAAACCAGAAGGGGATGGGAGGTTGAATGAGGGGATGGGCTGGGAGGGAAAAATCTCAGTGGATAGGGTGAGGGAGGCCCTTCAGGTGCTAAAAACTGATAAGGCGCCGGGGCCAGATGGGCTGCATCCAAGGGTGATGAAGGAGCTGGTGGATGAGCTAGCAGGCCCACTGGCTGTACTCTTTAAGGCCTCTCTCTGGACAGGATTGGTGCCTCAAGATTGGAGGGTGGAGCATGTGGTGCCCATCAACAAAGGGGGATCTAAAGAGGAGATGGGGAATTGTAGGCCTGTATGCCTAACATCTGTGGTAGGCAAGGTAATGGGCATTATCAAGGAGAGGCTCGGGAGGCAGCTGGAAAGTTTGGGGCAACTGGATGACAAACAGTATGGTTTCATCCCAGGGAGATCGTGTCAGACCAACCTCAGATTTTTATGACTGGGTAACAGCGACTCTGGACCGACATAGGCCGGGGGACATCCTATACCTGGATTTCAGTAAGATGTTTGATTCGGTACCTCACAGTGGGCTGCTAACAAAGCTGGGGTGGATGGGGGTGGGAGGGCAGTTGCTCAGATGGGTAGAAAATTGGCTAACAGGGCGAATACAGAGGGTAGTGGTGGGTGGGATAGTTTCCTCCCCAGGAAGGTCAATAATGGGGTCCCCCAAGGTTCAGTATTGGGGCCACTCCTGTTCAGTGCCTCTGTCTCGGATATGGGGAAGGGGGTTAGGGGTAGGATGAGTCTCTTTGCAGATGACTCAAAACTGGGAGCACTGGTGGATGGCAACAAAGCGAGAGAGACAGTCCAGAAGGACCTGGCTACCCTGGAGGGGTGGTCAAGGAGGTGGGGATTGAGTTTTAATCTAGGGAAGTGTGGGGTGCTGCATCTGGGGGTCAGAAACCCTGGGCCGTGTATACATCCTTGGGGGGGTCTCACTGCAAGCCATATCGAGCGAGAGGAATCTAGGAGTGGTGGTAGATGTCAAAATGAATAACACTGAAAATTGCAGAAGAACTGCAGCCAAAGCAAACAGGATACTGGGCTGCATAGCCAGGGGGATTACGTCCAGGAGGAGGGAGGTGATCCTCCCTTTGTATAACGCCCTGGTTAGACTGCATCTCAAGTACTGTGTGCAGTTCTGGAGACCTCACCTCAAGAAGGACATAGTACTGCTGAAGAGGGTCCAGAGGAGAACAGCCAAGATGATTCAGGGCATGTCGGGGAGGCCCTATGAAGAAAGGCTGGATGTACTCGCTGGAGGAAAGGAAAGATGGGGTGACATGATGGGGGCCTTTAAATATGTAAAACGCATAAACAAGGGCAGAGCCAAAGAGATGCTGAGACTAAAGAAGAGGGGAACAACCAGGGGGCATGAGTGGAAGCTGGAGGGGGGAAATTACAGGGGGGGACGCAGGAGACATTACTTCACTGAGAGGGTGGTGGAGCCATGGAATGCACTGCCCTGGAGTCTGGTGGAGGAGGGCACAGTGGAGGGCTTCAAGAAGGGGTGGGACAGGTAGAAGGGAAACTGAAGCCGAAGATGACCCTCTCTGGGGCTGGGGGGCTTGGAAAAGTGAGCACCCATTAGGAGGCTGGCTACTGAGCAGACACGACAGACCATCAGGCCTATTCTGCTGGCTTTTAGTTTTTAGTATGTTATGTTAGTTACTATAACTATTTGTGGATCAGGGACTCTTTGAATAAGAGTATTGTTGACACAGTTACTAGCTCCCTCCCTGTCCATAAGGGTTGCAGTTGGCCAAAATAGGCATATAAAGAAAAGGAGCAAGCATGGTGTATAAGATACTTTATGATACTGACCCCAGTGTGACGGTGACCTCCCCTACTAGAGGGATGAGGGAATCAGACTTGAAAATTCAGATTTCCCATAATGATTGGACTTTGGCATGGAAAATGCATATCAAAGCAGTAGAGAATTGCAGGGTAAACTCGTTCAGTATAAAATCCTTTAACACTTCTACATGACGCCAAAATATTTACAAATTACAGGTTACCTCAGAGACAGTAACTGCTGAAGATGTAATGCACTCAATGCAAACCTTTCACATATGCTTTGGAGCTGCCCCAGCATTTGACATTTATGGGCTAAAGTTAAAGATATATGTGAAAGGGTCTTAAATATGCGTATCCTATTCATACCCTCTGTCATCTTCCTGGAGATTTTTTCCCACTCCCACAACACTCAGTAAATTACAAAAATATGAATACTGTCAGCAGCCCTATGTCTTCAGTGCTGCCTCTTAAAGGACTGGAAAACTTCTAATGTCTCTTCAGTACAAGAATGATACAACCAAATGAGCTGCGTTGTGAACAATGAAAGACTTAGTCATTCATCTATTCATAGAAATACAACCTTAGTTTGAAGAAGTTTGCACACCTTTTTAAAATGGGCTGAAGTTAATAGTCTGAAAGGCAATTAGTCTGCTGTCTACTGATTATTCTATGGTTAACAGATATGCAGGTTTGTCTTCTGTAAATCTACCTAAACTTTAAGTGCCTATTTCCTTTTTTTTTTCTTCTCAGTTTCAACATATACTAAACTGTAATGATATTCTCCTTATGGTGGAATTTTTACTATACAACATAGATAATGAAGCAATTTACTCTGACAATCGGTCCTTACTTGAATGATTTTGTTTAACATTTAGTTTGTACATCCATGGAACTGTGCCCCGGCTAAGAATTCTTCTATAAATTATTATTAATGGAAACAAAAACTCAGAAAGAAAAAGTTAGTGGGGTGCCAACCACAGCAGAGCTGTAATGCAGTGCTGTATATCATGTTGGAGTACATACCACTGCATACCAGCTGCTTGACATCCTCCCCCCACCTACCACCACCATTTCAAGTAGTTCCCAGAGGGTAGTTGAAACCATGCCCCATAAACCTTTCCTCTGTGCAGTAAATGTGGGATTTTTATATCACAATAATACAAGTAAATTACAACTAAGCTGCACATTATTTTAGATCCCTTATCAGATTAACACATTAGCAACCATATTAGCTCTGATCAGAATTTGTTTCATTACTTATCAGTTCCAGAACCCAGTGATATCAGTTGAGCTTAAGAGTTCAATGAAGTGGAACTGACATTATACAATGGGAAGAGAAAATCCTGTGTCTTGATTGGCTGCTACCTGTGCATTAGATCTGTCTGATGCACAGGTAAAAACAAGTGCAGACACTCTGGACTCAGCTATAAAAACACAAATAAATGCACATTTAGAATGTTTAGGAATGATAAGAATGTTAAGGGCCACCATTTTTTCCCCACCATAGCGAGACATTTTCCCCACATCATGCCATCCTATTTCTGCCACAAACTAAACCAAACACAATATTGACAGCAGCATCGAAGAATTTCCCAATTTCCTTTGTATGTGTTCTTCCACTTCTCTCCTTCATTCTCCTCAGCACACATCCCCCTCCTCGGGAGATGGCCAGTGCACTCGCTGAATTATACCAAGCCCTCCTACCACTAACTCCCTTCCTTTCGTCAGCAGTCATACCTGTAACAAACATAATTCTTTAAAGCCTTGCACACTCCAGCCATATCTCTTCTCTCACCTCCTGTGCTCTGCAGTTAACAGTTTCTCCTACATGCCGCCAGACGCTCTACTGCTCGGTTGCTCTTTCACGGCCATAACTGCCTGAAGTCTAATGGCAACGCTTATCCCTATGGCAACAACTCAAGATCGCTTCACATATTCATTCAAGGAACAGCTGGCAATGGCAGCCCAACACAACAAAAAAGTAACTAAATTTGAACATGGACTGAATAAATAATTTCCAGCAATCTTTTTTTTATATTTTAAAAAATAAAAGGAAACGGTTATGCTCACGCCAGCGCTAAAGTGCTCCCAAACAGCCCAGCAGTCATGAACTTTCCATGACAGCCAAGTGCTTCAGCTTTCTGTCAGAAACTGCCCGTATTTCTGCCATGAATTCCCCAGCCAGCAGTAATCTAAAAAAATCTCTTGCTTCTTGCTGTGTATTTTTTTTTTACTGCTTACCGATCCTGCGTTAGTCATCTTGCGGTCGTGCATTTCGTCTTAGCTGTCCACTATCCGCTCAATACCTGCTCACACACACAGCGTTGGCTCTCAAAGGAAGTTAATTATTTTAGCCTGTTTTCTGCTGTTAAGTGTTTACCCTGCCCCATCGCCAAGCGATCCATTGCTTGTCTTCTCTGTGACCAGGCAGGACACAAAGAAACTATCTTTTTCATATGGAAGTCAGTCTGTGTATTGGGGGGGCAACCACTATAAAAAAAAACTACAGCTACAGAGGCACTAGAAGGACAAAAATCCTGAAGTAAAAAAGAAATGCATTTTGGTCATACAGGCAGAGGAACTATTTTAGGTCAAAATACATCGAATAATTAACTTTTTTAGTATTTAAGCCATGCAATTTTATTTGTTACTTGCATTTAAAATACAGAGTCCCATTTTATTATTAAGCAATAAGACACTCTGGGGGTGTGCATTAGACATTTCTAATGCACAGCCGAAACTCTTCGACCCTGCAGCCTGCGTGCCTTAATTACGCCTCTGACCATGCATTAGAAATGTCTAATGCACACCCCCAGAGTGTCTTATTGCTTACTAATGACATAAGCTGAGATGATGTTACTGTGTTATGCACCATTGTAGTCTTCGGCTCAATTGATGCAGTTTAAACATCTTTAGTATTCATCTTATTCTTGTTGTTTATTATTAAAGATACTGTATGAAAACTGCACCCTTGCACTTTCGAGTTCATTTGCTCCTGAACTCCAATCCCTACTTCAAGTCAAAATCCTTTTTTGTGACACAACACAACCTGCTGCCATGAAAGCAACTGTGATGTCATAAGACAAGGATCATGACTTCAGGAGGCAAATAGGCTAGCATATGGAATCTAAGGGATGCAAGTCTTGTTTATAGTCAAATATTCTAAGTGAGAAAGAACAAGGAATGGAGAGATAAAGAACATACTGAATATGAAATATAAATCAAGTTTTGTTTTATTTATTTAGTTTTTGTTAACCAGGTAAGCATGCTAGACAGTCACGTGCCTATTTTCAGGTGTGACCCAGAATTACAAAGGTACAGGCAATTACAAAATGTTATGCTTTCAAAATGTTTTTACAGGAGCATCACCTGCACTTTAAGTAAGCAATAAGCTATGACAGTGTGTGCATTAAAATATTTTAATGTATGCCTCAGGGGTTTGAGGCACAAGGCCTAAGGCCAAGTGTCCTTATGCCCAGGGGAAGTGCATTCAACAGGCATCAAAAAATGTCATCATACAGTTTTTTAGAAAAAAAAGTATTTTTGACATCATTAGATTCTCCCTCAGTGTATTTTTAATTTTCTCAGATATTTATAAATTGTTTTTTGCAGCTAAATGTGTAATTAATGACTCACATGAGGGGGGTGGGGCAGCTGCAAACTAGGGGTGTTGGCTGCACACTCAAGCAGACTAGACAGACCAAGTGGTCTGTTTCTGCTGGCACACTCGTATGTTCACATGTTCATCATTAAAGATGGCAGTCACTTGCAATTTGTTTTTAACATCTCTTCTATTGAGGTTACCTGTTAAATGTACATACTAGATTCCTACAGTGGATGTATTAGGATGGCGCTTCCACATATTTCTGATGGTAAACAGCACAGCACAGTACCAAGATACTGAATTTTTTTCTGGAAGAGCACGACGTGGAGGAAGAACTTTTTAAAATGTAAAAGTCACATATTTTAGTTCAGAAATAAAAGAAAACAAAAAGGAAAAGTTGTATATAATTGTTTTGGCCAGAAGAATATTATTCTGGGGCGGGGGGGGGGAATGATATGGCGACTACAAAAAAAATGCTGCAGTTTTAATGCACAGCCTGGAGTGACTTATTGCACTTATAAAATGACTTGGTGCTGTTATGGATTATATATAAAGTGAAACATTTTAATATGATATTGTTACATAAAATAATTTATTTAAATACATTTTAAAAGCCAACATGATATACATGAAATAGTCCCTGATTTTTTTTTGTTTTATTTGTTGGTAACCGGGTAATGCCTATTAGGCACTAGCGCCCTAAGTGACTTGCTCAGTCACACAGTATGCAAGTGGAGGGAGGTTGTGGGAATCAAACCTAGGTCTGCTGGAGTAACCAAGCTCTTTCACAGCTCATACCTCTAGGGTATTCTGCCAGCCTTTTTGTCAGCCAGATTTTGTTGATAATGAGGCTTTTTGTCTTTGTAACAAGATTTGGCACCTGTCTGTGCATCGCTAGCTTTTTACTGCATGGTCAAAGGATGTCTGTCAGCCAATGAGGTTTCAGTAATTTCAGTAATTTTCCTTGCCATTTACAGCATTGTGCAAATTGCCTATAACAACATAGTCCAGCAGCCATTAATAAATAGGGGCTGGATCGCAACACCACTGAGGTAGCAACCTATCGAGTGGTGATATCAACATCAGGAGCTACTGACTTATTGCAACTGATGATGTCAGTAGTTGGAATGCCAATAAAGATGCTGGGGAGAGCTACATACAGAGCTGGTTTTAATAATCAAGGAATCAAAACAAAGATAGAAAGATTTGTAGAAAGAATGCGGTGGCCATAGGTAGGTTGATATAAATTGTTTGTTTATTCTTGAAAAACAAAAAGTCATTTTAGGCCATAACTGAGACAGACATGCTCAGTGAGGGTCCCTGTCAGTCAAATATTCTAGCAATGACTCACCAGTCATGCTTTTACAGATGACATCATTTTTCTTACATAAGGCTACAAGGGTGCGGCACTGAAGGTGCCTGTTAAAGATAAACTTTTTTTCCCTTCTGTATCTCTAAGCACATGTTGCTTTGTGGGGTTTTTTCTCTGTCTCAGAGTTTTACCTTATTTGGTAAGAAAAACAGTATGTGGTGCATGTAAGTTTAACGTTCCACATTATGCTTCATGAGAGGTATGGATTTAAACTGGAACAAGAAGTCAGGAAGGAGGTAGGATTGGAATGAATGCAGCTGATAAACCCCTCTTCCCCAAAAGCAAGATCTAATCCCTCAATCCCAGTGCAAAGCATCATGGATGTGCAAATTATTTTTCAAGACAGGCTGACAAGGCCTCAGTGGAACAGATATTGCCATTTAGTTGTTAACCTTTCTATTTATAAAAATTTTTCAACACAACAACAACAAAAAAAAAAGAAAAATTCATTCAGGAAACATACGCACCAGCCAGGAGCAGATGCTTGATCCTGCAGAATTCTGCAGAATTTTATAGCATTCTGCAGGAAACAGTGCAATTCTATGGCAGCTGTCATGCAGGAAACTGTGACACATTCACTGTGACACTGCATCTGATCCTGGTGCACACCTCTGTGCATTGTGAGAAAACAATTTAACCATGAAGATGCAATAATATAGACTCAGTTCCCTATTACATGAGTAGTAATATGAACCCTAATTTATAGCTTATGTCCTTTAAATGGAAATAGGTCAGCACGGAAGGGATTAAGTACCTGGGTGTCTGGCCGCACCATCATCTTGATGACTTCTTCCATGTTGATGTCTTGGGGCTGAGGTCTATTGAATGGAAAAAAGGTCTCCTTCCCCCTGCCATGACTCTCTGTGGCTCAGAGGTATGGCCCAGGTCCGATACCAACCACCTTGTCTCAGTTTGGCAGCACATGTTCCCCCACTGCTTGTGGTAGGCCAGGTAGGGGCCCTACTTTGGGGGGAATTCAAGGACAACTTGTGGCAGGAGGTAAGAAGAGTTGTCTGGAACCTGGGCAGGAAGGAGCAGGCGTAGGGGAGCAACAAGTGTAACTAAGCAAATGCAATGGAGCTGGTCCAGTGGCAAGCAGGGGTGCATCGGGCTGTCATCTGGGAGCTGGGAGGGAGGCCCATGTGATCCCTGGAATGCCACACTAGCTACAGCCTGCTGGCTGACACCACAGTGACACTGGCATTGGCTGTTTTGTTTCATATACAAATAAGATACATCATGAACATGAAAAAAGAAGACATGCATGTTTAGTCACTTCACTCCAGTCTAGCACTGCTTGTGAAGAGCTTTGGGATACAGTGTGTATGAAAAGCACTGTATAAATGCTGATTCTTCTTCTTCTTCTGTTCCCACTGCTGGGGTACTAAGTTTCTGGACTGCTGGCCAAAGAGCAGTCAGATAAAGACAGCTCCAGAGCATGTGAAGCAGGGGTATCAGGAGCCCCAAAAACATGGGCACACCCCCCCCGATCTTATTAGTGCTGCTCCCCCAGTTTGACCACCAGTACTGTTTTGCTGTTGAGCTCACTGAAGCTGGTTTGCCAGCTGCAAATAGTAGTGTGTCACTGTCTGTTCAGTGTCAGTGATTTGACACTGTGTGCAGTTATGCATCTGCACCACACCCACCACTTGCACACTGGTGCCAGCAAGCAAGGAGCCTGTGAGGGGAAAGAAAGAAGCAGGGCACCCATAAGCAGAGCAGTCCTGGCAGAAGTCAGGCAAGTCAGCCCAGTCCCTGGTACATATGTGACGATGGTGTGTTCAGCCTTTCCTGAGTCCTGCATGTCACTGTCATCCTTAGCAGCCAGTGCACCATCACGTGATATACTTTAGCCTTGCCCACCGTCAGTCACTGGACACTGTCAATCCCTTAGGCCTCAAAGTATCTCAGATTTTAAAATACACATTGTAATTGGTCAGATTCAGTATAGATTGCTGCTGTACCTGGGTTTTTGATTCTAATTAATTTTTCATTTTGAAAGTAAAAAACAGACAGACCACCATACTGGCGTTACCACACAGAAAAGTGTTTATTTACAGTCCTTGCCTGACTCCACTACTACTGCATTCTTCCTGGGCTTGGGAACACCCCAACACAGTCGAGCCACTCATGATGCAGAGAGGAGACTATTGCATCATGATTGGCTGCCCTGTTTGGGGGTGTTCCGAATGTTCAGGAAGTATGCAATAAAAGTAGCTTAAGGATTTGAAACAAAACAAGGTTTGGTAGAATTAAATCATTAGAATGCATTTAAGTTTTACAAAGACAAGAAGCAGATAAAACAGCCAGCAACATCAACAAATTTTAGAGAAGGTAAACAATCATAAAATGTGGGTTTCCAACCAGAAATAATATTGATGCAAAAAGGGCCGACAGTGTCCTTTTTAGTGGGGTACCGCACATGCCACATGGTGGTCAGAAAGCGATTGATGCCCATCTTGCTTCAGATATGTGTGGCTACATCATGGGATGTGCCTTTGCTGTGACTTGGCACAACATGATTGGAGCACTATTGGACTGTTTTTTCGATCATCATCATTGTTTTTCTCCCAAGACAGTCAACGGTCACAGATACACGGTGCAGAGTTTCATTGCATCGTTGACTACTTTCAGACAATAGCACTGCAGCCAGTCACTCAGCTGCAGTCTCTGGTTTAGCCAATGTTCTTTGGCAAAAAAGTAAAGTTAAAGGGACATTGTCAGCTTTTAGCAGATTTTTTAGCCCCCTTTAAAAACGCTACCTACACATATCTGTGTCATGTTGCATCATGTAGAATGTGTTTGCTTAGCAGAAAACAAGCATTTAGAGTGCTTTTTGCTATACTTGAATTATTTATTGTCCTGACTTTATCCTGGGTGGACTGCCTACTCCCACGCTTGCACTGTTAAGATATTACAAAGGTGTGTAAGCTTCGTGCATGGCGAGTTTTTACAAGTGTCAGCCAAAATAATTTTCCAACAGATGCCAGTCTCCTGAGCACAACAAAGTTACTTCACTGCCAAAACGAGTGTTCTATCATATTTAACTCTGTATTTGAAATTTAAAGCCGTGACACCAGGCATGCACAACAGCAACAATGATAATGCACATGCCCAGAGTCACGGTTCTAAATTTTAAAGACTAAATTAATTATGTTGGAACACTCATTTTGACAGTGGACTAACTTTGTTGTGCTCAGGAGAATGACATCTGCTGAAGAATCATTTTGACTGACACTTGTAAAAAAGCAAAAAAAATGAAACTCGGCCATGCACCAGTCTACACATGTTTTGTGGCCATCTTAGCAGTGCATACATGGGAGCAGGTGGTCCGCCCAGGATAAAGTCAAGATAATAATAAATACAAGTATAGCAAAAAAACTCTCTAAATGCTTGTTTTCTGCTAAACAATACATTCTGGGCCAGATATTCAAAGCTTTGCATGGTCCACAAACAGTTTGCGCGGGAATAGCATGGGATTAGCGTGGGTCTGCCATATTCAAAAGGCCAACTAGCGTGGGCAAATAGCAGTAGCACTGGGCTAAGCATAATGATATGCAAGAGGCATAGTGAACATGAATAAGTTGGCTATGAGATATTCAGCGACTAGTACCACGCTATGGTGTTTAGCGTGACTTAGCACGACCCATAGCGCGGTACAATTAACCACCCAGGAAAAGCTGGTCTTAACCCAGGGCAAACAGCTTTGTGCACTTTGTGTGGTGCTATCTCAGCATTAGCGTGGCTTGTGAGGCCCTAACATATGAGTATGACACTTAGAAACTGCCAGACATGGAGGACACATGCTGCTCACTGATGGCACCACCATGATGCCATCAGCTGCCAGCAGTCTGAGCCAAGCACAAATAGTGAGGAGTGATCTGACCCTCAGGGGACAGCATGCTAGTGTGGCCATATAGCACACACCTGCAGACCATACGTCTGTGGTGCGTAACAGATGCCAGCACACACACATGCAGCACTGTGGGTATGGTGGCAGTGAGGGGAGGGTGTATGGATGGCCAAACCTCACCACAGCCCAGGTGTGGCCACAAGGCTGGGACACATCACTCAGTGCACATGGGCCAGTAGTGGGATTCCGCCACCACCTGTGTGCCTGTCGGATCCTACATGCCCCCCCAGCCACCTACCACACAACTGTACAGATGTCACAGCACACACTGCCAGCCATGGACATGACACTGTGTGCATCCCATGCCACATGTGCAGCATCTGTAGATCACACAACAGCGTGATAGTACTGTCCACTGTCAGTAATTACCTGCAGGCTGTGCCTATCACTGTGTACAGTGCAGTGGTCATCACTGCCCTACATACCATAGGCAGTGTTGTGTCTATCACACTACCAGCCCTCTTGCTACTGTAGTGTCTGCTGTGCACTGTAGTATGGCCTACAGTGTGAAGGTTACATGCAGCACCACCACCACCTGTGCCTATGCTGTGTTGTCCCCTGGGGTACGATATGCTATGCTGTGCTGTACTGTTTACATGAAGCCTGCAGCTATCATCATGCACTGCCTGACTGACCTACAGGTGGAGCTACAGTTGGACTTGGCCAGCCCCTGTACCTCCAGACTGACCTACAGGTGGAGCTTTGGGACCCTGCAGTAATGCTGTGCAAACTGCATGCAAATCAGGGCATGATGAGATGCTATTGTGGCTGTTTGCCCAGAGACTATCTAAGTAGGCTCATTTGCATGTCACTTTTGAATATGGCAAAGTTTAGCATGGGGCTAACGTGTTTGCACCGGGCAAACCACTTAGCTCCGCGCTAAAACCGAGCTAACGTGTTAGCGTGACGCTAACGGTTCGGGGAATATTATACAGTTTTGATCACTGTTTTTTCATGTGTGCTGCTGCCTGCAGCTGTACTGGGTCCATGCATTTGCCAGAATATACATTGGCCACATAGTTCCTCTCTACCTACCCTCACGTTGCTGTGCACGGTGTTTTTGTTGTGGCTTGCACTTCCTGGTTGCTGTATTCAGTGCTGTCTTATTCCAGGGCTACATCTGCCCTGCACTCCCAGCCCAGTTTGCATGACCTCATTTCCATGCTATATTCAGAAGCTGTTTGTCCTGGGCTATTCCTTTTGAATATAGCTTGCTTTGTGCTCCAGGCTAAGTTTGCACACCAGGCTGTGTTAACTTAACCCAGGGGCAAAGCTTTGAATATCTAACCCTCTATGTGATGCAGAATGACAAAAATATGTGCAGGTAGCAATTTTAAAGGAGGCTAAAAAAATCAGATAAAAGCCGACAATGTCCCTTTAAGCTTGGCTGAGTGGCCTTCCTATATTAAAAAAAAAGCAAGGAAAAAAGGCAAAACAATAGTTAGGCAACTGCCGCAAGGAAGGCCTAATTAGAGAGGAAAAGAGCTATAGGATGAAGAGACCCTGTGCGTGCCATACTGTCCCAGTGGTGTAGCTAGGGAAATAAAATTTGTAATCCAGAACTCTTTTGTGTCTGTTTGCTACTCCCCACCCCATTGTAAGTATGCTGATTTTCGTTATACAGGTCCCTTATACACCCCATATTATAATTCAGGTACTACATAATATCCCTCTGAAAAAGCCTAGTGAGGTGAAACCAGTCGGGAGTTTGTTCTGCTGCTTCCACAGTTTTCCGAAATAAACTACACGGTGAAAGGTAAGTGCGAGTCTTGGTGCTGGTTTTCTGATTTGCTTTTTTACTACATAATAACAGCAAGTAATCAAGCTTTTGTCAATGCCAAATGTTTACTTGCATGCTGTTGTTCTTCTTCGTGTTGCTAGTACATATTTTTAGTATATATTTACCCGAGATACACCAGATGAGATGTAATCTGTAATTTACAATGGGGTCCTAATTTTACACATATTTACACTGCATTTACCCAGGGTAGTGGAGGTGAGATGCAAGGTCTCATTTGTAGTGTGGTCCTTCTTTTATAATGTATTTTTCCATGACATATCATCTTAGATGCAACATTTCATTGCCAGTGTATAGGTCATTGGTGAGACCACAGTTCGAGTACAGCATGCAGTTTTGGTACCCATACTTAAAGAAAGACATCAGTCTACTGGAGGGGGTAAAGCATAGGGTGACAAAAAATTATCCTAGGCCTTGGGGACATGCCATATGAGGAAAGACTGAAGGAGCTCAATATGTATTCCCTGGAGGATAGGAGGGAAGAGGTGATATGATTGAGACCTATAAATATCTGAAGGACATAAATATAGTAAGTTCTGAGGACATGTTCAGACTTGGGAGGGGGGGTATGAGAGGGCATAGTCTAAAATTGGAGGGGGATAGATTCAAGAGGGAAATTAGGAGGCAGTATTTCACAAAAAGGGTGGTGGCAAAGTGGAACCAACTGTCAGCGAAGGGGATTTCACTGGAAACTGTGGGCGGTTTTAAGAGGGGGTGGGACAGGGTCAGAGGTAAGATCATAACTGAGGGGAAACAGGAGGGAGTGGAGGTGGTCTGGGGGAATAACACGGGTGTTTGGTGGGGCAGCTGCAGAAGATTAGACTGGGAGCTACACACTCTAGCAACTCGATAGACCGCTATGGCCTGTGTCTGCTGACATTTTTGTACGTTTGTATTTCCTTTTCAGTGGGGTTCTGCAGTAGGGTCCTGTTTTTACATAGTTTTGCAATGTATTTGCACAGCTGAGATGCAATATCTCATTTTTTATGGAACCCTGCTTTACCCATTTTTGTAATGTATTTACCGAGGATTGCCCAGCTGAAAGGCAAGTTATATTTGCAGTGGGGTCCAGCTTTTACAAAGTATTTTTTCCAGAACAGAGCAGCATAGATGCACAGTTCAGTGGGGGCTCTGATGTACTGGGGTTCTACTTTAATACATTTTTACCAAGTATTTACCCAGGATAGATCAGATGAGATGCAATATCTCATTTTCAGTGCTGTCCTGCTTTGACACATTGCTAGATTGTATTTACTGAGGGCAGGCCAGCTGAGAGGCAACATCTAATTTTCAATAGACTCGCACATTTTGATCCCCAATTTCCAGCAGTCTTTTTAGGACCTGATGTTATGATCAAGACAGGTGAAATTTTATAAATCACACCCGAAAGGTAATTTCACAGTACAACTGCAAAAACATGTTTCAGAGGGGATTTGAAAAATGATACCTGTCATGTTCATGAGGTGGGGTAACACAAAGGGATATGTTGAACACTAGGGGCCAAAATCTGCAAAAATAAAGTTATCAGTAAACTTTGGAAGAATTCAATGTTTTTTTTATAACTTGGTTGTTTTTTCACAAACCTGTCATGTTCATGAGGTTTATGTTGAAAATCAGGGACCAAAATCTGCACACATGTCAGTGTTATAAGTAAATGTTGACACAAATTCAATGTTTCTTTGCAATTTTATTGTTTTGTGACATTCTGACCCCAAATTTTCAATATAGTCTTTTTATGATGTTTCCTTCTGAACATTACAGGTGTCATTTATAAAATACTGGCTGAAACATAATTTCGTCCTCCAAGTGTGAAAGCACATTTTGGTCAGGATTTGAAAAACAACATCTGTCTCGTTCATGAGGTGATGTGAAAAAATGGCTGTGTTGAAAATGTGGGATCAAAATACTGAAAATTAAAAAGTTAAGAGAGAGGACTGAAAAATGTTAGCACACCTTACTAATTTTGTTTAAATATTTTGGCTCCTAATTTTCAACACAGTTTTTTATGACCCACCTCATGAAGTCAGTAAGTGAAGATTTTCAAATCCCACCTGAAAGGTGATTTTGTGGTGCAACTGCAAAATTGTCTTTCATACAAACATAAAATGTGTCAGAAAAGGACTGGTAGACCTGTCAACTCTGATCTAATTTCCCCTGCCTATTATTGTACCCTGGACACTTTTGGGCTGGATTTAAAAAAATGCCGCCTACCTTGTTCATAAGGTGGCATCCCAAAAAGTCGATGTTGAAAATGTGGGTGGGGGGTATTAAAAAAATGACCAGGTTATGAGTACAAGTTCAAAACACATTGAAGTACATTGACTGCACAATACCTGATTTCCTCAGTTCCCAGTCCAACATTGAAAAGTGACAGCATGTCTCCGGTCCAAAGAGGATTATGGTGTTGAACCCCCCGTAGGTAAGTAAGGGATGGGGTGGGTGCTGAGTGTGGGGTGGGCATGGTTAAGCTTGGAGCGGTGGCAACAAACATTAAGGGACTGAGTTCTTTTTTACAGCGTTTACAAATCTTAAAAAAGACTACGAGGGATGGTTTTCTTTATTTCAAGTACCAACACCAGGGATGGGGCATCAGAGTGTCAGTTTAATATTTACAGGCATGGAAAGTAACGGGGTGGATGGGAGGGATACTTAGAGGGTGGGATCTGTTAGAAATGGGCACGGGACATGTGGAGGGACAGAGTGGTGGGTGGGATACTTGGAAGACAGTGGGATCTGTTTGAAAGGGGCACGGGAAGTGATGGGGAGGTGGGAGGGATACTTGGCAGAGGGTGGGATCTGTTTGGAAGGGGCATGGGAAGTGACTGGGAGGTGGGAGGGATACTTAGCAGAGGGTGGGATGATGAATGGGGCCTGGGAAGTAATGGGGAGGTGGAAAGGATACTCAGCAGAGGGTGGGATTGTTTTCACGGTTGGGAAGGGATGATGACCAGCAAGATGATTGTGACATCACTCATCTGGCTGCTGGGCAGCGTCATGCAGATGAAAGGATAAAGCTGCTCTAGATTGGAGCGTCTCTTTCCTTTCAACTACATGAGGTTTCCATCCAGCAAGTCAAAAACAGCATCCGGATCAGCCTGGCTGATCATTGCTCTGTCACCATTGAGCTCCACTGGACCTGACAGTGACACACCTCTCTAATGCAGTTCTTGTAACAAAACTTTTGTTGAGCACATGTGTGCAAGCAAACATAAAAATACAGCAGTAAAATCATGTATTATTCAAACTGAGCACAACAGTCATATTATAACATAAGCAATGACGGCCAACAGATAGTAGGAGTAGCCAAAATCAATGCTCAGGGCCCAGAATGCTGCCCTCTCTCCAATCAACTTGTAAGCTGTGGCTTACTTGGCGTAAGCATTCCCACACCCATTAGTCATTTACAAAAAAAAAGGAAAAAAAATTTCAAATAATATTCAGTGCAGTTGTTGCCAGGCAGGCCCAAATTGAGAGAGGAGGAGAGGAAGAGACACAGTGAGTGCCAGACCTGTGTGGGATCATGCAGTCAGACACACGCCCAGAGAGAAAGGCAGAAATAAATTGGCTGATAGATTATATTTGTCCTCCAGCAGACTTTTGTAGAATGTGCTTCTATAATGCATAATTTTGTAATGAATCCTACAGTCTTTCTTACAGAGGAAAGACTTCCCTCAGACCCCACTTTTTGGAAAAAGTCACTGAACAGGGCATGCACCCCCCCAACACATATTTTAATCCTGCTGATGCCCCTGATGTGAAGCAAATCAGCATGTTCGTTGTTGCCCTTCCAACATTGCCCATTAAAGGAGAAGTCCACCCAGAATGTGCAAAAACATATGTTATGTAGAGTGTTTTGATATGTATGTCAAGTCCTAGTGTGTCCTTCCCGCTGTCTGCTATTAGGAGTTTTTCCTAAATTAGCCTACTAGCTGTATGGTAGTTTTACAACCCGTGGGATCTCCATCACAAATAGGTTTATTGGCTTTCTTTCTCCTACGATGCACCCTGGTTCATGTGACAATGATGTAGCTATGCCCTTAGATTTAGCAGGGTCTGTCACAGCTCAGCCACAAAGATAATACTTCTTCCAGAGAAGTCACACCGCTAGATTTTGTGAGAGTGTAATAATTATTATTTTTTGATATTAGTACCTTGTCCTGCTATGTTACAACCTATAAGGTGATGTTCAATTTTTGCTACTTAGTACTGGTGCAAAAACTGAAAGTGACTGAGAGGAATAGAGTAAACAGTGACATGATTCAAACACACACACACACACACACACACACACACACACACACCAGAACATAGCAGGACAAGGTAGCAATATCAAAAAATAATAATGATTACACTCACCCAGAATCTAGCAGTGTGTCTTCTCTGGAAGAAGCATTTTCTCTGTGGCTGAGCTGTAACAGACCCTGTAACAAGACACTGGCTTCCTGCAGAGGCGATTAGACATCACACCAAAGGGCACTCTGGGAAGACTATCTGGGGTAAGAGGCCATAAAAGAAACCAGAATGGCAACCTCCAAGGGCAATAAAACAGTTAGGGAAAGTTAGAAAAAACAACTCTCACAGCCAGAGGAAAAGAAAACACTGGAAACTGGTTAGAACACAGAAAAAAAGACTACTACATATCTTTTTCTGATTTTAACCTGGAGTTTTCCTTTAATGAAGCCAGCTGTTCAGCCATCTTCCCTGTCACAGGAATGGTGAGGCCAAGGTGACTGCAAACATCGGGGTAGGGATTATAAAGCAGTCTAACTGCACCTAGAATTACATGACCTTTTATCCACTGTAAAGATGCCGCCTTGTGCTGACCACTCAGCTGCTTCCCATTATGATAATTGCCACTGTCATCTTGCAGACTCTATCACCCACTGAATTCAGTGATGCGTTATGCATGATGTGTTCACCAGTTATTTCAAGCTGTTTTTGAACTTTGAGACTTTTAAAAACCAAGAGAAAGAAAAACTGTCTTCTGTTCCACAGTACGCACATGTTGAGCACATCCATGATGTCAGCATATCCTTTTAGACTGCTTTATAATATATTACTACGTATACTAGTGTTTTTTTTCTTACAGCACAGGACCATTGTCTTGTGCTGTTTGGGCTGACAGAATGTCTCAGCTTCACTTTGGGGTTCTCTTGCCCAAACAACATGAGATAATGTTCTTATGCTGCAACAAACATCCACAAGTGGCCAGCCCAGTGGCGTAAAGTGTTGAGGCGCTGTAATGCACAGAGCGTCTTACTTCTCCCATGCCGGTGACCCTAGTTCAGGAACGAGCTTGAGTTGCCAGGGTTTGGCCATGGGGGGAGGGCTAGGAGAGGATTGAGCCACCATCTGGCAGCTCTCCTCTTCCTGATTGGGGTGACAAGCCATCCTGGCTCTTGGCTGCCACCAAGTGCAGGTCCAGTGGTAGTGCCGACACGCAGGTGGCTGGACTGCGACTGGTGGTTCTGAAGTGCAAGGGCACCTCCATGCGCCTGCACTTCCATGTTTGCTGTAGTCTCGGGGAGGGTGAAAGCCAAGCAGGAAAATGGACAGGAGACTGGGCTTGATGAAGTCTTGCCTGAGGTGCCACAGACCGCCCTACCGCTCTGGCAGAAGAACATCTGGATGAAGACTGGAGAGAGGTAGCAGGCCAGCCAATGGCACCCAGGACAGAGCTCAATACAGCTGCCCAGTCAGCCCTGGAGCATGAACACCTGAATAAAAGAAAAAGGAAAAACACCCACAAGTATAGGCATTAATTTATAACATGGGGAACTGCCGTACAGATACCACCTCACACTGAATATGTTAAATACCAGATTATCTTGTACATGTTTTGAAAACTGAATGCAGAGTCTGTTGTTCTTGTTTTGTGTTTGTTGAGCATTGTATTGTTAAATTGACATGGGATATTCTGTAAACAAGATTCCTATCTCATAGAACTAATCCTGTAATTTCTGAACTTATAAATCAAATAAATAAAAAAAAAGAAAGAACCAGTACAATTTTTTAAGGGGGGGGATAAATACTAAAAAACAAAGAAAAAATGGTTCGTAGCTTTGTGCACTCTTATCAGCAAAAAGTTCTTAGAACAGAAATTCAGTGTATAAACTCTGTCACAGCAATAAACACTAAAAATACACCACTATGTCATTTACAACCAAATCTTTCTTTTCTGCGCCTTCCTGCTTATCTTATCTTACCACAACTGCTGTTTTTCATTGTAGAGAAAACAGCATTCCATTTAGCCTTGCAACATGTTCCTCTCACTATTCTGGAGGAGTAGTTTTTTTATATTTATAAATAATGTGATGGCTCATCTCGTCTCACTTTGGTGACTCAGGCTGCACTTTTGTCATGAAACAGTTTGGAGAAAGTCATGTTATCATCATCATGATCAAAATGACAAAAGTCATGGAAATCAGTACATATCATGAAAAGCCATGGATCCAGTGTTTTACGTGGACATATTTTCATATGAGCACGTAAGACAAGATTCAACTTTTTGGGGTCTTCTTTCTCTTTTTTTATTTGTTACTAGCTAAAAAGGTAATTTTATTGCACTAGAAGGATCCCAACTCTCCAGCATATGTAGAATGGTTAAATCTCTTAATGGATTGCTGCAAATTGGAAAGGACGCATTACTCCGTAACAAACGAGCAGCATAAATTTTTTAGGATATGGAAGACTTGATACCTTTTATTGGACCAATGAGAGTCTTGTACAAAGATGGAATTATACACAGGCTTTCGGGGCCACACAGGTCCCTTCTTCAGGTGAATAGCAAAACTGAGCAACATAAGCAGTATTTATATCCACTGTGGAGCAATTTATAAAAAAATAGCAGGAAGTGTAGTAAGAAAGTGATAAAAGGGGACTAGAGATAAAAGTCTATATAAGTAGCAAAGTAAAAAAAAATGTGTGAGAAGAAATGGGGGTACTAATTAGGAACAGGTCAGTATGAGATAAAAGGACACTAGAAAGGGTAAAAAAAGGACCAGACAGGACCACAGACAAGAAAGATCTGAGATTAAAGAAATAGAAGGTAGGCTGAAAGGGTAGAATAGATGGGAGATGCCTAAGAAATGCATGGAAGCTAAGAATTTAGAAGAAACAAAACAACAAATCCCCAGATATACAGAGTGTGAGGTAGTATAAACAGTGAGGTGTTAAAACAATCAGGGAGTGGCTAGGAACTCAGAAAAAAAAAATAACAAGAGAATTACAGTTTACCATAATATGTCAAATCCAATGTCCTGATTCAGTCCACAATAGGATTTAGAAATTAGGATATGGAACAAATTTGTAGTTTCATTAGTAGAAGTTAAGCGCTAGTACAGTTAACCCCAAGAATAAAGGATTTCCTGGTAATGATGATGGTGCCGACTCGGCTTCTCAGATATGACCACCTGATGAAAGAGTCTAATACACATCTGAAGTATAAATAAAACAAAATGTTTAAATGTTCTCAAAATTACATTGATAGGCTCATGCAGTGGCAGCTGGCAGTCCATTGTGCTGTCTGGGAAACTGGGGCCCATGTGCAAGCCCCACAGTCTCACAACTGGGGCTGACTGAGGAGCAAGCTCGCTGTGGTGGTGAGGCACAAAATTATAGGTCTGTTGCTTCCACTCACCAAAAACGATGATGTTTTCATGAAAAATACCAGAAATGATAGGGAGCTTGCCTGCTCCACAGAGGGATGCTGTAATGCTTGCACAGCCTTTTGGGGCACTGCCTGGCATCGAGCAGGAGGAGGGTGGGATCCAGGGAGACAAACTGGAAAAAATACCCATGTTCCACGGGGCGGCTGAATAATGGTTGCTGGTACTGTTGGCACTGTTGGCTTCCACTCCATGTTAGTCCCCACTGGCTACAATGGTGAGGGGAGTGGCAGATAGATTTGGGAGGTCTTCTGCATGCAGACCTGATGGCAAGAACAACTGATGATTGGTGCCTAGTGAAATTAGAAAAATCTGTTATGTGCACTTTTCGGAAACTTATGCCAATTTCATGTAATTTTCACATATGTTTGTGAAGTTGAACAGTGGCCATGTCTGGAGGGGACGCGAGGAAAAAGGTACACCAACACACATTTTCTGGGGATGTAAAAATCTGGAGAGCTTTTGAGTGGAGATAAAAAATTGGATTGTGAAGAGTTTGGAGATATCCCCCAAATCTTAACTTGATAATTGGTCTTATGCCTAGGGACTTGAGAGGTCCAGCCAAGAAATACTTTTTCAACATTTCAATTACTGCAGCACTGAAAACCATCACTCAAAAATGGCTGCAGACAACAACACTGACAAGGCATGACTGGCTTCAGAATTGCAAAAAAAATTTAAATCATGGAAGGAATCTCAGCCAGGGTGGGTCTGAAAAGAGATAGGTTTAACTCTAGATGGCTACCTTTTCACCACGTGATCGAGGAGCTCAAAGGAATATCCATAGTAGAACAATTAGTAATAGAATAAAAAACTTACAATCTCTGCAGTAAATATTCTGTAGAATGTCAGAGAAACAGCTGGTGCCACTTATGAATTGTTAAGTTTGACTATTTCTGTCCCACTGTTTGGATCAGTTGGGTTTATATACCATCTTATGCATTCCTTAGACAACTAGTATTGGAACCCACTCTAGAGGGAGCAGTCTTAGACCTGGTTCTCTCAAATGGAGATGGAGAGAGGATCACAGATATAGAAGTGGGTAGCCATCTGGGAACTAGCGACCATCGAAAGTATGGTTCACAATAAACACAGCAATAGAGTCAAACCATACAAAGGCAAAAGTACTGGACTTCAGGAGGGCTGACTTTGCCAAAATGGGTGAGTGCCTAAGGAATGCATTAGCAAATGGGCAGGAAGGAGGGGTGGAAGAACAATGGGGAATAATAAAAATTGCCATCACAGAGGTAACAAGCCTTTGTGTGAAGCAAATAAACAAAACAAAATGATGTAAGAAACCACTATGGTTCTCAAATGAGGTGGCTGTGAAGGTTCAAGAGAAAAAGAAAGCATTCGGGAAGTACAAGGAATCACAGAAGGAGCAGGACAGAGAATTGTATCAGTTAAAGCAAAAGGAAGCTGGGAAGGTGGTCAGAACAGCAAAGGCCCGAACCAAGGAAAAGATAGCCATTTCAGTTAAGAAGGGGGATAAAACCTTTTTAAGGTACATCAGGGAGCGAAGGAAGACCAAGGGAGGAATAGTGAGGCTTAATAAAGGGGAGTGGGTGTGCAGAGGGTGACTATGAAAAGACAGAGATACTAAACAAATATTTTTGCTCAGTATTTACAAATGAAGAGGGGGAGGTACCTAAAACAAACAATAGAAACACTCTGGATATAGAAGTTGATACCAGCCCATTTACAGAAGAAAGGGTTCTGAAAGAACTCTTAAAACTGAAGGTGGACAAAGCAATCCTGATGGGATGCAACCTAGAATTCTAAAATAACTAATGGTAGAACTAGTGACACCACTGACTACCCTCTTTAACAAATCATGGGAGGATGAAGTGATACCTGAGGACTGGAAGAGGGCAGATGTGATTCCCCTTCACAAAAGTGGGAGCAGGGCAGAAGCAGGAAACTACAGACCTGTTAATTTACCCTTAGTGATAGGGAAAATGATGGAATCACTTCTTAAGGAAAGAATTGTTGTGTACCTAGAGACCAGAGGGGCACAGGACCCAAGGCAGCATGGATTCACAGTAGGAAGGTCATGCCAGACAAATCTAATAGATTTCTTTGACTGGGTGACCAAAGTAGTAGATCAGGGAGGGGCTGTGGACATGGCCTACCTAGACTTTAGCAAGGCATTTGACACAGTCCCACACAAAAGATTAATATACAAGTTAGCCAGCCTGGGAGTGGGTCTCAAGATGATAGCCTGGGTAAAGAATTGGCTGGAGAATGGGACACAGAGGGTAATAGTAAATGGAGTCCCCTCTGAAGAAAGGGGGATTACTAGTGGGGTACTGCAGGGTTCAGTATTAGGACCGGTCCTCTTCAATGTCTTTATAAGTGACATTGCAGAGGGACTGGAAGGAAAAGTATGTCTCTTTGCAGATGACACAAAGATCTGCAACAGAGTTGATGCACAGGGTGGGGTGGAAAGGATCAGAAGGGACTTGGCAAGGTTAGAGGAATGGTCAAATGTATGTCAGCTTAGATTCAATGCTAAGAAGTGCATGGTAATGCACCTGGGAAACAAAAACCAAGGGGAAGAGTACACAATGGGGGGGTGAGATACAGCAAAAAATGGAAAAGGACCTGGTGGTAGTCATATCAGATGACTTAAAGGTAGGCAAGCAATGTGAGAGGGCAGTAAGGAGGGCTGGGGGGATACTGGGATGCATAGGGAGAGGCATCACCAGTAGAAAACAGGAAGTAGTTATCCCTCTGTACAGACAGCTGGTGAGACCCCATCTGGAGTACTGCATGCAGTTCTGGAGACCCAGTCTCCGCAAGGACATAGACAGGATGGAAGCTGTCCAGAAGAAGGCAACTAAAATGGTGCAGGTTCTGCACGGAAGACATATGAAGAGAGACTAAAGGAGCTTAATATGTATAGCCTCGAGGAAAGGAGGAGAGGAGGGACATGATAGAAACTTTAAAATACCTCAAGGATTCAACAAAGTCCAAGAGGTAGCATTTTTCAAAAAAGAGGTGTGCAAGAACAAGGGGGCACAATTTGAAGATAGAGGGGGGCGGCTCAGAGGTAATATAAGGAAGTATTTTTTCACAGAAAGAGTTGTGGATGCATGGACCGGCCTTCCGGAGGAGGTTGTGGAGTCAAAAACAGTGGTTGAATTCAAGCATGCATGGGACAGGCATAAGGCAATTCTAAGGGGTGGGGGTAGAAAGAAGTAGGCTGCTGGTTAACTAGGATCTGCAGCTTATCCATTAGGTAGGGAAATGGGCAGACTGGGTGGGCCAAGCGGTCCTTATCTGCCTTTAGACTCTATGTTTCTATCTTTACATATCTGAATTTCAGATATTTGTAAGCAATCTAAGTATAGTTGCAATGGGCTTTGTTGTGGTAAAGGTGGTGGACGCAGACACTTAAAGGACAGTAACGAACTGTTGGTAATTAACAAAGTAATGTATAGTATGGAAAATGAACTTTGCTAACAATGCCTGTACAGTGTGGACATATGAGAGTCTCTGCAATTAATCTGAAGTTTAAGAAAAAAAAAAGAACAGTGGCCATGATATTCAATAGTTCACTGGTGCTTTTGGTGGGCCCATATTCAGAGGCCCCTAGAATGTGTGTGATTGTACTCCATGACTGTCAGACTGCAGATGGCCAAGGAGAAGAGAGAAGGGCTGTGCCAGCTGCTGAATTCATGGAACTGGCTCCTGGGGTACAAGCTGGAGTGCAAGGGGGGTTCTCAGTGGGTGGGCAGGTGGGGGGGTCCAGGTGCGATCAGGGGCTGGAGTGACCCACTGGACCACCAGGGCATATTTAAAAGGAAGCAGGCGATCGGGGTTTGGGGAACCACTGTACCAACATGACATACTTAACGTAATAGGAAATCAGTGATTGCAGTGGGGGGAACCACTGAACTAGCAGGGCATGCTTAATGTAAAAGGAAATGGGCAATCAGGGGTGGGGATGAACCCCTTAACTACCAGGGTGTACTTAACATAGAAGAAAATGGGTGATCATGGGGTGGGAGAACCACTGACCCATCAGGGCATTTACACACATGGTTGTACTGGGTGATGGGGGTGGGATGGGGACAACCACTGGACCACCAGGGCATACTTTATATAAAAGAGAAATGGGTGATTGTGGGTGGGGGAACCACTGGACCACCAGGGCATAGTTAAAGTAAAAGGAAATAGGTGATCAGGGGTGAGAGAAGCCACTGAACCAGCAGTGTGTATGTAGCATAAAAGGAAATGGGTGATCGAGGGTGGAGGATCCCTGGACTACCAAGACATACTTAATGTAAAAAGAAATGAGTGATCGGGGTGGGGGGAAATCACTGGATCAGCAGGGCATTTACATACACAGTCGTACTGGGTGATGGGGGGGGTGTTGGAAACCACGGGGTCACCATGGCATTTAAATACACTGTTGTACTGGATGATGATGGGGAGGGGGGACCTCTAGATCACCAGGGATGTGTCTACCTACAGCAGGATGGGCACTAAGGGGCTGTTTGACCCCATGCAAATTTATTTATTATTTATTTTTATTTAGTTTTTGTTGACCGGGTAAGTGCACTAGACAAATCCTGCCTATTTTCATGCACGACCTGCGGAAGGGGGATACAGATGAATGCCAACTGACCTTGAACCAGAGTAAGCTGTTGGTGGTATTTTTAGTGAATGAGGGAAATTTGGCCAGGACACCGGGAAATTCCCCTACTCTTTTCGATAAGTGCCATGGGATCTTTAACATCCACCTGAACTAACACCAATCTAGGCAGATGGGACCTCGGTTTAACGTCTCATCTGAAAGGCGGTACCTCAGAAGTGCAGTACCCCCCTCATGCTGCACTACACTGTCAGTACTGGGATATTAACCCAAGTGCTAGATGTGGGAACTGAACCCACAGCCCTCTGATCTCCTGGTCTCAGAGGCGAGTGTGCTACCTACTGAGCCACTGACACTGCTAGCCCAATGAGCCCATAACAGGCATGCAAATGGCCCCTTAGCACCTTGCATGCCCATTTACAACCAGTCAGGGTCTTTCATTTCTGCTCCTTCCTGCATATCTTATCTTACTACAACTACTGTCTTTCACGGTAGAAAAAAGTATTCCATTTTGCCTTGGAACACATTACTTGCACTATTCAGGTGGGGTCATTCTTTTTATATTTACATATAATTTTACATGTAGGGCTGAATATGGCCCACAGGGGACTTGGTACTACCCTGTTTTGGGGAGCACTATTCCCTGGGTGCCACATGCAGCCCTAGTCTGTGTCAGGCACCACAGTTTTGCTTAGTGCTGCGGCAGCATGGACCAATATTCAGTTGGACAGTGACACTTCATCATCGAGTGCTATCCTTCTGAATATCATCGTGGTCTGGGAGTGCAAGGGCAAGCACAGTGCAAATGACTCGCTGTGCTTGCCCCATTTCTTTCAATATCGGGGCCAGTTTGTGTTTAAAATAAGCAATTTTGGTTGAAATTGCACCTTTTTTTAAAAAAAAAATCACATTTTAAAAATGCACAGTTTGTAGAAAATGGTACTACAGTATTTTGCTGAAATTGTACATTTTAAAAAACTCTCATTTTTAAAAATGCACAATTTAGGGGAAAATGACATTCTGAAAAAAAAGATTTTACAAAATTAAGCCAGATTTTGGTGTAATTTTTGTGAAAACTGCATAAATGTAGAATCGTCAATTTCATGCAATTTCACAAGTGTAATAAAAAATTCACCCAGCCCTAGAGATGACCTGGGAGTCGAACAGTTTATCTGTAAAAGAAAATCCTCAAATAAGCAGTCAAATGATGACTTATGCTGGCACTTTCAGTCTCAGCGTAATGAACCTCCCCCACCAAATGTGCATTGTTTGGAAGGGTTGGGGGATGGAATAAACTACAGGGGATGTAGGGAGGAAAGTTGTGAGAGGGCTGGGTGGTCACTATCAGGTGCTGCCCAAAGGCTGGGCTGCTGAAGGAAGGCTCAACTCCTTACTTATAATAAAGTTAATTGCCTTTTTACTTGCATCGCACAAAAATGAAATGTTTCATGGCAAGCCACCACTTCCTC
The DNA here is from genome assembly GCA_016271365.2 of Neoceratodus forsteri. Lineage (NCBI taxonomy): Eukaryota > Metazoa > Chordata > Ceratodontiformes > Ceratodontidae > Neoceratodus > Neoceratodus forsteri. The sequence continues at coordinate 118,597,651 of JADMNL010000026.1, forward strand.
AGAGAAATGGTGGTTACTTTTTCTAGCTTCTTAACAGCCCATGCATGTTAAGGATCTATTCCATGGCATCACAGCTAAACCGGGCCCTCCCAGGGTCCAGGTGGGTGGCGCTGTTTCACTTCCACACTGTTTGCAAAGGTTAAGCCATATAATGTGACAGTTGGGAGCAGCTGTCTCTCCCCTCTGCTGACACGATCAACAAAAAATTAATCCTTACCACATGTGGGCTATCTATGATGTTAGAAAAAGTAACCAGTTTCCCTGAGGAATGTCGGCTTGCCATGAAATGTTGGCATTGTGTGGTAGAAGGAATAATTCCTTCTTTCTGAGTTGAACTGCACACTGCACTGGAAGTGGCTAAGGTTAAGGAGGTACCATAGGGCTGCGTACTGGGGCCCATCCTCTTTAATATGTTCATTTGTGACATAGGGGACAGTGTTCAGGGAAGTATCTACCTCTTCATGGATGACATCACGATGTGTGGGGGGGGGCAGCAAGGGTGGGATCAGAGCAATAAGGGAGGACCTAGAAGTGCTTGAAAAGTGGTCAAAGATACGGCAACTGAAATTTAATGCCAAGTAATGCAAGGTATTGCACATCAGAACATGAACCTGAAAACGCAATACCTGATGGGGGATTAGTAACAGAGAGCATGACTGAGGAAAAGGTCCCAGTGATGATAATATTGGATTTTCTGAAATCAACAGACCAGTGCAACAGGGCAGTGGTGGAGACAAACTGGATGCTAGGTTGCATAGGGAGTGGGGTCACCTACTGGTGATCCTTGCCATGTGTAGGTTACTGTTTCACCCCCTCATGGAGTACCGTGTGGGGTTCTGGAGCCCACACCTCTGGAGGGACTGTGACTGGGTGGAGACTGTACAGAAGGAGACCAAGATGATACAATGGTTGGGGCAGAAAGCATATGAAAGAAGCTTGAGGGGCCTTAACTGTACATTCTGTAGACAGAGGGTCGGGTGGGGGGGGTACGAATAAAACATACAAATATCTCCATGGGATCAAGAGGGGGAAATGCAATAAATTGTTCACCCTGGGTGCAAACATGAACACAAAGGGAGACCCACTAAAGCTGACTGGTGGAGGGTTCAGAGGGGATGTATGCAAGTCATTTTTCACAGAAAAATTAGTAGACAACTGACATGGTGTGCCAGAGGAGGTGTTCTGTGCTAAAAACAGTTGGTGGATTCAAACATGGGGGGCGGACAGGTACAGAGGGGCCTTAGAAGGGCAGGAGGGGTGTAAAGGGGAAGGGGAATGGGGGGAGGAGGATGGTGATTAGGGCCATCACACAAGTAATGGGGTATAATAGATTATAATAGGTAGGGTTGGGCAGACTGGGTGGGACAGTGGCCCTTTTTCTGATGTTATGTTCTATGTTTCCACTGACCAAATCCCTATCTATGCCCTATTAAGGGTAGATGGTAACTGGGAACAGCCTTTCTTCAGCTGGACTGCTGAAGGAGCCTTAAATAGACAACAGAAAAACATAAAACTGGCAGTAAATGGTAGCTGTGTGTACCTGCCCGCTTTATAACAACATGTGCCCATAAATGGTAAATAACAAGGGAAAGAACCAGCCATACTGTACAAAAGTCATATGATTATTTTCAACAATAAGCATGCCGTGTTACAGTGAGTAAAAGTGTTTACATAGAATGAGTGAACGGATCAACTAAACTAGGTCAGTGCTGGTATGTCCCAATCTATTATCAACAACATCCTGCAATATAACCTGCAATGACAAATGCCTTTGTTCTTTTGTGTATGAGTAAACCTCTACAGAATGCTAAGGTACAGGTAGCTTCCGGTGCAGAACTAAAGGAAAACATGCTTGTGTTTATGGCAGTTGATCTCAACAGCTTTCCCAGAGCACAGATTACAGGCCTTGTTAGTTAAACCTTTATTTTCATAAATGTTATGAGTGGCAGAATACAGCACTTTCACCAGCTGTTCAAGGTTGTGCAGTTTAAACTACAGAGCTGGATGTCTCCTGCTGAACTGGAAGCTGTTTCAGAAAGTCAGCAGGATGATGTTAACAGCTAGATAAAACAATCAGATTTTTTTTTTTTATAGCCAGTGGTAAAATGAAATAATTTATTTATAATTACAGGGCTTCACGTTAATACACACATAACTATGTTGTAATTATCCATTACATTTTAAATTAGCCATGGTGGTTTGGTGGAAGAAATAGAGGAGAAAGAAAACATAGAAACTGTCGGCAGATAACAACCGCCAGGTTCAACCAGTCTGCCCAAAAGCCCTACAGTAGTTTGTGGACTGGGCTCTATGATGTTGAGTCGACAACTAACTCCTCAACCGGCATCACAACACCAGGCTTCCTGTTGACTGCGAGTTGCAGTCGCCAGGAGCCGCATACAGCAGGGACTGTTGTTTTCTTCGGGGCTTTTCCCCTGAACCCCCACATGGGGGATCTGCCCCGCACCCCTCAAGAGCTTTAGATAGCCAACTTCGAGCTGAGTCACAGTTGGTTCGGGGGGAGGGGTGCAGGATGGGGGGAAAGTGTTGCCCAGTTCCGGGTGGAAACTTTTACAGCTACCTGGGGCTGATGTTGGCAGTGACATATGTTGCTGTAGAGGTTTTGTCGTGGGAGGTGCATACCTGTAGACTCTCACCCTACCTGGTCAATGGCTTTTCACCCCTCTTTCCCTCCTCTAAGGTACCCTTATGACTGTCTCATGCATGTTTAAAACACTCCACTGTGCTTGCCCCACCACCTCCTGTAGCACTGTATTCCACATGTCCACCACTCTCTCTGCAAAGAAAAAAAGTTCTTACATTTCCCCTCAGCCTGCCACCTTCCAATTTCATATCACGCCCCCTCATTCTTGTAGATCTCTTGTATTGGAAGATGTCTCCCCCCACTGCACCTTGTTTATGCCCTTGAGGTTACATGTTTCTACCATGTCCCCCTGATCCCTCCTCTCCTCCAATGAGCACATATTGAGGTCCTTAATCTCTCCTATGATTTCTGGTGCAAGCCCTGTACCATCTTAGTCGACCTTCTCTGGACTGCCTCCACGCTGTAAATGTCCTTATGAAGGTGTCAGCTCCAGAACTGCACACAGTACTCCAGGTGAGGCCTCACTGAGGACAGAGAAATACTTAGGATACACATTTATAAAGGAAGCAGTGTGGTAGAAATGAAGGGACTGGAAATGGAAGCACTTGGCACCCAAGTGAGGATTTTCCAGAAAGTTGCGAGTTTTGTACAGAAAGCATTTACAACAAATATACCAGTAATATTAAGAGAAAAAAATAAATCCAGTTGCTAAAACTGTGTCTCTATGAAATACATCAACAAAAAGGTCCACAGAGAAGCTCATAAGAACAAAGCTAGCTGCAAGATATTTTTCTTATTATGGACCTAACGTGCTAAACCAACTAGTACAGCAGGATGCTGATTTGCCTGTGACATATCCAGTGTTTAAATGAAATTTCAGTAAGAGTTTATGGTCATGCACTGTATGTCATTGTATAATTGTTGTTTAAACTGAATACCATGTAGTTGGTTATATAGCTCTTAGTGTTTTTTTATTCTATGTATTTGTGTTTTCATGTAACGTTTATATTTCCTGTGTTGTACCTATCCCCTGAGCGTGGCTGAACACGATTTGTTGTGATCCAGCCCACTTTCCTGGTTAAATGGAAATAAATAAATAAATAAAAGGGGGGGGAGAGAAGGGAGGGCAAAAAGGAAAAAAAGAATGGCAACAATTAGAGTGGTAACAAAATCTGGAGGGCTATGTATGTGAATGCTAAAAGTCTAGAAAATAAGATTCTAGACCTAGGGGCCATCATGGCAGAGGCCGACCTGGATACTGCGGTCATGGTGATCTGAAAACCATGACTGTGACATGGCCATACCAGGCTGTACTTTGCTGAAGAAGGCCAGGGTAGGAAGAAAAGGAGGGGGAGTGGCACTTTATGTGATGAGCAGCATAAAAGCGACAGTGATACAGGGAATACAGCAGGACAAGAGGTACTGTGGGTCACCCTGAAGAAGGGGAAAGGTGCCATTATTCACACTGGTGAGACCTACAGACCTCCAGCACGGGGGAGGAGGTAGATAAGATAATGGTGGAAGCCACTGGCAAGATGAATGAAAAGGGGGAGATGCTGCTTGTGGGGGGTCTTCACTCTGCTAGATGAAGATTGGAGCCTCCCAGCTGTGGCTTCAACTGGAAGCAGGTACATCATCAGGCAACTAATCAGCGAACCCAGTTGTGATAGGAACATACTGGGCCTGATAATCAGTAACAGGGACAGTGTTGCAGACATCAGGGTGGGAGGCCACCTGGGGACCAGTAATCACCATATGGTGTAGTTCAATATAAGGAGGACTGCAGAACTGAATCACGAAAGGTGAGGGTCCTGGACTTCAGAAGGGCAGATTTTATTAAGATGGGTGAATGCCTCAGGGATGACCTGGCAGGTGACCATGACCTGTGTGGATTGGAGGAACAGTGAGCAAAGCTAAAAGGGGGCACAGTGAAAGCAACAAACCTCTGCATCCAGCAAGTGAGTGAGAGGAAAAAGAGACCACTATGGTTCTCAAAAGAGGTGGCTGAAAAGGTAAAGGCTAAAAGGGTAGCATTCAGAAGATATAAGGCGACACAGAGGGAGAAGGATATGAAGTTGTATCAGGAGAAACAGAGGGAAGCAGGGAAAACAGTAAGGAGCGAGAAGGCTCAAACTGAAGAGAGAATAGCCCGAGTGGTAATGAAAGGGGACAAGACATTTTTTAAGTATGTAAGGGAAAAGAGGACTGTGCAGAGGGGGCGCCAGGAAAAGCCAGCCATCCTGAACAAATACTTTTGTTCTATGTTCACAGCAGAAGGAGAAGGAAAGGGGCCACAAAAAAACACCAGGAGCTCTAAAGGGAGCAAGATGGACAGTAGCCCTTTTTTGGAGGAGAGAGTCCTAAAGGGACTTGTTAATCTGAAAGTGGACAAAGCAATGGGACGAGATAGGGTACATCCTAGAGTATCGAGGAAGCTCAGAGAGGTACTGGCGCACCTCTGACAGTCCTATTTAACAGCTTGCTGGAAACAGGAGTGGTTCTGGAGGACTGGAGGGAACAGATTTAGTCCCATTTCTCAGAAGTGGTAGCAGAGAAGAGGCTGGCAATTATAGCTAGTTAGTCTAACATTGGTGGTGGGAAAGTTAATGGAACCACTGCTGAAGGAGAGGATTGTAGAATATCTTGAATCCAATGGCTTACAAGACCTGAGACAGCATGGATTCATGGGTGGGAGGTCATGTCAAATGAAGCTGATCAATTTCTTTGACTGGGTGACGAAGGAATTAGATCAGGGTGGAGTGGTGGTTGTGATCTGCCTAGATTTCAGTAAGGCTTTCAACACTGTTCCACAGAGGAGATTAGTGAGCAAGCTGGGCAGCTTAAGATGGGTCCAAAGGTGGTAAACTGGATAAGAAATGGGTTAGGGGATAGGTGACAGAGAGTGGTGGTAAAAGGAGTTCACTCGAAGGAGGGGAGGTTGACCAGCTGGGTGCCTAAGGGATCAGTGCAGGGACCAGTCCTCTTTCATGTCTTTCTAAGCAACTTTGCAGAGAAGCTGGAGGGAAGGTCTGCCTCTTTGCCGATGACACCAAAATATGCAATAGGGCAGACACTCGGGAGAGGGTGGGGTGGAAAGGATAAGCAGAGACCTGAGAAAACTCGAGGAGTGGTGAAGGGTGTAGCAGCTGGGTTGCAATGTGAAAAAGTGTAAAATAATGCACTTGGGGCACACAAACCCAGGGGTGGAGTACAACATGGGGGGAGTGTTACTGATACCCACCCATCAGGAGAGAGACCTAGGGGTAATCATCTCTGATTACCTAAAGGTGCCCAGGTAGTGCAACAAGACAGTTGAGAGAGCTAGTGGGATGCTGGGGTGCATAGGGAGAGGTATCACCAACAGAAAGAGGGAGGTGGCGCTGCCTCTGTATAGATCACTGATAAGATCTCACCTGGAATACTGTGTACAGTTCTGGTGGCCAGATATCTGGAAGGACTTAGAGTGGAAGCCGTCCAGCGGAGGGGAACTAAAATGGTGAGGGGTCTGCATGAAAAACCCTATGAAGAGAGACCAAAGGAACTCAATATGTACACCCTGGAAAAGAGAAGGGAGAGGAGGATATGATAGAGACCTTTAGATACCTCATGGAGATAAATAAGGTACAGGAGGAAAGTGTTTTACCAAAACAAAGTTGTTCAAGAACAAAGGGACATGCTATGAAGCTGGAGAGGGGTAAATTCAGGAGAGATGGGAGTTAGTACTTCTTCAAAGAAAGACTGGTGGATTCCTGGAACAGCCTACCAGCTGAAGTGGTGGGGTCAAAAACAGTGGTGTGGTTCAAGAAAACATGGGTAAGCATAAGGAAATCTTAGTGGAAAGGAATGGGGAATGGAGAAAGAGCCAGAGATCAAGTAGGGTCTGCAGTGATACTGTACATAGGGAACAATGGGCAGACTGGGTGGGCCAAGTGGTCCTTATCTGCTGACAAATTCTCTGTCTTTATGTTACAACCAGCCATTTGTAATCAGGAGTTGTCAATCAAATGCATGGGTGGCGAAACTAAGGCCAGGACAGGTGAGCAGCAGGGTGCTGTCTTCTACTTTCAAGTCTGCAACTCCTTTAATCACCATCAGGATGCAGTCTCTTTTATGCTGCCGCACCATAACCATCAGCAAGGTCTGTTGCACGTTGTCATGAGACATGTGGCATTTGGAGGTAGTATGATATCCCCTCAGCACCTCCACTCGATGGGGGTTTAGAGGAAAAGACAACAGCTGGGCAACAAAATCTGTCAGAGCAGGACCTTCAACACCTTCAGGCAGACCTACTAGTCTACTCTTCATGGCTCTGGAAATGTTCTCCAGTGCCTCCAGTCGCTGTCGCTGGACTTCGTTATCTTCTGTCAGGTCCACAGTTGATGCCACTGTCTGAGTGGCTGATACCATATCATCCCCACTCTCTGCTGCTGCCAAGTCTGCCTCTGTTTCCACAGTCATAAGGCAAATGTTATACGACTCCAGTTGTTTTATCAAGATCTGTAATGGTTTGCAAAATCATAGCCATTGTTGGTTCACCCTCTGTCAGCTGAGTCGCCCATGCAGGCAGTGGTTGTTGAAGAAGCAGTAGGGCCCTGCGGTCCTGTCCTCACACAAGAGAAGCCTTTTGATTTTGCTTTTCCTTTCTCTACCTTTGTGTGCAGGGTGATGCCCAAACCAGACTGTCAAGTTGAAGTGTAGTCCCCAAGCAAAGTCAAAAAGTTGTACTGTTCAAAATATACTGTTAAATTCCAAATGCTATGTTATATTGCTAGCTGCATCTCTTTGGAGCTCGAGCTAAGCATATCTAGCTGGTCTGCTGGGAGGCTCTGCAACCTGGAATACTCTTCCTGCTTAATTAACTCTTTGCACTGCTATAGTTACATTTAAGGGAAAGGAAAGGGGAAATAGTTTAACCAGAAAAGGCACACTAAGCCAGAGCTTGTTTCCAGGTGTGACCTGGGAGCCCAAGGAAGTTAAGTGACTTGCTTAGAGTCACACAGTATGCAAGTGGGGCTGATGGGATTCAAACCCATGCCTCCAGGTTTGCAGCTCAGTGCCCTTTACCACTGCACTATACTGCCTCCTATTTTAAAGCATGCACTTTTAAAGCTTTATTGAAAGAATATTTGCACCGTTCTGATTAGCACTTGTAAATAACTATTTTATTGCATTTGACCTGGAGCACTCTTGAAATCAGGAATTTGATGTTCACCAAGCCTACCTGATAACCAAATAAATAAATAACAGTAATAAAGAAATAAATTGGCAGTGAACATATTTGGTGGGGGCATCACTGAGGGGTTTGCTTAATGATGTCACGGTTAAAGAATTAGTGTAATGCCTGAAACTGATATTACATAGAAACGCAGAATTTGATAGCAGAAGGAGACCAAAGGTCCATCAAGTCTGCCCTTACCTCACCCCATGGACATACTGTCCTGGTGGGCTGTATCCCTCCCACTCTGCTACTTTACCTGTCAAACCCTTGGTACCTCCCCCTGGAGGCTATGGGTCCCCTTGTCCTGTCCCAATCATGCTTAATCTGTTCCACCTCCCTCTCAGTGAAGCAGAACTTCCTTAGGTTTTTCCTGAATTTGTCCCTCAGCAACAGCCAGTCATGCCCCCTAGCGACTGCATCCCTATTTCTTACAAATAGGTCCTCACTGTTTACCTTGTTGATACTCCTGAGAAACTTATGTGTATGCCCCCGTACACCTGTCTTCAAGCAAATACATGTTTAGGGTATCAGCTGTTCCTCATAGGATCGGTTCTTGTTGATCTTGGTGACCTTTTGCTGTACTGACTACAGCTTGTCGATGTCCTTCTTCAGGTAAGGGCTCTAGAGCAAGGTACAGTATATTAGATGAGGCCTCACCAGGGATATGTACTGTGGCAGAATCACTTTGTTTCTACTGTCAACACCCCTCCCTATGCAACCCAGCATCCTCGATAACCTTAGACAGGATAGAGGCAGTCCAGAGGAGGGCAACAAAAATGGTGCAGTGTCTGCAAGAGAAGCCGTACGAGGAAAGACTAAAGGAGCTTAATATGTATACCCTTGAGGAAAGGAGGAGGGAGGGGGACATGCTAGAAACTTTTAAGTACCTCAGTGGAATCAACAAAGTCCAAGAGGGTGGCATCTTTCAGAAAAAGATGTGCAAGAACAAGGGGACACAATTTAAAGAGATAGAGGGGGTTCAGGGGCAATGTGAGGAGTATTTTTTCACAGAGAGGGTAGTGGATGCATGGAACAGCCTTCCTGAGGAGGTTATGGGGTCTAAAACTGTGGGAGAATTTAAGAATGCATGGGACAGACATAAGGCAATTCTTGTGGGGGATAGGAAGAAATAGGCTGTTTGTTAAATAGGATCTGCAGCTTATCCTCTAGGTAGGGAAATGGGCAGACTAGGTGGGCCAAGCAGTCCTTATCTGCCGTCAATGTCTGTTTCTATGTATGTTTCGTTGCATTGACCTGTTTGAGGGAGTCACTAATTATGAGTCTGACCCCCAGATCTCTCTCTCCTGTGTTGAAGTCACCTAGTCGAGCAGGTCTTTCCCAGACAATGAGTTTTCAGATGAATAGCAGTCCATGGGTCAGATATTCAGAACTTTGCCTCGGGGCTAAAGTAGCACTGCCCGGTGTGCTAAATTAGTCCAAACCCAATAGCCCGCTATATTCAAAAGGGATAGCCCCGGTGCTAAACCTGCTGAATATAGCATGCTAAGGAAGCCGGGCAATCTGGGCTGGGAGTGCAGTGCAAACATAGCCCAGGAATAAGACATCTCTGAATATAGCAACCAGGAAGTGCACACCACAACAGCAGCCAAGTGCACAGCGACATGATTTATTTATTTATTTAAACATCAGTTTAACAACCTTTGAGCTAGGAGCTCATTTACAAAGGTACCTCGTCACATAGAGGACAGACAGCAGCACAAGAGACAACAGATAATAACAGTTTAAAAGCGAGTTATCATTCAGGGTTACAGTAGGTTCCAATACATATGATAGTAGATAAGTTAAAGTTCAAAATTAGGGTAGGGAGGGTGTAGGTAGGAGAGGAAGTAGGAAGAGAGGAGCGGGACTGGAGGAGCAGAGAGGAGGGGAAGGCCAGGGATGACAGGTGGGTAGAGGGAGGAGGTGTGAAGGAGGGGGGGGGAGTGCAGCTCAGCGAGCATTGTCAGTGGGTAGCGGCAGCAGCATATGCGTGAGATGAGCAGGTGGTTTCTGAGGCTGAGTTTAAAACTTGCTAATGATGGGGAGTCAGAGATACAGACAGGAAGGGAGTTATACCAGGTAGGTGCTCTGTAAGGGAACGCCCTTTGGCCTTGTGAGGTCCTAGCTCTTGGTATAACCAGAGTTGTTTTGGATGAGCTGCGCGTGTTCACAGTCGTCGTAGCTCGGTGGATAGCGCCTGATAGGCCAGTAGGAGATAGGCCATGTAGGGCTTTTAAAGGTGAGCATGCAGGTTTGATACATGAGCCGCTCATCCAGGGTGAGTAGGGTGGCCAAGGGGTACAGCAGACATGTGTGCGTAAGTCTGGGTGCACTGGTTATAAGTCTGCAGGCTTTGTTAAGTATAAGGCGAACTTTGCTCAGGGCTGTCTGATCAGCTGACCCATAGACCGTAAGGCCATAGTCGATGAGAGATATGACCGAGGAGGTGACAGCCAGGCGGAGGGCATCCAAAGGGAGGCATTTTTTGTTGTGGTAGAGAATGCCCAGACGCGAGTTGGTGGCAGAGTTCAAGGAGGAGATATGGCCATGGAAAGAGAGGGCAGGGTCAAAGATTATTCCAAGATATTTATAGGACTGCACAGGTTCGATGGGGATATTGAGGGTGGAATGGACAGTGAGGGGAAATTTGCTGAACTTATTTTGGGGGTGGGAGAAGAGCATTGTTTTTGTTTTCTTTAGGTTGACTATGAGTCGGTGTTCAGTGAACCAGGTTTCAGCGGAATCATAGGCAAGTTGGAGAGAGCTCTGAAGTGACATAGGGTTACTATCAGAGGCAATGAGTACTGTATCATCAGCATAGAGCAGGATCTTACCCGCACATTTGCTGGGTAGTGAGTTGAGGAAGAGGGAGAAGAGTATGGGTCCAAGAATAGAGCCCTGGGGGACTCCAGAGCGGATAGGGCAGGTGCTGGAGAGAGTTCCACTAACTTTCACACATTGAGAGCGGGCTGAGAGATAGCTAGCGCACCAGGAGACTGGACCAGTGGCAAAACCTATGTGGTCGAGGGTGGTTAACAGGAGTGGGTGCGATACGGTATCAAAAGCTTTAGATGGGTCAATGAATACCACGCCAGCCAGGGCACCAGAGTCCAAGGAGGTGTGGAGGAGGTTGGCGAACTCCAGAAGTGCTGTATTGGTACTATGACCGGCTCTGAACCCATGTTGCTCAGGGCAGAGAACATTGTACTTAGAGAGGTAGTTAGAGATTTGAGTGGCCACAATTTTCTTCAAGGCCTTGGAGAGGGGGGGAGGATTGAGATGGGTCGGTAATTACCCGGAAAAGTCCTGTCGCCACCTTTGTGGACAGGGGTAACCGTAGCAACCCTCCAGACAGCAGGAAATTGTCCAAGGCAGAGGGATTTGTTAAAGATGCATGTGATGGGCGAGATGACCTGGTCCAGGACCTGACATAGGAGGCAGGGATCTAGGGAGTCATTACCAATGGTCATTACCGATGGTGTTACCTTTTAAGACTTTTAGCAGGTGTGGCCGAGCTTCTTTAATGGTCGCACAATGCAGGTGAAGGAAGGTGGAGGTGAACTATGTGGCCAAAGTGTGTGCCAGCACATGCGTGGATTCAGTACAGCTGCAAGCAGTAGTGCTGGTGAAATTACATTGTGTGCAACTGTACAATATTTCTGAAATGTTTGTGTGGCACTAACATGTTTGCACGGGTTTAGCGCAGAGCTAAGCTGTTTGCCCAGTGCAAACACGTTTGCCTGGGGCTAAACTTTGCAATATTCAAAAGTGGCATGAAAATGAGCCTACTTAGGTAGTCTCTGGGCAAACATCCAGATTAGCATCTCATTATGATCTGATATGCATGCAGTTTGCCCAGCATTACTGCAAGGTCCCACAGCTCCACCTGTAGGTCTGTCTGGAAGTACAGGGGCTGGCTGGGTCTTCCACAGCTCCACCTGTAGGTCTGTCTGGAAGTGCATGGTGGTAGCTGCAGGCTACATTTGTACAGTACTGCATAGCATATTGTGCCCCAGGGGACTGCACAGCACAGGCACAGGTGGTGGTGCTGCATGCAACTGTCAAACTGTAGGGCATGCTACAGTGTCCAGCAGACACTACAATAGCAAGGAGGCCAGTACTGTGAGGGACACAGCAATGCTTATGGTGTGTAGGGCAGTGATAACCACTGTGCTGTACTGAGTGACAGGCCCAACTTGCAGGCGTTTACTGACAGTGAACATTACTGTTCTGCTGTGGTGCGACCCACAGATGCTGCACCACTGGCATGGTATGCTCACAGTGACATATACATGGTGGCTGTGTGTGCTGTGGTGTCTGTATAGATGTGTAGTATGTGTCTGGGTGGGGGCAGATACAATCACAGACACACTGGTGTTGGAGTATTCCCAGCACTGGCCCATGTGCACAGCATGGCTTGTCCTAGCTTTGTGGCCACACCCAGTCTGTGGTGCAACCTGGCCACTTGTACACCCTCCCCTCAACACCCTCCATGTCCACAGTGCTGCATGTGTGTGCTGGCATCTGTTGGTATCCACTGAAGGGCAGTCTGCAGGTGTGTGCTGTATGACTGCACTGCCATGGTGTCCACTGGGAACTGGGTCACTACTTATTGCCTGGCATGGCTGGGACTGGTGGCAGATGATGGCATCATTGTGATGCCATCAGTGGGCAGCATGTTTCTCCTATATGTGTCTTTTTCTATGTGTCATACTTATTGATTAGGGTCGTGTAAAGCCACGCAAAGCCACAATGTCACACAAAGCTGGTTTGCCCAGGGTTAAGACTACCTTTTCCTGGGTGCTAATTTGCACCATGGAAAGTGTTGCGCTAAGTCATGCAAAACCACTTTGCGCAGCACTATTCACTGAATATAGAATTGCGCTGACACGCCCCCTCAGTTTGCCTCTTGCATACATTATGATTTTGCCCAGTGCTAATGCACTTGGCGTGCACTATTTGACTCTTTTGAATATAGTGGACCTGCGCTAAACCTGCACAAACGGATTGCGCCCAGCACAAAGTTTTGAATATCTGGCCCTGTGTATTTTAATGGTTGTGATATATTTATTTCTTATTATGTTTTCTTTTTTATAGGATATGTTTGTTTTATCATTTTAAATTATGTGCAGCGCTCTAAACCCTAGGGAAAGGGCGCTTTATAAATAAAATTGCCTTGCTTTGCCTTGAAGTCACCAGTCTAGCTCCTCCCATCCAGTATCCAGTATGTAGATTCCATCTTCCTAAGTGTATTACATTGCACTTGTTAATGCTGAACCTCAGCTGCCAGGCCTTAGACCTATTAACTTTCAAAAGTAGACAGTGATCTATTTCTTCTTATATCTGAAGTATTTGATTTTTCTTTTACCTTTTGCTAATTAGATTGTCTACCTGATGATACCTGATGTGATGTGTGGAACAGCACTCTACCTGGAGGCTGACATAGCTGTTCCATTCCTCTTTACGCATAATCTGCACTGTGACCTCACTGTCTGTGACATCACTACTGACCAAGAAGAGCCAATCACTTACTGCAAGGTCTGTCACTTATGATGTCACATGAGTGAGGTCACAATGCTGATGCGTTATGAAGATGAACTAGATTTGTAAGCCTACAGGTAAAGTACTACTCCTTACATCACACCTAATAATACCAAGCAGAAAAGCTTCTAATGAGCAAATAAAACAGAAACATACATCAGATATAAAAAGAGAACTAACTACTTTTAAAAATTAATAACAATTTCTGCCTGTATTATGACACTACTAGCTCTTTAAGGCCTCTGTGAAGGTGTTTGTATGCTCCTCCTTTGGGTTATAGGTACCCTAATCATTAAGACTTGTCTAGCACCCCGCTGTTGGCTGGGCTCACTCCTTAACTATCCACACTCGCTGCAAGGCTCCCAAGATCTACCAACCACTGTAGCTGCATGTCCATCCCATCCCATCCCATGCGGGGGTGGTGGGGATCCACTGCCTGTCTTGGGGGGAGGAGTCAAAGCCTGCAGTGTCTATGCTGGTACACAGACACAAAGACACTGAAGCACTCCACCGCTCTCAAGGAATAACGCCATTAGAATTGTGCTGTGTAGCTCCAGAGTCCCCTAATGAGGAGGTTGGGTGTTTGTCCAGGTACTTTAACATTGTTTCTTTTTTATCAATATAGATTCTTATTCAGTAAGAAAAACAAGCTGACAATATTTAAAACAGCTAACAATCTAGGCAATTATAATAAAATACATATTTAGCAAAAAGGCAACAATAATCAAATAGAGAAATCTTTAAAAAAGGGGAGAAATCAGAAAACAAGCACTAAAACCTAAACAGGCGAACAAATTCAGAATATAACTATGCAGATATTTTCAGTTTATATCAATGTTAAATCTGTTTCCCAATATTTATATTCAAAACCAAAGACAATTACATGTAACATGAAAAAGAGAACAGCCACCTGTTGCTGTTAAAAACTCCAAGTTCCTCAATTTCAAAACTTTGATATGGTAATGAAGAGGAAGAAAAGTTAGAAAGACAGAAGAAGGAAATGTGTGCATTATGATTTAGCAGATTTGCAGGATTGAGTTTGCAAAGAAAGAGAAAAGAAGAAGCATTCTAGTATCCCAAATAGTTCTCAATATGTCTCAAAATATAGTCTGTAGGCGAGCTTTAAACACATTTAGTGATGTCCGGGAATTATCATCTCTTAAGATTAAGGGGCGGGGGGGGGTTGAGGGGGAGTAACATGAGTGTTTCTTACATGTTCTCCACTTAACATCCACTTAACATCCTGTATAGAGTCCCCATCTACTATCCCATTTATGCCCGACACCACTTATGCGAAGTGTCTTCCTCTCAGCTGTTTCTGTACAGCACTGGTGCTCTATAGCACAGTTTTAAAGCAGAACTGCGCTGAACCTGAAAGTCATATTCCCAGTAGAAGCTGCTTTTTTATTATGCTAGTTCCAGTTCTGTTATAGTTCTGTATACTGGTCCCTTAGTAACTTCAATGAGTGTTTCTGATTTACACTCTGTGTTGAGCACCATTTTGGAACTGTATGATGTAGTTTATGTTCCTCTCAATCACAGGGTTCTATACTAGAACATAAGTGCATTGTGGCAACAATGGAAAAGCTGAGCAAGGTACATAACCTACATCATGCAGTTCTAAAATGGCGCTTACTACTTGTTTGTAAATTAGAAACACCCACTAAGATAATTAAAAAAAAACTGTGGGGGAGGGCCAGAGAGCCAGCTTCTAGAGAGGATACTTTTTTAATGATCAACGCATCATCCTTCAATAAAATCAAATTTCACAGTTTAAAGATAATAGAGCTACTTTTTTTCTTCAGCTTTCTTGGATTGCTAATTATCTCAGCTGTCACATACTCCAAGGATTTCCATGGGGTGCCACAAAAAACAGCAATCAGGGACGCCGAAACCAGCTCTGTACCAAGCCAACAAGGCCACTGATTCTGCGGCTCAGGTGGGAACTAGTTCATCAGGAATGACGACAGACCCTCCCTGGCAGATCATGCTGGACTCCATGAAAGCTTTGGATGCTGAGATTGAGAAAACGTTATCTAAATTGGGGTCGCATGATGCTGCAATTAAAAACCTTGTCAGTTCTGTGTCAGAAACAGACAAACAGACATTAGCTATGCAGACCACAGTTACTACGCTGACTAAAGAAAACACACCACTCTGTGGCCATCTGAAAGCATTGGAAAACTAAGTTTGTGCCAGAAACTTGTGCCTTGTATGGAGTACCGGAGGGAGTGGAAAGTATTAATCTGCTGGGCTTTCTTAAAAATTGGCTGATTGAGAAGCTTTCAGTGCCTGAAGACTCTGATTGGTCACATTTAAGGCATGCTTTTCAGGCCAACCCTTGGGTCTGGCCTGCTTCTTCAACTACGCACCATTCTGCTGTGGACTACGGGTGTTGAGGTTAGGGATGTTTTCCTGGCTGCAGCATAGGCAACTTATCCACTTCTTCTTATCGAACATGATGTGAAATTTTTTTGAGAGCTATCTTTTCAAACCTCATATGGAAAATAAATATATTTCAAATATATGTTGTAAAATATATTTGAAACAGTTTTTGAATTTCATCCATAAATAGATTTTCGTAGTAGTTTTCAAATATATGCATTATATCTCAAATTTGCTGTTTTGTAATATTTGAGATATATTGAATGAATATATTTAAGATATGCCTTAGATACTATTTTTGTATATTTTATAGAAATAGCTTGTTAATATTCTGTGATTTTTTTATTCTCCTTTATGGAAAATAAATATATGTTAGACATATTTATAACAGTGTATTTTAAATGTATGTTTGATCATATGTCTGAAGTATATGTATATATCTCAGATTGGTTGGTTTTGAAATATCTGATTTATTTGCAGAATATATGTGACAGATATATTTAAGATAAATAATAAATGTGTTTCCATGATATATTTATTATAGGTGCATGATATTTTATATATCTGCTTATATATTTTGAATATTTAATAGATATACTTTTTATGTAGTTGACATATATCTAAAATAGTTTTTTTTAAATATATGCATTGTAAAAAATATCTTAAAATACCCAACCAACAAATTAATCTTGATGTCACATATCCTCAACTGTATATTTGGAATTCCTCTTATTAGCAACCATTTAGATAACTATGGTACACTTAACATTTAATGATGAACCATTACTACAGATTTACAGATTACGCATTATTGTCTCAAATTGGTATCTATACAACCCCTGTTTGGTTCCTTTTTATGTCGGAGTGAGTTCCAACATGTACTTGTTTTTTACTCTTTACCTTTCCCTCTGGTCTGTAAGCTAACGCTGTCAATTCAAAAGTACTTTAAAACTAGAAATTACCATGCTTCTGTTTGAACTGTGCTTTTGAAATATGCAAATTAGTTATGCAAATCTGTACACAGTACCATAGCAAGCATTTGCAAAAAATATAATTGACATAGATACAAAAATATATTCTGCATATATTATACACATACTGTACCTTGCAAGCAAACAAGTTTCAGGTTTTACTGACAGCAAAAGTTAGGCACACACGCGCACTGGACCAGGAGCTCCAGAAGGCACTCCTTAGATTTTCCATCACAAAATGTATTTGTACAACAAAGGAAAAATTGTGAAACTAAAGCCAAAAGTAGCAATAGTAAAAAAACAGACATTCCCACAGAACTAATATTTTGCACTATTCTTGAAAAAGCATGAGAACAGCACAAAATGCCAGTCCTTTGGGGAGGTCTGACTTGTACTATTGCTACTTTTGGCTTTGTTTTTACAACATTTTATATATTAACAGAATGTAGTCTATTTATATTTTAAAAGTATATGTAATATATATTCCAGTCATATTTATAAACTATAAAACACATTTATTTGCTATGCAAAACATATATTTAAAATGTATTATCAGTATATATATATATATATATATATAGGATAAATAATACATATATTAATGATACTTTCCAGGTGTATATCAGGCCAAATCTATATGAAATATATCTCAGAATATACTTCTCTAATATATTGAAAATATATGTTTGCTAATTTACACTTATTGTAGAAATTACAGGGCAAAATTATGTTTGCATAAAACTATGATTTTTCATTACAGAGTCCAAAAAACATTAAAAAGTAAACCATAATATTTTCTTTGATAGAATAACAAACCATGTACATTTAGAATATCAATTTTGTTATTTATTTATCAATTTGTTAACCGGGTAGGGACTCTGGACAATGTCCTTTTTCAGGTCCGACCCAGAACAGACTACAAACAACATTAATAACAAACAATATCTCACATCTAACAATCACATTTAGACTTACTCAACAAAAATAACTTAAGCTTATTCTTAAAACAGTCAAGAGACATAGTTTGGTGAAGAGCAGGAGGTAAGGCATACCAAAGGGATGGGGCTGTGATAGAGAAAGACCTCAAACCACTCTGAGTCTTAAAAACTGGGAAATTCAATAAGATCCCATTAGCAGATCTCAATTTGGGGAGGGACTGATGAACTACAACCATGTCTGCCAACAGAAAATTAGAAGAAAAAAGGGACTTATAAAGCAAAAAACCAGAGAAATAATTAATTATTTCCCTAGGTGACAACCAACCTCATTGTGAGTACAACGAACAATGATGTGTCATAAATCCACCATGTGTCTAGTTCTGGCAGATGTTCCTGCTGGTATTGACCAATCTGTATCTGGCATGTTGAAGTCTCCCATTATCAGAACCTCCCCTTTAGCAGTCATGTTTTGTATATCTTCTAACAGTAATGTGTCTATGTCCTTCCCCTAGTCTGGGGGCCAGTAGACAACCCAAGTTCTTATGGCTGTCCCATTTCCTGTTTCCAGGACAATCCACAGTTCTTCTGGCTCCTTATGTGTATTCTGAATTTCTGTAGGAGGAGGCAATATAGCGCAGTGGTCTAAGGCTCTGAGCTGCAAATCTGGTGACATTCAGCAGACCAGACCTGGGTTTGAATCCCACAGCTTCTACTTGCATACTGTGTGACCCTGAGCAAGTCACTTAACCTCCTTGTGCTCCCAGGTCACTCCTGTAAAAAAGCTTTCAGCTTAGTGTGCTATACCTGGTTAAATAACTAAATAAAAAAAAATAAATGGGACTAATAAACCTACAAATATTATTATAAGCTACAGAGAAAACATTGTATTCCCTAACATTCAAATTCTGATACAAATAAACATAATCAAAATGTGGAAGTAATGAACCAACAGCGATTGATTTTCTAGTTTCAAAAGCAACATATGACCAGAATTTAAACAAAATACCTAATTTCTGATTTATTGTTTGATTAGCATACTTAATATGCAATGAAAAAGTTAAGCCACAATCCAACCACACACCCAAATATTTAAATTGGGTAACTTGATCTATCACAGCACCATCCCCATCAGAAAACCGTAAGCAAGAATCATCTTTCAGCATAAGCGGGTCCCAAAAACATTGGTTTTTTTTTTATTTTTTTATTTAAGATCATGGAATTAGTTACAAACCAAGTACACACATTTCTGAATCTAACATCAAGAGCATTTACCAAATCTCCTTGTGATTTACCCGGACTATAAAGACTCAAGTCATCTGCATTTATTATTGAATCGCAAGGTCCACAATAAGCAGGCAGTTGGCTAACAAATAGAG
This sequence comes from Neoceratodus forsteri, assembly GCA_016271365.2. Classification (NCBI taxonomy): domain Eukaryota; kingdom Metazoa; phylum Chordata; order Ceratodontiformes; family Ceratodontidae; genus Neoceratodus; species Neoceratodus forsteri. The sequence goes on from JADMNL010000026.1 coordinate 118,616,685, forward strand.
GAATAGCAATGGCCCTAATATGGACCCTTGCAGAACGCCACACTCAATCAAAGCCATTTGGGTGTCTTGCGACTCAATACGCACAAACTGTTGATAATTTACTAAATAATCACTCACCCAAGATAATGCACTTTTGGAAAAACCAATCACTTTCAACTTACATAATAATAACCCATGATCAATTAAATCAAATGCCTTGGTCAGGTCCACAAACACCGCCCCAGTCAATAGGCCATCTTCAAAGCCCCCGAGGATGGCGTCTGTGAATCTGACCAAGGCAATACCAGTTCCATATCCCTGTTGAAACCCATGCTGCTGTGAACTGCCAAGTATTAGGTATAGTTCACTGAATTCTGAAAATATCTAAAGTATAACTGGAAAAATGCACAGATATCAGAAATATGTGATGTATTTATACATTTATTTTTTTATTTATTATTTATTTCAGATGAAGATTAATACCTTCTAACCAAGATGGCTCTTTTACAAATGTTCCATGTCAGATAGACGCAAAAACAACAGTACAATACATACAGAAAAGATCCTTGGATACAAAAAGTACATAAATGCATGTATGTAAAATTCTTTATGCAAGAAGACTTTTATAACCAGTGACAAGCTTAGGCACACAATCATGTTGCTAAGTGTAGGTTAGTGAAAGGGTAGCAACCAGAGAGGGCTTTGTCAAGGAAGGTAGGTGGGGATGGAGTAAGGGCGGCTAGTAGCCTGAGAGGCTTAATACCAAGGGAAGGGCAAGGGAGGTGCATGTACGCAAATGCTCGCAGTCAGGGAAACAAGATCCCAGACCAGCAGGCAATAATGACAGAGGCTGAACTGGACATCGCAGCTATTAGCAAGACATGGTTTACCAGTAACCACACTTGGGAGACTTCAGTACCTGGCTATGTACTTTTCAGAAGAGACCGAGGCGCAGAAAGGGAGGGTGGAGTGGCCCTGTATGTCAATGAAAATATCAAAGCTACAGAAATTCAGAATACACATAAGGAGCCAGAAGAACTGTGGATCGCCCTGGAAACAGGAAATGGAACAGCCGTAAGAACTTGGGTTGTCTACTGGCCCCCAGATCAGGGGAAGGACATAGACACATTGCTGTTAGAAGATATACAAAACATGACAGCTAAAGGGGAGGTTCTGATAATGGGAGACTTCAACATGCCAGATACAGATTGGTCAATACCAGCAGGAACATCTGCCAGAACTAGACACATGGTGGATTCCTTGCAGGGGGAGGGCCTCAAACAAGTGGTACGACAACCCACAAGAGACAGGGCTAGTTAGTACTGACTAACAGGGAAAGGATCACAGATCTCCAGGTAGAAGGTCAGCTGGGGGCCAATGACAATCACATGGTATGGTTCAATTTGGCCACTACAAATAAATCATCGCATTCCAAAGCAAAAATATGAGACTTCAGAGGAGCTGACTTTGATAAGATGGCCAACAGAGTTGAGCTAGCCCTGGCAAAAAGAAAGACAGGTGAGGGGGTACAGGCAAAGTAGGCAAGCATTAAGGATGCAGTACTTGAAGCAACATCCCATTGTGTTAGAGAGAAAAGGAAGTGCAAAAGAAGAAGAACTTTGGTTCTCAAAAACAGTAGCAGAAAAGGTCAAAGCCGAAAGGCTGGCCTTCAGGAAATATAAGGGAACACAGCGGGATGAAGATAGGGAGGCATACCAAACTTCCCTAAGGAAAGCAGGGAAGGCAGTAAGACAGGCAAAGGCCCAAACCGAGGAAACACTAGCACAAACAGTAAAAGAAGGTGACAAGACTTTCTGTAGATACATTAGTGAAAGAAGAAAGTCCAGAAGGGGTATTGCTAAGATCAAAGGAGATAAGGGGGCATGTGAGGAGGAGGACCATGTAAAAGCATCTATCCTAAATAAATATTTCTGCTCAGTATTTACTGAAGATAAGGCAGGGCAATGCCCACAGCTCAGCACCATGGACACAGGGGAGAGGGAGGTGAGTGCTAGTCCCTTCACAAAAGAAAGGGTCCTACAAGAGCTTGATAAGCTCAGGGTGGACAAGGCAATGGGACCCGATGGCATACATCCCAGGGTACTAAAGGAACTAAGGGTGGAACTAGCAGAGCCATTATCAGAACTGTTTAGTGAGCCTCTGAGCACAGGAGAGAGGTCCCAGAAGACTGGAGAAGGGCTCATGTGATCCCGCTCCACAAGAGTGGTAGCAGGGAGGAGGCAGGGAACTACAGACCAGTCAGTCTTACCTCAGTAGTGGGCAAGATTATGGAGGCACTCCTTAAGGAAAGGATGGTGCAACACCTGGAATCCATAGGAGCACAGGATCCAAGACAGCATGGGTTTACAAAAGGAAGGTCCTGTAAAACTAATCTCATAGATTTCTTTGACTGGGTAGCCAGAGTGGTGGACCAAGGGGAGAGCAGCTGATGTCACCTATCTTGACTTCAGCAAAGCTTTCGATACTGTTCCACACAGAAGATTGATTAATAAGCTGGGTAGGCACAAGGTGGGTCAGACGTTGGTCAACTGGGTGGCAAACTGGTTGGCAGACAGAAAACAGAGAGTGGTGGTAAACGGTATACAGTCAGAAGAGATGCAAGTCACAAGTGGGGTACCTCAGGGATCAGTCCTGGGGCCAGTCCTCTTCAATATCTTCATCAGTGACATTGCAGATGTACTGGAGGGGTAAGGTTTGTTTGTTTGCAGATGACACCAAGATCCTCAACAGAGTAGATGATCCAGATGGGGTGGGCAGAATGAGAAGAGATCTGGATAAACTAGCAAAATGGTCAGAGGAGTGGCAAGTTTGGCAACTGGGGTTTAATGCAAAGAAGTGCAAGATCATGCACATAGGGAAGAGAAGCCCTGAAGCCACCTATAGGCTGGGAGGGGAGTTGCTGGCAGTCACAAGGGAAGAAAGAGACTTGGTCATCATCCATCACGATGACCTGAAATCATCAAGCAGACCACCAAAGCAGTAGGTAGGCTAGGAGGATGTTAGGGTGTATTAGTAGGGTTATCACAAGTCAGAAGGAGGTAATAATCCCTCTTTACAAGACACTAGTTAGGCCCCATCTGGAGTACTGCATGCAGTACTGGAGGCTACACCTTGGGACATTAACAAATTGAGGCAGTCCAGAGAAGGGCAACCAAAATGGTGCAGGGGCTGCATCAGAAAACATATGAGAACAGATTAAGCGAAGCTCAATATATATACCTAGACTGCAAAGGAGGGAGAGGTGATATGATCGAAACATTCAAACACCTTAAGGGCATTAACAAGGTGAAAGAGTCTAACATGTTTCAATATAAGAAAATAGCAGGACAAGAGGACACAACATGAAGTTAGAGGAGGCCGATTAAGGGGCAATGTGAGAAGTTATTTTCACAGAAAGGGTGGTGAATGCATGGAAGCCTACCTCAGGAAATGGTGGATATGAATACAGTGCAGGGCTTCAAACAGGCATGGGACAGGCATAAGGGAGCAATACAGATGAGTATGAATAAATAGGCCATTGACAGAGCAAAGGCCGATGGCACATTTATAAGGTAGAAAAAGAAAAGGGCAGACTGGATGAGCCTTGTGGTCCTTATCTGCCGTCAACTTCTATGTTTCTATGAGGGGAGTAGGTTAAGATTTGGAGGGGAAGGGTGCAGTGATCCCCAGGAGGTGCAGGGGGTATTCTATGCTATGAATGGCAGTCACGGTGTTTTTTGGGGGCCATGAGAGTTTGAAGGTCTCTCTTGAAGGGGCCTATGTTTTAGTGTTCGAAGAGGGGAGCAGGGAGGTCACTCACCCATTGGGGCCCTCAATAGGCAAGTGACCATTGTGCAAAGGAGGTCCATTTGAAGGGAATATGGAGCATGCCCTCAGCAGAGCTCCTGGTGGTTTCTGAGGTTTGGTTGCGTTGGAATAGGGCTGCTGTAGAGCTAGGTGCAAATCCTAGTAGGGCTTTTTTGCCAGTGAGGTATGCCTGGTACCTAGTTCGGAGGTGTAGAGGGAACCATCCCATGGATGAGTAGAGACTGCATGTGTGAGTAAGGTGATTAGCCCCTGTGACCAGATGGCAGGCTTTGTTAAGAAGAAGTTTAACTCATTTTAGTGCAGTTTCTGTGGTAGCACTGTAAATGACTAATCCGTAGTCTATGACTGAGAATATGGAGCTCCGGGTGACGAGGTTGAGAGCCTCAGGGGTCATGGCTTGCCTATGCCGATATAGTATCCCGAGCTTGATATTACTGATTTGATTACATGGTTGATGTGGGGGATGAAGGCGAGTGTGTCATCTAAATGGATGCCCAGGTATTTGGAGGTAGAAACTTGTTTGATAACATCACCCTTTTGGCTTTGTATGATCAATGGCTCCACATTCTTCTTGGAGTGCAGCATTGAGAAGTGTATGATTTTTTTTTTTTTTTTTTATGGTTTAAGAGGAAACAGTTTTGAGAGAACCAAAACTTGAGTTGTGCAAAGCTATTTTGTAGGGTTGATGTTATTTCTGACATGTGGTGACCAGGCACAGAGATTACTGCATCATCTGCATACAGCAGCATCTTCGCAGGATTAGCATTGATAAATAGACTGAAAAGTAGAGGTAATATAATTGAACCTTGGGGGACTCCCAGAGTTACATTTTTTGGGTCCGAGGTTACCCCTCCTATCCTTACACACTGTGACCTACGTGATAGGTAGCTTTTGAACTATCAGATTGTGTCTGTGGATGGGCCTAGCGTCAGAAGGTTGTTGAGGAGGAGCTAATGATTTACAGTGTCAAATGCTTTGGTTTGGTCTATAAAGATAGACTCCACCATCTTACTGGAGTCTAGGGCTTCATAAAGGTGAGAGGTAAAATCGATGAGTGCTGTGATAGTACCGTGATTTTGGTGAAACCCATGCTGCTGCAGGCAGAGTAGATTATATTTACTGAGGTATTCCATGAGTTGGTCTGAAACCACTCTCTCTAGGCTTTAGAGAGGGGGGAAGTATAGAGATTGGCCGGTAATAACCCAAGCTGGTTCTGTCACCATTTTTGAAGACTGGGGTGATGAGGGCAGTCTTCCACTTGTCAGGGAATATTCCTGTCCTGAGGGATAGGTTGAATATTTTAGTAAGAGGAAGAGCAAGTTCTTCCAGAGTGAGAGCGAGTAGCTTCTTGTCCAGCATGTCACTGCCCATCCTGATTTTGCCTAGGACCCATTTGACATATTTGACGGTTTGAGTCCTAGTGATCTGTTTGAAGTAGAAAGATGGATGCCCAGTGTTGAGTCTGTGGGAATCTGTGCTAGTCATAGGTTTGAGATACTCAGGGGGTAGAACAGAGCTTAAGTCCATGAAGGCACAGTTAAAGACATTAGCTACTTCCAGGGGTTGTTGAAGAGGCCTGAAGGAGTTATAATGAGGTCAGGTGGTGTTCTGGATTCCTTTGTCAATTGGTGTTTGTGATAAGCGGCTTTTGCATTTCTCACTAGCCTAGAACCTTTATTCCTGGCAGTTTTATAAGCAGCAATATCGGCCTGCCTACCAGTCACTCTTGCCATGTGCCAGAGGTTATCTCGAAGTTTCATGTGCGTGATGAGGTGACTACAGAACAAAGGGTAAATGGCACCTTTTACTTTGGCAGTTCTGACGGGGGGCATATAAGTCACAGGCATGGTTAAAGATTCTAATTAGGTAAGTCAAGTTCCTCATTGACAGCCACATAGACATCTAGGGGGGTCCAATCTGTGCATTTCAGGTAGTTTCAGAAGTGCTCCAGCTGCCCTTTTTCCAGTGTGCGTTTTTTGGTACACTGAGGGGGGTCTTTTGGGCTCTTATTAGTCCACAAGCAGACTACTGGTGAGTGGTCAGTTAAGGTGTCAGGTAGTACAGAGATATCTTTGATATGCTTAGGACAGGTAGTGAGGAGCCAGTCGATAAGGATTTATGTGACAATGGCTATCGCAGAATAGCACCCCCCTACTGAAGGATTTTCAGCTCCAGGGGTGTGCATGTCGGGGGGGTCAAAAGCAAAAAAACCAGGGCCAGGCGCAAAAAGAGGTATCTGCGCCCGGCCCCAAACCTGGCACCCTGTGCAGCTCAGTTCTGTACTCATCCACTATGCCAAGGAAACAGCTCGGAAGCTTGCTGCGGCACCACCCCTCACAATCCCTCCTGTCCCTCACTGTGCATGCTTGCGCTCCCGGGTGTGTATACATGTAGCGACAGGATGTCACTATATTCGCACACCCACCCCATCGGGTGGCCCTCCCTCTCTAGTCACTGCAGTGCAAGGCACCATGATTCAGTCACCATTTCAGTTGGCACCTAATTACGGTCGCTCAACTCACGGGATACCAGTCGATAAGGGTGCTGGTACCAGTACGGTAATTTACTTTAGTTGCAAGGGTGAACATCTGTGTAAAGTAGAGGCCGTGGATTTTGTTCCTGGTAGCTACTATATCCTGAGCTAGCCAGTTTGTGTTAAAGTTCCCTAGGATTACATGTTCCCAGTCTTGCTTAATCTGTCTAAAGTGTTCGAAAAATTTATCAAGCCCGGGGCCTTATTTTCCCGGGGATATATAGACAGTGGTTATGACCAGTGCTTTACTTTGTTGGCCAATTGAGAGTTTAACTGAGAGTATTTGGGCTTCCCTGGAGTTTATGTTATTTGGCAGGAGTTGGCCTCTAATCTTGTTGCTCAGGTAGACAAGGCACCCACCACCTCACTTGGCAAGTCTATCTAAACGGAAGGTGGTATAGCCATCAAGTGAGACTGAGGTGTCTGGGACTCTGAGTGAGAACCATGTTTCAGTGAGCGAGATAATATTGTTTGTGTGCTGCAACCCAGGCTTGGAGTTGGGATAGTTTAGGTAGTAGGCTCCTAATATTAATAGATGCGATTTTTAGGTGACCATGGGGTGTGGTGTTCCCAGGGTCGACAGGGCCTGGGTTTGGGTGGATGTTGCCAGATATTAGTAATAAGGTGATAATAATCCTGGTAACGTAGTACTTCCACCAGATTCTCAGGGTTCGGGAATGCCTGCACTTGCTAGGACTATGTTTCGTAGTGTTTTGGGGATGAATATGTGCACATCAGGGTACATACTTGTTTGGGTGTGATTGGTGGACAATGATTCAGACCAGTATCATGGTGGCTGAGCCCGGGGCTTCCAGGGTCAACAGCCAGGTGCTCCATAGTTCCCTGTCTAGGTGTGGTTGGGGTGTGTAATGGTGTCATGTCAGTGCTGGGGGGGTTCAAGTGACTTTTTGTCAGTTGTTCCAACCAGTGTGGGTAGTAGCAGGACAGCCATTAAGCAGAGGTGACAATGTGGGCCCCTCAAGGCAAGCCAGGGAGTGTACATGGCAGTGTACAGGATAATGGCACTGTATAGGGTAACTGTACCCTTAAGAGAGGGGATAATCTTTCCTGTTATGAAAGCTAAATTGAAAGCTGCATTTGGGAGGGTGGTCCAGAGGTGCAGAAAGCATATTTAAAGAGTGTTGAGGGCGAGTGGGAGAAATCAAACTAGGGAGTCAGGAATAGAAGCACAGAGTAGATACAAAATTCGGGTTCGGCTGAAATTGCAAGGAGCCAATGGTAGCAACCATTCAGAAAATCAGCCAATGGCATATTGTTTCAGCTATCTGGAGTCCAATCGGAGAGAGGCCTCGGTGAGCGGTGTATCTTAGCTTGGGTGTCCGAGGAGGGATGCATGGGCAGCTGCAGATGCTGAGTCGCACCACTCGCTGGCTGGAGCTTGGAGAAGCGCCCGGTCAAGGGCATGATCCTGAGAGGGAAGACAAGAAGAAGGTTATTGCAATTATAGATGCTAGCTGATCAGGCAGCACTTAATCGGTGGGCTGGTTCTTAGACAATGGAGGGTGGGAGAGGAGATAACTTTGAGTGGGGGATGGGGGTTAGCCAAGAATAGGGATTCAGAGCAGTGCCAGTGCCATAGCGCCAAAGTATTTGAATTAAAGAGAGGAGTTTGATGGAGTCCTAGGGGGGTGGGGGTGAGGAAAATTTGTTTCTTTAGGGTAGAGTAAGGAGAATCAGCAAGCAAGTGAGCTTCTGAGGAGAGGATCTGGAACTGATTCTTGGTTGGGGGGTAGTGGGCGATCAGCCAAGCAGGAGAGCAAGCCAGAGAAACAGAATCAGGAGAAAGGCAGGAGCTTTTGGAAAGGTTAAAGGGAATCCCTTGCTTTGCACAAGTGCTGCACTAGCTCACTTTTGTACATTGAATGGCACACAGTGTCTTTACAGTACAAAGGCTAATGCTTTCAGTTGGTAAAGGCAGTTTAAACAAATTTAAACATTATTAAAACATTTCTTCCACAAAACCTCAGTCCCAAAAAATGCAGTAAGGCAAAAGAGGAGAAAACTCAAACTAGGGAGTCAGGAATAGAATCACAGAATAGATACAAAATTCAGGTTAGGCTGAAATTGCAAGGAGCCAATGGCAGCGACCATTCAGGGAAATCAGCCAATGGTATGCTGTTTCAGTGAGCCGGCATCCAACCAGAGAGAGGACTTGGTAAGTGGCACACCTTAGCTTGGGCGTCTGAGGAGGGATGCATCGGCAGCAGCCACAGGTCCTGAGCCGCACTGCTCGCTGGCTGGAACCTGGAGAAGCACCCGGTCAAGGGCGTGATCCTTAGCTTGGGCATCCGAGGAGGGATGCGTGGGCGGCAGTTGCAGGTCCTGTGCTGCACTGCTCGCTAGCTGGAGCCTGAAGAAGTGCCTGATCAAGGGCATGATCCTTAGCTTGGGTGTCCAAGGAGGGATGTGGAGGTGGCAGCCACAGGTCCTGAGCTGCAGCGCTCACTGGTTGGAGCCTGGAGAAGCACCCAGTCAAGGGTGTGATCCCTAGCTTAGGCATCCGAGGAGGGATGCATGGGTGGTGGCCGCAGGTCCTGAGCAGCAGCACTCACTGGCTGGAGCCTGGAGAAGTGCCTGGTCAAGGGCGTGAACCTTAGCTTGGGTGTCCGAGGAGGGATGCGTGGGCAGTGGCCATAGGTCCTGAGCCACACCGCTCGCTAGCTGGAGCCTGGAGAAGTGCCTGGTCAAGGGCATAATCCTTAGCTTGGGTGTCCGAGGAGGGATGTGTGGGCGGTAGCCGCGGGTCCTGAGCCACACCGCTTGCTGACTGGAGCCTGGAGAAATGCCTGGTCAAAAGCATGATCCTTAGCCTGGGCATCCAAGGAAGGATGTGTGGGCGGTGGCCGCAGGTCCTGGAGAAGCACCCGGTTAAGGGCATTAATATTAGCTTGGGCATCCGAGGAGGGATGCGTGGGCAGTGGGCGTAGGTCCTGAGCTGCACCACTCGCTGGCTGGAGCCTGGAAAAGTGCCCAGTCAGGGGCATGATCCTTAGCATGGGTGTCTGAGGAGGGATGCGTGAGCCGTGTTTGCGGGTCCTGAGCTGCACCGCTCACTGGCTGGATCCTGGAGAAGTGCTCAGTCAAGGGCATGATCCTTAGCTTGGGCATCCGAAGAGGGATGCGTGGGCGGTGGCCACAGGTCCTGAGCCACACCACTCACTGACTAGAGCCTGCAGAAGTGCCCAGTCAAAGGCATGATCCTTAGCTTGGGTGTCCAAGGAGGGATGTGTGGGTGGCAGCCACAGGTCCTGAGCCACACCGCTCACTGGCTGTAGCCTGGAGAAGCACCCAGTCAGGAGCATGATCCTTAGCATAGGTGTCCTAGGAGGGATGTATGGGTGGAGTCCACAGGCACTGAGCTGCACCACTCACTGGCTAGAGCTTGGAGAAGTGCCCGGTCAAGGGCGTGATCCTTAGCTTGAGCATTCAAGGAGGGATGCGTGGGTGGTGGGCGCAGGTCCTGAGCTGCACCACTCGCTGGCTGAAGCCTGGAGAAGCGCCCAGTTAGGGGCATGATCCTTAGCATGGGTGTCTGAGGAGGGTTGCGTGGGCAGTGTCCACAGGTCCTGAGCCACACTGCTAGCTGGCTGGAGCCTGGAGAAGCGCCCAGTCAAGGGCGTGATCCTGAGAGAATAATCAAATATAGTCTAGATATTAACAAAATATAGTATGGTTCTTTTCCACATGGATATAATTTAAAACTGTTTTATATATATATATATATATATATATATATATATATATATATATACAGTATATGCCACTTATATCGGCTCCTGATGTAGCGGACTTCCGCTTCTAATGGACATTTAGCCCATGCCAAAAGCCATTCGCTATTCCAGCTATGTTAAAAATGACTGTTAAAGCGGACCTTTAATTCCTGCAGTACCATCCAATTAGTTCAAGCAATGAAGCAAACAACGATGCAATTAATGACGTGCAGCTGAATTACTGCCTTCTAATACTCGTTTCAAAGTCCCCATGATGTTCCTTTCCTCTAGCTGCTAACACTGTTCTTAGAGTTGTGCTGTGCTTCTACTGCCTAAATCATGAGTGCCACCAAGAATGCTGCTGGTAAGAGAACATGTCTCAGTCTTTCAAAAAAAGTGGAGATACTCAAGGAGATAGAGAGAATGCCAAAGTTAAGTATTCGTGACCTCAGCACACATTTTTCTATCCCCAAATCAACTTTGTCTGACTTGCTTAAGAATAAGGAGGTGCTCCTGTCAGACTGGCATTGTAATCAAAACCCAGATAGAAAAAGAAAGCATGGCACATTGTCTCGCAAGAGACAATACAGAGATGCTTCTGAAAGGGAGGATTCACCAATGACCCCCTAATTAATGTTGTACCTGAGGAGGAGGAGGAGCCAGCTGATACTGATTTGCCCACTGAGATCATGAATGAGCTATGTTTGCTGAGTAATGACACACCTCACTCTGATATTGATGACATCGCAGAGGCAATCATTGCATCGCAGGGAGCATGAACAGACAAGGATGATGAGGAGATTTTATCTCAGGAAGAGACCGAGGATGGCGAGGTGCCTGTAACACCGGAGGAAGTAAGGAAGGCAATTCTGACTCTCCGTCGAGCCGTTGAGCAGCGAGATGATATTATCCCCCAGTGGGATCAGGTTGCTAATGTACAGATTGCCTGGCATCGCTACACGATAGAAAAAAAACACCAAACTACAATGGAGGACTACTTCCATAAGTAGATCATGCGGTAGATAAGTACAGCACAGCCGAGAACAGTTTTTTTGCAGATTGCAACTAAGTCCAAAGAGGACTGTAAATCACTACCTTTGTTATACTCAGCGCTTGCCTTACTTCTCTTTACACTCTGCGCTCGCTCTGTGCTCGCTTTTTTGGTATTGAGTGGGGATATTGATGTAACGGACGCCGCATTTAATGGACAGATTGACAGTTGTCAAATCAGTCTGTTACAAGCGGCATATACTGTATATATAAATTATAGTGGCATGTTAAATCCACTGCAGTTAGGGTTGAGTAAGCACTTTAATGTTAAACCTCACATTTTGCACCTTAATAACTTTGCCACTGTATGGCAGATTTGCCTGAAATGTTGCATGTGCGGTCTGGTATCATAGATGTCTGGATGTGGCAAGTTGCGTTATGGTTGGGTGTATGGTTGTGGAGCGGCAGAGCACAAAAAAACACAAAAAAATGGACTTTTTGTGTGTTTCTTTGTCCGTTCAGTCTGCAAACTTCGGGGAAGATGCAGTCTTGGTCACCGATGTGCCTTCCGAAGATTTGGTGAAAAAATATTAAACTGTTCAAAAGTTACTCAAAAAACAAATTTCCCATTATAGTCAATAGGGAAAGTTAGCTGTGCAGCACAAAAGTTTTGCAAATGTCCGTGTTACTTTCGTGATTCCGCCATCTTGTTTTCAGTTAGTGACACAGAAAAATGACTGGCATTTAACATTTGGACCCTCTAAGTAAACACTGATTGTTGTATTTACCAAGTTGGGTCCTGAGGATGCTGGCCCTTTCTTTTTGGGGAGGTTAAACAACCCTCAGAAATGCCTTTTTCAACTTCAGGGAAAATATACTTTTACAAAATACTTTTGCAAATGTGAAAGTTTTGTGACTTTTTTTGCGAAACTTTCATGATTTGCAAAAGTATTTTAAGAGAGTATTCTCAAAATAACTGCAAATCTTTGCCATCCTCCAGCAACAAAATGGTTTGGTCTTTTGGGGTGAAATTTGCAGGGTGGCAAGCCCTGGTCCCACAGTCGTGCCTTTTGGTGGGTAACAGGAATAACATGTAACTATGTAACCCACGAAACCACACACCCATGCTCCTATCGGGCTGTGGCATGGGGTCGTCACTGCTAACTCTCGTCCCGGACATTTCATGCACCATTAAACACATATCACTACAGACAACTGGATATCTTGGGCCACACGCTGCCACCAGTACATAACACACACTACACATATGGTATTTTGGAGTTTGCAAGATCCAAAACAGGATTTTGCACAATCCCTGAAATACTTTCGAAAATCACTTTCGCAAATGCAAAAGTGTTGTGCTTTGACACTTTCGTGTTTGCGAAAGTATTTTGTGAAAGTATGCTCCTAATGACTGCACATCTTTGCCATCATCCTGCAAGCAAACAGTTGGGCCCTTTGGCCTAAAATTTGCAGGATGGCAAGACCTGGTCCCACAGATGTGCTTTTTCCTGCTATTGTGCTAAAATACTTACAGATTATAAAGTTACACTGTTTCAAAATTGTGCAATTTGCCATAGACTAACATTGCGGCGCCCATCACGCCATTCGCCACCCATATGTTGAAAAAGCAGCGAGGTTCATCATTTTCGCTACTGCCAGCTTGGTTCACCTTTATGTGAACTAACCTCGAAGAACAACTTTGTAAATAATGTATGATATCTGAAGCTGGATTTCTCCACTTCCTACAGTAACACAGGTATACACCTCCTGCTGGATGTGTGTGATTGGTTGTGTTGCCTTGGTCCTTCCCCTACTTGCATGTATATGTGTGTGTGTCTGTGGGGTGGGTTGGGGGATGCGCAGTTAGGGTTTTCAACCCTAACACCGAACTTCCTCACTTTTGTTGCTGTGGAACAACCCTAGCTGATGCATTAAACTGAGGTTTTGCCATGAAAAAAAAATAAAAATATATATATATATATACATACAGTATATATATATATATATATATTATATATATATATATATATATATATATATATATATATTTATTATAGTGGCATGGTAGTGCCACTATAGTTAGGGTTGAGTAGCCACGTTCATACAAAACCTCAAATTTTGAACCTTAATAACTTTGCAACTGTACTACGGATTTGCCTGCAATTTTGCATGCACAGTCTGGCGACATAAATCTTTGGATCTGCCAAGTTGTGCTATGGTCGGATGTACGGTTGTGGAGCTACAGAATGCCACAAAGTGCAAAAAAACCTGACTTTTTGCATGTTTCTTTGCTCGTGCCCACAGCCTGCATGGTTTGTCTGTTTGGTCCGAAAACTTCAGGGAAGATGCAACTGGGGTCACTGATGTACCATTTGAAGATTTTGTGAAAAAATATTAAACCACTCAAAAGTTATTCAAAAAACAAGTTTCCCATTATAGTCAATGGGAAAAGTTAACAAAAATCACAAAAGTTTCATGATTGGCCATTTTTACTGTCACAAATGGCCCTTTTACTTTCGTGAGTCAGCCATCTTTTTCAGTTACAGCTCAGAAAAATGCCTGGCGTTTAAAATTGGGACCATTTAGGAACACAATTCTTGTTGTGATCACCTAGTTGAGTCCTGAGGATGCTAACCATGTCTTTTTAGGGGGGGTTAACCCCCCCAGAAATTAATTTCTGATTTTTTTAGAAAACTACTTTTGCAAAATACTTTTGCAAATGTGAAAGTTTCGTGATTTTTAGTGCGAAAGTATCGTGATTTATGAAAGTACTTTGCGAAACAATAGCCAAAATAACAGGAAATCTTTGCCACCCTCCTGCAACAAAATAGTGTGGTCTTTTGGGCTGAAATTTGGAGGGTAGAAAGTCCTGATCCCACAGCTGTGCCTTTTGAAGGTTTGGTGCCAAAACACTCAAGGAGCCCAAAATTACGGCATTCCGACGTTTCTCCATAGGATAACATTGAGGCATCCATGGCGCCTTTCAGAGACCGTATCTCGAAAACGGTCCAAGTTACAGACTTTTCGCCCCAGAATTTCTTGGGGCTAAGTGCAGAACTAGCCTAGAAAGCCAAAAATAACAGGAAATTTTAATTTTTTTTTCTACCTGGTATGGTTCATGAGATATTAGCAATTTAGTCTTCCAATTGCTCATTTTCATGTCCGAGGCCCACTATTATGCCCACATTCTTCGTATTCACTGCACTTCTTGATACCCCTGTCTGTTTGCATTTGTGTTACCGTTTTTGTTACCATTTGCATTTGCATTAACGTTTACGTTACCGTTTGAGCTTGTGTTTGTGTTAGCATTACCGTTAGCATTTGCGTTAGCGTTACCGTTTGCATTTGCATTTGCATTAGTATTACCATTACCGTTAGTGTTAGCATTACCGTTAGCATTAGCATTTGCATTACCGTTACCCCTACTGATAGCGTTACCATTACTGTTTGTGTGTGTGTTACCATTTGCATTACCGTTAGCATTTGCATTTGTGTTAGTATTAGCATTCGCATTACCGTTAGCGGCTGCATTTGTGCTTGTATTTGCATTACCATTTGCTTTACCGTTTGCATTTGTGTTTTGTGTCTGCATTACCATTTGCATTAGCATTAGCGTTTGTGCTAGCTTTGACATTCGCGTTAGCGGTTACATTTGCGTTTGCATTTGTGTTTCCGTTTGTAGTACTGTTTGTCTTTGTGTCTGCATTACTGTTTGCATTTGCATCATGTTAGCGTTTGCATTACCGTTAATGTTTGCATTTGCATTAGCATTGAAGCTAGCATTAGCGGTTGCGTTTGCATTTGTGCTTGCATTTGCATTACCGTTTGCATTACCATTTGCATTTGTGTTTGCATCTGCTTTACTGTTTGCATTTGTGTTACCATTAGCGTTTGCATTAGCATTAGTGTTCTCACTAGCATTAGTGTTACCTGTTGCATTTGCGCTTGCATTTGTGTTACCGTTTGCATTACTGTTTGCATTCGCATCACCGTTAGCGTTACCGTTCCTGCTACCGTTAGCGTTACCATTACCATTTGCGTTACTGTTAGCGTTACCGTTAGTGTTACTGTGACTGTTAGCATTACCGCTAGCGTTACTGTTACCATTACCGTTAGCGTTACTGTTAGCGTTAGTGTAATATTGAAGAAATGGACAGCATTGCTCCTACCAACACATACCATTCACTATTTATATTACACAGTCTCAAAAAGAAGGGAAATTGACAAATCACTGTTACAAGGCTTCCTTACAGTACAGGGCTGAAGTATAGCTTCCTGCTTCTGTGTACATGGGAGCACAGGGCCTGGAGGGCCCGTGCTCCCACAAACACATGTGATTACAAAGAAATGGGCAGCTTGGTGGAAGCGCTGCCATCCGAGTGGCTTGGGAGTACACAGGCATGCTGGGCAACAATGGGAGATGTACCACAGTACTTTTTTCCTCTTACAGAAACAGTTAGTCATTATCTCTTACTAATGAGTATATGTACTTAATCCATCAGTATAACAACATGATAATCTCAGACAGCATTTTCACTGCCCCTTGTTGTGTGTTAATGCCTCCTGATGTTACCCCGGAAAAACCAAATGATGTATCAGTACACTATAATGTTCAGACCTGTGCTGTACAGTTAGTTTACCCTGTACACCTGTCCAACTGTGTGGGAGCATGGGACCCAAAGGGTACCACGCTACCACTTCACTATATTTGCTTTTGGGATAGTTACTTTGTTTAAACAGATGTATCTGTTTCTGTACAAATTCATACATTGTTGCTAGTGTGGGTGTTAAAGGGGCCCATGTTCTCACTTCTGTGGGTGTGACCAGACAATATCAGACAACATTTTCACCACCCTTTTCTGTGTCTTCATGCTTACTGATGTTACCCTGGCATAAACAAATGATGTATCAGAACACTACAATGTGCGTAGTACTACTGCACCAGTACCTTATCCTCTATACCTGGGCATCAGTGTGGGAGCGTAGGGTCTGAAGTGTGTATGGTGTTGTGCACCCTGATTGAAATTAACAGACAAGTAGTTTCAGATATTTTAAACATTTAATGGCTATGTGGTTATGGTCACATAACATCAGGCAGCATTTATACCACCCTCTGTTGTGTTCTAATGCCTCTTGATGTTACCCTGCAATAACCAAATACTGTTTCTGTGTACTATTATGAAGAGAAAGCTATACTGCCATCATTACACAGTTGAGCATTGCATATATGCATTCAGTTCCAAGCAGAGGTTGTTGTGAAGAGGCATATGTCTGTCATTATGTACACATGCCCATCTTGGTCTGACCATGGGCCCCATGCGCCTACTTCTGTGGTTATGACCAGATAATATCACACATCATTTTCACCACCCTTTGTTGTGTGTTAATGCATCGTAGTGTTACCCCAGCATAAGGAAATGATGTCTCAGTACACTATTATGTGCAGAGGCCTGCTGCTCCTTTATCATACCCTGCACATCTGCACAGCATGTACCCCCAAGGCACTAGGATGGCAGCAGAACTCAAACAGTTGGTGGACTATGATGATGGATGTGTCTTGTAGTATGTTTTGATAGTTGTATGTTATTTCTGTTACCTGCTGCTGGTTGTCTGTGATTGGTTGTGTTGGCTTGGTCCTTCACCTACTTGCATATGTGTGTGTGTGTGTGTGTGTGTGTGTGTGTGTGTGTAAAACACCGAATTTCCTCACTTTTGTTGCTGTGAAACAACCCTAACTGATGCATTAACGGAGTTTTTTTTTGCCATGAAAAAAAAATATATATATATATAGCTTCTTGCAAGGGAAACCAAAAATGAAAAGCTATAAGTAACTCAGAATATATATGTTGGATAGATTCAAAATATATGTTTACTAAAATGCAAAATATATAACAATTGCAATAATGTGTATGCACAAATAAGTATTTTTGATTTTATTCAAGGACATAACATTGAAATAAACAAAACTTTAATTTTGAAATAGTACAGCAAACATATACTTCATATATATATATATATATATATATATATATATATATATCTCAAAGCTGTATCCCAAATATGATACATCTTGAATCATTCTGCAAATATCTAGAATATATCTCGAAATATATCTGAAAAGTGTAAATGTATCTGACATATATTTGAAACATATTTGGGGATGCAAGGATATATTTCAGCTATTAAAAAAATATAGATCTTTTCCATATGGGACAAGAGCCCAAAAGAAGCAATCTGAAGTAATGTGCCAGCGCCTCCGGGCACTGGGCATCATGCACTCTTTCTTGCTGCCAGCAAGACTTTGTATTACCTATGGAGCCTGTGTATTCTCTATGTAACCCCCAGGTCACATCTGGAAATGAGCGGCCCCCGTTCAGTATGCTTGCCTGGTTAATCTCTTAAATAAATAAAATATAAATAAGTCTTGGCAATTTTCAGATCCCAAACGTGCTGGCTGCTGGCTTGAGTGGACAGAATCAGAATTTGCTGCACAGGTTTTCTCGAGCTGACAGTCAAGGAATCGGAGTCTGAAGAAGAAGACTGAATGACTTTAGTGTGTGGGCAAGGGATCTACGATACCAGTTTGACAACTATCTTGTCGACCAACATCACAGCAATGGATTTATGTTGAGATAAATCTGAAAAGAGATCTGGTTCCTTTTCTATTGCCCCCCAAACCTCCCATGCAGGGGGCTCTGCCCCTGCCCCTCCCGAACTTATAGATTATCAACTCCAAGTCAGAGTTGATTCAGGGAGGGGGTGCAGGACCAGGGGACAGAGTGCCGGTGTCTCAGGCAGACTATTACAGTGAACTGTCGATGTTGTCGACTGTAATAGTGTTGCCATACGGAGGGCATACTGTGGGCAAGCGATCTAATCTTATGTGCTTCTCTGGAGAACCACAGTTAGAACTTCTGCTTCTTTTTATTAACTTTTAAACTGTGCACCTGAGGTATGTAGTGTGGGTAGAAGGGCTTTTGGTTATTTTTATGTCAGCTGACTTAGGCCTTGGGTTGTAGCCTTTTTTTTTTTGAAATTACTCTTTATTCCTCCTCCCAGCCTGCCACCTCCGACCCTTCAGGGAGGACAATTGGACATCCCACTGCCTGGAACCCTACCCATCAGACCACCAGACCCCATGGAGCCGCGATTACCCCCGGCGGGACTAGGCGGGGATCAAAACCTCATTTACGCTTCATCGGTCTGTGGTCTGCTGGGCGGGCACAGGCAAATCGTGGGCACGGCCACGGTCCTCCCATCTTCCCGGCTGAGGCAGGCTTGTTCCTCGTTTTCTCCCTCCCCGAGCAGCCAGCGACCTCCCCTGACGTCATGACGCACCGGCGCCGACGTCCGTGCTGCTCAAAGGCCAGCCATCCCCTAGTGGGGCTTGCAGTTCCTCGAGCCTCCACTCGGGGTCATGCAAGTGTCGGGCATCGGCCGAATCCCTCCCCGGAGAAGGCGAGCTGTTGTTGGACGCTTAAGCCTGTCTCCCCCCGGTTAACCCACCGACGCACCGAACCGCCTCCCTGAACCCGGGTCGCCGCAGTTGTAGCCTTTAGGTGTGCAGTGTTTGAATGGGTTCTGCAGCTCCGTACTCCACCACTTCTCCGAGTGCCTTTCACTCTCTAATAAGAAGGCTGCTATGTTTGGGACTTTTACTTTGTCACTGTTTGTCTGCACCACATTATTCTTTTCTATTTTCATAATGCTGTGCTTTGTTTATTAAATTCAAGTGTGGGGCAATTGAAAGAGCATATACGTCTTTTTTGTAACTGTACTTGTTCTGGTTACTAGCACATAGTAAGTGCATATACACTTCCTGGTTATACTCCCTCTTGGACAAAACCATTAACATTGAAGTGGCTAGCATTCTTGTGACATTTTGATATCTTTTTCCATTTTCCATCTACCCTCGCCCCTTTTTGTACAGGATTGCAAGATGTTTAAATTGTGTATCATTTGTATTCCTTCCATGGCACTTGTTGCTGTATCTGTTTGATCTATTGCATAAGAAAGTAGTCTCCTTTGTTTGTCTGCTTGAAAAAACAATAAATAGAAAGTATAAAAAAATATGGAGAATAAAACAATAACAGAAATGGAACCGGTATTTAAAAATCATCTTCAGTGGGGCAAATGACCGACTGATTTAGTGCAGTTCTCCTATAATGGAGTATCAGATGAATGGATTTCTCAAGAATGGTGGCTTACTCCAGTTTCTTTGCATTTGTGGTCCTGAGTTTTCACCTTGAGCACCGGTATTTGCCTGTTACCATGTCCACTCCTTTGCTGCCCATGCAGTGTTTATGGTGGTGGTTGAGGAAGTCAGTGTGGTTTGGTGACATAGATGGAAATCAGTGTTCATCATCTGGCCTCTCTGTCCCTGTTTTCAGTTCATCTCTCTTACCAATTTCTAGCAAAATGGGCAGGGTTTATTTCTTTATTTATGAATTTGGTAACCGGGTAGGTGCGCTGTTCCCAGGGACCATTTTCAGGCACAACCCGGGCCACACACTGTGGCACAGAGTTAATGTAACAACAGCAAGGCATAGAGCAGTACAGTAGTATACAAGTAATAAGAAGGTTACAAAAGTACACAGGAGTACAAAGGCAAAGAAATAATTGAATCACTTGATACAGGGTTTTAGGAAATACATGCATCCTAAGGCTAAACAAAATTATTCAAATAGATATACAATGAAGTCAAGCAAGTTGCCCTAGGTAAAATCACAGTTCAAACAGTGAAATAAATAGAACAAGGGTGAGGTGAGCAAGTAGGAAGGGGAGACGGGGGAGGGGAAAGGAGGATTTAACCAAGGGGATAATAAAGACATTAAGTCCTGTGGAAAGAGCAGTCAGGAATGGAGAGACTACTCAGAGAAGCAGTGGTAGCTGGACGCTATCAGGAGCCAGTCTTTAAGGGGGGTTTTGAACTGGCGGTGTGTGTTGATGGAGCGGAGTTCAGCAGGCAGTTTATTCCATAGCATGGGGGCAGCCACCAACAGGGCTCTACCGCCCATATTTGTGGATGCCCTGGGAATGTTCAGAGAGGGGACACTGTTTGAGTAGAGGCCACGGTGTGAGGTACAGAGAGTGAGGAGGGGTGCGAGAGAAGATTCCTGGCCAAGACGAATGGCAGAATCCACCATGCAATACAGGGTGAGGTCAAAGTGGCCTTGCAGTGGGAGCCACCCTAGAGAACTATAAAGGACACAATGGTGTGTGGTGGAAGATGCCAACAAGGTGAACCAACAGGCATTGTTGTAGGCTGAAGACAGCTTGGCCAAGATGGTTTTGTTAGTCCTGGCACAGATAGGGGAGCAGTAGCCTAGGATAGGGAGATTTCCTTGGATGATAGCAAGGCGAGTCTCGGGGATGAAGTATTGCCGGAATATGTAGGCAGCACCTAGTTTCTGATGGAATATTTGAACTAAAGAGTTAATGTGCTCAGAAAAGGAAAGGGAGGGGTTGAGCATGACTCCTAGGTATTTGAAACGTTTAACTTCAAGGGTTTGGCCGTCAGGGGATACAATGTTCAGAGGGGAGTCAGCATTGGATTTGTCTAAGAAGGGTTTGGATCCGAACAACATAGATTGTTTTTTTTTTTTTTTTTTGCATTGACCAGGCGGAGGTTGTCAGCAAACCAGTTCTGGGCCACAGCATAATTTAATGAGAGAGAGCAGAGGAAATACGGGCAGGAGATTTGTCACTGCAGAACAGTACAAGGTCATCTACATAGAGGAGTGAATGACAACTGAGAGAGTCCAGGAGAAGGGAGTTAATAAATAAAGAGAAAAGAAGGGGGCCCAGGATGGAGCCCTGGGGGACACCTGTAGAGACGGAAAGGGTGGGGGAGCAGGCAGGGAGTAGTTAGTGAGATAGCTCTTGAACCAGGTGGTAACCTCCTGTGAAAAGCCAAGGCAATGAAGTTTGGAGAGGAGGAGAGCATGGTTACCCTTTTTGAAGGCTTTTGAGAGGTCAACAAGACTGCGCTGGTGGCATTACCATGGTCCATGTTTATAAGGATGTGATCAGTCAGAAGTGCGAGGGTGGTGGTGGTGGAATGGTTCTTGTGAAAGCCATGCTGTTGGTTATACAGGAGGTTGTATTTGCCTATGTGGTCAGCAAGCTGATGATGGATGGCTTTCTCAAGCAGTTTGCTAAGGTGGGGGAGGATGGGGATTGGATGATAGTAGTCCATGGATAGAGTGTCCCCGGCTTTGAAGATGGGAATCACCTTTGCAGTTTTCCAGGGATCGGGCATGGAGGAGGTGGAAAGGGCGAGGTTAAAGATCCAAGTGAGTGGTGCAATGATGGCTGGGGAGATGAGTCTAAGGAAAAACAGTGGATAGGCCATCAACTCTAGGGGTGCCATGATTAGGGAGGCTCTTAAGGAGTTTAACTGTATCAGCACACAAGACAGCTTTTAAGAAAAAAGGGGGAGTTTGGGGCTAGGTGGTAGGCCTGGCGGGGGTCAGCAGGGGGGTAGGGTGGGGGACTGAGTTGTTTTGCTGGCCATTCGGGAATTTACTCAGATACATGGTTAGTTCAGAGAATTTATCATTAAAGGCCCTAGCCACTTCCAGCAGGTCGGTAATATGGCCGTCAGCGGAGTTTAGTTGCAGGGCTGGCTTGCTGGAGTTTGGGTTTAGAAGGGAGCCAATGGAGGCCCAGAATTTCCTAGGGTTACCAAGGTTTGCGTGTTGGAGATTATGGAAATGCATCTGTTTAAGGGATTTCACCAGATGTTTACATAGGTTCCTCTGGTGCCGGTAGGCATCCCAGAGGGCTGGGGAGGGGCATGCTTTATAGGTGGACCAAACACGATCCCTATCCTTCTTTAGGGTAAGGAGGTCTTTTTGACCCAGTGTGAGCAGCCACCCCGACCCTCCTGGTGGTGACCAGAAAATGATGATCCTGTAAGGTCATCAGGGTCCATGTGAAAAGGGTTACTGCCTGGGACACATTGGAGAGAGAGAAAAGAGCAGCCCAGTCAAGCGACCATGCCTCCACAAGGAGGTTTGAGGTATCAGGGTTCCTGAAATTATGGAAGGACAGGTAATTGGGAGGGGGCCGTTTAAGTTTAGATGACCAGAGAAGATACATGGGGCTGTGGTCACTGATGGAGTCCACCATAGTACCAGCATGCAGTACTAAAACTACCAACTTTCTGAGGCCTAAAACTGGGATGGTCCATTCTGACCATGACCCCCCCACACCGTGTCACTCCCATGGGCACTGCCGCAGACAACGCTGCATACAGTCAGTTACATTTTGCTGCTTGCTATGGCCATGCTGCCCCACAGTAGCACTAGTAGCAAACATTCAGATTAAAACAATACATCATTCTGCTGCAGCAAGTTCCAAATCATGATGTACAGAAAGTTCATTAGAAGCAAACCTGCATTAAATTGTGTTTAGGCATTCGAGCTGCATGTATTGCTCTTCCTGACAGTCCCATCCAACCTGTTTACATTCACCTCAGTTGCTGAGTAAGCTTCATTTCAGTGACTCCCACCACCACACCAGATTGTTTTCACACACTTCCCTACAGCTGATCAGGTTTGGGTACCTTACTTCCCTGCTGCCAGTCTCTTCTCTGTCTGGAGTTCCTCTCAGCTGCTGGCAGGCAGATGTCCACATGCACTTGTTTGCACTACTATCCAGTCTAATCTAACAGGAAGGAACATGTGTTACTGTGCTCCCACTGATATGCTTGCAGTGCAACGCAGGCACAGGGGTTGAAGTTGCAAACTGCTGTCCAGCCCGAACAGCACCAAAGTGGTGCTAAAATAACTCACTCAAGGATTAGCAGTCAACAAAAAAAAAGGGACAAAACTGGGAAATGTAAGCAAAAAAAGGGACAAAAATGACATTTTGCAAAACTTGTGGGGACACTGGGACATGCTGCCTAAAATAGGGACTGTCCTGGGAAAATAGGGACTGTTGGTAGCTTTATGTAGTACATGATCATCCCTATTTATGATGAGCCAGTCCAGAAGAGTCTGAGTGGCCATGTGAGGGTTTTGTCTGGTGGGAAGCATAATGGTTTGGACCAGGTTGTGTTGTTTCAGTGGGAGGCATAGTCAGACTGGTGGGTACTCAACCAGTTTAAATTGAAGTCCCCTAAATGAATTGTTTCTCTGTGTGGGGATAAAGAGCTCAGGCCTGAGAGAAAGCTGTTTAGACCCTTGGTTCCAGCAGTGGGAGGGTTGTAACAGCACCCTATGTATAGTTTCTTGCTGGTTCCCAGGGTAAGTTCCAAGAGGAGCCATTTGCTGTGTGAGATTGGATCGGAGCAGAGAACAATGATTGCAGAGAGGGGCTCCCTGACATACAGTGCAACACCGCCATCCTTTTTTTTTTTGCCTGGCCTATCAAGACGGAGGGAGGAGTACCCAGGTAGGTGATAGGTGTTGTTGGCAAGGTGAGGCTTTAGCCAGGTTTCAGAAAGCCCCAGGACATGGGGTTTGTATAGTTCAGTCCATGCCTCCGGGTCAGGGAACTTGGAGGGAAGACTGCATACACTAATGTGGGTAATCTTCAGCCCTGGGGCATTTGCTCAGTAGCTGGAGGAAGGGGGGGGGTGATGTGAGAGTTGGGTGGACCTGGGTTACATTTAGTGTCACCAGCTAGGAGAAGGAGGGATAGTAGGAGTATAAAGAGGCAGCAGGGGACAGCAAAAGAACAGAATAGGGAGGCCAGGTAGTGGCCAAGTAGGTGGTGTTCTGGATTAGAGAGAAAGGAAAGGATGATGGGTCCTTGGGAGGAGAGTTCCCATGGGGGGATGAGGAGTGATGGGGGGAAGTGGGTGACTGAGAGGTAGGCAAGGTGCTCTTGGTCACGAGCTAACACTTTTGCACAGGTGTCTGTCAGCGCCAGGAGGGATAGCAGTGAGACAGCTAGTAGTGCAAGCTGAAGCAGGTTCATCATGGCAGGAGAAACTAGCATAGTAAAAAAGGTGCAGGATGGGAACAAGACAGAATAAGAAAGTGATAGCTTTCGACCAAAGGTGAAAATTAGGAGAATGGTTTTCTATCCAGTGGCACCATTTAATGTGATAGCTGAGGTGGGAGAGGGGTTGTTTGACATAAGCGTGTTATAACCAGAATATGGCAAATCCACCCCCAAAAAAATATAGCTATTGAATCGGCTTTGCCAAGAAATTACCTCACCACATAGTGGATCACACCTCCAAAATTGAAGTTACAATTTTATTCATAAAATTTCAAATAGAAGCACAAGGAGAGACCAACCCACCCACTGACACACTGACCAGTTTTTAAGAAAACAGCAATTTATATGCAGAAACTGGGATATGCAATTGAAAATGGCAGTGAATTTTGCTGAATTATTTTACTAGAAAATGGCAATTTGGGGGCAAATTGTTAGTATTTCATGAAAAAATCTTCAGAAATGTGCATGAGTTAGTCTCACCCTGCCCTGAGTGAGACAGCAGTGCACATATATTATACAATAGCACAGTGTGGTGGTGCCAGGCACCACTGTTTTCTTTTCCCCTTCTTGCCTCCTCCTGTTTGAGTGGAGCTGCCTTTTAGCTACCCTGCCCTTCCTACCTGGAGCTCTGGGCTAAGCCTGAACTCTGGAATGCATGACATCAAAAGCCTGGTATGCAGCATAGCCATAGAAACAAACTCATCACTATTATTCCATTCTAGTGCTGTGTTGCATTTCTATGTCTCAAATGAATCAGGTGTTCTGTCAGATCGTTCCAGTCATTTGTGTTGCTAGCTAAACCTGTTTTCCCCAGGCGTGGTCAGAACATCAAGAGCTGAGCCGAGATACTGTATTCAAGAAATCTGCAGGTGCAACTTGGCTGATTGTTCAAATGTAGGAGGGGCAGGGGCAGAAAAATGGCTGCCTGGGAATTTTAAGGGATCCCTATAGGATTTGTAAGAATGATGTGCCTATAGGAGACTAGAGAGTGTTTTTTCCTTTTTTCTTTTTTATCCTGCTTTTTGTCCATTGCTGTTTGTCTTCCTGCTCTGGGTCAGGATGAACTTCTGGCAAACTCTCAGCTCCATCAGCTACTATCCCTACGGTCCCTCTAACAGAGCTCAAAATACATGTGAGCCTCTTATGGACCAGAGCACACTATAGAAAAGATGGAGCCAAAGAGTGATTTCCACATACTGTAAGAGTGAGAGAGAGAGAGAGAGAGCGCGCGGTGGGACCGCAGTTCATATCCGTGTTAAAATTTAAAGTGTAGTTACATGATCGATGAGGGGGCCATCTTGCTGTCAGTGGTGAAACTAATCATGATTCGGCCTAATGAGGAGACCAGTTATGATTAGCCCGAATGATGACACCAGTCATGATTTGGCCGAATGATAACACCAGTCATGATTTGGCCAAATGATGAGATCAGTCATGATTTGGCCGAATGATGAGACCAGTCATGGTTTGGCTGAATGGTGAGACCAGTCATGATTCAGCTGAATGTTGAGACCAGTCATGATTTGGCCAAATGATGAGACCAGTCATGATTTGGCCGAATGATGAGACCAGTCATGATTTGGCCGAATGGTGAGACCAGTCATGATTCAGCTGAATGATGAGACCAGTCATGATTCAGCCGAATGATGAGACCAGTCATGATTTGGCCGAATGATGAGACCAGTCATGATTCAGCAAATGATGAGACCAGTCATGATTTGGCCGAATGATGAGACCAGTCATGATTTAGCCGAATGATGAGACCAAGAACCGCTTTGAAAATGTTGAAATGATTAAATGAATCAAAGTACAGAAAATGGAATTAAGTGAATTGCAGACTTTCAAGTTGCTTTTTTGGGGGGTGGGTGGAGCACTGGAACTTCAACTTTACATACATAGCCCAGCTGTCATAACAGCAGGTTACCAGAACCCGTATAATGAGTGCCACATTTGTGGTTATGCTATGTGACCTGCAAATAAAACAATGTGCCTGTAAAATTGCACTTACAGTGTTGACCCTAGCCTTACTACCCCTAAAATGTAATCTGTAATGTTAATGTTATGTTTCCTGTTTGTGCAATGGGTGTCTGCTTAGAGACAGTGGGTTCAATTTTCAGAGCAAAAGCTTTGGCGCGAAGTGCCTGCACAAAAGTGTTTTGACGCAAGTGGCACTTTGGGTCAAAGTTTGTGGCAATCCTGATTTTTGAATGCAGGCTGTGTTGAAATTGGGATGCTGTGCGCCAAAGCCGCCCAACACCACCCTTGCGGCAGAAGCACCCTTGCATCAGGTTGCAAGGGGGCTGCATTATCCCCTTTTTGAGAATTTTAGAAACCCCATGGTGGTCACAACAGAGGCTACCATTAGACTAGCCACGATCTAAGGGCCACATACCACTGCCTGGCAAGGAGGTGACTGGGGAGCCTGCAGGGAGGGGCTGGGGGCAAAGGGAGCACTGGGATGCCATAGGGGGCGATGGGGGCACGGCAGCAGTGTTAGGGTGCTGAGGTAGCACCCGGCGGGGGTGCCATGTGCAGCTGAAGACAGCTGATAGGCTCGAACAGAGGGGGTTTGACACAGACAAACTGTGACCTGCACCCCAGGTGAAAGCAGTCCTGGCACCTACCCCATAGGTGCCACAGTCCCTGACAGTGTAGGTGGGCAGCAGCCTGCCTCTAAGCAGGGGTCTGAGTACCTGGGGACTATCACAGTGCCCGCAGAACATTCCCCTCCACCACCTGCAGCCACTACTACCCACTGCATGTAGGGGACTGTGGCACCTATGGGTTAGGTGCCAGGGCTGCTTCCACCTGGGGTCCAGGTCACAGCCTGTCTGTGGCAGCCCCTTTCTGCCCAGGCCGATCGGCTCTATTCATCTGTGCATGGCACCCCTGTCAGGGGCCATCTCAGCACTGTGACACTGCCGCTGTGCCCCTGTCACCCACTATGGCACCCCTGGTGCTCCCTCTGCTCCCAATCCCCTCCTTGCCACCATATTCACCTTCCTCACCTGTGCAACTCCTCTAGAGTTGCACTGCATGGGGGCTTTACGGGACCAGCCATCAAACTCTGCAGGTGTGCCAAATGTTTGGCGCAACCCTACAACAACTCTCAGGACTTTGGGGCAGGCACCCCCCACACAGTTCTATAAAATAGATACAGGGTCCCTAACGCACAGGAATTTGCCACAGACATAGATCTGCACAATTTGCGTTAATCAAAGGGTCGATTGAAAATCGAGCCCTGTAAGTTTAGGTGCTAGCCATGCACCCTTAATTGCCTATTGGCTGAGAGAGTTCCTGGGCAATGATTGCTATCCACTAGGGAGATACACGTGGGGCTCTAGCCTGCCAAAACTTCTAGTTTCTGAATGTGCATTCCAGTCCTGGATTTCAGCATGCACTTCCAGCTTAGCACTTATGGGGGCACTTTACTGGCTGTGACTGGCCTGTGGGCCCAGAGAATGGTGGTAGGGCTCCCTCCAATGCAGGTCTATGGAGGTTCAGGCCCTAGCCCAGGGTTTGAGCTTGGGAACAGCAGGGGCCTGTTGGGGACTCACCATCAAGAAGGGTCTGCTGACGGCATCTGTGCGACATCCTATGAATGGCAGGGCTGAAGCGATCATTATCCTGTGCTGGCGAGGGAATCTGGGCCAGGGCAAGAGGCCTGTTTGTGTGAATGGCGGAAGATCAGGGCAGGTGGTGCTGAGGTTCCCACCCCAAGCAAGGGATGGCCCTGTTTGGTTGGTAAGCCACTGTTTGCTGTGACTGTGTAAGGTGCTGTCTCTGCACCCCTTGGAGTCTCAGGATTTGGAGCAGACTGCTGAAGTAGCTTATACCTCTTGTAATGTGTGTCCAGAATGGTACATCCGTTTCTTAGGCCCTCTGCAAGGCAGCACTGCCACTT
Organism: Neoceratodus forsteri; assembly: GCA_016271365.2. NCBI lineage: Eukaryota > Metazoa > Chordata > Ceratodontiformes > Ceratodontidae > Neoceratodus > Neoceratodus forsteri. Next base: position 118,644,607 of record JADMNL010000026.1, read on the forward strand.
ATGTGCAATGCAGGGGCAGGGCTGGGTACAACCTGATCCCTTGCCTTTTTCATGGCGGTAAGTGGGGCAGTGTAATCTAACTACTGTATCCTGAATGTCACCTTATTGTAATCAGAATTAGTGTCCCCAGCGTAAAATAAAAGCAGTAGGCTGGTGATAACAGAGATTGAACTGTAAATATGTTCAAAGTTAATGTGATACTAATCAAATACAGACTCATAGTCAGCTTGTGTTAGGCACATGTATGGTGACTGTGATTTACTGCTGAATTTAGCTAGGCCCAACCTGGGGCTGTGGCTACAGTTCCCTTGCTACAGTATCTCGAGGTGTGTGCACCTGCTTCTGTACATAAATGTTCGGTGTTATGCAAGCAACTTTCTGCCTGATGTGTCATGCCATGTCAATGACTTACTTAAGCAAGAACAACAGTGAAGCAGATCATTTATGAGGGATTAATGACCATTAGAGGAATGGGTGGCATAATGCAGAGTCAAGGGCCACCACCCTCCAGCTGATTGTTAATCTGAGGAAATGACCAGCTTTGGTGTTGTTATTGGAATTATAAGTCAAATCGCAATAACAACTTTCTGTTTTACAGTTTTTTTTTCACTTATTTACAGGTTTTGATTAGAGTGGCATGAGCCATAAATGCCAGATGGCAGCGAGATCAGTCATTTCTAAGACATTAATGACCGATCCAGTATCCAACCAGGAGTCTCACTAGGCTCATGAATATTTAATTAGACTTTTAATAAAGAGTACAGTGTTGAACTGCTATGCACTGCTAATGCAATCGAAATTATGATTCATGGTCTAAAATTAGTTATGGCTTACTCTATGTTGCCTTGTGGGGACAGTGAGTGTACAGTGTGCTGTGCAATGCCTGTTCTATTTTTTGACCGACAAAGGTGGCTCTGTTTGTCCCCCAGATCCTGAATATATTTCTTAATGAAGAAGACAATGAGAAGAAAGAACAGAGGAGGAAGAAGAGTGGGTCACCTCTGTTCTTGCAGCTGGGAGGCTGATACGCAACAGAGAAGGTCTTGTGGTCTGCATTCTAAAGGGGCAGAGGATACTAGATCCCAGTCGCAGCCCCCCACTGTAAGCCTCCTCCCTGTGTCTAGGGGTTATGAGGTGTTTAAGGGTTGTTTTCAGGCGGCAGGCAGTTCTACAGCAATTTACAATGCCAATAATTACTTGACCTGTGGATCTGCAGTGACCTTCCTGTGCTGCATCTACCTTGGTCTTACCTGAGGTCCTGCACGACAAAGGGGATTAGCAGAGACACCTTTACCACAAATCCATTGTCCACACTGATGATTAGAGTTTAATCAGGCATAGAAACAGAAACTTGTAATTTGTCACCAGATAAGGACCACTTTGCCCTAGTTTGCTCAGTTTGTCCGTGCTATACTGTCACCGCAGACCCTACCTGATCTGTGTCTAGGGGCCCCCCCCCCTGCTTTTCTACTATGATTCCTTAGTGCCGATCTCATGCATGTTTGAAACCCACCGCTGTTTTCACTCCCACCACCGCCGCTGGTAGACTGTTCCAGGCATCCACTACTCTTTCATTGAAGTACTTCCTCACATTCCTATAAAAGTTTCTCCTTTCCAAATTCATTGCATGCCTTCTTGTCCTGGAGTACCTTCTCCTCTGAAAAATACTCCACTCCTGCACCTTGTTCATCCTCATGAAGTACTTATAGGTCTCTATCATGCCCCCCCTCCTCCAGGGTGTATATATTGAGATCACTCAGTCTCTCCTTATGGGGCTTTTGATACAAGCCCTGCATTATTTTAGTTGCCTTTCTTAGGACAGCTTCTACCCTGTCTTTGTCCTTTCTGAGATGTGATGTCCAGAACTGGACACAGTAGTCCAGATGGGGTCTAACCAATGTTCAATACAGTACAAACACCACCTCTCTCCTTCTGCTGGTGATTTCCCTACCTATGCTCCTCAGCATCCCACCAGCCCTACTTACTGCCTTGTTGCACTGCCTTGCCACCTTGAGGTCATCAGATTTGATAAACCTAAGGTCTCTTTCCTGCTTTGTGTCTGTCAGTAACCCCCCCCCCCTTTTACACACAGCCGCTGGGTTTCTGTGCCCTAGACGCATGATTTTGCCCTTTTTTGCATTGAAACCCAGCTGCCATATCCTTGACCACTCCTCGAGTTTTCTCAGGTCTCTGCACATTTGCTCCACCCCCTCCAGAGTATCTACCTTACTGTAGATTTTGATGTCATCTACAAAGATTTCCCTTCCAACTCTTCTGCAGTGTCACTTGTGAATACATTGACAAGGACTGGTCACATGCAGGCAGGGTTTATGCACGTGAGGTATCTTAAATCAGTTCAATGGCAAATATCCTGAAACACCTTCACCCACTAAGAGCAAAGTTCCTCACACAATCTATATTGGAACATAGGAACATTCAGACAAGAGGAGGCATAGTGCCCTTCAAGCTTGTCTGACGTGTTTCAACAGGAGTAACCACTGATGCCCGTACTCATTACATGATTCTTAAGAGTGCAGACAGTGTCACATTGTGTTGCCTCTGAGGGTAAACTATTTGAGATTCCCACCACTCACCGAGAAAGCCATGCTCTTCTCTTTTCAGTCATGAAATGTTCACCTGTCAGTTGCAGTTTATGACCCCTTGTTGTTCTTTTATTATTTATAAATTCAATATTTAGACTTGAGTTCAGATTCTCATTTGTTACAGCTTTAAAAATTAATAACATGTCCTGAGCCTCTCATTTCAACTTGATGCAATCCCAGTTCCCTTAACCACTCCTCGTAACTCCCTCCCTCCATCCCCTTAATCATCTTCGTTGATCATCTCTGCACCCTTCTAGCTTATTTATATTCCCTTTGTTCAGTGGGTTCCACAGGGGGCCACAGGACTCCAAAATGTGGGCGAATCAAAGGCAACAGTATCTTACTATTGCTACATGTCAAATTCCTTCTTATACATTCCAAGATTTTTACACATTTTGACACTGACTCATCACAATGCTTTGAATATTTCAAAGTATTGTCTATCATAATTCCCAAATCTTTCTCACATTCAGATAGTCTTAGTACTGTTCCACTCATATAGTACTCGGCTTGCTTATTATTGCTACCAAAGTGCATTACTATGCACTTGCCTGGGTTACAGTTAATGTTGCTCTCTATCGACCATCTGTATAGGCTATCTAAATCTTCCTGTAGGGCTGTAATACCATCCTCTGTATCAGCAGTGTGGCCCAATTTTGCGTCATCTGGAAACTTTACCAACCAAACCCCACCCCACCCCCATCACTTGCTCACCTGCATGTCCATGATATTAAATATTAAATAGGGTTATCCCTAGAACTGACCCGTGGGAAACGCCACTTCTCTATGGGTTTCTGTAGATTCAAAACTATTTATTTTAACCATCTGCAACCTACTTGTGTTGCACTTGTCTCATTTTTCTAAATGATCCCTGTATTTTTGTCATATTATTTACTTTGTCTGACCATGTATTAATAGTCCTGCAAGTTGTTTGAAATTTTTGTTCTGACTGACTGCGTTGCACGACCTATTCTGTGTGCTGCGTCACATTGCTGTTTGTTGTTTTGTATTTGACTTGTATGCTTCTACCCTTCTTCTACCCTTAACCAGCATTCTGAATCTCTCTATCTCCGCACCAGTCAATTCCCGGACCTTTGGAAAATTGCCTCAATCATCCCGGTCCACAAGAGCGGCGACAAGACTAGCCACTCAAACTATCACCTGATCTCGATTTTGCCTCCCCTCTCCAAGGCACTTGAACGAATTGTAGCTGACCAACTAACTGACCATCTGGACAAATACAACTTACTGTGCACTCAACAGCACTGTTTCAGAAAGGGTCACAGCACCTCCTCCACTCTGCTTGAAATCACTGGGGCAGTACATAAATCCCTCGATAAGGGCATGCTTACCGGGGCGGTTTTCATAGACCTCTCCAAGGCATTTGATACTGTCCACCACCAGCTGTTGGTCGACCAACTTTGGAACATTGGTCTCTCCCCTGACACGGCCTCTTGGTTCAAAAGCTACCTTGAAAACTGCTCACAAAAGGTGAAAATCACCAATGCCCACTCTGACACCTTACCAGTTCGATTGGGTGTCCCACAAGGGTCAATTCTGGGCCCGCTCCTCTTCAGTCTCTTTCTAAACTCTCTACCACAATCCTGCACTGAGAATATCATCCTATACGCAGATGATGCTGTTGTTTTTTCCTCTCACAAGAATCCCATGGCCTTACAACAGAATCTCCAACTTGCCTTCAGTACTGTTGAGTCATGGTTTTCTAGGCATAAACTTGTCCTTAACCACAAAAAAGACTAAGTCCATGCTATTCTGCAACTCCCACAATCAGCACAAGCTTCACCCCTTGACTATCATCACATCGCATGGGAATACCCTGGAACAGGTCCCACACTTCAAATGCCTGGGGATACTGTTGGACCCATACCTCTCATACAGTGCCCATGACTCAGTGGCAAAGGCGGCAAACACCAGAATTGGTCTCCTCTACAGACACAGACAACATCTCACCCCAGAAACCTTGAAGATTGCCTTACAGAGTTCCGTGGTCTTGATTATTGACTAGGGTCTCATCATTTATGGTTCTGCCACAGCGACTACCCTCAGACATATCTCAAACGCCCTCAAAAAGTCTTGTTGGCTCATCTCTGGTGCACACCGTCTCACCCACACCCGCTATCTGTACTCTAAACTGGCTGGCTACAGCTCTCAAATTGCATAAAGTACCTGACCTGCACAGTGGCCAAGAAAATGAGCCTTGGCCTTGCACCTCCAGGGGTCACAGCCCTGCTACAAAATAACAGAAATAGCATGCAGGCCATCAGGGGGTCAAAATCCCAACTCCTGCAAGTTCCCCACTGTTGCACCTCCCAGGGTCAACGTTCTTTCGCCTACAAAGCTCCCCTTTGGCTGAACAGCCTCAACCCTGCCATCTCTACTGCCCCTACACTTACACTTTTAAGTCTAGACTACGGTCGCACCTTACTGCCTCTAGCTCCTGTGACTACCCCCAACGACTGTAGCTGACATGTCCATGGGGTCTCCTCTGCCTCTCTTGACTCCTATCTGGCTGCACCATTACCCCTCTGATGCTCTTATTTCATCGACATCCCAACTTCACCTGCCTTCCTTCCCCGCCTCTTCCCACCCACCCTCTTGTCGCCAGCACTTATCCCCTGTTGTGTTTGACAACCGCCTATGGCTGCATAGTTGTTTGTTCTTCCTTTACCCCTCCCTTCTCTGTCTTCTTTACCTCTGTTTCCCTTCATCTAACCTCGCCCTCGCTGCAGGTTATCTGATCTCATCTGAATATCTAGTACCATGCCTTAAAATGTTATCTCGTCTATCCTATAACTATAGTGCCATATTGTTTGACTATTGTTGTAATCATTCCTACCACTGTATGTCTATTTCCTATGACGTGGAACCTTTGTAAAAGAGCCTTGGCTCAAAGGTATTTGTAATCCTAGATTTGAATAAATAAAAAATAAATAAATCTTCCTGGGTCATGCCTAAAAATAGGCATCTCTATGCCTAGTGCACTCACCCGGTTAACAAAAGCAAATAAATAATAAATAAATATTTCCTAACCATGATTTAATCCATTTTACAAGCCTTGGGTTAAATTTGGTTCTTGGCATACTTTTTAATAACTCAGCATGTGGTGTCGTATCAAATGCCTTGTTAAGATCCATGTAAATCACACCCACTGGTTTACCCTCATCAAGAGCCATGCTGACCATACCAAAAAAATTCCATAAAATTGATGAAACATGACCTCCCCTACCTAAACCCATGCTGTGTTATATCCCATACGCTGTTTTCATCCATTAATTTGTTAATTCTGCCCCTCACTATGGTCTCAAAAAGTTTACCCACCATAGAGGTTAAGCTCAAAGGCCTGTAATTAGATTTTTCATTCTATTTCCCCTTTTTTACGTTTAATACGCACGCGCACCAATCGTTTTGTTACACTGAAAGGGGATTGGGGGGGGTCGCTGCTGAGCCTATTGCAGTTCAAAATAGTAGGGGCTTGGCAGTCTAAACCAGTGACCAAGCATTGTGGTTGTGACACCACTCGCTGCTTGCTGGGCAGAAACGTCTTGTACTTCAAAGGACCAAGCCGTTCCAATCAGAGAGGGCGTTGGTCGTTTGATTTGCATGAAGCTGGTCATTAAACAGCTGATTGACTTTCAACACCAGGAGCCTTTTCAGAGAGACCACTTAGATGCTCCACGGGAAGCTGCAGTAAAATCTGTCTGCCAGCAGCACAACTCCACTCAGTACCCCCGTGCCTGGTTAATACAAGTAAGCTAGCAGAGAAAAAAAAAACAATATTGGGCTACAGGCAACAAATAACACTAACACTTTATTTCAAGTTAAAATGTATAAAACACACTTACAGGTGACTACTACCTGGCAGTGCATTACAAGACAGAGAGTGCCAGTGAAAAGCCACTGGTGACTCAACTGGTTTTGCTCAAAGCTTTCTCAAGAGTCTGCCATGTCCAAGATGGCTGCTGGAGCCCAGTACGCATGCATGAAGATTCCCGAATGCACACTTGACTCCGGCGGCACAGTCCACCATGTTCAAGATGGCCGAAGGAGCCCAGTATCCATGTGCGAGTCATCATGCATGCACAGAGAACTCCAGCAGCCATCTTGGACGTGGGGGACAGTGTCTTGTTCCCCCTTGACCTCAGCTGCAGCCGTACTGGCTCTGGACGGAGTTTGTTAGTAGTCGTCTTCTTTAGTAACTGTGTTAATTCCTGTTTAAGCTGTTTCATGTCTCTCCCTCCCCCATTCTCCTCACTAAGTAAACACCTATCCAGACGCTTATAGGCAGTCTACTAATAATATAGCCCCATATTTATTCAGATGCAGTCCATCCCCTCTGTAAAACTCAAACTTATGGTAAAACCGATACCAATTGTCAGCAAAAGTAAATCATTCTTCTTTGTCCATGCTTTTAGCCAATTATTTATTTTTGGTTCTATGTGATAACAGCAATCGCGGAAAGGCAATCACCATTAGGGTGAATGCACATCGGCGAAACTCCATTTCGCTGATGTACACTCCCGGTGCATGGCAGAAGAATGCCAGGGATTTGTTATTTTTTTGTTTATGCAGGGGGGCTGTGCCCCCACACATCTCCCATGGGGGGCTACACCGCACACCCCTACTAAAGGATTTTCAACTCCAGGGGTTGCATGTTGGGGTGCAAACCAAAATTTTAAGGTGGGCGGCAACAAAATAAACACGTGCCCAGAACCGAATCCAGCACCCTCACAACCCTAGCCTGCCACCACCCACCACACCATGCCACAGGACCAGCTCGGCAACCACTGCCGCACTATGCCTCACAACCTCTTCCGCTTGCCGCATGTCATACTCGGCCCCCACACGCTGCAGTACATATAGCAACAGGATGTCACTATATCCGTATTGGCCCCTATCTAGTAGCCCTGTGAACAGGTGCTGCTATTGAGGTGCCCTTTGTAAGCATTCAATAGCAGAAGCCCTTATCACAGGATACCTTTATTTTTCTAATGGTCCTTCTTCTGCCAGCCTCTACTCTAGGTACAAGTATTATATTTAATATTATAACTTTGCTTCCTTTCTCCTTTAAGTTTTCCCCAACATATTCAAAGTCCTGTTTGATGTCATTCAGTCTATCCTGGCATCATTTAAACTCACATGTAATGCCCCAATAAAATTTACCCCGACATAATTTTCACCCAGTTGTAATGCCACATTAGGATTTACCCTGACATAATTTACACCCACGTATAATGCCACAATAGGGTTTGCCCAAGCATCATTTACACCCACATGTAGTGAACCCAATAGGATTTACCCTGACATCATTTACACCCACATGTAATGCTACAATAGGATTTACCCCAAACATCATTAATACCCACATGTAATGCCATAATACGATCTACCCCATCATTTACACACACATGTAGTGCCACAATAGGATTTGCCCCAACATCATTTACACCCACATGTAGTGCCACAATAGGATTCACCCCAACATCATTTACATGCACATGTAGTGCCACACTATGATTTACCCCATCATTTACACCCACATGTAGTGCCACAATAAGATTTACCCCAACATCATTAACACCCACATGTAGTGCCACAATAGCATTTACCCCAACATCATTTACACGCACATGTAGTGCCACACTGTGATTTACCCCATCATTTACACCCACATGTAGTGCCACAATAGGATTTACCCCAACATCACTTACACCCACATGTAGTGCCACAATAGGATTTACCCCGCCATCATTTACACCCACATGTAATGCTTCAATAGGATATACCCCAACATCATTTACATCCACATGTACTGCTACAATAGGATTTACCCCAACATCATTTATACCCACTTATACTGCCACAACAGGATTTACTCCAACATCATTTACACCCACATGTAATGCCACAATAGGATTTACACCCACATGTAATGCCACAATAGGATTTACCCACACATCTTTTACACCCACATGTAATGCCCCAATAGGATTTACCCTGATCTCATTTACACCCACATGTAGTGCCACAATAGGATTTACCTACACATCATTTACACCCACATGTAATGCCACAATAGGATTTACCCTGACATCATTTACACCCACATATAATGCCACAATAGGATTTATCCCATCATCATTTACACCCTCTTGTAATGCCACAATAGGATTTACCCTGACATCATTTATACCCACATGTAGTGCCACAATAGGATTTACCCTGACATTTACACCCACAAGTAATGCCACAATAGGATTTACCCTGACATCATTTATACCAACATGTAGTGCCACAATAGGATTTACCCACATATCATTTACACCAACGTGTAATGCCACAATGAGATATATCCCAATATCATTTACACCCACATGTATTGCCACAATAGGATTTACCCCAACATCATTTACATCCACATGTAATGTCACATTAGGATTTACCCCAACATCATTTACTCCCACATGTAATATCACAATAAGATTTACCCCATCATTTACACCCACATGTAATGCCACAAAAGGAATTACCCTGATATCATTTACACCCACATGTAGTACCACAATAGGATTTACCCTGACATCATTTACACCCACATGTAATGCCACAAAAGGATTTACCCCAACATTATTCACACCTACATGTAGTGTCACAGTAGGATTTACCCAGACATCATTTACACCCACATGTAATGCCACAATAAAATTTACCCTGACATCATTTACACCCACATGTAATGCCACAATAGGATTCATCCTAACATTATTTACACTCACATGTAATGCCACAATAAGATTTACCCTGACATCATTTACACCCATATGTAATGCCACAATAGGATTTACACTGACATCATTTACACCCACATGTAGTGCCACAGTAGGATTTACCCTGACATCATTTACACCCACATGCAGTGCCACAATAGGATTTACCCTGACATTGTCTATACCCACATATAATGCAACAGTAGGATTTACCTCAACATCATTTACACCCACATGTAATGCCACAATATGCTTTACCACGACTTAATTTACACCCACATGTAATGCCACAAAAGGGTTTACCCCAGCATCATTTACACCCACATGTTGTGCTCCAGTAGGATATAGTCCATCATTTACACCCACATGTAATGCTACAATAGGATTTACCACAACATCATTGTGGGGGATAATCTCTGAGGCACTATACAGTCATGACATCATGGGTTGTGTACACCTGATAGGTTGCTTGATGCACATGTGACTTGAAGAAAGTCCATCCCCCACCTGTGAGGGGGGGTCTGCTCTCCTATGGTCAGTTTTTATGTGCATCAAAACAGGTTGCAGCACACTGTAGAGCTCCAGTGTGCTTTTTGTAAAGAACAAATGTTTATTATAAAGAACAACTTCATTACTAAGGTAAGAAGCCTCCTGGTTAAGCCATTTATTACTATCCTACAACAAAGATCAAACAAGACCGCACAAGTATGTTTCTACAGATATGCAACTGTTTAAAATTGCAAAACTGGCAGTCTTAGAAATGTTGGCACTGCAGCTTCTACTAGCATCGGTTGTCTAGGAAAATGTTAGCTGAGAAATTGCCAGCACGTATTCAAATTATGAACATTATTGCATTGTACAAGTATAGAGATTATTAGCTACCTGAACACCCCTGCTAGCAGTGCCAGGAACTAAAATAATGTCTGACCCACATAATTGAACACAAGGGAGGCAGCATAGCACAGCAGTTTAAGTGTCTGAGCTGCAATTCTGGAGACCTGGGTTTGAATCCCACAGCCCCAACTTGTAAAAGGTACTCTCAAACTCACCCAGAAAAGTTTCCTTGCACTAGAAAATACTTAAAATGCCATAAACAATTCTGTACAATTCACACCCTAGAAATGGAAATAATCGGGTCCACCCTCACGGTTATAAGCTCAGGAGATTACCTAACTTCACTACATTTGTAGGACATTTACATCACACTACAAATTCCGTCTATTTCACATATTGGGAAAACGATACCAATACAAGTGTTACCATTCAACCTACCATTAACCCCAAGTGTATTCACAATGGTAACAATAGCATTCGCAGCAAAAAAAAAAAAAAGAGTTAAGGGCATACAAGTAATACCCAATTGAATAACCGGCTGATCAAGACCAGAACAGTACAACAGTCCATTTGAGAACAAACGCAGTAGTACACTGCCTACAAAATCACAGCTGTGTAATAATCTATCAAAAAGCTACATATCATCCCTAGCCAGTCAATAGATAGTCTAGGCTCACTGATCGACACAAATCCGGGTCTCAGCGATCCAGTAAATGCCCACGTCCGCTCAATTATTGCACAGAATATACAATTACAGAAACACAGAAATCCAGAACTTCAAGCAGTTTCACAAGTACTGGGAGTAATGTCATCATTGATAGACATGGTGCCATGGGCCAAGTGCAACATGAGACCTCTCGTACCATTCTTGAGCAAACAGGGCCCAGCACATGACATAGGCTTGGCACAGACATTAACACTTTCACCCTCCCTGATGGCACTAACATCTGCCAGACTTGGAGGAGAACTACAGGCACACTCATGCAGACCCCCACTCCTAACATTCTACACTGACAGAATATCCCTTAGACCTATAATGTCATTCTGACCAATAGTATCATTGACAATCCACATCAACCAAACTATTGAAATATCTGCAGAACCCCCTCAGGCCAAAATACTAAACAACCCTCAACTTTAAATGCTTGGTATGAAAAGGGTATTTAGCACATACCTATCAAGGACAGAGGAAATACTGTCTACAAAACAGACTGTTTGTAATGCTATATGTAAAAGGAAAACCAGCTTCAAAATGACTGATTGCCATGTACCTTAAAACAGCAATCACGGAACCATACAGAGTGAATAACTCGACTGCACCAAGAGATCTGAAGGCTCACTGTGCCAGAGCAATTGCAACTTCCTAGGCAGAGAAAAATGGGAAAACTGCAGAGGAAATCTTTAGCAGCATGTAAGGACTAAGTACAAGACAACACATCTGACCAACCCTACCAGAAGATTACTGCTTTTTAATGACCCATGATGTCATGACTGTGGAGTGCCTCAGAGATTATCCCCCACAATGGTAGTTTACTCACCTGGTAAAGGTGATTGTGGGGGAATACATCTCTGAGGCACTCCACATCCCGCCCAACAGATGTGTGAAAGACTCAACAAATGTTCATACATTGTATGAATGTATGATACTCGCTATTACAAATTAGCAGGTTCGGACATCACCGAGGTCTATATGTATAGTGCAATAACAAAATAAAGTTACACAACAATTTTCTACCGTTAAGTGGTCACTACATATCTACTCTCAATAACAGCAAATGGTATTAACAGATTATTGTTACAGATACAGCTTCGGAATACATCAAACTGACCATAGGAGAGCAGACCCCCTCCAAGGTGGGGGATTGACTTTCTTCAAGTCACATGCATCAAGCAACCTAACAGGTGTATGCAACCCATGATGTCATGACTGTGGAGTGCCTCAGAGATATATTCCCCCACAATCACCTTTACTAGGTGAGTAAACTACCATGTACACCTACATGTAATGCTACAATAGGATTTACCCTGACATCATTTACACCCACATGTAGTGCCACAATAGGACCTAACCTGACATTTACACCCACATGTAATGCCACAATAGGATTTACCCCAACACAATTCACACCCACATGTAGTGCCACAGTAGGATTTACCCCAGACATCATTTACACCCACATGCAATGCCACAAAAAGATTTACCCTGACGTTATTTACACCAACCTGTAATGCTACAATAGGATTTACCCTAACATTATTTACACCCACATGTAATGCCACAACGGAATTTACCCAACATCATTTACACCCACATGTAGTGCCACAGTAGGATTTACCCCAAGCATCATTTACACCCACATGCAATGCCACAATAGGACTTACCCTGACATTGTTTACATGCACATGTAGTGCCATAATAGGATTTGCCCTGATATCATTTATACCCACATGTAGTAACACAATAAGATTTACTCCAACATCATTTACCCCCACATGTAATGCCACAAGAGGATTTACCCAGACATCATTTACACCCACATGTAATGCCACAGTAGGACTTACCTTGACATCATTTACACCCACATGTAATGCTACAATATGATTTACCCCAACATCATTTACACCCACATGTAATGCCCCAATTGGATTTACCCCAACATCATCTACACCCACATATAATGCTACAGTAGGATTTTCCTCAACATCATTTACACCCACGTGTAATGCCACAATAGGATTTACTACAAAATCATTTACACCCACATGTAAGGCCACAAAAGGGTTTACCCCAGCATCATTTACACCCACGTGTAGTGCCCCAATAGGATTTAACCCATCATTTACACTCACATTTAATGCTACAATTGAATTTACTACAACATTAATCACACCACATGTAATGCTACAATAGGAGTTACGCAGCATCATTTACACCCACATGTAATGCCTCAATAGAATTTACTCTGACAACATTTATACCCACATGTAATGCTACAATAGAATTTACCCCAACATCATTTACACCCACATGTAAAGCCTCAATAGCATTTACTCTGACAACATTTATACTCACATGTAATGCTACAATAGGATTTACCCCAACATCATTTACACTCACATGTAATGCCCCAATAGGATTTACCCCAACATCATTTAGACCCATATGTAATGCCACAATAGGATTTACCCAGACATCATTTACACACACGTAATGCCAAATAGGATTTACCCTGACATCATTTACACCCATATGTAATACCACAATATGATTTACCTCAACATCCTTTATGCCTTTATGTAATATCACAATAGGATTTACCCACACATCATTTACACCCACATGTAATGCTACAGTAGGATTTCCCCTGGCATCATTTACACCCACATGTAATGCTACAGTAGGATTTACCCTGACATCATTTCCACCCACATGCAATGCCACAATAGGATTTACCCCAAATCATTTACACCCACATATAATGCCACAATAGGATTTGCCCTGACATCATTTACACCCACATGTAATGCTCAAATAGGATTTATCCCAACATCATTTACAGCCATATATAATGCCACAATAGAATTTACCTAGACATTATTTACACCCACATGTAATGTTCCAATAGGATTTACCCTGGAATCATTTACACCCATATGTAATACCAAAAGTAGGATTTACCCCATCATTTACATCCATATGTAATGCTAGAATAGGATTTACCCCAACATGATTTACACCCATATGTAATGCCACAATAGAATTTACCCCCAACATCATGTGCACCTACATGTAATGCCATGATAGAATTTACCTAGACATTATTTACACCCACATGTAATGTTCCAATAGGATTTACCCTGGAATCATTTACACCCATATGTAATACCAAAAGTAGGATTTACCCCATCATTTACATCCATATGTAATGCTAGAATAGGATTTACCCCAACATGATTTACACCCATATGTAATGCCACAATAGAATTTACCCCCAACATCATGTGCACCTACATGTAATGCCATGATAGGATTTACCCCCGACATCATTTACACCCACATGTAATGCCATAATAGGATTTACCCTAACATTTATGCCCACATGTAGTGCCACAATAAGATGTACCCAACATCATTTACACCAACACGTAATGCCATAATAGGATTACCCCAACATCATTTACACCCACATGTAATGCCATAATAGGATTACCCCGACATCATTTACATCCACGTGTTGTGCCACAAAAGAACTTACCCTGACATTTACACCCACATGTAGTGCCACAGTAGGAATACCCCCAACATCATTTACACCCACATGTAATTCTATAATAGGATTTACCCCAACATCATTTACACCCACATTTTGTGCCACAATAGAACTTACCCTGACATTTACACCCACATGTAGTGCCACAGTAGGATTACTCCCAACATCATTTACACCCACATGTAATTCTATAATAGGATTTACCCCAACATCATTCACACCCACATGTAATGCCACAATAGGATTTACCCCAACATCATTTACACCCACATGTAATGCTACAATAGGATTTACTCCAACATCATTTATACCCACATGTAATGCTACAATAGGATTTACTCCAACATCATTTACACCCACATGTAATGCTATGATAGGATTTACTCCAACATACTTACACCCACATGTAATGCTACAAAAGGATTTACCACAGACATCATTTACACCCACATGTAATGCTACAATAGGATTTACCCTAACATCATTTGCACCCACATGTATTGCCCCAATAGGGTTTACCCCAGCATCATTTACACTCGCTTTTAACGCCACAATATGATTTACTTCATCATTTACACCCACATGTAATGCCATAATAGGATTTATCCTGACATAATTTATATCCACATGTAGTGCCATAATAGGATTTGCCCACACATCATTTACACTCACATGTAATGCTACAGTAGGATTTACCCTGACATCATTTACACCCACATGTAATGGCATTATATATGCCCACATGTAGTGCCACAATAAGATGTACCCTACATCATTTACACCCACAAGTAATGCCACAGTAGGATTTACCCCATCATTTACACCCACATGTAATGCCACAATAGGATATACCCTGACATAATTTACACCCACTTGTAATGCCACAGTAGGATTACCACCGACATCATTTACACCCACATATAATGCCACAATAAGATTTACCCTGACATCATTTACACTCACATATAATGCCATAATAGGATTTACCCTGACATCATTTATACCCACATGTAATGCTATAATAGGATTTATCCCAACATCATTTACACCCACATGTAATGCCACAATAGGATTTACCCTGACATAATTTATACCCACATGTAGTGCCATGATAGGATTTACCCCCACCATTATTTATACCCACATGGAATGGTATAATATGATTTATCCCAGAGCACTTTGGTAATCCATCTAAGTTTTTTCTTATATCGCAAACTTTTGCTCCTGGTAGGCAGCTCACTGTGGTCTTATCTTTTCTCCCATTGCAAACAGTCACATCCATGTATCTTAATATGGTATCTCCTATAACCACAATTTCTGGGTCCAAGTTTCCTCTGTTCTTTACCTGTTCTATATACTCTTCTTTTCCTCGAGACTCCACTAAGAGCTGAAATCTCTTTTCTAGCTCAACTGGGTTATGGACAGCCTCTCTCCTTCTCCTTTTCCTGCATCCCTTTCTCCCCACCATTGTCCAGGATGGTAATTCCTCAGGCTCCTCATCGCTATCATCATTAGTTGTGTCTCTTTTCTTTTTCTCACCCACGCCTTCCATGATTCTCTCATGGCCATTTTCCTCAGTGGTTTCAACATTGCAGTGTGCCCCACTTGACACCTCCCTAAACATATTATCAGCAAATTCCTCCAGTTTCTGAATACTTTCAGTTCCACTGTTATTCTCTCTTAACCCCCTGATTTCCTCCCCCAGTGCTTTGACACAGTTACACTTAGTGCAGGCAAACTCCTCATTTCTTTCACATTCCATGCTCCAAATAACCATTGTGTACTTACTGCTATTTATTTAAACTTTAGGTACATCCCTGAGTTCATTCACCACCTCGGACGCCATATTTCAAACCCTGCTTATTTCTTTATTTAGCTATGTTTTTACTTGTTTTGCTTGTACAACAAGCATCAGGTTGCTATCCTGTATGATCCAAAGATAGCAGCTACCACCTGCACTGCTCGTCCAAAGGTGCGGTCCTAAAGAGAAAACTAAAACAGAAAAACCGGACTGCGCACAGCAGTGCTTAATAAATATTTATTACAAAGTACCAAAAATCAGTACAAAGTGCATCAGTACATAAATAAAAGACTACTTACTGCATACTGGTCCCCTGTGTGAACTGGCTCCTTGATGAAGCAAGCAGACTAGTATTGTAACTATGTAGTTGAAACATTACCTGGTTACTATCATAAAAGTTTTCTCCAACAAAGCAATGTGCACTATCACAGAATATTTATTTATTTATTTAGCTTTTGTTAACTGGGTAGGTACACTAGACCACATAGCTGCCTATTTTCAGGTACGACCCGGGAGATTACAACAAAAGGGTACGTAGACAATAGTGGATACAAGAAAACATCATGGGAACAAATAGAGGTCAGACATAGTACACTTAAACAAAATTTTCAGCAGTGACAGTACATTTGCAGGAATCTATACGTAGTAATAAAACAGAAATATAAGTGCAATTATACCACAGGTATCTAGTCTTAGGCAATTGCAACACAGGAAAACTGACAGTTATTCTCCCATAAACTGCCACCTACATGCCCACAGTAGTTTATTCACATATAGCCATGCAAACAGCAGTTTAATCACCTTTCCACAGTAGTTTATTCATCTTAACCACACCCGCAGTCATTTATCCTCATTTCCTTCATCTCCACTCACACTTGTACACACACACCGAATCTCATTTAGAGCCAGCTTGTGTAACTAAGTCCATCCTGCCACTGATTTCTTTACTAAAACAAAATTTTCATTAATTTGCAGTGCACGTAATATCTCCTCCGTGCGACCGTCACCTGCACTGCTTCGGGAGCAAGTAAGAAGCGTGTTTATCACTAATTGATGATTTTTAGGTTCTATGTGTGAAATTAGTAATATCAGGCACTTACAGCCAGATAGATTATTTGCAAGTTAGTTCCCTTCAAAAGCGAACGTTAAAACTCTTTTTATTTTCTGTTGCAAAACTGAATCTGCGAATCTGCACATGCGCATTACCAGCTTCGGTAATGCGCATGTCCAAAATCACAAATTTCATTCCGCAAGACAAAATAAAAAGGATTTTAGCACTCGCTTTGGAATGGGACCAACTTGCAAATAATCTCTCTGGCTGTAGGTCTTTCTTATTACTACTGCCATACATACAACCTGAAAATCATCAGTTAGTGATGAACAAGCTTCTTACGTGCTCCCGCAGCACTACAGGTCACAGATGCACGGAGGAGATATTACGTGCACTTCGAGTAAAATTTAAAATCTACTGAAAATACATTTTTACCACAAATTCTAGTGATATAATAGTAATAACATTAAATTTTGAGGAGTATACTCGCAATAACCGGCTTCTGTGGGGATTAAATGTCTCAGCTCATTCACAGAAGCCGGTTATTGCTTTGTATACTCCTCAAAACTTAATGTTATCACTTAAATAACTAGCAGTCATAACTCATACAACTAGTGAGTAAGTGCTAGAAGAGAGGAAATAGCAAGATTTCCAGGCAGGTTTGAGAATAGTAGAGGTTAAAGCCGGTAGGCAACTAGGAGGAACCAGTACAGGAGCAGGGTTCAGAGCTTAGAAGAGCCATACAAAGTTCCTGTTTGAAGCTGTGTGGAGAAGGGGAGATTCTTAGACTCAGTGGAAGGGAGTTCCATAGGTTAGGGGCCCAGCTAGAGAAAGCATTCTCCCCCATTTTGGTTTCCTTACTTAGGTACTGATGGTATGCGCCTCACAAAACAGACCAGTAACTTGCTTGCTACTATCTTCAAGTACAAAACTCAGGGTAAAGCCTTGCCAGTGTATGAGATACAAAGCTCTTGGCACCTATTCCATCTGTTCTGGCTGGTATGACAGACACTTGTCTCTGCCATGCCTGCCTCCACTGATGCTCGTCTACTGCTCTCAGATTAACCAAGCTCTATACTGTAGAACGTGGAGTCGGTACTCCAGGAGCCCTAAGCACTAATACAACCCACTAAATTAAAATATTTAAAAACTAGCAAAAGGTGCAGTCTGTCTTATCCTGGCAACTGCCAATGTCCCTCCAGTACCCCCTCTTAAAAGTAGTGCACTTATAGTGCTAAAACCTTTCTGGACCTAGACCTGTAGTTTCCTCTTCACTCCAAGGGTGTAGGCAGGCATACTCACTGTACACATATGAGTACAGTTTTGTTGAGTGCCTGTCACAAACCATATGCCTTTCTCTTAACATTTTCATTCTAAGCTGTAGTATTTGGGTTAGTTTAGGCCACTGAGGAGTGTTTCCATTCAAACTTCTGTTGTTTAGGAGACATATACATGTATAACCTATTTAGAGATTAGGAGAATCATCTGACAACAATCTGACTTGTTTGGAAGGGGGGTACCATTTGGAGAGGATGTGTACATTTTTTTTAATTGGGGGGTGGGCAACTGTTGGAGACTGTGTGTACAAAATGGAAATTTCTGGCTACACCCCCACTTCACTCCATGGGAACTAGACCTCCTAACAGCCACTGCTCGACCCCAGCCTCCGCTAATGTTCTATATGCAGCTAACACCTGGAGAAGGTTATTGGCTTGTTAAAATAGATATAAGGATAGACCCCTTTTTTGTTTAGTTTTCTTTTTAGGTAGAGAAATCATACCAGTCTCAAGCACACATATGGGATATTTGAAGAAAGAGTAAATACACACAGTCACTAAGCTGCTTAGCTGTGGTCTCTGCCATGCCCTCCTCTACTCTTACTGCCCTATCCCACAGGAGGTATAACTAGTCATCAGACTGGGGGAGCTCCAGAAATGTCCAGAATCATGTCCACAAGGGCAATGCAGCAGGAAGATGCAAAGCTGGAAATTGCAGTTTTACTTTTTCTTTTGTTAGTACATACACACAAACACACACACACACACACACACACACAAACACAATCAGTGCTGGGCTGTTTCTAGAGAGAGGAGGACCTTTGGACTTTTTTCTTTTACATGTACACTTCAAAATACAACTCCACAAGTTAGCATTTGCCCTGGCAGAAGCACGGCATGCACTTGTGAGGGACCCAGCGGGGATCCCGACCTTAATAAAGGAGCACTAGGAGTTTCTTTCATCTGATCCTCCAAGGTGTCACCCCCAACACCCAAATCCTTTAAGTGTGGTCCACCCCTGGCCCCCTTAGGAACTAGGAGGTGGAAACAGGGTCAGCAGGGGACCCCCTTTCAGGCTTGCACTTCAAAAATGGTAAGGGTTGGTAGTCACCATTCTTGTGGGATACTCTCCTATTAAATGGGAGAGAAGAATTTGGCTTCCAAACTCAGTTTGAAAACAGAACAGTCTTTCAGTCGAGTCTCAGTTAAGCTCTGCATCCCATAGGATAACCAATCAATACAGGATTGTAACAATAGTGCAGGCAAAACTGCACTTCAGAAACTGCCTATTGCTTGACAACGACAGGTTTAGAACAGCACATGTTAGTTACCACTACCCCTGTAACTGTCAGGTACAGTAGAAGAAGGAATCAAGTCGGTGAAAGTGAAGTGCCTGGTTGAGCCACTCCTGTGGTGGAGAGGCCAAGGCACCTGTATAGAGAACAGCGGAGGCTTGGAGACCTGGGTTCTGTTCCCAGTCTCCCGATTCTTTATCTTTTCAATTTTGTCTTGTTCCCCGACTTTTGTGTTTTGTTTATACCCCCTCAAGGTTCTCCCTGTCCCTGAGTTCCACCCCCGTGGAGTTTGTTATTTAAAAATTAGGGTGTGGTTGGGGGTAAGCCCCCCCCCCCACATCGGGGTGGGGGAGTGGAGCATCCTGCAAAAATACAAGCTTCCTGTTGTTTTCTCACCGAGGTAGCAGTCCTCCATGTGTTTTGGACCACTACCATTGGTGCTGTTGTTGTATGTGGCATGTTTCCTGGGCACTGTTGTTGTCAGTGCGTTTCTACTCTGTGGCTCTTGATCGCTCTGTTCTTTCATTCGGCATGTTGACGTAGTGCCATTTCACAGATGTCATACAGCAGGTCCACTCCCCCTCACAGCATTCCTTTTTTTTGTAACTTACATTTCATTATTTTATAAAATAATGTAATATAAGCATTTAACTCAAAGGGCCTAATTTTACAAGGTGGATGCAGGGCTTGCGGCAAGCATTGTGTCCACCGCAAAGTTTGACGCAGCTGTGCCAAAGTCCCACAAATGCAGATCAGTCCAATTTTAGAAGGGCTGGTGCAGTTGCAACACTTTCCCCACTTTACGTCACCTTACACCAAAGAGATGGGACAAGTCCCGTAACAGGGGGCCCCCCACGGATGCAACATTAGACCAGGGAGAACCTAGTCTAACTCCTTGTTGGGACTTGCAGTGGGCGTTTGTGGCCACCTACTCCTAAAATACCACTTGCCGCACCACTTGCGTCACATGCCATGCCGCAAGTTCCCCACGGCAACCGCAAGCCCTTATAAAATCGGGCCCAGAGAGTCAATCACAACAGTTGGTTTGGCATACGTTGACATAGCAGTAATAGCTGTTCTCTCATGTAATATCACTACATGTGGAGGTAAAAAGAATTGTACATCTATGCACATCAGAGCCTATGGATGGCGGTGTAGGTCACCTACGTGCCACGAATCTGTGGTGCGTTCACAACCCTATGTCCCTAAGCCAGCAAACAGTATATCTTTTAGCCCATCATGAGCTTTCAAAGGGGATAGTTTACATTTTTGGGGGAAGTGCATTCCCATGACAAAATTGCTACTTCTTTGGAAAAATGCTAGATCCACCTCTGACTGGGACAGATAGAAAGTAGATTGCTGCCCTCATAAAGTAAGATCTGGAACTGGTAGATGAAGTGGGTAAATTGAATGGGGCACAGCAATGCTGTATCGCCAACTGTCAAACTGCAGCTCAAGGGCAGCTTCCCTCCTCCAGCAACCCACACCCCCTGCAGTAACTCATCATACCACCTCCCAGAGTTAACTCTTTACAGTCTGGGAGGAACTTTCCTAACAGCAAAGGAACCCACTGGGCTCCAGGGGCTTACACACACATGAGCCACATAGCATTGCAGGTGGTCAGGCTGCCTCTGGCTCATCCCCTGTCTTAGCAATTACATAGGCAGGTGGAGAATAAATAGGTACCTCAGTTACATCTGCCCACGGTTAGCACAGACAGTAGAGGACTACTTTGTTTCCTTTCTCGCTGCTTCCCAGGGAATATGAGGCCAATAAAACTGTGGATAGTGGGGCCATCATTATTTTTTTGAACCCATAAGAGGGCTACTGCAAAGGGTTATGGGACACTACTGGGCAGCAATGTGAAGGACATCAGGGATACATTTGCGTGTTGCAGTGGGAGCAGCTAGGGTAGCGGTAGTGATATCACTTGTGATTCTGATGATCTGGCTTTGAGAATAAGCAAGGGCCGTTAGCGGGCCAGTTGGGGGGGACTGACCATCCCAGTGGTTGCTGTCCTCTGGGGAAGAGGGGGAACCTGCATCCCACTGCTACACCACCTTCTAGGTGACCACAGGTGGAGGTGTACAGGCATGGTGGATGACAGAGGGGATCTGAAGCGTGGCTGTTGGCAGATGAAACTGGTGTGCTGGCACTAGCTGACATCTCTGTGCTCCTGAGAGGGTGGAGCATACGGGAAAAAAATGGCACTGCCTATGGAGGATGAAACTGCCACCTGCCGACCACATCCATCCCAAACCCTTGCTGCCAGCACTCGGGGATACCCCCAGCAGCAGCTCTGCCATGAGTGGCTGGATACAGAGTGTGGATAGGTGCCACAGAGATGAAGACAACCACAGTCCTGATGGTAAGCTTAGAAGGCTGGGCTGTAGGGGTCCCAAATCTGTCTGACTAGCAGGGTTGTGAGGAATGGGAAGAAGGCATTAGTGGCAGGTGGAAGGAGGTCTGAGGCAGGAGGCAGCGGGACAAAAAATATATAAAAAAAAAACAAAAGCCAACCCAGTTGCATGGAGGGCTAATGTGCTGGGCGCATCATCTCCTGCCGTGCTGGCAACCTGGGTGTGTTGCTCAGGGGTTGGCTGGGGAGGGAGAATAGAGTATCCTGAGGACAGCTCTCCTGTCTTGGGATGGAGTAACAGGATGTCTCGCTCAGCAGCAGCCACCTAGAGGATCTAGAAGGGAAGGTTCCCCATTCATGGGGGTTGCCTCCACAGGCGCAGACAATGTACCACTGTACTTGACATGGGCCAAGGGAGGAAGTCAAAGAGGGAAACCCCTGACCCTGGCAGGATGGCGGACCATTCCCTTGCTGGTCCCACACTGGCAACTGGGCTCTCCCTCCATTCTCTGGCAGAGGACAGTGGGCAAACAGCAGCAGATAAGCCCAAGGAAACAGGATGATGGTGCTAGGGGGATTGGTCCTGAATGGGGTCAGGTCAGCAGTCAGGAGATAAAATGCTGATAGGAAAAAAAAAGAAAAGAAACGAGAAGTCTAGGGGGTTGTGGGCATACTAATCCTACATGGTGCTGATGTGAAGAGCAACCATTTGAGCTTGTGATCCACATGGTATCTGGGCATTCAAGTCAAGCAAAGCATGCTTCACTCAAGGAGATTTTTTTCAGCATGCCTCCTTGCATAATATGAAATCCTTTTGTGGTTGGTGTGGAGGCACATGTGGTATCCGAAAAAGATCAACAGAGTGATAAAGGAGTTCAACTAAAAGTTTAGAAAATATCTTCATGCTGGGAGGGGTAGCCATCCTTCACATGGTGATCTACCCAGAGAGTTCCAGATCATAACTGATGCAAACATTTCCAACTTGCATCTACAGGACTTTTGTGGCGGTAGCAGTAAATAAGATATTACGGGAATGGGCACATGTCTGAACCGGTTTTGTTAATACTTCTTTGCATTTGTAGGGAAGGCAGCATAGGCAAATGATGCAGTGTGCAACCGATGGTAGATGGGACCTCATGGGGATTAAGACACTGAACTCCTCATGCCGCTGATACTTTCATGCCAGGATCTCGAAGCAGTTAGTGTAGGTACTCACTCCCTCATGTGAGGTTGGAGTGGGTTGTATTTTGGGTGAATTATCATGCAAGCCTCCAAAGTGGGGGCGGCGGCAGCTATTCCCTGGCTTCTCACTTATTGGGGTGAGAAAAAGGGGTAGTAATTGTGTCTTACCAATGGGGGTGGGGGTTTAGCTGTTGCTCAAAAGAGGGTAGTGTCTTTCAGCTGCTGCTGAAATGGGGATAGTGGTTTCAGCCACTGTACTTGTAAAGTCCTAGCATCATCTTTTGGTGGAAAGTTTTTATGTGTGGTTGCATACCCACTGTTGCTTTAAAATTACATTTGTTTGATTTTAAAATGTTTTCATAAATACGTATCAATTATGGTGTAAATAGGCAGCAGTGTCTTAATTTTGAAAGCAAAGAGCACTGTGGCATTTTCATTTGATAACACAAGTGTGGTGTCTTCTTTCAGAATGGGAGCAAGGGAGAGACCTTCTTGGGGGCCTGTAAAGTCCACCTTTCAATCAGCCGAACTATTGCATACATAAAGTTCCACAGTCTGAAATGCCTAGGCCCTCAAAGAACCATCTAGGCACTGGTAGTATTGCTTTGTGCAGGCTTCAAGAATTCCCCCAAATAATTCTCTTTCATGTTTTTTCATTCCTACTGCCAGCCCTGAATTCCCCTAGTCAGCACACGCCAGCATATTGCAGCCATGTGTAGTCTCTTGGCTCAGTTCCCAGAGTTAATTACACAATGATGTAGGAGGACTGATTGTGTGTGTGTGGGGGGGGGGGATCAGAGCTATTCGTATTACAGTGTCTTGCAAAAGAAGTCACTGCAGGCAATGCTGTAGAAGGACTGACTGTTGGGGAAGGGGGCAAACAGCTCCTTTCACTGTGTCCCCCTGCAGGAGTCATTGACTGCAGGCAGTGGTGAAGAAGTACTGACTGTGGGGGAGTCAAAGCTGCTCCTGTCACAGTGTCTCCCAGCAGCAGTCACTGCAGGCAGTTGTGTAGGACTGACTGTTGACGGGGAGGGCAAAAGCTGCTCCTGTGACAGTGTTCCCTGCAGGAGTCACTGCAGGCAATGGTGTAGGGATACTGACTGTGGGGGAGTCAAAGCTGCTTCTATCACAGTGTCCCCTCCAGGAGTCACTGTAGGCAATGCTGTATGAGTACTGACTGTAGGGGAGTCAAAGCTGCTCCTGTGACAGTGTTCCCTGCAGGAGTCACTGCAGGCACTAGTGTAGGAGTACCGACTAGTGGGACACATCTACTCCTGTCCCAGTTCTGAACTGGGGGGTCACAGCTACTTCTGTCACAGTGTCTCCCAGCAGGAGTCACTGTAGGCAATGGTGTAGAGGTATTGACTGTGCGTGGGGGGACTGCTCCTGTCACAATGTCCCCCTGCAGGAGTCACTGCAGGCAATGGTATAGGAATACCGACTGGAGAGACACATCTACTCCTGTCCCAGTACTGGTGGTGTGTCAGAGTTTCTCTTGTTACAGTATCTCCCAGCAGGAGTCACTGTAGGCAGTGGTGCAGGAACATTGCTTCGGGGGCGATATTGACTTGAGAGGGGCAGCTCCTGTCACAGTGTCTCCCAGCAGAAATCACTTTAGGCAATGGTGTAGAGGTATTGACTGTGCATGGTGGGGGGGTTCTGTCACAGTGTCTCCCAGCAGGAATCACTGTAGGCAATGTTGTAGAGGCATTGACTGTGGGGGGGGGGACTGCTCCTGTCACAGTGTCCACCTGTAGTAGTCACTGCAAGCAATAGTGCAGAAGCACTGACTTGCAGGACACATCCACTCTTGTCACAGTACTGCTAGGGGGGGGCAATGCTGCTCCTGCCACAGCATCTCCCAGCAGGAGTCACTGCAGGCAGTAGTCTAGGAGTACTGACTGGGGGGAATGCATTTACTCCTCTCTCAGTACTGAATTGGAGGGGAGGGTCGGAGCTGTTCCTGCCACAGCATCTCCCAGCAGGAGTCACTGCAGGCAATGCTGTAGGAGTACTGACTGGGGGGGGAACACATTTACTTCTGTCTCAGTACTGAATTGGAGGGGAGGGTCGGAGCTGTTCCTGCCACGGCATCTCCCAGCAGGAGTCACTGCAGGCAATGTTGTAGGAGTACTGACTGGGAAGGGGGGTTGGTAGTTAAAAGCTGCTCCTCTCACAGTGTCCTCTGCAGGAGTACTGACTAGTGGAACCCATCTACTCCTGTCACAGTATTGACTTGGGGGGGGACGTGGGAAAACTGCTCCTGTCACAGTGTCTCCCAGCAGCAGTCACTGTAGGCAATGGTGTGAATTATTGACTATGGGGGGAGGGGGGCTTCTCCTGTCACAGTGTCCACCTGTAAGAGTCACTACAGGCAATGGTGTAGGAGTACTGACTGGGGGGACACATCTACTCTTGTCCCAGTACTGGTGGTGGATCAGAGTTGCTCCTGTTATAGTACCTCCCAGCAGGAGTCACTGTAGGCAATGGTCCAGGAACATTGCCTGAGGTGAGATAAAAGCTATCTCAGTTCCAGTCTCTCCCAGCAGGTATCACTGTAGATAACTGTGTAGCACTTGCTGTGGGGATCTGTTAGCAACTCCTGTTTCAGTCTCTCCTAGAAGGAGATACTGTAGCTAATAGTCCAAAAGAAAAAAAATTGGTGCACACAATCTGAATATTTTTAAAGTGTTTTCAGTTTAACTACTAATCCAAATAAGCCGAACAGGAGAACAAAGTGTGGTCAGTACCACAGGTCCAGGCTCTCAAATGTTTCACATCTCACCAATGCTTCGACAGGTGGTAGAGTCATTTGGGCACAGTGCAGAAGCACAGAGTGTGAGGTCAGTACCACAGGTCCAGGCTCCCAAATGTTTCACATCTCACAGACACTTCGACAGGGGTAGAGTCACTTGGGCACAGTATTGAAGCACAGAGTGTGACGTCAGTACCACAGGTCCAGGCTCCCAAATGTTTCACATCTCACAGACGCTTTGATGGGGGTAGAGTCATTTGGGCACAGTATTGCATTAAGCTCTGCTCTTAGGGGTACAGTGACAGTTGACATTGGTAAATCATATCTTATCACAAATTAAATTTGTACACACACTTGTGAATCAGACCATTAGTGAAAATAGCTCAAACCTCTGAAAAGCAAAGAACATGCTCTTAAAACATGGGCTTGCAAAGTGTGCAACTATATTAGGAAATTGACTTCACCCTTTCAAAATGCCCATATTGTGATAAAGTGCACAGTGCTAACAAGAAACTATTTATGGCACTCTAAATAGCTTGGGCAACACAACAGGTGAGTGCAAAGCTGTGGTACCAGAGACTAACCTTAACCTAGCAGATGTAACTGAGATACAGATAACTGAGAACAGCGAGTGGGGCCTTGCTGTCTTGCAAAACTCACTGAACAGGAGAGACAGATGACAGGTCGGGGGGGAGTGTTAAATGTATGAAAGGGTATTAAAGCCACAGAGGATGTAACACTAAAGGGGTGAGTGAGACAGAATCAGTATTAGTCCAATTCACAACAAAGGCAGGGAAAAGGATCAAGGTAGGGGTGGTAAACAGGCCACTAAGCCTAGATAGAGAACTGGGGGGGGGGGATAAATCAAGAAGACATCTGCCACAGGAGAAGTGGTGATAATTGAAGACCTAAACGTGCCTGATGTGGACTGGACTGCTCCAGTAGCCATAAGTGCAAGTAGTCATTCACTACTGGAAGTAATCCAAGACTGCTTCTAAGTATAATGGGTTAGCTATAAAACCTAGGGAGGAGATCCCCCTTGATACCATATGCTTCCACACAGAAATGGAGGGAACAAGGGGGGTGAGGTGGCCACAGCTGGAGTCCAGTGATCAACACTTAGTGTGGCTTGAGCTGGGGCAGGCACTGGCAGCACCTTAGATGGATCTGTTTAGGTGCTCCTTGGATTTGGGGGATGTTCCAGTAGACTGGAGGACAACACATGTGGCACTGCTTCACAAAAGTGGGGAAAAGGATGAACCAAGAAACTACAGACCGGTAAGCCTTATCTTGATCGTAGGTAAGCTGCTGCAAACTGTAGTTAAAGAACAAATCATAGAGAACCTAGAAGAAGATGGACTGTAAGATAGAATGCAGCACAGGTTTCTTGTGAGAAGGTCATGCCAGACCAACCAGATAGCATTCTTTCACTGAGGGTGGCAGGCAGAGGACAAGCAGGGGATGTGCTATGTCTTCACTTCAGCAAGTTCTTTGATTCTGTACTAGACAAGAAACTCTTGAAAAAACTGGAGGATTTAGAGCAGTGATATAGGAGTTGCTCCCAGTGCTCCTTCGTATTCCCTAAGGGATAATTTAGTTGACAGACTTGAGCTTTTACATTTAAAATTTCTAATTTTGTTATGTTATTTTACTGTTACAGCATTAACATAGGATGATTGCATTAGTATGTTGTATTGCAAATTTTGTGATTATATTTATTCTGATTGTTACTGTTTTTTAACACTACTGTGTTTTGTAGTTGTTTTACAGTGTATGGTGGAACGTTGTTCTTACTCATTTTTTATCTGTGCTGAAAAGCTGTTCAGTACAGATAAAAAGTTAATAGAATGCTGTTCAGACTGTACAAGCAGAACAGCGTTCTACTCATTCAACAGATCAAACATTTTGAACCCTATGAGCACACGCTGCACTCAGTTCAATCCGCAGGATTGACCAGATAAGCAGTCCCAGCGTTGACGGCAGCTCAGTAACAGGAACTAACCTGGAAACAAACACCAAACTGACAGGATCAACCAGATAAGTAGACTGAATTAACCTAGCACATAATTTAATAAAAGGAAAAAAATAAACAGTGCTGAATCAACCAGATAATTTATTTTACTAAGAGCAACAACCACGATTCCGAGTCTCTCGCTTAGCGAGAATACAGCCTTCATGTTCTTTTTTTTAAAGTCCCTCCCTAACTAAACTCACAGCCAATAGAAAGATGCACTAGTGATGTATACAGGTTTGGTTCCCTAGCAACAACCAGGGAACCTAGGAACCAGCCACTAACCCAGACTAAAACGAAGCACCAAAACTTTATTTCTATATAAAATAGGAGACTCTAAACTATTTTGTCAGGCACCATATATTGTATAAAATACTGGATGGGCAACCCAGTGCAGAACCAGTGTGTTCTGCCACCTCAGGGTTCTTATTCTCTAGGACCTCTTGAGCTTCACTGTCAAGGTGACAGGGAATCAGAACCCCTCTGCGGCAGAACACACTGGTTCTGCATGGTTGCCCATCCAGTATTCTCAATGTAATTGTCTAAGATGAAACAATAATAAACTTGAAACTCTAATATACTCAGTCTGTGCTAGCCTGCACATGGAAGCCAGAATAGCCAGAATAGCCTGTCAGGTCAGGTGGGAGAGGGAGGCAGCAGTCAATCTGACAGACATAGAGTGGAAGACCTGCCGGGAGGTAACTTCTAAGGTCACAGCATCTAACACCTGGAGAGAACATGGGTGGAAGATGTTATCTCGGTTCTTTCTGACCCCCACCATTACTGCACACCTTGGCTCCCATCCATCAGATAAATGTTGGAGGCAGTGCCAGCAGAGGGGCATCATGAACACATTTTTTGGAGCTGTCTGAAGTTCACAAATTTTTGGAGTGCAGTGGCATCATCTATTCTATAGGACAAATGTTCTCTATTCCCTCACCACTCCACAGTAAATAGCTGCTATGGGGCCTTAGACCTGTTAGGAGTAAGAACAAAGGGAAGTGCTACTTATTTCAAATCCATATTTCAGCAGCTTATCACACAGTGATGGTTGCAACCCACTCCTCCACTTTTTGAGACTTGCCTGCTGAACTGCAAACAAATCCTGATTATGAAATGACTCACAGCCAAACTGAGGTTTAAGATGGAGAAGGTTAAATCATATCAGTTGCCCTTCTTTGACTATCTAGAAGTCCTGACAGGTATCCCCTTGGCAGAACAGATAGCAGACATACCTTAAGACTCAAATAGTAGAGAGCCAGCTAATTGGTACTGTAGTTGACAACAGTTGTCCAAAAAGCAAAAAAAGTAGAGATGCTAGTCGGAAAAGCGTTGTGATGTTTGTCTCATGATTATGTTTTAATGTCTTATGATTTACGTTGCAATTTCTTTTTGTTTTTTTGTTTCCCTTGTGGAAGAATCAAGTTCAAGTATTGCTGTGAAATGGATATGTTTGGGAAATAGTCATTTTGTTCTTTGTCTGCCCTCAGTATCCCAGTTTGTAAGTATG
Source organism: Neoceratodus forsteri (assembly GCA_016271365.2). Taxonomy (NCBI): domain Eukaryota; kingdom Metazoa; phylum Chordata; order Ceratodontiformes; family Ceratodontidae; genus Neoceratodus; species Neoceratodus forsteri. The sequence goes on from JADMNL010000026.1 coordinate 118,674,344, forward strand.
GAGTTTCTGTTGCTTTATTGTAATGTATTGTATACCATAGTCATCTCTTGTATTCTTGTCTCTGTACTGTAGTGTGTTGTTAAAAACTGAAAAGGTGTGTGTATGTGGGGTGGGTGTGGGGGGCACTGTGGAGCTCGAGCAAGACGGCTGCTAACTAGCTAGGCACATAATCATAATCTATTACTTTGTGGTTAGAAAGTTGAATTTTCATTAAACTGAGAGATACAACTTATACCAAACTGCATGGGAACCCTCCAGGATCAATATGGGTAACCCCAGAAAAGATCAGTAACAAGGAACAGGAGCTAAATCCAAAAATGCTTCCCACCACGAGGTCAGCACAGGGCTGCACTGAAGATCTCCCAGCTGAGCCTGAGGAAGAAACTCTGCAAACCCTGGGCATGAAAATAAATAGATTAATTACCATAGTGGGCAGTCTTTCCAATAAATTTAACAGATTAACAAACAGAGTGGTAACACTAGAAACCATAGTTGCGACCATTCATACTACCACTGTGGAATCCACAAAAAAGATCTGATGCAGCAATGGGAGCTGTACCTACTGCGATCCGAGAGAGTACCCATTTAAAATCTTGACTAGTGATGTTTGAGAACCAGATAAGGACGGCAAATATTTGTGTATTGCAAATACCTGAGGAGTCAGAGGGAAACCAGTTGATCCTGTTCCTGCAAGAGTTGCTGGTTCAACAGTTGGGAGAGGAAGCATCCCACAAGGTTCAGTCCCTGCAGAAGGCATACAAGATCATGCCACAAGGCCACCACCTCACCAGGACAACCAGAAGGCCCCACATACTATTGTGCTGGTTACTGATGGCATAGGCACAGGACTTTCTGCTAGCAATGGCGAGGCAAAAAGGAGTATTACTATGTGACGGTCAGGAAGTCTGCCTATACCCCGATATTAGTTTTGCCACAAGACAAAAGCGGAAAACATTTGATGGGGTTCGGATTATGCTCAGGGAGGCCCACATCCCACATGGAATAATATCTCCAGTTTGACTTCGGATTCCCTACAAAGGAAAAAATTCTCTCTTCACTGAACCAGCTGAAGCTCTGAAGTGGAACCAGAAGTACCCGGTGCCAGCAACCAAGACGAATGCTCAGAAGGATCGATCGTCTGACAAAGAAGAAACCTGAACTGAAAATGAAATCATGTCTCCTTAAAGAATGGTGGTGAGTTTACTCACCATCCCATGGTAAGACTAGAGACTCTGGTGACTTACCCTTCTTTTTCATTCTGTGTTCTGGGACAGTGCAACACCACAATAAGGGGAGTCCTGACATACTTTCCCTTCAGCTTGTTGAGGACTGCCGTTTTGCTTATTTTGTTAAATAATGCTTATACAGCTACCTGAGATGTGTCGGTTTAGAGACACTTTATTCAGAAGTTTACAATCAGCGATGAGCTGAGGATTTTAATGTGCCAATAAATACATAATATTATTTTAATGTAACGGTGATTCTCTAGGTTTTTCTGGTCTGTTCTAATATGTTACAGGTTTGATTGACTTATTCTCATTAAAGCCACTGGAGCGAGGTTTAGCTCTCATAGTTATAAATACTTTAGGATGTTTCTTGCATATCTGAAAGCTATGTACGGTACTCTGAACATTTTATACATTACACGAGTAATGAGTTTAAGCAGGAGGTTAGCCTTTTAAGCGTTATGCTTTTTATGTTCACATGAGGACTATTTACAGTTTGGGAAATTAAGCACCTAGAATACATGTTAGCCTAGTTAATTTTTGTACTTCCTTTAATTTTGAAAATGTATTTAGCGGCAGTATTACTTGACATTTATGGCCACTATTTGTGCATAACAATAGATCGCATGGTGTGTAACCCACCTACTGGTTAGGTGGACAGTAGTGGAACTATTAGTTTATTTACTTTTCCTCAATTAAATACCATGCAGCTCATGGGCTTGGATTGCAGCCTAAGACGTATCTAATTAAAGAATTATTAAAGGTTATTCCATCCATAGATATATCAAAATGTTTAGGATGGACACACTGAGTGTATTAGGAGGAGTGGTGCTCTCAAGGTATTATATGTATTGTACTTGTAATGTCCTAACTTGGAATTTTTAACTGTATGTATTGTTGATTAAAGCAATAAACATAAAGTTAAAAAAAACTGAAAAAGTTCTCAATAAACTATGATTTCGAAGGTGGGGGCTATAAATATGTTCAAGGTCAGGTGGGACAGTATAGAAGCATGTTGATATCAAAGGGGGAGAAGAGGAGGGTGGTACAAGGGAGTGGGGCTGAAACAACTGGAGGGGGGCAAAGAGTCTATCATCACGGAGCCTGCTTGGCAGTAGGCCAGGAGGGTAACATTTAGATATTATAGTCAGACTGGATTGACCTCTGGTCTTTGTCAGCTATCACTGTACTGTATATGTTTCTATGAAAACGTAACAAGAGTTGGCTACTGTCAATGATAGCTGGTTCTATGATTTGGGGGCAGTAAGGTAAAGTGGGTTTGTGGGGGATGCTAAGTTCACAAATGAGTCTGTGTGTCGAGGCACATACATCCTATTAGCCAATTTAGGCAGAAAGAAATGTGTAACTTTTTGAAGATTTAACATGTGCGGGGGGGTGCACTGGGCTCTGTTTGTTTATATACATTATATCCCAGTTAGCACCCCTTATGAGAAATATGATTTGAACTTTGTGAATTAAACAAGGGTAGAGCTTGTTATGTTTGGAATTTATTAAATGTTTGAGATGTGTGTGGCACTACAATTGTAATGCTTCCCTTTAGTCACCTATGAATCTGCTAGCTGGCAGCACTTGATTTAAAAGAAGCCAATTTAGGCAATACAGTCTATATAAGAGAAGCCACTACAGGCAGTTCACTGTTAGCTAGAGTTGAACCGAAGGAGTCCACCTTGACATCTGGGGGTTTGGCTTAATTCACATTAAAGTTCTGATACAAAAATGAAGAGACACCCTTTTTCATGGAGAAGAAAAATAAGGAAATATCCCTTTTAGGCAGAAAGAACTTTGTAACTTTTTAAAGATTTAGCACAGGTATGTGTGCACTGGACTCTGATATTATTTATGTTCGGTCCAGCCATATGCAGACGATGCCATTCTATATAGGTCTAACACCAATGTCTCCTCCACTAATACGGACCTTCAATATGATTTCCAGAAGCAGGAATACTGGTTCAAGGAGACTCTGTTGGAGCTGAATTTAAAAAAAAAAACAAAAAACGTGCTGTTCAGTCACACCTCCTTCAATATAACTTCACAGCCCCACCTGGTAAACCACACCTCCTCTGGTGAGCCACTAGAAGAAGTGAGCTCCTTCAAATACCTGGGACTGGCGCTGGATGTGCAACTATCCCTTGAATCACACACAACAAACATCATCAAGGTAACAAACCAAAAACTTGGTCTATTATACCGCGTTGCCCCCTATCTCTCACCCTATGCTCGAAAGACTATTGCCTCAACTACTCTTCTTCCTGGGCTCTTCTCTGCTGCCCCCATCACGCACTTGGCCAGGATCCCTCTCCAGGCCAAACCTAAGCAGGCCTCTCACAGAGTTGCCTGCTTCGCGGCCCGCTCCTACTCTCAGGCACACCACTGCGATGTGCTCCGCATATTGAATTGGCCATCCTTCGAGGCCAAAATGGATTTCCTAGTACTATATACTGTCTTCTAACTAATCCACCCTCCCTCCTCTCCTCCCGTCCTCTCCAATCTCCTCTCACTGAAATCCTTCTCTAGGACACTTAGAGCCTCTCATCTCCCCATATTAAGTATACCCAAACCCCACTTAGCCATAGGCAACAGAGCCTTCTATGTTGCTGCACCTCAAAAATGGAACAAATTCCTGCTCAAATTACTCTCCTGCACTTCTCTTCCTCACTTTAAGAGACTCTACAAGGAAATCTCCTTTCCTCCTCCTGCTTGCAGCTGTCACTAATTTCTGATACCTTTACTGCCTTCCCACTTTTCTCCCTTTCTCCCTCACCCTTGCTCTCCCCACTATCTTCCCCAACCCCCTCCCCCTCCATCTCGTATTCTCTTCTGCTATGCTGTAGGCTGAGTTCCAATCTGCTATACTTTAGGAGGAGACTGAAACTCCCCCACCAGTATGAAGTTGATGTTTGATTTAATATTTTGTCTGTACTTCAGTTGTCTATTGTCCACTGTTTATTTGCACTTTTTTAATTGTCAATTGCTTTATATGCTAATGCTGAAGAAGTGTCTGTGCACACTCCCCTTTTACTTGTTCTTGTTAAGTGCCTGCGTACACTTCATTTTGCTCCTCTTGTTACCTCTCCAGCGGTCACCCCTGAAAAAGGGACCTTGTCTCAGTGGGCCCACCCGGTTACCAAAATTCAAATAAATAAACAAATAAAATGTTATTTTCCCTATTGCACTGTTCTGTGCAATACTTCCTTTCCATTCACCAGGAAGTTACTGGCCGGGTAACCGATGCTAAAACTTCCACAACACATTCACATGAAATTTATGAGATGGTGGTGCAAGAAAAGCTAAGACAAGGTGATGCATACATTTTTCTTAGCTATCTGCTTTGAAGTGGATTGTTTGTCAAATCTGGCTGCAAAGAAGAATTCCACTTGAACATTTCCCAAGGCAGTTTCTTAAAGGGCACTGATCTAAACTTTACAATCGACTCCACCCCAACCAAAGTAGGCAGCAAAACTACGCAATGTTCATAATTCCTTCCCTGTTTCACCAGGTGTTCTTACCTTATTACTGCTGCTTTAACCTGTTTGTTGGATCAGATGAACAATTAAAGGATTAAAGGGAAGAGTCAGCATTAAGAGCTCCACGCCCAAGTGTGGGTCAGGCCCCAGTTTGCACTTCGTGTGCAGAAACATTTTTTTTTTACTTACTGTTTACTGCTATATAATAGATTGTGAGAGACCATTTTGCTGACTTGCAGGCTGACATTTTCTCTAGCTAGAAATCTCAGAATCCCCTATAGCCGACATCAGAGAAGAGCTGCAGCAGTGGGAGATTCAATTGCCAGCAGTGCATGTTAAAGCTTTTATAAGCTCCAATCAGATGTTTGCTGAGCCCGCTGTTCTCCTGAGGCTAAATATAGTCTTCTGTGACCGTACTTAGCCTGTGGAGGACAGGGACTCTTAGTGCTGACTGGGCCCTCTTGGTCTGGGTGGGTGCACCAGCAGCTACAGCCCCTATGAGTAGTTTCAGCAGGACACTTCTGCCACAGCCGTCACAGACTAGCAGGCCCTGTGACCACTGTAGAATCCTTCTTTCATGTTGGGTGCTGCTGGATGTTTGCTAAAAGTGTGATTTGGATGCACCAGTGAGTACTGCTTCCCTCTCCTCTGTCATGATCTACTAAGTTACCACAATCTGCTTCCTCTTTAGTACAATCCTGCTGCTGCTGCTGTACAGTATAGATACTTCACTGTTTGTAAAAGAGATCTCCCAAGTCCAGACTCAAGTAAGACCCAGAAATGCTAATGCTGAATGGTGGTGTTTGAATGTAGTACTACCTCCCCCCAACCATTTTGTGTAACCAGTTACACATACCTGATTGAGGCCCACTCCAACAGCCTCTTGTAGCTCCTCCCCTTTTGTTCTATGCTACAGAAAGCAGGGAAACCAAAGAAAGAGCTGGATGTTTGGGGCATCTTCCTTCTTCGGTGTGTAATGGTGGCAGTGCGTGTGGTGCTCACTCTGTTGCCCTGATTTACAGAGACCGTACACTATGGCATACATGGTGCATCTGAGCCTATGCCCTTGGGAAGAGACTACTTCAGCAATAATGCAATGTTAATATGTTAATGTTCTGTTGATCACCTTCAAAGGTGTAATGTGGTATAAGGCATAGCGGAGAACTACATACCCCTCGAGGGTGACTAACTGAACATGAACATAACCCCTAGGAGTGTTTTATTGCCATGATAAAAAATTGTATTTTAAAATAAAGTGGGTACCCTGTTTAGTAGGGTTCACCCATGTGGCAGCGACAAGCATTTTGTCAATGCCGATTATGACACAGGCAAAATGCCACCTGGCATTACAGCGCCAGGCATTTCATCTCCCAGGAGGTACAGTGCCAAAGCGCTCTCCAGGAAAATGGTCTTCTTTGCCTCCCACACACCCAAAAACTAAATATATCTTCTTCTAGGGTGGGCATGTCCCAGAGGGGGTAGAAACCATGTGGGGCGGGGGCAAAGGGCGACAGAAGTGAGGAGCAATCTAAAATCAAGATTGCCCTTTTCACTGTCACCCTTGTTGTGTGCCACAATTACCACAACCAAAATCACTCAGCAACTTGACGGGACATGGTTTAGTAGCTGATTAGACCCTTTATACAGTATATGTGTACCTAAGATTAATGTAGGCCTTATAGAATGTTTAAAGCCAATCAAGAATCTCTGTTTCAGCAACCCTTTCTATAATGTGTAGTGTTAGTGTGGAAGATCACTGCAGTGTAGTCAATAGTTGGCTCATGTTCCATCCCACTTGACATATGCCGCTGTCCTTCTGTTCCTAGATTTCAACTCAAATACCATAAATATCTCCTCAGCTTGGCTCACTGTACATGTCGAAGAAACTGTACAACCTCTGTAATATACTTATCATGTTAACATTTATTAATGTACATACTTTGAATTCTCTCAGTGCTGTGTATGTTCAGCTTACCCATAGGTAATACTGGTACCTTTTCCCCCACATAAGATCATTAATGTTTAATGTAGATTTTCCCTGTTGGTACAAGTGCTTGCTACTGTATGTAATCTCATCCTGTACTGAACCTGGAAGTGTAACTATCCTGAGTTATGCTTGAAAAATAGGCAATGTGTGCCTAGCTCACTTACCCAGTTAACGAAAACTAAATAAATAAATAAATGTAGCAGAGTCACACTCTCGAACTGGAAAACTCCATAGGCGAGGAGCTTCCAATGACAAATACTTGTCAAGTTCCTCTAGCAAAAATTCATGAGCCACCCCTTCCACCACTCTATTGCCATCTGCAGGAACTGACAGAACACTTATGATCCAGGTTTCAAGAGTAGCTGGTGAAGGCTGGCCTGCCAGTACAGTGGTATCACTCCACATGTGATTCCAGTGACCTGGGTTTGGGAATGAGTCCAAGTCGCTAGTGCGCCAGCCAGAAGAGGATGGTTGAGTTTCCTGTGGACGCTCACCTCCTTGAGGGAGGGAGAGCTCTGGTCTTTGCTGCTCTACTGCTACCTGGGTGACCCCAGGTGGAAGTACAGGCTGAAGATATCATCAGGGAGGAGAGTGTCACCACACTGACATAAAGGCGTCAGGCCGCACCATTCCACTGATGCTCAAGGGCATGCAGAAACAAGTGAAAATCCTTCACCCAGGCAGGATGTCGTTTGTTACCCTGCCACATGTCTCGCACTGCCAACCAAGATTCTCTCTTTCCACTGAAGCCTGAAGCTCAGCTCTGTGTGGGGGGTCAGGGGGCGGTCCCCCAGCAGTCCTTCCCATGGGAGGGATCATCTGCAGGGAAACATGGAGCAAGGTAAGTCCCCGGAGATGGTGGGGGATGGGGCTGTGCAGATGGAGGACTGGAGAGGGCTGGGTGGGAGCTAAGGGGGAATAAAGAACATATATATATATATATATCCTTTGCAAAAAACTTAATGCACTAGCTAGGGTTAAACTGACAAAAGTAGGGAAATGTGGCGTTAGGGTTTCCAACCCTAACTTCCTGCCCCCACTCTCCAGGCAGCAGCAGGAAAATCCATTACAGTTTCACCTCTCCTGCATCTTCACAGATCAGATGTGAGGTGTGCCTTGGGGTTGTCACCCCTAAAGTTCACCCCATTCAATCATCAAAGAAGCTGAGATGTGTAGAGTACATGAGAATGGGGTGAGCATTAGGGTTGACAATTCCAAGGTACACCCTGTCACGAGCCCAACCTCCTGAGTAAGGCAGGACCTCCTGTTACAGGCAGGATCCCTTTTTGTTTTTTACAGAACTCATGAGCAGTTGTAGTTATAGGAAGCATTACCAACCTTCCTTTTTCCCAGTGGGAGGGTGTAAAATGTAGTTTCAAGTCCCGACTCTGTACTATGTTCAGGGTTTGAATCCCAGCACTGCCACTGGCAGCCTCTTGCATAAGTATTTTTCCTTTTTTTTTCTATATAGGTTTTTACCTCTCCAGAGCCCTGGAAGGCAGCTACAGCCCTCCTGACAGAGGGACTCTCTCTCCAGTTCCGCTGCTCCCACCCTCGCTGGTCCCTGGTAATTCCCCCGTGGCTTGCTCGCTGCAGCAGGGCCAGGAAGGAGGTTGTTAGCTTCTCTCCCCCCTTCCCAGAGACCCAGTCCACAAACCAGGGATGGCCCTTGGGAGCGGTGGACCATCACAGAGCCTGCTAGGCTCTTTTTCTGCCATTTGTCTCCCATCCCCTCCCCTATCAATGTAAGGATATCGGACCTTGCCTCTTGACCTGTACTGCCCTCCAGCCACCACCAGAGGACAATCAACGAGTGGGACAAGTCTCCCTTCCCCGAGAGAGGAGAGCAGTCCTCAGGATGCACAATCCTCTCTCCCCTGCCGATCCCTGGCAGCCCGGGCTTGTTCCTGAACCCAGGTCACTGGCATAGCACAAGGTGTAGTGGCCAGCACCTCAATCTCCAGCACCACCAGGCCGGATCTTGCCTAAGTAGTGTTTGTAGGATAGCTGAGCAATCACTATCTTTGTTATCAAGGTGTACAGTCTTTTCAAAACCCGTGCTCAAAATATTAAATCATACAATTAGATCCCAGGCAGAGTTGAAAGGGAAATCATAAATGCTTAAATAAAAACAACACTGTAAATTCTACAATTTGGAAGATCTTTGAACTGCAGACAATACCAAAAATAACACTGGATGGTTTACAGAAAACACTATATACTATTGTTCTAAACTATACCTTACTCTGAGGTTTCAAAGTCCAGAAAAGTGTCCTTTTTGAGAATAACCTTTTCTCTGTGTAAGTGAAGAAAAGTTCTTTGGAAAACACAAGATTTGTTAGAATTAAAAATCAGTCTCGGAGTATCCTTTTCCAAAACTCAGGGGTTATCTTGTAGAGTGAATGCCTTGTTCCCAAATTTTTTTTTTTTTTTTTTTTTTTGTAATATGGTTCAGTTAGACAATGCACAGGCTACATCAGTAGGCAAACAAGGAATAACCCTGTTAAAAAGCCTTTAGAGCCCAGCAAAATCACCATCATCATAACCATATTACCTATGGGTCCAAGATTCCCCCATTTAATCTAGTTTTTAATACCCAATACCTTCTACTAACTCCTATATAAAAGAAAAGAGACAAGGAAAGTAGCAGGAGACAACACACATGCTCACTAAAGAGCTATCAACTAAATTGTCCGGATGAAAGGAAGCCAAATTCTTTCATAAATAGAGACATTACCACTTTGTAGATAGTGGATATGCTCTAACTTCATGGTATCAACCATATAATTAAGCCAGGTCTTATAATCTGGGGAAGCCACGTCCTTCCACTTTATGAGAATACATTTGTTAGCCAGCATCATTGCATTAGTTACTAAAATTCTTTGATACTTATTAAATTTAACCATTTGTTCTGAAAAGCCCAATAGAGATATTATTGCTTCTTTGTGGACATAAAACCCCAAAGATTTAGTTAGTATTGCAAAAATGTATATCCAATAATTAAGACAACTGGGGGCAATTGTAAATTATGTGTGTCAGGGTTCCCGAAGCACTAGTACACCGAGGGCAACTGGCAGATATGATATTATTGATTAAATGAAGTCTATGTAGAGTGAAATAAACCCTGTGCAATGCATTATACTGTATTTGCTGCAGTTTACTAGACTTAACTATAGGAATGGGGGTCAATAAAATTTCCTCCCATAATTCGTCTGAAATATCAATGCCCAAATCCCTAGACCATTTGTTTTTTTTAATTTAGCTATTTCACTAGATGGAATAACATTAAAATCCCCATTATACAATTTAGAGATCAACTTTTTACTAAACAAGTGCCCCTCCAAAAGATCTACACAAGGGGTACTAAAAAGCTGAAGAGAACCGGACCCAGAGGGTCATAGTTGGTGGGATAGTCTCATCCCCAAAGAGGGTCATTAGTGGGGTCCCACAGGGATCAGTCCTTGGGCCCCTCCTGTTCAACGCCTATGTCTCTGACATAAGGACAGGAATCAGGGAGGAGATGAGTCTCTTTGCGGATTACTCAAACTGGGGCGGTGGTGGATGGGGAGGAGGGAGGTGGCCCACAGGGGACCTGGAGTCTCTGGAAAGATGGTCTAGAAAGTGGAAGCTGAGGTTCAATGCAGGAAATGCAAGGTACTCCACCTGGGGCCAGAAACCCGGCCAAGTGTACACCCTGGGGAATGCTACAAGTCTCGATGGCTGAGAGGGACCTGGGGTGGTGGTGGATGTCAAAATGAACAACTCAGAGACTTGTAGGAGGGCAGCAGCCAAGGCCAACAGGATGCTGGGATGCATCGCTAGGGGGATCACCTCCAGAAGGAGGGAAGTAATGCTCCCTCTGTATAACTGCTTGGTGAGGCCACACCTTGAGTACTGCGTACAGTTTTGGAGGCCACACTTAAAGAGGGACATTAAACTCCTGGAGAGGGTCCAGAGGAGGGTAACCAAAATGATTTGGGGCTTGGGGGACAGGACCTATGAGGAGAGGCTCAAAGAGCTAAATATGTACACATTGGAAGAGAGAAGGGACCGGGGGGACATGATAGAGGTCTTCAAGCACATGAAGAGGGTAAATAGGGGAGGAACAGTCAGGGTGCTTCGAAGGAAGGAGGAGGGGGCCACTAGAGGGCATGGGTGGAAGCTGGAGGGGGGAAGATTCAGGGGAGAAAGGAGGAGGTGCTACTTCACTGAGAGGGTGGTGGAGCCATGGAATGCACTGCCTAGGGGGCTGGTGGAGGAAGAGACGGTGGAGGGGTTCAAGAGGGGCTGGTACAGGTACAGGGGAAGGGTTCTGGAAGCAAAATCCAATGCAGCAAGAATATCCGGAACTGGGAAGGGAGAAGCCAGAGAAGGCGAGGGGGGCAGTAAGATCAGCACCCAGGGTGGGGGTTGACAAATTGAGCAGACTCGAAAGACCGTTAGGCCTATTCTGCTGGCATTTTAGTATGTTAGTATGTAACCATTTACTCTAAACAAAAAAACTCTTCAATTGCCGATATTTAAATAAATGACTTCCCAGAATGTTATATTGGGACTGAAGTAATGTATTGAATGGTGTAACCAATGAATGGTTTGAGAAAATTATTCCTACACAATTGACCAAACTCAAAAATCCCTTTCTTCTGCCAAATTTTGAGTACTGGATCCTTAATTGAAGGCAACAGATAAAATTATTGAGTAAAGCAGTATATGTTGAAATGGGGATTTTCATTTTAGCATTTTTATGTAGTTCATGCCAACATTGAAACATGACAAGAGAAACAGGATTATAAGTCCCCTTATTTTCCCTCTGGTTAAAAATCCCAGAAAAAAGAAAATTTTTCATTGAACCATATGAAAACCGACTCCACTCTACCTGAATAGAGGAAAACTGGTTCTCATCCCCTTTCAACCACTGCCGCACAATCACTAACTGGGCCGCTATATAATATTTCTTAAAATCAGGCAATGCCAAACCACCTTCATTTTTTGGAAGGATTAATTTATGATAAGCAATACAGGTTTTTTTATTCCCCCAAATAAAATTTAATGTAATACTATTTAGGAGAGCAAATGTAGAATTTGGAATAGTTACTGGAAGAGATTGAAAGAAAAATAGAAGTTTAGGTAAGATTTTCATTTTGACAATATTTATTCTCCCAATGAGAGTCAAAGGGAGATGCTGCCATCTAAGAAAATAACATTTTATTTCTTTTGTTAAGTTAGGATAATTAGCTTGATATACATCCTCATATTTCGATGTAATCATAATACCAAGGTACCTCACTGCGTCCAATTGTTGACATGGACATAATAAAGGAGTCTGAAAATTCATGTTTAAGTTTAGTTTTAAAATAACAGATTTCTGCCAGTTGATTTTGTACCCTGATTGTGCACCAAACTGTACAGTTACATTCAAAAATTAAATTAATGACTGCTGTGGATTTGTCAAATACAATAAAGTGTCATCCGCATACAAACTTGTTTTGTAAGTGAAATTGTTAAACATAATTCCCTCTATACCATTATTTTGTCTTACTGCTACCACCAGGGGTTCCATCACCAAAGCAAACATCAAGGGAGAGAAGGGGTATCCCTGCCTCACCCCCTGGTTAATCGAATGGCCTCAGAAATCCCATGATTGATCTTAATATTTGTTGTAGGATTTTTATAAATACTCTTAACCCAGCCAATATACTTTTGGCCAAACCCCATTTTCTCTAATAGGGCAAAAAGAAAGCACTATTCTAGTCTATCAAACACTTTCTCCATATCTACTACCAAAAGAATAGCATCTTGAGAGTTGTAATTGGCTATGATAGTTATAGTTCTTCTTAGATTTTCATTAATGGAATACCCTTTTATGAAGCCATTCTGATCTGGGTCAATCAAGGCAGGGAGTACCCCCTCCATTCGAGTTGCCAGAATTAAAAAAAAAATCTTATAGTCCAAGTTCAACAAAGAAATCAGCCTGTAAGAAGCACAATAACTTGAATCTTTTCCTTGCTTTAACAACAATACAATTGTTGCCAAATCAAAGGACTGTGGCATCACTTGCGAAGAAGAAATGGTGTTAAATATTTTTGTTAGTATAGGGGACAATTTCTCTATACTTTTTATAAAAATCCATTTGAATCTCATCTGAGCTGGGTGCTTTCCTACCCAAACATGTGTCAATAACATTTTCTACCTCCCATTGTGCAATTGGTTCATCCAGGAGCATTTTTACTTCCTGTGAAATTTGTTTTAATTGTAGATTATCCAAAAAAGTAGCAGATGGATTAACAGCATCTACTTCAGAAGCATAAAGCTTAACATAAAAATCTAAAAATATATCAGAAATCTCCCTTGGATCCCTTTTAACCCTACCATTATGATCTTTAATTTTCACAATATTGTTTTGTTCTCTTTCTTTACAAAGCTGCCAAGCCATTAATTTTAATGGTTTATCCAATGCTATATAGCAATTTTTCCTTGTATTCAAGATTTGACTTTCCACCCTATCCGTAACAAGTTGATTATTTTCAGCCCTTTTCTTTACTAATGTATTATACATTTTCGAATCAAAATTAGAGTTATGTATTTGTTGAAGTGTCTGAATTTCCCTTTCTAATTCCAATTGCAATTTTACCCATTTCCTTCTTCTAAATGATTTAAGTTGCTGCAGATAACCTCTAGTCCAAGCCTTAAAAGAATCCCATATTACAAATGAGCCCATTTCTGAGTCATTATTTAAAAAAACAAAAAACATCCATTTGCATAAGAAATTTCACATTACCCTCTTGGTTATTCAAAACCGAAAGGTCCACTCTCCATTGAATAATCCCTTTATGTTCATGACCCTGCTGTACAGATAAGCCACATGGGGAATGATCCAATACTGTAACTCCAGAGTAATTTAAATCTTTTATCTTGTGAATAATTGAATTCGAGACTAAAAAAAAATCTATCCTAGAATATGTTTGATGTTTTGCTGAAAAATAAGAAAAAAACTTTATTCTTTGCATTTGCTACCACCCATGGATTCACTAATTTAAAGTCTGACCTAAAACTATTAATAACTCTTATAGATGCCTTAAATGAGGTAGGAACTGTAGATGTGTGATCTTTCTTACTCAAAACTAAATTAAAATACCCCCCATTATATATGGTGCCTTGCATTCTGATAACTGTAAAACAAATTCTGAAAAAAAGCTAGGTTATTGATATTTGAACCATACAAAGAGCCTATAGTAATGTCTGAATGACCAAGACTAACTTCCACTATAACATATCTGCCATATGCATCCGATTTAATGGAATTAATAATAAGATTTACCCGTAATAACTTTTTATGAAGGAATATGGCTACCCTTAGAGAAGTCAGATTAAATGAAGAAAAAAACCCTATCTCCCATCGTTTTTTAAACCATAGAAAGTCCTTTTTAAAAAAATGCATCTCCTGCATCAATATACAGGAGTTTTTTTTTTACTTCTAAATAATTAATGACCTTAGTAATTTTTGTCCTATTCTGTAGACCATTAACATTCCATGAGACGATTTTTATTTCTTCTGCCATCTAAAGTTTATTTCTTCTTTAAATCTGCCCATATCCCATAAAAAGGAGGTAACAATAATGAACCAAACACTTAACAAACCTATTTTTATAACTAGAATCTTTGACCATGGACATCAATAAACATACAATTTAAAAGTGACATAAACGCAACCTCCTAACCCCACCACCCAAATACCCCCCCCCCCAAAAAATAGCCGAGATGGCTTTTTTTTTTTGCCATGTCATATGCCACTTCTACACAGCACAAGACTCTCCTATTATAGTATTCCCCTTTTCTTTTATTTTTTTATGTCTTTTTTTTTTCATTTCCCTGCAAATGTATTAAGGGGATAATAAAGGTGGAAAGATTTTATAATCTCCAGCTGTACTCTCTTTTTTCTCCCTTTTCCCACCTCTTTTTTTCTTTATATTTTTTTTTGTCTCTTCTTTGTAAGTGTTTTTCTCATCTCAGTGTGTACCTAGAGGAGGCTTATGTAAGCTTGTTTTTCCACACTTTTGTAGGATTTCCCAGCTTTGCTAGGTATCATAAAGATAGTGTCCAATACTGACTGGATTTATAGGCTCCATTTTACCACTAGCCATTTAATTCCATTCCTTTGCCACTTAATTCCTGATCTGAATATGCTCACTAGTTCTTTAGTGGCTGGTCTTTTGCATGGTGGTCTCCATACATCTGTTCATATGCTTCCAAGGCATTTTCTGCATCATCAAACACCATTAATGTTCCATTTACCATGAACCTAAGCTGAGCAGGATATAAAAAAGAAAATTTAACACCTTTGTGAAATAGCTTCTCCTTTACCTGATTAAATGACTTTCTCTTATTAACTGTGTCCAGTGATAAATCTGGATAAACATGAAAAAAAAGGTCCTGATAGTTCAAACCCTTTTCCATTCTTGCCTTCTGCAGTAAAGATTCCTTATCCTGGTAGTAGTCTGGTTTGATATAGAAAGGTCTGGTATATGCTTGATTATTGCCTACAAATCTACTACCTCCTCTGTGCACACGATCAAGAGAGATTTTTTTGTGCAGGATATTCACGGCCCATTACTAGGGTGAGCATTTTTTCTATAAAAGGTTTGGGATCTCTAGGGCTTTCCTGCCTCTCCAGAATCACAGTGATTCTTAGAGTTCCACATTGAGAATGATCTTCCAACTCAGCTACCTTTAAAATTAAAGCCTGTAATTGTTTATCAAGCACATTCAATTTATGCTCTGTTGGTTTATGCGCGTCTTCAAAGTGTGAAACCCTGTTTTCTAATTCAGAGGTGCGAACAGCGAGCGATTCAAATTTGTCCATTAAATTACCCACCGAATTAGAATCCTTTTGGATAGCTTCTTTTAAGTCACCCACAGCTGAAAACACTTCACTCCTGAAACTTGTAAGGACAGAGATTAGTTCAGCGTGTTGCCCTTTATGTGGAATTTCATCCTGGTTCTCCTCCACTCCATCCTGAACCACTTTTAAATCCATTGCCAGAATGTATTCTGTGGCAGAATCCCTTTCTTCCAGTCCCCCCTCTCCTCCTCCCCTTCAGTCATCACAAGCTCCTGTTGTTTTAACTCCACCAATAACTCTTTATCAGGAAATATAATTGCCGAGTTCCCTTTAACTGCCGTTTTCCTGCAAGCCACATCCTGAGATTTTCCTGCTATCTTTTTCTCTACCGTCTCTACTAGAATAATACCAGCAGGTTTAGAATGAAGGATACTTTCTTTATTGCCAGAAAAGTAAAAACAAATGTTACCTGGTTTCAGAGCAGGCTCATGTTTAGGAGTGTCCAGGAGGGGGGAAATAGGGGGTTGACTTACCACCTGAAGAAACTCTGCCGACTGAGGATGAGTTACATGGTTAGTCGATCCGGAGCCGAAAAGGAATTGCACAACCTGTTGTAAGTCGACCAAAATGAACTCCTTCAATTCTGACTTTTGGAGTCTCCGCCACTTTACTACTTCACTCACCCACTGAATATTTTTTGACATCCCTTAAGCACTCCAAAAAAAATAAAAGAAAGGCAACTAGGCTGAAAAATCTTTATACTGGTAGACAACCAAGGACAAAGAGAGAAAAACTCCATTTCAATAAGATATCAAAGCTGCCACCATGAGAGCTGTGTGCTGTGTGTCAGCATTCTGTTCAGCTACTGCGTGCTGCAGGAACTGATGTCATCTCCCCGATGTTCCCCTTGTTCCCAAATTCTGACTTAAAATAAGAATTTCTGTTTAGCATGTGAAAAATCAGTTTCCTGCAAAACACAGGTCTTGTTCTAAAGGATAGTCCAGGACCTACCATATACTTCAGCACAAGTATATATAAAACAGGTTAAGTTCTCACTGCTCTGAGATGCCCAAGGGAAAAAATTCCTTCTCAGGGTTTTAACTTTAAGCTAATGTACCTTCTCCTCTGAAAACCTTCGGAATGCCCTGATTTCAAGATGGATCTATTAGATAAAGTATGGTCATTTTCAAGCCCCACCCATCACTTTTGGGATCTAGAGATTGGGGTGCAACAGGTTACCCTTATCCTGTAGGTATCACTGTGGTTCCATGTCTAACCCCTGTATCATCTGGTTTCTGCATTTGGCTTGAGCCCCTGACCCTAGGCTATTCTCCTGACCGTTTTCTGTTATTGGAAACCAAATGTCCAGTTTTATCTAAGAGTTGTTTATTGAGAAGTATCAGAATTACAACCTTTGAGTTAAGGACTCTTTTGCAAAAGCTTCACATCAGTTTACATATAAAGCAACAGCCAATATAACATCAGAAATATACAACAGAGAAACAGGTAACAGAGCTGGGGTAGAGTACAACCCCCTTTTATGGTCATAAACCTGTCTGTTCCTTATCTAGATAAGAACCAGACCCAAACTAGCCTTTGGTAATTCTGTTCCATTTTGTTTAGCTACCACTGGTCTTTTAAAGAGACAGTGTCTGAACTCTAAAGTACATTACAGCACATACAATAGAAACATAAATAAAGATATAGGCCTAACTTGCCACACACCCCAGGCATGATTTGCGAAGATGCAGGAGCGGTGACACCATAATGTTTTTTTCCTGTTGCTGCCTGGAGCGTGGGGGTTGTTATGATTAGAAACCATAATGCCACATTTCCCTCCTTTTTGCAGTTTAACCCTAACTAGTGCAGTAACAAAGTTTTTGCAAGGAATTTCCTTTCTTTTTGAGATAGTGGAATGATATTCTAATTCACGTAGGTCCCTTTGGGACCTGATGCCATGTTCCAGGGGAACACTCTGTCCACCTACAGAAGTGCAAGGTCCTTGTGGGCCCTGCATGTCAGTGAAGCAACAGATGTGAAGAATTCATGAGACTATCTAGTGGGCTGCAGAAGTGCAGGGCCCTGTGGTCCCTGCGCTTCCATGTGGCCGCAGATACAGATACACAGGGCAAAGAGTGCATCTGTCAGCCAATGCATAGGGCCCTCTGTCACCCATGGATGCAGAGGTCCTGAGCTGTATGCCAAGTGGACAGTTGCTTTCCCTATATGGTACCCAGACTCATGTGGACAACCCTGCACCTTTTATTCCCTGGCTGGGGGGGGTTGCATAACAGCAGCATCCCCCACCTTCACCCCATCCAGCTGGGTCACTGAGCTTACCCCTGAACTGAGCTCACCAGCACAGGAACAGAAAGTATGCCCATTGTTGTCAAGAGTAGCACTACACACAAAATTTGTTAACTATTATGTTTTTTTTTTTCAATTTTGATCCCAAATTTTCAAAATACTCGTTTTACGATTTGCCTTATAAACACATGTACCATTTATAGTATACTGGCTGAAATGTAATTTCACACCAGAAGTGTGAAAACACATCTCATCCAGGATTTTAAAAATTACACATCATGTATATGAGGTGGTGTGGGAAAGTGGATATGTTGAAAGTTTGGACTCAAAATAGTGAAAATTAGTGAAGCTGTGAGTGAATGTTGAAATACTGCAATATTCACTCATAACCTGGGCATTTTACCATATTTGTACACCAAACTGTCAGCATAGCCTTCTTATTACCCCACCTCATGAACTTGGAAGTGAAAATTTGCAAATCCCTGCTGAAAAGTCATTCCGTGGCATTGAAATATCATTCCATGCCACAGGTACGAAAACACACTTTGGCCAGGATTTGAAAAATGACAGCTGTCACATTCATGAGGTGGTGTAAAAATGGCTATGTGGAAAATTTGAGGTCAAAATATTTAAAATTACCAAAGTTACGAGTGAAAGTAGTAAAATTTCAACATATGTGTATAACTTTGCCGTTTTAACATACTTTGACCCCACATTTTCAACATAGCCTTCTTATGATCCCACCTCCTGAACAAGAGTGGCAAAATTTTAAAATCTTGCCCTAAAGGTGATTTTGCCAGGCAATCACAAAATCAACTTTCGGGCTTGATTTGTCTAATTCCATGGTAATTGGTCATGAGGTGGGGTCCGTAAAAGGCCATGTTGAAAATCTGGGGTCAAAATATGCAGAAATGACAAAGTTATGCATCAAAGTTCAAAAACAATACATTGAACTGCACTTACCTTTGTTTGTGATATTGCAGTTGACGAGTCCATCAGCAAGACATGTCTTGGATTGGAAAGTGGATCTTTGTCCTGGGATGTGTTCAGGTGAGTGAGTGAGTGAGTGTGTGTGTGTGTGTGTGTGTGTGTGTGTGTGTGTGTGTGTGTGTTGGTGGGGGGTGGGTGCTCAGTGAGAGGTCTGGGTGGGGGTTAGGTCAGTGAGGGACTGTTTTCTTTTTCACAGGTAAGATAAGATAAGGTAAACTTTATTTATATGGCACCCAATCCCAAGGACTCCGAACACCTTACAGAAGTCAAAACAGGCAGGATAACAACAAGAAGTAAATCAAAAGCTATAAAGGGTTTTATGAATAAAAGTTAAAATCCAAGCATAAATAGACATAATAAATAATAATACTTAAAAACAGCTGCAATTAATCCGAAAATGCCTGTTTGAAAAGATAAGTTTTTAGACCCCTCTTGAATGCTTCCACCAACAGGGCCTCCCTTACAGAGCTGAGAAATGAGTTCCTGAGGGCTGGCTGGCCACCTTGAACACTCAAACATCTGAGCTTTTCAGCCTGGTCCTCAGAACTGCAAGGAGACCCCGGTGGAGGAGCGGAGGGAGCGTACTGAAATGGCAGGTGTAAGTAGATCAGTCACAATGACAGGGCCTGAGCTGTATAGGGCCTTATAGGTGAGCAAGCCCACCTTGAAGATGATCCTCCACCTGACAGGCACCCAGTGCAGATCTCACAGGACCAGGGTCACATGACATGACCTAGGCAGGTATGTCAGTAACCTGACCACTGCGTTCTGTGCCAGCTGGAGCTGGCAGAGGTTCTCTCCACTGGTCCTGAAGTATAGAGCATTATAGTAGTCTAACCTGGATGTAACAACGGCATGCACTAGTGATGGCAGGTCCTCAGGCAGAACTAGAGGTTTAATCTGGGTGACATTCCTTAAATGATAAAAAATACATTGGTCAACAGCTGACACCTGAACATTAAATGTCAACCTGTCATCCAGGAAGATGCTCAGATTTTTCACCCTAGAGGATGCCATAAATGGGGTGTTACCTAGGACCAGTCCTGTTGCTACCCCAGAGGCACTCCTATCATGCCTGTGACCAGGCTCAATCACCAGGACCTTTGTCTTGTTGGGATTTAGCCTTCACCAGTTGGAGGACATCCAATCCTGGAACTCGACCAGGCAGTTATTTAGCTCTTCCACAGCATCCTTTGTTCCAGGGGCAAAAGACATATACAGCTGGGTATCATTTGCATTACAGTAAAAACCCAGACTGTGTCTGATGAGCCCTCTCAGGGATAGCATGTACACATAGAAACATAGACTTTGATGGCAGATAAGGACCGCTTGTCCCACCCAGTCTGCCCATTTCCCTACCTATTGGATAAGCAGCAGATCCTAGTTAACCAACAGCCTACTTCTTTGTACCCTACACCAGAATTGTCTTACGTCTGTCCCTTGCATTCTTGAACTCGTCCACTGTTTTTGATTTTGTGACCTCCACAGGAAGGCTGTTCCATGCGTCCACTACCTTCTCCGTGAAAAAACACTTCCTCACGTTGCCCTTGAGACGTCCCCCCTCTGTCTTCAAATTGTGCCCCCTTGTTCTTGCACATCTATTTTTCTAAAATAAATGCTACCCTCCTGGACTTTGCTGATTCCCTTGAGGTACTTGAAAGTTTCTATCATTTCCCCCCCCCCTCCTTTCCTTGAGGGTATACATATTAAGCTCCTTTAGTCTCTTTTCGTATGGCATCTGGTGCAGACCCTGCACTATTTTAGTTGCCCTCCTCTGGACTGCCTCTGTCCTGTCTATGTCCTTGCAGAGATGAGGTCCTCCAGAACTGCATGCAGTACTCCAGATGGGGTCTCACCAACTGTCTGTACAGAGGGATAACAACTTCCTGTTTTCTACTGGTGATGCCTCTTCCTATAAATCCCAGTATGCCCCCCAGCCCTCCTTACTGCCTTCTCACATTGCTTGCTTACCTTTAGGTCATCTGATATGACTATTCCCAGGTTCCTTTCCATTTTTGTTGATGTTAGTACCCACCCCCATTGTGTATTCTTCCCTTGAGTTTTTGTTTCCTATGTGCATTACTTTGCACTTCTTTGCATTGAATCTAAGCTGTTATACTTATGACCAATCCCCCAACCTTGCCAAGTCCCTTCTTATCCTTTCCACCCCCACCCACTTGTGTATCAACCCTGTTGCAAATCTTTATGTTGTCTGCAAAGAGGCATACTTTTCCTTCCAGTCCCTCTGCAATGTCACTTATAAAGACATTAAAAAGGACTGGACCCAGTACTGAACCCCACGGTACCCCACAAGTAACATCCCTTACTTCGGAGTGGACTCCGTTTACTATTACCCTCTGTGTCCTGTTGTCCAGCCAATTTTTTACCCAGGCTACCACCCTGGGACCCACTCCCAGGCTGGCTAATTTGTTTATTAATCTTTTGTGTGGGACTGTGTCAAATGCCTTGCTAAAGTCTAGGTAGACCATGTCCATAGCCCCTCCCTGATCTACTACTTTGGTCACCCAGTCAAAGAAATCTATTAGATTCATCTGGCATGACCTCCCTGCTGTGAATCCATGTCACTTTGGGTCCTGTGCCCTGCTGGCCTCTAGGTACTCAACAATTCTTTCTTTCTGAAGTGATTCCATCATTTTCCCTACCACTGCAGTCAAACTAATAGGTCTGTAGTTTCCTGTCTCTGCTTTGCTCCCACTGTTGTGAAAGGGAATCACATCTGCCCTCTTCCAGTATTTAGGTACCACACCATCCTCCCATAATTTGTTAAAAAGGGTAGTCAGTGATGTCTTTTTTCTTTTAAGTTTATTGATCGGCATACAATGCCATTACAAGTTAAGAAAGAAAAAGAGCATTTTTCAAATACAAAGATACAAATAAATAGAATAAAAATTCCCTAGACACAATATACATCTTCATTATGCATACACTAAAAACTGGTTTATAGTAAATAACATGACACTATTGTCCACACCCATATACTGTACATCTTCATTAATACATACATTAAAGACTAGTTTATATTAAATGTGGTATATTCATAATGTGCAATCATATCTGCCTCTGGCTCAATTATCTCAATAATACATTATTTTAAAATTTCACATTCAAATTGCACTATAAATTAGATAGCTGAATAAATATTCATCAGACACTGAGACTGACTTAGCTAAATGTCCAGTAATCAAAATATTATGAGAAACTGTAGGATCATAACATCATTTAAATGCTCATGGGGAATGGTGGCCAGTCTTAACTTCTATAGTTACCAACCCAACAAAATCAGGACCTCAGATGATATCCTCTTAACTCTATGTAGTTAAAGAGGGAGGCCACAGGGATCAGCACCTCCCATCATGTGCTTTTAATAAGTATATCAGTATATGGTGTGGCTGGTATGTAAGGTTTTGTATTGTATTTCCCAACAAGGAACACCAGTTGTTTTCATATAAGGGACACAACGTGACCAAATGGAACAAATTATCCTGACCTAGCCCACATTTACACATTAAATCTGCGCCGCTCCTCTTCTCATATCTCCCCTTCCTAAAGTTACTAGTAAAATATTCAAATCGGAATCTAGTAAAGGCATTCCTGTGTCCTGGATTCTGTAGAATTTCCAAGTATTTTTCTAATTTATGAGATCTCTTATTTTTGGCAAGCCACGGACAGGCTTTAGATAATCTACATACCTCCAGGTCTTTTTGAATATGAACATCTTTAATTCTGGTGTTCACTTGTTCTTTTATTTGAGCTGGAGGGTATCTAAGACTGTCCCTGATAGTGTGTAGCATCCCTAGGGGTTTAATTATTTCTTCAACAACCCTCATACATGGAAAAATTATATGTGAGTGGAGATATGAGGTGCCCACCTCGAGGCAAAGATGTGGAAGTCTATCCAGATGCATCCTAAATACCATTAGCCAGTAGTTTACTAACCTTTGCTGTATTTGACATTCAACTGACACTTTGCCAAGCTCTGCCCTCACTAATACAGATGGAGCACTATTCGGGAGCCCTAACATTTTCTTATAAAGTTTATTCAAACAGGGATCCATGCCCATATTAGTTTTGAGATTAATCCCCCAAATTTCAGCTCCATTTAGGAGTTGGGTTTTGATCTTGGCACCAGTTACTGGTAAATTACCTTTTATAGAGTTCCCTCCATATTAAAAAAAAGGACAGAAGAGCTGGGAAAAACATTTTTGGCTTTCAATTTGGCCTCCCTTATGTGTGCACCACAATTTCCATTTTGGTTAAAAATCAATCCTAAGTACCAGGATTCTGTTACCACTTCTAATTTATGATGATTCATAAAATATTTTAATTATTTCTATGACCCCAAAAGACCAAAACCTTGGTCTTTCAGTAATTGATCTGTAGATCTGCACTGCAACACTTTGCATAAAATGTGTCCAAACTCCTTGACATACCTAGATGACTAGTTGATAGAAAAGCCATGTCATCCACATAGGCCAAATAAGATAGTGTTCTAATTCCAATCTTCAGCATATGAAATTCTTCATTATACATTTTATTTAGTAAAGTGCAGAAGAATAGATTAAACAGCAAAGGGACAAATGAACAATCCTATTTGACCCCTATATTGGATCCGAACCAGTTACTTAACTCTCCTCTATTATAATACCTGACACTAGTAAAATTGTCCTGATGCATCATCCTAATCATTTCTAATAAAGGGGGGTCTACCCCTAGATCATAGAGTCTTTCCCAGAGAAGATTTCTGTTAACTTTATCAAAGGCTGACTTGAGGTCAAGAAAAGTACAGTAAATTATCTTTTTACCACTTTATATTTGTATATAAGATGCGTCAAAGTAAAACTTTGATCAATTGTTGAGTGCCCCTTTCTGAATCTGGCTTGTGCTTCATCAATTATATTATTAATCTCAACCCAATTAGACAATCTGTTATTTAAGATTATTGAGAACAGTTTCCCTATAGTGTCAAGGAGGCTAATTGGTCTATAACAACCCAGGTCCTTTCTATCGCCTTTCTTAAAAATTGGTACAATAATATTTAAATTCCAGCTTCTAGGAATAACCCCCGTTAACCAAACATAATTGAACAATTTACATAAAAGAGGGATCCAATATTGCTTAGTCCTAATTATAGTATCTGAAAGAACTCCATCTGGACTTGGGGCCCTTCTTCTTTCAAATGAGTCCATTGCAATTTCTATTTCAAGTTATTCTTATCTCATCATTGGGTCTGTAAATTCGTTCACTATACTTCAGTTCTGTCTGTTTTACAAGGTATTCAGGGTTAACCCTATGAAATAGTTGCTTAAAATGTGTTTCCCAACCATTAGGTTCAATATGTGCTTCAGTTCTATTATTAGTTTTCATACCATAATTTACAATATGCCAAAACAATTTATTGTCCCGTGATTGGACTGCCCCGTTTAATTCTAACCATAATTGTTTAACAAATTTCCTTTTATTATTGTCTAGTTCTGTTTTGTATACTTTCCTTAACTGATTCATTTTTTTTATTATTATCCTTATTTGGTTGTTGTTTTAATATCCTAAATTGTTTGTTTATATATTTCCTTGCTTGCTTACATTCATTATTATACCAAGGTCGACCTTCTTTTCTCTTTTACTGAACCTTTATTGTAATTATAAATGCTATTGCACTGATAACAGAATTGTAGTCAGATATTATTTGACTGTCGGATTATCCTCTGAATCTAATATTCTAGTTAGGATCCCTGCACTTTGTAATATGGCTTCAAAGTTTTGGGCTTCAATCATTTCCCACTCAATGCCCTTTCTTTTCAGTTGAATGAGTAAAGTTTCCTTCTTAGTATTTTTTTTTGGCAGATTCTTTCCTCTTTCATCTGAGTTCCAGACCAAAATGCTGGCTTTCTGGCCTAACTTTCAGATGGAGAGAAAGGCATTGATCAATCAAATTTATATTTGCCCATATAAGATCAATAGTTGAGGACCCATCCCCCCTATAAATTAATATTCTCCCTCTAGATCTAAAGTTTTCATTGCATTTGAAAGACAGAGATTCCTATTAATCATTAGTCTATGTAGATCTATTTCCCCTTTTGTTAGTTATCAGATCTTTGGCCTTTCTTATATAACTCACATTTTTTTGATCACTTAGAGTCAGGACATCTGCCATATCATTCGAACAAGATTGTAAATTTCCTAATCTAGCATTAAAATCACCCATGATCAATAACCTACCTTCAGGGTAATCATTTTGAATGTTAATTAAATTGTCCAGTGTTTTAAGATAATCCTGATCTCCATATTTACTCCCGGGGGGGGGGGTAGAATAAACATTAATTATAAACCAGAGCTCCTTGTCCTTATCCATAATTTTAACCAACTGCAAATTACTATTATTACTGCTAAGTTCCTCAGTTGTTATGTCTATATCTAACGTAATGAAAATTGCAAGTCCCCCAACCCCCCTCCCATATTTTCTAACCTTCTTTGCCAGTTTGTTATATGAATTATATCCATCTAGATAAGAATTACTAAGGGCCCATGTCTTCTGTATACAAATAAGATGAAAATTATTTAAATATTTGTTGATTTCCGGGTCTCCAAGCTTTTCCCCCAGTCCAGATGGATTCCATGACAAAATATTAAGCTTATCTTCATTATCATTAAACATTTCAGCCCTAACTGACAAATAAAGGTCCTTTGCAGGTGATAAATAGGTTTTTAATCCCTGTGGCCTCCCTCTCACAGAATCCATTTGTCATTGATCCACTAAAGATAGAGTCTCATATCTGTTAGCTGTTTCAGTCAGGATCTCCCATTGGTGCCCCTTAAATTGTGTAATTGAATGCAAACTATCAGGTTTCCCTTTATCATTTTCAATACAAACATGAATACCCAACTAATCCAGTGTCAACTGTTTCTTCCTTATTTCCCTAAAAATATTCTCTTGCTTAACCAGAAACATAATCTGTCCATCATATTCTTGTCTCCAGACATTACCAATAAGAGGGCTGCTAACATGAGTTTCCAAGCATACATTTAAAAATTCAATCAGTTTCCCCTTTAGATAAGGCTTATTCTTATTTCATAATTACTTCAATCCAAAAAATAGAAATGTATGATTCAAACTGAGTTGTTACATTACCATTGCCAATGTAAAACTCTGGGAAGAGCTCATTCAAAGTCATTAACTCCCCAATCTGGATTCCTACCCTCTCCAAATCTTTAGTTCTGTGTGTAACAGCATTTAAAAGATAAAACTGATTAGTGACCAGCAAAACACATTCAGATCCAGGTAGAGGCCTGATTATACTAATGGTATCTTTCACCAGTTTTCAGCCATCCAATATGGTAAATAACAAATCAGTTATCAATCCTGTTAGTTTATCCTGTGTTTCATTTGGAATGCAAGACACTCTAAATAACGGAAGAACAAAATCAGTACCAAGCGTTTTTAGCAGAAATCTTTTAAACTGCTCATCTTCCTCACTTTCAGGACTACTCAATGATTTGGATGTTTGTGGGCTCTGTTCCTGTTTAGGTTCTCCTCAATCAGTGAGGGTTCTAAATTTGAGATATATACAGAATAATGCATATGCAGGTGGTTGATATGGAGTTTTTTTACACACCCAAGATGTGTGATAATATAAAAACCTTGAGAGCGTAGCTTGAGAGGTTTATATATTATCACACATCGAGGGTGTGTAAAAAAACTCCATGTCGACTACCTTTCATATGCTTTATTTTATATAATAACAGGATATGGTCAATATCAGGTATGTTCAAATGACTGGCTAAAGAAAACAAAAACCTCTCGCATCACTCCATAAAACAAACAGCTCTCACATCACTCCATATGCAGCGTTTATTATTTCAGTACATATTTTACTAAGAGAGAAGTGAATAGAATGCAATTACATGTAAATGGTACCTTTTTTTAATCTTCGTTTCGAGGTTGCATCATCCAGATGTCTCGGGATAGTTTCAATACAAGGGCAAAGGGCAAAGTTCATTAGACTGTGAAATATAGATCTATCCGATAAGATCAGCAGGAGACAACTTACTGTTTTTTACAAATTAGTATACTATTCTTTAGTGAATTACACTTTTTTTTAACTAAAATAACTTGTGACTTGTAGAAATCCTAGAGTGTTGCTTCTTCAGATCCAAGGTGAAAGGTCGTCCAACCTGGGAATAGAGAAAGGGATAGTGGTGAAAGTATGCATTTCAGAGAAACATTTTCTTGGTTTGTGAATGCATTTTATGATGTTAGCTGTGGACTGTATGCTTTTATATAAGTTTTATTATGCATACCTGTTAGTTGGAATCTGAATCTACCAGCACACATGGACATTTTCTTGGTGGTGCCATGGAGTTGTTGTAGATGTTTATAGATATTCCCTGGTGGAACATGCATTTTTTTCCAAACAAGGTCTGCAGGCTTCATTTACGCTCGTCGATGGGGAGGCTGGAAGTTGAGGGGACTACTTGCTGGGTATTTCTTTTCACAACAGGAGTTGATTCTTTATGATTTGCAACAACACATGAGGTACTTTCTTGGGCTTGGTTAAAAAGATTGGAGATGTGTCTCTGTTTCTTTTCACTTAACACAGAGTAATTATTTATACTCTGTATATTCTTATGCCCTGAAATCTGCTGGACTTTGGTGGGTGGAATGTCAGCATCAATGAGTCATTGAATGCTGGTTTTACATGTGCTGTGGTTGGTGATACATTTTTCATCAGGGAGCCCAGCTGAAAGTTTCATTTTTTTGCATCATTTGATGCAATTTATTCATCCCTATTCACATGCTTCTGTACCAAAGAGATACGCCTGGTTTCTGATTCACATTGGGAGCTAAGTAGAATGGGGCATCATTTGTTTGCATTTTTACAGGTCTATTTGCCTTGTATTTATCATAAGCTAACAGTGGATCTTTTTCTGGGTTGCTGTGGTTTTCATACAAGTGGGGATTTACTGGCCTGACATCTCTGGGGTTTTCACCCGTACGTGTTTTGGTTTGACGTTCCCTGTACTCCAGGTGCCTGTTGCCTTCAGTGTCTCTACTCTCTATGATGTCACCCCATGCTAAATCATATTGCTCTTTGGTACATAGAGCAAAATGCATGCCAATGTGAAAAAATAGGAAATTAAGTAATGAGACTGGGTTGCTTAATGAAATCGTATCTGTGGAATATAGTAGATTTATGTCCTCCTCGGACAGTGGCTGGGCTTTTAAGGGTCTGTTTCCTTTTCCAAGTTTCTTTAAGAATTTTGATTTAGCTTTAAGTGTTTTTTTTTGTTTCTGGAAAATCAGTTTCTAGGCCTGGAAAATTTAGGTGGTATATTTGTGACCCTGTAAATGGCGGTCAATGTTTGCTATTATTCCCCTTACGCTGCTGGGCTCATACTCCGATCCATCTGATTTTTTTTTACACAGAATATAAAATCGGCAAGAATTACATCTAATTCTGCAGGTGGAATGATGTGGACATCTCAACAGTCTTCTCTGTGAGCAAGGTAACTTTTAAATTTTCTGAAGTCGCTAGCTGTCTTACGAATTGTATTTTGATTTGCTTGCTCATTTATAAATGTTTCCCTGTCACTAGAACATGCGGTAACAAAACTGTTCTCCATTGCGCTATCTCTTTAGATGGGGAGTCTCCCTGGTTTATTTGTGCTGTTTTTGATGGACGAACTGCCTTTGTGTTTTTGCCATTATAGAATTGTCTCGCGCTGCCTGTGAGCTGATTTTTTTATGATTCTCGGCGCGAGGATGTAGAAGTCGTATCAACTCGCAGGTTGATACGAGTTTTTTTTTGTATCGACCTGCAAATTGATACGACTTTTGAACAAGCCTGAAAATGGGTTGTTATTGACCATAGCCAGTTATTATAGCATTATTTATATTTTCCATAGCTTCCTTATCGACCTCACCATCCGATTTCTCTTTCTAATAACTATATACCTTTCTTTTATTCTTATTCAGGTTTTTCTTAGATTTCTTTGGTTTTCTAGTTCTGTTACTCTTGTTTATGCCTCTCTCCATCCTCTTTTTCCCCATCTGGTACTCCTCAGGACTTTGCTTGACTTCCACAGGGAGCAGCAAAAAAATCATTGTTTGTCTGCTCATATTATTCTGATGTTTTCATGTGAGTCATTTGAGGTATTAATTCATCTGAGACCACCTTGACAATATTATTTTCCCCCTACAGTTCTTACAAGCCTTAACTCTGCAAGGCCCTAAGCTTCCCTTATTACCCTTTAAGGTTACCCTGTCAGCCTCTTGATTCTGTCCCTTTTTTCCAGAGAGAAGGAAATTTCTCTGCCAGTTCATTACAAATACTATTCTCTCTTATACTTTTATCAGGTAACATAATACACTCAGACCAATCACTCTTAGTATTAGGCTCTGAGAAGTTATCTATTGTCTTACTAGGCCAATCAGTGGACTCTGGGCTAGTGGGGCTCTGATCAGATGAAGAATTAACATTTTAATAATCACCTAAGGGGAAGCTAATACCACCCTGTTCAGGGATTAAATTCTCTCCAGCAGTATTCAAAGATAATCTCATTCATTTAGAGCCCTGTTCAACCAAATTTAATTTGTGTTTGTTTTCTAGACATACCCCCTTTATAAAAGAGAGGTCCTGTTTAATGTCCATCAACTGTTTGAACAGAAAGATATTCAAGTTAAGTGGATCTCTTAACACATTAATCACATCTTTCATTATACCTTTCAAATCTGGTATTCTCAAACTATCAGGACTCATTGTTCATGAAGTATAACTTTGATTTCCCCTGTAGTTTTGTTCCAAAATCCCTTCTATTTGAATATCACCATCAATTTTCTTAGGTAAGACTGTCACGTCACCCAACCTTTCAATCGAGTGTTTCTTATTTTCCAATTTAGTGGCAACAACTGTTGCTGAATTCTGATTAGCTGACCAGCATTCATCATCATCACTAATATGTACTCTTAATGTCTCTCTCAAACTTCTAACTTCCGTATCCAATATGGATAAATTATGAAAAATGTCAGTGAAATCTATTTTAGAAGTCTCTAAATGCTCAACTTCCTCCCTGACAGCCTGTTTTATTGGAGTCAACAACTCTAACTTAGTTGAATTAGGATAACATTCCTTTTCTCCCTTACCAATATAACATTCAGGGTTTGAAGTGGTAATCTGTGGGTTAACAGCAATTTGAGATTTGTGGGATTTTACCTGAGAACTTATGATACCAAAAAATTTTAAGATATCCCCATTCGATGTGGATGCTAGCCGAGTACCAGGCCCTTTCCTTGTAGTAAGCTTGTTTTTAATTTTCCTACTATTTTCATATAACTTAGTTCTGCATTTACTCATGAGACTGCTATTACAAGATTCAGTTTGCTTTTTGTCAAGTGATTTCATGGCCAAATTTTTTAAGGAGAGGGGATCTTTTAGAGGCTCTCCCTGTTTAACTTTCTTATGCACACTCAGACATAATTGTTCATCACTGTTTAGTGTTTTACTCCTGATAGTGGCCGGCATCTCTGGATGGAATATTTCCTAAGATAAAGTTAAAAAAAAAAAATGTTAAAACTCAACAGGCTGTAGTCTAGTCCTAAAACTGAGATAAATTCTCACAACAGTCCAGCAAAACCAAAAACAAATAAAAAGAAAAAGTCCACAGCTCCACAGAGTCCAGAGATTAACTCAAGGATTTAATAAACAGTTTCAATGTGCAAACTGTGCATCCACTCTATTTCCCACTTCTGTTCTGATCTCAGTACTTGATGACCTGAGGGGAAATATTCAGACCAAGGGATCGAGAATCTCTGGTATCCAAAGGCTCGACAAGTACAAACGAAAGTTCTGCACCAACCAACGCTGTCCTGAATGTAAACAGTATTCGACCTACTAGCCAATAGATGTTAGGCCTCCTTAGAAAATTGGAATTCTGATATCCAATAAGGAATATCCTTAAATCAAGTAGTTTTGGACACTTCGAGGTGCAAAGGTAATGCTGATCCTAGGCGAGGCACTAGGAAAAGAGAGGAAAAATCACAAATTCCTAAACTATGAAAAAGAGGGGATTATAAATTAATATCAACCCACCGTACTCACTGATACTCCCCAAAAGAATTTTGCCTAATGACAAATTTACCTATAACCATCCCTAATCTTGAACAAAACAGAGTAAAAATGAATAACAATGAATTGGGATTAAAACAAGTTTCACAGTTTCTATATCAAAAAAGAAAAAGTGAAAAAATGATGCCCAGACAGTAATTCCCTTTTCCTAGGTCTCCCAGTTTTTCTGACTTTCTGATTCCAGACTAGGGGTTTTAGCACTGTTTTCCAAGAAAAAAAAGCAGTTTAATTTACTTCTGATAGTGTATTAAACAGCGCCAATAGTATCCGTTGTAAAGGAAAACCCCTACAGTTGCACCCAGAACAAAAACAAAAGCAGGAACTCCAAAACTGGACAATATGATACTAAACTAACAAAAACAGTCAGCGAGCAGAAAAAACAGAAGACTCGAACTCGTACAAACTTGCTCACTTAGCCAGCGTAGCACATCAGCGTAGTGCACCCGTGGAGATCTTTGCAAACTGAGGGCAAATCTGAGAGCAAAGATGCCATGCATGCATATTTATGCTCAAGTCACATGTGCGCTGCTCGCATTTGGCACAAAACTTTTAAAAATGTTAAATTTATTCCTTCCCCCCTTTCTCATTTATTAAAAATTTTTACCTAACTTTGCTAACCCCCAAACAATTACAGAATACAAAACTACAAAGTAAAAACCAGACAATATGTGGAATAATTCCACGAATAATGGGTGTAGTGATAAAATTCAAATAACCCATAAATAGCTACTAAACAAAGACTAGCAGCAATAAAAATAAAAATCAGATATTGATCATAACAGAGGTCAGAGAATATACCCCTTATGTCCGTTATGTTTTCAGGACCCATAGGGCAATTACACAGATACTAGAGCTGGACTGGATAATCCTCTCCATGCTAGCGCTGCTCCAACAGGCTTTTTGTCTGTCCCATGGTCAGCTCCATCTTGGGAAAAACCCCCGGTCACCACCACACCAATGGACTTTCTTCCTCTTCTTTCTCTGAGGAAACAGAAAACAGAAACATTGGGAGAGACCCAATCCAACTCAGGGAAGAAATTAAGCTGTACTGGAAAGGAGACAAACCTAATCAGGCAACGGTGGCATGCCAGCTCTAAAAAGATTCAATAGCGATGTCTCCCTGCTTCTCCACTTTACTCCTCAAAGAAAGAGAGCAAATATTCTGCACCTGTCATTACTGACCCCTCTTGTCCAGCACAGGGTGTGTGTGCCAGTCAGTGATGTCACTAGTTCTCCCCTTAGTTCTTTTAAAATTCTGGGGTGAATCCCATCAGGGGCCCATTGCTTTGTCCACCTTCAGTTTTAGGAGTTCTTTCAGAACCCTTTCTTCTGTGAATGGACTGGCATTGACCCCCCCCATCCAGAGTGATTCTATTGATTAGATTAGGTACCTCTCCCTCTTCTTCTTCTTTTGAGAATACTGAGCAGAAGTATTCATTCAGTATCCCTGCTTTTTCACTGTCACCCTCTACCCACCCACCCTCTCCTTTATTAAGCTTCATTATTCCTCCCTTGGTCTTTCTTCACTCCCTAATGCATCTATAAAAGGTTTTATCCCCCTTCTTCACCAAGTTGGCTATCTTTTCCTTGGTTTGGGTCTTTGCTATTCTGACTGCCTTCCCCACTTCTTTCTGCTTTGACTGGTACAGTTCTCTGTCCTGTTCCTTCTGTGTTTCCCTACACTTCCTGAATGCTTTCTTTTTTCTCCCTAACCTTCCCTGCCACCTCTTTTGAGAACCATAGTGTTTTTTCCTTCATTTTGATTTGTTTATGTGCTTCACACAAAGGCTTGTTGCTTTTGTGATGGCAGTTTTGATGTTTCCCTATTTTGCCTCCATCCCTCCTTCTTGCCAGTTTGCTAGTGCTTTTCTGAGACACTCTCCCATTTTGACAAAGTCAGCCCTCCTAAAGTCCAGTACCCTCACTTTTGTATGGCTTGACTCTACGGCTGTGTTTATCGTGAACCACACTGTTTGTTGGTCACTTGTTCCCAGATGGCTATCCACTTCTAAATTTGAGATTCTCTCTCCATCCCCATTTGAGAGTACCAGGTCTAAGATTGTGAGAGTACCAGGTGTAAGATTGCTCCCTCCTGAGTGGGTTCCAGCACTAGCTGTCTGAGGCATGCCTCCAGTAGGGCATCGAGAATGGCTCTGTTCTTGGATGTGGCTACACTATGAACAACATCAGTGACAGGATCAAACCTTGAGGATCTTCATATGGCAGGAGCTTTGGAGAGGAGGAGCAATTCCCCATCACCACCCATTGCTTTCTGCCTGAGAGATAGAACTCAAATCGGTTGATGACAGTACCAGCAAGTCCACAATACTCGCTAAGGCAATCCAAAAGCACAATGTGGTCCACAGTGTCAAATGCTGAAGAGAAATTAAGGAGTATGAGAATTGACTGGTCTTCTCTATCTCTTGCCCTGAGGAGGTCATTTTGCACTCTGACCAATGCTATTTCAATGCTATGCCTATCCCTGAAATTAGACTGGAGTGATTCATAGATGTTAAAGGCTGCGAGGTGTGCCTCTAGCTGCAATGCCACTATTTTCT
Source organism: Neoceratodus forsteri (assembly GCA_016271365.2). NCBI lineage: Eukaryota > Metazoa > Chordata > Ceratodontiformes > Ceratodontidae > Neoceratodus > Neoceratodus forsteri. The sequence goes on from JADMNL010000026.1 coordinate 118,707,876, forward strand.
CAACAATCTTCCCTAGGAATGAGAGGTTGGAGATGGGTCAAAAATTCACCAGGACATTAGGGTTGAGAGATGGTTTCTTTAGGAGGGGCCTTACCAATGCCTCCTTCAAGGCATCAGGAAAGATCCCCTCTGAGAGTGAATGCCAGATTATCCTGGTGAACACTGTACCAACAGTCTCGGCGCATCCCACTAGCAGATGGGTTGGGGCTGGGTCTAGCTCACAAAAGGTAGGCCACAGCTTCGAGATCACCCAAACAACCTCAGCCACCTCCACTGGCATAAACTCCTCCTAGACAATAGGAGTGCCCATTTTCCTACTAGGTTGACCGCCGTGGGATTGACCTTGACCCACTGGGGAGATCCCAGATGGAGAGTGCACATCCTGTCAGAGAATAACTGAGCAAACTCATTGCACAGTGTGACTGAAAATGCTTTTTTTAGCTGCAGACAGATTGGGTGAAGTAGTCTGTCCACAGCCCGAAAAAGCTGAGCTGGTCTGTTTCTCCCTGCAGCAATCTCCCTGGATAGGAACTCAGCCTTCTTTCAGTTGACTGCCTCTTGGTACTCACGATAGTGAGCTCTCAAGGCCAGTTTGTCCTCATTGGATCGGGTCCTCCGCCAGCAACATTCCAACTTGTGACCCATGATCTTCATCTCCATGAGAGCCCAATCAAACCATGGGGGTCTCAAGCGAAACAATCTGGGTCGTATACAGCATGGCATTGAAGGCTTCGGAGATGGCCATATTATAGGCAGCCACCACCTCACCTGCACCAATTGCACATGCAGTACTCGCACCAGACAGATCTACTACCACCAGAAGTCCCTCTGGGGACAATACCCTTAAAGGGTGATAGCTGACCATCTCAACAGGGAAGGGACTATCAGAGGGGGCCCCAAATGAGAACTCTACTGTTCAATGATCACATCAAGTGACCCGATCAGCTCTGCGGTCCGTGACCTCAAGCCCCAGTGAGAATACCAAGTCCAAGGTTTGGCCATGGTGATGGGTCACAGAAGCAACTTGTGCCAGGCCCAGTGATGTCACCAAATGGAGCAGGTAATTTCCAAGATGTGAGGATTCATCATTGACTCAGACATTGAAGTCCCCCAGAATTAACCATCTGGGGGACTTCAACACCCTTTCGATGTTGAAATCTGCAACCTTCTGCATTAAATTTCCCCCCAACCTGGAGGGCGGTAAACAAGGAGAATCCTGCAACCCACACTTGGACCCCCATGCACTACCACACATTCAAAGGACAAGGTAGAATCCACTGGGTGCATGGCAAAGTACAAGCTGGATCTAAAACAGATGGCTATACCCCCCCGTGCCCTCCTCAGGCAGTGCACTACAGAATACCCAGTGGGGACAGATGCCTCCAAAATTGGCCCGGTGTCATCTCCAAGCCAGGTCTCTGTAATGCAAGCCAGATTGACAGATTAAATCAAGTCTGCAATAATTGCAGTCTTTAAATTAAATTTACATTGAGGGATGGTTTTCTTTATTACAGGGAAACATAGCACATATGGGGATGGCAATCAGAGGGTGGGGGTGCCACTTTGTTACAGGGAAACATAACGCATATGGGGACAGTGATCGGAGGGTGGGGGGTGCCACTACACACCAGGGAAACATAATAAATATTGGGATGGTGATCGGAAGGTGGTGGTGCTGCTAAACACCAAGGAAACATTATAAATATGGGGATGGCCATTGGAGGTTGGGGGGCACCACTAGACACCAGGGAAGCATAAGAAGTAAGGGGACAGCAGTCAGAGGGTGGGGGGCACTACTAGACACCAGGGAAACTTTATAAAAGTAAGGGGACAGTAATTGGAGGGGGGCACCACTAGACACCAGAGAAACATTGTAAAAGTAAGGGGATGGCAATCAGAAGGTAGGAGACACTACTAGTCACCAGGACAACACATTACATATATAAAGGGATGGCAATAGGGGCTGCAAATAGACACCAGGGAAACAGCGGCTCACTGCTGTCACTGCAGCCTGCAGCATGGAGTTCCAGCTATGGCTGCAGAAGTCAAGAAAGTTGCGCTGTTCTCATACAGAGAACATGGGTGAACAGCTCCTCCTGCTAAACTGAGCACCCTGGATATTGGGCACCCAGAAAACATATTTCTGGCAACTTAAAAAAAAATCCATTTAGCGAGGTTCAGGTGTTAGTTTTTTTAAAGGTATTATTTTAATGTATTTTAAATGATTGTAAGTTTAAACAGTAAAAAGAAAATGGCAGCAATATGAAAAGGATTTTTTCCATATGAAACAGGATAGGCCCCATATGAAAAAGAATCCTTTTTCGCACAGCCAAATTATTTTTTCATTTCAAACATCTATCTTAAAGTGCCTACTGAGCATGCTCAGAACCAAAATTTCAAATCCTTATAATTCTGGAACATATTATGTTTTCACCAAACCAGTGAGAGTCACTACTCTGGGCAAAGCCCTTTCTACCCAGAAAATTTCAAACCATCTGGGCACTAGGGATCGACACAAACACAGGAAAAAAAAAACAATTTTTACACACTTTGTGCTGTCTGTATCTCAGACTCTGCACATTTGATTAGAACGAAACTTGGCACATCAAGAGTCCCTGGGTTTCCGACAGAGCATGCAGTGTTTCGTGCAAATCCCTTGTACAGCTGTGAAATTATTAAAGTAAAAAAATTGGGGTTTAACATTAAACATCCTACTCAACCCTAACTATAGTGGTGCAACCACGCCACCATAAAAAAAAAAAAAAGAATAGTTGGTGAAACCAGATATAACAAGATTTGATTGGTGCCCTTTAGAGGCAGTCCAATGAATGCCACAAATCCAGTTGGAGAATGCAGCTTGAGATGGCACTGATAGAGGAGTCTGTAGTGTAAACATGCAGCATCACTGCAGTAGTCAGAATAGCAGAGACCACCCTACAACGCAACAGAAAACCATTAGGTAGTGTAACGCACCTTATGGTATTTATCTTCACAAGTTGGGGGGAGTGAGCAGGGCTACAACTCATGACAGGAAAAGCTAAGACTGATTTGAATCATGCAAGTTCTGCCACTCACAAGTGATGATAAACATCATATTTGGAGTCAGGTCATTGTGTGTCCATCTTACACAATCTATTTTAAATTATAGAGCTAAAAGATTACTTCTGTTAATTAGTTATTTGTTTCTGCTTGATTTCATTACTCTGCTTTGAGTGCAGCAGAAGCCATCACAATATCATCATGAGTTGTGCTTGCTGTACTTCCCATTACAGTACTGTGAAGTTCCTTTAAGACCATACCACATGGAGATAAAGGCTGATACTTCCAAATTCAGAAATAGAGAATAATGTATGGGCAGCAGTGTGTAACAGGTTATTTAAACACCTAAGGTGTGTGATACTACATAAGCCACAAGATCAAATCTTGAGTGGTTTATAGTGGTATCACACATCAAGAGTGTGTGGAAAAAAAATGTGTCTTGCCTTATTCTGATGGCAAAGATTTTTCATTTTTATCCAGATACATGCATTAAGAGACAAAGTCCCTATTTTCAAAATATGACCACAGTTTTATTTTTTTGTGATTACTGGTTCACAGAACAGTCGGGTAATTTTGTAGTCAGCCGGCACAGTAGTAGCCATGTATGGTGACACCAACACAGCACAATACACTCTTGTCAGCAAAATCGACACTTTGCTGACAGGTCGCTGTATCGGTGTGCTTGAGATAGGGGCATACTGTCTGCTGGTCTTGCACCCCCACCCCAAATCAACTTCGACTGGAGTTGAGAATCCTAAAGACTGGTGGCAGGGGCAGAGCACCCCTGCATGGGGGGTTTGGAGGCCAGCCCCGTTAAAAAAAAAAAAGGACCTGGAGACACCCAGGAATCATGTAAACCCGCAACCTGCGAGTCCACATGATTCCTGTCGGCGAGATGCTGGTCGACAAAAGGGCTGTCGAACCGGCATCGTACAGCCAGGAGGCACTAATGGAGCAGATTGAAAACTAAAGTGCTGCTGTCTTCCATGCTTGATGTTAAAGTATGTGGTGCTGCGTCTTGAGAGTGAGGCAATTCTCTATTACACACACTTGAATATAACAGAGTGTGTGTAACAGACAATTTTAGGTAGCGGTTTTGGTTTTTTGACCTAACCAGAATTATACATATGCTATCTTCATTTAGAATGCTTCAATGGCAGAAATAAATCATTTATCTGCAAAGTTTGACTCTTACCTGCTAAACAGTACAAGGAAGAACAAAGTGGATGATTTGATACCTTTTATTGTACCAACGAAAGATTTACAAAACACAAGCTTTCAGGCTACACAAAACCCTTCTTTGGGTAATGGCAGTTTCTAAAAAAAAAAAACTTAAATACATTGGGCAGAACTGTTAGAACTGATAAATAAACTTTTCACATAGGTGTGACAGTTTTGTTGCTAAGGAAGTAAATAATTGGATATGCCCAGAGTCAAAATAGACAGTCTTTGGAATCCTAGGTGGTTATAAATCAGATTAGAGATTCAGGCTTCTCTCTATGGATGAAATGTGACAGGAGGCCTAGAAATTGTTAAATGCTTATGGTTTTCAGAGCCTCCCTAAAAATAGAATGTGTGTGTGTATGTGTGTGTGTCACATTCCATCCATAGAGAGGAGCCTAGATCTCTAACCTGATTTATAACTACCTAGGATTTAAAACTCTTTTCTTTGTCTCTGCACATATCCAGTTATTTACACCTTATCAACAGAAATGTCACACCCATGTGTAAACATTTATTTATCAATTCTATCCAATGCATTGAAGTTTTTTTAAGAACCTGCCATTACCTGATGAAGGGCTCTGTGTAACCTGAAAGCTTATGTTTTGTGCAGCTCTTGCTGGTCCAACAAAATTATCGAATCGCCCACTTTGTTCATCTTTTTGTACAAGGGCCAGTAAAGCCACAGACAATAATCTGCTAAATTGTATAAACTGAACTTTAAAAGGGTGCTGTCACCCATTCTGGCTGCACTAACTGAGCACCGCAGACCATACCTTTCGGCCTCTTAGCATTGAAATGTATAGCATTGACTTATTAAATGTGGAGCAAATACTTATAATGCATAACACATCTTTAGTCTGAAGAGTTAGAAGCACCAAAAATAGCAGGCAGAAAATGTTTATTAAATTTTAAAGTTAGTCAGTTACTGCTTTCCATTTCATAGGTATTTTTCCTGTTCTGTTTGGTCATTAGAAAGTTTTCTACCTGGTAGTATTAGGAGTGATGTTGAGAGCAGTACTTTAGCTGGAGATTGACAGATCTAGTCCTATTCCTCCTTATAACATGGGTTACCTAAAGGAAGTCATCTCATTGTTGACATTTGTATAATAACTGAGATGTGGTGGGATAACGATATAAAATGGAATAGAGAGATAAGTGGCTACAGCCTGCATTATAAGGATAGGCAGTATAAAAAAGGTGGGAGGTGTAGCCGTGTATGCAAAAAATAATATTAATACAGCTATATGGAATAAGTTACCAGAATCTCATGTTGAATCAATATGGCTTACAATCCAAAGACCTTTAGATAAACAGTTGTTCTTAGGTGTGTATTATAGACCACCCTCAGCAACAAGAGATATAGATAACACTATAGAATCTGAAATTTCAGAAATGGCCCTAATGGGAGATGTACTAGTTACAGGTGACTTTAATTATCCGAAGATAAACTGGGGACAACAGAGTGGGTTAGACAGTAGTCAGCACCATTTTTGGATATGATAAAAAATGCCGGTCTTCATCAACTGATTTATGTACCTACAAGGGGAAACAATATACTAGATTTGGTAATAACAAATTGTAAAAAAATATAGTAAGTAATATAAAAGTTAGGAAACAACTTAGCAATAGTGATCATAACATAACGTCATAACATAATCGAATTCATGCCCACTAAGGGTGTACAACATAAAGTTAAAGGTTCAACAATGATAAAAAATTATGGAAGAGCTGACTTCACAGGCATAAAGAAAGAACTTGCACAGTGGGACTGGAAATGTGAATTTGAAGGCAATAATGTAAATAATATGTGGTTGATATTTAAAAATAAACTACACAAGTTGGAAGATAAATATGTGCCAAACTTGAAACTTTACACAAAAAAGGGCAAAAGACCTGTATGATTACAAAACATATTTGAAAACACTAAAGAAGGAAATAAAAAAGGCAAAACAAACAACAGAATTTAAATGAGTACATACAAATGATGGAGGCAAGGGTTTCTATGCATACCTAAACAATATGAGAAAAAGTGAGAGTAAATTGGAACCTATACAATACAATTATCACGAAACAAAAGATCCAATGGAAATGGCAACAGTATTTACCGAATACTTTAGTACAGTATATGATAACAAAAGAGATAAAAAGGGAACAATTCAGGTCAAAATACATGAACATCTGAAGCTAGAAACTTTGGCTGAGGAGGTCTACGATCTTTTGATAAAACTCAAGGAAAATAAAGCAGCAGGAGCGGACAAGCTAAGCTCAAAGCTAATTAAGGAAACAGCAAATCTCATCAAGTTTCCAGTATCTCATATAATAAATACATCCTTTGAAACTGGCAAAGTACCTGAGGACTGGAAAAAAAACAGTTTTAAACTAGCCAAGGGCGGAGGAACTGGAAAGAGGCAGGGGAAGGCACTGGAAAGGAGCAGGGAAATCCTAGCCCCCCCCCCCAAAACAAAATCAGGTTAGTAAGTGAGGTAAACACCAAGATAGAGATGTTGATAGGGAGAAGTGCAGGGGTAAATGGAGAAAATGACAAATGCAGTATGGACAGGGATGGGACAAAAAGGGGTAAGGCCATCAAGAAATGGAGGGTAATGAGTATCAGTGCCCGTAGTCTGGGCAACAAGCTCCCTGAACTGGTGGCCTTGATGGAAGAGGGATGCCTGGATATCATAGCAGTCACAGAAACATGGTACACAGAGAACCATGACTGGGTTGTTAACATACCAAGGTACACAACCTACAGGAGAGACAGGGAGGGGAGAAGAGGGGGCGGAGTAGCTCTCTATGTAAGGGAAGGGATAAAAGCAACTGAACAAAAGAGTAAACAGGGAGGAGAGGAGGCACTGTGGGTCACCTTAGAGAATGGAAATTGCACCACAATCTGCACAGGGGTTGTATACGTGCCCCCCCCATGTCAGGGGGAGGGAATGGACAAGGATATGATAGAAGGCATCCTTAGGATGGCAGAGAAAGGGGAGATACTGTTGATGGGGACCTGAATATGTCAGATGTTAACTGGAGCACCTTTGCTGCAGCAACATCTAAAAGCAGGGCCATTCTCGATGCCCTTCAGGTGGCATGCCTCAGACAGCTACTTTTGGAACCCACTCATGAGGGAGTAATCTCAGACCTCATACTCTCAAATGGGGACAGTGAGAGGATCTCAGATCTAGAAGTAGGTAGCCATCTGGGAACAAGTGACCACCAAACAGTGTGGTTCACGATAAACTCAGCTACAGAGTCAAACCATACAAAAGTGAGGGTTCTAGATTTCAGGAGGGCTGGCTTTGGCAAGATGGGAGAGTGCCTTAGAAAAGCACTAGCAAAAAGGCTAGAAGGAGGGGTGGAGCAACAATGGGGAAACATCAAAACTGCCATCACAGAGGCAACAAGCCTTTGTGTCAAGCAAATAAACAAATCAAAATGAAAGAAAAAGCCACTATGGTTCTCAAAAGAGGTAGCGGTGAAGGTTAGGGAGAAAAAGATAGCATTTAGGAAGTATGAGGAAACACAGATGGAGCATGACAGAGAACTGTACCAGTTAAGGCAGAAGGAAGCAGGGAGGGTAGTCAGAATAACAAAGGCCCAAACTGAGGAAAAGATAGCAACTCAGTTAAGAAGGGGGATAAAACCTTTTATATGTATATCAGGGAGTGTAGAAAGACAAAGGGAGGGATAGTGAGGCTGAATAGAATGGACGGTGGGTGGGCAGAGAGGGACAGTAACAAAGCAGGGATACTGAATGAATATTTCTGCTCAGTATTCACAAAAAAGGAGGAGGGGGAGGTGCCTAATCCAATTAACAGAAGTACTCTGTATGGGGGGAGGTCGATCCTAGTCCTTTCACAGAAGAAAGAGTTCTGAAAGAACTCCTAAAACTGAAGGTGGGCAAAGCAATGGGGCCTGATGGAATTCACCCCAGAATTCTAAAAGAATTAAGGAGAGAACTAGTGACACCACTGACTACCCTTTTTAACAAATCATGGGAGGATGGTGTGGTACCTGAGGACTGGAGGAAGGTGGATGTGATTCCCCTTCACAAATGTGGGAGCAAGACAGATGCAGGAAACTGCAGACCTGTCAGTTTGACTTCTGTGGTAGGGAAAGAGATGGAATCACTTCTGAAGGAAAGAATTGTTGAGTACCTAGAGGTCAGTGGGGCACAGGACCCAAGGCAGCATGGGTTCCCAGCAGGAAGACCATGTCAGACAAATCTAATTGATTTCTTTGATTGGGTGTCCAAAGTAGTAGACCAGGAAGATGCTGTGGACATGGCCTGCCTAGACTTTAGCAAGGCATTTGACACAGTCCCACACAAAAGATTAATAGACAAATTAACCAGCCTGGGAGTGGGTCCCAGGGTGGTAGCCTGGGTAAAACATTGGCTGGACAACAGGACACAGAAGGTAATTGTAAATTGATCCACTCTGAAGAAAGAGGGGTTACTAGTGGGGTACCGCAGGGTTCAGTACTGGGTCCAGTCCTTTTTAATGTCTTTATAAGTGACATTGTAGGGGGACTGGAAGGAAAAGTATGCCTCTTTGCAGATGACACAAAGATCTGCAACAGGGTTGATACACAAGGAGGCGTGGAAAGGATGAGAAGGGACTTGACAAGGTTGGAGGTATGGTCAGAAGTATGGCAGCTTGGATTCAATGCAAAGAAGTGCAAAGTAATGCACCTGGGAAACAAAAACCAGGAGAAGATTACACAATGGGGGGGGGTAGTAGCAACAAAAATGAAAACAGACCTGGGGGTAATCATATCTGATGACCTTAAGGTTAGCAAGCAATGTGAGAAGGCAGTTAAGAGGGCTGGGGGGATACTGGGATGTATAGGGAGAGGCATCACCAGCAGAAAACAGGAAGTTGTTATTCCTATGTACAGACAGCTGGTGAGACCCCATCTGGAGTACTGTATCCAGTTCTGGAGACCCCATCTCCACAAGGACATAGACATGATAGAGGCAGTCCAGAGAAGGGCAACCAAAATGGTGCAGGGTCTGCAAGAGAAGCCATACGAGCAGAGACTAAAGTAGCTTAATATGTGTACCCTCGAGGAAAGGAGAGAGGAGGAACATGATAGAAACTTTTGAGTACCTCAGTGGAATCAACAAAGTCCAAGAGGGTAGCATCTTTCAGAAAAAGAGATGTGCAAGAATAAGGGAACATAATTTGAAGATAGAGGGGGGATGACTCAGAGGCAATGTGAGGAACTATTTTTTCACAGAGAGGGTGGTGGATGCATGGAACAGCCTTCCTGAGGAGGTTGTGGGCTCTAAAACTGTGGGAGAATTCAAGAATGCATGGGACAGACATACGGCAATTTTGTGGCGGGTAGGAAGAAATAGGCTGTTGGTTAAATAGGATCTGCAGCTTATCCTGTAGGTAGGGAAATGGGCAGACTAGGTGGGCCAAGCGGTCCTTATCTGCCATCAAAGTCTGTGTTTCTCTGTGACACCACTATTTAAGAAGGGTAACAAGAATACATCAAACTACAGACCCATTAGCTTAACCCCTGTATTGTGTAAAGTGGCCGAGACAGTTTTAAAAAATAGGATAGAAAAATACCTGGAACTATTGGGATTTTATGATAGCTGCCAACACGGTTTTAAATCAAACAGAGGTTGTGATACAAACCTAATAAGTTTCTGTAATCACATCCAAAAGGAGATAAATGACAACTTACCAGTAGATATAATTTTTTTAGACTTCGAAAAGACCTTTGATAAAGTCCCTCATAGTGGCTTATTACAAAAAATGAGTAACTTGAAAATAGATAGCAGGATTACTACCTGGATAAATGATTGGCTGGAGGGCAGAAGCCAGAGGGCAAGGGTGGTTGGAGAATTGTCGGATCCTATTGACATGACCGGTGACATGCTGCAGGGCTCGGTGTTGGGGCCGGTGCTGTTTTCCATCTATATAAGTGATGTAAATAGCTTGTGAAGAACAGATGAGTGAAATTCGCTGATGATATTAAATTAGGAGGACCAGTTGCCACTATAGACCAGCAGATTAATATAAGACTATATCTAGAGCATACTGAAAGATGGTCAAAGCAAAATAAGATGCCCTTGAGTGCAAACAAATGCAGAGTGATGCATGTGGGGAAGTCAAATAAAAGCAAAAATATAAACTGGGCAACAAAGAACTGCTAATATCCAAGTCAGAAAAGGACTGTGGAATTTGGGTGGATAAACACTTAAACTTTAATTACACAATGGCAAGAAAATTTCCTGGACTCTGATTGGCCAGTGTGTCCCTGGCACAGTGAGGTTATCCCAGCACAACCTCACTGTATGGATGCCATTGCTACTGATGCTATTGCCATTGCCACCTCTTCTTCAGAAACAAAGAAATTGCCACACTAAAAATGTACTTAAAACAATTTTAAATGTTTCTTTATTTTGTATAACAACGAGCCATTGTATAATAGCAATAATGCACTCCAGGGTGTGGGTTGTGCTGGAATAACCTCACTTCTGGGACATTGGACGCACTTGGCCTGTGGCCTCGTGCCCAACCACCCAGGCGTGAGGTTATCCCAGCACAACCCACACCCTGTCATGCATTATTGCTTAAACATCAGATAGCAACTGTAACACAAAAATCAAATTATATGATCAGGAACATCAGGAGAGGGTTCAGAAAGTAAACAGTGTTTAGTACTACCGTATAGGATGTTTGTCAGACCCCATTTGGACTACGGATCACAGTTGTGGAGTCCATACAAACGGGTCAACATAGATAGGATAGAAAAATTACAAAGGAGATTTACTAAATTAATAAAATGTATTAAGAACCTAAGCTACAAAGAAAGACTCATGCAAACCGGTTTATATACACTGCAAGAAAGAAGAATGAGAGGGAATTTGCTGATGTTATATAAAATAATGAATGATGAGAAACTAAGAATGGAAATGGGGATAGAATTACAACAAAACCCGATAGGATTAAGGACACATAAATGTCAAATAAAATTAGGCACAGTAAAAAAACAATACAAGATATCATTGTTTTATTAACAAAACCCGGGAGACAATGGAATGTGCTGCCAACTAGTATAATAGAAAGAAGCTCCTTGGGGAAGTTTAAAGAAGATCTTGATAAATTATATATACAAGATAACGGAGAAGTGTACCACTAATGTGGAGAATGGTTCATATGGGCAGTTTGCCTTCTACCGTTCTAAATACTCAGTATAAGAATCCAGTATAAGGCCTCCAGAATTGGACTCCATATTCCAGGTGAGGCCTGACCAGCGATCTATACAGTGGTAGTACCACCTCTCTCCTCCTGCTCATGATTCCCCTCCCAGTGCAGCCCAGCATTCTGTTAGCCTTCAATGTTGCCTTCTCACACTGCTTACTAACCTTCAAGTCGTCTGAGATTATGATTCCCAGATCTCATTCCTGGTTTGAGGCCACCAGTCTTTCACCTCCTGTGTAATACTCCTTTCTTGGATTTTTCTTTCCTATGTGCATGACCTTGCACTTTTTGTTGTTAAATCTCAGCTGCCACACTCTAGACCATTCTTCTAGTTTCTTGAGGTCAGCTTCCATCTTGCTCTCTCCTTATGAGGTGTCCACCCTGTTACATATCTTGGTGTCCCATGCGAACAGACATACCTTCCCTTCCAGTCCATCAGTGATGTCTGCTATAAAAACATTGAAAAGCAGAGGCCCCAGCACTGAGCCCTGGGGTACCCCACTGGTCACCCTGCCTTCCGTCGACTACGTTCCATTAACCTGTACCCTCTGGGTTCTGCCTTGTAACCAGTTCTGTACCCATCTGACTACTTCTGGACCAACTCCTGTGTGATCAAGCTTCTTTACCAGCCTTCTGTGTGTAACTGAGTTGAAGGCCTTACTAAAGTCTAGGTAGGCCACATCTACGGCCCACCGTCGTCCACTATTTTTGTAGCGTAGTCAAAAAACTCAAGCAGATTTGTCTGGCATGACCTACCTGCTGTGAAACCATGCTGTTTAGGGTTTTGTTGGCCGCTAGTTTTGAGGAATGCTATGATCCTCTGTTTGAGTACTGTCTCCATTCGTTTCCCAACTATAGACGTGAGGCTCACTGGTCTGTAATTACTAGCCTCTTCGCAATTGCCTGATTTGTGAAGTGGAACCACTATTGCCTTTTCCCAGTCTTTGGCTGCCACACTGTTCTTCAAGGATTTCATGAATAGAAGTACCAGAGGGGCTGCTAATTCTGCCCCCCAGTTCCTTAAGGATTCTAGGGTGCATCTCGTCTGGTCCCATGGCTTTGTCTGCTTTTAGTTTATTTAGCGCCTCTCATACTTTGGTTTCTGTAAAGGGACTCGTGTCTACCCTTGGTTCCTGGGGTGTTGTGTTTTTTCAGGGCTGGGCTATCCCCTGGGTCCTCTTTGGTAAACACAGAGCAGAAGTATTTGTTGAGGATTTTGGCTTTCTATGGGTCATATTTGGTGCATTTCCCTTCTTCAGTAGCAGTCTTTACTATCCCCCCTTTTGCCTTCCTACGTTCCCTAATGTATCTAAAAAATTGTCTCCTCTCTTTGTCCCTTCTGCTATCTTTTCCTCTGTCTGGGCTTTTGCCTTTCTACTTTGTTTATTAGACTATCATTTTTTCCTTGTACAACGCCAAGTCTCTCAGTTTTGGTTTCCTGGTATATGCTGTATGCCTTCTTTTTTTTTTTGACTGTGGTAGTCACTTCCTTGGAAAACCATAGAGGATTTATTTTTCTTTTTGCTTTGCTGACCCATCTGGCACATTGATCTGTGGCAGTCTTTATTGCTCTCTTGAGTCCCCCCCCCCACATGACCTCCACCTCCTCAACCTCTGTTTCCATTAACTGGCTACTTATGCTGTTCCTCATTTTTTGGAAGTCAGCCTTTCTGAAATCTAGTACCTTTATTTTTGAATGGCTGGTGTCCTGTATTATGTTTACCTTAAAGCTTACCGTGCGATGGTCGCTGTTGCCCATATAGCATCCCACTTCAATGTCCTTGATCCTTTCTGAGTTTGTGAGGACAAGATCGAGAATGGCATCTCCCCAAGTTGGGGTTTTAACAAGTTGGCACAGTCCTGCACCTTGTAATGATAATAAGAAGTCCCTACTTCTTGTTGTTGCTACCGTTAGTGTGCTCCAGTTAATATCTGGTAGGTTGAACCCCCCCCACCAGTATTACTTCGCCTTTATCAGACATTTTGTGGATTTCCTCTATTTGGTCTTTGTCTTCTTTAGCTCCTTGATTTGGGGGCCAGTACACGACGCCGATTCTGAAGGGTTTTCCCTTGCCTGTGTCTACTGTTAGCTACAGTGACTCAAAGTCCCAAGGTTGCCCTTTTACTTGTGTGGCCTTTCTTTCCTCCAAAATGTAAATGGCTACACCTCCCCCCCCCCCCTTTTTTTGCCCTGCCTATCTTTTCTGAACAGATTGTAACTGGGAATGGCTGTATCCCATCTGTGGTTTTCCGTGAGCCATATTTCTGTTACAACCACCCAGTCCAACCTTTCTGTTTCCAAGATGGCTGTGAGTTTGGGAAGTTTGTTGGTTAGGCTCCTAGTATTTGCAACCATTGCCTTCCAGGAATGTACATCCTCTTTGGTGCAAGGTTGTATCCTCTTCCTGGTCTGCTCCAGTTTGCTCTTTCTGGCCAATACATTAAGGAGGTTGCTGGTTCAGGTGGATGCTGGCTGTGATTTGTTTCTGAAGATGTATGTGTGCATTTGGCATTTTAGGGCGTGATGACCAGCCCACCGACAGCAGGAGTGTGAGCTGCATCATACTGCCCTTTATTTAGTTTAAACTACCTGTATAGACATCAAATTTTTGTCCAAGTGCTCACACACCTTCTCTGTTTAGGTGCAATCCATCGTATTTAAAAAAACTCTTTTCCAAAAGTTGTGCCAGTTCCCTATGTAGTGGTATCCCTTGTCTTGGCACCAATCATGCAGCCATGAGTTGAATTCACCTACTTCAATCTCTCTAACTCACTTGGTGCCTTTTCCTTTTTCCCCACACTGGCAGCACTTCTGAGAAGGCTAATTTGGATGGACGGGAAGAAAGTTTGTTGGCCAGGTCCTCAAAGTGTTTCTTGGCCTCCTTAACTGTGTGATTTGCCAAGTCATTGGTACCAAGGTGTATTGTTATATGTGTAACATCCCCTGATTCCTGCACAATTGTCTTTATGCGGTTAGTGTTTGCAGAGGCTCCTGGTAGACACTTTACCACAATGTCACTTTTAACATTTTGTGTTAGGTGGTGTTCCACTCCTTGGATCATGGAATCCCCGATTATGAGAATTTTGCTTTTGTTTATATTTGTGGCATTTTTATTTTGAGTTTTAGTATTTTTGTTGATATTGCATTTGGTTTTGGTATTGTTGTTGTTTATATTTTGAGTATTAGTATTTTTGTTTTTATCGTAGTTTGTATTGTATAGGTGTCAGTGTGGCTCAGTTGCTAGCACATCCACTTCTGGACCAGAAGGTCATGGGTTCTCGTCCCACACTGGGACTGGACTTGCACCTAAAAATCTCTGGCATCCGAGTGCAGTATTGGGGGGTGCTGTACTGTTGGTGGGTGCTGTCCTTCGGATGAGACATTAAACCGAGGTCCCTTCTGCCCATCCTGGTGTTGTCCTGGTGGGTGTCCAGGTGGAAGAAAAAGAACCCAGGACACTCTTCGCAAAGAGTAGGGAACATTCCCAGTGTCCTGGCCAACATTCCGCTTCCCATAAACCGGTTCATGCAATTATCCAGGCTGTATGTGGGTGATGATGTGCGATATGGCCACCACCACAATTTCAGTCACTTCACTACCAGTCTAGCATTGCTTATAAAGCGCTTTGGGATACACTGTGTATGAAAAGCACTATATAAATGCTGATTCTTCTTCTTCTATTGGTTTTAATTGGTGCGTTAAGACTTTTTTGGTGGTTTGATTTCTTTACCTTGTATTACTTTGTCTGTGGTTGGTAGCAGTGGAGCGAACCTGTTTTTGGTTTGGATGGCTGGGAAATGCTCTTGTTTTTTGGCTTCCTTCCTGGGCCTCATATGATGCCTCTTTTTCCTTACCACCTACCAGTCTCTGGGCTCTGCCTTGAGTCCTGGCCCCTGGATGACATGCTGGCATTCATGGTGAGGGGGTTGAGGAGGTGTGCTACAGAGTTCCCTGTATTGGAGGTTGTATATTATAGTCCAAGCATCCTGTAGTTGGGCTGCAAGATCTGCTATAGTGCAGCATGCACGGCAGGGTCCTGGTTGCCATTTGTAGATCCTACTGTACAGTGCACCACAGTTTTTGCAACTGACAAGGTCCATTTTTGTTTCATTTTGTTTTAGTTGAGTGGTAGTGCATGATTCCTGTTTCTTGGCAGGAAGTGTGGATGAAAAAGAAAACAGAACAGTGAGTTTATATTTTGTTTTTTGTACCTTACTACCTCTATCAGGTGTTGTGGGTGGCGTATACGCTCTGCTATAAAGCAAGAGCACTTGAGGAGGGTGGGTTTGGGGGAGGGTGGGTGGGTGTATCCGACTGTTCCCTGTATGCTGTAGAAAACAATCAGGTAGCTGTTGAACAGATGAGGTCTAGATTGTACTCCTGCAAGGTAAGAAGGAATCTTGTTACTAGCTCAATTGTTCTGCCCTTTGGCTCAGAACAGCTCCTTGGAGTCCCCGCTGCTTGTAGTAAAAACCCTGCCTATGGTCCGTGCATCCCAGCTCCCTGCTGCTGTGAGGGAGAGGGGACTGATCCACTGGGTACAGGACAATACCTGCCTTTCTCAAATGCTGGAGTGCCCAGGGAACTGCTGTAGCAGTAGCTGCCGATGAGAGTAGAAGCCACCGACGAGATGGAACCTGGATGCGGCTATGCTGCTGTGAGTTCCGCTTGTAGTCCTTCAGTTGGCAGACCTGCAGACAAGAGCATGGGAGAATTTAAATCTCCTGCTTGCACTTCCTCAGGTGGAGCCAAGCTAGGATTTTTGGCCCCTCGCTATTGTCGGCAGAAAAGGACCAGCAGACCCATCTAGTCTGCCCTATTTCCCTGGCCTATTTCTACACCTGGTCCCTATTTGATCACAGGTGTCTCTCCCTCCTCCCTTTCATCTACCCACTATGTCCATATGCCTATCCCATGCATACTTGAAGATCCCCACTGTTTTTGCCCCCACCACCTCTTCCGGCAAGCTGTTCCGGGCATCCACTACCTTTTCTATGAAGAAGTATTTACTCACATCCTCCTTAAACTCCCTTCCCCTCGCTACATTGCATGCCCCTGTGTTCTGGCATGCCTTCTCCTCTGGAAGATACTCCCCTACATGTTGTTCACCCCTGTGAGGTACTTATAGGTCTCAGTCATGTCCACTGTTACTCTCCTCTCTTCCAGGAAGTACATATTGTGCTCTAGTCGTCTCTCCTCATATGGTTTCTCATGCAACCCCACACCAATTTGGCAGCCCTCCTCTGGACCACTTCCACCATGTCAATGTCCTTGTGTAGATGCAGCCTCCAGAACTGGACACAGTAGTATACTGGGGTATCACTAACCAGCTATACAGTGGCAACAGTATCTCCATCCCCGCTAGAAATCACCCTCCCTATGCATTCCAGCTAGCCTTGCTTACTACCTTGTCACACTTCCCTGCCACTTTGATATCATCAGATATGATTACCCCAAGGTCCCTTTCTTTCTTGGTAACTGTAAGTACCTTTCCCCCTTCTTATACACAGCCCCTGGGTTTCCCCACCCCTGGAGCATAACTTTGCACACTGAAATCCAGTTGTCACACCCTAGACCACTCCTCTGGTTTCCCCATGTCCCTTTGCACTCTCCACCCCCTCCTGAGTATCCGCCCTATTGCAGATTTGTGCCACAAAGAGACGCACCTTCCCCTCCCATTACTCAGCAATGTCACATAGGAAGACATTGAAGAGGACAAGACCAAGTACCAATCCTGTGGTACTCCGCTGGTCACTCTCCCATCTCCTGAGTGACTGCCGTTTACCGCCACCCTCTACTTTCTGTCCTTTTCCCACCCTCTCCCCAACCCCAGGTTGCTAAGTTTAAGTAGCCTCCTGTGTGGCACAGTGTCAAAAGCCTTACTGAAGTCAAAATGGGCCACATCCACTGCCTGCTCCAATCCATCTCCTTAGTATGTTGCCTTAGATCCCTACTCCAAAGTCACAGATAAGCAAGTTGAAGAGCAGTGGACCCAGAATAGACCTGAAGCACTGCACTGGTCACACTCCTAACCTCTGAGTACTTGCCATTTAGCATTATCCTTTCGGTTCTTCCCATTGGTGTCTGAACAATCTGAAAAGTGGTACGGCCAAGAATGTAAGGGGTCAGTTCTCTCCCTTCCCATTAAATGGATTCATCCACAGAATAAGTTTTTTGTCATCCAAACTTGTAATCTGTGGAGTAACCACCCTACCCCACCAGTTCAACAGCAGCTTCCAGTGCCTTGGTTCCTTAATACCCACCTGAAGACCTGGACCTTCCTTTTCATTATTAAAGTTTGATCACTTGTGCCTTGACTCAGCAGTCCATGTGCCCAGCTCACCCCATTAACACATCTCAGGCCTTCACTTTTCAAAATTCTGATGACCCCCTGCAAGACACAAAGGTAGTGATTAGAAAGTAATGCTGCTTACTGCACATGCTGCATTGTAAGGCACAGTCTTCCCTGGTAAACACATTTACATGATTACAAAAACTGATAGGGCTGTGGCCATAGGTAGCTCCCCTGTTTCAGCACCTATGGTTCTTCCATGTGAACAATTTAAGACCCGGCTGGTTAAGTCTTCCCCTCCATTTAAGTTACTCATCTTCTTCAGTAGTCATTTATGAGGCACTGAAAGGCCTTGCTGAAGTTCAAATACATGACATCCATCACTTGACCCCATCCACTGCTTTAGACACCTTGTTGAAGATTTCTATGAGATTCATCTGACAGGACCTCCCCTTCTCGAATCCACATTGCCTGCAGTCTTCTAGACTGTATTTCTCCAGGAAACCTACCAACTGTTCCTTGATAATAATTATAAGCAGCTTCCCAGCTACTAAGGTCAGGCTAACTGGTCTATAATTGCACAGTTCTCCCATGTCCCCTTTCTTATGAAGAGGTACATCAGCCACCCTCCAATCCATAGGGATCACTGCAGGCACCAGTGAACAGTTGAGAACAGGGCTGCCAAGACTGCGGCCAGAGACTGTCCCACCACTCTGAGCAACTGGGAATGCAGCTCATCTGGTCCGTCTGACATACTCATCGTTAACTCCGTCAAGCCCTTGAGTACTCTGTCCTTCGTCATGGTCCCCATTATCATCTTTAGCTCCCTCACATCTTTAAAGGAGAATGGCAATGAACATGAAAGTCATTTTCCCAGTAGAGGCTGTTGTCTAGATGCCGTTTCCAATTCTGTTATTGTTTCATTTATACTGCCTGTTAGTAACCGCAGTGCTTGTTTCTGAGTTACACACGCTGGTGCTAAGTGCCATTTTAGAACTGCGTGATGTAGTTTATATCCCTAATTTTTACAAAACAAACTATTTATTTCTAAAGAGCATGGGGGCTCCTTATAAGGGCTTCTTATAGCAAGAGTCTGTGCACCTGTACCTCGGAACCAATTAGTTCAATTTAAGTCATCGAGTCTCAAAACCCTTTTTTCGGTCAGCACAATGTCAGCATAGCATCATCAAAAATTATAAGACAGCATCAAGCAATTTCCTCATATTTGATATTTTATTGAAAAGTGCAAACATATTTAAAATTGAGGGGAAACTCCTCTCTCACCCAACATCATTCTATAAATGTCCTTTTAGCAACTAGCTGTTTTGTTGGCGTCCCAAGTGCAGGTGCTTTTCAAAGACGGACCGTCTCCCTCGGTGCAAATAACTGCCCACCAAAGTGAAAAACGTGACTAGGCAAAACTTTTCCACTTAAATGCCATACACTCACTAGCTTGTAGCTTATAGCTCAAAAGGCTAGAACAAGGAAAAAATAAACAAAGCCGACCGACACACCAATACAGCACTATTCTCGGGAGCTGGACAGTTTAGAGTGAACCCAGAAGCATGCTTACATGTCGACAGTATTAGGTCATCATCAGAGCAAAATGGCAGCTAAAACATTATTTATTTATTTTATTTATTTATTTAAAATTAGTGACTGGGAAAAGCACACCGAGAAGAGGCTCATTTCCAGGTAAGACCCAGGTATAAAGAATGCACAGGAGCAAACATTGTAACAATACAAGTAATTTACAAAACATTTACAAGAGCTTAGAATGGTTCAGGTATAATGTATACAAGGTCATACACAAATATAAGGTGAGAATACATGGACGTGGCTAACAGTTATACACTAGGACACTTTGAGGCCCCTAGTTCAGTGGTCTGGAGCAGGCAGTGGTTGAGTTCAAAATGAGGATGGTAACCTAAAGGCTGGCCCAGTGGCAATGAGGGTTGAGGCACTGGACACCACATCTCGCACCATGCCGGCGACCCAGGTTCGGAAATGAGCCTGGTCTGCCGGGGTCAGCAGGGGGAGAGAGGACTGAGTGTCCGGAAGACTCCTCTCCTCTCTTGGGGGGAGGAGGACTAGTCGTCCTGCTCACTGACTGCCCACTGGCAGTGGCTAGAGGGTAATACGGGTTGGGAAGCTTGAAGCCAACATCCTTACATTGAAAGAGAGGGGGCTGATAAAAGATATAGAATAAAAGTTTGGTGTGGATTTTTTTTCATAGACCTTCTTGTTCCAGCCTGTGGTTGCCAGTGATATACTCTGTTCACGGGGATGTACCCCATTAGACTTGTTAGCTCTATCATCCTCCTCCCCCCTAGGCTCCAGGCCAGCCTGGCTTCTCCCATGGATATACTCCCTATGGTGGGGTCCCTAGGGGAAGGGTGTCTCCCCCCCCAGGCAGTACTCTGTGTGGACTAAGATCATTCCAATTATTGGCTGGCACTAAGCCCCAGAGGAGTCCACAGAGCCCAGACTGTCACTTAGATGCCATGGGAGTTTTAGCAGAGTCTTCTTTCTCCCTGGTTCCTCATACCTCCCCAGGTGAAAATGTAGCCTCTGTCAGCCTCTGAAGTATGCAGTGATATCCTGCAACAGTGATGTCCTGCAATGGGAGCAAGCACCCTTGGACCACCACAGGGGTCACTAAGGCAGCGGTGTCCAATGCCTTACCTCCCTACCCGCAGTGCACTGATGAACAGCAGCTGTTGTGGTCAGGCCTGCCAAATGATGAAAAAGTCCTGTGCTTGCTCCCACTCTCGGGTCACCAGCCATCTGGGCAGATGTGTGGGTTGGATTTTAATGTGTTTATTATATTATTGTGATATAAAGATTCCAAATGTACATCACTATAATAGGAGATAAGAAACTTTAAAGGTCAAGATAGTACCTAGTTTTACAATTTATTAACCCAGGATAGGTAAATTGAGAGGGAATATCTCAGTTTCACTGGGGTCCTGCATTTATACATTTTGACAGTATATTTAGCCAGAATTGCACAGCTGTGCCAAGCCAGGAAGAACTACGTGTCGGACGACCATCTTGACCTTCACCTCAGATGTTCAGGATAAAACAAATAGTAGTAGTAAAAGTAGTAAAAATTTTATTTTTATACAGGAATAATGCATGTCATTTGGATAATACAATCCAGTTTTCAAGACAGTCCTGTGCAAGTTTTCCAAGTTTCACATAATCACACCAATTACAAACAATCAATACAAATTATATAAACACAAAGTCACAAAATTACAAACAATTAAACAAATGCAACAAAATTAATATCAAACACATTCACATGAATACACATAATACATCTTTAACCCCTTAAGAAATTTTTTCAGTTTTCTCTAATACATAATAAAGGAGGAGTATATTCCAACACACTGATGCTTGTGGCGTCAATGTTCTGTCCCCAAATTTATTCTTATGCTTATCTGGATCTATTCTATTTTGATGCAAAGCCCTAGCTGAGTGTTTCCTAAGGGCAGAATCTTTATCTGCCAATATTTTAGCTATATTGTGGTTCAGATGAATTGTCCTATATTTATATATAAATAAGGACCAACTATACCTATATTCTAAGTCAAGAGGTAACCAGTTTAACTTAGTCAACAGATCACAATGATGAGTCCTAAAACTACAACATAAGACATATCTTGCCACTCTATACTGTAATTTATCCAATTTAGTTAAGAGTTGTTTAGTTGCAGTCCTATAAATAACCTCTCCATATTTAATTACTGGGAGTATGAGCTGTTCTGCAATCAGTTTCCTATCTTGCAATTTTAAGGACTTGGATGTTCTCTTCAATGCTCCCAATTTTTTATGTGTTTTTGTAATAACAGACTCTATATGACTCTTAAAGGTTAATAAATAATCAATATTAACTCCTAAATAACAATAATTTGAAACTTGTTCTATTAAGGTTTGATTCAATTATGTGATTTGTATATCTGAGAATCCCTGTTGTCTAATACCGAAACACATTAATTTTGTCTTATTTACATTCATTATTAATTGTGACTTGGTGAACCACTCCTGTACCCTAGTGAAGTCAGCCTGTAGGTTTCTCTGGAGATCCACCAAACTATTACCAGAGGCCACCAAAACCGTGTCATCTGCATACATTCTTATATCTGTATGCCAGATCATCACTGATGGTAAATCATTATTACATATCAAAATACTGTAGATAGCTAATTGGGCCGCTCAAAAAACTCCAAAGAAGGAGCAAATCAATGATGGGATCAGACTGGCAGGGAGAAATTGACCTTTTTGTTAGTTTAGGAAAAACAAGTAGCTTTGGTAGGAGAAATGGAGGTAGACAGAGAGAGAGGACGTGCAGGGATCTCATGCATATCAATCGTGTGATGAAACTCCACTGTGGAGGGAATGTGATTAGGGTTGGATCTGTTAACGAACTTCCAGACCCCACTATTTTCTCCTCCTCAGTGGCAATATGTCAGCATAGCTCTCGCTTTGCTGCCCTAAAAAACAGTCAGTATTCTGCATGAACCTGCACACCATTCAGCACCCAGAAATGTATCAAGCTGGCTCCACTCTTCCAGCAATTCATTTGATCTGCCCCCTTCCTGGGACACATCTGAAAACAATAGCAATATCAGCTCAAGCAGTTGTGTACATTGTGCTGTTTGGTGTAATAGCATCTCCTTAATGAAAACTAGACTGTAAAAGTAATGGCAGGTTTTCTTATTTTATAGAACCAATCCATACTCTTCCAGCTACCAGCGAACCATTTTGGCCCCCCTTAAGTGACACACCAGATCAGTCTTCTAGCTGCCAACCACTCACACTTTCACACATCCAATTATTACTACTCACAACACCAACGACCTGGATTTGGGAACAAGCCTGGGATGCAGGCTGGCCGATCAAGGAGGACAGAGCATGCCCACAGATGCTCCTCCCTCTCCTGGGAGGGAGAGATGTGTGCTCCGCTGTGCCACTGCCACCTGCTTATCCACAGATGGTGATGCAAGCGGAAGTTGCTCTGATCTGGGTGGGGACAGTGCCTGATATCAACACATGTGAGCAGACTGGGTGCATATCATGCAGCTGCTCACCAGAGGCATCCCGGAGGTATGGGACAAACAGCAGAAAATGCCCTGGCCTCTGCAGGGTGCAGCTGGCTCCTCCCATTGGTCCCCCCCAGACCATGGCACCTTCCTCCATCACAGAAACACAACTCCAAAGGGGCTTTGGGAGTCCCCAGCTGCCCACCATGGAGAAATGGCTATGGGAATTAGGAGGATGGGGTGAGTACCCAGAGGAGGTAGGCAATGGGGCTGGGGAAGGGGAGCAGTTGAAGGGGGAAGACCAGAGAGGGAGAAGGGCCAAAAACAGAGAACAAAAAAGGGCATCCCTAGTCCCCCCAATAACACTCTCTCACACCTACCTGCAGTGTTCTCTTTCAGCTCCTCTCCCTCAGTCCCTTACCAGTGCAGTGTGCATGGGCTGCTGCTGCATCCTATCATTATCGATTCCGTGATGGTTGTGTAACCACCCAGACCCCTGGGGTTACTAAAATCCTAACAGAGTTAGTGTTAAGCAGATAGCAGGCAGCTGGCAGGGCACTCATTAGTGGCTTCTTACACAATTACATCATTGTTTACTCAGTTAGCCTGAGAAAAGAATAATTATGTCATTTGGAACTCTCACAGCAGCATAACCCCTTTGTGTGTACAACTGCTCCGGGGAGCTTTAGAATGCTGAGTTAGAGTGTGTGTGGAAGTGAGAGTGGCAGGAGGTCTGCCAGTGGGCTCTGAGTTGAGGGCCCAGGATTTCTCACCCTAGAGTGGATTACAATTTCCAGCTTCCAGTGAAGTGGTGGAGACCTTTCTACAGCAGGATTTCCTGATTTCTATTCCAAGTGAAGTGGAAGGAACTGTTTTTCCTCAGTGGGTCCAAGAGGCAATCCTCTGAAGATCCTTGTTTGTTTTCAGCTACCTTTTGAGAGGACTTTTGAGAAACTGTTTCTGACATGCTACCCAGGAAAAGGTGTCCTTTAGTTGCTCCCTGCCCAGTGAAAGGAGCAACTCGTCAGTAAGTATTGTTTTAAGGAGACAAGCTCTCCACAATTTAGGGGATTCGTTTCTGGGATGTGTGTGTCCTTAGAGAAGGCTAGATAACACCCTTCAGTGTCCCTAGTTCACCCAAGTGAGTGAAATAAATGTCTATAGTTCACCCAAGTGTGTGAAAAGGAAAGCACTTCATGTTCACCCCAGTTTGTGAAGAAGTGTTTAACGTCCACCCAGGTGCATGGAAGAAATGCGTAGTTCACCCAAATGTATGAAGAAAATGTTTGCTGTTCACCCAAGAGAATGAAATGTTCAGGTGTGTGGCTAGACCATGTATGTACACCAATTTGGGAATGGGAAGATGTTTGTGTTTCTCGAACTGTACTGCATGCAAGGAGAATTTGAGACTGTTGTACCTGTTTTTGCCTTGATCACCCCGTGGAAGTCCTCTACTTGCTTTTAGTTTGCTGTCTGTAAAATAAAGCCATATTGCACAATCCCAGTTCCTGTTCTGGACAATCTGATTCTTGCTTCTGGTGTGGAATTACTTGGGCCCCCCTCAGCAGTTTAGATCTAGCATATGCCTAGCAACTTCAACCCTGGACCTGGGTTGTAATTTCTCAAAGGTTCATGTGTTTTGTTCTTGTACCCCCACCCCTCTTCCTCTAGAAATGAGCCTGGTATACATCCTAATGCCAAGGGTGGTACCAACCTTTGAATCTTCTGCTAAAAGTTAATGGTATGCCATATGTGGGTACTAGTGCCAGATTTTAATGGGGAGTGTCCTAACTTGTTATGAGTGGCATGAGGGTTACAGTTGTTCTGTGTAATGGGGAGGGTTTGAGACTGTCATAGGATGGGATGGGGCTAAATGGCAGGCAGATGCTTAGCAGGCAGTCTTCACTGTTCAAGGGAGCCATGAGTCTTAATGTAGGCTGAGGCACTGGCAGCTAAAAGGGGGCAGCAGGGCTTGGGAGAGGGTCTGAGAGGTAAAGTAAAAGAGCTGGCTTGGGGGAGGGGAACTGAGAGAGAACACTACAGGTGGGTGTGAGAGAGGGTGGTGGGGGACTGAGTGTGCTGAGAGAGAACACCACACCTCTCAACTTTTTATCACTGAAATGAGGGACAGGGGCATTCAAAATGAGGAACAATGGCCTTCATAATGAAGGAAACATCTTCACATGGAGATACAAGTGCCTGGAAACTAGCCAAAATCCTTCCTCTCCACAAAAGCAGTACCACTCCCTACCGGGAAATTACAGACCCATCTCACTCCTCCCCTCCCTCCCCAAAATCCAAGAATCCCTCATGTTGTCCAAACTGTCCTCATTCCTCTCCACTAACAGTTCCCTCTCCCCCTTTCAATGAGGATTTAGGAAACATCACTCCACTACTACCACCTTACTATGAGTAACCGACTCAATTCTCTCTGCCATGGACAATGGCCCAACCACCACAGCCATTTTTATTGACCTGGCGAAAGCCTTCGATTCTGTCTCCCACCCTCTGATGCTTTGTAAACTAAGCTCTATCGGCCTTGCTGAACCTGCCATCAACTGGCTCCACTCTTACCTCCAGAATATGCAGCAGTCATTCCAAATAGGTGACACCCTCCCCCACCCATCCTCTCAGGCGTCCCCCAAGGCTCTATCCTTGGCCCCATCCTTTACTCCCTATTCATAAATGACCTCCCCTCTGCCTGTCTCTCCTCAAATGTGCATCTGTACGCCGATGAAGCCATCATCTATGCCTCAGGCCCCTCACATGAAAGTGTGCTCTCAAATCTCCAAAGAGACTTCAACCAAGTCCAAGCCTGGCTCCTGAAAAACCAGCTTAAACTTAATGCCAAAAAAAAGTCACCATGGCATTCAGCACCAGACAAAAGCCCACCTCCCTACCTGCCCCACCACCAATCTCCACCTTGGACGGTGTTCCCCTCAAGTCAGTACCCACCTTCAAGTACCTGGGAGTCTGGTTGGATATCCACTTCAACTTTTCCACCCACGTCAAGGCCATCTGCACCAAACTCCGGCCCAAACTGGCCATCCTCTATCACCACAAAGCCAGCCTTCCCCTTCCCACCTGGAGTGAACTCGTACGCAAAACCATCTTGCCAGTGCTGGACTATGCGGACGTCATCTATGGCACAGCCCCAACCTCTTCCCTCTCAAAACTTGATGTCCTGCTCAACTCTTTCTGTCATTTTGCCCCTGCCTCTCCCCCACTTACTCACCACTGCTTCCTCTACTCCACTCTATCCCTGACCCCACTCTCGCACAGGAGGACCGTCCTCAGCGCCTCCCTCACAGCTAAATATTGGCTTGTCTCCCTTCCCCCCACCTCTCCTCCCGCCTCTCTCCAGACATTTCCCTAGGCTCCTCCCTCCGCCGTAGACATGTACGTACTTTCCACCGCTCACGCCTGCTCTCTGCCACTGGTCAAGCTGCCTTTTCCTACCGGCTCCCCCTCCTTTGGAACAACCTCCCACTCAGCCTTAGCCAGGCCTCCTCCCTATCAGCCATTAAAAAACTCCTCAGGCTCCTCCCTCCCCCTCCTTGCCCAAGATGCTCATCTGGACCCTCCCCAACTCGAGCCTAGCCTACCCTCGGTGGCCCCTTTTTTTTTGCACACGCCAGCCCCACATTGTATAACTGCTTACCTGCTGTACAATTTCTGTGCTAGTTTACATAACACTGTAAAACCACTACTTGTAAATACTGCCTATATGAATGCTTGTAATATACTGTAAATACCAATGTTAGAAATGGAATGTCTTGATGTTCTTCTAATTGTCTGTTCTAGCAACATTTGTACTTTACTGCGCACCTCTGTGCAATGTCTTGATGCTGTACTTAACCTCTGTAACAAGAAATTGTTGTACTTCTCTGTCTACCTCAGTGTACGCCTTGTACCTGGGTCGCACCTGGAAATGAGCCTTGGCTCAGTGTGCCTTTCCTGGTCACCAGTTTTAAATAGATAAATAAAAAATTCTATGGAGACCATTATGTTTACTAGTACATGGTTTACTTTTGATTTGGCATATTAAATTATTATAAATTTCTGTTTTAGAAACTAAATTTACGTTTTCTCTATGTGGGCAGCATCTTCTCTGCATGAGGGATGGATGAGGGACAGAGCAATTTCGAGGGGTAAAATGAGTGACTTCCCTGGTAGTTAGGTACAGCTAAGAGGTATGGAGAACACAGGAGCTGGGTGGGTGAGAGCCCGTTGGTGGCACTTTCACTAATGAGTGGTACTCCTCATCTGTCAAATCAAGGAAAAGGGTATGATTAAAATTAGCAACAATATGGGAAAAATAGGGGCAAAACAAGGAACAGGGGTACTTATTTTCAAAAAGTGCAGACAAGCATGGGTACCACTTTATATTTTGAGTGCCTTCACTGGGGATTAGAGCCTGGTAGAAGATTGTCATTTGCGAGATAGGACAGCAGTAGGTTAAAAGACTGGTGGGTGCCGGGCAGGGCCGGATTAAGGCACAGGCAACATAGGCACTGGCCTAGGTCCCCACCTGCTGGGGCCCCCAGCAATCCCCCAAATATATTTACTACATACCCATTTCTTTCTGTCCGAGCTGCTTGTTTTTGTAATGGGTTTGCCTGTTGAGTAATCTGACCAAGGCAGGAGCTGATCTGTGATAGCTTCAGGTGGGCTCCATTCAGATTGACCCTTAAGGTATAAACAGGCCCTTTTCCTTTGCTTTGTCTGCTTGAATGTGATTCTCACATCCCTGATTAAGTGTTAAGTACAGTACAGCTGATAGCTTCAGGGAGCTCAAGCCAGACTGACCTTTAAGGTGAAAATGGGCCTTTTTCCTTTGCTTTTGTCTCCCACCCCCTTGGTATCCCAAGTGGGAAGAACTGGCTTGAAATATCCCTGCCCCCCAATTGGTGTTCCTGAAAGGGAGAGTGACTGGTGCAAATCTTAAATGGGGGCCCCTGCAGTAGTTTGTCCACTACTTGCCTCATCTTGTGCATTTGAGGGGGCCCCTGTCATTCATATTTAAAGAATCGGAGAGCCAGCAGAGCCTGCTTACTGAAGAGCCTGTTCCAATTTCCAGATGCCTTTCATTAGCACATGGATGTTCTGTGACATGACCTGCCCTGGTTCACCTAGTACACAGACACAGGTTGTGGTTCACAAATCCAAGTATTCCAAGTCTACATGATTTCCAGATTTTTGTCTTGGGGGTGGGGCCTGTAGCCACTTGGCTATACTACCTAATGTATTAATTATTTTTTTAACTCCTTGACTGGAAGTGGATTATCACTATTAAATGCAATTCTCCTCTCAGGGAAAATTAGGAGGGTTCTTGGTTGAATTTGGGTTGGGGCAATGGGTGTCATGAAAATGAACATCAAAGTTATGAAAAAAAAATGGGTTAAATTTTGTAAGTCCTTTAACAATAATACATTGAAATTTGCCAACAATATGGCTAAGCCTGATGTTTACTACAACCTACAAAACCATATTTTAATGAAACAAAGTAGCAAAGAATCTATAGTGCTATAGATAGGCTTACAGTGCCATCAGGGGAAGCAGTGGCCTTTAGGTCATATTTGTTTAATTTTCCGGCAATTGTACATGTATATGTTTTGGAGCTATATAAAGACAATACTATCCCCCATTATGTACAATTGCCTGCAAAGTAAACAAATAGTATCTGAAGACCGCCTCTAACCATGACCATAAGTCTTATCTATAGCACAAAACCCCTTCCCTAAGTGGTTTTGTGGGTGGGGCTGTATCAGGAAGTAAGAGTGCACTTGCACTAAGTTAAGTAGTGTAACAAAGGTGGCCATCACCTATGCTGAGAGCAGTCTTGCAAGTACAGTGATCCCTCAATTATCCACCAAATGTTTGTACAAAATAATAGATATTCCATTGCCCCTTATTTATTTAAATTTTTCAGATTTACAACCTTTGAGCAAGAGGCTCGTTTACAAAGGTACCTCATCACAGACAGGATATACAGTGCATATAAATTACTGAGAACCTTTATTATCTCACACCCTTGATTACCAACCAATTTTGCTTGTACAAAAATGGACAGCTAGTCAAGGGTGCACTGTAGATTATGAGACTAAAATCAAACAGTATGAGACACTTGGGGACAAGGGAGTGGACCTACTATGGAATCCTGAAATTCAGTTCCCCAAACTCCACTAGACCGAGTTCGGGAGACTGAATTTCGGCATCCCGATAGGGACTTACGGTCAATGTGGGGGGCTTTGCCCCCGCACTCCCCATTACTAAAATAACCAACTCCGAGAGGGAGCAGACCTTGGAGTTGGTAACTAAATGTTAGGAGGGGTGGAACGGTGGGGAGACTAAAATTGTAGCCACACCAGGAATACAACCTGTGTTGACCCGGCCATGCTGGCAGAGCCGCTCCTAACCCAGTCCTCTATACCACGGAAGCAGCTTAGCCAGCACCTCCTTCCTCTCTCACTATTCATGTAGCGAAACCGTGTTTCACCCATGCGAAATGTCTTCGGGCATAGGTATTTCAGGATACAGAAGCCAGACTCATGAGCAGGGCCACTGGAAAATCGCGGCCGCGATTATTTGGCGGAAAGCACGATTTATGGACCCCCCCCGCAAAAAATCGCACTTTCCGCACATTTTAACAAAGTCTGAGCTTAATCGTTCAATTCTCTGCTTCCCCACAAACTGTGCCCAACAGCCCAATGCGAGCTCCTGCTCCCCACAAAAAAAACTAATTTACTTGCCAGTAGCTGCTGAACATGGTATCCCTCCTGATGTGATGTTGTGTCCCCGACTCCCCAGCTGAATCTCGCTCCATCTTGACTCCTCTCCGGCCCGATCTCTTCGCCTGCTTTGTTGTCCTGGCGTGTGACGCGCTAGTGACATTGCAGCGCGTCACACTAGCTGGGGACCAATCACGCCAGGCTGTTATTTTTTTAAAAGTCCCCGCTCTTTTCCTTTAGCTCAGGCCCCCCCCTCAGGTCCGCGAAACCAAGGTAAATGTGCATGGACAGGTGAGGGGGACTACAGAGCAAGAGTAGGAGCTGAAGGCATCACATCAGTGCATCACCAGGAGCTGCTGAAGACGAGCTAAAGAAGAGCAACCATCGGGGTGAGAGTCAGAGTGCTGCAGAGGATGAGGAGAAGAAGCAGAGGATCACTGCTGCGACAATCAATTTACCCCAAAAAGAGCTGAATCACTCTTTCTTTTGTGCCAACCAGGTAAGTTTTTATGCCATTTGCATAATTGTCCCAAGTGAATATGAATGCTTGTTTTTTCTGGGAGAAGGTCAGGAGGACCTCTGTCCTTGATCCTATAGGGACCAAAATGTGTGGCCTCATGTCGTGGGAAGGGGGTGGTGTGGGCATATTTACATGTTTATGGTGGCTCAGTGTTATTAAATGTTACTTAGTGAGGATGAGGATTGTTCCCACTCTTGGTTTTGCAGTAGTCAGAATATGCCAACCAGTTAAGTTTTTATACAAATGTTTCTTTGATGACTTGAGGGTGGCATGTTGGGAGGCAGGGAGGGAGTCTAGCAGGGGCCAGCTATGGTAATTTGTTTTTTTATTTATATGTATGGGGCTGTAAAAAAAGCTTGTCGGACTGGCAATCATAGTGAAAAAAATTGTTCTGGCCTCTGGTGAGGGTGCAGCGTGGGGCGGGCAACCAGAGTGGCACGGAACAATTTTTTCCCATCATGTCTGGCAGTCGCCAGCGTCCATCACTACATCCTGTGGTGTGTCCTTGACTCGCTGCTGTGGTTCCTCGGAGTTGGAGGGGAGCGGTGGGCCTGGCGGACTGGCAGTCATGGTGAAAAAAATTGTTCTGGCCTCTGGTGAGGGTGCAGGGTGGGGCGGGCAACCAGAGTGGCACGGAACAATTTTTTTCCATCATGTCTGGCAGTCGCCAGCGTCCGTCGCTCGCTCCTGTGGTGTGTCCTTGACTCGCTGCTGTGGTTCCTCGGAGTTGGAGGGAGGGTGGGCCTGGCAGACTGGCAGTCATGGTGAAAAAATTGTTCTGGCCTCTGGTGAGGGTGCAGGGTGGGGCGGGCGACCAGAGTGGCACAGAACAATTTTTTTCCATCATGTCTGGCAGTCGACAGCGTCCGTCGCTCGCTCCTGTGGTGTGTCCTTGACTTGCTGCTGTGGTTCCTCGGAGTTGGAGGGGAGGGGTGGGCCTGGCGGACTGGCAGTCATGGTGAAAAAAAATCGTTCTGGCCTCTGGTGAGGGTGCAGGGTGGGGCGGCGACCAGAGTGGCAAGGAACAATTTTTTCCATCATGTCTGGCAGTCGACAGCATCCGTCGCTCACTCCTGTGGTGTTCCTTGACTCGCTGCTGTGGTTCCCTGGAGTTGGAGGGGAGGGGTGGGCCTGGCGGACTGGCAGTCATGGTGAAAAAAATTGTTCTGGCCTCTGGTGAGGGTTGGGCGGGCGACCAGAGTGGCACAGAACAATTTTTTTCCATCATGTCTGGCAGTCGCCAGTGTCCGTCACTCGCTCCTGTGGTGTGTTCTTGACTTGCTGCTGTGGTTCCTCGGAGTTGGAGGGAGGGTGGGCCTGGCGGACTGGCAGTCATGGTGAAAAATTGTTCTGGCCTCTGGTGAGGGTGCAGGGTGGGGCGGGTGACCAGAGTGGCACAGAACAATTTTTTTCCATCATGTCTGGCAGTCGCCAGCATCCGTCACTCACTCCTGTGGTGTGTCCTTGACTCGCTGCTGTGGTTCCTCGGAGTTGGAGGGCAGGGGTGGGCCTGGCGGACTGGCAGTCATGGTGAAAAAAATTGTTCTAGCCTCTGGTGAGGGTGCAGGGTGGGGCAGGTGACCAGAGTGGCACGGAACAATTTTTTCCCATCATGTCTGGCAGTCGCCAGCATCCGTCGCTCGTTCCTGTGGTGTGTCCTTGACTCACTGCTGTGGTGTGATACTGGAGGATCAAGCATCCCAAGGAAAGCTCTCTATGCACTGATGCTCTCATTGAAGTCTTAATTTTTTTTTTTGGTTTAGTTAAATTACACCATGTGTACACCGCCACCAAAGCGCTTCCGTCTTTCTCGCGAACAGGCCAAGGACCGTCATGTCTTATATCTTGTGCACGCCCAGGATCGGGTTAAGTTATATCCAGAGGATCTTTATGAGGATGGAGGATTGCTGTTTTGTCGTGCTTGTACCCACACACTCAACTTCGTGTGGAAGCATACAGTTGACATGCACATGAAGTCACAGAAACATCTAGAAAGAAAAGAAGCTGCAAAGAAAAACATGCAAAGTAAGTACTAGTCGCACAGATGTTTGCAGTTATTTTATTTTTTACATAATCGGTTTGTTTTTCCCCTTGGGTGACTGGTATCTGCTCTATCCCTGCCTCCCAAGTCCATCTCATCTCTCTCTGGCACCGTGGATCCCAATTCCCCCCTCCCCGTGCACATGTGCCTTGTTCCTGCATCCCCCTTCCTTGCTGCTAGAGTTCAGAACTACCACCTGGCCTCTAAGAGCAAGACAGCAGATTCCCAACCCCACTCGGGAGATGAAAGCAGCCAATTGGACACTCGATCCTCTCCCCTCCCTGCTGATCTGATGGTGTTCTCAAACAGGTTGCCAGTTTGGCAGGAGGTAAAGCTCACAGCTCCTCAGCCCTCTATGACACTGGGTTGACCTACAGTTTGTTTTTGCCCTGTAAAATATTAAATCTTGTTTGCTTTTGTTTTGTTTTCCAGGCACAGTTTATTTTTCCCTGTAACATATTATATCTGTTTTTTTGTTTTGTTTTTTTAGGCACACCTTTGCGACAACAGTCGCTGACTTCGTGTTTCAGTCGGGCAACGGAATCTTCCATTGAATGGAAGGAATTTGTTCTGGACTTCGGCCGCTGTTTGACCCATGCAGACATACCACTGGAGAAGGCTTCTGGCTTTCAAGAGTTCTTAAAGAAGCACACAAAACAAAGCGGTAGTCTTCCAGGACCAGCACATCTTCGGAGCACGTTCCTCCAAGAACTTCGGCCTGATCATGAACAGTCCTTGAAAGAGGTGGTAGAGGATCAAGATGTCTTCATTTTTCTGGATGAGACAACAGATGCCTGTGGGCGTAGCGTGTTGGCTATTTGGCCCAACCATTGCTTAATGTTGGGGAGCAGCCACTCTAATTGGTGTTGAGCTGCATCATGTGAACAACACCACAGTATCCCAAGCTCTACTAAAAGTGCTAAACACCAATGGGGTGAACTTCAATAAAGTCTTTGCCATTGTCACGGACAGTGCAAGTTATATGCACAAGGCTTTTGAAAATGTGCTGTCCTGTGTCCTACCAAATGCAGTGCATGTCACTTACATTGCCCACCTCCTCAATTTGGTCTTGGAAGTCTGGGCAGACACACTGGATGACTTAAACACTGCTGTTTCCCTTGTAAAAAAAATATTTTGCCAGAGCCCAATGCGTAGGCATCAGTACTTTGCATTCATGAAATCCAAGCAGGGCATTATACCCAAGATGCCAGTATACGTAGTGGTAACTCGGTGGTGCTCCTGGGTTAATGCTGTTCAGTATTTGGCAGACTATTTGCCTGTGTTAACAGAATTTGTTGAAACGCTACAATCTGATGCAGCAACCTTGAAGCGCCTGAAGTGCTTATTGAAAGGCAAAGCAGCAGAGCTGGTAACACAGTGCCTTTGTTGTGGAACACCTGTCTTAACTTGTTAACCTTATTCTACAATTGCAGTCAAGCAGCCAGCCACAGGGACACTCCATATTTGGAAGGGTGCAAAATGTGCATATGTTTTTGGACTTCTGTGCCACCGCAGGGGAAACTGAATACAGACCAAATACAGTAGAAATGTTGTCCCGTTATCAGTTACCTGAAAATCAGAACTGTGTGAACCGTTTTCAGAAGGTTATGTTGGACAGCAGTGAGAAACTGGACAAAATTTTAAAATCGCATCCCTCAGTCAGCACATTCAAAGCTGCCCGAATCTTTGACCCAAAGCAGCTGCCAACACTGGACAAGGAAAAAGTAAAACACACCCAGGAACTACCATCTCTGGCTGGTGTTTCAAACTTTGAATGGCATGGGTACAGAACTTTGTGATCAGTACCCAGTGACGATTTTAATATTGCTGAGTGGTGGGAAGCACAAAGGGATACACTTCCACATCTTGCTGCTGTGGCAAAAAGATATATCTGGCTTCCCGTAAGCACAGCAGACATTGAATGGACTTTTTCGCTGTACACAGACCTTTTAAAAGACAATCGGCGAAGTTTGACAGATGACAACACTAGACTACTTCTTATGTTGAAGTACAATAAGAAATTTTAAAGATCTTTGTTGGATAACCATTGATGCTGCTCATTCTATAATGTACCAATCCTTTCTTGACGATCTGGGGTGGTGGTGGTGGTACTATACTTTTACTGTAGAATACTAATGTTTATTGTTTGAATTATTAGAGGTGGTGGTACTGCTTTGACAACGATGCTACTATTATAATGTATATTGTTTTTTGATCAGTTGTGGGTGTTTCAATAAAAACTTGTAACTTTTGTGCGTGTGTTTTTTTGTTTATTTTTTTACAAAAACCTAAACCTTTCTGATGGCTGACTTTGATATGCATCACAAAGCAACTGAAATTGAAAACCCCAGACTTGTACCTCACAAAGGAAAATGTGTGCCCAGCATCCCGGAAAATACATGCAAAGTCCCTCAAAATTTGGGAGAAGAAAGTTCCACAAATTCCCTGCAAAATCTGCTAAAAAATTCTGCAATTTCCCAGTGGCCCTGCTCATGAGTGTTGGGATTCCGTAGTTCAGTATTCCATAGGGATACCAAGGGAGTGGAGGGAATAGTGTACACTGTTGCTTAAATAATTTTGAGAGAGGGCAACAGAAGGGTAGGAATTTTGATTTGTATTCTGTTATCTGCACTTCTTTACATGCAAACTGTGTCCTAACATGGGATACAGTTCGAATGTAAATGGATTCCCAAGGTGCCTTACAGTCTGTGACGGGTTCTTTGCAGCAAAGGGACATGATCATGGCAAGAAGGGGGGACCAGATTTATCTTGGGCCCAGGTAACCTTAATATGGCCCTGGTGCCGGGTGGCTGCCGCAAATACGCCCCCCTCCCTCCCTCCCTCCCAGACCCGACTGCACTTCTGCTCCGCGTGGTCCTGGACCGATGCCGCAAATAAGAAAAAAAAAAAAAACACTGAACAAATTATTTCCTCAAAGCTTCAACGAAGATACACGTTCGCATTCGCACCCTTCCTTGCCAACACTCCTCCTGTTACTCTGCTGCCTCCGCACATCCTCAATGTCATGAAAGCACTCCAGTCAGTTAACTGGATAAGAACCTCAACTTCCCCGTGCTGAGTCAGGCAGGCAGAGACTTAACACATTGATGGTCCTCCCCCTACCCGCCCACTCCTGTTTAGTCCGCCCTCTCTCCGCTCAAAACTTCCAGCGGTTCACACCAGAACTGCTGGAGTTCTCTGTCTTCCAGTTACGTCGTCGGATCGGGTCCCGCAAAGTGACACTCTAGTCGGCGGGTGACTTAATTTCGTCTGTTAGGCTCAGCAGCAGGGACACGGCGCGCCAAGATCGTTTGCCCGGGATTCGAAAACTGCGGGCCACCAATACTCCGTGGAGCTGGACACAGTGGCGATTGGATCGGGGCTTTCCTGACCCTTGGACCCGACGAGCACAAGCTCGGACCCTTCGGGAGAACACCCCCCTCCCTGCCACACTCACTGAATTCGCGATAATTGGGGACGCGGCATATGGGTTTGTTTGGTTAGGGGAGAAAAATGGAGCGAGTGCCACCGTGGATTCTGCCCGCTCTCCCGGTGTTACTGCTGATGGTAAGATAGGGTCCTGGTGGGTGGGTGTCATGTGTGTGTTTTGGGAGGGGGCGGTGCTGGGTGTGAGAGGACCTTTTTCTACTTATATTTTATTGTTTTTATGTAACACAAAGCATTACGTTACTTTACCAACCATGAGCATTGGGATCAAATACTAATTAGCCACATCGCTCACCTTGTAAAAGGGTTAACATCCCCATATGTGTGATCGGTTGTGCTATAAGCATTGCAGTTAGCCCCACAGATATCAACGTCTAGATAATCTGAACATCAGCTGGTGGACAGAGCAGCTTTAATCAACTTCCCCGAAGTTAAAAAATACAAAACAGCCCAGAGGAAAGTTTTGCAAACTTTTCTGGTTACAAATACAAGTTTCTAGAGGTCGGGATGGGAACATTTCTGGAGGTATGGGTTGCTGACTAGTGGTCATGGGGGTGGGGTGCTAGCTGGGTTTTTTTTTTTAAATTCTAAATCTGAATGGGTTTTCATATAAGGTTAAATCTTCGTGATGTCTGCTCCCAGGTTCAGCTGTCACCCACTGCTGTGGCCTGCTGGGCTTGCCCGGGCGTGTTGCTGTTGTAGGTGTGTTTGGGGGTGGGAGCACGTTTCAGCCCGAATAGGCTTTACTCTGCCCTGCCAAGCCATACTAGTACTTATAACATGGGCTGCAAGAAACGTGTAACCCAATCGCATCCACGGTGTTGATTAATCCCAGTAACACCATGCCCTGTTGTGTGGGTTGTTGCTTACTTGATCCAGCGGCTCTCGGCCCCCACGTGTGTATTACACTCCAGTCCGACCTAGTGTGCAACGAAACTGGGCAAACAATTTGACACTACCCGTTTCCACTATGAAAGGTTCCGGGAATCTTTTAATTGTATTTCGTAGTAAAAGTTTATAATTCCACCAACATTTGAGTATTTTATTATTTAGTTGTTTTTTTCCCTCAAGAAAAAAGATGGCTACCACATTTTGTATAGAGACAGCTTTGTACACCTAGCAAGGTCTAGGACCCAGAAAATAAATAAAGACTCAAGGTGTGCAGCATAGAAGGTACCTAGAAAAGTAGGTTTGACAGATATGCTAATATTTTTTTTAACTGTAGCTGAAACTGTTTTTTTGTGAAAAACATTGTTTATGGCACTGCTGCTTTAAGTCGCCATACTTTCTGTTTTTAAGAGCTATAAAGTCATTCTGCTCTCGCACCCAAATGGCCTGTTTAAGAATCTCTCGCTACTACAGGTCACAGGTAATAACTTTGCAACTAAGGGCGTCCAGCACCCAAGAAGGGATTTTATCCCAGCATAACACCCACCCTGGAGGGCATTATTCCTATTATACACTGGCTCATTTAAAAAAAAAAGAGAGACAAAAATATTAAAGTGCAGGTTCCTAGTTGAAAACATCCCGCTCCCCCAAACATATTGTATAGCTTGCCTGGCCCTTATGTGATGGCTATACATATTTCCAGCAATTTCTCTGTGTTTTAGAAGTTATAAAGTGGTGGGGGCTGAAACAATCACAGGATTTAAGAATGCATGGGATAGACATAAAGGAATTCTGGAGGTCAGGGGTAAGGGGCAACAGACTTCTAGGAAA
Source organism: Neoceratodus forsteri (assembly GCA_016271365.2). Taxonomy (NCBI): domain Eukaryota; kingdom Metazoa; phylum Chordata; order Ceratodontiformes; family Ceratodontidae; genus Neoceratodus; species Neoceratodus forsteri. Next base: position 118,745,161 of record JADMNL010000026.1, read on the forward strand.
ACATAAATTGAACTTACGAGCTCAAATGGGCAGACTGGGTGGGCCATAGGCCCTTATCTGCCGACACTGTCTATGTATCTATGTATTACTGATAAAATTGTCCCCAGCCACCACAGCCAAAAACGGAGCCACTTCCTGAAGTGGAAGACAGCTTCCGGCTTAGGAGGTCATAATGAATGGCGATGATCTATCTAGTTCAATGGGGGCAAGTTTTCAAACATTTTATTAGCATATAGAGTTGAGATTTTGATAATCAGAGTGACCACTCATCTAACAGGGTCCCTGTTAGTCGAGCGGTCACTTTGATTTATAAAATGCTTAGAAAACTTGCACCCATTAAACTGAATGAGGCACACACATGCACTGTTCATTTTATGACCTCACAAAACGGGGCTGCATGTGCCTACATGGGAGCATGTCCATTTGTGGCTGTGGTCATGTGAGCTCCAATCATTTTTCAGAGTGCAATTGTGTTTATGTTTTTCCCAATAGAGTTGTTTTGTGTTTTGAACCGGGAGAGAAAAAGTAAAGAGAAAACAAGAAAAGAACATTACTCGCTCTCGGTGTGTTTATTTTTGGCAGGGAGCAAAGATTCTGAGCAGAGGAAGCAGCGCTGAAGGTGATCATAGGGACGGCTGTGGTGTGATTTTTTTTTTTTTTTTTACACATTTGCTGTGGTCATAACAGTGCTGGGACTAGAGCTGGGATCTTATGCTGGGATAACATCCCAGGTCAAGCCCCAGATGGACTAATCAGAGGCCAACATTCTTTCTTGCCATTGTATAATGTCTCATAGATCCGTAACTGGTGCTTTTTTTTTCTGTTCATATTTCAAATTAAGCAGTACTTATTTCAATGTGTCTTTCCAAAAGACTTTAACTGTCCATAACTGACCTCACGGTTCCGGTCAGTAACATCGCAGAACAAAATAAAGTGGACAAAAATAAAGCGGCAAAAACAGTGTCACCATCAATATTGGCAGCACAGAATGAAGCATGCCAGAACAATGCAGGCCACAGGACACGCAGGTAGTAAACAACATCCACCACCTGGAGACACTGCACTAGAACCACAGGGGCCAGGAGCACAAGCCAGCATGCCATCTCCCCTGTCCTGTGTGTTGTGTGTGTTGCTGGGGACATGCTGGCTTGTGCTTCTGGCCCCCTTGCATTATACACGGCCATCCACATGGTGGCCATGGTCCACCTGTCCTCCAGTGGTCACCCTCCATGCTGCACATTCTCCATCACTCAGCATTCTGGGTGAGGGTACCCCACCATGTGGGTGCCTGTGCCATTAGATTACCATGGTAGGTGTCCAGTGGCCTGCTTCCCCCAGTGGTGGTTGCACCCTGCCCTGTTCCATCTCCCTGCACCCCTGTGCTGTTCCTGTGCATGGGTGCCTGCTGCTGTGTGTTCCAGTGCAGTGCCTCCATGCGGTGGATGTTGTTTGCTACCTGCGTGTCGTGTGGCCTGCATTGTTCTGGCATGCTATTTTTGTCCACTTTATTTTGTTCTGCGATGTAACTGACCGGAACCATCCTCACAATTGCTGTTTGTGACACCACAGTCTGTTGTCATGCTGAGAAACTATGATGTCATAGACAGAGATATCATGATGTCAGTTGGGATAGTTAACTTTTTTTTTTTTTTATACACATTTCTCAGACAAGCTATTTCATTTATTTCTTGATTCAGAATTCCACCTTTGACCATTGCTCATTTTACAAAGTTTCCACGTCAGGGCAGTAAAACAGATCAATAATAAAAAAAAAAAAAAATCTATAACAGTCACTACAGCAGGGTCGGAATGAACATTGTCAGCTCAGTTACAACCATTTACAGGTTGCCGTAGCATTGGATACCTAAGCTCCAAAGAGATGAGGTGAGTAGAGGTTAAAGGAGAGTAGCCAGTGGCATTGTGGAAGAAGGGCAGAGTAGGCAAGTGGTTAGGTGGTGGGTGTTCATGGGGGAAGGGGAGGTAGGAGGGGGAAGTGTGGAGATAGGAAGGAGGGGAGCTGGAGAGGACTGGGAAGTGGGGAGAGAGAAAGGAAGCATGGACTATCTTGTGTGGGATATTTCCTCTCTTCGGAGAAGGAAGCGTGGTGCTATCTTATGCAAGGACATGGGGGGTTAAGATGTTTTCTCAGTTCATGTTTAAACTGCCCTGTTTTGGGCAGATTTAATAGGGATTGAGGGAGTTTGTTCAACCAGAGAGGGGCACAATGGCAGAAGGATTTCATAGCCTGGTTGATCCTACAGAATGGAACATGGAGGGCATTTCTAGTCAAGTGTGTATTAGAAGTATGTCGGAAGACAGATTACAGTGCGGGGTGTGTGGGGGTTAAAGCCCATGGGGGCTTTCTTCACTATTAGGCACTGGAATTTGATTCTTTGCTCTAAGGGTAGCCAGTTAGCACTGGAGTAAAGACTGCAAGTATGGGTATACCTATCAGCATCGAGAGCAAGGCGGCAGGCCTTTTTGAGCAGTACCTTAATTCTGTTTAGGACCATATCTGATGCTGCTCCACAGACCATTCAACCATAGTCAATGACTGGAAGGATGGATGCAGAAACTGCAAGGTTCTGAGCATTCGGAGACATGTATGCTTTGTGCCTGTAGAGGGTTCCAAGTTTTCTGTTGACCACTTTTATGATTTGGTCAGTGTGGTGGGAGAAGGTTAGGGTGTCATCAAGGTAGACACCAAGGCAGTGGCAGGCAGTATAGCCTAAAGGTTAGAGTGATGAGCTGTGAATTAGTTTGGTACATGCAGCAGACCTGGGTTTGCTTCTCACAACCTCCACTTGCATTCTGTGTGACTTTGAGCAAGTCACTTAATCTCCCAGTGCTCCCGGGTCACCCCTGAAAACAGGCACTTGTGTCTAGTGAACCTTACCCAGTTACCAAAGAGTAAAGTAAAAAAAAAAAAGGTATTTGAAAGTGTCAACCTGATCTAGGACTGTACCTCCGTAACACTAAGATGAGTTATAAACTTAAAAAAGAAAAACTGAACATTAGAAGACAATGTATGTTCCAGTGACATGTAATACAGTAGCAGTAGTGCTTATGAAAGTTGATGCTGTAGTACAAAGTTGCTCTTGTCTTTGTTGAGACTTCTCTTACTGGGCTTGGTTGGAAGCAATACATATAATATTATTAAGGAGGCAGTGTGTGTCTGAGACGCGTCATGACCTGCAGGATGTAGAAATTATAGATTTTTAACGACCTACAATAAAAATTGCACATCCAGTCAAAAGGCAGAAAACTGATACACCATCATTAATAAGTGCTGTTTGCAATGCCAACTGAAACTGCTTCAGGGAATTAGCAGCTCTTGTTGTGGGAGGATGGAGTATTCCATGAATGAAAACTAAAAATTGCATTGCCATGGGACCATATCTGATTTCCTTTTTTGTATTTTACTTTGGGAGTGTATAATCCAGAATTGGGGGGTGGGGGTCCCTCAAGACATAGGACTGATTTGAGATTAAGATTTCTAGAAGTCTACATAAAGCAACAGTATATGTTAGGGTGAATATTTTGACTTACACATTTTCATTCCATTTTAGATTGCCCCTTGCCTCTTATCTTGTATAATGCACTTCTTTCCCCATCTACTTTAGCACTTTTTTTACATTTGAAATAACAAAAGGAGCTCTCCTTTTAATATGGCATGGGCCAGGGTTTTATCAGTATTCCTAGCTGCTGTTGTGCATTTATTGTTTCATGTAGTCAGGGAGCACTGTCTGCTGCATGCTAGTTCATTTTAGTCACAAGAAAGGTGAATTAAACAATGGGTGTTCAAAATAACAGAATACTAATGAATACCTAGACCCAGTCATATTAAGAACATCCCATTTATTATTTCAAATGTAAAAAACAGGTGTTATCACAATCTCAAAATGGGGAATGAAGGGTATTGTATCAGACCATTGGGGGGGGGGGTGTAGGTCCAGATTTTCACTGCTAACATGCACCTCTGCTTTAAGTTCAATGGTGTTTTATGCTTAAAGGGATTTTTGTCATTTTTGGAATAACTTTGAAACACACAAAATTCGTTTTAACTAGAATTCAGCTTTATTATGTAATTTCCGTGTCATTGTTCCCCCCAAAGGGAATCAGTGACATGAAAAACTCATAATACTATCGCTCTGATATCAGAAAGTCATAATACTATTGTACTGACATCAGATCAATAATATTAGGAGATGGAATGTTTGGAGAGTTCCATATATTACAAATAGTAACAGATAGGAAACCAGCAGTAACTAGGCTTGTAATTCTATCTCGGGATCCCGGTGACATCATGAACTATTTGAGCTTCGTTCTTGTGATTTATGATGTCACCAGAATCTTTTTGTGGGATTACGACCTTGTTACTAATGATTTCCTATCTATTATTCTATTTATCTTAATAGGGAATACATTATAGTTTGCAGTGGAACACTAGTGAATAGTAAGACCTATGATTCACGAGTGGCGAAGCCATAAGTTAGTTATAAAGGTCTTACCACTCGTGCATGGAGAAAAATGTGTTATTCTACTGCAACACATTATGTATTTGATATGTACCACACCATCTGTAATGTTTTTACTGGTGTTTTATCTTGTTTTAACTTATAAAATGGGCAAAATAATTCTTGAATACTGATTGGCTGGAAGCCCTTTCCAGCTGTGTCCTTATCAGGACATAACCTTACAATGGGCACTACTTGTGCCAACCAAGATGCAGCACACTGGGAAATCAATCCGTGCCAAACCACTCTCCCGCTGAAGCTCCTCAGCACCTCACTACAAAGATGTGCACAATCTTCAAAACTGTTCGACTAGTGGAACTGCCTGATGTGAAGAACACCCACTTCCCACACACACACAGTCACAGGCAAAGTGTGTACTGCTGTACCAAACGCATAGCAGGATGTGATGGCCATGAAACATGTAAAAATGAAAGGCTGGCCTGCATTTTATTTTCTTGATAGAAAGATGACCACGATCTCTGAAGCTGTTCCCAGACTGCTTGTCTGTTACATCTGTGAACGAAAACCCTCACCATCTCTGGTCTCAAAGCCAGTTCTGGCAGTTGTGCTCTCTGATCTCCTGGACACCCCCCACCCATCCATAATAGACTATACCCAAGAAGAAAGAAAAGTAAAAAAAAAAACAAAAAAAAACAATCTGCAACAGTACTGGTAGTTACGGTTTGAAAACCGCAAACAAGGAAACAGCTGTATATGGTGGCTGCAAAGGGACACGCTTGCTCCGTGGCACTCTGAAAGTAAATGAAACTGAACTGAATCAATGAGATGAAGATGAAGGGAAAAAATAAATAAAAGGAAAATATGATTTGTCGGAGAGGAGGACAAGAAACAGCAAACACAGCAGCCGGTGTTGGAAAATGGTCACCTCACGCTTGCTGTAACTCAAACTGACTGGGCAGTCCATCACTCCTCACAGACATAGAGTATGAAATCTCAAGAAATATAACAAAAAAAATATATTGTGCAACACTTTGTGTGTTGGTGTGTGATGGGTGGGGAGTGGACAGACAGACAAACACCAACCACTGTAGTGTAAACAGCAACATTTCAAGCTGATGTCAGTAGAAAAAAGAAAAAGTAGCCCATGTCATCAACATGGTTTTTTTTTCCTGCTTTTGTGTACACTTCCTATGTGCATTTTTTAATGAAGTTCTTTACTGGGGCACCCATTTTATAAGCGCAGTAAGACACTCTGAGGTGTGGGTAATGGCCTGATAGCACTTCCCAGGTGCGAAAGGCACTCAGCACAAGCGCCTCATGCCTCATAACGCACCTGGGCGTGCTCTTATTAGGCCATAACCCACACCTTGTCATGTCTTATTGCTTGCTTAGAACTGCCCTTCTTTCCATTGTAAGTTCTCTATCTGGCTCATTCTTCTCTGTGTTCTATTTCCTGATTCTAAGTGGTCCCACGGGGGACCAGGGTTCCAGATTGAACTTTGGGAGCTTTGATCCAATTGGCCATAGCTGGGGGCTGTAAGTCCCAGTTCGGGAAGGGGACATTGACCTACGCCCCAGCTGCTGTTTGCAGTAGACTGGGTCCTTTTTCCCCCCCATGATGGGCAGTCCTGGCGCTGATGCTGCATATGTGTGTGTGTGTGTGTGTGTGGGTAAAAGAAAACAACCTCTGCAGGGGGCATAATGGTGCACTGCTCTGGGGCCCTCTCTTTGCACCTGCAGCAGGAGAAGCTGCTGGCAAGTAGCAATAAGAACAAGGAGATCACAGCCCAGATAAGTGGGAGTTAGCAGCTAGGGAAAAACAGCCCCCCCCCCCCAAATATGTATGCTCTCAGGTCTACATTCTCAGTTGCCACAGAACACCCATTATGTGGTGTTGACATAGTTGAATCGTTTATGTATTTGATAACAGAGAACATTAGATTAGGATGCAGTCAGAGCCCACAATTTTCCATGAAAAACAGAAAAGGGATCAACACAGGAACTGGCCATTTAGGGGATGAGATGGGGCGCTAGAACTGGATATGTTTACATTTTTGCATTAAATTTGCCATTTGTATTCATGTTTATTGTAAATCCCCTAGCTAGGATAAATTTTTATGCAAAATAAAAATCCCAGTTTGTGCCTAATTGTTTTGCAAAGAACCCATTCAGCACAAATTATTTGTTTGAAAAAAGATTTTGAGTCAAATATGAATGTAAAACATGTTGATTTGCACTCAGTTTATTTTCTACAACAAGAACAATGGGTTTTAAGCTTTGGTCCAAAATGAACTGTTTCTGAAAACAGAAAACTGGTGGCTCAGTATGGCCCAATTTTAAAATAATATCCTCGAGCAAGTAGGCAAGATACAGTTCAAGTGCTGGAATACAGTATTATGCAATACAGTTCCCCTGCACAAATTAAAATACATGATTCATTCAGTTTCTTGGTAGATCAAGCCTAGCAGGTAGCAGGTGCCACTCCCTGCTCTTCTGATCCACCTACAGGTTCAAAGTTCCAGCATACCGATGTCATAAGAGACAAGCAAAATGAAATGCGACACCATATAAAATAAATTCAGGAAGCAAAAACAGACCACACCTAATATTTTGTAGGTTGGTTTGCACCTTTGAGATGGACTTTCCTGTGTTCACATGTTGTATGATTAAGGGCTCCTTTTACAATTAAGCCCACATTGGTATTTAGACTTGGAAGGACAGTGGGACCAGAAAACAGCTGATTGGAGCATATAAAAGCTCCAAGTCACATTGCAGGCAGTTGAATCTCCCGCACACGTAGCCTGGCTCCGACAACAGCAGTGCTGCCAGATTGAGTTGGCATTTTCCCTGTAACTCCAGAGCGATTTTCCTGTGTTTTCCTGTAGATTACATTATTTCCTACAGAAGCTGAATTGCTCTGTTTTCCTGTAACACCAATGCAAGTCTATAGGAAGAATTTCCCTGTTGATGGCTTCAATAATCCCTGTAAAATATAGGATTCCCTGTACATCTAGGAGCCCTGCAACAGCTGCAGGGAATTCTGGAAAGCCATTGGAGTGGCTTTAACTTGCAAATATTAGAGCCACAGTACGGTAAGATAGACCAGATATGGGTGCCTCTAAAACTACTGCAGTGAGTAAGAAACTTTATTGAGTGCGCAGATTGTACATCAGGCCCAGTCTAATACTTCCGTGTGGGGTCTTGAGTCATGATAACTGTTCTCCTTTTAACTGAATGGAATGAGGAGTTAATTGGCCAGTTAATCACAACCTTATGTGCTGTCTTGCTCCAAGTCTCAAGGAACACCCTTCTGGGATGTCTTCAGGTTTTGTTTTTTTTTGCATCCTGGAGTTGAATAGGCAGCTTGCAGAGGAGTTCCAAAGAAGAGCTGGAGGGACTCTGAGAGAGGAGTAAGCTGGGACTTGTGCGTACTGTAATAAATTGTACTGAAGAAGTCCTAGGGGCCTTTGATATGGAAGAAGAGCCAGAGGTGACACTTGGTGATCTGTGAGCTGGGGTAACACATTGCATGCTTAAGTGCACAGCCCACTTAAATGCACAAAAATGCTATTTCCCAAGGGTATGCATTTAATAGGGCTCCATTGTATCTGTCTTGTTTGGTCTGCTTGGGAACCTGCTCACGTTCACATGGTTGCCATGGCAGTAGTGTTTATACTCAGTAAAGAGATCCCCGAAAAGGACCCCAGAACATGGCTCACATGCAAGGCTTGCCGGCATGCTGCTCTCAGGCAGTGCCTCCCCTCCCACCAAGAGAGTAAAGCTGCACCTCCAGCTTTTGTCACCTAGGTGGTGGTATTGCTGTGAAGCTCACTGCTCTCCCTTGCTGGAGGACAGCATCCTCTGGGACACCTCCTCCTCCTCCTCCCTCAGCCTATTCCCATTACTTTGGGCTCACTCATGGGCCCAAGTCATCACTGTCATGATTGGTAGCCCTACCACTGCCCCGCTGGCAAAATATACTTGTTTCAGTACTTAATTTTGCCAGATTTAAAGCTTCTTTCTGGTTGATCCTGCATCACCCCCTCAACCCACCATCTTGACTCAAAACATAGCCTAGATGCCCCTGCAGCTGACATCAGCATGGAACAAAGCCACAGGGACACCTGCAGTTATTGCCACCTAGAAGGGGATACAGCCATTTTGAATGCTGATAGTGGCAGCACTGCTCTTCCCACACTCCCCTGTTTGGATGAAAATTTCAACAGGTATTTGATGTCCCTGTGGCTCGCTGATATCAGCCAGGGTGTCTTGGATATTGTATCCGTCAATTCAAGATGGCAGGGGTGGGGTGGGAGCACATGCCAATCAGATAGAAACATTAAAGGGAACATAAACTGGATGGGCAACCATGCAGAACCAGTGTGTTCTGCCACAGAGGGGCTCTGCGTCCCTCTGGCCTTGAGCACGAAGTTTGAGAGGTCCCAGGGAATCAAGAGTCCTGAGGTGGCAGAACACACTGGTTCTGCATTGCGTTGCCCATACAGTATTTCTTATAGTGTATGGTGCCCGAAAATATAGTTTAAATGCTTCTATTTTATATAGAAATACAGTTTTGCTGCTTCGTTTTAGTCCATGTTATTGGGTGGTTGCTAGGTTCACTAGTCATTGCTAGGGGATCAGACCAGCGAACATCGCTAGTGCATCTTTCAATTGTCTGTTAGTTTAATTAGGATGGGTCTTTTAAAAAAAAATGGCGGCTGTATTCTCGCTAAGCAAGAGACTTTTGATTAGTAAAATATCATATCTGGTTGATCCTGTCTACTTATCTGTTGCTTAATCTATTTATCTGGTTGATCTTGCTATTTCGGTGTTTGTATCAGTGCCAGGATGGATTATCTGGTTGATCCTACCGTTTTCAGTGAGTGCAGCACATGTGCTTCCATGAAGCTTTTGAATCAGTAGAACGCTATTCTGCGCATACTGGCAGAACAGTGTTCTAAGAACTTTTTTTATCTGTGCTGAACAGCTTTTCAGCACAGATAAAAAACAAACTAGAACAATGTTCCACTATACACTATAATGCTGTTTACATTGTTTAATATCATTGTAAATTTGTGCATGTGTGAAGTTTGCTGTGAAAAAGTCCTGTTTTGTCCTTATTTAGAGCCCCATATTAATGTAGCTTGTTTCCTCATCCAATATTCATTTAATTACTTAGCAGTTCCAGACCCCAGTGATATCAGTTGAGTGGAGGACTACAATAAAGTAGAACACAATGACATCAACTCCGCCTGTCAGATGCCAGATCTCATCACTGAGGCAAAAATGTCTCTTTACCTACGAAATCAGTGACTATCTCATGTATACATTATGTTATTTAAAATGTATTTAAACTAAAGATTTATGTAAAAATATTATATTAAAAAATGTTTTACTTTACATATAATATAAATGAGGAACAAGCCATTTGTAAGCACGGTACGCCACCCCAGGATGTGCATTAAAGGATTTTAATGCACTTCCCAGGGGCATAAGGACACTCAGCCTTCAGCCTCATGCCTCGCATCCCTGGGGTGTTAATTCAGATCCTTTAATGCACAGTCTGTTGGGGCTCATTGCTTATGAAATCAAAGGAAAACTACGCCCTCCTATCTTGTAAATTGTATTTCCATGTCAGCAGACAATTCTTTCCCTGTAGCTGCTAGGAATATATCGGTTTGCATTAGTTTGTTTTCACTGTTCATGCTGGTCCCCTGTAACTAACCTGGGGATCTCCATTTTATAGTTGTTGAAATCTCATTGTCCATGAGAGCTACATTAGCATATGTCACATCACCCATTTATACCATGTGTCTCTATGCTGAAAGTAGACATATCCTGAAATAAAACTCTCTGGAAACATACAAATTGAATGCAGTTTAAAGGGGAAACCCCTGTATTATCCATCAGACAGTTTGCAAAGTTAATTGAAGGTAAAAATGGCATTTCACACCTTGTCACAATTTGTTTTGCTAAAATCTTATGAAGCATACAGGCATACTGTGGCGTCTAAAGGATGCCGACACATCATGTTTTCATATGCTAATGCAGTTCTCAGTGTCAATGAGATTTCAACAACCAGAAAATGTAGAACCCCAGGATAGTTAAAGGGACTAGTATAAAAAGTGAAAATAAAATATAGCAATCACATATATTCCTAACAGCTACATGGAAAGAATTGTCTGTTGACATGGAAACATAAAAAATTTACAAGATGTGAGTGTGCTGTTTTTCTTCAATGAATGGTCAGGTGATGTGTTTAGACCAATGAGGTTTCTAGCATTCTGAAATCCTTTTTATACATGCCGATGATCCACCTAACACTGAAATATATAATTTATTTTTCATTTTCAGTTTTTAAGGGGAATAATCCATTGAGGCAAGCTCATTTGCAATGGTATCCCTCCAGGCAGTTGTGCATATAGTATCAAGTTACAATGATTACGTTACAAAGAAGAAAATAAAAGTAAATGTAACACCAAGACAATATAACAATATCACAATGTACAAATAATAGCATTTCAAACAGCGCATGTGTTTTGGGTAAGATTAGCTGATACTTAGTAGTATCGTAGTTTACAATGTTATACAATCTCCTGAATACATGGACAAAATAAAGGGACAGAGTTTTGAAACCAGTTTGGCAGTGCATTAGTTGGAGGCTTCCTGCTCTGGATCACCCTAAAATCGAACTGGTAAGGTGCTCCAGAGATGGGGAACATAATAGCTGAAGAAATGAGTTGATCTTTGAATTTTAACTGTTGCAATTGTCAGTTCGGACTGTGGGGCTGTTCTCAGTGACGTGGTTTTAACCCTATGTGATAAGCTTAGCTAACATGGCACTTGCTCATCAATGCTCTTTATTGCAAAAACAATTTTATGCAGCTCTCTGTGATGGTTTAAGAATAACCAACCCAACCTGTTGTATAACTCAGCGCGATGAGTCGTTTTGGGACCATTGAAAATCAGTCAGGCAAGTGTATTGTACAGAACATTGAGTCTGTTTAGTTTTCAGCAGAAAAGTGGTCATAAACATTATCTGCTTAATGAGAAAGGGGAATTTTTGTATCTGGACAATATTTTGCTGCAACTCAGTAGTTAACCAATTTCTGTATTTGCACCATAGTCCAGCATGTGTACCAATTTTTGTAACTAAAAATAAAGCCTCCTGTTTTTTTGTTTCTTTTTTTTTGGGGGGGGGGGCTGCTTCTATCTAGTTTTACCACTGGCAGAGACTTAAGACAGAGGTTATATGACTTACTCAAGGTCACATAGCAAGTCAGTGGATGTGGCAGGATTTGAAGATGCAAGCCTCTGGTCTCCTGGCTCACAGCTCCAAGGGCTGGGTTCTCATCCCGTTGCAGCATGATTTGGCCACGCTTGCAACAAGACTGATAAACACCAGAAAACAAGGTCTAACTCATCATAAGTTCCATGAGTTGTGCACTGAAACTGACACGTGCAACAAATATTTGACATATGTGTAATTTCTCAAACCGTAAAATTGTGCAGAGTGGTTTAAATGCATCAGAATGTTTTGAAAATCACACTCAGATATTCCCGGTGCATTTATACGGACACAGCTCTGGCAGTAGAACTGCTGCAACTACTGTGTTCAGACTTTTGAAAATGCAGACCATAATCTCAAATCACAAGACCATCCACCACTTTCCCAAAGTAGGGCCCTAGACCAGCAGGTATAATACTCACTCAGGCAAATAAAGTTACAGCACTCACCCACCACACTAAAATAAGCTGGAGCCTGGAGCCTCACATGTAACTTTGCCTTATACAACTCCACCTTATTCAGGAAAGCAAAGTAAAATGACCCTCCTGGGTCAGGAAGATGGACAAACAAAGCGTCTTATGTTTCACCAGAGTGATCACAGACTTTGTCAAAGAAATAGAGCCTGTGATCGGGTGAAACGTCAGAAGCTTTGTTTGTCAGTCTCCTTGACCCAGGAGGGTCATTTTATTTTGCTTTGCAGAATAAAGTGGAGTTGTATAAGGCGAAGTTACATGTGAGGCTCCAGCTTATTTTAGTGTGGTGGATGAGGGCCGTGACTTTATTTGCTGGACTGTATAATTCTGTCACTGAGCACCTCCAGTAGCCGTAGTGCAGCTCTGCTTTACCTCTCTGTAATATTCACTCACTTTACAACTTACACCCAACAAGGGAAATTTAATGGCACACACGAATGCTATCTTAACTTCCAGTGTGCTGTGAGTGACTGATAAAAATATGGGCTGTGCAATGTTATCTTCATTTTACAGCACCCAGCCTCCCTCCCCACACAGAGAAGTGTTGGGTGGTGGTGGTGGTGGGGGGGGGGGTGGCTTGGCACAGGCAGGCAGTCACCAATTTATTTCCAAAATAAATGAAACTAAATACAAGACACTACTGCTCATTCCCCAGATACATGCAAATATATTTTATGTGTTTATAAAATGGCATTGCAAAATTCATTAGCATGATTGGCAGATACTCATAATGTAGTAGTAGTTATACATTTTATTCATTAAAGAAAAATTATGAACAAGGATAGATGTTGTAATTCCATTGAGCACAGCTCATTTCCAAGGAGGTCCTTACAGTTTAATCACACCTGCATCAAGGATTACATAAATAACCATAATTACCCACAATACTTGGGAACATTAAACATTTTATTCAAGTATCATATTACTGCATTCTGTTTGCAAGAACAGTAACAAAATTACACACAGCAGTTCAGTACATAGGAACATTAAAGATTACATTCAAAACATCAGAGTACTGCATTCTGTTTACACGAACAGTAACAAGGTACATACAGAATAGTGGAGAAGTATAAACACATAGCACATATATCAAATTGTATTATTTCATTTAAACAATGTTGGGGTAATAGCAGTTCATCAACATGCTTTAATGCATAGTGAACGTTGTTAGATCTGGCTTTTAGTAACATACAGTATTGTAATTGTTTACTCATTACGGGTCTGTAGGAACACCAGGTCTGTCAAGTCCACCTACTGCCCAGCCTCACAAGCAGAGACCAACAAAGTATTCTGTGCAGACATGTGCTAATTTAGAGGGATTCCCCACCCACCCTGCTACCCAGGGTACCCAGAAATTCTCTTGGTAACCAAAGTTTGTCCAGGCTTACCTTGAAGGCCTTTTCTGTCATGACTGATCCCTCTGCTGGTAGGCCGTTGTATAAGTTCACCACCCTCTTAGACAAATCCTTCTTAATGGTACGCCTAAATTTACAACCTTTAAGCTTTAGGATATGTCCCTGCATCCTGCTGGATTACACCAGATCAAATATTTCTGTCTGTTCTACCTTGTCAATGCTCTTCCATGTGTAAGACTAAGATCATGTCCCGCCTCAGCCTACTTTTATCCAGGGTGAACACTTTTTGTAAAATCTTTTTATTAACTTTTTTACACACGGTTTTAAGATTTTTTTTTTTCAAAATTTTATTTTAAAAAGAGGAAAGGATGACATACAGCCAATTGCATTTTTGTTCATTTTTAATGGCCTCCCCTGATACACATTACACACAACAATAAATATAATGCAGTCATCCTAAGGTTACACAGATACAGGCAACATATTACAATTTCTTACACTTACTAAACATGCATAGCAGCACAGACAAATTCAGACTTACAAATTCAGCGTAAATTGCACAGTACATGGCAGTTCTCTTTATACCATCCTTTTAAAGTGCACAGTGCCAGTAAATTGTCAATACTTTCCCGAAGTGTACAGGGTAAATTATTCCAATGTTGAGGACCTATGTGTGAGATAGCCATTTGACCAATTAAGCTGTTAGTTATCGGGATATGAAATTCAAATCCACCGGCTGCCCTTAGTCCAGGTTTTAATATACAGTAAGAAAAAAGATCAGTTATGTAAGTTGGTACCTTTTGTTTGACACGCATCCACATAAAAATTAATATATGTAAGTGTCTTAATTGTTTTAAGGGAAGCCAATCAAGGGACATGAGAAGGTCACAACGGTGTATCCATTTGGGTGCTTATAAGGTGAAACAAGCAAATTTTAAAATTTAGGGAGTCTAACTTTTGTGAATATATTTTTGACAGACCGGCATAAATAATGTTCCCATACTCAACAAAAAGGAGACTCACAGTTTGTACAAGTTCTAATCATACGTCTGTTGAAGTATGTTTTGTTCTGATACTTGAAGCCTACCCTGAAATTAACTTTTTTACCCTAAAACTTTTAGATGTTGATTCCTTTTGAGATTTTCACGTAGCCAGAGTCTGAGGTATTTGTAATAGGGTGCATTTTGTGATTATTTGTTATTGCTTGTAAAATAGATAGTTGGGAACCATCCTATATGCAGAATCGAACTGCATCACCTGCATTTTTGTTCATTCAGTCTAAGTTTCCTTTCACTGAAGAACCTTTGAACTTAAATAAGTTGCCGGAGTTCCAGGCCTTCTTGTTCAAAGGGGAGGTAGATGTGGCAGCGGTCACGGAAACTTGGGCCAACACAAACCACGATTGGGACCTAAATGTGAGGGGTACACTATGCTTAGGAAGGATAGAAAGGAGGGCGGGGGGGGGATGGTTATGTTCATTAGAAATAGCATAGAAATTCCCAGGGTGGAAGAGGCAGAGGGAAACATGGAGGTCTTATGGGTCACCATGTGAACCCCTGCAGGAGGAAAGGTCAAGCTGGGAGTGGTATATGGGTCCCCAGGGATGGGGGATATACTGGAGGATTGTCTGCTGGATAACATAAAAGCCCAGTGTGGACCAAAAGGAAAGGGAGTAGTGTTGATGGTGGACCTTAATATGCCAGCTACTAACTGGGAAACCATGACTTCTAAGGTGGCCAGGGAGCAGAGTCTGCTGGATGGCTTTCAGGATGTTTTCTTTACTTAGCACGTGTTGGAGTCTATGAGAGATGGGCATATCCTGGACGTGGTTCTGGCAGAAGGGGATCTGGTGAGGGATTTGGCAGTAGAGGATCCCCTGGCTGGGAATGACCATGATATTGTCTGGTTTCAAATAATTTTGGTTGGTGGGGGGGAATAATTGTAGGTCATTGGCTGTAGATTTCAGGGGGCAGATTTTAGGGGCATGGGAAAGATTCTCGTGGATCATCTGAAGGGGATTACATCAAGGATGGATGTTGAAGGGAGATGGGAGGTCATTAAAAGGGGACTTCAGGAGGCAGTTCGGATCTGTGGAAAGGTGAAGCGTAAGGGGGTGAGGTCACGTAAACCATGCTGGTGGTCCAGGGAGGATCAGGAGGCGGTAAGAGAAAAGAAGGCTGCCTACAGGGAATACAAAAGAATGAGAGGGAAAAGGGAGAAGGAAACTTACCATCTTACATCCAGAAAATTCACCCGGATGGTGAGGGGAGCAAAGTCCAGTAAAGAGCAGCGGCTGGCACAGGGGATATGGGGAGGGGGGAAAAAGAGTGCTTTAGGTATATTGGGGAGTGGAGAAGAATCAAGGGCCAGATTGGCAGATTGTGGACAGAAGGAGGTTGGGTAGAGGAGGCGAGGGACTAGGTGGAGGTATTAAATGAGTACTTTGCCTCTGTATTCACTAGGAAGGGGGATGGGAAACTTACAAAGTGAGATTGGATGGAGTTGAATGTGAGAGTGGGTAGAAATGGTGGAGCAACAGATAAGAAAAAGACAGGAGCGAGGGCATAAAGAGGAAAAAAAAAATTCTGGACAGGGGAAAACCTGTGGAAGTACTATTCTTGGACTTCAGAAAGGCGTTTGACTTGGTCACTCACAATGGCCTACTGGAGAAACTGAGGGGGATGGGAATAGGCACATTGATGGTCAGATGGATAGGAAGCTGGTTGGCGGGGCGCACTCAGAGAGTATTGGTCGGTGGGGAGATCTCAACCCCTAGCGGGGTCATTAGTGTGGTGCCACAGGGCTCGGTCCTGGGTCCGATCCTGTTTAACGCATACATCTCCAATACCAGGGAGGGTATAGGGTGTGAAGTGAGTCTCTTCGCCGATGACTCCAAGCTGGGAGCAGTGATAGAAGGGGATGAGGGAGGTTAGCCCTGCAAGGGGACCTGGAGACCCTTGCTAGGTGGGCTTGCACCTGGAAATTACATTTCAACTCCTCCAAGTGTACGGTGTTGGATCCTGGGCAGGGGAACCCCAAACATGAGTACACCCTGGGGGAGGAGGTGTTGGAGGCCACGGCAGAGGAAAAAGACCTAGGGGTCCTGGTGAATGCAAGTATGAATAACTCTGAGCAATGAAGAAAGGCAGCTGTCAGGGCAAACAGGATGTTGGTCTGCATCGCTAGGGGGATCACCTCAAGGAGCAGGGAACTGATCCTGCTGCTGTACAATGGACTGGTTAGACCATACCTTGAGTACTGTGTGCAGTACTGGAGACCGCACTTGAGGATGGACATGCAGCTCCTGGAAAGGGTTCAGTGGAGGGCAACAAAAATGATATGGGGTCTAGGGCATTGGACGTATCAGGAGAGACTAGAGGAGCTCTGCCTGTTGTCATTGGAGAAGAGGGGGACATGATCGAGGTCTTCAGGTACCTCAAAGGAATTAGTAGGGTTAACAAGGAGGGGATCTTTAGTCTAAAGGAGGGTGGTATCACCAGAGGGCATGGCTTGAAACTGGAAGGTGGAACGGTGAGGGGGGAAAGGAGGAAGAGGTATTTCACTGAGAGGGTGGTGGAACCTTGGAATGCGCTGCCTGGTGAGCTGGTTCAGGCTTGTACAGTGGAGGGGTTCAAGAGAGTGTGGGACAGGTACAGAAAGGGGAAGAAGCGGGGCCTGGCCTGGCCCAGGAGGGCTAGAATGGACGTCAGGAGAAACAGAAATGCGATGGGGGGGGGGAAGGCCTCCGAACCCAGCTAGGGTTCTGAGGCACGAGCAGACTCAATAGACCGTAAGGCCTAATCTGTTGGCAAATAGTATGTTAGTATGTTAAATAAAAACAGACTGTAAGCTGGTCTGCGGTGAAGGGGAATCCATGTCTCAGCCATAGACAACCGTGTTGTCTGCATAAAGGTAGACAGCAGTATTGCCCCACTGCACTTAAAAATCATTACTAAAGAGTGAGAGGAGAAGTGGCCCCAAGACAGAGCCCTGAGACCCTCTGCACCTCACTCCAGTTTTCCTAGAATTCACACCACCAATGGAGACTAGCCATTTTCTTAGAGAACAGTGTAATCCTAAGCCATCCTATGTGTCAGGCAGTAAGTCATGGTCTGTTGTGTACACAAGGGTATACAGTTACCACAGTGACTCCCCCCGCTGCGACATGGAGGCATCCCTGACACAGCAGTGCTGACAGTCGGCACCGCGGCTGTCGGAGATGTCTCCATGTCCGTGGTCGCTGCGGTATGGTAAAACCGTACACAAGTACTGCTCAGTTTCTATCTTGTGCTGCCATTCTGGGTCAGGTTAAGCAATGGATGGTTCAGATGCCATATGGCGCTGCCTGTAAGAATGGGTTAACAGGTCTGAAATAGCACAACAGAGTATAGCATATAAGGAAAACTGTATGGATAATCATACACAACAAGCCTTTTGTTTTTTCATCAAGGGGGGTATAGATAACAGCATATGGAACTCGAAAGTGAAGCTCGACAGGTTCATGCTGTTATCTCAGCTCAAAGATGGAAACACAATGTGAGTTGTGCCTGGTTACCCATATTTTATTTTTTATAGTATATGATTTTTATGTGAGATTGTAACATATGTGCGATGGGAGCAGAGCGAGTGAGTGGAGGTGAAAGTGGGAGCAGGGAAGCAGTGGCAGTCGATGTGAAAGGGAAAGTCAGGTGCACTGATTACAGAACATGCACAACAACACCTTTAGAAAGTGCACAATAAGCTTTTTTTTTTTCTTTTCTCTTTTCTCTTTATGCCCCCTACACCGCAGTACTTCCTTTCTTCGGGAGACTCCTGTATTGGCCTTGTACGTCCCTGCTCCTCATGCCAGGTGTTGTGCAATCCATCCCCCCCATGGAGCCTTGGTTATACCCCCCAGGTGGGTACAGGACGGGATCCCCCCTCACCGTCCTGACATGTCTGTATTTCTTTGGAGGGATGCTGTCATCAGGAGCTCGCTGGGGCACTGGGATCGGGCCTTGGAGCTCCATCTACAGGGGCACTGTGGGGTTTTTCTGCTTTTTCTGTCCCTCCACAGGACGTAGGCACACTAGGGGGGCCAGGCGGCACCGCGACGTGCAAACGCCTCCAGCTCCTGCCCACGCCCCTCCCTTCTTCTCCAGTTCCGCTGCACCTCCACCCGTGGTCATCAAGGGCGGTAGTAGTGGACATGCATCCCACCCCACCCTGGAGGAGGAGAGCTAACCTCTGGGCACTCAATCCTCCTCCTCGCCGACCTTCCAGCAGCCCAGTCCGCTCCTCGAACCTGGTCGCTACGCCACAAGCGGTAATCCTACCACAAAGCCGACGGGCCAGCCCACAACAAGCTTTTTTAACCAGTTGAATTCCATATGCAATGAGCCCTAACCGTATACTGTATTATAAAGATTTTCCAGATGCTCGGCCAGCTAGCGCTGTAGCAGGGCATCCGATCACTATTCCAGTGACCTAGGTATGGAAATGGACTTGAATAAAAAAATGACAGATATATCAGTAAATAACTGTGTGTGTGTGTGTGTGTGTGTGTGTGTGTGTGTGTGTACATGACCAAAGGCATGCACATGGGAGTTTGTTAAATATAACAAGGCCTTTTTTAGGTGACAAATATCCTAAAGTTTATAGATCCCCACCCCTACGAAGAAGTGTTAAAGGTCATACAACGATGGGCAGTTTCCTCTATCTGACCATTCACATTAATGTGCAGAGTGTTTTTAAGTGCATTCAGTGAGTGAGGAGTGGCTTGTAAATTGTTCGTTTAAATGTTGCATCATTCAGGAACTGGCTCTTCATTATATATCTTTTTCTTTCCATCGAAGAACCCTGAGTCACCATGGAGTCAGCTTGTACATTCCAAAAGGAAAAAAAAATATTTGAAGTGTTCATTTCAGAGAAGTTTGGCTGAACTCCCAAAAACTCAAACAATGGCTGGGAATTTCATAAGGTTTTTACTTTTACTTTGCCACATTAACCCCCCACACCACAACTCGCACAAAGGAATATATAAAAAAAAGTTTAATAAAGTTTGCATTCAGTTGTGCCAGTAATATTTTCAGACTGTAATATTTTTACATTGGCTGGCCCAGTGGTTGCTGGGCTGGGGGGGCTGGAGAGTAAAAGAATCAAGCATCTGATGGACTGCTCTCCTCTTCCGGGGCAGGGGGACCAGTTGCACCGCATCCATATTACCACCACATGGAGGTGTGGTGGTAGGGCCGCAGGAGCTGCACAGAAGGGGAGATAGCTAGAGGCAGGCTCTGTACTGCATATGTGACTCCATGTAGATGCCTGCTCTGCATCTTTGCATCCTGCCAGTCTGGGGAGGGAGCACAGGTAAAGGCTGGAACAGGTATCCATGATGCCCCTATCTGCTGGCTTCCAGTCCGTGCCATCACTCAAGAATCCTGCCCTGATCTCTGGTCGTGGTTATCTGAGGGGTGAGGGTGGCCGTCCTCCTCCTAGCCCTACCACAGGGAGTAATATGTGGTGGAACCTCAGAGGTAGTCCCGTGGAAGGTGGTTGCTAGTTAGAGGAGGCAGAGCAGTGGCAAAGAGCACTTGGCTGCACACAGAGATGGAAAAGAGCTTTATGGAAAAAAGGAAATAAAAAAATATATTATTAAAGGTAATTTCTTTTTTTTTTTAAACTTTGTTTATTCTTTTTTTAAAACAAACATACATTTGTTATGCTTTCTTTCAACATTACATATACATTTCAGAATGAGGGCGCCACTCCTCTTAATACAATCCAGTCGACCATTAAAAGAATTAAGATACATCTTTGGAGGGTATCACTATTATAATACAATAATAAATGGATAATACTTCATCTGTCTAGAGTCCATGAGCTGCATGGTAAAGCTCCTTTTATATAATGCAGTATTACTTGTCCTATGTCCTTCCCTAGAATAGGGAATCAAAAACAAACCATGCTTAAACACAGTGTATACACTAAATGTGTATTAATACATGTAAGAACTTGACTGGCTCTAAATTAGTACTAGTTAAGCAACTAAGTTATTTGAAGCACTGAAACACAGAGAGATAAGGTGAGCAAAGAAGCGCTGAAACATAGAGAGATAAGGTGAGCAATCGGCTCCACCAAGAACAATTATTAACATGAAGCCCCACTCATAAAATAAACAAGGCAGGGATACATCGTGAGGGTAATGCGATCGACATTTAAGGCTTCTGCAGCCCCAACCCATTATTTTATTGTATATATCAGCACCAGACCTGGGCAAGAAAAAAATACCTTATGGGGACGTTAAATTGTAGCCCATCAGGTCTGAAATAAAAAGTTATGAGTAACACGTTCAACGAGTGGGAGAAGGCATCGCATGTTACATTACATATACCCTTCCGGCCCTTTACCAGTCCACTATAAGTGTCCCCGTTGATAAATTAAGCTTTTCAAGTAGCTTCTTCCTCCGATGATAAAGCCTCTTCTTCAGTGTTTGTCCGACGAGTCGGAACGTTCTGTTAGGCCCATTTAAGTGCCTCTGCTGGATCCAAAAAGATATATACCTTATTCCGATGCACAATCCTCATCCGAGCTGGGAAAATTAACCCGTGAGGTATTCCTGCCTCACGGAGGAGAGCCTTCACCCCATCGAATCTTTTCCCTCCGTTGTCTTGTGGCATAGGAGAGGTTAGGAAACATTTTTATTTGCTGACCGTCGTGGAGCAATGTCTTTTTCCTTCTTGTCGGCGCCAGTAGATAGTCCCTCACTCCCACTCCATCTTGCACCATTATGACAGTGCGTGAGGCATCTGGATTGTCCTGACAACTGCGGAAAGCAACTCGGAAAGCCTTCTGAATATTTTGCACTGCCTGAGTCGCTTCTTCTCCCTGTTGGCTCACGATCCATTCCTGAAGGAATAAAATTAGATGGTCCCCCCACGCAGCTTTCAGCGAGGCCCAGAATCCTTATGTTGCAAGCCCTGGCCTGGTTTTCCAATGTTTCCAGCCGCGATCTGAGATGCACATTTTCTTTTGACACTGCAGCCACAGCCCCCATTGCAGAGTCGGCAGTTTTGGTAGAAGCCGACCACGCCGTAGTAACTGTGTCAAGCATAGTCTCGACGGCTGTCACGCGAGTTGTTAGGGAGTCAAATTTTGAAGACAGGCTGGCCACCGACGTAATGAGTTGATTTAATTTATGTCCCAGAGTTTGAATTGTCTCCTCTCCTGTCTCTTCTCCGAAATCAGATTCATGGCCCACTGTAGTCCTCGTGGTAGAAGTTCCCGGGGTTGTCCTAGTTCTGGCTCCATCGCCCTGATATTTATCTTTGCAAGGATTACCCATTTCCTTTCTACTATGCTTCAGCTTCAAAATTAGTATAGTTTTGTCGAGCTAGTCAGAAGTTGTCTTGTTATATTTTTAGAATTCTAATCCGATGAAGAGAGCCATAAAGTTTGGCTGACCATATTGCTCGAACTCCATGGCCTTCATTAGTAATTTCAAAGATTTATATGTGGGCTTCATAGCCCATTACCTTAAGGCACCACTAGATGGTTTTTGTACAAAGTTAGATTTTTAATCAGGTAGTTTTGGGGAAGGAAGGGGTCTTAAATGGAACCGAAGCCTCAGCCAGCTGATCTGTTCCACTTCCCGGTCTGTCGGCTCTGGCCTTGTGCTCAGACATTTTGTGACATCTAAGCAGGAAGAACATGGAGACGCACCCCATACAAGTCTATGGGGTCATTTCTAGTGCTTATTTTTATGTGTTTATGCAACTTTGGAGAAAAATGAAAGTCGCCACCCAACTAAAAGGGCCCCCATTAGTCGAGCAGCGACTTTCATGTTTCACCAAGGTTGCATAAACATGTAAAAATAAGCTTTGAAAAATTACCCATAGACTTGTATGGGGCATGCTTGTGTCTGTCTCTGCTCAGTCTAGTATGATGAGCGAAGTGGCAGTCAAGTGGACTGGGAAGTGGAAGGGATCAGCTGGTTGAGGCTTTTGGTTCCATTTACGATCCCATCCTTCCTGAAAACTACTTGCTTAACATGCAACTTGTAACAAAAATGAGCAAGTGCTGTCTTAAGGCATCCTAACCCTGTCCCATGTACTAAGAATGATGCAAAGGGGACTCTCGAGAATGGATTAAAAATTGCCGCAATTAATATTTGCAGCCTGCTTCCTAAGGTAGCGCAACTCCAGGCCCGGGCTGCTCTTCACTGCTCTGATATAATCTGCCTGACTGAGGCATGGATTTATCCATGGGTAAAGGACAGTGAGATTTGCCTGCCTGGTTACCAATCGTTTTGGAATGACAGGACCACAAAAAGGGGCGGTGGATGCTTGATATATATTCGGGATCACCTTCACGGCATGGTACTCCCCATTACTGCTATGACAGATGACCATGAGCTGCTCACTGTTAAGCTCTTATTTGGTCCTTCATTGAAATCTTTGGTCACAGCGTGTACCTACCTCCCACCTAGGAAGCCCAGTGAGGAGCTCACCAAAGTGCTAGGTACCCTGGCTGGCATCACCAAGGAATGTGAGCTCATTATAGCAGGAGACTTCAATATAAATTGGCTTAGTAATAATGCACACAACAGAGAGACATTGTGGAAAGCTCTTACCTTACACAACCAGTGACAGAGCCCACCAGGATGAACCACAAAACAGGCGACCATACCCTACTTGACTGGCTCCTGTCTAGTACACCGGATAGGCAGACTGAGATCTCCGTGCTGGCTGATACTCCCAAGTGACCACTCGCCAGTCACCTGCAGATGGACTAACAAATATAAAAAAGCACTGCCCATCTTTGTTGTTAATAGGGTACTGATAAAGGGGCAGACTAACGCACTAATAGAAGACCTCTCACGGACTGACTAGTTGCCCATAGATCATATTCAGGATCTGGACCAAGCACTGCAGTATCTCATCGACAGTTTCAATAAAGTGTGTGACAAATACGCTCCTAAAAAAAAAAAAGAACACGAGGGTACAATAATGGGTGGATAACTAGTGAATTATTGGAGCACGTGAAAGAATAAGATAATCTCGGGGCTAGGGCAAAGTTCTCCGGGGAGGCCAGTGATTTTCTGAATTACAGGACAGCCAGAAACAAACGTCTGCATCTCACCAGGAGTGCAAAAGCCTATTATTACAAGAGTCAACTCGAAAGGAACTGGGGGGATGGAAGGCGTCTTTGGAAAAATCTAAAGGATCTGCTGGGTAAAGAGGACAAAAAGCATCCACTGCTGCTCAGTGTAAAAGGCTCTAACACAGGTGATCCATTCACCATAGCTGAGGAGTTCAACTTGGTCTTCTCTGACTTAAGCTCGGTGCTACCGGCAGACTACCTAAAGCAAGACAGATTAGTCCCAGACAGTGAGCTCCCCATGACACAGCACCCTAATTTCTATTTTAAACAGGTAACTGTGTGAGAAAAAGGTACTGGGAAAAACTTGAATAGGTAGACTCTGTTGATATGAAACTGGTAGCAATTGCTATAGATGTGCTCATAGTACCCATCTCCAAAATATTTAATAAATCTCTGGCTGTGGCTGAATTCCCAGCACTATGGAAACAAGCGCTGGTGGTGCCCATTCATAAGAGTGGGGGTAGGACCAGCACTGCAAATTATAGGCCCATCTCCATCCTGTCACCGCCCAAAAGCGCTGGAGAGGATTGTGGCTGATCAGATTACTGAATGCATCCACAAATACCAACTGCAGTGTCCCCAGCAGCACGGTTTCAGGAAGAAACATAGCACCACTACAGCTCTGGTCGACTTCACAGATTATGTACATAAGGCCTTGGATGAGGGTAGGATGGTTGGCTCTATCGTAATCAGTCTCACTAAGGCCTTCGATATGGTCAACTACCCCCTCCTTCTAAAACAACTGCAATCTCTTGGACTTGCCCCAGTGCTGTCCTATGGTTCAAGGACTACCTATCCTCCAGGATGCAAAGGATAAAAATAGATCATAGAATAGCACACCCCAAAACTGTATCGCTGGGAGTTCCCCAGGAGTCTATCCTGGGCTCCCTTTGTTCAGCCTGTCCTGAACGCCATCCCTGAAGCATGTACAAGTAAACTGATTTTATGTGCAGATGATGCTGTAATCCTCAGTAGTCATTCAAAAATAGCATCCCTTCAATTACAGCTACAGTCCGCCTTCCATGTGCTAGAAAAATGGTTTAGCACCAAAAAGCTTTTGCTGAACTATAAAAAAACATAAACAATCCTCCTCTCCAGCTCTCAATTAAAAAGAAGATACCCCACCTTAACAATCATAAATAATAAATCGGAACCCCTGGAACAGGTACACTCCTTTAAGTACCTTGGTGTTACGAATGACGACACACTCTCCTTTGGACTGCACATCAGCTCAGTTGTTAAGGCTGCCAACTCTAAGCTGGGCGTCCTGTACAGGCACAGGAAGAGCCTCACACCAAATGCCATAAGGACTTCGGTCTCCCGCTCCGTTCTCTCCATAATAGACCACGGCCTGGTGGTGTATGGAGCTGCCACTGATACCGCTCTAAGGAGGGTGGAAACAGCCCTAAATAAGGCATGCAGACTTGTACTTGGCGCAGACCGCCTCACGCATACCTGTGCTCTGTACGATCAGTGCAATCTGCTGTCACTCAGGAATAGGATAAGATTCCAAACATGCCTATTGGGGAGAAAGGCAATGCTTGGAGACACTCCACCCTGCATTTCTAACATATTATCCACAAACAATTCCCTATATAACACCAGAGGAAAGGAGCCAAACCTGCTCAGTGTCCCATTCCATAGGACAGCCCTAGGGCAAAGATCTTTCTCCTACCGAACCCTGCTCTGGCTTAATGAGATACTGGCAGCCAAGCAGAAGGTTGCTAGCCAAAGGATCTTTAAAGCTGAGCTAAAACAGATCCTTGTCAACAGAAATGTATGCAATTGCCGACCAAGAAACCGTGATTCTCTTCCCCCCCCCCCGGGGTCATAGTGAGCCTCCTGCAGTGAGCTATCTATGGTTACAGTGCTCATAGCACATAATCCTTGGTGCTCTTAACACATATACTGTTCTTTCTCTCTGCTCTCCAACCTCCCACTTCTCCTATCCTGGGGGTTGCCTAACGCAGCACTTATCTACCATTTCTTCCCCCCCTCCACCACTCCCTCCTTCCATTCTCCTATATCCCACCCTGTCCCCCTCTTTCAGTCTCCCTCTCTCGCTCTCGCCCACTCTTTCTCTCTCTCTCTCTCTCTCTCCCCATCCCCGGCCCTCACATCTCCCTCCCTGCAATTTCTCCTCTAACTCCCATCAACTCGCTGTCCAATCTTTCTCTCCCACTTCTCCACGCTCACATGTCTCTGTCCCTGCTTTCTCCACTAACCCTTGTCTACCCTCTGTCCCATTGCACTTGGTTTTCCCATGTCTCTCACCATTCCCCCATTTTTCTACCTCCTTCCTCCTAGGATAGCAAGACAACGCCAACTCTGGCAGCACCTATTGCCTGCAGCATGTCCTGCCTGATACACATACTGCAGTCGAAAGCACGTGCCTGTAATTGAAGTGTTCGCATGTTTTTTCCTTTAAGTGTTAATGTGGTGATTCTGCTGTTTACTCCTGGTTTTTGTTGTATAATACTAGTTTCTGTAACCTGTGTTCAGTGTATGACGTGGAACCTTTGTAAAAGAGATTTAACTCAAAGGTTGTCTCCGAATATGTAAACAAATAAATAAGTAAATAAATAAGGTAATGGGCTATGAAGCCCAAATACATGTACAAAAATATTTGCAATTTACTTTAACAAAAACTTGAAATCTAAAGACAGTTTTAATTTGTCTCTGATCAGGATTGTCAATTAATGTTAAATATTTTTCAGATTCATGTCCTTTTGTTTTTGGTTTTTTTTATAGTTTTTGCCACCTGTTCTGCTTGACTATCCCACTCTGACTGATTCCCCCCAGCCCCATCACCTGGCTTATCCGGGCTTACCACACTCCCCTAGTCCTCAGCCAGAGGACTTTCCTTGGAGTTTCCCGGTCACACGTGCAGGGCCTGCAAGGGATCGCGCGTCATCCTGCGGTAGGGGGATTTTCCAACATTTGTCTGCCCCAGGGCCCACCACATGTGCGATGGACACGATGTGTATACTCTGCCTCTGCAGAGATGCTCCCAGCTTCCTGCACGTGGGGTTCCTCTCCCTGTGTGGTCCCAGTATGCTGCCATCAAGATTCCTCTTGGTAGCCAGCCTGCCAGTGCAGCGGTAGTGCTACTGCTTGTGATGCTGACAACACTTGTTCAGGAATGAGTGCGGGATGTCAGAGGTAGACTGGGTGGAAGGTAGGATGAGCGGAGGGGGAAGGGTCATAGTTTCCCTTGCTATGAGCAACATCCAGCAGAGGCTGGGTGTGCAACAACCAGGGCCATTCAAGAATTAGAGGTAACGGCGCACATCTGTGGGTTGGGTGCAGGAGCATGTCCATCCTGTGCTGACATCTTTACATGTCCACACCTCTGGGGGACCAACATAAGGAAAATACCCTCTGGACCAAGCATAGTGACACTCTCGGACCTCTGCCTGAATGACATCCAGGCTGTAGCCTTGGCTGGGGCTTCTGGTGGATCTCATTCCCCCCCCCCTTTCCCCAGTGGGAGCCCCACTGCAGGGGGAAATCTTCAGACCTCCTCAGACTGAGGGCAGCCTGGTGGGTAATGCCAGGTGTGAGGTCTGAGCACAGACAGGGGGCACATTTCCCACCAATTCAGAGGTGTAGAAGCAGAATTGAAAAAAAAAGATTCCTCTTGGTGGCAGGTGAACAGTGTGACATTATCACCCCCCCCCGAGGGAGGAGAGCTGTCCTGGGAACACTCACTCCTCCCTCCCCCAGCCAGCCCCCCCCCCCAAGCAACGCACTTCTTTGCCAAACCTGGGTCATCGGTGTGCCCGGAGGTGAAGCACACAGCACCTCAGCCCTCCATGCCACTGGGCTGGCTTATGCATACTTCTTTTAAGAGCAAAAGATCAGGACTATATTTGCTGTTTCTGACCCAACGTATCATATTGTCTAGTTACTAGCATAAGACACGCCTCCATCTTCCTCTGTGCCAGTCATTTATCTGTCCAAAGGTTTATTATTTTTCTGTCCAAGAAGGATCATTTATTTTTCCAGTAAACATTTCTTAGGTAGGCAACGTTCTGGCGTAAATTGTACTTTAACCCAGTAGATTAAAATCAGCGTTGAGGGGTTCAGATCTGGCAAAGTCTAAGCCTCACAGAATACCCTGTTGCACTGCCAGTCCAAGTGGCAACTGAGCTGGCCACAGTTGTATTCGGCAGGGTCAATAGTGCCGGCTAGATGGGCCTGCTGGTCTTTTCCTGCCAACACTTTCTGTGTTTCTGTGAAAGATGCAGTTCTGCTTAGATTATGTTTGTATTCGAAATCTGTGTGTGTGTGTGTGTGTGTGGGGGGGGGGGTATGGGGCATTTCCCTTGCAAAATCCACATGGCTGGGTTTTGTGCTGCCTAAATAACACAAGTACTGTTCATATGGTCGTTTCTCCACTCAGTCACAGTGAGAGAGGAAAGGTGTGCCTGCCACTGCAGTTGCTCTCAGAGTCTTGACTGAAGCAAAAAATATTACTTTACAAGGGGAAAGGGAACAACTGACTACCTTACCCTTACAAAAAGAAAAATATCTACTAAAGATTAAACAAGTGGAATTAGAAAATATGCACAAAAGAAAAGCTGTCGGATGCAGAAAAAGGGTGGCTGCTTCTCGAGTGGAAAAAAAATGATTGCTTTACGATTAAGAACTAACAACCTTAACCTTGCCAAAAGAAAAATACCTTACAAGGATTGCACAAGTGAAACTAGAAGAGAAAAGCTTTTTTCTGCAACTGGAAGGGGCACAGAAAAGAAGGTGAGCGGGAGGAGTTGCACAAAGAAACTACCAAAGTACTTATTCCTATGAATTGTAACCTTAAAAAGATTCAAAGAAAGCATTACTTTGCAGTGGGGGAGGGACACAGAATAGAAGTGGGGAATCAATTTAAGGAAAAAAGTAGAAACAGCCTTTCCAAAAGGAACAAAAGGCCTATTCCTTGACTTACATACGATTCAAAGAACGGAAGAAACCATATTTTTTTCTGCAGTGGGGGGCACAGAAAACAAGGGGGAGCAGGAGGAAATGAACTAATGAAAACTACTTTACCAAAATGAAAAATACCTACAGTATTAGTATACTTAACCTTATGAGCTGTCAGTGTGGCTCAGTTGGTAGTACATCAGTCTTTTGCCCAGGAGGTCATGGGTTCCAGTCCCATACCAGAATTGGGCTGTACCATAAACGCTGGCAGCTGAGCGCAGTACTTTGGGGGATGCAATACTGTCAGGGTCTACTGTCCTTTGAAGTGTTTTTATGTGGTTTCATATTTACTGGAATTTATATAATGTATGTAATTTTACTTTATTTGTTTTATTTTATTGTACAGGCGCCTTGGTTTTGGAAAGGCGCCTTTTTATAAATAAAAAAAAAATTGATTGATTGAGATGCTAAACCAACATCCCGTCTTCCTTTTATGGTGGTTGTTCAGGCGGATGTTAAAGATGTCATGGCACTTCTCAAAAAGAGTTGGTGAATTTCTCCGGCATTCTGGCCAGATTTCTCCATTCACTAAAATACCACCAAAAGCTTTATCTGGTTCA
This sequence comes from Neoceratodus forsteri, assembly GCA_016271365.2. Lineage (NCBI taxonomy): Eukaryota > Metazoa > Chordata > Ceratodontiformes > Ceratodontidae > Neoceratodus > Neoceratodus forsteri. The sequence goes on from JADMNL010000026.1 coordinate 118,774,438, forward strand.
GTTTCAGTTGGTTTGTATCTGTACCCCCCACCAAAGTCTGAAACAGTATAATCTAGCTCTCCTTTCCCACTGAACTAATAGCAAAAGAATAAATGTATTTCCTGGTAAACAAAGACTAGCCTAATCAATAACTAAATATCTATATACATAAGAGAGTCAAAGATCCATTAACATATGGTCAGTGATTCAGATGCCACATGCACGGACTTCAGAATGCTGTGGTGGCTCTGTGCACCATTTGTTTTCTGTCCATGACAGGATTAATCTTAATTATATCTGAGCCACTCTTACTATATTGTAGGCCCATGGTGAGTCTGCGCAAGCAATAACACATGATGAGGTGTGGGTTATCGCCTGATAAGAGCACGCCCAGGTGTGTTATAAGGCACAAGGAGCTTGTGCCGAGTGCCTTATGCACCTGGGCGTGCTCTTATCAGGCGATAGCCCACACCTTGGAGTGTGTTGTTGCACTTATAAAATGGGCATCTGATAAAGAAGTTGTTAAAATAAATATATATGTGTACCTAAAAAAAGAGGAAAATATGATAATATAATTTGAAAAAAAGAAACAGTAGTCCCTCGTAGTGTTTTCTAATAGAGTTTTTTGATTAAAAGTTACTGGAGGAGACTGGTGTTCCTTTGTGAGTGTAATGCCCCCCACAGACACACACAGAAACTGTGAAAAGGATGTTTTTTTTTTTGTGTGTGTATTTCACATTTATTAGCGTGATCATGCATTTTGAAGTTTCACTTATTGACAGCCTGATCGTGTCTGTAATTAGTTACTTATGTTTGTTGCCTACCCTCACCCCCCCACGCACACACACACTTTTGTGTTTTTATTTAATTTCTGGGGGGGTTTATTATCCATTTTTTGTTTTATTATTTTAGTGGGACCGAGCGTGTCTCTCAGCAGCCACCATAGAACGTTGCTTCCTGTTTCGGGGAAGAGCTGTTTTCAGTTGTAAGGCTCTGTGTCTTCGTGCTACACAGAAGGTTTCATTAGAAGAGAGGAACAGTTGTTTTGTGTTGAAATCGCATTTTTTTTGTTGTTGAATGGGACACTGCCAGTGAGGGTCTGATTTCTTCTGAAGAGTGGGGCTTTCATTTGAAAGCATGTCTTGAGGACACGCGCTGTGCTGATGGCTTCGGGGCCGGTTTTGTTTCAAGTTGCAGAGGTAAGAGTGTCAGAATAAGGGAAAAATAATGTCTATTAAGAATAAGGGAAAATAAATATGTTCTCCTGTTGTTGTTTTTTTACATAACGCAGGTTCTGTTCTGTGTTTGGGGGCGGGGGGGCAGACTGGGAGCTACGTGACAGAGGAGTTGCACTTTGAGCTGTGCCCCTCTGTGTTTCTAATTTTGGTTGGCACAGCTCACTGATTCCCTGATGTTATGGGATTCGGGAGTGGAAGGTATTTCCAGTTGGCTACTATATCATCTGATAAGGACACGGCTCAGATGATATAGTAGCCAATCAGAATGCAAGAATTTTCCAGCCCATTTCATAATGTGTAATAAGGGTTATGTGATGCATAATTTATAGTTATTTATTTTCTACAACATTAGTACCATGCCCATGTTGTAAAAGGAAGCTGTAGGGCTTCTTTGAAGTTTGCCGTCTTTTTTTATTTTATTAAACACCTTTCATGCAGGCAGTATGTTACTGCGCACACTGATGGATGGTTATTATACTTTATCTAGGTGTGATAGTTTACATTTAAAAGGGTGAAGCAGCACCCTTCCTGTTGGTGCCAGAGAAGAGTCCAGTGAACAAACTGTAACATCTCTTTACTTCTGTTTACTGTGATATCTAAGCTGTTTAATTACTTTGTGACCTTTTGGTTGGTTCTGGTAACAAGGCTTAGTTAGTGTTAACCTCAAGTTTACCTCCATTGTATATCTATTTTATCACTGCTGTTTCAATAAGTGAGCGATTTAAATTTGGCTTGTATCATTACTATTTTTATTATTTATTTCTTTTCCCCTTTGTTTTACGATAGCTTGGTTTCATTACATTCAAGTTTTTGCTACGTTTAGAAAGTCTAGCTTTCTACTATTCAACAGATAGGATGTCTATTGTAAACAAAATTCTGAAAGTGGTTTCATGGAACTTTAAAGACTGTCACAGCCCAATTAAGAGAACTGAGGCTCTTTCATTTCTCTACTGTTTCTGAGGACAACTATAGCCTTCATTCAGGAGTCCCATTTGTCTCCAGAAGAAACTCTGAAACTTCAGGAATCATAGGTGGGTAAAGTAGTGGGTAGTTCTTTTAATTCAAAGAGCAGAAGAGTTGGTGTTTATTAGTTTTTGTTAGTATAGAAGTCTTTGTATCTGCTTCTGAAGGTCAATTTGTCACTAGTCAAACAAAATTGATGATGAAAAAGTTACTTTGGTAAACATATACACCCCTAACACCACTGAAGCTGATATTTTTTGCTCAGGCTGCTGAAAAACGTACCTTGCCCAACCCAGAGAATATTATTTTAGAGGGAGATAGGAACACAGCGGTAAATAATTTCCTAGCTAGAAGCTCCAGGGGCTCCTCAGACCAACACTATTCTTCCTGTGCTTTTAATAAATTTTTGTGGCAAATTTTGTTGGACTGACACTTTGAGATTAATACATCCAAAAGACCGGGATTTTGCATTCAGATCCTGAAGACATAACTCGTATAGTAGGCTGGATTACATTTTTGTTTTTAAATCATTCATTACCTACCGGTCCAGCCAACAGCAGCATTGGTAATATTGTTATTTCAAACCATGCTCCTGTTTCCCCCCAGTCATAGTGATTGAGAATACCATCACCAAAATCTAATGTCTGGAAATTCAGTTGTAGTTTACCTAGGGGGGCGTGCCTTCATTAAAGTTTTAAACTCGAAATCAAACAGTTCTTCAAAATAAATGACACAAGGAAATTTCAGAGGATACTCTTTGGGAGGTTGCATCATTTCATATGCGAGTCAAAAAAAGGCTTCACAATTCAGAGCTAGTTAAAATAGAGGCTTAACTAAAAGCAAAAGGAAAAAAAAGTATTTGGATTTCAAAATGTGATAATGATACTTTCTACAGGGAAATAATTGGCTTAAAACATTCAGTTAATTCATTACATAATCAGAAAGCTGAATTTGTGCTTTTCAGAATTAAGCAGATTTTTTTTGCCCCTTTTACTTAGGCAGGTGAAGCCCAAGGCAAATTATTGGCACATAGAAACATAGACTTTGACGGCAGATAAGGACCGCTTGGCCCACCTAGTCTGCCCATTTCCCTACCTAGAGGATAATCTGTAGAGCCTATTTAACCAACAGCCTATTTCTTCCTACCCCCCCACAAAATTGCCTTATGTTTGTCCCATGCATTCTTGAATTCTCCCACAGTTTTAGACCCCACAACCTCCTCAGGAAGGCTGTTCCATGCATCCACCACCCTCTCTGTGAAAAAATACTTCCTCACATTGCCCCGAGCCGTCCTCCTCTATCTTCAAATTGTGTCCCCTTGTTTTTGCACATCTCTTTTTCTGAAAGATGCTACCCTCTTGGACTTTGTTGATTCCACTGAGGTACTTAAACGTTTCTATCATGTCCCCCCTCTCCCTTCTTTCCTCAAGGGTAGACATATTACGCTCCTTTAGCCTCTCCTCGTATGGCTTCGCTTGCAGACCCTGCACCATTTTAGTTGCCCTCCTCTGAACTGCCCCTATCCTGTCTATGTCCTTGCAGAGATGGGGTCTCCAGAACTGGATGCACTACTCCAGATGGGGTCTCACCAACTATCTGTACAGGGGGATAACAACTTCCTGTTTTCTGCTGGTGTTGCCTCTCCCTATACATCCCAGTATCCTCCAGCCCTCCCTACCGCCTTCTTGCATTGCTTGCCAACCTTAAGGTCATCTGATATGATTACCCCCAGGTCCCTTTCCACTTTTGTTGTTGTTACTACCTCCCATTGTGTAATCTTCCTGGGTTTTTGTTTCCCAGGTGCATTACTTTGCACTTCTTTGCATTGAATCCAAGCTGCCATACTTCTGACCATTCCTCCAACATTGCCAAGTCCCTTCTCATCCTTTCCACGCCTCCTTGTGTATCAACCCTGTTGCAGATCTTTGTGGCATCTGCAAAGAGGCATACTTTTCCTTCCAGTCCCTCTGCAATGTCACTTATAGAGACATTAAAAAGGACTGGACCCAGTACTGAACCCTGTGGTACCCCACTAGTAACCCCTCTTTCTTCAGAGTGGACTCCATTTACAATTACCTTCTGTGTCCTGTTGTTCAGCCAGTGTTTTACCCAGGCTACCACCCTGGGACCCACTCCAAGGCTGGTTAATTTGACTACTAATCTTTTGTGTGGGACTGTGTCAAATGCCTTGCTAAAGTCTAGGTAGGCCATGTCCACAGCCCCTCCCTGGTCTACTACTTTGGTCACCCAGTCAAAGAAATCAACTAGATTCGTCTGACATGACCTTCCCGCTGTGAACCCATGCTGCCCTGGGTCCTGTGCCCCACTGGCTTCTAGGTACTCAACAATTCTTTCCTTCAGAAGTGATTCCATCACTTTCACATAGATTACATAAGATTATTTAATCCACCATATAAGGGGAAGGAAGTTGCCAGCACTCCCTCAACCCACACTCTAGGCAGGCAGTTCCACTCAGCTGAGCTTGGATTAGCAATGCCTTACCCACTGTCCCAATGGTAAGTCCCCAATGACTACTACCTTACTGCCCCTCATCCCAGCCTCTTCCTTCCCTTTTGGCAGATTGGGTACCATGGTGGCAAGTCTGCCCCAACCAGTCTGTATTGCCTGATGACCCTTTTTAACCTGGCCTGCTAGAAGCTGATACCTGTTGCTGATGTCTGCTGTCAGTGGTGCTCCTTTACAACCATGGCTGCTGCCTCCCTTCTCCCTTCTTGATCCGTCCTTGTCCCCACCACTACAGAGCAAAGTCCCTGCCATTCTCCTTCCCACACTACTAGCCTCTGCCAACTCCTGCCTCCCAGGCCTATAGTGCCTGCTTCTGTATACTCCTCTCCCTATCCTGCTTAGCTGCCTGCTCAACTCCCTGAGCCCCATTGAGTCTCACATCTGTCACACAAGCCTGGCAGTGCAGATCTTGAGAGCCACAGCCACCTTGCAGTGGCCGCAGTTGTATCCACTCTCGCCCTCCATAGACAAGAGGGTGTACATCCCAGAGCCCTTGCAGTGCACCAGATGTAGTTTCCTCCTAGTATCATGGATGCTAGCCCCCCCCAAGCATCCCCCTGCTGCCAACCCTCCTCCCTATACTGCCCCAGCACAGACATTTGCAATTCCAAACTGGCAACGTGCCCATTCAGAGCAATGACCAGCTTATACCGACAGTAGATGAAGTCCCCCTGACCTCTGAAGACAGTATGGCATACATCTTGCAGCACTGCAGCACTCCAAATGCACTTCCATCCTTCTTGGTAACCGATACTATTAGAAGTAGTTGTTAGTCCCCTGTCCTTCTTCACTGCAGCCCAACTCCTGCTTCAGCCAACTCCACTAGCCCCGTGACCATTTTCCATTGGGACTCTTTGCCACTGGCTCACACAGTGTCTGACCTAAGACAGTAAGTCCTGCCTCCCAGTTCACACCTTGCTGAAATGGAATCCCACAGTACAAGAGCCATAGTTTTAAAGGGCCACTGCCACTGAGCTTTAAACTAGAAGTTTAGATAGATATTTTATTTATATAGCATCCATTTCCGAAGATTCTGGGCACTGTACAATCTAGGCACACATACCATACAAAAACATTTTAAAATACAAAAAAAAAGAAAGATTTCAGGCAGTACACTAGCCATTTAACATAAAAAGTTTAATTTACATGCAGGGTTCAAAATTAACAGCCTGCCTGCCAAATACTAGGAAATGTTGTATCATGCCAGTAAAATCTTCCTCTAACTAGCACTGCTGGCTAGTACTGGAGGAGTTAACATTTAATTAAGCAGCTGGGCCAGTGTTTTAAGTATCTGCTGCCAGTGTAGTTTCTCCATCACAAGCCCTGAAACTTAAAGGAACACTGCCAGCTTTTTTTATGACATCAAGAGTGTTCCTAGTATATGCTATCTGTGACCCTTTCTGCAAATACTATGCCCACAAAATGCAAACATGTCCAAAGATCTGATGAAATATTACATTTACAATTATTTTGGCTAAAATAATTCTAGTTGAACCAACCCTAAGTCCTGCCAACTGATGCTTCCATGTGTCCACGGTGATGTATGGCACAGAGCCGAGGGGTAAACTGATTCATGAACAAGTCTAGAAAAAAATATTGCTGAAGAGTAAAACCCACTCCCCATCTCTAAATCTTTTTCAGAAGTGTACAAAGTGATGCCAATTTCAAGATCAGAGCTGTAATAGTAGTAATTTATTGTCTGAAAATACAAACTGTGACTCTGGGCATGTGCACTAGTGCCGATACTACTGTCCAGAGTCACGGCTTGCATTTTCAAGCACTAAATTACCACGGTTACAGCACTCATTTTGAAATGGGTATCACTGTTTGCACTTCAGGAAATAATTTAGAAATGGGGAGTGGGTTTTACTCTTCAGCAATATTTTTTTTCAGATTCGTTCATGAACAAGTACCCCTCGACTCAGCACCATATGTCACCGTGGATGCACTGTAGCATCAGTTGGCGGGGCTTAAGGTTGGTCTGATCAGAATGTATTTTTAGCCAAAATAATAGGCTAATGTAACATTTCTGCAGCTTTATGGACATGTTTGAATTTTGTGGGCACAGTATTTGCAGAAAGGGTTACAGAAAATATAAAGGGAACACTCAATGTCATAAAAAACTGACAGTGTCCCTTTAATTTTGAACCTGATTTGTCAGAGATAAAGGGAAAGTCCACTCAGCCTGTTTTTTCTGTTTACCTGTAGTTTGCAGGCATGATAAACAATGATTGACTCTATTGTACCCTACTAATTTTATCAGGATTGAAATGTAAATGAAGTTACTTAAGCCTACTGTGAAATCATGCTTGACTCCATTGCAAAGTTATGACCCAACTCATGTTAGGCATCCTGGAATTGTATGATGTTTTAGTGCTAAAGCTTGCAGTAGGTATACTGTACGAGAGCTGTTGCTGTCCCCTGCAGTCTCTGTGGACATGGCCTACCTAGACTTTAGCAAGGCATTTGACACAGTCACACACAAAAGATTAATATACAAGTTAGTCAGCCTTGGAGTGGATCCCAAGGTGATAGCCTGGTTAAAAAATTGGTTGGACAATAGGACGCAGAGGATAATAGTAAACGGAGTCCACTCTAAAGAAAGAGGGGTTACTAGCGGGGTACCGCAGGGTTCAGTACTGGGACCGGTCCTCTTTAATGTCTTTATAAGTGATATAGCAGAGGGATTGGAAGGAAAGGTATGTCTCTTTGCAGAGGACACAAAGATCTACAACAGGGTTGATACACAAGGTGGGGTGGAAAGGATGAGAAGGGACTTGGCAAGGTTGGAGGAATGGTCAAATGTACGGGAGCTTAGAGTCAATGCAAAGAAGTGCAAAGTAATGCACCTGGAAAACAAAAACCCAGAGGAAGAGTACACAGTGGGCGGTGAGATACTAACAACAACAAAAATGGAAAAGGATGAGGGGGTAGTCATATCAGATGACCTAAAGGTGGGCAAGCAATGTGAGAAGGCAGTAAAGAGGGCTGGGAGGATAATGAGATGCATGGGGAGAGGCATCTCCAGTAGAAAACAAGAAGTTTTTATCCCTCTGTACAGACAGTTGGTGAGACCCCATCTGGAGTACTGTGTGCAGTTCTGGAGACCCCATCTCTGCAAGGACATAGACAGGATGGAGGCTGTCCAGAGGAGGGCAACTAAAATGGTCCAGGGTCTACACCAGAAGACATACGAGGTGTGTCTAAAGGAGCTTAATGTGTATACCCTCGAGGAAAGGAGGGAGAGGGGGGACATGATAGAAACTGTCAAGTAACTCAGTGGAATCAACAGAGTCCAAGAGGGTAGCATCTTTCAGAAAAAGAGATGTGCAAGAACAAGGGGGCACAATTTGAAGATAGAGGGGTGACGGCTCAGAGGTAATGTAGGAAGTATTTTTTCATGGAGAGGGTTGCGGATACATGGAACGGCCTTCCTGAGTCGGTCATTGAGTCAAAAATAGTGGGGGAATTCAAGAATGCATAGGACAGACATAAGACAATTCTAGAGAAGGGTAGGAAGTAGTAGGTTGTTGGTTAACTAGGATCTGCAGCTTATCCATTAGGGAAATGGGCAGACTAGGTGGGCCAAGCGGTCCTTATCTGCCGTCAAATTCTATGTTTCTATGTTTCTGAGTGATTGTATAACTTCTGCTGACTTCAGCAGGTACACATTATCAGCTCCCAAGATGCCTTGCATTAGTAGGGTCATGACCTTTGTAATGGAGTAAAACAGGTTTTCACATCAGAGCCAAACAGAATGAAGCAAACTCATTTACATTTAAATTAGAATTAAATTCTGGGTCACACCTGGAAATGAGCCTTGGCTCAGTGTGCCTTACCTAGGGACAATTTTTCAATCAATAAATTAGCGGGGTGCAAAAGAGAGAATCATTCTCCATGACTACAAACTAAACAGATATATAGAAAACATGGTTGAGGGGACTTCTCTCTAAATTCTGTTCTCTTTGTATTGTCACACTGCAAGCCTTTGTCATACAGATGATTGCCACAGTGTGTGGGAGGAAAATGGCATACCATCTCCATCTCTTCCGGTCTGCTATGGATTGTGTTACCCAACATGTCCTTGATTCTTGGCGCATATCTGAAGCCAACAAACAGCAGATCCATAAAAAGTTTCTTTGTGGTATCACCATTTTTTAAAGAGCTCAGCCCCAGGTGGAATATTTTGTTGTCCCTGCTGTAAGATGGTTGGGCTACCGTGTGCATTCCAGGCCTTGGGACAAAGCCATTTATAAAATGGGGCTTGAGAAAGTGACCAAATCTAAAATCTTCATTGGTCAAAACACATCAGATGACCCTTGATTGACTAGAAACTGAAACTGCACAGTTCAAGAAATGGAAGCAATCATGGCCCTATTAAGGGTCAAAAAAGATAAGTTAATCTCTAAGTGGCTACCTTTTTTGACTCTGAGGAAGAGATGACTAGGACATTGACTCTAGAGCAACTTTTATGAAATTTAAAAACCACTTTAATCTGCTGTAGTACATCATCACTGCAGAGCCACCAGTAGGGTAACACCTGATAATTTGTAAAGCTATGTTTTGCCTTCCTACATGTACTGTTAATTGCTGTTTTACTTTAACAACTTAAATGCTATAGTCAGCCTTGTAGGCTACCACTGGTTAGTAAACAATTTTTTACCTTAGGATAACACATTCAGCACTTCTGTATACCATAATACCTTCAGGACTTGGCATCCGGATGTGTCACTGTCTCATATCTTTAATAAACGAAAGTTCTAAAAAAAACCTGCACATTTTGTAACCTACCTAGCAATAGCCTTTTTACTTCTGGAGAAATGAATCCATCACAGCACCAAAATGATTCTACTTACTCGGCATACGTGTCCATTTTACAAATGCATATTTTGCCATTTATACACCTTATTTAACCTCAAAGCATTTGTTTTCCTGTGTTTGGCATAATTTCATCTCTTGTTCCATGTGTGTAACACAGAGATAGGGGAAAAAAAACACATATATATCTAGAGAGTGAGAAAGAAAAGTGTAGTATAGGAGGATATAGCAGTGTCAGTGGCTCAGTAAGTAGCACACTCGCCTCTGAGGCCGGGAGATCAGAGGGCTGTGGGTTCAGTTCCCACATCTGGCACTTAGGTTAATATCCCAGTACTGACACTGTAGTGCAGTATGAGAGGGGTGCTACACTTCTGAGGTGCCGCCTCTTGGATGAGACATTAAACCAAGGTCCCATCTGCCTGGATTGGTGGTAGTTCAGGTGGATGTTAAAGATCCCATGGCACTTCTCGAAAAGAGTAGGGGAATTTCTCCGGTGTCCTTGCCAAATTTCCGTCATTCACTAAAAATACCACCAACAGCTTAATCTGGTTCAAGGTCAGTTGGCATTCATCTGTATCCCCCTCCCTGGGTTCGTGCCTGAAAATAGGCAGGATTTGTCTAGTTCACTTACCCGGTCAACAAAAACTAAATAAATACATATAATGCCATCAAGGGGGCTAATTAGCATGGGCCCGAAATGTCAACCCTAATACTCACCCCACCGCCCCAGCTCATAGCCTGTTGTCTGAAGCACAAGGTACAGCTTCTAGCCAGTTCTTCATAGTGATACACTCTTCAAAGGTAGAGATGTATGTCTCGCCACATGTCGCCAACATAATCTGTTGTAGATTTCACATCTGACCTTGTTTGCTCAGGGGAGGAGGTGGGCATTAGGGTTGAACAACAGCGCTACTTAGCTCCTCTAGCACTGACCCCTAGTGCCTCGATTCAACGGAGTCTTAAGTCTTTCCATTTCTTTACTCTTTTTAGCAATCTTTTAGTTACTAGCTTAAGGTGAAACACAGATTTATGTTGCTTAAAGCACACTCATAAAAGGTTAAGATACACATACTAAAACTGATGATTGCATTTTTATGCAAAACTGTTTCCTTAATTAGGATATTGAGTGAAGCCAGGATTTAAGCAGTTCTCCTTTAAATATTTTGTATTCTAATTTGTATAATGACTTCACAGACTTGAGCATGTCATTATTCAGTGAACTAATTGATTAATTATTGTGATTGAGAGATGTATTTTACACTTTGGCCCTCCCCACTAGCCTCACCCCCTTTAAGACTCCATTGAGTCGAGACTCTAGGGGTCAGTGCTAGAGGAGCTGAGTAGCACTGTTGATATCAATTATTTTTGTGCATTTTGACCATTTGGAATGTTTGCTTTAACTACACGTTTGTGGAATAAATCAAATTTTGTTATTGGAACTCAGCAGTGTCTTGCCGTTATTCTGAATGTGCCACTTCCAGTTTGATTGCATTCTTGTGTTGGGCAGGCTGTCCATTTATCAAATGTGCACTGGGCCCAATTTTAGCTGCATCGCGGCTATTCGCCTGTGTGGATTTGCACTCTCCTGTTGTTACCCTAACTAAACCCAGCAAAGCAAAGTCCAAGAGTGCCTTAATTTCCTTTAAAAGGATGCTAAAAAGAACAAACAGGCCAAGGAGAATAAAAAAAATAAATGCAGTTCAGCCTGGTGGGGGAAGGGATAGGGAAGGACATAGACAGAGCTTCAGTGCTCATTCAGAGTCAGTAGTAAGTACCTGCTTGAATTCGTATCTCATGGCAGTTTGTGTGCTCTGCCACTGTCTTCGGTTATTGTTTCCCAGCTTGCCCTAACTAAAATCTGCAGTAAAAAAAAAACAAAAAAGACTAAAAAGAACAAAAGGGCCAAAGGGAATAAAAAGAAAAATACAGATTAACCTGGCACGGGGGAAGGCATAGGGATGGCCAACAGAGCTTCAGTGCTCAGTACCTCCCTGAACTCGTATTGTGGCATATTTTGTGCTCTGCCACTGCCTCCTGTGCAGAGAAGGAGCGAGTGTAACAATGTGACAAACTATCAAATGTCCATTGTATACTACAACAAAATGGGAATGGGATCCCCCTCTAAGGTCAGACAGGTCAGTTTACAGTTACACTGCTGCGGAGGCAGGGAACAGACTTAAAGAGGAACTTCAGTGATGGTCCAAAAAATTACAGCTTGTAGTCATTATATGCAGTACTAGACCTGAAAGGGTGTATGCATTTGTGATTTGTTGCCAAGGTTTACGCTGCCTTCCATAATTTGGATTTGTTTTTAAGCACTGCTGCACTTGCCTTTGATGTTTAGCTGCTGGGCTGCTAGCTCCTGATGACATCACTGTAGGATAGGGGAGTGACTCGCACATGCAGTACCATGCAGTTGCAACAATGTTGCAAGGGAAACCTACCAGTACTCACTATACATACTGTGTTTCCCCTCCCCCAAGACACCCTGTAAACAATGCATTATGCCAAAATCCAAATGCCTTGTCAGTATGTTTTTTTTTTTTTTGCGAAATTGACTCTGCCCTACAGTGATGTCAGCAGTACAACCCTAGGTCCACAGAAGCTCTGGTACACCCTGCAATTTTTGGCAGCTCAGAATGCAAAAACTAACTGCAGCAGACAGTAATGAAATACAATTCCAGAATCAATGCAAGAAGGGGTAATTTATGCATGGAAGTCAAAACGACTGGTGACGGTCCTCTTTAAGAGAAGTCAACTGCGTGACTGCCATGTATTTAATTGACCAGCACATCAGTGCTATAAGCTCACAGTTTTCATTTCCTGAAATGCTATTTACAATTCTGTGTGTGTCATAAATCTTGGTGCCATCTTATGCAATTTTGTGGCAGATTTTTAGTTTTCCTCACGTTTTACAAAAGATTCTGATTTAAATCAGAACTAATCAGGACTGTAGCCTGGATCCTGATCCTAGCCTGATAATAAGAGTCTGGGTCTTTTCGGGTCTGCCCACCCCTAATATGTAAGCAAATAAGACGTGACAGGGTGTGCGTTAGACACTTTAACACACGGCTAGGAGGTGTAGTGAGGCACGAGGCCACTGGCCAAGTGCATCCAGCCTCCTAGCCGTGTGTTAAAGTGTCTAACGCACATCCTGGCGTGTCTTATTGCGCTTATGAAATGGTTATCTAAAATACAGATGTATGTGATAACTAAAATGCATAATATTTAATAGTAAAAAATGAACATGTTTGTCCTACATTTTCATAAAATAATTCCTCCGCCTGCTTTTTTGGTTTTTTTTGACTTGAGGACTTTTGAGCTGCTAAGGCATCCTTACTTGTATTTCTGTAGTTGCCGTGGCACCCCCCCAACTAGCAGCACTCATACTTAATTTAGTTTGAACAAGAAATTATGCTGTCTTTTTTTTTATGATTTTTGTACGTTATGGTAATGGGTAGCACTAGGGAGAACAAGCTGCTTTTGTTTAGAGGACACAACAGAAAGCTATTACGCCATACGGAAGCGAAGTATGAAAGTGGAAGAGTTTTGTAACTGCTGTATTAAGCTGTCGTTTCAGTTACAGTTTTCTCAGAACAACATGGGAAATATTGTTGGGGTATGAATATTGTGTTTTTTTTATTTTTTTATTTTTTTTTATTTTATTGAAATCTAGGATTACAAATACCTTTGAGCAGGAACTGCTCATTTACAAAGGTTCCATGTCAAAGGAATGGGGGTATACATACATACAAAGGTCAACATAATAATACATAGTTACACAATAAAAAGAAGTAAGAGACTGAGGCTTAGGAAATTCCAGTAATTCAAAATGTGCCAAATGTTAGGTAGCATGACATACCAGCCAAGGGCAATCTTAGAAATAAGCACTGCAGGTGAGAGGAAGGGGTATGCAGGCAGGAAGGCCATTGTCGGAGGGTAGAGGTGAGGGTAAGAGCTCTAAAGGGAGGGAGGGGAGAGATAAAGTCAGGAAATGCGGAGGGGAGAAAAGGGCGAGGGGGCAAGGGGGTAGGCAGGTAGAAGGGGGCAAGGCGGGGAGAGGTAGCCGTCAAGACTGAAGTGGAGAGCAGTGAGCGGTGGGTCCCTGATTAGGTGAGGCAGTCACAACGACTAGTTGAAATGAGATGAAGTCGGAGTTGTCTCTTAAAGGGCCAAGAGCAGCAGCAGTAAGAGTTTCTTTGTTGAGCGTATTGTACCACTGTGGTGCTCTGTGGGCAAAGGCCCTCTGGTCCATGGTAGTCCGGCATCTGGGGACAAGGAAGGTTAGTTGTTGTGAACTTCTAGTTCGCTGGGTGCTGTGGTGGTCAATGAGGAGCTTTTCAATGCCTAGGGGCATGACCCTGAGGAGGACTTTTTTGGCTAAGAGGCAGGTTTGATACTGTATCTGGCTGATGAGAGGAAGCCATCCTGCCCAAGTGTACAGGTCACAAGTGTGTGTAAGTCGGTCAGCTCCAGTTAGCAGCCTGCATGCCTTGTTGAGTGCAACTGTTATTCTGCGGAGGGCAAAGGCAGAGGCAGAGCCATAAATTGCTAGCCCGTAGTCGATGATGGAGGTGACAGAGCTGTTGATAGCCAACCAGAGAGTGTCAGGAGTCATGCAGTGTTTGTGCCTGTAGAGCAGGCCTATACGGATGTTGGTGGCTTTGGCGACAGAATCTATGTGCTGATGGTAGGAGAGTGAGCTGTCCAATGTGATACCTAGGTATTTAAAATCAGTAACGTGTTCAAGTAAGGTCCCTGTTTGGTTTAGGATGGTGAGGTCATGGGATTTGTACTTGCTCCTGGCATTGTAGAAGGTCATAACCTTTGTTTTGCTGTAGTTCATGACTAGTTTGTGTGACTTGAACCATTCTTCGATGCGCATGAATTCAAGCTGTAATTATTTCTCGAGGAGCTCTGCATTTTGGTGGTTGGTGAACATGACTGTGTCGCCGGCGAGAGCAGTAATTTCTGGTGGCAGACACTGGGAAGGTCATTGAGGAAGAGGCTGAAGAGTAGTGGCCCCAGGATGGACCCCTGAAAGGACTGGCTTTTCTTCCGAGGGGATACCGGCAATCCTAACCCGCTGGACCCTCTCCCCAAGGTAGCTTGAAAACCAGAGCAGCGCTTCATTGGAGAGCCCAGTGTTTGATAATTGCTTGAGTAGGAGTGGGTGGTTCACAGTATCAAAGGCTTTCGTAAGGTCAGTGAATACTGCCCCCACACAGTTTCCTTGACTAAGCATGGTATGGATGAAGCCTGTGAATTCTAATAGTGCAGTGGTGGTACTGTGCCCTTTTTGGAAACCATGTTGCTCAGGACACTGGATGTCGTATTTTTCCAGGTGCTTGACTAGCTGGTCTGAGGCGATGTGCTCCAGGGCCTTAGACAATGGAGGAAGGATGGAGATAGGTCTGTAGTTGGAGTGCTGTGATTTGTGTCTACTTTTGTGTACTGGTGTGATGGTCGCCTGTTTCCAGCGAGATGGGAACTGGGACATCCTTAGTGATAGGTTGAGGACCTTTGTCAGGGGTTCAAGGACTTCTTCAAGGAAAAGTGCTAACAACTTCAGATCAAGGGAGTCACCACTGTAGCCTGCATTGTGAATGGCCTTCCGAATATAGGTTCTGGCTTCATGCACTGTGATATCCTTGAAGTAGAATTGTGGGGCAGGGTGTAGGAGAGGAGTACTTGCAGGAGGGTTACTACCAGAGGGGGCATCAAAGAAATTAGAAGGGAGGACACTATCGAAGTTGGAGAACACATTGTTAAAGGTGTTGGTGATTGTGTACAGGTCAGATGTTGGTGTTCCATTTAGGTTGAGCATGGTGAGTGGTGACTTAGGGTCCTTGCCTGTAAGGTCTTTCAAGTTACTCCAAAATTTTTTTCCATCACCCCAGGAGTTGGAGAGAGCTTCCTTGAAGTATTTGCTTTTGGCGCTCCTAACTGCCCGCGTGCACTAATTTCTGGCAGCTTTATATTTATGAATATCCCCAGGTTTGGATGTTGCACGGGCACAGTGCCAGAGATGATCCCTATGTTTGAGTAAAGGGATTAGATCGGGGGTTATCCAAGGGTTAGCTCTGCCCCTGACCTTCAGCTTTTTGAGAGGTGCGAAGATATTGCAGGCCGCAGTGAAGTGGCTGATGAGAAGGTCTAAGGCTTGGTTTACATCAATGGCAGAGTCGATTGGTGTCCAGTCCAGGTGGCTTAGGTGTGACTTTAGTAGCTCAAGGTACCCCTGCTTTAACACTCTGGTGTGGATTATTTTAGGAGGGGGCTTAATGAATTTGTTTGCCAGGTACATGTGACCGGTGAGTGGTCACTGATCCCATCAGGGAGCACTGAGACTTTTGAGATTCATTCAGGGTGATTAGTAAGGATCCAGTCCAGAAGTTCAGCGCTCCTGACGTTAAATATGCCCTTACCTACCTCTCCACGGCCTTCAACCACGCCTGTGATTTGTATGCACCCCTCAACACTTGTAGGATAAAAAAAACAGACCGCTGCATGGATCACTCCTGCGCTGATCCAACAACTAAAAAATAGAGATAACCTCTGGCACTTAGCTAATGACTCCGGTAGGGTTGCTGACAGGCAAGCCTACAGGGCAGCCCACAATCAATGCACCTGGACAATCAAGCAGGCTAAAGCTAAATTCTACCAGGCCACGTTGACATCCACCTGGGGCTCGTCCAGAGCTTTCTGGGACAACATTAAAGATTTAAATGGTAAGACCTGCTCCCCCCCTCCATCCCAGATTGTCTTAAATGGGACTGCCTCGACTGACCCCACCTGTATTGCTAACTGCCTTAATAAAACTTTCTCTGACTTAAGTGCCGTCCTCCCGGCCCATTTCTCTGACCCGGTTGCCAAACCCATCCACACTCCCATTTCCAGGCCACAATTCCACTTCCGAATGATCTCACCCCACGATGCCAAACCTTTCCTAATAAAGGCCCTCGCCTCTCAGAACCCTACCAATGACCCTCTCGACTCCAGGATACTTCGCCTCATGCTGGATGTCATGCTCACCCCGCTGACGCTTATCATTAACAAATCCCTATGCCTCGGCCAATTCCCTAAGGCCTGGAAGCATGCAGAAGTAGCCCCCATCCATAAGTCTGGGGACCGCACTCTGCCTAATAACTACAGGCCCATCTCCATCCTCCCCCCCCCTATCCAAAGCCTTAGAAAAAATAGTAAACACACAGCTCTCGGAATATCTTACTAACTACAACCTTCTTTGTCCGGAGCAACACGGTTTTCGCCCTGGCCATAGCACATCCACTGCCCTGCTGGAATTCTCCCACCACATTCACTCAGCACTAGACAAAGGTCATCTTGCAGGGGCAGTCTTTATAGACCTGTCCAAGGCCTTCGACACGGTGTGCCACCCCCTGCTACTAAACTCCCTCAGTTTACTAGGTCTCGCAGCCGGCCCCCTGAAGTGGTTCGCAAGCTACCTACACAACAGGTCCCAAAGAGTCAAGCTAAATGGGACCCTCTCCTCCTACCTTCCTTACACTCGGTGTCCCCAAGGCTCCATCCTTGGCCCGACCTTTTCAGCCTATTCCTGAACACCCTCCCCAGCTCTTGTTCCAGTAAAATATTACTCTATGCTGATGACGCTGTTATCCTAGCATCACACCCTGACCCACTCCCACTCCAAAACATGCTGCAAAGCGCCTTCCTCCAAACCGAAAAGTGGTTCAATAATCACCGCCTAGTCCTGAACCTAAAGAAAACTACGTCCATGCTATTTTCACATCGGCAAAACAATGCCAGGGACTTTCCCCTCCACATCACCACCTGTACGCCTCCCTCTGGAGCAGGTCTCATCCTATAAGTACCTGGGCATCACCTTTGACTCCGGCTTTACTTTCCACGCCCATCTTAAAGCTCTGTCATCTGCTATGAACTCCAGGATCGGTCTTCTCTACCGCCACAAAGACTGTCTCCCCGAACCCGCCTTAAAACTAGCCATCACCTCATCGGTATTATCGCTGGCTGACTACGGACTCCCTGTTTACGCTGCTGCTGATGCCTCTGCCTTATCCAAAGTCCAGACCGCTATCAACAAAGCATGTAGGCTCCTTACCGGTGCCCACAGCAGAACCCACACCTGCCTGCTATACTCCACCACAAAAATACTGACTCTTGAGGAAAGACTGAAATATCAAATCTGCCTACTGGCCAAAAAATCCTTGACAGGTCTTTGCCCTCCTGGGGTCTCTGGACCTTTGCAGCGGGCTGCTAGGTCCCTGCCAACCCGGTACGCCGCCGCAGCCACCTTCAACGTTCCCAGAGCAAGGACCTCTAATTTAAAGATCTTTCCATCACCAAGCCCCGCCTTGGTTTAACTCTTCCTGAAACTATCTCCAAGATCCCAGGTATTGGCCGCTTCAAAATCGCCCTCCGCCAGCATATTATTGACAACCATTGTTGTAGATGCTTGTAGCTGCCCTGTGCCGGTCCCTACTAACCTTTTCAAGCCCCCAGCCTACCGGTCTTATAACTCTATATATTAGCTTGTGACGTGTTGTCAATTTGTATAATGTATCTCCTGTTGTTTTACCAATGCTAGTACCTATTAGCTTGTGACTTGCTGTCAAATTGAATAATGTATCTCTTGTTGTTTTACCAATGTTAGTACCGACACAAGTTTAATCCAGTACAGCCTCGCTGTCTGCTCTCCCCAAGTGTATACTTTTGTGTATCTAACCTGTTCGTCATTCCCTATCCTAACTTCACTCTATTATTGTCTCCCCCCCCCCTTTTTTGACGAGGTACCTTTGTAAACGAGTCTCTGACTCAAAGGTTGTAAAACTGATCTCTACAATAAATAAATAAATAAATAAATAAAGTGTGTGCGACCCTGTCCTATAGTTGCATCTGGTGGGGGTGGTAACAAGCTGGGTGAGGTTCTGTGACGTGACAGCATCCTTGTAGTTTTTGGCCTCCAGCGATATACAATTTATGTTGAAGTCGCCTAGTACTATGAGTTCAGAGTTATGGTGTAATCCCTGTAGGCTTTCCAATCTGCTCATAAATCCATCGTGCTGATCTTTAGGGGATAGGAACACAGAGGCAATGGTGAGCTCCTTGTTGTGTGCCCCGAGTAGAACTTTAATAGCAAGAACCTGTGAGGATGGTTTAGGGTTTGAGAACGGGAAGACTTGACCCAAATAGGAATTCCTCAGGTAGATGGCACAACCCCCACCTCGTTTGGAAACCCTGTCCTGCCTGAATATAGAGTATCCAGGGATGGTGACTGCAGCGTCTGGTATCTTGGGGTTAAGCCATGTTTCGACAACAGAGAGTACATCAGGGCTATGTTGCTGGACCCAGGTTTGCAAGATGTCAAGTTTGTTAAGGAGGCTGCAGACATTGATTGAGGCTAATGTGAGGGACCCTCCCGCCTTTTGTGGTGGGATCTAGGCCGGTAGGCCCCGGTTACGATGAACATTTCCAGATATCAGAAGTAGCATAAGTAGTATCCTAAGAAGGTACGCTTTAATCATTTTGAAGACTAGTTTTGTTGTAGGGCATCTAGTCCTCTTGGCCTTGCTGGTCTGTGTTTGCCCCGTGATATTGCAGAGCGCAGTATATAAAGCCGTGTTCTCAGAGGTGCCACGTGATTGATAAAAAGTAATCAAATCCACAGGAAATGGTGAACTACCGGGGACCAGAAAACTGTTATTGTAGCTCAAAGACCCAGAATGTGATGAATTCCTGAAGGGGTTAAATTTCTGAAGGTGATGAACATTGGCCTGGTGCATATGCAGGATGTAAAAATCCTTTGTTAGTGTCTTTCCTTTGTTCTCCAAAATGGTTGTGAATAGACCTCAAAGACAAGTACACATCCTTTAAGAACAAATCAGTCGGAAATGTGGATTCAATGCAGCACTCCACAACTCGGTGCTTGTATAATAGATTTACTAACCTTACTTTTGGCTTTGATGGCTTCCAAAAAAGTTGATTTATGATGAGAATGCCAATACCTGGTGGTGATGTTTTGCAGTTTCTTAGTCCAGGAAATGTTCATAGATGTTATGTCCAAGAATGGTCCAGTTCCTCCAAGAAGAAACACATGAAAAGCCACAAAAACTAAACTACTAACAGAGACAAACACAAACAGCCAGCCAGACAGACAGAGACAAACACAAACAGCCAGCCAGACAGACAGAGACAAACACAAACAGCCAGCCACACAGGCTCTAGTCTAGTCTGATGGAGGACACTCGTGTTGGGACACTGTGGTGCTAACGGAGTGAAGTATGGAGTGCCTGCCTGCTCGTTTAGTTAGAGTGAGAGAGAGAGAGAAGAGAGTGCGCGCGGGGGCGGAGGAGTTGCGAGAAAGCACTTCAGCCGTACAGTGAGTGGGCGGGCTGTGATTTTTATCCTGGCAGTTTTTCTTTTTTTCTTTTTAATGATGCAAGTCTTGAATTTCGTTTAGAGATACAGTATGTTGACAGACTGGAAATACAGCCTGGCATGTCACTCCCAGTTGGTGAAAAGAAGATGGCTGATTTTCAGTTTGCCAAATTGTAACTGGTATCTTTACTAGGATCAGTGCCCACAAGGCACTGCTGGTCCTTCTTCCTATGCGTGAGAAGGAATATCACACAGGTATGCACCAATCAGGATGCCTAAATTCTGATGCCCGTTTCATAAATATATATATACACACACACAACAGTTAGCACATATTAACAAAATAGTAAACACCTAATATTACTACATAAATATTCATATCATACACCTCTAAAATTACATAAAATAATTTCAAGTAATATTTCAGTGTGTAAACATTCTGTTGTGCTAATCTATCTGTACTCCAATATATAAATAATTTGAATAAATAATTATGCACATTCTTATGTAACCCCCCTGCAAATGGGGGTTCCCAAAAGACTTCCAGGAGCTTGCTTGAATGCTCCAAGCCTGAATGGTGTTTGGCATTTAAGCCATTTATCAGTGAGTGTTTTTAGAGCCTCTGGTACTGTCTCTTTAAGAGCTGTCTGCTTGCAGACATAATTAGTTTGTATGGGGGGACTGTGTGCTTCTCTGAGTACCACTCGAGCTGCTGCCAATTCACTTCATTTTTGCAGTCACTAGGAGTGCAAAGGAACCTATCTGAAAGATGTAACTGTTTGCCAGAAATTATTTAGAGTAATAATGAAATTACAGTTTGTCTAACCTGCTTTCTTTGCAGTCAGAACTGTGTCTGCTAGTTCCCCATTCTGGTTTTGAACTGCTGAACTGGACCAATCAGTGTGGGTAAGCTGTTCTAAAATGGTCCCTTGGACTAATCAGAACTTGGACTCATAATCTGAGCCAGTCACAAGAGGATTGTATGAGCAGTGACTCTGGGAGATGTAGTTTAGACTTCAGCACCTTTTGGACCAACAGCAGCAGTCTATTGTGAGTGACAGCCAATCCAGTCAAGAACTGGGAGGAACTCAAAGGAAGTGTCGGTTTTGTCGGTTGGAGTTTCAGTTGAGCTTTGGCAGTGAAGAAGGAAGGAGCCCTGTGCTTTTTCAGTGTGCAGTTTTAGTTAAAAACGTGTGTAAGGCCCAGAGTTCCGTCTGCAGCTTGTGTAACAGCTTGTTAGGACTGAATCCGTCCTGTGAAAAGAATCAAAGGATCTCTGAAGTAGAAACCAGGCTCACCCTGTAGAAGACTGGAGGAATTGCTGAAAATTGTAATCGGTCTGTCAGGAACTGAATCTGCTGTGTGTTCTCCCGGTATTGTGCAGTAATTGCGATCGGGATACAGATGCAGCCTGCCTGGTATAGTGCTTTCTTTTATATGGATGTGTGAAGAGGCTTGTGTACCTCAAGTGAGCCCTGCTGACATTGAAGGACCCTATCTTATTTGGAGGTCGTGAGTACTAATTCAGGGTCGCCTTGTTGAATTGCCACATTAAATCCAAATGGAATTACTGTACTGCTGACTGTTTAATTCTCCTTTTCTCTGTGTGAAAGGGCCCTACCAGCTGCCACGGTTTGGACTAGCCACTAGGGCTTGGGTACCCAGGGACAGTAACTGATAGGGATAGGCCTGTGCACAGAGCCATAGGTAGATTATTAGAGTGATAAGATAATTAACCTGATTTCCCCCCCTGTCCTTGTTATATCCCCCTAAATAAATCAGAGCTGCTTGTTTCAGCAAAGTTATACTGCCTGAGGTATTTGTCTATGTTAAAGTACTGTACTGTGATTGTTGTACTGTATCTCATTTCACAGGAGGTCCCAGTGCCGGAACCAGACCTGGGGGTAAGTGTATACTGTGAAGGTAATTCTGATATATTGTGTGGGCCACTAGTGGGAAGAAAGGGGGGTTGCAGTGTCCCAGAGGGCTGTGACCAAGTTAGTTTAACTATTGCAAACCCTGACCTCTGGGTGGAGGCACCCGCCATTGGATCCAGGCCCCTCAACCTGTTAGTGGCAAATCAGGCAGGGGTAGTAGCCCCTGGGATAGCGCCATCTAGGGGTTACACTTAGAATTGGTGTTTTTTTTTACTTATTTTCTTATTTCACTCAGCAACTAATTGTTGCATAGGAAGCTGCTACAAAGGAGAGTTCCAAAAAAGTCCAGTGCATAGACTTCGATACTCCTTCTTTGCCTGAAAAGGAATTAAATTAGAAAATACATAAATTAATAGATATTCATGTCTAAATGATTCGTCAAATCAGTATAATTCTTTCCTTTAATCAATGGCATGTCTGTTTTGTCATTTAGCCCTGGAGTTAAGACCAACCTATGTATATATCCAAAAAGCTTCTCGTTCCATGAGCTTATCATTAATATCACCTCCCCTAGGGCCTAATCTGACGAGTTCGGTTCCACAAAATTGAAAACAATGTTCTCAATTGTTCCCTTTCTGTTTGCGGCAGTGTACAGCTAATGCATTTTTAACATCACCACTGACAGTACTCCTTAAATGCTCCCCTATACTTATGGCACACAGAGCGGGATTGGAGCCGGATTCTCCACAGTTTTTGAAAAGTTATTTATGCCTTGGGTTTATATGTGGGGAAGGGGGCTTTTTAGGCAGCAATTTACATATAAACTTTGACCACTGACAAATGCCTACCACAGACCCAGTGTATGCACAACGATGCCGCAAAATGTGCCTGTCATGAACATCGGAGATTTCAGATAGTTTACAATATAGCTGGCTCTGCTGGGATTAGAACCAGATGGAATTTCTCTTGCTTGGAGATCCAAGGTGGGAGTTAGAATAATAAATTGTACTGAAATCGGACTAAACTGAGCAACAATTTGTGTAGGTAGAAAAAAATACTTGACAGGAGAACATCCTGGGACCTTCATGCAGAGAACAGCCAAGAGCTGTTCATGGCCTTGTAAGCAAAGGGCGGACGAAACAGCTCACGCATTTTGTGGTTTATTACAAATTCCAGAGCACTTTGGTGTGTTTGCCTGACACTTAGTTGGAGATCTTTGCAGTCCTATGATGGGTGGATGTGGACGGATCATTTGAAAAATATTTTGAAAGCTAAGAAGTAATTTGCATTAAAGAGTACCAGTCTTACTTATTTGCAATTGTTGACCAGGAAAGGCACACTGAGCTGTGACAGCTAGTTTCCAGGTGTGTCTTGGGGTGGGAAGTGGGTTACACAGGACTCGTTTTGTTGATTTGCTTGTAATGTTTTCAGGAAAAGTGTGACAGCTCATTTTCAGGTGTGTCTCGGGGAGGTGGGGGAGGGGGCAGTTAGATGGGACCTGTTTTATTTATTTGTGATTTTGCAATGTTTGACAACAGCTCATTTCCAGGTGTGTCCCGGTGGGGTGTGGTGGGGGTGAGGGAGGGTCTTACATTGACCTGTGGTCCATGTTGCTGACCAGGAAAGGCACACAGAGCTGTGACAGCTCATTTTCAGGTGTGGTCGGGAGGAGGGGGCAGTTACAATGGGACCTGTTCTATTTATCTGTAATATTTGCCCAGGAAAGGTGCATTGGGCTGTGACAGCTTATTTCCAGGTAGTCCAGTGGAGGGGGTGGAGGTCATTGTTACATGGGACACTTTTATGCTGTGACAACTCATTTTCAGGTGTGTCTTGGGGGGGAGGGGGGTTACATGGGACTTCTTTTATTATTTTTAATGCTTGCCCTGAAAAGTACACTGAAGTGTAACAGCTCATTTCCAGTTGGGACCTGGTGGTAGAACACTTACTTGGGACTTCATTTTGTTTAGGTGTGTCCCGGAAGGGAGTGGGTTGGGGATTTACATGGACCCGTTTTATTTGTCTGGAGTGTTTAACCAGGAAAGGCACATTGAGCTGTGATAGCTGATTTCCAGGTGTGTCTTGTTGGGTGGGTTACATGAACCTATTAAATCATCAGGGGGCATGTTGGCCATGGCACCATGGAAACTCCTCTACCCTTCTTTGATAAGTGTCATGGAATCTTTAACTTCCACCGTCCTAGACAGTGACCAGAGATGGGTAGAAGGGACCTCGGTTTAATGTCTCATCTGAAGGATGGCTCCTCAATGGTGCAGCACCCCTTGTACTGTACTGCTGTACACCATCAGTTATGGGTACAACCCCAGTTACCTGGTATGGGGCTAGAACCCAGGACCTGCCAATGTTCTGGCAACAGAGGCAACCATGTTACCTACTGAGCCAGTGACACTGCACTGTGTTAGTGAAACAAATACTATCAGATACCCCAGTTTACATTTATTTTAAAGGTAACTTCAGTTACCTGAAGCTCCCCACCCACCAAAACCTGACCACCCAATTAGGTTTTTCACAACAGAAAACAAAAATTAAGTGCCTGCACTTACTTGCTGTTATGCTCGTAAACTCCACCAGCAGGCAACATAGTGGGCACTGTGATGCGCTGGTGTTATCTCGAGTAGAGCGTGCATGATGCCACGCTTCTCTACACAAGATGGCACTAGCGCACTTATTTCTGTTGCTAAAAGCCTAATTGGGTGATCCGGTTTCGAGGGGGGTGGGGAGCTTCAGGTAACTGGAGTTCTCCTTTAAACTGAGAATACAAATTTGTATTTTTTGTGTTTATAGTAGTTGTCTTACATTTTTACGAAGATCTTATCATGTTACTATGGATTTTTTCCCTTACAGCCCATCAAATTTTGTTCTTTAGCTGGCCTAACAGCCACCAATATATAGGGAACAAATTTCAACTCCTGACAAGTTGAATGAAGTCCTTGCTGAAAGGAGATTAAGTGGCCACAGAGTTTGCTGGTAGCCATGCTATGGAGTTGTAGTTTCAAAAATAGAAAGCCAGGGTAAGAGGGAAGGTAGGGCGGGGACTGACAAAGTATTATAATCCATCTGAAGAGCTGTGTGGGTCAAAGTTCAGGAATTGTTAGATGACTATCGCAGCATCTTAATAGCCTAGCTTAATGTTTAATCTTCAGTTTAGACATTAATGAGCTATAGAAACATAGAAGATCGCACATGCATTTAAAGTTCTAGGGACATGGATATGTTGTTCATCCACACTTTCTGGCAGGTATCCTTGCCACTTTAATTCTTGCCGGAAGGTCTTCAAGCTGGCTCCTCCCACCCACCCGGGTGGTAAAACTCTCGGCTCCGCCCCATGACGCCAGATCTTCCTTACCGCTTGGAAGCTCAGGTTCCCTCCTTAGCGCTCTGCATTTGAGACTGGATCCTAACTCTTTGGTTCGTCCGAAATTGGTTTTGAAGTTTTCTAAACTTCGGTCTTCTTCTTCCCTCGCGGCTGCGATGGACAAATCTGTTCCTGGTTGGAGATGCCCTTGCGGGCAGAAAATGTCCAGGACAGATCCGCGATGTTGTCTACTGCTTAGGCCTAGATCACGACCCGCGAGGCTCGAGTTGATTACGCTCTTTCTCGTCCAGCGTTCTGGACGTCGTCTGCCCGATAGCTCAGGCACTTCAAAAAACGCTTCCCCACTGGTAAAAATTCCAAAGAGGCTCGCTGGGCGGTGTCCATGCGGGCTGGCTCGGCTGAGCAGCTCGAGCAGTTGATCGTCCTCGAGGAGGAGGCGGCCCAGGCTGCATCTTCTTTCTCCTCGGCCGCATTTATCCCGCTTTCTCTGAGTTCCTCGTATACGGCTTCATTCAAGGAGCTTTGTCAGTCCCTTTCCACGAAAGGAGAGGGGCCTTCGGGACATTCTTCTCGGCCCAAGAAAAAGGAGTCGAAAGGTAAGTCCCGCCGTCGGCGTTCCTGGGAGCGGGAGAGGTCCCCTTTCCCGGGCAGCCGACCGTCGACTTTGGTCGAGGTTGCGGCTGAGGCCGCTGGCTTCATGGTGCCCCCGTCAGGCCAGCCTGCCGAGACTCCCGTCGATGAAGTTGAGATTTTTCTCGATCCGTTAGACGGGCTGTCGACTGGAGAAGCTGACAACCCTTCTTCACCGGTTCCCCCGGTGGATACCGAGGATCTGCCTGCGGCCTCTGGGCCGCAGTCCCCAGCTAAAGTGCCCAAGCCGAGGGAAGAGCGGGTGTCCCCGCCCCTTCCCAGACCCACCCTCGGTCCTCCTGAAGGTTTCGGTCTCGGTCTCGGACCTTTTCGGTCCAGCGTTCCTCACGACATCGGCCGCCTCGGTCTCGTCATCAAGTAACGGGCGACGCCATTCTTCCTTCCTCCTCCTCGGGTGAGGAGAGGCTACAGCGCAAGTTGCGCCGGCGCTTCGAGCACCTTATGTGGCAGCAGTTGCTGTTGTCCAGGCCTAAGCCGACCCCTGCCAAGACCCCAGCCATCAAGTGGCTGTCGCCTGAAAGTCCGAAGCAACCACTCGTTCCAGTCGAGTTGCCCGCTCCAGGGCCGGTTGCTCAGCCAAAACCAGCTGCTCCACCGATTGTGGTGGAACCTCTGCCTCCACAACCAAAGTTGGGGGCACCGACCAAAAATTCTTGGTCGGTTCATGGCCTGCCCCACAGGTTGTCGGTCACCCTCACTCCCGACCGTCCCCGGCAGGTGGAGGGTGGCTCAGGGCCGAGGCAGCTCTTCGTAGACTCTTCAGAATCCGACGACTATTCCTCCCTGTTCTCCAGGCAGTTCGATCTGGAGTCCTCCGGGGGCCAGTCTGTGGATGATAGCCCATTGTCCTTCTTGGGTCTGCTTCGACTCATCTCTGAGTCCACTGGGATGCAGCTCGAGCCCGTGTCCAAATGGGCCAAGTATCCCCTGACGGAGATTCTGGACCCCATGGAGGCCTTTCCGGTGGCTGAGGCCATTGTCGGCCCAGCCTTGGAGCTTTGGCAGTGGCCTGCTTCCTGTCCTGCGCCCTCGGCCAGGATGGCCAGGAAGTATGCGGTCCCTACCGGCTCTTTGCCCGGTTTCTCGGAACACCCCTCTGCCGAGGGGTTAGTCACCGACAGCGTTTTCCGGCGTTCCAGTAACGCTCGGGATGTGGATAAGCCCCTGACAAAGAGTCCAAAAGCTGGACTTTGCCGGGCGCAGGAGGTGCGCTGCATCCTCCCTCGGCCTCCGACAGGCCAGCTCGGCTGTGCTGATGGCACACTTCTCCCACGCCCTCATGGGCTCCCTGGATGAGGTTGTTCCTCATCTCCCGCCTGACCTGCAGACCACGGTCCGCCAGGTGCGGGACCAGGGTAGGGCGGTGGTGAAGCAGCAGCTCCAGACTGCTCTGGACATAGGTGATTCTTGTGCCAGGTCAGTAGCGGCTGCAGTGGCCATGCAACGCAGGGCGTGGCTGAGGATATCCACCTTCACGGCGGATACCCAGCACAAGTTGGCGGATGTCCCCTTTTTGGGGTCTGACTTCTTCGGCCCTGGAGTGGAGGGACACCTCCAGCGGATCAAGAAGTCCAATGCCACCCTGGACTCAGTCACCTCCGCCCAGAGGGACAAAGGCCGCCGTCAGCAGCAGCAGAAGTCCTTTCCTCCTTCGGTCCCTGCTTCTCGACTGTCCCAGCAGCACCAGCCACAGGGCCAGCAGGCTCGCGCTTGGCGTCCCAAACCCAAGCCGACGGCTTCCTCCAACAGGAAGCAAGGAGGTAAAGGCCCAGGAGGTCCCTCGGCCGGTTCTTCGTCCAAGCCTGCCCAGTGACACTTGGGGGGTGTGGCCCCCAGCCTCGTCACTCCCCCCTGGGTTCCCCCCTTTCCGCCTGGTTCGCTATCACCACGGACCGCTGGGTGTTGGAGGTGGTAGGAAAAGGCCTGCCTCTGGAGTTCGAGCAGGCCCCACCTTTTCGAGCCGTCGCACTTCGGGGGGCCACAGGGTCCGCAGCCTCGCTGTCGGCCCGCAGAGCTGATATTGCCCTGCTCCTCGAAAAAGAGGTAATCAGGAAGGTGGCGGATCCTCCAGACCTGGGGTTTGTGTCCAGATACTTCCTGGTCCCAAAACGGACGGGGGGCTGGCACCCCATTCTCGACCTGCACGACCTGAACAAGTTTCTAAGGTCTCGAACCTTCAGGATGGTCACTCTGGCTCAGATAATCCCATCCTGGGAACGAGGCATGTGGTTCTGTTCCCTGGACTTCCAGGACGCATTCTTTCACATCCCAATCCGTCCGTCCCATCAGAGATTCCTCCGCTTCAGAGCAGAGGGATCCCTTTACGAGTTCTGGGCCATGCCCTTCGGCCTCTCCCTAGCTCCCAGGGTCTTCACCAAATGCATGGCAGTGGTGACAGCATTCCTGCGGCACTGAGGGGTCCGGGTGTACCCTTACCTGGATGATTGGCTGATAGCAGCCCCCTCCAGACAGGAGGTGGAGCGGTCCAGAGATCTGGCCCTCCAGGTTTGCTCTCAGGTTGGCCTCCTTATCAACGAGGCCAAGTCGGAACTCGTGCCAAAGCAGGTGATACTGTTCATCGGGGCAGAGCTCGACTCTCTGTGAGCCAGAGCACGGCTCCCGGCACACAGGGCTGAGGTTCTTTCCTCCTTTGCCCAATCATTTCTGGTTGGGCAATTACGCCCTGCCCGGGACTTCCTGCGCCTCCTGGGCCTCATGGTGACCTGCACCAGAGTGGTTCGTTGGGCCCGTTGGTACATGTGTCCCCTTCAGTGGGGACTGGCCAGCCAATGGTCACAATGCTGTGATCCGTTGGACCAGCCCGTGACGGTGACCCAGGAGATGTGGAACGCTCTCCAATGGTGGATCGTTCCAGCACATCTGCAGGAGGGCATCCCGTTCGTCCGCCTCGAGCCGATGGTCTCTCTCTCGACCGACGCATCTCTGATGGGTTGGGATGCCCATCTGGGGGAACACCGAGCGCACGGCCTCTGGTCCCCTGGAGTCCCGATGCCACATCAACCTGCTGGAGCTCCGAGTGGTCCGTCTCAGCTCTCACCGCCTCGCCGCTTGTTTCTACGGGTCAAGTGGTTCAGGTCCAGACGGACAACACCACGACCATGTACTATCTGAACCGCCAGGGCGGGACGCGCCCATGCTGTTATGCAAGGAAGCCTCCGCATTTGGTCCCTCGCGCAGCCTGGAGGTGGATCTCCTAGCCATTCACGTGGCAGGAGCCTCCAACACCCTGGCCGATGCCCTAAGCCGGATAGGGGCTGCGTCTCACGAGTGGTCTCTCCTGCCGGAGGTAGTACAAGATCTGTTCTCCCACTGGGGCACGCCTCAGGTGGACCTGTTTGCCTCCAGGGAGAATGCGAAGTTGAGTCTGTTCCATGCCCGCCTCCCTCAGCAGGGCTCGCTGCAGGGGGATGCCTTATTGAGGCCGTGGACCCGGGCCTCTTCTACGCCTTTCCCCCATTTCCCTTGATCCACAAGGTGCTTCTCAAGGTGAGGAGGGACAAGATGCAGGTGATTCTAGTAGCCCCAGACTGGCCCCGCCAGTTCTGGTATAAAGATCTCCTCAGCCTCAGCTCCAGGCTCCCGAGGTGGCTTCCAGCCCACCCGGACCTGATCTCAGTCAATCAGGGGAAGGTATTCCATCCAGACCTTCAATCCCTGCACCTGACGGCCTGGTTCCTGAGCGGCTAGAGTTCCAGGCTTTGGGACTTTCCGACGAGGTCCTCAACGTCGTTGAGGCATCCTGTAAGGAGTCGACCAGGAAATGCTATGCCTTCAAATGGAAGAGATTCTCCATTTGGTGTCAGGGGAAGGGCTTGGACCCTTCCGACTGCCCCTTGGCAAGCATTCTGGACTACCTGTGGTCCCTTTCTCAGCAAAGGCTTTGGTCGACGACCCTTAAGGTGCACCTGGCAGCCATCTCTGCTTACCAGACGCGGGCCGGCAAGCAGTTGGTGGTGCAGGAGAAGGTGGTCGGCGCTTATTCAAAGGCCTTGACCACATTTCCCCGAGCGAGAACCTCCACCTGCGTGGATCTACTGCTGGTGGCTGGCTGTTTATGGGCAAGCTTATTCGAACCAATGCACAGGTGCGATATTTCACACCTGTCGTGGAAGACCGCCTTCTTGGTGGCTATCACGTCAGCCAGAAGGATGGGAGAGCTCCAGGCGCTTTCCATCGAGTCTTCCTACCTGGTCTTCCACAGGGACAAGGTTGTCCTGCGCCCCCACCCGAAATTCCTTCCGAAGGTGGTGCCGGAGTTTCACTTTAACCAGGTGTTGACTCTGCCAGTGTTCTACCCCAATCACACCTCGGAGGCCGAGTATAGGCTCCATACTTTGGACCCTAGACGAGCACTCGCTTATTATAAGGAGCGGACGGCTGAAGTTCGGGGAGAGGTTCGCCAGCTGTTTGTCACCTACGCTGAAGCCGCACCTGGCAGACCTGCAGCAAAGCGGACGATAGGCAGGTGGATCACCTCCTGCATAGAGCTCTGCTACAGGTTGGCGGGCATGGAGCCTCCCAGAGGGATAAGAGCTCATTCTACCCGCCATACCGTTGCATCGGTAGCTGCTTCCAGGGACGTCCCTATCCAGGATATCTGCAGGGCTGCTACCTGGAAGTCGGCACATACCTTTATTACCCACTACCACATCGACCTCGAGTCACGCCGGGATGCTGGTTTTGGGGCCCTGCCTCTCGGGCCCTCTTTCCAAGCAAGTATCGGGTGCTTGCCTCCCTCCAGAGAACTGCTAGAGTCTGCCAGAAAGTGTGGATGAACAACATATCCATGTCCCTAGAAATACCGGTTACTCACCTGTAACAGGAGTTCTAGGAATGGTATATGTTGTTCATCCCTGACACCACCTCCCTCCGGCTCGGACAAGACAACCCTGAGCTTTCCAGCGGCCAGATCTGGGGTCATGGGATGGAGCAGAGTTTTACCACCCAGGTGGGTGGGAGGAGCCAGCTTGAAGACCTTCTGGAAAGAATTAAAGCGGCAAGGATACCTGCCAGAAAGTGTGGATGAACAACATATACCATTCCTAGAACTCTGTTAAAGGTGAGTAACCTGTATTTACATGTTGCTCCGCCCCTCACCCCAGCTGTCTTAACTGTGTGGACCATCTTACAGTACCTTGTCAGGAGAAGGGATACCATTTTGTGGGGGACTGGGGGGACTTCTGGGATAGGAGACTCTTCAATGATGATTTACTTCAACTGACAAGAGAGGGGGCCTGCACACTGTGGCAGAATTTGACATCTATATCAGAGGTTAAACTGACTGCGATGGAGTCTGGAACTAGGGGAACCATGCTGGCAGGTGAGAGGGAGGGGATCTTAGGTAGTACTCCCCCAAATCTGGGAATGGAGGGAAGGGTGAGGAGGGCTGAGACCCAGGAGAGACAGTAGCTCCAAGGGCTAAATAGGGATCTTGGGCAGACTGGCCTTTTTCTGCCATCACGGGCTATGTTTATGTGTTTCTGTACTGTATGGGCAGGTCCTGAGGTATGAACAACAGAATTTTCTGCTGAAATCTACATTTGCAAATCCCACCTCAAAATTCCTTATCACCCCCTTCCCCCAATTTAATTTTGCAACTGTTGGCTCTGCTTAAGTCTCTCTTATATTTCAGTTTGGGGAAAAAGATAGTTTTCACTTTAGGCAGAAGATTTTATATGATTTACAGGCCAAAACGTTCTCATTTAAAAATAAAAGCTGGCCTAGGAGACGGGGGTTAACATATGATCCTGGCGATCCTGTTCCGAGGTCGGGTATACCCAGCCTTTTCCATTTTTCCTTGTTCTGCTCTGGAGCCATCGGTGATATATGGTCACTCACACTGCTGGTGAGCATGCTTCCATCACCCCACTTGCCACTCTCACCTGACACGTTGGTTCACACCAAGATCCATGGTGCCCCAGCAGAGGATGTGAGAGCACACATGCTCCTGCCTTCCTTGGCCCACCATAGAGGGTCATTGTGGGAGCAGAGCAGCAGCAACCCCCATGCTAAACAGCTCTGTTAATTACAGTACCTTACGCAGGATAACACATCTGGGATGTAGCATCTCATTTCAAGTGGGGTCCTGCTGCTACCCATTTCCACAGCTGGGTGGACTGGAGCACTGAGAGGTTAAGTGACTTGTCCAAGGTCACACTGTGAGTATTTGCTGTAGTGGGGCTTGACCCTGTGATCTCCCTGTTCCCAAGCTGCCACTGCCTCGATACCTATATCTCTGGACAGCCAGTCCTGCAGGGACCCGATCATGCTCCTGAACCTGGATTGCCCACACTGTAACTCACCCAGCTACAACTGTTCTGTCAGGGATCGCGTTTCTTTTATTTATTTTTTTGTCACGCTTCTGAGGGAGAGCACATGGGCTTCCAATTTACTGCAGTTTAGTAGTTTTGATGGTACAACATTCTGCAGGGCACAGATGTAAAAGGGCTTACTTGGATCTGTAGTGGCAAACCCTGCTTTATAAATCTTTATTGAAAAAACAATTATAATGAGACAAGCAATAGTAAAAATTACCCTAAATACATGAAGCGCATCAAACTTTCTTGGTTCAAATGCATATACAGATGTAACAAAGCAATATGAGTTATCAAATATGCATAAGCAATGAAGTTAGTGAAGAGGAGATATAGTAATTAAGCATTTTAGCAGTGATTTAATAAATTTAGTGACATATACTTAACAAAGGAAACAAAGTGAACAGAGAGAAAACCAGTACAATACAAAGAATATATGAATATAATACTACAAACAGAGAAATTAAATAGAGAACAAAATAGGGGTACCAAAGTGAATTAAAAATCTGTGTCTTGTTCAGAATGGCGTAATTAATCTGCCCACTTAGCGCTAAGAAACCCATGTATCTCATTTATTCCTCCAAAGTAGGTGCTACAGGAAATTTCTGTTTAGAAAGTATGTGTCTCTTTAACCCTCAAGCACCTGCCAAAACCCATAACCGCTACAGCCTACCTAAAGAGGCAGTATTTGTTAGTTGGCAAAGATTTTCATAATACAGTTTTTTTAGCAAAAGTTTTTTTTTTTTTTCTGACATCCCTAGATTTATCCTCTGCATATTTTTAATGTTCTCAGATAATTAAAAATAGCTTTGGGTAATGATTATGTGCAACGGGGTAATTACACGGTAGTTACATGTTTGTCGCATGTAACTACAGCACAGTTTCAATGCAGTTACATTGTAGTTACAGTGACTACAGTGTAGTTAAGGGAACTTAAAGTAATGTTTTACCCAGCTTTTACAGATTATTTTGTAATAATGACTCAAATTATTAAAGGTGGGCACGATTCACAATTTTTTAAAATCTCTTCTAATGAGGTTACATGCTGAATGTATGTGTAACCCCCCTGCAAGTGGGGGTTCCCAAAAGACTTCCAGGAGCTTGCTTGAATGCTCCAAGCCTGAATGGTGTTTGTCGTTTAAGCCATTTATCTGTGAGTGTTTTTAGTGCCTCTGGTACTGTCTCTTTAAGAGCTGTCTGCTTGCAGACGTAATTAGTTTGTATGGGGGGACTGTGTGTTTCTTTGCTTGAGTACCACTCGAGCTGCTGCCAATTCACTCCATTTTTGCAGTCACTAGGAGTGCAAAGGGAACCTATCTGAAAGATGTAACTGTTTGCCAGAAATCATTTAGAGTAATAATGAAAATACAGTTTGTCTAACCTGCTTTCTTTGCAGTCAGAACTGTGTTTGCCTAGTTCCCCATTCTAGTTTTGAACTGCTGAACTGGACCAATCAGTGTGGGTTAAGGTAGCTCTAAAATGGTGCCTTGGACGAATCAGAACTTGGACTCGTAATTTGAGCCAGCCACAAGAGGATTGTATGGGCAGTGACTCTGGGAGATGTAGTTTGGACTTCGGCGCCTTTTTGGACCAACAGGGGCAGTCTATTGTGAGTGACAGCCAATCCAGCCAAGAACTGGGAGGAACTCAAAGGAAGTGCCAGTTTTGTCTGCTGGAGTTTCAGTTGAGCTCTGGCAGTGAAGAGGGAAGGAGCCCTGTGTTTTTTCGGTGTGCAGTTTTAGTTGGGAAACGCGTGTAAGGCCCAGAGTTCCGGTCTGCAGCTTGTGTAACTGCTTGTTAGGACTGAATCCATCCTGTGAAGAGAATCAAAGGATATCTGAAGAGTAGAAACCAGGCTCACCCTGTAGAAGACTGGAGAAATTGCTGAATTGCACTCGGTCTGTCAGGAACTGAATCTGCTGTGTGTTCTCCCGGTTTTGTGCAGTAATTGCAATCGGGATAGAGAAGCAGCCTGCCTGGTATAGTACTTTCTTTTTACCATATAAATGTGTGAGGAGGCTTGTGTAGCTCAAGTGAATCCTGCTGCCATTAAAGGACTTTTGCCTGTTACTGTTTACCATATAAATGTGTGAGGAGGCTTGTGTAGCTCAAGTGAATCCTGCTGCCATTAAAGGACTTTTGCCTGTTGCAGTTTGCCATATAAATGTGTGAGGAGTCTCGTGGAGCTCAAGAGTAGCCCTGCTGACATTGAAGGACCCTATCTTGTTTGGAGGTCGTGAGTACTAATTCAGGGTCGCTCCCTGTTGAATTGCCACATTGAATCCAGATGGAATTACTTTACTGCTGACTGTTTAACTAATTTTTCTTTTCTCTGTGTGAAAGAGCCCCTACCATCTGCCACGGTTTGGACTAGCCACTAGGGCTTGGGTACCCAGGGACAGTAACTGGTAGGGATAGGCCTGTGCACAGAGCCATAGGTAGATGAGTAAAGTGATAAGCTAATTAACCTGATTCCCCGTCCTTGTTATATCCCCTAAATAAATCAGAGCTGCTTGTTTCAGCAAAGTTATACTGCCTGAGGTATTTGTCTATGTTAAAGAATTTACTGTGATTGTTGCCCTGTATCTTATTTTACAGGGGTCCCAGTGCCTGAACCAGTCCTGGGGTAAGTGTATACTGTGAAAGTAATTCTGATATATTGTGTGGGCCACTAGTGGGAAGAAAGGGGGTTGCAGTGTCCCAGAGGATGTGACCAAGTTAGTTTAACTATTGCAAACCCTGACCTCTGGGTGGAGGCACCCGCCATCGGATCCAGGCCCCTCAACCTGTTAGTGGCAAATCAGGCAGGGGTAGTAGCCCCTGGGATAGCGCCATCTAGGGGTTACATATATACTCGATTCATACTGTTGATGTATTAAGATGGTGACGCCACATCTTTCTGATGGTAAACAGCTCAGTATAGTACCAAGATATTTTCATTTTTTTCACGTCAGGCATGGCGTGGGAGAAGGAAATGTGAAAAACTCCAAAAATCCCTTTGTCATCATTCAGGAATGAAAGCAAACAAAAAGAAAAATGGGTATATTGATGTTTTTGCAAAAAAAAAATTCTTGCTGAATAAAAAACGACATTTTTACTAACAAATACTGCTGCTTTAAGGAACATATACAAGAAGAAGAATTAGCATTTATATAGCGATTTTCAAACACAGTATCCCAAAGCGCTTTACAAGCAATGCTAGACTGGTAGTGAAGTGACTGAATGTGTGGTGGCGTCCATATCGCACATCATCACCCACACACAGCCTGGATAATTGCATGAACCAGTTTATGGGAAGGGAAATGTTGGCCAGGACTCCGGGAATGTTCCCTGCTCTTTACAAAGAGTGCCCTGGGTTCCTTTACTTCCACCTGGACACCCACCAGGACAACACAAGGATGGGCAGAAGGGACCTCAGTTTAACGTCTCATCCGAAGGACGGCACACCCCAGCAGTACAGCACCCCCCCCAATACTGCACTTAGATGCCAGCGATTTTTAAGTGCAAGTCGAATCCTGGTGTGGGACGAGAACCCACGACTTTCTGATCCAGAGGCAGATGTGCTACCAACTCAGCCATGCTGACAAGAGGGTCTCAGGATAAGATCAAAGTGGAGGCTGGATTTCAATACCTGTGTGTAGATGTTATGTGTCTTGGTCCAGATGGCCTGTAGATGAGTGCAGTTCCAAATTATGTGTCCCAGGGAGGCATGCTGAGATGAGATGAGCATCTCCAGCAAGGTCCATCTAGTAGGCAACCCCTGGATTCCAGTACTGCCACAGCATAATGATAACAGGGAAGTCCCCTTGTGGATCTCTACTGCATTTATAGGGCCTTTACCCCACACATAATCCCAGATCTCAGAAGTTACTGAAATCCCCTAAATCCTTTTCCCATTCTTCTCTAGCTTTCATTCTGTGGGAGCTATCCCGAGTCAGTAGAACTTTATAAGCATTGCTGTCACTTTTTTCAACCAATGTGATTTAAAGAAACTGATCCCCCTGTCACAGCAACGACCTGTGTTCAGAAGTGGATTTTTGTTCGGGGGTGGCCGGAGAAGAGAGGATATAGCGTCTCAAGGACAGCTCTCCTTTCTTGGGGGGAGAAGGGGTTCAGTGCCCTACTCTTGGTCTGCTACCTGGTGAAGGCCAGGTGGTACTGTAACGAGGTTTCCTCAGACAGTGGGAGGAGAACCCTCAGCTGCTGATATTCGCATGCTTGTGGAGACATACACATGTGGTACATCATTGCATGTTGACATCCCTAATGAGAAAATGCTGGAGGGAAAAAAAAAAAAAGACATGGTGACTCCCTTATCCTGCACAGGCTTCACACCATTGACTGGGCAGGGCTCTGACTTCTGAACATATGTATGGGGAGAGGATGGCCCTCCTGCACCTCCACAGTGGGCTGTCTCTGGGGGACTCATCAGAGCCAGGTAAGTCCCAGAGATGGTGTGTGTGACGGGGCTTGGGGAGGAAGGGATGATGGCTAGAAGGCTCAAAAGAATCTGTTCCTAACCAGAGTTTTCTGAAAGGTAATTGTCAGTAGAAAGTACATTTTACTTTATTACTTTCCTGAACTATAGGTATTTTCATAAGTGAAATCTGGGCACTACGTAATTCATTTGCAAATACTAACATACTAAAATGCCAGCAGAATAGGCCTAACGGTCTTTCGTGTCTGCTTGTTTGGTCAGCCCTCACCCTGGGAGCTGACCTTACTGCCCCCCCCTTGCCCTCTCTGGCTTCTCCCTTCCCAGTCCCAGATATTCCTGCTGCACAGGACTTTGCTTCCAGAACCCTTCCCCTGCACCTGTCCCACCCACTCTTGAACCCCTCCACTGTCTCTGCCTCCACCAGCCCCCTGGGCAGCGCATTCCATGGCTCCACCACCCTCTCAATGAAGTAGCACCTCCTCCTTTCTCCCCTGAATCTTCCCCCTCCAGCTTCCACCCATGCCCTCTAGTTGCCCCCTTCCTCTGGAGCACCCTGACTGCTCCTCCCCTATTTAACCCCTTCATGTATCTGAAGACCTCTATCATGTTCCCCCCGTCCCATCTCTCTTCCAGTGTATACATATTTAGCTCTTCGAGCCTCTCCCCATAGGTCCTGTCCCTCAGGCCCCAGATCATTTTGATTGCCCTCCTCTGGACCCTCTCCAGGAGTTCAATGTCCCTCTTTAAGTGTGGCCTCCAAAACTGTACACAGTACTCAAGGTGCGGCCTCACCAAGCAGTTATATAAAGGGAGTATCACTTCCCTCCTTCTGGAGGTGATCCCCCCTAGCATTGCATCCCAGCATCCTGTTGGCCTTGGCCGCTGCCCTCCTACAAGTCTCAGAGTTGTTCATCTTGACATCCACCACCACCCCCAGGTCCCTCTCAGCCATTGAGACTTGTAGCATTCCCCGAGATGTACACTTGGCCCGGGTTTCTGGCTGCCAGAAGCATTACCTTGCATTTCCCTGCATTGAACGTCAGCTTCCACTTTCTAGACCACCTTTCCAGAGCCATCAGGTCCCCCTGTAGGGCCACCCTCCCCTCCTCCCCGTCCACCACCCCCCAGTTTTCAGTCATCCGCAAAGAGACTCATCTCACTCCTGATACCCCTCCTTATGTCTGAGACATAGGCGTTGAACAGGAGGGGCCCCAGGACCGATCCCTGAGGGACCCCACTAATGACCCTCCTTGGGGATGAGACTATCCCGCCAACCACGACCCTCTGGGTCCGGTCCTGGAGCCAATTGTCTATCCATCTGATCATCTGGTTCCCCACCCCCATTTCTCCCAGCTTATTCAACAGGCCCCCATGAGGTACAGAGTTAAATGTCTTGCTGAAGTCAAGATAGAGGACATCCACCAGTCTACCCAGGTCCAAGGCACTCGCCACCCAGTCATAGAACTCCACAAGGTTTGTCTGACATGATTTCCTTGGGATGAATCCATGCTGTCTATCATCCAGGCACCTCGACTTTTCCAGGTGCCCCCCAGCCTCCCCTTGACAATGCCCTTCATCACCTTGTCCACCACCGATGTCAGACTGACGAGCCTGTAGTTCCCTGCCACCTCCCTTGATCCCCCCTTGTGGACAGGCACTATATGCACCACCTTCCAGTCCTGGTGCACCCACCCTGTCCTCGGAGAGATGCTGAAAATCTCTGCCAGGGGTTTCGCCAGGACATCCGCCAGTTCCTTTAGCACTCTGGGATGTAATTTATCTGACCCCAATGCTTTCTCCGTCTTAAGGGACCTGAGGGCTTCCCTCACTCTCTCTGCCGTGATTTCCACCTCTGCTACCTCGTCCCCCTGCTTTGCCTTCCCCCCACCTGCCAGTGATGTCCCCCCTCTCCCCAGACCGGCCGATCGGCAAGGGTCCCTCCTCAGTTTCACCATCTCCTCCCATGTATGATGCAGCCTTCCCCCATTTTCCTTGGTGAAAACTGAGGTGAAGTACTCATTTAGTACCTCAGCCTGCTCCCCCAGGTCTTGTGCCCATCCCTCCCCTGTTTTAATTCTGCTAATCTGCCCCTTCACACTTCATTTTTCCCCAATGTATATAAAGAACCCCTTGTTCCCTCTCCTAATTTCCCTGGCCAGGTTCTGCTCCTTCCTTGCCTTAACCGCCCTCACCACCCTAGTGGCCCTTCTGGCCATCAGCTCATACTCCCCTCAATCCCTTTCATTTCTTGAGCACTTGAAATGCCTGTAAGTCACCTCGTTTCCCCTCACCAGCAGGGTTTAAGGGCTCTGCCGCATTTTCGTCTTACGCTTGCACAGGTGCTGGTAGCATCCTGCACCCCACTCTTGATTTCCCACCTACTGTCAGCATCCATGTCTGGCCCAATCCCATCCAAATGCTTCTTGAGGATCCTTCCCATTTCCTTGAAATCCGCCCCCTTGAAGTCAGTTACCTCCATCTTTGTGCAGCCTTCTACCCCTCCTAGGTCCAGGCAGAACCAGACCGTGGCATGGTCGCTCCCTGCCAGTGGGTCGCTTACCTCCAGGACCCCAATCTGGTCACTGTCTGTCAGGACCACATCCAGTATCCACGCCTCTCTGGTCGGTTCCCCCACCTGCTGAGTTAGGAACGCATTATGAAAGACATCCAACAACCTCTGTTCCCTGGCCACCGAGGATGTCATAGTCTCCCAGTCCGTTCCTGGCATGTTTAAGTCCCCCAACACCACCACCCTTCCCCTGCCCAATCTGCAGTGTCTCCCAACATCTGCCACCAGACTCTCCTCCAGCTCCTCCGCCAGTGCAGGGGGTCTATACACCACTCCTATTTTTACTCTCTTGCTCCTCCTTGTTATCAAGGTGACCCAAATCGCCTCCACAGTTCCCTCTGCCTCCTCCACTCCTCCTATGCCAGTGCAGTTTTTGACTATTATTCCTACCCCTTCTCCCCTTCCCTCTTCCCTGTCCTTCCTGAACATGGTGTAACCCTCCAGGTTCAGGTCCCAGTCATGCCCTGTGGTGGCACAGGTCTCAGTGACTGCTGCCACATCTACCTGTCCCTCAGTTAGCATTGCCTGGAGCTCTGGCATTTTATTGCCGAAGCTCCTGGCATTTATCAGGACTACCTTCCACCCTTTCCGTATATTTCCATTTCCCCTGCTCGCGCTCCCATGGGTATTCCATCTTCCCCCGGTCAGCACCTTACCAGTTGGCCTTTTCCCACATTCCTCCAGCTCCCTAGGGGGGTGGAGACAGAGTCCCTCCTTTATCAGAGCCCCCCTCGACAGCCTTTTCTCCCATCCCTCCCCCCTTCACAAGTTTAAACCCCACCTTTCACCAATGAACCCCTCTATTTTCAACTTAAGGATTTCCCTCCCCTCCAAATTGAGATGGAACCTATCTCTAGCATACAGCCCCTTATCCTCCCAGGTCTCCACCCAATCCCCCATCAAACCATACCCTCTGGCCCCACACCACTCCCTGAGCCACTGGTTTATCTCCCTAATCTTCCTCTTGTGTTCCCCACTAGCCCTTGGCACCAGCAGGATTTCCGAGAAGGAAATTGTGCATCCTATGTCATGACAGACCCTGGCAAGCTCCCTGAACCTTGCCTGTATCTCTAGCTCGCCGTTACCCTCAATGTCATTAGTACCCAGGTGGACCAGTATGTCCAGGGAACCTCCACAATCTTTTGCCAGCTGATATGCCTCATGCTTGGCCCTGTGCACCGTTAGTCCAGGGAAGCATTTTGTTCTAACCGGGCAGGTGTCCTCCTCCCTATCCCATTTGATACCCCTGATCATGGAATCACCCAACAGGAGCACTCTGACCTCCCCTTTTCCTCCATTTCTCCCCCTTCCATGTCCCTCATCCTTTCTACTGGCTCCTCCCCCCAGCCGGCTCCTTACTTCTCCCCCTATATAGGTGCCCCCTGCCGCCCCCTCATTTACCCTGGCCACCCGCTCCTCTCCAATCCTATGCCTCTCCTCCTCCCGATCATCAAAAGACAGTAATGTATTTACGTATAACTATGATAGGTTGTTTCTACCCACTTTGTGCCAGTTATCTGAGACCACAGACTTCCCACTAAATGTAAGGGAAGGGTTCACCAGAAGGGTATCAGCCTGTAAGGTGAAATTGCCCACTTGATACTGATGAATGTGCTTGTATATCTTTGCTATCCCTGGTATATTTGGATGGTTCTTAAGATCTGATGGTAATGGAATGAAATGATAGTCAGTCAGTGTTCTTGGATGGACTAAATTTGTTTCCAGTCAAACCCATAGGGGGTGATTGCCATGGGATGTATAATTAAACAAAAATGCCAACTTTTTTACAGTAATGGCCCACTAAGGATCTATGTGATAACGGCAATCGCAGAATAGCAATCGCCATTAGGGCGAATGCACATCACCGAAAAAATATTTTGGCGATGTAGTCCCTGGCACACAGCAAACGGGCACTGTGGATTTAACGTTTTAAATGTTAATGTAGGGGGCTGTGCCCCCCCCCCCCAGGCACTCCCCTACTGGAAGGATTCTCTCAACTCCGGGGGGTGCATATTGAGTGGGGGCAAATGCAAAAAAAAAAAAGAACATTTCAGGCCGGACACAACAAAAGGTACCTGCACCCGGCCTCGACCCTGGCACCCCGTGCTGCACAGACCTGCACCCACCCATCACTCCATGGGAGCAGCTTGTAAGCTTGCCGCGCCCACCCCTCACAGTCCCTCCCACCCTTCGCTGTGCATGCTCACTCCCCTCACACGTATATACATGTACTGTAGCGACAGGATGTCGTTATGCTCCCCCCCCCCCAATCTGGTCGCCCTCTCTCCCTGCTCGCCGCAATGCAAGGTGCCGCGATTGAGTCACCATTTCATTAGGCAGTCAGTCGCAGTTGCACAACTCACAGGATACTGCTCAGTAGTACTTCTGAAACAAGGACAATCCAGATCCTCCTATTCTCCATCTCTACCCAAGTTTATTCCAGCTAAAATGAGGGGGCTTATTTCCCCACATAAATCCTTGGAGAATGCTGTCCAATCTGGCTAACCAATCTTTATGAAGAAAGGTGTGTTATTTAACATATAAAAGATTTTGGGCACCAAAATCATTTTAATAGAAGAGATCTTGCCCCCATGGTGGTGAACAAAATGAATTATTCCATCTACAGTATCTTTGTTTATTTCATTCTCTTAAGTAATGGATTGAGTTTCATTCTATGTGTTTAGTAGTATCAGATGAAATTTTGACACCTGAATACTTTATACTTTCTCTTTCCGATTAACCCTATTTTTATTTTTGAATATTTCGCCTGATTGAGAAGAAGTATATAAAACCAGTGTTTCAAGTGTTTTTCCATTTGACCTTTAAACCTGATAGATTCCCAGATTCACTAAGTAAAATCTTAAAGGGGAATCCTCACCTCTGGGACCTATAGGTCCTGATTAAGAAAACACATTAGAAGCTAATTTTTTTACTTACTGGCTTGTAATTTAATTTATCTGGTTGATCCTGTGACCCTCCGCCTGCCATCTTAATGAACTATCCTTCCCAGTGTTCCCCACAATCGGCCATCTGATGACGCGATTGACAGACTGAGCTGCAGTATGTGTGCCGGCAAGTCACTTTATCTAGCATTAGTGTGAAGGAGCACATGATCGCATTTATTCTGCCGGTACCGATCATGCTGGAAAGAGATCACCTGCGTAGGCGAACAATGTGTTCTACAGTTTTTTGTTTTAATCTCGTGGACCTTAGTGGATTGCATTATTTTCCTAATAAGATGTTCCATGGCGACACTTAATAAGGAAGGGGAAGCAGGCTGTCTGGTTCCTAGGATAACCTAAATAATGGTGAGATCATACTGTTGGTTGTAACTGATGCGGAGGGGTCCCTAAATAGGATTGAAACCTGTCTGTGAAAGAGTTCAGCAAAGCCATATTTCTTTAGGACTGGTTGGAGGCAGTCCCATTCTAGTGAATCAAATGTTTTACAGATATCTAGTGGAAGAGCAGTTGATGTTGTTTCTGTGAAGTGTGCATGCAAGGTAACTGGTAAGAGCCTTCTTACATAATCAGAACCCACCCCTCGCAGCCAGTTTGTTCCCTTATATAAAAGTATCATCTTTTGATATCTGTTTAGAGTTTTTTTAAGCATCCTAAAATCATAATTTAAGAGGAAGATCAGACAATAATTCCCACAGACCAATGGACCTTTTCCCTTTTTTAAGCTGAACAAGTATGAAAGCATGGCTCATCATAGGTGTAGGCAAGATTACACTTTTGAATGTGTAATGAAAGGATCTGTGTAGGTATGCGCAAATATTTGCGCTCAGGTATTTATAAGATTCATTCGAGACACTATCTGGACCTGGTGCACAACCAGATGGCAACCTTGTGATAACCTCTGCAGCTTCAGACGCAGTAATTTGGTATTTAAAGTGTCTTTTGAAATGATTGCCAATGGGCTTTTAATTTTTGTGTTATATTGTATATAGGGGTTTAATTTTACTCTAATTTCTGTTCTGATTTTATTGCCAATTATTATGTATTATGATGTTTGTTTTGCTATTTTCTCTTTGTAATAGTGCCCTAGGCTTCCAGGGGAGGGCGCCAAGTAAGCAATAAGACATGTCAGGGTGTATGTTGAACAGATAATATCGCACACCCAAGGGTGTAGTAAGGCATGAGGCCTGGACGAGTGCCTTCAGCCCCTGGAAGTGCAGTAATATCTGTTCAACACACACCCTGGAGTGTTTTATTGTGCTTATAAAATGGGTTTCTTTTTTTAAAATATTTTTCTCACCTTAAAAAATATTACTGAACTGAAAAAGCTGAAATCATTGTGTTAATTTGATATAAAATCGTCCTTCCGCCTACTAGGTGATGAGGTCATTGCCTCTAGCATTTGTACTGTTGTGGCATCCATGCCAGCCCCCACCCCCAGACAGAAAAATGCAGCTGAGCTGTGTGGTTAGAAGGAGAGGTTTGTGTCCTTTTAAAAGAGCAATTAAAAGAAATGACGGATATGTATGCAGATACTTTTTGTTTGACTGTGGGAACAGTCAAGTAGCCCCTCCACTCCCGTGACAGTCTGAGCACCAGAATGGAGCGAGC
Source organism: Neoceratodus forsteri (assembly GCA_016271365.2). Lineage (NCBI taxonomy): Eukaryota > Metazoa > Chordata > Ceratodontiformes > Ceratodontidae > Neoceratodus > Neoceratodus forsteri. Next base: position 118,818,117 of record JADMNL010000026.1, read on the forward strand.
AGAATCAACAGGTTCTCCCCGACAGGTTGCTCCAGTTTTGCAATAAAAAGAATAAGGAATGCAGATGTTTTTTGTTTTAGTTAAATGTAGTGGGACGGAAGCACGATGTGGTACGAGACAGTGGAGGCGGCATGGTGCGGGGTCATGAATGGGAGCAGGCAAGCTCTGGAAGCAGCTTCACGATTACTGCATCTAAGCAAGTAATTTTGTTTTTAATTTTTGTTTATTTAATGGTTCCATGTGCAGGATTCGGTTAGCGAGCAGCAGCAAGATTTCCCTGATCAGCTACAAGTCCGGGATGAGCTGGTTAGCAGGGAAAAAACAATGGTGGAATTTCAAACGCGAACATTCTAATTGCACATTGGTTTACTTGCCAGTACTTTTTTTTTTTTTACTATGTGTAAAACACATTTGACACTTACTTTCCAGCCAATCAGAATGTTCAATTTTCCTTACCCATTTTATAAGTAAGGGATAAGACACGTCAGGGTGTGTGTTGAACAGATATTATCGCAGGCCCAGGGGTGTAATAAGGCACAAGGCCCTGCCGAGTGCCTTCAGCCCCTGGAAGTGCAGTAATATCTTTCAACACACACCCTGGAGTTTTATTGTTGCTTATAAAATGGAAATCTTTTTTTTTTTTTTTGTTCCTACCAAATAGGACATCTGTAAGCAGCAAAAGGCAATTTTTATCGGAACTTCTGATAAAATAGTCCTACCGCTAGCAAGAAAATGATGTCATTTTTTTGCCATGCAGGACCCCCCCACCACCACCACACACACACACACACCCTCGGGTTTGGGGAGAACCTGGTATAATTTTTTGTGACTGTGCTGGACTGTGAAGTGGTTTTCTTTTTATTTAAAATGATGCAGGACTGAGCAGTGTCTCTCCCGAGCGCTGTTGCTGAGCGAGACGGAAGTGCTTGTTGTTCGGTAGAGTTTTTCCAATTACTGGTGAGCTTCCTGGAGTTAAATAATAACTAAAAAAACACTTAAAACAACAGATTTTTTAAGGACGAGGTGTTTCTATTGTTTTAAGTCACATAGGACTGCAGTACCGAGCGCTTCCTTCTTTCCGTGATACAGCGAGCGTTGTTGACAGACGAATGAACGGATTGAAACTGTGTGTCTCACATCTGTCCATCGCAGCTACACTGTATCAGGAACTGCTTCTGATTTACATACCTGAATGGTACAATGATTATTTCTTTCCTTAACAAAGTTGAAAAAAAGGCTGCAATTCAAATTCAAGAGCGAGTGACTCCAAAGCTTCGGTGATCTGCCATGGTGCTAAAACAATGGCGGCCTTTAAAAAAACGAACGTTCCTTGCCTAGCTCTGAACATTCCATTTAGGGGCATTGATTTCTTTGCCTGTACTTTTTTTATTCTACGTGTAATACAGATACTACACTGGTTCTCTAGCCAATCACTGAGCTTATTTTTCATGCCCATTTTATAAAAACAAATAAAGGTATTACTAATCTCCCTTTCAAGCGAGTTCTTCTCTTTTTAAGAAAGAGAAGGGAGCTCTAGTGAATATAGGAAATCTGGATTATCTGGATTTGTGTTGACATTGTTTCTGATTTACTCTTTCATAGAACACCTTGTAAAGTGAGTCAATATCTTAGATTACATAATGGACGTGTTTATCTGGATTCAAACGAAAGGGATGCATTTTTTCTGTTTCTTCTTGAGTCTATGCCAGTAGTGTCCGTGCTTTATCTCTCAATTTCCACTAAGACTGCTTTGTCCAGAAAAGGACATACAGCAGAACCCCATTTATCAGAACCCCTTGGGGGACATCCAAGTAGGCTGGATAAATGGGAGATCGGATAACTGGGAGTATTATTAAAATGAATACAAGTGAATGGCAAATGAGTGGTACAGATACACAGAGACGATTGGGGCTAGATAAAAAGAACAGCATTTTATTTAGACAAATTAAACTGTTTCAGATAGAATTAGTAATAGATGAAGTACAGTATACAGGGTTTTAAATAATTGATTAGCAGTTTTTTTATTGGGATAATACTAACTGTACAGAAAGTATTTGTATAGATTTTCTAGAAGTGCTATGTTTGTTAAACACAGTGAGGCAAGAGCTATGCATTTTCACAAAGATTTAGCACTTTTATGAGCAAAACACTACTCAATTTTTAGAGTTAAATAAATCCCTGGTATACTGTGTACTACTGAAAGTAATCTGAGGTTTTTGTTTCAAGCGGTCATACAACTATCGGCAGGCTCTCTGCTGCATAGCACTCAGCAGCACAACCTGCACTGGATCAGAATCAGGCTGACTTTCCACGTAAAGAATACACTTGCTAAACAGATTGACTGCCTCTAAGTGTGTTGGCAGTACAGGGGAATCACTGCCTTCTTTGTCCTCCTCGTCATTATCTTCTGCCTCTGCTTTCCTCCTTCTGCATCAATTCAATGATCGCTGTATCAGAAAGTTATTTGTGTGCCAGGTTCCCCACATCACTATTCTCCCATTCTTCAGTTGCATCTTTGGATAGTAGGTTAGGCAGCAAAGCAGCAAGTTTGTGCAGGTCATCATCACAGTCTGTAGGAAGCAAAAGATCAGGCTGGTCAGGGCAGGATTGTGGACCATCACAGGAGGTTCGAATCCCACCTTTGGTCCATGCCTTACATATGGTTTCTTGCTGCACTGAGTCCCAAGCATCTGCACACAGGCAAACAATGTCCCTAACTGACGGTACTTTTATTATGTCACTTATAGGCAACTGTTGGTTTGCCTCTGACAGCATCATCATCATCAATTTATTGGATGGCAAATTGAGAGAAAAGACTCTCTCATTTACAACTGCGTACAAGTACGGTAAAGACAATGTAGTCAAACAAATATACAATAAACAGTAATTTACAAATGATTAGTAAATTTGTTCCACAAGTTAAAAATAGTTGTAACATGGCAAAAATGTAAGAACGATCAGGAGGAACGCGGATAGGACAGAAGCAGTCATGTAGTACAGGAGCAACACGGCATTATGAGACGATAATGCCGTGTTGCCTCTGAAGTACCCAAACAAGCCACTGGAATAAAAGTAGCAGTGTTTAGAGGTGTGAGCGATAAATAATGAGAGCAAGACACTGTAGGAAGAGCCAGAGAGTGGCATAGATAGGAAGGAGGAGGAGAAATGCAAGCGAGGGACATGGACACAGAAACACGTTGAGAGACCCAAGAGACACCAGGAGACAGTGACACAATGAATCACCCCAGATCACAAATAGTGAGTGAGAGAGAGAGGAAGCAGCGGATGGGAACAGGCAACCACAGGCAAGACATCAGGCAACGCAATTAACTTTCAGAGTTTCACGGTGCACGGAATAGTAAACTTCAACTACAGAGCAGGAATGACGCTCTGAGAGAATAGCACAGAGACGGGAGAACTCACACAAGGTAAAGAAAGGAATAGTGGGGAACAGAGGGCGAGCAGGATAGAATTAGGAATAGGACTGAGCAAATGACGCTGGCAGTATGCAAATGAGAGACGCAGAGTGTTGAAAGGGGAAAAGCTTTAAGAATCACAGTCCTCCTACCTCAAATATTGATTAAACAGCCGTGCATAAATTGTTGAAATGTGCACCAATGGTAAACAAATAAAGAACAGTTCAGGGCATCCAAAAACAAAAATAAGCACATCTGTATGTAACACAGTGCTATTAAAAATGTAAAAGTAACAGTAAAAATCACAGCACAGCATATCGGTCTCCTAGTCTTTTGTCTTGTATCACTAGCAACATGTGTAGTCCATATTAACCATGCTGATGTCCATGTTACAAGCACATTAAGCCCCTGCAAAGGTGGCATCTAATGGGGAGTTAATGCATGGCTGGACCGTTGTACGCACTCGGCCTCCGGCCTCGTGCCACAACGGTCTCGACCATGCATTAACTCCCCATTAGATGCCACCTTCATCTGTGATTAATGCTTACATAACATTCATCCAAAGCAATCACAGTAACTAAATATTAGTCTAGCAGTAGAAGCCTTAAAGCGAGAAAAGGACAGCACAGCACAGAATGGAGTAGTTGTTTTCTGTACCCCCGCATAAAAATTTCTAAGATGCCCTGTTTGCAGGGCTGTAGTTTGCGTGTAGTGTTTCCAGGGAGGAACATGCATTTTATAAAACCATCCCTTGTTCTCACATCGGTGAGTTCTGGATGGGCGGGTAAGTTATCCACAACAGAATGGCACGTAAGGTGCTCTGCATGTAATCCTGTCTCGTAGACCCAACCAGGTCTGCCCCATCACCAGACAGGCCCGGTCCATCCCAGGACCTGCTTTCCCAACCTCCAAACCTATCTGCTTCATTAATTGAGACCACTTCACCAAACAGGTATACACCACCACCTGACCAATCATCGCAGGTTAACCCTGTACAACCCCAGGTACGCCCCTTCCACGTGGCCAGGCCTGCCTTGTTACCAACACCAACCAGACCTAGCCTCCTAAGTTTACCAATGCTACCACTTCATGCCCCTTGGAGGGGCAGGACTCTACCACTATTTTGGAGGGGGATGCCACCTGCATCATTTCATGCTCCTTGGAGAGAAATACTTCCTCCATCATTTTATGTCCCTGGCCCATTCAGGTTACCAAATTTGCCTATGCCATCAAACCTTCATATCCCATGGATGAGAGACCACCCAGGTCTATTCACCCCATGGGCTTTTCCTGCTTCATTAGCCCTGGTTACTGAGCAATTGGAACCAGAGGTCAGGACATGGTAACTGATTGGATTCAGACTGAATTACATGAGCAGGACAACAGTACTTATATTTCTGCTCCCTATTTTCTGATTAGCAATAAGCAATGGATTTCTATGTGCATGAATTTGTATTGATTGACTAACATGTTATAACCTGATAACTGCTGATGGATTCTGATATGTTTTATTAACTGATAGACAGACTGTGACATGGCAAATTATATTTTGCAAGCTTGAAATTTATATATTTAGCTTCTATTTTCTAGTAACCTTAAGCAGACTCAGTGAGAGCAGGCTTGTAAATTTCCAGACAGGCTGCGTCTTGAGCCCTAGAGTGTGACTTCCTCAAGCTTCAAGCACCTGTAAGGGACTTTCCACTGATAAACATAGCTGCTGTATGTTAAACCAATCAGCTGGGCCTTACAAGGTCAATGAGGGGTCGACCCTATTGCATTTGTGGTTTGCTTAAACGCATAAGTGATCAGAGCAGTCAACCCCATCCTGGTTAAACCAATACCTGACCACAACTTCACTTTGGTAAACAACTGACCACAATGAGTGATTAGGTGTAAGCCTTTTAATCTAACCTGCAACCCTTGGACTAGAACTCTTACTTACTGGAACAATATGACTTTTGATACCTAAGTAAGCTTTCTCTCCCCCAGCCATTTCTTACAATGAATGGGACACCATGATGTCAACAGTCTAAATGACTTTCTATATTAGCCAGATGCATCTTGTTTACTAACAAACCTCCTTCATCTACGAGCCCTTGTTCCAGCCAATAGAGCAGTTAACATTAATGTTAAAGCTCGAGTAAACAAACTAAAAACTATTTGGATTTTTATTCTTTGCTCTGAAGACACAATATAAACCCTCCACAGCTCAGTCAAGGTAGGAGAAGTAGAGAGAGAGAGAGGACCTCAGATCATTGCAACTCTTAGGGTTTCAGGTAACATCCGTTTGTGCTGGTCTGGTGAGCGGTTTACCTTAATGTTAGGCACAGGACCTAACACTGGCAACCCTGGCATTATTTTGTATTCTTTTTTTTTTTTTTTTCGACTACTTTAGTCTGTGCCGGGAATATTATTTTCTGCTTTACAGCTGCTATTCAGAATAATTGTGAATGCATTATAAAAAGTGTTGAGGTTTGAGAAATTATGTTTGCCTAAATATTTGATACCAAGAATTAGCTTTATATTCGTTCTCCTTATGGACAGGTTAGAATAGGAACTGCTTTATTTTCTTAATATGTAAAAGATTACATTTGCTTGTTTACACTCAATACTGAAAGTTACCCTGTAGAAATTATGTTTGTAGACAGTTCAGAACCATGACTGCAGTTTTAAACTTGTAACTGCCTATTCATTTTACTGCCAAAATGTGCCTTGTAACTTTTAATTACATTAATCAAAAGTAAACATTTTCTATTATCATGAATCCTGACTTTAGTTTTTCTTCTCAATTTAATATAGTAAAATTGAGGGCTATGGATTTAGAGACTAGTAAATTAAGAGACAAATCAGAACTAGATTTATGTTTTGTGGGCCATGCTGGTACCTGTAAGATAACTGTACCGGGACATATTCACGTGTTAAATTGTACGCGGTTTAGATGTCCAGAATGAATACACAGGTACTTGGGTTGGTGCTTTATAGACTCTGACAAAAAGAGTTTATGTAAAGTATATGATTGTCCCAGGCATGCAAACACAGACGGTTTTAAAGTTAACATCAGGATATTTGAGGAATTGGGAAGAACCCATTGTCCCCGGGTAGAACACCATGGCCACAAGGGGTCATTAGACTTCAGTGCACACACCACTTTCATGGACTGAGACCAAATAGTCTTAGTCAGTCAGGTCTCGAATAGGATAATAGTGACAGGTGGTTTAGACCATAATACAAGTGCAAGTCTGCCTAGTCTCTGTGTAGCCACGCCCAACCACCTTTATCCCGATTTGGCCTAAATGGTAGATGACATAAAGACGGCAATCCCACTTACTAGAATGCACAGAACTGCTGGCATCAGCCGGTCATGGTGAAAGCCATGTACACGAGTCTGAGCAGGAGAGTTACACTGCAGAGCCGGAAGGCACTCCAGTCCAGCACTCCGCTTACTCTTCAAAGAGAAGTTCTTTGCTCCATAGATGGTGCTTAACCTGGGGCATGAACTGCTCTTTGAGCCACCTGGAGAATATGGTGCTGTCCATCCAGGCATTGTGCCTTGTAATGCAGTGGTAGGGCAGTCATTCTGACATGCTTAAAACAACGAGGCCAATGAGACTTGCCCAATGGAACCAGCTTAAGTTTGTGTCCCGGCAGCATTAACATACCTCAGGATTGTGACCCGGTCTTTTGCTTTTTTGAAACTGGGAGCCTTTCTCTCTCTCACCCGTGCGCCAATGTGCGAAATGGCAAGCAGCGCCAGAAAAGCCTGGTCTCGTCCACATTGTAAATTTGATCTGGGATGAGACCTGTGGCTTAAACAACATCCAAAAAGTTTTCAATAAATGGTGAGATCTCCTGCTCAGCGGTGCTGAGCCGCTCACCACAGAGGCACAGTTAATGAATTCCATGCTGCTACTTAAAGCGGTCTAGCCATCCCTTACTGGCAGCAAAGGGGACCGTGTTGCCCAGGCATGTGTGAAACATCGGCGCCTTTTCTTTTAGAAGGGGACCAGAAAGTGATGTCCCCCTCTCACGCTCTAGATGGAACCACAAATGCAAAGAGTCCCGCTGCTCATCTTTGCAGGAGTGGATATTCTTATGCTCTTCAGCACCTAATGTCATCTCCATTGTAAGTGCAATGTCACAGAGTTTTTTCCCTGGCAGACTTTATATCACTTGTGGTGGTCTTACCCACCTCATATTCACCTGCAAAAATGGCTGCCCTTTCACCAGTCTCAGTGCGCTCCACAGTGTGGCATTTCTGAGCAACATTAAGGACGACTTGCTTTCTTTTGCCATATCCGAAAACATTCCAGCACAAAGTGAGGTTCAATGTTTGAATGTGTTAATTAATGTGCTTAAGTACTGTAGTTGAGACTCACCAGTAATCAGTGCCAGGTGCAAAGAATGTTAATCGGGGCACTGTAATTAACAGGAAAAAGAGTACACTTGTTAAGTGTGGGGGGGACAAAGCAAGTATCTGCTAGACAGGGAAGTTGGATGAACGGGGGTTGGATAATCTGGGTTGGATTGTATTCAGCTTTTGCACTGCATATTTTATTAATATCATATTTCAGGGAGATTATTTTATGTAACAGAGAGATAATTTTTTTTATTTAATTCATGTTGATCTTTAGGTTCCTTTTTAGATTTTGGGGAGTCACCTGTTTACCTTGTTTTTTTTCCCCCTGCTGTTTACCTACTGATCCATGCTTTATATAGGCCTTAGAAGTGCCACATAAACAATTAGGAGATACTTCGCCATTATGAATAATTCTGAAGGACTGTTTAATATTCTTTGAGAATATGATCATTAAACACTGGATATTGTGTTAAGAGAGAATTGAGCTTCCCCTCAGGGGACCTTGTGTTAAGTAGTCCACAGTTAGAGATATTTCCAATGATGTGTGATCCAATATCAGAGGGTTATCAATCTTAGCCAAGATAATGGAGTTGCAAAGGGGTCTGGATGGGGAAAAATGATCTATCCTGCTGTTAGAAAATGCGTAGTCTCTTCCATCCACGTGTTACAAGTCTCTAAGTATCAACAAGATCAAGATGTTTGCATAAAGCTTGTAATTCTCCAGTGGACTGGGATCTAAATTCAATGATGGTTCAGTGCTTTTTATATAATTAAGTCTGTTCTGCCACTGTGTTACACTAAAGATAGTGGTGGCAGGAGTTAGATTTCAAGGAGGTCAAGAGAACAGTCTGCACTAAAAATCCCTACATCCAAGAGTAAGGCTGGTTCCAATTTGCATTTTATGTTCAATTTTGTTTTCTTACTCTAAGTGCAAGTTAGAGTTTTGATAAGTTCTGATCTTTTGTTTGCTGGTCCTGCTTTCCTCCCTGGGCTAAGTACAGACACAGATGACTGCACTTAGCCCTGAAGAGAACAGCGAGATCAGCAAACATTTGATAGGCATTTATAAAAGCTCTAACATTCACTGCAAGCTGTTTAATCTCCCACTGCTGCAGCCCACTTCTGTTGCCCGCTGCATGGGATTCTGGGATGTGTAGTTCTAGAATGTCAGTTTGCAATTCAACAGAATTAGTCAGATACAATCTACTATACTGCAGTACATAGTAAGTAAAAAAACATGTGCAAATTGGGATCTACCCCACACTTGGGTGTGGCTCTCTTAGTGCTGACTGTTCCCCTTAAAAAATGTGATTGCCTGAGGCCTCTCAAAATGTAACTGATGCATATTAAATCCCCTTCTTGTAGCATCCCCCTCACTGTAATATGTCATACTAGTGGTTGTAGCTGTTACTTAGTGTGGGGTGCCTAACAATACAGAAAACAGTACATTATAATCGACAACATGTCCAAAAATACAGACGGCAGAAAATATAACATCGTATTAATTCTATTGGACATATTCAGGTGTTATCAATGTCTCCGTGAATGTAACATTTTTTCTGCAGCATAGCTATGTAGTTTAGTTGCGAGTATGGTTTAAAGAACTCTCGTTATCTGGAAACCGAGCCCCTTGATTGACTCACTGTATTAGCCTGGAGAATGTCGGGCTTTAGAGTTGACCCCAATGCTTTCTGTTCCACAAAAGAACTATGCTGAACAGATTGGGTTCTTTGCAGTCTGTGCTGTTGGATTCCACAGCTAAATGTGAAATGTGACAGTTCATTGCAAGAGGAGTGGAAAGGCACTGATTATGCTCAGCTCTTGGAATGTATCATTTCCTGTCAGGTGGTGAGGTGTGAAAGTCAGTGTTTACTTTCCCCTGATGTTCTCATCTAAGCACCTTCTGAGCATTTGCTGATAAGAAGAAAAACAATATACGGTAAAAGTTACTGTCAGGAAATTGTCCCTTAAACCAGCAGGGCAACAGAGTGCTGAACTTTTGTTTGGTTTTTATGGACTAGATTGCATTATTAGGTAGTCGGCTGATGTAACTTGTGGACACGATTACATCAGATCCAGAGCAAAGGTTTGTCAGTGAGTGATCATCCAGGATTTTCAGCTACATTGAAGGCTGGGGGCAGCAAAACATTTATCTCCCTGCCTATTTCTGCCCAAATCAAAGTCCGTATTTTAAAACACCCCCAAACACACACACACACACACACACACACACACACACACACACAGCTGGAACTGAGTAAAATGCTTATTAGTTACACAGGGGAAATAGTAAGGTTGGGCAAGGGATGGGAGGTGAATAACCTCGAGTAGGCATTCGGTCCAAGGGTAAGATTGGGTAAAACAGGGCAAACTAGAAGGAGAGACTAATGGTCTTTCACTGCTGACACTTTCTATGTTTCTAACAGTTGTAGGAGTGAGTGGTAAAGTCACTAAGAAGAGATTTTGTCTTATAGAGCACATCCTTTCGTTCACCTGGACAGACTGAGAGAACAGCGAGCTTTGGAGAAAAAATAACACTGCTTGTATTTATTAACCAATTATCAACAGGTACAGGCAAGTAATAGGAAGCGCACTCACCCCTACAGACAGGACCAGTTGGACAAAAACTTCGGTTAACCAAATACCTAGTTTACTTCAGCCATAAAATAGGTTAAAGCTAACCAGAGAGAGCAGCATCTCCACACTGCCCAGCTTATGTTTCACCCTGACATTTGGGGCTTAGTCCAAGAATGTCAGGCCAGAATGTAAGTAGGGCGTGTGGAGATGCTGCTTTCTAATATTTCTGTTACTGATGAAATAAACTATGTATTTGGTTAATCCTAAGTTTTGTCTGACTGGTCCTGTCTGCAGGGGTGAGTGCACTTCCAATTACTCGGCTGAATACTGACATTGAAAAGCTGCACCACCATCCCAGTGCATATCTCTTACCATTTGCCTGCTTATCAACAGGTACAATCTAACCTGAGTGATGTGCGCACCTAGGTAGCCTTGCTAGGTAACTATCAATCAATTTGATCTAATAAAACTATTGGTGGTCGACATTCCCCTCTCCATGGGGGGGGGGGTGCCTTACCACCAATCACATGCCCCCATGAAGGCACTACTTCAGGGCATGCATAGAAATTAAGTTTTTGTGGTACCTGCACCAAGGTGCACGTGGCGACAAAAGTTACATGCACCAGAGTCTGGTTACCTGCACTGGTAGATGAAAAATGTGACTATTTCCATAATCAGTATCCTTATTTAGGCACAAAGCAAACAGTGGAGATGGGGTAAAACCCCAGTTGCTGAGTTTCCTTTCTTACTGTAATATTTAACAAAAAAACTGCCTTTCCACAAAAAAGTAAAAGTACCCAGCAAGTGCTGTTCTGTAATTGATAAATCCTTTTTTTTTTTTTTTGAGTTTTTTAATTCTCTGGCACAAAGTTTTTCTCAAAATCCCCTTGGGGAAGGGGTGAATCAGAAACCCCATCTCAGAATGCTTAATGCTGGGTCTGCTGCGTTAAGTCTCCAGTCGGCCCAGTTTACAGTAAATACAAAAATAACTAAATAAATCTTTATCTCATAGTTTAAATGCAGGCTTGTATCACCTGAACAACACTGCCCCTGCCTGCCTAAAGAAACTAATATCAGTAGGAAGACGGAGTACAGACTTGATAAACTCAGACAGAGGAGCTTCCTACTTCTCAACAACTGCATAGTTCACAAATGTGCACATGCCAATCTCAATGTTACTGTACCATGAGGGTGACAGAAAGTGACACGCATGGTGTGGTACAGTAATGCTGAGGTAGCACTGGAGAAGCTAGAAGTCTGTCTGTCACCCCCCGTGAACTCATAACCCTTGCCCCCCCCCCAAACCACCATACATGATTGTTACTGCCAGTAGCTGCCCAGCTGATAGTCACTGAAAGAACTCAACCCCCAGTACCTTCAGCACCAGTCACCACCATGGCCCTCAACCTGGAGATGTCAAGCCCACCTTTCCGAACGCTTTCTGTGACGCCTTTCTTTCGCTTCACATTGCCGCTATGGCCAGTTGTCTTCTTGGAGTCAGACTTCTTCAGCTATCCTCGGCAGTTTGGATGGCAGCAGTTCCCTCTGCAGTCCTCCTGCAGTAAACAGTGGCGGCATGCCAGCGTGGCGCTGACATCCGATGGGTGGGAAAAGGCGAGGCCATGTGATGCTGATTTCCAATGGGAAGGAGAAAGTTATAAGATAATCTGCAAAGCCGTTTTTGCTTAGCACAAGAAAATTGTAAATAAAGGCATATTCTGTTGAAACTTGTATTTGTGTGTGTTTCTTTACTAGAATTATATGTTGCATTTCAATAAGTCTCAATATTTTTACATTTATTTAATTGCATGACGTTCTCAGTCTTCACAGCAGCACAGGTACATCCTCCACTGCCATCGCGTCATTGTGGAGGGGTGGGAAATTTAACAGGTATTTCTGTGAAGTCCTACCAGCATTATTTTAAACTGCTTGAGGATGTCTTCAGAAGATGAGAGCGATATTGAATCTGTGCCTGCATCTGGTGGTGTTCAGACATATTTGTATGAGCCCCCTGTGAGCCAGTTGCACATCATGGAAGATGATGAATCAGAAAATTCAGAGAGCAGTGATAAGGATCCCGGAACAAAACATTTCTTTCTGATGTCCATTCACTTCATAAACTGAAGCATCCTATCTATGCCATGTTCAGTTTGAGGCAGTCATAAAATGTCAAGTAATCTTTATTTTAGCTTGCCAACCTCCCGTATAGCTGTTCGCATTTGCCACAGCAGCCAATTCATTTCAGCCTCAGCAGATGCTCTCAAAACCCACGGTTGCTGGACCGCATAATTGTTGAAATCCCTATTACTGCTAAGTGTCCAGCCCTTGTGCGGGCCAGCCCCAAACCCACCCCCACCACTGATACCTCCTGAGTCATGCCCCGTTGCCCTAAACCCATGTCCAGTGCCGTCTGGTTGCCGGATTTTTTCCATTGCCCCTGCTGCGGGCCATATTGGATGACAGCTCGGAAGGTGCCTGTAATTGTTTGCTTGCAAGGTGTGTGTAGGTTTTTGCAGAATCCATACTTGTGATATCTGCCAATGCAGGGGTATTGGGATTGTTTCTCACAGCCTGCAAAAACAGCTTCTCCCCTTCAAAAAGAATTCTGCTATTCAGATTATTTTATGATCACCCATTTTGCAGGGTACCACACATTGCTTTTATTTTGTATGGTGCCCGATACTGTACGGATAAATTTTGTGAGTCCCCCCCCCCCAGGTGAACAGGTGCACCAGCAGTAATGGGAAGGCCCAATGAAGTAATCCATCAATAGATTTGGGTTGGGGGGGGGGTCGAACAGGCAGGGCACTGGCAAAACGCAAAGTCGGGCACACTCATACAGGAACCAGCAATGTGTAAAAACATTGGCTATCTAGATACTGTAAGTCATGTCTCAGAAAGGTACCGGATGAGTCTGACTACAAGCTGGTAATCATCAATTTTCTTCCTTTTAAATCCCATTGATGAGTACCAGCTTGCTATCCGACTCGTCTGGTACCTTTCTGAGATCTCAGTCTGATGCTTTATGAACTGATGCACATTGCTGGTGCCTGTATGAGTCTGCCTGACATTCCATTTTGCCGGTGCCCTGCCTTTTCAGTCCCCCCCCAATCTATTGAGGAATACTTCATTGGCCTTCATGGCTCTGCCTTCCCCTTACTTGCGTTGCACCTGTTCACCTGTGCCGTGCCCTGTGAAGTGCAATCTATTCTCTTCAGTGAACAGGTGCACAGCCCCTGATAGCTTCATAGGAAAATGATTACACTGCTCCTCCCCTGACGGGCTAAAAACCACCGTAGCCATTCCTCTAACTTGGGTGTGCCTGTTTGCACCACCCTGTGTTGTATTCAGTTATCATCATGTGCAATCTGCACTGTGGCCGCAATAGCCTGCGCTTCTTCTCGGTGTGACATAGAAATGCGATATTAGCACTCGTCGTGCTACCTGTCTGGAAGGCATCCTTTGCTGTTGGTGCCATTTGAGAGATGCTTGTCATGATGCAGCACACATGATTGGTTTTGCAACTTGTGGATTTACTACCCTTACATGGCATGGGACACATTCCCTATACTGCACCACATTCAGTGCTGTGTTCTGTATACGACTAACTTCAAGCGGTGTCCTTACATCCATCTCATTTGTCAGCCTGCATCCCGAGGGTGCTCCTTCTATATCCTGGGGGCACATCTGATGGACATGTAAATGCAAGCACACGTAGCTGAGCTGCAGATGCTTGCAGATATACGAATACCAGTGAACACTGTTATGTTCAAGCCCACCATTGCCACCAGTACATAACACCTCAAGCAAATGAGCGGCTAGTGATGCTTGTAATTATAATGGTGGTGTCAAGTGGACACTCGGGAAAAGTTTTTTATTGTGCATGTGCGCTCCTCCACCCAAAATATGCAATAGTGCCCACAAAGCGTGTGCCAGCTATGGCACTAGCCAACCAGGGTGCACAATTTATGGCAGCTGTCAGCCATTGACAAAGATTATTCATATGGCAATAGCATTCCCCATTAACTCATGGTGCCTCCTAAATCCTGCTGCTTTGGTACCTAGTTCCATATTACTTGGAATGCCAGGCACGTGGTGCCACAAAAAGTGTCACTGCATGAAGCCTTGCCTGCTGTGCTGACAGTGGATAACTATCAGTGGACAAAAGTGACAAAGCTCCACACAGAACCAAATAAACAGGCAGCCATGGTGCCACTGACATGGTGTGGTGGCTGCTTCATAGCACACAGTGAATGTGGCCTCGGTGTGATGCCAGTCCGTACCACTCCGATGGCATCCCTTGCAAATGCACTGCAGTGTTTCTGAACCGCATCCATACCAGTAACATACCACACAAAGACACAGCAGCTGAGTCCAGCCATGAAACAAGCATCACTAAGCATGCAATCCGACGACCACAGCTGTATAAGCCATATAATTGGACTTGTCAGGCTAGGGTGCCCCACGACTAGCCTATTCCAGAGATGCACTAGCATGGGACTTGATGCAGATTGCAATGAGTGTGCATACCTCAACAGCTAAGCTGTTACAACATTTTAACCCTAAAACGGCTATATATCTGGGTCCAAACAAGTACCAGTGGCACAGTAGGTAAACACTTGAGGATGGGCAATGCCAAAAATAGGAAAGTTGTACTTGGTCAAGGGCCATGTACAATGAACAAATGGCAGTTGCCATAGTGTGAAACCAGGATCATGTTATGTCGAAGCTGCAGCCATGATAGACCACATTCGCTGTAATCCTTTTTTGTGTGGTGGGGGGGCAGAAGGTGCATTGAAAAGGTAGCCACTGAACAGGTACTGTAGGCATTTATGAGCGCTGTGCATCAGTAAAGGTGAACAAACCAATCATGAAGGCACCATGCTAGTGACTCGTAATGTGTTATTATTTTCAGACAGCTAAGTGTAAAGAAGCACTGCACTGAGGTGAACGGCTTGCGCTGGTGGGCACTATTTGCAGTGAGCGTAAAATGCAGTTATTTACTTACAAAATGCAGAGTTCTCATACATGAAAGATGAATGCTGGAGTTAGGAAACAGTAAAACACAGTTATGAAGGGGTGTTTCATTAGCTGTGCATGTACACTTGGTTACTTGGTATGCCTTCACCCTCACCCGCATTGAACACCTCATTATAACGGTGTTGGAAGCTACAGTACTGCTGCAGTGGGTGGCGTGAGATGCATCTGTTCCAGACCAAGAACAATGAAGTGACCTCTTGGTTACTTTGAACAGCTTTGCATATTGCCCCTGAATAACCCCTCTTTATGTGGGCTTTGCGGACTGCGATTATGCTGGTTATGCATGTGGTACAGCCACAGGTTCCAGTGTGTTCCATCTTGTCAGGCGCGGGATAACAGTGCTTCATATAGATTGGCACTGCTTCCTTATTTGGGTTGTGATCAAACTTTATTTTTTGGCAGATCAGATGAATGATATCTGGTGGTCACACTCACCAGATACATTCTGGACTGGGGATGCACCACAAAAGCAGCATGAGAGAAAACTGGAGGCTCACTGTCGAACTCGGGCTGCACCCTGTACATATGCACTGCTACACATTTGCTGGCGGTAGTGGCAGGGACAGTGCATGCCATCTGATGTACATGGGCATTGACGTGTGGATCTCCATGACAGGGATTTCTATATGTTCAAGGGTAGGAGTTAGCACATATGATCCATTTGTGAAATGGCCCTTCAGGGGCACAGAAGAAAAACTAGTAAGTTCTTACTGCACTGCGATCGAGATGCAGAAGCAGGGGGTGAGGTGCGGACGGGGAACACTCCACTTTCAGTTTGAACCTCAGTGGACAACATAGGTTGTCATCTGTTTCATCTATGCTATATCGTGGGAAATAAAACTAGTGTGCATCAAAGAGATCACAGGATTTAATTTCAACAGAAGCTCACGTGCAAACTAAGGAACAACACTGAGATAAGCGGTGATAGCATAGCGCTGAGACACCACAATCCAACAATATGTCACTGCTGGCTACGCCCCCATTGCAGGCACAGTGAGAACGTGCCGATTTAGGGCTAAGATCGCAACACAGAAATACCAAATTACTACAGAATACAAGTGACAAAGTAAGTGAAACTTGGAAATGTTATCTTGGGGCGCTATTGTCATTACTATGCAGCACTCGCTTTTCTAAAATTCGTCCTTTGCAGATGATCTTTAAGCCTAATCCCTTCCAGTTTCTCCTGCGCCCCTTGTGGCTTCTGTTATTAGTGTGGCCAGAAAATCAAGTACCAAACTACATGCACTGCAGTGCATGCAGGGGAGAAAAATGACATGCACTAGCCTGTTCCTACTTGCAGATAGAACAGGCTGTGTATTTTAATTTCGGTCCCTGCTTCAGGGCATGAGAAATGGCTCTCTTGACCAACTGCGGTCTAATCCTCCCCCTGCCAGAGGACCCACCATGCGGGCAGATGCCTGAGGAGACTGCCGCTATGACTTCCCCACCTTTGAAGGTGGGGAACTCTAGTCATCAAGCCCTGCCCTTTTGTCAGCCTTAGGGGCATCTGGCTGCTCAAGACTCATGATCCCCCATTCCCTCCTCTGTACAGCCTTCCAAGACTATCAAGCCACCACAGGGTGAGCATTGCCATGCTCAGACCCCACAAGCATGTCACGCTTGCGCTTTCTCCACAGTTCTTTGCACAGCTTCTAAGAACCTGTCTAGCCCTTCTTCTGACAAATGCACCCCATCCTTTCAATAAAGGCTAGGACTGTTGAACACAGTGTCTGGATGTCCCATGACCAATCCCCCAACAGAGTCCATAAATGGTTGCAGGGATGAGTTATGCAGTCGGATCACTTTTTCAGTCACCCTGGGATTGCGTGCATACTGCCATTGATGTCGTTATACAATGTCTGGCCAAATAATGTGCAGTTGCAGCAACCGCTCTTTCAACTAAGCCAAGCCCATCCTCACCCTGTGCTTCAGTTCCAGTGCTGTCTTGGTCCCCAAATCGTTTCCCCCTAGGTCAATCACCAGAACCTTGGATGGTTCCTGTCGCCGGTCTTCGGCTCGTAACCTTGGAAGTAGCTCACACCATGTCATCCCCCATTGTTCTATCCAGTGCACCTCTGCGTGCCCTGGAGCCAGAAACAGGTTCGCTCCCCCTTGGCACTGCCTGGCCCGGACACCTGCCCAATGTATAAAAGAGTTGCCACATATCCAAATCTTGCACTCTGTATGGCATCACAAAGCAAATACATTACAACATATGATGTCTAATGTAACGTTTCAATGTCTGTGACCTCCAACGGCCAAACGCCTGACTCTGACTGTCAACCCTTGCATACAGTGCTGCCCCAATCCTAAAGGAGTCAGTATTAAATTGCTGTGCCTCATGCCCCAACTGCTGCAAGGTCCTCTGTAGGACGTGCCTAAATTGGTACGTCATCAGCAGTTTCCCATCCTCGTGTCTAAAGAAAGCCCCACCCTCTTTAGACTGCTTGGTTATGTAATTCTGCACCCACATCTGACTACCCCATTGCACTCCCAGGGCGCCCTCAAGCTGCACCAACACCCTTGAGCACCCCGATTGATTTTGCTTTTCCAAAAGTGAAAAGTGAACAAAGACTGTCAGTGTGGTTAACACCATGTCTTTGTCTCCCAATGCCAATGGCAGCCCAACTGCCTTGCTTGGCTATACAAGCTCCGACACCCAAAACGCCCCACAGAAAGCCACCAAGTAGGCTGTCCTAAATAGGTGCATCTCAGTTGGAGATGAACATACCTTCAGGAACTCATCCCATATTTGTTTAAACAAGAGAGGGCGAATGGGGGGCATGGGCTATCCTGGCTCTTTGGCACCAACCACACCCACCCTTGCAACATCTTGTGGAGGGGGAATGCCCTGGTGATATCTGCATACCCTTTGGCTTTCTGAAACCAGGCTATGCCTGCCATGTGCTGTTCCACCATGGCCGGCGTAGCCCTTCACATTTTTATGCAGTACATAAATGCACAGCTGGCAAACTGGGATAGGCCATGCCCTCATCCACCCCTGTGACTGCTGAACCCCCAGGAAGTTGTCTAGCCCCCTCTGGTATGCTGCCTGCTTCCCTCCTGTGGTACACTGCCCACATCCTGGGAGCCAGTGAATTCCTAATAAAATCCCAGGCTTTTGCATTATCAAATC
Organism: Neoceratodus forsteri; assembly: GCA_016271365.2. Taxonomy (NCBI): domain Eukaryota; kingdom Metazoa; phylum Chordata; order Ceratodontiformes; family Ceratodontidae; genus Neoceratodus; species Neoceratodus forsteri. The sequence continues at coordinate 118,836,643 of JADMNL010000026.1, forward strand.
CCATAGGTATGCTGGGACTTCCGTGGGCTGTCTGTCCATTCCTGGTGCCAATTCTGGAAACCTCCACCACTGTGAATGAGAAACAACATCAGCAATACCGTTATCAACACTTGGGATGTGCGCAGCTTTAAAGTGAATATTCAGCAGTAAACACTTCAGCACAGAGACCCACATGAGATTCCATATTGGGCCATTGCAGCCTAATTGCCTATTTATGGTGTGAACAATCCCAGCATTGTCAGACCTAAAGGTGATCATCTTATCCTTGATATGCTCCTCCCAGACCACAAGGGCCACTACTCTTGGAAAAAATTCCAACACCACAATCTGCCTCAGCATGCCCAACTCTCCCCAAGAAGCCGGCTACTGGCCAGCACATCACTTGCTTTGGAAATAGGTCCTGAAACACAGACCCTCTGAGGCATCTGTAAAGAGCTGTAGCTCATAGCTAGACACCAGGACCAGGCACACAGCCACCCCATTGAAGTACCGCAAGGATGCTTACCAAATGCACAAATCATCCCTCATAGCTGCTGTCACATGGATTCTGTGGTGTGGCTTGGAACACCTGGCACCAACTCCTGCCAACTGCCTCATGAACGTCCTGCCAATGGGGAGGACCCGGGCAAGCGAAGTTCAGGTTCCCTATCAACTGCTGGACTGGAAAACCACTGTCTGTATGGTGGACCCTGCCCATGTCTGTTGTCCACAATAATGGTAGGTCCAGCATGGCCAATGACTTCTCAGTATCATTCTGTTTTCTCCTCCAGAATTCCTCATAATATTCTAACCACTCCCCTCCCCCCACAGCTTACTAACATACATTGTCATAATCCTACCGAAATACACCCACAACTCCTCTGCTTTGTCTGGACTGCCTTGGGTCAGCATTTGGCATATAATGTGAAGCCTGCTACCCAGTTCTCCCACATGCGACAAATAGTTGCCTTGCACTTCTGCTCCACCCCATCGTCGCGCTCCTTCTCACCTTTCTCTTTTTCCAGCTCCATGGGACAGTTGAGCAGGGCAGAAATGTCCATGTACTCTCCAGTCACTATTTTTTGTTTTAAATATCATTTTTATTGAACGAAGCTCATCCTACATAAGGAAATAAATTCAGTACAGAACCAGAATATCTGTACGTGTAAGTGTTAATAATAATATGGAATTTTCTAAACAACTGTCATTAAGCTTCCGAGGAAGGACTTGTTGGTCCGAAAGCTAAAGCTATTTGTTCTTTTTTGTAACATCCTTGTTGGTCCAATAAAAGGTATCAAACCATTTGTTCTGGATTTGTACATCAAGATTATTTCAGAGTCACAGATCTGGTCAGAATAAACAAAGAAAAAACATAACATAGCTGTGTCCCTTAAATATAAAAATTTAAATCCTGTTGCCTATCATATTTTCACAGAATAAACTACCCCTTGAGGGGTACCATTCAGAAAATTCAAAAGCAGCCATTTATTAAGCATCCCTCCATGGCAGGGGCAGCACCCCAACACCCATCTATACCTACTAGGTCTAAGGCACAACATCAGCCTCAACCTGTGCCATGTACCAGAAAAAAATACTTACCATAGTAATCTTGTTTCTTCCCAGTGATACTCAGGTATTCATAACTTTCTGCAGTAAGCCTTCTAGGTAGAGCTGCCCAGAGAGATGGAATATATGCAAAAGATGGAATCTTTTGCATGAGCCACTTTTCAAATGCTGCATTCTACTAACAGCCTTAGTTCTAAACCCCTCAGATTTCCTAGAAGCCTGGAAAGACAGGCCCACGAGGACTAATTGTAACAATAATAACAATATTCAACATAATAATAATAATTATAGTAGGAACTCCCTTAACACCCAGAAAGGCCTACAACAGGAGGGCATAACATATGAAAAGAATACCCCTGAATGTCAGAATCACCTGAAAAGGGGGAACAACAATAGTGAACATAATCAAAACATATGTGCCAGAAATGGCATTTATACACCTGAGAGCACAGTATGCAGGAGTACAGAGACTAAAAGTTCTGGAAGGGGAGGTAGGGTGGGAAGTTATGAATACACGAGTAGCACTGGGAAGAAACACGATTACTATGGTAAATAATTTTTTCTTGTAACCCCAGTAATACTCAGGTAATTCATAACTTTCTGCAGACTACAATGCAGTACCACTGGAGGTGGGCACATAACTTTATTTTGGAACAGACTTTGCAGGACTGCTGTGCCAAACCTAGCATCACCCTTGGATTGAATATCCAGGTTATAGTGCTTCGTAAAGGTGTGTACTGTTCTTCAGGTAGTTGCTTTACAAATGTCCACCATAGAAACATCCCCGACAGCTGCTATGGTAGCAGCTGTGCCCCTTGTGGAATGGGCCCTCAACCCTGTTGGGGGGCTCCTTTCCAGCCTTAGAATAACAAAAATGGATACTATCCAGCAAGAAATGTACCTTTTGATGCTGGGTTACCTCTTTCCACATTTCCTAGATCAGGAACAGCTGTTTTCTGTCCTGACTATGGACTGTAGTGACTGTCAAGTAGTAGCTAAGAGCTCTTTGATGTCCCGACTATGAAGACTCCTTTCATTCAAACCAAAGTGTTCAGTGAAAAAGACAGGTAAGGTAGTGGTTTGGTTCAAATGAAAATTAGAAACCATTTTAGGAAGAAACTTCCCGTTTGTTCTCAGGACCACTTTGTCTCTGTGGAATGAAATGTAGTCACGTTCAATGCAGAGAGACTGGAGCTCACTCATTCCTCTGGTAGATGTCATTACCACAAGGAAGAACAATTTTTCATGTGACATATTTCAAACAAGCTGAAAACATAGGCTCAAAAGGGGAACCCATGAGCCTAACGATACACATATTTAGGTACCATGCTGGCACCGGTTCCCTGTGAGGGTGTGTGCAAATGGGCTAGGCCTTTAAAGAACCTTTTGAAGACAGAGTCTGAGGCCAGATGTCAAACTGAAATGTAAGCATCTACTTTTAAGGTACTGGACTGCAAGCCCAGTGAATGCAAATAGGTAAGATAGTCCAGCACAGCTGGGACACCGACCTGTGCTGTTATGGGCCAAGCCCTTAAAGAGCCTTTTGAAGATAGGATCCAGAGCCTCTTAAAACTCTTTGTCCAGCTGATATGCAAGCAGATGCTACAGCTAGGTGGATCTTGAGGGTGCTGGACTGCAAGTCCAGTGAATGAAAATAGGTACGATAATCAAGCACAGCTGGGACCCCAGCATTTGCTGGTACCAGTTATTAGTTGAATACCAAATAGAAATAAACTTTTCTATTTTGAAGCATAGATTTTCTTAATAGAGGGCTTCCTTTAACCACTTAAAATGTCTGACAGTTTCAGAAGAAATGCAAGCCTGCATATTGTAGGCCCTCGAGAGCTATGCCTCAAGCCTGAGTGACCTGAGGTTTGGGTACAGGAGCTTCCCTTGGTTGGAGGTTAGCAGATTGCGTCTCCGAGGAAGGTGTATTGGCTCAGACCGTGACATGGAGAGTAGCGGAGTACCATGGCTGCCTGGCCCAGTCCGGTGCTATCAAGATCATTGATGCTGACTTTGACCTGAGCTTAAAAAAATACTCTGTACGCCAGAGGGAAGGAGGAAGAGCATTGAGGTGCTTCCCTGACCAATCCAGAGCCAGAGCACCCAGGGGGATTGTTCCCATGTCTGATAGTACTGTGGCAGGTGGTGGTTCTGGTGGGACACAGACAAGTCTCACTCTGGGGTGCCCCACCTCCTGAAGATTGCTTGCACCACCTGACTGTCCAAGGCCCATTTGTGATGGGACTAGTTGATTTAAGTCAGGGTAACTGCCAAGGTATTGTCCTTGCCTGGCAGATGAATAACCTGCAGGGGAACCCCCCCATGGAGCATTCTAGACTCCATATTATCATGAGTCCTGTGCAGGGAGGGCTTGACCTTATCCATCCCTGCTTGTTTGTGTAATACATTGTGGGGGTATTGTCTGTTCTGACCTGTACCACCTTCCCTGTACTAGTTGTGTGAAAGTCTTTAGTGCCACTAACACTAATTTTAGGCCCCAGCAGGTTTGTGTGCAGGAGAGACTCTGTGCTTGACCGTGTGCCTTAAATGGTGCAAACCTCCAGATGGGAGCCTCACTCTAGTAGAGATGCATCTGTTGGCAGAACAACTGATGGGGACTCTTGCTGAAAAAAGGAACTCCTTTCCTTAGGTTGTTTTCTTCTTTCCACCCTTGGAGGGCCTGTAACAATGTTTTTTGTTACTAGAATTAGTTTTGAAAGAGGGTCCTTTCTCCAGTGAGCCCTGAGGTGAAACTGTATGTCCCTCATCTAAAACGTGGATTCCAGGACTATGCCAGTGGCAGGTGCCATGTGGCCAGTAGCTGAAGAAACTGTCTTAAAGTTTTTGGTTTGTTCAGGCTGAATGAGACCACTATCAGTGGAATACTTCTTCCTGCTAAGAGGCAGGTAGGCCTTGCTTGCAGGGTATTTAGCTCTGCTTCTATGAGCCGTGGTGCCCGAGTAGGCTGAAGGACAGACTCTTTAGATTTATCGGGATCCTAGAGACGTTAGGAGGCCCTGGGTGAGTTGCAGATGCTCCCACTTGCTGGGTTGATTTTACAACCACCAGCCAGTCATCTAGGTATGGGAAAACTGTGACACCTTGTCTTTGAAAGTGTGCCACAACCCCTGCCAAGCACTTTGTGTACACTCTTGGGGAGTGACCTGATGGGGGTATGAATCTGAGGTACTTTCTGTGAGACTCCTTTATGGGGATGAGGAAATAAGCACCCTTTAAGTCCAGTGATGCCAACCATTCCCTTGTCTGGAGTGTTGGCAGAATCAGTGACAAAGTTATAATTTTGAACTTTTGCCTTGTTAAGTGCCTGTTTAGTACCCTGAAATCTAAGACAGGCCAGCACGCCCCATTTTCTTTGTGATACCTTTTGCTGTACTAGGACAGGCTCCACTGTCTGACAAGAGCAGGTTTTGAACCTCTTTCCAGGAGTTTTTTCTTTATATCTGTAGATGGTTTGAAAACTTTTTTTATTTACTGCTGGAAGGGATTTGAACTCTGAGACAATTCCTGACTCACTATGGTGCCTGAAGTACCCCTGCTGTGGGTACTGTGGATACTGAGGCACAACCCTGGCCTGATAAAAGAAGGCTTGGTGTGAAATGATGTGCCTCTGCCTCCCCTTCCATATGTTTTAGTGGACCGGGAAGCTTTCTTTTGCAGAGTTGCTACTGTAGGCGGTTTTGTATTCATCCACCTTTTTCATGTCAGCCTTTATCTTTCTTCCAAGAGGGAATTACCCTCAACTGGGAAATCCATAGCCTTGGTTTGGGTATCCTGAATGAGGTTTGTGACTTGCAGCCAGTCAGACCTCCTCTGAACTACTGTATTTGCCATCCATCTGGCAGCAGTGTCAAAGTCAGCAGCCATTTGAACTGGTATTTGGTTGCTCCCAAAACAGATTTAGCGGTTTCTGCTAGATTATCTGACAGGGGAGTCTGAACCTTGACTGCCATAGCAAGGACAGATTGCCATAGTGACTGCTGGTATTGAGCAGCGTAGACCTGAAAGCCATGTTGTCAATTTTTCTGGAATCCTTGTTAGGAGGATGGGATGCCAGGGGTATCTTTGCCTTGTCACAGGCTGTCACTTATACTGCTCCTTGGTGGACAGGGTGGGAGAAGAAAACTTCAGCCACCACCCTGTTTAAGAGGGAGAACAGAGCTTGGAATTTGTAAAATCTTTAAATATCTTTCCTGAAGAATTTATTCACAGGAAGGAGAAGCTTTTTAGCGGGTGTAAGCACAATAATTTCTCATGAATGTGAAAAGTGAGGAATACTCCTCCAATGCTCTGTGGGAATAGCCTAACTCCTGTTCAGGGAACGCCTCAGATTCAATAGGTTCCCCTTCCTCCATTTCATTATAATCACATATTCTTCCTCTTAAATAATAGGAAGACTGAGCAGAGGAGACATACTGCTTTGCAGTGGTCTGCTGCTGAGAAGCAGACAGCCCTTGTAAGCCTGAATGTTTTTTTCTTTAGCCGTTCCAGGCATTTTTCCACACTTCCTCCTTGAAAAGTTTTACAATTTTCACTGTGCAATTTCTGCAGGAGTTGTCAGGCTTTATAGGCACAGAAGTCTCCAAATGCTGTCCAGCAGAAGGTTCTGTGTTTGAGTTCTTTGAGGGAACCGGGGAGTCAGTCGGTTCAGCAAGTCTCTTATGAACTGCTTGTATACCAGGCTTAGGGGTAGCAGTTACAATAATTGTTGTGAGTTTGTTTATTCAGGTAAAACCATTGAGTAAAAACTCGTTCACAATGGTTACAGCCACAGTAATTTAGCGTATCAGCTCGTCAGAGCTAGAGACACTTTTAGGTGGTAACAGTTTTCTCTTTAGCCTTATCCAGGCATTTTCAATAGTTTCTTCAGGACATGTAATGCAGATTTCACTCTGCTTGGAATTGTTTATGTCCAGAGAGGCAAAACAAAGACAGCTTGTCTTAACAAAATTTCACCACACTGAACACATGATTCCAAACCAGGATCACCAGTTTTCTTCTCGGTTTTCTGACATTTTCCACGTAAAAACTGATAAAAGTTGTAACTGCTAAAAAATGTATTCATTTAAAGGTTATTTAACATTTGCGGTTGGTTCCAGATCTGATGAGGAACTGATCGGGAACCAGGAACCAAAGTAAAATGAACCAAGGCTATCGGTTCAGGAACCAGTATTAGCGGTTCTTAAAACAAGCTAAATGAAATAAATTTAAACATAACTAATGGAGTTTTTAGTCAGAAAACTCAGATAAATATAAATAAACCTCTGTTTACCCTCAGTTATACTGAACAGGGAGAAACCGAGAAACTTACAATTTAAACACTAAAACTATGGGTTTACTTAAAATTACAAAAAGTAAAAGGCAGCAAATGAAATGTAAAGAATACTTATATATATTTTATAAGTTTTCTCACGTCAGAACAAGATGTTGAGGAGAGGATTTCTGAACTTCTAGTCTTGACAGGCGGACAGAAAAATCTGAGGGGTTTAGAACTAAGGCAGTTAGTAGAATGCAGGTTTGAAAAGTGGCTCATGCAAAAGATTCCATCATTTGCATATGTTCCATCTCTCCGGGCAGCTCTACTTAGAAGGCTTACTGCAGAAAGTTATGAATTACTTGAGTATTACTGGGGTTAGAATAATCTTTGGCCACTTAACCCTAAAGGGAGGAAGCCCATGATGAAATCCAGCAGTTAAATGTTCAAGCTAGTATAGAACTGTTGGTATAACGGCGGACATCCATTTGCGCATTATTGCTTTCTTAGCTACCAATAGATAGAGCAGTAAAAGAGTTTTGTGCCACAGAGGATGATGTTCCGGAAAAACTGTCAGCAATACCATTTCTGTCGTGAGTTCCACCCACTCACCCAAACATTCCCCCACTCACAAATTGATGTCTCGCCTTGTCTGACAAGTGCAACCCCACAGGTTCGCCCAGTGACACAAAACTCCCTGCCTCTTGTTGCCCTAGGTCTGTAGTTGCATTGTTGTCATTGTCCTGCTCCCTATTCCATGTGTCCCCCCAGAAACTGGGGCCATCTGCCCCATACCTGCTTGGGCCTGCCCTTGTTTAGCCAATAAAGCTAACAAGTGGTTGAGCTTTTACTGTACCCCTAACTGACTCAGGGTGCAGGCCGTTGTCTGTGGCCCTGCCACCGCTTGCCCAGGCGGCTCCATTATCTGGAGTCAGTTCATGGGCTCCACCAGGAACCGCCTGAATCTGCTGCTGGGGTTGCCACAGTCCTGCCCGGCCACATGGTCATAGGTGCCTGTGCTATACCTGGCTGCACCTGCCCTGCGTTCTCTAGTACACCTAAACTGACAGGCATCTGGCTGGGAATTCCCATTGTCAGGTTTCCTGGGTTCACCGGGCCCGGTGTTACCCTCTCTACTAACCCCCAAGGGACTTCCTCCCCCCCACCCCCTGGCCCTACTGGCACCATGGTTCCACCCTGCTTCTGGGGCTGCCTCTGCTTTGCTAGAGGGACACCTTCCCCTGCTGTTATCAAAACCCTCAATTCTTCTGATGACAACCTATCTAGGTCAGGCATACCTGGCTGTGGATCCAGGACCGGAACTCCTTGCGTTTCCTGGTGTGCACCTTCTTGGGTGGAGGTGAAAGCACTGGGTCCTCCTCTAGTGTTGGCACCAATCCCTTTGGCACCTGTTCTTGTTCCTCTGGCTGTTCTCGTGAGGGTACAGGCTCTGTAGGCTGCAGTTGGATGACTGGTTTAGGAAGCCCTCGCCAGGTGACACCAGTTCCACTAGCTGCATCCAAGGGACGGGCTCCACCAGGCCGCTTGGCTTGGACTGGGACGCCGGCTCTATGGGTCTGTTGCCTTCTCCTCACTTTGGTCCCGGAACAGTGCAACCCACCATGCCTTGCCCTTCCTCTACTCAAGAGCTGCCAGCTGTTTCTCTAACTCCATGCTCATCTTTGTTGCCTGTTGCACTCCTGTTCTGAAAACACAAAACACAGCCACCAGCATGCCATCCTTGTTGTCGCTTAAGCCTCCACTGCCGCCAAAACTAAGGATCAACTGACCGTGGACTATGTTTTAGCATCTTTGCAAACTGTACCTCCTGACTGCCAGCTGCCTAATTTTCACTTGTCTAAACCTTTTCCCTTTCCTTATGTTTTCTTTAGAATAAACATCTCAGACTGCACCAGCAGGTCAGCTGAAGCAGCCAGGCCCGACAGTCAGCATGCCTTTTATTTTTTTAACAGGCATAATATAAGAGAAGACATATAACATACCGGGAATAACATGTGAGCATTGTAAACCTTATATATTTTGTTTAATTAATACAGCATTCCCTTTTCATAACTATCTGCTCCCAAGATCCAGACCCTGGGCCTTGGCACTGTAAAAGGCAGATACACTACTCACTGGGCCACCATGTTCCCCTTTCTTTTAATGGTCCACTCTGGCAAACTAAACAGTCTGTTTGCAAGTGGCTGTGGCAGGATTCAAACCCAGCCCCATACCATTTTTCTTTCATGGCTCAGTGATGTGACCTCTAGCTATCCTGCATACTTCTTGGGGGACGGGGGATGCATTTAAGGACCATACTCTCCCCACCACAGTCTGGCATCCTCAGGCTTGCCTCAACCAGCTTTTTTTCCAGGCTGCAACACTCATGCCTCCCTTTGCATATTTAACTGGCCTCTGGTGGCCATCAATGTCTTTGAAACCCCGAACCAATTGCCTAATTCATTGCTCTCTTTATTTATTCCTTGTTCGGGAACACTAGTATGCAGGGAGAAGGGCTGCAAATCCCAGGTCTAACTGCTGCATCAAGTTCATTCCCAGCTCAACACTCTGTTTTTTGGTTTTTTTTGCCATACTAATCTTCTCAGAGCAGCCCTACACCTAGCTGTGCACAATTCTATTGCACCTGTTCCGTAATATTAACTCATTAACTTAAAATAAGGTTTTTGCGGCTATACATAGACACTCTGAATGATACATACAGCGTTCAGGAAGATTTCCCCTGATCTGTTACATTAGCTCTGCTGCTGGATGGATTCTCAGACTTTCCAAACTGTCCTCACATACCGGGTATTGTTAATAGAACATTAATCTAAAAGCTGAGTAAGCTCAGAAGGAATTAAAAACACCCCTGTTTTGAGACCATTGTTACTGGTTACGAAGAGGAAACAGCCAATTATAGTCCAGCACCAGCACATGCAAGGCCACAAGTTACTGATAAGTCAGGCTTCATAGTTATCTTGCAGCTGGGAGACCAGCAAACTGGGAAAAAAGCTGACTTCTGAAAATTACCGTATACAAAATATCCAATGGTTATATTTCATTTTTTTAGTCCTGAGTGTCTTAAAATGATTCCATTCTGGGAAGTAACAAATTTCGGGGGGTCGGAGGGGGTAGCCACACCCATGCCTGCCACTGCACTCACCCGTTGGCCTCACAGTTCTCAAATTCTGTGTACTGGTCAGCAACTGCGGACCTGGAGGAACCAGGTTATTTTGGCAGGCTCTTGGAAAAATGCCCATGTTGTCCCTACCACGCAGTCTATCGGTATAGCTCCTGGACCCTGAAGATATGGGGGTGCATCCAGCAAAGAAGGCCCTTCCCATCGCACTACACCTGCACCACTTTCCATTCTCTGTGGCAGCACTGGAGACAACAGTACTCGCTCCCAACCCAGGTAACCCAACCACTAAGCTCTCTCTCTCTCTCTCTCTCTCTCTCTCTGTGTGTGAGGTGGTGGAGCCGTACACCAGGGTTAGGGGCTCCTTTGCCAAAAGCCCACCAAAGGAACACTCACCAGAGGCACTCGGCTGCCCACCCCACCGGCCTATATCCCCAGAGTGAGGGGGTCCCCAGATTAAACACTCCACCACTGCCTCTCAACATATCTGCTTGCATGTAAACTATAAACATTTTCTGACACATTTTCATTCATCTTTATTTATTTATTTTATCCCTGCCTTTCTATCTTTCTAAAGAACTTGGGTCTGTAAATGACCCGCTCCAGGTCACACAACATGCCAGTGGGGTTAGCTCCCATCTGGAGCTCCTGATCCACCCCTTCCAAGGCCGAAGCCATGCCTTAGCTCTGTTTGACTTGTATGTCCTGGAGATCCTGCTTCTTCAGCTTCTTCTAACCTAAGGTTAGGAGAATGGGGAGGAATCCCTCTAGTACAGCTCCTCTTATGGGCTTTGCTCCTCCTCCCCCCGGCTGCAACCCACTTTCACCTTGGAAACTCCTACTTCCTGTTCCTCCACCCCTAACGGGTGGCTTCTACCTGGCCTACCTGCCCATCCAGGTGTCCTTCAGCCGTACCCCCAGACAGAGTCCTGCCTCCTGCAACTTCATAATGGAGGAGGGGGAAGAGGTGGAACAGATTGACGGGGGGAGGGCGAGCTGAGGGAAACAATATGAGAAGGCAGCTTGGCCAGTAGAAGGTATTTGGTGGGGGGATAAAGAATCTTTCTGAGCCCTGACCATGCCTTGTATCCATGGTGGGGCTGCTTCTTTCGTTCTGTTCCCAGACTCAGTGCACAATCATCGGGGGCAGGGAATCTCAGGCTTCGTCCATTCATCCTTCCATGGATGAAGCGGCCCAAAGACTAAATTAGTGACACCATTTTGTTATGGTCTAGCCTGACTTATTCACTGATGGCAGATGCATCCGACGTTGGATGCCTGCTGTTGGAAACTGTGTCCAGCTATTGTGAATTGTGCACAGTTTGAAAAATAGCCCCTGCTGCATCTGAGTGCATGACAGATGCAGTTGGGGCGACTGGACACAGGCGCATCTAGTAGCTTTGTTTTTCTTTTTGGCCAGGAAAAGGCAGACTGAGACGAAGCTCATTTCCAGGTGCCTCCCAGGAGCACAGGGAGGTTCAGAGACTTGCTTCAGAGTTCCACAGTATGCAAGTGGAGGCTGTGGGAATCAAACCCTCGATTGTTAGCCATGTTACTATGTTGACCCAAGTCAAACCGTGGTTGGCTGGAAGTACCAGTCTTGTTCACAGCTCTTTGCTTTGTCCTCTAGGCTGACACCTGGTCCTTCAAAAACCTGGCTTCTAGTGTGTGTGTGTGTGTGTGTGTGTGTGTTAAAATGTGGAACACAAGCACTCTCTAAAAGTGAGTGGGAAGGGTAAAAGCCCTGTATAACCTACTGACTAAGGGAAGCGTGGCGGAAAAAGGTGGAACTGAATATAAACATAAATCTTCACAACCAGTTATGCATCCCTCTGTCACTTCGAGTCTATCCATAGTATCATCGCACATTCTGGTTTGTTGGGTTGAACATTAAACATGCTGCTGGTGCCTTTAGGGATGTAAACGGTGGCCACATACCTTGTGAGGTTACTCAGCAGAATAACTTTACAGAATGCAAGTAGCCTTTGTTGAGTATCGATTTCCATACACTCCCAAAAGCTATAGTAAGTACCACAGTGCAAAGGTCAAAAAATGTGTTGTGTTGTGCTGTAGTAGCTGCTATGCTACAACTATGGTACACTTCTCATTATAGTAACGTGAACCAGCTGTGCCCTTCATGAGACCACAACAGAGTTATACATTGCAAAGTAGCCATTAATGAAATGAACAGGATCCCCCCTTATCCCCTTATAATAGTTCATCTTTTAAGAAACAGTTCACTTGGGTGGTCAGTCTTGTTGATATCTTCATCATAAGGAATATGCAGTGTAAGTATACATGAGGAATCTTAATAGACACAGGATTCTATGTTGTTGTACCACAACAGTGACATCTCTATTGTGGTACAACAGCATTCTTACATCCCTACTGTAGTACAACAGCATTCTGACATCACTACTGTGGTACAACAGCATTCTGACATCCCTACTGTGGTACAACAGCATTGTAGTATCACAGCATTCAGACATCCTTACTGTGGTACAAAGAGCATTCTGACATCCTTACTGTGGTACAACAGCATTCTGTCATCACTATTGTGGTATGCCTGCATAGTGACATCACTACTGTAGCAAAATAGCATTATGACATCACTACTGTGGTACTATAGCATTCTGACATCACTACTGTGATACAGCAATGTTCTGACATCAGTGCAGTGGTACAACAGCATTCTGACATCGCTGCTATAGTACTACATCATTCTGCATCACTATTGTGGTACTGTAGCATTCTGACATCACTACTGTGGTATAGCAACATTCTGACATCAGTGCAGTGGTACAACAGCATTCTGACATCACTGCTGTAGTACTACATCATTTGCATCACTATTGTGGTACTGTAGCATTCTGGCATCACTGCAGTGGTACAACAGCATTCTAACATCACTATTATGGTACTGTAGCATTCTGACATCACTATTGTGGTACTAAATCACACATACCCCATAATGCAAAGCATCATGGGATGTATATGCAAATCACCACAACATATTACGCTGGTTCAACTTTAAGCTAGAAATGCATGGTGCCAAAAGGCCTCTCAAACAGTCTGCAAAGAATACCAACAGAAGACACAGACACTTGTTTTGTCCTACCAGGACTCATCAGTGTGCCTCGTCTGTATGATACCCCAGTGGAATGAACCAGCTATCCTAAGTTGGTCTATCTGGGTTGGGTTGTGGTGAGCCCAATAAAAACAAAAAACAAGCTAAACACAAAGAACCTTAGTGCACAAACACTGAGGCAAGGGTTACCCCAAAGAGTATTGGCCGGGAAGCCAAGTTTCAAAGAAATACAAAATCACACATATCCCCATAATGCAAAGCATCATGAGCTGTATATGCAAATCACCACCAATGCTGCAGTATTACTACTGTGGTACTGTAGCATACTCACAATACTGCAGTGGTACAACAGCATTCTAACATTACTGCAGTGGTACAACAGCATTCTGACATCACTACTGTGGTACAACAGCATTCTGTCTTTGCTACTGTGGCACTGTAGCATTCTGACATCACTGCAGTGGTACAACATCATTCTGACATCTCTTCTGTGGTACAACAGCATTCTGACAGCACTACTGTTGTACAACAGGATTCTGACACTAGTGCAGTGCAGCAGCATTTTGAGATCACTACTATGGTACAACAGCATTCTGACATCACTTCTGTGGCAGAACAGCATTCTGACACTGTTACTGTGGTACGTCTACATAGTGACATCACTAGTGTGGTACAGCAGCATTCTGGCATCCCTACTGTGGTAGAACAGCATTCTGACATCACTACTTTGACACAGCAGGATTCTGACACCACTGCTGTGGTACTACAGCATTCTGACATCACTACTGTGGTACAGCAGCTTTCTGACACCACTATTGTGGTATGTCTGCATAGTGACATCACTACTATGGTACAGCAGCATTTTATTTCTTTCAGTTCTCTTTATGTCTCCCCTGAGCCAGCAGGGATGTAGCCTATATCTGCCCATGGAGGTCCACCCCGACCCCCCCACCTACCCACAGACTTAACCTGCTCCTGGAAGACATGAGTAACTCATCTGGTGGGCCTCTTGGGGAGTGGGAGGAGACAGTATGCTAAGGCAGGACAGGGTCCAGGGTCGGTGAGAGCAATCGGGGGACCGTCATGCTGCGCAAGTCAGGGGGTTTCACTTTCTTGTTTTTCCCCAATGGTGTACATGTGCAATTAATTCCAAGGCAGTGTTGGGCCGGGTCCCATGCCTGACATGCTGATGTCTGCCGTGCCACCAGTTCCTCTGCTGATGGGATGTATTTGTGCACTGACCTCCAGCCATTGCTAGGGGACAGAATGTTGCCAGATCACCGTACCCTCCCATCCAGAGGAGGAGAGCTGTCCAATGCACACCCATCCTCCTCCCCCTAGTCCAATGCTCTAGGCCTATTTCCAAACCCATGTTATTGGCATGGCAAGTGGTAGCACTACTGCTGTGCCAGCAGGTTGGCCTGGTACAGCAGCATTCTGACATCACTACTGTAGTGCAGTATAATCGGGAAGTGTATAGTTTTCCATGTACAATGGCACTGAACCATATACTATATATAGAATAGTGTATAAGCATTTAGACAACAAAGCTGTGTTTCCATCGAGGGGGTGAGATGACATCATAGGGACCTTGAGAGAGAAGCTTGAGTACTGTACAGAAAAAAGCATGGGCAACCATGAACAACAGGCTGTGTTGCCATTCGAGGGGATGAGATGACATCATAGGGACCGTGAGATTGAAGCTCGAGATGTCCCTGTGATGCCATCTCATATTCAGAGATGGAAACACATGCCAAGTTGTGGGGTTGATCATATGACCATCGGCAGTATGGGGGACAGAAGCTGTTAGGAAAGGCTGGAGGCACGTGAAGGAAAATAGTGGTCATCATAGAAAATGCAGCAGCAGCTGCAGAAACTCCTGATTAGGACTTTTGCCATGAATGAAAATTGAGTACCCTTTAAATCTTTTATTTTATTATAGGAGAACCGCACCAGTCGTCCTTTCTGCAGATTCGTCTATGGCCATCTCGCTTAGCTGTTTCGTGCACACGGATTATACTAATGAGTGCTTCCAAGTCTGCCATTAGTTGGTAGCGCTCGTTGGCATAACCCATGTGCAGGAAGCTGACATTTGTGTGCGAGATGGCTGTGGGTAGTCCGCGGAAAGGACATTCAGTTTTTCTGTAATAAAATAAATGTAAAAGGTTCTTCAACATTATCATTCATGGTAAAGCCTAATGGTGTTTAGCAGTAGCCACTGCACTTTCTACCAAATGCCACTGTTTTCCTTTAACGTATTCTGCATGGAGAAGAGAAGACGGACAGGGGACATGATCTCAGTCTTTTGCATATCCAGGGGTAGAGACAAGATCAAACATACAGAGATGTTTAAACTGGTGTCTCCAGCAGGACGCAGGGACATGTTTGGAATTCAGGATGGTAAAATTTAGGGTTAATATTGGAAGGTAGTTTTTCTGCCAGAGGGTGGTGAACCTATGGAACAGCCTATCAATGGACACAGTGGACCGGAGGATACTGCAGGCCTTCAAAGTATGCCTGGACACATTTTCACTTACCAAAGAACTTGCAGGGTACCCTAGTAGTACAATGGGAAGAGAATCCCTATTACTTACTTTTGCAGCGTGTGGAGGGGTTGTTGGATAACAGATGGACCAGACACCAAACTTCAGGTTTAACACACAATCTCTGTGTGATGTTTATTCAAAACATAGGAAGTAAGCTTTGGCAATGGCACATTCCTTCTTTAGTACATCAGTTTGCAGCAACAGACTATGTATGTCCTTTCTCTGCACTTAGCTAGCACATACTGACACTGATCTCTGATCTAAACATTTTTAGTGAAGACCCTTCATCCCTATGTGGGCCTTGTTTGCTTGGGCAGTGGGAGCTCAAAAAGAAGAAAAAACAAAACAAGCTATAGACAAAGAACTTCAATGCTGAATCACTGAAAAAAGGGTTGCACCAAAGGGCACTGGCAACAAATCAAGTTTCAGAAAAAGACATCATATATAATTCCATGATGCAAAGCATCATGGGATATATGCAACTCACCATGAAATTTCAGACTTGTTCAATTTACAGCAATTTACATGCATTTTAATTAGCACAACTAAGTTAATTTCTATAATAGTTACCTAGTGCTTTTTACCATTATCAAAAACACCTAGTGCCATGGTCTTTTCAGCATTTACAGGTTTCATAAACATAAGGTATATACATCAAGGTATTTTGTGACTTAGTGCTATTACATATTAAATCCAGCAACGATAAACACAACCTGTTTTCCATACGCTTGGAGGTCACCACAGTAACCTCCTTGTACGAGGACCTGAGAAGGAAAAGGAAAATTAAAGTGGACACTATAGCATAGTCAAGAAAGGGAAGGGGTGCTTATAGTTACATGAGTGCATGACTGTGGAGGGATTTATGGAGGGATTTAAATGTGCTTTAAAAAATTATCTTTGGCACCAAGCATTTGGCGACTTGAGTGGTGTTATGATTTTAATTTTACAAGTGTGTTTAAATGATTGTGTTTTAATCAAGCTGCTGTAATTGGTGCAATATGTTGTTTGTTTTTAAATCTGTTCGGTGCCTTGGTTTTCGAAAGGCGCTTTAAAAATAAAGTTTTATTATTTATTTTTTTATTATAGGTGGCCAGCCTTATGGACTAGAAATTGTAAAGGATAGATTAGGCTAAGAAATAGAAGAAATGTTGGAACAGATTTAAGAAAAGGGCAGTCCTCAAGAGTAGCAGGAGCTTTCTGTCACACAGCAGAGGTGAACATAATAGTTCTAGAGTTCCTTCTGACCATTAATTACTAAGTTACTATGTAACTACACAGCCCAAGTAGCACTCAGTGGCAGACAGCCTCTGCAGAAGGAGGAGGAGGACAACACAGTTTGCTGTTCTGTGACTCACTATCCTGTAGGCTTTGGCAGGGTGCCACACCACAACCCTTAGAAAGACCTTGAATGAAAAAAAAGGAAGCCTGTTCTTTCAGTTTATGGAGCTGCCCCCAGTGTTTTCTTAGATAGTTAATGCAGAAATTGGACAGAAAGTGTTCAGATTGGGCAGTTAAATTCTGTACTATAGGGATGGGAGAACTCGGTGAAATTCTGATTCTTATTAAACAAGAACCGGAACACGGTGAAGTTCTGATTTTTTCTGATTAGGTCTGATTTATTGACAAATATTTGAAAAAAATGCAAAATAAAATGCATAAATGTAGCCAGTCTCGGTCATATTTGACACAGAGGCCCAAAGAAAATAATTTAATGGATTATTTGTATAAAAATGTAATGTAAAACTGCTAAATAAAAAATCTATCATTCACTACTAGCCCCTTCATGGCTGGCCTGTAATGGTGGCATATCCTGCTCGGGGCCATGACATGAGTGTGCTGGGAAAGACAGAGAGGGACAGAGAGAAAGAGAGAGAGACAGAGAGACAGTTGCAAATACCTATATCATTAGTACCAGACAAGATTGAGCGCACTGCACACCAAAGTAAACTCAGAGCATAAGGTATTTGCAAAATCCAATAGATATGTTTATTTTAGCTCTTGAGCTACAACATCACCACACACGCCAGCTAACCACCCAACACTTCGACTCCTCGTGAGTCTTCCTCAGGGGGTGACATACTTATATCATTAGTATTCTAACCCGTAAAAAAACTAAAATCCCTCTAACTAACATGATGTCCTGATGACTCCCACCCACACCCACAGGCCAGGGACACATTCACAAGTTCACAAGTAGACCATGGTTTGTGATGTTAGTACCTTGATGATCCACCATAGGCAAAAGCAGTATACAAATAACAGCAGTATGCAAATATGCTGATGTTTCTGCTTGCCCCAGCAATTCTTTGCTCAAGTGCAGTTCCCATGGCAGCTCAACAGATGGCTGAAAAACAGTGCTGTGCTGCTAGCATCATTTCACAGCCATCGTAGAACAGCAGAATTACCTGATTTTTTTGCCACCCATCCACCCAGTGGATCACCATTCTCAAGTGAAACACAGAAGGAGAGCAATGCATAATGTTAATGTCAACTTTAGTGTGTGTGTGTGTGTGGAGTAGTGAGCATCACTACCTTGGTTAGTATACATTATGGTAAAGATGAGCCTGCGCCTTCTATAACAGAAAGTAAAAATAACAGACAGTGAGATAAACAAAGCAAGATCAAAAAAATAGGCTACTTCTATGGGTGAAAAGAAAAATAAAGACAGTGAGAAAAACAAAAGGAAATCAAAGAAAGATACTAACAATACTAGTCAAAACAAGTATTTGAAAAGTGAGAGCAGTAAATGTCATGTTGTTCCATCTACTGCTGAGCTAGATAATTTAGAAGGGAAAAAAGTGAAGTTAATACTGAGAAAAAATAGTACTTGGTCTATGAAAGTTGTTCCAGATTTACTCAATTCACTACCTTTGGAAAAACAGTGCTGTGCTGCTAGCAGTGTTTCACAGCCATCTATTGGCCTGCCAAGGGAATTGCAGGAACAAAACATGACTCTACCCTAGCACGCTCCCATCATGCAGTACAACCCATATCTTTTAATACACACAGGTGAAAATAGAAGAACCTAGCGTAGAAAGTTAACTGCAAGTTTTTGAAAAGTTTTAAAATATGTTTCGATGTTAGAAAGCTTAAAGCTTGTAATGAAAGCTATTTTTGCAAAAGTTCAATAGCAGCCACAATATTTCCAATAGGTGTGTTCCAGTTGTTTTGTACTGTATGTACACAGTGTTTAACAGCTCAACATAAAGCATTCCAAAACAAAATCAGTCTGTCTGTTCTCATTTATTCAGAAATTATTAGTCATGCAGTCATTGTCATGTTACAAGAGGATTAAGCCACTCGAAAGGATGGCTCTACTGTGGAATTAATCCACGGCTGGATTGTTGAAGGCACTCAGCCAACCCCCCAGGCATGGATTAATTCCACAGTAGACCCATCCTTTCTCGTGGCTTAATCCTTACTTATTGTAAAGTGCTCCCAGATGGGAGCAGATTAACTAATCCATCCATGTATTCATTGGTAAAACAGACACTGGCAACTAGGGGTGTACAGATACACCAGTTTTGTATTTGATGAATATTTGCTGAATACATTGGAGAATAATCGGGTGGTATTCAGCAATATTATGTATTTGAGACGTATTAGTGACATTTATGTAACAGGCTGCAGATGGCCAAAAAACACCCCAAACAGCAATAATATGCCCCGAACCATTATATGGTGGTGCATACATTATATGTTCATCCACCCACATCTCTGCACCCTGCCCTTGTCTCTGAAAGTTCAGGTGAGGGTTGGTTCAGTGGTGTTGACTTGTGGGGGACTGTTATGGCATCCTGGGTTCGAGATACATGCCTGGCTGGCAGAGAGGGTAAAACAATTTCCAAGTGGATGCTGTCCACCTGGGAGGAAGGGTAAAGGAGCTTCTACTTGAATGCTGTCCACCTGAGAGGGGGGTAAAGTAGCTTCCACGATGCTGCTGTTTACCTGGTAGGGAGAGTAAAGCAGGTCCACATGGATGCTGTTCACCTGGGAAGGAGGGTAAATCAGCTCCTATATGGGTGCTGTCCACTGGGGAGGGACAGCTTGTACGTGGATGTTGTCCATCTGGGAGGGTAAAGGAGTTTTCACATGGTGGATCTCCACCTGAGAGGGAGGATAAGGGAGTTTCCAGGTGGATGCTGTCCACCTGGGAGGGAGGGCTGTGCAACCACCTCTTTTGAGCAACTTCTGAGGGCAGTGACTTGGTGGTGTGCTTGGAGGGGTGAGTGACCACAAACAACTGTGCATCCCCCAGAAAACTCCAGTGCCCACATGCCCCTGTGGGAGGGTGGGCCCTAATGGGTGAAAATATAGCTTGGGCAAGTGAATGGCACCTGTCAGGTGAGTGCTGCAGTCAACAGACCCAATGTCCATCCTTGTCAGTCACCCTCAGTGATGATCCAGACACTCAACCTCCAGTGCCACCTGCCAGGATGGAGTGCTCTTATCGGAGTTTCAGACAGGGATATCTCACAGGATTCTGTAAAACACAATGCAGTCCAATGGCAGGTACTCCAGTTTGCCATGCAGGAAAATGTGGCATCTTTATCACATAATGCTTCCTCCTGGTGGGCAGCAGTGTAAGCCATTGCAGTTAATCATGCATTGTGTAAGGCTGAAAGGTGGCACATTGCAACATGCAGGGCATAATGCTTTGGCCATGGGGAGGGGGCAGGCTGGCCTGCTCCAGTAGTGCTTCCTACAGTGGATAACAATGGCACTGACATCATGGATGCCCACACTGTTTGCCATTCTTCCACCAATAAGATTGACTAAAGGCTGATCTTCCATTCTGTATTGGTTGGTGGAAGGGCCTTTCTGAGAGGGAAAAACACCCCACAGCATTGATTTCAGGCCCTCACTCGCCCACTTCAGATCAGCAGACCACCCTGAAATGCCTCCTCACTGGCCCTAGTGTAGTTGTGTTTTCCAGGCACGAAGTCGTACCGCCATAGGAAAAATTCCGCGGCTGAAAATGCCATAGCGAAACAGCTCATCACAAAAACAGAGTCGGGGATAACACCGACTTGTTCCACGCACCACACCCATTGAAATCAATGGGTGTATATGTTTTTTGTGGGGAGGGCTTTGCCCTACTCCCCAAATTCACTGAAACTTCAATAGCAAACTCCAGGGAAGGAGGGCGGACTTTGAGGATGGGGCAGAAACTTGGGAGGGAGTTTAATTTAAAAAAAAAAAAAAAAGCAGTGCCTGCAAAAGTTGCAGCAGGGGAGATTCGAAGTGAACCACAGTCCCAGGTCTTCTAACCTTGCCGTGTGCTGGTGCCCTAGCCACTTCACCACAGGAGTAGTTCGACCAGGCACCCAGCACATGGCAACTTCCCTTCCTCTTACATGACTGTGCAGCGACAGAGGTAGTGATAAATCCATATCGCTATTCTACCCGTCACTGTGCTTTCATGTGCTGCATGTACAGCGCGATTAATACTGCGTTGTCATACATGCGTGACATTGACCCGGTACCTGTTTTCCGACACGCATAGTGCACCAGGCAAGCCATTTGTACCCTACCATGAAGGAGGGCAAGCCCTAGGGTTCCGCAGAATCCAGCTAGGAACTGGAATGGGTAGCTCCCGAGACCAAAAAAACATGTCAGACAGCAGCTGGGAATTGGACTGAATCAAAGAAAGGGAGCTAAGAGGTGTGGACTGCAGTGGCTTTGCAAACAAGCAGAATGATGAAAACAATCTAATCTTCCAGCACACGTTGACTGACCTTCTTATCAAGTCTGCCGCCTGTGCCTGTGTAACCCCCTACTTCCAAGGTGTACTCAGTCTGGTGCAAAAGGTAGTGCAAACCTCAACATTTTATACTCTAGAATAAACTGCTGGGGTTCTGTAGCTGTCTTAAATTCATCTCTGGCTCAGTGTTTGCTCCTGGAGAGCTTCTCCATGCACAGTGAAGTATGTGGGTGCTGTCCCCCCCCCTTAGAAATTACTACTCTTACCCAATAGCGATAACAGTACAGAGTACCTTGTATAACTTAAACCAGTCTGTAAATGCAGTAAATGGGTCCACTGGTACGAACACCAGAGGTACCACATTAATTGGGAGATGGGGGATTTACAGTATTTAAGAGTTTCACCAGGAAAGAACACTAAGCAGGAATTGCTCATTTCCAGATACATCCTGGGGGAAGGGGAGGTACAAGTAGTAAAGTGCAAAGTACATTTCTACAATTCACAGGCAAGGTGGTATACAGGACAATATACTGGATACCTAAGGGAACAATAAGTGCAATGCAGCATCATAAAGTACAGGTAGAGTACAGGTGATCAGTAGCGACATAAGTAGTTGTTGACAAGACACTGCTAAACAAAATACAAGAACATGGTACATGAGATAAGCATTACACTAACCAGCTTCAATCCATAACCTGTATATACCAGTGTATACAAGACAGCATAGGAAATGGGCATAGTGAGCATTTATTTATTTATTTATTGAAATTTCAGATAACACCTTTGAGAACAAGCTCATTTCATAGGTTCCACGTCAGACGAACAATACATATTGGAAAAGTATGAGACGGAGAACAAACAAAACAAGGAATTATACAAGACATTACAAGAGTGTATAACTAGAGACAATTTCAACTGCTTTATTGGGCAGTGCCTTACTAGGCAAGAAGGGATTAGGGAGGGACAAAGGCAATTAGGTGGGATGGAGCTTGGAATAAAATACACACAGACACACTGCAACAGGTAAGTGTCACAGTATAATAGCTCCTACCTCCCCGGTGTGCCAGTATCTACTTAACCAAATGCCTGTGAGTTCCTCCTAAGACCTGAATCGTGCTTGGCTGTGGTTCCTCCTGGTGGCAGGGAATACAGGCTAAGCAGTGGTGGCTAGGGAGGTGCAAGTAATGAATATTAAATGGGAATGGTCATGTGTGTAGTTTCCCACACCTGACAGCAGCCAGTGCGACCTGCAGCTGCGGAAGACTCAGCAAGGAGCAGTGTGTGTGGGAACTTTTCAAAGTTAGAATTCACAGGTCGCTGGTCACATCGTACTCCCGGGGCTAGTGCAGTTACTGCAACCAGCTGGACATGCTGCAGCTATCACATTACAGTATCTCCACATGAACAGTATGTTGCGGGTTAGGAAGTGGTTAGCCACTGAGTTAGCCCCCTGTCTTGACTGTGATTCAATTCAATTTAATTTATTGCAACTTTATTTAGGATTAAAAACCATTGAGCAGAGTTCATTTACAAGTCCTGTTAAGGGAAAATGTCAGATAATGTCACAAGGCTCTCCTTGAAGGGAACCCAGCTTCGCTGTGCATTGATGTCCATCCCTTTATTCTTTTTCTTATTTGTGTAGTGTGTACAGTATCCCCCTTGGCGGAAGCTTTCAAGCGGGGTCTGAAGGCACATCTTTTTAGGGAGGCGTTTGGGACTTCTTAATTTCTCCCTCTGAGCTCTAGCTGCTCTATTTCTTGTATCTGAACATTTATTTATGTTTTTTAATCTTCTGTTTATTGCACTATTTTGTAAATCTTGCCTGTATTCTGTACAGTGCCCTGGGCCTCAAGGAAAGGGTACTTAAAAAATAACATTTTACTTACTTACTACTGTGTGCTCCTACTGTTGCTCCTCTGTATTTTGCTGCTTAGGATTCTTGTGGAAATGAGATGTAATTGTTACGGTTATGCAGTGTAAACACTACTTGGCACATGCACATGTAACCCCTAGATGGCGCTATCCCAGGGGCTACTACCCCTGCCTGATTTGCCACTAACAGGTTGAGGGGCCTGGATCCAATGGCGGGTGCCT
Organism: Neoceratodus forsteri; assembly: GCA_016271365.2. Taxonomy (NCBI): domain Eukaryota; kingdom Metazoa; phylum Chordata; order Ceratodontiformes; family Ceratodontidae; genus Neoceratodus; species Neoceratodus forsteri. Next base: position 118,860,037 of record JADMNL010000026.1, read on the forward strand.
CCACCCAGAGGTCAGGGTTTGCAATAGTTAAACTAACTTGGTCACAGCCCTCTGGGACACTGCAACCCCCCTTTCTTCCCACTAGTGGCCCACACAATATATCAGAATTACCTTCACAGTATACACTTACCCCCAGGTCTGGTTCCGGCACTGGGACCTCCTGTGAAATGAGATACAGTGCAACAATCACAGTACAGTACTTTAACATAGACAAATACCTCAGGCAGTATAACTTTGCTGAAACAAGCAGCTCTGATTTATTTAGGGGATATAACAAGGACAGGGGAAATCAGGTTAATTAGCTTATCACTCTAATAATTACCTATGGCTCTGTGCACAGGCCTATTCCTATCAGTTACTGTCCCTGGGTACCCAAGCCCTAGTGGCTAGTCCAAACCGTGGCAGCTGGTAGGGGCCCTTTCACACAGAGAAAGGAGAATTAAACAGTCAGCAGTACAGTAATTCCATTTGGATTTAATGTGGCAATTCAACAGGAAGCGACCCTGAATTAGTACTCACGACCTCCAAATAAGATAGGGTCCTTCAATGTCAGCAGGGCTCACTGAGGTACACAAACCTCTTCACACATCCATATAAAGAAAGCACTATACCAGGCAGGCTGCATCTGTATCCCGATCGCAATTACTGCACAATACCGGAGAACACACAGCAGATTCAGTTCCTGACAGACCGAGTGCAATTTTCAGCAATTCCTCCAGTCTTCTACAGGGTGAGCCTGGTTTCTACTCTTCAGAGATCCTTTGATTCTTTCACAGGGACAGATTCAGTCCTAACAAGCTGTTACACAAGCTGCAGACCGGAACTCTGGGCCTTACACACGTTTTTGACTAAAACTGCACACTGAAAAGCACAGGGCTCCTTCCTTCTTCACTGCCAAAGCTCAACTGAAACTCCAACCGACAAAACGGCACTTCCTTTGAGTTCCTCCCAGTTCTTGACTGGATTGGCTGTCACTCACAATAGACTGCTGCTGTTGGTCCAAAAGGCACTGAAGTCTAAACTACATCTCCCAGAGTCACTGCCCATACAATCCTCTTGTGGCTGGCTCAGATTATGAGTCAAGTTCTGATTAGTCCAAGGCACCATTTAGAGCTAGCTTACCCCACACTGATTGGTCCAGTTCAGCAGTTCAAAACTAGAATGGGGAACTAGGCAGACACTGTTCTGACTGCAAAAGAAAGCAGGTTAGACAAACTGTAATTTCATTATCACTCTAAATGGTTTCTGGCAAACAGTTACATCTTTCAGATAGGTTCCCTTTGCACTCCTAGTGACTGCAAAAATGGAGTGAATTGGCAGCAGCTTGAGTGGTACTCAATCAAAGAAACACACAGTCCCCCATACAAACTAATTATGTCTGCAAGCAGACAGCTCTTAAAGAGACAGTACCAGAGGTTCTAAAAACACTCACTGATAAATGGCTTAAACGCCAAACACCATTCAGGCTTGGAGCATTCAAGCAAGCTCCTGGAAGTCTTTTGGGAACCCCCATTTGCAGGGGGGTTACACACATAAATACCGAACTATGACAAATTCAGGTATCACTCTTTAAATATTTATATTTGTGTTGGACTGCATAAAGTACTATTAGTCCTTGGCTGAGGCTGTGGTGGCACACATGTGCCTACCACTGCTCATAACAAGACTGTATAATTTATTGATATCTCTCAGTCCATGGTCTTGTGCCATCATTAACAACAGAAACAAGTCGGAAATGTAAAAAATATATTTTATATATAGAATAAATGATGATAAAGTGTGGTATATGAGGAAATAATACCATCGAGGGGTTGAACAAGCCAGAACGCCATGAGCCCCAAGGGCAAGTGGTACTTTTGGTACAAATGGAAGACTGTATTAAAGCAACAAGAGCCTTGTTACTTTAATACAGTTTTCCATTTGTACCAAAAGTCTGATTTAAATACTGAAAATAACTTTTAAAATTAGGCTCAGTAGACTTGCATTGACGCGTCCCCCCGCTGGTCCTATAATGACATCACAAAATGAGGAAGTGCGGGGACAGCGTAGGCGATCAGGAAGTGGAAGGGATCGAGCAGCATGCCCCTCCGGGGGGGCAAAATACGATCCCTTCCTTTCCACGGGGGGCAAAGCTAATCATTTTAAAAGTGTTACAGAGGAACTCCTCTGCAGGTAAGGGAGCCTCCTATTTGTTTTCTGATGCACCAAGAACAGTGTTCTCTGTTCATTAGGTGTTCACGACACTTTAATTCAGTGTAATTAGCTACTGTGCTTGGGGTCATAATACCCAAATTGGCAGACAATTAAAAGTCATAATACCCTAAGTGTCAGCCAATTTAAGTCATAATACCCTAACTGGCAGCTAGCTGAAGTCACACTATCCTAATTGGTAGCTAGTTGAGGTAATAAATTCTAATAGGCAGCTAACTGCCATTATATATGGGGAAATAAATAATGGCTTGCCATTAGCTTTTAGCAGAAAATTCAAAGGTTGGTACCACCCTTGGCATTAAGATGTATACCAGGCTCATTTCTAGAGGAAGAGGGTTGGGGGTACAAGAACAAACTCATGAACCTTTGTAAATTACAACCAGGTGCAGGGTAGCGGCTGCTAGGCGTATGCTAGATCTAACCATGTTGAGGGGGCCCCAGTAATTCCATGCCAGGAGCATGAATCAGATTGTCCGGAACAGGAACTGGGATTGTGCAGTATGGCTTTATTTTACAGATGGCAAACTCAAAGCAAGTAGTGGCACCCATGGGTTGGTCAAGGTAAAAACAGGTACAACAGTCCTGAACTCTCCTTGCATGCAGTACAGTTTGAGAAACAAACAAACAAAAATCTTCCCTTTCCCAAATGGTGTACAGACGTGGATCTAGCCATACACCTGAACACTTCTTCTTTCCATGAGTGCACATATGTGGCTCTAGCCACACATTCCAAACCATTTCACTCTCTGGAGTGAACTTCGAACATTTTCTTCACACACTGAGGTAAACAGGAAGCACTTTCTTCACATACTGGGGTGAAGCACTGAATTCCCTTTCACACAGTTGGGTGAACTAGGTATTTCTTTCACTCACTTGGGTGAACTAAGGGGCACTGATGGGTGTGATGTGGCCTTCTCTAAAGGCACACACAACCCAGAAACGAATCTCCTAATGTTGTGGAGAACTTGTCTCCTAAAACAGTACTTACTGATCAGGTGCTCCTTCCACTGGGCAGAGAGCAACTAAAGGACACCTTTTCCTGGGTAGCATGTCAGAACCCGTCTCTCCCAAGTCCTCTCAAAAGGCAGCTGAAAACACACAAGGATCTTCAGGGGATTGCCCCTTGGACCCACTGAGGAAAAGCAGTTCCTTCCACTTCACTTGGATAAGAAATCAGGAAATCCTTTATTGAACATTTTGGAATTACAAACCTTTGAGTCAGTGACTCATTTACAAAGGCTTCATGTCATAAGACAAGTTACACAACAAAAGAGGATAACACAATTAAAATTTACAGCAGAGTATCAAGAGAACAGACAACTGTTGGATTGAATATGTAGGTTACATAACAGGAGATTCAAGGCCAAGCAGTGTCAAGCTACTACCAGCCAAAGGGTGGCATAGTGGTGACATTCTTAATGCAACAACGAAGCAGGAACAAGGGGCAGAGGAAGAAGGTGCAGGAGGAAATCCTTTGTTGAGATGGAGGGGATATGAGGCCTATGGGCAATCACAGATATTAGTGGTCTGAAGATGATCCTTGAGGAGGGTTTTAAATTGGCCAAGCTTACGTTCAGCGGTTATGGAGCTAGGGGTGGCATTCATCCATAGAGGGGCTGTGTAGGAAAAGGTTCTCTGGCCAAGGGAGGCTCTGAAATGGGGAACAAGGAAAGGGGATTTAGTGGAGCTGTGGGTGGCTATTATCAGGGGGGAGCCAGTTGCAGTAAGGCAGAGAATCCAACGGAGGACAGCCCTGTGGAGATCTTTTTAGCCAAGAGGCAGGTATGGTATTTGAGCTTACTGTCGCAGTTAAGCCAGTTGGACAACTGGTAGAGGGTGCAGGTGTGCGTGTTGCTGTTACAGCCAAGGACAAGGTGACAGGCCTTATTCAGGGCTACCCGAACTCTCTGGAGGGACATGATGTTGGTGGCACTATAGACTATGATGCAGTAATCAATAAGGGCCAGGATGGAGGAGGAGACAGCAAGATGGAGAGCATCAGGGGTGAGGCAGTATTTGACTCAGTAAAGTAAACCAATTCTGGCGTTGTCAGCAGTGAAGAGGTGGTGTATGTGTCTGTGGAAGTTAAGTGCCGGATCAAGGGTGATACCGAGGTACTTGAAGGTCAAGTGGCTGCAGCTGGGAGTTGAGAATACGGAGGGTGTGGTCCTTGTGCCTGTTCTGGTGGTTGGCGAACAGCATAACTTTAGTTTTTTTTGTAATTTAGGACTAAGCGGTATTCTGCAAACCAGGCCTCGGCATCCATGAAGATTTTTTGTAAGGAGAGTTGGAGCAGATGGGGGTTGGAGTGGGAGGTGAACAAGACCACATCATCTGCGTATAGTATCAGCTGACCAGAGTATGCTGTAGGGAGGGTGTTAAGGAATAGGCTGAAAAGAAGGGGCCCAAGGATGAATTCCCTGCAGGACCCCTGACTTGACTGAGAGATAGGAGGTGAGGGTATCGCCTATCTTGACTTGTTGCATTATTCCGGACAGATAGTCAGCAAACCAGTTCATGGCATCATGAGAGAGGCCTGTGTTGGTGAGAGTAGAGAGGGGATGGGTATGGTTAACTGTGTCAAAAGCTTTCGACAAGTCCACAAAGGCTGCCCAGCTAGGTAGACTTTGTCAAGGGCAGAGCATAGGGAAGATGTGAATTCCAATAACACTGATGTGGTGCTATGGCCCTGATGGAAGCCATGTTGTTCCTGACATAGTAGATTGTACTTAGTGAGATGCTCAGTACGTTGGTCAGATACGATTCTTTCCAGGGCCTGGGGGGGGGGGGGGATAGAAATGGGACGATAGTTCCTTGCGGAGGCACGGTCACCACCTTTGCGAACAGGAGTGATGGCAGCGGTTTTCCATTTGAAGGGAAAGTCCCAAGACAAAGGGAGCGGTTGATGATACAGGTGAGGGGGGAGAGGACTTCATCAATGGTAAGGTGCATGAATTTGAGGTCCACAGTATCCCCACTGAAACACGAGTGCCCTAAGGCCTTTAGAAGGTAGGGCTTTGCCTCCGCAAGGGTGACTGTCCTGAAGCGGAAAGGGGAGTAGAGGGGGGATGCATGTGAGGTAAGGTGGTCGAAAAAGTGGGGGCGAGTATACTGCTGAGGTCTGAGAAGGATGTATTCAGGATGTTGGCTATGAGTTTGGGGTCTGTGGTGCCACTACCATTATTGTAAATGCGAGGAATGAGGATTTCCCATTTAGCTCTTTTGAGGTTGTCCCAGAATTTTCTGCCTGAGCATCAGGTGAAGGTGAGGAAAGCCTTGTAGTGTTCGGCCTTGGCTTTACATATTTCCCAAGTGCATTTGTTTCTCATGGCATGGTACAGTTGCCTGTCAGCTGTAGAAAGGTGTCCATCACTTCACTGGAAGCTGGAAATTGTAATCCACACTAGGGTGAGAAATCCGGGGCCCTCAACTCAATCAATCAAGTTTTATTTTACCAGATAAAACATCATTGAGACAAGCTCATTTACAAGATGGACCTGGACATGTAGTCAATAATAACGACAGTGCAAACCAACAGTAGTACAGTAATAACAGTAAACAATCAACATCGCAGTAATCATTTCACAGCAGCGAGGCATAAAGTACATAGAACATATACTAACTTACTAAAAACCAGCAGAGTAGGCCTCATGGTCTGTCTTGTCTGCTCGGTAGCCAACACCCGTACTGGGTGCTCGATTTGCCGCCCACCCCTCCCCCAGAGAGGGACTTCCCTGACTTCAGTTTCCCCCTGTACCTGTCCCACCCCTTCTTGAAACCGTCCACTGTACCCTTATTTACAAGGCTGCCGGGCAGCGCGTTCCATGGATTCACCACCCTTTCAGTAAAGTTATCCACCTTCGCAAAGCACTACTTGGAATGACTACCGGCTTTCGGGGCTGCGGCAGTGAGACTGAGGATACTACAGACAGCACTACTAGTGGATAGTTTAACTAATACAGTTAACTACGGAGTGACTGTCAGCGTTTATTTTGTGGCCGCGGCAGTGAGACTGGTCGGCGTTCTAAACTAATGAAGTATCTTATGTGGGTGAGTGTCTGTGGGGAAGGGTGGTGGGGCTGAGATGGGTGGGGAGAGGGTCACAGAATGCATCGCACTTTTTTGCGATGCAGATGTGAGAATGGATCTCCCGAGCAGCCAGATTGCATCGCAAATTGCGATGTGATACCGTCTATTTAAAACCCTGAAAAATGTTAAATAACAGTATCGCGGGGCAAAAAGGAAGTGTGAGGTAAACTTAGCATCAAATGCACGTAAAGATAATAGCAAATCTTTTTGCATACATTAATTCCTTAAAGAAGTCCACCTGCCAAGTCGGTCCCATTCAGACAAATGAAAAACTAATTTGTGATCCACTTAACATGGCCAATTTTTTTAATATAACTTTCTGTAATGGGTTTCAAACAATCAGGCAAATAGCTTAGTTGATCATTCCCCAGGTAGTTACATTTCAATATCAGAATCAGATATCCATGCCAAATTAATTAATCTTAAGGGTAAAATTAGTGCATCTCCTGATGATATTCCAGGTCACTTATTGTATTTACTAGCAGACAGCTTGTCTACTCCCCTGAAACTATTATATGAGCACTGTTTAAATTATAACTGTGCCAGAAGTATGGAAAGCTGCATATGTAATTCCCATTTATAAAAAAAGGCCCAAACAATCAATGGGAAAACTATAGACCCACAAGTTTTACCTCACCTATGGGTAAAATATTAGAAAGCCTTATTAAAGATCTGATAACTACATCCCTTGACAATATAAACATTGAACAACATGGTTTTAAGAAAGATAGAAGTCGTCTGACTAACTTGCTGTGTTTTTTTTTTCAAATTTATTTCACTCCCATCACGGCCCCTAGGTCCTCTGTCAGGCATTCTATGCTTATCCTGCCCTCCTGCAGATCCCCATACTATGCCTCCTCTCTCTCTCCTCGTCCATACCAGCACTCCCGGCTCAACCTATCCAGGGTGGGTCACCCCCCTCCTATTTCTGGCGCTTTTAGTAAGGCAAACTCTGGCATCGGATGAGGAATGGGCTGGGGAAATTGAAGGCCAGTCGAGGAAGCCCGGCGAGGAGCATGGGGGATAGGTGTCGTCGCCTGATCCTCTGCACCATTTTTTTCCTTATTCTGGTTATGCTCCCTGACATGGGACGTGCAATGCCGCCTGGCCTGTGACATAGGTGCTCCCACCAGCGTGCAGAAGGCAGCTGCCCAGCTTTGCCCTTGCTGTGCGGGCGAGTGCATAGCAGTGCCCCGGTCTCCACCGGGGCCGCTGCTGCAGGTTACCTGGATCCCTCCCGAGAGGAGAGCAGTCCATCCAGATGCTCAGTCCTCTCTCTGCCAACACCTGCAGTCGGGCTCATTCCCAAACCGGGTGCCCGGCATGGCCAGTGTGGTGTCCAGCACCTCAACCCTCAGCGCCACCGGGCCAGCCGACCTGCTGTGTTTTTATGAAGATTTATGTCTACGGTTAGACAATAGACTTCCATATGATGTCATTTACATCGATTTTAGCAAGGCTTTTGACTATCTCCCTCATTGGGCATTAATACAAAAATTATATCTCTCCAATATCAATCCATGTCTTGTTAGATGGATCGCAAATTGGTTGGACAAATGTTCTCAACAAGTTTTGATTAATGGTCAGCTTTCTTGTAGGGGTCTGGTCACAAGTGGAGTGCCACAAGGTTCAGTACTGGGCCCTAGTTTATTTCAGTTTTTTATAGTTGATATAACAAAACATAATTGTTCAACTACAGTTAAATATGCCGATGATATAAAAATCGGTGGGCCATGTGCAAATCCAGATCAAATATCTGTAATCCAAAGTGACTTGGACAATCTGTCTAAATGGATTGTCACCTGGGGGATGAGATTAAACTACTCTAAGTGAAGAATCATGCATTTTGGGGTAAATAATCCCATGCGTGTATATACACTAGATAATATGATGTTGGTTAGTACAGCTACTGAGAAGGACTTAGGAGTTTTGATATCGGATGATTTCCTCCCAAATTCTTATATAAATGAAGTTGTTATTCGAGCAAATCGAGTCATCTGGTCGATCAAACGAAATATTACATCAAGGGATAAAAAAGTATTGATGCCACTTTACAGATCCTATGTCATCCCACATCTGGACTATTCATCTCTATTATGGTGTCCTTTTAAGAAACAGGATATCACACAACTAGAAAGGGTACAAAAGAGGTACACCAAAATGGTGAGAGGCTTAAGAGATGCACCATATGAAATCAGACTAACCTCATTAAACCTGATGCCCCTATCTACCAGGTGATTAAGGGGCGATATTCTTCTTATGTATGACATCATTCAATAACTAACTTACGGTTTTATTTTAAGGATGTAACTTATAATTTTAGAGGACACCCATTGCAGTTACAACTTAAGATATTTAATTTAATTCCTTGGAAGTTCTTTTTCACATTACTTATTATTAAGTCATGGAATGCGTTACCAATTGAAATGATTGTCAGTAATTCTAAACTAACATATAAAACGCGGCTTGACAAATTAATTATTTCGGGTTCAATTTCTAGTTATTATTAGTACATAGGAGCAAATCATGGGCCTTATGTCTGTTTAGCTCCTATCAAATCCTAGTATGACTCCTAATATATATATGTGCAGGTAGATATAATCTTATTACTGGCTAGCGTTTTTTTCACATAGGGAAACCCAGTTGTAATTTGCCATTATAACCAGCTGGTTATAATGGCAGTCATGTGCTGGGTTTCCCTTGAATCACGCATGCACCAGCCATCACTCTTCCCTTATTCTGCGCTATTCCCCGGGGCCATTCTTTATCACCAGAGACTTCAACACCCCTCGCAGTCAACGGTAAGTTACTTTAAAAAGTCTCTTCTTTTATGCTTAATTTTTTTTTTTTTTTAAGGAAAAGAAAAGGTAAATGTTATTTTCTGCCAGTTGCTTTGGAATACGGATCGCACTGAAATCTGACAGGTCTGCTGCTCTGTCTGTTTATTTCATATAATTGCTGTAGCAAAGAAATGCTCCCCAGCAAGTATATAAAATAAAGGCTGTGTGGGTGTGTAAAACTTGAATTTTACACACACCCTCAGTGTGGGATGCCTTTATAAACTCCGAGAGCGGCTAAACCCCTCAAGCTCCACTCTCGGGGTTTTTTTTTTATTTTACCTCTTTTATGCCCCTGCCCTTTCCGTCGTTGGTCTGCTCTGGTCACGGACCCTGGAGCCCCGACCACGGACATGCCAAAATCCCCAGGTCATCCTGGCTTACCCCCAGAGGCGGGGCAGCGGTATGACCCCTTTATCGGCGCGGAACTGTATCTAGTTAGGGGGCTCCGGTGGCCAATCAGGGCAGTCCAGGGCAGGCGTCATGTAGCATGAACCGGGGATTTTATCCTTATGTTTCCCACCTCGAGGAGGCGGGGCGTGCAATGGCTAGCGTCCGCCCGCCTACCTCGCCCCTCCCTGACCTCAGGCAGTGGCGTGAGTTCTCCCAGCCTCCGCTAGGGAACCCTCATCGCGCCCGGATACTGGTGGGACCCTCCCGGAGAAGGAGGCTGCCTCGACGCTCAATCCTTCTCCCCAGCCCGACCTCGGCGACCGGATCCGTTCCGAACCCAGGTGCGCGGGCGTGGCAAGCGGAAATCCAACCGCTGCGCTGGCGGGCTGGCTCACTCTCGGGGTTTACGTGGCATCCCACACCTCAGGTGTGTATAAAATTTTCGTCATAACCACCTACCCAGCCATCATATGAAATACATAATGCATTGCAGTGGAATAACAGATCTCTGCCTAAGACCCACAACTATCAGTTGGTGAAACCACTAGTTAGTTATGATGGTCTTACCACATGTGTGGAGATAAACCTTTTATTCTACTGCAAACTATTATGAATTTGATACATGTCACATTATTACTATATACTTGTATTTGTATTAGTGTTTTACCTTCTTTTTGCTTTAAACTGCCTTTTATTCTATTGTAAGGTCTCCATCTGGCCCATTGTTCTCTGTGTTCTATTTCCAGATTCTAAGTGGAAATATGTTCTAAACGTAATAAATTGTTGTAACTGTAACAAGTTGTGTTTTAAGTGAAAATAAATATTTTTGCCAAAATAATTGATTTGCCGTATTATCCTTTGGAATGTTGGCACCGTTGCTTGCTCCCTGGCAATGAGTGGTGCACCCATGAGTGCAAGGGGGCATTGTTACCTACTTGGCAGTGGAAATAAAAAGCTTATACACAAGAGCCCCATCTGATATCTGATTTATGCCATGGGGTTGATGACCCAGAAGAATAGCTGAATACTTGTTCAGAAAGCTTGTCTCACTTACATTTTTCACCCGTTATTTGACAGACTGTTGATGAAAATCATGGGTTGACTTAGAATCGAGCACAAGTAGAATATATGTGGTTCCATGGCCTGAGTCTGTAGCTGACAGTGAATAAAAGTTCAAACTTCAGTGGCAAAAGTAGCAGTGAGTGTAGGAACAAGTGGAGCAGGCTCTATTTTGACATACCTGCCGCCAATATAACAACCCTATAGCGAGATAAAAAAAAATATTTTTCCTGCAGGTACCTAATATAGAGAGTACTGGATGGGCAACTATGCACAACAGAGGGGGTATTCTGCCACAGAGAGGTTCTGATTCCCTCTGACCTCGAGAGCGAAGCTCGAGAGGTCCATGGGAATCAGAACCCCGAGGTGACAGAACACACAGGTTGTGCATAAAGTTGCTCATCCCGTATTTTTTACAGTGTATAGTATTATTCTGTGAAATGTGTGCATTGTGTTTTTCTTTTCTTTTTTCATAATGAAACTGACTTGTGAAGTCTCTAGAGGTTCTAGAATACTGTCACCACAGAATTAAATAGAGGAAAGTAACAATGTGCCAGCATTCCAAGTGGTTCTGCTGCAGTAGTGACATCACTACTGCAGCAGAACAAACCTATACCAGGCATGGAATTTCATGCATAACCGCATTCCACTATACACTATATAGAGAATAATGTATGGTCCTCTATCGTTAACAGGTTTGTTAACCGTCGAGAGGTTGCCAGGGTGACCAGGTTTACGTCACCATGGCAACCTTGAGACGTTACACAAACTGGTTAACGATAGAGGGACCATACATTATATTTTATAGTGTATGGTCCCCATAAACTGGCAAAACAAATGAATGTGGTTTACTTTTGGCACCACCGCAGACGTTCTGGGTCATTTTCTTGCCACTGTGCCACTTTCGGGAAGGCTCAGCCGATGTAAGAAGATGAAAGGTACACGACAGGAGGTTTATTTGTAATCCCATCACTATGACATACTCAAGAGAGGTTTATAACCACTTACGTCATAGCGATGGGATTATCAAGAAATAATTTGCCGGTTTTTAGCGGTAATAAGGGCTCACCATACATTATAACATATTTTAATGACTTAATTTATACTCTTTCTTATATAAATATTTAGAGGTTTTCTGTTAGGGTGTTGTGGGCAGACTGGATGGACCAATTATATTTTTCTGCTGTCCTTGTCTGTTTCAATTCTAAATGAAAATAAATAATTTATTTCAGTGTTAGGTGGGCCATCAGCATTTATTTCCACTTTAGGTGGGTCACAAAGGAGCTCTTACCAATGGGAGTGCAGCTTGAGCAATGCATGATGACATCACAATGACCACTGCTGCATTGAAAACAAAGTAATAAAATCAAACAGAAATAGTTAAGTCTTCATGAAAAGAAGTAATCTAAAAGCTCTGTATTCTAAAAATACATTGTATAAATTAGACACACAATGGCCTCATTCAGAATATGACATTTATTTATTTATTGAGATCTTGGAATGAGAAATGCCTTTGAGCTAAGGCTCATTTACAAAGGTTCCACTTCAGTAATAAGGCAAGACATGATCACCTGTGAAATGGCAGGACTTTCACAACTCTCCCGAGGCTCTGCCGCTCATGAGTTATGGTCTTGCCTTCTCTGTCATGAAAACAAATGACATATTCTGAATTAGGCCAGTGTGTATCCCATATATATAGCTGCTAGTAAACATGATCATGCAAAAAAAATACCAGTGATACTAACGCAAATGCTGAAGACACAAACACAAATATGAGATGTAAATACCAGTGACATAAAACACAAATACTAGACACACAACCACAATACCAGCGACACAACCACAAATATCAGAGACACAGATGTCAGAAACATATACAGTTATAAGATGGGTCAAGATGACCACCCCAAATACTGCTGTCTGGTTGGACAAACAAGGGTCACGAGCCGTGCCTATATGTACTCATGAATATGCATTGGTCAATTTTATAAGTTACAGTTTTTACTACCAGGCCATCTTATAAGAGCAATAACACACTCCAGAGTGCTGCGTTCATTGAGAGATACAGTATAGGCACTCTGGCGTGTTCTGAGGAGCACTTGCCCTGCAGCCTTGTGCCTCAGCACTCACTGGAGGAGTGTTTATATTTCCTAAAGAGTATAAATCCTGTCATGTGTTACTGCCGACATATCAGACACAAATAAAACTATCAAAAACAGAGTAGATACACAGCAAGGTATAGAAAAAGTGAGGAGGGATCTGAAGAGGCTAGAAAACTGGTCCAAGGAATGGTAGTTGGGTTTCAATGCAAAAAAGTGCAAGATTATGTACCTAGGGAGAGGGAATAATCCTAGGGCTGGGTATGAACTAGACGGGGTAACACTGGAGGCCACCACAAAGGAAAGAGATCTAGGGGCAGTCATAGAAGACAACCACAGAGTGACTAAACAGTGCGACAAAGCAGTTGGAAAAGCTAACAGAATGCTAGGGTGCATAGAGAGGGGTATAACGAGTAGAAGGAGGGACATGGTAGTACTGTTGTACAACTCCCTTGTAAGGCCTCATCTGGAGTACTGTGTTCAGTTCTGAAGGCCCCATCTCTGAAAAGACATAGACAGGATGGAGATGGTACAGAGGAGGGCAACAAAAATGGTGTTGATGCAGCATTAAGTTGTATGAGGAGAGACTCGGAGCTCTCAATATGTACTCCCTGGAGGAAATGAGGGGGAGGGGGAGACATAATAGAGACTTTCAAATATCTAAAGGTGATCAGTAGGGTACCAGAGGGGAGTATCATCCACATGAAGGGAAATAGCAGAACAAGGGGGCATAGCTTGAGACTAAAAGGGGGAAACTTAGAGGGAACTTGAGGAAATTCTACTTCACTGAAAGGGTGGTGGAGAGATGGAACAGTCTTCCACCAGGAAGTGGTGGGGGTGCTATGGTTCAGGGATTCAAGAATGCGTGGGATAGGCAATTGGGAATTATCAAGCTAGGGCAAAGGGGGGGGCATGTAGCATCTAGGGTAATTTAAGCATTAAAAAGGGAGGAAAGGGCAGACTGGATGGGCCGCAAGGCCCTTATCTGCCAACATCATCTGTGTATCTAAAAATCTGCCCCTTCACAGCTTGGACTATCATCTTGAGTTATTCCTGAAAAATGTTTTTAAAATAACATAAATATAGAATTGTGTGCGCAGTAAAAAACAATTTGTCCAACACCCACCCCATTTCTTTGTTTTTAGGTTTCAGTCCTAAAAGTTAATGGAGTACCACTGAGTAATCCAGAGCCATCCTCCAAGGAGCAAAACCCTGCAGGAAGGACTTCCCGTCAGATTGTATGTGATGCAGACCAATATCCCTCCAACGGAATTTGCTGCCTAAACTGCCCTGCAGGTAAGAAGGACACTCTTTTTCTCTCACCTTCTGATTATCACTGCATTATGTATATGTCTGACAATGGAAATCCGTACGTTTCCGTATAGGATTATTTAAGCAATATACCATGACAGGGTGTGGGTATATGGGTTGATTTACCATGCCTGGAGTGAGTCGGCTGCCAAGGCCGCAGGGCCGAAAGTGACTGAACTACACCAAAGTAGTAACCACCCATATACCCACATCCTGGAGTGGTATATTGCTATTATATAATGTCCCTTTTTTTGTGTTAGAAAAACAAATAATTTTTTCCATGTTTTAAATGATTTTAGTTGTTATTTGCTCCATGAGAAAAAGGTTTCCTGTTACTCAGTTTAATTATGCCCCAAGAACATGTACGTTTGCTGCTGTCTGAGCTGTACATTTTCATTGCAGTACCTGATAGTTTTCACTTTCGAAGTCTGCTGCTTTAACGTGCCGCTACTATAGAAAGTGACGGTTTTATTATGTTGAGTCAGAGACAGACGGAACTGTTTAATGTGGATTCAGTCAATGTGTGAGCACAGTGAGTTAAGTGCAGTGCCATTTGTATAAGACACTGTAGGCTGGGACCATTTTTTTTTTTTTTTTCTTTAGACGTCGTATGCCTCTGAAAACTGGACAGGCCGCGTTGTGCTCATGGCTAATTACCACAGTTCTGAAGTGTGGAGCGCTGGTGTATCTAGTTGTATAGCCTCTGGCTTCATGCTGCTTTGGGACTGTAATAGGAAGTCTTCAGGAGACAGAGAATGAGGATAGAGTTCCGGTAAGAGGGGGACGCTTCAAAAAAATTACTTTTAAGTGGGAATAAAAAAATAGAGGAAGGGGTAGTTTTTGTGTGTTTTGTCAGTTTGATCAGGGTTGGACTGGAGAGGGAGTGGAGTAGTTTCTCACTGTGGTTAGGTACTGTGACAGAGCCTCTCACTCTCGGTCGCAGTCTTTGCCAGGCTTGTCTTTCGGATGTTCGGAGTGATTTCGGGGGCAGTTCTTGATGTGGCTGACTGGCGGCTGGCACCTTTTCCAGTGGGTACACTGGAGGATTTATCACACTGGAAAGGTGCCAGCCAACCAATCAGATTGCAGGGATTGGGCAACTGACTTTACACCATTGTATAATTCAACAGTTACCACAGTTGTGCAGAAATCAAGTTGAAATGGATACATTTAGAAAAGGACTTTACTAAAATATTGAAAATACTTTTTAAATAGGGATTTGGAGTCATCCATTTTGTGGACAGAAGGGTGTTGTGATAATGTCACTGCCTCAGTTAGCAGTGTAGTGCAGTGGGTGAGAACAGTTCAGCTGTGCTGTTAGGGATCCTATTGTATTCTAAAGAACACCCAGGATTTTATGTTTGGCAGAGTGTAAGAAAATAATCCAGTGCTTTTCTTCATGATTTAATGGGATCCCTGTCTGAAGGAGCAGTTTGTTTTAACCTACCTCATTGTACACTGTTAGAGTTGGTGACGCAGTGACATCATCAAAGCACCCTTCTTGTCCAGAAAATGGATTCCTCCACATCACAATTTTAAAAGTATTTTTTCTGTCTTAACTGAAGACATTTTCTAAATATAACCCAGCAGTTTACTTAGAAACATAGGAGCTGTTGGCAGAAAAGGACCTCTTGGCACACCTAGTCTGCCCTAAAGTCCCTACCTACTGTGCTACCGTAGACCCTAATTTATCTCTGGCATTACTCACCCCCCCAGCCCTGTTACTAAGGTCCCCCTGTGTCTACCCCATGCTTGTTTTTTACCATTTTGGTACCCGCCATCTCTGCTGGGAGGCTGTTCGGGTGTCCACCACCTTTTCCATGAAGAAATATTTCCTCACATCCCCTCTGTCTCCTCCCACCTTCCAGCTTCATATCATGCCCCTTCATCCTTAAGCATCTCTTTCTGTGCAATATGCCACCCTCCTGTACCTTATTGATACCCTTGAGGTATTTGAATGTTTCTATCATATCTCCATTTTCTTTCCTTTCCTCTAGTGAGTACATATTTAATTCCCTGAGTCTTTCCTCATAGAACTTCTGATGCAGGCCATGCACCATTTTGGTTACCCTTCTCTGTACCGCCTCCACCCAGTCTGTGTCCTTCCTGAGGTGGGCCTCCAGAACTGGAAACAGTACTCTGGGTGTGGCCTCACCATTGATCTACACAGGGGTAACACTACCTACCTTTTTCTGCTGGTGCTAACCCTCAAGGTAAGGGCAATACTTTACTTACTGGATCCTTATAGTAATCTTTACAATAATTATACAGGGAATTGTATGGATTCCATTTAAATTTTTTGTATGCTCTGTCTGTGTCATACAGTAGGGGTGGGATATTCAAAAGGGTTGTGTATGGCGCAACAGGGTTGCACAACCCACCAATGCACCCCAGCGCGATATTCAAAGAGACATGTTGCGCAGCGCAAAACCAATGTATGTGGCGCAAGTGCAGGGGGTGTGCTCATGCATATGCGGCACATCCCGCTATTCAGCCTGGGATGTGTGGCGCATATGCTGGCACAATCTCGCCTTGTGCAGCAAAGATGTGCCTGGTAAATCCTGGAACAAGTCCTGGCCACCCACAGGCGAGCTGCCATATTGCAAGGCGCAACACGGCAGTCGCCTGCTGTGGGAGGTCACCTGCCCACCCAGGACACAGTCCACATACCCCCTGCCCAGGGAGCATTGTGCCCCCCCTCGCCTGTTCGCGGGCATAAGTGAGTGTCAACCCTGGTGGTCCAGTGGACCGCTATCCATTCCCCGATCGCAGGCATATGTTAAAATAATCCTTGGTGTTCCAGTGGACCGATCTCCATCGCCCGATCATGGACGTAAGATAAAACTCCCTGGTGGTCCAGTGGATACCCTCCCCCCCAGCCACTGATCGTGGGCAGAATGAACAAAGTACACCCTGATGGTCCGGTGGTGCCCCAACACCCACCTGCCCACTGAGTCCCCTGTCACCCTGCACCTCCCCTCAGTCAGCAGTGGGCGGCATCACCTCACCCTCAAGCCGCCTGGCTGCCCGCCAATTGACAGCGTACAGTGGGGTCTGTACACCTATTGGTCCACTGCATGGGCCAAAGGGCATGCAGTCCATACTGTAATACACAGACCTGAAATGGGTTCATTCACAGTTTGGGCCTGTGTGGTACAGTATGGTCTGCATGCCCGATAACCATAGTGGACCAATAGATGGCGAGACCTACTGTCGCGCTGTCAGTATAGGCAAGCAACTGCTGCTGACGTAGTGCTACCACCCGCGCTGGCGGGAGGTGCAGAAGCGAGGACTCAGTGGTGGAGAGAGGAGAGGCTACACTGGACCACCAGGTGTCTTTTGTTCATTCCGTCTGCGATCGGGTGCTGGGGGGGTATCCACTGGACCACCGGGGAGTTTTATCTTATGCCTGTGATAGGGCGATGGGGATCGGCCCACTGGAACACCAGGGATTGCTTTTACACGTGCCTGTGATCGGGCGATGGGGTCGATCCACTGGACCACCAGGGACTGATTTTACACATGTCCACGATCGGGTGAAAGGGTGCGGAACCCACCGAGGGGCAGCAGGGCATCGGTCCCCAATGCCTGCAGCCTGGTTGAGCATCAGGTGCAAGTCGCCAGGATCGGCGCACTGCATGCAAATGGGGCCATAATGACATACAAATGGCACCATTTGTGCCTTGCATGCATAATGGGCTCATTTGCATGCCCACGGCTGAATATTGCAGTTGCTGTGCCTAGTGCAACCCCACTTGCACTGGCGCAGCTCCCTGCTCCCCTTCTGCCACTTATGCTGGTGTAGTGCATGTGCCCTCAGTGCCATATTCAGCGGTGCTGGGCCATGGTGCAGCACCGTTGAATATCGCCTGGTCCATGTCCTGGCTCAGCCCAGTTGCGCTGTGCCCAGGCTTGCACCCCTGCCTGGTGCAGTCTCAATATCCCACCCTAGGTTTATTATGGTGAAAGCTAAGAAATAACGAAATATGTAGGTAGCTGTGTACAGAAAGCTCTCCTAATTAAGGGTGTCCATTTATCCAAGAATTAGTTCTGTCACTAAGGGAACTCATGCTGCTGGTCTCACTTGGATTAGTCAACTTGTTTTTTATTATTTGATTGAAATGTTTGGTTTCTTTGGCCCTAAGTGTTTCTTCTTTAACCCCCACCACCACCACCACCAGTAACAGCCGTACATTTTGGACCTCCCCCAGGAAACAGATAAGTTATTGGGGATCTTTGCCCACACGCATCTCTATTCCTTTCCACAGAGAGAGAGACTGGGTTGTACTTAGGGCTGTGCAAAATGGGGTGATCTACTAGTGAAATACGAGCAGGATGGCAATTCCACTTCCTTAAAGCTCTTTGGAATTTCTTTTTAAATTTGATGCCATTCTGAAAAGCAGTTCTGAGTAAACCACAAAATATTTTGCTGCAGATTACATGAAATATGGAATAATTTTCCATGGATTGCAGAAAAAGGATCTGCAATTGATGTGAACTGCAGATTTCTACTCTAAATACATTCCATTTTCAAAATTCACTACTGACAGGGAGGAGTTTTTTGAAATTCTGCAAAATTCCATTCTATCAGAATTTGAAAATTCCTTCCAGCGCTAAGTGTATGTTTAAAAGGGATACGGAAGAGGTGCGGCCTTCCCAGTTCATATATCCTTACCCCCTGTTGTCTTCCTGTAGGTGTCTGTCTCTTTTTTGTTGGCTGGCAGTCACTGTCACCCATAAGACTTGTGAACTGACTATGGACCAGGTACTGGGCCCAGCAGTTACCAAGAGGAGAGGGTTAAACCTACAGTCACCCGTTAATTTACAGGTGGGCTGGCCAGTGATATTGTGATATTTTACAGGGGAGGACAGGGCTGGTTTAAGCCACCAGTCATTCAGTTAATTTTTGTGTGGGTTGGTCTCTGTGGTATTACAATACTCTACAAGGGAGGACTAGTGAGGTTGAAGCATACAGCCACTCTTTTAATTTCTTGGTGAGTTATTCTGTGGTATTGCAGTACTTTACAAGGCAGTGCTGGGGAGGTTTAAGCATTCAGTCTCTCAGTTAATTTGCAGGTGAGTTAAGCTGTGGTACTGCAATGCTTTACAAGGCAGTGCTGGGGAGGTTAAAGCATACCGTCTCTCAGTTAATTTACAGGTGATTTATTCTGTGGTATTGCAGTGCTTTACAAGGCAGTGCTGGGTAGGTTAAAGCATACAGTCTCTCAATTAATTTACAAGCGAGTTATTCTGTGGTATTGCACTACTTTACAAGGCAGTGCTGGGGAGGTTTAAGCCTACAGTTTGTTCAGTTGATTTACGGGTGGGTTGGCCCGATACTTTACAAGAGAGTGCTGGGGTGGTTTAAGCCTACATTCACTTTATGGGTGGGTTGGCAAGTGGTACTGCAACACTTCACAAGGGAAGACTTGGGAGGTTTATGCCTAGCCTACAGTCACTCCGTTAATTTATGGGTGGGTTGATCTGTGGTATTGCGATACTTTGCAAGGGAGGGCTGGGTACGTTTTAGCCTACAGATAGTTTGTTAATTTACAGGTGGTTTGGCCTGTGGTGGCGTGCTACTTTACTAGTGAGAGCTGGGGAAGTTTAAGCCTACAGTCGCTCATTTAATTTACAGGTGAGTTAATTCTGTGTTGTTGCAGTACTTTACAGGGGAGTGCTGGGGAGGTTTAAGGTGCCAGTCGCTCAGTTAATTTATGGGTGGGTTGGTCTCATGTATTACAGTACTCTACAAGAAAGGGTTGGGGATGACTGGGGAAGTTCAAGCCTACAGTCGCATCATTATTTTACAGGTGAGTTGGTCTTTGGTATATTAGTACTTTACAGGTAACGGCTGGGGGCATTTAAGCCTACAGTCACGTCATTATTTTACAGGTGGATTGGTCTTTGGTATATTAGTACTTTACAGGTAAGGGCTGGGGGGATTTAAGCCTACATTCACTCCATTAATTTACAGGTGGGTTGGTCTTTGGTATATTAGTACTTTACAGGTAAGGGCTGGGGGGATTTAAGCCTATAGTCACTTCATTATTTTACAGGTGGGTTGGTCTTTGGTATATTAGTACTTTACAGGTAAGGGCTGGGGGGATTTAAGCCTACATTCACTCCGTTAATTTACAGGTGGGTTGGTCTTTGGTATATTAGTACTTTACAGGTAAGGGCTGGGGAAGTTTAAGCCTACAGTCACGTCATTATTTTACAGGTGAGTTGGTCTTTGGTATATTAGTACTTTACAGGTAAGGGCTGGGGGGATTTAAGCCTACATTCACTCCATTAATTTACAGGTGGGTTGGTCTTTGGTATATTAGTACTTTACAGGTAAGGGCTGGGGGGATTTAAGCCTACATTCACTCCGTTAATTTACAGGTGGGTTGGTCTTTGGTATATTAGTACTTTACAGGTAAGGGCTGGGGAAGTTTAAGCCTACAGTCACGTCATTATTTTACAGGTGAGTTGGTCTTTGGTATATTAGTACTTTACAGGTAAGGGCTGGGGGGATTTAAGCCTACAGTCACATCATTATTTTACAGGTGGGTTGGTCTTTAGTATATTAGTACTTTACAGGTAAGGGCTGGGAGGATTTAAGCCTACATTCACTCCATCATTTTACAGGTGGGTTGGTCTTTGGTATTGCAGCACTTTACAAGGGAGTGTTGGAGAAGTTTAAGCCTAGCCTACATTGATTCAGTTAATTCATTGTTGGGTTGCTCTATGGTACTGCAGTACTTTACAAGGGTGAGCTGGGCACCTGTAAGCTTAGAGTCGCCCTTTTTTTTTTTTTTTATCCAGGAGAGACACGCTAAGCTGAAGCTTGTTTGCAGGCATGACCTGGGAGCACAAGGAAGTTAAGTGACTTGTTCAGGGTCACAGAGTATACAAGTGGGGTCTGTGATATTCAAACCTAGGTTTCCAGGTTTGCAGCTCAGAGCCTTAAACCACTGCACTATACTGCCTCCAAATTTCAGCTAATTTAAGGACGAGTTGTGTCACAAACCCACTCAGCAGGTAAGGCCCTCTGCTCCCACAGTGCCAACCTCCGAGTGCAGTATTGTGAACAGGTAACAAAACAGGGTAACCCTCCTGTCTGCCTGTGGGATTCGAATCACCTTTGGTCTCAAGTTCTGGGGGGATTCAAACTATGAACCTTATGCTAGCGTACTCAAATGTACAGGCTCAGATAATCTGCTCTTCGGGGGATGCCAGATATCTTTCACCTAAGGGCACCTAACCAGGTATCCAAAATGAACCCTTAAAACTCCATAAACAACCTTAGGTATATTCTTACCTTTTTCCCAGGTTGGTAACACCATCAGCTTACGAACAGTTATTAGTCAGTCTTAACCGTCTATACCTCACATGCAAAAGAAAGAATTAAGAAGCCATACCAGGCAGTCTATTTAAAATAAGAGGTTTACTTAAAAATGGATAAAAAATATGTAAAATGTAAACACAGAACCATATTTCACAAAGCATACAATCACTAAAAACAACAAGGTTAAAGTACAAACATAAACTCCTACCACACTACAATGAGACTTTTCTATCTAATATATTACCTTCTTACAGTGCTTGTAGTTAGTTTTTGTTTCTAAGAGCCCACAAAGAAATGTATCAAAGTAGAAACACAGAATACAATTTAAAACGCTGTGTTACCACCTCTTCGATAATGTAATCTAGCTCCTCACTTCAGAATATAAAAAATATGCAAAACAGGATGTCCTATCTGGAGGTATATTAAATAAGGTGATATCAGCAAAAACTTATTTCCCAATATGACTCCTTAATTAACATCCCCCTATTTGATCTCGAGCAGATCCTCTTTTCCCATGGATCAAAAAATTTTATATAACTTTAGCACCATGGTGGGAACATGTTTTTCCTCTAACACGTCATAAAAGTTTACAAGCCCTACATCCTGGCAGCTGGTCCGCTCCAATTAAGTCAGATAAACAGGAGACCCTTAATTAAGGCTCTCTAGTCTTTTTAATTACCTCCTGGTTTCAGGTTAATATATTCTGTTGCTTCTCTGAAATCTGGGGGTATTCATGGTAGCACTGACAATCACACACAATATTCTATATTACAAAAATCATAGAGCAATCATAACCAGCTGGCCAAGTGTCATAAGCTGGCTTGTGGTATTATGATACTTTACAAGGGGGGCTGGGGAGGTTTAAATTTAGTCGCTCAGTTAATTTACAGGTGGGTTGGCCTATGGTATTGCAATGCTTTACAATTGATGGCTGGGGAGGTTTAAGCCTAGAGTCGCTCCGTTAATTTATAGGTGTCATAGCCAATGGTACTGCAGTACTTTACAAGGGAAGTCTGGGAAGCTTTAAGCCTACTGTTGCTCAGATGTTTGAAGATGGGGTAGGCTGTGAGAACTTAGAGAAGATTAATTATAAAGTGACAGCACTGAGTATAAAGAGGCGTTTAAGTGTTATTTGTTTTGCAGTGTGATTTATGCATTGAGCCTACCATATCGGGCGCTATCAGAACAGTTAGTAAAGTTCCAGTTTGCTTCTTTGAAATTGTTGTCTGAGTCCTTTCTCCAAGGGTGTGCCCTTTGTTTCACATGTCCTGTGGTCTCCATTAGTCAGTACACTACAGCAGCACCTTTCTTCGCAGTCACATCCTCTCAGCCCATTTCCGTCCACAAGGTTTTTCCACAGGTCGTTTGGTTAGGGCACCCTAGCTGAGCATACCATCACCGGCCCTCAGCACAGCAGTTGTGGAGTGGAGTGGGGAGGAAAGAAAGCACCCCACTCACAGTATAAGTAGCAGTGTATTTGTGTACCCTGTGTCACATACTGTAGTTTATGGTGCTCCACTTGTTCTTTTTCTGTATAGGCATCTCTCTTTTTAGGTTTGCTTGCACAGTAGAGCAAGCAAACATACTGTTAGCATAGTAGAATTTGTGGGTGTATCAGGTCTGTCAGTAAGTGGGAGAGGGAGAACAGAACTGTTCCCACGTCCCACTTTTCAGCTAGTGGTGTAGTATGTTCCTGTCTTGCTATAAATACTAACATGTGACCTGCCCACTTATGAGTTTCCTGTAGAATTAGTTGTACATGATTTGTCAGTGGAGGTGCCAGTCTGCCTGTGAGGCTGTGATTGGCTGGTTAAGGTGTCAGTCTGCAAGTGAGGCAGATACATGTATTTGTTTGGTATTTAGTCTTGCAGCCCTGTATTTCTGCCCCTGTCCACAATACAGACAAGTTCAGCAGGGTGCCGATTACAGTACAGCTGTCAATAGTGATATCTACCATTGTATAACAGCTATGCATTTCCCTTCCCTGCTGCCTGCCAGTAGTTCTTGTTCTTCTTGTGTGTAAGCAGATGGCATTGTATACTTTCAGCAGTTTAGCAAACAGGCACAATTGTGCAGACACATGCAGGCACACACACATACACACCTGGTCAAAGATCTGTTGAGTATATTGTGGGTGACAACTCCTAACTCTTACAGACTTTCTTTTGGGATGCTGCCCAGTGTCTGGATTCACCAGGATTGCTTCGTCTGAAAATGCCTATGTGGCTAGAAGGTGTTTTTGGTTTTTTAACAAGGAGAGGCACACTAAGCTGAAAGCTTGTTTACAGGTGCGACCTGGGAGCAAAAGGAAGTTAAGTGACTTGCTCAGGGTCACACAGTATGCAAGTGGGGGGTGTGGGATTCAAACCCAGGTCTCCAGGTTTGTAACTCAGAGCCTTAAACCACTGCACTGTACTGCCCCGTAAAGGTTTAGGCTCAGGTTTACAGGACCATTTAAAGTAAACAGTGAAATGGTGCCTGCACAGTACTTATCCAGTAGAAAATGGGGTATATTACCCTGACAGGAAGAAGGGGCCAAGCACCTGAGCAGAAGACAGAGAAGGGCTACTGACTACAAAAGGTTACATGTCATGTGAATGTGTGTGAAAATATAAATACATGAGCTGTCCAAAATGTCTCTGCCCCTCAAGAGAAAATGTGCTTCCGGGGAACCCAGAAGTCTCTCAAACTTGCGAGAACATTTACTGTCCTGGCTCCAGTCCCAGTAGAGGGATGGATAAGAGTTTTTTCTGATTCCTCAGATCAGGGAGTCCAATGAACTTATTTATTTATTTGATTTTGGTAACCAGGAAGGCCCACTGGAACCATTATAGACTCTTTTTAAGAGGCAACCCGGAATTAATTACAGGTAGTGGTACATAGACATTTTACAGAGTATGAAACATCACATTGCAACATACAAAGAGTCGAGGACTTGGGTTAGTACAATCAGGACAAAATGCATATTTTACACTCGGGTACACAATTTAGAATGACAGTCACTAATTACCACCAAAATAACAGGCAGAGGTGGTAGGAGGCATACATCACAGTGCAATAACGCCTACATTACTACATAAACCAGGTCCCTAACTAGCAATCCTAGTTTTTTTAAGACAGTAACTCGTTGAAGATTGTTGCGCAGTACCACTGAAAATATATATCTGCACCTGTAGCCCCCCCGACCCCGGGGGCCTTTTGTCTGTAAGTGCCAGCTGCAACAGAATCAAACCTACTACTTGATACACTTTTCAGTGAGAGGACATTGGTATTTGCTTGTTGTGTGTTTCTGGTGCCCCATATTGTTGTGTAAAGACCCCTCATTGCTTGTTCCCCCAGTTATAGGCGTGAATAGAAATGGTTGTGTAGCATTCCCCCAAGCCAGCTGAGTGAACCCCTAGAAAGGGGATGGTTCCTAACATAACCATTTTATAAACCAACAGAATTTGTACCCCTAGGTTAATGCTATTTAGCAGATATTTCTGGAAATCCATGTTGCGCTTAAAGAGCCAGGGGTTCACTTCTAATAAATAGCTAACTATTATATTCATTGTGTTTGATGTGTTATTAATTGCTGTCTACTTCTATATATAGAATAGTGTATGCTTGCCCATACACAACAAGGCTATGTTGCCATTGAGGGGATGGGATGACGTCATACAGACCTCAAGAGCGAAGCTCGAGAGGTCCGTATGACGACATCACATCGCTGAGATGGCAACATGCCTTGTTGTGTTTGGGCAAGCATACACTATTTTATATAGTATATGGTTCCTCAAAACATAGAAATGTTAATTTCACAAGGTAATATCATACCTTGTGTTCGTGGTACCGCTCCTCAGTGCAATCCCGCTCCACACCCGACTCTGGTTCTCGCCGCAGTTCTGCTCTAACTTCTCCACTACTGTGCCAGTAATTCCATTAATTCAAAAAAAATGGTAGTTGCCAAACTGGTAGTTTGAACACACAGAGCCGACTGTGGCAGTCCGTGCCCAAACTCAAAACAATCGCTCCCCCATCCACTCGCTAACTGGGACCGCCATTTTACCCTGCTTCTTTTGGAACCAGCATTGCTTCCGCCAATCGGGTACCAGTTCAAGAAGGAAAAGTTGTTGTACTATCGATGTGACGTCAGAACGATAGTATAACAACTCTTTAGACCTTTGAACTGCCCCATAACAGCATTTGGAAAACCATCGTTTTCCATATACAGTAAGCCCTAACCATATACTATAATACAATATGTATGCAGTTAAACAAGTAGGTTTTAACATTTTTTTACATTGCTAGTAAGAAATAATTCAATAAAATTCTGGTAATGTGATATCATAAACTGTCAACTACTTATGAGCCTAATGTATTTCAGTGAGAAATGAAATATATTTTTCTGTCTTTTCCTAAAAGAAATTGACATTTCTTTCAGTAGCAGAACTTTGCCCTTCATCAGAAAGATAGAGCAAGTGCTTAGTAAGGATGTATGTCTTAAAGAATGAAGAATTTGTGGCCTCTAGATGTCTCTTTAATCATTTTGTTGGTTTTGTTTCTTTAATTACCTTTTCATTATTTTATTTGTATTCTGCCAACTACTAGTAAAACAAAAGAATCTAATGGAATTCTTATAATATGATGTCAAAAAAGGTTTACTGGCAAGGCTGGCAGTACATTTAAATGGGGAACTGCAACCCTGTTTTCAGATTTTTATCAAGAAATAACACTTTCTACTACCAAAATATTATATGTTATAAAAAGGTTCTCAGAAATGCTGCAGTCTGATTGACTGTTAGGACTTCAACAGTCTTACATTAGTCCATGTTATACTGTCATGTACAGCCTGATCACAATGGCACATGGATTCTTCCTGTCAGCATTCCACCCTCTAGCACTGCTGAATGACTGGAATGATGCATTCTGACTCTGAACCAGAATTCTTAAACTGTTGGTGGAAGAACTGTTTTATTACAAATCTTCCTAAATGAGGAAAACATTCAAAAAGTATTCTTTTAACCCTCTTCTTTAGTAACAATTTGTTATAATAGCAATAAGACACGGCCAGGAGTTAGATTAACAGTCAGTTAATCACCCCCTAGGAGCAGTATGGCACTCGGCTGCGCCTCATGCCACATTACACTCCTAGGGGGTGATTAACAGACTGTTAATCTAACCCCTGGTCATGCCTTATTGATAACCTGTTATCTTTTGTTATAATTTAGCAGGTGACATTTTCTTCATAACCAGATTTTACTTGGGAAGAAGAAAAGAGAAGTCAGTCACTGTTTTAAAAATTGCAAAAATCATACAGATGTACCACCATAGTGCGAACATATAAAAGGCAAAGTTTGTTGCTGAAAAAAAGTATTTATTTCTTTTGAAAAAGATGGAAACATATATTTGTTTTCTCATTAAAATACCTGAGCTCATTAGTAATGGGCACTTTCTGACATCACAATACCTGAATTCTATTGATTTTTTTTTTTTACTAGCAGTGTAAAAGCAAAGGTGAAACCCCTTTTGTTTCACTATACAAACACATATTTTATTATAAAAGTAGAAATTACTTATCAATACATCAAAATGCAATAGCTACAATAGTCAGTTGTCTATTTATAAGAAGTAAACACCTGCCGTTTAATTGTTTTATAAACAGTAATTGGCTTCTCGTTTCTCCTTCCCAAGTAAAATCTGGCTAAGAAGAAGATATCACCTCTTACTTATAACGAAAAAAAAAAATGTTATGAAGAATCATTTACTTTTATTGCATCTATAATACTTTAGTGGATGAAAGTTTTACTTCTCTGTAAGAATCTGAAAAATGATTAATAGTTTTTCCACTGAAATACACTGCTGCCAGCCTTATCAGTAAAGATTTTCTGACTTCACAATATGATAATTCAATTGAATACTTTTAAAATGATGAAAAGGTAAGTAAAGAAATAAAGAAAAGAAAAGCCAGTAATTACAGAGGCATCCTAAAGCCCCTAAACCTTAATTCTTTAAGATATGTCTCCTTACTAAACACTTAAGCTCTTTAAGCATGCAAATATGTGTTCTACCTATGTCAATAACCCAATGTGCTATTTCTTTAAATCAAAACTACCCTGGAAAATGTCTTTAAAGAAAATTATGAAATGGATACATGAAAAATCCAGAAACCCAACCAGCAAAGGGGCTTGGAACTTAGTGTCAGTATCCCAGCACAATAGTACTGAGAAAAGATCTGTGACCTCAGTCTGTGACCTCTCTAACTTGTTTACATTAAGTAGGCACAGCTGTATCACTACACCTCTAGTCACTTTAAAGGACACCATTTTGGTGCTTCCCACTAGCCCCCTACTGGTGCCTTACCCCACCAGGACTTATTATCTTGAATTTTTTGGAACTGTAGATGATGAAGGGGAAGGGATCATAATTCTTGACTTGGAGTAACTGGCTACCAGATCCCTCCCCCTTCCTGGTTCTGCTTGCTGAAAGATCCACACCTCCATGCTGCAGTGTTCTAGGGAGGTCAAAGATCTGACAACTGAGCTTCAATGCAAAAAAATGTAAAATCTTGCACCTAGGAAAAGGTAACCCGAAAGAGCAGTACTTCATGAATGGAGAAAAACTAATTGCCTCCAACCAGGACTGTGACCTGGTAGTCATCATAACTGATGACCTAAAGGCAGCCAAACAATGCAAAAAGACAACACTGAAAGCAAGCAGCATGCTCAGGTGCATCGGGAGGGGCATAACCAGGAGGAAGAGGGAGGTGGTTATGCCACTTTACAGGTCCTTGGTGACGTCCCACCTGGAGTACTGTGTACAGTTCTGGAGGCCCCACCTCAGGAAGGACATAGAGGCAGTCCAGAGAAGACCGACTTAGATGGTAAGCAGAATGCACACAAAGCCTTACAAGGAGACACTGAGAGAGCTAAAGGTCCTTGCCCCACTAACTAGCCTGTTCAATAAGTCCCTCTGCCTGGGGCAGATCCCCTCAGCCTGGAAAATTGCCACAGTTACACCCATTCTCAAAGGAGGTGACAGATCCTCTGCCGGGAATTATCGGCCCATCTCCATCCTCCCTCCCCTCTCCAAAGCCCTAGAAAAACTGGTGGCTACTCAAGTCACAGATTACATAACCAAATACAACATCCTCTGCATGAACAACATGGTTTCCGGGCTGGGCGCAGTACCGGCACAGCCCTTATTGAGTTTTCAAACTTTCTTCATTCCTCCCTGGACTCTGGCTCCCTCGCTGGGGCAGTGTTTATCGACCTCTCTAAAGCATTTGACACGGTCTCCCACCCCCTCCTGCTGGATGCCCTCAGCCATACTGGCTTTGCCCCTGGTCCAGTCTCTTGGTGCTCCAGCTATTTGTCTGCCCGCTCCCAACGTGTTAAAATTAATGCGACCCTCTCCGATACATGCCCTATCCGCTCAGGTGTTCCCCAGGGCTCCATCCTTGGTCCTCTTCTCTTCTCACTATATCTCAACACCCTCCCCAAAGCTTGTTCTGGTAAAATCCTGCTGTATGCAGATGATGCCGTCATTTTTGCCTCTCACCGAAACCCCAACACCTTACAAGACTCCTTGCAACAAGCCTTTGCCGATGCTGAAGCCTGGTTCAAAGAGCACAGACTTGTACTCAATCTGAATAAAACCAAAACAATGCTCTTTTCCCATCCCCAAAACAAACCCAGATATTTCCCACTCCGCATCCTCCCTTGTTCCAAGCATCCTCTTGATCTAGTCCACTTGTACAAATACCTGGGGTCTCCTTTGACTCAGCCCTCACATTCCACGACCACATAGATAATCTAGCCTCAGCTACAAGCATGCGGCTAGGAATCCTTCCGCTTCTAAGCATTACCTCCCCAATGCCTTGACTAGCAGTCTCCTCCTCAATACTTTCCCTTATAGACTATAGCTTGCCTGTTTATGGTGCTGCTGACTCGACCGCCCTCAATAAAATTAACCTCACCTTGAATAAGGCCTGTGGGTTAATCACGGGAGCCCCTAGGCTCACACTACCTCTGAACTATACGACATGGCCAGGCTACTTGATCTGGATGAGCGGCTCAGATACCAAACCTGCCTCATTACTGAAAAACCCTCCTTGGACTATCCCACCTGGTCTGACAGCCTCTATCCACCTTGCACAGCCCTTAGTCCAAACTCATAACACCTCTAAGGCCACCCTGCTTGTCCCTAGGTCTAGGACCTCCCATGGCAAGGTCCTTCTGCCCCAGAGCTCCCTCATGGTACAACGCTCTCCCCACCTCCATCACTGACACCCGCACAATTTCCCGTTTCAAAATCTCACTTCGGGGTCAGCTCTTCAACCTGCGTAGCTGTTCCTGCCACTAGGTGATCTAGTCCGACATGCCCTGACAATGCTCTCTGAGTGGCTCCTCTCCTTTACTGGCTGACAAAACTCTCTGGGTGGCACCTCACCCAAACTTTTCACAAACAGCCCTTTGCCCTGAACTCTTCATCCCTAGCAGTCCCGGCTCAATCTACCTGTAACTACCTGTGATTACCATTCCTGTAGCACGTAAATTGTAACTAAGTTATAACTGCCTGTAACTACCAAACTGTAACCACGGAGATGTATGCTGTAACCGCAATATTGTGTCTAAGTGTTGTTCTGTATTTGTCCTCTGTGTGACGAGGTACCTTTGGAAATGAGCCTCTGGCTCAAAGGTTGTAAACCGATGTATAAATAAATAGATAAATAAATATGTATACGCTGGAGCAGAGAAGGGATGGGGGGATAAGATCGAGATCTTCAAATATCTCAAAGGTATAAATAGGGTGGACACAACCTACCTCTTTCACATACACAGTTAAACTAGAACAAGAGGCTTTGAAATAAGACTATGGGGTGGCAAACTTGGAGGAAACATGAGGACATTTTTCTTCACCCAGAGAGTTGTGAACCTATGGAACTGGCTCCCAAAAGAGGTGGTACAGTGGAAAACAATAAATGAGTTCAAGAGAGCTTAGGATAGATACAAAAGAATCCTGGTTTATGGTAGTATAAAATAAATGGGGGTAGCTTAAAATACAAACAATGGGCAGACTAGATGGACCGGAAGGCCCCCTTCTGCCAACGCGTTCTATGTTTTTATGAGGTGGATATGGTGTTCTATCCACACGTCTGGCAGTATCCTTTCCCTTTGATGCTTGCTGGAGCGTCTTCAAGCTGACTCCTCCCACCCAGGTGGCAACTCCCTCGACACCATCCCGTGACATCAGATCTTCCTTTCCCCAGGAAGAATAAGGTTCCCTCCTAACTGCTCTCACGCTGAAGAGGCCCTCTGCTTTATTTCTCTTCTATTTCAATATAAAAATACTTGTCTTCAAACTTTGCTGAAGCTGCACCGGACTGTCCGCCAGCTAAGTGGATGATTGGCAGGTGGATTGTACCCTGCATCGACCTGTGCTATAGGTTGGAGGGTAGGGAGCCTCCCAGAGGGCTAAGGGCTTATTTCATCCATCATATCACTGCCTCGGTGGCTGCTTCCAGGGATGTCCCTATCTAGGAAATCTGCAGGGCTGCTACCTGTATGTCAGCACACACCTTCAGCAAGAGGAAGGAGCTGCTGTTAGAACTTTACTACTCTACTGGGCTAAAGAACTAGAATTCTACTACTGGGAACTTCAATTTAAGGTAAAAAAAAAAGTGTTTTTGCCTGAATTGGGTGAAGGAATTGTTATCTGTGCAGTTAGCTAGGTGAAGAAAGAAACTGTGAATTAGGGAGTATGGCTTAGAGAGAAGGAAGCCAGGTGTTTGCATTTAAAAACTGACCTAGATAGCTTGTGGCAGAGAACAGCAAAAGGAAGGAGCCGTTGTTAGAACTTTACTGGGACTATATTGCCCTCCATACCTTCTCCCCCCCCCCCAATCGGTTCTACTTTTACAGGCACAGGAATTGACTGACAACAGGAACTTCTTGTTTGGGAGCAGGAAGGGAGTGATCACAGAAGCACAAAAGACTCACCATCCTAGAAGGAAAAGAGTAGCTCTCCATCCCCCTCTAGCTGCTGGAGGTCTGACTCTGAGCAAGTAAGAAGGAGACTACTGAGGAATATAGGAACTTACTGTCCCAGAACAGGAACAGCAGGAGCTTTAAGGGCATGAGGCAGTAGGAAAGTAAGGAGAAAAAAAATAAACAGAGAGAGGCAAGAGTAAGTATACAAAACAACAGTTAAGGGGCCACAAATAAAACATGATGGAAGTGGTGCAGTGCAGTGGAGCAGCAGTCTTCCAGGAGAAGTTCTGGAGGATGCGGTGTTGTCCCATCTACAGGCACCTCTCTGGGCTGAGGGAGGATGTTGCTCATCTCCAGGCTGAGTTGGCCAGGATTTGGGGGAACCTCCTTTCCCACCCAGGGACCACAAAGGCCAGCGCCGCTGCCTCAGAGGCTGCCAAGAAAGAGGAGCAGTTGGACCACAGTGGGCTCAGGTGGGTGAGGGTGGTGGAACAGAGGCGCATCCCTCCAGTTGTACCTCGCCACAATTCATATGCCATTCTGGCAGAGTGTGGTTCCTCTGTGGAGGCAACCACAGTGGAGACCAAGGAGGATGCTGGGAACCTCCACAAAGGAGACCCACAGGAGGGTGGCGTGGGACCCCATAGGGGAAGGAAACAACTCCTGGTAGGGACACTTGATTGTTAGGAGGGTAGAACTGGGGGAGGTAGGGAGGGGAGAGGTAGGTAAGGTGCCTGCCTGGTGCCATGGTTTGGAGGGACAGGGAGCGAATCCTCAGGATCGCGGGAGCAGGTGCCCGGGGAAGGAGCTGGATGTCATTATCCACCTAGGGACAAATAACCTGGCTGGGAAAGCGATCAGAGCAGTGCAGGAGGAGTTTGTGAAGTTGGGGAGGGGCCTTAGACAAGTAGCACGCGCGGTTACCTTCTCGGAGGTGTTGCCTGTCTATGGCATGGGTGAGGCTAGGGTGCTCCACACCATAAGATTCAATCAGTGGTTGAAAAACTGGTGCAGAGGTCAGGGTTTGGGCTTCACTGGGGACTGGGGGTCCACCTGGAAGGATGCAGGCCTATACTGGCGCGATGGTCTGCATCTGTCCAGAAGGGGAACCAAGATCCTAGGTGATAGGTTTAAATGCTTCATTGGCAAGCATTTAAACTAGCCAAGGGGAGAGGCACTGAAAAGAAGAAGGGGAAATCCTAGGCCCCCCCTAAAAACAAATCAAGGTAGTTGGTGAGGTAAACACCAAAATAGAGAAGTCAGTAGGGAGAAGGGCAGGGATAAATGGAGAAAAAGACAAAGGCAGTAAGGACAGGGATGGGGCAGAAAGGGGTAAGGCCATCAACAAATGGAGGGTAATGAGTACCAATGCCCATAGTCTAGGTGACAAGGTCCCTGAACTTATGGCCTTGATGGAAGAGGGATGCCTAGATACCGTGGCAGTCACAGACACATGGTATACAGAGAACCATGACTGAGATGTCAGCATACCAAGGTACACAATCTACAGGAGGAACAGGGAGGGGAGAGTAGAAGAGGAGGAGGAGGCATAGCTCTCTATGTAAGGGAAGGGATCAAAGCAATGGAACTAAAGGGTAAACATGGAGGAGGGGAGGTACTGTGGGGTACCCTGGAGACTGGAAATGGCACCACAATATGCACAGGGGTTGTATACAGACCCCCGTCTCAGGGGGAGGAAATGATAGGAAGCATCCTTAGGATTGTAGTGAAAGGGGAGATAGTGCTGATGGGGGACCTGAATATGCCAGATGTTAACTGGAGCACCTTTGCTGCAGCCACATCTGAGAGCAGGGCTATTCTCGATGCCTTACGGGGGCATGCTTCAGACAACTAGTGTTGGAGCCTACTCGGGAAGGAGCAGTCTTAGACCTGGTACTCTCAAATGGGGATGAAGAGAGGATCTCCGATCTAGAAGTGGATAGCCATCTGGGAACAAGTGACCACCAAACAGTGTGGTTCACGATAAACTCAGCTGTAGAGTCAAGCCATACAAAAGTAAAGGTACTGGACTTCAGGAGGGCTGATTTTGTCAAAATGGGAAGAGTGCCTCAGAAAAGCACTAGCAAACAGGCATAAAGGAGGGGTGGATCAACAATGGGGAAACATCAAAACTGCCATCACAGAGGCAACAAGCCTTTGTGTGAAGCAAATAAACAACTCAAAACGAAAACCACCATGGTTCTTGAAAGAGGTGTCAGGGAAGGTTAGGAAGAAAAATATAGCGTTCAGGAAGTATAAGGAAACACAGAAGGAGCAGGACAGAGAACTGTACCAGTTAAAGCAGAAGGAAGGGGGAAGGCAGTCAGAATAGCAAAGGCCCAAACTGAGGAAAAGATAGCCAACTCGGTTAACGTTTGGGATAAAACCTTTTATACTGTAGGTACATTAGGGAGCGAAGAAAGACTAAGGCAGGGATACTGAGGCTGAATAAAGAGGAGGGTGGTTGGGCAGAGAGGGACAAGGAAAAAGGAGGGATACTGAATGAATACTTCTGCTCAGTATTCACAAAGGAAGGGGGTACCTAATCCAGTCAATAGAAGCACTCTGGATGGGGGGGGGGTCAATATTAGTCCTTTCACAGAAGAAAGGGTTCTGAAAGAACTAATAAAACTGAAGGTGGACAGAGCAATGGAGCCTGATGGGATTCATCCCAGAATTCTAAAAGAACTAAGGGGAGAACTAGTAACACCACTGACTACCCTTTTTAACAAATTATGGGAGGATGGTGTGGTACCTGAGGACTGGAGGAGAGTGGATGTGACTCCCCTTTACAAAAGTGGGAGCAAGACAGAGGCAGAAGACTACAGACCTGTCAGTTTGACTTCAGTGGTAGGGAAAATGATGGAATCACTTCTGAAGGAAAGAATTGTTGAGTACCTAGAGGCCATTGGGGCACAGGACCCAAGGCAGCATGGATTCACAGTGGGAAGGTCATGTCCAATGAATCTAATAGATTTCTTTTACTGGGTGACCAAAGTAGTAGACCAGGAGAGGCTGTGGACATGGCCTACCTAGACTTTAGTACAGCATTGACACAGTCCTGCACAATAGATTAATAAACAAATTAGCCAGCCTGGGAGTGGGTCCCAGGATGGTAGCCTGGGTAAAACATTGGCTGGCCAACAGGATGCAGAGGGTAATAGTAAATGGAGTCCACAGTGAAGAAAGGGGGTTACTAGTGAGGTACCGCAGGGTTTAGTACTGGGACCGATCCTTTTTAATGTCTTTATTAGTGATATTGCAGAGGGACTGGAAGGAAAAGTAGGTCTCTTTGCAGACAACACAAAGATCTGCAACAGGGTTGATACGCAAGGTGGGGTGGTAAGGATAACAGGGGACTTGGCAAGGTTAACAACACAAATGGAAAGGGACCTGGGAGTAGTTATATCAGATGACCTAATGGTAGACAAGAAATGTGAGAAGGCAGTAAGGAAGGCTGGGGGACACTGGGATGCATAGGGAGAATTGTCCACAGTAGAAAACAGGAAGTTGTTATCCCTCAGTACCAGTGTTGGGTAAGTTACTTTTTCTATTACTTTCTATTAGGTTTGGAAACTTGTTCCAGGAAGCTCTGTGCACTCAGTATCATGGATGGAGAAGTACTAGAAAAAGTACTACACCTTACAGTTATAGGTACTTACTCTTTTAATACAAAAACCATACAAAAATACCAAATAACTATAACAGACTACATTTTTTTGAAAGTTAATAGGTTAGTTACTAGTTACTTTAAAATAAATGTAATCAGTTACAATTACATATTTCTTTTGTATAAAAAGACATAAGTAAATGTTACTGTAAGGTGTATTACATCTCCGAGTACTTCTCCATCCTTGCTAGTGACTGCACAGAGCTTTCTGGAACAAGTTTTCAAAAGTAATAGAAAAAGTAACTTACCCAGCACTGTTCAGTATGGACAGTTGGCGAGACCCCATCTAGAGTACTGCATGCAGTTCTGGAGACCCCATCTCCATAAGGACATAGACAGGAGGGAGGCAGTCCGGATGAGGGCAACTAAAATAGGCAGGGTCTGCACCAGAAGCCATATGAAGAGAAACTAAAAGAGCTTAATATGTATACCCTCGAGGAAAGGAGGGAGAGGGGGGACATGATAGAAACTTTCAAGTACCTCAAGGGAATCAACAACGTCCAAGATAGTAGTACTTTTCAGAAAAAGAGATGTGCAAGAATAAGGGGGCACAATTTCAAGATAGAGGGGGGACAGCTAAGGCAATGTGAGGAAGTATTTTTTCATGGAGAGGGTGGTGGACGCATGGAACGGCCTTCCTGAGGATGTTGTGGGGTCAGAAACAGTGGGAGGAACTTAAGAATGCATGGGACAGACATAAGGCAATTCTAGTGGGAGGCAGGAGGAAGTAGGCTGTTGGTTAAGCTAGGATCTGCAGCTTATGCAGTAGGTAGAGAAATGGGCAGACTGGGTGGGCCAAGCGGTCCTTATCTGTCATCAAAGTCTATATTTCTGTGTTTCTATGTAGTCCTGTTTGTGTGGCTTTACAGACGAGATTCTTTTAAAGATCTGCTGTTCCTGGTGGTAAGCAATGAACCTCTCCCCCGGGAAATCCCTCTCCTCGAGTACTGAGAGCAGCTTGAGGATGATTGAGCCTAGAGCCTGGGAACTATGGACTAGAGCTGCCAAATTGAGCCCTCCACCCTCTGAAAAAGGGAGAGGAGGATGAAAGTGTGGTTACTCTCAGAAGAGTAATACCAATCCCATTCCCTATACCCCCTGGGCTTTAAGTACAGTGTGCCTCAGTGGGGCAAATCCAGTTTTACCCCACCCCAGGGCTCAACAGGGGAGCACCTGAACAGGAGTACAGATTTTCCTGAGCATTTCTTACTGGGTCAGGAACCAACAGTGCTTTTTATTGAAGGCAGCCTATGCCACACATTGCACCTCCTGGTAGCAGTTCTTGCACAAAGTCATTTTTCTCGAATACATACAATATGCTGAATAAGTTAGAAACTATTTTTGCTATAAACAGCAGTTTACTACTTTATTTTCCTCCAAATATGTGACACTTACCTGTATTTATTATAATAGCTGCTCTGATGTCTTTTCAAACTGTAGGAACCTATGTGGACACGCATTGCCAGAAGCCAAACTCCACTGGGACCTGCTACCGGTGCAACGATGGAATAGACTACACTGAACACCCAAATGGGATGGAGAAATGTTTGTCTTGCAGCTACTGTAACCCAGGTAATCATGGGGACTTCGAGTTAAAAAAGAAATGGCGCTCCATCATTGTTGGCCAGTCGGGTACTTTGATCTGAACCAGTGTGGAGGCTTGTTCTCCAGCATCTTAGACAAGTTAGGTCTTGTGTTTTAGCCTGCTGCTCAATGGGTTGCTTGAATAATCTTGATTTTTTTCTGGATGCACCCAGATTTCCTAAGTGTTTGGCCAGAGAAGGTAATACAGACAGAGTAACTGGGGTAACCCAGTTCTTTTTATTTCTTGAGTGGATATTCACTATTTTCCAGTGTAGGTGGATAATT
This sequence comes from Neoceratodus forsteri, assembly GCA_016271365.2. Classification (NCBI taxonomy): domain Eukaryota; kingdom Metazoa; phylum Chordata; order Ceratodontiformes; family Ceratodontidae; genus Neoceratodus; species Neoceratodus forsteri. The sequence continues at coordinate 118,896,879 of JADMNL010000026.1, forward strand.
TTAGCTGGATAGTCGTGAATAATTCATTCAAATAGTAGCCACAAGGCCTCATTATGCATGCGTTCCAGACACTCCCATGTTGTTCTTGTGTTTAAGAAAGGCAGCCCCAAACTTTTAAACAACTACAAGCCCATTGCCATTCTCCCGATCTTGAATTAGATGCTTGAGAAAGTTGTTGCCTTCCAGCTCACCATTTATCTTTCCACCCATGAACTCCTCTCCCCTATGAAGCATGGTTCTCAAGGGACGTAGCACCACAGCTGCCCACCTCACACCTGCAAACAGCATTACCTCAACAGTGGTCATGGGCAGCCTCAATGATGCTGTTTTTATAGACCCAAAAAAGGATTTTTTCCTTGTGGACCACTCACAGCTCTGTGACAAACTTGCTGTCTTGGGAGTTTCACTTACTGCTCTAGCTTGGTTCAGCAGCTATCTGGCAAACGGGTCCCAGCGAGTCTTATATGAATCTTCTCTATCCGACTCTGCCCCAACTCTAGTGGCAGTTCCACAATGATCTATGCTTGTTCCCATTCCATTTGCTCTATTTATAAATTCTGTTGGACAATGCCTGTCCCACTGCTCTGCCGTTCTCTTTGCAGATGACCTAGTACAATACACCTGCTCCAAAAGAGGTGATCAAATAAACCAATATCTCACTTCTGCTCTTCAGTCAGTACACAATTGGGTGCAAGTAAACAAACTGATCCTGGACAAGACTAAAACACAGTCCATGTTGTTTGGTACATCCTTCGTACTTAGACTATGGGTGTTTTTTTGGGTGTTTTTGTTCTATGTGATAACGGTGATCGCCAAAAGGTGATCACCATTATGGCAAATGTACATCGCCGAAAACAAAAATGGCGATGTACATTCACAGTGAGAAAAACACACTTCACTGTTTCATGCGGGGAGCTTCCTTTCCGCACCCCCCTAACTAAAATAACTAACTGCAGGGGGGCTACATGTCGGGAAAGGGAGAGAACCAGGACGCAAGAAAAAAAACACAAATGGGCACAGAAAAGGAAAAAAAAAAATTGTGCTCCACCCCCAGCCCCGAAAGCTGCACCCTCCTTACCAGAGCCAGCCTCCCTAACCACCATTCCACTAGGTCAGCTTCCAGTCTTGCCACCACCACATAACTCACGGATACCTTCCGGTATCCTGTCACCATGCTCCTGCCCTGCCCTTTTCTGTCACTACACTTGCAGGGTAGACCACAACACAGGCACTGAGACTGAGTTGCTCATATTTGAGTTGCTTAATCTCAGTCGCCCTTTTGATGGTATACCTGTGTGTCTTCCTTATCCGTAACTTACCTTGAATGGTTTCTTTGTCCCCTCTGTCTCTTCATTCACCTACCCTGGAGTCACACTTGATCCCTCCCTTCCCTATTCTAATCATGTAACGGTTGTGTGAATATTGATCAAATCAATGCTGGGTGTCTACTATAAAACAGGCTGTAACTAAAACTCCCAAGCTCACCTCACCATTGCCTGTGGGAGGCTCCTCACCAAACTCCTCTACAGAAACCCAGTTTTTGTGACTGCCTCAACAAATCACACTAAGGTGGGATGCCACCTACAACAATATCTGTTGATGCACTCTGGTATTGCACCAGCTCACCCACCACTGTCCCTTCTATGACAGGCTTAGTTGGCTTCCCCATCCTCCCTACATGACCACATCTTTGGGGGTGTAATTTTTAGTATTATGCAGAATCACCTGCCCTCATCCCTTGCCCCTCTGCTGAAACCTGTGAACAGTGCTTACCCTCTGAGGTCTGGTGATAACACCCTACTGGCTATCCCTGCACTTAGACCTAGGGCAGATGACTCTTCTTTTGCCTATGCAACACAAGGGCGGTGGAACTTCATGCCCTCTGAAATTTTCCCTTGCCCCTCAGTGACGATGTTCATCATAGGTACTAAGCTCATCTGTGTAGTTTAGCATACTGCTCATCTTTGACTTGAATAATCCCTGACTTGCATCAAGTTGAAAAGCATGCTATGCCACTAGACTTCCTGTGACAATTTCACTTCCTGTAACGTCACTGGTGTTAGTTTTTAATTTTTTTATTTCTTGCAACAATGTGATGTTTTGTTTAATCTCATTTCAGCTTCATTCTTTATTCATTGTTTATTATATCTCATTGTTATCATACTGTGTGTATTGCCATGTTTATCTTTCTATGTGTAATCTCCCAGTTTGTGCCTGTCAATAGGCATTTGTTTGCCTGGTGTACTTACCTGGTTAATAAAAACTAACTCAATAAATAAAAAAATGGATAACCACTGGAGAACTGAAATATCCAGCAGAGTATAAACTGTCCACTTAATGTACCTTCTGAGCACTATTCAGTAGTGCTCTTTGATTCAGCTGTGGGAGTCCCTGTAACCGAGAGGAGAAGTCTTTCTTCTATCATAAATGTTTGTGGGTGGGGGTGGAGGGAAGACACACACACACAAAATCGTATAGTGCATACACCAGTAGAGGTGGGTAATGACCCATCCTAAGTGTTTTTCACTGGTACCCTCTTTGTGGTGCATGCTCTGAGAGACGAAGAGGAAGACCCTACCTGTTATGGACCAACTTTTGTTTGCTGTTTTGCCACTCTAGACACAGACTTCTTCCTGCTGTTTCAGCATTCTAGATACATACCTTCCCTGTTGGTTCAGCACCCTAAAAAGACATTCCTTCTCCACTCTAGACACAGCCTCCCACAGATCAGTGGGATGAGGTAGTAAAGGAAGGGCATATACAGTGGAACCTCAGTCTCCTTCTGCCGTCAGTATCTTATGTTTTATATCCGCACCTTTGGCACATGTCAGTGCCATCTTTGTAGCCAGGCCCTTTTCAGCACTAATTTCCTGCCTTTTGAGAAGTGCTAGGCACAAACTTGAGGTTTATCTTTGTTGTGGAACTAGAACTCCCCTAAAGTCTGAAGACATTACTACAAACAGACAGTGACTCTCCCCTGCTGTTCACCACTTAATAGAGAGAGGAGAGAGAAACAGAGAGGCCAACTCCTGCTGCAAGTTTAGTGATATACTTCCACCTTCTAGAGAGCACCCCTCCCCAATGCACATGCACCACTCTAAAGAAATAGACATGCTGTTACTGTTCACTGCTCCAGAAAGAGAACTTCCTCTGTCGGCCATAGCAGTTGTCCAGATAGCACCGTAATCACTCTGCAGGCTCCTACAGATCCCTTGGTTGTCTTGCAGTTAACCTTACCCCACGTTCTGCCTACAGCCACTCCAGGTCAGATCTTCAGATAACGTTTCCTTATTCAGGGAAATTATCCATTGCAGAAATGCTTGGATAACCCCAGGTGAAGGCCAGGGGCATGACTACAAGGGTGCAGGGGGTGCAGTGGCACACGGGCCCACGAGGTTTGAGGGGGCCCAAATCATAATTTTAATGTTTATTCAAAATTGGGAAGGGGACCTGTAACATCGTCTTGCACCCAGGCCCTCTGGGAATTTGCTACGCTACTGGTGAAGGCAATGATAGGCTCAATTTTTTTGTCCAGCATGGATAAAAAGGTATGTGAGTCACCTTGATAAATTCTCCAGACTGAGACTATCCATTATCTTGATTACTGTAGGCTGTGAAGCTACATTATGCTACCAGACGGGATGGGCACATTATTCAAGCTGGGAGACTCCACTACAGAAATGTTATTCATGTCAAACTTGGTGCTGAACCCACCCAGAACAAAACATAAAATCTGTGGCTATTTAGAAAGCACCAAGGATACCCATAACTGTAGTTCAATGTGAGGGGGGTGTTACCCTGTTGATTTGCCATCCTACAAATAATATGTCGAACTGAGGTCCAATCTACCCATCTCCAGTCACTCTTCAGTTGAAAGTTAAAGATCCCATGGCACTTATTGAGGAAGGGTAGAGGAGTTTCCCCACAGTCATATAGCCAACATTTTCCCATCAATGGCCAACCTGGAAACAAGCTATCACAGCTTAATGTGTCTTTTTTTTTTTTTTCAAAGACCACAAATAAATAATCCCAGTATCCTACGGTGCATGCACCACTTTAGTGTGAGAGAGAGAGAGAGAGAGAGGGAGTGAGAGATCAGAGAGAGAGAGAGAGAGAGTGAGAGAGTATGAGTGTGAGGGTGAGAGAGAGATTTACTCTTCTGCCCTCTGGACAGTCACTTACCCTACCCTTGAGGCACACCTCTGGAAAGGGGGACCATCTCCCACATGACAGACCGTTGCATGTGCCACTCTGGGGAAGAAACAAAAATTAATTCTCCTTCAACTAACTTTTCTTTGTGCAGTTCCAGCACAAAAAATGGTTTTCCAGAGAAATGGGACAAGTATTTTGGTTTGTTTTCCCCCTCCCCCCATATACTGTACATTACCCTCAAAGCATATCAATCTTTCAGGCTGGGACCACCACCCAACACAACTGACGACTAGGCTACCACCAGCTTATGGGTGGCCAGGTCCATGGCAAGGGGCACCAATATATTCTGACAGCCTTGAGGATTGCCAGGTTATGTGTCAACTTGTCCCATTTAAACATCACTCCAATTTGTTGTTTGTTTTCATACACTTCCTTTGTGCCCTTTGTACTGGCTGGCCCTCCTTGCACTGGCCCTCCCCCCAGCCTCATCACCTAGCTTCTTCTGGACTTGCCCAACCTGTGTCTCCCACAGCCTGCCCCCCCCCCCCAGTGGAGGGGTGGCTGGTAGTCCTCCTCGACCCGCTGGACATGAATTCGGTTCAGGTGGTGCCTGGGTCATCGTGGGGCTGTGGAAGGTCGGTGCTCATCCTGCCTGGCAGTATGATTTCCCTCATTCTGTCCCTTCCCTGAGGAGTGTTTATGCAATGATGTCTAGGGTGACAGCTCATGCATTACCCGACATCTGCTGCTTCTCACCCTCACGATGGGCTTCCAATATCCCAACTCACAGCCACTGCTAGGGGGCCAAGCATACACCGGACCCCATGCCACCCCCCTCTCCCAGAGAAGGAGGAAAGAAATCTCCTGGATGCTCAGTCATCCCCCCTGACTGACCCTCCGATGCGCTGAGTTAACTCCCAAACCTGGGTCATCGGTGCCACAAGCACTACCACTGTTCAGGTGGGCTGGCCAAGCATCACCCCCGTTTTGAAAAGGGCCGAGCAAGTTTGCATGTTGGAGAGAAAGTCTCTCATCTGTTCCCAGTTATTTCAGTAGTATACTGTTCTGATCAGATGTCTGCAGAAGTGCATCTTATGCAGATGATGTAATGATTCTGGGTTCAAACAGAAATTGCTGATAGTGGTTACTGCTCTGTGGTACTGGGGGAGGAGTGTGTCTCAGTTCAGATTTGATTAAAGTTTCAGTTTCAGATGGAAACTTAATCCTATCGACTATTTCCAGATCAGGAGGTTGTTAGCGCTTGCACGAAATACAAAAACACAGTCTGCCAGTGCAAACCTGGATCCTTCTGTCCTCCAGACCAGGCCTGTGAGATGTGTCAGCGCTGTAAAACCAGGTGAGTTATGCCTGTGCTGTTAGTTGGGAGCTCACACTGTATCCATAGTTTGATTACAAAATGGATCCTGAAGCATGCAATGATCTGAGTGATTTGACTGACAAGAAGGCATATTATAATTCCTTATGACCACATACTCCATGAGTTTGCATATTTGTGTAGCCACTAACCAACAGCAAGGCAGCTTACTTATTTATTCTCCCTGTCGGCAGCAGCCTAATTTGGCCCCAAGCCCATCCAGCTCCATCACCCTCTATCCCTGGGGCTAACCTGTCTCTGGTCCCCCACAGATTGCCCCCTCCCCCCATGGTGGGGTTTGGGGAGGGAGGGCCCTCCTTCCCATGCCCCAGTGACCCAATCCAGACTTGGAGACAAGGCCTGGTCAGTGGTGCTGGGGCTGCAGTAGACTGACGGGCATCATCCTACTGGCAAGACTTTTCCTTCCTTTTTCTCCTTTGCCCTGCCCACCTTCTGATGTCAGGCATTGCCTGACATGACCATGCATGCTTCTTACATACCCATGCAGGGGAAGCAATCTCCTGAGCCCACTGCAGGGATCATGAGAGCGACGGAACCCAACGCCCTCCCTCCCCATTGGGGAGTGCTACTAAGTAGCACCTTCCCAGCCTTCAGGGCCACCTAACAGACTTCCTGGACTTGCTTCAGAACCTGAGTCGCCAGTGTGGGAGCTCGCAGTGTGACCCACTGTGCCATCATGGTGGTCCCAGCAAGGCAACTTCAATAATACATGATGGCATCACAGTTCAGCTCTGCTGCACTCAAAGTGAAACCCAAACTGAAACAATTGAACGTACAGTATAAACTGTTTAAACAGTACTCAGCGTCAGTGTCTCGGTAGATAGTATGGTGACCTCTAGGGCCAGAAGAGCAGAAGGTCATGTGTTCTAGCCCTACACCAAGTACTTGTGAAAATTCCCACAACTGACACTCTGGTACACCACCAACTAAGGTCCCTTTTGCACTGTTCTGGTTACTGTCCAGGTGGAAGTAAAAGACCCCGTGGCGCTTATCAGAGAACAGCGGGGAAGTTTCCCTGGTGTCATAGCCCACATTATTGCTATCAGTAAAACAGGTCCATGTAAACCAGTGACAGGACGCACCTGGAAATGAGCTATTACCGCTCAGTGAGCATTTATTGCTCACAGTAACCCATGTAGCCCTCTCTTGGGTTACTGTTTGTGTGCTGGTGCTACATGGCATCAAACACTTAAGCACAGCAGGTTTTTCTTACTGTTGTGAGCCAGGGCATCTGTGATGTAATGTTTATAGTTCTCTGCAGCGGCATAAGCCACCCTGGAATGTTGCAGTGTGACCATTTTCAGAGGCTATGCTTTGAGCTGGTGGTAGTTCAGTTTGAATGGGAGGAGGGGGACAGTTCCAGTAAGACTGCTAAGGGAGGAGAACAGCATCCCAGATTTCTCCTGAGAGAGAAAATCTTCAGTGGTTAAAGCCATCTGAAACCCTGTACCTCAGTGTCCTGCTGGGGTTCAGCAAGGAACAGCATCTGGTAACTGGTCTATGAGTAATTAGGACATGTTAACTGTGAGAGAGATTCAGAGCCTTAGTGCCTTAGTGATGCTGTTTAAAGCAGTGTCTCTAGTGAGACAAAAGTGATTAAACTATGTAGGAAGTGAGATAAAGATATTCAGACCTGTGTTAACTGTGAGAACCCATCTGGACCCTCAACATACCTTCCCAAGGACAAGCACCAAGAAATGTTGCCTGCTGGCTCATGAAAGGTGGAGGCATTGCCCTAGAGGCAGCCTACAAGTGAAGGGGGAGTCAAGGAGAAATCCTGTGGCAGGCAGTCAAGTTTTTCTGGATGCAGGTCACATACCGTATGTGTGCCAAGCTTCACTGACAGTGCAGTTTCGTTTGCCCTGTGAGGTCCAAGAAAGTTTGCCCTACTGCAAGCTGGAACCGAGTGTAGGGTTCAAGGAACCCTGTATGGAGCATAGTCAAGTGTTTGCCCTGATAACACCAGAAAGGACATTGTGTGGTTGAAGCCACTTAAATGCCAGCTGTCCTGGTGGGCTATTGTGAAGAAAAATGTGGTTCTGAACATTTGTCGGTGAAATTAGTCTCCCCATGGGAGACCCCCAAAAGAGAAATGTTGCAGTTAGCAAGCTGTGACACCGAAGTCCGAGTATAGAAGACCACCAATGGTTTTGTGTGTCCACTTGAGTTCCCTGCGGATGGATATCCACCCCTCTTCTGGCCAGAAGTGTGTTACAGGATAGCTACAGAAGTAGAAGGATCCTTCTAAATATGTAAATTTGGGGTTCAGACAAAGGATACGGATGCGAATGTGGCAATACATTAAATTGGATGTGATGCTGCAATGAAGGGACGATGTCTGTTGATTTTGGGATTAAATAACTGTGACTACTGCTTGATGCTCGCATTGGGATGGAGATTCCAATTATTCACAATTCACTGTGTCAAACAGTGCCCTTCTGAGCCCCCAACTGTGGCCCCAAAACCACAAAAGATAACTTAGAAACTCAGGACCCACCCCTACCCCAAGGCGGAGGGCTCCCAACTTTGTCCTGCTAGTGGGTGTTGGTCGGCTACATTTAATTAATGTGTTTCTCCTGATTTAATTACTTAAATGTGAAAGGTATTAATTTTGTAAGTGTAACCCCTAGATGGCGCTATCCCAGGGGCTACTACCCCTGCCTGATTTGCCACTAACAGGTTGAGGGGCCTGGATCCAATGGCGGGTGCCTCCACCCAGAGGTCAGGGTTTGCAATAGTTAAACTAACTTGGTCACAGCCCTCTGGGACACTGCAACCCCTTTCTTCCCACTAGTGGCCCACACAATATATCAGAATTACCTTCACAGTATACACTTACCCCAGGTCTGGTTCGGCACTGGGACCTCCTGTGAAATGAGATACAGTGCAACAGTCACAGTACAGTACTTTAACATAGACAAATACCTCAGGCAGTATAACTTTGCTGAAACAAGCAGCTCTGATTTATTTAGGGGTATAACAAGGACAGGGGAAATCAGGTTAATTAGCTTATCACTCTAATAATCTACCTATGGCTCTGTGCACAGGCCTATCCCTATCAGTTACTGTCCCTGGGTACCCAAGCCCTAGTGGCTAGTCCAAACCGTGGCAGCTGTGAGGGCCCTTTCACACAGAGAAAAGGAGAATTAAACAGTCAGCAGTACAGTAATTCCATTTGGATTTAATGTGGCAATTCAACAGGGAGCGACCCTGAATTAGTACTCACGACCTCCAAATAAGATAGGGTCCTTCAATGTCAGCAGGGCTCACTTGAGGTACACAAACCTCTTCACACATCCATATAAAAGAAAGCACTATACCAGGCAGGCTGCATCTGTATCCCGATCGCAATTACTGCACAATACCCGGGAGAACACACAGCAGATTCAGTTCCTGACAGACCGAGTGCAATTTTCAGCAATTTCTCCAGTCTTCTACAGGGTGAGCCTGGTTTCTACTCTTCAAGAGATCCTTTGATTCTTTTCACAGGGACGGATTCAGTCCTAACAAGCTGTTACACAAGCTGCAGACGGAACTCTGGGCCTTACACGCTTTTTGACTAAACTGCACACTGAAAAAGCACAGGGCTCCTTCCTTCTTCACTGCCAAAGCTCAACTGAAACTCCAACCGACAAAACGGGCACTTCCTTTGAGTTCCTCCCAGTTCTTGACTGGATTGGCTGTCACTCACAATAGACTGCTGCTGTTGGTCCAAAAGGCACTGAAGTCTAAACTACATCTCCCAGAGTCACTGCCCATCAATCCTCTTGTGGCTGGCTCAGATTATGAGTCAAGTTCTGATTCATCCAAGGCACCATTTTAGAGCTAGCTTACCCCACACTGATTGGTCCAGTTCAGCAGTTCAAAACTAGAATGGGAACTAGCAGACACAGTTCTGACTGCAAAGAAAGCAGGTTAGACAAACTGTAATTTCATTATTACTCTAAATAATTTCTGGCAAACAGTTACATCTTTCAGATAGGTTCCTTTGCACTCCTAGTGACTGCAAAATGAAGTGAATTGGCAGCAGCTTGAGTGGTACTCAATCAAAGAAACACACAGTCCCCATACAAACTAATTATGTCTGCAAGCAGACAGCTCTTAAAGAGACAGTACCAGAGGTTCTAAAACACTCACTGATAAATGGCTTAAATGCCAAACACCATTCAGGCTTGGAGCATTCAACAAGCTCCTGGAAGTCTTTTGGAACCCCCATTTGCAGAGGTTACACCCTTCCTGGCCTGGGAAAGCTTGGCGATCGATCAAGCAAGTACCATAAGTTTTAACTGCAACCATATACATTTGCATTAGGCTCACACATGTAATCATCAGTCAATATATCATTTTACCAAGAATACATTTCTGAAACATTGCAGTACGTCACTCTTTACACAGTATTACATACACATTGTACCATAACTCAAGTTATTACCTCTTGTACATGAAACCTGAAGAGGGGCCCTTCCTATCAGTTACCTTGGGGCTGGATGGGGCAGGGCACCATATGAGAGGCAACACAAGTAACTTGGAGTTAGCACTGATGCTCAGTTTGGGCAATGAGCTCGGGGACATACACTCCTTTATGGACAACATTGAGAGGCAAGTCCACAGGCCTCCCAAGTGAATCATAACTGAGGTGCACCACAGGCTTTATAGCTCGACCAGTCTTTCTAGGGGAACTGTTACAGTCTCTGCACTCTGAGCCTCATTTTCAGCATTGTCCTCACTTGTCAGGAGAGTCTCCTGGGGTAGAGAGGCTAGAACTTGGGGCACTTTCAGCTCCAGGAGTTACAGTTTCTGAGTCCACAACATTTGGCTCGCATGGAGAGCTTTCGGACACTGGCAGTGGACTGTCAGGGCACTCAAATACTCTTCTTGTTCGGTGTATCACCAGTCTGCCCCAATCTATCATTTTCCTCCCTGAAAGCTCAAACAGTTCAACCATGCACAATGATTCCATTTCATCTGATCTGATGCTTTGCACTTCACTTTCTGGGACCATTGGCTCCAGGGATGAAGCTGGGGGCTTAGACAGTCCAGAAGGCCCAGCTTTGTCTCCAGTATTGACTAGGGGATTGCCCCGAAACAATTGACTCAGTTCGTAAGAAGGATAGTATTCAAAGTCACTCTCACTTTCTTCCGACATGGACTGACAGTCATGCTCAACTGGGACTTGTGGAGGAACACTCTAACTTTGCTCTGTAGGTGCAGACTTTCTTGATCTTTTCTTAGCAGCAGCTCTAGTCACTGGTCCAGAGGGCATCTTCTAGGGGCTCAGACTCAATTAAGATTTGTCCAATGGGCAGTAAATGATTTCTATGCATTGTTTTTACATCTTTTGAATTATTCTCAGGCCTTACTTTGTACACTGGCAGATCATCTAGTTTGCCCACTACAATGTGAGGGAGATGGTGCCATCTGTCAGCAATCTTGTGCTTGCCATGCAGTCCCAAATTTCTTAGCAATACCCGATCTCCCTCCTGGAGTTCCTGTGCTTTCACCTTTTTATCATACCTTTCTTTGTTGGCCAGATTTCTTTTGGCAGCCATGGTTTGAGCCAGTTAGTACGCATGAGTTAGCTGGGCCTTTAACTTTTACTATACTGTAAATAGTTGTCAGCTTGAACCCCATCAGGAGAGACCCCAAAACACACATCTACTGGTAGTCGAGCTTCTCTTCCAAACATCAGGCGGTAGGGGAGAATCCAGTGGCATCACTTTGGTGCAGTTATAAGCATGTACCAGGGTGCTAATTTGTTGGCTCCATCTAGGCTTGTCCTTTGGGTGCAGGGTGCCTAGCATATCTAGCAAAGTGCGGTTGAAAGCGTTCAGGCTGTGGGTCCCCTGGGGTGGTAAGGAGTGGTTCTGGACTTTCGCACTCCCCACAGAGAAAGCATCTCTTTGATCAGACGACTCTCAAAGTCTCTCCCTTGATCAGAATGGATTCTTTGTGGAGCCCCATAGTGAACAAAAAGTTTTCTACAAGTACTTTGGCCACAGTGGATGCTTTCTGGTCTTTGGTGGGGAAGCTTGGGCATATCTGGTGAAATGGTCAGTGACCACCAGCACATTACTGATATTTCTTTGATCTGACTCCAAACTCAGAAAATCAATACAGACCAGCTCCATGGGTGCACTGGTGGTGATGTTAACAAGGGGCAGCCCTCTGGGGCAAAGCTTTCCTCTGTAAGCAGCGACTACAAGTTCGAATGTGTTGCTCCACATCAGCCCCATCTTAGGCCAATAGAATCTGGATCTCACCAAGTCAAGTGTTCTGTCTATACCAAGGTGCCCCATGTGGTTGTGCAAGGACCTCAGTACTGAGTCTCGAAAAGCAGTGGGCAGCACTAGTTGTTGTTTGTCTACTTGTCCCTCTGTCTACTGTTTCTCTGTATAACAGTTTATTGATCAGTTTCAACTTAGGACCTTCTTTGTATAACAGTGCAGTTCTCAAATCAGTGGGCGTAATTTGGACACATCTTTTCCTGCATAGGGGCTTCTAAAGCTGCTTTGATCATGGGATCGGGATTGAGCCCGCGAATACTGTCATTGTCCAGCTGAGGCAGTGCACCAATGTCTATTGCAGAAAAGTGGCAATAAGCAGCAGGTATGCAATTCTCAGAGGCTCCCAAGCAATCCACCATAAGTCCACTGAGTCCGTGGACATTGTTCCTCCCTGTCAAACTTCCGGCAGAGTGCCCGAATGTCAGGTTCTGCCAATCGGACCCAATCATTCTGAGGAACAGGCCTCCGGGAGAGAGCATCAGCATCTATGTGGTTCAGACCTGCTCATATTCGAGAGCATAGTCATATGTAGATAATGCAAAGCCACCTATGTTAAGCATCCAACTAGCTGAGGTCTGCACATAGGTCAAAGGATTATTGTCAGTTTTTACTAGTATTTTAGCCCCATACAAGTACTCATGGAATTGGTCAACAATAGCCCACTTCAAAGCTAGGAACTCTAACTTATGTACAGGATAGTTCTTTTCGGATGGGGTCAGGCTTCTACTGGCAAAGGCCACTGGTCTCAGGCCATTCTCGTGCTCTTGGTACAACACAGCCCCCAACCCTTGCAAGCTAGCATCAGTGTGCAGGACGTAAGGTTTTCTTGGATCAGCATAGGCCAGCACTGGAGCATGGGTAAGTTGATATATGATCTCATGAAAAGCAGTCTCACAATCAGGAGTCCAGCAGGCCCCAAATACTTCACTCGGACGAAAATACACTCTTTCAGTCTTGAGGGATGCTGACTTTTGGTATTTTTGTGGGTTGGGGATACCCTTGGTAAGGTTAAGTAAAGGCGGATCACTCTTGAATAGTCCTTGATGAAGGCGCGATAATAACCACAGAATTCCAGGAATCTTTGCAGTTCTTTTTAGATTTTTGGGCTGTGGCCAGGTGGTCAAGGCCTCAACTTTACTTAGGTTGGTCTCTATTCCCTCGGTGGATACTATGTGTCCCACATACTTTACTGATGTTTGAAAGAATTGACACTTATCAATGGACAGGTTTAAGGCCAAAGTCCTCCAGTCGGTCCAATACCTTAAATAATCTGCTCTCATGTTCTTCCAGTGAGCTGCCAAACACAATAACATCATCTAGGTATACCAGGCACTCTAGTAAGTTCATGTCCCCACTGCACGCTCCATCAACCCCGTTGAAAAGTGGCTGGGGCACCTGAAATCCCTTGAGGCATCCTCATGAATTCATAGAAGCCAAGCGGACAGATAAAGGCCGCCTTCTCTCACGAGTCCTCTGGGGCCACTGGGATCTGGTAGTACCCACTGCGGAGATCCAGCATGAGAACCACTTGCTCCCATTTAGGCAGTCAAGCATCCTGAATGCGGGGCATTGTGTACTGATCAGGGATAGTCCGCCGGTTTAAGTGCGATAATCCACACACATCCTTACTGTTCCATTCTTTTCCTCACTACCACAATGGGGGAAGCATAAGGGCTTCTGGATTCTTGTATTACACCAGCAGCTAACATCTCTTGCAGATGCGTCTCACATCATCTATGTCAGCAGGTGCCAGGCGTGAGACCTCTCACGAAATGGTCTTTTCGTCATGCAGCCGGATATTGTGCTCAGCTCCTTGCACGCATCCTACATCCCATTCCTTTAAAGAAAAACACCTGGTCTCTCTGGGCAAGCTTCTCACTGATCCTCACTTTCCATTCAGCTGGCAGCGGAGTCGCGAAATCAAACAAGTCAGGCGTTACTCTGTCATTCTTCCTTGAACTCTTGCTGCTGGGTAGCACTGCAGTGTCTGCACAATGCACATTAGCCAGGATGCAACCTCTGTTTACTCGAATGTCTCTTTCAGACACATTATGAACTTGGACCATTACCCTTCTGGCATAAGCATGGGCTCTAGCGGGCAAAATACTAGGCTTGACCAGCAGTCCCTCTGGCAATTTTCCATCGCCTGTGCATCCAACATTAATATTTTATTCTTAACATCCTTTCTGATACGGACCTCTCCTGTAAGGTACACTGGGCATTTGGCGCCAGGATCAGAGACTCAGGATCCTTCTTCCATACAATTCGACCGGTTCCTCTGGTTCTGTTTTTTCAGCATCTCTCTGTGCCTCATAGGCCTTCTTAATTAAAGCCGAACTCTTAAAGCTCTACTAGTCTTTGACCCCTGTTTTCATAACACAACTGTGCCAGCCTTCCGAACATATGAGCATTTGTTCCAATCAACAAAGGGACACCATCATACAGTCCAGTGGGGGACACACTAAGGCTAGGGTCTCTACTTGTTCGGCCACTCCAGCCCGGAGGGTGGGAAGACAGCCAAATTCGGATATACCTGGAATAGGGGTAGGCCTTCTCTTAACCCCATACATGCAGTCCTCTAATGGTTGTAAGGGTACGTCTGACAAATGCTTCTGATACCAATCCTGGAACATAATTGTCACTTGGGAGCCACTGTCTAATACAGCTCTTGTAGACACTCCATTCACCTTTACAGTGGTCTCCATGGAGGACCACTATTCTGGACCAGTCTGGAGAGGCGTAGTGGGGGCCTGGGCAAATGACTTGCCACAAAGGACGTGAATTAGCATTTTGGTGCCTTCACTGGGATCATGTCGTGCACCTCTTAACCACTGATTTCTTCTCCGAAGCTCTCCTTGTAGCCTATATGCAACTTTGTCAGTGTCTTTTGGGGACTGGCATTCCTTTCATGTGCCCATCTTTCCCACAATTATAGCAAAACATACTTTCTGGAGTTTGAGCTGGCCGAGGCGCCACACTGGGAGCCAGGGCGGGGTATTACTAACTGGAAACCTGGGTGCCATCTCTGTCTGCGGTGTGATAAGCATTTGGAGACATCTCGTCAGTTTCTCCACTTCCATGGTCAAGGAATTGAGTTTGGAGCTGTTATCAGCAGGAGATACATGGGTGGGTACCCCACCCCATAGCAGATGCAGTCGGTAGGTCAGGGCCCGTACTTGCAGGCGTGGCCTTCATAAAGGGACTGTTTTGAATTCCCGGATCTCTCTCAACAGTTCGCCTCATTGTGGCATATCTTTTCTTGTCAGAGCACTCATTGACTGTCAACCTCTGCCCTGAACTTCACTTGATGGGTCACCCTCAGTCACTCGGGTCGTAGCCACAGCTGTTGGTGCAGGTACCTCCCGAGGTCGCCTTTTCTCAACTCCTCGAATTTCTCTCATTAACTCATCATAGGAGGGTGGGGATTCCAGTCGATTTGCCAGGCGTAACTGAAGCAACAGCAGTTCTGAGAAGGGGGCAGACTTAAGGATTCTGTCCAGTCTGGTTCGGTCCAGTTCAATCGCTGGCAAACTACCCTTTCTGAGGCATTCTTGCAACAATTTTTCCAGCCGAGACATACACAGACAACAACTCCCTTGGTACTGTTGTGCATTTCTTACTCTCCACCATAGGTCCTCATCAGAATCTGGGCTCCCATACACATTCTCCAAGGCCTCAAGATAGGCCTGTGCAGTAGCTCGGGGTTACTGGCCGTTTAGCACGGATGGTAGCAGGGCAGGACCTCGGAGGCTCTCACTAACCCTCTTTAAACTTTTGCCTTCGAGCATTGCCATTCTAGCACTTGGGGGCAACATAGTCATCCAGGTCTCCCAGTCATCCTCCCTTGGGGGTGGGAGGTGCCAGAGAAGATCCTCAACCTTCGTAAGAGTCGTGACTAATGGCAGGTGCAGAAATAGGAGTCTGCATTGGTTCAGCCACCATTACGGGCACTGGAGCAGGAGAGGGTGTTGGGAGGAACACCCCAGGTGGCAAGAATAGTTTCTTCAAGTCCTCCACAGTTTTCCCTCTCCCAGCAACCATTCAGCAAATTTCTCCTCAAAGTTTCAGATAGTGTTGGGGCTGATTCCCCGGTCTTTACTGTCCTTAGTTATCACTCTCCAAGCAGTGAGGCTCCCTCTGGGGTAATGGTCTGTGGCACTTTGGAGCTATCTATGGGATCCTTAAACTCTACTAGGGCCAGGAAAGTGTGGGTGAGCAGATTAGCATGCTGACCCACCACCACAGGGTTTGTAAACCTTCCACCTTGGAAAGTACTCCCTGCACAGTGTCCTATTGATACCCAGGGGATGTCCAGGATAAGCATAGCATTTTGGGGTCGATCTCCTCCCAGTACACCACTCCACCAGCCGGTGCACAGCCACTTCTGTCGGGTACCCATTTTTTCTTAACAGTGGTTCGTAAATATGGCCACTAGAGGACACACAATCCCAGCGGTGAGCCTCCAAGATGTAACCCCTAGATGGCGCTATCCCAGGGCTACTACCCTGCCTGATTTGCCACTAACAGGTTGAGGGGCCTGGATCCAATGGCGGGTGCCTCCACCCAGAGGTCAGGGTTTGCAATAGTTAAACTAACTTGGTCACAGCCCTCTGGGACACTGCAACTCTTCTTCCCACTAGTGGCCCACACAATATATCAGAATTACCTTCACAGTATACACTTACCCCCAGGTCTGGTTCCGCACTGGGACCTCCTGTGAAATGAGATACAGTGCAACAGTCACAGTACAGTACTTTAACATAGACAAATACCTCAGGCAGTATAACTTTGCTGAAACAAGCAGCTCTGATTTATTTAGGGGATATAACAAGGACAGGGGAAATCAGGTTAATTAGCTTATCACTCTAATAATCTACCTATGGCTCTGTGCACAGGCCTATCCCTATCAGTTACTGTCCCTGGGTACCCAAGCCCTAGTGGCTAGTCCAAACCGTGGTCAGCTGGTAGGGGCCCTTCACACAGAGAAAAGGAGAATTAAACAGTCAGCAGTACAGTAATTCCATTTGGATTTAATGTGGCAATTCAACAGGGAGCGACCCTGAATTAGTACTCACGACCTCAAATAAGATAGGGTCCTTCAATGTCAGCAGGGCTCACTTGAGGTACACAAACCTCTTCACATCCATATAAAAGAAAGCACTATACCAGGCAGGCTGCATCTGTATCCCGATCGCAATTACTGCACAATACCGGGAGACACACAGCAGATTCAGTTCCTGACAGACCGAGTGCAATTTTCAGCAATTTCTCCAGTCTTCTACAGGGTGAGCCTGGTTTCTACTCTTCAGAGATCCTTTGATTCTTTTCACAGGACGGTTCAGTCCTAACAAGCTGTTACACAAGCTGCAGACGGAACTCTGGGCCTTGCACGTTTTTGACTAAAACTGCACACTGAAAAGCACAGGGCTCCTTCCTTCTTCACTGCCAAAGCTCAACTGAAACTCCAACCGACAAAACCGGGCACTTCCTTTGAGTTCCTCCCAGTTCTTGACTGGATTGGCTGTCACTCACAATAGACTGCTGCTGTTGGTCCAAAAAGGCACTGAAGTCTAAACTACATCTCCCAAGTCACTGCCCATACAATCCTCTTGTGGCTGGCTCAGATTATGAGTCAAGTTCTGATTCATCCAAGGCACCATTTTAGAGCTAGCTTACCCCACACTGATTGGTCCAGTTCAGCAGTTCAAAACTAGAATGGGAACTAGCAGACACAGTTCTGACTGCAAAGAAAGCAGGTTAGACAAACTGTAATTTCATTATTACTCTAAATAATTTCTGGCAAACAGTTACATCTTTCAGATAGGTTCCCTTTGCACTCTAGTGACTGCAAAATGAAGTGAATTGGCAGCAGCTTGAGTGGTACTCAATCAAAGAAACACACAGTCCCCCATACAAACTAATTATGTCTGCAAGCAGACAGCTCTTAAAGAGACAGTACCAGAGGTTCTAAAAACACTCACTGATAAATGGCTTAAATGCCAAACACCATTCAGGCTTGGAGCATTCAAGCAAGCTCCTGGAAGTCTTTTGGGAACCCCCATTTGCAGGGGGGTTACATAAGTAAAGTGAGATGCTGCAGGAGGTATGATTGTTGAGACAGGCTGTGGCCTTCAGACTTCTAAAATGACTTTAAGGTCTGTTAAGTCCCTCTATTTCACTCCAACCAGAGCTTGTGGTAGGGGCTCTTTTTGTAGACCTGCTGCCTGGGGTGGATGTGCCTACCATCAGCAACGCCTTGCAGAGGTGGTGGCCAACTTCAGGGCCCCCCCCCCCAATGCCAGTGCTAAAACACCTACAGGAATCTGTTCCGGTGGCCCTGCCACCTCTGGTTCCACCTGACTCTCTCCACTCCTCAGCTGTTACCTCCAGGGTGGAGGGCAGGATCTTCCTGCATCTTAAACAATGGCAGGGGATCATCATGGATGAGTGAGTTCTGGAGATAATTACAAGGGGACATGCTCTGGATCTGATAGAAATCCCTCCAGATCATCCTCCACATCTTGACTTTTATCCTCCGAGCCACATGTCCCTTCTAAAGGAGTACAATAAGACACTATTTCAGAAGCCTGCCATAGAACCAGTTCCTCCCCAAGAATGGAACAAAGGGTTTATTCCTGATACTTCCTAGTCCCAAAATGAACAGATCTACGGCCTGAATTAGAACTCAGAGACTTCAACCTGTACATCGAATAGAAAAAGTTTTGATTGGTGTCTCTGCAGGCTCTGATTCCCCTATCACAGACAGGGAACTGGCTTTCTTCACTGGACATGAAGGATACATACTTTTATATAAAGATCAAGAAGTCCCACAGACAGTATCTCTGCTGTATGCTGGAAGGCAGGCTCTATCAGTTCAAAGTATTGCCCTTTGGCTTTTCCTCTGCACCATGGGTCTTTACAGAATGCCTTGGCAGTAGTTGCAGCAGCTCTTGGCAGGGAAAGCCTGTATGTTGTCCTTTATGTGGACTAGTGGCTCTTGAAGGCCAGCTCCAGTTCAATGACTTGGATATCCCAGTGAATGTGCCAAAGTTTGTGTTTACTCCATGCCAAAGACTGTAGTACACAGGGGCAGTCTTGGACACAGAAAAAGGATGTGCCTTCCTGTTCCAGGACAGGATGGACACTCTTGATTACTCAAGTACACTTCATGCACAGAAGCCACTATGACTGCAAGAATAATATTACGTCTCCTGGGCCCTATGCCTAGAGCCATAGTAACTGTGCCACTAGTCCAATTTCATAGGAGAATCCTGCAGTGGACACTCTGGGTCCAGTGGAATCAGTTGTGGATGAATTGGAACAAATGGCCCCCTGCAGTCACATCTCCACTACGCAGAGCGTTGTTATGATGGATAGACTGTAAGAATTTACTGAAGGGCATTCCATTCCTTGTGCCAGCTCCTGTGCAGATCCTCACTGTGGATGCCCCAGGCTCCAGCTGGGGTGTTCATCTCAGCCTTTACCAGACAAAGGGTTTGTGGACCAAGGTGGAGGTCGAGTTGCACATAAATGTCCTGGAAATGTGGGCTGACCTGTAAAGCCTCCAGGCTTTTTAGAATCACCTGTATCCCGGTGTTCTGCTAATCTAGATGGATAATGTCAGTGTGATGCATTTCATCAACAAACAAGGGGGCACTCACTCCTATCTCCTATGTAAGGAATTGATGAGAGTGTGGTACTGGGCTCTGTCCCACATCCTACAATTGTCAGTCGTGCACCTCCTAGGTCTCCAAAATGTCTTGGTAGACAGGTCAAGCAGATACCAGTCAGTGGTTCACAAGTGGGAACTGCTGACCTCCATGGTACATGACTTCTTCACAAGAGGGGTCGTCCAGAGCCGTACCATTTTGCACCCCCACACAATGCAAATCTGCTGCATTTCTGCTTGCTCGTTCCAGGGTCTGGAGTTTTTTGGTGAGATACATTGTCCCTCTCTTGGAAAGGCATACAGAATTAGTTTAGTTGCTGTATTGGTCCTTGTAAGAACAGATCCAGAAGCAAATGGCTTGATACCTTTTACTGGACCAAAGTAGATATTACAAAAAGAAAACAGCACCTAAGCTTTTGGATCAACCAAGTTCTTCCTCAGAAGCGTATGCCTACGCTTCAGAGGAAGGACTTGGCTGGCCTGAAAGCTTAGGCACAGTTTTCTTTTTGTAGCATCTACTTTGGTCCAGTAAAAGGTATTAAAACCATTTGCTTCTGGATCTGATCTCTCTTGGAAAGGTAAATTCCTATATGCATTCTCCCCATTCCTCTAATATAGAGGGTTCTGCTCAAGGTACAGGTGGAGAGTGCCACTCTCATCCTCACTGCTCCATTCTGGCTTCGCCAGATATGGTTTCCACTCCTTCAGCATCTAGTGGTAGAGCATCCTGTTACTCTACCTCTATGTGGTTTTTGATTTGGGCTTACTGTACATTATAATCGCATATCAGACTGTGACATCCTCCCAGTTGCTTTGTACTGCTTGGGAGTCATTCCAAATGTGTGGTCTAATGGAGAAGATATCCTTGATGAAGATAGAACAGTTGCGTAAAAACTTACTGTAACTGTAGGTTTTCAGGAGAATCTCTTCCATTAGGCTATGCCATACCCTCCCTCCCTCCTTCCTCCTTTTGTCATTCTGAGAGTTTCAGCAGATACTGTGCCTAAAGCCTTACTCCATGCATCCTATTTCCAGTCCCGTGTCTCGCCTTGTATGCCTGGTACTGGTCTTATCTCTTGCTTCCTCATGGTTAGAGGCCCTCTGAGGCTTATCTGGGGGACCGAGCAGTGATGAGGCCACCCATGTTACATGCACGTCAATGCTGCATGTCATTGTGGGGGGCCCCGGCAAGCAAAACATTGCCATGTGGTACTGATGCTGATGGCGTACAGTTCAAAAGCTGTAGCCTAATGGAGGGGAGTATTTTAGAGATCTGCTAGTTCTTATGTTACTGTTATTTACTGTTAATTTGGAAGCACTCATTCACTTGTTCTCAAACTTGCTGTAACGTGCGTTAATACTACAGGTATATTGTTATTCGTGATGGCCTGATTAGGCACAAGTTCTTTGTCTGAGTTCACTGTCCTGTGATTTGCTGTTATATTATTTTTGGATGTTGTGGTCCATCTCAGAAGCACTTACTAATGGTACTTCTTAAGGGTATTCAAATCTCTCCCATGGCAATCTAATAATGTGCAAGTTCTGGGTTGTAATTTATGATAACAGTTTGGGCTTTATCTTCAGAACCACATTATGACCAGTACCACTTCTGTGGCCCCAGGAGATTAGGCCTTGTGCCTACTGGGCCTTACCTGGTTAACAAAAGAATAAAAAAAGCAAACACATGGGGTTTAAGAAACTGAACAATCCGAGAAACATGACTGATGTAAACACATTACCTGACCATGCATTAATTCCCAAGGGAACAGTCCATTTCTAACTAACCTACCCTAATCTACCTACCAACAGCCTGATTAAATGGAAATAAAATGTTTTACCATTAAAATAATTTTTTTTTTTTGCTGGCCTGGTGGCGCTGTGGGTTGAGGCACTGGATGCTACACCTCGCGCCACGCCCTTGACCCGGGTTCGGTGACGGACTCAGGTCGTCGGTGGTCGGCGGGGAGGATTGAGCACCCAACAGCTGCTCTTCCTCTCCAGGGAGGACTGTAAGCTAGCCTCGGTGCAATACTGACATCTCCTGAGTGAACCTAGGTATTGGCAGTGTGGTTGGGGAAGCCAATGGAAAGGGAGGGGCTTGCATCGGCTGAGAGCCCTGAGTGGAGACGTGTCTCACTGCACCTCTGTCTCACTGGCCCTCCTCGAGTGCCGACGTAAGCAGGGGAGGGCATAGAACAAGGAAACACCCTGCCTGGATCTAGGTGATGAACCCCCAGCACCACGTCTAAGGTAGGAACCGGGGGGCAGACTTCGTTGTGTGCGCTCTCCCATAAGGATTTAGGGGGAGGTTTGGGGAGTGCCTCCTTCACCCTGCCTGGAGGGTAATCCGGATGCCCTGAAGTATGTACTTGGAGTGTGCGGCACTCTAGGAGCAGACTACCTGGTCCTGCTAAGGATGTATACAGGTGCAGTGGGGAGTTCCGAAAGAGGGATCCAAGGCATCAGAGTTTGGAGGATAAAAAAATAAAGTAAAAAATTAAAAACATTTTCATTTTTTTTTTTTTAAACGGAATAGCCCATGACAGGGCAACATTTTCTTCAAATTGATGCATTTCCCAACTGTACTCATAGGAACATAGGAAAGTGACGTCAGAAAAGGACTGCCAGGCCCAACTAGTCTGCCCATTTGCCTAGCTTCCTCTAGGCTTGCTCTGATTTCCTTCCCCCGCATTTCAACAGCCCTGTATGTCTGTCCTAAGCCCTCTTGAACCCCCCCACTGTATTCTCACCCACCACTTCTTTAGGCAGCCCATTCGTGTCCACCACCCTCTCAGTAATGAAGTATTTCCTGATGTTACCCCTAAACGTACCACTCTTGAGTTGGAAATCATGACCCCTTTTCCTGAGATACCTGTTCATTTGGAATAGGTTCTGTGTAGGCACTTTGTTGATCCCTTTTAGCTACTTAAGTCATTCAAAGGCATTGGACCTTTGTTACAAAATTCACATATTCTAGCAACTAAAAGACTAATACAAGAAAATAAAAAAATGTTTCAATTAAAAAACATCTTTTTCCATTTTATTAGCACATTAATCTATTCCACTGCTTGTGTTTCTTGAGAATTCATGCACTCAGGCTGGCCCACCTGCGCAGCAGTACAGCTTCCGCCTGTAACTCTGATGTTCCAGGTTTGGGAACAGACCCGGGAGTCAGAAGGCCTGCTGGGGGGATGGAGCATTCAGGTGATGGCTCTCCTTCTCCAGGGGTGGGGTTGGGGGAGTGACCGGTATAATACCCTTCCCTGGTGGAGGTTGGGGATCAGTAAAAGCCAGTACTGGCTCTATAGGAAGCAGTGACAAATGTTGCACTATGAGTACCCACGTCATTGCACGTCACACCTCGTAGTGTCAATGGAGAAAAATCAGAGGTTCTGCCTCTGCTAGATGATGTCTGCCCCACGAAGCAGACCTCATGCTGCTGCCTGGACTACTGGTCCCGAGCACCTACCCATCTCCATCAGGGAGAATAAGGGGACCTTCCAGTGGCCCTGCCCCTTGAGGGCAAGCCGGGGAGTTTGGGAGCCAACAGCTGTGGCAGCAGTGTGGGCAGAGCAAGGTGGGAAGCCAACAGATGGGTGCTGGTGTGGAGCTCTAGCAAAAAAAAAGAAAAATTCATGCACTGTCTGGGTGCACTGAAACTCGCTAAACCATTGGCCTCCTGTCTTCTAGTTCAGGTGGGGCACACACTAATTCTTGAGAGATGCATGCCCTGTCATACTGTCGGTTACTGTTTATGAAAAATGCTTTCCCGGAAAACCTGTATGGGCTGTTACTACACACTTGGAGTAGATGTGCTGCAAAGCCAATGATCGAAGTGGGCAGAAGAGGTTGTGTGTTTACTGTTAAAGTCTTCCCAAAAAGTCAAACATCAATTGTATGCTGAATCAAATAATTTCCTCTCAAGTGACTGGACAAAAGGGTAGGTTTCCACACTGTTCTCAAGTCCCATTTTGTTTTTCTTCAGCTGCCTTGAGGGCCAGATAATGGTGAAGCAGTGCCAACCTACGTCAGACATTGAATGTCAACCACCCACAGACGCTACGCTTTCTCCAGGTATGTACTCTTAATTGTCTCTGCACACATAACTCTCTCTTGTTATTGAGTGAATCACAGTGGGGCTCGGCTTTTCCTTGAAATGTTTTTGAAGAGGTAGTGTATCATTCAGAAATACTCAGCTATCACTTCTTACATATAAAATGTTTTTTTTTTTTGTTTTGCTGGTTTGAAGATTTTCTACCTGTCAGTACTGGATGCGATGTGTAGAACAGCACTCTGCTTAAAGGATGACAGAGTCCATTGTGTTCCTCCCTCTACATCATCAACCTGTGACCTCACTGACTGTGGCATCACTAGTAACCAAGAAGAGTTCATCTCCTGCTTTTTGACTGGCAACTTGTGATGCATGTTACCCATCAGGCAGCAAGGTTTCTGATGCAACAATGAGTGAGGTCACATGCTGATGATGTAGTGGGAAGAATAAAACTAGATATGTCTGCTTCCAGGTAAATACCGCCTTTCACATCACATCCAATAGTACTTGAGTAGGAACTCACCTAATGAACACACCTAAAAAGGAAAAAACTGCCGAAATAAAAATAAATAAAAGACTATTTTTAAAAATGACAAACATGTTCTGCCAGCTATGTTTTGGTACTAATAGTTCTTTAATGATGTCATCCCAAAAGAATTTCAGGAGACCTGTTGATGTGCTTTTCCTTCCCAAATCCAGATTGAACTTTTCACAATAGTAGAGGCAATGAAGGAGGCACGCCCAAATCCAAGTATGCTGTTTATTTGCATGAGTGAGAGGGTGGGTCCATAAGTTATGAGTGTCGTAACCATGAGTGAGTTATGAACGTCCCACCACCCTCACAAATATAGATAAACAGCATACATGGAATCTAGCCTTTGTCTGTGCTATGTACACAACTTGTTCTTTGTTGTTTTCAGTGCTGGAAATTGACAAAATTCACAGGGGAACCCACCACCTTTCAGGTAGGACTCAACATATCTAACAGGGTCTGGGGACACAGTTCCTCAGTATATGCTGCTTTTTAACACATTTATTCAGTTATATGCCTTTTGGTGGGTAAATGCAACGTAGGAGCAGTTCTATGTTGCCTTCTCTATTTTACTTCTGGAACTGAGTCAGGCTCTTAATTTCCCTCCTGGAACTGAGTTCCCCCCATTTCCACCACTGGTTGTTTTTGTCTCTTGTCTATAACACTAATGATCTGGAATAAAGATAATAAGAGCTGTAGTAACGACCTGGAATAAAGATAATAAGAGCTGTAATAACGACCTGAAGAGTTCCAAGGAACAGCGGTGGCGATCCTGAAAGAGTGGGAACAGGCAGCAAGGAAACAGGGAAGGGGTCCCAGGGCCTAAGCTGGAACTATTGCTGTAGTGGGCATCACTGAAGGAGTCCCAGGTGGTTACAGGGCCTTTGCTGTAACAGACAGCATTGAATGGGTCAAGAGGTGATGCACTGTGATCTGTGAGGGGGGATAACACACTTTGTTCTTTTAAGCTCAGCTCACAGAAGGACAAAAATAACAGAAGATCAGTTATAGGATAAATTAAAAGTTTTATAATTTATGGTAGAACTTTGTTATCTTGCAAAATCCATCTTTTTATAAGGCTGTTATACCACTGATGTGACGTCACTATGTTGTTAACCCATCAATGGTACGCCACATCGATGTTATAACAATGGGGAATGCTTTGCGCATGCATGCTACACGACCCAACAGCCTTCCAGAAACAGCCAAGGTGGTGAGAGCATGACCCAGAACGGCAGCAGTGGTAACTGAAATTACAATAGTGAAGAGGCCTGGTTCATTTTTGTTACTGGTTTTGGGGGCCATACACTATTTGATATAATCTATAGTCCATCTGTCTGTGACTGGTTTGATTGATTAACAGTCTTGAGGTTTCCATGGTGACTTAAGCTTCTCGAGCTTCACTCTCAAGGCTTGAACAGTCACCGTGGCAACCTCTCGATGGTTAACGAACGAGTTACTGATAGAGGACCATCCATTATCCTTTATATTTCATGAGATAGTCACCCAGCAGCAGTGGTTAAATTGGAAATGTTTAGTTGGGGGAACTCTAGCATCTTGATTTCTTGGTGGTGGAACTGTCATTTCTAGGTGGTGGAACTCTTCTATGGTAGTCAATGGTGAATGATAACAGAGGTAGTGGAACTGTCATACCAATGGCGGAACTGAGTTCTTGTGAGCTTCTGCCCAGTATAACCCATGCCCAGCAGTGCAGCTCCCACTGCAGCCAGTGTTTCACAGGTAATAAAGCTTTATCAAGGCTGAGATGTACTACAGATATAAACCCTTTTAAGAGGGCAGAAGGGGAAGGGGAAGGGTAATGTAGTTTTTAATACATATTATAGGGGCATGGTAGTGCCCCTACAGTTAGGGTTGTGTAGGCAGTTCAATGTTAAACCCCAATTTTTGCATCTTAATAACTCTGGCATTGTTTGACAAAATGGCACAAATATTGGCATGTGTATTCAGGCTGTCAGAGTCTCAAGACATGAAAACTATTGTGATGGCCTCTTGCACAGTTTTCAAGATAAGCACCAAATAAAACTATATTTACCATTGCTTATTTTCTGCTTTCACCTACAGCCTAGACAGTGTAGAATTTTTTTCATTAAATTTTCAGGTTTGAAGGAACCCGTGCCAAGGGTGTGCCTTTTAAAGGTTTGGTGAAAAAGGATTATACCATTTCAGTATTATAATGATTTTTGAGTTAATGTTGATGCTCAACCAGTAAAATAAAACCTTTCGCAAGTGCTTATTTTCATGACTTACATGTTGTGTGGAGAGAAATACTGATCATGATGGCTGCCATCTTGTTTTTTTTTTTTTATACCAGTTACAAAATTAAATAAGAGGGAACTATTGAGGTCAAATCAAACCCTGGTACTTGTATTTTGCTAAACAGCAGTTGTTTAGCCTGATTCTGGTACTGAATTAAAAAAAATGCCTCCCCAAACATGTCTTTCTGCATCAGGATTGCCTTGAGCTATTTCTCGCACTTTTCCCATTTGTGACTTGTAATCTTTGCCTGTCATGCAGTGATTTGCATAGTTTATATTAGTGTGGGCTCCCTCAACCCTCTGGTGTAAAAGGAAAAAGACCTTTCTTCTTTTGTACTTTGTATTCTTTGTATTTTATTTCATATTCAGAAGTAGTTTATACATTTGTTTTCATTCTGCATCAAGAAATATTTTATGCACTTATTTACTTCAGCTTCTTCTCCATACAGTGGTAATGTATGTTTCGGGTCTTAACTGTCCCTTCATCAGAACACACTGTGGGCTGCTTACAAAACCTCTTATATTGACTTATATTGTGTTCTTATTCTTATTCTTTTTTTTCTTTATCTGCGGGTATAGAGCAGGAGGGTCCTTTCTGCAAGGCAAAATTCCTTAAGCTTTGATTGCCTCTTTTTGGACGTCAGTCTTTCTCAGTATTTATCTTGGGGTTGTATTGACCAACTGCCCATCAAATTGATGATTTCACTTCTGTATCTTACTGCTTCTTTTAAACTTTTCAACTCTCTGTAGTCTCTGCGCAATTTTTCTGCAAAAGATTCCTACGTAATCCATTTCCGTATTGTCTCTTCAGAACTTTTTAAACCCACATTACTTGTTTAGAAACTGCCGCCATTGGCGAGGATGCCACTCGTAACTCAACTATTCGTGCTGCTTCTCTGTGCTGTGATTTGCCACACATTATTTGGGACATGTAATTTGAGATATGTAATGTGTGACATGTATTTTAAAGTAAGCTAAGGTAAGTGTGTTCAATGCATTTCAGTGGGGTTTTGAATTTTGATTCATAACTTTGTCATTTTTGCATAGTTTAACGTCAGATTTCCAAAATGAACTTTTTGGGACCCCACTTCATGAGCATTGGTGGTGGAATTATGCAGATCAAGGCCAAAAGGCACTTTATGGTTGCTTGGTGAAATCACCTTTCAGGTGGGATTTGAACATTTTCACCATCCTTGTTTATGAGGTGGGTCATAAAAAGGCTACATTGAAATTCTGGGGTCAAAATTTGTACAAATGACAAAGTTATGAGTGTATGTTGAAATTTTTCTACATTTGCTCATAACTTTGGTAATTTTTAACTTGCATTCTAGCGGGGTGGGGTGGGGGCATGCCAGGCCCTGCAATTCTGTAGGCGGACAGAGTCTTGTCATGGCATAGTACACAAGGAGCCCTGCACCTTCAGGACCTGTGTAAATGAGGATATGATTCCACTATCTCAAGAAGAAAGAAAATTCTTTAAAAAAAAAAAAAAACACTTTGTTAATGCACCAGTTAGGGTAACTTAATGCCACAAAAGTAGGGAAATGTGGCATTCAGGTTTCCAACCTTAACTCCCAACCCCCATCCCCCAAGCAGCAAAAGGGGAAAACAGTAGGATTTTGGGTCTCTGGAGTCTTAGCGAATCAGTGGTGGGGTCCTCCTTGGGGTTGTCATCCCTAGTGCCCACCCAAATCAGTGAGCAGGCAACGTCAGACGTGATCTCCTCTCTAGAAAGCTACGGCACCTTGTGTTTGCAACATGTGGTGGGACATACTTCTCTGCCTTCTGAAGACGGTATCTCTATGAGGCACTGGCTTGGAGCTATACCTTGTGCTTCAGACAGGAGGCTACTGACTAGGGGGAGGGGAGAGCATTACGGTCAGCAACCCCAAGGAAGACCCCACTACTGATTTACCAAGACTCCAGAGACCCAAAACCCCAATGGGTTTTCCTTTTGCTGCTTAACTCTCATGCAATATTTCCCCGCTTGTGTGGTGTCAAGTTACCCTAACTGGTGCAATAACAAAGTTTTTTTGCAAACAAAAAATGTATATACAGTATACATTCATGCTCAAAAAGTCAGTACTAACAATTCTATCCTAACGGGTCGCTATAAAGGGATTTAAACAAATACCCTTCACATCTAGATGCAAAATGATCTAGTGCAGCAACATTTATACACAGTTTCACTCAACTAGAATCTTTTAAGCCAGTCGTTACAAGTTGCAACATAACTAATTAATGCTCATTTTTCTCTCAGTCCCTTAGGAATGGGCCGGGGCCAGTTGAAAAGTTTTATTTAAACCTTTTCTCTTGTGGGCTTTGAGCTGAAACTGTTAGAATGCTTCCTGTTGGAGGAGCTTTTGGACAGTATAGTTTCCCTTCTTTCCAATGCTTACGCTTTCCAAACCAACAAATTAAAATTTATGGATATTAATATTTTCGTACATGGACAGTTAATGCATTCGCTGGATTAGCACTTTTAGTCTCGCATTTTATTATCTTTAAAATGTGCATATTTATATACAAAGATGTCTATCATACTGTTTTGATGAGTATAATGGTATTTTAATTAATGGGCTTCCCTTTTTCCGATAGGGAAATTGTGGCATAATCTGCTGTAATAAAGGAGTGTTTATTACAGCAAAAATGCACACGCTTTCCCTCACACTGCGCATGCGCCCACTGGATCTTGTCCCTTCCCGACCCCAGTGATCGCTCGCTCTTGCCTTCTGCTAAAGTCAACCGCCACAGGAACTCGTTTTTTTTTTTTTTTTTTTAAAGCTAATTTAAATATCATGGGTGCAGAAACAGTGTTTAAAAATGCTGAAATAAAAATGTTAACTGTCGGCAGAAAATGAAACCAGAGCATGGCCACAACGGAGCCTATCATATTTTATATAATTGCTGTGGCAAAAGAGGTAAACCGAGCAATTTATATAAAATAAACTATGGATCGGTGTGTATAAACACAAAGTTTACAAACATCCTCAGGGTTAGATGCTGTTCGTAAACCCCTCAAGTGTGTGTAAACGTCTTGTTACACACACACCGACCTATACTTTATTCTATTTATAATTACTGGCCAATGCATTTTCCCATATGGAATCCCGGTTATAATTTACCATTATAACCAGCTGGTTATAACGGCAAACACGTACTGGGTTTCCCTCATACCGTGCAGCAATTTGGTATGCCTGCAGACTTCACACCCACCCCCACCCCGACAGTCAGAGGTAAGTTAATTTTTTGTTCACTGACCCTTGGACGAAAAAAGGGTGAGCTTTTAAAATGTGCACCGGGTTTCCCTTTCCGCATGTATGACCCAGCGAGTGCTAGTCTCCCCATGTCTTTGATCAGGATGGATGCCACAGCTCCAAAACTGCCGGTCGGCAGTAAGTTTAATTACAACTATACAAAAAGAAAAATACAGAAGATTTTTCACCTTATTTTAGTACATCTACACTTTCTGCCTAAAACATGTGAAGCACTGTAACTTGGCAGACCACAGACTGCTTAGAATCCCAACTGGTCTGCAGCTTCCTGAACACCAGTCTTGTTTGCTTATTTTATTTTCTATAATTGCCAAGGCAAAAAAGTGCACGCCAATCTGGTTTCCCTATGGGAAACAATGCTCCCTAGCAATTATATAAAAAAAAAATATGGGGTGGTTGTGTAAAACTCGATTATACACAAACCTTCATTGTGGGATGCTGTTCAAAAACCCTTTGCCCTCGGTGTTTATCTGGCATCCCACAACTCAGGTGTGTGTAAAATTTCGTTCTAGGGACATGGATATGTTGTTCATCCATGCTATCTGGCAGGTTCCTTGCCACTTTAAATCTTGCCGGAAGGATTTCAAGCTGGCTCCTCCCACCCACCCGGGTGGTAAAAGTCTCGGCCCCGCCCCATGATGCCAGATCTTCCTTACCGCTTGGAAGCTCATGTTCCCTCCTTAACGCTCTGTGTATAGACTGGATCTTAATTCTTCGGTTTGCCTGAAAATAGTTTTAAAATGTTCAAGACTTCGGTCAAATTCTTCCCTCGTGGCTGCAATGGACAAATTGACTCCCGGTTTTCGGTGGTGCCCATGCGGGCAGAAGATGTCCAGGACAGACCCGCACTCCACGTGCGTCTACTGCCTCGACCTTGATCATGACCCGCAGGCCTGCGAGTTGTGTAGATCTTTCTTGGCCAACGTCCTTGAAGACCACGCTGCCCGGTTACAACTTGGGCGCCTCGAGAAGCGTTACCCACCAGTGAAGTCTAAGGAGGCCCATTGGGCGGTGTACGCAGCGGCTGGCTCGGCTGAGCAACTCGAGCAGATGATCGCCCTCAAGGAGGAGGAGGAGGCAGCCCAGGCCGCATCCTCCATCCTCCTCGGTCGCAGCATTTATCCCTCTCTCTCTCTAGGATCCTCCTACACAGCTTCTTTTAAGGAGCTTTTCCATTCCCTTTCCACGAAGGGAGAGGAGCCATCAGGACACTCTTCTCAGTAAAGAAAGAAGGACTTGAAGGGTAAGTCCCACCGCCGACGTTCGTGGGAGCGGGAGAGGGAGAGGTCCCCTTCCCCGGACAGTCGACACTCGACTTCGGTCGAGGTTAGGGCTAAGGCTGCTGGCTTCACGGTGTCCCCGTCAGGTCAGCTGGCCGAGACACCCGTCGACGCGGTCGAGATTTTTCTCGACCTGTCAGACGGGCTGTCGACTGATGAAACCGACAACCCTTCATCACCTGTTCCCCCGGTGGAAACTGAGGACTTGCCTGCGCCTCC
This sequence comes from Neoceratodus forsteri, assembly GCA_016271365.2. Classification (NCBI taxonomy): domain Eukaryota; kingdom Metazoa; phylum Chordata; order Ceratodontiformes; family Ceratodontidae; genus Neoceratodus; species Neoceratodus forsteri. The sequence continues at coordinate 118,928,013 of JADMNL010000026.1, forward strand.
TGTGCCAGAGTCCCCGGTCAAGGTTCCTGAGCTGAGGGAGGAGTGGGTGTCCCCTGCTCCCTCCCAGACCCACCCTCGGAAACACCGAGGATCTCGGTCTCGGCACTGAGGTAAGCGGCGGCACCGCTTGTCCTCATCTTCTTCCTCGGAAGAGGAGAGGCTTCAGCGCAAATTGCGTCGATGGTACGAGGACTTAATGTGGCAGCAGCTCCTTTTGTTAGGAAACAAGCCAACGCCGTCGCCTTCCCCGGCCATTAAGTGGCTGTCACCTAAAAGGCCGAAACAACCTCTCACGGTAGTCGAGGTGCCCAAGCCTGGGCCAGTTGTTCAGCCGAAACCAGCTGCCCCACCGACTGTGGTGGAACCTCCACAACTGAAATCGGGGGGCGCCGACCAAGGACACTCGGTCAGGCCAGGGTCTGCCCCACTAGTTGTCTGTCACCCTCACTCCCGACTGTCCTCGGCCGGTGGAGGGTGGCTCAGGCCCCAGGCAGCTCTTCGCAGACGACTCCTCCCTGTTTTCCAGGCCCCTTGACTTGGAGTCCTCCGGGGGGCAGTCGATGGACGAGAGCCCATCGTCGTTCATGGGTCTGCTTTGGCTCATCTCGGATTCCACCGGGATGCAGCTCGAGCCCGTATCCAAGCGTGCCAAGTATCCCCTCACGGAGATACTGGACCGAGGGGAATTCTCCCACAGAGGTCTTTCCGGTGGCTGAAGCCATTGTTGGCCCAGCCTTGGAGCTTTGGCAGTAGCCGGCTTCCTGTCCTGCACCTTTGGCCAGGATGGCCAGGAAGTATGCAGTCCCTACCGGCTCTTTGTCCAGTTTTTCAGAGCACCCCTCTGCGGAAGGGTTGGTCACCAATTAGCATTTTCCAGCGCTCCGGGAACGCTAGGGATGTGGATGTGCCCCCCGACAAGGAGTCCAAAAAGCTGGATTATGCCGGGCACAAGGTGTACGCTGCGTCCTCCCTCGGCCTCAGTCAGGCCAGCTCGGCCGTGCTGATGGCACACTTCTCCCACGCCCTCATGGGCTCAGTGGATGAGGTGATCCTTCATCTACCGGCCGACCTGCAGACCACTGGCGAGCAGGTGTGGGATCAGGGAAGGGCAGTGGTGAAACAGCAGCTCCAAATGGCTCTAGACATTGGAGACTCCTGTGCTCGATCAGTAGCGGCTGCAGTGGTCATGCGCTGCAGAGCTTGGCTGAAGATATCCACCTTCACGGCAAATACCCAGCACAATTTGGCAGATGTCCCCTTCTTGGGGACTGACCTGTTCGGCCCTGGAGTGGAAGGCCACCTCCAGAGGATCGAAAAGTCCAATGCTACCCTGGACTCGGTCACCTCCGCTCAGAAGGACAAAGGCCATCGTCAGCAACATAAGTCCTTTCGCCCTTCTACTCTTGCGGCATGTCCAGCGCAGCAACACCAGCATCAGAGCCAGCAGGCTCGCACTTGGCACCCCAAAGCCAAGCCTGCAGCTTCCTCTAACAGGAAACAGTAGGAAAAGGCCCAGGAGGTCCCTCGGCCAGTCCTTCCTCCAAGCCTGCCCAGTGACGGGTTGAGGGGTGCCACCCACAGCTTCGTCACGGGGGGGATGGCTCTGCCACTTCCTTTCCACCTGGCCCACTATCACCACGGACCGCTGGGTGTTGGAGGTGATAGGAAAGGGCCTGCCTCTGGAGTTCGAGCAGGCCCCGCCCTTCTGAGCAGTCGCCCCGCGGGAGGCTATGGAGTCCGCAGCCTTCCTGTCGGCTCAATGAGCCGACATTGCCCTGCTCCTTGAAAAGGAGGTGATCAGGAGGGTGGCAGATCCTCCACCAGACCCAGGGTTTGTGTCCAGGTACCTCCTTTTCCGGAAATGGACGGGGGGCTGGCACCCCATTCTAGAGCTGCACGACCTGAACAGGTTCCTAAGGTCTCGAACCTTCAGAATGGTCACTCTGGCTCAGATCATTCCATCCTTGGAACGAGGTGTGTAGTTCTGTTCTCTGGACCTCCAGAATGCGTTCTTTCATGTCCCAATCCGTCCGTCCCACCAGAGATTCCTCCGCTTCAGGGCAGAGGGGTCCCTCTACGAGTTCCGGGCCATGCCTTTCGGCCTTTCTCTTAGCTCCCAGAGTCTTCACCAAATGCATAGCTGTGGTGACAGCATTCCTGCGGCACCGAAGGATCTGGATGTACCCCTACGTGGACGACTGGCTGATTGCGGCCTCCTCCAGAATGGAGGTGGAGCGGTCCAGGGATATGGCCCTCCAGGTTTGCTCTCAGGTTGGCCTCCTTATCAACGAGGCCAAGTCATAACTCGTGTCAAAGCAGGTGATACAATTCATTGGGGCAGAGCTCGACTCTCTGTGAGCCAGAGCACGGCTCCCGGCGGACAGGGCCAAGGTTCTTTCCTCCTTTGCCCAGTCATTTCAGGTTGGGCAATTGCGCCCTGCCCAGGACTTCCTGCGCCTCCTGGGCCTCACGGCGGCCTGCACCAGCGTGGTTCGTTGGGCCCGTTGGTATATGCGTCCCCTACAATGGGGACTGGCCAGCCAGTGGTCACAGGGTCACAGTGCTCCAATCCTTTGGATCAGCTAGTGACAGTGACCCAGTAAATGTGGAATGCTCTCCAGTGGTGGACCGTTCCAGCTCATCTGCAGGAGGGCATCCCGTTTGTCCGCCCCAAGCTGATGGTCTCTTTATCGATCGATGCCTCTCTGATGGGTTGGTGTGCCCATCTGGGGGAGCACAGAGTACACGGCCTCTGGTCCCCTCAGGAGTCCCGATGCCAAATCAACCTGCTGGAGCTTCGAGCGGTTCATCTAGCCCTCACCGCCTTCGCTCCATTTGTACGGGGTCAAGTGGTCCAGGTCCAGATGGACAATACCACGACCATGTACTGCCTAAATCACCAGGGCGGGATACGCTCCATGCCTCTGTGCAGGGAAGCTCTCCGCATTTGGCCCCTCGTGCGCAACCTGGAGGCAGATCAGCTTGTCATCCATGTGACAGGAGCCTCCAACATTCTGGCCGATGCCCTAAGCCAGATAGGGGCTGCGTCCCACGAGTGGTCTCTCCTGCCGGAGGTAGTACAAGATCTGTTCTCCCACTGGGGCATGCCTCAGGTGGAGCTGTTTGCCTCCAGGGAGAATGCGAAGCTGAGGCTGTTTCATGCCCGCCCTCCTCAGCAGGGCTCGCTGCAGGGGGATGCCTTCTCGAGGCCATGGACCCCGGGCCTCTTCTATGCCTTTCCCCCATTTCCCTTGATCCACAAGGTGCTCCTCAAGGCGAGGAGGGACAAGGCGCAGGTGATTCTGGTAGCCCTAGACTGGCCCTGCCAGTTCTGCTATCCAGATCTCCTCAGTCTCAGCTCCAGGCTCCCGAGGTGGCTTCCAGCCCACGCGGACTTGATCTCAGTCAATCAGGGGAAGGTATTCCATCCGGACCTTCAACCCCTGCACCTGACGGCCTGGTTCCTGAGTGGCTAGAGTTCCAGGCATTGGGTCTTTCCGATGAGGTCCATTGAGGCGTCCCATAAGGAGTCGACCAGAAAATGCTATGCCTTTAAATGGAAGAGATTCTCCATTTGGTGTCAGGGCAAGGACCTGGACCCTTCCTCCTGTTCCTTGGCAAGCATTCTGGACTACCTCTGGTCCCTTTCTCAACAAGGGCTTCGGTCGACGACCCTTACGGTGCACCTGCCAGCCATCTCTGCTTACCGGGCGTGGGCGGAGAAGCAGTTGGTACGCAGGAGAAGGTGGTTGGTGCTTTCCAAAGGCTTTGATCACATATCCCCTCCGGTACGAGAACCTCCTCCTCCATGGGATCTACTGCTAGTATTGGCTAAGCTCATGGGCAAGCCATTTGAAGCGATGCACAGGTGTGACATCTCTCACCTGTTGTAGAAGACCGCCTTCTTGGTAGCTATCTCGTCAGCCAGAAGGATGGGAGAGCTCCAGGCGCTTTCCATCGAGTCTCCTTATCTGGTCTTCCACAGGGATAAGGTTGTCCTGCGCCCCCACCCGAAATTCCTTCCGAAGGTGGTGTCAGAGTTTCACTTTAACCAGGTGTTGACTCTGCCAGTGTTCTACCCCAGTCACACCTCGGAGGCCGAATGTAGGCTCCATACTTTGGACCCTAGAAGAGCGCTCACTTATTACAAGGAGCGGACGGCTGAAGTTTGGGGAGAGGTTCACCAGCTGTTTGTCACCTATGCTGAAGCCACACCTGGCAGACCTGCAGCCAAGTGGACGATAGGCAGGTGTGCTGTAGGTTGGCAGGCATGAAGCCTCCCAGAGGGATAAGAGCTCATTCTACCCGCCATACCACTGCATCAGTGGCTGCTTCCAGGGATGCCCCTATCCAGGAAATCTGCAGGGCTGCTGCCTGGAAGTCAGCACACACCTTCATTACCCATTACCACATCGACCTTGAATCACACCGGGATGCTGGTTTTGAGGCCTCGGTTCTCCAGTCATTATTCCCTAAGTAGGGGGTGTGTGCCTTGCCTCCCTCCTCCTGCAGAACTGCTAGGAGTCTGCCAGATAGTGTGGATGAACAACAAATCCATGTCCCTAGAAATACAGGTTACTCACCTGTAACAGGAGTTCTAGGAATGGTATATGTTGTTCATGCACACGACCCACCCGACCTTCCCAGCTTCGACGCACAATCTGGTGTCATGGGGCGGAGACGAGAGTTTTACCACCTGGGCGGGTGGGAGGAGCCAGCTTGAAGACCTTCCAGCAAGATTTAAAGCAGCAAGGAACCTGCCAGATAGTGTGAATGAACAACATATACCAGTCCTAGAACTTCTGTTACAGGTGAGTAACCTGTATTTGCACACATGACCCCATACAATTTTCTCTATGTAATAACTGGGGAACGTTGTCTCCCATAGGGAAACCCGATTATAGTTCGCCATTGTAACTTGCGGGTTATAACGGCAAACAAGCGCTGGGTTTTCCTCTCTTCTTACACATGCACAAGCCTCCACTCTTTGCTTTCTCAGTGCTCTCTACTTCACCACCAGTAGCACTGGGCGGTAAGTAAATAAATTAATAAAAATCGCATCTCACATTAACGTTCCTTCCTTAAACAGGTGCTCCTCGATTAAACCTTTTTTTAAAAGATGAAAAAAAAAAAGGAAAGTTTTCAGCAGGCGCAGATGGCAGACCGTGCCTCAGTGCAACAGGACCGTGTCTGAACACCGTTGTAGTTGTATTTTATATCATTGCTGTGGTGAGAAAACGCTGCCCAGAAATTATATAAAATAATACATGGGGAAGTGTGTAAAACTTGAATTCTGCACACGCCTTCAGTGTTGGATGCTAGAATAAACCTCTCAAGCTTCGCTGTTAGGGTTTATGTAGCATCCAGCACCACAGGTGTGTGTAAAATTCTCGTTAAACACACCAGCCCATGTAGTATTCTATATATACAGTGCCTCCTCACTATAACGAACAGAATGGGAGCCATAACCTGTGTTCGTTACAGCTCCCTGTTCATTTTATTGAGGAATGCTGAAAACCAACACACACAATACTGTACTGAGTTTAGTAATAAAGCCAGCATGCCATCCTCTCCTCCATACCGCCCTTCCAAAAGAGAATGCTCATTTCATTATTAGTACAGTAATTTTTGTTACTGTAATGTTAAGGAGTTTAAAAAATAAAATAAAAAAAGAGAGCAATGTAAAGTGGTCATAGTGCCTCCTTCTGCCATGCTACAGTCAGCTTCCATGCCACACTTTCAGTCTGCCGTGTCTGACCTAAACTGTTGATCTGATCAGCTCAGAACTTTTACCTTTAATTTCAGCCCCTGATGAGTCCTGTGAATGATTACTTAAAAGTTACTCTACCTTGTCCGGCAGCAGCAGCTGTCACCCAGTCATCCCTCACTGTCCATATCTGTGCCTGGTCTGCTCCCCTCTGGATGGCCATATTGTGTCAGTGCTGCCCCCCCCCCCCCCAAGTCCTGGGCTTCCTCCCTCCCGGTCACTTATTTGGTGACTGACTGGCAGAGTGGGTGGCAGGTGGAGGGGAGGCAGGGAGAGACTCAGCTGGTTCTGGTGGCCGGTGGCACCACAGTCCAGTGAGAGAAAGAGAGCTCACCTTGTCTTTGCTGACATTCTGTGTCTTTTGCTATGGTGGCAACACAAAGATGGGAGGTAGTCAATGAGTGGGGAATGCCGAAATGTGTGAAATTAAAAGAATGTTTTAAACTACTGTATGCAAGAAGATACCAGTACTGACTTGGACTTGGAACAAAAATTTACACTGCTGCCTTGCTACAGTGGTAACACAAAGACTGAAGCCATGGGACTCGTACGTTATATCAGGGGTTTCATTATAAAGAGGTTCATTATAACAAGGGACATCGTATTTAGATATTTATTGAACATATGTTTTTGCACAATAAGGGGATTGTTTAGTGAGCTCGGTAATGTATCAGGTTACCCCTGAACCTGTAATTAATTTTGAATGTTGTCACATCATTGGAAATTGACTGATTTTTTTTTTTTTTTTTTTTTTAACAAACTAGTATAAAAGGGTTACACCTCTGAAGCACCTCAGCCTTGATAAAGCTTACTAAAATGTGAAATGTTGCCTGTAGTGGGAGCTGCACTGCTGGGTGAATATCTCATGAAATAAAACTTTTAATTCACCCTAGAACTGATCTTCAGTTTATTGTTGTCCTCCTGTGAGCTGAGCTTGAAAGAACAAAGACTGCCAGTTGAGATGCAAGGGCTCCAGTTTACAGTGCCTTAGCAACCTCTCCAGACAGCACACTGTCTGCTTAAGTGCACAGCCCATTGAAATGCACACAAGTGCTGTTTTCCAAGAGTGTGCACTTATCAGGGGTCCACTGTACTTCCTGTCTGGTTCAGGCCACAGTAAGAGAAGGGAGGAGGGGAACCTTTTCAGTCTTGCTGCTGCTATGTGTTATCTGATGTCAAAACCTGTGACTGTTTCTCCTAACCTTCCAGGTAGTCACTTCTGTTCTTCGCACCTCTCTGCTGTCACCACCTCTGCCTGCCACCACCTTCCCCATAGCTACCCCTGCCTGTCTCCCTAGCCCAGGTCCACCACCTTCTTCTCTTACCCTCCTTCAACTCCCTTCCTCTCTCCCTTTTCTAATCTGCTCACCCCACCCAATGTTGCACTTGTTCCCCGATCCTTGCCTCCCACCCACCTCTCCTTCTACCTCCCTCCCAGTTACCCCTCTACACTTGCTCTCTCTCCCACTTTCCTACACTACCTGGCACAATTGGCAGCAACTCAGTTTTATCCACTTTACCTTTCCCTTGGACAATGCCCTTCTGGCAGCTTTAATTCAGGTAAATATTATTTGTTGTGACTCATCATTCTTAAATGTATGCCTGATTGTGTTGTTCTAACTGTTATTTATCACCTGTAGCTTTAGACCATGTATACCCTGTACTGAATTTTGTATTCAAACTGCTTGCCTGCTAATCTCACACAAAGTGTACTTCTGTTCTTTGTATACTGACGTAGAACCTTTGTAAAAGAGCCATTGGCTCAAAGGCATTTATCCGAAATTCTAATAAATAAATAAACAGCACATAATCAATGTGATGTAGAAAGAAATGCATTTTTTTAATTCTACTTGTATTGCTGTTTTCCTCCGTCACCCTGCCAGACTTTGAGGGTTGCCCAGGCTGCGCCGTCCTACCAGCTGAAAATTGGGGTGAGTGGCTGCAGTCATAGCCACTTGCTATTCTGTTACATCTGCAATGCAGTATGTCCCCAACTGGATCCACATCTGAATCTGAGGATCACACATGAGCCCTACTCACTTAGTTCACAGGGCAATGGAATGCTGGCATGCCACTGTGTAGGCAATAAAACATGTTCAACTTATTTTGGACCAGTAGCATGGTAGTAGTGCTACCACCTGCTATGCCAGTGACTCAGGTTCGGGAGTGGATTTGGGTTGGGGGTGTGGCCATGGAGGATTTAGTGTCCCGGGGGCAGTCACTCCACTATCTGCCTGCTACCCAGTGAAAGCCAGGTGTGAGCACAGCGAAAGCTTCCATTTGGGGAGGGACCACTTTTGGATGCCTCTGCAGACACGCGCGATGGGTCATTGCATGACAGGTAGTCTTGGAGAGAAGAAGGGAGCAAAACCTTTGACTGAGCAGAATGGTGCTCCAATCCACTGCAGGAGCCATTCCACTAACAAGACACGTCCTCTGGAGTTCTCTAGATTGTGTTCTAGAGGTGCCCAGCCACCTTCAGCACTGCTGTGAAGGCGTGTAATCCAGGGGGAGAACCACTGGAGGAGTGGTAAGTTCTGGAGAAGGTGAGTGATAGAGACAGGTTGGCAGAGGGAGTTAGAAGCAACCGTCAAGTTAAAAAAAACAAAACATTCAGCATATTGCATTTTAGCCTTACCACAACAAACATGGTTAGTGCCATTAAATATTTGTGAGTGACATTGGCTTGACAATCCATGCAGCTGTGTTATCAATGTATGTAACATATTCTACCGAGTCAACTTGCCATGAATGATCGTAAACACTAGTCTGGCATGGAGTCTACAAGTGTGTGTCTGTAGCTTCTCTGGTTTTGTCCAGGTGGCTTAAGTGGAGCCCCAGAAACTCATCAGTTTCTCTAAATTCCATCAAGGTTTACTGTGATCAGAAAGCTGAGTTAACTCACGAAATCTTACAAACCTTTCCTGGCTCATGTTGGAATTTCAACAGTGCATGCCATCTTGACTGCATTTGTTTCTAATGGAAAGGGTGCTCAACTTATAAAACCCTGCATTCTTTTTATGCAGCTGCTGCTGCTGTGTGTTCCACAAGCTCCAGTGATGTTTTTTGTTTGTTTTTACAGGACATATAGCTGCCATTGTCTTTCTTGTACTGTTCGTCTTGTGTCTCATCGTAGTTGCATGGATCTACAGGACGATGTTGAAAAAGTGCTGTGAATTCTCTGGTAAGAGATGTCAGGAGGGAGGTAGGGAGCCAGCATCCTCCATGTTTTTGTAAAATGTTCTGTACTCACACCTCCAGATGATTGCAGGAACATGGGGAGGGGTATATTGGGTCCCAGAGGGTTGTAGAGGGGTCAAGTGAAGGGGTAAGGCAGTTATTTAGCTATGCAAGTGAAAAAAGAAAGATGGGAGGGGAATTGTCAGGCTAATGGAGGGGGCAGAGTAATAGGGGAGGAGGATGGGCAGAAAGCAGCTGTGCTACATGACCACTTCTGCTCAGTATTCACTAGGGAAGAAAGCATGCCCTTGCTGGAGAGCAGCATAAAGGCAGCTGAAGGAGAGGTCCCAAAAATGAATTTGCAGAACCTTATTGGTGTAAGTTGAAAAGGGGCTAACATCCCTGAAGGTAAACAAGTCCCTGGGGCCAGATAGGATGCATCAGAGGGTCCTGTGTGAACTGGCACTGGAGTTCGCTGAACCCGTGGTGAGACTTTTCAGTAGCTCTGTACAGCAAGGGATAGTTCCCAGGGACTGGAAGATGGTAGATGTGCTTCTAATGCACAGGGGAGGAGACAAGAAGTGACCTGGAAATTATAGATCCGTCAGCCTTACCTCCATGGTAGGGATACTGACTGAGGCAATAACTGAAGAAGACGTAGTGGAATACCTGGAGAAAAGCAAATTTCAGGATAGCAAGCAGCACAGATCTGTGAGAGGAAGATGTTGTCAGACCAGACTGATAGTATTCTTTCACTGGGTAACCAAAGTAGTTGATAAGGGCCCTGCTGTAGATTTATTTTACTTTGACTTCAGCAAGGCATTCGATGCAGTGCCACATTAAAGGCTGCTGAAAAAGATGGAGAATCTGGGAACAGCTAAAGAAGTAGAAAGGTGTGAAGGGAGCTAGTGGGAAGGGAGGCAGCAAAGAGTTGTGGTGGACTGATTAAATACAGAGGAAAGAGAGGTCACCAGTGGAGTACCATAGGGATCTGCTCTAGGCCCAGTCCTCTTCAGTGTTCATCAACAACATGGGAGAGGGAATCCAGGCAGGTTGTGTCTGTTTGCAGCTGATGCTAAACTCTGTTGTAGGATTGACAGTGTGGAGGGGATAATGGAGTTGCAGAGAATCCTACAAAGGCTGGACCATTTGTCCAATGTCTGGGAACTGAAATTTAAGTCAAAAAGTCCAAAGTTCTGCATTTAGGGACACAAGTATTTTAAGTAAAGGCTAGTTACCTTTCTGGAGGTGAATGGTCTCCACGACAACAAACAGCATGGGTTTGTCTTGGGAAGATCTTGTCAGAACAACTTGGTGGACTTTTATGACTGAGTGACTAGGGCGCTCGACAGGGTCCAAGCAGGGGATGTCTTCTATCTAGACTTCAGCAAGGCCTTTGATTCAGTGCCACATGGGAGACTGATTAGCAAGTTGAGATACCAGGGAGCAGGGGAGAAAATGGTAGAGTGGATCAGGAACTGGCTGAAAGACAGGAAGCAGAGGGTAGTCTTAAGGGGGAACTCTCAACTCCAAGAGCCATAACCAGTGGGGTACCACAGGGCTTGGTACCGGGTCCACTGTTATTTGGCATTTTCATTGCTGTCATCTCACATGGGATTAAAAATAAGATCAACCTTTTTGCAGATGACACAAAGATAGGTACAGTGTGGATGACACAGAGGAGTGACCGGGGTTACAGGATGATCTGACTAGACTCGAGCACTGGTCATAAACATGGCAGCTGGGATTCAACGCAAAGAAGTGCTAAATCATGTACTTAGGATCAAGAAACCCAAGAAATCATTACCGATTTGGGGGGGGGGTACAGTTATCCCCTACAGAGGAGGAAAAAGATCTTAGGGTGATAATAACATGGCAAATGAACCATTCAGCGAAGTGCAGAAAAGCGGCAGCTAAGGCTAATAAGATGCTGGGGTGTATTGCCAGAGTAATCACATCTAGGAAAGGGGAGGTCATCCTGCCACTGTACAGGTGATTGGCAAGGCTGCACCTGGACCCCGATTCTAGAAAAGTTATGCCTGGCAAGACAGCACTTGCGCCAAGTAGAATGGCACAAGTAGCCACTTAGCCAGCAGTTGCGAACTTGCGCCGAACAGCTGTTATGCTGGCAGTTGCAACATTCACCCCCTGCGACATGGTGCTAGGGGGTTTACGGCAGTAGTTGTGCCCCTTTCCAGAAGGGCAGCAACAAAGTCCCCAATGCTGGGATTCTACAAGAACCCCCGGAGGAGAACCAGCAATGTAAGTTACACTTGCATTTAGCTGGTGTAACTTACATACATCCTCCGAGGGTCCTGTAGAACCCGGTCCATGCGCCCTTCCCCCATGCCCAGACCATCCCTGTTGTTGCCCCAGTGGGCATCACACACATTCCCGCCCCATGCCCCGTACTGTACGTGCCCCCCAAACCCCTGTACAGTAAAGGCCCCTGAGGCTGCCTACACCAACTGCCCCCAAGCAAGAAATGTGTCCTCAGGGCTGCCCACACCCCCGTCCCCTGACCCATCTGTTCGATAAGCCCCACAGGGTGGCATAGTCAACCCCCACCCCTGCCTCGACCCCCAAGACGCCGCCGCCAAATGCTGCAAATACCCTGCCCTGGTAGTCTAGCGCCCCCACCCAGTTCCAGCTCACCTTTAGCACCCTCACATCTTCAGCCGGTGATTGAGTAGCCTGGTTCATTCCGCGCATCGCAGAGCGGTACAGGAAAGATACGCTTTTCTTGAGCGTTGTTCCTTGCACGCGCCACTGAACTCAGTCGGCACCTGGCCATGGAGGTGAGAGGTGGCTGTGCCAGTCACCGCTGAGGACGGGTAGGAGGAGTACTGGGTGGGGGACCAATACACTACCAGGGCAGGGTATTTGTTGCATTTGCAGTTGTGACTGGGCTGGGCACGGGTGGGGGATGACCTCACTGCTCATGCAGGCATTTCACAACAGAAGAATCGAGGGGCTGGGGTGGGCAGCCTTGCACATCACACAGCTGGGGATCTGGGGGCTGGGGTGGGCAGCCCTGTGGGGCATTACACAAATGGGGATTCGTGGGGGGCTGAGGGTGTGGGCAGTCCTGTGGGGTGCCAATGTGGCTTGCTGAGCATGGGGGGGGACTTGCAATTTGCAGTGTGCCTGTTGCGGCTTGCAACTTGTTCTCCAGGTGCACCCTCTGTTCGGCCTACCTGGCGGCATGTCGCAAGTTGCAGGACTTTGCTGCGGATTATTGTTTTACAGAATGAGTGGTTGAGTCACAGAGTGATCTGCCAGCATACGTGGTGGGTACCAAAACCATAAACATCTTCAAACACGGCTAAGATAGTCATAGGAATATAAGCTACTCAGTGGAAAGTAGGGGGCAGAAACACAGATAAGAAACAGGGGAACAGTGTAATTGAAAACCCCACAGAGACACTAGATCCTGGGGAATGACAGGGTAATATAAGAACACTGGATGGACCATCTATCTTTTTTTGCCATCTTCATCTATGTTTTTGTGTCCCATCTGTTTGGCTAGCACCAGTTCTCATGTGATGTTGTCTACTGGTTCTTTAATGGAGAACAGAATATATTTAAAGTAACTCTGAATAGCTGTCCCCACCGTCAATACACTTGCATAGTAATGATGTGTGTGGGGGTCATTTCGCTACCTCAATAAATTTGTTTTGTAGAATGTCTCATACCGATCACCTCACCCCCCCCCCCAGTCAAGAAAGTCCTATAGATTTGCTACAACCTTAGGTATGCACAACACCTCATTAGCATATCCAGGGTAGTGTTTGCCATTCAGCATAGTGGATGAGGGTTGGGGGATCATTATGGAGACCTCCACAAGATAACATTTCTGAGGCACTGAAGGAAAAGTAATGTTTTAATCAACATTACTATGTGTTCTGTACTTTAAGTGTGTATAGGTGTGTGTGTGTGTGTGTGTGTGTGTGTGTGCGTGCGCATGTGTGATTTTGAAAGACGTGGATGCTTGACCTGCATCTGTTTCTGAACACTTGCATCTGAGTAACCTTGGTGCAGTTTTCAAAAGATCCATCTGTTTGTCACATTAAGTCACAATTTGCAGCAAGAAAGTGATGTAAACGTGATTTGTGTAACTTTATTTTCCAGTTTCTATTCATCCTCTTGCCTCCGACCACCCTCTTTCTAACCCGTACTTCCCATTCTCATCACCCACCTTCTCTAGGGCTTGCCTCTTGATTCAGTGAGTCCCCAACAGATTTCATACAGTGAATAAAAACCCCACCTTGGTTACCATGTCCACAACAAAACAGATACTTTTTGAAACATCTACATAATAGGCAATCAATTGAAATATCATCTTACTAGTATAAATAATAGCTTCCTAGAGCATGTTTTTTGCTTTTTTCAAGTTGAAAGCCAGTTATTCAAAATATATGCAAACTGTAGCTGTATTCCAGAAATCTATGGAAAATGAATAGACAACTTTAAATATATATATACTGTATATGTGTGTGTGTGTGTGTGTGTGTGTGTGTGTGTGTGTGTGTGTATATATATATATATATATATATATATATAAAACTCTTATTTGTACCTGGTACACTGTCGGCAATCCACGTCCTGGCATCCGACTCCGTCCAGCCACCATCTGTTCCAACTCAGCCCCTATTGAAACTCCCACTGTGTGCCCCGTGGATTGCCCCCCTCCCCCACGGCAGGGTGGCAGACAGCTCCCCTAAACTCCCCACCAAGTCCGGATTCAGTTCCAGTGGTGCTCCCTGGCCAGGCGATCCAGAGTCGGCCATCAAGCCGCATTGCCGGTGCGCCATTTTTTATGTGTTCACTCCCCTCGGAGTGTGAGCTTGCAGTGACTTCAAGGCAAACTTGCCGATGTCTGCCACACTCTGCCCCTTACTCTGCCACCACTTCTGGTGGAGCCCCCAGTCGTGACCAGGGGCCACCATAGAGAAGTTGTTTCCTTGGATCCATCCCCGGGATAGGAGAGCAGTCCTCTGGATGCTCAATCCTGTCCCTCCCCTGCCAGCCTCTGATGCCATGGGCTCACATCTGAACCCAGGTCACCAGCGTATTGCGAGGTGTGGCGTCCAGCACCTCAACCCTCAGCGCCACTGGGACGGCCATGAATAGACAACTTTTATTAAAAAATTGTTTGGGTAACATTTGGCTACTGTTCTTGTTCATAGTTGCTAAGGAATTCTTGAAGCATCTCCTTGAATTATGGTCTTCCCAATATGTGTTAAGAATGTCCAGGACTCATCATAACCAACCGTAGTTCTCCTGTTCTTGACCGTGGTTTCTCTGTGGTCATGAGAGCATGGCATAGCAACCACATTTGCATATTTATTTGCATATCAGAACACAGAATGTGATATTGCAATATAAATAATGACAATAAATATATTGCTGAACTTACGAATAGAAAATAAAGGTTACACAAGGACAATAATTCACTGAGCATGAAAAAATTAACATATGAATTCACAACATCTCAAAACAGTATCATTTTATGGTGGTAGTATATAAAAAAAAAAAAGTACCATTCTGTGAGATATGAATGAGAGAAATTCATATAGCAAAAGAATAAAAATGTTTTAAAAAGAATATTAATGTAAGTAATTGTCTTTATTGAATATTAATGTAAGTCATTTTCTTTGTTTCTACAGGTGACAGCGAGTCAGACCAGGTGAGTGGTCCAGCTCATTGTATTGTGTGCTATATGTGCCCCCCCCCCCCCAATGCTGTGCTGGAGCAACTTGTATTTAGGCCCATGGGGAGTGGGGACCCCCAGACTGGAAGCAGCAGGGGAGGCAAGGAAAAGCTGCTGACTGTGAGTTTGCCATAGTATTACCCCGAAATCCCTGCAGCAGCATTGCCAGGGTTCATCAGTCAGTTGTCCTTCTTAAGCGGGACTTCTGTAGGAAGACCCCCCAACCTAAACCTTGGGCAGGCAAGAATTCACTGGAGCTGATCCCTACTCTTGACCCCAAAGAGAGGGAGAATTCTGAAAGAAAGGGACCACCACACCATGTCTGAACCACCTGCTGAGGGATTAAAATGACGTGCTGATATCTGTCTGTGCTGACAGTGCTCACTGTGGAATTAATCAGCATACTGAGACCTGTCCCTGGTGACGTTGCTCACTGTGTGAGTAATCGGGGCATGCCAATACCTGTCCCTGGTGGTGGGGCTTACTGTGTGATTAATTAGGGCATGCCAATACCTGTCCCTGGTGACAGTAGTCACTGTGTGATTAATCAGAGCATGCTATACCTGTCCCTGGTGGAGCGCTCACTATGTGATTAATCAGGGCATGCTGACACCTGTCCCTGGTGACGGCACTCACTATGTGATTAATCAGGGCATGCTGACACCTGCCCTGGGTGACAGTGCTCACTGTGTGATTAATCAGGGCATGCTGTCACCTGCCCTGGGTGACAGTGCTCACCGTGTGATTAATCAGGGTATGCTGATACCTGTCCCTGGTAATGGCGCTCACCATGTGATTAATTGGGGCATGCTGATACCTGTCCCTGGTGACGGCGCTCACTATGTGATTAATCGGGGCATGCTGACACCTGCCCTGGGTGACAGTGCTCACCGAGTGATTAATCAGGGTATGCTGATACCTGTCCCTGGTGATGGCGCTCACTGTGTGATTAATCAGGGCATGCTGTCACCTGCCCTGGGTGACAGTGCTCACCGTGTAATTAATCAGGGTATGCTGATACCTGTCCCTGGTAATGGCGCTCACCATGTGATTAATTGGGGCATGCTGATACCTGTCCCTGGTGACGGCGCTCACTATGTGATTAATCAGGGCATGCTGACACCTGCCCTGGGTGACAGTGCTCACCGAGTGATTAATCAGGGTATGCTGATACCTGTCCCTGGCGATGGCGCTCACTGTGTGATTAATCAGGGCATGCTGTCACCTGCCCTGGGTGACAATGCTCACCGTGTAATTAATCAGGGTATGCTGATACCTGTCCCTGGTAACGGCGCTCACCATGTGATTAATCAGGGCATGCTGCCACCTGTCCTGGGTGACAGTGCTTACTGTGTGATTAATCAGGGTATGCTGACACCTGTCCCTGATGAAGGCACTCACTATGTGATTAATCAGGGCATGCTGACACCTGCCCTGGGTGACGGTGCTCACCGTGTGATTAATCAGGGTATGCTGATACCTGTCCCTGGCGATGGCGCTCACTGTGTGATCAATCAGAGCATGCTGATACTTTTCCCTGGTGACGAGGCTCACCATGTGATTAATCAGGGCATGCTGATACTTTTCCCTGGTGACGAGGCTCACCGTGTGATTAATCAGGGCATGCTGATGCCTGTCCTTGGCGATATCCTCACTGTGTGATTAATCAGCATATTGATACCTGTCCCTGGTGATGGTGCTCACTGTGTGATTAATCAAGGCATGCTCATACATGTCCCTGCTGACGGTACTCACCGTGTGAATAATCAGGGCATGCTCATTCCTGTCCCTGCTGACGGTGCTCACCGTGTGAATAATCAGGGCATGCTCATTCCTGTCCCTGCTGACAGTACTCACCGTGTGATTAATCAGGGCATGCTCGTACCTGTCCCTGCTGACAGTACTCACCGTGTGAATAATCAGGGCATGCTCATTCCTGTCCCTGCTGACAGTACTCACCGTGTGATTAATCAGGGCATGCTCGTATCTGTCCCTGCTGACAGTACTCACCGTGTGAATAATCAGGGCATGCTCATTCCTGTCCCTGGTGATGGTGCTCATGGTGTGATTTATTTTGGTGCGCTGATACCAGTGGCTGTGGACTGTGCCGTACCCTCTGGACAATACATGCAGCACACTGATTTGGGCACAGATGGACGAGGAGTTTCTGGAGATCATCTGGCTGGCATGAAAACTTTCATTCATTCTGTGCTAATACCCACTCTTCCTCCTCAGACACTAACAAGACTCCAAGACATGCTGATGCACGAAGTCAGTTGGTATTCCTCCTTTCTACATGTTGCTCCAGCAGGCCAGCCTCTCGTGTACACTACAGTGGTGGAAGCAAAGCACAGCCAGCAGCCTTCCTCTCCTACCCAGAGGTGCACAGCATGCTTTCAGTCATCGTCCTAAAGGCCCTCCAGTGCTGTAGTCTCAGAGTGTGAACCCCCCCTCACAGGTAGCGTGAGTGGCAAGACTACCATAGCATCAATATGCCGGCCCTGTGTATGGGTCAGTGAACTAAGCAGCAAAACATGGCACAGTGGTACTGCAGCAGTGCTCCTGCCTGCCACACCCGCAGCTGGGGTTTGGAAACAGACTCCGGTCATTTGAGAATTGGTTAAGTGCAAGAGGATCAAGTATCCTCCAGAACGGGGTCCTGCATCTCGCTCATTGTCTACCATCTAGTGGTAGCCAAGTATTAAGCTCAGTAGTGGTGGGGATTGCTTGAGTGGGGAAGGGCTGCCCTTCACACTGATAAATGGGAATGTGAGGTGCTGCTGTTTAGGCTGATACACCTGTATGGATAGTGCTGCCATTGGCGCTGATGCACCTGTACTTGGGGTACTGCCTTTAACATTGATACACCTTTATATGTGGTGTTGTCCTAAAAGCTGATACACCTGTAAGTGGACTAGCACCCTTGATGCTGATTTGGGTGTTGGCTGAGTGAAAGAGGATTATGTGTCCAAGGGGCAACCCACCTGTCTCGGGAGGGGGTTTCCTGTATGTCCCTCAACGGCAGTCACGTGGTGGTGGCCAGGTGGTAGGCACAGCAAGGGATTGCCTAAGTGAGGAAGGGCTGCCCTTGCTGCTGATACACCTGTGCGTGTGGTAGCAGGCAAGCATGATGCCTCACTGCATGCTGTCAGCCCCAGGGAAAAAATACTGGTGGAAAACATTGACTGGCTGGATGACTTCCTGGTCCATTGAAGGTCCCTCACTATCAACTAGGCAGGACGCCAGATCTGGATATGTGTATGGGGGGGGATCTGGGTCATCCAAAGGAGAACATGGAGTTAGGGTAAGTCCAGGGGATAGTGGATGACAGGACTAGGCAGAGCGGTAGGGCCAAAAGGGGGCTGGTCATGAGCAAAGTGGGCTTAAAGCATAATAAAAAAAAAAAAGACAGTAGTCAGACATCACCCCTCCAGAACACTGTATTTGTTTCCTGTTGTTGGTTTTAATGTATGGATACCTTTGTATCAAAGACCCTTACAGTGAGAGTGTATTTGATCTCTCCTCCCAGAGTTCTTGCTCTGAAAATCACGAGGAAATTGAGACTAAACCTCCAGTCTGGGACAATAACTTTAATCAGCAGATGGACAGTAATATGCAGCTGTTATCCAAAATGCAGGTGCGTCATTCAGAATGGGTATGGGATGGGGAATCTGCCTTATCTTTACCTACACTTTCCTCATGGGGATTTCCCATTTGTAAAAATATATATTCTCCTCTATGCATTATAGTACTTGGATGGTCCTTGTATCATTTCACAAGAAAAGTAGATATGACTGCAAATAGAAAAAGGATATGTGTGAGACCAATGTAAATGTATGCGTAATGTAGCTTATTTTGGACGTGACACATTCTGCTGCCTGCCAGACATGGAGACACCGTTGCTACTGAGGTAGCACAGTACTGCTCACTTACACCATGTTCTCTGGACTAAGGTGTGTGTGGGGGGGGGGTCATGTAGTGGTGGAGACTCCTGGTTCTTCCCATTGTAGCATTCTCTTGAGATCTTCCCCAGGACAGCATAGGCCCATCACTGCCTTGGGGCAGTATATGCGATTGCTGGCCCTGGGCCAGTGCTTTTGTTTGATGTGTGCTGCAGCAGCCAGGCAACCTGTTGTTAGCTGTCACCTCATGGTTAAGCCCCCAACACTCCTGCACTGTGAATCGGGAGATCTAGATTTGAGTCCTGGAACATGTTAACATTTTGCTTATCAAAATATGCCGTGGGTCTATGTCTTTAATCTCTCCCAGGAACAGTCCCATAACTGCCTCTTTCTGCCCCAAAAAGAAAATGTACTAAAGATCCCCTGGAAGACCCCCTTTGCTCCCCCCAATATGGCTTTAATTTCTAAGAATAAATAGTTCTTAATGGGTAAACTGCCCAGGGGGGCAGCATTCAGGGGAACAACTGTCTTCTTGGAGGAGGAGGAATAACGCATCCTGGTAGGATATTTTGGCCTCCTCTTCTGTCCTTTCAGAACTGAAAAGCAAACTCAGAATACTAGCAGGCATGTCATGCCACGTGAATTTCTGGTGGGAACACAATTAAAAATTATTCAGGGGAGGGCATGAATTTACACTTCTACGGCCCCTCCTCAGCAAAATATGCAATAATTGGATGGGAATTTGGTGGGGGAGGGACATCCTTTTATGGATCCTACTGTCTCACTCGTATGCTCAGTGGTTTAAGGCTGTGAGCTGCAACCTTGGAGACTTGGGTTTGAATCCCACAGCCCCCACTTGCATACCGTGTGAGCATGAGCAAGTCACTTAACTTCCTTGTGCTCCCGGGTCTGTAGTTTTAGATCTTTGTTAAAAACTTATTTATTTTCACTAGCTTTTCCCAGACTGATTTTAAATTATACTGTGGTTTGCCTGCATGTTTATGGTTTATATTCTGTACAGCGCCTTGATATTAAAAGGCGCTATATAAATAAACATTTGCTTTGTTTTGCTTTAGTGTGTCTCTCCTGGGGGGGAAAAAAGAATGGGGGCTGAGTTACTGTATAGGCAGAAAAATATAGAAACAGTGAACTTGGTGACACATAAGGACCACCTGGCCCACCTAGTTCACCCATTTCTCAACTTACTGTATAAGCTCCAGATCCTATATGATCTGCAGCCTACCTCCTCCTCCTTCCTACCACTAGCCCCTATACCTTTGAAACTGCTAATCCAAATGTCACGATGTTTGTCATTTCTTTAGGACATCTACCAGCAAGTATGCATGCCAGTTTTGGGTTCTGTAGCTATAACAACTGAGTTATAATCAAATAAACAAATTTGATGAATTTCTGAAATGTCATGAACATTTCAGAAGATTCATAGAATTTCCAAAGCATTCCATGAAACGAAATTTGCTAAATTCATGCAGCACAGCTCGGGACCCAAAGAGCCTGTGTTAAAAATGTTGAAATGTACAAGCAGATAAAGGCAACATGCCCACCTTGTCTGCTCTGGATTCTAACCTTGAAACTATTTCCCTTCAAGAACAACCTAGGAATAAGCCAGTGACATTGAAAGGCTGGTTGGGGGATTAGGAGTACCATTGGATGCTCTCCTCCAGGGAGTGGGATTTCTGCAACCCCCTGCTCTACCACCACCTGGGTGACTGCAGTTGGCAGTGCAGGGGGCTACTGAAGCTAAGAAATGGAGTTGGAGCGCATCTCTGGTATCTGAATGCATCAGGCATTCTGGCACCCATTGATGTTAGCGTGCTTCTGTGAGGTGGCTGGGGCTGATGGAAAAAGAACTGGAGCAGGACTGAGCAGATGAAGTGCTGCCAACCCACCCTGCTTATGTCAGACTCCAGCCTCCATTCCCAGGTACATCCGCAGTCTTCCCCTCCATCATGGGCAACCAGATCGATGTGGGGGAAGACATGCAAAGGAGCTGCAGGCATACCCAGCCCTTGGGGGGCAAGCCAGGGAGGCAGCACAGTGCACCATGATAAGTAGCGGGTAGGCTGTTTGGTCCTGGGAGGATGGCTGCCAGAGTCTCGGATGAGCAGGACAAAGAGACTGGGTGGGTGGTGGAGGGAGGCCTCACATGTGGCCAGGGGGTACACAAACTTAGAATAAAAATGAACATGGGCCAGGTTCACCTATTAAACAGAAAAAAAGTGTTATGCTGTTTAAAAAGAAAGAAAGTGGATTTCATTTTATAAAAGAAATTGATGTAGAACAAAAAGAGGCAGAAAAACTAGAGGGAATAGGTTGCCAGCTGTTTTAATAGCAAAAAATGAGATATTGCAGTCGTAATCAGAAAATGGATTCATTTTACCAAGCACACACATCTTTCTGATCCTGATGGAAGATTTCAAATATTGTCAGGCTTGTTAGAGGGACATAATGTCCTTCTTTGTACATTTACACCCCTGATAACAAGCAGGACAATTTTTAATATGTTAACAATACAAGTCATCAAGTTTAATGGCTATGACCTAATACTGGGGGAGCTTTAATGAGGTCCTACATCCAGTCCTGGAAATATCTTCCCAAAGTCTTTCTATATATTTTCTTTTCTTTTTACCGTAGTAATTTTTATTAGGTTTAAACAAAACAAACATACAATATATAAAAAGGAATAAAATAAACATTAGATAATATAAAAATTTGAAGAGTTTAGAAGTAGTGACAAATAATTATTACATATTTAAACCGAATACAATGTTGTTTGACCAAACATTGTTCAAAGAGAAAAACATTTCCAAGTAAGGTAAAATTCAGATGTATACTGATAGAATGTTTGCTAATTTACTGCATATGCAAAAGAGGACTACTACATACCCTTCCTCATAACAAGGTATAATTCATATATATTGTGATAGAATGTTCCCTAACATATTGCACATACAGAAGGTAACTACTACATACTCAAGAATGGTGACCAAATTCTCTGTAGGATATCCTCCTTATGATGCAGGGAATAACACATTCTGTCATTATTAAACAGAAAGACCATCTGGTTATACCATTCACTCAAAGTTGGCACAGAGGTGCTTTTCCAATTCTGTAGAATAAGTCTTTTAAAACTGAGAGATCCATATTTTTTAATATTTATCTAACTTTAGGGATTCCGGGAATATTCCTAGAATAAAAATCAGGGGAGAGAGTGGGATATGCTGCCCTGTTACTCTACTGCAGATGTTCAGAATTAGTTTCCATGGTTTCTGAATCACTGGGCAGCCCCAGAACATATGTGCTATTCCTGCCCTGGGGTATTTACACCTCCAGCATTTGAAATCTTTTAGATGTCCCATAGAATTTAATCTTTCTGGACCGAAATCTTATGCATGCAAGATCTACTGAATTAACCTATCTTGCAATTCTTTGAGGCTCTTGCTTGCCATCACCCATGTGTTCTCCCATTCCTTATCAGTTATGTTAAGGTGCAGTTCCTCCTTCCATTTTCTTTTGGCCTTTTTGGTCAAACAGGTAGAAGTAAGGTTAGAGGCTAGAAATTTGTATATAATCCCTGCTTCTCTCTTAAGTGACGTCACCTTTAACAATTGATCCCATTCTTCACATTTAGGTAGGGCGTACTCATTAGTTAGTATTTGGGAATTCTTAAGGGCCTGTCTTAGCTGTAAAAAATAGTGCAATTGGTGCCTATAATTCCGTACTTATCCCTAAATTCTTGGAAAGAGAGCATAACTCTAGTCTTTGGATCTACTAAGTGAGCAAGTTTTGTGATGCCCAGCTTGAACCATTCCGCATTGAAAATGCCCTTCCTTCCCATTATCCTGGAATTATGCCATATTGGCATCCAATCTAGGGGAACCATCTTAGTGTTTACACTATTATCTACCCTTTTCACTGCTAACACAGACATTTGCACACAAGGATTATCTAGTAATTGAGCACCCAGTGGGACATATAAATAATCGAAAAGGCAAATGCTACCCAGTGCTTCTTTCTCCATGGCAAGTCATAAAGGTTGAGACTTGCTACCCATAGAGGGAGTGCCTATATGTCCCAGGGCATGTTTAAGTGTAAAAGCCATCTGATATTGTTCCCACCATGGGAGTACAAATCCACCAGAAATGCATGGTGCTGAATTTGTATAACCCTAACCTAGGTGGTTTCCCTTGCCATAGGAAATTTCTAACTATCCTGTCTAGCTTTTTAAGAATTTTTTTCCCCCAAGTATTATGGGCAAGTTTTGAAAAAGGTAAAATAATCTAGGGGCAACATTCATCTTTACTGTATTTATTTTCCCCCATAAGGACACGTTAAGCTTCCCCCATTTAGACAGATCCAACTCTATCTTTTATTAGCGGCTCGTAATTGAGGCATTCTGATTCTTTTAGCTTAGTGGTGATCTGCAGCCCTAAGTATGTAATATTGGTTTTAAACCATTTCTTATCCATAATCCCTTCCAAGTGATTCATAGTAAGGGTAGAAATGTTATGATGTAACAACTGAGTTTTACTCCAGTTGATCTTAAGACCTGAAATTCCTTCAAATGCTGCAAGAATTGACTTCAGACATTGGCAAGAGTGGTCCAGATTTGTGAGAATCAGAAGCAGATCTTCTGCGTAGGC
Source organism: Neoceratodus forsteri (assembly GCA_016271365.2). NCBI lineage: Eukaryota > Metazoa > Chordata > Ceratodontiformes > Ceratodontidae > Neoceratodus > Neoceratodus forsteri. The sequence continues at coordinate 118,951,236 of JADMNL010000026.1, forward strand.
AAAGGACTTATGTTCTCTTCCCACAAACCTTACCCCTTTAACTCCAGGGTGATCATTAATTGTCCATATAAGAGGTTCAAAAGCTAGAATGAAAAGGTACGGGGAGAGTGATCAACCCTGTCTTGTGCCACAAGCCAAGTCTATTTGAGGGGACAGTATACCATTTGTCAAAATCTGTGTCCCTGGTTTATCATATATAATTTCTACCCACTCACAGAAGTTCTCCTCGTAGCCAAACTCTGTGAATGCTCTTGACATATAGGTCCAATTAACTGAATCAAATGCCTTGAATATATCAAGCGACAGGACTACATATGAATCTTGTTTCTTGTTGGCTGACCATATTAGATTAAGAAGTCTGTGAACACTATCTGCCCCTGAGCTATTTCTAATAAATCCAACCTGTTCTAGTCACACTAATTTAGTTATAACTTTCTGTATTCTATTAGAAAGAACTTTTGCCAAGATCTTATAATCAGCATTCATTAAAGAGACTGGTCTGTAGCTAGTACATTCCTAGTTATCCTTTTTTGGGATCAAGGTAAGAAAGGCCTGCGTTATAGTGGGAGGTAATGATTTATCATCCCATGCTTCCATGAGAGCAGCCTGCAGATGGGGCATCAGCATGGGAGTAAGCTTTTTATAGTATGACTCTTTATTGTTAACTGAATTTCCTCAAGACAAATATTCTTGCCTGGCATTGCGCTTTCCGCTTTTTGATTTTGGTGAAAAAGTCATCGAGCACACCAGCAGATAAGGTACCCTGGTTTGCATAGGTATTTGTAAAAATATGAAAAATTCCTCATTTATTTCTTTACTCTTAGTAATTGCATACTGTGTGACCCTGAGCAAGTCACTTAACTTCCCTGTGCTCCCAGGTTGCACCTGTAAACAAGCTTTCAGCTTAGTGTGTCTCACCTGGTTAAACAATTGGAAAGTATTCTCCCTGAACCGTCCTTAATGCAGGTTATTACATTTTGTTGCTGGACTTTCTTCAGTCTCAGGGCAAGAAGCCTACCTGCCTTGTCCCCAGCTTCCCAATACCTTTGTTTTGTTCTAAAAAGTGCAAATTCAGCTGCTTGCGACAGTATAGTATCTATCTTCCCCTTGAGGACTGATATTTTATGCAGCTCTTCCCCTTTCGGTGTCATCGTTTGTTTTGACAGTACCGTTAATTTCTCAAATTCTTTTTCTTTTTCCTCAAGGGCTTTCTTTCTTTCTCGCTTCCTGTTTGTTGAATAGCTAATTATTTTCCCCCTGACAAATGCTTTATACGTGTCCCAGATACATACTCTGGAGACCTCCCCGTTACTGTTAATTTCAAAGTACTCTGATGTCTGCTCTGTTACCCATGTCAGAAAGTCCTTTTCTTTAAGCAAATTGGCGTTAAGCCTCCATCTGTGCAATTTCTTCCCTATATCTCCTGTTACCAAATCTAAACGTATCATGGCATGATCAGATATGATAATATTATCTATCCTAGCATCCAAAGTACATGTCACCAATGAGTTGGGTATCAGGAGAAAGTCAATCCTACTATACAGTGAATGTCTGCTCGAGAACAATGAATAATCCTTACCAGTCAGGTGCACAACTGGCCAAGAATCTGCGAGACCCAGTTCTAGCAGGATTTTTTTGAAGGAATCTCTTTAGCCTGTGTTAAGTTCAATGCTTTTAGTAGAGGATCTATCTAAAATAGGGTTTAGTAGCTCCTTAAAGTCCCCTCCTATGATAATTTCATAATCAGTAACGGTACTGAGGGTTACCACCAATGAGTTAAAGAAGTCAAACCAACCAGAATTTGGTGCGTACACATTACGTAACACAATTTTCTGCCCATCAAGTAATCCAGTTAAAATCTGGTACCTCCCTTCAAGGGTCAGAAAAGCGGGCATGCTTACTAAAGGTTATAGCCTTTCTAATTAAAATGGCAGTACCATGCTTCTTTGAAGAGAAACATGCATTTTCGGTTTGTCCCACCCATGCCCTTTGTAACTTCAGAGCTTCACACAGCCAGCACTGGATTCCTGTGAGGGTCCTCTGGAGGTTGTGAGGGCCTCAGATGAGCAAGTTCGCTCTCCCCAACTCCCAAAACCACAAGCCAGCATTGGATTCCTGTGAGGGTCCCTTGGAGGCTGTGAGGGCCTCGGACGAGCAAGTTCATTCTCCCCAACCTCCGAAACCACAAGCCAGCACCGGATTCCTGTGAGGGTCCCCTGGAGGCTGTGAGGGCCTCGGACGAGCAAGTTTGCCCTCCGCCAACCCCCGAAACCACAAGCCAGCACCGGATTCCTATGAGGGTCCCCTGGAGGTCGTGAGGGCCTTGGATGAACAAGTTCTCCCTCCCCCAACTGCCAAAACCACAAACCAGCACTGGATTCCTGTGAGGGTCCCTTGGAGGTCATGAAGGCCTCGGACAAGCAAGTTTGTCCTCCCCCAACCCCCGAAACCACAAGCCAGCACCGGATTCCTGTGAGGGTCCCCTGGAGATCATGAGGGCCTCGGATGAGCAATTTCGCCCTCCCCCAACCCCCGAAGCTACAAGCCAGCACCTGATTCCTGTGAGGGTCAGCTGGAGGTCGTGAGGGCCTCAGACGAGCAAGTTCACCCTCCCCCAACCCCCGAAGCCACAGGCCACCACCCGATTCCTGTGAGGGTCCCCTGGAGGTCGTGAGGGCCTTGGACGAGCAAGTTCACCTTCCCCCAACCCCTGAAACAACAAGCCAGCACCAGATTCCTGTGAGGTTCCCCTGGCGGTCGTGAGGACCTCAGATGAGCAAGTTCGCCCTCCCCCAACCCCCAAAACCACAAACCAGCACTGGATTCCTGTGAGGTTCCCCTGGAGGTCATGAAGGCCTTGGACGAGCAAGTTCGCCCTCCCCCAACCCCTGAAACCACAAGCCAGCACCGGATTCCTGTGAGGATCCCCTGGAGGTCATGAAGGCCTCGGACGAGCAAGTTTGCCCTCCCCCAACCCCCGAAACCACAAGCCACCACCAGATTCCTGTGAGGGTCCCCTGGAGGTTGTGAGGGCCTTGGATGAGCAAGTTCATCCTCCTCCAACCCCCGAAACCACAAGCCAGCATCGGATTCTTGTGAGGGTCCCCTGGAGGTTGTGAGGGCCTCGGATGAGCAAGTTTGCCTTCCCCCAACCCCCGAAACCACAAGCCGGCACCGGATTCCTGTGAGGGTTCCCTGGAGGTTGTGAGAGCCTTGGACGAGCAAGTTCATCCTCCTCCAACCCCCGAAACCACAAGCCAGCATCGGATTCCTGTGAGGGTCCCCTGGAGGTTGTGAGGGCCTCGGATGAGCAAGTTTGCCTTCCCCCAACCCCCGAAACCACAAGCCGGCACCGGATTCCTGTGAGGGTTCCCTGGAGGTTGTGAGAGCCTTGGACGAGCAAGTTCGCCCTCCCTCAACCCTCAAAACCAGAAGCCAGCACGGGATTCCTGTGAGGGTCCCCTGGAGGTCGTGAGGGCCTCGGATGAGCAAGTTTGCCCTCCCCCAACCCCCGAAACTACAAGCCAGCACTGGATTCCTGTGAGGTCCCCTGGAGGTTGTGAGGATCTCAGCAGGCAAGTTCACCCTCCCCAACCCCTGAAACCACAAAGTGCGGATCTGCACACAGGGTGGAGGAACACCGCGTGGCACTCACTCTTCTGTGTTTGGCGCCATTTTTTGTTTGAATTTATTTAGTCAGCCTACATATGAAGATATTTTTTTTTCTCTCCCTTTACTTTTGAATCTGGAATAACTGCATGTTAATGGGAACTGGGAACCTCTTACTTGAATTACTGTGCTGTTTGTTACTACCATAGAATAACTGCATCTGTAGCTTAAAGGAACCTGTAACATTTATTGTGCTGTTTTACAATCTTGGTACAATTGCATCTGTACCTTAAGGGTACCTGGAACCTTTAATTTTAATTATTTAAGTACATGTACTGTCCAGAATCATGTAGAGTAGAATTTCTGCACAAGTCCACTTACTTTGTCCCTGCTCCACTTTCTCCCTTAATTCGGATGAGCTCCGACATTGAAATGCAAGCTCTTTGTTAGTGGGCAGGTTTCTGTGCTGTAAATCTAGATTCACTTCAGTCCGTGGATTTTTAATTTCTCGGAGCCCTTCAGTCTATGCCCTACCTGCAAACCGAGAGCACCTGAACCAGAATTGTACCCTGGAGTCTTACATTTCAGCCCTGTTCACCCACTGGAAGCTTTGTTTTTAAAAATGTCCCCACCTGAGCCTCAATCTGGGCGTTTGAGCAAGACCCCATTGTTTCCTGAGGAGTCCTCTACGCTTACCTCCTTCCCCCAACCTACAGCCATCCGATAAATAGCTCACCTTAATCTCCTTTTCTAGGGACATGGATATGTTGTTCATCCACACTCATTGGCAGTATCCTTGCCGCTTTAAATCTTGCCGGAAGGTCTTCAAGCTTGCTCCTCCCACCCACCCGGGTGGTATAACTCTCGGCTCCGCCCCATGACGCCAGATCTTCCTTACCGCTTGGAAGCTCAGGTTCCCTCCTTAACGCTCTGCGTTTGCGACTGGTTCCTATTTCTCCGTTTGCGGATTTTAAAATAAAAATTTGCAAAAGACTTCGATCTTCGATCCCTGTGCTGCGATGGACAAATCGACTCCCAGTTTGGAGATGCCCATCGGTCAGAAGATGTCTCGGACGGATCCACACTCACGTGTGTCTACTGCTTAGGCCCTGAGGCACGACCCGCGAGCTTCGACCTGTGCTCATCTTTCTCGCCTTCGTCCTCGAAGACGTGCTGCCCGATTGCAACTGGGCCGTCCGAGCGTTTCCCTCGGTGAAAGTCAAGGAGGCCGGTTGGCGGTGTCCGTGGCGGCGGGCTCGGCGGATCAGCTCGGCGGATGAGTCGCCCCTCGAAGAAGGCGGCGGGCGTATCTTCACAAGCCGCGGCATTATCCGCTCTCTCTGGGTTCTTCCTACAGCTTCTTTAAGGAGCTTTGTCTGTCCCTCTCCACTAAAGGAAGGGCCTGCGTCTGCTGGACCTTATTCTCGGTCCAAAGAGGGACAAGGGTAGAATCCCTCCGTCGGCGCTCTTGGGAGGCGGGGAAGGTCCCTCCCGGGCCGTCGTCCAGTCGGCTTCGGTCGACCGCTCGGCCGGCCACTGGCCTCACGGTGTCCCCGTCAGGTCAGTTGACGAGACTCCACTGATGAAGTCGAGATTTTCTGACCCATTGACTGACTGTCGCCTTTAGCAGCCGAGATTCCCCTCTCCCGGTTCCCCGGGAGGAGTTGAGGATCCGATGGGCTCGCCTGTGCCTCCGGTTCGGAGCCCTCGGATGGACCTTCCGAGCGGAAGGGAGTGCGGTTCGGCCGACACCTCCCGCACCGACCCGGAAATTCCGGGACTCTCGATCTCGGACCTCTTGGCGGTCCAGCCTTTCCCACCGTCATAGGCGGTCCGGTCTCGGCACTCATGTAAGCGGCGTCAGCGTCGCCCTCGTCCCCTCCTCCTCGGATGAGGGGAGGTCGTGAAATTACGTCGGACGGCACGAGGATCTTATGTTGCAACAGCTCCTCCTGGCGAGAATAAGCCGACTCCGCGCCTTCCGCCATTAAGTGGCTGTCACGGGCGGCCGACACAACCCTCGACTTGTCCGAGGGCCTATACCAGGCGGTTGTTCGCCAAACCAGCTGCTCCACCGATTCCGGTGGAACCTCCGCCTCCACAGCCACCAATTGGGGCTCCGACCAAGGATTCTCGGTCGGCTAAGGGTTTACCCCATCGGCTGTCAGTTACCCTCACTCCCGACCGACCTCGGCAGGTGAAGGGTGGCTCAGGCCAGAGGCAGCTCTTCGAGGACTCTTCCGAGTCCGAAGATGATTCCTCCTTCTTCTCCGCGACTGGACTTGGGTCTTCAGGAGGTCAGTCAATGGGCGATAGCCGTCGTCCTTCCTAGGACTGCTTCGCTCATCTCGGGGTCTCCCGGGATGGGCTGAACCCGTTTCCAACGGGCCAGGTATCCCCTCACGGAGATTCTGGACGAGGATTCTTCGGCGGAGGCCTTTCCGTTGGCCGAGGCCATAGTGGGTCCGGCACTGGAACTTTGGCGGCGCCCTGCTTCCCTGCCCCTGCGCCTTGACCAGGATGGCCAGGAAGTATCAGGGTCTCGGTTCCTTGTCGGTTTTCCAGAACACCCTCTGCTGGAGGGGTTGGTTACCGACAGCGTTTTCGCGCTCTGGCAACGCCAGGGATGTGGACAAACCTCCTGACAAGGAGTCCAAGAATTGACTATGTCGGGCAAAGTCTCGCTCGCCCTCTCTGCGGCTCGTCAGGCCAGTTCGGCCGTCCTCATGGCACATTTTCTCATGCCCTGTTGGGCTCCTGGATGAGGTCATCCTCATCTTCCGCCGATCTGCAGACTACGGTTAAGCGAGTGCGGGACCAGGGCAGGGCAGTGGCCAAACAGCAGCTCCAGACTGCTTTGGATATGGGGACTCATGTGCCAGATCGGTGGCGGCCGCAGTGGCTATCGTCATGAGCTTGGCTGAGGATATCCACCTTTACTCGGATACCCAGCACAAGTTGGCGGATGTTCCTTTTGGGACTGACCTCTTGGCCCTGGGGTGGAAGGTCACCTGCAGAGGATCGAGAAGTCCAATGCCACCTTGACTGGTCTCTTCCGCTCAGAAGGACAAGGCCAAACCACAGCTAAGCCCTTTCGTCCTTCTGTGCCCCGCAGCCCGGCCCAGCAACGTCAGGGCCAGCAGGCTCGGCCTTGGCATCCCAAACCCAAGCCGCGGCTTCCTCTAACAGGAGGCAGGGAGGAAAGGCCCAGGAGGTCCTCGGCGGTTCCTCCTCCAAGCCTGCCCAGTGACGGGCTGAGGGTGTCGCCCCATCCCGTCCACTCACTCTGGGTCCCCGTGGGGACGGCTCGCACTTCCGTTCCACCTGGTCCGCTGTTACCACGGACAGGTGGGTCTTGGAGGTGGTGGGAAGAGGCCTGCCTCTGGAATTCGAGCAGGCACCACCCTTCAGAGCCGTCGCCCCTCGGGGGGCTTCGGGATCCCCAGCCTCACTGGCGGCTCGTCGAGCCGACATCGCTCTCCTCCTCCAGAAGGAGGTGGTAAGAGAGGTGGTGGACCCTCCTTCAGACCCAGGGTTTGTGTCCAGGTACTTCCTGGTTCCGAAACGGACGGGGGGCTGGCGCCCCATTCTCGACCTACACGACCTAAACAAGTTCCTAAGGTCTCGAACCTTCAGGATGGTCACTCTGGCTCAGATAATACCATCCTTGGAACGCGGCGTGTGGTTCTGCTCTCTGGACTTGCAGGGCCCAGCTTTTTCGTCCCTATCCGTCCGTCTCACCAGAGATTCCTTCGCTTCAGCGGAAGGATCTCTTGAGTTCAAGCCATGCCCTTGACATGTCTCCAGCTCCCAGGGTCTTCACCAAATGCATGGCAGTGGTGACAGCATTCCCTCTGGCGCCGAGGTCGGGTGTACCTTACCTGGACGACTGGCTGATAGCAGCTCCTCCAGGAAGGAGGCGGAGTGGTCCAGAGATCTGGCCTCCAGGTCTGCTCTCAACTGGGCCTCCTTATCAAGCGAGGCCAAGTCGAACTCGAGCCGAAGCAGGTGATTCTATTCATGTGTGGCTTCGACTCTCTTCGAGCAGGCGGCTCCCGCGGGACAGGGCCGAGGTTCTTTCCTCCTTTGCCCGATCATTTCTGGTTGGGCAATTGCGCCTGCCGGGACTTCCTCGCCTCCTGGGTCTCATGGCGGCCTGTACCAGCGTGGTCCGTTGGGCCCGCTGGAACATCGTCCCCTTCAGTGGGGACTGGCCAGCCAGTGGTCACAACGCCTGATCCTTGGACCAGCTTGTGCCGGTGACACAAGGGATGTGGAACGCTCTCCAGTGGTGGACCGTTCAGATCATTTGCAGGAGGCATCCCGTTCGTCCGCCCGAGCCGGCGGTCTCTCTGTCGACGATGCCTCTCTGATGGGTTGGGGTGCCCATCTGGGGAACACGGGCTCATGGCCTCTGGTCCCGCGGGGTCCGATGCCACATCAACCTGCTTGGAGCTCCGAGCGGTCCGCCTAGCTCTCACCGCCTTTGCTCCGTTCCTCCGGGTCAAGTGGTCGAGTCAGGCGGACAATGCCACGACCATGTACTATCTAAACCGCCAGGACGGGGGCGCTCCATGCTTCTTGCAAGGAAGCTCTCCGCATTTGGTCACTCGTGCGCAGCCTGGAGGCGGATCTCCTAGCCATTCACGTGGCAGGAGCCTCCAACACCCTGGCCGATGCCCTGGGCGGATAGGGGCTGCATCCCAGAGTGGTCTCTCCCTGCGGAGGTAGTACAGCATCTGTTCTCCCTTTGGGGCACACCTCAGGTGGACCTGTTTGCCTCCATGGAGAACGCAAGCTGAGTCTGTTCCATGCCCGCCCCCTCAGCAGGGCTCGCTGCAGGGGGATGCCTTCTCGAGGCAATGGACCCCGGGCCTCTTTCGCCTTTCCCCATTTCCCTTGATCCACAAGGTGCTTCTCAAGGCGAGGAGGGACAAGGCGCAGGTGATTCTGATAGCCCCAGACTGGCCTCGCCAGTTCTGGTACCAGATCTCCTCAGTCTCAGCTCCAGGACTCATGGCAGCTTCCAGCTCGCCCGACCTGCTCTCAGTCAATCAGGGAAGGTGTTCCATCCGGACCTTCAATCCCTGCACCTGGCGCCTGGTTCCTGGCGGCTGAGTTCCAGGCTTGGGTCTTTACGGGGTCCTCAATGTAGTTGAGGCGTCCCGTAAGGAGTCGACCAGAAAATGCTATGCCTTCAAATGGAAAAGGTTTCCATTTGGTGTCAGGAGCAAGGGCTTGGACCCTTCCTCCTGTTCCTTGGCAAGCATCTTGGACTATTTATGGTCCCTTTCTAGTCAAGAGCTTGGGTCGGCGACCTAAGGGTGCACCTGGCAGCCAGCTCTCTGCCCCGAGGCGGGCGGGAAGGCAGTCGTGGCGCAGGAGAGAGGTGGTCTGGCGCTTTCAAGGCCTTGATCACATTTCCTCCAGTGGGAACCCCCACCTCCGTGGGATCTACTGCTGGTACTGGCAAAGCTCATGGGCAAGCCATTGAACCTATGCACAGGTGTGCTCTCTCTCACCTGTGGTGGAAGACCGCCTTCTTGGTGGCTATCCGTCAGCCAGAAGGATGGGAGAGCTCCAGGCGCTTCATCAGTCTCCTTACCTGGTCTTCCACAGGGACAAGGTTGTCTGCTTCCCACCGAAATTCCTTCCGAAGGTGGTGTCGGGTTTCACCTTAACCAGGTGTTGACTCTGCGGTGTTCTACCCCAATCACACCTGGAGGCGAATATAGGCTCCATACTCTGGACCCTAGAAGGGCGCCGCTTATTATAAGGAGCGTGACGGCTGAAATTGGGAGAGGTTCGCCAGCTGTTTGTCACTCACGCTGAAGCCGCATCTGGCAGACCTGCAGCCAAGGACGATAAGCAGGTGGTAACCTCCTGCATAGATCTCTGCTATAAGTTAGCGGGCATGGAGCCTCCCAGAGGATAAGAGCTCATTCTACCCGCCATACTGCTGCAGCGGTGGCTGCTTCCAGGGGCGTCCCTATCCAGGAAATCTGCAGGGCTGCTACCTGGAAGTCAGCAAACACCTTCATTACCCACTACCACATCGACCTTGAGTCACGCGGGATGCTGGTTTTGGGGCCTCGGTTCTCAGTCTCTCTTTCCCAAGTAAGTATGGGGGTGTCGTCTTGCCTCCCTCCTCCCGAGGAGAACTGCTAGGAGTCTGCCAATGAGTGTGGATGAACAACATATCCATGTCCCTAGAAATACAGGTTACTCACCTGTAACAGGAGTTCAGGAATGGTATATGTTGTTCATCCTACATTCTCATTCTCCCGGCCGACGCACAACCTGAGCTTCCAGCGGGCCAGATCTGGCGTCATGGGCGGAGCCGGAGTTATACCACCCGGGTGGGTGGGAGGAGCAAGCTTGAAGACCTTCCGGCAAGATTTAAAGCGGCAAGGATACTGCCAATGAGTGTGGATGAACAACATATACCATTCCTAGAACTCCTGTTACAGGTGAGTAACCTGTATTTTCCCACAGCCAGCACCGGATTCCTGTGAGGTTCCCCTGGAGGTTGTAAGGGCCTCGGATGAGAAAGTGTGCCCTCCTCCAACCCCCGAAACCACAAGATATGGATTTTCACATGGAGGAACACTGAGTAGCACTAACTGTTATGTGTTTGGCCCCACCGACGCTCTGCATTGGCTCCCCACCACCCCTGCCACCACCCTTGGTCAACGCGCCCTTATATAGGGAGCTGGTGAACCACCCACCACCCCTGCCACCGCCCTTGGTCAACACGCCCTTATATAGAGAGCTGGTGAACCAATCAGCCCACTTTGCCATTAGCAGACTATATGCTGTCACCACTAGTGGTCGCTCTTCTCTACTTACTACCCATTTAACTGGCATTTTCCCCTTGTGGCAACTGCACACCTCAATAGTTCACCATGCTTCTGTTAATTGCATTGTGTGCCCTGGTATCCCCGGTATTGTCTCCCCACAAACTTCCCTCCATGCATACACCCCCCCATGCCATTGACTATTGCCTACCTGCTTGGCTGCTTTGCTCTGTAGCAGCACCAGTGTGGATAAAATGCCAACACTCTCTGACCCCATATTATTATGCAATTGGATATAACCCTACATTGTTTTCTCTATCTATCATTCCTAATGACTACCACCCTAGGCATCTCACACTAGGTTCTCCCTGCCACCCTTGGCAGCCATACCATTGAGATCCTTGGCTGCTATCCACACAACCCTCACTTCAGCAACTCTTTCTGGCCACCCTCCACATACTAAACCTCCCCATCCCTACTTTCACACCCAAGAAAGGGTCCCTAGCTTGCAAATCCTGCCTTCTCAAAACATTGTGCTGGAACCCAGCCCTCAGGGTCCTCCTCCTCCTTCTTCTCATTTCTGGGAATATCCACCCGAACCCTGGACCTCTCACACACCCTGCACCGACTCAATCCCCTCACCACGGACTGCACTTTGCCACCCTAAGCATATGCAGTTTGTTAAAGAAGTGGGACTCCTTCCAGTGATGGGTCGTACAGCACCGGCCTGATGTTATTGCTTTGGGTGAAACCTGGCTGTCTTACTGGATACCAGACTCATCAATAACCCTCTCTGGCTATAGCCTATACTATGCAGACTGGCAAAGTAAGTGTGGGGGTGACTGCGCCGTTTACATCAAGAACGCACTACACATGCAGAGACTCCCCACCCCATAGCTGGTGCCTGGACCCCAGGCTGTCACTCTAAAACTTACCTTAGGATGTTCCCATACCCCCACTTCACATCACTGCAGTATATGTTCCACCCAAAGACCAGACGGCAGCCTTCCACTCAATACTATCCTTCCTGGCCACCCTTCCATCTCAAACTGAACACATCACACTCTGACATTTCAGCATCAATTGGTTAAGTAAGACAGCTGCCCCGTTTATTGATGCAGCCTCTGCCCAAGACCTAACACAAGTAGTCACATCCCCTACCCGACTGAACCAGCACACAGGGTCTCCCTCATTGCTAGACCTCGTTTTCACCAATCGACCCCACAAAATCAAAAGCGCATTAGTTCTCCCGAATGCCCTTAGTGACCACTCCCCAGTTTTCTGTCATTGGTCAGGCAAGGCACCCAAATCTCCTCCCAAAATAATCTTACAACGCAAACTTGGCCCTGGCAAAGTTGCTCATCTTAAATCGCATCTCACCACTATCGACTGGTCTATCACAATGAATACCCCCGATCCTGACAGAGACCTCAACCTCTTCATCCTCTCCTTCAACACCATATGCGACAAGTTTGCCCCAATTACTAAAAGGGTGGTCAAAGGGAACCTGGTGCCATGGATCACCCATCACCTCCTGACCCTGATACGATCCAGAGAGTCATTATGGCACCTCTCTAATGAGTCTGGCCTCCCCTTCCGATAGGCAAAAGTACAGAGAGGCCAAGAAGAAATGCACGTGGGCCCTGCGCAAAGCCAAAGCAGATTATTATAAATCCTCCTTAACATCAGCCTGGGGCTCTGGGCGCAAATTGTGGAAAAACATCAATGATATCTGTGGCAAAGTCCCTAACTCTGTCCCAAATCAGATTATGATAGACGGTTGTCTGTCCTCAGATCCATCCCACATAGCCACAGCATTCAATGACACCTTCACAAACATCAGCCATATTCTCCCTCCTAAGTTCTTTGACCCACCCCAGCCAGCATCCCCCCTTCCCACACTGATGCCCCTCTCTTTCGCCTAAGTTGCATTTCACCTAAGTTAGCTGAGCCATATCTCAAAAAAGCTCTAAGCCATTCCTGCTACAGTAGCGACACCTTAGACGTGAAACTTCTCTGGCTCACCCTTCATGAGGTACTCAACCCCCTCACCCATATTCTTAACCGCTCCCTATGTCTAGGAAAATTCCCCTCTAGGTGGAAATCTGCTTCCTTCATCCCTTTTTTCAAAAGTGGGGACCTTACCACCACCAATAATTACTGCCCTATCTCCATTCTCCCTCCCCATTCCAAGGCCCTGGAGCGGATTGTCTCTGATCAGCTCATGGACCACCTTAACAAAGACAGCCTACTCTGTAAACAATGGCAAGACCACAGTACTACTACTGTCCTTCTAGAGCTAACAGCGCACATCTACTCCGCCTTAGACAGAGGCGATATCACTGGTGCTGTCTTCATTGATCTCATGAAAGCATCTGATACTGTCAACCACTCCCTCTTACTAACCACACTCACCAGCAATGGTCTCTCTCAAGACGCACTTGGCTGGTTCTCTGATTATCTCTCAAACTGCTACCAGCAGGTCAAAATTGGTAACACCATATCCACTAAGATGCCTGTCCTCTCCGGTGTTCCACAGGGGTCCATAAGAGGACCTCTACTTTTTGGTCTCTTCCTTAACTCCCTCCCTAAATCCTGCCCTGGCAACCTACTACTATATGCAGATGATGCCGTCCTTTATTCCTCTAACTCTGACCCCTTTGTACTCCACCATTCCCTGCAATCCTCTTTTGCTTGCACAGAAAATTGGTTCTACTCTCAATGCCTCATTCTCAATCATAAGAAGACCGAAGTCATACTAGTCTCTCATCCTCTGAATTCCCAGAAAGAGCTCTGCCCCAAAGCACCAACTACAAATCTTACCCCTTTGGAGCAAGTGGTCTCCTTTAAATACCTTGGCATCACTCTAGACCCAGCCCTTGCTTTCCATCAGCATATCCATCTCCTGTCCACCACCTGCAATGTTAGGCTTGGGTTATTGTATCGTTTCAAACGTTGCCTTACCCTTGCTGCCCTTAGGCTCGCTGTCTCCTCCTCAGTCCTATCCTTACTTGACTACAGTCTACTGACCTATAGTGCAGCAAACACCTCGGCCCTTAATAGACTCCGTCTCTCCCTGAATAAAGCCTGCCGCCTCATACTGGGATGTGACCATCTCACTCATACTTGCTCACTCTATAGTGATACCAACTTGCCAAATCTCGATGATAGAATCAGGTTCTACACTTGCTTCATGGCTAAAAAGACTGTCTTCGGCCTCTCCCCCCAGGCTCACCTCCATAGTCCATCCTGCCCTGGTACGTAAGCATATCCATAGCGCTGACAAGCAACTCCTTTCGGTTCTCCACTGCCGAACCTCCCAGTTCCAAAGGTCCTTCAGCTACAGGGCCCCTTTTTGGATGAACAACCTGCCCACATCACTTGTGAAGGAAAGCAGAATTGGTCCTTTCAAAACCTACTTCAGGGCTCACCTTATGCCCTCTAATACCTGTGACTGCCACTAATCCTGCACTACCCCCCTTTTTTTCTTCCCTCCCATGACTATGGCCTCTGGCCAGCTCCCTTCCCCCCAAGGACCCTTACTTAAGCTGACATCTGTACCTTATAAATCTGACTATGAATGTACTACCAGTGACTTGTACAATTTAACCTAGTAGCCACCTGTTAGCCTTTCCTGCTCTTTGTGTATATGCTGACTGTATTGCTTGTTTGAATTATTTTCTAATGTCTGTTCTGTTGTTATTCTGTGTGACGTGGAACCTTTGTAAATGAGTCCCTGACTCAAAGATATATCCGAATACTCAATAAATAAATAAATACATGTGTCATGTGTCTCTTGAATGAAAGCAATATCAACCCTCTTCCTGTTTAAATGACATAAAACTTTCTTCCTCTTAATCGGGGAATCTAAACCATTAACATTCCAGGAAACAATTGTGTAATGTGACATTCTCCTAACAGATAATACTCCTTAACTAAGATATTTACATAACAGTGAACAGTCTGATGTAACAATCAAAAGTAAAGTACAAACTTACACTATCAAACTAAGCAAATACAACCAAGAGGTATTTTCAGAAGTAAAACTAATCAGTTGAAATAAACATACACACAAAAGGAAAAAAACTATTAATTTTACAAGTTGTATTCTGTAGAATTATTTATATACTATACTATGAAAAAGAGAGGAAAAAAAACTCCTTTTCGGATAGAATCTAGAAAAATTTCTTCAAAGTTTATGTGATTTCCTAAACTCAGTAGGTTGTAGTCTACTGTCAGTACCTTTAGTTCACCTAACTTATTTTAGTCCAAGGTGATTCTGGTATGACTGCACGGGAGGACTGAAACACCATCTATTTGTTACCAGTCAGCTACTGTAGTTATGATGTCAACATAATAAAGGTACTACAATGAGGACCCAAGGAACATATGATAGTAGTATAGGTGATATCAATATGCTCTTAGAAGAAAAAATGATAAATGCTGGAGTCTGAACTGCCTATTTGGGGGAGAGGAGGAGGGAGAAGGAGGAAGATGCCAACAGTACAAACAAGGTATTAACACAATGAACAAACTGGAGCAAACGTACAAACAAAATTGCTGCTTCACCACACATCTCACTCTCTTAGGGCATAATTTGCATTGTTTTTATAGCCTGCCAGCCACTGGTTAATAAGAGCTCCTGGAGATTAAAACACAGCAAAACCACAGATATTCTCTTATTTACTCACCAGGCAAACGTAACACTCCAGCCAGTTAGTTCCAAATTAGATCAAATATGTAGTTGCATTATTAGCGCCTGTGATAGATTAACAACCAGTAGTGAAGAGATTGGTCATAAATTTACCAGAGTATATAGGAAGCAGATCTAACATGAAATAAATAAGGAACAACAAACAAACACACACACACACACACACACACACACACACACAAGAGAAAGATTGTAGGTAGGTAATGGGGGGGGGGCATGGGTGTCATAGGTCTTCAGAGTCCTAAAAAAACAGGTACTCATCCATTCAGTTTAAATACATCCTATCACTACAGCTCTCTATACCACTAATCATAATCTTACTGAGAACCATATGTTTAATAAAAAATAAGTGCAGTGTTAGCTATTTTTTGTGAAATGAGAAGAAAGAAAAAAACAAAAAAACTTTTATTATTATGCAGACAAAAGTCAGATACCACCCACGTGTAATCCTATAGAGCAGTGCAAACCCGGATTCATATAACTTTCCAGTAGTGTGGTATTCAATAGCTCATCTTTGCCAGACTTAATGTTCCAAGGAAAAAGAAGTGCAGCATTCCTATGATTCACATTGGTAGCATCAAACATGCAGCGCTCACAGGAAGTGGTGTCTCTGACATCGAATCCGTGGTCAAACTAGGCACTGCCATTTCCCAGGGAGCACAATACTCTGCTGGCTTTCAGATGCATAGCATCAGAACCACTTCCTGCATCTGGCTCAAGAATAATCTGAGAGGAGTTGGATTGACTACTGTCTCTGCTCCGGCCTCTCGTCTTCAGATTATGCATAGTAAAAGCTGGTCTGGGTATATTCAAGGGGCGCTGTGCTGTTCTGGACTTTCTCTGGATACCAGGTGTGTTAAGGGGGGGAGTCACGAGAATTTAGCACTGGTGCATATAAATGAGGAGTTGAGGCCTGTAGGTACTTAGTCGATTGTAGTTGTAGAGCTGTTCTTTCATCGCCATTCTGTTTTGAACTTACAGCATGAAGGTTGCTGCGAGGAGATGACTGAGCGTGAGTGGAATCACTGGCCCTTTGCGCAGATTTTGAATATGAAAGACTGTTACTGGGAGCAGTATTCCTCTCAAAGGATTTAGAGTTTTGAAAACTTTGAATGAATTTCCATGCATCAGGAACAGTGTCACAATGAATAGGTCCACCCCCTTCTTGTTGAAAGACTAACACTGCAGGATATTTAAAAAAGTAGTCGATTCCATACCTCTGTAATTGTTGCTTAACCTCCCAAAATAGCTTCCATTTATTCATCAATTCTGTGGAAAAATCTTGATAGATAGAAATGCGTTCTCCTCTCCAATTTAAGGATTTATGCTTTCTAGCCAGATATAATATCTCCCCTTTAGTTGTAAACCGCAAGCAGTAAGCAATAATTGGTCTGGATTTCCCGTTCTTGTTCTTTGAACCTAGCAATCTATGCACTCTTTCAGTTTCCAATGGTCATGGCCATTGGTGACTGAATATCTCAGGAATAAAACTTTGTAAGAATTTAATCATATTCGGGCCCTCCAGATCCTCTGGTACTCCTAAAAGCCTGATGTTATTCCTGCGGCCCCTATTTTCAAGGTCGTCAGCCTTTTCTTGTAGGAATGAGATTTAGGCACATTGTTTTTCGGTTAATTGTTCAAGAAAGCACACAGAGTTAGTCAGCTCCAGTATCTTCTTGTCATTATCAATCCTATCTGCAAGCTCCTCAGTACTCTTGGACAAGGAAGAGGTACATGTCTTAATGTCTGCAATGTCCAGTTTTAATCCAGCAAGCATTTCCTTTAATTGAGCAATGTCATTTTTGCTAGCTACATTATTTACTTGTTCCAAAATTGATTCTTCCATGGATTGACGTTTTTTGTAATCCGGCGATTTAATGTGAGCAACCCGCATCACGACTCCTTTACTAGTGATACTGACTATTAAAATGAAAAAGAAACCCGATTGATCACTAATTATGGGAAAAAAAATTAAATCTACCAAGAGCCTGTATCATTGATTTACAGTTCCTCCACTTTGGTCCAAGCTGTAAAGTAATTTACAAAATTTATCAAAGAAATATGCCGACGGTAACAGAGAGCCGACGTTCAACCAGCCATACACTGTTAGCGCTAGCTCGCACCACCCAAGTCTTTCTATATCTGAAACAAAGCAGAATGCCTTTTTGTAAAATGGTGGAACATCTGTATCTTATTGATACATGACATGTAGTACATCCTGAAGGGAAAGACTGTACTTTTTTTTCCAAAATGTCATTCATCATACAGCAGAACTGACTACCTGTTATTTTCTAAAAAAAATCTTATTAACCATCTGTTGGAAACTGAAATAGATGGTGTAGTCTTACCAAACCTCTGGCTTAGAAGCATTACCTTTCTATAGGAGAGGAACAAATGAAGTCCTTTGGATGTAGATTTAATATGTCTACTTGAAGAAAAAGTCTTTATAGATACAATTAATTTAAGAAATACACGAATACTTTGCAACTAACAGCATTGGAGAAGTCTCTCAGACTCGTATATGGGAAGTTTATCGAGCTTTAATTTAGGGTTGGATAATTAGTTTATCCACTATCAGAAAAAGGGAAAGGTTAAAAGATCTCAAAACTAAAGATGCAGGGGTAAAACACTAGAAAAATAAAGAATGCAGGATGATTCAATACTGAATCTAGATGTGGATTTACAAGATTAAAAATAGAAATAAATAACATCCTTTCTGATAAGGCAGAATATACTTTATTTAGAATGAAACAGATAGTGGCAGGAGGAAATATGGGGAAAGTCCAAGCCTTCAGACTAAAGAAAATGCAGAATCAAAACATGATACCGGGAATGCGTAATAGGAAAGGTACACTGCTGACAAACAGTCTAGATATAAAGAATTCAAAGATTTCTATAAAGACATTTACTCCAATTATAAAATAACTAAGGGTGCCTTAATAAAGAAATTCCTAAAATCTCTAAAACGTCCCTGTCTGCAGGCACTGAATTGAGAAAAGCTCAAGAAAGACATTTCCTTAAAAGAGATAAATCAAACACTTGGAAATCTTCCTTCTGGGAAAGCCCTTGGACCGGATGGACTTGCAGTTGAATTTCACAAAACTTTTTCACAAAACACTACTCCCACCTGTCTGAAACAGTTCCAGAAATTTGGAAATCAAAAAATGTGCCTATGACAATGAGTGAAGCTTATGTCTCCCTGATACATTAGAAAAGTAGTTTCCTCTGACTCTACCAGCTCCTGGCCCATATCACCAATGAACAGTGATTACAAAATCCTGACCAAAGTATTAGCCACTAGAGTACAAGCAGTAATAACAAACTTAGTGGAACATGACCCGGTAGGTTTTGATTAAGAATAGATCAGAGGTGGACTCAGTCTGATAAATCTAATCTGGTCAGCTAATAAAAATAAGGAGCCCTGTATAATACTCTTTCTCTTGATATTCCCAAGGCTCTGATTCAGTTTAGTGGGAGTATATGTTTCAGGTATTATCAGAATCTGGCTGTGAAGAAGAATTCACCAGGTGGGTAACAATGATATATAAAAATCTAACCACACGGGTTATTACAAATAGAATCTTATCATCCCCATTTAATTTTTCATGCAGTACCAGGCAAGGGTGCCCCTTATCTCCTGACCTTTTCATTCAGATTTTTTAGCCCCTAATTAGAGAAGTAAATTCACACCAGGAAATCAAGTTGTTTCCAAACTGGTAGGCAGGAGCATAAAATACTTGCTTTTGAAAACAATCTTTTATTAAAGGAGAACTGCACTGAACCTGTAAGTCATTTTTCCCAGAAGTGTAATATAGCATCCCATTACATTAATTATTGTTCAGTCTTTACTGGCCTTTTAGTTAACTCAGCGGGTGTTTGTGATTCATACATCAGTGGTGCCATTTTAGAACTGTATGATGTAGTTTATGTCCCATTTGGACCACAGAGTTCTAAAGTAGAACACAACTGCATTGTAAAAACAATGTAAGTTCTTTAATAAGGACATAAAGTACATCATACAGTTCTACAATGGTACTGCCCACCAGAGTGTAAAGCACAAACACCAACTGTATTTACTGAAAGGCCAGAAAATATGGAACAAAAACAGAATGTGAACCAGTATTAGAAATTTAGAAAATGGCAAGGAAAAATCCTGGAAGCTGATTGGCTGACAACATGGCTGCAGTGGGCATCTATTTTTCAATAGATGCCCACCAAACAAAAAGTCCCAGCCCAACTGGCCCCTACACCCTTTCTGATATCCTGGTGCCCACCCTGCTTCCTCATTGGGTGAAAGCACCCTGAAAAATTTCAAACTACCGCCATTTTTTTCTCTCGCATAGCAAGTAACTCAGTGGTTAGCCAAGTCCCCCGGCAGACCAGTTCAGTATCGAAAGTCTTGGAAAAAAAAATACAGTGCATTTGTACTTTTGCAGTCGGGGGAGAGAGAGACAGTTGATCACTTCTGCTAGCCACGCTGATGGCTAATGGCAGCACTCTCTGACCACAGTTTTGCGACCCCTTTTTCAGACGCCGATCCCCCAGCTGATGTACAACAGTCCTAAGCTTCAACCAGCAGTGCAAGGATTGCCCAGCTTTGTAAATGGAAAAAAATACACTCAAGTTGTTATTTTTGCAGTCAGGAGGAGAGAGAGACAGTTGATCATTTCTCCCAGCTGCTATAATTGTTCCTCGCATCACTTAAATACCGTGGTCTTGCCCCCTTCTTCAGACGCAAACACAAGATTAAACCCACGATTCCCCCGGCACAAGGCTTGCCTAGCTAGCTCTATTACCCTTTTTTGATGCAGTCTTTTCCCTGCAAACAAAACGCGCAGCCCAGCTGAATACAAAGCAGCACAGCAGACTGTAACCACCAAGTCCTACCTGTTCCTTGTTATATTTATTTTGTTCTGCACCTCGCTCACACACACCCTGCCCCGCTGTTCGACTCCCAATCTCCAATGTCTCGAGTGACTTTCTTGCTCCTGCTCTCCCCATACCTTCACCGTCTACAAATGAACTCAACGTCTTTCATATACAGTAACCCTTCGCTATAGCAAAAACCACTATAGCGAATTCTCGGGTGTAACGAATGCCCCTTGTGGATCCTGAGATTTCAACTGACTGGGAAAGTGCACCTGTGTCTGGAGTGCTTTAGTACTGTGTTTCCGAGAAATGAAGTGGGTTTTAAATAACTTTGTCACAATTGCAATCTACAGTGTGTTCGGGCCCTGGTTTGTGAGTAGAGGGGATGAGGCTGCATGTCAGTTTAGTAAAGAATACTAAAGCGTGGAGCTGGGCAGTGAGTAATGAACACTAAAGCATGGAGGCAGGTGGCAAATCGGAATACTACACTTTACAGCGCAGGATTGTAGGTCTGTGCCTTTGTCTGTAAACCAAAAGAAGCAGAAGAAGAAGATGGAAAGAGGGTAAACAAAGTACAGTACTGTATCTTTACTAGAACAGAGCAATGCCTTGCAGTCTGTTGGTCTTCTGATGGGCTGCCGCATGGGAGCTGGGGAGAGGGGGCAGGCGGCGTCTTACTGTATTAAAGCACGTCAGTCAGAGTGGCAGTCTGTTGTGTTTTTAAATAAAAAAAAACACACACTAAACTATTGCTATACCTACTTTTTTTTTAAGTAGACTAAGGGAATTGAGAGGAAGGGGAACAAATTATGCAGGGGTGGGGATGAGTCGGTGAACTGGGGCAACCCTTTTTTAGTTAAACTACAGCGATAAAAATCCCTATCTCAAATGAAGAAAAAAAACACATCATTCTAAAGCAGGCAGAGGAACTATTTTATTACAAAACTTATGTTAAACCAAGTTTTTATTAACTTTTTTTTATTAAACTTATTTTAATTTACACTGCCCATTTTCTAAGTGCAATAATACCCTTCAGGGTGGGCTTTATTGGGAAATACTGGACTTTCCAGGGGCTACAAGGCCCTCAGCCTCTGACATCGGGCCTCATTACGTCCCTAAGTAGGTCCGGTATTTTCCTAAGTACCACTCTGCCGGGTTTTATTGCTTCACTTAGCTTCTTCAGAAAACAGACTTACAGATTCAAGGCAGTTCTCCTATGACACTGACAGCACCAGTAGAATGATGTATGAACCTACAAATGATGTTAGCTGAATTTGAGAAAGTTTTGAGACTTAAACTGGGACAAAACCCAAGTTTTGCTAGGTGAAATACCAATTATTATTAGGAATAGCCTGAAAGAAATAAGTAATGATGACTGGATTAAGAAGAAATTACCTATCTCGGGTTATACATCACAACCAAACTAGATAAAATATTTGAATTAAATGTAAATTCTCTGCTTGAGGGCATAGAAATAGACTTAGAGAAATGGAAAAGACTTAACCTTTCTCTTTGGGGTAAGGTTAATGTGATAAAAAAGTATACGTGCCCCCAAAATATTCGACATATTTCAAAACACATCAGCTTGGAAAACAGCTTTGGTTACCCCAATCCCTAAGGGAGGACCCAGTGAGCTAGTTGAAAACTATAGACCAATTTCTATTCTCTGCACACTAAATAAAATGCTTGAGAGAATTGTATACCAACAAGTCCAGGCATATGCTGAACAACATAGCCTCCTCACTCCACGACAACATGGATTCAGAAAACAGCATAGTACTGATACTGCCCTGGTGAGTCTAACATCCAACATCCTTGCTGTCCAAGACAAAGGCCAATTTACTGGTGCAGTCTTCATAGACCTTACCAAGGCCTTTGATCTAGTAGACCATAAATTGCTCATCCAGCAGCTTAGCTGTCTCGGACTGGACAACCACTCAACACAGTGGTTTAAAGATTACTTGCAAGACAGATCTCAGATAATCAGATGGCAGGGGGTGGAGTCAGGCCAGTGCTCCATTGCTGAGGGTGTCCCCCAAGGTTCACTACTGGGGTCCCTTCAATTCTCCCTGTTTATCAACAACCTACCAAAGCACGACGGCGGAGCGAAAGTGACTCTCTATGTGGATGATGCAGTACTATACAGATCTGCTTCAAATGCTGTACAGCTAAACCAGCTCCTGAACCATGATCTCTCCCTACTGGAAACCTGGTTCCTGACAAATAGGCTAGTCCTAAATGAGAAAAAAAAACACAGCCATCCTATTCGGACCCAGTAAATTGGGTCCCGACAGAACATGTCTACTATCCCCTTATCTGTCCAGTGGCCATCCTATTGAGGTGGTGGATTGCATCAAACACCTGGGAGTGTATATCGATCAAGACTGCTTTTTCAAGGTTCACGCTGAACAATTAACCAAGGCACTAAATCAAAAGCTTGGGCTCATGTACTGTCTAACCCGTTTTCTCACTCAGGCATCCAGGCTAAAGATAGTCATGGGCATGCTCCTGCCCACCTTATTTTATGGTGCCCCAGTGCTACATTCACTGCAAAACACAGAGATGTGAAAGCTAGGAAAATTGTACCACAAAATAGGATGCTTTGCCCTGGGAGCTCAGCCACTAGAACACCACTGTAATATACTTGACTCACTGAATTGGCCCTCCCTGGAGAGCAGACTGGCTTACACTTCCCTATGCTTGGCTTTCAGGCTTCTACAAACGGATGCTCCCCCCCAGCCTGAGTCATACCTTAGTACTCAAGCAGCCTAAAAGAACACTTAGATCCTCGTGTCGTCGACTCCTCCATGTCCCGAAAGTCCGAACAAGCCAAGGTCTTCGGTTGTTTGAAAATTACATCCCATCCCTATGGAGGGGCCTACCTGGCAATCTTCAAGACTGCAGCTCCTTTGGGGGTTTTAAAAAAGGCCTAAAGACGTACCTTCTAGAGCTAAGCCTCTGTGCATGCCACCACTGAGGATAGAAAACAGCACTCCATCTCTGATACTAAAAATCTGCCACCTAACAGGTTGATATCCTATTTCAGTTGAATCTTATCACTTCTGAAACACTTGAAATTGTAACCCGTAAAACTGACCTGATAAAAGAACCTTATGTAACTGCCACTCTTGTGAAACTAGTGTTTACCCCATGTTATTCTAAATGTTACCTAACCTGCCTGTGATTGTACTATATGTTCTGATTTTAATGTCTGTATATGTGCACTTTCCCTTGTATTGTTCCTACTTCTTATTGTACTGTTGACTGTAATTAACCCCGGGTCGCCCCTGAAAAAGGGACCATTACAGTCTCAGTGGGCCTACCCGGTCACCAAAATTTAAATAAATAAAAAAAATAAAAAATAAATAAAACACACCAATACTTACGGAAAACAATGCTTTAAAAACCTTGAAAGGATCACCAGAATTTTCCTTAGAGAAGGAAATTTGCCAAGAGTTAATGTTATTTTTATTTTTTTATTTATTTATTGGAAACAATCGGAATTACAAACCTTTGAGTCACAGACTCTTTTGCAAAGGCTCCACGTCGGTTACAAAGGGTGGAGGGTAGACAAATACAGTAGAGAACATACTTGAAACAGGCAGAATATACATAACAAAATCAAAGGAGCAGTCCAGGCAAAACTTAATGACTGGAGAGGAAGTTAGGCAGCAATCTTGGGATACCCGGGCGGGGATTTTGGGAGATATGGGGCCTTGTGGGACCCTGAGTCAAGAGTAGGGGAGGAGGGCGGTCATCTGGGTGAGCAGAGTTAGCCGTGAGTCACATTTGGCTCTCTCAAGGAAGTGAGCTTTGAGGCCTGTTTTAAATTGAGAGATGCTGTGGGTCTGTGCAAGTGAGTGTGGTAATGCATTGAGCCAGAGAGGGGCTCGGTATCGGAAGGATCTTTGCCCTAGTGAGGTTCTACATTGAGGTACAAGGAAAGGGGAGCTTGTGGAGAGTCTTGTATTGCATCTGTGAGGTGCAGAACTGATTAAGGGGAAAAGTCCGACGGGGGCTAGGTGAAGGTGTATCTTTTTTGCGAGGATGCAGGTGTGGAACTGTAATCGATGTTGGAAGTTTAACCAACCAGATAACGCATAGAGATCACAGGTGTGGGTTAGCCTATCACAACCAGTGACTAGGTGGCAGGCTTTGTTCAGGACAATGTTTATCCTGTTCAGGGAGGTGGGTTCAGCAGAGCCGTATATAGTGATCCCGTAGTCCACCAGGGAGAGGATGGAGGAGGTGACTGCGAGCTGCATAGCCTGGGGGGGTAAGCAGTGCTTGAGCCGGTACAGGATGCCTACCCTAGAGCTGATAGAGGAGGAGAATTTGGGTATGCCTCTGGAAGAGAGGAGGTGTCTAGAGTGACACCTAGGTATTTGAAATTGGAAACTTGTTCCAGAGGGGCACCTAGAGCGTTCTTGATGAGGCGAGCAGACTGACTATGAGGACTTTGGCGGTGGGCAAAAATCATGGACTTTGTTTTATTATAGTTGATAATTAGGCGGTGTTCAGAGAACCAGGTCTCTAGTTCCCGGAATTGCCTTTGAAGGGTCTGCTGGAGGGCGGTAGGGTGGGGGTGTTTCCAGAACAGAACCGCATCATCGGCATAGAGGAGCAACTGACCACTGCAAGCCTTAGGGAGGGAGTTTAGGAAGAGGGTGAACAGCAGTGGGCCAAGGATAGACCCCTGAGGGACCTCAGAGGAAACTGTTTTAGGGTGGAGAGGGTGGAGCATATCCTGACTTGTTGCGAACGGCCTGAGAGGTAATCCTTGAACCAGGTCAATGTCTCCGGGACCACATTTAGTTTGGGAGGACTTGAAGCAGAAGCTCGTGACTGACCGTGTCGAAGGCCTTGGTTAGGTCCCGATTATATGGCCTGACAATTGAGCCATGGTCGGGGGCTTCATGTAGGAGCAGGTGAGCTCTGTGAGAGCAGTGATGGTACTATGACCTGAGCGGAAACCATGCTGCTCCTGGCTGAGGAGCATATGCTTAGTTAGGTGTTCGGTTAACTGGTCAGAGACTATTCTTTCTAGGGATTTGGAGAGAGGTGGAAGTATTGAGATGGGTCTGTAGTTGCTGGTGTTAGTGGGGTCTCCGCCCTTCAGGATGGGAGTGATTATGGCTCTCTTCCAGGTAGAGGGGAACTGGCCTAGGCAGAGCGAGAGGTTAAGAATTTTAGTGAGGTGTGGTAGCGTGGCATCAAGGGAGAGCCTCAGGGTTTAAGACCAAGGAGTCATTGCTGTGGCGGTATTAGAGATAGCCCTAGTAATATAGCATTTTGCCTCGTGGTAGGTGATGACTCGAGCGGAAGGGAGTATTGGTAGAACTCGAGGTTGGGGGAGTTAGGAGAGAGGATGTGGGAGAGATCAGAAGGCCGAGTTAAGGGCTTCAGCGATAGTGGGATGATCATGAGTGACCTCACCATTAATAGTGAGTTGCGTGGGGGTGGGGGAGCGAGATTTGCCACTGAGCTCCTTTATGTTGTCCCAAAATTTTTTCCCATCACCCCAGGTAGAGGTTAGGGTGTGTTGGTAGTAGAGGGCTTTCGCCTGCCGCAAAGCCCATGTACATTTATTGCGAGCCTCCCTGTAGAGTTGTCTATCCAGGGTGCTTTGGGAGTCTATGGCTTTGTGCCAGAGGTTATCTCTTTGCTGAAGCAGGCTTAGTAGTGGGGGTGTGATCCAAGGGGTGGATCTGGATTTCACAACTAGCTTAGAAAAGGGGGCGTATAAGTCACAGGCTTTGTTGAAGGTGGTTATAAAGTGAGCCAGAGCGAAGTCAACTGACTGGGCAGTGTAAATGGGGAGCCAGTTGCTGTTGGTTAGGTGGGCTTTAAGGTTCTTTAAACCACCCTTTTTGAGTCTACGTTGCCAGGAGATTTTAGGGGGTGCTGGGGGCAACTTGCACGACCACCAGCAAGTTACCGGTGAGTGGTCGCTGATAGCATCAGGGAGTACTGTAGCATTGGAGAGGTTTCCCGGCCGGTTGGTGAAGATGAGGTCCAGGAGGGTGGAGGTCACGGATCTGAAGTCCCTTCTGGTGGGGGAGGCGACTAGTTGGGTGAGATCAAAGGCCCGGGCGGCATCTTTGTAGCTGGAAGAGGCCAGGGATAACCAGTTTACATTGAAATCCCCCATAACGATGACTTCGCTAGTGTTGGGTAGATGGGAGATGATTTGGAGAATAGAGTCAAATGCGAGGTTTTTGATTTCTCGGGGGGATGTAGGCCGAGATGATGTGGAGTGTTTTGGTACCCAGGCTGAGTTTTATTGTGAGAACCTGGGCAACCGTGATTGTGATGCTGGTGTATGGACTTCAGTGGCATTGAGAGGATTTAACATACATTGCACAGCCCGCCTCTCTTGCTGGGCCTATCTGCCCGGAAGAAAGCATAATTAGGAGGGAGACCGCTTCACTGGGTATCTTGTCAGTGAGCCAGGTCTCAGAGAGTGCGAGATGTCAGGAGCATGCTGAGCGATCCAGCCTTGAGGGGTGTGTTTTTTGGGAAGGCTGCATATATTTAGGGTAGCAAGCCGCTTCTCCGGTTTTTAGGGAGGCAATCTTGGGGTGGACCTGGGTTGGGGTGGATGTTACCAGATACAGGGAGGTAAGAAGTGTGCCATAGGAGGGCCAGTATACAGAGTTTTGATGAGAGACCCTGTAACTGGTAGGGTGAGAGACGTTTTGCGTTGGTGGTGGGGATGGGGAGGCTGGGAGTAATACAGGAAAGTAGCTTAAGGGGAGAGAGTGGGGCATTAGAGAGGATAGGGAGGTGGTGGGGAAGGGTCTGGGGGAGACACTAGAGGTGCAGCGTATACCTGGTGTGAGAGTGTGGGTTAAGTTTAGCATGTGAAAAATAATGGCCACGGGTTCAGTTTGTCTGGTATAGAGGCTGATGGGGGTACAGAATCTGTGTGTGCCTTTGATAGCTGAAGGGATGGTGCAAAAGTTATAATGGTAAGGGTTGGGTGCCTCTAGGGGGGGTAGTGGGGCGAGCTGTGGGGTCCAGGCAAGTAGGAGGATAGCAAGTAGTAGAGTGTTCATAGCAACTACAGAGAGAGGGATAGATGCTGCAGCGGCCACTAGTGTACAGTTTGTATAACCTGCTGCTGGTAAAGTTGGCTGATAGGTTATTTCAGCCGGTCACCTGACCTCACTTCCCTATAAATTGGAGAGCCGAGCAAGGGTGGTGGTGGGGGCGGTGGGGGGCCGAACGCATAAGCGTTCTGCGGGGGTTAAAGCTGCCCTGGTACAGAAAGGCAAAAGGCGCTGCGGTAACAGCCCTGCCGAAACACTGTCCTGATCAAAGTTCCAAACGTCCTGCAGTTTTTTTTTTTCAAATTAGCCGCCCTGCCGTTGGGCTCAGCCACAGGTGGGGAATTCAAAAAGAAAATTCTGATCGGACACGCTGGCAGGAGAAAAGGGCGCCAACATAATTCAAGCGTAGTCGTTTCTTCCACGCGGTGGCAATTACCTTGGTTGGGGGTTCGGGGCAGGCTCGCTCCTTCGATGTGGGGAAGGGCTCTGATGCGCCCTCGCGACCTCCGCTCCTCGGGGGTGTGTGCAAGCCTTGGTTGGGGGTTGGGGGCTGGCTCGCTCCTTCGATGTGGGGAGGGCTCTGATGCACCCTCGCGACCTCCGCTCCTCGGGGGTGTGTGCAAGCAGGTTGGGGTTGGGGCTGGCTCGCTCGCCCGATGTGGGGAGGCTCTGATCGACCTCCGCTCCTCGGGGGGGGTGTGTGCAAGCCTTGGTTGGGGGTTTGGGGCTGGCTCGCTCCTTGATGTGAGGGAGGCTCTGATGCCCTCGCGACCTCCGCTCCTCGGGGTGTGTGCAAGCCTTGGTTGGGGGTTGGGGGCTGGCTCGCTCCTTGATGTGGGGGAGGCTCTGATGCACCCTCGGCGGCCTCCGCTCCTCGGGGGTATGTGCAGGTTGGTTGGGGTTGAGCTGGCTCGCTCCTTGATGTGGGGAGGGCTCTGATCGCCCTCGCGACCTCCGCTCCTCGGGGATGTGTGCAGAAAGCCTTGGTTGGGGGTTGAGGCTGGCTCGCTCAGCCGATGTGGGGAGGGCTCTGATCGCCCTCGCGACCTCCGCTCCTCGAGTGTGCAAGCCTTGGTTGAGGTTGGGCTGGCTCGCTCGCCGATGTGGGGAGGGCTCTGATGCGCCCTCGCGGCGTCGCTCCCTCGAGGATGTGTGCAAGCCTTGGTTGGGGTTGAGGCTGGCTCGCTCTCCTCGATGTGGGGAGGGCTCTGATGCGCCCTCGCGACCTCCGCTCCTCGGGGGTGTGTGCAAGCTGGCAGTTGCAGGGGTTCAGGGCTGTCGCTCTTCGATGTGGGGAGGGCTCTGATCGCCCTCGCGGCGATCGCTCCCTCGGGGGTGTGCAAGCCTTGGTTGGGGGTTCGGGCTGGCTCGATCCGTCGATGTGGGGAGGGCTCTTGTGCCCCTCGCGACCTCCGCTCCTCGGGGTGTGCAAGCCTTGGGGGTTTGGGGCTGGCTCGCTCCTTCGATGTGGGGGAGGGCTCTGATGCGCCCTCCGCTCCTCGGGGGTGTGTTAGCAGACTTAGAGCTCCATATGAAGCTAGGGGCTTGGCCCTCAGACAAATCAATATGCATTTTTACTTACACAGTTGAAGCCACTTAATCGGGACGTCCAGTTAGTTGGGATGTCCCAGCGGGCACCAATTAAGTGGCCATTCATTTCTATGATTTCAGTTTCTGCTTAAACGGGACCAGGTAGCCATTTAATTGGGATGATTCTGTCCCTCTAACCCCATTTAACTGCTCATTCTCACCCAGCTAAACTGACTGACTAGTCAGATCACTGCTCAGTTCTCCCACTGAGTGTTAATTAGGCAAGCTTGTTACCTACTTAACACTTATCTCCCCACTGAACCACAGTCTCCTGTACTGCTATTAGCACTCTGAGTGCTCTGATATGGTATCTCACTGCAAATCCTCCTCTGTCTCTGCTCTCTCTTGCCATGCTCATGAGTGCTGTGACTCGCTCTCCGTCAGTGTAGTGAAAGGATTTTGCAGCAAGCTGCTGACTGACAAATGGAACTTGTATGGTATCTCACTGAAAATCCTGCTCAGTCTCTGCTCTCTCGTTCACTGTCATCATGCTCGTGAGTGCTGCAACTCGATCTCCATCAATGTAGTGAAAGGATTTTGCTGCAAGCTGCCAACTAACAAATGGAGCAGATACAGTATCTCACCACAAATCCAATTCAGTCTCTGCTCTCTGTCTCTTTCACCATGCTCTGTGCAGTGCCATACCTGTAAGTTAGAACATTTAAACATTACAGTCTCTTGTGCTACTCCTTGCACTCTTACAAAAAACAGATCTGTTAAACTGTGAGCCAACTGACAGTAAGAAAAAAATGCTCTCTCTCTCTCTGTCTCTTTCTCTCTCTCCCTCCACACTCCTGAGCGTTGTGACTCGCTCTCTCTGCATTCAAGAATGCCACATCTCTCTCGCCCCCTTTCTCTCCACGCTCGTAAGTGTGAATGACAAAATATGCTAAAATCTTCTAAACAGAGGCAAAATATCAGTTTTTATTGCCTTCTTTTAATTGGGATGGCTGCTTAATGGAGACAAAAAGCCTGCTATCGGGGTGTCCCAATTAAACAGCTTCTACTGCACTGGCGTTTTACATCTGCAGTATGATAATAACACTCTAAATAACCACCCGTATTGGCTGTCTTTAGAAACAAATCATTCATTAACCTCCATATTATGTCAGACTACATGTTTGTAACACTCAACATTTTTTAAAGAAAACCCTTGTATTAATAGTTCTATTAGGATACGTCAGAAAGCAGATGCTGTTATCAATCCACAAATATCTCTGATTAATTTTATGCCTTTGTGGTCTATCCCCTTGCTTTCCTACTGAAATAATATGGTGTCTAATTCAGATGGGCAAAACAGGCATTAAACGAGTTAAAGATAGTATAAACCAAGAAAATGGACAGTTATTATCATTTAAAGAAATTAAAGCAACATTTGTAATACATAAATTTCAGTTCTGCTAGTACTTACAAATCAGGGAAGTATTAAACCAAGACACACTTCCACCAGGATACACTATGCCAGTGAGTGAAGAATGGAATCAGATGCTAAAACTAAGTGCTTTGAAAAAAGGAGCAAGCTTACTCTATAAAATACCATATAGCAATAATTTACCTTTATCCCCAGCCATTGAAACAAAAGAAAAATGGGAAGATGAGCTTTGGACAAAAATATGACCATGTGCATGGGAAAACTACTGCGTTATGTTCTATCTTAAGCACAGGCAACTCCAAGGTAAGCTCATCCCACTTAAAATTCTGCATAGGTATTATCTTTCACCAGAAAAAAATGTTTTAACATAGGTTCTAATAAAAAAATGTTGGAGATGTGATCACCATAGAACAGACTTAGCACACATGCTGTGGTGATGTCCCAGAGTCAAACATCGGTGGGGTAATCTTCAGAGTGTCTGCGAAACAGTTATAGGAGGAAAGACACCATTATTCCCACTGTTATTCATTCTAGGAATCTTCCCATCAAACATGCATCTTTGCATGCAAGATACATGTTTGAAATGAAGATTTCTAGGAAGAATAACAGTGGGCATAAAGGCAGAGATGTGAGGAGGTATTTCTTCACAGAAGGAGTGGTAGATTTCTGGAACAACCTTCCAGCAGAAGTGGTGGGGGCAGAAACAGTGATGGGGCTCAAGAATGCATGAGAGAAACACAAGGGACTCATAGTAGAAAGGAAAGGGATCAGGAAGAGCTGTAGATTGGGTGCGGTCTGCAGTAACAGTAGGGAGAAATGGGCAGACTAGACAGGCCAAGTGGTGCTTGTCTGCTGTCAGATTCCATGTTTCTACAGAAACGTGGATTTTCATTGCATCAGTAAGACTTAAAAGAATCCTATTATGTAGTCCCAGTGGCATGGAGGGGACTAAGGTGCCATGCGCCTCACCTCTTGCCATGCCAGCAATCCGGGTACAAAAATGGCCTTAGGTTTCTCTCGGTATGGCTGGGAGAGAGAGGATTAAGCATCCACAGGACTGCTCTCCTCCCTTGGGGGTGGAGGGATGTGGTTCACCGTTGAACTGTCACCTACAGGCAGATGAGTGGCAGCACATGTGACACCACCAGGAACAGGAAGGGAACCTACGCTTAGGGTGCTGGGGGCATCTCTGAGATGGCGGCACTCACACATCATGCCCATTACATGTCTGTCAGCCTGGGAGAAAATCTGTGCAAAAACTTCCCTGCTGCAGGATGATTACGACCCCCGTAGGCCCTGCACCAGTGACTAGGTATCCCCCATAGTCCTGTGGCAGAGGATGATGACAGGAAGGTAAGTCCCAGAGAAGCTGGTTGACGGGGCTGAGAGTGTTGGTAGGAAGGAGGCGTGTGGAGTAGCTCAGGAGATAAACAAATAATGGGGAAAAAGAATCCTGTTAAATAGGAAGAAGTCTCAAGCTCCCAAATTATGAGAGTGGTTTGATCAAATGAGTTTTGTTGCTAACAATTAAAGAAGAAATTATCTGATTAAAATAAACTGGATGCCTTTGAAAAAATATTGTCCCCATTTTTGAACTTAGGAAAAGGAAAATTAATTTGTTAGAAACTAGATTCTTTTACCTTTAGTTTTAAGCTTTTAATCTGTTACCAACTTAATCAATTCTACCTTCAGTGTTTATTGTGTTAGAACCGCTTTACTAGATTATAGCTCCACTTATTGTGGCAGCCACAGAAACATGGTACGCAGAGATCCATGACTGGAATGCCAACATACCAGGTTACAC
Organism: Neoceratodus forsteri; assembly: GCA_016271365.2. NCBI lineage: Eukaryota > Metazoa > Chordata > Ceratodontiformes > Ceratodontidae > Neoceratodus > Neoceratodus forsteri. Next base: position 118,983,043 of record JADMNL010000026.1, read on the forward strand.
AGTCTACAGGAGGTACTGGGAGGGTAGAAGAGGAGGAAGAGTGGCTCTCTACATAAGGGAAGAGATCAAAGCAACAGAACTAAAGGGTAAGCAGGGAGGTGAGGAGGTACTGTGCATCACCCTGGAGACAGGAAATGGCACCACAATCTGCATGGGTGTTGTATATAGACCCCCGTCTCAGGGGGAGGAAATAAACAAGGAAATGAGAGAAGGCATCCTTAAGATGGCAGAAAAAGGGTAGATATTGTTGATGAGGACCTGAATATGCCAGATGTTAGCTGGAGCACCTTTACTGCAGCAACATTCAAATGCAGGGTCATTCTTGATGCCCTACAGAGGGCATGCCTCAGACAGCTAGTGTTGGAACCCACTCGAGAGGGAGCAATCTTAGACCTGGTTCTCTCAAACGGGGACAGAGAGAAGATCTCAGATTTAGAAGTGGGTAGCCATCTGGGAACAGTGACCACTAAACAGTGTAGTTCACGATAAACACAGCTGTAGAGTCAAGCCATACAAAAGTGAGGGTACTGGACTTTAGGAGGGCTAACTTTCTCAAAATGAGAGAGTGTCTCAGAAAAGCACTAGCAAACAGGCAAGAAGGAGGGATGGAGGAACAATGGGGAAACATCAAAACTGCCATCACAGAGACAACAAGCCTTTGTGTGAAGCAAATAAATAAATCAAAATGAAGGAAAAAAACACTATAGTTCCCAAAAGAGGTGACAGGGAAGGTTGGGGAGAAAAAGATAGCATTCAGGAAGTATAAGGGAAACACAGAAGGAGCAGGACAGATAACTGTACCAGTCAAAGCAGAAGGAAGTGGGGAAGACAGTCAAAGTAGTAATGGCCCAAACTGAGGAAAAGATAGCCAGCTCAGTTAAGAAGGGGGGTAAAAACTTATATAGGTACATTAGGGAGCAATGGAGGGATAGTGAGGCTTAATAAAGGGGAGGGTGACAGTGAAAAAGCAGGGATACTGAATGAATACTTCTGCTCAGTATTCACAAAAGAAGAGGAGGGGGCAATACCTAATCCAATCAATAGAAGCACTCTGGATAGGGGAATCGATACCAGTCCATTCACAGAAGAAAGGGTTCTGAAAGAACTCCTAAATCTGAAGGTGGACAAAGCAATGGGCCCTGGTGGGATTCACCCCAGAATTCTAAAAGAACTAAGGGGAGAATGACTGACACCACTGACTACCCTTTTTAACAAATCATGGGAGGATGGTGTGGTACCTAAGGACTGGAGGAGGGTGGATATGATTCCCCTTCCCAAAGTGAGAGCAAAGCGGAGGCAGGAAACTACAGACATGTTAATTTGACCTCAGTGGTAGGGAAAATGATGGAATCACTTCTGAAAGAAAGAATCGTTGAGTACCTAAAGGCCAGCGGGGCACAGGACCCAAGGCAGCATGGATTCACAGCGGGAAGGTCATGGCAGATAAATGTAATTGATTTCTTTGACTGGGTGACCAAAGTAGTAGACCAGAGAGGGGCTGTGGACATGGCCTACTTAGGCATTTGACACAGTTCCACACAAAAGATTAATAAACAAATTAGCCAGCCTGGGAGTTGGTTTCAGAGTGGTAGCCTGGGTAAAAAATTGGCTAGACAACAGGACACAGAGGGTAATAGTAAATGGAGTCCACTCCAAAGAAGGGGGTTACTAGTGGGATACCGCAGGGTTCAGTACTAGGTCCGGTCATTTTTAATGTCTTCATAAGTGACATTGCAGAAGGACTGGAAGGAAAAGTATGCCTCTTTGCAGATGACACAAAGATCTGCAAAGGGTGGGGGGCGGATATGAAGGGACTTGGCAAAGTTGGAGGAATGGTCAAGAGTATGGCAGCTTAGATTCAGTGCAAAGAAGTGCAAAGTAATGCACCTGGGGAAGAAAAACTCAGGGGAAGAGTACACAGTGTGTGTGTGTGTGTGGGGGGGGGGGGTACTAACAACAACAAAAATGGAAAGGGACCTGAGTGTTCTCATATCAGATGACCTAAAGGTAAGCAAGCAATGTGAGAAGGCAGTAAGGAGGATTGGGGGAATACTAGGATTTATAGGAAGAGGCATCACCAGTAGAAAACAGGACGCTGTTATCTCTCTGTACAGACAGTTGGTGAGATCCCATCTGGAGTACTGTGTGCAGTTCTGGAGACCCCATCTCCACAAAGACGTAGAAAGGATGGAGGCAGTCCAGAGGAGGGCAACTAAAATGGTGCAGGGTCTGCACCAGAAGCCATACGAAGACAGACTAAATGAGCTTAACATGTATACCCTTGAGGAAAGATGGAGAGGGGATACATGAAATAAACTTTCAGGTACCTCAAGAGAATCAGCAAAGTCCAGGAGGGTATAGCATTTTCCAAAAAAAAAGATATGCAAGAACAAGGGGGCACAATTTGAAGACAGAGGGGGGACGGCTCAAAGGCAACGTGAGGAAGTATTTTTTTCACAGAGAGGGTGGAGGACGCATAGAACAGCCTTCCTGAAGAAGTCACGGGGTCAAAAACAGTGGGGCAATTCAAGAATGTATGGGACAGACATAAGGCAATTCTGGTGGGGGGTAGGAGGAATAGGTTGTTGGTTAACTAGGATCTGCGGCTTATCCAATAGGTAGGGATATGGGCAGACTGAGTGGGCCAAGTAGTCCTTATCTGCCATCAACGTCTATGTTTCTTATGTTTGGACAGTCATTTGATCATTTAGAGTTATATGAAATAAGAAATTTTAAATCTACAAACTGTATTGTGGATGTGTCAGAATTTATGTATCTTCTTACCTTCAAGATTGTTTATTTGCATGTGTATTTGTTCAGAAACTTTTATTTCAATAAATAACATTTATTATTGACATGCTGGACTAAGCAGATAATGGTTAGAACATATTTACAATGTAAGTTTAATTGATTTTTTTTGTAGCAAACTGAGACCTTTCAAAACAGGCAAAATCTTACAGCAGTGGACAACCGCCAAACTGAGGCCCTTCTTGAAAAGAGGAAAGATCTCAGAGCAGTGAACAACAACCCAAAAGATGGTAAGCAATCGACTTATAAACTGGACTGTCATGGCTCTTGCTATCTGCCCTTATCACATGAAACAGAAAGGACAGTTTTGTAAATCATATTCATTATTACTGCATTAACCAGGTGGGGGCAGTGCAGTCTGGTGGTTAGAGCACTGTCTTGGAACCTGGGAGAGCACAGGTTCAATCCACTGCAGAGCCAGAATACTCAGTGTGTGACCTTGAGGAAGTCACTTAACCTCTCAGCTCAGCTGGCCTATCCTAGGTAAATACGCTGCTAAACATGTACAGTATAGTACTGGATTTGTTTTTTTGTGGTTTCTTTTAATTAGTGTTTTTCCTTTACCTACTCCTGTTAACTTTTTGTCAATGAAATGAGGGACACAGACACTCAGAATAAGGGACAGTGTGAGACACAGTCAGTGGCTCAGCAGCTTGCCCCACCTCTGAAGCCAGAAGATGGGAAGGCTGTGGGTTCTAGCCCCACACCAAGAACTCATAGTAAAGTCCCAATATTGGCAATGTAATGTAGCATGAGGGGGGAGTGCTGCACACCTTAGGTGGTGCCTTTCAGATGACATGTTAATCTGAGGCTTGTCTGCCTGTTCCAGTGGTTGCTCAGGTGGCACTTCTCAAAAGTAGTTGGGGAATTTCCTTGGCACCCTAGCCAAATTTCCCCCATTCACTGAAAATATCACCAACCGCTGAACCTGATTCAGTATGTCAGTTTGCATCTGTATCGCCCTTAACCCCCACCACGACAAGCCTGAAAACAGGTGGGGCTTACTCTCTTTCCTGGTCAACAAAAACTAAATAAAATAATCCCTGACCCTCAGAATGAGGGACACATTCTTAACCACGAAGATATAAGACAATACTGAGGATAGCAGTACTTTTATTTGTTTAAATTTAAATTTTGCTTTAGTATCACAGAATGTTAAGAATTTCTGCTTTAAAGTCGGAGTTTACCGCACCTTCTCTATGTGGGTATCACCTTTCCAGTGTGGGACAGAGCACTTGTTAGGGATAAAATGAGAGATGTCCCTGTTAATGAGGGACAGTTGAGGGGTATGGCTTCACCCAGCCCGGCATCCTTCAACCATGTGACCAGCCAACCCCATACCAGATCAGGGCCCCCAAAGAGCCTGCATTACTGTCCAGTGGGGTAACCCATCCCCAGCAGTTGGGTCATCAGGAGGGGCAGCAGTTCCCCCCCAACTGAAGTCCAAATTCCTTCATAGCGTGGCTGTTCATGCTAAGTGGTGGGAGATTGAGACTGGTGCTCCAGTGTGCTGGCACCATCCTGCTGAACTGGGAGGGTGCTTCAGTCCCTGCTGTGTCACTTTTCAAGATGCTGGGCCAGGAACATGTGACTCTGCTCGCAACGGCATGCATGCCACAAAGGCCCCCTGCATCTCTCTTCTGACTGCGTCACCACCGTGCTGGCACCATCTGGACACCTTCAGGTGATGCTAAGGTGGCAATGATCAGTCTGCATCCCACCTGGAAAAGGAGAGCGTCCCTTGGAATGCTCCATCCTTCTCCCCCAACCCAGCCATCCCTCATCTATCCACACACATTCCTGAACCTGTGTTACTGGTTTTTTTTTTAAATGAGTAAACTTTACTGGGAGAACCAGAGTTACTCCTGCCACAAGCAGAAGCCTTAATGCTGTGCCAGTGAGCCTGAGTAAATGTATTGGATTTGTTATTCCAGTCCTTTGTACATCTTCTGTCCCCCTCACATGTCTCCCTCAGATGCATCTTGTGCACTCAGAATCTCCATTATACAGCATCCAGAATCTCCCTTATATGGCTGCTTGTAAATTGCTGTGAGCCATGTATTTACTTTCACCAAATAATTAACCAGTTAGGGCATAGTAAGTGACAGGTGGCAACTTGTTATGTCGGGACTAAGGCCTGGCAGCGATTGCTGGCTAGTGCTCTGGCAGTACGGCAGTAACCTACCACCTTAGGGCTGCCAGTGTTGAACTGTCTCTAAGGTGGCGGGAGCCGGTACAGTAATTTAACTTTCTATCCCAGAAATGAATACCATGCCATGGTGCAGGGTGGCACAGTCTAAGGGATGGCTAATCCCTGAAATACTACAAACAGATCCAAAGGACCATACTCATTTAGTAAGAAATGTTCAAAAAGACGTACAGTTGCAGGTTTGCTTTTATTTCACAGAATTTGTTCTGTGGAAACCACATTACAGCAATTTTAGGTTCAAGGTGATCAAAGACCACAGCGCCAGATATAAAGTATCCCCATCCGACAGTGTGCTAATAGCCCCAGTGCTTCACTCCAATCAGAAGGGATACTTCGTAGTTTGCACTTGTCTAACAGTTTTGGTTTTTTATTTTAGTCTTTGGTAACCGGGTAAGGCCCACTAAGCACAAGTGCCTGTTTTCAGGGGTGACCTGGAGCACTGGGCGGTTAAGTAATTTGCTCAGAGTCACATAGTATGCAAGTGGAGGCTGTGAGAATTCAACCAAGGTCTGGGCTGCTGGATGTACCAAGCTCATTCACAGCTCATTACTCTAACTTCTAGGCCTAGAGCACATTGAACCTGGAAAAAACACACAGAGTGCAGTTTGTACACAATGCTGCTGCTGTAATCCAGTTTCTCTGGAATTCTGTGAAATAAAAAAAAAAACTGCAATTGTAAGTCTTTTTGAGCATCTGTTACTAAATAACTGCGGTCCTTTCTTTTGGATATGTTAGTAATCCAGCTTCCGCCTTTGGGCCTGGAGGATCGGTAGGTCATGGTTTCAAGTCCAACACCAGACACTTGGGATAGCACCCAAGAAGGATAAGGTCAGTTGTGACCCAGTTCTAATTCTGACTGATCTTTTGCCAGAAGGTATTTTGGTGCTTTATTACTGTTAACAATTGTTAAAAAATTGGGGGATAGGAAAAAAGAGCCCCATAAATTACTATTTTAAACATTAAAGATCAGGGTCTAGATTCACAAAAAATTGCAAAGTGCAGCGCAGAAGTTTGCGTTGCTCTTTGCAAATGCCCAGGTGGTAAAAAATGCTATTCACAGACAAATAGCATAGGGCACTATCTGACTGTGAATAGGGCTAGGTAGAGGCAGCGGTAACCCCATTACTGCCCCTCTAACTCCACTAGTGCTGCCCTGACCTACATACCTTTAAATGGCCCTGCAATGAACAGCGCTAGTGTGCTATTTGTTATTCACAAAAGCAGCCATGCAATTGAGCCCAGTGGGTGTGCAAGATGCTAGCTGGCCATTTGCATGCCCATTATGGGCCCATTTTCATGGGTTCTGAGGGAGTTTTTCATGCACCCCTCCTCCTCCCAAGGGGGACTGCCAGTCCCGTAGTTACACAAGAGCTCCCTTGGTTGTCTAGTGGGCCCTCCCCCATGCTCAGATTGCCATCCCCATATAATAAAAATGAGGTTCTTTGTAGTGTACTGGTCCTTCCTCGTTCCCCAGTCACTGTCCCATATCATGCAAACTCTGTTCACTGGTAGTCTAGTGGTGCCTCCCCCCTTCCTGGCCTCTGATACAAACTCTATGCCCTGGTGGTCTAGTGGTCCCTCCACCCTCCCCGGCTTTTGATCGCCATACCCGTATAAGACATAAATGTACCTGGTAGTCTAGTGGTTCCTTCCTCATCCCTGTTCTCCGATCACTGTCCCGTAGGTTAAAAAAGTACTGTCCTGTCCTGTGATGGTAATACAGAAAGAGAGAGGCAGTGCCACCCCCACGCTCATTTAGAGCTCAGTTGGCAGCCAGCCGTGGAGATGAGAGGAGGGTTGTGCTGGTCGCCAGATAGGGATCAGGTTTGACGGGGGAGTAGGGAAGTCTATGTCTGACAAGGTGGGGGGGGGTCTGCTAGACTACCAGGAAGGTGCAGAACTGTCTGATACAAGGGATTGGGATGTTGGGGGGATACCAATGGACACCAGTGGTAATGTTATACATTTTGGACGGGTCATCCGGGGATAGGGGTGGAACCACTAACCACCAAGGAGATTCCTCACTTGATGACGGGTCGTCAATTGGAGGACACGGTTGGGGGGGGGAGACAATACCACCAGCACTGTCTCTCTCTTTCTACATTTCTGTCATGGAACTGGACAGGACCTTTGTAAGCTATGGGATGGCGATCAGAGAACAGGGAGGGACCACTAGACTATCAGGTACAATTGTGTCTTATATGGGGATGGTGATCAGAAGCTGGGGATGGAGGAGGGACTGCTAGACTACCAGGGCACGGACTTTGTACAATACGGGACGGTGATCAGAAGCTGGGGGGGGGACCAGCTGTGGGTGTGGGGGCTGCTGCAGTACCTCCTGCAGCCTCTAGGGTTGTGCAGTATACCGCCAGGTCTCAGTTGGCGGTATTTTCTCCATGCAAAGGACCTCCTCAAAAGGCCACTCTGTGGAGAAAATGGTCTGTGTATGGCGCAGTGCCGCTATACAGGTCCCTTCTCCCTAATTTGAATTGCAGCCTCCTGATCCCTTTGCCCCAGTGCAAGCCCATTCTGGTGGTGTAAACTGGGCTTTTGTGAATAATACTATGGTGCAAAACCCAGTTTGTATTGCACAAAGGGGGTTTGCACCAGAGCTAAGCTTTGTGAATCATGCCCCAAATGTTCACTTCTAAGCAATAGACAACTGTTTATTGTGTTTTGATCTGCTAGTAATTATTTTCTACTCTTATAATAAAATATCTGTGCCATGAAACAAGTGGGTTTTTACCTTTGCTTTCCACACTGCTAGTTTAAAAGAAATCAATAAAATTCTGGTATTGTGATGTCAGAAACTACCAACTACTTAGGAGCCCAGTGTATTTCAGTGAGAAACTAACAGTATTTTCCTTTTTCAAAAGAAATAGATACTTCTTTTAGCAGCAAACCTTTCATTTATATGTTTGCACTGTTGTGGTCCATCTGTATCATTTTACATTTTTTACACAGTAATTGTTACCAATACCAATAGCAGGAAGTTTTTCCTCTCAGAAATAGTGGTGAATACCAGGAACAGCCTGCCCCAAGAGGTTGTGGGGGTCAACACTGTGGGGAGATTCAAAAATGCATGGGATAGACACAAGGGAGCCCTAACTACAAAGGGCAACTAGAGTGTAAAAACAGGTCTAAAACAAATGGGCAGACTAGATGGACCTAGCGGTCTCCTTCTGCAATCAACTTCTGTGTTTCCATGGGTAGTAGATGCATGGAACAGCCTTCCTGAGGAGGCTGTAGAGTCAAAAACAGGGGTATTCAAGAATGCATGGGACAGACATAAGGCAATTCTAGTAGGAGTGGGAGGAAGTAGGCTGTTGGTTAACTAGGATCTGCAGCTTATCCGTTAGGTAGGGAAATGGGAAGACTAGGTGGGCCAAGCGGTCCTTATCTGCCATCAAAATTCTATGTTTCTATGTAATTGGCTTCTGTTTCTTCTTCACTCGTAAAATCTGGTTAGGAGGAAAATGACACCTGCTAAATCATAACAAAAGATCACAGGTTGTTAAAAAAATCTCATTTCCATTAAAGAGCTGGTGTACTGCCTGGAAACTGCCTGCACTTAATTGTAACTTTCAGATGTAGTCAGCAATCACTTCTTATATCTCAAGTATTTTTTCTTTTCTCTTTGCTAATTAGGATATTTTCCACCTGGCAGTACTGGGATGATGTGTGAAGCAGCACTCTGTCTGGAGGGAAAAAAAAAGTCACTTCTGTTCCTCCCACTACATCAACACTGAGACCACACTGACTACGACATCACTAGTAACCAATGAGAACCATTTCTCACTGCCAGGTTTCACTTTCACCTGAAGTAGCAGGGACTGGCTCTCCCTGGTTACTAGTGATGTCACAATTTCCTGCATTTTGATTGGTAGCTTGTGAGCGTCACGGCTCAGGCTGCAAGGACTGTGATGCCTTAAGGTGTTTTGTCTCATTTCTGACGATGTAGTTGGAGGAACAGAACTGACTTTTTTTTCCTCCAGAGTGCTGCTCCACTCATCACCCCCGTACTGCCAGGTGGAAAACCTTTTATTTAGCAGACAGAAAATAAAAAAATACTTCAGATATTGGAAGTGATAGCTGACTACATCTGAAAATTACTGTTAATTCCAAGCAGTACACTAACTCTTTAAGTATATTATTTTGTTGGTAGAAAGCATTATTTCTCTATTAAAATCTGAAAACAGAGTTGTATTTTCCCATTGAAATACACTGCCAGCCTTGTCAATAAGCCTTTTCTGACTTCATAAGACAAGGATTCCATTGGATTCTTTTTTAATTAGCAGTTGGCAAAATACAAATAAAATGATGAAAAGGTAATTACAGGATGATACATGTGCAGGTGTGTGTTATGAGGATTTTTTCACACACCCAAGGTGTGTGATAATCCATAAACGCTCTTGGGGTTTATGAGATGATCACGCAGCAAGGGTGTGTGAAAAATCCTAATAAAACAAACCTTGCACAGGCATTATTTTTCATAATTGGTGCAAGGATTCAGTAGAGACAAAAACAGTAAGCTGTATTTCTGTGAGTGAGCAGGAGGCACACAGAGCCCAAGGGGGTAAATGCCATAATAACCCACTATTGAGTTATTATGGAATTCAGCTGGTTATTATAGCATGTTATCAGTAGTGCATATCCAATCATTATAAGGGGTCACCAGTTATTGTAGAACAAATAAAAGCAAACAAAAGATTACAGGGGCATTTAAAGGCCCTAATCCTTTATTGTTTAAGATATACATGCTAACTAGGTGCCTGCACTTTAAATGACAGAAAGAAAAGGCTTACTAAGGGAGAGTAGGGACAGTTGATCCCATCATTTGTTCCTGTCCATATCTGCCTCTAACCTGGTTCTGATCCAATATGGAATGTGTACCTGTTTTGGCAAGGCAAGGTAAAATCAGAACCTTTTGAGAAAAGATTAGTCAGAATATGAACCAGGTGGCAGCCAGCCTGCCGATTTTTCATATAGTCTCTGCACAGCTGATATCTAATTTTTATCTAATTTAATTATTTTTCATAATTCATTGCATTATAAGTTGCTTTGTTGGGGGAGAGAGGGGGATAACCCACACTAAGACAAAAAGGCCACTACTGGAACACAGCTGAAGCCAGGACGAAAAAACTGTCAAGCCAACAAATTGAGTCAGGCTGCACAGAATTAAAAAGAATCAAATATGTTGAATAGATTAAAACATATTTATTAAGGTCAGTTAAAACATGATAGCAGCACTCTCCCAGCTACCAGCCAGTGTTTCACACTATTATGTGTGCTTTTTCAAGGTATGGACACTGTTTCTAAAAGACTTACTTAAATAGATAATGAATTAAAGGGACTGGAAATAATATTATAGATTGAGGGAGCACTCCTGACTAATTGGAGCACTCCTTTCCCCTGTGCATGAGACACGCTTATTCTGTGGAGAGTGTCTGATGTGCAGATGCCCTGGAAATGGGCACATTCCAGGACAGTTTTCTTTTTTTAAATGACATTGAGTGCTCCCCCTATCTATGATATAGTAATATGCCTCTCGTCACTAATCATTGCAGATAAGAGTGGTTTCACTTCCGTTCTACTCGAGCCAGAACAGCTCAGCTTCACTTCAATGTTCTCTCTCAAGCAGAACGCACATGAAACCACTCTTATCCCATAACGAGTGGCTGCAGGGACATATTAATATATAGCATGTGGCACTTTATATTGTAGCGATTGCTTTTAAATTAAACGTGGTATTTTTTAGTATGTTAGTCATTGCAAGTACTCTATACTTCTGTGAGATTATGAAATTCGTTTTTTGTTACTTAAAACCATCTTGAGAAAATATAGGTTCTAATTTCAATGTTTTAGTTAAACGGACACTGACCATGACAATGTGCATTTAGAGTGCACATGCTCAGAGTCATGGCTTTATATTTCACACATTGATTTCAACATGTTAGAATGCTCGTTTTAGCACCATATTCACTTTGCCATGCTCGGGGAGCTGTCCTCTGTTAAGCAAAACCTTTGCCTGGCGCAAGTTTAAAAACTCAAAACTCATACATGCACGAGATTAAATGTGCTTCAGCACTATGTCTGAAGAGCACAGGAAAAAGTTGCAGGCCGCCAGGGTTTCATTCCATGCAGTAACTATTACAAATATTGAAAATAACACTCCAGATGTATATTTACTGTCAAGCAAAAATTAGGTATATAATATTTAATAATAAAGATCCCGGCAGGTATCGTTTCTAAGTGGAGCAAAAACAATCAGCTAAAAGCTGACATTGTCTCTCTAGCTCCACACCCAAGTGTGGGTCTGGTCCCAGTTTGCAATTTGTGTGTAAAAACATTTTATCTTCTTCAAGGATATCTCCTCCATTAGGCCACACCTTTGGAATTATAGCTGTCAGTGCTAGGAGCATCAGAAACCTTTGGTAGCCGGGGCCACCCATGATGATGTACCACGTCTGTGCCTATATAAACATGGGTGACTCCATCAGTCCTTAGCTATTTTCCCTCCATTGAGCCTCCTCATTGGACCTGCTGAAGGAAACACCATCAACCTAGCCGTTGCAGTTTATTCCTTATTTTACTGAAGTGTTAATTTTGTCATCTCTGCATGTCATCAAAGTCAAAAGAGACTTTATTTCGGTATTGTAAGTGTGGAGATAAAATTTACAAAGAAGACACACACAGTTTTCGTGTGCTGTCTGGGCCTATCTCACAATGTGAGGACTTGTGAGATTTCCCAGAGCTTCAACCAGGCTGCAAGACAACACCACAAGAAAGCTATAGAAAATGTCTTCCTTCTCAAAACTTTGAAAGCAGTGGAGCAGGAACAGGGCCCAAAGTCTGTGTCTCCCTCATTGTTGGCTGAGAAACAGATGCCAAAATCGAAGAATTGGGACAGGGACCAGTCATCGTTACAGCCCTCCCAGTTATCTGACCACAAGCACAAGCATGGAAAAAAAGAAAGATCTGTTTGGCCGGAGAAGTTCTGATACCCATTACGATAAAGTAAATCTACTGCATCATTGCTGGCTCCAGCGGTGTTGACAACAGCCCCGACCATCGCTGAGACATCAAGGTCAGGGCTTGGCTTAGGTGCTGCCATACCTACTGTGGATGGTAGGATGCCACTTTCACTGGCCCAAGGCCTGTCAACATAAGTAGTCCCACACCCTTTACAGGGCACCGTCAACTCTCAGGCAGTGCTGGCATAGTTCTCAGAAATGATCAGACGCATTCTGCCTGGACTTCCAATATAGGCGGTTATTCTACCAATGGGGCCTCCTGGTACTCAGCCCTCATTGACGGCTTCTACTCACATGCTGCAGATTCCTCCTTCTTAGGTGTCACTGGTGTATTCTGCAGCTCCCGTCATTGATAGAGATGTTGATGACAAACTAGAATATAATCTTAATCCCGTGGTGTTAGAGGAGGAATATGAGGGAGAGCTATATGTTGTAGCTTGATCTAGTTCTAATCTCTCATCTTGCAGTGAGGACTCGGTGGTCTGTACCCCAAGATCTCCTCCTAAGGATCCAACTTTTCAAGACATGATGCAGCAAATAGAGTCTGCCATGAACTTTGCTGAGGAAGAGTCCACAGGAAGAAATTTCATGGAATTTTTTTTCCTAGAGCTTTTTGCTCCTTTGCCGTCACCTTCTACTGATGCCCCCAGTCCCATCTGCTGCTCCCCCACCATCCAACCAGTAGGGATCTGCATGGTGTGGGACCCGAGAATGCCAAGGGGCCATCATGCTCAGTAGCAGAGAGACATAGAGTTCTTCTATGTTTTCTCTGTCCTTCAGTCCCAGAGCTGTGGCGATATGGAGTGCATATGTGCATGGAGATGTGTATGCTCTCCCAAAACCACAGCACCTTCCATTCTCCCGACATCACATCAGCCCCCTTTGACATCCACCTGGTGCCAGCTGAAAGTGGGGAAACTTCACCACCCTTGTCTGGGAGGAGGAGCTGCCAGTTGGCTATTCAATCCTCTTCCAGCCCCCCAGCCCCCCCACTGATCCCCCGCAACCCACTTATTCCTGAACCTCGTGGCTAGAGGAGGTAAGGCACATTACAGCACCTCAGCCATCTGCAACACCAGGCCAGTCCATTTAATGGAATATTTGGAGGTGCCTTGCACACCTTCCATTATAATTTTACCCACATAAATGTTATTGCAGCAACAGCAGAAAAAAATAATGCAGATTTACTGCTACTGTGGAAAAAAATGCATGTTATTTAATGTGTTTTTTTTTTTATCACAGAAGCAGCAAACCTCAGCATTTTTTTTCTGCAGTTGTGGCAAACACTGTGGTATCACTCAACTTTTATGTATCTACCACTGTATATACCCTGCATTAGAAGCTGTTACCTTTGCCGCATGGTACAGACCAAACTCACTGCCTGCAGTTCCTAGAAAGGCTGATTAGCAGTATCCTGCACTATCTGCTAAGCCTTATTATGCTAACTAGCTAGAAATGGATTCTGTAGTCATCATGGCTGCTTATGATAAGTCTAGGGCTTTTAGATACGAGCACTTTTCCTCCTGATAATCTAGGCAGCTGCACGTGATGGCCAAGCGTTTTTATGCCTCTGCTTCACTGGGCCTTAGGATTGTAACTACCAGGCCTACATGATAAAATATCAGAACAGTCTGTGGAAAGCTATGCATACTGTAGCCCAGACTTTACCTGATGGCTTTGCCAAGAATCAGTTACTTAAAACATCCTCTGCTGCTGAGGTTGACAGAAATTTGCCTTGCTTAACTTATATCTCTGATGCTTCTGCCAGAGCTGCTGCTTCAGGCATATGCATGAGGAGATATTCTTGGCTCAGAGTTGCTGGCTTTGCCAATGATGTGTAACAACTAGTTTTGACTGCCCCTTTTATAGGGTCAAAAAAGGGTCAAAACAGTTTGGCTATGATGTTGAAGAGGCTTTACATGGCCTTCAGACCTTAAAATTGACTGTATGGTTTGTAAAGTCCCTGTATCCCACTCTTGCTAGGGGTCATGGGAGGGGGGATCATTTTGTTGGCCAGCTGCCAGTGGTAGCCATGCCTACCATTAGCAAGGCCGTGGTAAGGGAACTGGGATCCTGCTAGATCCCTTCCCCCAGTTGCTTATACAAGATTACCCAAAAGAATTGGTTCTGGTGGCACTGCCCCCACCAGTCCTGCCTGCCTTCCGAATACACTACTACCGCCACTGCAACCACCAGGGGTGGTTGTAGGGGGCAGACTCTCCCTGCATCTGAAACACTTGCAGGAGATTACTATGGATGAGTGGGACCTGAAGATAATAGCAAGGGAGTAACTCTGGAGCTGTTAGAAACTCCTTCAGGTCATCCTCTGCCTATATCCTGTTATCTTCTGGACCATTTGTCCCTTCTGAAGGAAGAAGTTCAGTCATTATTCCAAAAACATGCTATAGAACTTCTTGACTGAAAAAGAAAGGGTTCTATTCCAGATACTTCCTATTCCCGAAATGGACATGGGATCTGCATCTTGTGTTGGATCTCGGATGTCAGCTTTTATATCAAACACAAAAAGTTTTGAATGGTAACCCTGCAAGCTCTGATTCCCCTTCTGCAAGTAGGGGACTAGCTTTGTTCTCTGGACATGAAGGATGCATACCTTCATGTAAAAATCAGGAAATCCCACAGGCAATACCCCCGCTTTGTGCCGGAGATAGAGCATTACCAGTTTAGAGTATTGCCCTTTGACTTGTTTTCTGTGTCACAGGTCTTCACCAAATTCTTGGTAATAGTGGCGGCAGCCCTTCACAGGGAAGGCTTGCATGTGTTCCCCTATCTGAATGAGTGGCTTCTGAAGGCCAGCTCCAGGGAAGCTTTACTACATACTGGCAGTTGTTCGACAACTTAGGGATCACAGTGAATGTGCTCACGTCTGTGCTGGCCCTGTGCGAAAGACTGCAATACATAGGGGCAGTCTTGGACACAGAGGAGGGATGTATTTTACTGTCACAGGACAGAGCAATCTGATCACCCAAGCACAGCTGGTATACAGGAGTCACTATGTTTCTGTGAGAACAGTGTTATGACTCCTGGGTCTCATGGCTGCAGCCATGGTGAGGTTGCCACTGGCACACTTCCGTATGAGAATCCCTCAGTGAATACTCGGGGTCCAGTGGGATCAGCTGACAGACAATCTGGACTAATTGGTTCTCATCACGTCTCCACTTTGCAGAGCATTGTTATACTGGATGGATTGCAAAAACATATTAAAGGGTGTTCCGTTCCTTGTACCAGCTCCTGTACAAATCCTCACCACAGATGCCTTGGGCTCCAGCTGGGGTGCTCATCGTGGCCATTACCAGATGCAGGGATCATGGAACAAGGTGAATGCCAGGCTGCATATAAAGATCCTGGAAATGAGGGATGTCCTGTATAGCCTCCAGACATTTCAGGAGTATCTTTGGCCTTAGTCATCTATTAATACAGACAGACAACTCCAGTGTGATGCATCACAGCAACAAACAAGGGGGCATTCACTCCTATCTCCTATATTGGGAAGACATGAAAGTATGATACTGGACTCTGTCCCAGGCCTACAGCCATCAGCCATACATCTCAAAGATCTCCAAAACATCTTGACTGACAGGCTAAGCAGGTCACAGTCCAGGATTCATGAATGGGAACTACTGAGCTCCATAGTACATAATCTATTTGCAAGATGGGCCGTTTTGTGTCCCCACACAATGCAAAACTGCTGTGTTTCTGCTTGCTCACTGCAAGGCCTCGCGGGTTCTGGCGAGACATGTTGTCCCTCTCGGAAGAGAAACTTCCTCTATGCATTTCCCCCAGTTTCTCTCATATAGAGAGTTCTGCTCAAGCTGCAGATGGAGAGTTCCCCTCTCATCCGCTCCATTATGGTCTTGCCAAATATGGTTCCCACTTCTGCAGTAGACGGCAGTGGAGCCTCCTGTTCCTCTAGCTCCATGTTGAGGTCTTTTGTCACAGGATAAGGGATCCCTCATTCATCTGGACTGAAGTCCCTTCATCTGTATACATAACACCTGAAGACATAGCCACTGCATCTTTTGGGGTATCCCCTAAGGTTGCTGATGTATGGATTGCAGCTAGAAAGCCTTCTACCAGACATAATTATTCCTTGAAATGGAAGTGGTTCACTTTGTGGGCTGCTTCCAGGAATTTGGACACATTTACATGTCCTGTAAATGTTGTGTTGCAATACTTGCTGTCCTTGTCAGACTCTGGCCTACAGTATTTTTCACTTATATATGCATTTGGTCACTATATCAGCTTTCCATGCCCCTATAGGTTGTCGGATGGTTGCCCAGTTAGAGTTGTCCTGTACGTTTCTGAGAGGCATTCTCCACATGAAACCTCCTGTCTCCAATCCAGTCCTGCCTTGGGACTTGAAAAACTGTTTTTGGCTCCTTTTGAACCTGTTGCGAGTTGTGGCCTATGTTTCCTGTGATAGAAAACATTACTTTTAGTTGCAATCACTTGTGCTCAAAGGATTTCCGAGCTTCAGACTCTAATGTGTGAGCCTCCTTATTTGAGTTTTCACAAAGACAGTCCCTCTTTGTGTATGAATCCTTAATTTCTTCTGCTGAAGGTGGTATCTGAATTTATACTGAATCAAACGATACACCTTTCTGTCTATTACCCTGTGCATGCCAGTTAGGGTGAGCATTGCGCCATACTCTGGATGTACACAGAATACTCAGATACTATGTTACTTACACCTAAGACTGCAGAAAGTCTTCTCAGCTTTTTGTTTCATTCACCCCTGGGAAAGAGGGTGCTTCTGTGTTTAAACTGTGCTGCCCAAATGGCTGGCACATTGTATGACGTTCAGTATGGTAAGGAACTTTCTGGTGCTGTTTGTGGTCACTCAGCAAGGGGTATGGCCCCTTCTGTTGCTTGTTTCAAGAATGTTTCTGCAGCAGACATTTGTACTGCAGCCACGTGGAGAACTGCCACACTTTCACTAAGCATTACAGTCTGGACATAGGCTCTTGTAGATGTGCTGGCTTTCTTTTGTTCTGCAAGGCCTTCTGTCCTGAATATATATATCAGACTGTACCATCCTCCCAGTTTTACTTGGGACTGCTTGGAAATTGCTCCAAATGGTGTTGCCTAATGGAGGAGATACCTCGAAAAGATAGGACAGTTACATAAGAACTTAATTAGATCTTTGAGAGCCTCTCCACCATTAGGCCGTGCCATCCCTCTCTCCTTCCCCCTTCTGTTTCACTGAGGGTTATATTAGATGCTGTGCCTAAATCCTGGTCCATGCATTCTGTATCCAGCTCCATGCCTCTCCTTGTATGCCTGGCATTGATCTTATCTCCTGGTTCCCCATTGTTGGAGGTCCTCTGGGACTGCTTGGGAATCATTCCAAATGTGTGGCCTAATGGAGGAAATATCCTTGAAAAGATAAAACATTTACATGAGAACTTACCGTAGCAGTAGATCTTAGCGAGAATCTCCACCATTAGGCCATGCCATGCCATCCCTTCCTCCTTCCTCCTTCTGTTTCACTGGGGGTTATATTACATGCTGTGTCTAAATGTTACTTGCTTCATGCATCCTGTATCCAGCCCCATACCTCTCCCTGTATGCCTGTTGCTGCTCTTATCTCCTGGTTCCTCATGGTTGGAGGCCCTGTGAGGCTAATCTCCTGCGGGGAACTGAGGAGTGATGGGGCCTGCCTATGTTTATATAGATGCAGATGTGGTATGTCATTGTGACTGGCCCCCCAGCTAGCTGAAGTTTCCTTGTGATACTAGCGCTGATGGCTATAGTTCCAAATGTGTGACCTCATAGAGGAGATTCTCTTGAAGATCTACTGATCTTACTTCGAGATACAGCTCTTGCAGCAGGTAACACTATTAGGACTGAATCCGGCAGGCGTCAGGACCCCACAGAATTCTTCTAGCTAGCTATCTTCAGCGGGGACCACCCCCGACGTCGGTCCCGCCTCCGACGTCAGGCGTAGTACATAAGGGGGCTGTCCTGCCAGATTCCCCAGTTCTTTCCCGCTGTCGACTTGCATGTCTCGACCCTTCGGCTCGTTTCTTAGCGTGTGACGCACGGTTAAGTTCTTCCTTCGGGAAAAGTTCATTTTTCCAGCTCGATTGCTGTCTGATGTCCTCTCCAACCTCCGTTGAAGGCCATCCCTCGAAGTGCGCCTATGGGAAGCAAATCCCATTTAAGGATCCGCATTTGGCCTGCGTCCGGTGCCTAGGCCCAGACCATGACACCCGGTCCTGCACGTTCTGCCAGGGATTCAACAGCCGGACCCAGATCCATCGCCAGAAGGCTCTACTGGCATTTTTGCTTGAAGAGAGGATCAAGGCCATGGACTCCTCCAGGGGGGATTCTGCAGAGAAGGCCTGCAAACATTCTGGAAAGCACAGAGAGAAGGTTTCCTCCAAGTCCCCGTCCAGGGCCTCCGACTCTCGTAGCTCCGGCTCCCGGTCCGACCCGTTCGCCCTCCCAGGCCCATTCTCAGCCTCCCCCCAGCGGCGGTGAAGAAACCTTCTGGATCCTCTTCCTTCTCACAGGCCAAGACCTCCAGGCCCTCATCGTCATCCTCCAAAGCCCTGGTTAGGTCTGGGGACCATCATCACTGCCACAAGTCAGGTTCCCGCCATTCTGAGCCCGACGTCAGGTCTGCCTCCTTGCCTCCTCCTCCTCCTCCCCAGAGGAAGACCAAGGAGCTTACCTCTCTCAAGAGACCGTTGGACCCGACGCCGGCTCGTCTGACGTCGGCCTCTCGCCATAGATCCCAGGAGCTGTCAACCACCAGACGTCCATCACCGGTCAGGCCTACGCCCCCTTGGTCATCGGCAGGGGGGCCAATGTCTGCACCAGTCGAGAAGAGGACCCCGATGCCTCCTACCGATGTCGGTCAGGAGACTATCATGGAGGAGGAGTTGACTCAGCCCGAGGACCAGACGGGTGAACCCGGTCCTGTCACACCTCCCAGGGAACCCTCTTCTCAGCCTGAGGCCCCTGAGGATGACGTTGAACCCGACGACCGATCACTGGCGCCCGGTCCATTGCCGGCCCTTTGCATTTCTGAGGTCAATGAGCTTTTCACTTACTGGTGGGATACCCTTAAAAAGGATATGGTTCCCACACCTCCTCCTCTTCCTTCTCCCTGTCCGGCGACTCCTCTGGCTTCTGCGCCCCCCACTCCATCTGGGGCTGCAGGCCGAGTACCTTCTCCCCAGGAGCCTACAGATCCTCCTAGGGGGAGACCAGACAAAAGGAGACCTCCGTCTAGATCTTCTTCAGGGTCACCCAGTCCCAAGAGACCCAGAAGACGCCGTCTTTCGCCTTTGACGGAGGACACGGGATCGGAATTCTCAGGATCCAGATTCCCCCTCTCCGATCCACATCCTCTCCAGACCCATGTGAGCTTCCTAGATCTCCTCCGGATGACCCATTGTTCTCTGAGATCATGCAACATATCCAAGAGAACATGGGCTGGGATGCGGAAGAATTAGACCCAGAGAGACTACGCCTCGCCAGGTATCTTCGTCAGAAAGATCCTAAGCCTGTGGTGGTACCACCCTTGGTGGACACTTTTGTGGACGTCACCAAGGCAGCGTGGAAGTGTCCACACTCTCTCCCGGCAATGCCGAAGAAGGCTGACCGCCTGTACAAGGCTCCTAAGGAGGACCAGTACTTGGCTCAACATCCTCTGGCCGACTCTCTAGTCATAACAGCCTCTCATGACCGGTCCCAGAGATCAGCACATTTGAGCACCCTGCCACCGGACCCGAGTCCAAACAGCTGGACGCCATGGGCAGGTGCTTCCGCCATTTGGCGCCTATCAGATCCCTGAACTAATGGACCCACATGGTGCAGTTCCAAACGCCTTAGGGAACAGGGACTGATCTGGCAAAAAAAAAAAAAATGCCAGATGGTGAGCAGAAGGAGGAGATGTTGCAGCTCCTTTGCACGGGTTCAGACGTGGGAACCCAGGTGCTGCGAGCTGCATATGATTCCGCGGACTCCTCGGCCAGAATGGCAGCTTCAGGCGTATGCCTCTGGAGACACTCATGGCTCTGTGTCTCCGGATTTACCCCAGACGTCCAGAAAAATATCATGGACTCCTCTTTCAAGGGAGAAATTCTCTTTGGTGAGCCCTCTGAGAAGGTCCTCACCAAGCTCCAAGAGGCCGGGAAGGCGGTGAGGTCGGTCCAGGCAATGTACCGACCGAGGCTTAGTTCCTTTCATAGGAACCAAAGTTTTTCCTGCGGACGGACACAGAGACAACAGTCCTGCACCGGTCCACAGCAGAGGGGCTCCAGTTCCCGCAGAGCCCAGGGTAGACAGTCCACGGGCCAAAGCCAGCACCCAGCTAAGCCGGCCCAGCCCGCGGGTCCCTCATCCGCCACAGCCTGACTCTTCCCGCCCTCACCAGGATCAACAGGACATCGAGGTCGGGGTCGATATGATTACCTGCCAGGATGACAGTCTATAACTACCGACAGGTGGGTTCTTCAGTTGGTCGAAGAGGCCACTTTATAGAATCACGCAGACAAGCCACCTCGAGGCCTCCTCTGCTCTCCTCATCTGGTCAGCACAAACTGCTTATCAGGCAAGAGATACTTGCGCTCCTGCAAAAGGGAGCGGTAGAGAGTCCCAGAGAACCAGAGGGTTCGGATACTATTCTCACTTCTTTCTGGTTCCGGACGAAAACAGGGAACTCCGTCCAATCCTGGACCTCAGCGACCTCAATCTGTCGGTCGCCTACAAGCGATTTCGCATGGTGACTCTTCAAGGTCTTATTCCCATGCTAAAGAAGGACGCCTTTTTAGCATCCCTAGACATGCAGGATGCATACCTGCATATCCCTGTAGCTCCAGCGCTGGAAGTTCCTGCGCAGTTTCTGGCCACCATGTTCAGTTCTGAGCTCTTCCATTCGACTGTCATCGCCCCTAGGTCTTTACCAAATGCATGGCAGCCGGGCAGCGTTCTAAGAGACATGGCTACCGCGTGTTCCCTGCATCTGGACGATTGGCTTCTCATGGTCGCTCCAAAGAGGCACTGTTGATGGCTATTCAAAGCACTCAAGAACTGTTTCAGTCCTTGGGCATCCTCATCAACTACGAGAAGTCACTCGTCGTACCGTCCCAGAAATTGCAGTTCATAGGAGCAGTTCTGGACACCGTCTGGGGGAAAGCCTTTCTCCTCGACGACAGAGTGGACCGCATCAGATCCCTCATCAGGGATCTTTCAAAGAAGCAGCCCATCCCTGCCAGGTCAGTCCTTCGCTTGCTCGGACACATGGCTGCGGCCATTCCAACCGTCCCTTTGGCAAGGCTCCACATGCGGGTGACCCAGTGGATACTCAAGGTGCAGTGGGACCAAAGGCAAGACCACATGCAGCATCCAGTCAGAATCACAAATGCCTGATTCGAGACTGGCAGTGGTGGCTAGACCCAGGTACACTCTCTGCGGGTGTCCCATTTATAGCGCCATCCCCGGAGGTAATCCTCACCACAGATGCCTCAGGGCTGGGGTAGGGTGCACACCTGAACGGGGTGAAGTCCCAGGGAACATGGACCCCCTCAAGAGGCTCACCTCCATATCAATGTCCTGGAGATGAGGGCGGTCCTATATGCCCTGCTGGCTTTTCAGTCAGAGATCCCGTCGAGTACTCTTCTGCTTGAGACAGACAACGCGGCAGTGATGTATTACCTCAACAAACAAGGAGGCGCACACTCTTACCCCCTTTGCAGAGAGGCAGTGAGAGTGTGGGATTGGGTAATCCGACACGGCGCAAACCCAATTTTTGCTCGCTAGATCCAGGGCCTGGTGTTTTCTGGCGAGATGCGTTGTCCCTCTCCTGGGCGAACAGATTCCTCTACACCTTCCCTCCCTTCCCGTTGATCCAGAGAGTTCTTCTCAAACTGCACAGGGAGCATGCAACAATGATCCTGGTAGCCCCTTTCTGGCCCAGGCAGATATGTTTCCCCCTTGCTAATGCAGCTGTCCCGGGAACCTCCGCTCCCGTTGCCTTTCAGCTCCCATCTCTCGTCTCAGGAGAAAGGTTCACTGGTCCATCCGGACTTACGTTCACTGAACCTGCATGCATGGCTCCTAGAGACATAGCCATTTTGTGACACGGGGTCTCGCACGAGGTGGCGGAAGTCCTTTCTGCAGCCAGAAAGCCGGCAACGCATACGACGTATGCCATGAAATGACACCGTTTTTTGTTTGTGGTCGCAAGCACGCGACATTTCCCCTCTAGGTTGCCCGGTGGAAGCAGTGTTAGATTACCTGCTCTCCCTTTTCCAGTCGGGTCTAGCCTACTCCTCTATCAAAGTGCACCTCTGCGCCATTTCTGCTTACCACTTCCCGGTGGGACAGCGCACAGTGGCAAAGCTTGATGTCTCTCGAGACTTTTTGCGAGAGGTATTACACCTTAGGCCACCCATTAAGGACCCTGTCCCTCCGTGGGATTTACTCTTTGTCCTGGAACAACTCACGCTTCCCCCTTTTGAACCTGCCGCAGATTGCGAGTTGCATTTTCTGTCTTGGAAAACATTATTTTTAGTTGCTGTTACGTCAGCAAGGAGAATTTCTGAGCTTCACGCTCTTATGTGTAAGGAACCCCATTTGATTTTCCACCAGGACAGAGTGTCCCTAAGGACCAATCCTAAGTTTTCCACCCTCACTCTCAATCAGGACATTGACCTGCCTGTCTATTTTCCTAAGTACTCCAATAGAGGAGAAGCGCTACTTCACACCCTGAATGTTCACCGCTGTCTAAGGTACTACCTAAGCAGAACGAAACAGCTTTGCAAATCGGAGCAACTCTTCGTTTCCTTTGCTGAGAGGCTGATGGGCCAACCAGTATCAAAGCAGTCACTTTCTCGCTGGCTTGTCCAGTGTATATCATACTGCTATAATACCAAACAGAAGCCCCTCCCGGGTACAGTCTGGGGCCATTCCACAAGGGGGGTGGCTACCTCCTTAGCAGCACTGCGTAACGTCTCCGCCTTTGCCATTTGTGCTGCAGCTACTTGGAGCTCTGTACACACTTTTATCAGGCATTATAGCCTGGACATTGCCTCACGGCGAAGAGCCAGTTTCGGCCTGGCCGTGCTACAGGGTCTCCTGTCCTAGAGTCAGGACTTGGCATGGATATTTTACTATCTCCTCCTCCTCCTCCCAGTATGCTTACAAGCGTTATTGCTTGGAAATCAGTCCTAATAGTGTTACCTGCTGCAAGAGCTGTATCTCGAAGTAAGATAGTACAGTTACGTAAGAACTTACCATAACAGTAGATCTTCGAGAACAGCTCTTGCAGCAGGTACCTTCCTGCCCACCTTCCCCCTTGGAGGAGGCATGGCTTTCAGAGCCTTTGAAAGGGGCTTATGCCCTTTCGTCTTCTGATGAGGGATCCTTGATCTCCCATTCTGATGTCATCCTGCAGCCGAACGTCTCCGGCGGGAGAACTGGGGAATCTGGCGGGACCGCCCCCTTATGTACTGCGCCTCACGTCGGAGGTGGGACCGACATCGGGGGCAGTCCCCGCTGAAGATAGCTAGCTAGAAGAATTTCGTGGGGTCCTGACGCCTGCCGGCTTCAGTCCTAATAGTGTTACCTGCTGCAAGAGCTGTTCTCGAAGATCTACTGTTACGGTAAGTTCTTACGTAACTGTACTTTATGGTAAGTTCTTATGTAACTGTTCTTTTTTCTGTTTAGTGTGGTACAGCAGGTTGTATCAGACTAATTTTACTTACTTCCACATTGACATTTTCTGTAACTACAAATCCCTGAATCCTCTACAGATGACATCAGAGCATGACTGCAGCAGTGGGAGAGTTAATAACCTACAGTTAGTGTTAGTTTACATAAGTCCTGGGGTCAGATTTTCTATAGTGGAAAAATTGCCCATGTATGGAAAAAAGTTACTCAAGGGGGAGTTTCCTTGCACAACCAGTGCTTTCTGCATGTGCTCAATTTTTCAAATGATTATTTTTTGCAATGTTTTCTACAATTTATGACAGCTTGTGCATTTTTTTTTTGCGTTAGTGCGGAAAAATGTTGAACCTAATATTATCAAGCATAGTATTTTCTACACAGTTCCCAAAAAGAAAGGCAAATGTTGCTGGTGCACACAAAATGCTGAAAATAGCATTTTTGCAGGTGCAGGGATTTTTTCCTCTGCACCATGGAGCTGTGCAGTGGCTTAATCCCTGGGGCCATTCTAGGCCCTTTGAAAATTGGGCCCTTGAGCTTTTGTTTTCATGGCCCGTTGTCTTCCCTGGACTAAATAGTTACAAAAGATTGTACTTAACCCAGGGAGAACCGTGGGACTGGCAGTCATTTGATTGGAGTTTGTAAAAGCTCTAACATGCACGGAAAGTTATTGAAACTCCCACTGCTGCAGTCCTGTTCCGATGTTAGCTGCAGGGGATTCTGGGATTTGTAGTTACAGAAAATGTCAGCCTAAGTAAGCAAAACTAGCCTGATACAATCTACTATACTACAGTACACAGTAAGTAAAAATGTTTGCACTGTTCCCCTTTAAATAAATGTATGATCCCTTTAAAAACCAAATTGATTGGTCTGGTGATAACCTGTTGCCTTGCAGAGCAGAATGCCACCTGTGGCATCATGGGGTAGAAACAGAAGTAGTCTGTCATAATGCGGACAGGGAGCTCAAAAGCGTCCTGGTACTGGGCCATGATGGCTGGGAGATGGGAAGGGACCTGGCATAATGGGGCCATGAGGCTGGTAGAAGGGGCAATGAAGACCCTGGTGGGAGGTGTGTGTTGCTGCACAGCAGCAGTGACCTGCCATACCAAAATATGAAAACAAACAAAATAGCCAGAAAAGTCTGGATTTTTCTCCTGTTCCTGTTTAAGGACCATATCTTGTTTTTACAGCCCTGCTGCAAAGCTTTTACCACTTTGTGAATATGGTGCCTGCTGGGTCCTGGAAGCAGTACATGAGAAACCTGAAGCTGACAGAGAATGAGATTGCCACCGCTGAGCACAACCACCCCGGTGATAGAAGCGAGCAGTGCTTCCAAATGCTGAATACCTGGATGGAGAAGACGGGAAAAGAGGCCTCCATCAACAAACTGCTGGAAGTCCTCACCACCATGGAGCTCAAGGGCATAGCGGAGAGAATCACAGGCGCCATTATTCAAGCGCGTCTCTATACGAGGGATGACTGACATTTTAAGCACAGCAAGGAACAAGCACTGATTTCACTTTGGAGTACATGGCGGGGTGGGAGAGGTAAATCAGAATCGACAGTTTGTAATAAGGGTCACAAAGTATGCCGTCTGGCGGAAATCTTCTCAGTGCCGAAAGGGAACAAAATGTGCTCCAGAACTATGAAATTACAACTGTCTACTTCAGAAATGTAAAACTGTTTTCAGTTGTCTGTGTAGTGGTGCATAAGTGTTTCCACTAATTTGAAAGAGTCTTGGATGGACAAAGAGAGGGATTTTGACTACATCCCTCGCTACATTCCAGTCTGCAAGACCAAATTCCCCCTCCTTTGAACACTGGAAGACCCTGCGGGCAGGAACTTACAAAGTGATAATTTGGAGGGGAGGGGCAGTAGTTAAAATAAAAGTGATAATGTTTTATATTTGTAATAGAATTTTTTGATAACTTTTTACACTGTTGAGCTTTCTGTTTTATTATGTTTATTAATTTATTATAATGCAAACTTAAGAGTTTGCAATAAAAAATTGAAATTGAAGGGTTTTTTTTTTGTCCATCTGGGAATGACTTGCCAACTGTCTGTGGGTTTGTTTAATTAGGCAGACGTCTACAGGAGGGCCACAGTCAGTCTGGAAATTGAAGTCCCCACAGCTCACTCCCTCACAGTAATCAGTCGCTTGGGGTGTGTGGAAAATATTGTGCCTCAGGATGGCAGGTGGAAGGCCACAGACAGGATCACAAGAAAAAAAATTACACACTGTTATGCAAAAGTGTTTAAGCAGAACATTTTTACCCAAGTGATTATGAAGATTGGGAACAGCTGATTCCACAACATTGCCTGTTTTGTAAAGTTTACTTCCTCAGTTCATGTTGTCCATTAAAAGATGGCAATGCAATCTTTTTTTAATCTTTTTCTCATTCCCCAATGGCACCTCTCCCTGTCCCGTCACTGACCCTCTCATATTTTCTCATTCCCTGACTTACCCAATGGTACCCCTTTCCAGCCTTGTCACTGACCCCCTTATATCATCTTGCTCCCTAACTTGCCCAGTGGCATCCCCTCCCAGCCCAGTTACTACTGACCCTCTCAGTTTTTCTCATTCCGACTTGTCCCCCTAGCCCTGTCACTCTCTCATATTTTCTAGTTTCCTTGCTTGCCCAACAGCCCCTCACCCAGCTCTATCACTGACTCTCTCATATTTTCTCATTCCCTGACTTGCCCTCCCCAGCCCTGTCACTGGCCCTCTCATATTATCTCACTCCCTGACTTGCCCTCTCACCCCCCAGCCCTGTGACTGGCCCTCTCATATTTTCTCATTCCCCAGCCTGCATTATGGTACCCCCTCTCAACCTGTCACTGACCCTCTCATATTTTCTCATTCCCTGACTTGCCCTCCCACCCCCAGCCCTGTCACTGGTCCTCTCATATTTCTCATTCCTGACTTGCCCTCCCCAGCCCTGTTACTGGCCCTATCATATTTTCTCATTCCCTGACTTGCTCCTCCCACCCCGGCCCTGTCACTGGCCCTCTCATATTTTCTCATTCCCTGACTTGCCCTCCCAGCCCTGTCACTGGCCCTCTCATATTTTCTCATTCCCTGACTGCCCTCCCCAGCCCTGTCACTGGCCCTCTCATATTTTCTCATTCCCTGACTTGCCCTCCCCCCCGGCCCTGTCACTGGCCCTTTCATATTTTCTCATTCCCTGACTTGCCCTCCTCAGCCCTGTCACTGGCCCTCTCATATTTTCTTATTCCTGACTACCCTCCCCAGCCCTGTCACTGGTCCTCTCATATTTTCTCATTCCCTGACTTGCCCTCCCCAGCCCTATCACTGACCCTCTCATATTTTCTCATTCCCTGACTGTTGCCCTCCCCCCCGCCCTGTGACTGGCCTCTCATATTTTCTCATTCCTCAACCTGCATTATGGTACCCCTCCCAACCTGTCACTGGCCCTCTCATATTTTCTCATTCCCTGGCTGCCGCCCCCCAGCCCTGTGACTGGCCTCTCATATTTTCTCATTCCTCAGCACTATGCCCTCCACCCCACCTGTCACTGGCCCTCTCATATTTTCTCATTCCCTGACTTGCCCTCCCACCCCAGCCCTGTCACTGGTCCTCTCATACTTTCTCATTCCCTGACTTCCTCCCCAGCCCTGTTGCCTCTCATATTTTCTCATTCCCTGACTTGCCCTCCCACCCCGGCCCTGTCACTGGCCTCTCCATATTTTCTCATTCCCTGACTTGCCCTCCCACCCCGGCCCTGTCACTGGCCCTCTCATATTTTCTCATTCCCTGACTTGCCCTCCCACCCCAGCCCTGTCACTGGCCCTCGCATATTTTCTCATTCCCTGACTTGCCCTCCTCAGCCCTGTCACTGGTCCTCTCATATTTTCTCATTCCCTGCCTTGCCCTCCCCAGCCCTGTCACTGGCCCTCTCATATTTTCTCATTCCCTGACTTACCCTCCCCAGCCCTGTCACTGGTCCTCTCATATTTTCTCATTCCCTGACTTGCCCTCCCCAGCCCTATCACTGACCCTCTCATATTTTCTCATTCCCTGACTTGTCCTCCCCAGCCCCCAGCCCTGTGACTGGCCCTCTCATATTTTCTCATTCCTCAACCTGCATTATGGTACCCCCTCCCAACCTGTCACTGGCCCTCTCATATTTTCTCATTCCCTGACTTGCCCTCCCCAGCCCCCAGCCCTGTGACTGGCCCTCTCATATTTTCTCATTCCTCAACCTGCATTATGGTACCCCCTCCCAACCTGTCACTGGCCCTCTCATATTTTCTCATTCCCTGACTTGCCCTCCCCAGCCCTGTCACCGGCCCTCTCATATTATCTCATTCCCTGACTTGCCCTCTCACCCCCCAGCCCTGTGACTGGCCCTCTCATATTTTCTCATTCCCCAACCTGCATTATGGTACCCCCTCTCAACCTGTCACTGACCCTCTCATATTTTCTCATTCCCTGACTTGCCCTCCCACCCCCAGTCCTGTCACTGGTCCTCTCATATTTTCTCATTCCCTGACTTGCCCTCCCCAGCCCTGTTACTGGCCCTCTCATATTTTCTCATTCCCTGACTTGCCCTCCCACCCCCCGGCCCTGTCACTGGGCCTCTCATATTTTCTCATTCCCTGACTTGCCCTCCCCAGCCCTGTCACTGGCCCTCTCATATTTTCTCATTCCCTGACTTGCCCTCCCCAGCCCTGTCACTGGCCCTCTCATATTTTCTCATTCCCTGACTTGCCCTCCCACCCCAGCCCTGTCACTGGCCCTCTCATATTTTCTCATTCCCTGACTTGCCCTCCCCAGCCCTGTCCCTGGTCCTCTCATATTTTCTCATTCCCTGACTTGCGCTCCCCAGCCCTGTCACTGGCCCTTTCATATTTTCTCATTCCCTGACTTACCCTCCCCAGCCCTGTCACTGGCCCTCTCATATTTTCTCATTCCCTGACTTGCCCTCCCCAGCCCTATCACTGACCCTCTCATATTTTCTCATTCCCTGACTTGCCCTCCCCAGCCCCCAGCCCTGTGACTGGCCCTCTCATATTTTCTCATTCCTCAACCTGCATTATGGTACCCCTTCCCAACCTGTCACTGGCCCTCTCATATTTTCTCATTCCTGACTTGCCTTCCCCAGCCCCAGCCCTGTGACTGGCCCTCTCATATTTTCTCATTCCTCAACCTGCATTATGGTACCCCCTCCCAACCTGTCACTGGCCCTCTCATATTTTCTCATTCCCTGACTTGCCCTCCCACCCCCAGCTCTGTCACTGGCCCTCTCATATTTTCTCATTCCTCAACCTGCATTATGCTACCCCCTCCCAACCTGTCACTGATGCTTACATTTTCTCACTCCCTGACTTGCCCAACAGCCCTGCTCCCAGCCCCGTCACTGACCCTCACACAGACATCAGTTACCACCACTTCCCTAAGGCCATGTTGGTAGTGGACGGCCTGCCATGTTTGTCGTGTAATGGGTGCCTGTGCAAGGGTAGGTTAGTGCCTTTTTCTTCCGCTCCTAGTTTTCCTCTCTAAGATGCCAGGCTGCAGCACTCAGTGATGCGCACATGTGTTTGGTGGCATGGGTGCATGCTGGTGGCCAGTAGCTGCCCCATCCCTTGCTGCAGTACTGCTGTGCTGTCTCTGCCTCTACGAGTGTACAGACAGTGGAACACTGTGTCTCCTCCCTCCCTCCCTGAGGGAATAGAGCTGTCCCTGGGACAGTCAGTCCCCCTTCCCCGGCCAGCTCGCAAGCAGCACGGGTGCCTGCATAGTGAGTGGTAGCACTACAACTGCGCTATCCCACTGGCTTCGATGCAATCTTCAGTTCACTGAAAGTTTCTAAGCATCCTTACTGGATCATGCTATTGTAAGCTAACATAATGGCGTTAAATTACTGATTTTAGCTTGATTTTTTCAGGATCCAAAGTAGTTTCCCACTAACGCTAGACTAATTATGGTAGTGGTCCATAAGGGACATCTACTAGAACTGGTCTAGTCAGCAGGGATCGGCCAGCTCTGTCTTTTCTTCAGAACCACAGAAACGAACGACAGTAAAAAAAAATAAATAAATAAACCATTTGTTCGGTGCTACGGCAGGGCTGCTGCTACTGATGAAGGTGACCCTGGTTCAGAAACAAGCCTAGGAACAGGGGGCCAACCAGGAGGAGTAGGATCGAGAGTCCCAGTGGGTGCTCTCCCCCTCCACGGAAGGAGGGCTGCATCATCTCGCTCTGTCAGATGGTTGTGTAGCAGACTCAGCACTTGGGAAGGGGGGGTTGTGTAGTGCAGGGCATTTGCCTGCTCATGCTTCTCATGGGACAGTCGTCCTGGTGCCAATGTCTCCGTGAGGAGAGCAGTTGCAGCAGGGCAGCAATTAAGAAATCATATCCCCTACATCTGGCTTCATGATGGCCCATATAGAAACATAGATGATGTAAGCAGAAAAAACAACTAGTCCATCCATGCGCTGTTTTACCATACTCTACCCCGTGACCTACTGTCTGGATGGGGGTTTAAGCCCCACCTCCCCCTTTGTTCCCTGCCTTGATGCCACCCTCCTAAGTAAATATTAAGCCCCTTACTCTGTCCCAGCCGTGACTGAACCCCCATAATGGTTTCTGCACCCACCACCTCTGCTGGTAGGCTGTTCCATGACTTAGCCACAGTCTCTGTAAAGTAAAACCTTCTTACATCCCTGCTGAATCCCCTCAGTAGCTTACATTCATGTTCCCTTGTTTTCAACCCTCCATTCTTGCTAAATAGTTCCTCATGGTTTATTTTGTTCATTCCTTTTAGGAACTCGAAGATCTCTCTCTCTCTCTCTCTCTCTCTCTGTCTCTCTCATGTAGCCGGTCTCCTTTCTGGCCTCCAACGAGTATCTGTTCAGTGCCTTGAGCCACTCCTCAAAGGATCTGCCCTGTTGACCTTGGATAATTTTGGTTATTCTGCGCTGCTCCATCTCCAGCTTGTCTCTGTCTTTCCTCGGGTGAGGACTCCAGAACTGGGTGCAGTATTTCAGGTGGGGTCTCACCAGTGATCTTTAGAGAGGTGGTAGACATTATATTAGAGGTCACAACAGATGCTTTGGGGGAGGCATACAGAACCAACAGGAGGATCCTGTTATACTTCGAGGGAGGTGATGCACTGCAACAAACTGCCACAGGAGCTTGTTGAAGCCGCTAGTTTGAACAGCTTTAAAAGACAGCCGGATAAAGTATTGGAGAATGAAAAAAGCAGAATGACACCGTGTAGTGGGTTGTGTGGGTAGGCCTGAAGGCCTACATGGCTCACTTCTACCCTTTTCTACCATAGTAACCATAGTATTACCTCTTTCCTCCTACTATCGAAACCCCTACCAACATACCCCAACATTGGGGTTCCCTTGCTGTAGGCCCTGTTACACTGACTAGTTTGTTTCAGGGAGTTACTTATGATGACCCCCAGGTCCCTTTCCTCTGAAGTAGTGGCTAGCTTAAGTCGTCCAATGCAGTATTTCTTCATGGGGCTTTTGTTCCCTATGTGCATCAGCTTGCAGTTTTTGGCACCGAATTTCAACAGCCAGACCATGGACCACCTCTCTGACCCTTGCAGGGCCCTCTGCAACTCCCTTATGCCCTGCTCACTGTCTGCCCTGCCACAGAGCTTAGTGTCCTCTGCAAAGAGACACATCTCACCGTGTTCCTTCTGTGTCAATGATGAACATATTATACCAGAGCTTGTTTCTCTCCAGGTAATACACGAAGTCATCTTTCACTAGTGTTCCATAATTTTGCCTATAACAGAGGTAAGACTGATTGGCTTGTAATTTCCTGGTCCTTCCCTTGTGGAGTGGTATCAAGTCCACTATCCTCCAATCTCTCACCCCCCGACTGCAGTGAGCTACTGAATAGCCCTTTCTGTGGTTGTCAGTTCTAGTGCCAATTCTCTGAGTACCCTCGGGTCATCCCATCTGGCCCTGAAGTCTTGCCTATTTTCAGGGCTGCAAGCCCTTTTTTAACCCTTTCTCCTGTAATTACCACCAACCCCATTTCTGAGACCCCTCTTGAAGCAGCCTTTATATCACTTTCTGACAGCGGCTCGTTGTCCTCCACTGTGAATACTGAGCAGAAGAAGCCATTTAGAATGGCTGCCTTCTGATCATCCTCCTCTACTACCCTGCCTTCCTGGATCAGCCAAACAATTCCCTTCCTCATTTTCCTTTTTTTCCTGATGTACTGAAAGAACTGCTTTTCTCCTCACTTGACCCCCTCTGCAATACACAACTCTGTGTCTGCTTTTGCGCGCCCCTTTCTTGGCCTCCTTTATCTTTACCTGGCTTTTGCTCCATTTCTCTTCTCCCTGTTTCTTATGTCGTCAGTGAAGGCCCTTCTTTGGCCCTCACTGCCTCCCTGACCTTCTTAAAGAACCAGATTGGTTTCTTTTGCCTATTACTGTACCCTTGTAAACCATTCCCAAGCATTGTTTGGTTGCTTCAAGAATGATCCCTTTAATTTCTCCCCACCTCTCCCCACCCCCGATCTTGTACACTTCAACTGACTTACCCTTGACTAATTACCTAGCTGTCTAGCATGGCCTGACTTCTGGTGCTCTTAGCTGCTAGAATGTCCCAACCTTTGACAGACTGAGATTCACCACATCTACTACCTCCCCCTTTGCGTCTCCCTCCTCAGTTTCTGCCCCTTGTTCCCATCCCCCTGTCTCCCAGCCCTGGTAGTCTACAGACCACCCCCATGTGCAGCTTCTTTTTCCAGTGTTGTTGTGATAGGGCCAAAATGGTGGTACATTCACCCTCCCGAATAGAGGTGCAAAATATTTGTTAAAAAATAAACTATTTTACCAGAGTTATTTGTAGTTTACAGTATCCCTGTTCAGTAACGGAGCCTAGTCACTTCTCTCCTTAATTGGAAACTGCATTGCCTTTTTTTTTTTTTTTTTTTTTTATGGACAGCATGAACTGATGCTTTGAACAGGGACTTCAGTCAGCAGCAAAAAATAAGCTGCAGTTGTAATTGGAAGAATTTAGTTACACAGCATTCCCCGAAATGAAGCCATTCAATTCTTTATGTGTACTGGTATTGGCAAAAGCAGGAGCTTTGCCTCTGCCGAGTCATGAGCTGCTCCTTGTGACAGCACAGTCCAGTCACCCCTACTTCAGAGCCATTTCTGGGCCACAAACGCTGTTATAAGTGGCTTCTGGTGATCCATTGAGGTGGTCCAGTGTTCCCCCACTTCCTTTGCCTGAAGTAGTCCGTGACAACCACTGGAAGCACCCTTCACTTGCATTCTGTCACTCTGGACCCGCACAGCTCTCCATTCCCCCCTCAGGCCCCAGTTAGGACTGCCACAAAGTTGCAACTCCCCTACTGATGGCCCTCAGATGTTCTAAAAGCAGGGCAGTATCACAGAACTCTCTGCACACTCGGCATGCATCATTGTGCTCTGTGTATGGCTTGGCATGCCATTTGCATGGTGACCCCTTTCCGTTTCCCTGCACATTTACAAATGGCTTTGCAAATGCACAAGGAACCCATGCATGGCCCACTGAGCTGGGCTACGCCAGGAGACTGTCACTAAGGGGCTGTCACAACCACTTCATGACAGTCCCTTATGAGACAGAGCTGTAAGGGCTGATGAAGCGTAATTGATAATCCTCACTCTGTGTTTATCCAAATATCCTTGGTAGTAAAGAATTATTGAAAATGTATGAAGTACAAGCTTAATAATGTCTACATATATAAATTGTCAAAGCTTCCCCTTTGGGGATCAGGAGCTGTTGTCCCATTCCTTTTATAATCAGTAATACATAAAGAAGTGATTAGAAAACCCACTGTTGGTTAGAAGATATACCTAAACTGTTCAGATATTATTTCAGTATAGGTTAGGAGGTGGAGCTAGACTAGCCATGAATGAAGACTATAGAGTATAAGTGGAGAAATTAGTTTAGTCAGTCCTCAAATTAAGGTATAGTCACTGCCGTGTGGCAAGGGGGATGGACCCGATGGGTGACAAGTCCTTTCTGTTGCTACAGCAGTAAAGTATTATGTTGTCATAGATCAACCCAGATTGGGTTAGGAGTCACAACAGGGCTACCTATGAGTCATTCCTGTAGGTATGAGAAGGCAGCATTAAATCACTTCCATTGAACTATTCTGGTATGTGGTTACCAGATGAAGATGGACCACATGCGAGTCTCTCCAATATGAGATAGTAACTGGGGCCGAACCACCCATGAGTTATTTTGAAGTGGTGTTAGATCACCTATGACTTATTCCAAGGTGGTGTTAGATCACCTATGAGTTATTCCGAGGTGGTGTTATATTACCCATGGGTTATTTTGTTATGGTTTAGCAGGCAGAGTTTAACCCAGTACAGTACACAAGCTAGAGATGGACTAGACTATGATGAGCACCATATGGATTATAAGATAAAACTAAAGCCCCCATGAATTACTCCAGTATCATGGGTTAGATGGTGGGGCTAGACTACCAATGACTGCTCTGTTATAGATTAGAAGAAAGTGTTTAACTGCCTATGGATATTCAGGTATGACTTAGGAGGATTTGGAACACCAGTGATTTATCACAGTGCAGGCTAGGAGGCAGAGAAGGTAGAATAGCCATGGATTAATCCAACTTGATATAGGAGGAGGAGGGACTAGACTGGAAGGGTTAGACTATTTGCAATTTGAATCACACAGATAGCATTATGGCCCCCATAAAATAAGGTGTCTCATTTTCATGGGGGGTGGGAGGGTCTTGGTACCGGTAAACTACAGACTAGTCGCACATAAAGTAAAACTAGTCTTAAGCTATTATAAAACATGATTTTAGTTAGGACCCCAAATTCACTACATGTGAAGCTAGCCATGGCTAACTTAATAAGTATTACTCGCTCTTTTTTTGTACTATTCTGAATTTCCCTTAGATAATGAAAATATTTTTGGGGGGTATATAGTTGTATTTTTATGATGTGCATATGGTAACACACCTACTCCAGGCACTGATGGTTAGCTAAGCCCCTGGTATTAGTTATGGTTAAGGATTTTTGTGTGTTACATTCCAGTATTTTACCCTGTATTTGCTGTGGGTCAACAGGGTTGTGTGATGGTTTGAGCAAGGGACTCTGAGGTTCATTTCCCAGTGTTGTCTGGTAGTTAGCTTTCTGTGTTGTGTTGGGCAAGTGACTTGCCCTCCCTGTGCTCACATACTGTCAGCTGTAGAACTGAAGAAAAGTAGTTATAAAAATAAAGGCGGGCCGGCTTGGTGGTGCAAGGCAGTGTGGGGCTACCTGACATGCTGGTGGCGTTGATTTGCACCCAAAGCCTAGGACAACAAGATCAGAGGCCTGTAGGGAAGGCTACAGAATAGGGGTGATTGGATATCACAAAATCTGATTTGGCGGTCAGAATTTGGATTTCGGACTATCCTAATTGGCCATCCTAGTCTGATGCAATTATTTATATTTGGGATTTCAGAATACTAATTATTAGGATTTTCAACAAAATCCAAGAATCCTAAGTTTCGGATCAGAATCCAAGGTATCCAGATTCAGAACACATACCTGATTACCCCTGCTATAGAGCATCTACAAGGATGTCCTTTTTCTGGATGGGTGGTCCTCAATGTGCTGCTCTTGCAGGGGCACCTACTGGAGGCATGGCAGCAGAGTACTTGACTGTGTTGGTCAATGTGTTGTCAAGAACCTCCCAAGTTGCTGTGAGCCCCATTCACATCTGAACTAGGGTAGGGAGCCGGTTTTTTTGAGGTCACCTTGGGGTTGGGGGAACCTTTTTTTTTTTTTAAAACGCTATACCAGACCAGGACAAATTAGTCTATGGGCTGGTGGCCATTTGGTCACTAGCTTTCAAAATCTGGTAGTCAAACCAATTTTTTTTGTGACCATTATCTTTATGGTTATATTCAGCATAACTCCAACTGTGGGATACATTAGGTGGTAGGTAGCTGGCCACTGACTTTCAAAATCTGGTGGACAACATGAGAATAGCGAATAGTAAAAAGAACTTTTTGCACAAAAAGTGCAAATCAGTGGACACTCTACCTTTAGGTATGGTGAATTCACTCATGCATGTCCCTTTTTATGATTCATTTCCTAGTTTATAGAGCCATGAATAGACGGACAGCAGCATCTCTTCCCATCTGCCAAGTCATTGTTCCCCTGTCCACTCTATCCCATCCTCAGAGGAAGGCCAGCTGACTGTGCCAAAGACTGCTTTGTTTGGTTGGGGATCCCACCAACAAACAGGAATGCCCACCATACAACATTTGATGGGCATCTTCCTTTGGGGTATTTAAGAAGCTAATAAAAATATTTATTCAGAAATGCATTTTTGTAACTTGAAATATTTTAATATTGTTTTTCGCTGTTACCTATTCTGGCTGGAACACCCTGGGTCTAGTTTGTTTCATTACCAGTTGAGAATTGTTCATTTGTGAAATATCTTCTGTACTTACAGTACTTAAATGTTGCTTCTGTATTGTTTAAGGGGCTCTGCAGTGTGCAGGGACCCTCAGTGTGTACAGGACTATAAAATGCGGTGTTTAATAAGGTACTGGTCTTACCTTAAAGTGACAGCACTTTGGAGATATACGTGTCTAAGTCTGCCCTATGTTTGATTTTTATTTTATTTTATGGAGGATGGTTCAAAAGCCATGTATTCTAAGTTTTGTATTTAGCATAGAATTTTATCTCCAGGGCATCAAACTTTGGCTGGAGGATGATGCTTATTATAAAGATGGATTCCTGGGGTTTGAAGCAATACAGCACCATTGAGCAGCAATGAAAACATCCAGAGATGCAGTTAAAAAACATAAACGTAAGAATACATGCAAATGGGAAGTTGCAGAATGACAAGAAATTGCCTGTACTGTGTCATGGAAGCACCTGTTTCATGGAGTCTAGAGGCAGAAAGGGATGTCATGGTGCCGAAGATGTGCCTTAACAACATATTGCTTCCCCAGCTGTGAAATACAAAACAGTGTCTGAGGAAACATGCACAACAGAGCTGTGAGTCCATCAAGGGATTTTGATGACATCACAAATGAGTGAAGCTTGGGCTGTCTGATGTCATTAGAATGAGGAGATAGAATCTCACCTCTGTTGTGCCCCCCCCCGCCATTATTTTTTATAGTGTATGATGGGACATTTGTTAACTAGAATAAATGTTAAACATTGTTCAGTTTGCATTTATTTTTGTAGACCGGACAATGAGAGCAGAAACAAATACAATTTTCAGATCAAGTCATAAAGCATTTAAACTACCCACAAAAAATGTAAAAAATGTAATGCTTAAATGTAAACATTTAGAATTTGTTGAACGCTGATGTCCTCTCACTTTTGTGTAATGCTTTAAAATTCTGATGTTCTTTCAGTTGTCTGCTGTTATGATTTTGGTCGGCTAAGATGCCCATGCACAACAGCAAAAAATTCCCATACACAACAGTTGATGGGCAGCTGCAAACCACGCATAATCGCAACAGTGATGTCACTGAATTCTACTGTTCCATCATACACTATATTGCTTCCAGTTTCAAGGTTCCTTGAAATGGCTGCCATCTTGATTGATTGGCAGTGTCAGTGGCTCAGTATGTAGCACACTCACCTCGGTCCAGAAGGTCAGATGAGTGTGGGTTCTAGGTCCACACCAGGGCACTTGGGGTAATACCCATAACTGACACTATAGTGCAGTATGAGGTGGACTGCTACACTGGTGAGATACTGTCATTTAGATGAGACGTTAAACCGAGGTCCCTTCTGCCCCTCTCTGGTCCCTGTTCATGTGGAGGTAAAAGATCTCATGGCACTTATCGAAGAAGAAGAAGACACTGTCTATGTATGTATGTAAGAGTAGGGGAGTTTCCCTGGTGCCATGACCAACATTCCCCACCAGTAAAACAGGCCCATGCAACCCACCTCCCAGGATGCTCGTGGAAACAAGCTATCACAGCTTAGTGTACCTTCCCTGGTCAAAATTATAAATCAAATAAAATAAGTACACCTTAAACTATAGGGCTGGGCTGACTTCAATATGGATGTCTCTGCATTGCTGACACCTACAGCCAGTTTGGCATTCAGGGATTGGGAACGGTAGGGAGGAGTTGATGAGGTTGTTTATTTATATATTTATTTTCATCAAGCCATAGTAATGTGAGATATACTTATGTGCTGGTAAAAACATAATTCTCAGATTTATTTTTAAATGTTTAGCCTAGTACCTAACTGAAACAGCTTCTCATGGGCTTTCCGATAGGAATGTCGCGATCTCATGATCATTTCTATTGATGATATTGATACTGTGTCTATTAATAACATTTTTTTCACAATATATCATGATATATCAAGAAAATCATTCTCAAAGATTTTTTTTAAAGCTTAGCCCAGTACCTGATTTGAAACAGCTTCTCACGGGCTTTCCGAGAGGAATGTCGTGATCACCGTGACCATTTTCATTGACGATATCGATATTAAGTCTCTTAACCGCTTTTCATGGTATACATTGATATATCAAGACACAAAATGTAATAAGAATTCAGTTTCTCAGTGCACTACCACATTTCCACCAAAGAAACTTAGTATTAAGGGTCTCTATCCTGGGGAAAAAAAATCCAGAGACCGCAGTATTGGGATAATACAAGAAGATAATTTTTTCAAGGTCATCCTACCATGAAAATGTTCATATCATGACACTCCAGTTTTCACAATATGAGGGATCACGCACATCTACATTGCCTTCCTAAATGGCAAGGCGCCTTGGATTGATTCAAGAAAGGTGATTGATTAGTGAAGGAGATTGTTACTTGTTGAAGTTGTAATCATAAGGTACAAAATCTTTGTTGAGGGTCTGTATTTCTTGGGAGTCAGAAGATCTGATCTGCTTTGCACTGAATGTCAAACACTGGACTCGTAATTACATCCTCCTGATTGGCTGCGATCCATGTGAATATCATGTGGGATCCACATAGGTTGTGTGCGTCATTTGCTTGAAGCTGGGTGTGTGCACGGGAGCAAAATAAGTGTGATACTTTTTTTGAGGAGGGGCGGGGGGAAGCTAAATAATACCCATTGGTGGCTGGTCAAAGGGAGGAGGATACAGCATCCAAAAGGACGCCCTCCTCCTCCTTAGTGGGGTACATAAATGTTGATGACAGAAAACGGCTCTTGGCCTATAAAATCTGCCCACCCTCTCTTTGCTGTCTTGCTCTAGTGGCAATCCTCCCCTTTGCTACTGTCTCCCTTTTTTCTAACTAATCCCACAAACCTATCCCATCTGTGCGTGAATCTACTGATTGATCTGGCCTGTACCACATACTCTGGTAGCTTACTCCACTTCTCCACCACCGCTTCCATAAAGAAGTGCTTGCAGGTATCTTTTCTGAATCCTCCCCACCCCTTACAGCTTTATTGAATTCCCTCTTGTCTTTGTGTTTGAACTCTAAGAGGAGAGTTCCTTGGCATCCACCCTATTTATCTTACTACTTATTGCAGGTACGTGTATGTCTCCATCATGGTGCTCCTCTCCTTCCTGTTCTCAGTTCTGTGCATGTTTAAGTGCTGCGGCCTCTCCTCATGTAATTCCCCTATACCACGTACCATCTTAGCTGCCCTGTGTGGTACTCTAAGTGTTGAAGTTCAGCTGCAAAATCTTTGACCAACTTTCCAACTAGCCCAGATCCTCCCTTAGTTACCTTCTCCCTTCCTCCATGTCTACCTTTGTGCAGATCTTTGCCTCGTCTCTCTAGAAGCAGATCTTACCCTTGATCGCTTCACCTCCCTTACCTCTGAAAACTCCCCACTGACTATTGCCATCTGTATTCTACCCCCTCAGCCAGATCTCTATCGAATTTGCCATTTTTTACTCTACCCAAAGGTCCCTTACTTTTTGAGCAGCTTCCTTTGGGAGACTGAGTTGAAGGCCTCTAAGTATATCAGCTTCTTGCCCCTTGTCTCGTGCTGTGATTACCCAACTGAAGAATTCAGTCAGATTTGTCTGGCAAGACCTTCCCAATGTGAGCCTATACTGTCTCAGGTCCTGCATCCCATTCCCTTCAAGAAGTCCACCAGATCCTCTCTGAGTGGATACTCTATAAGTTTCTCCACTATAGATGTCAAGCTGACTGGCCTACAGTTCCCTGACTCATCCTTCTTTCCATGCTTGTGTAGCGGATCCACATCTGCTGCTGGGTGAGCTTGCTCTGTCCTAGCTGCCTGTAGTACAATCAGTGGTGCAGCAGATGGGGTGAAGGGCAAAAGGGGTTTGCAGAGTGCATGGCAGGGCACATGATTCCAGTGGGACAGCTGTTTTAGTGCTAACATTGTCATGGGGAGAGGCATAACAGTGGGGGCAACTAAGGGGCAAAACCCCTCTGTCAGACTCCCTGACTTCTAAATATGGCCAGAAGGTTGTACATATGCACTGCCAGACAGAGAAAAAAAAAGTGAAAATAAATGCCGTCACATTACCGTGTTTCATAATAGTGGTAAGACAGCTTGGAGAAGGGTTTAATGACCAGTAATCTCACCCCACAGTGAAGCACACTTACCTATGGCTTGTGGTGAGGTGTGGGGGTGGAACTAAGGACTGGTATCCCTACCCTCCATCGTACCTTATTGCTGATGAAGTCAAGATGACGGAGAGCAGCAAAAAGGATTTCCAACCCTGTTCGATCCACCGTAGTGTCCCAGAGCTGTGAAGTTCCTTTACTGTTTATCCATGATATGAACCTGCTGTCAGACACACTGTCATATACTGGTGGAAAGCAAGGATGTAAAAAAGTAATTCTCTTGTGTGTTTTGTAATGTATTCTAACTTATAATTGGTAAAGTATTTTATAAAATAAATTTGTGAAAGATAATGAAAATAGTATTTAATAAATATTGAAAAGCACTAGTGTTATTTTTTTTGTTGTGTTTTAGTACTTCTCTTCCACGTCAGTTTGAAACTTAACATGGCTATGCATGCCTTAGAAGAACAAACACAGTGAAAGCATCAACTGGCTGCAAGTGCTGTTCCCAGATATTTCAGTCCCTCAATAAATGACTAAACCAGCCTGATATATGAAATGCATTCTGTTTGTTTATTGATCATATGCCATGGCCCTAGAAGGAATATCACTGATACTTTTCTCAGAGTTTGGCTTGACTCTATGACATCACGAGTGGCAGAGTCATGAGTGATGTCAAAGGTTAAGTTGCACGTGGGTAAAATATCAATGATATTCCTTCTAGGGCTGCGGCATATCTCATTTATGGAACGGAATGTGGAAGCCCCAGGGTGACAGATATGTACCTCAGTGTTTGCGCGGCATTTTTTTTTTTTCTAATTCCTCTGCCTGCCTGCATCCTGTAGACCTCTCTCTTGCCTTCCAAAGAAAGTGAGAGTGGTGCAACAGGACTACTGCTTTGGTCCACAGGAACTCGGCTGATTTTTAAAATTGAAAGAACCCCTGGTGCCATTGTCACAGATGTGGAGCTGGCTTCTCTGACATGGTTTGGAAGTTTGGTCAGCTACCATACGGGCCACTTGAGGGAGACCTGAAGAGAGGAACGGTGCATAGAACAACAGGACAAGACAAAGCCTACCTGTGTGGTCCAGTGGTCCCTGTTGGCTCTATGTGTTCTTCCTCCTATCCAGGCTCTTTCCTGGGGCCTTGTAGGTGCAGCACCACAGAAAATTTAGAGTTTGGTGGTTTGCTGCCACAGCACCTTCAGAAGTGGCATCTGCTCGTTTTTCCTTGCCATCATCAGCAGTGGCAGCAGCGAGTCCTGAGTCACAAGGGTGAGTGGGCTGTACACCCGAACTCAACGTTTATTTTTAAATTGAAAACCGCACCAGCATGCACACAAATAGAGCAGCTAATGCAGCAGCAGCAGCAGGGCATGGTAGGCCCCAAGGAAAGACCATGCCTTCAAAGTGGGGTTCTGGGCAGGAAGCGGACTTCATGTAGAAGGTTGCCTCTTGAAATTTAAAGGTGGAACTGCTCTCGTAACCCCCTCCCCCTGAAAGGGTGGAATTGCAGGCACAGAGGTCTATTTTATTAGTAGCAGCCTCAAAAAAAAAAAAAAAAGAAAAAAAAAGAGGTCGACACCAAGCAGCAAACCAGCTGCCAGTGGCTCAAGCAAGGGTACTTAGCAATTTATTAAAGCTGGCCTGCTTGACTCAGCTAAAAGGAGATGGCTGAATTTACTGCAGGAACATTTCATTTTAAAATGACAGCTCAGCATTTAAAGACAATTCATTTTAAAGCATGGAACTGATGAAACAATTGACTGTATAAAGACTGTGTTTATGCATGCCAGTTTTATAAAGCGACAGTGTCTCATTTACACTGCATTGCATGTGCTAAGCTCTGTTCATGGATTTCCAAACCTCCTGTTCTTGCCCTCCAACATCCTTCTTGTACTGTTCCAAGCTCTTTGTCAGCATTTTGAGTAGGGATGCCTTGAAACTGCTGATTCTGTTCTGTTGTGCATATTTCAGATAATGATGTTTGGATTGTAAGGGCGATCAATGGAAAAATAAAGTGATGATGATAATCGGAGCTTCTGACTTTGATTCTGTTCTGATGCCAGCTCAGGTATCAGAATTGTAAGTTCCAATTCTGTATCTGCCTCTGCATATGAATACACAAGAAAGCCTCCCCCCATTATAACTCTAAGGAGCCAGTTAGTGGGTCAGGAAATAAGCCCATCCATCCATCCCTCCCTCCTCCTTGTCTCCATCCCCTTACCTTAAGTGTAACCTTACCTTACCTCTCCTTCTGCTGACATCTTCCTTAAGTGCCACTGCTGCTGCTGGGGTCCCTATGGGGTACTGTTTGCTGTGGGCTCAGTCTGGAGATGGAGGAGGCAGTGAGGGTTTGGCTTCGTAACCATTCATTTTCCCATGCCCACGAATGATCCCCCTTACCAGGAAGCTGCCAAGTTTTCTCACTGTAACCCAGTCCCCGGCCTCTAGTCCCAACTTCCCCTGAATCTGATGATCCATACTGTGAAAATTCTCCCTGTTGCTGTCCTCGAGGAGGGCCCCAATCCACTCTGCTGCAGCATTAGCATCATTTGATCTGTCTTCCTCTATCTTACATTTCCAAATACTGAGCCGCCCCCTATCCTCCCGGAGTAACCTGGATAGGAGACAGCAACACAGGGACCCCAGCAGCAGTGGCCCATTAGGGTAATGGGAGAGAGAGAGACAAGGGTGGGGGACGAGGAGGGCTTTTTCCTGGCCCACTAACGGGCCCCTTGGTGTTTGCACTGGTTTGGGGAACTTCTAAAAAGGTTAGTATAGCAACAGTACAGCTTCTGCACTGGTGTCAGTGGCTTTCCTCTATATTTTGAAAAATGTATCTGATTGGGAAGATATTATTCTGGAATTAGGGAAGGCCTTATAAGCTGCATCAATTGTTAAGAAACCCTGAGTTAGCCTCAATAAACACTTAAGCTGGCAGATATACCAATGCGAACAGATATGACTGTAGCCCTGATGAAGTGGTGTTTAACACGAAATGTCAACTTAAGATAATAAACAGTTTCACTTTTGAAAGAGATGAAGGGTCACACTTTCTATTTTAGTGCACCTGTTGACATTTTTCTGCTACATAGAAGTGTTTCCCCAACTCTATCCAAATCTGAGGAGAGGAGCAGGCACCACTTGAGATGCCTGCGACCCAGGTTCAGAAATAACACAGAAACATAGAATTTGATGGCAGATAAGGACCACTTGGTCCACCTAGTCGGCCCATTTTCCCTGTATCAAATACCTGTACTGCAGATTCTAAATAATCTGCGGCTCACTCCTTTTTGCCTATCGCTAGAGTTCCTTTATATCTGTCCCATGTGTTTTTGAATTCCCCTTCCATTTTCGTCCCTACAACCTCTGCCAAGAAGCTGTTCCATGGATCCACCACCCTTTCTGTGAAAAAATACTTTCTCACATTATCCCGAAGTCTATTCCCCTCTATTTTCATATCATGTCCCCTAGTTCTTGAACTTCTTTTTTTTTTTTTTTAAAGATGCTACCCTCTCATACATTATTTGCATCCTTTAAAGTATTTGAAAGTCTCGATCATATCCCTCCTCTCCTCCAGGGAATACTTATTGAGATCCTCCAGTCTCCCCTCATCAGTGGCATCCCCACTTCCTTCCTTCTGCTGGCGATGCCTTTCCCTGTACACCCCAGCATTCCACTGGCTGTCTTTACAGCCTTCTCACATTGTTTGGTAATCTTCAGATCATCAGATATAATTACTCCCAGGTTCCTTTCCTGTTTGGTGGCGTCAATGCCCCATCCCCCCATCATGTACTCCTCCCCCACATTTCTGTGCTCCAAGAGCATCATTTTGCACTTCTTTGCATTGAATCTAAGCTGCCACACCCTTGGCCACTCCTCAAGCTTGCTTAGATCCATTTTCATTTTCTCTACCCCTCCTGGAGTGTCAACCCTGTTGCAGATCTCCGTGTCGTCTGCAAAGAGACACACTTTCCCTTCTAGCCTCTCTGTAATGTCATTTATAAAGACATTAAGGAGGACTGGTCGTAGCACTGATCCCTGTGGGACACCGCTGGTCACTCCCCTCTCTTTGGATTGAACTCTGTTCACCACCACCCTCTGTGTCCTATCACTCAGCCAATATCTGACCCAGTTTACCACCTTGGGACCCGCTCCCAGGCTGTGCAGCTTGTTTACTAGTGTGAGTCATCACAGACTGGCCAGCGGAAGAGAACTGAGTGTCCTACAGCATGTTATCCTCCTCCTCTGAGGAGAAGGGGGGTGTTCTTGTGCTCTGATGCACTACCGCTACCTGCGTGACCCCAGGTGATGGTGCAGGCAGAGGTGCGATAGGTGGGCTGCTGCCTACCAAGTGGGATGTAGGCACGCATGCATTCACACATCTGCTCAGTCCTTCCCTGCAAGGCACCTGAGGGGTGGGGACAAGAAAATCAGAAAAACCCTTGGCTGCAACAGAGTGAAGCCGCATTCTGTGCAGGCCCTGCACCGCTCACTGGGCTGCTGACA
Source organism: Neoceratodus forsteri (assembly GCA_016271365.2). Lineage (NCBI taxonomy): Eukaryota > Metazoa > Chordata > Ceratodontiformes > Ceratodontidae > Neoceratodus > Neoceratodus forsteri. Next base: position 119,027,808 of record JADMNL010000026.1, read on the forward strand.
CAGGCATTCAAGCTAAATTCTCTTGGGCATGGGGAACTTGATGAGACTCTGCCATGGGGAAGGGGGTAAACTTTGGGGCACTGTGCTGGCATGGTGGTAAGTCCTAGAAATGGCAGGTGACAAGATGTGGGGGAGGGGAACGACGACAGGTGACTGGGCTTATTGAATGATTTAGGGGGCATCAAGCACAGACAATTAAAAAAAGGAGAGGCATCCTGGAGCAAACTAGTTTCCTGCTGACTCTAGTAGAAATAAGGATAGGAGTACTCCTGATGAGGCCCATTGACCTAGCATCAGAGCCACCACTAGGAACAAGCCAGGGTTGTCTGGGGGGATTGAATATCCCAGTGAATTAGGTGGAGGTTCAACTTAAGAGCTGCCCGGGGTGGACTGGATGCCTCTTGATGGCAGCAACCACACATTGTGTCTGCATGCCAGGTCATCCTTGCCAATGAGGCATCCATGGGCATGAGGAGACAGAAAAACAGAAATACAGCCTTGCCGAGGCAGCATAAAGTCAAGAACCCCCTGCAGTCTTCACACTGCCAACTGGCACCTGCCCCCAACAAGCACGACTCCCCAGGAGCTTGGGGAACCCTGACAGCCCTCCAAGGAAGATAAAATATGAGGGCATAAGAGGCAGGGTGTAAGCAGAAAAGGCAGATGATGGGAGTGGGGCACCCGGCAGAAGGGCAGGCCAGAAAAGAAGTGCTTATAGTGCACATAGCAGAAATCGCCTCTTTCATACAAACAAAATGTAAGTACCAAAACTCTTTGCAATTCAGCAGTGATAGGGAAGCATTTTGTCACCATGTCAGCATGCAAGGGGGAGTCCAACAGTACAGAGAAAGGTTACAGGTACAAGGAGGATAAATGAGTTTCTCAGGGTCACAATGTGCACAAGTTGCAGTCATGAGAATCAAATCCACTGATCCAAATTCACTATTATGCTCCTTAATGACTAGGCCAAATTTTCTGGGGGGATGTCACGAAGGGTTCAGCTAGCGGCATCTATGGAGTTTATTACCACAGTGATTTCGTTTTATGTACATGGGGGGGGTGCAGGAGGGTTCACTCAGCAGTCTATTTGGACCTTTATTACCACAGTGATTTATTTCCTGCTGTATAACTTACAATCAGCCTGAACATTTTTGGTGCTGTGTGTGGTAACACTGTGGTACTGCTTTTCCTTTGTGTGGTGAACCACTGTGATTTTCCTTTTCCTTTGCGTGGTGAGCCACTGTGGTTTTGATTTTCCTTTCAGGAGTTGAGTGAACTGCAGAAGAGACTAGTAGATGTTATGTACTTGGATATTTCTCTTTAGCACAGCTACCCCCAAATATCAGGTTACATGTATAAGAATGATGTGTAATCTGTGATAGGTGTATGCAACCAGATAAAGGACTTTGCTGTTTCAAACTGAAGCACACAGTAGTCCCTAAAGGTGCTGCTGACATTTAAATCCAGTCTCGAAAAGCAAACGTGCAGCACACACACACGCACACACACACACACACACACACACACACACACACACAAGGGCCAAAGTATAATTCCCAGATAGGACGTGTGCCATGAAAACAAGTGCTAGCACAGCTTAATGCAGCAGCGCAGCTCTGAATACAGCACTGAGGATAGCGTTGAACATGGGCCATGCAGTGCTTCAGCCATGACTACAGCACATGGTATAGAGCTGAACACTGGGGATATCTGTGGGTGTGAGAGGAGGGCACCAATGACTGACACACGACACAGCAGCATATGTAGCAGAAATAGACTTTAATAAAACAGACAGCAGGCTATACAAAACAGTGGCAGCAACAACAAGTTCAAGGGGGTGGGAAAAAGCAAGGGCAACTGCCTGTAAACAGGGAGGGGAAACCAATGCAACAGGGACACCCATTCATCTGCCAGTGCCATCTCCACATCAGGGGTCCTTTGTTAGTGGTGGTGGTGGCACATGTGGCTGCTGTAATGCCACTGTGAGGTCCCGGATGGCCATGATGTTCTCTTCCACCCACCCCACTAGCAGCCGGAGGAGGTGGCATTGTTACCACAGGAGAGCCGCATAGCCCTCCCTGTCCATTACATCTGGACAGCGACCTTCCACTCACAGGCACCTATGGAAAGCAAGACAAAGACCTCAGCCAGTGGTGCATGTATGAGTGGAAGACAGGAACAACCTGTTGACACATGGGCTGCCACAGAACATGTAGTTGCAGTGAGTCAAACAGTCACAGTAGAATAGGCATGGCATACCAGAAACAGCGTGGTGGACCCCACAATAGAGGACTGTATATACAGTGGGTGTGCTGTACTGCTACACAGAAGGACAAAGCCATGCAAAGGGCAATCAACACAGGCAGGCATGCCAGATGTGGCACTGCAACACAAGCAACAGCAGTGCAAAGTCAGCGTGCCATAAGCTATGGAATGGCCAGAGATGCAGGGACCTGCACACAAACCCTGCACCCTGCCATGCAGCGGACAGCCCAAGGTAGGTGCAGGACTACAGACAGCTATGAGCTGTCCTTGTCAGTTGCAGGGTCTGGGCCCATCATACATGTGTGACACACAACTCAGCTGTCTATGGACGGCACCAGTATGCCGCTCTGTGTGCAGCAGCAAAATACCACGCGAGTTCCTTGGTGTTGTACACAGAAATGGTGTGCTGTACACTCTCATCTTGTTGCTGCAGCATTGGTGTGAGATGCAGATCTGCCTGAAGGTGCCATCCCCACCATGAAGATGTTTTCACTGCCCTAGGTACAGGACTGACAGTCGTACAGAGCAACTGTTGGACATTGGCACTGTAAAGACCCAGTCATGTCTGAATCTATGCATGGTCTCGCATGTGTTCAGTGGAGTAATCATACCCTAGTCATCACTGTGTTGGTTAGACACCACGGCCTCTGCATAACAATGTTGCTCACATCTGGTACACTACATGTACCAGACACCAAAGCCCCCACCTTCCAATGACCCCATATCACATATGCCAGGCACCGGTGGGCTGCAAAGATGTGTCACACAGTGTATATGGCACCAGAGATGGCACCACTGCAAGTGGACTACTACAGGTGCTGTATGATGTGCACAGCAGGACACGGTGGTATACTGGTACTACTGTGGCCAATGCTTACCTCATGATTACAGCCATGCATACATAATCCAAAGCATATGGCAGTACAGACCTGATAGACACTAATGGGGTCACAACCAGGACTGTGAACAATACTACTAACCCCCTCTGGCATCTAGTTAGTGACACCGGGGACTCGCCACTGCATGGTGGAAGGCATGCTGCAGCACAATAGACTGACATAGGGCACCATGTCAGAAGCATGTAGATGCCCAGCAGCAGACCACATGGACCATGACACACAACAGTATCAGTGATGGGGCAATACCTCAAGTGTAGGGTGAGTGTCCCCTACCACACTTGTAGAGGTGATGCCCCACAGGCGTGCGACCTGCGTGATGGGCCACACATAAACATCCATCACTGGCCACATGCAGCACAGTGTAGACATGAGTGGCAGAAGAGTGTAAACAATGTCAGGGTCAAGGATGTGAGGGGTGAGTTTTCACCTCCCTTGAGCGAGTTCACCTGCATCCACAGCGTTGTCTTGATGAGATACAAGTCCCCCTGACTGACAGCATCTCCCTGCACCTCGATCCCCACCCCCCCAACCTGTCGTTTACATTGGTAACGTCTGACCACTGTGCCATAACCCAGCAGGCCATGCTCCAGCCCACCCCATCAACAATGCTCAGACCTCCGCTGGCCACAATTCATACAACAGGGTAATTATGTGGACACCCGTCTTGTGATCCACTTCTCTGGGCCCCATCATGGCATGCTGATTCTTTGGGCTGGTCCTCTCTGTGACTCAAACAATCTGACTGATCTGTAGCCCTAAACAGGGCCTGCTGTCCACTGAGGTCTGTAGAGGAGTGAAACGGAGGTGTAATCAGTATACTGCAGTGGTTCACGGTGCACCGTTTCATACACCCTACACGGTATACACACCCATACCTGTATACTGTATAACACCTGGGCACTGGGTCCAGTGAGCGTCAACAAGAATAGCATCAGCATGGTGTGCACGGTAAAAAATGCACCTTTTTTTTTTATTTATGGGGAGCTTGGCCCCCCGGACTTAAGGATTCGCACACCTGGGGGAGCGGACCACAGGGAAAGTTAACATTTGTGGGGCCGTGGAATAGTGTTTCCATGGACCCTCGTAAAAAAAACATAAGTCACAATGCGGCAAAAGTTGGGAGACCAGGATTAGAATCTTGTTCTCTATTGCCACTGGCCAAGCTGCTCCATGCCCCAACCCTCCATGCCACAGGAGCAGCTCAGCCAGTGTTCTGTTCCTTCCTGCCCTTGTCTTTTCACAGGACCATGGACAGCGACCAGGGAGCGCTTACAGCAAGCACTGTAAAACCCCACTCGCTGTCCGTGTGTGCACTTACCAGACTAGTGCTGTATAGTGAGGTGCTATTTTGGGGGTACCCAACACCTGCCCCGTGTGTGATGTGGATGACCAGGGCCGAGGAGGTTTGCAACATCCCTGTGTGACCACCTGTAGCACCACACACATACATGCCATGGCCCAGGCACAGCAGTTATGATACATCCCCGTGTGGCAGGTATGGCCTTGCACACCATATGCTGGCTCATGTAGTGACCTCAGCCTGCCAAGCCCCCAGCCCCTGTATAAAAGATCCATACATGTCATCTCTAGGCCCTTACACAGCATAGTAAGCGGTTGTATGCATGGCGCACCACGTCACATATGACAAGGGCAGATAAGGCATCTCTGTGTAATAGCTGGGGAGACTGAATTCTGTAAGTGTGGCCCTGCATAGTAGCCTGTTCATGTCTAGCATCCCCTATGCAATAAAATAGTACCCCATGCTGTACCTGGCATATGCATACCAGTGCCCATGCAGCGTAGTATGGACAGTGTGCACAACAGAGATGGTGGCCACACCCACATCCTGATAGAGACATCTACCAGCACAGCCAGACAGGACACATGTAACACCCTCCCGGGTCATACGTGGCGATGGGCAGTGACATGTCCAGGTCACCGTACCTGGTAACCAAACCCTGAATAACATACCATGACACTGTGCATGGGCCTGTCATGCACCCTGACACTGCTGCCATGTCACTGTGGTAGCCCACAACCATGCAGCCCAGGCAGGTGCCCACCTTAGGCAACCACAGCGGATCCTGTTATATACAGAGCACAGGGACGTCACTTGGGCCAGGGGGCTCAGACACCTGCATAATATGGGCAGGCCTTGCACTAGGGCATATCCTATAGTACAGAGGGGAACAACAAGGGCACACAGGTAATGTGCACAGTGCTTTGGGGTCAGTACCCCCAATCGCAGACGATCATGCCACAGGCCATTACACACACCATACATTGTGCTGTCTGTACTCACCCGGCCTTGGCACAGTGCCACCATCCACCATCACTCTCAGCTGTATAGGTAACATGTCTCCCTCCTCTGTATGTCGTTGAACTGGTGCCAGCACTGGTCACCAGTGTGGGTGACCCCAGTTCTTCATGTAAGATGCTGCCCCACAGACACTCACGCCTTGCTCCATGACCTGTCTGACCCTGCTCCCTCCCTTAGCAGCTGCTTCTCTCCGGCACCACCAGGTTGACCAAACTGACCAACTCAGTGTTTGACCACCTGTGGTCTCATTGCTGCATGGCCCTGTGTCATCTGCATGTCAATGTGTCGCTCAGATTAGGCCTAACACTCTCACCATTCTCCTTCCATGTTCTGGGCTGTCTGGGTGTGTCCTGTAGTGTTGTGCAGCATGTTGCCATGGTAGCGCTGTACTATGTTGTGTTGCACAAGTCAGACATCCTGGGGGGCTGTACCAGGTGCACGCACCAGGCATGGGGTGGCACATGCATGTGTTGCTCATACACAGCCCTGTGTACCGCTGTGGAGCAATAGCCTGGTGCGCAGGGCTTTGCAGTCTGATGATGTCTTATGTGGCATGTGATGTGTCTACACTACGGCCCAATGCTGCCTAGGTGCAGCGCAATGCAGCATTCTAGTGCAATCACCACCTTTGCACAGTGTGCAAAAATATAATATTCAGCCGAGGTATGCAACTGTGTCAGTTTTGCAGTCAGTGGGCAAACTACATTTGCATGTTATTACTGGCAGGTATGTGTACATTAGCATGACTGATTGCGCCTGGAGTACATGAAGGAGCACAGTGTGCCACCTAGATTCCACAGCTGACTTGCAGACAAAGGGAGGTAGGTGTCCTGTGGAATGGCCTAGAAAGGGACATAGGTGAGCACTGAACTGTGTGTATGCAGTGGCTACAGCGTGGCTCCCAGATTGTGGCTTTTCCCTGTAACTCCAGGGCAATTTTCTTATGCTTTCCTGTACGTTACACTATTTTCTATGAAAGCCAAATTACTTGGTTTTCCTGTATAACCAATGTATGTCTATGGGAACACGTTTCCTGTACATGACTCTAATTGCTTGTAACATACAGGAATCCCTGTAGATCTGGGAGCCTACTATGCTGGAAATGCATAAGTGTGGGAACTCTCACATCTAGAGTTCTAGGTGGTGAAACTGTCATTTGTAGCTCGTGGAACTCTTCTACAGTAGTCATGAAGAAAGATGACACTTGGTACTGGGTCAATACTGCACAAGAAAGACAGCACGGTACTGACTGTGCTGTGTAGAGAGCGCATGGTTTTACAGCAACAGGGGTAGAACAGTGGTAGGGAATTACCGCTAATCCTGTTGCTGTATGCTTTTCTGGAAAGGGATCAAGTTGCTGTGTGCTGGGTACCTGGTCGAGCTGCTCCCTAGGAGGAGTGGTAAGGCACCAGCACACGGCAGAATGGGAGACCTGGGATTGTGGTTCGGTTCCCCCTACGTTTCCCTGTGCTGCAACATTTTCTGGCTTTTTTTTTGTTGTAAAAATTAAACTTTTCACCCCTCCCAAGTTATACCCCATCCCCGAAGTCCACACCCTCTTGGAGTTTGTTATATTAGTTCCGGGGATGTGGGGGGTTCAGGGGACAAAGCCCCCCCCCATAAAAAAACAAGGAAGCCCTTTACTTTAAAGGATGTGCGCTGTTTGTGTCGGGTCGATGTTTTACCAGATATTGCAGCGCACGCCCTATTGCGTGCGGCATTGTTTGCCGTGCACTTTTTGTTTTAGGCGGAATGACCCCACACCGAACACTCATACACTAATTTGGAGAGGTGGTGGAACTGAGTTCCTGTGGCTCCTGCCCAGTGTTACCCCTGTGTGTTGGGGTAGCTTGGACTTGTGGCATGGTGGGCACTGACATCTCCATCTAGTGGTGGTGGTGTCGTGTCTAGGTGGTGGCACCTTCCTACAGTAGTCCATGTTGTACACTTACAGTGGGCTCAACCCCTCACATACATGCGTAGGTGGTGCTGGTGGCCCTTGGTCACTGTGGGCCTCTGCCCATGTCCACCCCTGTCTGTCTGTGACCTTGAAAATGGTTGTGTCTGTGCATGGGCAGGCCTGTGTCAGGCAGTCAATGGCTGTGTTTGGACATGCATTGCTGGGACACCTACATTTCCTGGGGAGGCCACACCAATGTACCCTTCAACTGTGTGCCACTGTATGTACTCCCCCGTCACCTGTATTCCACTGCCTTGTTCAGCAGGTACCAAGGAGGACATGGACAAACTACAGGCCCACTGCAGGGCCCACAGGCACTGGTGATTGCACATACCCTGTATCCTGCAGAGGAGGCCACAGTATCCACCCTACAGCCCGTGGAGATGATGGGAGCACTGGGTGGCAGCTATGAGAGCCAAGTGGGACCTGCCTAACATCAGTGTGGACACCTATCCCCAGAGACCATGTGAGCGACTGGCAGTGTAATGACCCATCAGCCACGTGTGTGTATATGTGTATGTATGGCTCCATGCATGCACCAGTGCTGGGTGACACATATGGTGTAGGCTGCACTACTGTTTCCATGTCACCTGGTGTTTAGCCATCTGTGTGGTAATCCACAACTGTGCTCCATGTGTTGTTGCCCATGTGCTCACTGTTTCCAGGACGGGTGCTCCTTTGGGAGCATACATCTCAGAAACAGTGAGATGTGTTCTCCCTGGGGATAGGTGTCCACACTGATGCTGGGCTGTGTGTTCACTGGTGCTGGGTGTGTGTGCTCACTGGTGCTGGGTTGTGTGCTACATTGTAACAGGGTATGCACTAGGGGTGTGTACAGACGGGCGGTATAGGCAAAGCACCTCACACACAGCATGGGTGATGCATCACCATATGCTGGGCATGCACACTGCCTCAGCCAACACACAGCTCTGTACATTATGCTGCTATATAGCTCTCTTTTCCTCTCCCAACAGCACACCATATCATACTGGACATGGCAATGGATGCCCCAGGTCAATCTTGCTGGCAGCTGCCCCTGCCGCCATCCATCTATAACTGCCAGTGGGCAGCATTAAGGAGGATGTGGAAAAAACAAAAGAGTATGACGAGACCTACATCAAGGGTCAGGAACAAGAGGGGTTTGCCCCAGACCAGGAGCGGTTGTCCCCTCATACCACCACCATAAAAATGGGGTCCAGCTGCTGTCCCCATGTGGCTCTACTGTGTAGCACCCCACAGTCCCTGGCACAGCCACTGCTGTATCACCCCATGACCCCACCACCAGCATGGCCATCGCCCTGCTGCTCCCAGCTGACACCACAGGGCCAGCAACCACTGTGCCTTCCCAGAATCCATCCTTGGGTGTGGCCACAGATCTGCTGCCCCATACCCATCCTACTGGGCTGGCCACAGCAAGGCTGCAGTGCCCGTAATGAACCTCAGCACTGACTGAGGTGTAGCACCAGGCCATACAATGGCTGAGGGTGCAGCCTAACCCTCTTCCAATTGACAGTTCTCAGAAACAGCAGGATGCAGCTGACAACTGACAGCTGCTGTGGTCAGCCATGGAGGCACATAGTGCTGTGCAGCAGGAACTGACATGCATCCACCACATGCTGTACCATGACGTGGTGTGCCATGGAGCGGATGAAGGCACATCATGTGGTGCACATGGTGGCCCTACACAACATGTGCCAGGACATGGCCTCCTGCATGGATCACCTGTGTGCCACTGTGTTGGAGGCTGCAGCCATGGTGGCAGGCGCTGTGAATGCTGGCCATAGTCCTGGCCGGTCCAATGGGAGTAGCACCACCTCACAGTGGACACAACAGCATATGTCCACACTATGCAGTGCTGGAATGAGGATAACCAGCACTTCCAGGACAACACCCACACCAGGTTGCAACCTACTTCTCACCAGGTTAAGTACCCCGTGGGGCCAGGGGTGGGTAACACTGTCCCCACGCTCCTCTACCATATTGTGTATGATGACCCTGCCAACCATACGACCCCAAAACAAAGTACTGGATGGAAGGAGCGAGACTTAGCACTACAGCTGAGGAACAGAATCTGGGAGTTACCATTAGCAACTCACTTAAGCAACTGAGTCAGTGCAACAAGGCCTTTAGCAAGGCTAACAGGATGCCAGGATGTATCGGGAGAGGTATTGATAGCAGAAGAAAAGAGGTAATACTTTTCTACAGATCCCTGGTGAGGTCTCACCTACAGTACTGCACCCAGTTCTGGAGTCCTCACCTTAGAAAGGATAAGGATAGGTTGGAGACAGTGCAGCGCAGAGCAACACAAATGATTCAGAGTCAGCAGGGCAAATTCTTTGAGGAGCGCCTCAAGGCACTAAATATGTACTCACTGGAGACCAGAAGGGAGAGGGGAGATATGACAGAGACCTTGAAGTTCCTTAAAGAAATTAACAAAGTGACCTACAGGGAAGTATTTAGCCTGAATACCTATTCACGGTCACATGGACACAAATGGAAATTAACAAGAGGTAGATTCAGGAGAGATGTGAGGAAGTACTACTTCATGGAAAGGGTGGTGGAACCTTGGAACAGTCTGTCGGCTGAACTGGTGGGTGCGAAAACAGTCAGGAGATTCAAGCAGGGCTGGGACGTAATGAAGGGAACAGTGGTTACTGGGGGTGACAGGACCAAGGAGAAGAATAGACAGATGACAGAGAGGGTTAGTACCCTGGAGGAACAGTAGGTTCCAGGGATTATAGGGAACTTGGGCAGACTGGATGGACCTCTGGTCTTTTTCTGCCATCGTTGTCTCTACATTTCATACTGGGTACAGCAAACACAAACTGTCTGTACCTGGGGAGGTGTTACAGAATGCACGTACATTGCACATGGCCAACCTCACCAACATGTGCTCACTCTTTCCCCAACCAGTCCTAATGTGACACCAGCACCTGTGATCCAGTCAGTCATTCCTCCCTCTGACCTGGATGGCCTGTACTACAGCCAAACACTCCTACCCTGCCTTGCTGGCAGGTGTCTATGCTGACACCCCTTCAGGACCCCCTGCTAACATGGACTGTATTTGTGTCCTATTTGCTACCCTCTACCTGGCTGCAATGCGTTTGTTTCCCCTCTTTTAATACCCCCCCACCGAGCTTGATGCTCCGTATGTACTTTTATTCGTGTGTGATAATATAGTGACAGAACACATTACAGTTGCCTGTGTGGTCTGTACTCACCCTCTATGTCTGAAGATGCCCCCTACGAGTCGGGCTGTCTACTCCTGGACCTCTCCTGGACCCTCCTGGCCATTCTGGGGTCACACCTGTTGAGCTGCTCCAGTGTTCCCTGGTCCTCCAGCTCTGACTCCATTGTAGGTTGTCCATCTGGGGTCAACATGCAAATCCCACGGTTCAGTGCCATGTTGTGTAGTATATAACAGTCAAGGAATATGGCAGAGGCCTTCTGAGTGGTGCATTGTGGGGCATCACCAGAATGATCAAGGCACTGGAACCACATCTTAAGCATTCCAAAAGGCGCACTCGATTCTGCTGCTTGTGATGCTGTGTGCCACACTGTACTTGTCTTCTGCAATAGATGTGGGTCATAGGACAGGTGTGAGAAGCCATGGATGCAGGGGATATGCACTGTCCTCTATGTAGGTAAAGGGCATTGGTTAGTGTCAGCATCTGCAACATGGGGGGCGGCCTTTGGGGTATAGTCACTGACAAAATGGCCACTAGGGATGTCCCTACTTTCAAACCTCTGGCACAGGATGGATGGAGTTGTGCCAGAGGACGGTGTCATAGGCACTGCCAGGGTACAATGCCAGGACACTGAAGATGTGCTCTGCTGAATCAAACACTACCTGGTAATTGAGTGGTAGCCTATCCTGCTGACAATGGCCTCCACTCAGCCACTGGTGGGTGCCTGGATGGCAACACGGATGCAGTCAATGGCACTGAGGACAGTTGATAGGTGCAGAACTTGACAGAACTGCTGCATGGTTGCTGTTTGCTCTGCTGGTATGGTAGGGAAAATGATGCATTCCTAGAAGGGCATCTAGGAACTGGCCCAACAAGCACGAGGTGGCTGTCTGTGAGATACTAGTGGTGTCCCCCACCAGTGTCTGGAATGTTATAATGGCCAGGAAACAGAGTGCAACTTGAGTTCTACGAACAATGCATGGCTACGTTGGGTGTCTGGAGTTGATCATACAGTAGCTCACACAGCTGCATGACCACGGGCCTGTTGAGTCTGTACTAGCCCACAACCTGGTTGTCACTGAGGACTTCAAATGTGACCTATGGATGGTACTGTCTTTTCACAAAATAACGCCTCTGTGGCCTACATCTGAGCCCAGGATATGCATTGGCCCTATCCTCTTCCTCCATGACCTGGTGCATCAGGCACATAACATGTGCTCCCATGTATGCCATCGTGGTGGATGGCCTGCAGTGTCTCCCTCTGCCTATAGGGTTTGCCCTGGTTTAAGCCGGCCTTTTTATAGATGGTATCCATGCAGTGCTATGTGCTCTGAACAATCCCATTTGCACAGTACAAACACACTAAATATCATGCTGTGCACATTATGCAGGGTACCATCCCTCGTCTTTGCATACTGCATATATTACCTCTGCGCTGGTGCTAATAGCATGTGCAGAGTTTCCACTGACTATGGGATTTTGGCACAAACATGTCCAGGTGTAGGCGCAAACACTTAGCACTTGGCATGAGGCTTTGAATATCTGGGCCAATATGTCTTAATAGTTAAAAGTGCAAGTGTACACCCCACAACCCTATATATCCACCATGGTGGGCTTCATCAGGGACAGTACCAAAACATAAGCTGAGGTCTCTTTAACTGGCCAAACTGCATATTCATAATAGTGATTTACATAATTATAGAACCCTAAATACCCAGGACAAGGAATCTGTGATGTGATCATTTCATTTTAAAGGTGAATGCTGCCACCTAGTGAGCAACTGAAATCATAACCATTTAGTGTAATTTTCATACAGTTTGCTAAAAGATTAAAATATATCCACAATTAAGTTATCTGTTGGTATCAGTTTTGTTTTTTGATCCTATGAGTGTGGAGTGCTGCAATTTCCTTTAATATTAACCTGAGCACTTCCACTCTAGTGACAGAAATCTGATCCAATATCACAATATCCAGCTAAAGGTGCATTTATTGGGCTCAATCACATAGCAAGAACTCAGCCAATCCCCCTAGCACAAATGCAAAAACTTTGTCCACTCGCAAGAGTACGTCCTGTGAATCCACTTCTAAGACACCCCAAACACATAGAGGATGGCCTCATAAAGCCCCAGGGCCTGGAATACTAGCCATTCAGGAACCAGGCTGTAAGGGGCACTGACTCCAGGTCCCGGTCTTTGACTGCCCCTCTGGACCTTGTCAATAGATCTAATCCAAGTGGAAGCAGCCACGGAGGTCTGCTGCTAAGATGTAGGAGATCCTGGTGTGGTCACTCCAGAGCAACCAGGATCACTGATGTCCTCCTCCACACCTCAAGAATCACCTTGTGAACAAGAGAAATTGAAGGTATACAGAGGTCCTGAACCTAGGACCAAGAGTTTGTCCCTGATAAAGTCCCCCTTGGGGGGGCAAAGTATAGTCTCAGCTTTCTATTTGCCCACGAGGCAAACAAGTCAACCGATGCAATTTCCCACAGGCCAATGCCTGGGTCTCTCAAGTCCTGGTGCAAAGACGACTTATGTGATGTCTTTCTCACATGACTGAGCGTGTCCACCAGTGATTGTTGCCCGCCCCCCAACACAAACACACCATGGAACCCTGCTGGGTCCACCTCCAGGGCCCAAGCCAAGGACCACATCAGGAATGCCTTCCAAAAGAGGGGAATGGAGTGCATGCCACCCTGCTTGTTCAGATAAAACATGGTGGTCACGTGGTGTGTACTGACTTGGAAAACCTGGCCCCGGCCAGAACAGAGTAAACTCAGTGCTAGGTGAACTGCATGGAGTTTCAGCAGAATGATGTGGAGCCTTGCCTCGCTTGGCAATCTGGACCCATGTGCTCTGCAGTTCCGAAGATATGTGCTCCATCCAGCAGGAACAAACTGATTAACAAGGTAAGGACTCTTTCTGGACAAATGGGATGCCTTCCAAGAGGTTCAGGTAGTAACCAATTGATGACTTATTGGGTCAATTAAGGTCCAATAGAGGGAGAAAGGTGAGGTTTGGGGTGGTTTACAGTCCACCCAATCAGGATGAGGACAGGGACAGGAAACTGAGCTCACAAATATTGGAAGCTGCGGGGAAAGGAGAGGAGAGGTGCTAATTGTGGGGAACTTCAACTTGCCCAAGGTGGACTGGAGCATAGCATCCACATGTGCTAGGAGTCAGGTGATCCTAGAAGGACTGCAAAGTGGGTTCCTGACTTATGGTGTCACAGAACCAACAAGAGCAAAGGCAATTCTTGATCTGGTACTCACAAATGGGGAGCATGTACAGGAAATTATGGTCAGGGAGCAACTGGGTGGAAGTGACCATTGTATAGTGTGGTTCCAGTTGGATATGGTCAGGGAAAGCATCCCGACTAAGACCAAAATCCTTAATTTCAGGAGAGCGGACTTCAGGAAAATGGGAGAAGTGCTAAGGAGACATCTGGCAGGCATCAGAGCAGATATGGGGGTGGATCAAAGGTGATCCATCATTAAGGAAGGAATACTGGTTACCACATATGAGTGTGCTAGGCTCAGGGGAAGAATACAAGGGCCAAGGTGCCCAGCTTGTTCAGTTCTGGGGCTTCCCAGGCAGTAAGGGAAAAGAAGCTGACCTACAGAAAATTCAGGAAGACCAAGAGAGAGGTGGATAGGGAAAATTACCCAAGGTTGGCTAGAGGCAAGTAAGGAAGTCCAGTGAACAAAGGCACAGAAGGAGCTGCAGATAGCTGAAGGAATTAAGAAGGGGAGGAGGCTTTCACATAAGTGAGAAAAGGGACAAGAATGAAGGGATTGTTAGGCTTAAGAAAGGGGAGGAGTGGGTGGAGGATAATGGGGGAAAAGCAGAGATACTAAATGAATACTTTTGTCTTCACCTGGGAGAAGAACAGACCAGTGCCTTCAGGAGGGAAAAGAGAAGTGGGGGGAGGGGAACACAGATGTAGTAACAGAAGAGGATATAGTGAGGGAGGGGCTACTGGCATTGAAGGTGAATAATCAATAGGCCCGGACAGAGTACATCCAAGGGTACTAAATGAACTGGCTGAGGAGCTGGCAGGCCACTGGCATACTTATTTAATAGTTCACTAGAGACAAGAATGGTACTACAGAACTGTAGAACAGCACATGTAATGCCCCTCCACAAAAGCGGTCCCATGGATGACCCAGGGAATTACAGAACAGTCAGTCTGACCTCCATTGTGGGCAAGATCATGGAGACCATGCTAAAGGAAAGGTTGGCAGAATATCTAAAGGAACACGGTCTCCAGGATGCAAGGCAGCATGGGTTCATGGGGGGGGGGGGTCACGTCAAACGAATCTGATTGACTTCTTTGACCATGTCGCTAAGACAGTAGACGGGCCATTTCTAGGGGCATCAGTAGTAGTAGGAGAGAGGAGGTTATACTGTTCTTGTACAGGTCCCTGGAAAGACCTCATCTAAAGCATGGGGTTCAGTATTGGTGCCCACACCTCAAAAATGACATTAACCTGCTGGAGAAGGTCCAGAGGAGGGCTACAAAGATAACAGTGGATCAGCAGGGTAAGGCATATGAGGAGAGGTTGAGGACACTGAACATGTACTCTCAGGAAGATAGGGGAGAGAGAGAGAGAAAGAGAGAGAGAGACAGAGATGGGGGACATGATTGAGACCTTCAAGTACTTGAAAGGGATACATAAGGTGGATAAAGAGAGTCTCTTTAAGCTGAGTGGCAACCATAACACAAGGGGGCACAGTCTTAAGCTGGAGGGTGGGAGGTTTAGGAGGGAGGTCAGGAAGTACTTCTTCAAAGAGAGGGTGGTGGACACTTTGAAATGTGGTGCTGGAAGAGGTGATCTTGTTAAAGACAGTGGGCAGCTTTAAGAGAGGCTGAGATAAGCATAGGGGGAAGGTAAGGATCATGGGTAGGGAGGATGGGAAGTGTGGAGAGGGTCAGTAGCTCAAGCTGTGTACCCTGCAATACAAGCAGACTAGATAGACCAAAATGGCCTTCTTCTGCTGGCTTCTTCATATATTCATATGTCGCCAGGACAAGATGATTCTGGGCTGCATGCAACTGGGACAACTCATGCCCCAATGCCCACTGTATGGGACGCTTGTGCTTGCAGGCCAAGGTACTATGGCCATGGTAGAGGCCATAATTCCCAGAAGCTGCAGAACATTCTAGGTACAACTGCCCAACCCAAAACGAGCAGGAAAAGGGTGACAGGTTTTCAGACCTGTCTGAGGCGGACGAGGTCTGGTTTGGATGGAGCTCACCTCCACTTCAATGAGAAGTATCACCTGCTTCTGAACAATCTTGGACTTGTGCAGACTGACCAACAGACACAAATCCTGCGATTTCCAGATCCCTGGATTACTCCACATCATTATGAGGTCCCTGTGAGAATAGTCAGTTGTCGTGGTACAGGAATTCCCTAACACCCCTATGCTTGAGGAAGGCTGCCAAGTCTGACAGGCACTCTGAACACCCTGGGTGCTGATGACAGTTCAAAGTCCATGGCCCTGAACTGATTAAGAGTCCCATCTACTTGGAAGCAGAGGACTGGTTGAAAGGGTGGACAAAGTGGGATATGTAAGTACATGTCCTGAAGAGCCAGGGAAGAAAACCAAGCCCCTGGTTCTAGGGACAGGATGATCTGGTAAAGAGTCACAATGTGAAATGTTCAGTTACTTACTGTAACAATAGATCTTCAAGATAATCCCCTCCATTGAGCTGCACCTGTAGAACTTGGATGTTACTGGCCTCAGGACTACTCTGAAACATTTGCCTCGCTGAGGCCAACCATGATGACTCTCATAATTTATGTCATGTGGGCGGCCTCATACTTCTTTAGTTTTTCCACCCACTAGAGACATATAGAAGTTAGTAGGCACTGGGGCGGGTGCAAAGCTGGTGAGATGGGTAGGAAACTGGCTGCAGGGAAGGCAACAGAGGGTGGTGGTGGATGGGGAGCTCTCACACCCAAGGGCAGTGATGAGCGGTGTTCCACAGGGCTCAGTGTTGGGACCAGTGTTGTTTGGGATATTCATTGCAGACATATCATGGGACATCAAGAGCAAGATCAATCTGTTTGCTGATGATACCAAGGTAGGAGCGGTGGTGGATGACCTAGGGGGATGGCAGGGGTTGCAGGATGATCTGGCAAAGCTTGAAACCTGGTCAGACACCTGGCAACTGGGCTTTAATGCCAAAAAGTGCAAGGTGCTGCATTTTGGGATGAAGAACCCAAGGAGGAGTTACCAGTGAGGGGGAGTGCAGCTAGCCCAGACAGAGGAGGAGGAGGAGAAGGATCTGGGTGTGCTCATTACAGGGTCAATGAACAACTCGGCACAATGTAGGAAGGCAGCTGCAAAGGCCAACAAAATGCTGGGTTGTATTGCAAGGGGTATATCCTCGAGGAGGAAGGAGGTGATTCTCCCACTGTATAGGCCATTAGTTAGACCACACCTGGAGTACTGCATGCAGTACTGGCGTCCGTATCTGAAGAGGGACATTAAGTTACTGAAGGGGGTGCAGTGCAGAGCGACAAAGATGATCAAGGGGCTGGTGGACTTATCATACGAGAGGAGGTTGAAGGAGTTAAACATGTACTCACTGGAGGAGAGGAGAGACAGGGGTGACATGATTGAAACTTTTAAATACACGAAAGGAATAAACAAGACTGGTACAGAGGGGCTGTTCAAAGTAAGGGAGGGGAGGGCCACCAGGGGCCATGATATGAGACTGGAGCGAGGAAGGTTCAGGAGGGAGATGAAGAGACACTTTTTTACAGAGAGGGTGGTGGCTGGGTGGAATGCGTTACCTGCTGAAGTGGTATGCAGTAGAACAGTGGACTGCTTCAAACGAGGATGGGACAGGACAAGGGGGAGGGTTAATGAAGGGGAAGGGTGGAAGGAAGGGGCAGCTGCAGAATAAGGGGTACTAGCTGCACATTTGAGGAGACTTGATAGACCTCTAGGCCTTTATCTGCTGGCAAATTTCATATGTTCATACATACAGCATCATGCTAGACAGACAGGGAAAAAGGAAAACCTCTGAAGATGCCCTCTGACCAGGAATGTTGACTGGGGAAAGTAAAGGATATTGACAAATGGGATGAAGCATGTATGAATAGAGACAGCCTGCACCCACAACGATGCCACCCACACTCGAGGGGGAAGGTGGGATGGTGAGCTATGGCTCAGTGGAGGACATTCTTTGAAGATCTATTGTTTCGGTATGTAACTGAACTATCTTTGAGGATATCTTCCTCCACAGTGCCACAACTGTACAGTGATTCCCAAACAGTATCGCAATAACATGTGGGAGGGAGGCCAGACAGAAAAGGAGGATAAGACCCCTAATCAGGCAAGCCAACAGGCCAAAGCCAAATCAGTAAGAAGCACAATTATCCACCAGAAGAACCAGGCAATAACCATGACAGGGCAGGCAGAACCACAAGTCCACAGCGAGACACACAAGGCAGCAAGTAAGGCTGGGAACACTGACAACAAAGCAACAGTCAAATGACAAGAAACACTGTGACAAAGCAGAGAATACAGGGCGAAGCAGTAACAGCACAAAAACCGATGGAGATTGCCCAGAGAGCAAGACACCAGTGTCAGATGAAAGAACATCAATGAAAAAGCAACAAGTCACCCAAACAAGAAGGATGCCATCCAGGCAAAGCTTGGAGATAAGCACAGCAGGTGATGAACACTGAATAAGGCAATGAAAAACTGTAAGCAAACTCCAATACATAACAGAGACCATGACAAGCAACTGTAAGGTCGGTGAGGCAAAACAAGGCAACAACCACTGCAAAGGTCGACTGTGAGCACAGCAACAAAGATGCAAAACAGCACTGCGCAAAATACAGGACAGCGCACAGAAGAGAAGCAATGATGGGAGCAAAATCCAGTGACAAGTAGCACTGACGACGCTGGATGTAATGATGAGAAACATGAACAGGCACTATGGATGAGGCAGAGAACCATTCTGACAACCAAGAACATTGACAAGGCAAAGTCAAGTTATGAACTACACACAAGAAGAACAGTCGCTGCATAAAACAGGACGGCACACAAGGCAAAAATGTCAATGAAGCAGTCAAGCAACAAGTGGCAGAGATTGTGATGCCTTGACAAACAGCAATACCATCAACAATACAAAGTAGGGCAACGGAGCTGAAAGAAGCCATGAGCGCCATGGAAACTGGGGACAAACTAAAAGCCAGAACCAACTTTGGTGTCCTGAAGGAGAGAAAACAGCGTCGGAGGCTGATAGGATGGTGGAACACACCTTTTCATCAAAACAGTGGATTCCATAGGGAGGGACCCAGATGACAATCAAAAGAGGCGAGTGACCAACAAGAAACCATGGATGGTAGATCATTAGTAACAACAGGTCGGAGACAACAAAGGCAGGACAGCCAGTGCTGGCAGGAAATCAGGCAGCAGATAGCAAGGGCCCTAAGCCCCTGCACATCACAAAGCATGGAACAATATGCACATGCACCAGCAAACAGCACTGAAGTGAAACCTTGACAAAAATAAAACAGTAAAGAAGTGCAGGCATCCAAGATCCAAGTAAACTGTTCCTTCCATCCTTTGTTCAGTAGACAGTCTAAGAGAAAATACTAAGGAAGTATGAAGCCAACATGAGCATCATTGTAGGCAGACTCAGACAAAAGGTTCTTCGTGTTCAAGATGCTTCTCTACAGGTGTGGATTAATGGAGGAAGATGTCCTTGAAGATCTTCTGACTGCGAATTAACTTGGTCAGTACTCTCAGATCAAGAATTGGTTCCAACCACCTCCCCCCCACCAATGTTTTGGTACCAAGAAGTAATGAGATATCAACCCCTGCAGAGCCTGGGTGTCCAGCACTGGTTTAATGGCAAGCCACTCTAAGAGCTGAATGACTATGTTTCGCAATGCAGGGAGATGCTCCAGTGACACCAAGTTCTCCAACAGTGCCTGGGGCTGACAAAAGGGTAAAGGAATCTAACTCCAGAGACAACCCTGAGTCCACCACTTCCAGAACCCCTTGTCTGATGTAACAGTAGAACCACTGCGGCAAGAAGTAGGAGAGTCGGACCCCAACCAAGAGCTGCCGCACAGTTGAGGACAGCGAGGGGATGAGACCCCTTGGCCTGTCACTTCCTAATCCTTGGAAGTGGCCCCAGCAGACAGGCCTCTGGTGGCACCATCTCCTTTCTTGTACTGATCTTGCCCTCCCTACCTGTCGGTAAGTTTGGCCAGGCAATACTATTGTAACTGATGCCTCTGTTGCTGCTGCTGCACAGGTGCACCCCATAAGGAGCCTTAAAGGGAACCTTGCAGTCTAGACTTAAGCTGCTGCTTGGGTTGGATGATCCACTACCCCTAGGCTGAGCTAGTCTGTCCCTGTAAAGTGCAGATCAGCCTCCCTACTCTAGATTTCTGGCATTAACAGCGAATGCCACAGTCAGGCCAGCCAGTAGACAGAGATCACCACAGCTGCCACACGTTGGCTGCATCCAATGCCACCTATAACTAGTGCTTGGCCAGAAAGACCCTCAGATTGCAAACCCCATGCAGGTCTGGTTGGTCCTCCTGAGATAGTAGTTCTATGTTGAGAACCTCTGAAATGGCTCATGACCAGATCTGAGCATCAAAGCCAAATAGGTGGCCTGGTGTATGCCCAGGGAGGAAGCTGGGTAGACTTTTCGGCCAAGAAAATTGTGCTTCAAACAACATGAAGTCTTGCTATATTATGACATATGCAGTGAGTCCCAACCTTCGAACTGCTCCGGAGGTGAAAGAGTTAACTTTCCATGCCAGGCATGGAACTTTGAGCTCGAGCTCAGTTGAAACTCTGTCTGTTGCTCTTCAAACTCAAACCGTCAGATTCTTTACTCTGCCTCACTGAACAGTTGCTCAGGAGATTTCTCCTTCTGCTCCGTTCATTTTGTCGGTTAAAGTATTATTTTCTCGGTTTTTCAACCGAATTTAAACCGCAAGCAGTTAGTTCAGATTCTGCCTGTGGTATTGTGAGTACTAGATAGGTTTTACATTTGTTTCTATTCTGTGTGGAACTTGTAAACGGTTTATCGGTTCAGTTTGAACCGATCAAGTTGCTTAAAATATCTTAATCTATTCTTTAGAGTGTGGTTACTGGTTCTTATCGGTTCTAAAAAAAAAAAGGATTTTATTATGTTTTTTTCCACGACCCGTGACACGGTTGGGAACCGATAAGAGGGTCTTACCTGGCGGATTGCCATAAACGGGTAAGTTTTAGTTAGGCTGGCATTATGTCTGAGAAACCCAAAAGAAAAACCGAGCCCACTGGGTTTCAACACTGTAGTGTCTGTGGGGAAGTCTTTGCTAAGGCTGACCCCCACACCACCTGTGTTTATTGTCTGGGGTTTGACCACCTCAATGCAGACTGCCAGATTTGCAAAAATTTTCCTGCAGCTACCCTGGAAAAGAGAGTTGGTAGGCTCAGGGAAAGGGAGGCCAAAAAGTCCGCTGAACCGGATGGCCAGCCCAGTTCAGTTTCAATCGAACGGAGGAGTGCCCTCTGACCAGGGCGAGACTTCCCGGCAAAGGAGACCTGACTCCAGGAGTCGGTTCCAGCAAAAGGACTAGGAAATCAGCTGGTTGGAGCCAGAACTTTCCTCTCAACCGCTGAAGAAATAGCCAAAGCGATTAAAATTGTCCAGTCGCTTTCCCGTTCCGACCGAACCGGCACCATCAGGTAAGAGTACGGTTTGGCCGGTTCCACCGGTTCAGGAGTATGATTTAGAAGAATTTTATGAACCAGAGGAGGGGGAAGAGGAGTATGAGGAAAGTGAATGTGGGTTTGAAAGTCTGGATGTGCCCATTGAACCGGACATCTCCCCAGACAGACCTTCAGGAGTGTCCCCTCCTAGGCTCTCTGAGTCCCCCTCTCATTTTATGGTTTATAAAAAGGTGGCTGAAACCGTCCAGCTCCCTATGGAGGAAGCTGTGAATGATCAAGAGGAGCCTGACTATGTGGAAATGATGGATATCCCAGACTCTAGGAGACTGTCTATTCCCTTGCATAAATCTTTTGGGAAACAGACTTTTAAAATTTTAAAAGCTCCTCACACTGTACCTCCTGTGGATAAGAGAATGGACAAGAGGTACACATTGTCAGGCTCTAATACGGAGTTCCTCACACAACAATGCAGCCATGTTGGGGTAGTGCAGGCTGCAGCCTGTGACAAGGCTAATATTCCCTTGGCTTCACACACCCCAGAAAAGGACTCCAGGAGGATTGATGCCATGGCAAAGAAACAGTACATGGCAGCATCCTTGGGACTCAGACAGGCAAATTATATGGCTTATGTTGCCAGATACCAGAAATCCAGATGGGATACTGTTATGGCTCTAGCAAAAACAGGTCCCCGGCCAGCTTGCCAAGGAGCTGGAGCAGGTGGCTGCTGATGGTATTGAGGCATCCAAGGTGCAATTCCATGCTGCAGTGGACTCTAATGATGTGTCATCAAGAGTCATGGCTACATCTGCAGCACTTCACAGAATGGCTTGGCTCAGATGTACTAGCCTGTCACAGGATACCCAGACTAAGGCCATGGATTTTCCTGTTGTGGGTAATTCTCTGTTTGGGGAGCAGACAGAGAACTACATGAAGAAAATGGATGAGTATAGGACCACCTATAGGAGTGCACAGGCCAAAGAAAGGCAAGCCACTCCTCAAAAGCAGCTTCCCAGGGGCAGGGGCAGGCCTTTCCATAGGCCTTTTTACCAAGCCCAGGCCTCCTCTTCTGCCTATGCCCAGAGGGGGTTCTTTAGAAGGAGAGGCAGACGGGGTACAAGCAGGCCTGCTTCCACCCCTCAGCCCAAAGCCCCTGTCAAACAGGCACCCTGATGGGGTTGCCAGGGCCAATTCTCAGCTACCTGTAGGGGGCAGGCTGGCTTACTTTGTCCAGGACTGGAAGTCTCTTACATCAGACAAGTGGGTCCTGGAAGTAGTAAGCCAGGGACTGGTTCTCAGCTTCAAAAAATTTCCAAAGATGAAAACCAGATCCTTTCCACCTGCAAATCCTTCAGAGGCCCTTGCCTTAGAGGCAGAGGTCTCTTCCCTCCTAGCTCTCAGAGCTGTGGAAACGGTTCCATCCCTACACCAGGGCAAAGGTTTGTACTCCAGGTACTTCCTTACCCCAAAAAAGACAGGAGAATGGCGGCCCATCCTGGATCTCAGATACTTAAACAAGCACCTTTTTAAACCAAAATTCAAAAATGGTGACTCTGGGAATTCTTCTACCCTCTCTAAGGCCAGGGGACTGGCTAGTGTCCCTGGACCTCAAGGATGCCTATTTCCATATTCTCCTCTGAAGCTTCCATCGAATGTACCTCAGGTTTGTGCTGCCCTCAGGCCATTACCAATTCAGAGCAGTGCCCTTTGGCCTCACCTCTGCTCCAAGGGTATTCACAAAATGCCTGGCAGTAGCAGTTGCCCACCTAAGAAGGAAAAAAAATGCCATCTTCCCTTACCTGGACGACTGGCTCATATTAGGCCAGTCCCCAGATGAAGTCAAGTTACATCTTCAGATAACTCAGCAACTGCTCACTTCTCTAGGTTTCCTTCTGAATCTTCCAAAGTCAGTTCTAGAGCCTGTTCAGCTCCTCACCTTCATAGGCGTGGAGCTGAACACAGAAAAGGCCAGAGCCTTCCTTCCTCTGGACAGAGCAAGGACCCTGGTCTCTCTGGCCTTCTCATTCACCCTGCAGGTCTCTTGACCAGCAAGGCATTTTCTACAGCTCCTGGGGCACATGGCTACTTCTACAGCAGTAGTGCAGGGAGAAAGATTTCAGATGAGGGACATCCAGTTCCATTTGAGAGCCTTTTGGTCTCAAAGGAGAGCCCCTCTAACCAAATTGATCCCAGTGACTCGAACCCTGATCCAAGCCCCACAGTGGTGGCAGGACCAGAGCAATCTGAGACAGGGGGGCCCTTTTGCCCCTCAGTCTCACTCCTTAATCCTTACTACAGATGCATCCCTCTTGGGGTGGGGAGCCCACATGGGCAACCTCACTACCCAGGGATTGTGGTCCCCTCAGGAATCTGCTCCACAGCAATCTGTTGGAACGCAGAGCATTTTTTCTTGCACTTCAAGCTTTTTCCAAATCTGTTCAGAACAAAGTTATTCAGGTCAGAACAGACAACACCACCACAATGTGGTACATCAACAAGCAAGGGGGCACTCGGTCTATGGCCTTGTGCACCGAAGCGATGAAGTTGTGGTCTCTGGCTTACTCACTGAACACCTCCCTTATGGCAGTTCACCTCCCAGGCAAGGATAATGTCCTGGCAGATGCTCTCAGCAGGATTTCCCAGGGCCATCACGAATGGTCACTGGACCCCCTGGTCCTGGAGGTGGTATTTGCCAGATGGGGCACCCCGCAGATAGATCTTTTTGCAGCCCCAGACAATCACCAACTTATTCTTTTCACTGCAGGCTCCCAGCGTTGGGCTCAGTCCCTCTGGATGCCTTCCTTCTCAGTTGGAAGGGGAAGTTTCTCTATGCCTTTCCCCCCTTCCCTCTCCTGTTCAAAGTGCTAGTCAAAATCATATCTCAGCCCTGCAAGATGATCCTGATTGCTCCAGATTGGGTCAGACAGCCTTGGTACCCATTCCTACTGTCCTTAGCAGTCCACTTTTCCCTGTCTCTTCCCAGGAATCACAACCTGTTAACCTGCGCTCAGGGGAGAGTTTGGTACCCGAACCTCAAATCTCTCAATCTCAAGGCCTGGCTCTTGAAGAGTTAGAGTTTGCTGACCTACACCTCTCCCAAGGTGTATTGGATATTCTCAAGACTTCTAGGAAGCCTTCCACCAGGGCTACTTATGATTCAAAATGGAAGAGATTTTCCATATGGTGCTCTGGAAAGCATATTTCCCCAGAATCTGCTGACTTGCCCACAGTCCTGGATTATATGGTCCACTTAAATAACTTGGGGCTGAGACCAGCTACCCTAAAAGTGCACCTGGCAGCCGTCTCTGCTTTCTTATCAGCAGGTAAGCCCTCTTCTCTTTCAGCTCATCCTGTATTCTCCAAGTTTTTCAAGGGGTTGCTTCACACCAACCCCCCATTTAGGGACCCTGCCTGGGATCTCAATATTTGCATTGTCCAGCTCATGCAACCCCCTTTTGAGCCTTTGTCTTCAGCAGAGCTTAAGTACTTGACTTGGAAAACTGTGTTCTTGGTAGCCATCACTTCTGCCAGATGCATAAGTGAATTACAAGCCTTGTCAGTGGAGCCTGATTTTATCTCCTTTCATAGAGATAAGGTGGTCCTCAGGACTAACAGAAAGTTCTTGCCTAAGCTGGTTTCAGATTTCCACCTTAATCAATCTATGTCTCTCCCTGTGTACTTCACTGACCATTCCTCCTCTGGCGAGAGGAGACTGCACAGTTTAGATGTCAAAAGGGCCCTTAGTTACTACATAGAACGTACCTAGGGTCACAGGTTTGACTCCCTCCAGCTGTTCCTCACTTATGGTGAGGTTAGTAAAGTGAAACCTGCCACTAAAAGATCCACTGCCAGGTGGACTGTCTCTTGTATCCAATTTTGCTATGAAAAACTGGGTAAGGTTCCTCCCTCAGGCCTGAGGGCTCACTCTACCAGAGGTACAGTTGCTTCTCTGTCGGCTGCCAGGGACATCCCTATCCTAGAGATATGTCAAGCAGCCACCTGGAAAACAGTTCATACTTTTACCAAGCATTACTCCCTGGATACCCAGGCTAGGAGTGATGCTCGGTTTGGCACAGCTGTGCTTCAGAGCCTATTTCCTAAGTAGGTTCTGTCCCTCCTCCATGGAGGTACTGCTGTGTAGTCTGCATATGTCATAATATAGCAAGACTTCATGTTGTTTGAAGAAAGAATTACTCACCTTAGTAATGTTGTTTCTTGTAATGGAGTCTTGCTATATTATGACTTCCCCCGCCTGCCCCTCTCAGAACCTTTGTTTTGGGATGTGGGTGGGCAGTGCAGTGTCAGCACTTAGTAGATGCCCACCTTGTTATTTCACCCATTCTTTTTGGGGTGAATTGGTGTTGTGTTTTTCATTTTTTGGGTCTCCTGACCTGAGTCTTTGTTTTGGGACCAAAAAAATGTGTTGTTATGTTTAGCAGCCAGTTGGCTAGTGTAGGTTTATAGCTTCCACACAGGACCTCAGTGAGTTTAGCTCGTAAAGATCTGACGGTTTGAGTTTGAAGAACAACAGACAGAGTTTCAACCGAGCTCGAGCTCAAAGTTCCATGCCTGGCATGGAAAGTTAACTCTTTCACCTCCGGAGCAGTTTGAAGGTTGGGACTCACTGCATATGTCATAATATAGCAAGACTCCATTAGAAGAAACAACATTACTAAGGCGAGTAATTTTTTCTTCTTGTCCAGTGGTGTGTCTGACTCCCCCTGCACCTTCACCTTGCAGAAACTGCTTACGGCACTGACCCCTCTAGTAATGGATGTTCCAAGAAGCTGGACAGTTTTCCCAAGACTCTGCAAACTTGCAGTCATATGGCACAAAGGAGGTGGGGTGCTGCCAGACACTAAGCACTGGGCCCAATATGGCTTGGGCCATTAGAGGAAATCCACTCAAGGATACCCATTAGCGGGTAAGTCTCCCTCTTCTGGACATTCTTCAAGGGAGTGTTCAGAGCCATGGACATCTAGTTCAAGAATAGCTGGTCCCCAAGTGAGAAAGGAGCAGTGGAAGGGTAGATGTACCATCTACACAGGGTCAACGTGATTGTCATTTCCAAATCAAAGTCTGGGTAAAGAAGCATCAACAAGAAGTATAGACTACCACAGAATGGTGCCTGGGGTGCTACAATAACAGAACCTTCTCACCACATATACTGGCCATATAATGGCATTTGATTGATGCTTTAGCTTAACCTCCTTACCACATATACTAGCCATAGGATGGCATCTGGTTGCTGAAATAACAGAACCTCCTCACCATACAAATTGGCTATTGAATGGACTCTGGGTTGCTGCAACAATTTCATTTAATTTGCTTGTATGATCTTTCAGTTCTCTAGGTATTAAAATATTGTTTACAGTTTTTCCCTCAAGAACAATATACAGCTGCTCCTTGTCTGGTAAACATAGGTGTGCCTCAAGGCTCTATCCTTGGGCCTCTGCTTTTCTCCATTTTCATTAACGATATTACCTCTAACCTTTCCCTGGCTGCCTCAATACTATATGCAGATAATATTGTCCTTTATGCAAGTGCCAAAAATATTACAGAAATAAATGAAAAACTTTCACTTGACTTTCAAAGAATTCAGTAATGGCTGTATAGCCACAAACTGCTGCTGACTATATCTAAGACTCAAACCATGCTGTTTGGTACTACTGCCAAGCTCAAACTCTATCAACCCACCTTCAATGTAAATACCCTGAATTGCTCCTCTGTAGATGAAGTACCCTCATTCAAATACTTGATCTCACACTTGACCCTACTCTTTCTTTTGATCTCCACATTCAACAAACCTGCAAGCTGGCCAACATAAAACTAGGCATGGGCTATCATTCTAACTTTATGCTCACACCTTCAGCGAAGCTTGCCATAGCCTGTGGCATACTCCTTCCATCACTCACCTATGGAGTTGTTGTATATGCCTCTGCTAGTAAATCTATCCTCAGGAAGTGGGATGTCACCTACAATAATATCTGTAGGTATGTGTCCTCATCACATCGGTTGAAACACCACTGCCTGCTATATTCAGAGGTCGGATGGCTTTCTCCAGCTGTACCTAGGGACTTTGCACTGGGCTCCATCACAGATAAAATCACTCGTAACCATACGCCTAAACCCCTGGTGGATTTATTCCTTGCCCAGCCATCTAAATACGGGCTTCGTTTGACCTCTAATGCCCCTGTGCATATTCCTCGGCACCACTCCACGAAAGGTGCTAGTGCCTTCTCCTGCTATGCCCCTTATCACTGGAATTCCCTCCCACTAGCTATAAGGATAGCACCTTCCCATGCCTCCTTCAAGAAATTGCTGCTTGTCCATCTTGCTGACTCCTGTTCATGCTCATGTTTCAAACCACCCTAGCACATTATCTCTCCCATGATCCATGCATCCTCTCACCTAAGGCATGCACTTTACCCACCTCTTTACTTCTACTTGCTCCCTTAGTTTTTACCTAATTCCTTTCCCCCCTATTCCTCGACTTTCTGTTTATACTTCTCCATCCTTCCACTCCTACTCCCTATTCATATCCTCATTTTACTCTATACTCTATGGCCCAGATATTCAAAAGGGTTGCACCATGCGCAATAGGGTTGCACCTGCGCAAGTCCGAAATTGCGCCATTCTACGATATTCAGCAGGAGGCAGTTGCACCACTGAAAACATGCTGAGCAACAGCGCAATGCAAATGAATGCATGCTGAACTGGAGGGGGAGGAACCATGCATAAACTGCACAGCCTGATATTCAGTCAGGCTGTGCAGAGTTGTGCAGGTGCAACCCTCAACCTGCGCCTGCACAACTTTGAGCCAAAAAAAAAGGAGTACGTCGAGGGCCACCCACAGGTGAGCTGCCGCATTGCAGGGTGCAACACAGCAGCTGCCACCTGTGGCTGCCCTCAACCTACTCCCTGTGCCCCCTGCAGCCCGATCGCGGGCAAAAGTGTAAAAATCCCCCACCTCCCGACTGGCCCGATCACTGGCAAAGCAGAAAAAGTCCCCTCCCCGACTGCCCGATCGAGGCATCAGCTTAAATCACCCCCACCAGCCCGATCACGGGCAGCAACGTGCCCCAGAACATATCCTTGGTGGTCCAGTGGACCGCTAAGCCCGATCGCGGCTGAAGAGTTTAAAACCTCGCCCCTGAATGTATCCCTGGTGGTCCAGTGGACCAATAAGCCTGATCACGGGCTGAAGAGTTTAAACCCCCGAATGTATCCCCTGGTGGTCCAGTGGCCCGATAAGTCCGATCATGGGCTGCATTATGTTGCAAACCCACCCCAAGATCATATCCCTGGTGTTCTAGTGTCCCCACCCCACCCACCCATGAAGCCCCACCACCCCGCCTCCCCAGCAGCCGGCGGCAGCAGATCCACCTACCTGCCCCCGCGCCTGCCGATTGACTGCCAGTGAGCTCTGACGCTCACTGGTGCACAGCAAGAGCCAATGGGCGTGCAGTCCATAATAGACAAGGCAGTCCAGATATGTGATTCATTCACAAATCTGGACTGTCTTGTCTAGTATGGGCTGCATGCCCATTGGCTCTGCTCTGCACCAATGGGCGGCAGCCCTACCAGTCAGTCGGCGGGCGGCGGGGGCAGGTGGTGGGATGCTCAGCCCGCCAGCTGCCGGGGCGGGGTGGGGCTTTTGTGGGTGGTGTGGGGGACACCAGATCACCAGGGATATGGTCTTGGGGTGGGTTTCGCAATATAATGCAGCCCGCGATCGGGCTTATTGGTCCACTGGACCACCAGGGATACGCTGGGGTTTAAAACTTCAGCCCGTGATCGGGCTCATCGGTCCACTGGACCACCAGGGATACGTTCGGTGGGGTTTAAAACTCTTCAGCCCGTGATCGGGCTCATCGGTCCACTGGACCACCAGGGATACATTCGGTGGGGGACACTTTGCAGCCCGCAATCAGGCCAGTCAGGGAAGGGGGGATTTCTTACACATTTGCCCGCGATCGAGCTGCAGGGGGCGTCGGTCTCTGACGGCTGCTGCCTGGCAGGGCGCCAGGCGCAAGTCCTCGGGGATCAGCACACCTGCATGCTAATGGCATGCAAATGGGGCCATAAACAGATGCAAATGGACCCCCTGCGTCTTGCATGAATTATGGCTCCATTTGCATGTCACCTTTTGAATATCGGAAATTTGCACATAGCGCAATGGTACTTGTGCCACTGCAAGTTGAATGCTCCACTCTGACCACTTGCGGTGGCGCATGTTCCACTGCACCATGCACAGTGGCTGTGGCCGGGGGTGATATTCAAAGGAGTTGCTCAATAGCACAACTCCTTTGAATATCGCTCCGGCCACACCCCTGAGCAACTATTTTGTGCAGCGCAAGGGCTTGCACCACAAAATAGCGCAGTTTGAATATCCAGCCCTATGTATAACTATATTTTGGGGGGTAATTTTGTTTTGTGTATTATACCATTTTTTCTCAAACTTGTCAACTGATTTAATTGTTTTTATTGCACTTGTTCTATTATTTACTCCATCTTATTGCCCGTGTAGTTTGTACCATGTTTGCTTTTGGACTACATTGTACTAGTACTCACCATGCTCTTACCTTATTTGTATTTCAATGTTCTGTATTTGTTTCCTTATGTTGATCAAATGCTACTTCAACTGTCTTGTATCTGTAAACTCCGGGTCGTGCCTGAAAATAGTCATTGCTATGGCTAGTGCACCCACCCGGTAAACAAAAATAAAATAAAAATAAATAATCTTTGCCTCGTTGATTTGTCAGCTGGCATCAGTTTCCATACAGCTCACATCAGGACAGTGATATTTAGATGTCTCAGAAGTCATGTGCCTCCTTAAATGGCGTACAAATGTTACACTGGGTGCAGTAAAGAAGTAGTATGAAGAAGCTTAAGCAAGCATATGGTACAGCATACAAAAGTAATCTGATAAATAAGTTTGTATAATTAACTGTACATTTACATTTTAAAAAGAAACCACATTGTACTTCTGCTTTAGGGGCTGCTCGACAGATCGATTCAGAACTGATCCTCAGAATCAACTGGTGGTAATAGGATAATTCACAGTTCTGAGAACTGAATGGGTAATTCAGTACAACACCATTATTTAAAGTAACAGTATGTGTTAATCGGCAAAAAACAAACAAAAAAATTGTCATATAGTTTTGTAGCAAAAATTTATTTGTGTCATCCTTAGATACATCCTCAGTGTATCTGTTATTTTCTCAGATGTTTCTAAAACTGCTATAGTGTATAGTGGAATGCTGTTAAGCACGAAATTCCAAGCCTGGAATATGCTTGCTCTGCTGCAGTAGTGACATCATCATGTTGTTCTGCTGCACTAATGATGTCCCTACTGCAGCAGAACAACTTGGAATGCTGCCACATAGTTGCTTTCCTCTAGCCAATTCTTTGGTAGAACAGCATTCTAGGACCTCTAGAGACTTCAACGTCAATGTCATTGTGAATGAGAAAAAAAAAAACACAATGCACACATTTCACATAATACTATACACTATAAAAATTACAGGATGAGCAACTTTATGCACAGCCACTGTGTTCTGTCACCTCGGGGTTCTGATTCCCATGGACCACTCAAACTTTGCTCTCGAAGTCAGAGGGAATCAGAACCCCTCCGTGGCAGAACACACTGGTTGTGCATAGTTGCCCATCCAGTATTCTCTATATTATAGCTAAATGTTACCTTTTGAATGCACGTGCTACATTCGTAATGTGGCTGTATCAGTATGCTATCACCGTAGGTTTCTGATAGTAAACAACACATCCCTGTACCAGGATGTTTAATGTTTTCCTAGCAAGCATGGCATGGGAGCTTGAAATTAAAAAAATGTCAAAACCCTGTAACTTGGTTCAGGTATCCACCACTGTCTGCGCGAAGAAACTTCCTGCTGTCCTTTTTTAAACAGTCTAGTGGTTAATTGAAATGTGTGACTTCTTGTGATGTGCATGGAGTTCCTGAAGAACAAATACCCTTCTATGATGTGGATTCCAGAATGATGAACAGTAGTCCACGTATGGTCCTACATGATCTGTGCAATGACATTACGCCCGGACCCTACTAATGTCTACTATAATGTTGTATGCTTAATAGCGTATGGTATTATGGTGTATCCTGAACCTGACCACTCTCTGAGTTGGATCCCCCCCCCCGGATATAGAATCCTTAGTGGGGGTGTGTGGGGGGGCAGAGCCCCACAGAAAACAAGAAATAACAGAATCGCGCAATGCGATTAAGTTGCACTGCATTCTGCTGTGCGAGATTTTGACCCCATGCCCTGCTGGACTAGCTCACCTTTTAAAAGCCATTTTAATATAGCTAAAAATGCTACCTGCTTTTTTGTGTAATCTGGCTAGTGTGAATGATGTTTAAAATGACTGTCTGCTGATTTAATTTCTTTGTCATTTAAATAATATTTCCTTCTTGTGTTTCTTGATCCAGAATGCAGTACCTTACATTTACCATTATTAGTTATTGTGGTTAATTGGGGCAGGATTCACTGTAAAGAACACAGTGTATCTGTATTGAGCAGACTCTATATATCACATGGCCTTCTGCTGGCAGTTTTGTATGTTTGTATTAGACATGATCCTGTTTCAATTATATTTAGATCTGACAGGATTTGATCTTGCTTTACAACATTCTCTACCATCCCGATAGCTTTGTGTCACCCGCAGATGTATTAAGTGAATCATATAGTTACTGGACATATCAAGTAAATTGAATACACTGTTTATGGACACAAAACCAATGTATGTGGTCTGGACAGGACAGAAGAACAAGGTTAGAGAGGGAGAGGGTGTGGAGATTAAGGTAGGAGGTAATATGAGAAAGCACGTTTAACCCAGAGAGTACTAAATCTATGACACAAGTTCTTTTCCATCAGATCGCAGCAGGTCATGGTGAGAACTGTCTTCTTACAGCCTGTTGCGGTCCTCTGTGGGCTTCCTCTATCTGTTGCTTATGCTATTAGCAGGGTATATGTTGCCGCTGGGGCAGGTCATTAAATGATACTGTGTGAGTTTTCACTATTATGCAGATGATACTCAGCTGTATTTGTCCTTCGCATCGGATGGGTGGGAGGCAGTCTCTGTGCTGTGGTGATGCCTTAAAGAAATTGCAAACTGACTGAGCTGCAACCAGAGCAAAGTTGCTGCTAGTGGAGCCAGATCCTCAAGGGTCAGCTGAAAAATATGCAGCTGTCAGGTTACCAAGTCTCAGTGGCACTCTGCTGACATCTGTGGATGGCTTAAAAAATCTGGGAGTCACTGTGGACTCGAGCTTCACACTGAAACATCAGGTAGTCCATAATGGATTTTTCCAGTTAAGGAACAATGTACCTCCCAGATCAGACTGTTTCTGGAGTAAGAGGATCTGGAGACCCTGGCACATGCTTTTATGACTTTGAGACTTGACTACTGTAACGCTCTATAACTAGGGCTGTCTGGTGGTTTGGTGTGCTGTCTGCAACTCGTGCAGAATGCCGTAGCCAGCTTGGTCTCTGGTGTATCATACAGGGACCACATCTCTCCTACACTGTGCAGCTGCACTGGCTTCTAATTAGGTGGTGCACTGCCTTCAAGATTACCTTGTTAACATACCAAAACTCTCTATAGGTTGGGTCCTGCTCATCTTTAAGACCTCTTGGCCTACTATACTCCTGGCCGCTCTATCTGCTTCACAGAAGAATTCCTACCAGTCATCCCAGCGGCATATCTAAGAAAAATCTGGCGACAGAGCTTTCTTGCTGGTGGCCACGGCAATATGGAACTCCTTACCTTTCTACCTGAGGAGTTCTCCCTCAGTGGAGGCATTTAAAGGAAGCCTGAAAAGTTACCTTTTTTGACCTGGCATATGATCTGGATCCTTGAGCTCTTCCATTTGTACCACAAGTTGTATTTTAATGTGTGGTATTGTTAAATGAATTTACCCGTTTTAACCAATGTAAATAGGTGAAGTGCCCTGAGTCTTTGGGATAGAGCACTCAGCAAATAACATTTTCTTGACTTGCCTAGTACACAGCTTAAAGGTCCAGTTTAAAGCTTGTCACAGCATGTGGGAATAAACTTCAGATGAGGCAAATTTACAGGTTTAAAACACCCCGATATTTATTTTTCAAAAGTTAGAAAAATAATAAATGAAAACAAAACAAATTGCAAAGAAAATGACTACTTAACATCAGTAGTTTCTCACATAATGCAGTCCTGGATCTTAGCGCTCCTAAGACCCTTCTCATCTGCATTCAACAGCTTGTCTATGCAAACAGTAGAACATGTCTCAGGGCTGAGCTCCACTGGACTGCCTTGAAGTGAACTCAGTGAAGAGGTTTTATATCTTTTGTTGGGGTGACCTGACTGAGCCCTTTCTATTTACATGTCTGGACATGCTGTTTCATGTCTGAACATGTTGTTTCAAAACAAGAGGGGGGGTTGTTTCATGGGACTTCCTGGTTCAGTTAAAGGTACATTGTATATCTCCACAGATATTGACTCTCTATATTTCTGATTCGCATTCTTTTGTTCAGTCTCCTACATAAACCTTACACAGTAACAGGTTTATAGTGTGAATTCATTAAATTACCTTAAGGATTTTTTATAACTGTACTAATCATGAAATTATGATTGTTTTATGTGACTTCTGAATCCTTTTGATTCAAAAAAGGTTTATTAACTGTATGTATTGCTAATTAAAATAGCCTTTGTGCTTTTTGTACACAAAATGCACTTATACACTTTACACAACACCTCTCTGGGTGTTTAGCATCAATTCCAGGGACTGAATGGATGGAAATGGAAAAAGAATGAAAAGAGAGGACTAGTAGGAAGTTTAGTAGGGATAGTAAAGAGCTAAGCTAGGTGACCAACCTAGGGTGGGGTTGGGGGGGAGAAGAAAAGCAAAGAGAAAAGTGTTAACTGTTGTGCAACAGAAGTTTTGGTAGCTAGGAAATAAGGAGATAGAAAAGTGGTCCATCAGTCACAGCCGAGGGTGTAGCCTAACTCTCCCACAAAGCTCAATTTTATTTAACTCTGAAAGTTGCTTTTCTTACAACTGTAACCTTTGGATTTAGCTGATTGTAGTACTGGGACTCATTTTCTGTAAATGGGATCCTTCCTTTAAAGGGGAAGGAAACGTTGTCAAGGTCACTCTAACACTGCAATCCCCGGTGTCCTGGCCAAATTTCCCTCATTCACTAAAAATACCACCAACAGCTTAATCTGGTTCAAGGTCAGTTGGCATTCATCTATATCCCCCTCCCCCCGGGTCGTGCCTGAAAATAGGCAGGATTTGTCTAGTGCACTTACCCGGTCAACAAAAGCTAAATAAATAAATAAATAAAAAGATCTTTCATGTGAGGTAATGTGCTTTCTTGTAGGTGTCAGAAGTCCTGTGATATAAAACATCTAAATAATCTGTAAATTAAATAAAGGCAGCAGCCATTGCATTGGCTCTTCATACAGTGATATCACCGAGAGGCGTACTAAGCTTAACAACAAACAGTACACATCCCCACAATAGGGATATCTGTGAGCTTAAAGTGCATTTCTAAGATTCATTATGGGGATTCTAAACAATACAAAACCTCATTTACCTACTGATGAAGTCATCTCCTAAGAGTCCATTTGTAATGCAAGTATTTGTTTTCAGAAAATCAGGCCAAGGACAAAATAATGATGTCAGCATGGGGGAAAATGGATGGAGTGGGGATGTGTACTGTAATATCACATGAATGAATCAGATTGTTGGGGTGGCTTTCTCCCATTAGCAGTTTATTTTTGTTTGATTCTCTTCTTCCCTCCACCAACTCAGCCATCCACTCCTTTAGGCAGCCAAGTCCCTGCAACCTCCGTCCCCTCCAGGCACTATCTGCTTCCCTTCCTTGTATCACCCCTGACCAATCCAATGTATCTTTTCATCAGGGGGGCCTCCTCCTGTAGTCATGACTGGGAGGGGAACCTTTCATGTGTCCAAAGGCACACACCTACAATCCCTACTGGGGATGACGAGGGTGCAGTTCAGGCTCTCCTGGGCTATGCAAAGCCAGAGGGACAAGCCACCATCATCTGGGCAGCCTGGATGGCCATTTTTTTCTCTTCCTGCCCTCCTCCCTAGATAGACCTATCAGTGGAGCCCTGGGGTGAGGACATATGGTGGCGTGTCAAGGCAGTACGCTGCCTAGTGCATCTCCAATCCACCAACACGTACCAGAGGGCTTCCCACCCCCCTGGGAGGGAAGAATCCAATAGATGCTTGTACAACCCCTTCCTGCCGATTTCCGCTCCTAGTACCCAGACTCGGGACACGAACCCAGGTTGCCAGCATGCTGAGCGAACCCCTTTGCTTGGTGCCACAGAGCTGGCCAATAGCAGCTTTAGAACTGGATTCCACTGTAGCGGCAAGATAGCAACGGAAGCTTATGGCACCCAAAACAATGCCACCAGGACCATCAAAGCTACAACAAACTTTTTCCACACTGCTGTACAATGTGGGAGTCCTTGTGCTGAACAATGGACTCCAGGGGCACCTCCAAAGTCAGTGATCTCTTGCTTCCATTATCGGTAATGGCATTCTTGTTAACCCCCAAGAAAGTGTTTTTTTATTTTTTGTTAAAAATTAAAAAATCCTGGATTGGGGTAGCATCCTAAATTTTTCTTTTTTCTTTTTTACAGGAGCGACCTGGGAGCACAGAGAAGTTAAGTGACTTGCTCAGGGTCACACAGTATCATAGGTATATACAAACTGGAAGATAATATTCTACCTTACAAGGCTTGCCATTCATATTTTAAAATAAGAATTTTCTATTACCAAAATGATTGTCAATCCATACTTGAATTCATTCATAGTAGTACTATTAACAAGTTCTGTCAGCAAGTTATTCCAAACCCCAACAACTCTACAGCTATACCATTGTTTTCGAAAATTATGATCCCATGCTGGTTGGTAAAGTTGTTTCGCATGCTTCCTTGTACTAATTCTACCTGAGTTTTTTGTAAGCCCCATTTCCCCCATTAAAACTACATCATTCATGTTTTTATATAGAAAGCACAGATCTCCCCTTAATCTGCGATAATATAATGAGTAAAGATTAAGGCTAACTAGTCTATCATAATAACTTTTATTTGTTATTCCTTTTATTTGCTTTGCTAGCTTTCTCTGAACCCCTTCGATTGATAGAATGTCTTCCCTATTTTGAGATGACCAAACTTAAACACAATATTCGAGATGGGGCCTCACCAATGCACTGTAAAGGGGGATCAAAACCTTTCTGTCCCGACTTGCTGTGTGTTTGAGGATACAGTTAAGATTTTGAATAGCCTTCCTAAGTTGGTTTCTACAGTGCGATCTAAATTTCATATCATTTGTAACTGTAATCCCCAATTCCCTTTCCTCTTTTACTACCCCAAGATGTTATTATCCAATAGATATATTTCTTGATTGTTATTCTTACCAAAGTGCATTACCTTACATTAGTTTTATTTAATACTAACTTATTTGAGATAGTCCATTCGTATATTAAGTCCAAGGCACATTGTAGGGTGGCTTTTTGTTGAGCATCATTAACAACTAAGCCCAATCTACAGTCATCTGCAAATTTATACATCCAAATATTGTTATTTTTAATTGTTAGTGAATCGATGTATATATTAAATAAACTGGGGCCCAACACTGAGCCCTGAGGAACCCTGCTAGTTATAGGAGCCCAAGCAGAGTATTCCCCATTGATGACTACTCTCTGCCATCTATCCAAAAGCCAGTTTGAAACCCATTTACAAATATTAATAGGAAAATTAATGGCTTCCAAAACTGTCAGCAATTCTTTATGGGGTAGTATGCAAGAGGAAACTGTGGGATTCAAACCCAGGTCTGGTCTGCTGGATATCACTAGATTTGTAGCTCAGAGCTTTAAACCACTGCACTATACTGCCTTGATTGCTCCCTGAGAGACCCCAGTGCCTCTTGGGGAGCAAACCTTAGCAAAATCCAGTTGCTTACTTGTGTTGGTGGAATAGATAATAAGCTTAGTGTTGCTTTGTGAGAGCTGGCCAAATGTGTTCCAATGTGTAAAGGCTATGCAATGATGACTGATTTTAAACTTATTTTGAAAAGTTTCACCAGGAAAGGCATACTTAGCTACAACAGCTAGTTTCCAGATGCATTCTGGGGAAAGGGGAAGGGAATACAAAGTAGAATACAGATGCAAAATAAAAATATACAAAAACTGAGTCATACATATACTGGATACAATGTGTTATAACAGAAATTTTTGTGGGACAGGCAGGCAGCACCAGCCATTAGGTACAGTCTATATATATCTGTCCACTATACTTATACACACATTTATGTTACTATTTATAAACACTTTCGCTAAATTTTTATTTATATCCAGGCACACATACCCACGCACAGAACACATCAACACAGAAACTGTTGCATTTTAAACACTTAGATAGTAAGTAAGAAGCTTGTAAGAACAGGGGAAGGGGGAGATGGACTGAGAGTAAAAATGAGCCATCTCCCTTCCAGGATGCACACCCTGCAAGGGGGAACAGGCCTAGGTAAGAGGGTGCAGAGAAGAGGGAATAGATTGAGTGGGGCAGAAGTAAACACATGAGAGGTGGGAAGGCTAAATTGAGGAAAAGGGTGTGGGGAAATATGGGAAAACAGGGGAAGGGAAGGGTGGTATAGTGAGGAGGTGGGGGGGGTGGACAAGCCTTACCTGAGGAGCAGAACCCAAGGGTATGAACTCTACTAGATGTAGACCCAGCTAGTGCTATAGAATTGGCAAGCTTAACATTTCATCAAAATTTGTGTTTAGCAGAAATGTGAAATAAAAGAACATAAACTGTTGCTTAACATAAAAAGTGTATGACTAACAGTATCCCTCTGCCAAATATTGTGAAACTAGTTATTTTTGCACAAAGTAGTAAACTCAAATGCAAATAAAATTGTGTAAATTTAATTTAGCACCAAGTCATTAGCCTCAGATTCACTAGAATAGAAAAAGTACTTATAGCGCTAATTAATGCAAATTTATTGTCACACAAGTAAGTGCTCCAGCAAAAAAAAGTTAACATGATTTGACTGAAAATTTCAAGTTTTACAGTATCTTGTACTGCAAAACTCAATTGATGCTTTTGGCATTAGACCTAGAGTTGGTTTACAAAATGCTATCTGAAGGCTCCAGACCGTTCTCACTAACAGTTTATTGTCAAACTGCTCGATACCCGGATTAGTGCTGCTATATATAGCGGACTCCAGTGGAGCACGCTGGGAAGAGGTATTAATTACACTTACTGTCATGCTAATTTTTTGCATTTAAGCACTTCTCTCTCTAACCAGTTTGTACCTGTACTGCATCATGGCTTCACAGTGGAAGATGCTGAGCTTATCTCACAAAGTAGAGATTCTGATTAAGGTTGAAAATCTATCTAAAATGGCAATGAGAACTTCCACTGCACTTTGCTTTCCCAAAATCCACTGCATCAGACCAGATGAAATCACAGGAGAAACTGCTGAATGAGTGGCATACCAAACATTACCCCCTTTGAAAGAGAAAAAGGGATCAGAAAGACAGTGAAATGGAGGAAGCATAGTTGAAATGATTCAAAAATTCAATTAAATTTAATTCAATTCAAGTTTATTGTAGGAAAACTTCATTGAGCAGGCTCATTCACAAGGAGATCCTAGTACAAGACAGGTGTACAACAACAGGTTTATAAAATAAAAGGAACATATTTTGAATAACACAATGGGTTTCATACATCACAATGTGCAATCACAGTAAAAACAGGTCCTGGTGATAAGACAGAGCAGCACTAAGGTAATTTACATAATGCACCAATGCGATAATCTGTGGTAGGATGAATAATATAATGGGTATAGTACATAACAACATACTGTCCCAGTAAAGACAGGCCCTGGCAACAAGATAGTGCAATAATGGGGCAAATTACACAATGCAACAATGTGATAATCTTCGGTATAATACATAAGACAATGGGTGTAGTACATCACAACATACTATCATAGTAAAAACAGGTCCTGGGAGCAAGATAGTACAATAACGAGGCAAATACCATGATACAACAATGCAGATATCTGTGATAGGATGTAGAGAAGGTAAGGAATGCAGCAGAGGGAGGGGACAGGACAGGAGAGAGTAAGGTCGTGAAATAGTTAATAGGGAGGGGAGTACTACAGGAGCGGGTAGGGGACTTTGGCAGCAATAGGATAACACATGAGACAGGGCCAGAGGGGAAGGTTAGAGGAAAGGGGTGGGGGTGGAAAAGGGATTCAAAGAGCTAAGCCCTTGGGCATTTGCAAGGATCCATGAAGAATCTTGAGGCAAGCGACTTGAAGAAACTAATAGTAACCAGGCCAGTGAGCTTGAGTATCATTTGAATGCTGTTCCAAGCCACAGGGAGAGTATGTAATATAGCTCCCTTGCGAAGGGAGGTTCTAGTTCTGGGGATATCTAGGAGGAGGAAGGAAGATTTCCTAAGGGAATAAGTGCAGTGTGAGATGTGGACGACAAGTGGAAATATAGTCTGGGAGTTTATTGTGTAGTGCTTTGAGCATCCGTGTACCAAAGTGGAGCAATCTTCTAATAGCTAGGGATGTCAACCCAGCAGCTGAATATAGGTCACAGTGATGGGTCCTGGAGAGTGCATTAGTAACAAAATGAAGGGCACAGTGGAAGAGGACATCGGCCCTGTGGAGGTTGGTAGCCGAAGTGCAGTTGTATATTATATCACCATAGTCTAAGAGCTGGAGAATGTTGCCTGGATAAGTCTGAGTCTGACTTCGGGTGGAAAGAGGGCTCAATGTCTAAAAAAGAAGCCTAATCTGGCTTTGAGCTTGGCGGAGAGATTATCAATGTGGGTGTTGAAGGATAATTTGTTGTCGATCCAGATTCCTGGGTGTCTGTACTTGTCAACAACTTTGAGCTGAAGGAAGTCGGTTTGGAGCTCTTCATGGACATCAAGAAGCGAAGGCTTTGAGGTGTAAAGTACAGTATCATCTGCGAAAAAGTGCAGTTTTGAGTTAGTGATATTGGAATTAAGGTTGTTGATGTAGATGGAGAAGAGAATGGGGCCAAGTATGGACCCTTGGGGGATGCTTCGAGTGACGGGAAGAGGGTTTGAAAGGAGACCATCTGCTTTTACTAGCTGAATGCACCCTGTGAAATAGCTGGAGAACCAACGAATTGTGAAGGCAGAGGCACCTAGGTTGGAGAAGCTATGCAGGGATAGATTATGGTCCACAGTGTTGGATGCTTTGCTCAGATCAAGGAACACTGCCCCTGTTACTTGCTTGGAGTCCTAGGTGGAGAGCCAGTCATTGGTGACTTTATCTAGGGCAGAGATAGTGCTATGGTCATGTCTGAAGACTGACAGAGTGGGGTTGAGGAGAGAGTGGGCTTTGATGTGTCTCAGCTGAGAGTATACAAGTTTTTCTAGGATTTTGGAGAGCACTGGTAGTATTGAGATTGACCTATAGTTGTTTAAGTCAGAGGGGTCAACGGATCTGAAGAAGGGCAGATCGTGGACCAAATTCCAGCAGGAGGGAACAGTAGCCATTGAGATAGACATGTTAAAAATGTGGAGAATGGGGGCAGTGAGATAGTAATATCCAAGTTTAGGAAAAAAGGGCTCTAGCCCATTGAAACCACCACCTTTCTTAGTGTCAAGTCTACGAAGGTGGTCTTCGATGTCCTTATATGTTACGGGCTGAGGGGGTGCGGGCGAAGGGGTGCAGGAGGGTCAGTGGGGCAGAGGGGACAGAACAGACCTGCATAGGGGAGGAATCGAATGCTAGCCCAGCAGTGGCAAAGTGAGACTTTATTTTCTCTAAAATAAGGTTGTGGTCTTCAAAAAACATTTCCACTGTCGATGATCTTGGGGGGAGGGGGGACGGAAGGGGCCACTTTACATCCATTTATGGATTTTATAGTGCGCCTGGTCTTAGCTGAGCTTCCTTTTGCTTGTTCAAGAGCGTCGACATAGTAGTTAGATACTGCTGAGTGGATTAGTTTGATACAGGAGTTTCTGGCCATTATGAAGGCCTGTCAAGCAGCTTGGGACTTAGAGCACCTGGCTTGGGCCCAAAGTTTGTCCCATGCTGTAAGTGCAGCTTTCAGAGCGGGTATGAACCAGGGGTGGGAGAGTTTACGGGCTCTAATTTTAATGAAGAGGGTGTGCTTGTCAGCTAATTGAAGGAGATGTGTATTGAGGATAGCGATGACCTCTTCTACAGTTTTGGTGAGGTAAAGGCTTTCCCCATTAGTTGCCCTGAGGTCATTGAGATAGTGACAGGCATTGAATTTATGGAAGCTGCAGCTGGTAGTGAATTTAGTGGGGGAGGAGCCTCTCTCCTGGGCCCTTGTGCACAGAACAATACTGTGATCACTCAGGTCATTGTGAAACACTGCTGTGTTCAAGATCTTGTGGGGGTGACTTGATAGGATGATGTCAAGGAGAAAGCTGTCATCACAAATTCTGGAATTTTCCCTGGTAGGTTCTGTGATAAGCTGGGAAAAGCCAACTTCATCGCAGAATCCTTTTAAGGCATTTGATTTATGAGTTAGCCAGTCAAAGTTTAGATCACTAAGAATGATGGTCTTACTATTGCAGAGGGCTACCAAAGACTTGAAGGTGCTAATAATTGTGTTACCCCCGGAGGGGGGTCTGTAGCAGCCTATGATGTGAAGGACTTTGGAGGATGGGAGATGGAATTTTAGTGGCACATATTCATATTCTTTAGGCACAGAAGTGGTCTGGATAGCGAAACTTTAAATTTATCTTTGTAATAGATGATCACTCCCCCCCCCAAGGGCCCATATGCACGGTGTAGGTTGTAGGTAAGAATAGCTATAGCTTGGTCTGAGATGGAGTGCTTCAGCCAGTATTCAATTATGTCGATGAGGTCTGGCTTGGTGTCAGCAGCCCACACTAATAGTTGGTCAATTTTATTGATCAGGCTTCTTGCATTTATTAGCATTAGTCTGAGGCCGGGGCAGAGGCACAGTCCATGGTGGAGGTGATGGGGCTGGAGGGGGTGGGGTTTACTTTAACATTTCCCGAACATATAAGGAGTAGCAGATGAGTTTCATGAGGTGGCGTCAGGCCATGGATCGCGCCTTGCGCTCTTGGGTGTGGCCTCTGTGAGTCCACAACTTAGCGTGGTAGATGCGAAGGGGCCAGGTCATGAGGATGAGTGGAAGGGCACATGGATGTGAGGGTAGGTATGGTATTGAGTTCTACAGGTGTGTAATGGATACAGTTCTCTGAGGTTTGGTGGGAGGTGTGGGTTGAGGTGGCTCCCCAGGAGGAAGAGAGCACTGTAGTGCACCTTGAAGGGAAGGGGCTGGCTTATGCAAAATGCTTGTGACAAGGAAGCTCCTATTAGTGGCCCACTCCTTAAGCAAAAAAGCAAATGGACTGAGCTAGCTGAGGCCATGGTCAGATCAGACTTTACTCCTTCAGAAGGCTGGCTACCCCTTGGAATATCTGCCACAACACTGGCTACAAACATATGCACGACAAGAAACAAAATACCAATATGGCTGGACCAAAAAAGTACTCCAAGATGTTCTCCAAGGTGGGCTAAGTGGCTATGAGCCACATAATATTTTAAACTGGAATGAGATGGGCTTATTTTACTGCTGCTCAGAGTCGAGCGAACATGCATTCAGAGCAAACACCACACAGTGACAAAAAGGCTAAAGAAAGATGCTCAGTGTTGTGTTGCTGTAACATGAAAGGAACAGAGAACAGGCATTTGTCAATGCCGAATGTTTGCTTGCTGGTATTGGCATTGGTACTGCAGGAGTTAAGAGAGATTCATAATAGGAATGGCACTGAAGTACTGAA
Source organism: Neoceratodus forsteri (assembly GCA_016271365.2). Lineage (NCBI taxonomy): Eukaryota > Metazoa > Chordata > Ceratodontiformes > Ceratodontidae > Neoceratodus > Neoceratodus forsteri. Next base: position 119,071,031 of record JADMNL010000026.1, read on the forward strand.
CTAATGCCAACCCCACCCCCACACTGCAGAAACTGACAGGCGTTGAGGTGGGCCTTTGGGTCATCGTCCATAATGTTCATGCCATTCCACCTCATCCCACCCTGCAGACATTGACAGGTGTCACGGTGTGCCTTGAGGTCTTCAGCCCTTACGCTCACCCCATTCCATAATGAAATAAGCGGAGATGGGTTCAGAATAGGAGAATGGGGTGAATGTTAGGGCTGAAGACCCAAAGGCATACCTCGATGCCTGCCAGTGGCTGCAAGGTGGGGGTGGAATGGCATGAGCATTATGGCTGATGACCCCAAGCCACACTCACAACACCTGTCGGTCTGTACAGGTGGGATGTTACGGTTGGAAACCCTAATGCGACAGGCATTTGTTGGTATTTTCACTCCAAATTTTCAACACGGGCTTTCTGGGACTCCACTTCATGAACAGTGGCACTATCATTTTGTTACTCAATCCTGACAGGTGATTTTGCAGAGCGAATGCACCATTTGGTGCAACAGGTGTGAAAATACATTTTGGGCAGGACGTGAAAAATTACATCTGTACTGTTCATGAGGAGGCGTGGAAAAATGACAATGCTGAAAATCTGGAGTGAAAATATGAAAAACTGGCAAAGTTACAAGCATGCATAGAAACTGCCTAACGCATGCTCGTAATGCAGTCATTTTTAGGAATTTTTTCACCACATTTTCAACATGGCCTTTTTGGGACTTTCTCTCATGAACAGTGACACAGTGATTTCATTAATCTGTCTAAAAGTTGACTTCACACAGCAACTGCTCCATTATGCGCCACAGATGTGAAAACATGTTTCAGGCAGGAAGCAAAAAGTTATAGCTGTACTGTTCATAAGGAGGTCTGAAAAAATAGTAATGCTGGAAATTTGGAGTGAAAATATTAAAAACTGGTGAAGTTACAAGCATGCGTACAAACTGCACAATGCATGCTCATAATGTAGTCATTTTTGGGAGTTTTTTTTAACCAAACTTGCAATATAGGCTTTTTGGGACCCCACCTCATGAACAGTGGCACTGTTGTTTTGTTAATTGGCCCCGAAAGGTGATTCCGCGCAGCGACAGTCAAATCACCTTTTGGGACTGAGAAATGAAATGACAGTGCCAATGTTTATGAGGTGGGGTCCCAAGAACCCCATGTTGAAAATTTGGGACCAAAACTCCAAAAATTGGCTGAGATATCAACCTAAATTGAAAAGCCCCCATTGACTGCCATTATAAGGCTTACCGTAATTTCCTCAGTTCCCGGTTGGTCTTTGAAGAGTGCAGACATGTTCCCAGACCACAGAAGATCGCTGCTTCTGACTTCCGGAGGTAAGTATGGGTGGGGGTGCAAGGGAGGTGGAGGTGTGCAGAGGGGTGCAGGCTGGGAAGGGCCAATGGAATGATGAGGGACCATTTTCTTTTTTCAGATGAAATATTACAAATGGATTTCAGCACACTGGGTGGGCTCCCAGTGTGCCAGACTAGTGGAGGGGGGGTCAATGCTGACCCAAGGATTGGGCACCCCGATGTTGGCTGAAAAAAGGGGGCATGGTGGGCACATCTGACACCGGGATTGGGCATCCTGGTGTCAGAAAAAGATAATTACTTTGGTACACTGGAGTTGGCTCCTAGTGTGCCACAACAGTGGCAGTGGGGAGGGGGCATGCCAACACTGGGACTGGGCACCCCGTTGTCGGCAAAAGATATGTTCGGGCTGCCCAGCTGAAGTTGGAGATAGGGCTGCAAGATATCTCTAGGCGATACTTATGATATCTGCCCTAAAATCTATAACAAAAAAATGGCTACAGCAACTAGCCCCTGAAATGCAAGATTGGATGGGAATAGTTAATCAAATTCAGTAGATGGAAAGAATAACATACACAATTAATCATAGGGGTGACAGCTACGATGACAGATGGAACAGATGGGTTTTATATAAGGATAAGGTATAAAGATACCTTCCCCAGTCAATGCTGGCTTGTTCCCCCCCCCCCCACCATGGACTCTCTCCCAATTTGATATTTGAGATTTTCCCCTTGGTATGGGTTTAATTTAGGGGCAAATGAAAAGGCTTGGTACACTTCCATCTGCCTCGTGCTGTGACCCCTGCTCTAAATTGTTTGGTTTGTATCAGTAGGGTTTAATTAAATGACAGTACCAGAAAATCTGTTTACAAATCCCTCTCCCAAGTTTATTCATTTTATTTCTTTTTTTTAAATAGTTTTAATATACAGATTAAGTCTTTAACACAATGGACTAGAAAGAACTTTGAGGTCAATGAACAGAAGTGAACTGTAACAACTTTCAATCTCTGTTTGGTGATACAGAAATGGATGTCAATTATGGCTCAAATATTCAAAAGGGTTGCGCCATGCGCAACAGGGTTATCGCATAAGTCCAAAATTAGCCATTTGGCGATATTCAGAAGGAGGCAGTTATACCACCGAAAACATGCTGAGCAAAAGCAATGAAAATGAAGGCGCGCAACCGAAGGGGGTGGATCCATGCATAAAGAGCGCAATGCGATATTCAAAGACTTGCGAGATGCGCAATAGCGGCACAGCCGGAAATTGCGCACTAGCGGAAATGAGCCAAAATAAAAAGGCTTAAGGAAGCGGCGCAAGAACGGTACAAGGCTGCCAAGTGGGGGAGAGAGAGAGAGAGACAGAGAGACAGACAGACAGACAGACAGACAGACAGAGACAGGCTAGGGCAGGCAAGGCAAGCGTGGGCCATAAGCTGTAGAGGCCAGCGGGGGGTGCCCGGTGTAGTGGAAGTAACAGTGAGGACAGCAGGGGTAACACAGCAACACCAGCCGGGGGGGCAGAAGCCAGGGAGATGGACAGTGGCAGCTTCCACATGGAAGCTGTAATGAGGGGTGTGAGAATGCATGCTGCAGGGGACGTGGCGTGGAAGGCCTGTCGGGCGAGCATTCCCCAACAGGCAGTGCACCGCGTCTGCATCAGCTTGGAGCTGTACACAGATGTAGAGATCGTGGGCGGTACCACCTGAACAGGGCAATACTGAGACGGCTCTGTGAGCTGTGCAGTGATGTGATGCAGGCACCCGCACGACGGAGTCACACTCTGTTGGTGGAGACCAAGGTGACAGCCTGCATGTGCCTGCTCGCCACGGGCACCTTCCAGAGGCCGACAGGGGACACCACAGGCATCACACAGTCGGCCACATCACACATCCTCACCCAATTCCTCAGCGCACTGCTGCCACATGCTGCGGAGTACATCCATTTCCCCAGCACCACGGCAGAGCGTACAGCAAACATGCAGGAGTTCCACAGGGTAGCACGTATGCCTGGCGTGCTAGGGGCCATAGACTGCACCCATGTGGCCATTTGCACGCCACCTGGCCCCGATGGGGTCGCATATAGGAACAGAAAGGGCTTCTCCAGTGTCAACTGCCAGGTGGTGTGTGATGCCACTGGGCGCATAATCAATGTCTGTGCCACACACCCTGGCGGAGCACATGATTCCTTCATATGGTATCAGTCCGCACTGTGCCATTGATTCAAGAGTGGGGACATCCCCACAGGACATCTAGTGGGTGAGTACACATGTATGGAATGCAAACTCGGGGCAAGGGTGGGAATGCCTCAGGTGCCATGGTAGTGGCACACAGGGATACGGGCAATATGGACCTGAACATGAGACTGATCTCCACTATCTCCACACAGGTGACAGCGGATACCCACTAGATCCCTGGCTGCTCACACCATACCGGCGCCCCATGACCCCATCGCAGCAACGCTATAATGAGGCACATGTTTCCACACGCAACATCATAGAGCGGGTGTTTGGGATGCTCAAGGCACGCTTCCGATGTCTAGACACCTCCGGCGGTGCCCTACAGTACAGCCCCCAAAAGGCCTGTGGGATATTCCTGGCCTATTGCATCCTGCACAACATGGCCAAAGACTATAGGATAGCCGTACAGGTTGAAGAGGGGACAGCGATGGGACGCCAGTGGCCGGGTGTTGATGGTGATGAGCAGCCCCCTAGGACGCGGGACCCCGACTGATCCGCAGGCCCAGCTGCACCGGGACACCATCACAGAGGAGCACTATGCAGAACACAGGTAAGTCAAGGGACATGTGCAACCAACACTGTCCATGCGCAAACCACAGGCACACAGGGTAACACACCAGGGTGCATGACGGCTAGGGAGTGGAAGGGTCCAGGCATACAAACACACCATCAGGGAGGGTGAGCACTCATATGACACACACACACACCAGGCACAGAGCGTACATGGGCACATGCACAGCACAGCAGAACCGACATAGCACAACAGCACCACCGACCACCCCACCACCTGTACTGTCCAAGTACGTGTCGATGCTGGGCACCCTTGCACCTTGGTGTACAGTACAATGCAGGCATCATCATGCACACGCACCTGTGGACAGCAGTTGGGAGGGTGTGCAGGTGGTCCGTGTGCGTGGTGAGCAGAGCACCCAGCAGTGCACTGCCCACCATGACACACATTGCACAATGGCAGCACCAGACAGGGCCCGCACTGGGAGACAGCTCAGTCATGTAGCACTGTCCCACGGCCACTGGATGCATGGGCGGCCCGCTGTGACCCAACAGCACTGGCAGGCTGAGCAGGGCCACATGGGGTGGCACTGTTGCACCACCAGGGGTCCCACTGCGCGAACACGACCTTGCCCGCATAGGGGTCTGCAGCATGCCGAACAAACCTGCACCGGGTGCTCGGATGGCCACAGCAGAACCCGCGTCGACAGGCCTGGTGTCGCATGACGCCGGGAACGGGGAGTGGAGAGTGAACTGTGTGGGGTATGCAGTACAGGGGCACCTGACTGTGTGCCCACTGCGTCCATGACAGAGACCACTGCCTGGGTCAGCCTGTCAATGGCGGCGGTCACATCCATCCGCATACACACCAGCTCTGCACGGTCCAGAGCACACTCCCTGCTGTGCCGCTCCACAGCCACAGACAGTGCCTCCATGGACATTGCAACCCGCCTCTGCAGCTGTACTGATTCCCGCAGCAGGCGGGTGTGCTCGTCCAATGGGTACTGTGCCCCAACGGCATCCTGTCCCCCAGGGTGTGGAAGGTCCTGATGCACAACACCCCTTGAGGTGGGCGCTGCCAGGACCAGGAATGGGCGGATCAAAGGGCGGGCGGACATGTGCCACCGCTGACACTGTACCCCCAGACCTGGTGGGTGACTGCTGCTGCTGCCCCGTAACTGCTGTGCCCAGGGTCCACTCATTCCACCGCTGTGCTAGCAACAGTGCCAGACACCTGCACAGCCACTGGTGCTGCCCCACCGGTGCTGACAGGCACAGCCTGGGACTGTGCCAGCATGCTGGTACACAAGTTGGAACCAGAAAGGCCCAGGGGCACGTGTTGGCCTGCTGTGTGTCCATCATGGGACACACCTATCACTGCCCATTGCAGTCCTTGCATCATCAATGGTGCAGGTACGTTGTTACAGCCATAGTTCACAGCGTGCTGGCATGCTTGCATGCCAGACTGCTGAGACACAGGCTGTGCACCCCCGCACCTGAATCACCGACACCAGAGTTGGCGGCCCTGCGTGCATGCTGCTGCAGTGCCTGCTGGCTAGTGATAGAGGTGGATGGACCCTCCTCCATGTCCAGCAGGTCATCATCACTGCCTGGACCCACCACCACCGCCTCCTGAAGACGAACAGGATCTGTAACAGAAAGAGAGTACATGAGTGCATGTAAACAACCTTCCCCAACCCCCAACACCACCACCATGTCATACTGCAGTGATGGGCTTCCACCTGTCTGGAATCCACCTCCTGGTACGCCTCAATAGCGCCTGCTGCATTGATGCAACCAGTGTCTCCTCAGCCGGGTCAGCTCCAACACCACTGGCAGGCCCCGCCAGTGCCAGCACATCGCCGCCTGAAGGCTTGCACCTTCTCCTTCAACCTCCTGCGGTCTGTCCCCATCTTCTTCTTGCATTCCTGCATGGAGCCTGGTGGCTTCCGTGCAGGTTCACGGCCCGAGCTACCCCTCCCATGCAGCCGCTTCGGGGACTGAGGGTCCCTCCGTCCACTCAGTACTGGCTCCTCATCCAGGTAGGCCTGGAAGAGGGCCTCTGTCTCTGCTGGGTAAGGTTGGGCCTCCTCCCACGCCCACCGTCCTCACCTCACCTTGGCTCTGCTCAGTCATGGCAATCTGTATGGGGCAAGTGGACACCTGTCACTGTGCAGTCTACAGCATTTTCCCATGACCATTGTCCAGAACATCACACAGCATGCAACTCACCTCTCACCTGCAGTAACCGAATCTGGCCAGCGCAGCCCAATGTCGCACATTTATAGCGCAATGCATGCAAATTAGAAGTGGAGCAACTATAATGACATGCAAATCACTCCACTGCGCCTTTGAATGGCTGATCAGATGATTTGCATGTGTCGGCTGAATATCGCGAATTTGCGCTTTGCGCACTACGGTTGAGTCAGCTGAGCCAATGGCGCAGATCTGTGACTGTGTGGTACACTGCATTGCGCATGCCCAGATAGCTTACACAGGCATCTGCCACGCTGCTGACGTGCTGTGCGCGATCGGCAATTCAGGCCATGGCCACCATTGTGCCAGTGGCGCTACAGCACTGGGCACTATATGGCACTGTGGCACTGCTGCGCAATAGTCCACTGTGGCACTGGTACGCAGCTGGTCGGTCGCGCAGGATGCGTATACGTCAGATGGCGCTGTGCGTGGCCTTGCGTCATTGCCCATGACCTTGTGTCCGACCTTGCCCCTGGCCCTGTTCGGCTGCCATGTATGGGCCCTATTGCGCTGTCTGGTGACAGCGCATGTGAGTGATGGCGCCGGAACAGCACCATTGGAACCTGTGGTGGTCTATTGAGCAACATCTCCATGTGGGTTACGCAGCCGGGCGCCATATTGCCTGCTGTAAAGTTGGTACCATGGCTCACAGAAGAGCAGTTCAGTGAGCCCAGTCGAACTGGCCAACTTGGTGGCCTAGTGGAGCCCACTATGGGGCACTTTATGGTGAGCGCCCCTCACCATTGCCAGGACGCAGGTGTGGCAGCAAGTGGCCACTGACCTGGTGGGGGTCACTGGACGGTGCCGGTCAGCTGAGCAGTGCCGGCACCAGTACGGTGACCTCCGCCAGAGGGATCCGGATCTTCTTGATCGGCTGCGGTCACGTGCCAGGCAGGGCATGGTGCCTAGGCCAGGTGGGTGTACCATCTATGCACCTGTATTCTCTGTAGGGTGTGAGTGTGTTTTGGTGGCTGTGCATAGGTGATGGCTCTGCCATGGTTGGCTGTGTCAGTGTGTGCAGGTGTGAGATGCATGGGTCTGGCTGTGTGGGCAGGCACTCTCACTGGGGTAGGAAGCAGTCTGCTTTGGAGTCACACTGATGTTTGTCTCAACATATGTCTCCCACAGGCCGGGATGTGAGGATGCAGGCATGGGGTGAGGAGGGCCGTGCCAGGGCCCCGGTGCCGGTGGGTGTTGCACCCCAGCAGCAGCAGCAGCAGCATCAGTGCCAGACCCAGCTGCTTGAGGAGTGTGAGTATCATTACTTCATGGATGCTATTGCATGCTGGGGGGGGCAAGACCACCAGCCATGCACAACACAACCATGCAGGAAAGGGGAGGTCATAATTCCACTATACAAGACACTAGTGAGGCCCCACCTGGAGTACAGTGTACAGTTCTGGAGACCATACCTACGTAAGGACATAGACTGGGTAGAGAAGGTTCAGAGGAGGGCAACAAAGATGGTGCATGGATTGCATCACAAGTCCGATGAAGACAGGTTGAAGGAACTGAACATGTACTCCCTGGAGGAGAGGAGGAGTGAGGGGTATGATAGAGACATACAAGTATCTTACAGGGAGGAACAGGGTGCAGGAAAACACTATTTTTAAGCGAAAAAGATGTTCCAGGACTAGAGGGCATGGGATGAAGTTGGAGGGAGGACGATTCAGAGGAAACATGAGAAAGAATTTCTTCACAGAACGAGTGGTGGACAAGTGGAACACCCTGCCAGAGGAAGTGGTGGGGGCTGAAACAATCACGGGATTTAAGAATGCATGGGATAGACATAAAGGAATTCTGGAGGTCAGGGGTAAGGTGCAACAGACTTATAGGAAAACAAAGTGAACTTACAAGCTCAAATGGCCAGACTGGGTGGGCCATAGGCCCTTATCTGCCGACACTGTCTATGTATCTATGTATGTATGCACGACACAGGTGACATGCATCACTGTCCAGTATCACAGCACGTCTGTGTATGCGTCACTGGTGGTCCATGCATGCACTGGGCACATAGCTGTGTAACTGGCATCGCACCACGTTGCCACGTCACTTGACAGCCTTGTTTGTGCTGTGATGGACATGGGCAGTGTGTGTGTGCAGTGGTGCACATAGCTGGTGCCGCCTGTTTGTGATGGCCATGTGCATGTTCACTGTGGGTGGGTGCATGCCATCACAGGTGCGGACATTGGGCTATATGGCTTGCAGGTTGGGTGGTGTTCAGGGTTGTGGTCAGTCACAGCCATTGACTGTGTTCCCATTTTCCTAGGCCTCGAGTTCCTGGAGGATACATGGACATACGGGCCTGACACAGGTGTCCCTGGATAACTAGGCCATCCTGGAGTCCATTAGAAGACATGGCTCATGGAGGAGGCATCGCAGGGGACAGCGGAACCAGGCACAGGATGACCAGCCAGCTGGGCCTTAGGCCACAATACCCTTCCACTTCTCCCATCCCTACCACCCCTGCCTTCCTCCAAGTTGTTCATCCCTACCCCTTGAACACCCCTACCTTGCACCCGTCCCCCCTTGTAAATAGTTCTTGTTTATTGTTTTGTTATTTACTATTTGAAATTTTGAAAATACATATTTATATTTTTGATATGAATACTGTGTTGGTCTCTGATTTGCAGCTAGCTATGGGTGCTCAGTTGCAGTGGTGTACATGCCATCTGGGGTGGTATGGTCCTGGGTGTGTGTGTGTGTGTGCGTGTGTGTGCATAGGGAGGTATCTCCGGCATGGCAGTGACTTTCTGTTGGTCTTGCCATCTGCTGCCACCCACTGCTGGGTGCACAGGGTGTGTCTGGCTTGTATGCTTCTGTGCTGTACGGGCTGACGTGTGCTGGGGATGCATGGTTTCCTGCAGTGCCAGTCACTGCACATGGGTGGTGTCTTGGGGTCATGGTGCAGGTGTGCTGTGCGTCACGGGGCTGATGTGCACTGTGGTTGTCAACCCCTGTGTGTGGCACTCTCAGCCTGCCAGTGGTTGTGCTGGGGTGTCATGGCTCGCTGTGTTTTGTTGGCTTGTCCCCATGGGCCAGTAGATCTTCCGTCACACCCCAGTGATGCTGTGCTTGGGGTGCAGGTGTCTTGTTGGTTCTGCAGTGTGTTCCTGTGCCCATGTGTGGCATGGCTGGCGGTGGGCCCCAGCCTGCCTCCCTGGATGTGCAGTTCCATTGCTCTGGGGGGGGCTCTGCTTGCGTTATGGCACCTCTGGACTGCTCAGCTGGGCTGCTCTGGTTGCGCTATAGCGCAACATTTCTGCTCAGCTTCTCCTTCCTGGTTGCACTGTGGCGCAGTTAGTGTGATATTCAGACGGTGGCTGCTTGCGCAATTTGTTCTGCTCCATGTTTGAATATCACACCTGTTGCACATATGCGCAATTGGTTTGTGCTTGATCCTGCTGTTGCGCACATTTTGGGCGCAGTTTGAATATCCGGGCCTATGTTCCATGTCATTACTGTAAAAATTATCTGAATGGAAAAAGGAAAATGATATTAATAAAAATAAAATATAAAAAAAAAAGATATGTTCGGGCTGAGGGGCATGCTGACATGAGGACTGAGCACCCCATTGTCGTCAAAAGACATGTTCGAGTTTGGGGGGCGGGAGTCATCCAACACCAGGAGTGGGCATCCCAGTGTCAAAAATATAATTAGTTTGGCACACTGGGGTGGGCTCGCAGTGTGCCACATTAATGGGGGGATACATGCCAACACGAGGATTGGGCACCCCGATGTTGACTTTGGGGGGGGTGTGGTGGTGTGGCAGGAGCTGCCAATCATGTAAAGCCCCGGCACAGCTCATTTATTTATTTTATTAATATGTTTCACTGGGAAAGGCACACTGAGCAAACGAGTTGCTTGTAAGTCCAGCCATGAGCATTACTGTGCACTGCAATCTGCCTGGTTACCGGGAAGATGGGGGGGAGAAGAGATCTGCCACTGCAATGACGAAACTGTCCCTGATTGGAGCTGCAGAGTTCTTTCAAGTCCAGTGTTCGCACTGAAATTGGCATCACCGGCAGCTTCCTTATTGATTGGCGGTTGAGGGACGCACCTCTGAAAGTGTTCCCTGGGTTGGCCAAACACTCCCACACCTCTGCAATGCTCTACTAACTCAATATTTTTCTTGTGCATGGCAGCGCAAGCAAACATAAAAATTAACATATAGTCATGGGGAAATCAGTGTAGCCTTGTTGTTTTGGGGGACTTCAACAACTACTTGTGTTCTATAAAAGAAACAGATCAGCATGAATGACTGATGAGATTTTTATCCAGTGTTTGAGACAGTTGGACTGCAAGCTGCAATCTTACAAGACAGCCCTTATATTAGATAATTTTAGAGGTCATCCGAGCGACTGATCTTCCTGCACAGTACACCAACTGAGTATGGGTGTCATTAACTCATTTAAACAGCACTATAAAAAGGGACGAGAAAGACAGCAAAACAAAGGGACCAGAGCCGCAGTGGTTCAAAAATGCTCATGGCAGGTGACGTTCTCCTGTGCTTGATGTTCTACAATGCATAAAATGAACATTCAGTGAGTGCTTGCGTCAAGAAGATCAACCTTTTACAAGCCACGCGAAGGATGAAAACTGCCTCTGAACTTGTGACACAAGCGACAATTATTTGTTCCTGAAAATGGGGAGAAGGTTACAACTGATCCTGTAAATTCATAGGGTTTAAATCCAGCCCCCTGACGGTTTTCCGGAGGACAATATTCAAACAGCTGGGTCACTGCCAGGAAGACAATGAGGTCAGCATGACCGATGACACAGAAGAGGTTGTCATATCCCTGCAGTCAACATGGATGGAGACACTCAGACACCGAGCTAGATGTGACAGACTACGAAAAAACAAAAATTGCAGCACCATTTGATGTTGGAAGTGGCTCGGTTGACATTGGGCAGGGTCAAGGAGCAATGCAATAATCTCCAGGTGTGATGTCGTGACTACCACCAAGAGGATTTTGGATAAACATGCAATTTAAAAATGCCATTAATTTAAAATCCAAAACTACTTTAAAAAGTAAGGAAAAAAGGTTAACTGCACTGTAGTTCAGTCAGTTCTTCTAGTGAGTAAACAAGCTCTGATTTGAAATGTTAAATTAACTTGTCTTTACATGTGGAAGTACTATAACTAAGTAAAGTTACTGCTAGTATGAAAACCAAAGTGGGCAGCCCCCCCCCCGCCCAATCGAGGATAATATGGACGTGCTTTATAATGGAAAAGTCAAGACTGCACAATTGTTTGTTATAAGCAGTTGCACTGTAGTAAGGTTAGCGACACAGTTAACTGGCGATTAGGCTGCCTATACAGTTGAAGAGCTTTCTGACCAAAGAATCAAGGATCTCGATAGTGCAACATCCACTTCCCATTCTGAATTATTGGGCAATTGTAGTTGATTCTGCTCCAGTCACTGAACTGGCATAGAAGAAAACTGTTATATAACAAGTCAGGTAAGTTTCCACTTACGGGTGATCAAAGGAAACACTGTTGCTCAATCTTATTGCAATTAAACTCGTTACTTTTTAAAAGAAATAAGTTACAAGTCTAATTAAATAATCATTAGCCTAGTGAGGTTTCTGCTTGGTTACTGGATCAGTCATTAACGACTTAGAAATGATGATCCAGCTGCCAACTGATGTTGTGCTGCATGCAATATTGACAGACTCGTGTCGCATGCCTCATGCCACATCACTAAGAAGGAAACAAATGTAAATTTAATTGTACATTTGAAAGCTGCTAATGCGATTAGACTTACAATCACAATAAAAACCTCAAAGTCAGTCATTTCCTTGGATTAAATAACCGACTGGAGGAAGGTGACCCTCAGGTGTGCCTCAGGCCACCCTTCCCCCAACCGATCATTACTCCCTCAGAAATTACCAGTTTCTTGGTTGTTATTGCTTAGTAAACAGAATGGCAAGCCCTATGCATACAGTCCTGCCAACAGAGTCCCTGGCTGCTTACTAGGTCAAATGAAATTTTATTCCAGTAACTTTACTGTGGTAATGCATTTCAGTGGTGAAAATGTTCAATACATTATGATTCTGTAGGGAGTGTCCCTTACCTTCTATCTAGTATGATACCATTTTCCCCTATTTAGAGTTTGTTTTAGAACTTTTTTACATTTGAAATAACAAAAGAAGTGCTCCTTTTAATGTGGCTCAGACAACATTTTTGTCAGTATTCTCTGTTGTTTCTATTCACCCATTGTTCATTTTATCCCTTTTTTTGTGACTAAAATGGAGTAGCATATGTCACAAGTGTAAAAATACAACAGAGAACGCTGGCCCAGTGTTGGAGAAGGCTGAGGCACCATGGCACCTTATGTTTTCCCATGCTGGCGACTTGGGTTTCGGGAATGGATAACTGTCACTTGGGGGTTGCCCAGGAGAGGCAGGATTGAGCATCCATAGGACTGCTCTTCTCTCTCAGGGAGGGGGACTTTGTGACTCGGTGATCAACCGCCACCTGGAAGAATCCAGGTGGTGGTGCGTATGAGTCACAAGCTGGGGGAGGGCCCAAGTTCAGAGCATCGGGTGAATCTCTGTGGAGGTGTAGCTTGCACAACATGCTCATTACATGTCCAGTGAAGCCCAGGGGAGAAAAGTAGGCCAAAAAACTGGAGGACGGGCTCCATGAAGCCCTGCCCATTATGCTGTTGGCCCAACTGATCTCTCTCAATCTGGGACAGTCTGGAGTTGTGTTCCAGGCGGAGGAGGACTGTCCTCCCTCCCCAGCCCCACTGCGAAGGGCAATCTGCATGAGATAATGGTCCCAGACACCACAGAAGAATCAGGATGGCTGTGGCTGATGGGGATGGCATGGAAGAAGCCACCCATACCTGCTTAGGAGGATAAACACCTCCATAGAAAAAACAACAGAGAATACTGATGAAATCTGGCACGAGCCATAGTCATTTATTTATTTATTTTGTTTTTATTTACCAGGTAAGTGCGCTACACAATCAATGCCTATTCTTAGGCATGGCCTGAGAGGATACAACAGTGAAACAAGTACAGTTCATAACATAAAATACAATGGAAGCCATAGCCAATACATGACATACATCAAGGTGGTACAACAAGTAATACATTTATAGTGCAATGCAGTGATTCTACAGCAGTGTCATATTATAAGGAGCACGCTTTTCATTTCAGTTGTAAAAAAAAAGGGGAAGATGTGTAGCATATAAGACAGGTGGTAGAGGGCAATATAAAATGAGGTTAAAAAAATACAGGTCAAATTTTTAACTGTAGCACGCGCTGCTGTAACTCATGCTCCTCATCAGAAATTTATCAAGTCTAGGAATACAAATACCTTTGAGCCATGGCTCTTTTACAAAGGTTCGATGTCAGAGAAATACAAAGTATGGGGAACATCAAGATAGGCATTACAACAATGTGGGCATTGCAAACAGAGTACAGATTAATACAGTTCAAGGGTAGCATTGTAACAAGGCAGCCAGCGACATTTGTCAGAGAAAATAGACAACAGATAAGAAGTGCCAGAGTCATAGGGAGAGGGAAGAGGGTAGGGGAGGAGAAGGAATGTAGGAAGGGTGGCGAGAGGGTGAAAAGTGCAGCATTGGGTATACCAAGATGTGAGGGTAGAATCCAGTGAGGAGGGGAGGAGGGGGACAGCTAGAGCAGAAAGAGAAGTGGAGAAACAAGGTTAAGTTGGGCAGTCACAGGAGCTGTTGGTATTGAGATAGTCCCGGAGCCTAGTTTTAAACATACCAATAGTTGGGGCAGAGGAGATGGTTGGGCTGAGGCCATTGAACCAGAGTGGTGCTCGATAAGCAAAAGAGCGTTGTCCCTGTGAAGTGTGACAGTGGGGGACTTTCAGTAGCTGTAGCGTGGATCTCCTAAGGCACCATTTGTTAATTTGGTGTTGTAACAGAGTTGAGACCCCAGAAGGTGCAAGGCCAAGGTAGATTTTTTTGACCATGGAGCAGATGAGAAACTTTGTGCGGTTTGATAGTTGGAGCCAGCCGGTCTGAGTGTACAGGTCACATGTGTGGGTGACACGGTGAGCACCAGTGATGAGCCGACATGCTTTATTTAAGGCAGTTGAGAGGCGTCTAAGGGTTGTGGCCGAGCCATAAATGATGAGACCACAGTCTATTACAGAGATCACAGAGCTCAGAACTGCAACCTTCAAAGCTTCTGGCGTGAGGTGTGGTCTGTGTTTGTAGAGGAGACCAAGCTGTGTATTAGCAGCTCTAGCTACATTATCTACATGAAGCCCATAGGACAGATTAGGGGTCAAGCTGAATCCCTAAGTATTTGAAGGACACCACCTGATCTAGAGTGTTCCCCTGGGTGGTGGAGATAGCCAAGTGGTGTAGCTTGTGTGGGTTATGAGAGCTGCAGAAGAGCATAGATTTGGTTTTCTTGTCATTGAGGACCAGTTTATGATTAAGAAACCATGTCTCTACAGAAATGAAACCAAGTTGAAGGTTGTGTTGAAGAGCTGCAGGATCTTTGTGAGTGGAGAATACAACAGCATCATCGGCATATAGTATGATCTGCTCAGAGCAGTGGTAAGGGAGGGAGTTTAAGAAAGGCTAAAAAGGAGGGGTCCCAGTATGGATCCCTGTGGGACACCCGAGTGAACAGGCAGGGTGTTAGAAAGAGCATCCGCAATTTTTACTCACTGTGACCAGTTTTCTAAGTAGCTTTTAAACCAGAGAGAAGAGTCAGGTGATAGCCTGGCATTCAGTAGTTGGTGTATTAGTAGTCCATGGTGTACTGTATTGAAGGCCTTGGAGAGGTTGACGAAAACGACCCCTGTGAGAAGGCCATTGTCAAGGGATTTGTGCAAAGCTCCAGTGACTCAAAAAGGGCTGTGGTGATGCTGTGATTTTCCAGAAGCCGTGTTGTTGTGGACAAGGTATATTGTATTTATCCAAGTGGTCGGTAAGTTGATCAGCCACGATGCGCTCAAGTGCCTTAGAGAGTGGGGGCAGTATGGAAAAAGGGCGATAACTGGAGTGAATCGTCTTGTCCCCACTTTTATGGATGGGTGTCATGGTGGCTGTTTTCCATGGGTCCGGGAATTTTCCACAGCTGAGAGAAAGGTTTAGGATTTTTGTTAATGGATGAATTACCTCATCGAGGGTGAGCAACAGAAGCTTCTTCTAATTACTTTTGTTCAAATGAACATGGTCAGACGTTCACTTGGGAACTGTGCAGCCACAATTTGAAAAAACCTACCCTCATTATTAAAATCACCTGTTCAGCCTGCAAAATTGTTTGCTGCAGCCCTCAAGAATCATCTTGTATCTAAGTGTATCAGTTTTAGCGAATACTTATTGTCTTATTTTAAACCACACTACGCAGGATATATTACTTATGATGTAACCCAATTTACGTAATTCTCTGTAATCCTGTATTAACTGCTGCCTGGGTTGGGGTCTTTCATAAAAAAGGAATCTAGTTCCAGAGAGTTTATCTGGTTAATAAACAAATGAAATGAAGCAATGATAGACAACAAAAAAAATTGCTTTTTGCTGATTTCTCACTTGCTAGCATTAATGCTGATGCAAATTTAAAAGGTGTGCATAAATGGCAAGGGGGAAAGTCACTTGGCATGAAGGAGTGAAGCAACTGCCTCTCTGAGATTTGCCATGGTAGTGGAATAACCACCAACAAGAAAAAAAAAGCAATTTTAACTGCCCCGTATTTTAAATGCTTACCTCAAAGTCACTGATGTCACTTTCATCCACCTCATTATCTTCAACAAATTCTCACTGGCCAACATTGTACAAATCGAGAAAGAGGAATTTAATAAAGTTCAAAAAGGTGCATGTCCTAAGTTCAGAATAATAAACCACATGGTGTCTGCAATACAGCTGAGAAATGACAGTGGTTACCAGCAAAAACAATAAGAATATTGAAGTTATTTACAGCCTCATATGCCCCCAAAAAGCATGCACATATTACGGACAGTGATGCACTTTTACAGGTGCCACTCTTTGGCTGAAATGCTGAATCAACATCCTGCTTGCCAGTCTCTTAGTGCGAGTTAAAAAGCTGTTGACACGCTCTTATAGTTCGGACAGGCAACTCGTAACCAGGAGTTGCTTGCATGTGGAGCTATATACGTGACTTTTGAAAACTTTTCATGCAGCAAATGCATAGACATCTACCTTAATCTGCTTTGCTTGTAACTTCCTTGTATGAGCCGAGGATCTACCGCATGCTGCAGCCCCGCCCCACCTCTGCTTTACTGGGAGGGACCATATCCATAAAAAGGACTACAAGAAACTATACAACTGCATTGAACATTCCCTGCTAGGAAACTGGGCTTCAAAACTGATGTCTTCTGCATCTGGCTGAACAAAGACTCCTGGCCCTGTTTTAATGAAAACTAGCTCTCCCGGGTGGGGGCTGGTCTGACTCTGAACAACATGGACATCTGAACCGTGAGCTCTGTAATTCATCTAACAATCTAGCATCATCTTCATTCATCTAAATCAGTCACAGAAAATCCGCATATGACTTCTAGCTCATCGTGTCCTACTGCAGCAATTTTTCAAGATTTTTCTTTTCAATATTTACTATTTTGGGTTGTGTTACACCTGACGTCTTCCTGGAAATACAGACCATGGGCCATACATTATGGCTGAAACCGCAAACCAAATGGCTCCTCTTGAGAAAGTGGAAGCTCTGTTTCAAAAACTGATAGTGGACATGAAAGACCTAAAATCTGCAACTCAGCAAAATACCATTACTTTAAAAACCATAGACTCTCATCAGGCTAAATAATGAAAACAAAACTCGGCAAAACAAATCATCCATACAAGGGTTGCAAGCTACGATCCGGGAACAAGACTGCACCATTAAAGAACTCCAAATTAAAATCAAAGACATTGAAAATCACAGTCCCAGAAATAACTTGTGATTCTTTAGTTTTCCTGAAGACACAGAACTTAAAAATACCTCTTCATTTCTACTACATGTCTTGCTGCAAATATTGAAACTACCTGCAGACCATGGCCCAATTATAGAGCGCTCTCACTGCTCGATAGGCCCCAAACCATCTCCCAAACAAAGGCCTAGGCTGATTGTGGCTAAATTTCTTAACTTTGCCCACACTGAAAGTACAGTGACGTAAGAACTTACCGTAACAGTAGATCTTCGAGAGAGGCTCTTGCAGTAGGTAATTACATATAGGACTGATGTCAGCAGGCGGCAGGACCCCAAGGAAAAATTTCTAGCTAGCAGTCCCTGGCGAGGGACCGCCCCCACGTCAGGTGACTGGCGTCAGATGACGTTGGTATAAAGGGCCGGTCCCGGACGCCCGCCTTCCAGTTCTTTCCCGCCACAGGCCCGGAAGGCCCGGACAAGAGAGAAGCAGACATTTCCCTCAATGGAAAAGGAGCTGAAAAAGCCTAGGGGGATGGAGGGCAGGAAGGTATTACCTACTGCAAGAGCCTCTCTCGATGATCTACTGTTACGGTAAGTTCTTACGTAACTGTACTATCTTACTTTGAGAGGGCTCTTGCAGTAGGTAATTACATATAGCACAGAATCCCAAGCAGTCTGGAACAAATGAAAGGCATCAGGAGGAGGAGGAGCTACCCCAAGAAGTAGCAAACAAGCTGCAAGCCTCAAGACAGGAGGCCTTGCAAGACAGCTAACCCGAAGCCTGCTCTACGGCGAGAGGCAATGTCCAAACTGTAATGTTTTGTAAAGGTATGGACGGAAGTCCAGGTGGCGGCAGCACAGATGTCTGCCACAGACACATTCTTGAAACAAGCCACAGAGGCAGCTACTCCGCAAGTGGAGTGACCTCTGACTTGACCCGGAAGGGTCTTGTTGTACCTGTCATAACAGAAAGTGATGCAATGAGCAAACCACTTTGATAGGCATTGCTTGGAAACAGCATTGCCTTCCCTTTTGTGAGCAAAAGAGACGAACAACTGATCAGTCTTCCTGAGATCCTTTGTCCTATCGGTGTAGTATCTCAGAATCCTGTGGACATCCATGGTATGGAGTAAGTATTCTCCCCTGGTTGGAGTACTACGTGAGAAGGCAGGTAATTCAATAGACTGATTTAAGGTAGACTCCGCTACCACTTTCGGAAGAAACTTAGGGTTCGTGCGAAGAGCTACTTGTTCTTTGTGAAAAATCAGATAGGGGACTTTACACATAAGGGCCTGGAGCTCGGAAATTCTTCAAGCAGAAGTAATGGCCACCAAGAAGAGCATCTTCCACAATAAAAACTTCAAGTCTGCGGAAGCCGCAGGCTCAAAAGGAGGAAGGGTAAGTTTCTCGAGAACAAAGTTCAAATCCCAAGGGAGAGCAGGAGTCCGAACAGGGGGCCCGAGATGAAGGACCCCTCTGAGAAAGGTCTTGGATATCTCTAATTGGGCAAAGGCTTTATCAGCAAAAAGGAACATGGTAGGCTGAAATAGCAGCCATGTGAACCTTCAAAGAGGAGTGACTGAGACCCAGGTTGAAGAGATGACGCAAATGATCAAGCAGAATGGCCACGGGACAGAAGAAAGGTTCCACGTTCCTGAAGGCAGCCCAAATGGAAAATCGTTTCCATTTCATGGCATAGGTGGACCTAGTGGAGGGTTTTCTAGCCTCCACTAGAATCTCAGCCACCTTTGGAGAGATGCCAAAGTGAGATTGGGCTAGGTCTGCAGGAGCCATGTATGAAGTTGTAGGAACTTGAGTCCCGGATGAACCAGGGTCCCCTGATCCTGGGTCAGCAGTCCTCGAGATAAAGGAAGAGGAAGAGGAGGAACCTCTGAGTATTGTTGTAGAAGAGAGAGAACCAGATTTGCCTGGGCCAGAAAGGAGCGATCAGAATCATTCTTGCCCCTTCCAATGCAAGTTTCTGCAGCACACGAGGGACCAGAGGAATTGGGGGGAAAAGCATAGACGAATCTGTCCTTCCAGCTTAGAGACACAGCGTCACTCCAGAAAGTGCCTCGCTCTGGAGCGAGCGAGCAAAAGGTGGGAAGTTTTGCATTTTGGGAAGAGGAGAACAGGTCTACCTGTGGAGTCCCCCAAAGCTGGAAGATGCCTTTTAGAACCTTTTGGTCCAGTTCCCACTCGAGTGGCAGAGTCAAGGAACGACTTAACTTGTCTGCCAGGATACTGTCGACTCCTGGAACATGAAACGCCGTGAGGTGAAGGTTGTGAAGCGTTGCCCATTCCCAAACCCTCATCACTTCCCTGCATAGTGGGTAGGATCGAGTTCCTCCCTGCTTGTTGATGTACCACAGCACGCACATGTTGTCCATTTGGACAGCCAGGTGACCGGGAAGGATGTATTGGTGAAGGGCTTGGAGGGCATACAGAACTGCTCGTAGCTTGAGCACATTGATGTGGAGAGCTAATTCCAGTCTGGACCGTAAACCCTGGGTTTGGTGAGGACCCAGATGGACTCCCCAACCTTCGCCTGATGCATCCGTTGTCAGAGTCTGGGAGGGGGGGAGGATGAAAGAAGGGGACCCCCCGGAACAGGTTTTCTCAAGCCATCCACTATTGCAAGTCTCTTATCATCGGCGAGGAGATCAGTACCAGATGATCTAGGTCATCTACAAGTTGATCCCACTGAGAGTGGAGAGTCCACTGAGAAATTCTCATGTGGAGTCGTGCGCGCGGAACCTTCAGGATGGTGGCCGCCATCAGCCCCAAAAGACAGAGCACCGACCTCGCCAGAACCTTCCTACATTCTGAAAGTAGGGAAATCTGTGACTGGAGGGAGGCCCCCCTGTCAGAAGGCAGGAAGGCCTCGCACATTGTCGTATCGAGGATTGCCCCGATGAACTGGAGTCTCTGGGAAGGGTCCAGATGAGACTTGGAATGGTTGATGGTGATACCCAGACAAGTGAAAACCTGCTGGGTGAGGGAGAGAAAATGCAAGAGTTCCTCCCTGTATGAGGCTGCCAAGAGCCAATCGTCCAGGTAGGGAAACACCTGAAATCCCAAGGTACGCAGGTGGGCCACTACCACCGCCAGGCATTTGGTAAAAACTCAGGGAGCCGAGGAAAGACCAAATGGGAGTGCCCGGAATTGGTAATGGTCCCCCAGGAAAGCAAACCAGAGGTATTTTCTGTGCGAGGGATGAATGGGGATGTGCAGGTATGCATCCTGCATATCCAGTGCACAAAGCCATTGGCCCGGCCGAAGAAGGGGCAGAAGGGTTTGAAGGGAGAGCATCCTGAACTTCTTGTATTCTACATAGAGGTTCAGGGAGCTGAGATCGAGAATGGGTCTGAGATCTCCCGTCTTCTTTGGGACAAGAAAGAAATGGGAATAGTAACCCATCCCGTGTAGGTGAGGAGGGACGGTTTCTATGGCCTGCTTTGCGAGGAGAGCAGATATTTTTTCCCTGACCAAAGGAAGATGGTCCCTTGAGTAAGAGGACTTCAGAGGGGGGTGGCATGGATGTTTCTGTAGAAACTCTATGGAGTGCCCCTCTGTGATAATCTGAAGCACCCATGAATCCAATGTTAT
Organism: Neoceratodus forsteri; assembly: GCA_016271365.2. NCBI lineage: Eukaryota > Metazoa > Chordata > Ceratodontiformes > Ceratodontidae > Neoceratodus > Neoceratodus forsteri. Next base: position 119,091,843 of record JADMNL010000026.1, read on the forward strand.
CCTCTCGTAACCCGGAAGGTGGAGGGAGAACCTCCCTCCTACCGGTTCCTCTGGGGAGTCCGGAGGCAGTGGGAGAGGGAAGGAGTCAGGTGGTGTGGGGCAGCGCTGCAGCTGGGGCACCCGCTGCTTTTTTGGGCGGCGGGGGCCTGGCAGCTGTGGGGGCCCGACGTTTGGTGGTCTGCCTTCCTTGGGGTTTCGCTTGAGGCTGACTGCGTCTGTGAAAAGGACAGCGCTGTGGGGGATGGGGATGGTACATGGAATCCACAGATTTCAGGGCAGTCCCCTTCTCCTGCAAGTCGGTGATGATGTCCTTGACATCACCACCAAAAAGCACCGAACCCCTGAAAGGTGCTTCCTGAATTGCTTACTGCACCTCCAGGACCAAACCTGACACTCACAGCCAGGCATGACACCGAAGACTTACGGTGAATGTGGAGCTCTGCCCTGCGGTGTCCACTGTATCGTAGGTCATCCTCAAAATGTGACAACTGGCCGAACAAGCAGAATGGACAAGGTCAGCTAACTCCTGCTTGACTTGGTAGTCAGGTAAGGAATCAATCTTAGACTCCGCCTGGGTAAGAATAGCCTTCTGGTAATCCCCCATATGTGCTACATAATTCAGGGCCCTAATACCCAGTGTGGAAGAAGCGTAGATCTTCCTTCCATACTGATCCAGAAGGCGAGACTTCTTATCCGGTGGAGACGAGCTCAGGTGTTTAGGGTGTGCTGACCGGCCGTAAGCGGCGCTAATCACAACCGACTCTGCACAGGGGTGAGAGTCTAGAAAGTCAACACCCTCCAGAGCCTGGTACTGCCTGTTGGACTTCCGAGGAAGTGGGGCTAAAGCCAACGGTTGTTTCCAAATTGTGAAAACAAGGTGGCATGAGGCTTGATCCAGGGTGGCACTAGAGTAGGGGACGTAAGGGGCAAGTCTAGATGTTTGGCGAGTTTAACCCGCTGAGGATCTGGCTCTAAGGAACGCCATTGATGGACTTCCTGGATCTTCCTGAGCAACTCCGTGAAGGAAGGATCCTCCAGAGGAGACTTCGGAGGAGTCCTTGGCCGTGGCTTGGACAGAGAGCGAGGCTTATCGTCTTTCTCGAAGCATCTGTCGGAGGAGTCCGAGGAGTCCGAGAGAAAAGAAGCAGAAGAATTTGAAGCAGAGTAAGACTCCCTAACTCGTCTAGGGGGAGGAACAGGTTCCTTGGGGGGGGACGAGTGTCCTGCCCCTCTCTGGATCCCGAGGGGAGAGCTCAGGAATCCAGAGTCAGAGAGGGAGTGTGCCATCTAGGGTGTATGGGAGCCAGAGGTGGCACCATCGCTGTGAGGCAGCTCTCGACTTCCTTGGTGAGCTGAGCCTTGGCCTCAGCCCACCAGGAGGCCAGAGTCTCCTGAAGATCCACCGGCGGCCTGGGGGCCGGTGGAGGAGGAGGAGGAGGGGGATAGTTGTACAGATTATATCCGTAAGGAGAGTATCCATAACCCGGCTGCGGGAATACTGGAGCTGGGTAATGCAGCGTCGGTGGAGTCGGCGCTGGGTACTGCGGAGCAGGACACTGTGGACCCGGGTAAACCGGCGTCAGATAGGACGGCAGATACCCAGGTACCGGAGGAGCTGCCGGAGCAGATGGCCCAGTAGGGAACTCCATGGGCGGATCAACCGTGATAGGCCCGTGGGGTGGAGGGTCTGATGGGAAAGGAATATCCCCCACCAGCGTCGGAGGGGCTGGCATCAGAACTGGCATCGGCAGGGCTGGTGTTGGGGCCAGAGTCAGCGGAGCCGGCGTCCGGGGGGCCTGCGTCAGATCCGATTCCATAGGAGGAAGGTCTGATGGCGGAAAAACCTCCCAAGCCTTGCCTGGGGATGGAGGAGAGAAGTCTCTGGGGTCCGGCAGGGGGGACTCGGGCTCCCCGGACGGCAGTGAAGGCTGTGGGGAACCTGGGATGACAGACGGTGGAGGGTCTGTAGTAGGCTCCGATGCCAGGCGCACATCGGGAGAACCCAACTATGTGACTTGGGGCGAATCGGCTGGAGCGCCAGAGGAGCGGCGTCCGGCAGGGTCCTCGTGGGAGGCGGGCCAAGGGTGGGAGAGTGGCCCTGTCGGAGTGACGCTGCCGCGGCGCCGCCTCAAAGGATCGGGCATCTTAGCGTGCCTTCTCACGGGCGGATGGCGGAGGGCTGACATCCGGCTTATGGGAGGCGCCCACGCCAGTAGGCCACAAGCCTGCGACAGTACTGGGGGCAGAAGCCTCCTTTTACCCAGAGGCACCCAAGGGGCTCGAACGCGAACCCGACTGGTGGGCCGATGCCTCCTCCAAAGCCTTGGAGGCTGCCGTCGTGCGATCCCCCGGAGAGGATGTTACCTTAGCCGCGGCTCCAGCCGGAGTTGCAGAAGAGGAGGCCTTCTCCCAATGCCTTTCTTTGTCCCACTTCTTGTGTCCTTCTGGGGAAGTCGATGCCTGCCTAAGCTTCTTTAACTCCTTCTCCATTGCAGACATCTTCTTTTTAAGGAGATGGGCTTCCAAAGACTGCTGGCGTCATCTGCGGGTGGCTGCACTGAAATGCAGGCAATGCGGGCACTTGTCGACCGCGTCGTTGGGGCCTAAACAAAAAAGGCAGAGGGAGTGACCGTCTTTGTGAGGCAGTTGGGTGCCGCCTGAGTCGCAATTATTTTTTGAAGGGGACGACATAAACTGACGTTCACCTGATGAATAAACTGCAAAATACTGATACTTTCAGTAAAAAACTGACGAAACAACAGGGCTGAGCACGAACTTCACCGTGAGGCGCTGCACGAGCTGATGGCGGGAAAGAACTGGAAGGCGGGCATCTGGGACTACCCCTTTATACCGATGTCGTCTGATGCCGGTCACCTGACGTGGGGGCGGTCCCTCTCCAGGGACTGCTAGCTAGAAATTTTTCCATGGGGTCCTGCCGCCTGCCAATGTCAGTCCTATATGTAATTACCTACTGCAAGAGCCCTCTTGAAGTAAGATCTAATTTTACACAAAGCAAGAGAAATTGGGCACCTTACCTGGCAAGAGCGCCACATCGACACATATCGTGATTTTTCCAAAGATGTCTCAGTTAGGAGAAGAGCCTTTACTCCTGCCAGATGACGTATGCACCAGATGGGTCTATGTTTTTCCATGCAATACCCTGCGCTAATGCGGGTATTCATTGGCAATACCATCAAGGATTTCAACACTCCAGAATCCCTAATGAACTTCCTAAATAACTTCAATATATCCTCCTTGAACAAATCCAGTGCTATCCAGAGCTAAGATAAAGTCCTTGGTTCTGACTTATACAGTTGCAGATATCTCTAATGCTAACAAATATGCTTCCTCTGTTATTGCCGCATCTGCTTCCATCATCTCCGACTCTCTCACTGAACCAGCTATAAGACAATCTAGCCATTTACAAGAAAAGGTCCCTTCCCATTCAATACATTGTAAACTGCAATGCTGCAACCCCAAGTCTACACTTTGCAAGGATATCAAAATAAACTCAAGTAATAAAGTTACTTCACCTATTCCCTTGCACAATAAATACAATTCAGCAAGGCTCTGTTTACAATGACTGCCTAACTGTAGAAGACAACTCCCCCAGTATGCCTGAAATGGAGTGTAATTTTGCGGACACTTTGTGGGCAGATGTTGTAGCAAGCTCGCCACAGACATTCTTGGAGCCTCCCAAGAAAAAAATGCTGCAGTAAGGGAAAGCCAAATCGGACTCTGCCACAACAAAACCTGCATAAAGGTCATCTTACATTCCCTCTGGTAACTGATCAATTAAGAGAGGCTTGTTTTATATATATAACACTGCCAAAACTTCTGTCTACCGATGGAAGCCAGGTATTTATGGCACCCTCATATAATGCCATATTTCCCTTGTCTACTAACAAGGAAATGAGTTATACTGACTCATCACATGTTAATATAAACAACATGCCTGCTATGTTTTAGGTCTCTTTGTAAGATGTGTACAGATGCCTTGTTTGCTTATCTCTGATTTTGCTTGACTGTGTTGCTTTCTTTTATTGCCCATGTGCGATGTCATATGCCATTTGAAATACGCTGTTATTTATAATATAGGTGAATTCATGGTTGCTTCACTGTGTGGTGATGTTGTCTAGCAGTGTTCTGGTTGCCAGTCTTGTGATCTCAGTTGGGACTGCTGGGCAGGCAATTTTTGCACAGCTGGGGCACATAGCTTCTACTGGTGATACATTACAGGTTTCTGACTTCATTACCTAACTATACAGCACCCCAATGTTGTTTGAAGCCTGGTAACGGTGTTTAGCCCTTCTTTTGCTCAACTTACATACATACTTCAGTATCTAAAGGTGTTTATTCACCTTTAACCAGCACCTACAGTAATTCAATAATTATTTGTGAGTGACTAAAACACATCCGAGGTTACTTCTAGCCAGTCACTGCTGCCCTCAGAACCTTTCTTAAAGGCTCAAGATTGAATTCTGTGCATTCTGCAGATTGTTTTTCAAGATTTGGTACCCGCAATCTTATTTCTTATTGCAAGCAATTTCAATTTAACACAGTGATATTTTCACATGGGCTTTTTATAAATCTATTTTGCCCTGCTATTTCCTTTTACTTGCATCGGGTTAAATGCATAGCCTGAATCATGATTATAGACTGGTTCATGATTATATGTTTATAATAAAAATATATATAGCATCTTTCTAACTGAGTTCAACTGAAGGCTACGGCTGTTATTAGTCACTATTGCATTAGCCTAAAATATATATTTTAGCTATGAAATGCGCAACTTGCTAGAATTAGTCAGTGCATGCCACATTAGACAGACTAATTAGGCTGCCAGTTATATGCGGTGTTTACACTTTCCATGTTCACAGATCAAGAATTTTGGTGTTCCTTTTTTCTGTTGCTGTGGTTTTGAATTCTAATTACTAACTTTTCTTATTAACACAGATTATGTTGATTGTTTGGGAATTTGCTAATAACTTACTAATACTCTACGAATTGTACAACTTGTACTCAGTTATTAATGATACATAGTGCTTATAGTAAATCCCTCTTATGGTAATTGCTATTTTTTTTGCTCTTAATCCAACAATATTATCTTTAGCTGTCCTAGCTTGGTGTTTCTTAAGGAATATCAGATTTTTTGTTATATCTGTTCTCCTTATGTTTCTAATCCACACCCTAGAGAGCACAGAAGTGATCTTGGTTCATTTCTTTTATAGACTGACCTATACTTCTCTGCTCATCTTAGATGTCTTCAGTTTTGTCTTTTCTAATAGTTTGGTTGTTAACATTAATAGTAGTTATGACACTCATGGAGAGCTATGAAAATTGGAGCCTGGGAGTACTCCAGATTCTTTTTTCTTTTATAGTGTCTCCTATTCCTGCTCAAAGTCACATTATAGTCATTAACTCTGTCATTTCAATCTGATCCCGTTTGCTCTTGCTGCTAGGTGCTTTGGGTTCCTGATATTTCCATTACTATTCATTATACCTCTGTTGGACCTTGACTCCAATGACTGAGTTAATATTATATACATGGAATGTCAGGGGTCTCAATGCGCTAAGTGAACGTAAGCAACTTCTGAATCATCTCAAAAGACATAAAGCACAAATTCCTTTTTTGTAAAAAAACAAATTATTGTCCGCAGATAATGACAGATTAAAACATGACTGGGTTGGTCAAGTTCATGCTGCCTCAGCTACTTCCAAAAAGTGTTGGGTTGTAATCCTAATTTATAGAAATTTGAAATCGACACTTTCCAATATTTTGAAAGACTCTGATGGTAGATAGCTGATCGCCATCTTTGATACTGAGTCTGGACCATTAACCTTACTTAACATCTATGCTCCGAATTCTGATGAACCTGAATTTTTTTATAACCTGGCACGACAATTAACTTCCTTAAATTTAGTTAATGCCCCTATTTTAATTGGAGGTGACCTTAATCTTACACTAGATTCATATTTAGTTAGAAGTAACTCCTCTCCTGATGCCCACCCTAGCAGTATTGCTGCTCTTTCACTACTAATGAAAGACTTTGGACTGTCAGATATCTGGAGATTTTTCCATCCTAGATATAGAGAGTATACATTCTACTCCTCCCTTCACCAATCCTACAGCCGAATTGAATATTGGTTAACTTCTACTACAATTACTGCAAATATAATTGACTCCAATATCCTACCATTTCTTATTTTGGATCAGTCTTTAGTCAAACTTCATTTAACTTGGGACTCTCCTCCTCTGAAATCTCACTCTTGCGCTTAGACCCACCTTTACTTAAAGATCCCAAATTTCTTCCTTGGATCAGAACACAAATACAAGATTTCATTTCTTTTAATAACCCTGATGATAAGTCCATGGGAAAAACTGGGAAGCGCTAATAGCCACACTTCATGGCAAAATTATTAGCTTTTCTGCACATAGGAAAAAATTGAGAGAACAACAGCTTAATAACCTTGAAAACTTACTTAAAACCAAAGAATCACAATATCTACCTACCCCACATCCTGACCCTAACCCTTCCCTACACTACGAAATCCTCCAACTATGTATGCAAATCAATGAGTTAATCTCCCGAAAAACTAAAATTGCAATATTAAGAATTAAGCACAAATACTGGGAGGGGGGTGAAAAGGGAAGTAAACGATTGGCCTATGGGCTCAGATCGCAACACATGGAATGTTACATTGCTGGATTAAAAGACTCTGCAGGTCAAATACATACTGACAACTCATCCATCAATAAAGTCATGACTGCCTTTTACAACAAACTATTCTCATCTCCTCCTCCCTCATCATCTCTACACATTCATAATTTTTTGGAAAAATTAGTTCTTCCTCATTTCCTGAATGATGCAACAAACTTCTTAGATAGACTCTTTTCAATAGAGGAAGTTCACCAAGCCCTTCTTTCTCTCAAATCTGGACGGGCCCCTGGCAGTGACAGTTTTTCAGTAGAATTCTATAAACTCCTGGCTGACTTACTTTGTTCTTCACTATGCAAGGTATTCCATGAATCCGCTATTTCAGGTAAATTACCTCAAACTATGACAGATGCAATTGTTACAGTGCTTCCAAAGAAAGATAAAGATACTACCCTTCCCCTAACTACCACCCTATATCTCTACTCAATATTGTCGGTAAAATATTTGCAAAACTCTTAGCTACTCACCTAGAACCTTTTATCCCTCAATTAGTTCATCGATCCCAGGTAGGTTTTGTTAAAGGTAGGGTGGGTTCTGATCACCTTCACTCTTTACTCAATCTCATGCATAAAGCTAAATCTCTTAAGTCCCCCGCAGCTACCATAGCTGTGGACTTTGAAAAAGCTTTTGATTCTTTGAATTGGAATTTCCTCTACCATGTCCTGTCCCGTTTGGGTATTAGTGATCATTTTTGTTCCTGGATAAAATTACTTTACACCTCTCCCTCAGCTAGAGTTCTTACAAATTCAACATTATCTCAGTCCTTTAACTTAGCCAGAGGCACTAGGCAAGGATGTCCCTTATCCCTATCTCTTTTTATTTTAGCTCTTGAACCCTTGGCAGTTGTTCTTTGTCAAACCAATGAGATTGAGGGCATCTCTACAGCTAGTATACAATATGCCTCACTGTCCTATGCAGATGATCTGCTAATCTTACTTGAAAACCTAGAATCTGCTGCTAATCCGCTTACACAATTGTTAAACACGTTTACTAAACTATCTGGGCTAGCAGTTAATTATAAAACAATGGAGGTATCGGAAACATAGGGTATGACTGAGACAGATTGAGACTGATTGAGAGATTAAAATTGAGATTGAAACTGAAAGAGACTGAAATTGAGAGACAGATTGAAATTGCGAGATTATGATTCAGAGATTGAAAGTGATTCGAGATAGAGACTGAAAGATTGAGAGATTATGATTCAGAGATTGAGAGACTATGATTCAGAGACTGAAAGACATAGAAACATAAAATTTGACGGCAGATAAGGACTGCTTGGCCCACCTAGTCTTCCCATTTCACTACCTAACGGATAAGCTACAGATCCTAGTTAACCAACAGCCTACTTCCTCCTACCCCTACTAGAATTGCCTTATGTCTGTCCCATGCATTCCTGAATTTCCCCACTGTGTTTGACTCTACGACCTCCTCAGGAAGGCCATTCCATGCATCTATAACCCTCTCTGTGAAGAAATACTTTCTCACATTACCACTGAGCCGTCCCCCCTCTAGCTTCAAATTGTGCCCCCTTGCTCTTGTACATCTCCCCTAAATGAGTTCTGTAAGCCTTATCTGAACAACCTCCTTGGTTTTTGATGGGCCCCACAAGGCATCTCTTATCTACGGATTAAAATTCTACTTAACATTGATAAAATGTGGGAAGCAAATCTTCCCCCCTTACTTACTTACATTAAAACAATCTTAGATAGATGGAAAACCCTTAATTTATCCTTAGCTGGCAAAGTTGCAGCTATAAAAATGACTATCACCCCAAAGATACTACATCTTTTTTCTAAAATACCACTAACTCTACCTCCTTCCTTTCTTTCAAAAATTGACAAAATGATAGGAGATTTTATCTGGAAAGGTCACATTCCAAGATTCAGTTGAATCAAGTTACGTACTCACTGGTCTTAAGGTGGATTTGGTCTCCCTTGGTTTTCGGCCTATCTTTGGGCATTTTGAGCCTCACAAACCACTAAATGGTTTACTAAACCTACTAGAGAATCCCCTTTATGGCTTAATATGGAGGCCTTCTTGACCCCAAGTAATACCCCTACCAGCTTCATATTCAACACTTTGACAAAAAACTTAAAGAAACATCTTACTATTGCTCCGTCAGTTTATTACTGGTTTAAACTACATAAACAGTTAAAAACCAACCTTGCTCCTGCTTTTTACACTCCTATATGGGGGAACCGGAAGATAACCCTTGATCATCAACCACTGTTTTGCAATTCACGGAAGTACAAAAATATAATCTTACTGGGTGATATCTTAATCAACAACAGCAATACACTGAATTCCTTCACCAATCTTCAAGTTATATGGGGCATATCTAGACAGGTGTTTTGGAAATATCTACAAGTTTGTTCTGCATTATCCCCTATACTACGACAAATCAATATACAAACTCACACTTCTTCCAATGTTACCGCATAGATGAATACCTCAACTGGACTAGTTAGCAAAATATACAAGCTTATCAGAGACAACCTCACACAGTGAGGCAGTATAGCACAGTGGTCTAAGGCTCTGAGCTGTAAATCTGGTGATATCCAGCAGACCAGACCTGGATTTGAATCCCACAGCTTCCACTTGCATACTGTGTGACCCTGAGCAAGTCACTTAACCTCCTTGTGCTCCCAGGTCGCTCCTGTAAAAAAGCTTTCAGCTTAGTGTGCTATACCTGGTTAAACAACTAAATAAAAAAAAATAAATAAAAAAACCTGCCTAACCAATCTCTCTCAGCTAAAGTTAAATGGATCCTAGCTCTACAAGATAACATAACTGATTCCCAATGGAATGAATGCTGGACTTTCTGCCATAGTACCTTTAGAGATGTTCGTAGTATACTGATTCAGTGTAAAATCCTACATGTATTAGTCATGCAGGTTAAACATTTAATTCTAACCCATTGGAAATCACAGACAGTACCTACACTTACAGATATCCTTAATAACTTAACTCATACTGCATTCCTGGAACGTCTTTCTTATCTGGGCTTAGATCGACTAAATAAATTTAGACTCTGTTGGCAGGATTACCTTAATGTTTTACAATCTGTATGATCAGGAGGTATCCTTAGACTCTCTACACAGTTCAATTCCAATATATATCATATTGTTCAATATAATGTCTTAGTATCTCTCTATTGTGTGTGTATGCTATAAATGTTACTTTAGGCATTAGGTTTCCTTTGTATACAGTGTAGATTACCTGCCAATTCTATTTTCTGGATAATGAACATCAATCAATCAATCAAAATCTTTATTTATCCAGCTGAACATCGTCAAGCGGTGCTAATTTGCAAGATGGACCTGGTTAGATCAAGATCAGTTACATAAAACATGGTGCAATGCAATGAACAAAATACAATGTACATGATAGATAAGGTTATACAAATCAATAAAGATGCCAACACATGACATACGTGTGAAAGGGCATGATACATTAACATAAGTTCCCATATTTACATATATATATTCTATATATATATATATATATATATAGACATAGAAGGACTTTTGAGTTATGGGCATGGAGAGAGTATAGGTGGGGACTAACATATAAATTTGTGTAGGGGGGTTTGTTAGATGGGGAGGAAGTAGGCAACAAATGATCTGGGTAGGTGGTGGGTGGTGGGGCTTCAGAAGGGGGAGGAGCGAGATGGGAGAGGGAAGGGAAGTGAATGGGATGGAGGGAGCGAGGGTGAGAAAAGACAGTGATGAGGTAGAGAGATATAGGAGAGAGGATGGACAAAAACCCAAAGTATTATTGTGGGTAAACTAGGACAATAAAGTAGGAATCCAGAACATGTGGAGAGTTAGAGGAAGAGACTTGGAGACGAAAGAGAGAAGGGAATGATTCGCCCTAGTGCTGTTGAAAACAGTTGCATTGCTTCTTGATAAGCTTTGAGTAGAGGGTTTTGAAGGACGTAATGGATATAGGTATACTCAGTTTTAGTATTTTCTGCAATTTGTTCCATAGGGAGTGCAACACAAAACTAATGGCTGTCCTTCCAAAGTGAGAATTGACTTTGGGCACTTTGAGCACGATGGAAGAGTAGCTTCTTAGGACATATTTACTTATAGTGATTTGTGTGAAGCAGTCTGAGACATATTGTGGTAATTGCTTGGATATAACTCTGAAAAGCCATAATGCCACATTCCTGTCCATTCTGAACTGAAGCGAAGTCCATCCAACTGCTGCATATAGGGAGCAATGATGGGTGTTAAATGGTAGTCCTGTGATAAACCTCATTGCCCTGTGATAGAGTGTATCCAATTTACCCAGGTAGGAGGTGGGGCAACGACTGTGTAAGAAATCAACATAGTTGATTACAGAAAGAAATGTGGCCTGGACCAGCCTTAGCTTAGCGTTACTTGTGTGAAAGTGTTTGATTCTAAAGTAAAGACCAAGTCTCTGACAAAGTTTTTTTAGTAGTTCTTCCATATGTTCAATGAAGGAAAGCCTACTGTTATGCCAGACTCCCAGGTACTTGAATTTTGATACAAATTCAAGGTTTTTACCAAGGATAGTGGATATATGCGGGAGCGTATCTGAGACTGGATATCCCACATGCGTGTGAGGAGGGAAAAACATTGCCTTTGTTTTCTTTGCATTGAGCAGGAGTTTTTTACTCAGGAGTTGGTGTTGGACTAGACTGAACTCAGTTTGTAATTCTTTGCAGGCTGCCTCTGGAGATGGGCGGCTGACATAGAGCACCATATCATCAGCAAATAGGTGTACAGTGACCTTGGTCATGTTAATATCAACGTTGTTGATATAGATGGCGAATAGAATAGGACCGAGGATAGATCCCTGGAGTTCGCCTCTTTGCAGTGGTTTAAGGAGAGGGGACAATTCGCCTTCAGCCTTAACCTGCTGAAGCCGTCCAGTAAGGTAGCTGTTGAACCATCACAAGGAGAGTGAGTCCAGCCCTATAGATTTCAGGGATGTGAGGAGCAGATCATGGTCAACTGTGTCGAATGCCTTACTTAGATCCTGGAACACAGCACAGATACAATTTCTGTTATGCAATTCTAATTGCCAATCATTAGTTACTTTTGCTGGGGCTGTAATGGTACTATGTTAAGCTCTGAATCCAGATTGAGCAGGGTTTAGGAGATTAGCTGATTCTAGGTAGGCTCGCAATTGTGTACTTGCAATCTTTTCCAGCACTTGAAATAGTACAGGGTGCCTAAAGATTGGTCTGCAGTTGTTGAGGTCACAAGGGTCTCCTGATTTAAATAGCGGAATGACCTGTGCAGTTTTCCAAATTGAAGAGATTGTCCCTAGTAATAATGAAAGGTTAAATAAATGTGTTATTGGTACCGCTAATACATGAGCGGCATCTTCAGAAAGTAGGGGTCGAGGGAGTCCACACCTGCACTTTTTTTGATGTCTAGATGGTACAGCAAGTCTTCCACTTGTTTCAGCGTAGCTGATTGTAATGAGAAAATAGAGTCTGTCACCAGGGTTTTCATGAATTGTATACCTAACTGGGATCGCATTAACATTGCAGGAGAGTTGTCAAATGCCAATCCTGCGGTCGTGAAGTGATTGTTGAATGACTCTAAGACTTCCAGCCTGTCATTGATAATGGTTGTCCTGGACAATATCTTGGCTGGGAGTGAATTACTTGGTGCGTGGCCGGTATGTCCTTGATGGTATTCCAGAATTTAGCAGGGTTATGGAAAGAAGAGTCCAACTCAGTGCAATAGTAAGTAGCCTTTGCGTCTCTGATCTTCCTGGTACATATGTTCTTAGCCTTTTTTGAATTGACCCCAATCTATCTGTTTTGTGCTTTTTTTCCATAGGTTGTCTCTCTCTAGGAGCGCAGTTTTAAGATCTGGAGTGAACCAACGACAAGATTTATTTCTTATTCGCACTTTAGATAACAGTGTATATTTGTTTAGGGCTCCTATGATTATACCATTAAGAACACTATAGGCTGCATTCATCGTTTTTGCCAGGCAGAATTCTTGCCAGCGTGTGGAGTACTTCATATCTTCCAAATATGCATGTATGTTGAATTTCTGCTTTAATCTTCTAGTTGAGAACTTGGAGGGGGAAATGGGTTTATTGGTTGTCCTTATGCTGGCAATGAAAGCAGTGGTGTTAATATCACTGAAGAAAACTCCAGCATGGAAGAATGAGGTTTGCTCACCAGGATAACGTCCAGAAGTGTACTATTACTTGGGGTCGTATTGTTAATTCTGGTCAGTTCATTGATGAGCTGTGTTAAGCCATGTGTGTCACAGAATGATAAGAGTGGAGTAGCAGCCTTGGAGAGCCAATTTAGAATAATGTCTCCTAAAATAATAGTTTCTATGGACCCCTTTTCAATTGTATCACCTAGCTCTGATAGCAATTTAAGACTGGCAGTAGGAGGTCTGTAGCAGCCTACTACCTGTAATGATGTGGTACATGAAATTACCACTTTAAGGGATAGGCATTCAAACTCATGCACCACAGATGTTGAAGTAAGGCAAGTTGCCACAAGATTGTCCTTCACATATATAGCTACACCAACCCCCAGATTGTTGATCAGCTCTGAATAGCTGGTAGTTGGGTAAGTTGATATCCCTGTCTGCTGTGGTAGGCCTAAGCCAGGTCTCGGAGATCAACAAAATATCTTGTAAGGTATGGTTTACCCATGCTTGGATCATAATGATCTTTTTAAGTAGGCTGCATACATTAATGTGGAGGAAGCTTAATCCTTTGACCTTGACAAGGTTGGACGGTGCTGCAATAGCCTCTGGGACCCTGAATTAAGCTCCACATTGCCTGAGCATAGTAATAGCAGGAGTAGAAGCTTCATGATTGCAGCAAGAGATGGTTTGTAGATTCTTGCTTTTGCCCACTTCCTCAGGCTTTCAGTCGGTGTTCTATCATATCTAGGTGAAATGCTTTGTCCTCCTAGGATAGCAGAGACTAAGACTCTGACCAAGAGTAGCACTGAGGGTTCTATGGCAGGGGAGGGGGGCTGTATTTCTGGTTGTAAAGACTCTGACTGCGTCCCGCCATAGTAAGTTAGCCAAGGGTGTATCTCTAGCTGGGGGAAATTATAAACACATATAATATCACCTGCAGCTATGTTTGTATCATCATGGCGCAAAGTCAGCTTCCAGTCCCCTTGCGGGGCATCATGTGGTTGGTGTCACTGTCTGCAAGGAACTGGATAAAGGAGGAATATAAGGAGAAACCACAGCTTCCCCTCCATTACAAAACCTTGTGGAGAGGGTAATGTCCAGCCTTATAGATTTGGACCTGGTCTGACAGGTGCACAGCGATATAGTCATTAATATGTGATTAATGTTGCAGCAGTGTGTATCCTAAACAATTAAGAGTACATTTCTCAGAGGAATGACTATTCCAGATGTGTATATGTGGGAGCAAGTGCACCTAAGGAAAAATGGATGAGTTCTTAACTAACGTGTGCCAATAGGTATTGAAGAGCGATTGAGTTTCTACAATTAAGAGCTAACTGATAGTATGCCGGAGATACTACCTTAGGAGGGGTTATAGGCTGATGGATGGATTTGAATTAATGCCATAGGGCGGTGAGTTATCGTGGGGCTTGACTACAGAAGGAGGCAGGAGAGGGTCTATATAATAAGGGCAACAGGAGGGGAAGGGTGGGCGGGCGTAAAGGTGTGGCTTTGCCATAATTTTTTGCGCCGAGTGTCTAGGCTGGTGGGTTCGAGCGGTGGCAGAGGATTCCAACTGCCCACTTGCCGAGTCTTGCCCCGGGGCTTGGCTGAGGGGCCCTTCCTGAAGCAGTCCTCGACTGGGGAAAAAGAGATAGGCACTCGGATTAAATGCTGCACAGAGACAAAGGTGCCTGCCGGAGCAGCAGGGGGTCACAATTTACAAGTGAATAGATGTGGAGTGGGTTTTGCACCTAAGCGTCTGGGCAAATTTAGCTATTACACTGGAGGGGCTGAGATCACTTGAAATAGCTAGCACTTAACCAACAGTCAATACCCCAATCCCACAATTTCAGTGAAACAGCTTTTTTTGGACAAATTATTTTATTTATTTATTTATTTATTTGTTCTAGGATTACAAATACCTTTGAGCCAAGGCTGTTTTACAAAGGTTCCATGTCATTGGTACAATTGAGACAATCATAAGTTTATAAAATTAAAAAAAAAAGAACAACACATAGTCTTGTAGATGAAAAAAGAACAATAAGGTGAAACTTTGGGGAAGGGAAAGGGAAAGGACACATTTCCCAGCAAAACACAAAAGTTACAAGTTTATAAGTGCTAGTGAAGCAGGGACCAATCGGAGACAAAGTCATAGAAGGCACTCACGTTCCGATTGGTTGCAGCTTTGCCGTACCTTTCTGCGCTGAGTGTCTGGGCTGGTGGGTTCGAGCGGTGGCAGAGGAGGCCGACTGCCCATTGGCCGAGTCTTGCCTCGGCGCATGGCTGGGGGGCCCCTCCTGGAGCGGTCCTCGGAACATTAAGATCTATACTGAATATGTGCAATTTCTACTTATTGTTATCCTTTACATTTATTCAAAGTGTATGTTTTGTAAAGCTGTACATTGTATCATATGTTATATAACTAGTTCACAGAAAACTGTCTGCTGCTTTCTGTGGCTGAGAAAGAAGTCACGTAAGACAGATTTATACACAAAACACCCACAACTATAAGTGTTAACTGCAGCTCCTATTGTCCTGTGATCTTCATTGCCTAACATGGCTGCATGCACCAAACACTGATGAAGCTTTGTAAACCATTTAGATTAAATGCTTTACATACACAAATAATGTCTGCATGAAGCATATCACTTTCCAGGAGCAGCAGGCTTTCTATAGCACACTGAATTAAAATTTCCTGTCAGACCCTCAATAAAAAAGAAACACTTACTTTGTAAACAAGAGGCTTCTTTCAGTGGGGATACATTGTACAGTATGTACTCCTCCCTCTAGGACTTGTCAGTTTATATATATATGCAGTATGAGACAGAAACTCTCAGGAAGCTTAGTTCATGGAGAACACATTTACTACCCCCCTTTAGGAAGGAGATCTTGTGGATTATATGTGTACCTCACAATCGCCAGGAAGCTGGTTGCCCCATGCCACCAACAGCTGGAGCACAACTGGAAAAAAAAAGACTACCTATGTGCTCCCCAGCTCCTATCTGCAGTTTGGGATGGGGACTGAAATATCGAGGTTTTTTTTTTTTAATAATTTTACGTTTTTCCCCCCCCTGCGGTTTTCACCCACCCTTGTGTCATTGGCACAAGCGTGCAAATGTGGAAGCACGCAAACGTCATGCACTGCAGGACACCCCACCCTACCAGTCACCCATGCCCACCTGCGCCACCACCAGACCTCCACCCAGTGATGGCAGGACTACGGGAGGGCAGCCCCCCTCCCTGGGAGAGGAGAGCTGCCGCTAGGCAGCTCAATCCTACTCCCACCATCCCCCTTCCTCGTGCCGGCACCCGATGACCTGAGGTCACTCCTGAACCCGGGTCACCAGGTGTGGCGCGGGCCTGCTTACCTGAGGTTTCTTGACAGCATTGCTGGTACCAATGCTCACTTGCCCCGATCCACAGTTTGAGAGGCCACTGGAGCTTAAGAATAGACTGCATACGGTTTCAGGGGCAAAACAGCGTTGCAAACGTTAAGTCAAAACCACACAGAAAACCACAGGCAACCCCTGGAGGCAGCACGGTTTTTCCCTCCACAAGATGGCAGCACACTTTACGTACCTCAGAAGGGAGCGCTGCCATTCTAGTATTTCTTTTGAATTCTGTGTTTTACTACACCCTTTCATGCAGCACAGAAATCTCTTCCTCCCAGCAGCTGGTGTGACACAATTTATTCTGCAGGCTGCCTCTAAGCACGTGACAGTCCCCTGCCAATCTGATCCTGGCATCATGGCATTGTGAACAAGATTAGTCTTTTTGTAGATGACACAAAGATCAGTGTGGTAGTGGATGACTCAGCAGGGTGGCAGGGGCTGCAGGATGATCTGGCTAAACTTGAGAACTGGTCAGTCACATGGCAGCTGGGGTTCAATGCTAAGATGTGCAAAGTCATGCACATGGAAGCTAGGAACCCAAGGAGGTGTTACCAGCTGGGAGGGTACAGACAGACACAACATAGGAGAATAAAGATCTGGGGATGATAACAACAGGACAAATGAACCACTCAACACAATGCCGGAAAGCAGCAGTGAAAGCCAACACAATGCTGGGGTGTATCACAAGAGGAAACACACCCAGGAGGAGGGAGGTGATCCTGCCTCTGTACAGGTCATTGGTGAGGTCACACCTGGAGTACTGTGTGCAGTTCTGGTGCCCATACTTAAAGAAAGATGTCATATTACTGGAAGGAGTCCAGCGCAGAGCAACAAAGATGATCCAGGGATTGGAAGACAAACCCTATGAGGGAAGGCTGAGGGAGTTCAACGTGTACTCTGGAGGAGAGGAGAGATGAGGGGGGATGTGATTGGGACCTTTAGATATATGAAGGGAATAATCAAGATGGGTACTGAGGGGATTTTTAAACTGGGGGGGGGAACACAAGGGGGCATTGCCTGAGACTGGAGGGGTCAGATTCAGAAGAGAAATGAGGAAGCACTTTTTCACAGAAAGGGTGGTGTCTATGTGGAATGCGCTGCCTGAGGAGGTGGTATCCTGCAAGTCGGTGAGTAGTTTTAAAAGGTGATGGGGCAAGATGAGGGTCAACATGAGGGGGGAGAGGAGAGAGGGGCAGCTGCAGTGCAAGGGATTTGCTAGCTGCACACTCAAGCAGACTAGATAGACCATATGGCCTGTATCTGCAGGCAGTTTTGTATGTTCGTATCCCCATTACCAGGCTGGAAGGCACGTGACACGAGAGAGTCAGCCACGATCATATGAAGCCCATCCCCCAGCCGTGTACTTTCATCCACACAAAACGCAAAAGAAAGACTGCCACCATGGCTTGGGGTTTGCTGAAGAGCTTGCCATCAGGGCTGGGGGGGCCTGCGCAGGCAGCCACCAGGACTGTTTGGGCCTTGAATCAGATGTCAGGGCTGTAGGTGCTTTGGAGGGTGCTGCTAGGTCTTGGGGCAGGCTGTCTGCTACCTGGCCTGGTGGAGTCAGAATATGCCATCAGGATGGGGGGTTCAGGAGCTCCTCAGGACCTATGGGGGCTCAGAAGCTTGCAACCTGGGAGTCTGCTGTCAGGTATGGGGGAGTGACCATTGGAACCTGCAGCCATGGCTTGCAGGAGCATGTCAGCAGACTATCAGGGCTGGTATGGGGTCGGTTAGTGAGCATGTCGCTATGTCTGTGAGTGTAGGGGTTGTGTTATTGCCCCAATTAGCAAGACCAGCACTGCTCTTGTTACACAAGGTCCCTGCACCCTAATTGGTACCCTCAGAAGTACACCGTAGACAGCTATCACTTAAGTATATGTTATACTAACATATAGGGCTAAGGGCATCTACCATACAAGAGTAGATGTCAGAATGTGAATGCATATTGTTGTAATACACTTTGCTTGCTAATACATATAGTCTGCTTTGTATTTTCTGTGTATTTCTTGGTTGTAAGATGCCAAGGCACCCATGTCCTTGGAGTAATTATAATATGTAAGATGGCATTGCCACCTTTTGGTGATTTGTAGTACTACATTGAGTTATGTAAGACTCTGTATAAGAACTCTTTTGTTCCCAAACTGATGACTTTACAGGATTGTATAATGTTATCTTGGACTGTGGAGCCACCTCTAATTTAGCCAATAGGGTTCATCTCTGTAACTAGAAATGTTTCTATCTTACAGTAACCATAATAATTATCATTGGTATATAATGTAATGCACAAGTCTTATACCTCAGAGACCTCAGGAGAGACCCCAAGAGACACAGAGAAACCTTGAGGTATAGGTAACGCTTAGCACTGGCTCCTGGTTCATATTGGTAAGAACTGCTTAGGGCAACTGTGATTTATCCTTTTGGTAGTAATAAACATGTTTGTTACTCTAATGCAACGTGTCTGTGATTACTTGCATTCCCAATATCGTCAAGAATCTGAAAGTGAGGTTTAGACCTCCTAACATTCTTGTCAAGCCATATAAACAGACAACCAGTCCCCCCCACAAAAGAGGCCCTGCCCCCTTACCAAAGAGTGTGCAGACCCCCCGCCCATACCCCATTACTGGATAGTGGGTCCCCTCCTACCCATGGTACAGACACCCACTCCCTGGGATGGTGATCGGCACAGCCCACCTCGGCCACTCGACGTCTATCATTAGCATGGCGCGCATCTTATGTATAGGGCACGGGTGACGCACCTTATCCTAAAAATAAGATGTTCTCTACGCTAATGATAGACACCAGGATGCTGAGGTGGTCTGTGCTGATAGCCGTCCTTTACCTGCAGTACCAACGGACAGGTAGGGGACCGGGGTGGGTGGTGTCAGTGCTGTGGGTGGGAGGGACTGCTATTCACCAATGGAGTATGGGTTGGGGGGGGTGCTGCACACTAGTAAGGGGACAGGTATTGGTGCTCAAGCCTCTCCTGTCCCTGCTTAGTGGTGGGGCTCTACAGGCTGCCACCAGAGCTCTGGAGTGGGGGTCAGGAGCTTATGCATTAGGTTGTGAAAATTAAATTCTGCTTTCATGTTAAGTGTTTTATGAATGTGTGCTTCAATGCCTTGTGTACATAGCACTCTCTGTGTGGGTAGCACCTTTTACAGAGATATATCCCCTGCCCCCCCCTGCCGCTGGAACCCCATCCCTCTAGCAAGTGGAACCCCTGCCCCAACTGGACTGTGTTCTCCTGTATCCTGATCTGCAGTTCGGAAAAGTGTGAGGTAAAATGAGGGACATCCTTCATAAAGAGACTGTTGAGGTATACCAAACCAGCTCCCCCCCCATCCTTGCAGCACGAGCCTCCTCCTGCAGCAGACAGCCACCACCACCCCAACCCTTGCAACGCCCCCTCACACCTCCAGCAGCTCTGCAGCTGGACCCCCTCATCGGCAGCGAAACAGAACACTTGCTTTGTGCCTCCAGTTCTCAGTCTGTTCTGCAGCTAGGAAGAGGGTCAGGGAGCAGAACATATACGTAAATTTCAAGCATGCCAAAGCAATACTGTGTTGCCAGAAGTGTTGTCTAGTCACAGTGTGGTCCAGAGAGCAGAAATATATGCTACATGTGGTTTGAGGGCAAAGATAGCTACAAGCTAAGCTGTCAAAACTGCATATAAACCAGTGGCACCTCCCAGAGGAAGTGTGCTTTTGCCATCCAAAAGATGTAGTAGCCACTGGAAAAAGTTGACAGAACTAGTAAAACTGTCATAATTTTTTTAAGAGGTGATGGAAATGAGTTGCTGTGAGTTCCTGCCCAATTTAACCCCTGCTGCCAAACAACTCGACAGAAAGACTTGAATGGCAACACTCTCTTTAGAGGCACGTAGTGTGTCACCATCTTTCAGATGGGGAAAAAAAATGTGCTGTCTCCAAGAAGGTTGCTGCTACTTTGTACTGTTCAGTGAGCTGCGTCTTGCCTCCAAAAACCTTTGACACGCACCTTACTGCTGTCATGGCCCTTGTGCCTGGCGTCCTGTGAGGCTGCAGCTGTCGAGGACCGACGCCCTGCAATTCCCCTTCCTGTCCACCTGATCACGGGCAACCTTGAACAATATATCCCTGGTGGTCCAGTAGACTCCCCCTTGCCCGACTGCAGGTAGAAGTGAAGCAAAAATCCTTGGTAATCCAGTGGACCCTCCCACCTGATTGCAGGCAGTAGTATAAAAAGATTCCATGGTGGTCCAGTGGAACACCCCCTCCCCATCGCCCGATCGCAGGCACAAACTTACGGATATACCCAGGTGGTCCAGTGGTACCCCTCCCACTGCAGTACCACCACACTGCACCCCAGTCAGCAGCGGTGGTAGCACCCTGCCCACGGGGCGCAGCGCCGCGTGTCAGCTGACATTGTACAGTTTGGCTTCGCCTATTGGTCCATTATATAGGCCATGGGCGCAGTAGTTCGATCAGAGCCACACAGTCCCAAACTGTGAATGAACACAATTGATCAGGTAGTACAGTTTGGACTGCACGCCCATTGGCCCACGCAGTGGACCAACAGGCATACAGCCAAACTGTATGATGTCAGTTGGGCGGGGTGCTGCCGCTGACTGGGGGGTGCAGGGTGGCGGGCTACTGCAGTGCACGGGTGGGCAGGGGGTACCACCAGGCCACCAGGGTATTTCTGTATGTCTGTGCCCGCAATCGAGCGATGGAGGGGTGTTCCACTGGACCACCATGAAATCATTTTATACTACTGCCTGCAATCGGGCGAGAGGTCCACTGGACCACCAGGGATCTGTCTCTTACTTCTGCCCATGATCGGGCGAGGGGGGTCCACTGTATTCATAGCCACCACTTCTTGAGTTAGACCATTCCATGCATCCACCACCCTTTCTGTGAAAAGAATTTCCTCACATCCCCCCTTAATTGGCCCCCCTCTAGTCTCATGCTGTGTCCTCTTGTCCTGCTATTTTTCTTATATTTAAACATGTTAGACTCTTTCACCTTGTTAATACCCTTAAGGTGTTTGAATGCCTCGATCATATCACCTCTCTCCCTCCTTTGTTCAAGGGTATACATATTGAGCTCTGTTAATCTGTCCTCGTATGTCTTCTGATGCAGTCCCTGCACCATTTTGGTTGCCCTTCTCTGGACTGCCTCAATTTGGTTAATGTCCTTGTGAAGGTGTGGCCTCCAATACTGCACGAGTACTCCAGATGGGGCCTAACCAGTGTCTTGTAAAGAGGGATTATTACCCTCTTCACGACTTGTAATACCCCTACTAATACACCCTAACACCCCTAGCCTTACCTACTGCTTTAGAGGTCTGCTTGGATGATTTCAGGTCATCAGTGATGATGATGCCCAAGTCTCTTTCTTCCTTTGTGACTGCCAGCAACTCCCCTCCCAGCCTATAGGTGGCTTCAGGGTTTCTCTTCCCTATGTGCATGATCTTGCACTTCTTTGCATTAAATCCCAGTTGCCACTCTTCTGACCATTTTGCTAGCTTATTCAGATCTCTTCTCATTCTGCCCACCCCATCTGGATCATCTACTCTGTTGCAGATCTTGGTGTCATCTGCAAACAGACAAACCTTACCCTCTAGTCCATCTGCAAGGTCATTAATGAAGATGTTGAAGAGGACTGACCCCAGGACTGATCCCTGAGGTACCCCACTTGTGACTTGCATCTCTCTGATTGTATACCATTTACCACCACTCTCTGTTTTCTGCCCGTCAACCAGTTTGCCACCCAGTTAACCAACTTCTGACCCACCCTGAGCCTACCCAGATTATTTATCAATCTTCTATGTGGAACAGTGTCAAAAGCTTTGCTGAAGTCAAGGTAGGTGACATCAACTGCTCCCCTTGGTCCACCACTCTGGTTACTCAGTCAAAGAAATCTATGAGATCAGTTTGACAGGACCTTCCTTTTGTAAACCCATGATGTCTTGGATCCTGTGCCCCTATGGATTCCAGGTGTTGCACTATCCTTTCCTTAAGGAGTGCCTCCATAATCTTGCCCACTACTGAGGTAATACTGACTGGTCTGTAGTTCCCTGCCTCCTCCCTGCTACCACTCTTGTGGAGTGGGATCACATGAGCCCTTCTCCAGTTTTCTGGGACCTCTCCTGTGCTCAGAGACTCACTAAACAGTTCTGCTAATGGCTCTGCTAGTTCCACCTTTAGCTCCTTAAGTACCCTGGGATGTATGCCATCAGGTCCCATTGCCTTATCCACCCTGAGCTTAGCAAGCCTTGTAGGACCCTTTCTTTTGTGAAGGGAGTAGTGCTCACCTCCTCCCAGTGTCCATGGTGCTGAGTTGTGGGCCCTGCCCTACCTTCTCTTCAGTAAATACTGAGCAAAGTATCTATTTAGGATAGATGCTTTACATGGTCCTCCCTCCTCACATGCTCCTTTTCTCCATTAGCTTAGCAATACCCTCTGGACTTTCTCCTTTCACTAATGTATCTATAGAAAGTCTAGTCACCTTCTTTACTGTTCGTGCTAGTGTTTCCTCAGTTTGGGACTTTGCCTGCCTTTACTGCCTTCCCTGCTTCCCTTAGGGCAGTTTGGTATGCCTCCTATCTTCATCCCGCTGTGTTCCTTATATTTCCTGAAGGCCAGCCTTTTGACTCTGACCTTTTCTGCTACTGTATTTGAGAACCAAAGTGGTTTCCTTCTTCTTTTGCACTTCCTTTTCTAACACAATGGGATGTTGCTTCAAGTATTGCATCCTTAATGCTTGCCCACTTTGCCTGTACCCCCTCACCTGTGTTTCTTTTTGCCAGGGCTAGCTTAACTCTGTTGGCCATCTTATCAAAGTCAGCTCCTCTGAAGTCCCATATTTTTGCCTTGGAATGGGATGATTTAGATGTAGTAGCCAAATTGAACCATACCATGTAATGGTCACTGGCCCCCAGGTGACCTTCTACCTGGAGATCTGTGATCCCTTCCCTGTTAGTCAGTACTAGATCTAGGATAGCCCTGTCTCTTGTGGGTTGTTGTACCAGTTGTTTGAGGCCTCTCCTGCAGGGAATCTACTATGTGTCTAGTTCTGGCAGATGTTCCTGCTGGTATTGACCAATCTGTATCTGGCATGTTGAAGTCTCCCATTATCAGAACCTCCCTTTAGCTGTCATGTTTTGTATATCTTCTAACAGTAATGTGTCTATGTCTTCTCTCCTGGTCTGGGGGCTGTAGACAACCCCAGTTCTTATGGCTGTCCCATTTCCTGTTTCCAGGGTGACCCACAGTTTTTCTGGCTCCTTATGTGTATTCTGAATTTCTGTAGCTTTGGTATTTTCATTGACATACAGGGCCAGTCCTCCCCCTCTTTTTGCACATCGGTCTCTTCTGAACAATACATAACCAGGTACTGAAGTCTCCCAAGTGTGGTTACTGGTAAACCACGTCTCACTAATTGCTACTATGTCCAGTTTAGCCTCTAACATTATTGCCTGCAGGTCTGGGATCTAATTTCCCAGGCTGTGAGCATTTGTGTACATGATTTTCCATTGGCCAGATTTCAGTGTGTTAGTTGTTGGGTGAGGTTTGGCATTACCCCTGTGTGTCGTATGGGGAGACAAACCTTTTTTCTTACCTGGTGATGCAAATGAACTGCAAACATGCTGAATCCCTGTTTGACCACTAGCTGAGGGGGGAGGGGTGTTCTTCCCATTCGATGTATGGGGTGCTGCACCCCTCTCCCCATTTGCTAGTTTAAATAGCAAACTGGGTTTAGGGTTGCACCCTAGCGCATCGGGATTTGGACAGCTCAGCTTGCCCTTTTCAGTATCGTGCTGGGGTGCATTAGTGGGTTGCGCATGGCGCAGAATATCCCAACCATAGCGTACAATGGCGTGGTTGGTGAGCAAAATCAATTTTGGGGACAGATTTAAGAAAATCACAGTGACACTGTTCAAAATATTTGATGACAAAAGTCCATAAAATGACTGTTACGAGCATGCATTGCACAATTTCCACACACCCTCACAAGTTCACGAACTTGTAATATTTTCAGTCCAGATTTTCAATATTGACATTTTTCCACACCTCCTTATGAACAGTACAGCAGTCATTTTTCACACCTGGACAAAATGTATTTTCGCACTCCTAGCGCAGAATAGCACATTTGCTGTGGGAAACTAAGTGTTTGGGACAAATTAAAAAAATCACAATGACACTGTTCATGAGCAGAGGTCCCAAAATGCCTATGTTGAAAATCTACCGTAAAATATCCCCAAACTAATTACCTTACGGGTGTATATTGCATATTTTCTATACACGCTCGTGACTTCGCCAGTTTTTGTGTATTTTCACTCCAGATTTTCAACAATGCCATTTTTTTAACACCTCCTCATGAACAGTACACCTGTCACTTTTCACATCCTGTTCGAAATCTGTCTTTGCACCTGTGGCGCCAAATGACACAGTTGCTGTGCAAAATCACCTTTCGCCTAAAGAACTGATAGTGTCACTGTTCATGTAATGGAGTCACAAAACGCTCTTGTGGAAAACTTGGGAGTAAAAATACTAAGAAATGCCCAGGGCGTTAGGGTTTTTGACCATAACGCCCTACCCTGCAGGGAGTGACAAACGTCAGGGGTGTGACTTGGGATTGTCAACAGTAATGTTTATGCCATTCCACCCCCACTCCTACTGTGTAGCCAGTGCTAGTGCTAGGCAATCGACGTGCACCTGGGACCCTTTGCTGCGAGACTTCACCCCATTCTCCTATACTGCACCCATTTCAGCGTATTTCCTTATGGAATGAGGTGAACATAAAGCCCAATGCCCAAACACTCCAAGGCACACCTCGACTCTTGTCAGTGTCTGAGGGGGTAGGGTAAAGTGAAATGTTGTGACTGTCATGGGCGATGGCCCAGAGGCACACCCCACTGCCTGTCCATCTCTGAACCATACCTCTCAAATGTCCCTGATTTTCAGGGACATACCTGATTTTACCTCAAAATTTTACTCTGTCCCTCCTAAAATGTGTGTTTTTGTGACTAAACTGTGGGGATTGTAAGAACAGATTAATGTCAAACATTAAAGTTACAGACTTGCTCTAATTTAGAAATTGCATTTTACACTGAGCCCCTTATTTTTCCAGCTTCCTGCATGGATATCACTAATTTTGAAAATGTTTCCTGATTTTGGTCCTTTGTCCCTGATTTTTTTAAGCCTTGTCCCTGATTTAGGAGGCAGGAGGTTGAGAGGTATGCTCTGAACGGGTCGGTGAGGCTAGAGTTGGCATCTGTTCAATACCATTTCTATACTGCATCTAACTCCTGCATTACCACTGCTAATGCCAACAAGTAAATATTTGGCATTGACAAACGCCTGTTCTAATTCTGCGTCTGCGGCTGTAAAACTCGCTTGGAACTCTCAAACACTTCCCAAAGGACGTCGGTGTAGCGTGACATTAATTACGTTATAAATTACGCTGGGAAATCGCGCGGGAGTTCTAAATGACGTTTGTTTATCGCGAGATGAGACGACGTTGCGTGTCGGAAACTGTCATGGTGTCTACCTAAGGTTTCCATGTGTTCGAAAGAGTGATTGCTGTACGTTGGGCACTATGAAGATGTATGCGGTTAGTTTTGTTCCCTAACACCGCTGCCTGCCGACAGGAGCCTGGAAAATGCAGCACGACGACGTGAGTAGCGACACTGTTGTAAATAGCGATTTCGCTATCACTGATGATGGGGATTTCGGTTGTGTTGTCAGTCCATCTGTGAACTGTTCCTCCGGCAAAACCTGCAATAACAAACTAGTGAGCAGGGCGGTACGCACGGGGATGGAGGCAGATGCATTAACATACATTTTGAGAGAATTTAACCAGTGTAGGAAGGATTACACGTTCTATTCTAACATGTATCAATCTTGTTTTAGGCCAGCTCTGTTTTTAGGAAGCAAAATAGACCTCCCTAAGTTCATGTTTAGTCCTTTTCACTCTGTGGTGAACACTGATCATGCAGGAGTCTTGGTGACCACAACATTGGGAGTCTGGACTAAAGCAACATTCTGGAGAACAAACTCTTTACTGGTTATGAAGGTGTTCGAATGGATGGTAGGAAGTAGTGTAGTGAACTACCTTGGTGCTCATCGAAGGACAGGAAGAATGGTTGTGGAGTGCTCGTAAAGTCAGACTCGGGGGAATTATGATATATTGCTTCTCAAGACTAAAGAATTTGCAACAGGAAAGGTATCGGGCACTTGGAGAGCAGCATAAAACTCGGAGCCCATTTCAGAAGTAACAAATCAGATAAAACAGGTGAGGCAGGAATTACAAGTGTGTGTTAACCAGAAAACAGAAATAAATCTAAGGTACCTCAGTAAAAAATACTTTGAACATGGGAAAAGGGTGTGTAATACCTCTCAATCTCCTGCCTCATAAATCAGGGACAAAGGACCAAAATCAGGGACACATCCTCAAAATTGGTGTTATCCACTCATGAAGCTGGCAGAATAAGGGGCATAGTGTGAAATGCATTTTCTAAGGAAGAACAAGTCTGTAACTTTAATGTTTGCCATTATTTTATGCTTACAACCCCCACTGTTAGGTCACGGAAAAACTATTTTTAGGAGTGACCGAGTAAAATTTTGAGGCAAAATCAGAGACGTCCCTGAAAACTGGGGACAGTTAAGAGGTATGGGGTGTGTCGCATTTTAGTATTCCGCTATTTGTGGAGGACGTTGGACTGGTCGTGTGCTTTTCTGGTAAGTATACACACTACAGTGGACACGTGATCACGTCTTCCACACTCGTTGAAAACTCACCAGGCATGTAAAATAATGGAAGTTTTACATGCAAAATAAAATAACCCCACGCGTTGTGCCCCCCCTCCCAACAACACTACCTTTTTCTCTTATTTTCACAGCAATCACAGAAAGGCATTTAGCAGTAAATAGTAAACTGTTGCAGTATCTTTGTTTTAGGCAGTTAAATTATTGCGGATTCTCATTTTCAGCGTTCTCCTCTGTCTGTTGCAATGTGCTCCATCAAATTGATAAATGTGTCAGTGGTTGAACGTCCGTAGAGAGTTATGTTTTATAATCTTCAGGGATATTACTCTTTCTGTGGAGGTGCTGCACTGCGCCCCCAATCCCCAGGGCCAAAAATGCAACTTTAACGGTGCACCTGGCGCTGTGGGGGATGGAGCACCCCCACAGAAAGAATAGTATCACTGAATATTACAAAACATAAATACTCAGTAACTTCCAGTAACCACAACTTTATGTTCAGTGGTATTCTTTCTGTGGATGGCACTCCACCCCCAACACCCCTGGGTGCACCGATACAGTTGGAATTTTTTTTTTAACCTGGGGGTGTGGGGGCGGAGCCCCCCCTACAGAAAATATAAAAAATATTGCTTTAAATGTACTTTTGATTGCCATTTTATAATAGTTATTTATGTACAGCAGAAGACATCTTTGTATGTCTGTAAGCACTGTGTAGACTTCTACACGGTTCATGGTTACTCGGTTCCTTGCCTACCGTAAGTCACCTAATATGCACCACTGGTCTAATGTCCTTCACAATCACCAATGATCCATCTCTGTAAGGCACAGGCCAACCATTATGTGAAAAAAAAAAACAAAAAACTGCTATATAGGCAAGGACTGGTAAGATTATACCGCTAAAGAGGCGACAAACCACTTTAGGGACTATTATAAAATGCTTTCTTAGGCAGGGGGATCCCAGTAGGATCACGAAAAAATGTTGGAACCTTTAGATGGGGTAGAATTGCCAACCTTAACGATGGATGAAAAAGAAATGACAGATGGCCCCATCACAGTGGCAGAGGTGGAGGGAGCCATCCTTGATGCACTTGGGGAGATCCCAGATCCTGAAGGGTTTAATGTAGAATTTTGTAAGACCTTCAAACAGCACCTGGTCCCCTGCTAACCAAGATGTTTAACACTGGAGAGGACATGGCAGATTTTCCTATCTGCTGGCAGTCTGCCTTTATCACAGTGGTCTCAAAACCAGGCAAACTGGTGGACCAGTGCAATTCATACCATCCAAGTTCTCTGCTAAGTGTAGATTTAAAAATTCTTACTAAGGTGCTGGCCACCCGGGTTAACAAAATCCTGCAAAAATGAATCCTCCCTGACCAATTTGGCTTCATGCCCAAAAGGCAACTTTTGGATAACATCAGGAGATACCTCTGTATTTTATATAAAGGGAGAAAAGCTACAGAACAGTAAATAGTTGTAACTGTTGAGGTTGAAAAAGTTGATAGAATGGACTAGGAGTTCCTGTTTGCCACACTGGTCAAATTTGGCTTTGGAGACAGATTTTGTATGTGTTATGTGGTATTTATGTAGATCCACAGCCCAGATAAAAGTGAATAGGATGTTTTCTAATTGGCTGGGGACCCACCAGGGTTGCCTCATCTCGCTGTTTATTTGCACTCAGCACAGAATTGCTGCAGTCAGTGTTGGGAATGATGAACAGTGTGGGTAGTGGTGAGAGGTGAGGAAAACAGAATCTAATTATATGCAGATGAAATTGTGCTTTATGTGCAGAACCCATCTGCACCTTTCCTAGGCTGCAGCAGATACTACAGGAGTATAGTGATGCTTCCAGGTTTAAAATTAACACAGGGGAAAACAAAGATAGTCCTGTTCTGTGGCCTGCATATGACTACAATTAAAAAGCCTCATCCCATTTAAGTGGGTTACCACTCAAATTAGATACTTTGGGATACACATTCCCTCATGTCTTATCCCATGTGGTGAGGTGGCATAGAGCCTTAACTGCCCCTTCATCTGCCCGGTGTCAAGGCCATTGGTGCATGGCCTGTGAGGGGTAGTGGTGATTTTCTACCAGTTTCCTCCCTTGCAGCCAAGCGGCATGCACTGCTGTCAGTGGTGTTACTGCACATGTTCCCATAATTACTGCACCAGATGGTTGTCTCTCCTCTAACCCCAAGTTGTGGTCCGGTGTTCTGCCCCCAGGCCTTAAGGCTAGGCGCCCCTGGCTGACCCTCCTTTTAACCCTGGCCTTGGGGCACAAACCCAGGTTGCTGGCATTGTAAGCGGTATTCCACTGCTGTGCTGACAGACCCACCACAAAAAAAAAAAAAAGTTATGGTGAAGCTGGCAGGCCTGTCACAAAAAAACAAACATTTTGGTGACAACAGTGCAAAAGTACCTACTGTAAGTGTACCTACTTTATTATAACTTTCACCTATTGTCTGTGCCACTGTACGGCCAGGGTCGCAATTGAAAATGGTCCTTTGAATCAGTTTGCTCACTCGATTATCAAAGCATAAATAAAAAAAAGCAGAAACTGGCAGTATGTGTAGACTTGCGATTGGGCTCCACCCCATACTCAAAAAGGGGGGTCCGAAAAGGATACCTGCAGTACTGTTAGCCTAGCATTCGTAGGGTTGGGTCACACAAAAATTGCAAAAGAAAGTTATTTTTAAGGTTACAGTAACTTCTTTTATTTTGAACTGAAAGCAGACATTCTAATTTTGCTCTGACTAACCTGATATGCCTCTTTCAATTACTTGGTCAACAGAAAACAAAATAGAATTATTTAACAGTTCTCCAGTTATACTTAACTAATCGGGAATTTCTGTCCTTGAGGAATAAAATATGTTTTTTGTTTCAGGTGTTATGGGATGTCATTGGAAACAAGCAATTCTGTTCATTCAAAGTGAAGTAAGTACAATACCATTGACTTACTTTAGATCTTTTTCTCTATAGGACCAATTGCCTAATTATTCCGTGGCACTAAATCATTCACTTCTTTTTAACTAACAGATCACATTCCCCACAGCTATCTCATTACTTCAGAGCATGCATGTCACTCTCTGTATGAAATACCAGTATGTGTTTCCAGGTCTACTATGGTTGGATAGCATGTTTGCGTAGAATGAGCAGTGGAAGCACTCTACGGCCAATAAAATGGTGAGAATGTGATATATTTGTAATGAAGCAATGAATTTTGTAGTGCCCTGGAGTAACTGAGTAAAAAAAAAAAAAAAAAAATTGTTTTTACACAGCAGATAGATTAACAGGAGGGTCAGCCTTACATAGATACATAGACAGTGTCGGCAGATAAGGGCCTATGGCCCACCCAGTCTGCCCATTTGAGCTTGTAAGTTCAGTTTGTTTTCCTAGAAGTCTGTTGCCCCATACCCGTGACCTCCAGAATTCCTTTATGTCTATCCCATGCATTCTTAAATCCCGTGATTGTTTCAGCCCCCACCACTTCCTCTGGCAGGGTGTTCCACTTGTCCACCACCCGTTCTGTGAAGAAATTCTTTCTCATGTTTCCTCTGAATCGTCCTCCCTCCAACTTCATCCCATACCCTCTAGTCCTGGAACATCTTTTTTGCTTAAAAATAGTGTATTCCTGCACCCTGTTCCTCCCTGTAAGATACTTGTATGTCTCTATCATATCCCCTCTCCTCCAGGGAGTACATGTTCAGTTCCTTCAACCTGTCTTCATAGGACTTGTGATGCAATCCATGCACCATCTTTGCTGCCCTCCTCTGAACCTTCTCTTCTCTGTCTATGTCCTTACATAGGTATGGGCTCCAGAACTGTGCACTGTACTCCAGGTGGGGCCTCACTAGTGTCTTGTATAGCGGAATTATGACCTCCCTTTTCCTGCTGGTGATGCCCCTGCCTATACATCCCAGCATCCTATTTGCTTTACCTGCTGCCTTGTCACACTGTTTCCCTACTTTGAGGTCATCAGAGATGATAACCCAAGATCCCTTTCCTGTTTGGTGCATGCTATATCCTCACCCCCAACTGATATATTGTGCCAGGGTTTTGTGCCCCATATGCATTATCTTGCACTTCTTACATTGAATTTCAACTGCCAAACCCCTGACCATTCTTCAGGTTTCTGCAGCTCCTTCTCATTCTGTCTACACCCTCTGGTGTGTCTACTCTGTTACAGAGCTTTGTGTCATCAGCTAACAGTGAAATTCTGCCTTCTAGGTCCTGTGCAATGTCACTGATGAAGATGTTGAATAGGACCGGTCCCAGCACTGATCCCTGTGGTACCCCACTTGTCACTCTTCCTCTGTGGAGTGACAGCCATTTACCACCACCCTTTGTGTCCTGCCATCCAGCCAGTTACCTACCCACCACACTACTGTCCTGCCCATACCCATATTCCCCAGTTTGTGTAATAGTCTTCTATGTGGCACAGTGTCAAAGGCCTTGCTGAAGTCCAGATAGGCCGTGTCCACTGCCCTGCCCTGATCCACCTCCCTAGTCACCCAGTCAAAAAATTCAACAAGATTGGTCTGACATGACCTCCCCCTGGTGAAACCATGCTGCCTTGGGTCCTGTAGTCCATTGACAACCAGATGTTCCACCAATCTCTCCTTCAGTAGTGCTTCCACGATCTTCCCCACTACCGAGGTGAGGCTGACTGGGTCTGTAGTTCCCTGCTTCCTCTTTGTTCCCGCTTTTGTATAAGGGGACTACATCTGCTGTCCTCCAGTCTTTGGGTACCTCCCTGTTTCCAGTGATCGGCTAAACAGGATAGCCAGAGGTTCAGCCACCACCTCTTAGTTCTTTAAGGACCCTGGGTGCACCCCATCTGGCCCCATTGCTTTATCAACTCTTATTACTTCCAGTTCCTTCAGGACCCTTTCTCGTGTAAATGGACTTGTGTCCATTTCTGCACCATTCTCACCCCTTGTACTCCCTTCAGACCCATTACCCTCCTCTTCCTCAGTAAAGACTGAGCAGAAATACCTGTTCAATATGTCAGCTTTACTGTTGTCATCCTCCACGCGGCCCCATCCTCTCCCTTCAGTCTCACTATCCCTCCGTTTGTCTTTCTTTTTTCACTTCTGTACCTGTAAAAGGTTTTGTCCCCTCTACCCACTGATTTTTCAGTGTGTTCTGTCTGAGCTTTGGCTTCCCTTACTGACCTCCCTGCCTCCCTTTGCTTCTCCTGGTACTTCTCCCTATCCCCTTCTGCCTGTGTCTTTTTGTATTGCTTGAATGCAGTCTTTTTGGCTTTCACTTTCTTTGCTACCTCTTTGGAAAACCATAATGGTCTCCTCTTCCTTTTCCTTTTGCTAACCAGCTTAATGCATAATTCCGTTGTTCTTGTAATCCCCATTTTAAATACTGCCCACTGTTCCTCAACCCCTGATTCCTGTCCCATTCCCCTTAATGCCTCTTTCAAGTATCTCCCCATTTTCCCAAAGTCTGCCCTCCTAAAATCCAGGATACGTGTTTTTGTGTGGTTTAGTTCTGCTCTTTCTGTGATTTCAGCCTTGTGGGGAAGATTTTTAACGTGTAGTTTTGAGCTGGACATTGAGTAATTCTGCTATGAGGGCCCAAAAGAGGACCATTGATTTTTGTTTAGCGCCCCAGCCCCCAAAAATTCTGTTCCATTTGTCCAAATGTTAAATGAAAATGAGGAGCCTAGGCCCAATCACAAAGACCACTTAGCTGAAGTCCCATAATTAGTAACATACTGAGCTATCCGTGATGGTGCCACAAGGCTTACCCTGTGCGTTCACTGAGTCTGTTGCTGTGTGTGTGTGTGTGTGTGTGTGTGTATATGGATGCTGCAAGGGCAGTTTGGGGGCTGGCATGGTCATGAAGTGCTGAGCCTTGCTCAGTCACTCGATAGTCCCTGCACAACCAGTTGCAAACCACAGCCCCACCATTACGTAGTAGGGCTGCTTCAAGCAGTTCAAGGGGGAGGAGGGTCAGACTAATGATCAGGAACAACATTTCTGGTGGGGGAAAGGAGGGCAGAGACCTTAAGGACAGGGCTAGGGAAGGGGTACCACAGTGTTTACATGTTTGAGAGTGTGGGGTCAGCGGAGGATAGGTTGCTGCAACTTGCAAGCACACTACAAAGTAAGGGTTGAGTAAGTGGAGGGATGTCAGTGATGGTATTGCCACGTCTCCATGATTCTGTGCATGGCACAGTGCCATGCGACTACCTCGGAATCATGCACAGATCCATTGTTTGCCACAGACCTGCATGTTAGTGGGTACGCACTTGCCATTGTGCCCACTAGCTGTGTGTGAATTTAAAAAACTCGTAATTCGTGGAGCTTGACACAGATTGCACCAATTTGCTGTGTTAAGGCACTACAGTTACGCACATTTTGCTACATGAATTTACCCAGTTTGCCATATTGTGGCAAATTTGTGACGCACTTTACATCAAAAATCTGCCGCAAAGTGGCAAATTGCATCAGTTCTTGCAGTGAAATGGTTGCGTCAAATTGCAAAATGTGCATTATTGAAATACTCTTTGTAGCGTGCAAATTTTCTGCAGTTTCCATGCAAATTTAAAATTTGCAACGATCCCAGTGCCCACTGATAGCTAGAGCTTCACATTTACATACAGTGTGGAGCAACACTTTGCATGGGGATCATGTCTGCTTTTGGCATTCTGCATCTGAGCACAGCAAAAAGGTTTGGAGGCATTACAGGGCAACACTTTTCCCTGATCAGTGTCATCTCATTGTTTGTGTATAACGGCCCCCAGAATGTTTTGCATTAAAGTTTGTTGCATAATGTTAATCAATGTGTTAATGCTGTTTTTTATTTGCACAGCACTTTGAGACAAAACAGAGTTTTGGGGAAAAACTATCGCAAAGTAAAGTTGACACAAAGGTTTTTTTTTTCTCTTAAAATTGAAAACAGTAGACTTATCAGTAACATTTTAAAATGGCAAATTGTTTGGCGGCTGATTCTACTTTTTATTTGGGTCCTGACTCCAAAAGCTATATACAACAGTCTTTAAGAAGACAGTCACAAAAAATTACAACTATTTTAATGTAAAATAATGTATTTTTTACCACCATTAAAAAGGAAGAGGTGCAGTTTGGGACAAATCAGGTGTCCAGGTCGCTAAAGGTCACTTCAGTGAGTTCCGTACCACTTGTGCCCTCCACTCCTCCTTGCTCCCTCATCAGCCCCAGTCTCTTCCCCATCTGCTTCACTCAGCTGTAGACTTTAATTTTTCTCCCATCACTCACTAGGCAGCCTTGCTTGCCCTGTCCTCATGTCTGTTCATACAGATGATTACGAACAAAGGCCTATGGCACATTCATAAGGTAGAAAAAGAAATGGAGAGACTGAATGAGCCTTGCGGTCCTTATCTGCCGTCAACTTCTGTGTTTCTATTAACCCTTCTAAGTACAGCCCAAACAGGCTGGACCCTAAACTTCTCTGCGCCTGCCATCGCCTCTCCCCCTCATTCAGCTTCTGAACCTCTCCTCATTTTGTTGTGTCCCTGAGTCCTTGAAAGTTGCCAAGGTTCTGCCTCTGTACAAAGGGTCGTGACCCCACCCCACCTGGAAACATCCTGCCAGCTCGTTTGCAAAGCTGCAGGAGAAACTTGTCTACTCTAGTCTTGCTGACTTACTCTCCTTCTCCAGCTTCCTCTCCCACTTCCAATCTGGTTTTTGGAAGGACCACGCCACTGCATGCTCCCTGCTCTGTGTCACTGACTCCATCATCACTGGGATTTAACAAGGAAATATCACTGCAGCTAACTTCGATGTGGCCAAAGCATTCGATTCGGTGTCCCACCTCTCCTGGACACGCTGAGCCCTGCTGGGATCTCCGTTTCGCCTGTTGATTGATTCCGTTGCTTCCTTGTGGGCCATCAACAGTTGGTACAGGCTGTGGAAGCATCTTGTCCTCTGTCTTACCTGTCCAAGCTTGGTTCCCACAGGGCTCCATCCTGGGTCCCATCCTCTTCTTCATATTCATCAACAACCTCCCTTCTGTCTGTGTCTGCTTGCATATACACACATGCACAGATGACACAGTCCTTTATTCCTCCAGCCCCTCAGCCATGGTAGTGTAATGCCTGCTCAAGCAAGACTTCTGCAATATACTGTACTGGTTCCACACCAGCCAGCTCTGGGTCAGCACTAAGAAGACAGTGTTCATGACCTTTGACACCAGCCAGAAACCGTCCCGGCTCTTACCCCTACTTGCTTTTCCATACTAGATGGCACTCGTCTTGAAGTAGTCTGCATCTTCAAGTACCTCAGTTTTTGATGAGATGGCAGGCTGGACTCCTCTGCCAACATTTATGTCATCAACCCCAGACTGTGCTCCAAACTCGGTGCCCTGCACCACAGTAAGGACTGCCCCCCCCCCCCAAAGTCTGCCAGATGCTGGTCACCAAGATGGTTCTTCTAGGTTTTGACAATGCGTATGTGGTCTGTTGCACTGTCCCCTCCTCTTCCTTTGCCAGACTGGAATGCCCTCTGTAATGCTTCTGCCAGTTTGCTACAGCTTATCCTCTCGTACGCATCACTGCTCCCTGTACCCCTCCCATTTTATTCTCTGTCTCCCCTCATGTTGCCAGTCCTACTGTATGTATTATATACTCCCGTTCCCTCTCCATCAGGTCGCACCGGAAAACGAGCTTCAGCTTAGTGTGCTTTTTCCAGTCACCACTTTTTAAATAAAGGCCATTAATCAAATTGGCCTGGCTGCCAAATTTGAAAAGTTACCAGACAACTGACTCTCTTGACTATGAGAGATGGCCACTGAAAATATTCATTTGGCTACCAGAATTTAAAAGTTAGAAGCCAAAACTGACCACCAGTTCACAAACTGATTTGCTCCACTGTGGAATGGGGTTAAACGTAGATTGTTTTTTTGGTCAGGCTGGATGGATGTATATTTGATGTGGGGGAGTCACATTTACAGATATGTGACCATTTTTGGCCCAGATAATCTGCAGCAGAGCTTGCAGAGACAAACATCACAATCAAAATTATTTTCAAAATAAGTAATTCAGTCTGTGGTGTAACACTGTTTCGTTAGAGGAGAATTTTGGTCTCACTAAACTGCTAGCTTTTCTATAATTTTTCAAGTGTGAGACAAGCTATTTTTTCCTCCAGTTGTTTGATGCCAGTTTCACAAGTCCATGACCTCCCCCCCACCTCCGATTGTAGTCAGCAGGAGCCTCGATACGTCTTTCACTCTTCATTTCAAAACCAGGACCCCACCCTGGTGTCAGTCAGTAACATTGACAAGGCAACAAACAGTTTTCCTACTGCCCACCAGCTGCAGCTTCTAAAGGCTGGCAAAGGGAGCCCAGTCACTGGTGATGCCAGTGACCCCACCATCCTGTCCAAAGGTTGGAACCTGAAGCCCATCTTTGGTGGCACCGAAGACCCCCCCCCCGATGGCTCAAGCACGCCTCTCTCCTCCTTAGCTAGTCACAAATTGCGATATAGGTAATACCTACTCATTTATATTCATTTCCTGAATTGTCATTCTTTTTCGGAGTGATTTAAATGAGTATTTGGTGGCAGTCAGTCGAGGACGTGAGACAAGGAATTGAGCCAGCTGCCATTGGGGTGGGAGGGTTGATACCGGACACCCAAAATAGTTTGAGAATGGGTCAGAGTGAAGGATGGTATGCCACTAGATGCCTGAGATGGTTTCGAAGTGGGATAGAGGGAATTGGGGGGTCACTGGATGCAGGTATACATAGATTGGGGCAGGGTATGTGTGGGAGTGCTTCTGAAATGGCATGGAAGTGGGACAGGGTATGTGGGGGTGCCATGGGATGCCAGTGTGCTTGCCATAGGGGGCATGCTGGGGTATGCAGAAACAAATTGGACCACCCATACTTACGACCGTTGCTACCATTGGGGAAGGGGGGAGAGAAACTGAAGCCTGAACAAGAACAGATAGGGGATTTGAGTGCAGTTTATGTAGGAGGCAAAAAGAGCCTAATGCAGTGGCGCTTAGTGCATAAATACTTCGTCATGGGGCCCCTTGTTATGCACAAAGTCATGGAGTGTTGGGTTTTGTGTTCCCTAAATAAATTGCACTTGCATAACCTAAATGCTATATAAGAGCTCTTTTCTGTTTCTGTTTTATTTGGGGCAGGTGGGTGCCACTGGATGTACGGTACTGATTGAATTATGGCTGGGAGGAGGGCTGCCACTGGATCCAAGTAAAATTGGGGGTTGGATCTCGGGGTTCCTTCACCCCTTAATTGGGATTTGATTTGATCTCTGGATGCCACCACTCTCTAATTGGGATGTAGGAGATTACAATGTGAAGTCTGTATAGTACTGGTGAAAGCCAAAACCCTGCAGTGAGCTCTGCTCCTGCTTAAATAATCCTTAAATTGTTTCAGTATTTTTATTTTTTATTTTTTTCCTCCATGGGCTTCACAGGGGCTGTGACTCCTCCCTTGGAGGGGTTAATCCTCTGGCCCGACCCCCAGCTCATCTGCCCCCGAGGTTCCCCCACAGATTCCCCTTCTGTGGCAGGGTCAGGTGGGGGGTGCCGGTGTTCCTCTGCCACCCTGGTACGTCAAATCTGGTGGCGGGTGCAGGCTCGTTGGCGTGAGTGGGCCATCATGGGTCCTGTGAAGCCCCGGCATTTTGTGTCTTCTCCCTCCTTTTCCCGATGTTTAGACGTCTGCTTTCAAGCCTCCGGACCCATACTGCCCACCAGCCATCGCTAGAGGGCAGTCAGCGAGCGGGATGACTACTCCCCCCTTTCCCAAGAGAGGAGAGAAGTCTTCCAGATGCTTGATTTCTCTCTCTCCTCTGCCAACCCCTAGTGGCCCAGTCTCGTTCCTAAACCCGGGTCTCTGGCGTGGCATGAGGTGTGGCATCCAGCGCCTCAACCCTCCGTGCCACTGGGCTAACTTTCTTTCAGTTGTTTTAAGCTTGCTACCAAAAAACAATCTATCAGTGTTCCATGGTTAATACCACTTGTTCAAGATACGCAACAGCAGTAGTCCTCTACAAACAAAAAAAAAACAATAATTCAAATGAGATGCGTATATAAAAGATTTACATTTTTTTACCTCACCCCGTGGAAGCCAGTACCACTATAGATAGGCTATTATATGTGACAGACCTGTGTGAATATAATCTCACTATACCATTTTCAGAAAAGTGTCAATGTTGCATTTGTATTCTGTGTAATATGTGTAAAATGCTCCCCCACAATCATATCTCTG
Source organism: Neoceratodus forsteri (assembly GCA_016271365.2). Lineage (NCBI taxonomy): Eukaryota > Metazoa > Chordata > Ceratodontiformes > Ceratodontidae > Neoceratodus > Neoceratodus forsteri. Next base: position 119,130,089 of record JADMNL010000026.1, read on the forward strand.
TACTGATTTCACAATCTGTATCTATTTACTTTTTATACACACACACTGAATAATGTTCTGTCAATGAAACCACTATGTATTCTTTTTATTCTCCATACAGTAATCATTCCGACGCAGTAAACATTACCCCATCATTCGCAGTCTGTGTAAACATTTTCATCCAGTGTACGCATACTTACTGGTTTTCAAACTTCTCCTTTTGAATTCACCATCATACAGCCGAAATCAGAATTACTTTATAATTGTATCTTAAAGGGACACTGTTACCCCCTTAGGTCTCAGTGTTCATAGATTAAAAATTATATTTTATGATTTCCAGCATTCTGTAAAGATTCCTGATGTAGCTATTAGTTTGGTTCTGTCTTTCTCTCTTTTTTTCTTAAAGCGCAAAACGTACTGTCCGCCATGCGGCTGTAACTGAAACATGGGCCACCCAAATCCATGATTGGGACATGATGGGTCCAGGATGCAGGCTAGATCGAAAGGATAGGAAGAAGGGGAGGGGTAGCGCTGTACGTAAATAAAGGATCAAAGTGTGTATGGTAAGAGGGTGATGAGGGGGATGCGGAGGCTCTGTGGGTACAACTCCAGGATCCCCAAAAAAGGTCACTAAGGTTGGGGGTGGTGCACATGCCACCATCCCAATAGGAGGAAGAGGACAGGGTACTGGCAGAATAGATCAGGAGGAACTGTGGGATGGGGGGAGTGGTGATGGTAGGGGATTTCAACCTGCTAGAGGTAGAGTGGGAAATGCCAACCACAGTATGCAGAAGAGTGGGTAATGCTGAAAGCATTCCAAGATAAATTTCTGGTACAGTTGGTCAGCAAACCAACTAGGGAAGGGAATACCCTGGACATCGTGCTGACAAACGGGGAATAGGTGAGGGATGTGAGGGTGGAAGAACCACTGGGCGAGTGACCACAGGGTAGTCTGGTTCCAGTTACATTTGGCTAAAGAGAAAGGGGCATCTAGCACAAGGGTGCTTGACTTCATCGCCAACTTTAGGAGGATGGGGAGGTGGTGCAGGGGTTTCTGGACAGCATTCAGCCAGATATGGACACACACCAGAGGTGGGACCTGATAAAACGAGGGTTAGTAGAGGCAATGGATACCTGCTGCAGAGCCCAGATTAATAGGGCTAGGAGAAAGAAACCCAGCTGGGTAAGCAAGGGGTGTGTTAGACTGGGTGAGGAGGAAAAGGGCAGCATATAAGAGATTCAGAAAATCAGGGAGAGAGAAGGATAGGGAGGTGTATTTGAAAGAAGCCAAGGAAGGGACCAGGGAGGTAAGGGCAGCCATGGCATCAAGGGAACTCAAGCTGGCGCAAGGCATTACAAAATGAGAGAAGGACTTCTTTAGGTACACTGTAGAGAAAAAAAGTTGCAAGGACCAAATTGTGAGAATTAAGAAGGAAGGGGGATGGGAGGAAGAGGGGATGAAAAGGCAGAGGTGCTTAATGACTACTTCTGTTCAGTCTTTACGAAGGAGAAGGGAGGGACAGTACCCATAATAGGAGGAAGGATAGACAAAGACGGAGGGGGGTGACGGATGGAGAAATCACAGTGTAGAGGGTGTGGGAGGGGTTAAGTGCATTGGAGGTAGATGAGTCACTGGGACCGGATAGGGTGCATGCAAGGGTACTGAAGAAGCTTGCAGAGGCCCTGGCTGGCCCCTTTGGCAGACTTGTGTAATATATCTCTAGACTCTGGGTGTGTACTGCAGGATTGGAGACTGGTTCATGTGGTTCCCCTCTACAAGGGTGGATCCAAGGATGAACCAAGGAACTATAGGCCAGTAAGCCTGACATCCATAGTGGGGAAGCTAATGGAGACCGTCCTAAAAGAGAGCCTAGTGGCACTGCTAGAGGTCAGCAGGGTGTAGGATGGGAGGCAGTATGGCTTTGTCAAGGGCAAATCATGCCAGACCAACCTAGTGGATTACTATGACTGGGTGACTAGGCAGATTGATGGGGGCCATGCGGTGGATGTCCTGTACCTTGACTTCAGTAAGGGCTTCGATTCGGTACCACATGGGAGACTTGGAAGTAAACTATGGGCACAGGGGTGGGAGCAAAACTGGTGGGTAAGTAGAGAACTGGCTGAGGGATAGGCAGCAGAGGGTGGTGGTGGTAGGAGGGGAGTTCTCACCCCCATGCTTGTGACAAGTGGGGTCTCACAGGGATCAGTATTGTTTGGCATATTTATTGCAGACATCTCAGTGGGCATCAGCAGCAAGATCAGTATGTTTGCAGATGACACCAAGATGGGAGTGGTGGTGGATGACCAGTAGCGGTGGCAGGGGCTACAAGAGGATCTAGTAAGGCTTGAGGCATGGTCTGGCAGATGGCAACTCGGGTTCAACACAAAGAAATGCAAGGTGATGCATTTTGGAATAAGGAATCCGAGGAGACACTACCATCTAGGGGGTGTGAGGCTAGAAGTTACAGAGCAGGAGAAAGATCTGACAGTGTTCATCACTGTCACAGGGGCCATGAGCAATTCCGCGCAATGCAGGAGGGCAGCGTCGAAGGCCAACAGAATGCCAGTATGCATGGCAAGGGGCATACCCTGGAGAAGAAGGGAGGTGATTCTTCCTTTATGCAGATGTTGGTTAGACCCCACCTGAATTATTGCATACAGTACTGGCGCCCCGTACTTGCAAAAGGACATTAGGCTGCTAGAGGGGGCAGCATAGGGCAGCAGAACTGATTCAGGGTCTGGGGGAGTTGCCATATGAGGACAGACTGAGGGAGTTGAACATGTAATCGCTGGAGGAAAGCAGGGACGGGGGATATTAATGGAGCTCGATATGTATGCCGTAGAGCAAAGGAGGGAGAGAGGTGATATGATCGAAACATTCAAACATCTTAAGGGCATTAACAAGGTGAAAGAGTCTAGCGTGTTTCAATATAAGAAAAATAGCAGGACAAGAGGACACAACATGAGATTAGAGGGAGGCCAATTAAGGGGTAATGTGAGGAAGTTCTTTTTCACAGAAAGGGTGGTGGATGCATGGAACAGCCTACCTCAGGAAGTGGTGGCTATGAATACAGTGCAGGACTTCAAACAGGCATGGGATAGGCATAAGGGAGCAGTACAGGTGAGTATGAATAGATAGGCCACTGACAGAGCAAAGGCCGATGGCACATTTATAAGGTAGAAAAAAAAAATGGGCAGACTGGACAGGCCTTACGATCTGTATCTGCCATCAACTTCTATGTTTCTATATGATTGAGACCTTCAAATAGATGAAGGGGTAATCGGGACAGACACAGGGTCTACTCAGGAGGAGGATGGGAAGAGACACTAGGGGACATGAGACTGGAGTGGGTAGATTCAGGAGGAAAATGAGGAGGCATTTCTTCATGGAAGGCACTACCAGTAGAGGTGGTGGCACGTAACACTGTGGAATGCTTCAAAAAGGGGTGGGACTTGACAAAGGGAAGGGTAAGGGGGAGGAGCTAGCTGCAGACTCGATAGACCATTATGTTCTTTTTCTGCTGGCAATTTTCATAAGTTTGTTGGTTGACGGGGTCCTTTTAATGTTGACTTGAAGAGAGAGTATTCTCTCTCAAAAGCTAGTTTCAGAAATAATTTTGTTAGTCCAGTACAAGGTATCACTTGTAACATATTTTTTTTCCCTTCTACTGTATCATCGACTATACTAACACGGCTACCACATTTCTTTGCAGTTGCACCACTTCTTTGAATCATTACAAAAGTGCCCAGTATTTATATCACTTTATGTGGGGAATTAGCATAACATTAAAACATTATTCTTATACTTTATTAATACAAAATGGACTTTTCCACAAGATGGGCTCTATCACCAATCACAGTTTAGCATTGCTGTTTTATACTTGTCTCCATTTCTAATTCTTAATTAACATTTTATGTAGGAGGACTATTGCTTACCTTGTTAAAGTGGGAATAACCACAAAATGTTGGTGGATTATTTTTTTGGTAGCAAGACTGTAAGAATAGGAAGAATGTAAGGAGTATATAATGAGGAGTTGAGCTCACCAGTGTTGGGGTGCCATTGGATGCCTGAGAGTGGTTGGCATGTAGGCAAGGGAGTAACCACTGGATGGCAGGCACAGATTGGATTTGGGCTGCCCTGTTTTAAGTGCAGTAGAGAGCCAAAAATCTGAATGTATGGGTTTTATTCATGGAAAACTAATGAGTTGTATAACCATCTTGTGCTTTTTATTTTCTTCTTTTTCTTCAGAACAAAAACACAGAGTTTTTGTCGAAATGAATACAACCTTACAGGACTGTGTAACCGCTCATCCTGTCCCTTGGCAAATAGCCAGTATGCAACTATTAAAGAGGAGAAAGGTAAGAACAGCAGGAGGGCTAAGAGCTTATGTGCCTGCAAAGAAAAGGGCAAATTATTAATAGTCGATAGTATGGGCTGCTTGGATAGTGTGGTGCTGCTGTCTGAGGGACTAGGATTCGTGGCCTACCTGGACTTCAGGAAGGCATTTGACACTGACCCCCACAGGAGGCTGATAAGCAAGGTGGATAGCTTAGGAATGGGGAGCAAGCTCACAAGCTGATTAGAAGACTGGTTGGAGGGAAGGACACAGAGGGTTGTGGTGAATGGGGAGCACTCAAAAGAAGAAAAGGTAACAAGTGGGGTTCCCCAGGGGTCTGTGTTGGGACACGTACTTTTTAACATATGCAGTGGGGACATCATGGAGGATCTTTGGGGGAAGGTGTGTCTGTTTGCTGACAACATGAAGATATACAGCAAAAGGGTTGATATGGCGGAAGGGGGGTGGAGGATATGAGGGAGTATTTGGTAAGGCTGGAGGGGTGGTCAGAAAGGTGGCAGTTGCAGTTCAATATGAGAAAGTGCAATGTTATGCACATACAGCTTGAAAGTCCGGGGTCAGTGTAACAGAGCAGCAGGAAAGGCACTCGGAATGCTGGCATGCATAGGGAGGGGATTCACGAGTGGGAGGAGGGAGGTGATCCTGCCACTATTCAAAAACATGGAATATGGGGTCCAGTTCTGGAGGCCATACCTACAAGGGGACAAGGACAGGCTGGAAAGGTTCCAGAGAAGGGCAACCAAAATGGTGAAGGGGCTGCAGGGAAAGTCTTATGAGGAGAGACTGGGAGAACTGGGCCTGTACACACTGGAGGAGAGGGGGGATATGGTGGAAACATTCAAATACTTGAAAGGCACTGACAGGGTGGTGGAACCATGGAATGCACTGCCCAGGGGACTGGTGGAGGCTGATACTGTGGAGGGGTTCAAGAGGGACTGGGACAGGTATAGGGGAAGGGTGAAGCTGAGGAAGTCCTGTACCAGGAAAATATCTGGAAAGGGGACGGGAAGCCCAAGGGGTGGGGGGTGTCAGCAAAATGGGCGCCCAGTAAGAGTGCTGACTATTGAGCAGACACGAAGACCATAAGGCTTATTCTGCTGGCATTTTAGTATGTTAGTATGTAAACAAGGTGAAGGTAGACGGCATCTTCAGAATGAGTGAGAATAATTCCACTAGAGGGCATATCTACAAACTGGGGGGGGGGGGGATTCAGAGGGGACATCAGAAGAGGTTCTTTACCGAGAGGGTGGTAAGGCCGTGGAACAGTCTGCCAAAATGGGTGGTGGGGGTGTATATGATAGACATCTTCAAAAGAGCCTGGGACAGTACATGGGCCTAACAGGTAGGGGGCAGGCTGGCAGTGGAGGGAGGGGATCTTCCTAGGGGGCTATGGACAGACTAGATGGGCCATGGGGTCCTTTTCTGCTGAAGGTTTCTGTGATTTTGCAGCAGTGAGGAGCCCATGTCTTTAGGTTATGTTTAAAAGCTAGGTGGGAGGGAGATGTGTGAACAGACAGGGGAGCTTGTTCCATGGGGAAGATTCCATAACCTACAGTGCATGTTAGAGCTTTTGTAGTCTTCGATCAGATGTTTCCTGAGACTGCTTTTCTCCTGGTGGATCATACAGTCCTGAATGTATATAGCCTATAGAAGACAGCAAGACCAGAAAATAATCAGAGATTATATAAACTGTAACATGCACTGCAGGCTACTGAATCTTCTCACTGCAGCCTACTGTTTTGATGTCATGTGCAGGGATTCTGACATTGATAGTATCAGAAAATGTCTGTGTACTACTACGCAAAATTAGCTTGATACAATCTACTAGATTGTAAGTAAACTAAAATGTTTTTGAACACAAAGTGGACGTTGGGACTGGCCCCACACTCTAGTGTGGGGGCCCTTTTAGACTGTTCCCCTTTACCACTGTCGTGGAAGGTAATGTACAAAAAAAAAAAAAGGAAGTGTGTGTAAATAGGCGTGGAGCCTTCATTTGTTTCCTGATGGCAAACGCATTGCTAATAAGGGTGTGGAGACAGCTTGTCGGCAGGTGAGGATGTTGTGCGGTGCGTTAGAGGTGGCGTCACGCTCAGCATCATCAGCTGTCTGTCTCTGATGGCTTGACTGTAGCTTTCTAGCATATGTCCAGTTGACCGCTGAAAGGCCATGAATGCCCCATTCGAGCAACATGAAGTCTTGCTGTATTCTGGCCAAATGCAGTTAGCCTTTCCAGGTCAACTGCCCCGGAAATGAGTTCACTCTATGCAAATGCATAGAACGTTCAGCTCAAGCGTGGTTTTCAACCCCTGTCCCTGGTACAGTCTGTGTAACTGTCAGATTCTTTACTCCGCCTGCCTGTGAAGTTGCTCCAGAGATTTCTCCTTTGTTCACTTCGATTAGTGTTTTTTTTTTTGACAGTTTATTCAAACCGCGTTTCATTTTTTTGATTCTTCAAGTCTCTGTGCTACGGTACAGGTTAGGCTAGTTTAGGTTTTCTCCAAAATTGGTAAGTTTTCAGTTTTCTCTTATGGTTCATGTAACCGGGAGGAAACTGATTGAGTTCTTCCTTTTGAGGTAAAAATGTAAAAGTTTAACTTGTTACATTAATTGGTTTGGGACCTGACAGTTTTCGGTTTAAAAAAAAACAGACATTCTCTCAGGTTTTTCAATCGATTATTGAACTGGTCGTTAACCAAAAACACTTTCCTCAGGCCTGACTGCCACAAAAACAGGGTAATTTGGCTTTCAGTGCATCATGTCAGAGAAACCCAAGAAAAAGACTGGTCCCACTGGGTTTCAGCACTGCACAGAATGTGGGGAGGTGTTTGCCAAGGCTAATTCCCCACCTCATCTATGTCCATTGTCTGGGGTTTGACCACCTAAAAACAGACTGTCAAATTAGCAAAAACTTTCCTAAGGCCATGCTGGATAAGCGTTGAGCCCAGCTTAAGGAAAGAATGGCCGAAAAACCCTCTGACGTGGATGGTCGGTCTGGCTTCAGAGGAAACGGGGGAACCGGAGGAGGTGCCTTCTGACCAGGGCGATACCTCCTCGACCAAAAGGAAGGCAGATATTGAGGAATCGGTACCTGTGAAGAGAAAGAGTCTGTCGGTTTGGAGCCAACATTTGTAGCTCCAACCACTGAGGAAATCGCTAAAGCGATACAGATTGTTCAGTCTTCATAAACCGGTTCAGGTGATACTGGACTGGGTCAGAAACTGCATACTGCGGTTCGACCACCTGCCGGTTCACTCCCCACCGGTTCATATGATCCAGAGGCCTATTAAGAACTCGAGTGGGAGGGTGAGGAAGCGGAGGAAGAAGAGGATGAGGAGGAAGGCTTGGATGATCCTGTTGAGTCTGATGTCTCTCCTGACAGACCAGAATTGGTTTCTCCTCCTAGGCAGCCTGATGAGTCCTCCTCTCACTATTTGTTTTTTCAAAAAAGTAGTTGAACCTTTACAGCTTCCTACCCTTGAGGCAGCTGAAGAGGAGGAGGAGCCAGATTTCCTTGAAATGATGGATGTCCCTGATATTGACTTTCAATTCCTCTTCATAAGTCTCTCAAAAAACAGACAAAATAAAATTATACAGATACCTACTTCCATTCCCCCTGGGGACTAAAGAATGGGCAGGAGGTATATGTTGTCTGGCAGTGGTACAGATTTCTTGTACAACCATTGTAGCCATGTAATGGTTGTCCAGGCTGCTGCCTGTGACAAGGCTGGCATCCCATTGGCCTCACGCCCTCCAGAGAAGGATTCTTGGAAGATGGTTGCCATGGCCAAGAAGCAGTATTTGGCTGCCTCATTAGGAATTAGACAAGCCTCATACATGGCATATGTCTCCAGATATCAGAAATCCAGATGGGAATCTATTCTGGAATTGGCTAAGAATGTGCCACCTCAGCTGGCTAAGGATCTGGAGCAAATGGACTTTGGATGCTTCAATGCCATCCTTGTCTAATTTCACTCTGCTATGGACTCAAATGACCTATCCTCTAGGGTCGTGACTACTGCAGGCTCCCTAAGAAGGTTCTCTTGGCTCAGGTATACCAGTTTCTCCCAGGACACTTAAGTTTAAAGCTGTGGGCTTTCTTGTCCAGAATTCTGTTTGGGGAGCAGACAGAGAGTTATATGAAGAAAATGGATGAGTACAGGTCCACTCACAGGAATGCAGCTGCTAAGGAAAAAGCTGCAACTCTACAATAGCAGCAGTCTAGGCCTGGCAGAGGCAGGCCTTACTAAAGACCTTTCTACCAGGCCCAGGCGTTTCCTGCTTACCAGCAGCAGAGAGAATCCTGCAGAGGCAGAAGGGATGTAAGTAGGGTTGCTTCCCCCTCTCAGCATAGGACTCCTGCCAAGCAGACACCCTGATGTGTCAGCCAGGGCCGCCTCCTCACTGCCAGTAGGGGGCAGGTTGTCTCACTGTTTCCAGGCCTGGAAGGCCATTACCACAGACAAGTGGGTTCTGGAAGTAGTGAGCCAGGGACTTGCTCTAAGCTTCAAACACTTTCTAAGAACAAGAGTAAGGACATTCAAACCTGCCAGCAGTTCAGAGATGGCCCTTCTGGAGGCAGAGGTTACAACACTTCTGCTACACAAAGCGGTGGAACCTGTTCCTCCTCTTCACAAAAGAAGAGGGTTGTAGTCAAGGTGCTTCCTTACCCTGAAGAAAACTGAGGACTGGTGGCCCATTCTAGATCTGAGGTACCTCAACAAACACAACAGAACCCAAATTCAAGAGGGTGACTCTAACCAGTATCCTTCCTACACTAGGGCAAGAAGATTGGCTAGCTTCCTTGGACCTCAATGATGCTTATTTCATATTTCAGTCAGACACTTTCACAGAAAATACCTAAGGTTCGAATTACCCTCAGGCCATTACCAGTTCAAGGCAATGACCTTTGGCCTTAACCTCAGCCCCCAGAACATTCACAAAGTATCTGGCAGTGGTGGTAGCTCATCTAAGAAGACAGGGAGTGTCTGTGTTCCCCTGTCTGGACAACTGGTTGGTTGTAGGTTAGTCCTCTCAGCAGGTGAGGGATGCCCTGGATCTGTTGCAGGATACCCTCATACCTTTAGAATTTCTAGTAAACCTAAAGAAGTCCATTTTGGAGCTCATCCAGATCCTAGAATTCATAGGAGCAGAGTTGGACACGGTCCAGGCAAAAGCTGTGCTGCCAGTGGGAAGGGTAGACAACCTCATCCACTTGGCAGACTCTTTTCAACGACAGGTATATAATCCGGCAAGACATTTCCTTCAGCTCCTGGGGCACATAGCAACCTGTACGACAGTGGTTCCAGGAGCCAGGTTTCAGATGAGGGATATCCAGTTTCATCTCAGATCCTTTTGGTCCCAGAGAAAGGATTCTCTGTGCAGATTGATTCCAGTGACGGCCACCATCATCCAGGCATTGCAGTGGTGGAAGGACACAGACAACCTCAGAGAGGGGGTTCCATTCCTCCAGCAGTCTCCCAACAGTGGTTCTGACCACAGATGCTTCTCTCCTAGGGTGGGGAGCCCACTTGAGAAACCTCACTGTTCAAAGGACATGGTCTCACCAGGAGTCATTGCTCCACATCAGTCTGCTGGAGCTCAGGGCAGTATTAGCTCTTCAGTCATTCACAAAGATGGTACAAGGGAAGGTGGTGCAGATAAGGACAGACACCTCCACCACCATGTACTACATCAACAAGTAGGGTGTGACGAGGTCCTCTGCCCTGTGTTCAGAGGCAATGGAGATCTGGAGTCTGGCTTACTCCATTGAGACTTCCATCTCTGTGCATCTGCTAGGCAAGGACAATGTACTGGCAGATGCCGTCAGCAGAATAAATCAAGAGTCCCCACGAGTAGCCTGTGAACAGAGAGATACTGCATGTGGTGTTCAGGAGATGGGGTACACCACAAAGAGATCTGTTTGCAGCTCCAGACAATCATCAGCTACCTCAGTACTGCTGCAGACCACCAGTTCTTGGTTTGGTGCCTATGGATGCACTGATACTGGACTGGACAGGCAAACTCCAGTATGCCTTTCTCCCTTTCCTTCTGATCTTCAGAGTTTTGATCAAACTCGGGAGCCAGTCAATATCAATGATTCTGATTGTTCTGGATTGGGCCAGACAACCCTGGTATCCCATGCGGATGTCTCTGGCAGTGACCAGTCCGATCTGCATCCCCAGGAGGGACAGTCTTCTGACCTCCCAAGGGAGGATCCTATACCCCAACCTTAAGTCTCTCAGGCTCAGGGCCTGGCTCTTGAGGACCTAGAGTATGCAGGCCTGCATCTCTCTGAAGGGGTCATGGATATTTTGAAGTTTTCCAGAAAACCTGCCACCAGAAAGATGTATATGTTCAAATGGAAGAGATTTTTTATCTGGTTTGCCAAAGGAAATAGATCCACAGACAGCTGGACTGGCAGTCCTGTTGGACTATTTATCCTGCCTTCATTCCTTAGGCCTTCGGCTCTCTACCTTGAAGATGCATTTGACAGCTGTTTCTGTGTGTGTGTCTCTCTCTCGGCGGGGAAGGGCCTTTCCCTATTCTCTCATACAGTCTTCAGGAAGTTCTTTAAAGGGTTGCTCCATCTACACTCCCCTAATAGGGAGCTAACCCCTTCTTGGGATCTGAATGTCTGCATAGTACAGCTACTGCAGCCCCCATATGAACCCACGTCCTCTGCTGAGCTTAAGTACCTGACATGGAAAACTGTATTCCTAGTAGCCAGCCCATAACCTCTGCAAGGAGGATTAGTGAGTTACAGGCCTTGTCAGTGGAGTCTTAACTACATAGCACTCCATGGATACAAGGTCGTCTTTAGGACAAACAGGAAATTTCTTCCAAAGGTGGTCTTTGACTTCTGTCTGAATCAGTCCATGACGTAACTTGTCTTCCTCACTGAACATTTTAGTTTAGGAGAGCGTAGGCTACATAGCCTAGATATTAAAAGGGGCATTTGCTACTATCAGGATACGACAAAGGCCCATAGGAATGACTATACACAATTGTTACTTACCTTTTAGGAAGTGAGTAAAGGCAAGCCAGTCACCAAGAGGACCATTGCTTGGTGGATTGCATCTTGCATTTAGTTCTGCTATGGGAACTACCAGCTGGTCTCAGAGCCCACTCTATTAGGGGAACAGCAGCCTCTATTGCAGCTGCTAGAGATGGTCCCTTGCTTGAAATTTGCAAAGCAACTACCTGAAAAACTGTTCACACATTCACTAAACACTGCTGCCTGGACATGCAGGCTAGGAGTGATGCCAAATTTGGCACAGCAGTACTGCAGAGCCTGTTTCCTAAGTAGGTTCTGTACCCACCTCCATGGTGCACTGCTTGGTAGTCTGCATTTAGTCAGAATACAGCAAGACTTCATGTTGTTTTGAAAAAAAAATTACTACAGTAATCTTGTTTCTTTTAATGGAGTCTTGTTGTATTCTGACCTTCTTCCCCTAACAGAACCTGAAAGGGTGTCACTGCTTACAGCTGTTAACATTTTTTGAGTGCTGTACCACTGGGGTGGCATTTTCTTGGGCATTTCTGACTTAAGTCTTCTAGTTGCCCCTCTTGTTGTTTGGCTATTAGTCAGTTTATAACTATTTTATTAAATTGTTATGTATGCAGTGTAGTTTAGCAGCCACTGTTCAGTGCTCGTACGAATCTGTTGGTTACATAGAATGTACCAGGGACAGGGAGTTTGAAAACCAAGCTCAACGTTCTATGCATTTGCATAACATTAACTCTTTAACCTCCGGGCTAGCTAAACTGGAAAGGCTAACTGCATTTAGGCAGAATACAGCAAAACTCCATTAGAAGAAACAAGATTACTGTGGTAAGTAATTTTTTCTTCTGGGGGACATCCCTTTTATCCCATTGGGTAATGCAGCAGATGTCTGAGCCAGCAACCACTTTGGTCCCTTGGGATCTGCTGCACTCACTGTTTAACTTGTAGATCAGGATGAATCAAGCACTCTCCTTCCTTAGTTTTCCTCCACTGATGACTGAGGCACAAGGTTTGAGTTTGCTCCTTCCTGTTACTGAGAAGCTCACAACGCAGCCAAAGAGTGTGTCTCTGGAAATGATTGCTTCTTAAACAGGAAAGTTATTTACAGTATCGCAGAACTTGAAAGAATCATTCGTTGCATGAAGTTAATGCACTTCCCTGTACTAAAGGCTCTTGTCGTAAGTGCCTCCTGCTTCACTCTGCACTTGGACATGCATTATCCCAGAAAACCCAACATTGCCATCTTATTACTTTTTTTTTTTTCCTTCAATTTTTGGCCCCCACTTCCAATTACTGCCGGGACCATCTACCCGGTCATGGACTCCGGCTGCGGCTACTCACACTAGCCGTCCTCCCTAGACCCCCTGGCTTACCTTCCAGGGTGGGGTCCTGGTACTCCAGGCCAAGGGCGCCACAAACGTGAGAGAGGCAGGAGTCAGCCTGAGAGCCAATGCAGCCGGAGTGGGCATCATTAAGGCAACGGAAGCAGGGAGGTTTTCTTCCCCTTTGTCCCCCTCCCCAGGAGGCGGGGACGTGCAGTGATGGCCTGCGTCCGCCTCGCCCCCTAAAATCTGATAAGTATTGATAGCTGCGGTGCCCTCGGCCTCTGCCAGGGTTCCATCAAGCACCAGACAGTATCCCAACCTTCCCCCGGAGAGCAGTCCGTGGGACGCTCCATCCTTCTCCCCTGGCTGGCCCTCCAGTGATCTGAGTCTGTTCCTGAACCCGGGTCGCTGTCGCCACAAAGAGAAATCCAACTGCTGCGCCATCGGGCCAGCATCTTATTACTTATTTATATTACAGGGCTTATTGACATCCACATCTGGACTATTATTCTTCACTGTAGAACCCTCATCTTTGTAGGGATATTAGGAGAGTTGAGGGAGTGCAGAGAAGAATAACAAAAATGGTTGATGAACTTCACAGTATGACTTGTGAACAAAGGCTTATAGATTTAAACCTGTACCCCTTGGAGCTCAGGTGTACTGGGGAGACTTTTTGCAAATGTTTAAAATATCAAGAGACAGCCAGCTTCTTGCTGACCAGGGACTGGTAGAAAATAGGGCTCTTTTCACTTAAAAGCCATAATCGTCATCTAATGCTCACCTTCCCAAAAAAAGTGACAGTAGAAGATATTTCTACTCACAAAGGATTGCAGCACTGTAGAACCCCCTTGCCAAGAGAAATGGTGGAAGCTGATACTTTAAGTGATTTTAAATCTAAACTAGACAAGTACTTACTAAACCCTACAGGCACATATTGACCTGCTTGCAGGAGATGTACCGTGATGGGCACATGTGGCCGGTTGTGCATCTATAGCTACCTAGTGTGATACCCAGTAGTATGATATTATGTCCAGTGCACATTTTTAGTTATACAGAGCTAAATACCTGGATCTGATCTCAGCCCCACTTATTTACCAGCTACATTATTTTATTTGTTGCGTTTTTACCAACAGCACCACTGAACATAGCTGAAGACTGTTTCCTTGACATAACCGCACATTTCTATATATAGCTTATGATTATCATGATGTGTTATTTATTATAGATAATGTGTATGTAGAGAATGTGTCTAAACAATGTACCTATGGGGCACCACTGTAAATGAACAATGCTCAATGCTTCTAGCCTAACCAAAATCAAATTCCTGGTAAATCCAATTAATACATTTACAAAACTACCAGTAGCATCAGGTGCCCAATCTTGCCTTTCTTACTAGTGCATGTTTGACCAGTACAGTGTGACTTCTGTGTTTTTTAGGTCAGTGTTATCTTTACATGAAGACAATAGAAAGGGCAGCCTTTCCATCACGCTTGTGGGAGAGGGTGAGTATGACGAGGCAGGTTATCTGTTTCGTCTTGTCGGAGTTGTGCAAATTTGTAATTTTCAAATGTAAATTGGAAGCAAATTGCTGTTACTGAAATGAAATGTTTATGCAATTTTAAACAAAATATGGAGCTCAGAGATTCATACTATCTGGAAACAGAAAGTCAGGGCTTTATAATAGTGGACTTTTCAGAAGCCAGTTATTGAAACTGCAGAGCTACTGGAAAGAGTTTGTGTAGCATGCAAGAGAGGTTTTTAGACACACAGTTCGTCTGTAGGTTTGGCTCGGAGACTTTCCTTAAGATAAATTGTCTGAAATACAGAAATATCTATTTTTAATTTGCCCTTTCTGCTTATGCCTAGCATTTACCACGTGCTGGAGGGGCTTTTCATGGATGCGTTGTTATGGCTCTGGCATACCAGTACTGTTCCCTCTGTTGAGGGCAGTCGTAAGATACTGATAGAGAGCTACACCCTGGAGAGACTGACATATACCCCTTCCTATAAATTCGAGCTATTCAATATTAGACTGCATAGATGGGTGACGTATTGGTTGGATACCTACTCATATTTTATGTCTTGAGGGCCCCCATCGCTTTCATTCTTGTTGCTTTTACTACAGTACTTTGGTTTGTAACGTAAGTTTTTATTGACATTCAAAATACAAATACAAGCAAAAGTATCAAACAGTGAGCCAAGAAGGTTCCAGCAAAAGAAGCAACAAATTACACTTCTGAAATACACTGCATTGTCAGCAACACTCCTGTAGTCCCTGCCCTGGATGTATCCCTTTATTATTCAGAAGTAGTTAATAGGAACCACGCATAGATCAAGTGATGTTGAGTAAAGTCATTAAGTGGGTACATTTTGTTTATGCAAGCAGAGGTATGTGACAGCGGTAACACCAGGATTAAGAGAGCTCAGAGTGGCCTGATAGGATGTGGTGATTGTCAGAGTTTGAGGATCTAGCTCAGCCATGTGATATACACCCTCCCACCCCCACCACTAACCTGCTGGCAGGTTCATGTCCTGGTTATGCCTAGTGTACTGTATAGCGCCTTAGTTCAGATTATTCTTCCTCCGCACAATGTAGGGCTTTGGTTCATAGGAGATAGCTTGGCATATTATGGCCATCTGGGATTTTAATGTAGGAGGACCATGGATATCTTCCAAATGTGCCTGGGAAGTGATCCAGCTTGCCCCTGGTTGTGGCCTGCATTCTTTCTTAAGTTGTTTTGCCTAGCTGCATCAGCCACTTAGCCAGCTGTGGATGGGGGGGGTGACCTCCCTCCAGTGTCTTAAAGATAATCTGTTTAGCTGTGGGAAGTGCCCCTGTTAACCAGAGGCTCCTGTTTTATACAACTTAATCTTTGTAGCTGGTCCCCACCTCAGGGGCTATCACAGCATGATCAATGTGAGTGTGAGGGTCAGTGAGAGGGAATCAAGTTCCCTACATACCTACTGGACTGAGTTCCAGTAGCCTTTAATTGTAGGGCATGTCCAGATTGTGTGTTAGTACCACCATTTCCTTGGTAGTGCCAGCATTTGTCAGTATCCAGCAGCTCCGTTTATATAACTGAGCTGGGGTTTTGTGCATGTTGTAGGAGTTTTTATTGAGTGAAGTGGAGTCTTTCACTTCAGTGAACAGAAGTCTCCAGCATCCCTCCCAGTATTGTGTCAGTAGAACCCACTGAAGTTCATTTCCCAATTGCTTAAGTTGCTTGAGGGTGGGATATGGACACTGGTTGCATAAACATCTGTAGCTATGACCTGCTTTGTTACCTGGAGCCATGGCTGTTTGGAGTGAGGTATCCAAATAGGTCGGCGCAGGTGCTCGAAATCTGGGACCAAGCACTGGTTTGAGGACAGGCCTCAACTGCAGGTACCTCGGGTGGTGTTGCTGTGGGAGATCCAGACATTTCCTTAGTTGCTGAAAGGATCTCAGAGAACCACTACTGTGATCTGTTAGGTGGTGAAGGGACTGATTTCCTTTCCTCTGCCATTCCTTCCAAGTGACCGGTTGCCCACCAGTGGTGATTGGCTGATTTGCACACAGAGAAAGAAACGGTGAGTGCCTGGAGTTATGTAACCTTAGCTGCTTTACCCCACTCTTGAGTGGGATAGTACAGCGTGGGGTGAGATTTAAGCCCTTTGAGAAGCTTGCCAAAACATATGGCCTATATCCAGTGCTTTATTAGTAGAACCTCTTCACACGTCACCCAGAGGGAAGGTAAACCTCACTTTTATTCAGTCTTTCAGAACTGTTCCTGACTCTCTCCTCCAGTGGCTCTCACACACTGTCACTCCCCTAAACACAGAAACATAAACAGGGATGGCAGAAAAAGACCAGAGGTCCATCCAGTCTGCCCAAGTTCCCTGTAATCCTGGAACCTACTGTTCCTCCAGGGTACTAACCCTTCCCATCCTCTCTTTGTTGTCCTCCTTGGTACTGTCGCCCCCCAGTAGTCATTATTCCCTTCATTGTCCCAGCCCTGCTTGAACCCCCTGCTTGTTTTCACACCCACCACTTCAGCTGGCAGACTGTTCCAAGGTTCCACCACCTGTTCTGTAAAGTAGTACTTCCTCACATCTCTCCTGAACCTATCTCCTTTTAATCTGTGAGGTTCACTGTCACCAAGATGGGACCGTACAAGAGGGCAGTTCTCAATTAAGTGATGAGCCTGCGTGTATTTATTGAGCGAATGAAAGTTTATTGGTTGAACCTGTTGGCGGGTCCAGTCCTGGAACGCCAGACCCCCCCCTTGCCAAAACACCCAATCCCTATGTCTA
Organism: Neoceratodus forsteri; assembly: GCA_016271365.2. Classification (NCBI taxonomy): domain Eukaryota; kingdom Metazoa; phylum Chordata; order Ceratodontiformes; family Ceratodontidae; genus Neoceratodus; species Neoceratodus forsteri. The sequence continues at coordinate 119,147,047 of JADMNL010000026.1, forward strand.
CCAGCAGTACATGACCTGTGGAGTGTCTTACAACAATTTGAGTCCCGCCACATCAGAAGCATACACCAGCTCCCAGTGGTGTGGTGGCGCAGTCTGGAGTGTTGTTAGCCTGGGGAGGACAGTATTTTTGACAACTGAGGGCTGTTTGATGTAGAAATTGTTGTTTGAAAAGTGACAATGGAACTTCAAGCAACAATTTCTATATGAAATAGCCCTCTGTTTTAAAAAATACCGATATTGTAGAAACCAGTAAAGTTAGCAGTATTCAGAAAGCTACTTATTTTATATGCCTCCAAAATCGCTAAACTTATTCAAGCATAAGTTTGGTGTCATTCAGTGCCATCTCTATGTCAGGGACCTGCAGGAAGGAGTAGAGTGCGGCATTTAGGTCGTGATGAACGAAAAAATGTTTTTCCTTGTAAAATAAACATCAAATGTGGCGGTTAGGTTTTGAAAGGGACTCAAAACAGTTACTAGGTAAAGCTCTGTTCACAAGCATCGCTATTACAGGGACACTAAAATTAATTAAAAAGCTGACAGTGTCACTTTAAAACAAGGTAAGAGTCCTTATGAGCACCAGAAAAGGTGCTCTAGATATATTAACTCAGTTAGTGATAAAAATACATTTTTTGCATGTACACCATCTTCTGTTGATAATCGCACAATTTCTTATCTCCGTGACACCTGGCTCGTATCTTTCATGTACAAGCCAAGTGTTCACAGAGCACTGCAGTCATGCCCTTAAAAACAGCATAATTATGACATGAACCAGGCTGCAGGCATTTCCTAGTCAGTATAATGGAATCGGTGGGGACTGCCTAAATGTACTTGGATTATCTTTGCTGGCAGCTATACATGTATGCAGCTGTATAGCCCCATACATGTATAGCTACCAGCAAAGATAATCTAGGTACATTTAAGCAGCCCCTCTCCCCGATTCTATTACACTGTCCATAGAGCTCCTGCAGCCCCGTTCCCTACTTCATGTCATAATTATGCTGTTCTTAGGGGCACGGCTGCAGCGCTAGGCGATCACTAGATTCATACATGTTAGTTACTAGCTGGGTGATATGCAGATAACTTTTTGGTTTTTTTAAATACTGCACCCAAAAAGCAAAAATATGGCTAGGATAGCTCCTAGGACAGGTAACTCATATAATGGGTTGCTTGCCCAGAGCGAAAAACTGGTGTCATTTGCACTTTCATTTACATAGGTGACACTGTTACTTTCACTTACAGCTGTGGGTTTATAGGGGGCCTTGAACCTCTTTGCAGGACAGTTGGTTGGGCTAAAGTTAAAAACTTAATGTAGGGGAATCAAAAGTTTTGTTTTTTGGATTTAAAAAGAAACCAGACATGAGATGGTTATAGGTAAGCAGTCACTTAAGATTGTAGATCACTGCATTATATAATAGGGGTTTGCTGATAAGCCATCTGATAAAACCCCGGATCACCACTAGAGACTAACAATCAATGAATGACGTGTACACAGCGGAAAATGGAAAAGTTATCAGTACTGTGTCTGTGCAATACCTGATATCGCCACTGTGTACATGTCAAGACGTTAAAGGAAAAAAAACTGGCGCACTACATTTTTACGGCGCTCTGCTCCCCGCCCACAAAGGTAAACAGCATACCACATAAATATACCACCGAAATACAAATTAATAAGCAGCAAACCCCTGTTACATAAAAGGGATACGTGCAAATGATATCGGCTGCTTTTATTTTACTGACAAGACTGCAAGAATTTTAAAATTATCGGAACAATTATCTTGAGCTAAGACAGGAGTAATCCATTTCTCTCTGAGCAGTTCGGTTTTTACTGTGCAGTAGATAATACAGCAGATAATCAAATGCTATATCCTCAGCACAACAGCATGAAATAATTGTCTTACGATATAAAATGCTAAGGGTTAACAGCCTTATAATCTAGTTCTTGTTATAGCCCTCCTAAGTTTCCTACAAAAATCTAAAAAGTTTTCGCAACCCCAGTTAGTTTTAACGTTTTATACTCCATTAACATTTTAGAAACACCAATTATTTCCAAAACTGTATCAAGCTCCACCCCCGAACTCTCTTGTTTTATGATGTGGGATTTGTCTAGCGTGGGAGCACGCTACATTGATTAGAATGGGAGTGGAGTTTACAAATTATTTTCTTTATATTTTAGAGGGCCAATAGCATCAAATCCAAGCAAGAGTTTAACCAACAAGGCTCTATCATTAAATAGCAACCCAAGATAATAAGGGGATACATGGTGGTTACGTATGTGATAACTGAATATCAGCAATCTTGGCAAGTGACCTCTCTACGCCACTCATGATAACCCTGAGCTCGCTTGCTACTCGTGCTGATATATCAGCTATCACATATCCCCTTATTGTCTTGGGTTGCTGTTTAATGATAGAGCCTTGTTGGTTAAACTCTTGCTTTGATTTGAGCCCATTGGCCCTATAAAATATAAAGAAAATAATTTGTAAATTCCACTCCCATTCTAATCAATGTAGCGCTCCCCCGCGTTAAGACAAACCCCACATCATGAAACAAGAGCATGCAGGGGTGGAGCTTGCAACGATTTGCACCAGGAAGGGGACAGGATCAAGTAGCTGAGTGGAGTTTATGATCCCTTCTCCTAAAGTATTTGAACAAGTAAAATTCTTCAGAGTGGACTGCTTCAGTCTAGTATACGCAAGCTTTCATATGCAGCTTGAGGGAATGTTAAATGAGCACAATTGTTGCCCTCTAATATAAGCAGTTTTGGAAATAATTGGTGTTTCTAGAATGTTAATGGAGTATAACAGTTTAAAACTAACTGGGGTTGTGAAGAAATTTTAGATTTTTGTAGGAACCTTGAACATAGAGGTCTGTCACAGGACCTAGATCATAACACTGTTAAACCGTAGCACTTTATATCGTAAGACAATGATTTCATGCTGTTGTGCTGAGGATGTAGCGTTTGATTATCTGCTGTATTATCTACTGTACAGTAAAAACCGAACTGCTGAGAGAGAAATGGATTACTCCTGTCTTAGCTCAAGATAATTGTTCCGATAATTTTAAAATTCTTGCAGTCCTGTCAGTAAAATAAAAAGCAGCCAATATAATTTGCATTGGGTTCTTTTTCCTTTGTTGTATCAAAGAAAATTTTGCAATATTTAAACTTATGGTTGATTGTTTTTCTGTCTATTGTGATTTTATGTCTGTACCATATGGTAAGACAGTAGATCAAGTTTAGTTTATTTGTTCAGCTAAAAGCTATTACAAAAAGCAAATATACAGACAAAGAACACACACACATTGAACAATACGTACAAAAATATAAATAACGTAAATCTCTCAAGTTAATACACACAGAGAGATAAATAACCTTACTATCTTGCATCAAAAAAGTACCTTTTGCACTCCCCAGCCTGAGTATAGCTATTGCAGGACAGTTAACTGTCAAGCAGAGGTAATCAGATGGTTCATTAAAAAAAAAAAATATATATATATATATATTTTACCCAGATTGTCTCCTATATGTTACTTAGTCCCATAACCCCATCCACTAACAGTTACATTTGTACGTTCTTGAGAGTATATCATGTTTCATTTCCTTACTTTAGTAATCTCGGTTAGATGTAGTGCAAGCTTGGCAAGTATATCAGAGTTTTCTGAATTAAATAAATCCATTGGGTCCCAGGGTGGTAGCCTGGGTAGCAAAACTGGCTGCACAACAGGACACAGAAAGGTAATAGTGAATGGAACACATTCTGAAGAAAGGGGGGTCACTAGTGGAGTACCTTAGGGCTCATTACTGGGTCCAGTCCTCTCTAACGTCTTTATAGGTGACATTGCAGAGGGTCTGGAGGGAATGGTATGCCTCTTTGCAGGAGACACAAAGATCTGTAACAGAGTTGATACAAAAGGGGGGTAGAAAGGATTTGGCAAGGTTGGAGGAATGGTCAGACATATGGCAACTTAGATTCTTTTTTTTTTGTTAAGTTTTTATTGATGCACAGTAACATTACATCAAATCAAATCGGCATAGCCATATCCGACCATTATCACAATTATCACAATCTTAACGGAGTACAGTTATTCATACAGTATCGTCATGGCTAGAGGAATCTACATTACAACAGATATACTGTATTTTATGGGTAAAAAACCAAGGTGGCCAAATCAACTGTCCGCATCAAGATGGTGTCCAGGCGTTCCGTAGTTCCTTCTTCTCTGTTCTCATATAGTTGATTCTGTTATTTAGTACGTGTTTCAGGACCCACTTTGTTTTTCTCTCCCTTCCCCTTCTTTGGTTTTTGATTCCTCCTTTTTAATATAGAATACTCCTTAACTTCCAAAATTTCCAAATGGCTATGCAAACTTAATAACTTTCCCCATTTCAAAATACATCAGACTTCACTAAACAAAAAGAAAAGGAAAACCAAATAATTAAACTAATTGGCTGGTGGTGTGTGCGTAACAAGCCCATTTATCTATCACCTCCTGTGTGGGTCAGAGCCTCTGCTTCAACCGACTCTTTCCCCTTAAAGGGGCACTGTCAGCTTTGCCCCTCGGTTTTGCCTCAATTTGAAATAATGATTCCACAAGCACATACCCCTACAAATATGAGAGTAAAATGCACCTACATAAGCAAAAAACTCAACTGGTTACCTGTTTTCGTAAAAAAAAAAAAAAAAAAAAAAAGCATTACTTCAGTTAAATTTCGGTCCGAAAGCAAACCCGCCCCACCAGGAGAAGATTCCACGCCGAGAACGCGCATGTAGTCAGCGCGCGGTGCCGAAGTGCATTTTTTATGGTCCCCATTAGAACAAACAGATCATTTAGTAGAACTCCATAATACAAAGTGCTGCGGGTATTTAAAATTTAATCCCGAGCACGGTTCAGCAGCAAAACACTTTCAAACTGTAGCACCGAACTCACAGACGCGCATTAGCAGCACGCTCTTGTGCATGCGCGAGATCTTTCCTCCCACTGCTATTGAGCAGATGCGCCGATTTCGTGCCACAGTTTGAAAGTGTTTTTCTGCTGAACCGTGCTCGGTTTAAGTTTTAAATACCAGAAGCACTTTGTATTACGGAGTTCTACTAAATGATGTATTTGTTCTAATGGGACCATAAAAATGCATCTTTATAATTGCGCGCCGACTACATGCGCATTCTCATGTGGAATCTTCTTCCGTATGGTTTGTCAACAAATTTAACTGAAGTAATGCTTTTTACAAAACAGGTAACCAGTTGAGTTTTTGCTTATGTAGGCATTTTACTCAATATTGGTAGGGGTATGTGCTTGTGGAATCATTATTTCAAATTGAGGCAAAACTGAGGGGCAAAGCTGACAGTGCCCCTTTAAGGTTTGTAGACCAAAGAAAACGAATTCGGGGCCCTCGCCCTCTAAGTATTCCATGTGAGACTTTTCACATACCAAACACTCCATATTAGATTAAATCTCTCCATAGTTAGCCTTAAGGCTGCTGTAATTCTTTCCATTTGTTCTAACTCATTTACTTTAGCTCTCCAGGTTTGGATAGTAGGCGATTCTGTAGATCGCCAACAAAGTGTGATACACTTTATAGCTGCCAACCTGAAGATGTGATGTAGTCTCCTCCGAGGTCGAGGGAGTCTCAGAAACTCATTACTCGGGAAACCCAAGCAGAGGGCTTCAGATGTTCCTGGGAGGGGAACCCCCAGAACATTCTGGATCTGTTTATGTACCTGTCGCCAAAAACCCTCTAACTCTGGGCATCACCAGAAAATATGGAAATGTGAACCTACCCCTCCACACTCCCTCCAGCACCGGTTTGTGTTGTCTGGGTGAAAATACTGTGACACTCTAGGGGTTCTGAAAAAGCGCATCAAAACTTTCCAGTGATATTCGCCCCCAAGAGGGCGAGGTCATAATTCGCCATCCCTGAGCAATAGCCCTCTGCCATTTAGAGCTCTCCAATTGTATGTCTGAGTCCCTTTCCCATCTATGCTTGACTACTTAGACTTGTCCTGGATATAGGTCTGTCATTAGTCTATAAATCTGAGAAATGGGTTTCATCTTAGCCCTTAAAGTGATCCAGCTATAAAAAAGTTGCTCTAGCTCCATTAAGGGTCTTAACAGCTGTTGCACATGTAAAGGTTGGTGTATGAAATGCCTTACTTGTAAAAATCTAAAATGGTCTTCCTTTCTAAGTCCACATTTCTGCTTTAGTTTCTGAAATGTGGTACAAGTCTCACCCTCCAGCAGGTGAATAAACCTAGTAAGGCCTTGGCTATCCCAAAAATGGTATCCCACATCTAAACTAGGAGGGCTGAAAGTCTTGTGGTGATGTATGAGAGATAGAGGACCCAATCCTCCCGGAACCTTCAGTCATCTACCTAGGGCCAGCAAGGCTTGCGGGGTATATCTAGTCCATGGATTTTTCACCTTACAGACCATGCCTGAGGAGACAGCTGCGGTAGGCAGAGTCCAAAGTGATAGTTTATGTACCTGTTCTAGCTCCCTAGGGAACCATCTGTTATTCACCCTCTGCTTCATGCAGGCATATAACCAAGGGGCCTGTGCCATTAGATCATAGTGTCTAACGTTTGGTAGGCCTAGTCCTCCCTGTTCTCGCCTAGTACAAAGGAGTGCCCTTCTTAGTCTGGGACTTTTACCAAGCCATTCAAAACTTGTTATAAGGCGTTCCATTTCTTTTAAGAACAATTTGGGGGGCAGTCTGTATTGTCTGAAATAAAAACAATAAACATGGTAGCACGTTCATTTTGATGGAATGTACCCTTCCCAGAAGAGACAGAGGGAGCAGTCTCCACCTTCCCAGGTCCTGTCTAATAGCATCTCGTAGTCCGGGGTAATTTGCTGAGAAAAGCTGGGAGGTGTCTGCCGGGACCCTTATTCCCAGATATCTAATTGTGTTATTCGGAGCCCAAGCAAACTGGAAGTTAGATCGCAGTTCAGGTGGTAAGAGCCCGCTTAGCCATAAAGCTTCAGATTTTGAGGGGTTAATTTTGTATCCTGCTATTTGTTGGAATTGATTTAAAATTTTTGTAAGGGGTGGAAGCAAGCTAACTGGGTCCCCAAGGTAAATAAGTGCGTCATCAGCGTACAAAGAAAGTTTGAGTCTGGGAGCCCACCTTTATGCGCACTACCCGAGGATCTTGTCTGATCTGCTCCACCAAAGGCTCCAAGGAGAGAGCAAACAGCAGTGGGGAAAGTGGGCATCCCTGATGAGTCCCCCGAGATAAAGGGAATCTGTCCAAGACTCATCCATTTACGTTAATCACCGCTTCTGGCTGGGAGTATAGTGCTGCCACAGCTCCTATAAAGTTATCACCTAGATTGAACTTTTTGAGAACTGATTGAAGGAAAACCCAGTCCACCCTATTGAACGCCTTTTCGGCATCGATACTTATTGCCAGGTTAAGGGATGTAGTTGTTTTCTGGGAAGAAATTATATTCAGGAGACGTCTAATGTTATCCTGTAGGAATCTTCCGGATATAAATCCGGATTGATCCGGGTGTATGAGATCCTCAATGACCATTTGAAGCCTCCGAGCCAGTATACCCGTGAATAGTTTTATATCTGTATTTAACAGGGAAATTGGTCTATATGATCCACATTCCTCTGGTGGTTTACCTGGTTTTAACAGTACTGATATCCTTGCATAGTTCCATGATGGAGGGATTGGTAGGTCCTTTCTCAGGACAGCATTAAACATCACCAATAGAATGGGAAGAAGATCTGTCTGGAAAATCTTACAAAATTCTGCGGGCTACCCATCCAATCCCGGAGCCTTTGTATTCTTAAGTAAGGAAATTTGACTTAAGTTCCTGCATAGTAATCTGGGCCCCCAACTTTTCCCTTCCAGACTGATCTAGGACTGGGAGATGAACCCCCCTCAGATATTGGGCGACGTTGGCCTCATGATCAGGGCATCTTTCCACAGCATACAACTTCTGGTAGAAGTCAGCAAAACATTTTGTTATGTCTTCTTGGGATGTGACCAGACACTCATCTGATCCCCTTCTAAGTTTTAGTACTGCCCTCGACGCTGCCTCTTTGCGCATCTGAGCTGCTAACAACTTTCCAGCCCTGTTGCCCTTCTCATAAAATAACTGTCTGGCATACCTACAACTAGCTTCTATTTGATGGTTTACTAATCGTATTAACTTTTCTCTGACCTCCTTTAATTTCTTTTTTTGTCTCTATCAGGTTGTCTCGCTTATGTTGAGTTTCCAGCTCCGATGTTGCCCTGTCTAGCCTTGACTGTTCCTCTTTTCTATCGTTAACTTTAGAAGCATAGGCTATAATTTTGCCCCTTATGTATGCTTTCAGAGTATCCCAATATATTGTTGGGGGGGGTGTCCTCTTCAAGTTCAAGTTTATTGCAGGAAAACTCCATTGAGCAATCTCATTCACAAGGAGGTCCTGTGACATAAACACTTAAAGTACAAACACAGATAGGTAATAACAGTATATACACATGAAATGCACGTTACATGATACAGGCTGGATATACATACAAGGGTACCACATAGGGTGACTGCAGGTGGTAAACATTGATATGAGACAGGGAAGCGACTTACAGGTTGCATACTGATAAATGAAACATGATGACTCTTGGTTATTAAATGTTTGAAATTGTTTCATCTCTGTTCTTATCATTGTTTTAAATTGTTCCGACGGTTCGTGGTTCCTAGTCGTAACTTTAGCAAGACAGAGGCGTGGTCTGCTAAGGTAAAACTACCTATTCGGGCTGAATTTAATGCTCTGGTCCAGTTTGTGGGAACCAGCAGGAGATCAAGCCTACTGTAGCCTAAATGTCTGGGTGAGTACAGAGAGTAATCCCTCATGGTGGGGTGCAGGAATCTCCATGCATCTGTCATGCCTTGTTCATGAATGAGTCTGTGAAGTGCTGTAGAGGCCTTGGATCTTCTACCTGGCTGCTTCCCAGATTTATCTAAGCGGGGACAGAGAATTGTGTTAAAATTCCCTCCCACTATCCTAAGAACTGAGTCAAACCTAGGAAATGCCAACATCATCTTTGTTAGAAAAACTGACCTGGGGTTTTCCTCGTCATATATGTTAAGGATGCTGCACTTATGAGCACCCAGGTCTGCCTCTGCAAATATATATCTTCCCTCAGGTCGGACCTCACAATTGTCTCCTTAAAAGGGAGGTTTCTCCTTACTAGTATAGCTACCCCTCATCTGTGTGGATTGAATTGGCAGGAGTACGAGAAAATTTGTCTGACCCATGCCCTCTTTAATTTAGAGTGTTCTAATTGTGTTAAATGAGTCTCTTGGAGTAGGGCAATATCTGCCTTAAAGTCTGTAAATTCTCTCAAAACCCTCGCCCTTTTGATAGGGCTCCCCAGGCCTCTTACATTGTAAGTAACTATTTGGATGTCACCCATATTCCGTTAACCATAAAAAGATATGGTCCGACCCCCAGGGCCCCCAAGATTATGCTCGACACACACACCACCTTTGCCAAAGAACATAAAAAAAAAAATCACATTTCCAAACCACTTCATAACTATATACAAATTGACAGATTTCGTGCCTCTGTCATGCTGTGCATTTTTTTGATGCGTCATGTTCTTCAAGGTGATATTTCAGATGGTACATAAAGATCAGGAAAGGATCTATACAACCCTAAATAGGTCACTCCTATACTATGATGGTAGAACGGGAGACCTTGGGGAGACGGTACTTTGTGCTGCCCAGCTGACCACTCTTCCACAGTGTGATCAGTAGGGTGATTAGCTGAGCTTATAAATGTGGGGTGTTCCTCTTCACCCCTCGCAAGGTATACTGCTGTTAAGCTGTCTAGGCCTTGACATTTTGTTCAGCCTGCTCGACAAAATCCTTGATTTTTTTTACACTGTGGACAAGGTCCTGGTATCCATGGGGGGGCGGAAGAAAATGAAGAGGAAGAGGAAAAAAGAAAGGGGAGAAGCAGGGAGGAAAAAGGTGGGGGGGGCAGAATTTTCAACAGCAGCATGTGTACAACATAAATCTCTGCAAAGGTCTTTGAATAACTGCAGTGCCACAATGTGCCTGCACCTTCATGTCCCGAGGGGGAATACCCCTCCAGTAGGTTAGGTTAGAGACAGTAATTTTATAAACATTGATTAGTTACATGTCCCCCCCCCCCCAAACCAGGCTCTCAGACTTTATCCTGGACATATATTAGTTTTCTAAATTTTTAGTTTTCCGTTAAGACATAAGATTTTAATGTCTTCATTTCCGTCCAAGCTAGCAGATCCCTGCAGATTAGTTACCCAGTCTTGTTTGGTTGCATCTCAGCCTGCCCCCTTGTTGTTATGGGGTTGCACCTGGGATTCTACCATTGTGGCGGCCTTCTCGGCTGATGCCGACATAGACCTGACTGCCCTGTGGACCTTCTGCCACACGTCCATGCTTTGGGCCTCTGCTCTTTTCCCCGAAGTCGACTGCCAGGTCAAGACCTCCAACTCCTGCCTTGGGAAACAAGACTGCAGCTCATCTAGCTTGATCCCATGATCTATCAGGAAATTGCTCGCCTCGACAATGTCTGCAGAGTGCTTCAATACCCCCTCACATGTCTTCACCCAAGTCGGGCTGAATAGTCCAGGTAGGCCTTCATCCCTTTCTGCCTCAGGGTTTTCATAGCAGCCAGTATCAGTCGCCGTTTTAATGATGTTGATGCCGCAAAGTCATTATCAAAATAAAGACACTGGTCTCCAAAAATAATCTCCTTGCGCCTCCACGCCATTTCCAAGACCTTCTCCTTAACTCTGAAGTCCAGAAATGCCATGATTATCGATCTCGGTCTAGCATTCACATTTGCTGGTGGGGGTGTAAGTACTCTGTGTGCTCGAATTATGCCTAATGGCTCCTCCTTGGGCCAGCTTAACAGTTCCCGCAACAAACTCTCCATAAAGAGTATCATGTCCCCCGACTCCGTTTTTTCTGGGAGGCCGTGAACTCTGATATTGTTCTGTCGGTCCCTGTTTTTTTAGTTCTTCCAACCTTTTACTCAGTTGTATCTCTCTGTAATGAAGGTTTAGCAACGCGGAGTTGTGCACATCGGTTTCGTTGCAATATTCCATCAGACAGGCCTCAACTGCTCCCATGCACTTCTCGACTACCTGGAGGTCTTGTTTAGTATCTGCCACTACTGTTTCGATACGCTTCAGTGTTTCACCGATTTGTGCTTAACTGGGTACAAAGTTGTTTAGAAGTAATTGTAAATTCAGGCTCATCATTACCATCCTCCGTTTATTCCAGTTCAGGTTCAGTTATTTCACTCCGCGAACTCTGTTTAGTTGCTAGTGGGGGTTGCCAGGCTAAGGTCCGCTGGATCGGCTTCCTAGACACACTCGGTGCTTCAGATTCTCTCAATTTTTGTTTCGTTGCCATATGTAGGCTAGCTTTTACAGGTTTTCTGGCCCTTTGTCTCTTTTTGGATGCCAGGATGGTTTAGGATTTTATCAAGTTAGGCAGAGCTTCAGCTTCAAGCTGCCCATAAGCAACGCTTGCGTCACCGGAAGTCCGGCAACTTAGATTCAGTGCAAAGAAGTGCAAAGTAATGCACCTGGGAAACAAAAACCCAGGAGAAGAGTATTCAATAGCAGGGGAGGTACTAACAACAATAAAAATGGAACGGAACCTGGTGGTAGTCATATCAGATGGTCTAAAGGTTGGCAAGCAATGTGAGAAGTCAGTAAGGAGAGCCAGGGGGATACTGGGATGCATAGGGAGGGGCATCACAAGTAGAAAAAGGGAAGTTGTTATCCCTCTGTACAGATAGTTGGTGAGACCCCATCTGGAGTACTGTGTGCAGTTTTGGAGCCCTCATCTATGCAAGGACATAGACAGGATGGAAGCAGTCCAGAGGAGGGCAACTAAAATGGTGCATGGTCTGCATCAGAAACCATATGAAGAGAGACTGAGAGAGCTTAATATGTATACCCTCGATGAAAGGAGAGACGGGGGACATGATAGAAACGTTCAAGTACCTCATGGGAATCAACAAAGTCCAGGAGGGTAGCATCTTTCAGAAAAAGGGATGTGTAAGAACAAGGGGGCACAATTTAAAGATAGAGAGGGGACCGCTCAGAGGTAATGTGAGAAAATTTTTTTTTCATGGAGAGAGTGGTGAATGCATGGAAGTGCCTTCCTGGGAGGTTGTTGGGTCTAAAACAGTGGGGGAATTCAAACATGCATGGGACAGACATAAAGCAATTGTAGTGGGGGGTGGCAGGAAGTAGGCCGTTGGTTAACTAGAATCTGCAGTTTATCCAGTAGATAGGGAAATGGGCAGACTGGGTGGGCCAAGTGGTCCTTATCTACCGTCAAAGTTCATGTTGCTGTGTTTTAATAGAAATCTAGATGGAATATTTAATGTACCAATTGACTCATTCTTATACTTTATTCGAGCTCCATAATACCACGGGCATCTGAAGATGACATGTTCCAAATCTTCAACTTCACCCAAATTACAAAAACGTTGAGTTGCTTGATCAGTTATTTGATCATATCTTACCATCAGTACATTATTGGGAAAAACTTCAGACCTGTATTGTGCTTATGTATATCTATGTTTTGAATCCCTTACACCTGCTAAAAAATATTTAAAGGAATGCTCAACCGCATACTGGACTAACCAGCTAGAGACCCTAACCAGTTTAATCTTTTCGAGATCATTGTTTCTTGCATAATTTTGTGGTATTTTTTTTTCATGTACTTGCTATAAGAGATTCAGGACCAGATATTCAAAACTTTGCCCTGGGGCTAAATTAGCACTGCCCAGCAGGCAAACTTAGCCCGGAGCACAAAGCAAGCTATATTCAAACGGAAATAGCCCGGTGCAAAACCTGCTGAATATAGCAAGCAAAGGAAGCCGGGCAAACAGGGCCAGGAGTGCAGGGCAAAAAATGCTCGGGAATAAAACATCGCTGAATACAGCAACAGGCTCCCTGAATCGGTGACAAGGCTTAAACAAATCGGGGACAAAGGACCAAAATCAGGGACACATCTTCAAACTTAGAAATATCCACCCAGAAAGCTGGTAGAATATGGGGCTTAGTGCAAATACATTTTCTAAAGAAGAACCAAGTCTGTAACTTTAATGCTTGACATTAGTTTGTGCTTACAATTTCTACCGTTTAGCCATGGAAACACAACTGTGAAGAGGGACAGAGTTATATTTTGAGGCATATTCAGGGACGTCCCTGAAAATCAGGGACAGTTGAGAGGTATGCTCCCAACCCATTCACAATAGAATTAGCGGTCATTTCCTGACCCATTCACAATAGAATTAAAGGTAATTTCCCTGGTAGACTAGTGGTCCCCAACCCCCCTGCATGAATCCCGACCCGTTTGCAATAAATGTAAATCTGATTTCCCTGGTAGTCTAGTGGCCCCCACCCCCAAGCACGTATCCCGACCCCCGTTGCAAATAAATATAAATTCCTTTCCTGGTAGTCTAGTGGTCCCCCCACCCCAACCGCGTATCACAACCCCGTTGCATATGCATATGATTTCCTTTCCTAGTAGTCTTAGTGGTCCCCACCTCCAAGCATGTATCCTGTCCCCGTTGCAAATGCATATAATTTTCTTTTTCCTGGTAGTCTGGCAGTCCCCCTCACCCTACCCCAAGCATGTATCCTGGCCCCATTGCAAATAAATATAGATTCCTTTCCCTGGTAGTCTAGTGGTCCCCAACCCAGCAGTGACACCCGCTCATCCCATTAAAGTCATAAGCAGAATAGCAACTGGCTCAGCCCTCCTGTCTGCGGCTGGCCACCGCTGGAGGTGAAAGGCGCTCCTTCCTGCCTCGGTTGGCAGCCGGCCGTGGTGGTGAGAGGAGGCTGGCGCTGTCGCTGGCTCTGTTCTCTGACTTTAATGGGATGAGTGGGGTGTCACTACCAGGTGGGGGGGACTAGACAACCAGGGAAAATAATCTATATTTATTTATTTATTTATTTATTTTTAGCTTTTGTTTACCGGGTAGGTGCACTAGCCAGCAGGTGACTATTTTCAGGCATGACCCGGGAGAGTACAAGACAAGATACATACCAAGGAATGTACAACATAAGCCATACAATTTAGCGAGGCAGTATTTGCAACGGGTGTCGGGGATACGTGCTTGGGGTGGGGGACCACTAGACTACCAGGAAAGGAATCTATATTTATTTGCAGTGGGGGTTGGGATACGTGCCTGGGGGTGAGGGGTGGGGGACCGCTAGACTACCAGGGAACGGAATTTATATGTATGTGCAACGGGGTCAGGATACGTGCATGGGGGGTGGGGACTGCTAGACTACCAGGGACATAATGCCATAGAGCAGATACTGGGATCGGGAATCGTGGTTGGGGGGCACTGCTGCCAATTGGTGGAGGCCTTTTCTTAGCAGTATTCAGCGCCGTGCTACAGGTTGCGCTAGTGCCTGTAGCACGGTGCTATACCTTTGAATATGCCGGTGCACCGGCATTCAGGGCCCCTCCGCTCCGTCCTTCCCTTGCATGCATTATAATTTAGTGTCGGTGCTAACACCTAGCGCTGGTACGAAATGTCCTTTTAAATATAGCAGTTGGGTGTGAATTCGGCACTAGTTCAGTGCAACAGATTTGTGCCCCGCGCTGCACTTTGAATATCTGGCCCATAGATCCCAATGTGCTGCTTTTTCAATCTTTTTAGATAATATAGATCGAATTTGGTAAGTATAGAGTTTAACATACCAATCCAGCCACCTTGCTTATAGGATGATAGAAATTGTTTTTCTCTTAGTGGACTGGAAAGTAACAAATCTTTTCCTTGGGAATGTAATTTGATCCACTACGAGACCATTCGTTCCTGTGCTAGTAAAGAAAAACTAATCTGGCCTGAGGTCTGACTAGTACATTTGAAGTGCTGACTGGAATTCTTGGCACCTGTTTATATGTTTTATTTAGAACAGAATCTATTTATTTTGAATTTTGCAAGCCCCAAACCTCCGCAGCATATGCTGCATATGAGATACGTTTTGCATTAATGGCCTTGATCATGGGTTCTACAGTTTTGCCACCATACAGTATTTTAAATCTCTTTAGAAGTTTAACTGAGTTCTCTAGTTTTTTTATGGTTGACATGATATGCTTATTCAATTTGGTATTACTTGCAAAAAACAACACTAAATATGTAAATTCAGTGACAAAATCCAATTTATTTCACCCTAATCTTAATGATGTATACTTTAATTTGTTTGTGAAGACCATAATTTTTGTTTTGTTCGGATTGGGTTTAAGATTGTGCGATTTACATAATCATTCTAGCTTGTTAAGAGATTTCTGTAATCCAGTCCTGCTAGTAGATATGATGGCCAGATCGTCTGCGTAAGCCAGCACAGGGATATGTCTGTTTTCAATACTCGCCAAATGAAAAGATGGAACATCTAGGGCAACAATGATGTCCTTTATGTATATGTTGAATAGGGTCGGAGCAAGGATGCATCCTTGTCTAACACCTTGATTAGTCTTAATTTTTTCAGTCAGTAATCCAGATTTAGGCCCAGATATTCAGAAATGTGCCAAAGTCCAGCGCAAGTCCGATGTGCCGTGTCACAACTGCGCCAGCACAACCCAGCTGAATATGGCAAAGGTGCGCCATGGCGCAGACAGAGGTGCTGCCAGGGAAGAGAACGTGGGTGGGTGCCCTTTGTATAAAGGGGTGGTACCTGAGGACTGGAGGAGGGCAAATGTGATTCCACTTCACAAAAGTGGGAGCAGGGCAGAGGCAGGACACTACAGATCAGTTAGTTTGACTTCAGTGGTAGGGAAAATGATGGAGTAGAAACATAGAATTTGATGGCAGATAAGGACTGCTTGGCCCACCTAGTCTGCCCATTTTCCTACCTAACAGATAAGCTGCAGATCCTAGTTAACCAATAGCTTACTTCCTCCTACCCCCCACTAGGACTGCCTTATGCCTGTCCCATGAATTCTTGAATTCCCCCACTGTTCTTGACTCCACGACTTCCTCAGGGAGGCTGTTCCATGCATCCACAACCCTCTCTGTGAAAAAATACATCCTCACATTACCTCTGAGCCGTCCCCCTCTATCTTCAAATTGTGCCCCCTTGTTCTTGCACATCTCTTTTTCTGGAAGATGCTACCCTCTTGGACTTTGTTGATTCCCTTGAGGTACTTGAAAGTTTCTGTCATGTCCCTCTCCTTCTTTCCCCAAGGGTATACATATGAAGCTCCTTTAGTCTTTCTTCGTATGTCTTCTGGTGCAGACCCTGCACCATTTTGGTGGCCCTCCTCTGGACAGCCTCCACTCTGTCTATGTCTTTGCGGAGATGGGGTCTCCAGAACTGCACACAGTACTCCAGATGGGGTCTCACCAACTGTCTGTACAGAGGGATAACAACTTCCTGTTTTCTACTATTGATGCCGTTTCCTATGCATCCCAGTATCCCCCCAGCCTTCCTTACTGCCTTCTCACATTGCTTGCCCACCTTTAGGTCATCTGATATAATTACCCCAGGTCCCTCTCTATTTTTACTGTTGTCAGTATCTCACCCCCCATTGTGTATGCTTCTCCTGGGTTTTTGTTTCCCATGTGCGTTACCTTGCACTTCTTTGCATTGAATCTGAGATGCCATATATTTGACCATTCCTCCAACCTTGCCAAGTCCCTTCTCATCCTTTCCACTCATCTTGTGTATCAACCCTGTTGCAGATCTTTGTATCATCTGCAAAGATACATACTTTTCCTTCCAGTTCCTCTGCAATGCCACTTATAAAGACATTAAAAAGGACCGGTTCCAGTACTGAACCCTGCGGTACCCCGCTAGTAACCCTCCTTTCTTCATTGTGTACTCCATTTACTACTACCCTTTGCATCCTGTTGTCTAGCCAATTTTTTATCCAGGCTACCACCTTGGGACCCACTCCAAGGCTGGCTATCTTGTGTATTAATCTTTTGTGTGGGACTGTATCAAATGCCTTGCTAAAATCTAGGTAGGCCATGTCCACAGCCCCTCCCTGGTCTACTACTTTGGTCACCCAGTCAAAGAAAAATTAGATTCGTCTGACACGACCTTCCCATCGTGAATCCATGCTGCCTTGGGTCCTGTACCCCACTGGCCTCTAGGTACTCAACAGTTCTTTCTTTCAGAAGTGATTCCATCATTTTACCTACCACTGAGGTCAACTAACTGGTCTGTAGAGTCCTGCCTCTGTCCTGCTCCCACTTTTGTGAAGAGGAATCACATCTGCCCTTCTCCAGTCCTCGGGTACCACCCCATCCTCCCATGATTTGTTAGAGAGTAGTCAGCGGTGTCACTAGTTCTACCCTTAGTTCTTTTAGAATTCTTGGGTGAATCCCATCGGCCTCTATTGCTTTGTCCACCTTCAATTTTATTAGTTCTTTCAGAACCCTTTCTTCTGTAAATGGACTGGTATTGACCCCCATCGTCAGAGTGTTTCTCTTGTTTGGTTTAGGTAACTCCCCCATCTCTTCCTTTGTGAATACTGAGCAGAAATATTCGTTCAGTATCCCTGCCTTTTCACTGTCACCCTCTACCTACATTCCTTCCCCTTTATTAGGCTTCAGTATCCCACCTTTGGTCTTTCTTCGCTCTCTAATGTACCTATAAAAGGTGTTATCCCCCTTCTTAACAGAATTGGCTATCCTTTCCTCGGTTTGGGCCTTTGCTATTCTGACTGCCTTCCCAGCCTGTTTCTGCTTTAACTGATAAAGTTCTCTGTCCTGCTCCTTCTGTGTGTCCTTATATTTCCTGAATACTGTTGTCTTCCCCTTAACCTTTCCTGCCACCTCTTTTGAGAACCATTGCGGTTTTTTCCTTCGTTGTGTTTTATTGATTTGCTTTACTCAAAGGCTTGTTGCCTCTGTGATGGCTGTTTTGATCACTCCCCATTGTTCCTCCACCCCTCCTCCTTGCCTGTTTGCTAGTGCTTTTCTGAGGCACACTCTCATTTTCCCAAAGTCAGCCCTCCTAAAGTCCAGTACCCTTGCTTTGTATGGCTTGGATTGTATGGCTGTGTTTATCGTGAACCACACTGTTTGGTGGTCGCTTGTTCCCAGATGGCTACCCACTTCTAAATCTGAGATTCTTTCTCCGTCCGCATTTGAGAGTACCAGGTCTAAGATTGCTCCCTCCCGAGTGGGTTCCAACACTAGCTGTCTGAGGCATGCCCCCTGTAGGGCATCAAGAATGACCCTGCTCTTGGATGTGCCTGCAGCAAAGGTGCTCCAGTTAACATCTGGCATATTCAAGTCCCCCATCAACAATATCTACCCTTTTTCTGGCATTCTAAGAAAGTCTTCTATCATTTCCTTGTCCATTCCCTCCCCCTGAGATGGGGGTCTGTATACAACCCCCATGCGGATTGTGGTGCCATTTCCTGTCTCCAGGGTGACCCAAAGTGCCTCATCTGCTCCCTGTTTACTTTTTAGTTCTGTTGCTTTGATCCTTTCCTTTACATAGAGAGCTGCTGCTCCTCCTCTTTTACCCTCCCTGTCCCTCCTGTAGATTGTGTATCCTGGTATGTTGTCATCCCAGTCATGGTTCTCTGTGCACCATGTTTCTGTGTCTGCCACAATATCCAGGTAACCCTCTTCCATCAAGGCCACTAGTTCAGGGAGCTTGTTATACAGACTACGGGCATTGGTACTCATCACCCACCACTTTTTGATAGCCTTACCCCTTTTAGCTCCATTTCTGTCCTTACTGTCTTTGCCCTTTTTTACATTTAAATCTGTTCTGCTCCCTAATAACTTCTGTACCTTGGTGTTTACCTCACTAATCACCATGTTTTGTAGGGGAGGCCGGGATTTCCCTGCTCCTTTTCAGTGCCTCTCCCCTTGGCTAGTTTAAATACTTGCAAATGAAGCATTTGAACCTCTCACCTAGGATCCTGGTTCCCCCCCGGACAGATGCAGACCATCGCACCAGTATAGGTCTGCATCCCTCCAGGTGGCTGCCCAGACCCCAGTGAAGCCATAACCCTGAGCTCCACACCAGTTTCAAACAACACGAAGTCTTGCTATATTATGACATATGCAGTATAACCCCAGGTTAGAACTGCTCCGGAAGTGAAAGAGTTAAGTACATGGAATCTTGAGCACGAGCTCAGTTGAACACTCTGTCTGTGCTGCTTCAAACCTTAACTGTTAGATTCTTTACTCCGCCTCACTGAACAGTCGCTCCGGAGATTTCTCCTACTGCTCGGTTCATTTTGTCGGTTTTAAAGTGTATTTTCTCTGTTTTTAAAAATCAAACCGCAACCGGTCGGTTCAAGCTCTGTCTGTGGTATCGTAAGTAAATTAAGGTGTTACATTTATTCTGTGTGGAACTTGTAAACGATATTATCGGTTCAGTTTTGAACCGATCAGGCTGTTGTAAAATTACTTCAAACTTCATTAGAAGTGCGGTTCCCGGTTCTTATCTGTTCTAAAAAAAAATGTATTTCATTACGTTTTTTTCCACGACCCGTGACACAGTCTGGAACCGATAAGGGTGTCTTAGCAGCTAGGGCGTTAGCGGCAAGTTTTCTGGTTAGGCTGGCATTATGTCTGAGAAACCCAAAAGAAAAACAGTGCCCACTGGGTTTCAACACTGTGATGTCAGCCCAAGGAAGCTTTTGCTAAGGCTGACCCACACACCCACATGTGTCTATTGTCTGGGGTTTGACCACCTCAATTCAGACTGCCAGATTTGTGTCAATTTCCCTGCAGCTACCGGGATAAGAGGTTGGTAGGCTCAGGGAAAAGGAGACTAAAAATCCGCTGATCCGATAGCCAGCCCGGTTCGGTGACAACCGAACCAGAGGGAGTCCCCCCCCTAAACAAGGTGAGTCTTCCTCAGGCAAAAGGAGAACTGACTCTGAGTCGGTTCCAGTTAAAAGGACTAGGAAGTCAGCAGGTCTGGAGCCAAAAATCCCTTTTCCAACTGCTGCAGAAATAGCCAAAGCGATCAAAATTGTCCAGTCACTTTCCCCGGTTCCGACCGAACCGTCACCATCAAGCAGGCGGTCGGTTCGGTCGGTTCCTCCGGTTCAGGAGTATGATGTAGAGGATTTTTATGTACCGGAGGAGGGGGAGGAAGATTATGAAGAGAGTGAATATGATTTTGACAGTCTGGATGTGCCCATTGAACCGGACATTTCTCCAGACAGACCTATAGAAGTTTCTCCCCCTAGGCTTTCTGACTCTCCTTCTCATTTTATTTTCTATAAAAAAGTGGCTGAAACCCTCCAGCTTCCTATGGAAGAAGCTGTGGATGACCAAGAGGAGCCTGACTATTTGGAAATGATGGATATCCCAGAGTCTAGAAGACTGTCTATTCCTATGCACAAATCTTTCAGGAAACAGGCAGTAAAGATTTTAACCCCCCCCAAACCCCCATTCTGTACTTCCTGTGGACAAGAAAATGGACAGAAGGTACACTTTGTCAGGCTCTGACACGGAGTTCCTCTCACAACAATGCAGCCATGTTGGGGTAGTGCAGGCGCAGCCTGTGATAAGGCAAATATTCCTTTGATTCACACCCCTGGATAAGGACTCCAGGAGGATTGATGCCGTGGCAAAAGAAACAGTACATGGCAGCATCTTTGGGATTCAGACAGGCAAATTATATGGCTTATGTCATAAGATATCAGAAATCCAGATGGGATACTGTTATGGCTCTTGCAAAGCAGCTCCCTGAACAACTAGCCAGGAGCTGGAGCAGGTGGCTGCTGATGGTATTGAGGCATCCAAGGTGCAATTCCATGCTGCAGTGGACTCCTAATGATGTATCTTCCAGAGTCATGGCTACATCTGTGGCTTTGGTAGAATGGCTTGGCTCAGGTGTACTAGCCTGTCACAGGATACCCAGGCTAAAGCCATGGATTTTCCTGTTGTGGATAACTCTCTGTTTGGGGAGCAGACAGAGAATTATATGAAGAAAATGGATGAGTACAGGACTACCTATAGGAGTGCACAGGCCAAAGAAAGGCAGGCCACTCCTCAAAGGCAGTTTTCCAGGGGCAGGCCTCTTCACAGGCCTTTTTACCAAACCCAGGCCTCCTCTTCAGCCTATGCCCAGAGGGGGTTCTTCAGAGGGAGAGGCAGATGGAGTGCGAGCAGGCCCGCTCCCACCCCTCAGCCCAAAGCTCCTGCCAAACAGGCACCCTGATGGGTTGGCCAGGGCCGATTCTCCACTACCTGTAGGGGGCAGGCTGGCTTCCGTCCAGGACTGGATGTCTTTAACATCAGACAAGTGGGCCCTGGAAGTAGTAAGCCAGGGACTGGCTCTCAGCTTCAAAAAATTTCCAAGGTTGAGAGCCAGATCCTTTCCATCTGCAAATCCTTTAGAGGCTCTCGCCTTGGAAACAGAAGTCTCAACCCTCCTGGCTCTCAGAGCTGTGGAGAGGGTTCCTCCCCTACACCAGGGCAAAGGGTTGTATTCCAGGTACTTCCTTACCCCAAAAAAGACAGGAGAATGGCGGCCCATCCTGGATCTCAGATACCTAAACAAGCACCTTTTAAAACCAAAATTCAAAGTGGTGACTCTGGGAGTTATTTTACCCTCTCTAAGGCCAGCGGACTGGCTAGCGTCCCTGGATCTCAAGGATGCCTACTTCCATATCCTCATCAGAAGCTCCCACGGAAAGTACCTCAGATTCGAACTGCCCTCAGGCCATTACCAGTTCAGAGCAATGCCCTTCGGTCTCACCTCTGCCCCAAGGGTATTCACAAAATGCCTGGCAGTAGCAGTTGCTCATTTAAGAAGGCAAAAGATTGCCATCTTTCCTTACCTGGACGACTGGCTTATAGTGGGCCAGTCCCCAGAACAAGTCAAAGTACACCTTCAAGTCACCCAGCAGCTGCTCACATCTTTAGGTTTCCTTCTCAATCTTCCAAAGTCAGTTCTACAGCCTGTTCAGTTTCTCACAGTTTTCTCACATAGGTGCAGAACTGAACACACTACAGGCCAGAGCCTTCCTTCCTCTGGAAAGGGCAAAGACCCTGGTTTCTCTGGCCTCCTCCTTCACTCTGCAGGTCTCTCGGCCAGCAAGGCATTTTCTGCAGCTCCTAGGGCACATGGCTGCTTCCACGGCAGTAGTGCAGGGAGCAAGATTTCAAATGAGGGACATTCAGTTCCATTTGAGAGCCTTCTGGTCTCAAAGGAGAGATCCTCTAACAAGTTGATCCCAGTAACTCGAACCCTGATCCAGGCCCTACAATGGTGGCAGGATCAGACCAACCTGAGACAAGGGGTACCTTTTATCCCGCAGTCTCATTCCTTGGCCCTTTCTACAGATACATTCCTCTTGGGGTGGGAAGCCCACTTGGGCAACCTCACCACTCAGGGATTGTGGTCCCCTCAGGAATTCTGCTCCACATCAATCTGTTGGAACTCAGAGCAGTTTTTCTAGCACTTCAAGCTTTTTCCACATCTGTTCAGACCAAAGTGGTACAAGTTGGAACACACAACACCACTACAATGTGGTACATCAACAAGCAGGGGGCACTCGGTCTACGGCCTTGTGCACCAAAGCAATGAAGTTGTGGTCTCTGGCTTATTCTCTGAACACCTCCCTTTTGGCAATTCACCTCCCAGGCAAAGACAATGTCCTGGCAGATGCTCTCAGCAGGATTTCCCAGGGCCATCAGGAATGGACTCTGGATCCCCTTATCCTGAAGGTGGTGTTTGCCAGGTGGGGCATTCCTCAGATAGATCTTTTGCAGCCCCAGACAATCACCAACTTCCTCTTTTCTGTTGCAGGCCCCAGTGTTGGGCTCAGTCCCTCTGGGCGCCTTCCTCCTCAACTGGGAAAGGAAGTTCTCTACATGTTCTCCCTCCCCCTCCTGTTCAAGGTGCTAGTCAAGATCAGATCTCAACCTTGCAGGATGATCCTGATTGCTCCAGATTGGGCGAGACAACCCTGGTATCCACTTCTGCTATCCCTAGCAGTCCAACTTCCACTGTGCCTTCCAGGAATCACAATCTGTTAACCTGTGCACAGGGAGGGTTTGGTACCCGAATCTCAAATCTCTCAGTCTCAAGGCCTGGTTCTTGAAGAGTTAGAGTTTGCTGACTTACACCTTTCTCAGGGTGTGCTCAATGTTTTGAAGGCCTCAAGGAAGCCTTCCACCAGAGCTACTTATAACTCTAAATGGAAGAGGTTTCTATATGGTGCTCTAGCAAGGGTATTTCTCCAGAGTCTGCCGGCTTGCCCCGGTTCTGGATTATATGGTGCATTTAAATGCTTTGGGGCTGAGAACAGCTACCTAAAAGTGCACCTGGCAGCAGTGTCTGCTTTTTATCAACAGGTAAACCCTCTTCTCTTTCAGCTCATCCGGTGTTCTCCAAGTTTTTTAAAGGGTTGCTTCACATCAACCCTCCTTTCAGGGATCCCGCTCCCTCATGGGATCTTAATATTTGCATTGCCCAGCTTATGCAACCTCCCTTTGAACCCATGTCTTCAGCAGAGCTTAAGTACCTGACTTGGAAGACTGTGTTTTTGGTAGCCATTACTTCTGCTAGGCGCATAAGTGAACTACAAGCATTGTCAGTGGAGCCTGATTTTATCTCCTTTCATAGAGATAAAGTGGTCCTCAGGACTAATAGAAAGTTCTTGCCTAAGGTGGTCTCGGACTTTCACCTGAATCAATCTGTGTCTCTTCCTGTGTATTTCACTGACCATTCCTCCTCTGGTGAGAGGAGATTGCACAGTCTAGATGTCAAAAGGGCCCTTAGCTACTTTATAGAGCGTACCAAGGGTCACAGGTTTGATTCCCTCCAACTCTTCCTCACTTACGGTGAGGTAGGTAAAGGGAAACCTGCCACTATAAGATCCATTGCTAGGTGGATTGTTTCTTGTATCCAATTTTGTTACCAAAAGCTGGGTAAGGTTCCCCCTTCAGGTCTGAGGGCTCATTCTACAAGAGGTACAGCTGCGTCCTTGGCTGCTGCCAGGGACACTCCTATCTTAGAGATATGTCAAGCAGCTACTTGGAAAACAGTTCACACCTTCACAAAGCATTACTCCCTGGACACCCAGGCTAGGAGTGATGCTCGGTTTACATAGCTGTGCTTCAGAGCCTATTTCCTAAGTAGGTTCTGCCCTCCTCCATGGAGGTACTGCTGTGTAGTCTGCATATGTCATAATATAGCAAGACTTCATGTTGCTTGAAGAAAAAATTACTCACCTTAGTAATGTTGTTTCTTGTAATGGAGTCTTGCTATATTATGACCCCCCCCCACCTGCCCCTCTCAGAACCTCTTCTTCTTGTTTTTTGGGATGTGGGTGGGTAGTGACCTGTTGGCACCTAGTGTTTACAGTTTTGTTTGCTGTTATATTTCATTCTTTGGTCCCCTGACTTGAGTCTTGTTGTTGGGACCATAAAATGTGTTAGTATTTAGTAGCCAGTTGGCTAGTGTAGGTTTACAGCTTCCACACAGAACCTTTAGTGAGTTTTGCTCATAAAGATCTGACAGTTAAGGTCTGAAGCACAACAGACAGAGTGTTCAACCGAGCTCGCGCTCAAGATTCCATGCCCTGCATGGAAAGTTAACTTTCACCTCCGGAGCAGTTCTAACCTGGGGTTATACTGCATATGTCATAATATAGCTAGACTCCATTAGAAGAAACAACATTACTAAGGTGAGTCATTTTTTTCTTTTCAGCCACTCGTTGAATTCCTTGGTGAGGAGTGCCCTAGCATCTCCCTTGCCATAGACAGGCAGCACCTCCGAGAAGGTTACTGTATGCGCTACTTGTCTAAGGCCCCTTCCCAACTCTACAGATTCCTCTTGCACTGCTCTGATCCCATTCCTAGCCAGGTCATTTGTCCCTAGGTGGACAATGACATCACTTCCTCGTGCAGCTCCTCCCATGATCCTGAGGATTCGCTTCCTGTCCCTCCAAACCATGGCGCCAGGAAGGCACCTTACACCTCCTTCCCCTTCCTCCCCCATTTCTACCCCCCTAATAATTAAGTCCCCCACCAGGAGTTGTTTCCTTCCCCTGTGGGGTCCCATGCCACCCTCCTGTGGGTCTCCTTTGTGAAGGTTCCCAGCATCCTCCTTGGTCTCCACTGCAGGTGCCTCCATGGAGGAACCACTATCCACCAGAAGAGCGAATGAATTGTGGAGAGGTACAGCTGGAGGGATGCAACTCTGTTCCACCACCCTCTCCCTCCCTGAGCCCACCCTGGTCCAGCCTCTCCTCTTTCTTGGCAACCTCTGAGGTAGTGGCATTGGCCCTGGTGGTCCATGGGTTGGGGAGGAGGTTTCACGAATCCTAGCCAGGTCAGCCTGGAGACGGGCAACCTCCTCTGTCAGACCAGAGAGGTGCCTGCAAATAGGGCAGCATCACAGCCTCCAGAATGTCTCCCGGAACACTGCCGCCCCACAGCCATTGCACTGCACCACTCCTAACATGTCTTATTTTGTGTCCCCTCTACTGTTTCTCTGGATGCTTACTCTCTCCTCTCTTTACAGCTCTCACTCTTACTTTTCTGGGATAGCAACTTCCTATCTTCTTCAGTAGCCTTCTTCCTTGCTCAATATCAGACCACCAGCAGCTTTGGGTGGGGGGGGGGTGAGCTACTTTTTTCCTTTAGGGTTGACAAAACCAATGTTTCTCTATGATCCTTTCCTTCCTACTGCCAAACAGGAAGTTCCTGTTGACAGTCAAATCCAGTGACTATAAAAGTAGACCTGACTTTGGGTGGGTAGGATGGAGGGCAATTAGTAAGAAAAAAGGCTAGCAACAGGAAGTTGTAATTTGACTCGCCTGCTTTTATAGTGTCTAAACCACACCCCCAATTAAGCTCTCTTTCTTCTTACCAGTTTAGCAAAGTCAGCTGATACAGTACCCTTCCCAGCACAGAACGCACACTGACTTTCTTTTTTTCCTTTTTTTAACCCTAAATAAGACCCCTTCTACTTCTAATAAAATTATCTGTCTACTTAAGCTTAACAGACAATGACTCCTGCTGAGATATAAGTTTTAAATTAGTAAGAAAATGTAGCTCCTTTTAGTTAGCTGCTTTCTGCTCTACAAGCCAGGCTAGCAACAGCAAATCACTTCTGAAGGAAAGAATTGTTGAGTAGCTAGAGGCCAGTGGGGCACAGGACCCAAGGCAGCATGGTTTCACAGCAGGAAGGTCATGTCAGACGAACCTAATAGATTTCTTTGACTGGGTGACCAAAGTAGTAGACCAGGGAGGGGCTGTGGATATGGCCTACCTAGATTTTAGCAAGGCATTTGACACAGTCTCACACAAAATATTAATATACAAGTTAGCCAGCCTGGGAGTGGGTCCCAAGGTGATAGCCTGGATAAAAAAACTGGCTGGACAACAGGACGCAAAGGGTAATAGTAAACTGAGTCCACAGTGAAAAAAGGAGGGTAACTAGCGGGGTACTGCAGGGTTCGGTACTAGGACCGGTCCTCTTTAATGTCTTTGTAAGTGACATTGGAGAGCACATAGAAGGAAAGTATGTCTCTTTGCAGATGACACAAAGATCTGCAACTGGGTTGATGCACAAGGTGGGGTGGAAAGAATGAAAATGGACTTGGCAAGGTTGGAGGAATGGTCAAATATGTGGCAGCTCAAGATTCAGTGCAAAGAAGTGCAAGGTAACGCATCTGGGAAACAAAAATGCAGGGGAAGAGTACACAATGGGGGGGTGAGTTCATAACAACAACAAAAATCGAAAGAGACCTAGGAGTAATTACATCAGATGACCTAAAGGTGGGCAAGCAATGTGAGAAGGCAGTAAGGAGGGCTGGGGGGATACTGGGATGCATAGGGAGAGGCATCACCAGTAGAAAACAGGAAGTTGTTATCCTTCTGTACAGACAGTGAGACCCCGTCTGGAGTACTGCGTGCAATTCTGGAGACCCCATCTCCGCAAAGACATAGACAGAGTGGAGGCTGTTCAGAGGAGGCAACCAGAATGGTGCAGGGTCTGCACGAGAAGACATACGAGGAGAGACTAAAGCAGCTTAATATATATACCCTTTAAGATAGGAAGGGGGGGGGTGGCATGATAGAAACGTTCAAGTATCTCAAGGGAATTAACAAAGTACAAGAGGGTAGTATCTTGCAGAAGAAGAGACGCGCAAGAACAAGGGGGCACAACTTGAAGATAGAGGCGGGATTGCTCAGAGGTAATTTTAGAAAGTATTTTTTTCCCAGAGGGGCTTGTGGATGCATGGAACAGTCTTCCTGAGGAGGTTGTGGAATCAGGAACAGTGGGAGAATTCAAGAATGCATGGGACAGGCATAAGACAATTCTGTGGGGGTAGGAGGAAGTAAACTGTTGATTAACTAGAATCTGCAGCTTATCCATCAGGTAGGGAAATGGGCAGACTAGGTGGGACAGGCGGTCCTTATCTGCCATCAAATTCTATGTTTCTAGTCCAAATGTTCCTATTGGGGGCTGGTTGAAACAGAGGTGCTCCAGTGCAACTGTTGGAGCAGTGCAGCGGGGATGGCACAGAGAACAGACCTAGGGACAGAACATGGAAGCACAGTGACAGGCCACAGGAGGGCCTCCACCAGCAGGGCACACACAGGCACCCAGACACATGTCCCCAGGACACAACAGTGGCACAGACAGCAGGCGACAGGAGGTGCCAACGGCAAATGGAGGGCCACCAAGGGAGCCCCCCGCCACTGGCTGTGCCCCTGCGACCGTAGCAGGCCACACCCAGGACCATGCAGCGAAGCACACACATGCCAGAGTGCGGACAGTACCTGACCAGTGACCATGGCTGTGTGTCACCGCCACGGACCCCTGACAGCGGCCCCATGGGCACCCCAAGGCACAGCCACCAACCCAGGGTATGGACTCAACACCGCACACAGCAGTGAACCATGGAAGCACAACATGCGCCCCTTCTCATGTACACCACACGGACAGACACTGGGTCACTGCAGCATGGCTCCTCATGCCACCTGCAAAGCAGACACAGGAACAGGAAGGTAAGTCAGAAAAATATATTTGTAAGCAAATTATATACAAACAACCAAGGGCTGGGAAAGAGTAGGTACAGCGAGGGGAAGGGAACAGGGACTGTACAGTGGGAGGGGGCACTGTAGGGGAAGGTACATCAGGGGAAACGGGCAAAACTAATGGCATCCCCGGCAAGCCAACGCCTCCTTCTCTCGGCCTGCAGCATGTGTCTGATCTGCACCTCCACCTCCAAGGTTGAAGGGGCCACGAGTAGCATCTAGCGCAGCAGTCGGCTTAGCATTGCCCTAGGCGGTTGTCGCCACTGGATACCTATAACAAGGGACAGGACAGGTGATCAGTGCAATGGCCCATGGAACCATGCCCACCCACAGTGTGCAGTGGGAACACACACTGTTGGAGAGCCTGTATCAGCCACCCACGGGGGGGGGGGCAATGGCAGTCAGCAACTCTGCGCACCATGACATTGAACAGAGGTGGTCCCTGCCATACAGTGGCCACATGACTGCACAATGGCAATCACATGCCACAGTGTGCCGGCAGCCGGGTGCACACCCACCCCAACAGCCTGCATATGTGTCCAGTGGACACGCCGCAGTGGCATGCACCATGCACAGTGCGACACACAGCAGCCATGGCACAGGCCATGCTCGCACCCACTCCCCCGCCACTGCCCATGTACAGTGCAAAGGAGCAGAACAGTGCCTACCAGCCCTCTGTGGCCCTGCTGCGCTGCTGCAGCTCTGGCCCGCTGTCGGTTCTCTGGTCCTGGGAATGGAAAGAAGACAGGTGCACATCAGTAATCGACCACAGCAGCTACCCCCTCCAACCCCTGTGCATGGGGCATGCCCCTGCCCGACACATCCCACACGCCTGCACGGCTGCATCACAACGCAAGTGTGCAGTGCCACTCCATGATGTGCACAAAGACAGTTTACCCCTCTGCAGGGCATGCCAGGCAGCCAAGCCAACAACACAGCACAGCACCAGGACAGACATGCAACATGGGATGACTTACCTCACTGTGGCACAGCCCCTCGTCTGGTGTGTGCCTGTAGCCTCCTTAATCTCTCCGGGTCCCGATAGTGGCGGCATTGCTTGCCTGTCGTGGGCACCCCCCCCCCGTCCTGTGCTCCAGGCTGGCAGCTATCTCTTGCCGCACTATGCCCCTGTCTTGCTGCAGGGGCACCTGCCCAAAGAGCTGGGGGGCGCGGGGCTCCATGCAGGCCACAAGGTTGGTCAACTCCACCTGCGACCAACTTTGGGCTTGCCTGTGTCTTCCCTGTGCCATGGTCCCAATAACACGTTCGGCGGCGAAAATGGCGGGAGGAGGAGCATGCGTCCACAACATGTGGCTGATGCGCAGGAGTATGTGCAGTGTCTGCCCATTGCACAATGCAGGAGATACGCAGAATGAGCATGGCTCTGCGGGTTCACAGGGTCAGAGGTTTGACCCATGGGTCAGGGGTCACCCGCCATTGCACCTGTGTGCGATGGGGTACGGCACCCCATGCTCGACCATGCGTGTAGCTGGCCATGCACAACATGTGCAATGCCATTGCATTGCACTATCTGTGCATGGTGTGTGATTGACACCATGATGCTCATGCACACTGCAGGCCTGTGCACCATGCATGCGTGTGCATTGCATCGCCCCAACTTGCTCCGGCGCACTCTGATCGCGCACAGCGCCATATTTCAGTATTCAGACACCACATGCAAATTAGTTCATCAACCAGTGCATGCATTAGCATGTCATTACTGTTGCGCCCAACTTCATTTGCATGCGTTGCACCTTATAAGCGCCATGGACCGGTATTGCAACCTTGATAGGTAAGTTGTGCATGCCGCTGCAGCTCACTGGAAGCAGACAGCACTGCACGGTTGGACGGACCAGGGAGATGCTGCCACTGACGCACTGTGCTGTCGGTGTCCACAGGCAGTAACATGTCGGCACATGAAGGCAAGGAGCAGGGGCCTGCAAGGAAGCGCAGGCCCAACTTCACAAAGGCCGAGACTGACACCCTGTTTGAGGCCTACCTGGACAGGGAGCCCCTGTTGTGTGGTGCCACTGGCACACCACAGGCCAGGGCTGGCGCATGGGAGGAGGTGGCAACCTACGTGAACTGGCACGGCAGCCACCAGCGGTTGGCACAGGAGTGCCGAAAGAAGGTGGGAACAGACAAGCAGCAGATTAAGGAGAAGGTGGCAGCTATCCAGGCGTCCCGTACTGCCACCAGAAGTGGGTCTGCGGATGCACCCACACTGACGCTGCAGGAGGCATTGGTGGCAGTCACCATGCGCCGCACCACGGTGGAGGGTGTGCCTGGAGGAGGATTCCCGATGGGTGGCAGCCCATCACTGCTTGGTATGTATGTCAGACACGCACTGCTGGTGGCGTGGAGGGTGCGTACACAGGCATGCTGGTGTGCATACGGCTGGCATGCATGCCACGTGCATGTGTGCACACCCACACTCATGCCATGCTGTGGGACACCTGCAGCGGCAGTGTATGGGGGGGCACATGTGGGCATTGTATCACTGGCACGCCAAGGTAGTGGCAGCAACAGTGGATGCCAGTACAGGCCCGGACTACCAGCCGTCCACATCCACCAGCATCCGGGGGCTTGACAGATTGCAGCTCAGCACCACAGTGCAGGGGGATGTCCTGGACCTGGGGTCGTACAAGGCCCTGGATGTGATGCACAGGATGCCAGCCTTGGTGTCCTGTGTGTGGAGAGACAGATCGGGGTGGGGTCTGACTCCAGTGAGGACTACTCTCAGCTCTTGGACAGCATGGGTGACATTGTGGGTGTGTCGCCTCTGCTGGCACCTGACACAGGCACCAAGCCCAGCGCTCTGCCAGTGGCAGAACATCTGCCTGCCACCACTTGAGGTGCAGTGGTGTGTGCTGCCACGGCTGTGCAATGTGGTGGTGGTGCGGTCACACAGGCGCAGGGTGGCGTACAGCGGTCGGACGGGCAATGGTAGCAAGCTGCGGGTGCCACTGGGCTGCTGGACACAGGGTCCACCGCCGGTGCACCTGCTGTGCCCATTCTCCCTGCAGACCCCACTGTGCAGCATACACCGAAGAGGGGGCTATGCAGCATGGTCTGTCACCACAAGAGGATCGGCGTCCTGCCCAGGAGCCCCAGGACACCGACCATCTGGATGAGCACACCCGGCTGCTGTGGGTGCATGCACTTCATGCGGAGATGTGCCACTTGGCTGAGCAGCAGGAAAGGAGCACTGCGCAGATCCTGGTGGGGATGCAGCGCATGCAGGAGGCCACGACTGCATCCTTGGATCACATTGCCAGTGCAGTCATGAATGACTTTGCATTGCTGGCTGCCACAAGGTGTGGCCATGCACAGGTGAGTCCCTACAGTGCGCTGCCCACACCATGGACCCAGTGTCGGGCGACTTCAACTCAGTTGATGCTGGGCTCTGATGTAGGCATCCCAGGCACGCCCGGGGCTGGCCTATTTGGGCGCCTGCACAACCCCATGAGGAACGGTCATGGTCAGCGGTTGTTCCCCCTGGGGCGAGATTTGAATCCCCCGGCTGATTTGCAGCCTGTGGCTGCTGATCGCCCCAGTGTCAACCATTCCGTAGCTGTAGTGGCCATGGTACCTTGCAGCAGACCTGATCCGCGGACCGCCCCTGACCGCAGTCTGCAGCTGCTGCCCTGTGCGCACATGGGCGGGGTGTGTGTGTGCCCACCACTGGTGTCGCGCCTGCGTGTCACGCTGCAGACTGCCTGTGTGTGCGCTTGTCTGGCCGCTAGACCGTTGTGGCGTGGGCATCATGAGGGCAGTCTAGCACCGGTTGCGCCTGTGCACTGGTGCAATGCATCTGATCCTCACCACAGACCAATGCCTGGGGGTGTGTGTGTGTTGCTGTGTGCGGTTGTGTGCCACTGACTCCCCTACATCACACCTCTGTGTGTGCATGCCTGTTGCCATGCACACCCCTGCATGTGTGCTGTACCTGGTTGTGTGGCCCATGCTTGTGTACCGCACCATAATGCTCCTGTGCTGTAGTGTCCCAGTGGCATCACACTTGCTGGAGCAGCCAGGGGTCCCTTCACCCCAGGTGGGGGGGGCTGTCCACCACCCACTGGCCCATTGCCTCCGTCGTCCCCACTACTGTCTCCCTCATCAGCTTCAACAGCTATCCCATGGTCAGTGGTCATGTTGTGCAATATGCAGCAGGCCAAGAACAGGCCACAGGCTTTGGACGGGCTATACTGTAGGGCACCGCCTGACCTGTCTTGGCAACGGAACCGTGCCTTCAGCATGCCAAAAACCCGCTCGATGATGCTGTGTGTGCTGGTGTGTGCCTCATTGTACCGTTCCTCTGTTGGGGACGCCGGGTGCTGGTAGGTGGTGAGCAGCCAGGGCCTCAGTGGGGTATGTGCTGTCACCTGTGTGGAGATTGACATGATTAACCCTCTGCTATTTTGTGCTGTGCCCCTTGCCTGTCCCTGGCGCCCACGCCACCATGCACACCCTGCCCACCCCCATCCCCAGGTCTGTTCTGCCCCTTGCCCATGCCATACTCACCCACTAGGTGACCCGTAGGGATGTCCCCACATTCAAACCTGTGGCACAGTGCAGAGGTGTTCCAGATGAAAGCGTCATGTGCACTCCTAGGGTGTGTGGCACAGGCATTGGTGATGCGCCTCTTGGCATCGCACACCACCTAGCAGTTGACACTCTGGCTCCCCTTCGGGTTGATGTATGCAACATCCTCAGGGCCAGGTGGCATGCAAATGCCTACGTGGGTGCAGTCAATGGCCCCATCATGCCAGGCATGTGTGCCACCCTGTGGAAGTCCCACATGGTTGCTGTACGCTCCGCCTGTGTGCTGAGGAAACAGATATATTCCAAAGTATGTGGCAGCAGTGCATTGAGGAACTGTGTGAGGAGGTGGGACGTGGCCAACTGGGTTATGCCTGTGGTGTCCCCTGTTGGTCTTTGGAAGGTGCCCGTGGTGAGCAAGCACATGACAGTGGTCACATTCGTCTCCACGGACATGGCATGGTTCCGTCTGGTGGGTGCCTGTCTCTCCTCACTGCACAGCTCACAGAGCTGCCTCAGAATGGCCCTGTTCAGGCGGTACCGGCCCACGATCTTTGTGTCGCTGAAGTGCTCAAAGGTGATATGGGCACGGTATCACCTGTGTCAGGCATGCCATCGATGGGCCCTTCCTTGGCCACGTTGCTGTTCCTCCTGCCCCCTCACACCCCTCATTATGGCCTCCATCATGAAGGGCGCACTGTCCATGGCCCTTGCTGTCCACTGTCCTCCTGGGCGGTTGGCTGCTGGCTGTGTGAAGCCCTGGCACATTGTGTGTATGTGTGTGCATCTCTCTCTCTCTGCGTGCTCCTCGCTACCTCTCTGTCCCTCTGTGTGTGGCATTTGTATGTCTGTTTCTCTATCTCATTCTCACCCCTAGCGCAAGTGCTGTCTTTGTGTTTGCGCCCTGTATTTATAGGAACAAGTCTGCCCAAGCAACTTCGATTTGCTCCACACTTGTGCCATGGTTTCACGGTTGAATATGCCACTGCACTGGATATTCATGTGAACGCCCCTGCATTCATTATAGTTGTGCATTGGCGCAGTGGATTTTGTGCTGCGCACTGGCCCCACTGATTATGGCTCCTTGCGCAATTCCGCTGGCCAACTGCTCTGAATATCTGGGCCAAAGTATATTTAATTTGTGCCCAAGTATTTATATGTAATCTTTTGATAAGTAGAATGAGGTCCCGATCAATTCCTAACATGCATTTTTTCCCATAGCAATGGGCATAGAACAGTATCAAAAGCAGACGAGAAGTCCACATGTGCTACACACAGGGCTCCAAATAAGGGGAGTACCAACCTAATTTACTCACCTCATTTTAGAAAATACTCTTCAGAAATTTTTTTTAATGAGTACTGATACCCATTATTTGTAAATACGCTACACTACAAAGAATAGTGCTTGATAACATAACTTGTGATTCAAAAGAAGCATTTGTTTCCAGCTTTACAGCACTTATACCCATCCCAGTTGTGTTTTACTCACTATATTTTAAACTGGTGATTAAATTATTCCTACCTGCCAACATTATCTACAGCATTGCTGGCACTTGATCAATTCTTATCTAGAAAAAAAATTGTTTTTCAAATGAACTCCTCACTCCACTCTGTCTACACATTTGTACTCATCTGAATTTGGTTTTAGTCACTAACTTTCAAAATGAGGAGTACAGTTCTCATCCCCAAAAATCTTGTCTGGACCCCTGGCTGCACAAATAGGCTTTTTTTTGATTCTGGTATACTTTTCAATGATATAATTAAGAAGAAAGATCTGTGTCAGCGTTCCCATATCTTTTTTGAACCCCGCCTGTAACTCGGATACTTTTCGAAGTTTCCAACCAGACTGTAAGTCTATTAAGTAAAGCTTTGGAAACATTTTTTGTGATAGTATCAAGTAAACTGATAAGTCTGTAGTTTTCAGGGGTAGGAAATGACATGGCTTCCTAGCCAAGTATTTGGAATGTCAGCATACATAAAGAGTTTGTTAAAAAAGCCCGCTAAACAATTAGCCCACCAATCTATATTAACTAGTATAAAATCTATTGGTATCCTGTCAGGGCCCAGGGGCTTTATTTTATTTAATTTTTTTTAACCCTTCTGTAGCAATTCTTATTTCATACTGTGTAAACCATTTAAAGTTCTCACTTATTTCCATAGTATCCAAACTTACAGGTATGGTATTGTCAAATACAGAGGAATAATATTCAGTCCAAGTTTCAGGGACAATATACGTATTTATTTATTTATATATAATTTTTTTATAATAAAGACAAAGAATCTCTGTGCGCAAACACTGAGGCAAGGGTTACCCAAAGGGCATTTGGCTGTTGTTGCTCAGAGTACAGCATACCACATTGTAACATCATATGTATAACAACACAGAATAGTGATGGTCTGTCTTTACAGACCAGGTGTCTAGAGCCACAGCTCTGCAAAGGGTGCCAACAGAACCCTTTGCAAACTGTGTGAGAGGCCTTTCGGCACCTTGCAATTCTGCTTAAAGTTGGACCAGCATAACATTCTGTGGTGATTTGCATATGTAGCCCATGATGCTTTGCATTGTATGGGTATGTGTGATTTTGTATTTTTTTATAATTATTTGTGCCCGTTACAACCAGGACACAGTACTTCTTATTTTTTTCCTCGATAGCTTGTAACGTAGATTTCCATAATTCAGTTTGATGACACATTTGCTGACTGTTAATATGTTCTTATAATTTTCTACAATTATTTAGATTTCTTACATTTTTTCTTTTTTTTTTTTCTTTACCTGTCTAGTTAGAGTGGGTATCATTCTTTTTTGCTCTTTACAGTATTTATAAATCCAGTTGTCATATGTTTTGTGGGTAGATTTTTTTTCTCTTGTTTCTCACAAAATTTGTATTGCAAGGTTAGAATCTCATATGTAGGCCTAGGTTCCAGTAATTTTTTTTACTTTCTCAGAGACTGCCTTAATAAACTTTTCCCTTAAGATCTTGGCTTCATTATCGGTTAATTGAGTCCAGTTTATTTTATTATTATCTCTACTTGTTTGGTTGATATTATAATCTGTTATTACAGAATTCCTGTAAGTAACCAGAAGGCAGTGATCACTCTCTGACCTAACCATAACCTTAAAATCCAAATATCTATGAAACGCATATATTGACACATGTGAGTAATCAATGATTGTTGAACCTTTAGGGCCTACATATGTTGTTTTACCTGTAGGGTCTGAAGGCAGTCTCTCATTTAATATAAGAAGGTGCAGTGTCTGTAATGATAATTCAAAATTATTTTGCTTATGTGTACATTTTTTTATCAACTGATGATCTTTGGAATATTTAAAGCCTGATGGAGTGAATCATTTATGTTCATTTTGTTTGTACCAAATGTAATATTAAAATTTCCCATAGTGAGTATATTTTTCTGTACATTTTCTGTAGCTCTACCCTTGCTATCATTTACTAAATTACTCGGTATAGTCTTATCATATTGGCTTGAGTTGGTAGGAGGATTGTATACATTTGCTATTATGAAAACATCCTCACGTGCCTTGAGTGTAATAATTGTCATTTGTCTTTATTTCAAACTTAATATTTGTTAGTCTATCAGATATTCTTATTAAAAATAGCCAAGCCTCCTGCATAGCTACCATTTATTTTAGTTTTCAAAGCTGGTGACTGAAGTAAGGTAAAACCATTAATTTGTATGTTATCAACATGACCTTCCCTATGCCACGTTTCCTGAAACAATAAAATGTCCATTTTGTTGAGAAATTCCTGAAATTCAGGATCTGTAAACTGTGCTAGTAATCAAGCAGTGTTCCATGAAAGAATTGCTAATTAAGACAGTAAACTTTACTGTTACTACTACAGCAACAACAGGAAAATCTGTGTGAAGATGCATGAAAATGGGAAACTGTTCTGGGAGCTCTGCAGTGCAAAAATGACAGGAACATTGAAATACTTTTTTTGTTGCCCTTTTCTGTAGGTTAAATTAAGCAGGAATTATGAAAAAGCCCTGGAACAGATAGACGAAAACCTTATTTACTGGCCACGTTTCATCAGACATAAATGCAAGCAGCGGTTTACCAAGATAACGCAGTACCTAATCCGAATCCGGAAGCTCACGCTTAAACGGCAGTAAGTAACTTTTTTGTTTTTGGGGGGGGGTCTGAATTACACAGTTACACGATAAGAACACACCCTTTTGACACTCCAGGTATCTAGTTTCACACTGTTTGTAAAGGTATCCTGGGCAGAAATGTTTTTACGAACTTATAACTAGGCAGGCTACCGTGCCAGATGCAGTATTCACATAATGAAAAATGTTGTCCTGTCAGACACTGCTGGTCTATTTCCAATCTGTGATAGGTTGTTTCCATTCTCTGCTTTCCTTTTTTTTTGTCCATTTCAGCAGCAGTGTGCTGTGGCTGAAACTTTGTCGTCCAGGTTGCTGTTGGGTGGTCGCTACGGTACAGTTAAGGTGCCTGTCCCATGCCTGTGCAGGGCTTCGAACAGGCATGGGATAGGCATAAGGGAGCAATACAGATGGGTATGAATAGATAGGCCATTGACAGAGCGGAGGCCAATGGCACATTTATAAGGTAGAAAAAGAAATGGGCAGACTGGATGGGCCTTGTGGTCCTTATCTGCCTTCAACTTCTATGTTTCTATGTAACTTTCTCGCAGGGACTGTCTTGTAGTAGGGTGGGGGGGGGTGCTGCTGGTGGCAAGATGCAACAAGCTGGCTTTTTTTTTTTTGTTACTTTATTTACCTGTGAAAGGCACATTTGGTTCAACTTAGTGGAGGTCCTGGTCTACCAGGTGTGGTATTTCTGCTTTAGGGTGGGGGTGGGAGGCTTAGTGCAGTGTGTGTTTGGGAGACCTTGCTGATGACTTCTGATTGGGGAAGTTAAGACCAGACATGGCAGGTTACTTTTGATGGGGGATGTTAAGGACAATCATGACGAGTGACTTCTTATTGGGAAGCTTTACGATAGATGTGATGGGGAGGGGGGGTTCTGATTAGGGGCGTTAAGTGCAGATATGGCAAATTAGTTAACTACAGAGATATTCATTTTATAAGCATTTCTTGGATATCGATACCACCCTTTCCTTTGCCCTTGTGCTGAGGCACGTATGTAGTTCTGTACAACAGCACACCCTGTTGTGCCTTGTCCCTTTCACGACCCACACCCCCTCATGTTTTAATGCTTGCTTACAGGATTTAAGAAAGTAACCAAATAAAAAACGTCATTCTGTAGCACTCTACATTGTCAAGAGGTGATCAAAACAACAGGGTATAGTGCACCCCTGCCAGGGGAATGGCACAGCCCAAGCTTTAGAATGTTGGGCACAGGAGAATTCCATGTAGCAGCAACTTCCCAGTTAAGCTGTGCCATTCAAAGGGGACAGAGCCACTTTTCTCTCAACAATTTTGTGTTTCAAGATTCAGGACTTCAGTTGGGGCTGGGGAGCACCCCTAAATTTAAATTGTGCCTCTTAAGCTGTGGCTTTTAAATTGAGTAACCTGCCTTTTTTCTCATTCCCTGTGTGGCTTGGAAGCCACTTCTGCCATGCTAGGGTGTTTTTTAATGGTCGGTACCACAGGTAAGTACAAGTTTCCTTATAGCAAGTATAGGATCTCTTGCGGGGGGGGGGGTCCCCTTGACTTTAGCATTGGTTACCTTGCCTCCCCCCACCAAGCTTGAGATTTTGTGCTAAGCAGTATTTTACAGCTATTTTCAGAATTTTGTGTAATTGAGTTGTTTTGGTGTTTTTATGTTTCACCTCAACCTCGGTTTTTCCTGTTTGTTCAGACAGCCATCAGGACTGAGTGCGCACTCCATCAGCTAGGCTCCCTTCCAGTGTCTAGAGTGCACATGAGTGGTGCGAGTACGCATTCGGCAAGCGTGTGCATGCTTGCACGAGTGCACTAACGCTCCCATGTGCCCAGCAGGTGCACGCACACTTGGTTTAGCACTTTGAAAGTGCGCTGGTTCAATCTGGCAGTTGATTTGACTTATTGACAAACAGTCATAATAGATCTAAATCGTAAAGTTTTTTTCCTGTCACAAATTTTCTCTAATTTGCACCATAGCTTACAGGAGACCATTAATTGTGAAACTATGTACAACCTGCAGAAGGGTGATGAGACCCTCCCCATGGGCACTGTTGTCCACATTGTGTTGCTCAGCATAATATTTCTCTCACAGTACACCTTAGCCGGTCCTCCGAGCTGGGGAGGCGAGGCACCTGGTTCGTCTCTTGGCAGTGGCAAAGCAGAATTGTGAAAATCTCTCTTATTGCTCCTCGGTGAGCTTCTGAGCCCCGATGTCCCTCAAGACATCCCAGTGGATACACCCAACCTCAGACTGGACTCCTCCGGTCAGGGAAGGGCAGACGGGCATGTCCAGTAGAACGCAGCAAGAACAGGCTATGGAATCAGATGAGCAGGCAGACCCTGACCTTGACTTCTTAGAAGAATGAAGATTTGTGGGATCTTGGAGAAATTCCTGATCTAAAAAAATTTACTCTCGGACAAGAAGGAAGTAGAGGAATGGTAGTGGGCGAAACCCAAGGCCGCGATTCCAGTTGCACCCCTTTTTGACAATAAGTCCTTGTCCTTTTTAATTGCTGAGGCTTGTAGATCCTTACAGCTTAAGGAGGAGCAGTCCGTGGAAATAGTGGATGTTAATCCAGTCCTGTCAGCGTCCTCTTCTGCGCCAAAGTGCTTCCCAGGTTTTATTCATTTTGACCAAATTATTCAGCAAGAATGGGCAGGTGTGGATCAGAGAAAACATCTTTCCAAACCAAAAACTAGGAATTATCTTTTCTTAGGGGAATGATCTCGCAAGTGGGAATTTCCCCCTCTGGCAGACAAGGCAGTTTATAATTCTATAAAACACACCACCTTTCCAACTGAAGGTGCTCTGGCAGTAGCAGATTCATATGACAAGCGAGTGGACACCGCATGCAGGAGGGCTTTCGCCTCGACCAGCACAAACATTTGTATCTCCTACGCTTCATTTACTGTTGCCAGAGCCTTAAACCTTTGGGTCATTAGATTGACCAATTTCGTTCCACCTGATTCGGAAGGTGCAAGCATTTTGCAGTTGGTGGCAATGGCATCCACTTTTCTTGGTGATTCTGTGGTGGACTATTTACACATGTCAGCCTGCTTGACCTTGGCCATTACGGGCATGTGGCTCAGACATTGGGCTGCTGATCAGGCTTCAAAGGAGAAGCTGTTTAGCCTTCCATTTTAAGGAGGCTTATTGTTTTTTTTCCGGTCTGGATTCTATCTTGCAGGATAAGTAGGGCCACCTCCCAATGTCACTGCAAGGCCACAGCATCCCAGCAGGGTCAAGTTGAGGCCCAGTACAGGCAGTCCCGAGGAGGGTTTAGTCCCTTTCAGAACCTTGGTAACCAAAGAAACAGAGGTGCCTACTCAGGCAACAGGGGTGATGGCAACAGAGGGGCCTTTCCCAGGCACCATGGAAGAGGACCAGCATAAAAGTCTGGTACCTCACAATGAAATTATTCAGGCTCATCCCTACCCTACCCTACCCTTCCTTTGGTGGAAGATTCCAGGAGTTCTTTTCAAGATGGGCCCAAACTATGACGGACACCTGGGTTCTGGAAATCCTTCAACTAGGCAATGCCATAGAATCGTTCCATGGTTCCCTCAAGGGGTGCTTTTTGCTGTCCCCGGTTTTGAAGCAAGTGACAAAACGCCAAGCAGTGTCCGACTCCCTGACCCACTTCATTTAGATCGGGGCCATTGTGCCGGTTCCTCCAAACAAGCAAGGTCAAGGGTTCTATTCCATCTACTTCATAGTTCCCAGAAGGTTTGGGGGCTTCAGGCCTATTCTGGATCTGAAGCATCAGAACATGTTTGTTCGCCACAAAACGTTCAAGATGGAGTTTCTTAGGTCAGTAACCCATTTTGTTCAGCCCAGGGGACTTCTTAGCCTCAATAGATCTAACGGATGCTTACCTTCACATCCCCATCCATCAGTCCTACCAGAAGTACCTCAGATTAGTAATACTGGGCCAACATTTTCAGTACAAGATGCTTTCATTTGGCCTTGCAACAGCCCCTCGAGTTTTCTCGAGGGTGTTGATAGTTGTGGTGGTGCAACTGTGACAGGAGGGACATCATGTCTACCCTTATCTGGATGATCTGCTCATTCAGGCACTGATGTTGCCTCTAGCGAGGATGTTGGTATTCAGGATTCTGGAAATCCTGGAATCTCATGGCTGGATAGTGAACAGAGAGAAGAGCTCCCTCAAACCATCTCAGTCCTTGGAGCACCTGGGGGCAGTCTTCAACACGAAAATTAGGAGATTGTTTCTGTAACTCTCCTTGGAGGAGTCCTTGTTCTCGGAAATACAGTGGCTCAGCAGTCAGTCCTCTGTGTCTGACCACAACCTGCTACGGATTCTCTTCCTCATGGTGGCAGCAATAGACCTAGTTCCGTGGGCACGCTTAAACATGCGGCCCCTTCAGACAGGATCATTGATGGCCTGGGACCCATCATCAGAGGACTATCAGGCCAGGATTCTACTCACCCCTCAGCTTCATCACTTCCTGAGCTGGTGGCTGAATGTGCAGAATCTCAACAAAGGGGTTCCATTAGAGCCACCACCAGAGGTGAGTCTCACAACAGATGCAAGTATGCATGGGTGGGAGACAGTCCTGGACCAACATTTCACCCAGGGGATTTGGTCAGTACAGGAACAGTGCCTCCACATAAATGTCCTGGAGACACTGTTGGTTCGCCTAGCCCTCCTTCAGTTTCAGTCCGTACTGAACGACAATGCAGTAAAAGTGCAGTCAGTTCCTTCACAGTGGCGTATATAAACAACCGAGGATGCTTCTGGAGATCTCTGAACTCCTGGGCTGGGTGGAGAACCTCTTTCTGTCAACAGTACATCTTGCGGGGGGGGGGGTGGCAGTTGAACATTCAGACTGACTTGCTAAGTTGCAGAAATGTTCACCCCGCTGAGTGGCAGGTGAACACGGATGTTTTCAAACTCCTGAGCAGTTGGTTCGGGCAACCACAGATATATCGGTTTGCATCAAACCAAAATGCTCAAACTCGCAGGTTCTTCAATTGGTATCAGTGTCCACAGGCAGAGGCAGTGGATGCTCTGACTCAAATGTGGTCCATAGAGCATGAGCCTTTCCTCCACTGCCTCTTCTTCTTAAGGTTTTAAGAAAAATAAGACACTCAAGGAAATTTTCTTCGGATTGCCCCGGAGTGGCCAACAAGACCATGGTTCTGTGGTCTAGTTAATCTAGCTCAGCAAGTGCCCTTTCGCTGCCGGTTAGAAGGGACCTCCTGTTGCAAGGCTCCATTCTCCACCCAAACCCAGGCAGAATGCAGCTTGCAGCCTGGTCTGAAAGGAGAGGCTCCTAAAATTAAGTTTCTCCCTGAAAGTAGTTGAAACCTTGATGGCGGCTAGGAAGACCTCCACTTTGGCAGCATACGCTAGAGTCTGGAC
The DNA here is from genome assembly GCA_016271365.2 of Neoceratodus forsteri. NCBI lineage: Eukaryota > Metazoa > Chordata > Ceratodontiformes > Ceratodontidae > Neoceratodus > Neoceratodus forsteri. The sequence continues at coordinate 119,189,089 of JADMNL010000026.1, forward strand.
CATATTTTATTTTTGGTCCAGAGTGAAGGGAGTTTAAGCCTTCAAAAGTCTGCATTCCTCAAAGTCTGGACTTCTTCATGAAGGCGTGGAAAAGGGGCTGGCATTGAGCATGCTGAGAGGCCAGGTTTCTGCTCTCGAAGCTTCCTTGGGGTTCTCCCTAGGAACTGATAGAGGTGATTCGTTTTTTGCCTGCAGTTGGCAGAAGTCAACCACTGTTTCGATCTCCAGTGTTTCCATGGGGTATTAACTTGGTTCTGAATGCCCTCTGTAGAACCTTTTGAGCCGCTGTCATCCATGTTACTGGATGTGTTGTCCTACAAGGTCTGTTTCTTAGTGGCTGTTCATCTCACAAGGAGCCATACTTTATTATGCATAAAGACAAGGTGGTACTCAAGACTGTCCTGTCCTTCATCCCTAAAGTGCCCATGGCTTTCCATGTGAACCAAGAAATTTGTCTTCCATCCTTTTGCCAGCATCCTTCACACCCCAAGGAGAAGAGTTGCACAAACTGGACCTGCGATGGGCAGTTAGGATCTAACTTAAAAGAACTGATAAGTTTCGTAAGTCAGATAATCTCTCTGTTCTTTTTTGGGGCAGCCAAATAAGGTCCAAAAGCCTTTAAGCCCACTGTATCCAGGAGGTTGTGAGCCTACGTTGCGAAAAAGAAGCCTCCAGCTCGCATCAAGGCTCATTTCACCAGAGTGATGGCAACTTCCTGGGCAGAGAGAGGTGAAGCCACAGTTTCAGAACTATGCAAGGCAGCTACGTGGTTTTAAGTCCACGCTTTCACAAAACATTACATAATGGATGTTCAGAGTTATGGTGACACAGCTTTTGGGTTGCTGGTAAGTTTGCAAGTAATTCTGATGCATCTGGCATATGAGATAATATTCTCCCCCTCCCAGTTAACAGGTTTTTGTTTTCTTATGGTGCTTTTTTTGTGTTGCAGGTAGTTCTCTGCACTCAGTGAAAAAAAAGATATGCCTCATAGTACGTTAGCTTCAGTTTCACAGATTGGTGACGGTTGTGAAGCCTGTTACAGGATCTTTTCTACAAGAACCGAATACTCCAGGCCTTTTTAAACTATGAAGTATAATTACGGTTTCCGGTTTTCGGTGTTTATGAATCAGGAAAAAGTGTTTATTTTTCAGCTTTTCTTGCTCCCTTTTATAGTACCAAAATTCTGTGTATTTCGGTGCAAATAAAAAAAGCAATAGGCCATTTCAATATATTTCAGTGTTTATTGTTTTTTTTTTTTAAAAGGCATTGTGTGCACTGATGTTTATGTTGAATAAATATCCAGAGTAACTAAAAATTCACATAACCACATTATTAGCACATACTGTCATACAGCAACAACTTTAAATGCTGAATTTGTTATAGTAAATCATGCAATGCATTTTTAGTGCTTGTTTAGACATTTTCCCTCTCTCTTTCCTGGCAGTAAATGCCTTTATCTCTGAAAAGGCCCACTCTACATTGGCACTTGAGACAGGCAGTACAAGAATTGACAGAACACATTCACTCAGTTCTGGCCACAGCTTCATTTTACCCCTCCAAAATGTGTGCACTTCTAATTCACTGTTAGCTGGCAATGGTTCTGCAAAGTACTCATCAGACTGTACACATAATAATTCAGCATCATGTTTGTTAAAAGTATCAAAAATAAATGCATAATTTTCAAAGTTAGAAGAGAATTTGTTTTTTCTAAATGGGTCAAACACTTGAACAGAGTACCAGAGAGAGGATTCATTTAATTCAAATCCCGTTGTTGGATTTGGGATATTTCTAGCCATTACAGCCTGCCATTTGTCATACATAGCTGTGTAAAAAAAAATGTTAAAGCTGTCTTCCAGTACTTGCTGGCTTTCCAGTGGCAGACACCCAAGATGTGCACTTGCAGCCAGTCCATACTCAGAGCTGCCTCCATCACCTTTGCTCTCTAACAGAATTTTAATGCTCACTCCAACTATGTTGAATACTTGATGGACTTGTGTGTGTTCAGACTCAAGTTTTTTAATTACATCAATCAGTGGTCTCATATTCTCTGTAAGAAAGTTTAAAACACAATACACGGTGTTCTTTTTGATGTCCGTGTCTACATGCTTTCTAATTTCATCACATTTCTTCCCTTTTGCATCTGCACTTAATAAAAAGATTGTAAATGGTCTCCACATTGCAAGCAAGCTTTCCACAGCCTCAATCACAGAATACCAACGGCTATGTGTAACGCTGGGTATCACCTTTTGTTTCACCCCTAGGCGTGAGCACACTGCAAAGTACTTTCTCTTAAGCTCTCGTGCATATTTAAATAGTGCTCCAGAGTGCGAAATAAAGTCCACTACCTTTTTCATGACATTGGATGATCATATTGCAGCCTTCAGTACACCATCCAGCAGGTGACATGGATCTCAAACAGGGAATGCCTTGAACTGCGGGTGAGCTCTCCGTAAATCATCACACAGTTTTTTCATATAGCTGGCATTGTCACTGCATATGCATACAACATCCTCCCAGGTTTTCCCATATATATCCAGCACCTTTTGTGTTAGTGCAGCAATTGACACTGCATTGCAACACTCAATTACCTATAGGTCTGCCATAATGGTACGCCAACCCCAACACTTTAATCTGTCAGCAGAAGTAAACATAACAGCAACAGCTGGGTCACCATGCATCTCCGGGGTTTCATCAATTGTTACGGAAATCTGTGTGCCATTTAGCATACCAAGAATGCGCTCCATGTCGGCATCGAATACCTCGGGTAGATACTTATCATACATTTGGCCAGATTTAGGCATAGTTCGTGCAGCAGGTGCCTACTTACGAAAAAGATCACCAAGAGGACCATCCGTTTGATGCAGGCTGACACCCGACTGTATCATTGCTCTGGCAAACTCATGAGCGATGTCCCGCTCATCATCTCTTTTTCGTTTAAAACGAGTAATGGTTTCACTAAGAGAAATCTGGCTTAGGCAGTGATCCTCATTCTGTAGTGGCTGCTTCTGCTTAATGTGAGTTTTAGACAGGGCATGCTCAGCGAGCCGACTCGCAGTTTTACTGGGCACCAGCGGAACTGTAACTCTGCAGTACTTGCATATTAGTGTTCTCTTGCTGTGGAGAAGCTCAACAATAAAATCTTTGTGTTCTGCTGCATACTGCTCAGCCGTTTTCAATCTTCGTAGCATTTTGAATCAGAAAATGCCCTCAAGCACCAGGGGCGAGTGAAGGGGTAATGCTAAATGCCAAACTAAAAAAACTGTGCTAAATAATGGTACTAACAACGTGCACTTTGATTAAGTCAATAAGATCTAATTGATCGCGTTAAGATTTTATTAATTTGTGCTTGATGGCAGCTAGAGTTAAACAGAGAGATGATGATTGTAAACGGTAATTGAGAGACGTTAAGTTAAGCAGCTTAAGATAAAATGAAATAAAATGTCTAGCAGTTACCATTTACAATCGGTCATCATCTCTGTGTTTAACTCGGGCAAGCCATCAAGCACAAATTAATTAAATCTGAACGCGATCAACACGCCAGCATTGCCAGGGATTTATTTAACTCTAAAAATTGATTAGCGTTTTGCTCATAAAAGAGCTAAATCTTTGTGAAAATGCAAAACTCTTGCCTCACTGTGTTTAACAAACACAGCACTTCTAGAAAATCTATATAAATACTTTCTGTATAGTTAGCATAGTCCCAAGAAAAAAACTGCTAATCAATTATTTAAAACCCTGATTGCTGAGATCGGCAGCAGCAACAGATCAAAATGTTCTAAGCACTTTAAATTTAATCAGTACAAATGCCACACTTAGCTCTTAACCTGCCCAACTCCCGATCGTTTCCCTCTGGTGCTTCACTTTTAATTTAAAAGGTTCGTAGCTGATCGAGAGAACCGGGGGATGGACACAAAGTCACTGATCATTTTAAATTTAAATAACACAAATGCACAAATAACCTGCCCAACTCCTGATCACTTCCAGAGGTGTTTCACTTTTAATTTAAACAAGCTGCCCAACTCATGATTACATATGCTGTCAGCGGGGCACAAAGTCACTGCACCTCGAACTACTACTCCTACCTGACTAAGCACTGTAATGTTCAAAGATGAGTATTTATTTATTTTTGGGGAAATGGTATTGCCCTCCCATGAGTATGCAGGAGATCCTAAAGCGTAAGGCACATCAGAGATCTCTTTGATTTTCGGTGTTTTTTGGTTGTAACCGAATTGATAAAAAAGACGTCAGTGGGGTTTTACCGGTTTAAAACGAAAACCAGAAACCCTAAGTATAATCCATTCCTCAGATGTTGGCTAGGAAGGTAAGACAATTTAGGTGATTGTTATATGTTATATGTGGCTCTCCTGGCACTGCGAGGTAAGTAGTACCTGTGGAGTTGCTGCTGCTGCATGGAATCCTAATATGCCCAACATTGTAAAGCTTGTGATGTGTCACTCCCCTGTTAGGGGGTGCACTGTACCCAGTAGTTTTGTTTATCCGTTGACAATGTTAGAGATAACGGAAAAGGAAATTATAGTAAGTATGAAGTTAATTTACACTCTGATCGAAATCGGCTGACCATTAATTTCCTAGAAACCACACAATTCATAACTAACCTACCCTAGCAACAGCCTAACTAAATGACAGTAACCCTTTTTCTATTATAAAATAGTTTTATTTATTTTGAAGCACAGTAACCCACTGCAGCGCATGGGTTTCTTGAATTCATGCACTTCATGAGTGGTTTGAAGGGCACTTGGCCATTAGGTTTGTACCTTCCATTTCACTTGTGGCATGCATCAGTTCTCTGGAAACTCGTGCTTTTTCTTGGATTATTACTTTCAAATGCAGCCAGGTGGTACAGACGTGTGTTAATTTCTTGAGACTTAGAGTCTCTGCCACTGTTACGCAGTTGTGTGAGTTCTGCCTTTTGCCTGATTTGGGGTAGAGCAAAGTGCAGCAGAGCTCGGATGGAAAATGGTTCCTCGAGCAGGAGTGGCTTGGCACAGCGACATGAGGTACCAATCCAGGACCAGGAGGAAAATGAGACATAAATAGAAATTTTTAAATAATAAAGGTGATTATATATTAATCTTTATAGAAATGAGGAAAAGGTTTATGTCCACTAAAACGTGGATGTCTCCCTGTGGGAACTGATGGATAATCTCATATATTGTGGTTGTGGCATGTGGAGGTGCCTTTTTCGTGGGCGACCCCGTGCCACCAACATCCCCCCCCTTCCCTAGACCAGCAGCAGTGCCTCGAAGTTGTGGGAAACTGGGACAAGAAAGGGTGAAAATGCTGCAGTGGTGCACTGGATAACGACCCCTCAGTCCCTCCCTATACAGATGCCCCCATCCACTGTGTGCTGTTTAAGAACCCCCTCAGTCCTCCTGACAGGGACTAGCCAACCAAGAGTGGATTGGAAAAAAAGTGGATCCACAGTGATGATATTCCTCCAGGGATGATCAGAGGGGACAAACCAGCCCCAGGGATAAGACAGAAATCTGATATGGCATCCAAAGGAGGTAAGAGAGTCTGCTGGGTAGCAGGAGGGTGGTGTCTGAGGCAAGGAGGAGTAGGATACTGGTGGGCACTGGAAGGCAGGGCATAAAAACGTAGCAGTTCGTGTTACAGTGAAAAATTTGGCAAGTACCTTTTTGTTCCATTTTTGATTACCCTTTTCTCTTGTCTTGTAACATACTCATACCATTTCAAGTTTACATTAGTAATTTTTAAATTTGAAATAAAGTGCACCTTTTAAATATGGGTGTTGATAGGTTTGTATCAGTATTCTGTTTTTTTTTTTTTAATTCAATCCATTGTTTAATGTTAGCCTTTAACGAGGCAGTATAGCGCAGTGGGTTGAGGCTCTGAGCTGCAAATCTGAAAACCTGGGTTTGAGTCCCACAGCTGCCTAGGTGCATACTGTGTGATCCTGAGCAAGTCGCTTCATTTTTTTGGGTCCCAGGTTACATCTGGATACAAGCTTCAGCTTAGTGTGCTACTCATGGTTAAACAATGTTCCCTTTCCCCTTAGTCTTATGATTAAGATAGCATGCAGAGAACACAGCTCCCTGCCCTTATGGGGCACTGGGGTCATCAGATCTAACTACAGGACACACAACTAGATTGAAAACATGGTGTCTATAAGGCTGTTTTTAGACTAGTTTCTTCCTCTTGTTTTTTAGGAGAAAGCTTGTTCCTTTAAGTAGAAAAGTTGAAAGAAGAGAAAAAAGGAGAGAGGTAATTCTTTGACTTTACATTGATGTACGGTTTTGTTTTGCATGTGCATACTTTGAAGGCACTATTTTGGCTGTGCTGTCATAACTCATGCTGTTTATACCAGTACATCCTAAAAACTCACCAGGTTATGCTTGTTCCAGTCTTCTATCTCTCCTCAAATGATGGCACTAATAAGCCTTTGTACCAAGGCAGTTTAGTTTTTCAACAGGCAGAAAAGCAGAGATTATGTAAATCAAGAAATGTGATTAGTTAGATGTGCCTACATAGTAGTGTCATTTTTCCATAACACCACCAGAGGGTCAGGACAACCTAAAGGAATACTGCCAACCTTTTATGCATCATATTATGGCTGAAAAAACACGTTATGGTTGCTTACCTTCTTCAAGATTCATTAATGTTGCTGGTTATCTGCTTACTTTCTTCGGAGAACTGAAATGCATGCTAATTGTGTAATTCTGCCTGCCTTGTTTTGTTTCTAATCCATAAACTACTCATATTGCATGTTTTCTGAACATTAGGAACAACCCCAAACAGTGCGGCCACTCATAATGCAGTAATCTCCTCTCCACCGACTGTATCATGAGTGGCTACATCATATTGGGGGTGTTCTGATGTCAGTGAAAGGTGCATTGGGAGTTGCTCATGGACTGTAAACACGTTTGTGTGGTAACACCAATATGGTGAGCAGTCTGTTTTTTTACTTTTACAAAGGGCAAAGGAATCTGAATCAAACTACCAGCTACATCAGCAATCTGCACAGAATGTGACCAGTTATAATATGTGATTTTTAAATTAGAGATACTTTGATGCCTAAGGGCATTGACAGTGTCTCTTTAACTTTTTAAACCTCACTACTAGTTTTTTTTTAAAAGGAATAGTTGAGAAGATTTATTTTATAATCACAAATAGGCATCCCAAGGTGGTAGTAGTTATGGGATGACAGCACTTCATTGGTGCGCAAGACTCCGTTTCGTGTTATTTCCAGAAGCTTGGCAGTATCCCATGTTACCAAATGCATAAGCGAATTCCTTGAATCTGATTAGCTGAGAATTTTCCCAAACTAAAGTGATCTTTCATGCTGACACCAAAGTCCGAGACAAGTTCTTGCTTAACAGATTCAATACCTATTTTAAATCCATCTGCCTATTCTGTCTGGGTTCTGTCCTGAGACTTCTCTTGTTTTGGTATTTACCAGTGACCTTTCTAACGTCCTGGCCACATGCAGTGTTGATACCATATTCTGCTCCTCAGGGTACTCCTGCCCTCTTATTGAACACAACCCTACAGTATGACTACAGTAATAGCCAAAATTGGTTCCACATGAACCAGTTAATTGTAAATCACAAGAAAACTGTCTGTATTCGGTATCAGGAGCTAAGCAACTGCCCCTCCACCCATGACTATTTATTTTTGCATGCTTTAGAACAGTTTTACTTATTTTTTTGCCTGACGGTTAACCAGCACTTGGGCTACTCGGTTCACATTACTAACAGTACTGTTTCCAAGTGGGTTGCAAAACTTGGCACATTGCACAAAGTGAATAACTACCTCCCCCTCGGTACCAGTAAGTGTGCTGAAAAGAGGATTTTCAAACAACATGAAGTCTTGCTATATTATGACATATGCAGTGAGTCCCAACCTTCGAACTGCTCTGGAGGTGAAAGAGTTAACTTTCCATGCCAGGCATGGAATGCGGAGCTCGAGCTCGGTTGAAACTCTGTTGTTCTTCAAACTCAAACCGTCAGATTCCTTACTTCGCCTCACTGAACAGTCGCTCCGGAGATTTCTCCTTCTGCTCGGTTCATTTTGTTGGTTAGTATTGTTTTTCTCGGTTTTCGACCGAAATTAAACCGCAACCAGTCGGTTCAGACTCTGTCTGTGGTATTTGTGAGTACTAGATAGGTTTTACATTGATTTCTATTCTGTGTGGAACTTGTAAACGGTTTATTGGTTCGGTTTGAACCGATCCGGTTGTTTTAAAAGGTATTAATCTGTCATTTAGAGTGTGGTTACCGGTTCTAAAAAAAAAAAAAGGATTTTATTACGGTTTTTTCCACGACCCGTGACACGGTTGGGAACCGATAAGAGGGTCTTACCTGGTGGATTGCCATAAACGGGTAAGTTTGGTTAGGACTGGCACTATGTCTGAGAAACCCAAAAGAAAAACCGGGCCCACTGGGTTTCAACACTGCAGTGTCATAGGAAGTCTTTGCCAAGGCACAGCCCCACCACCCTGTGTTTATTGTCTGGGGTTGACCACCTCAATGCAGACTGCCAGATTTGTAAAATTGTCCTGCAGCTACCCTGGAAAAGAAGTTGGTAGGCTCAGGGAAAGGGAGGCCAAAAAGTCCGCTGAACCGGATGGCCAGCCCGGTTTGGTTCCAACCGAATCGGAGGGAGTACCCTCTGACCAGGGCGAGACTTCCTTGGGCAAAAGGAGATCCGACTCCGAGGAGTCGGTTCCAGCAAAAAGGAGTAGGAAATCAGCTGGTGTGGAGCCAAAACTTTCTCTCCAACTGCTGAAGAAATAACCAAAGCGATTAAAATTGTCAGTGCTTTCCTGGTTCCGACGAACCGGCACCATCAGGTAAGCGTCCGGTTCGGCCGGTTCCACCGGTTCAAGAGTATGATGTAGAGGAATATTATGAACCGGAGGAGGGGGAAGAGGAGTATGAGGAGAGTGAATGTGGATTTGAAAGTCTGGATGTGCCCATTGACCCGGACATCTCCCCAGACAGACCTTCAGGAGTGTCTCCTCCTAGGCTTTCTGAGTCCCCTTCTCATTTTATGTTTTATAAGAAAGTGGCTGAAATCCTCCAGCTCCCTATGGAGGAAGCTGTGGATGATCAAGAGGAGCCTGACTATGTGGAAATGATGGATTTCCCAGAGTCTAGGAGGCTGTTTATTCCTTTGCATAAATCTTTTGGGAAACAGTTAAAATTCTGAAAACTCCTCACACTATACCTCCTGTCGATAAGAGAATGGACAAGAGGTACACTTTGTCAGGCTCTGATACAGAGTTCCTTACACAACAATGCAGCCATGTTGGGGCAGCACAGGCTGCAGCCTGTGACAAGGCAAATATTCCCTTGGCTTCACAGCCCCCTGACAAGGACTCCAGGAGAATTGATGCCATGGCAAAGAAACAGTACATGGCAGCATCCTTGGGACTCAGACAGGCAGATTATATGGCTTATGTTGCTAGATAGCAGAAATCCAGATGGGATACTGTTATGGCTCTAGCAAAACAGGTCCTTGGCCAGCTTGCCAAGGAGCTGGAGCAGGTGGCTGCTGATGGTACTGAGGCATCCAAGGTGCAATTTCATGCTGCAGTGGACTCTAATGATGTGTCGTCAAGAGTCATGGCTACATCTGTGGCACATGCAGAATGGCTTGGCTCAGATGTACTAGCCTGTCACAGGATACCCAGACTAAGGCCATGGATTTTCCTGTTGTGGGTAATTCTCTGTTTGGGGAGCAGACAGAGAATTACATGAAAAAATGGATGAGTATAGGACCACCTATAGGAGTGCACAGGCCAAGGAAGGCAGGCCACTCCTCAAAGGCAGCTTTCCAGGGGCAGGGGCAGGCCTTTTCATAGGCCTTTTCGCCAAGCCCAGGCCTCCTCTTCTGCTTATGCCCAGAGGGGGTTCTTTAGAGGGAGAGGCAGACGGGGTACAAGCAGGCCTGCTTCCACCCCTCAGCCCAAAGCACCTGCCAAGCAGGCACCCTGATGGGGTTGCCAGGGCCGGTACTCAGCTACCTGTAGGGGGCAGGCTGGCTTACTTTGTCCAGGACTGTAAGTCTCTGTCATCAGGCAAGTGGGTCCTGGAAGTAGTAAGCCAGGGACTGGTTCTCAGCTTCAAAAAATTTCCAAAGATGAGAACCAGATCCTTTCCACCTGCAAATCCACCAGAGGCACTTGCCCTAGAGGCAGAGGTCTCTTCCCTCCTGGCTCTCAGAGCTGTGGAAAGGGTTCCACCCCTACACCAGGGCAAAGTGTTGTACTCCAGGTACTTCCTTACCCCAAAAAAGACAGGAGAATGGCGACCCATCCTGGATCTCAGATATTTAAACAAGAACCTTTTAAAACCAAAATTCAAAATGGTTACTCTGGGAATTATTCTACCCTCTTTAAGGCCAGGGGACTGGCTAGCGTCCCTGGACCTCAAGGATGCCTACTTCCATATTCTCATCAGAAGCTCCCATCGAAAGTACCTCGGGTTCGAGCTGCCCTCAGGCCATTACCAGTTCAGAGCAATGCCCTTTGGTCTCACCTCGGCTCCAAGGGTATTCACAAAATGCCTGGCAGTAGCAGTTGCTTCCCTAAGAAGGCAAAAAATTGCCATCTTCCCTTACCTGGATGACTGGCTCATAGTAGGCCAGTCTTCAGACCAAGTCAGGTTACATCTACAGATAACTCAGCAACTGCTCACCTCCTTAGGTTTCCTTCTGAATCTTTCAAAGTCAGTTCTAGAGCCTGTCCAGCTCCTCACCTTCATAGGCGCAGAGCTGAATACAGAGAAAGTCAGAGCCTTCCTTCCTTTGGACAGGGCAAGGACCCTGGTCTCTCTGGCCTCCTCTTTCACCCTGCAGGTCTTTCGACCAGCAAGGCATTTTCTACAGCTCCTAGGGCACATGGCTGCCTCTACAGCAGTCGTGCAGGGAACAAGATTTCAGATGAGGGACATCCAGTTCTATTTGAGAGCCTTTTGGTCTCAAAGGAAAGACCCTCTAACCAAATTGATCCCAGTAACTCGAACCCTGATCCAGGCCCTACAATGGTGGCAGGATCAGAGCAATCTGAGACAAGGGGTTCCCTTTGTCACTCAGTCTCACCCCTTAATCCTTACTACAGATGCATCCCTCTTGGAGTGGGGAGCTCACATGGGCGACCTCTTTACCCAGGGATTGTGGTCCCCTCAGGAATCTCTGCTCCACATCAATCTGTTGGAACTCAGAGCAGTTTTTCTAGCACTTCAAGTTTTTTCCAAATCTGTTCAGAACAAAGTAGTACAGGTCAGGACAACTCCACCACAATGTGGTACATCAACCACCAAGGGGGCACTCGGTCTACGGCCTTGAGCACCGAAGCAATGAAGTTGTGGTCTCTGGCATACTCCTGAACACCTCCCTTATGGCAGTTCACCTCCCAGGCAAGGACAATGTCCTGGCAGATGCTCTCAGCAGGATTTCCCAGGGCCATCACCGAATGGTCACTGGACCCTGGTCTTGGAGGTGATATTTGCCAGATGGGGCACCCCGCAGATAGATCTTTTTGCAGCCCCAGACAATCACCAACTTCCCCTTTTTTGCTGCAGGCCCCCAGTGTTGGGCTCAGCCTTAGTTCTCAATTGGGAAGGGAAGTTTCTCTATGCCCCCCCCTTCCCTCTCCTGTTCAAAGTGCTAGTCAAAATCAGATCTCAACCCTGCAAGATGATCCTGATTGCTCCAGATTGGGCCAGACAGCCCTGGTATCCACTCCTACTGTCCTTAGCAATCCATCTTCCCCTGTGTTTTCCCAGGAATCACAACCTGTTAACCTGTGCCCAGGGGAGGGTTTGGTACCCGAACCTCAAATCTCTGTCTCAAGGCCTGGCTCTTGAAGAGTTAGAGTTTGCTGACCTACACGTCTCCCAAGGTGTAATGGATATACTGAAGGCTTCTAGGAAACCTTCCACCAGGGCTTCCTATAACTCCAAATGGAAGAGGTTTTCCATATGGTGCTCTAGGAAGCATATTTTCCCAGAATCTGCTGATTTACCCACAGTCTTGGATTATATGGTCCATTTAAATACCTTGGGTCTGAGACCAGCTACCCTAAAAGTACATTTGGCAGCTGTGTCTGCTTTTATTTCAGCAGGTAAACCCTCTTCTCTTTCAGCTCATCCTGTATTCTCCAAGTTTTTTAAGGGATTGCTTCACACACACCCTCCATTCAGGGACCCTGTCCCTGCTTGGATCTTAATATTTGCATTGCTCAGCTTATGCAACCCCCCTTTGAGCCTTTGTCTTCAGCAGAGCTTAAGTACTTGACTTGGAAGACTGTGTTTCTGGTAGCCATCCCTTCTGCCAGACGCACAAGTGAATTACAAGCTTTGTCAGTGGAGCCTGATTTTATCTCCTTTCATAGAGATAAGGTGGTCCTCAGGACTAACAGGAAGTTCTTGCCTAAGGTGGTTTCAGATTTCCACTTTAATCAATCTGTGTCTCTTCCAGTGTACTTCACTGACCATTCTTCCTCTGGCAAGAGGAGGCTGCACAGCTTAGATATGAAGAGAGCCCTTGGCTACTACATAGAGCGTACCAAGGGTCACAGGTTTGACTCCTTCCAACTGTTCCTCACTTATGGTGAGGTTGGCAAAGGAAACCTGCCACTAAAAGATCCATTGCCAGGTGGATTGTCTCTGTATCAATTTTGTTATGAAAACTGGGTAAGGTTCCTCTCAGGCCTGAAGGCTCACTCTACCAGAGGTACAGCTGCTTCCCTGGCTGCTGCCAGGGACATCCCTATCCTAGGGATATGTCAAGCAGCTACCTGGAAAACAGTTCACACTTTTACCAAGCATTATTCCCTGGACATCCAGGCTAGGAGTGATGCTCGGTTTGGCACAGCTGTGCTTCAGAGCCTATTTCCTAAGTAGGTTCTGTCCCTCCTCCATGGAGGTACTGCTGTGTAGTCTGCATATGTCATAATATAGCAAGATTTCATGTTGTTTGAAGAAAAGATTACTCACCTTAGTAATGTTGTTTCTCCTGATGGAGTCTTGCTGTATTATGACCTCCCCGCCTGCCCCTCTCAGAACCTCTGTTTTGGGGATGTGGTTGGGCAGTGCAGTGTTGGCACTTAGTAGATGCCCACCTTGTTGTTTCACCCCTCCTTTTTTGGGGTGACTTGGTGTTGTGTTTTTCATTTTTTGGGTCTCCTGACTTGAGTCTTTGTTTTGGGACCAAAAAATGTGTTCTTATGTTTAGTAGCCAGTTGACTAGTGTAGGTTTACAGCTTCCACACAGCACCTCAGTGAGTTTAGCTCGTAAAGATCTGACGGTTTGAGTTTGAAGGACAACAGACAGAGTTTCAACTGAGCTCGAGCTCAGCGTTCCATGCCTGGCATGCAAAGTTAACTCTTTCACCTCCGGAGCAGTTCGAAGGTTGGGACTCATTGCATGTCATAATATAGCAAGACTCCATTAGAAGAAACAGCATTACTAAGGTGAGTAATTTTTTTCTTCTGTACTCTGTGGAGAAAAAATAAATCGATTATAAGCCACTGAAAGTCAAAAAAATATATTTTTTGAGGAATGTAGGTGTCTGCTACTGTGAAACTGTTTAGCCTCTAAGTGCTGGACAGAGAGGGACAGACTGTTGTCTGGGCCCGACCCCCTCCTTCCTTGACTGTTACACTGGATTGTGTTACTGTTCGTGTTTATTTTTTAGAATTACTGCTGTAATTTGGTATCTTGTAGTTTGTACAGTCCCTGTTGTGTGTCCTTCAAAAATTCTTCTACATTCTCCTTGCCCCGTCACAGCTGAAAACATACCCATCTTGAACTCCATTTGCTTACCTGGTGCAGTAAGTTTCAAAGGAATGAATAAAATACCTGATCCTTCAAGTGCTGTGTCTTGCCAACCAGGGAACCCTCTGGTAATCAAGTCTGAAGAGAAAACTACAAAAACGAATTCAGCAATCCACCTGCTCTTCTGCATAGTTAAATTGAAAAAATGAGCTGTTTAAGTGGGATCCTCAAACAAACAAAAAGTCAGTGTGCTTGTCTGAGTTGGGTGAAGGGAACTGTTATCTGTGCAGTTAGCTAGGTGAAGAAGAGAGCTGTGAATTGGGGAGTGGCTTAGGCAGCAGGAAGCCAGGTGTTTAAATCTAAAACTGTCCTAGATAGCTTCTGACAGAGAGCAGCAAGAGGAAGGAGGTGCTGTTGAGCTTTGCTTCTCTTCTGCTGGGACTGTATAGCCCCCAAACACACACACATACTGTTAGCTAGTTCCACTTTTATAGGCACAAGATTTGACCTGCAACAGGAACTTTCTGTTTGGGAGCTGGAAGGGAGTGATCACAGAGGCACAAAAGACTCGCCATCCTAGAAGGAAAAGAGTAGCTCTTCCACCCCCCACATCCCCCAGCTGCTGGAGGTCTGACTCTTGAGACTACTGAGGAATACAGGAACTTCCTGTGCCGGAGCTGTAAAGGGCACAGAGGTGGTAGGAGAATAGGGATAAAAAAAAAAAAAAAAGTAAACTGAGAGAGGAAAGAGTAAGCATACAAAACACTTGAAGGGCCACAAATTAGACATTATGGGAGCGGCAGTCTTCTGGGAGACATTCTGGAGTTTGTGGTGTTGTCCCATCTGCAGGCACCCCTCTGGGCTGAGGGAGGAGGTTGCTCATCTACAGGTTGAGTTGGCCAGGATTCGGGGGACCTCCTCTCCAACCCAGGGCCCACCAGGCCCACCACCACTGCCTCAGAGATTGCCAAGAAAGAGGAGTGGTTGGATCACAGTGGGCTCAGGGAGGGTGAGAGAAGTGGAACGGAGGCAGATCACTCCAGTTGTACCTCTCCACAATTCATACGCCATTCTGGCAGAGTGTGCTTCCTTTATGGAGGCACCCACAGTGGAGACCAAGTAGGATGCTGGGAACCTCCGCAAAGGAGACCCACTGGAGGGTGACATGGGGCCCTTCAGGGGAAGGAAACAACTCCTGGCATGGGACTCAATTGTTAGGGGGGGGTAGAACTGGATGAGTGGGCAGAGGAAGGTAAAGTGCCTGCCTGGCGCCATGGCTTGGAGTGACAGGGAGCAAATCCTCAGGATCGGGGGAAGAGCTGCATGGGGAGGAAGCTGGACGTCATTGTCCACCTTGGAGAAAATTACCTAGCTGGGAAAGGATTAAAGCAGTACAGGTGGAGTTGGGGAGGGGCCTTAGACAAGCGGCATGCACGGTAACCTTCTTGGAGGTGCTGCTAGGGTGCTCCACACCATGGGTTTCAGTCAGTGGTTCAAAAACTGGTGCAGAGCTCAGGGTTTTGGCTTCATTGAGACTGGGTTTCCACCTGGAGGGATACAGGCCTACACTAGCACAATGGTTTGTATCTGTCTAGGAGGGGAGTGAGAATCCTAGGTGATGGGTTTAAATGCCTCATTGGCAAGCATTTAAACTAGCTAAGGGGGAAGCACTGAAAAGGCGCAGAGAAATCCTAGCGCCCCCCCAAAAAATCAAGGTAGTTAGGTAAACACGAAGATAGAGAAGTAGATGGGGAAAGGGGCAGGGGTAAATGGAGAAAAAAGTAAGGACAGGGATGGGGCTAAAAGGGGTAAGGTAATAAAAATGAGCGGGAAATGAGTACCAACGCCCACTGGCACAGAACAAGAGCTGCTCAGCAGGTATGGTTTACTGTGACCCAAGCTACAGCACACAGACAATCACGGAACATGCTTACTGGCTCACAAATAACTGCTGTCCACACCAAGTTTTTTGTGATTTCAAATACAGCAGATTGCTGGAGTGCGAGAAGTACAAACCACCTCTACACAGGCAAAAAATGAACACTGCCGTTTCACCTAGTGAGCTTTGTCAAAGTATACCAACGTCCATTGTCTGGGTAACAAGCTCCCTGAACTGGTAGCCTTGTCACAGATGAAAATTGTGTAGATATGGAGAAGTAAGTATTTGGGACTTAATGAAACCTGTCTAGAGCAATATGCTTCATAACAAGAAACAAAAAGCAAACACAGCAGTTTCTCTGGGATAGAGTGTCACTGCAGGCTTCAAAATGTTACCTACCTAAGTAGTATGTGACTTGGGATAAAGAAAGATTTTGGAAGCTGATTCATGGCAACACAAAAGGAAGGCAGTGTCAAAAACTAAAATGGCATATATTGCATTTTATTGGTACAAATCAAGTGCAAAACATAACTCGCAAACTGTAGGGTTTATAATGCCAAGAAAAAAATATAAGCCTTTGTCTGATTTATATTTTCTAATTATTTTCCTGTTCCTCAGTAAATTTGCCCAGAATAACATACTTTGATTTCCCCTACAAAACTAGTACGTATTTGTCAGAGTATATTATGTTGACCTTTGACCTCTACAGAAAAAAAATTTGTGGCTATTTTCTCCCCATCCCGGTCGGCCCTTTCTCTTTGCCATCCTCCCAGCCCCGTCCCCTAAACATTAGACCTTCTTCCATTTTCCCTCATGGCTTACCTGCTTTGGCAGGGTGGTAGGGAGCCCCCAGCTCAACCTGTCAGGTCTGGATCCAGTGTCGGGGAAGTGTCTTCTCGGAGGCTGTGCCTGTGGAGGACTTCCTTTCATGCCGCATGACCGGGACCAGTTTCCACTTTTTCTGCGGAAGGGAGTGTGCAGTGCAGGCAATGGCTGAGCTGCTCTCGCTTTCACACGCAGCACGCCAGTCGGCTGCTCCTCTGTGCCCTATTGTACAGGACATAGCGTGCCAACACTTAGCCTCCGCTAGGTGTCAGTCACTGTTCCCCACCCTCCCCAGGAGAGGAGAGCGGTCCTTTGGATGCTCGCTTCTTTCCCTTCCCGACCGATTCCCTGACGACCCTCTCGCACCGCGAATATGGGTCACTGGCGTAGCAGGAGGTAAGGCATGATGCCTCAGCCCTCCACACCAGTGGGCTGGCCTTGACCTCTGATTTTTTTTTAACAAGGTATTTACTTGGTTATTAGTATTTATTATAGTAATGTGTTGGCAGAAAAGGGCCATACTGGTCCATCTAGTGTACCCATTTCCCACCCGCCCCTACTTGTCTCCACTTCCAAGGGATATTTTCCTCTGCCCGCCAGCCCACCACTTGTATCTGTCCCACGCCTTTTGAATTCCTCCACTGTTTCTGCACACACCACCTCATTAGGTAATCTGTTCCAGGGTTCCACCACCCTCTGTGAAATAACATCTCCTTACATTGCTCTTAAATCTTCACCCTTCCAATATCAAAATATGACCCCTTGTTTTAACTCCTAATTTGCCTTTGAATAATGTACCTTCATTCACTTTATTTATTCTCTTCACATAACTTAAAAGTCTCTATCGTGTCACCTCCATCTCTTCTAATCTCCAGTGGATATAGATTTAATTCTCTCGATCTAGTCTCGTATGGCTTCTTTTGCATACCTTGTATCATCTTTGTTGCCCTTCTCTGAACCCTCTCCAACCCATTTGTATTCTTTATTAAATGAGGCCTCCAGAACTGTACCCTGTACTCCAGGTGCGATCTGACCATGGACTTACATAAAGGCATCAATACTTCACTCTTTCTACTTGTTATACCCCTTACCCCTTCCTATGCACAACATTGTTCTATTAGCATTACCTACTGTTACTACTTTTCTACATTGGTCTGCTACCTTAAGGTTGTTTGAGATTATAATCCCCGGGTCCCTTTCCTGTTCAGTTTGCTTTATCAGTTCTCTCCCCAGTGAGTACTCAACATGTGGATTTTTATGCCCCACATGCATCACTGCACACTTCTTAGCATTGAACTTCAGCTGCCAGATGTCCAACCACTTCTCTAGGGTGCTCAGATCTCTTCTCATGGCCTCAGCCCCTCCTGCTATGTCAGCCCTATTATATAACTTTGCATCATCAGCAAAAAGATGCACTTTCTCTTCAAGTCCCACTGATATATCACTGATGGATGTTAAAAAGGACTGGTCCCAGTACTGACCCTTGAGAAACACCGCTGGTCACCCTCATTATCCTAGAATGTACACAAGTTACCACCACCCCCTTACTTCTATCCTTCAGCCAGTTTTCTACCCATTTCGTTATTTTCAAACAACATGAAGTCTTGCTATATTATGACAATTGCAGTTTGTCCCACCATTAGAACTGCTCCGGAGGTGAAAGAGTTAACTTCCATGCCAGGCATGGAACTTGGAGCACGAGCTCGGTTAGAAAGGCTCTGTCTGGAATATTTCAAACTGAAACTGTCAGATTCTTTACTCCGCCACACTGAACAGTCGCTCCGGAGATTCCTCCTCCTGCTCGGTTCATTTCTCGGTTTAAAAGAGTTTTTCTCGGTTAAATTCAACCGCTGATTATTATTATTTTAACCGCAAACCGATCGGGTTCAAGCTCTGTCTGTGGTATTGTAAGTAATAGACAGGTTTATTTCTGTGTGGAACTTGTAAATGTTTATCGGTTCGGTTTGAACCGATCAGGTTGTTTTAAAACTTTATTCTGAAGCATTTAAAAGCTTTTTAGAGTGCGGGTCCTGGTTCTTATCGGTTCTAAAAAAAAACGGATTTCATTACGGTTTTTTCCACGACCCGTGACAGGGTTGGGAACCGATAAGGGTGTCTTGCCTGGCACTGCCGGAAAAAGGGCAAGTTTTTGGTTAGGCTGGCATTATGTCTGAGAAACCCAAAAGAAAAACCGGGCCCACTAGGTTTCAGCACTGTAATGTCTGTGGGGAAGCCTTTGCCAAGGCTGACCCACACACCACATGTGTTTATTGTCTGGGGTTTGACCACCTCAATGCAGACTGCCAGATTTGCAAGAATTTCCTGCAGCACCGTGAGATAAGAGAGTTGGTAGGCTCTAGGGAACAGAGGCCAAAAGTCCGCTGACCCAGATGGCCTGCCCGTTCGGTGCCAACCAGTCCAGAGGGAGTGCCCCCTGACCAGGGCAGACTTCAAACGAAAGCTGACTCAGAGGAGCCAGTTCCAGCAAAGAGAACTAGAAAATCAGCAGGTGTGGAGTCAAAAATTCCTTCTCCAACTGCTGCAGAGATAGCCAAAGCAATCCAAATTGTCCAGTCACTTTCTCCGGTTCCGTCCGAACCGCCACTATCTGGCAAAAGGTTGGTTTGGCCGGTTCCACCAGTTCAAGAATATGATATAGAGAAGTTTATGAACCAGAGGAGGGGGAGGATGATTATGAACAGTGTGATTGTGACTTTGAAAGTCTGGATGTGCCCATTGAACCGGACATCTCCTCAGACAGACCTTTAGGAGAATCTCCCCCCTAGGCTTTCTGAGTCCCCTTCTCATTTTCTGTTTTATAAAAAAGTTGCTGAAACCCTCCAGCTTCCTTTGGAGGAAGCTGTGGATGAGCAAGAGGAGCCTTACTTTTAGAGATGATGGATATCCCAGAGTCCAGGAGATTGTCTATTCCTTTACATAAATCCTTTAGGAAACAAACAATAAAAATTTTAAAAGCTCCTAATTCTGTGCCTCCTGTGGATAAAAAGATAGACAGGAGGTACACTTTGTCAGGTCCTGATACAGAATTTCTTTCACAGCAATGCAGCCATGTTGGGGTAGTTCAGGCTGCAGCCTGTGATAAGGCTAATATTCCCCTGGCTTCACATCCTCCTGACAAGGACTCCAGGAAGATTGATGCCATGGCTAAAAAACAATACATGGCAGCGTCCTTGGGACTCACAAGCAAATTATATGGCTTATGTTGCAAGATACCAGAAATCTAGATGGGATACTGTCATGGCTTTAGCCAGACAGGCCCCTGGCCAGCTTGCCAAGGAGCTGGAACAGGTGGCTGCTGATGGTATTGAGGCATCTAAGGTGCAGTTCCATGCTGCAGTGAATTCTAATGATGTATCCTCTAGAGTCATGGCTACATCTGTGGCTTTTCGTAGATTGGCTTGGCTCAGGTGTACTAGTTTGTCACAGGATACCCAGGCTAAAGCCATGGATTTTCCTGTGGTGGGAAATTCTCTGTTTGGGGAGCAGACAGAGAATTATATGAAGAAAATGGATGAATATAGAACCACTTATAAGAGTGCACAAGCCAAGGAACAGCAAGCCACTCCTCAGAGGCAGCCCCCCAGGAGTAGAGGCAGGCCTTTTTACCAAACCGAGGCCTCCTCTTCAGCTTATGCTCAGAGGGGGTTCTTCAGAGGGAGAGGCAGACGGGTACAAGCAGGCCTGCTCCCACCCCTCAGCCTAAAGCCCCTGCCAAACAGGCACCCTGATGGGATGCCCAGGGCCGGTTCTCCATTACCTGTAGGGGGCAGGCTGGCTTACTTCGTCCAGGACTGGGAGTCATTAACATCAGACAAGTGGGTCCTGGAAGTAGTAAGTCAAGGTCTGGTTCTCGGCTTCAAAAAATTTCCAAAGATGAGAATCAGATCTTTTCCACCTGCAAATCCTCTAGAGACTCTTGCTTTGGAAACAGAAGTCTCAACCCTCCTGGCTCTCAGAGGTGTGGGTTTCTCCCCTACACCAGGGCAAGGGTCTGTACTCCAGGTACTTCCTTACCCCAAAAAAGACAGGAGAATGGCGGCCCATCCTGGACCTAAGATATCTGAACAAGCACCTTTTAAAACCAAAATTCAAAATGGTGACTCTGGGATTGATTTTACCCTCCCTAAGGCCAGGGGACTGGCTAGCTTCCCTGGACCTCAAGGATGCTTACTTCCATGTTCTTATCAGAAGCTCCCACCGAAAGTACCTCAGATTCGAACTGCCCTCAGGCCATTATCAGTTCAGAGCAATGCCCTTCGGCCTTACCTCTGCCCCAAGAGTATTCACAAAATGCCTGGCAGTAGCAGTTGCTCATTTAAGAAGGCAAAAGATTGCCATATTTCCCTACCTAGACGACTGGCTCATTGTGGGTCAGTCTCCAGACCAGGTGAGATCACACCTGCAAGTTACCCAGCAGCTGCTTACCTCTCTAGGCTTTCTTCTCAATCTTCCAAAGTCAGTTCTGGAACCTGTCCAGGTACTCACCTTTATAGGTGCAGAACTGGACACAAAGCAGGCCAGAGCCTTCCTTCCTTCCCCTAGAAAGGGTAAGGACCCTGCTGGCCCTGGCCTCCTCCTTCATTCTGCAGGTCTCTCGACCAGCAAGGCATTTCCTACAGCTCCTAGGACACATGACTGCTTCCACAGCTGTAGTGCAAGGAGCAAGATTTCAGATGAGGGACATTCATTTCCATTTGAGAGCCTTTTGGTCTCAAAGAAGAGATCCCCTATCCAAGTTGATCCCAGTGACTCAAACCCTGATCCAGGCCCTTCAGTGGTGGCAGGATCAGAGCAATCTGAGACAAGGGGTTCCCTTCATCCCTCTATCTCACTCCTTGACCCTTACTACAGATGTGTCCCTTTTGGGATGGGGAGCTCACATGGGCGACCTCTCCACCCCGGGATTTTGGTCCCCTCAGGAATCTCTGCTCCACATCAATCTGCTGGAACTCAGAGATGTTTTTCTAGCACTTCAGATTTTTTCTGCATCTGTTCAGAACAGACAACACCACTACAATGTGGTACATCAACAAACAAGGGGGCACCCGGTCTTCGGCCTTGTGCACCGAGGCAATGAAGTTGTGGTCTCTGGCTTATTCCCTGAACACTTCCCTCATAGCAGTTCACCTCCCAGGCAAGGACAATGTCCTGGCAGATGCTCTCAGCAGGATTTCCCAGGGCCATCACGAATGGTCACTGGATCCCCGAGTACTGGGGATAGTTTTTGCCAGATGGGGCACCCCTCAGATAGATCTTTTTGCAGCCCCAGACAATTCATCAACTTCCATTTTTTTGTTGCAGGCCCCCAGTGTTGGGCTCAGTCCCCCTGGATGCCTTTCTCCTCGATTGGGAAGGGAAGTTTCTCTATGCCTTCCCCCCCTTTCCTCCCCTGTTCAAGGTGCTAGTCAGAATTAGATCTCAGCCCTGCAAGATGATTCTGATTGCTCCAGACTGGGCCAGGCAGCCCTGGTACCCACTCCTCCTGTCCTTAGCAGTCCATCTTCCCCTGTGTCTCCCCAGGAACCACAATCTGTTAACCTGTGCCCTGGGGAGAGTTTGGTATCTGAATCTCAAATCCCTCAACCTCAAGGTCTGGCTCTTGAGGAGTTAGAGTTTGCTGACCTACACCTTTCTCAAGGTGTTCTCGAAATCTTGAAAGCTTCTAGGAAGCCTTCCACTAGGGCTACTTGTAACTCCAAATGGGAAAGGTTTTCCATATGGTGTTCTGGGAAGCATATTTCCCCGGAATCTGCTGATTTGCCCACTGTTTTGGACTATATGGTCCATCTTAATTCTTTGGGACTGAGACCAGCTACTCTGAAAGTGCATTTGGCAGCTGTCTCTGCTTTTATTTCAGCAGGGAAGCCCTCTT
Source organism: Neoceratodus forsteri (assembly GCA_016271365.2). Classification (NCBI taxonomy): domain Eukaryota; kingdom Metazoa; phylum Chordata; order Ceratodontiformes; family Ceratodontidae; genus Neoceratodus; species Neoceratodus forsteri. Next base: position 119,211,450 of record JADMNL010000026.1, read on the forward strand.
CTCTTTCTGCTCACCCTGTATTTTCCAGGTTTTTCAGGGGATTGCTTCATCTAATCCACCATTCAGGGACCCTGCCCTGCCTGGGATCTTAATGTTTGCATTGCTCAGCTGATGCAACCCCCCTTTGAACCTCTGTCTTCGGCAGAGCTTAAGTACTTGACTTGGAAAACTGTGTTTCTAGTAGCCATCACTTCTGCCAGGCGCATAAGTGAGTTACAAGCTTTGTCAGTGGAGACTGACTTTATTTCCTTTCACAGGGATAAGGTAGTCCTCAGGACTAACAGGAAGTTTTTGCCTAAGGTGGTTTCAGATTTCCACCTTAATCAATCTATTTTTCTTCCAGTGTTCTTCACTGACCATTCCTCCTCTGGTGAGAGGAGGTTGCACAGCTTAGATGTTAAGAGGGCCCTAAGTTACTACATAGAGCGTACCAAGGGTCACAGGTTTGACTCCCTCCAACTGTTTCTCACTTATGGTAAGGTTGGGAAAGGGAAACCTGCCACTAAGAGATCCATTGCCAGGTGGATTGTCTCTTGTATCCAATTTTGCTATCAAAAACTGGGTAAGGTTCCCCCTTCAGGCCTGAGGGCTCACTCTACCAGAGGTTGAGCTGGCGCCTCTAGCTGCTGCCAGAGACATCCCTATCTTAGAGATATGTCAAGCAGCTACTTGGAAAACAGTATACACTTTCACCAAGCATTACTCCCTGGCTATCCAGGCCAGGAGGGATGCTCGGTTTGGCACAGCTGTGCTTCAGAGCCTATTCCCTAAGTAGGTTCTGTCTCTCCTCCATGGAGGTACTGCTGTGTAGTCTGCAATTGTCATAATATAGCAAGACTTCATGTTGTTTGAAGAAAAAAGTACTCACCTTAATAATGCTGTTTCTTCTAATGGAGTCTTGCTATATTATGACCTCCCCCCAGCCTGCCCCTCTCAGAACTTCTACTTTGGGTATGGGGTGGGCAGTCCAGTGTTGGCACTTATTGATGCCCATTTTATGTTTTCCACCCCTTCTTTTTTGGGGTGTTTGGGTGTTGTGTTTTATTTTATCTTATCTTATTTTCTGGTCCCCTGACTTGAGTCTTGTTGTTGGGACCAGGAAAATGTGTTAATATTTAAGTAGCCAGTTGGCTAGTGTAGGTTACAGCTTCCACACAGAACCTTAGTGAGTTTTGCTCATAACGATCTGACAGTTTCAGTTTGAAATATTCCAGACAGAGCCTTTCTAACCGAGCTCGTGCTCTAAGTTCCATGCCTGGCATGGAAATTAACTCTCACCTCCGGAGCAGTTCTAATGGTGGGACAAACTGCAATTGTCATAATATAGCAAGACTCCATTAGAAGAAACAACATTACTAAGGTGAGTAATTTTTTTCTTCTGTCCCACCCCCAGGCTCTGTCTTATTTACTAGCCTGCAGTGAGAAATTGTGATATGTATGATCAGTCGTCATTCAAGAGTATCGTATTCTGACTGTCACCGGGGTTTAGGATAACAGTTTCAGGCAGACCACAAGTTGGGTGCAAAAAAAAATGCATGGTTGCGGTTATCATTTTATTTTTAGCAAGTAAAATATACAGAAAGCAAAATGGTAATTCAGACAACTGCTTAACTTCAGCGGTTTCTAAAGCTTTTCTTCAGCCTAGCATGAATCAAAAGTGTGAAGGTATACACTACTAGGAGGTCTTCCACCTTCCTCAGTCAGCATTCAACTGACCCCTCTCTATCTCTCCTCTGTCTAAAACCTCATTTCAGAACTGAGTTACAGCTTTTATAGTCTCTCTAGAAGTTAGGAAATTTCCAGACATCAGACATAACATAAAATTAGCCACTAGGGGCCACAGTTGCACCACAGAGAACAGTTGTTTGGCACCTGGAGAACATTACATAACTTTTTTACAAAATTGTTAAAGGAAAACTGTAAATTCATTGCCCTCCCAACCCTTAAAAAGTATACCTCCAATCCAGCTTTTTATGTAGAAAAGCATGTTTTTCTCGCGCTGCTACTTACTTTAAAGTCCGGGAATATGGCAGATGCTGGGAGGCTTAATTTACTGTAAAGTTGTGGCACCACACTGCTCGCTTCAATACATTTGAGCAGTGTGGTGCTGCACCTTTACAGTAAATGGAGCCCCCCCCCCCAACATCCACCATAGTCCCGGTTTGTGGACTTTTTGCAATAAAAATAAAGAGTAGCAGTGCGAGAAAAACGCAGTTTTCTACATAAGCTAGATTTAAACGGTCACATTTCCTCATGCTGTGTGTTGCAAAATGTATCTTAGAAGGGGGCAGCTAACACTTTAAAGAAACAGACACAAGCTTTTGTTATTTTTATATCAAGACAGCACTCTCATTTTGTAACTGTACTCTTAGTTTTGTTATAACCAGCTATGCAACAAGCTGGACATTATACTAAACATAAACTGCTTGGGGAAGGGTTGTCTTCTATGACAGGAGTCACCCTGTTACACTGACTAGTCCTCTGTAGGTCAACTTTTTGGTGTGTTTTTATGTTTTTTTTTTTTTTTTTTTTACTAAATGACCACATGGGATTTTTCCAAATTAGCATGGGTGAATTAATATTTTACATAGTAGTGTCTCTTTTTTTGAAGTGTTTTTGTGTTCCACTAATTTTCAGAGAGCACTTTTTTTCTTACACAGGTGCTGAACCCTACCTCCCGGGCAGTACTTGGAGTCTGTAAATTTTATGACATCACAAATGCACTCATTGCTATAAGAAAACGTTACTCAGTGTAATAATGATGTTTCTTCTAGAGGGTGTATCTGTGAGTCATACAAGCCCTCCCTACCTCCCTTCCTTGAATATGCATAAAAAAGGGTTCTCCAGATCAAGTCTGATCGTGTTTTGCAGATTTCTTGGTGTAGTGTTTTACAATTCAAAATTTTGCAGTTGCTGCAGTTTTTCATATTGTAATTCATACTATTAAACAGCTGGTATAGCATAGCAAAAGGCTGTACAGGACAGGGTAATGCTAACCATTTCCAGAAAATAAGTAACATTAGACTGTTAACAGTTTTTTTTCAGTGAGTCCATGGCACAAGAGACAAAATTGGTAAAATGATATATAATTTTAAAGTTTGCTAACCGTTCTGTGCCGAATGCTATGCATTTTCATAGATGATTAGCTAATCGCTTTTTTGACTTGTTTAATACCCTGTAATTTTTCCTTTCTTACTGAATTTTACATGTCTTAATATGTAGCACAGGTAAGTTGAATGGTCACTGCTTCCTTCAGCTATAAATCTCCTGTTGGAGGGTCAGGTGGAGCTTGGCCGTACTGCAGAGTTTGAACCTTAACGTTCTAAAGCTCCGAGACTGCATCAGACGAATGTCTTACTTTTGTGGCCCATATCGATAACACTTCAAAAACAGTGCACAAACGCATTGGAATTCAGTTTTTCAACCAAACTGCCTTGAGGATTGCAGTTCAAAGTTGTATCATCTCAATCATAGACTATGGTCAAATTGTCTATGGCTCAGCTACTACCACTGCACTAAAGCGCATCTCAACAGCACTAAACAAAACCTGTCGACTCCTCACTGGAGCATAGAGACTGACCCACACTTGTGACCTCTACACGGAAACCGGTTGGTTGCATCTTTCCAATCGCCTTATGTATCTCACCTGCATGATGGTGAAAAAATCAATCTTGGGACTCACTCCTCCATGTATCTGGGACCTGCTCTGCCTGAACAATGGCACTCGTACCACCAGAAGATCTGACCACCAACCTTTCCTTGTCCCTAGATGCCAGACTGCTCAGGGACAAAGATCTTTTACATACCGTGCCCCTACCTGATACAATGCCCTTAACCTGCCCTCCCTATCCTCCATGACATTGGGAGCTTTCAAATCCATACTTTACGCTCACCTCACAGCCTCCATCTCCTGTGGCTGCTTTGACTAAAGTCTCATCCCACTGAGTGCACTTACATTTGTTTCACTCAACCACCATTGTCTCCTCTTTGACAAAGACAACCTGAGTACCACTAACCTGGTTCTGTCTGCTCCTAAACTTATTATTTCTCCCTCTCTTCCCTCTCAAGCTCTCCAATCCTTATTCCTTGCCACTGCCTCTGAGTTCCTTTTTCTTTTCTGTACATAAATGTTACTGTTTGAGTTGTGGCCTTGTTAAACAGCGTACTGATTGTTTGTAACACTGTCTACTATGTTTTTGTACTTAATGACATGGAACCTTTGTAAAAGAGCCTTGGCTCAAAGGTATTAATTCCTAGAACAATAAGCTTCAACTTCAAACATCAGTATCTCAGGGCTGAGATCATGCAGATTGTATGACTCACAAATCCACCCTCCAGAAAAAACATGAACACTACAGTGAATAATTTTGTTCTTGACTGTTTTGTATCCTTTCCTAATTATAGTACAACACCTGTATTGGCCAGTCTTTGAATAATAAGGTGGTTCTTAAGTCTTGTATGTGCCATGAGTTGTGAATGCAAATAGTTACATCTTCCATACATTTTAAATAAAGGCAGCAGCGATTTCATGGAATCACGAGACAGAAAGTTATATTACTCGGGAGCAAGCCTGTAATTAAAAACATACAGCGTGCTCCTCAGTGACATCAGTTTTTGTCTCAAGCTTTCATCAAATTGCTGCTGCCATGATTTAATTTAAAAAATATTTAAATATTTGTATATCACGACTCCTGACACACACAGGAAACCCAGTACCTTGTTTGATAGATCTTTTCATGGACTTTCAGAATGTGAGTGACCCCTGCAGCGTTTACTTCCCCTTCAAATAATTTAAAAATGTGCACAACATAGTGAGCTGGCGGAAGTAACAGGCTCTCTTGCACTTGGAGCCCCAGGTTTGGCTAGAATGTGCACAATAGCACCCCTCTTCACTTGATAGTTGGATGTACAAAGTCGCATGCTGCTCTAACATAGGGGCTTGTCTCATGTTGTGATTACATGGTGCAAACAGTGACGGCGCTAACATGCACCAAACGGACAAAAGTTGCATCTTTGCCAGTGGGTACAAACTGATGCACCTACTGTATAACAATATGTAAAGGAAGGGAATGTGAACTGTTCAAAAACTGCCATTGCTTACATTTTGACCCAGTAGGTTCCTCTTTAGATCCACATTTTTTTACACCAGTGAGTCCAATTCGACCCATGTTTTACCCCCGCACTGTCACAGGTTGCAAATATGGCATTAGGCTCACAGATACAAATTAGCAGTCACTAACTGACCACTTTGCACCTGGGCACCCTGCATTCACATATGGAACCCTCGTTGCGAGCAGTTTCTGGTGCAGCTTTGGCTGTCGATGGTTGCATTTACAGCAGAGCCAGCCAGGATGCTGTGCAGTACTTCTCAATAAATGATATGTCACAAAATAATGCATGACAAAAGTACTTCGGGGGCACCTTTCTCGGCGCTGCACTGAAATTGGAGGATACTTCCTTGCCTCTGCACAAAAAAGAATCTTTGAAGTTATGCTTCAAAAGGAAGGGAATGTATCATAAATTGCCTTTGAGGGGCTAGCAGTGCGATCCCTTTCCAATTCCCTGTTGCTGGCCATGCCCCCATGCTCCGACATTGTATGATGCCGCCAAAGGAAGAGCGTGGGGGCACACTCCATTGAAGTGTATGGAACGTGATTGTAAAATACAGTTTTGGTAGTTTAGTGGCTATTTGGTAAAACTGGAGCTTGGATTCAACTAACAAGATTCTTCTTGGTTGAACCAAGGCTCCAATTTTACCAAATGGCCATTGAAACGGACAAAATTGTACTTTAAAATCACACCCATACACTTATGGGAGCTGCCCCTTGCATTCTCTCTCTTGCACGTCACAAATTGGGGCATGGCCAGCAGCAGGGAATTGGAAAGGGATTGTGCTGCTAGCTCCTTGGGGACATAATTACAAAAGCTGTTTTTGATGCAGAGGAGCTCCCATGGAGGTAGGAAAGCTTCCTGTTATTTTGGGGGGTGTTGTAAAATGGCCAGGGTTGGTTCTCTTTAACTGTCACTGAATTACACTGCTCCCTGCAGCATTTTGCTGCAGTAGTGCAGGGCACTGCGTTGCATTCTGGCTGGAATCACTCTACATTAGCCAGACACTTCAGTATGAAAATAGTGAGTTACGGTCTCGGTTTTTAAAGCCAGAATGGGACTTATGATGGTCATTAAATAAATAAGGTTAGGGGATGGCTCCAGTGCCAGATTCCTTATCCCCTGTGCATACAATTGTCTCATCAAAAGTGTGTTCAGTAATTAACCAGCATCTGTGCTGTTTGTTACAGGAAAAAGCTCTGATTGCTGCCCAGCTGGATAATGCAATAGAGAAGGAGTTGCTAGAGAGATTGAAGCAAGGAACGGTAAGCTCACCAGTGCTTGGAGATTCTGATTTAAATGGGGACTAAAGAGGTAAAGTAACCAATAATGCACTCCAGGGTGTGTGTTGTGCTGGGATAATGTCACACCTGGGGTGGTTAGGGCATCCAATAACCCAGGCGTGATGTTATTCCAGCACAACACACACCCTGGAGTGCTTTATTGGTATTATACAATGGCTCTCTTCTAAAAAAAATTGATGTAAAACAGGAAGTATTTATGGCATTTTTTTTTCTGTGTGCAGGTGTAAATTCATAAAAAAAGTCCATTGTTACTGCTGTTGGCCAGCAGGTGGCAGTGTCTTTATATCCCTGTTTCTAGGTATAACTTATTTCAACCTCCCTGTGCTGGCTGTTTGTCTTTCCTGGCTACCATTTACATGATGACCTCTCTTCTCCACCCCCACCAGTCTGGTCCCAGTTTGTGGTAACGTGTTTTTTAGACTGTATAGGTCTGTCACGGAGGTTGGGGTGACCTGCTGATTGACAGTTTGACAGCTTTTAATGGGGCGATATCTAGTAGGCTGGTGGCTAGAGAATGCCTTCCAGGTACGTTCTCTTCTGGTAGGGTTAAGAGTGTGGGGGATGTGGGGAGAACGCTTTTTAAAAACTTAGACTTTTTTTTTTTTTTGAGGGAAAATACCACAGTGTTTCATCAGCACCCTTTTCCTCATGAACGGAGCAAGATCAGTGAACTACGTGACTGGTAGTTATGGTCTCGTCGGTTAAGTAAAGCCACTCGGGGGGTTCTTTTGTTATTTCTGTGTGCTAAAGAGTGTGGTTTAGTGGGAGGGAGGTTTTAACAAAGGATCAGGAAAGAGTGACTGCAGCTTGCGGCTGCAGTTGTTGAAGCGGGTGCAGCCATTGTAGTGAGCCTTGCAAGCTGGATTACTAGCCAATCGGGTACCACAGAGGTAGGCTGTGTGGAGTAATTCCACAAAACGTTGAAGCGGTCATCTCTATGCTGGGACTAGACTTGTGCTGTGTACTGGGATAACATCACGGGTCAAGTCCCCAGACTGACCAGTCAGAGCCCAGGATTCTTTCATGCCACTGTATACTCAAAATTAAACTCTGCAATTACAGCATAAGAGTTAGGATTTAAGTAAGCAGTAAGACCTGACAGGGTGTGGGGTGTGAGGTGTTGGGTAATACCTGCAGACCTAGGGCTAGTGAGGCCTAATGCTGCAGGTGGAGGGCCTTACAGTAATTGGCAGTGTGGGTTCCCCCAACACCCCACACTCTGAAGGGTCTAATTGCAATCAGAAAATGCCTTTTTACAGTAACAATAAACAAAAAATGTATTAAAACACTTAAAGAACAAGTGTGTGTTTTTTGTTTTTTTTTTTTTTTTTTTTCCCCTACTCTCCTTTTTTTGCTCTGGTTGCTCTGACCTTCCCCAGTCTGGACCAGTACCCCCAGCCCTGTCACCCGACTTCTCTGGGACTTACCTCCTCTGCTACATCTTGCCACAGTACCCTGCCAAGAGATGCTCTGTCGGTGCTGGGCCTGCGAGAGACCTCGCCATGCAACATTGGTCGGTGGGTTTCTCCTCTGTTTTCTCACTGGGGCCTATGCCCCTTCAGTGACATGATGTGCGTGCTGTGCCTCCTTGGAGACACCCTCGATATCTGAGCATGTGGGCCTCTTCCGTCGCTGTTCCACGGTGCTGCCACCTTGATTCCTCTTTGATGCAGTCCCCTTCCCCCTTTCAAAGGCAGGGGAGAGAGCTGTCTTAAAGACTATAATTCCACCTCTCCCAGCCAGCCCCAAGCAATCCAGGTCCATTCCTGAACCTGGATCGCCGGTGTGGCAGGAAGTGAGGTGCCTGCATGAAGGGGGTAAATAGGGGAGGAGCAGACAGGGTGCTCCAAAGGAAGGGGGGGGGGCAACTAGAGGACATGAGTGGAAGCTGGAGGGAGGGAGATTGAGGGGAGAAAGGAGGAGGTGCTGCTTCACTGAGAGGGTGGTGGAGCCATGGACTGTGCTGCTCAGGGGGCTGGTGTAGGCAGAGACAGTGGAGGAGTTCAAGAGGGGGTGGGACAGGGTAAGGGTTCCGAAAGCAAAAACCAGTGCAGCGAGAATATCCGGAACTGGGAAGGGTAAAGCCAGAGAGGGAGCGGTCGGCAGCAGGGTCAGCTCCCAGGGTGGGGGCTGACCAAACGAGTAGACACGAAAGACCGTTCAGCCTATTCTGCTGGCATTTCAGTATGTTAGTACATGAAGTAAAATCTACATATATTTATTAAGCATTATAGTCCAGCGTTCTCCTAGAGGAGAGCTAGGTTTTATCTGGCTGTTCTACAAGGGCTTGTGATTTAGGAGGCTTGCTTCTCCTTTCCACATTGCCTGTTCATTAATGAAATGCTTTGTACTCCTACAATGTGTGTGGCTCTGTGTGCGAGATATCCTCTAAAAAGTCATGTTGCTTACCAGGAAGAATAGGTGTTCAAGACAGTCTCCTTCACAGAGCCGCACAGTGCTCCACCTCTGCCCCTGTGAAGAAGAGTGCTAAGGTTTCCTTTCTGGGTCACTGCACAGCCTTTTTTCTGGATTTTCATAATTTTTTATTTTATTTATTTTATTTAGTTTTTGTTAACCGGGTAGGTGCACTAGCCAGCAAGTGACTATTTTCAGGCACGACCTGGGTGATCGGGTGGCTTGCATGTTTGTTTCATCCTGGCTCTCCTATGATTAGGCTCAGGGGGATTCTGGTACATCACGGACAGCTATTGATCACCAGGAGGTAGCAAAGTGGATGGGTCCTGGCCCACCAACATTATACAAATGGCGCTGATTTGTAAGATGATGTGCTCCAGGCGCATTGCAACGTGGACAGCCCCAGCAATGAAAAGTCTCCCGTAGGTTCCTGATAGCAGTGTTTTTACAGTCCAGAATGTGTAGATCTATGGAGACTATTACCTTAAAAATGTATTGGTAATTATAATAAGGGTATGAGAAATAGAGCTTTCTGATTGGCTGGAAGCATACTAGTAGCCTTATGTTAATCTTTTATTAACATACATGTAGAACCTAATCATATTTTGACCAAAGTTTAACACCGTTTATAAAATGTTTTTGTTATAATAGCAATAAGGCACTCCCAGGGGTTATGTTAATAATCAATCACTCTCCAGGGGCATGTGGCACTCTGCTATGCCTTGTGCAACATTATACCCCTAGAGGGTGATTAACATAACCCCTGGTCATGCCTTATTGCTTAAGTAACACTGCTATTTATAACCACCAACCCGTGTCAGAAGTGGCAGAGGTGCAACTTAATGACCTGGTTTCTCACACTGAGTGCAGAATGCTCTCCTTCTCTGAGGCGGGAGGAAATTCAGTGACTTGCTTCCTGACTGCCCTTTTGAAATCTGTGTGGTGAACTGTCTGGAGTGAGAGGGAAGAGCTGTAGAGCCATGCATGCGGTGTTCTCATCTGCTACAGCACCCCTAGAGAGTGGGGAAAAAAGCTGAAAAAGGGGGCATCTTCAAGGCAAATTAAGAATCCATTCCACCCACTCAGAACAGAATCTAGATTCTAGGGACATGGATATGTCGTTCTATCCACACTTACTGGCAGGTTCCTTGTCGCTTTAAATCTTGCCGGAAGGTCTTCAAGCTAGCTCCTCCCACCCACCCAGGTGGTAAAAAAACTCTGCTGCGCCCCATGACCCCAGATCTTCCTTACTGCTTGGAAGCTCAGCTTCCTTCCTTTGCGCTCTGCGTTTTAGGCCTGGATCCTACCTCTTCGGTTAAGCCGAAACTCATTCTTAAATTTTCTAGACTTTGGTCTTTTTCTTCCTTCGCGGCTGCGAGGGACAAATAGACTCCCGGATTTCGGCGGTGCCCTTGTGGGCAGAAGTCGAGATGTCTCTGACCAATCCGCACTCCATGTGCGTTTACTGCCTTGGGCTCGATCTTGATCCGCAGGCCTTTGCGAATTGTGCAAGTCCTTCTCAGTCAAAGTCCTCGAAGACCCTGCTGCCAGACTTCAACTTGGGTGCCCCGAGAGACGTATTCCTCCAGTAAAGTCGAAGGAGGCCTGTTGGGCGGTGTCTGCAGTGGCGGGCTGGGCTGAGCAACTTGAGCAAATCGCCCTCGAGGAGGAGGTGGCCCAGGCCGCATCTTCTTTTTCCTCAGTCGCGGCATTTATCCCGCTCTCCTTGGACTCCTCCTACTCGGCTTCATTTAAGGAACTTTGTCTATCCCTCTCTACTGAGGGAGAGGGTCCATCGAGATGTTCCTCTCGGTCCAAGAAAAAGGACTCAAAGGGTAAGTCTCACCGTCAATGTTCGTAGGAGCGGGAGAGGTCCCCTTCCCCGGATAGTCGACATTCAGCTTCGGTCGAGGTTGTGGCTAAGGCTGCTCTCTTCACGGTGTACCCGTCAGGTCAGCTGGCCGAGACACCCGTTGATGCAGTCAAGATTTTTCTCGACCTGTTGGATGGGCTGTTGACTGGAGAAGCCCGACAACCCTTCTTCACTGCTTCCCCTGGTGGAAATCAAGGACTTGCCTGTGCCGGAGTCCGTGGATAAGGTCCCTGAGCCGGGGGAGGAACGGGTTTCCCCCGCTCCCTCCCAGACCCAGCCTCAGAAACACAGAATCTCAGTCTCAGACCTCCTCTCGGTCCAGCCGATCCCGCCGACATCGGCGGTCTCGGACTTGGCACCGAGGGAAGCTGCGGCACCGCTCATCCTTGTCATCGTCCTCCTCGGATAGGCTCTGGCGCAAGTTGTGTCGGTGCCATGAGGATCTGATGTGGCAGCAGCTCCTTTTGTCCAGGAGCAAGCTGACTCCATCGCCTTCCTCAGCCATTAAGTGACTATCACCTGAACGGCCGAAACAACCCCTCATGGTCATCGAGGAGCCGAAACCGGCACCGGTTGTTCGTCCAAAACCAGCTGCACCACCCGTTGTGGTGGAACCCCCGCCTCCACAACCAAAATCCGGGGCTCCGAACAAGGATTCTCAGTTGGGTCATGGGTTGCCCCATCAGTTGTCGGTCCCCCTCGCTCCCGATTGTCCTCAGCAGATGGATGGCGACTCAGGCCCTCGGCAGCTGTTTGCAGACTCCTCGTAGTCTGACGATGACTCCTCCCTCTTCTCCAGGCCCCTCGACCTGGAGTCCTCTGGGGGACAGTCGGTGGACGAGAGCCCATCCTCGTTCATGAGACTGCTTTGGCTGATCTCAAAATCTACTGGGATGAAGCTCGAACAGTGTCAAAGTGGGCCAGCATCCTCTCACGGAGATACTGGACCAAGGGGATTCTCCAATGGAGACCTTTCCTGTGGCTGAAGCAATTGTTGGTCCGGCCCTGGAGCTGTGGCGGCGGCCGGCTTCTTGTCCAGCTCCCTCGGCCAGGATGGGCAGGAAGTATGCTGTTCCCACTGTCTCACTCTCCGGATTCTCGGAGCACCCCTCTGCGGAGGGGTTGGTGGCCGACAGTGTTTTCCGGTGCTCCGGGAACGCTGGGGACGTGGACAAGCCACCCGATAAAGAGTCCAAGAAACTGGACTATTCCGGGCATAAAATTTACACTGCATCCTCCTTAGGTCTTCGTCAGGCCAGTTCGGCCGTACTGATGGCACACTTTTCCCATGCCCTTTTGGGCTCCCTGGATGAGGTGATTCCTCATCTCCCGGCTGACCTCCAGACTACGGTTAAGCAGGTGCAGGATCAGGGAAGGGCTGTGGCAATGCAGCAGCTCCAAATTGCTCTTGACATTGGAGACTCTTGTGCCCAATCAGTAACAGCCGCAGTGGCCATGCGCCGCAGAGCATGGCTGCGGATCTCCACCTTTACGGCGGATACCCAGCACAAGCTAGCAGACATTCCCTTCCTGGGTACCGACTTGTTCGGTCCCGGGGTAGAGGGTCATTTGCAGAGGATCAAGAAGTCCATTGCCACCTTGGACTCTGTCATGTCTGCTCAGAAATACAAAGGCCACCAGCAGCAGCATAAGCCTTTTCGGCCTTCTGCCCCTGCGGCACATCAGGGCCAGCAGGCTCGCACTTGGCACCACAAAGCTGAGCCTGCAGCTTCCTCCAGCAGGAAGCCATGAGGAAAAAGCCCAGGAGGTTCCTCGGCCAGTCCTTCTTCCAAGCCTGCCCAGTGATGGGTTGAGGGGTGTCGCCCCCAGCCTCATCACTCCCCCCTGGGTTCCCCCGATGGGGGGACGGCTCCACCACTTCCTTTCTGCCTGGTCCACTATCACCGCAGACCGCTGGGTGTTGGAAGTGGTAGGGAATGGCCTGCCTCTGGAATTCGAGCAGGCCCCACCCTATCGAGCCTTGCACCCTTCAATGGGGACTGGGCCCCCAATGGTCACAGTGCTCCAGTCCTCTGGTCCAGCCAGCGGCGGTGACCCCGAAGATGTGGAACGCTCTCCAGTGGTGGAGCGTTCCATCTCACCTGCAGGAGGGCATCCCGCTTGTCCGCCCCGAGCAGACAGTCATTCTAATGACTGACGCTTCTCTGATGGGTTGGGGTGCCCATCTGGGGGAGCACAGAGCGCATGGCCTCTGATCCCCTCAGGTGTCTCGATGCCACATCAACTTTCTGGAGCTTCGAGCGGTCCAGCTGGCCCTCACCGCCTTCGCTCCGTTTGTGCGGGGTCAAGTGGTCCAGGTCCAGACAGACAATACCACGACCATGTACTACCTAAACTGCCAGGGCGGGACACGCTCCTTACCCCTGTGCAAGGAAATTCTCCGCGCTTGGTCCCTCGTGAGCAGACTGGAGGCGGATCTCCTAGCAATCTGTGTGGCGGGAGCATCCAACACTCTAGCCGATGTCCTAAGTCGGATAGGCACTGCATCTCACGAGTGGACTCACCTGCCAGAGGTAGTACACGATCTCTTCTCCCACTGGGGCACACCTCAGGTGGACCTGTTTGCCTCCAGGGAGAATGCGAAGCTGAGGCTGTTTCATGCCTGCCCCCCCACAGCAGGGCTCACTGTAGGGGGATGCATTTTCAAGGTCATGGACCCCAGGCCCCTTCTGCGCTTTTCCACCATTTCCCTTGATCCACAAGGTGCTTCTCAAGGCAAGGAGGGACAAGGTGCAGGTGATTCTGGTAGCCCCAGACTGGCTCCTCCAGTTCTGGTATCCAGATCTCCTCAGCCTCAGCTCCAGGCTCCCGAGGCAGCTTCCAGCCCGCTCGGACCTGATCTCAGTCAGCCAGGGAAAGGTACTCCACCCGGACCTTCAATCCCTGCACCTGACGTCCTGGTTCCTGAGCGGCTAGAGTTCCAGGCCTTGGGTCTTTCCGACGAGGTCCTCGACGTTGTTGAGGCTTCCCGTAAGAAGTCAGCCAGAAAATGCTATGCCTTCAAATGGAAGAGATTCTCCATTTGGTGTCAGGATAAGGGGTTGGACCCTTCCTTCTGTTCCTTGGCCAGCATTCTGGACTACCTATGGTCCCTTTCTCATCTAGGGCTTCGGTCGACAACCCTTAAGGTGCACCTGGCAGCCATCTCTGCTTACCGGGCGCAGGCCGGAAAGCAGTTGGTGGCACAGGAAAAGGTGGTTGGGTGCTTTTTCAAAGGCCTTGATCACATATCCTCTCCAGTGCGAGAACCTCCACCTCCGTGGGATCTACTGTTGGTATTGGCTAAGCTCATGGGCAAGCCATTGGAAGCGATGCACAGGTGTGACACCTCTCACCTGTCGTGGAAGACTGCCTTTTTGGTGGCTATCACGTCAGCCAGAAGGATGGGAGAGCTCCGGGCGCTTTCCATCGAGTCTTCTTATCTGGTCTTCCACAGGGACAAGGTTGTCCTGCGCCCCCACCTGAAATTCCTTCCGAAGATGGTGTCGGAGTTTCACCTTAACCAGGTGTTGACTCTGCCGGTGTTCTACCCCAGTTACACTTCGGAGGCCGAATTTAGGCTCCATACTTTGAACTGTAGAAGAGCACTCTCTTATTATAAGGAGCGGATGGCTGAAGTTCAGGGAGAGGTTCGCCAGCTGTTTGTCACCTACGCTGAAGCTGCACCTGGCAGACCTGCAGCCCTAGCGGACGATAGGCAGGTGGGTCACCTCCTGCATAGATCTGTGCTATAGGTTGGTGAGCATGGAGCCTCCCAAAGGGATAAGAGCTCATTCTACCCACCATACTGCTGCTTCGGTGGTTGCTTCCGGCGCGTTCCTATCCAGGAAATCTGCAGGGCCACTACCTGGAAGTCAGCACATACCTTCATTATCCATTACCACATTGACCTAGAGTCACGCCGGGATGCTGGTTTTGGCACCTCGGTTCTCCAGTCCTTATTTCCCAAGTAGGGGGTATGCGCCTTGCCTCCCTCCTCCCGGAGAACTGCTAGGAGTCTGCCAGTAAGTGTGGATAGAACAACATATCCATGTCCCTAGAAATACTAGTTACTCACTTGTAACAGGAGTTCTAAGAATGGTATATGTTGTTCATCCACAACCCAATTCGACCTCCTGCCTTCGACGCACAACCTGGCTTCCTGCGGGCTAGATCTGGCGTCATGGGGCAGAGCTGAGAGTTTTACCACTCGGGTGGGTGGAAGGAGCCAGCTTGAAGACCTTCTGGCAAGATTTAAAGCGGCAAGGAACCTGCCAGTAAGTGTGGATGAACAACATATACCATTCCTAGAACTCCTATTACAGGTGAGTAACCTGTATTTGCCTGCATTGGTATCTCTCCTTGCTGGATTTTGAGTCTTAGCAGGCTTGTCCAACCTGCAGGGCCATGTCCGACAGTAATCGTAGAGCTGGTAAGGCAGTGGTGTGGGGTGAAACAGCTTCCACAGTCCCCACTCAAGTGGGAGTGGGGATAGTAGAAGCTGGAAGGAAGTGTTGAGTCAAGATGGTCCCATCCAAAGGAGGATTTAATATAATTAAAAAGAATAGTGAGAATTAATGCACTGTTGTTTAATACAAAGCGCATTAATGATTTGTAGAACTGATGGAAAGTACATTCTCTAGTCTTCACTAAGCTTGTTTGCTTTTTTTCTTGTTTGTTGAGGATGAATAAATACAGAATAACATTCATTTTATCAGGGTGATTCAGTCCACATATTGTGTATTACAGGCCTTAATGCGAGGGGGATTATACTGTCACTGTCCCTGTAGGTTGTGAATTTGTAAGTGCTAACTTAGAGTTTTCCCTCTTGTAGTATGGGGACATCTATAATTTCCCGATCCATGCCTTTGATAAGGCTTTAGAGCAGCAGGATGCTGAAAGTGAATCGGAATCTGGGGAGGAAGAAGTGGAGGATGACAAGGTATGGATTTTGTTTCATCTAGATTTCATTGGCTGTTGCTTCCTATGACAAACTTCAAAGCCAAATGTGATTTTCCTATTCCTCTGTTAACAGGTATATGAAATCAGAGATGTCTTTCACTTTCTGTAGTTGGCAAACTATATACATGGGGCTGTAATATATGTCTGTCCAATTATTTATTAACTATTTTAAACATTTGATGACTGGGAAAGGCACACTGAGCCATGGCTCGTTTGCCAGTGTGACCCGGGGACAGGGGTGCAGGATTGTAAATTCATAAGGAGGTACATGGATATTTACATTTTGAGTACATACACATGAGTACAGAAAAGCCATACACATTTGGCAGGAATAGGCAACATTTCATAGAATAACATATTTACAAATGGATACATATGTTAGGTGAAATAGGTTTAGCTATGAAGGGATGACATACAAGTTGATACAGCTATTAGCTACATATAGTACACTGGTATGAAATGAGTAGAATCTAGAAAATTAACAGGAAGATTTACTGCTTCTAGGAAGAGGAGCCAGTCACCTTGTATTGATTAAACTAGCTCACTGATTGCTGCCATGCCGCTGTGAAATCTCTTAGAAATGCCTGGCATTGCAGCGAGACACTGCTCGTGTGCTGTATGCTAAAAACCTGAAAAAAATTCTCATTATTTCAATTACACTTGAATCGCAATAATGACCTCACAGCTGGTCATTTCCTTTTGATTAATAACCGGCTGGGTGGGGTTGACCCGAGGTGCACCCCCCCCCCGGCCAGTCGTTAATCGCCAGGAAATGACCAGCTGTTTGGTCATTATTGCTTAATTAGCGCTATACATGTAGAGCTACCTGTAAATATATTCTTAGTACATTTAGACAGCCTCCCATTGCAGTCCTACTAATAGCCATACTGGGCGCCTGCTGCTGTGTGCCCTACTTAGTATAATCAGAGTGCTAACTTTAGAAATGTAGAATTTGTCGACAGATGAGGACCACTCGACTCGCCTAGTCTGTCCATTTTCCCCTGTCTGTACTGTCTTTACATACCCTACGTGATCTCTAACCCCCAACTTCCCAACTAAGATTCCCTTGTGCCTATCTCGTTCTTCATTCTTGAAGCCCACCACAGTTTTTTCCTCTACCACTTCTGTTCCAGGCATTCACTGCTCTTTTCAGTGAAGAAGTACTTTCTTACATCCCTCCTACATTTTCCCTGTTCCAGCTTCATTGCATGTCCACTTGTTCATGTGCACCTTCTCTGAAAAATTCTCCCCTCCTGTACTTTGTTAAACCCCAAGAGGTATCTATAGGTCTCCCCTTCTAGGGTGTACATATTGAGATCTCTTAATCTCTCCTCACGGGGCTTCTGATGCATCCCCTGTACCATTTTAGTTGCCCTCCTGTGGACAGCCTCTACCCTATGTCCTTCCTGAGATGTGGTCTCCAGAACTGGACACAGTACACCAGGTGGGGTCTCACCAGCATTCTACATAGTGGTAACACCTCGTCCCTCCTTCTACTGGTGATATGCCTCCCTGTGTACAGCAGCATCCCACTGTCTCTAACTACTGCCTTGTCGCACGGCTTCTCCACCTTGAGGTCATCGGGTAAGATTACTCCTAGATTTCTTTACTGTTTGGTGCCTTTTTCCCTTAATTATACTCTTCCTCTGGGTTAATTTGTGCTAGGTGAATGAATTTTAACTTTTGCATTGCAACCCAGCTACCATGCTCTTGACCACGCTGAGTTTTCGTAGGTCTCTGCACATTCTCACCACCCCCTCTGGGTTGTACATCCTGTTGCAGATTTTGGTGTCATGTGCAAGAGGCATACCTTCACGTCCAACTCTTCTGTACTGTCACTTATAAAGGCATTAAAGATGTCTAGGTCCCAGTACTGAGCCCAGCGGTACCCTGCTTGTCACACTCCCTTCCCCTGAGTGAGTTATGTATGGTGCAGAGGCATGATCACCGTCTGCGGCACTGATGACCCAGTTTTGGGAACGGACCCAGACGTCAGAGGGCCAGCCGGGGGTAGTAGGATTGAGCATCTGGTGGACTGCTGTTCTACTGTGGGGAGGTGGGGTTGAGTATCCGGCTTACGATGGACCCCTTTCAGAAGCTGGAAATTCCGCTGCAGTTGGCGCATGTTTTCGGGGGATGTGGGTCATCCTTGCGTGTCCCGCTCCTTACAGCACACAAAATGCCATCTTCTGCTAATGAGCTGGCTCTGCTGCCATCCCTTTGCTACCAGAGTTCACCTGTTGGCGGTCCTGCTTTGGGGGTTGTAAGCCTGAGTATGAGGGGCCGGGTGCTGGAGTCTGGGGCTTGGGGTGCCATTCAAAAAAAAAACAGAACTGTCTGCCCTCCTCCAGTTCTCTGGAACATTCATTTCAGTGAATTGTTGAATAGGACTATCAGTGGTGCAGCCAGTACCTCTCTGAGCTCCCTCAACACCCTTGGGTGTATCCTATCGGCCCCATAACTTTGTCCACTTTTAGATTTGCAAGTTCTTTCAGGACTCTCTCTTTAAATGGACTTGTCTACCCCCGTGTTCGTGCTGCTGTTATGTGGCCCATTCCTTCCCAGTCCACTGTGAAGACCGAACAATAGGTACAGTGGATTCCACTCCCGCCCGTGCTCACTGGTCCATTCCTTTGGGCTCTACCAAGTCCGCCCACTGTCCTTAGCAAGCCCTCCTCTGATCCTCATATTGCAGCCGACCTCCGGGATAACCCAGCATATACCTTCGCCAAGTGGGTCCCCCTCCTCCGAGGGGGATGGCACAGGGAAGGGGGAGAGGCGCGACCCCAGCGCATACTTTAAGGGCCCAGGGATGCTGCTGAGGAACAGGAGGCCCTGGAAAGGCACTGGAGGCCCTCAGGGAACAGAGAGTCATCATCCGGCGCCAACGAGCGATTTTCCTGGCTTTCTTAAGGTGCATGACGTCCGGACGTCAAGGCAAGAGCCGACGTCTGTCACGCACCACCCCAATGATCCTGACATGTTGCCGTATCACTGGCCTCCACCAGTGGTCGTGTCAACTCCAGGTCGTAGCCCCCTTCCCTCCCTGAAGACAGCGAGCAGTCGTGGGACGCTCAAGCTGCTTCCCTCCGGCCGGCCCTCCAGTGACCTGAGCTTGCTTCCGAACCCGGGTCGCTGGCGTCAGAAGCGGAAATCCAACTGCTGCGCCGACTGGCCGGTCTCGTGGATTCCACTTAAATGCACGATCGTTTTGCACAAAGAAATCATGCACTTAAGTGGAAAGTGCATTTAGCTGAAGTTCACATTTTCGGCTATCTGAACCGCTGTAAATTACAACCCTAAGATCATGGTCAAAGAAATAGCCCCAAACAAAGATAAAAAAAAAACATTGATGTTTGCTTTAATAACTCACATTTCAGAGCTACTGTATATTTTAAAATCACAGCAGTATACACTTTATTGTACAGCACATTTCTAATGACAGTATTGCATGTGAAATCACATTTCAGAGTCCTCCAGTAATATTATCTGCAGACCTTACCCCCCATGTTAACTACTCTAAAACAAACTCTAGCCACAGCTGATATGGCTGTGACGAGCTGCCAGATTATCAGAGTTACACGTGTGCGTAGAAAATATTCAACGCCTGGGTGTAACTTGGCCATTTTTTCGAGAAGGTGTACCAGATTTTCAACATGGCCTTTTTGGGACCCCACCTAATAAAGAGTGTCAATGTCATTTTGTTCACTTGTCCCAAAAGGTGATTTCGCAGAGCAACCATGCCATTTCGTGCCACAGGTGTGAAAACAAGTTTTGGGCAGGGAAGTGAAAAATGACAGCTGTACTGTTTAATAAGGAGGTGTGCAAAAATGGCAGTGTTGAAAATCTGGAGAGAAAATATTAAAAATTGTTGAAGTTAGGAGCGTGCATGGAAATTGCGCAATGCACTCTCATAACGCAGTCGTTTTTATGTTGGCTCGTGCTTGCTCGCCAGCTAACACACTGCGGTAGTAGCAGATTTGGAGGTGTGGTCACTGTGGGCGAATGCACAGCACGCATCCGTAGGTGCGTCCCTCATTCTCCAGTAAGCCAGCGTGCAGGTGCTGACACAAGCAATACATAAAGTGGCCACCACATCTTACAAAAGTGCGGCTGCAGTGAGAGACAGAGACAAGCTCGTCATGCAGCGGCACAACAACACGCCTCCTGACGTGACTTTACTGGAGAAGTTTTTCAGTAAACATGCTGACTTAAGGGGTGCCCAACCCCCCTGTCGGCATGCCCCGACCCACTTCATTTGCAGATGGGGGAGCCCACTCCCCATCGGCATAATGCCCCCCTCCCAATCCAGTTGTGTGCCGAGGGGGTACTCAATCCCCCTCAGCATCATGCACCCCCCCAACAGTCTTTCTTTGCCAACGGGGCCCAGTCTCCATTGGCCTCAGTCCCCTGCCCAGTTCAATTTGTTGACTGTAGAGCCTTCCCCCATTGGCATAATGCTCTCCCATTCCAGTTGTGTCCAGGGGTATCCATTCCTCGGCACATGAACCCCCCCCCAACAGTCTTTCTTTGCCGACGGGTGGCCCGGTTCCTGTTGGCTTTAGTCCCCCCTGCCCAGTTCAATTTGTCGATGGGAGAGCCCACTACCTGTCAGCATAGTGCTGCCCTCCCATTCCAGTTGAGTGCCGGTGGGGTGCCCAGTCCCCCTGTGCATCATGCACCCCCCTCCCCAGCAGTCTTTCTTTGCCGACGGGGGGGCCAAATCCCCATCGGCTTCAGTCCTCCCTGCCCAGTTAAATTTGTATATCCCCACCCCACCCCTGATTTGTGCTGTGTGCCGACGGGGGCCAATCCCAGTCGGCTGCTGTCCCCTCCCTGTAATGCAGGTGGTACACTGGGAGCCCACACCAGTGTACCAAACAACAACTGCAAAAAAAGAAAACCGACTCGTCTTTTTTTTTCCTCCCTGTTAAACAAGAAAACGGTTCCTCAAGTTTCTCTTGCCCCTATCGCAAGATCCATCCTCTGCGTGGCTCCTGCCTCCCCACACACCCCCACGCATACTTACCTCCAGAGCCCAGCGCGATGATCTTCGGTGGACCGAGAACATGTCTGCACTCTTCAAAGCCGACCACGAATTGAAGAAATGCCAGTAAGTTGTATAACGGCATAAATATTTTTTTTTTTTTAACTTTGGTGCATATCTCGGGCATTTTTGAGAATCTTGGCACTACATTTTCAACATGGGATTAATGGGACCCCGCCTCATGAATTCAGTCACTGTCATGGCGTTATTGGTCCTGAAAGGTGATTTCATGGTCACTACGTAGAATCACCTTTTGGGACCGATTAATGAAACGACAGTGCCACTGTTCATGAGGTGAGCTCTCAAAAAGCCTATGTTGCAAATTTGGTGAACAAAATCCAAAAAATGACTTCTACGAGCATGTGTTGCGCAGTTTCCACACATACTCATAACTTTGTGAATTTGTAATATTTTCACTCCAGATTTTCAACAATGGGATTTTTCCACACCTCCTTATGAACAGTACAGCTGTCATTTTACATTATCTTGGCCAAAATGTGTTTCAGCACTTCCAGTGCAGAATAACATGGTTGCTTTTGGAAATCCATTTTAGGGACAAATTAAGAAAATGACAGTGACACTGTTCATGAGCAGAAGTCCTAAAATGCCTATGTTGAAAATTTGGTGATGAAAGTCTGTAAATTGACTGTTACAAGCATGCGTTGCGCAGTTTCCGTGCACCCTTGTAACTTCGCAAATTTGCAGTATTTTCATGCCAGATTTTCAACACTGGCATTTTTTCACAACTGCTTATGAACAGTACAGCTGTCATTTTTCATATCCTGCCCGAAATGTGTTTTCTCACCTGTGGCACACAATGGCATGGTCACTGTGGGAAATCAACTTTTGGGACAGATTAACAAAATCACAGTGCCACTGTTCATGAGAGGAGGTCCCAAAGTGCCTATGTTGAAAATGTGGTTAAAAAAATCCCAAAAATAATTAGGTTACGGACATGCCTTGTGCAGTTTCTATGCATGCTCATACTTTCAATTTTTCATTTTTTCACTCCAGATTTAGAACGTTGCCATTCTTTTACACCTCTTCATGAACAATACAGTTGTCATTTTTCACATCCTGCCCAAAATGTGTTTCTAGGGACATGGATATGTTGTTCATCCACACTTTCTGGCAGGTATCCATGCCGCTTTAAATCTTGCCGGAAGGTCTTCAAGCTGGCTCCTCCCACCAACCCGTGTGGTAAAACGCTCAGCTCCGCCCCATGACGTCAGATCTTCCTTACCGCTTGGAAGCTCAGTTTCCCTCCTTAGCGCGCTGCGTTTTAGACTGGATCCTGACTCTTCGGTTCGTCTGAAATTGGTTTTGAAGTTTTCTAAACTTCAGTCTTCATCTTCCATTGTGGCTGCGATGGACAAATCTATTCCCAACCTTTGGAGGTGCCCTTGCGGGCAGAAAATGTCCAGGATGGATCTGCACTCCACGTGCGTCTACTGCCTAGGCCTAGATCGACCCAGAGCCTCAAGTTGTGCGCTCTTTCTCAGTAGCGTTCTGGAATGATCGGCTGCCGATTTGAAGCTTGGGCACCCCAAGAAACATTTCCCGCCAGTAAAATCAAGAGGCTCATTGGGCGGTGTCCGCAGCGGCTGGCTCGGCTGAGCAGCTCGAGCAGATGATCACCCTCGAGGAGGCGGCCCAGGCCACATCTTACTCCTCGGCCGCGGCATTTATCCAGCTCTCTCTGAGTTCCTCTTATATGGCTTCGTTCAAGGAGCTTTGTCGGTCCCTTTCCACGAAGGGAGAAAGGTCATCGGGACATTCTACTCGGCCCAAGAAGAAGAAGTTGAAAGGCAAGTCCCACTGTCTGCGTTCGTGGGAGCGGGAGAGGTCCCCTTCTTCGGACAGCCGACCGCTGACTTTGGTCGAGGTTGCAGCTGTGGCCGCTGGCTTCACCGTGCCCCTGTCAGGCCAGCCTGCCGAGACTCCCGTTGACGAAGTGCAGATTTTTCTCGATCCATTAGATGGGCTGTTGCCTGGAGAAGCCGACAACCCTCCTTCACTGGTCCCCCCCGGTGGATACTGAGGATCTGCCTGTTCCTTCTGGGCCGGAGTCCCTGGTTAAAGTGCCAGAGCCGAGGGAAGAGCGGGTGTCCCCCGTCCCTTCCCATACCCGCTCGGCCCCAGAGGGTCTCGGACCTCTTGCCGGTCTATCCCTTCCGCCCGACATCGCGTGATCTCTTACCGATACCAAGGAAGCGGCGTACCGTTCTCTCTTCCTCGGATGAGGGGCTTGGCGTAAGTGCGCCGTGCTACGGGAGCTTATGTGGCAGCAGTTGCTGTTGTCCGGGCTAAGCCGACCCGGTCCAGCCCGTCCATCAGTGGCTGTTGCCTGAGCGACCAGAGCAACCACTCGCCCAGTGCGAGTTGCCCATTCCAGGCCGGTTGCTCGGCCAAACCAGCTGCCCACCGATTGTGGTGGAACTTCCGCATCCACAGCCGGAGTCGGGGACACTGACCAAGGATTCTCGGTCCGGTCATGGCCTGCCCCACAGGTTGTCGGTCACCCTCACTCCGGACCGTCCTCGGAAGGTGAAGGGTGGCTCAGGGCCGAGGCAGCTCTTCGGAATCAGACGACTCCTCCTCCTCCCTGTTCTCCAGGCAGATCGACCTGGAGTCCTCCGGGGGCCAGTCATTGAACGATAGCCCATCGTCCTTCTTGGGTCTGCTTCGACTCATCTCTGAGTCCACCGGGATGCAGCTCGAGCCCGTGTCCAAATGGGCCAAGTATCCCCTGACAGAGATACTGGACCGAGGGGATTCCCCCACGGAGGCCTTTCTGGTGGCTGAGGCCATTGTCGGCCCAGCCTTGGAGCTTTGGCAGCGGCCTGCTTCCTGTCCTGCACCCTTGGCCAGGATGGCCAGGAAGTATGCGGTCCCTACTGGCTCTTTGCCCGGTTTTTCGGAGCACCCCTCCCCCGAAGGGTTAGTCACCGACAGCGTTTTCCAGCGTTCCAGTAAAGCTCGGGATGTGAATAAGCCCCCCCCGGACAAAGAGTCCAAAAAGCTGGACTTTGCCGGGCGCAAGGTGTATGCTGCGTCTTCCCTCGGCCTCCGACAGGCCAGCTCGGCCGTGCTGATGGCACACTTCAACCACGCTCTCTTGGGCTCCCTGGATGTGGTTGTTCCTCATCTCCCAACTGACCTGCAGACCACAGTCTGCCAGGTGTGGGACCAGGGTAGGGCGGTGGCAAAGCAGCAGCTTCAGACTGCTCTGGACATAGGTGATTCCTGTGCCAGGTCAGTAGTGGCCGCGGTGGCCATATGCCACAGGGCGTGGCTGAGGATATCCACCTTCACGGCGGATACCCAGCACAAGTTGGCGGATGTCCCCTTCTTGGGGATTGACCTCTTCGGCCCTGGAGTGGAGGGACACCTCCAGCTGATCGAGAAGTCCAATGCCACCCTGGACTCAGTCACCTCCGCCCAGAGGGACAAAGGCCGTCGTCAGCAGCAGAAGTCCTTTCGTCCTTCGGCCCCTGCATCTCGACCAGCCCAGCAGCACCAGCAACAGGGCCAGCAGGCTCATGCTTGGCGTCCCAAACCCAAGCCGGCAGCTTCCTCTGGGAAAAAAACGGAGGTAGAGGCCCAGAAGGTCCCTCAGCTGGTTCCTCCTCCAGCCAGCCCAGTGAGTGAGGTTGAGGTTCCGCCTCAACCTCGTCACCCCACCTGCCCTCCCCGTGGGGGACGCTCTGCCACTTCCTTTCCGCCTGGTCCGCTATCACCATGGACCACTGGGTGTTGGAGGTGGTAGAAAGGCCTGCCTCTGGAGTTCGAGCAGACTGCACACCCTTGACCGTGCCTCGGGGCCCACGGGTCCGCAGCCTCGGCTGTCGGCCTGCTGCAGCGATATTGCCCTGCTCTCGAAAAGAGGGTGATCGGGAAGGTGGCAGTTCCTCCTCAGACTCCAGGGTTTGTGTCCAGGTTCTTCCTGGTCTCAAACGGACGGGGGTGCTGGCGCCTCATTCTCGACCTGAACAAGTTCCTAAGGTCTCGGACCTTCAGGATGGTCACTCTGGCTCAGATAATCCCATCCTTGGAACGAGGCATGTGGCTCTGTTCCCTGGACCTCCAGGATGTTCTTTCACGTCCCAATCCGACGATCTATCAGAGATTCCTCCGGCCTTCAGAGCGGAGGAATCCCTTTACGAGTTCCAGGTCATGCCCTTCGGCTCTCCCTAGCTCCCAGGGTCTTCACCAAATACATGGCAGTGGTGACAGCATCTCTTGGGCGCCAAGGGTCCAGGTGTACCCTACCTGACAACTGGCTGATTGCAGCCCCTCCAGAGCGGAGGCGGAGCAGTCCAGAGATCCGCGCCCAGGTTTGCTCTCAGGTTGGCCTCCTCATCAACGAGGCCAATTCCGGAACTCGTACCAAAGCAGGTGATACTATTCATCGGGACAGAGCTCGACTTTCTACGAGCGAGAGCGCGGCTCCCAGCGAACAGGGCCGAGGTTCTTTTCTCCTTTGCCCAATCATTTTTGGTTGGGCAATTGCGCACTGCCCGGGACTTCCTGCTCCTCCTGGGCCTCTTGGTGGCCTGTACCAGCGTGGTCCGTTGGGCCCGTTGGTACATGCGTCCCCTTCAATGGGGACTGGCCAGCCAGTGGTCACAATGCTGCGATCCGTTGGACCAGCCCATGACAGTGACCCAGGAGATGTGGAACGCTCTCCAGTGGTGGATCGTCCCGGCACATCTGCAGGAGGGCATCCCGTTCGTCTGCCCCGAGCCGATGGTCTCTATCGACCGATGCATCTCTGATGGGTTGGGGTGCCCATCTGGGAAACACAGAGTGCACGGCTCTAGTCCCTCGGGAGTCCCGATGCCATATCAACCTGCTGGAGCTCAGGTGGCTCGTCTGGCTCTCACCACCTTCGCGCTCCGTTTCTCGGGGTCAAGTGGTTCAGGTCCAGACGGCAATACCACGACCATGTACTTATCTGAACCGCCAGGGCGGGACGTGCTCCATGCTGTTATGCAAGGAAGCTCTCTGCGTATGGTCCCTTGTGCGCAGCCTGGAGGCGGATCTCCTAGCCATTCACGTGGCAGGAGCCTCCAACACCCTGGCCGATGCCCTGAGCCGGATAGGGGCTGCGTCTCACGAGTGGTCTCTCCTGCTGGAGGTAGTACAAGACCAGTTCTCCCACTGGGGCACACCTCAGGTGGACCTGTTTGCCTCCAGGGAGAATGCGAGGCTGAGTCTGTTCCATGCCCACCCCCCCTGAGCAGGGCTCACTGCAAGCGGATGCCTTCTCGAGGCCGTGGACCCCGGGCCTCTTCTACGCCTTTCCCCCATTTCCCTTGATCCACAAGGTGCTTCTCAAGTCGAGGAGGGACAAGGCGCAGGTGATTCTGGTAGCCCCATACTGGCCCCGCCAGTTCTGGTATCCAGATCTCCTCAGCCTCAGCTCCAGGCTCCTGAGGCAGCTTCCAGCCTGCCCGGACCTGATTTCAGTCAACCGGGGAAGGTATTCCATCTGGACCTTCAATTCCTGCACCTGACGGCCTGGTTCCCGAGCAGCTAGAGTTCCAGGCCTTGGGTCTTTCCGACGAGGTCTTCAACGTCGTTGAGGCGTCCTGTAAGGAGTCGACCAGGAAATGCTACGCCTTCAAATGGAAGAGATTCTCCATTTGGTGTCAGAGGAAGGGCTTGGACCCTTCCGCCTGTCCCTTGGCAAGCATTCTGGACTACCTGTGGTCCCATTCTCAGCAAGGGCTTCGGTCGACGACCCTTAAGGTGCACCTGGCAGCCATCTCTGCTTACCGGGCGCGGGCTGGGAAGCAGTCGGTGGCGCAGGAGAAGGTGGTCGGGCACTTTTTCAAAGGCCTTGACCACATTTCCCATCCGGTGCGAGAACCTCCACCTCCGTGGGATCTACTGCTGGTATTGGCCAAGCGCATGGGCAAGCCATTCGAACCAATGTACAGGTGCGATATTTCACACCTGTTGTGGAAGACCGCCTTCTTAGTGGCTATCACGTCAGCCAGAAGGATGGGAGAGCTCCAGGTGCTTTCCATCGAGTCTCCTTATCTGGTCTTCCACAGGGACAGGGTTGTCCTGCGCCTTCACCCGAAATTCCTTCCAAAGGTGGGGTCGGAGTTTCACCGTAACCAGGTGTCGACTCTGCCCGTGTTCTACCCCAGTCACACCTCGGGGGCCGAATATAGGCTCCATACTTTGGATCCTAGACGAGCGCTTGTTTATTATAAGGAGCGGATGGCTGAAGTTCAGGGAGAGGTTCGCCAGCTGTTTGTCACCTACTCTGAAGCCGCACTTGGCAGACCTGCAGCCAAGCGGATGATAAGCAGGTGGGTCACCTCCTGCATAGAGCTCTGCTATAGGTTGGCGGGCATGGAGCCTCCCAGAGGGATAGGAGCTCATTCTACCTGCCATACTGCTGCATCGGTAGCTGCTTCCAGGTATGTCCCTATCCAGGATATCTGCAGGGCTGCTACCTGGAAGTCGGCACATGCCTTGATTACCCACTACCACATCGACCTTGAGTCACGCCGGGATGCTGGTTTTGGGGCCTTGGTTCTCCAGTCTTTTTCCCCCAAGTAAGTATCGGGAGGTGTGCGCTTTGCCTCCCTTCTCCCAGAGAACTGCTAGGAGTCTGCCAGAAAGTGTGGATGAACAACATATCCATGTCCCTAGAAATACAGGTTACTCACCTGTAACAGGAGTTTTAGGAATGGTATATGTTGTTCATCCACACGACCCACACGACCTCCCTGGCTTCGGTGCACCACGTGAACTTCCAGCGGCCAGATATGGCGTACAGGGGCGGAGCCGAGAGTTTTACCACCTGGGTGGGTGGGAGGAGCGAGCTTGAAGACCTTTCGGCAAGATTGAAAGCAGCAAGCAAACCTGCCAGAAAGTGTGGATGAAAAACATATACCATTCCTAGAACTCCTGTTACAGGTGAGTAACCTGTATTTTCATACATGTGGTGCCAAATGGCGCAGTCTGTGTGCAAAATCACCTTTCGGCTAAGAAACTAATAGTGCCACTCTTCATGAGGTGGGGTCACAAAAAGCCCATATTTAAAACTTGGAGTGAAAATACCAACAAATGCCTATTGTGTTAGGGTTTCCAACTGTAACACCCCACCCTGTAGAGACTGACAGGCGTCAAGAGTGTGACTTGGGATCATCGGCTGTAATGCTCATACCATTCCACCCCCACCCTGTAGCCAGTGACAGGCATTGAGGTGTGCTGTGGAGTGTTCAGCCCCAAAGTTCACTCCATTCTTCTATATTGCACCCATATCTGCATATTTCCTTATGGAATGGGGTAAGTTTAAGGCCCAAAGACCCCAAAGCACACCATGACAATTGTCAGCGTCTACAGGGTACGGTGAGGTGAAATGGCATGAGCGTTATACCTGACTACCCAAAGGCACACCCCAATGCCTATCAGACTCTGCAGGGTGGGGTTGGCATCAGTTCAGTACTTCACTGCCATTCCTATTATGCATCTTTAACTCCTGCACTACCAGTGCCAATGCCAGCGAGACAACATTCGGCACTGAGAAATGCTTGTTTGGAATTTTTTCACCAGATTTGCAACGTGGGCTTTTTGGAAACCCACCTCATAAACAGCGGCACTGTCATTTCATTAATTGATCCTGAAATGTGATTCCGTGCAGCATTCGCGAAATCACATTTTGGGACAGAGTAACAAAATGACAGTGATAGTGTTCATGAGGTGGGGTCCCAAGAACCCCATGTTGAAAATTTGGGGCCAGGATTCTTAAAAATGGCTAATTTATTAACATAAGTTGAAAACCCCATTGACTATCATTATAGCATGCTCACCTTTGATTCTTCAGTTTGCAATTTGGCTTTGAAGAGTGCAGATGTGTCCGGTCCGGAGAAGATGACAGCGCTGACCTCTGGAGGTACATATGGGGTGGGGGGGTGCGAGGAGGTGGGTGCTCAGTGGAAGGATGGGGAGGGGGGACTAGGATGACGAGGGGCCGTTCCTTTTTACAGATAAAAAAACAAGACATGTTGATTGATTGTTTTCTTTATTTACAGGGTTAAAAAAGCATACATTTGGGCACACTGGGGTGGGCTCTCGGTGTGCCACATGAGTTGGGGATACATACTGCCAACACGGGGATTGGGCACCCCGATGGGACAGGGAACGGAGGGAGCAGGGAGGACAGCAGCGTTGGGAGGATGCAGGAGGGGTTTTCTTTTCCTGATGGTGCTGGGAGGGTGCGGGAGGAGTGTCATTCGAAAGATGGCGTTGATGCAGCTGCGCATGTGCGGCTCTCGTGCATGTGTAGTTGTGGTAAATGGTGCCAGCAGAACTGTGCATGTGCGCGAGCACAGTTTTTGCCCCGAAATGTGGAAGTAACAGACAAAATAGTGCGGCTGTTATTATGTAGTGGCTGAGTGTTTCAAGCTTTGTTGGCCTTTCGGAAGGATACTTAAAAAAATCCCAAGGAAGGTGCTATGATCAGCCATTTTTGTAAGCTACAATTGATCCGAAAATGGCTGAAGGGTTAGTTTGTTTGTTGTTCGGTTATCAAACCATTACAACATTAACATCTAAAACATCTAAAAGCATTTAAATACTCTGCATAGCATACTCTGTTTAGACGCTTTCTCAAGCTAATAATGTCTCTCTGCTGTGATGATGTAAATATCATCCAAATAGTGTAAAGTCTGAAAATATCTACATCCTGTACTTACTGTAAATACTGTCAATGACATAGATACATAGACAGTGTCAGCAGATAAGGGCCTATGGCCCACCCAGTCTGCCCATTTGAGCTTGTAAGTTCAGTTTGTTTTCCTAGAAGTCTGTTGCCCCTTACCCCTGACCTCCAGAATTCCTTTATGTCTATCCCATGCATTCTTAAATCCCGTGATTGTTTCAGCCCCCACCACTTCCTCTGGCAGGGTGTTCCACTTGTCCACCACCCATTCTGTGAAGAAATTCTTTCTCATGTTTCCTCTGAATCGTCCTCCCTCCAACTTCATCCCATGCCCTCTAGTCCTGGAACATCTTTTTCGCTTAAATAGTGTTTTCCTGCACCCTGTTCCTCCCTGTAAGATACTTGTATGTCTCTATCATATCCCCTCTCTCCCTCCTCTCCTCCAGGGAGTACATGTTCGGTTCCTTCAACCTGTCTTCATAGGACTTGTGATGTAATCCATGCACCATATTTGTTGCCCTCCTCTGAACCTTCTCTACCCTGTCTATGTCCTTACGTAGGTATGGTCTCCAGAACTGTACACTGTACTCCAGGTGGGGCCTCACTAGTGTCTTGTATAGCGGAATTATGACCTCCCTTTCCTGCTGGTGATGCCCCTACCTATACATCCCAGCATCCTATTTGCTTTACCTGCTGCCTTGTCACACTGTTTCCCTACCTTGAGGTCATCAGAGATGACAACCCCAAGATTCCTTTCCTGCTTGGTGCATGCTATATCCTCACCCCCCAACTGATATATTGTGCCAGGGTTTTTGTGCCACATATGCATTATCTTGCACTTCTTTGCATTGAATTTCAAATGCCAAACCCCTGACCATTCTTCAAGTTTCTGCAGGTCGTTTCTCATTCTGTCTACACTCTCTGGTGTGTCTACTCTGTTACAGAGCTTTGTGTCATCAACGAACAGTGAAATTCTGCCTTCTAGGTCCTGCGCAATGTCACTGATGAAGATGTTGAATAGGACCGGTCCCAGCACTGATCCCTGTGGTACCCCACTGGTCACTCTTCCCTCTGTGGAGTAACAGCCATTTACCACCACCCTCTGTCCTGCCACCCAGCCAGTTACCTACCCACCACACTACTGTCCTGCCCACACCCATATTCCCAGTTTGTGTAATAGTCCTCTGTGGCACAGTGTCAAAGGCCTTGCTGAAGTCCAGATAGGCCATGTCCACTGCCCTCCCTGATCCACCTCCTAGTCACCCAGTCAAACAATTCAACGAGGTTGGTCTGACATGACCCCCCCTAGTGAAACCATGCTGCCTTGGGTCCTGTAGTCCATTGACAACCAGATGTTCCACCAATCTCCTCCTCAGTAGTGCTTCCATGATCTTCCCACTACCGAGGTGAGGCTGACTGGTCTGTAGTTCCCTGCTTCCTCTTTGTTCCCACTTTTGTATAAGGGGACTACATCTGCTGTCCTCCAGTCTTTGGGTACCTCCCCTGTTTCCAGTGATCGGCTAAACAGGATAGCCAGAGGTTCAGCCACCACCTTTCTTAGTTCTTTAAGGACCCTGGGTGCACCCATCTGGTCCCATTGCTTTATCAACTCTTATTACTTCCAGTTCATTCAGGACCCTTTCTCGTGTAAAGGACTTGTGTCCATTTCTGCACCATTCTCACCCTTTGTACTCCTTCAGACCCATTAACTCCTCTTCCTCAGTAAAGACTGAGCAGAAATACCTGTTCAATATGTCAGCTTTACTGTTGTCATCCTCCACGCGCCCCATCCTCCCCTTCAGTCTCACTATCCCTCCCTTTGTCTTTCTTTTTCACTTATGTGCCTGTAAAGGTTTTGTCCCTCTACCCACTGATTTTGTAATGTGTTCTTCTGTCTGAGCTTTGGCTTCCCTTACTGATCTCCCTGCCTCCCTTTGCTTCTCCTGGTACTTCTCCCTATCCCTTCTGCCTGTGTCTTTTGTATTGTCTGAATGCAATCTTTTGGCTTTCACTTTCTTTGCTACCTCTTTGGAAACCATAATGGTCTCCTCTTCCTTTTCCTCTTGCTAACCTGCTTAATGCATAATTCTGTTGTTCTTGTAATCCCCATTTTAAATACTGCCCACTGTTCCTCAACCCCTGATTCCTGTCCCATTCCCCTTAATGCCTCTTTCAAGTATCTCCCCATTTTCCCAAAGTCTGCACCCCTAAAATCCAGGATACGTGTTTTTGTGTGGTTTGGTTCTGCTCTTTCTGTGATTTCAAACCACAATGACTGATGGTCACTGTTTCCCAGGTGCTCCCCACTGTTACCCCCATCACACTGTCCCTGTTTGTGAGCACAAGGTCCAGTATTGCCTTCTGCCGAGTTGGTTCCATGACCAGTTGCTTGAGAAGGCACCCTGAGAAGAGAGTCAGGATAAATCTGCTCCTAGTTGATGCTGCTGCTGCTGGGATGCTTCAGTCCACGTCTGGAATATTGAAGTCTCCAACCAGTACTACCTCACTCTTGTCAGCCATCCTTTGGATGGCTAGCATCAGCTCCCTATCTGTTTCTTCCTCCTGGACTGGTGGTCTATAGACCACACCTATGCGGATGGCTGTCCCCATTTTCCTTTCCAGCTTAACCCACAGTATCTCTCCCCCATTTTGTTCCTCCTGGATCTCTGTGGCCCTTATGTCATTTTTCACATACAGTGCCACTCCTCCTCCCTTCCTGCCTGCTCTGTCTCTTCTGAATATGTTGTAGCCAGGTATGGCCATCTCCCAGTCGTGGTTATCATTACACAGGTTTCAGTGATGGCCCAATGTCCAGGTTTGACTGTACCATGACAGCCTCAGATCTTCCATCTTGTTGCTAAGGCTCCTGGCATTTGCACACATGGCTTTCCATGATTTGACCTCCTAGACTGTTTCACTGTTTTACTCCAGCCCCTTCCTTGGTTGTCATTTATCCCTGGTTCTCCTTGCTGTCTGCCCTTCTGCTGAATTTGCCCTTTTCTGCTTATCCACTTTTGGGCACTAATCTCCATCTTTGCACACTGCTTTGCAGAGATGGCCCTCCTCTGGTTCACTGGTTCCACTGCTAGCTGTGGGGGTGAGCAAGTAGGTACCCTCCTTGCTGGCCTGCCACCCCTTTGCTAGTTTAAATGCTTGTCAATGTAGCATTTAAACTTATCATTGAGTGCTTGGATTCTCTAGGATGGATGCAGGCCAGGCTTGAACAAACCTCCATCCCTCCAGGTGGGTCCCCAGTCACCAATGAATACAAACCCTTCCTCACAGCACCAGTTCTTCAACCATGAGTTAAAGTTCCTGGTGCATGCACTCTATGCTCTCCCTTGCCTCTCACAGGTAGTACTTCTGAGAAAGTGACAGAAGTAGCCTTGCTTGAGACCCCTCCCAGTTCCTAAACTCTTCCTGAACTCCTTTGGCTCCCCATTTGCCAGGTCATTAGTACCTAGGTGGATAATGACATCAGCTCACCCTCCCGTCTTGCCTTCCCAGTGATCCCCAGGATCTTCCTTCCATCCCTCCATGCCGTGGCACCTGGTAGGCACCTCACCTCCTGTCCTCCCCTCCAGTGTTCCTAGCTGGATCCCTCTTATGATGGGTCCCCACCAGGATCTGCCTCCTCCTCCTCTGGGGTCCACTGCTTTCCCGCTGAGGTCACCTCCTTGGCTAACCTCCACATCCTTTTCCTTCCACTTCTCTGGTACCTCTATTTGGTTGTCCTCATTTGCCAGTGTGGCATATGAGTTTTTGAGTGGAATAGGATCTGGGATGTGCCTCTGCCTGACTGCTCTAACCCTCCCTGAGCCCACTGTCATCCAAGTGCTCCTCGTTCTTGGCATCCTTTGAGGCAGTTGCATTGGACTGGGTGGTCCCTGGATAGGGGTGATGGTACTCCTGACCCAGTTTACTTCCGCTCTGAGTCTGGCTACCTCATCCCGCAGTCCAGAGAGATGCATATAGATAGGGCAGCACCTCAGTGTCCAGAAGGTCTGCCTGAATATGGCTGCCCCACAGCCACTGCATTGCACCACTCCCAACATATACTGCAATTCCACTAGTGTGCTACTGAAGCTCTCCTAGTTCCCTTTTTATTAATTTACTGTACTAAAAATCCTGCCACTGATCCTCAGATTTTTTTTTTTTTTAAAGAAAAGAAACCAATAAATGAGTGTAAACACTTTGTCGTGTTGAGGGTGGCTCTTATGCCCCTCCTCCTACCACACCTTACATTATACCCTGTGTTTAGCTTCTGTCAGTCAGATTTTACAGGGCATATAATTAAGAGTTGGGGGAAGGAGGAGGGGGGGAAAATTTGCAGCAATTAAAGACAGCACAGAATTACACCACCACTATGTTTTAAATTTTCAACAGCCCAAAAACAATTATAAGTAAAGACAACAAAGAAAGTATAGTGTCACTAAAAGCCCACAATCTAAGTTTAAAAGAAAAATGGCAATTACCAGTTACTTTAAAGCACTGAATTGAATATGTTTCCTTCCTTCCCTTCTGGCTTCTTCTGAGAAAATAAAACTCTGCTTGCTACTTTAACTCTGACTAAGCCCCACCTCCAGTTATCACGTAGCTGAGGTCAGAGGCCAGACAATTAACACCTTCACCCAACTACAGGGCAGTCAGACAAGCCAAGATAAAATTTGCAGCAATTCAAGACAGCACAGAATTACACTACCACTATGTTTTAAATTTTCAACAGCCCAAAAACAATTATAAATAAAGACAACAAAGAAAGTATAGTGTCACTAAAAGCCCACAATCTAAGTTTAAAAGAAAAATAGCAATTACCAGTTACTCTAAAGCACTGAATTGAATATGTTTCCTTCCTTCCCCTTCTGGCTTCTCCAGACAAATGTCTGTAACACATGTTCTATGTAACTGTTGTTATACCCTGTCTGTATTAGCTTCTGTCTTGCATGTGACGAGGTACCTTTGGAAATGAGCCTCTGGCTCAAAGGTTGTAAACTGATAGATCAAATAATTAAAAAATAAAATTGCACTACATCAAAAAGAGCATTTAAAACAGATAACATTATAGTAGGTGATAGTAATCTGTCAGTTACCGGTATGAGCAAACTTTGTTTTATAACTACTGTAAATTTAGATCAGTCTTGAACTTATTGCTGTCATTAGAAGTAAGTACACAGGCCTGATATGGGCCTTATATAAACCTTATTTGAACTCTGCCATAATTTCTTCAGTCCAGCCTCTTGACTGTGTACACATTTAAACTTTGAAACAAATTGAATAAAAGGCAGCAACAGCCATAAATTCTTACTAAAAAAAAGTACATCACAGGTGCGTAATGCTTATTAATGTTTGTTTACATCTTGCTTTTCTTATAATAGAATTGCATTAGTTGCCCCATGGGGTCCACATAATCTGAAAATCAGTATCACATAGTGGCAGCTCCATCTCTACACAGGAGAGTCCAGCTGCCCAAAGCGTATCATGTCAGTTTGATTCATTAGTATGCCATAAATCAAAGAAATAGCATTCCTTAATAGGGAGTCCTGCCAGATAGGGTGCACCAGAACAGGTCTACTGAATAGAGGACCCAGCAATTCGAAATAATGAGTAATGAGAGCCGACTCACTAGCAGGAGCTGGCATTTTGATATGCTCCAAGAGCAGGGACTTGCAAGGATGACAAGCATCCGCGCTTACACCCCCCGACGTGTGTGCACTGACTGCAGTGAACTCCCGGTTTCCGCCAGGGATCCATCATGTGTCGGATACTCGACCCCACCTCCCCCCTGCAATAGGAGAGCAGTCCACCAGATGCTTAATCCTACTGCACCCGGCCAGCCCTCAGACTGATGGGTCCATTCCCGAAACTGGGTCATTGGCGTATCAGTCACCTTATTTTGAAATATAAGCTTGTAGACAGAGGATATGACCTATGTCAAAAAATGCTCCCAATCCATAGACCTCTCTTCCAAAGGCCGAAGCTTTCTCTTCTTTTCTTGCTACGCTTCAGGTGTTATCTTGTCTGAACACCAACTACTAACAAACTACCAGCAGGACCATTCAGAGGCACAATTCAGTTTGCAACATTTCAAACCAGAACTAAAACACTGATCCCAGAGCTATAGATGAAAATAATATAAGGTGCATTCATACGGAGTTAATTAAAACTTTTTACTAGCTATTTAACAAGGCAGATGCTTGGTAGCACAAAATGAAGCAGCAGTGTGACAGATCACTTCAGACTGCTCCCGACTCTTCATCTTGCGAGCTCTTACCATCACGCTGGCATAAAATGCTCCATTTGTTCCAGCAATCTCGGAGAGCATTTTTATGTGAAACTGAACAAGCAAAACAAAAGGTTGCTGAAAATGCTGGTTTAGAAAAAGTATTTGCTCACTATAGAGTAAAACCGTGTGAGCAGACTCGAGCAGCACTGTGAAGCTGAGCAGCAGTGCGCCCATCTTGCTGCTCTGCCCCCACTGAACATGCAATTCCAAAAGGATCCAAAGGGAGTCAGGCTGCCTAAAACGGCTGTAGATTTTGCCCACAGCCACAAAAATAGGTTATTTTACTTTGTTTTACACTCAGTATAGCTAGCTGAGTCACATAGTGTTCAAATTTGAAAAGTTTGGTCAAACCCCTTCCCCCAAGCGCAAGCTCAGTCTCTCAAGACAGTGCAGTGCTTCTGATATGTTTACCTCCAGGTCCTCCTTGGTTCCATTTTCGGCCACACTCTGCTCCTCAGTCCGACCAGTTACCTCTCCACATATTTCTGCATCGGACACCATTCTGGTTGTAACCAAGGCCTCATCTATGTCCCTATACAAGTTGAAGCCGTCATGGTTCATGTTGAGGAGGAGTGTTGGCGCAGGCTCCTCCTCAACCACCTCCTTCTCCAATGGCGTTTCTTGATCCACAAAGATAGCCTTCTTGAAACAATTCCTGATCGTTTCCAGCTTTACCTGCTGCCCTGCATGGTTGAACGTTTTGATTGCATCAAGAATGTAAACCTTTTTGTAAAATTCAGTGACTGTGTTTAGAGTGCCACCATCCCTGCACAGGATTATTTTTGCCAGTGGCTGCAAAACAAAAACAGTAAGTTAAGGAGGACAGCACAATGGTGGTGGTGGTGGTGGTGGTGGTGGGGGTTCCTATGTGTATGTACGGTACTGCACAAGGCTCACCCGGCTCCTGTAGTGGTGTTTAACATTACGGATAATCCCCATATCAAGGAGTTGAATAATGGATGTAGTGTTCGGAGGAAGGAAAATTAGGTGGACATGAGTGAGGGGAATGTCACAGTGTGAGGGGAATGCTACAGTGTGGAGAACAATTGTCAAGAAGCAGGGCAGTCTTTTTTCTTCTGCGGCACATAACAACATTTAGCTTTTTCAGCCAAGAGCTGAATATGGCTCCTGTCATCCAAGCATTTTTGTTGCTCTCATAATCAACAGGCAGAGCTTCCATTGAAAGACCAACAAAACATTGTGGATTCTTTTTTTTTTTTTAACTCTTTCTTTATCCCTCCTTACTTTCTGCCGCTGATGACTCTCTCGGAGCTCCCCTTGAAGGTCCCAATCTGCAGCACCCCCAAGTAGTCTGCCCCTAGAATACTAACGCTGCCCACATACCTGCAGAGCCTCGGATTACCCTCCGGGTAGGGCGGCGGAGATCCTCCATATCTCCCCCTGAGCAATGACTGGGAGTGCGTACATTGGAGTCTGCTCTCTTGGGTGTTGCCTTGGGACCGCCGCTGAGGCTCATCGCCTAGACCAGGGCAGGATATTTCCTGATGTTCTGGGGACCACCTCTGACGTCTGCTCCGCCCACAGTGTCAGCCCCTGTATAAAGGGGTGGTCCCCTGGCGCCACCCCAGTTTTTTTTCCACCGTTGACACAGCATCTCTGCTCCATGGACACCTCCTGCTTCTTGCCAATCACTATTTCTTTCTATGCTCCATGCAGTTCAACTCATGAGTTACTTGTTCGCCTCTTTTATGTCTACCAAGCTTTCTACTTCCACACCTCAATGGAAGGGTAAGTGTGCATGCGGCAAGCAGATTCCTGCGAAGGACAGCAGTTCTGCCTGCCTCTTGTGCCTGGGCCCAGAACACAAGTCTGGACTACCCACACTGCCAGAGCTTTAACCAGCGCACATACATTTACCGCCTGAAGACTCTGAAGGCCTGCCTTCTGGAACAGCAAGTGGCTGCTATGCAGAAGTCACGTTCTGGGTACAGCTTCTCCTCCTCGTCCTCTGTTTCCTATGCTTCCCCCAAGAAGAAGCACTTGGGGAAGCATCATAAGAGGGATAAGGAGAGATCCAGATCAGACTCGCAGTCTTTCTCCCTACACAAGGGTAAGGTCTCATCCTCCGGCTGGAAGTCTAACTGCCCCTCCTCTGTCGTTAGCCCTCCTGGGGGCTTCGGTCACCAGACCTCCTGCTGCTTCCCAGATATCAGGCGGGGGCTCAGAGCATGGGCCTGCTCAGGCCCCATCTTTTTCTTCTTCGCTGGCCATCAGACCCCACAAACATGCATTAGGCTGTAGATCCCAGGACTTGTCTGCTTCTTCCTCCTCCGCGACGGGAGTCCGCTTGGGCTCTTCTGCCCTAAGGGCCTTGTTCTCCAGTTCATCAGCTAAGCCTGACAAATGTGGCAAGCATCAGGGTGCTTATCCCCCACATATATCACCTGCGACACCGGACCTTGTCAGTCTGCAGCTAAGCCAGACTGACAGGCCACCACAGTGTCTGCCACTGTGGTACTAGAGGCTCCTGATTTACGGTTGCCATCAGCGCCCCAAGGGCCTGCACAAGAGGACCTGACTGCGGCTGACCTGATGTCAGGGCCCTCGCACCCCTGACGACAAGGTCAGATGACCAGACTCCATCTGATTCCCTAATGCCAGGACCCAGGGAAGACAACCAGTCAGTGGTACTGCGGCAATCAGTCACCAGACCCCCAAAACGCTTGACCAGGAGGAGTCAGAGCGACCATCATGCTCCATGGTCCCCCTCTTAGAGGTTGGTGCCTTATTCACCAGCTGGTGAAACACTATCAAAGGGGACCTCTTCCCTAAGCCGTAGCCCAAGGAGGCCCCTGGGGCTGGCTCTACCGCCACAGCCTACGCCTTCCCCTATATCACTGTTGTCACCCCCAACGCCAACTTGCCCGGCTCCAGGTGGTTTGGATCATGGCTCGGACGGATTTTGGAGCTGCGGATGTTGTACCTCCTCTCAATCCCCTTCACGCAGGAGAAGCAGGTCCAGAGGTTGCAGGTCTAGGAGACGCCACTCCTGATGTCAAGTCGGTCTACAGACTATCAGTCAGGATACTCGAGGAGCTAGAGTGATACTTCCTCGTCCTATGCCTCTTCAGAGGATGAACTCCAACTGCCCTCACCGGATCCTAGGAAGGACTTGCTGAGGTCACCACCTAACGACCCTAACTTTTGGAGGTGATGAAGCACATACAATTCATCAATCAGTGGGAAACTGAGCACTTGAATCCTGAGAAAAGGCACCTAGCCAAGTTCCTTGGGGCCACTGACCCCAAGCCACTGGTCATCCCCCATCTGGTGTAACCCTTCCAAGATGTTACAAAGCTGACATATAAGCACCCAGCTACCACGTCAGTGGTGCCAAAAAAGGCAGACCGCCTTTATAGAACAACAAGGAATAAGCCACACCTTGGTGAGCATCCTAAGGTGGATTCTATAGTGCTGACAACCGCCCATGGAAGGTTACAACAGCCTAAACATACCAGCTCCCACCCACCAGTCACGTTCTGGGTACAGCTTCTCCTCCTCGTCCTCTGTTTCCTATGCTTCCCACCCAACAAAGAGTCTAAGAATATAGAGCAGTTAAGGTGGAGGGTGGATGCCTTGTCCACCTGTACCATCAGGTCTTTAATCTTTCTGGCTCATATGGTCATGTACCAGAAGTGTCTGGCAAAAAGCTGTTGACCTCGCAAAAACCCAGCCAGACCCACGAAACAAGACTGAGCTCTTGGCAGTTTTGCAGTCTGGTTCTGACATGGGCAAGCTGGTCCTCTGCAGTTCCTATGATGCGGTGCTTACTGCAGCCCAGGCGTTGGTCTCGGGTGTCACTCCTGGCTAAGGGTGGCCGTATTCCGACAGGACCTCCAGGACACCATCCTGGACTTGGCCTTCCAGGGCTCAGTTCTTTTTGGGCAAGAAGCCAAGAAGATTATTATGGGCCTCCAAGATTCAGGCAAGGGAGTTTCAGAGGTACATAAGATGTACAAATCCGAACCTTACCCTCCTAGCTGTAGACCCTTTTGGAAGCATCAAGCAAAGAACCGGCCACAACAGGGAGGGTTCAAAAGAAAGGCATCTCCTCAGACTGCAGACTCTCAAGGACAGCGCTTGGCTAAGTAGTCCAGAGCCCCCTTCCTACTGCCTCTGCCTGACTCCTTGACCCTACCCCCCCCCCCTCCCGTCAGCAGAGCTGTTGGGGAGGCAGTGGGTGGGCAATTCTCCCTTTGCCTTGCAGGATGGTCAGATACCACCACAGATCAATGAGTGATGCAGATCATAGAAAAGGGTTATGCACTGGAGTTCTCCCAGTTACCGACGGGCAACCCACCGGTCCTGTCGATCTGCTCCCCATCTCACACAGGTCTCATGGGCAGAGATCCAAGCTCTTCTGTCCAAGCAAGCCATTCAAGTAGTACCAGAACCCCAAATGGACAAGGGT
Organism: Neoceratodus forsteri; assembly: GCA_016271365.2. Lineage (NCBI taxonomy): Eukaryota > Metazoa > Chordata > Ceratodontiformes > Ceratodontidae > Neoceratodus > Neoceratodus forsteri. The sequence goes on from JADMNL010000026.1 coordinate 119,251,561, forward strand.
TACTACTCTCACTTCTTTCTGGTTATGAAGAAGATGGGAGACCTTCGTCCCATCCTAAATCTCAGTCAGCTGAACCTCTTTTATAGAGTACAAAAGGTTCAGGATGGTGACATTCCAGGGGCTGAGCTGTGCCACACACTGAGGTGCACCTTCAACATGTTCCAGAACCTTGGAAGTACACTGAATCTCCCAAAGTCTTCACCATGGCCGTCGTAGAGACTCCAGTTTATAGGAGCCATCCTGGACAGGGTTCAAGGGAGAGCCTTTCTTCCACCGGACAGAGCAGATCACCTTCAGGCGCTGGCCCAGAGATTAGTCTCTGTAAACCAGACTTCCGCTAGAATGGTCCTGTATCTTCTGGGGCACATGGCTGCTGCTATAGAGACCATGCCACTTGCTTGCTTGCACATGAGTACTCTACAGTGGAATCTAAGTGTAGTGGGATCAGCGCAGGGATGACCTCAGCCAGACAGTCGAGGTCTCTGGGATGGTGCATCATCAAACCTTATCATGGTGGCTGATCCTCTCCCGATTATCAACAGGGGCACCGTTCAGCAACCTCTCTCCTCAACAGGTAGTCATCACAGATGCGTCAGGCATGGGATGGGGTGCCCTCTTCAGGGATCACCTGACCAGGGGGTCCTGGACTTGGGCAGAACGCTCTCCACATAAATGTACTGGAAAAGACAGCTGTACTTTCTAGGATTGTGGATATGTTGATCATCCACACTTATTGGCATGTCTCTTTCCCCTTTAAGGATCTCTGGAAGTCAAGCTGGTTCCTCCCATCCACCCAGGTGGTATAACCCTCTGCTCCTCCCCATGACGCCAGATCTTCCTTTCCGCAGGAAGATTAAGGTTGCCCTCCTTCATGCTCCTGCGTTCTGAAAGCCCTGGCTTCTAAACCTTTGGTTCTTTGAAACTTTGTCTAGTTTGCATTAGCGACTGTGACACTCCTCCTTCGATTATGGAAGACAAGTCTTCCCTTGGATTTCACCGGTGTTCATGCAGCCAGAAAATGTTGCACACCAGTCCCCACGCCACATGCGTCTACTGCTTGGATGTCGGCCATGACACCTCAAAGTGCGACTTCTGCCTTGCTTTTCACCTTAACATCCTCGACGACCATCTCGCATGCCTGAAGTTGGGGAGGCCGGAAAAACAGAATTCTCTGGTGAACTCCAAGGAGGCTAGGTGGGTGGTTTCCGCAGCTGCGGGCTCTGCCGAGCAATTGGAACATATGCAAACCTTTCAGGAGGAAACAGCTCGGGCTGCAGAATCTTCCTGTCGGAGCTTCGGAGCTTCTTCATTCTGCCCAACCTGGGCTCCACCTTCTCGGGTTCTTTCCGAGAGTTGTGCCAGTCTCTCCCGACTAAGGGAGAGAGTCCTGCAGGCACGCACTCCTCTCATTCCCGTAAGCGGGAAAAGGACCCAGGATCATCTTGGCAAAGACCCTTGTCCCAGGAACTGGCAGTCTCGACTTCGGTCAAGATCGCCACTTCGGCCACTGGCTTCTCGGCCTTGCCGCCTGGCCAGTCGATCAGTCTGTTGACGAGGTTGAAATCGTTATTGACCCGATCAACCCACTGTCACTGACTCCAGTTGATGACTCTCCAGATCGGACTCCGGTCTTTTCCTTCCCCGATGAGGAGACCCACCGATGAAGTGGTCCCTGACCTCAGGGATACTCTTGTCCCGCTGGTGTCTCTCGATCAACCAAGTCGGTCTTCTCGATCAAGGTCCAGGACACCCCTCGACTGGCAGGCTGAGGAAGAGCCATAAGTGCTCTAAGAGGCGGTGACGCCATCGGTCGGCTTCGTCCTCGTTGGATGAGGAGAGGCTCCGGCAGAAACTCCGGCGCTATGAGGACCTCATGTGGCAGCAGCTAATTTTGGTCGGGAACAAGTCCACCCCGGCTCCAACCTCTGCATTACCTCGCTTTCACCTCCCAGGTTGAAGCCTACTCCTTTGGAGCTGATTAAATCATTTCCCCTGCTGCGGAGCCAGCGAAACCCCCCGGTTCGGCCTTTACCAGTCACTCCACCGACCATGGTGGAACCACTGCCCAAGCAACCTGTGGAAGGGGATCCTTCCAAGGGAGATTGACTGGACACAGGGCTCCCCCGGCATCTCTCGGTCACTGCCCCCTCCCACGGACTGCCCGCGGTGGGTCAAAGGTGGTCTCGGCGGTCAACCATTATATTCAGATTCTTCAGATTCAGATCAGACCGCCTTACATTATCATCCTGGGGATGACGAATCGGCTGGTGGGATAGGCACGGAGGGTGGTCCTTCATCCTTTCAGGGCATTCTTTGCCTCATATCTGAGTCTACATGGATACCCCTGGAACCCATCCAGAAAAAGGCAGAGTACCCTCTCATGGACATTCTCCACAGAGGGGATACTCCAATGGAGGCCTTTCCTGTAGCCATAGTTGGCCTGGCTCTAGAACTTTGGCAGCGCCCTGCCTCTTGCCCAGCTCCATCTGCTCACTTGGCCCGCAAATGTGCGGTGCCCATGGGTTCCCTTGCGGGGTTCACAGAGCACCCTTCAGCCGAGAGCCTGGTGACCACCTCTGTGTTCAGGCATATGGGCAGTTCTGCCGACACTGACCGACCTCCCGAAAAAGAATCCAAACATTTGGATCATTCGGCTAGAAAGGTCTGTGCGGCCTCCTCTTTAGGCCTTCGTCAGGCAAGTTTGGCCCTCATCAAGGCACACTTCTTCCATGCCCTCTTGGGGTCCTTGGACGATGTCCTCCCGTGACCTCGCGTACACAGTCAGGCAGGTCTCGGGATCAGGGCTGGCTATGCCAACCAGCTGTAGACGGCCCTGACATTGGGGATTTTGTACCAGCTTGATGGCTGCCCCAATTGCTTTTCATCACAGGGCTTGGCTGAGACTCTTCTCTTTCCTGGCAGATACTCAGCACAGACTAGCTGATGTGCCTTTCCTGGGCACCGACCTTTTCAGCCCAGGTGTGGCTGGTCACCTTCAGCACATTGAGCAGTCCACCAACTTGGACCCTATTTCTGCTAAAACTCCTTCAAGCAAGAAACAGCAGCAGCAGAAGAAGCCTTTTTGGCACTGTTCCCCTTCGGCCCAGCAACCCTTTTTTCAAAGAGGGCAGCAGCAACAGCAGCAGCAGGCTCAAGCTTGGCGCCCCTGTCCCAAGCCCAGGTCCTCCCAGGCCCGTAAAGGAGGCCGAGGTTCAGGTCCTGGATCATCCTCCTCCAAGCCTACTCAGTGACGTGGCAGGAGGCAGCCACCCCCTCTCCCATCACGCCAGTTCTGGGTCCTTCCGTGGGGGGCCATCTCCGCCACTTTCTTTCTACCTGGTCCGTTATTGCCACGGACAGGTGGGTTCTGGAAGTGGTCGGTCAGGGACTGCCTGTGGAATTCGAGCAGTACCCCAAACCGGGCCTGCGCCCCTCTGGAGGAGAAGAATATCCATCCAGACTCGGTCGTTTCTCCGAGACGATATTGCTCAGCTCCTTCTCAAGGAGGCGGTAGCTCCAGTAGCGGTTCCTCTAGCAGACGCAGGCTTTGTCTCCAGGTATTTCCTGGTACCCAAGCAGATTGTGGGGGGTGGGGGCTGGTGCCCCATTCTAGAGCTCTACGACCTGAATCAGTATCTCAGGTCACGCACCTTTCAGATGGTTACTCTGTCCCAGATCGTAGCATCCTTGGAACGAAACATGTGGTTCTGTTCACTGGATCTGCAGGATGCATTCTTTCACATTCCAGTCAGTCTTCAGAGCCGAAGGGACCCTGTACAAGTTCCGAGCCATGCCATTTGGCCTGTCTTCGGTCCAACGGGATTGTTGAGAATTTACCCCTACCTCGACGAGTGGCTCTTAGCAGATCCCACCCAGCAGAAGGTGGAGATGTCCAGGGACCTGGCCAGAAGTCAGAACTCGTGCCTTTGCAGGTGATCTGCTTCATCGGGGCAGAGCTCAACTCTTGTCGAGCCATAGCCAGGCTTCCAGCGGACAGGGCGGAGGTTCTCTCCTCCTTTGCCTGATAATTTCTGGTTGAACACTTGCATCCTGCCGGGACTTCCTTCACGTTCTGGGTTACATGGCGGTCTGTACCAGCATGGTCTGATGGGCCCGTTGGCATATGCGCGCTCTGCAGTGGTAGCTGTCCAGCCAGTGAACTCAACACCTAGGTCATTTCGACCAGCTGGTCACTGTGACCCAGAAGATGTGGGACGCTCTCCAGTGGTGGACCGTCCCAGAGCGACTGCAGGACGGTATCCCGTTTGTCCGTCCCAGCTGACGGTCATCCTGACGACCGACTACTCTCACGGGCTGGAGTGCAACCTGGGGGAACACAGAGTCCACAGGCTCTGGATCTCTGAGGAGTCCCGATGCCACGTCATCCTGCTGGAGCTCCGAGCAGTCCGGCTGGTGAGGACTAGCTTCGATCCGTTTGTTCGGGGTCAAGTGGTTCAGGTCCAGATGGACAAAACACAAAACCATGACAGTGTGCTATACCTGGTTAAACAATTAAATAAATAAAAATGTACTCTCTCAGCAAGCAAGGAGGGATGCACTCCCTGCCTCTGTGCAGGGAAGTTCTTTGCATCTGAACCCCCGTGAGCCAACTAGAGGCAGATCTCCTCATCGTACATGTGGCAGGAGCCTCCAATCAGCTGGCGGACGCCCTCAGTCAAGTGGGCGAGGTATCCCACGAGTAATCTGTCCATCCAGAGGTAGTACACAGTCTGTTCTCCCAGTGAGGCATCCCTCAGGTGGACTGGTTCACATCCAGGGAGAATGCAAAGCTGAGACTGTTTTGTGCCTGTCCCCCCTCAGCAGGGCTCGCTGCAGGGAATACCTTCTCGAGGCCGTGGACCCCAGGCCTCTCTTATGCCTTCCCTTGATCCGCACGGTGCTCATCAAGGTCAGGAGGGACAAAGCACAGGTGATCCTTGTGGCTTCAGACTGGCCCTGCCAGTTTTGGTATCCCAATCTCCTCAGCAACAGCCTCCCGAGGCATCTTCCAGCACACCTGGACCTGACTTTCCATCGATCAGGGGAAGGTACGCCACCCAGACCTTAAGTCCCTGCACCTGACAGCCTGGTTCCTGAGCGGTTAGAGTTCCAGGGTTTGGGTCTCTCCGAAGCTGTCTTCACTGTAGTTGAGGCATCTCGCAAGGAATCGACCAGGAAGTGCTATGCCTTCAAATGGAAGAGATTCTCCATTTAGTGTCAGGGTAAGGGGTTGGACCCTTTGACCTGTCCAATGGCTAGCATCCTAGACTACCAATGGTCTCTCTCCAAAGGGGGGCTTCGGTCTTCGACCCTTAAGGTGCACTTGGCTGCCAGCTCTGCTTGCCGGGCGCAGGAGAAGGTGGTCTGGCGCTTTTTCAAAGACTTAGATCACATACTCCCTCCAGTGCGTGAATCACCTCTGCCATGGGATCTACTGCTGGTACTGGCTAAGCTCATTGGCAAGCCATTCTAACCGATGCACAAGTGCGAGATGTTGCACTTTTTATGGAAGACCACTTTCTTGATGGTTATCACGTCAGCCAGAAGGATTGGGGAGCTCTCAGTCAAGCCCCCTATTTGATCTTCCATAGGGACATGGTTGTCCTGCGCCCCAACCTGAAGTTCCTTCTGAAGGTTGTGTCGGAGTGTCACCTTTACCAAGTGATGACTCTCCCGGTGTTCTACCCAGTCACACCTCGGATGATGAATACAGGCTCCATACCATGGACCTGAGGCGAGCCCTCGTCTACTACAAGGAGTGCACAGCTGGAATTCGGGGAGAGGTTTGCCAGCTGTTTGTCACCTACACTGAAGCCCCACCTGGCAGACCTGCAGCCAAACGGATGATTGGCAGATGGATTACATCATGCATTGATCTCTGCTATGGGTTGACGGGTAGGGAGTCTCCCGCAGGGCTAAGGGCTCATTCCACCGCCATACCGCTGCAATGGTGGCTGCTTCTAGGGATGTCCCTATCCAGGAAATCTGCAGGGCTGCTACCTGGAAGTCAGCAAACACCTTCATGTCTATTACTACATTGAGCTAGAGTCACGCCGGGATGCTGGTTTTGGGACCTCGGTTCTCCAATCTCTGTTCCCCAAGTAGGGGGTTGTGCCCCTTGCCTCCCTCCTCACAGAGAACTGCTAGTAATCTGCCAGACGTGTGGGTAGAACAACATATCCACATCCCTGGAAACACAGGTTACTCACCTGTAACAGTAGATCTTCCATGGAGTGGTCTCTTGCAGTAGGTAATATACTTGGTTCATCACCAGAGGTCACTGTGGCGCACGGCACCTCTTCTAGCATACTTCCTGTTTCCTGTACAAGTGTGGGTGGTCCCTGGTTTCCTCAGTTCATTTTCTCACTGTCTTCAGCTCGCACACATCAGTTAGAGCAACTTCTGAACAGCAGTCATCGACAAGAATTTGAGCTACAAAACAAATGTCTAAAGAATCTTCAAACAAACAAGCATTATTTTGTTCCTGCCATTGTGATAGGAAGATATATCGTTTTGACAAGCATACCTCTTGTGTATGGTGTCTGGGACCCACACACGACACCTGTTCCTGTAATTTCTGTCAGGAATTTAATAAGGCAACTCGATGATGGGTGCTTGAGATTCATCATTTAATGGAGCAGAAAATGTCTCTCTTGGAGAATCAGGGGGCTTGTACCAAGGGCTCCCCTCCACTGATTCTCTTCCTAGGTAGAAAAGGGAGGAGGAGAAACCCTCATCGTGCTCCCTGCCTAAGCACTCGTCGATGTCAGCTGTTTCAGATGTCCCTCTGTCGACAACATGCCCTAACACCACATCTTTGTCGACGGGGGCTCATACCCTTTCGTTGGCAGCACTTTAAATGCAGTACAGTATACTGCTGCCCCTTCAACGGGGCCCCTCTCCCGTCGATGGCATCTGAAAATTTATAGGAAAGTAATACTTTTTCTCCTGCTGGTCCATCGATGAGATCCTGCATTCCTCAGGGGAAACCAGTGGCTTATGCCTTACTTACTGCCTTTCCACCTTCCCAGGTGGCTACTTATAGGGATCAAGCAGACAGAGATCAGGACCCTGGTTTTTACCACCCAGGGCCAAGACCTGCTCAGGTTATGCATCCAATCCCCTCCATCATCCCCTTAGGACCCCAGCAACCCCTGCCTTCCTACCCCCCAAGAAGGAACTGGACATTTCTAACGTAGTATGGTAGTCATGCATGCCATGCAGCACTCCTAGCCCTCCAATCCAAGAAAGCAGAGTGATCTTCCCCCATCTCCTGCTCCTCTGCCTAAGAGGTTCCATGACGACAGGGATCCATTACCACCCTGGTCTCCTCCCTGTGTGGAAGACTACCTGTCAGATGAGCTCGAATTACCGTTCAACTTCCCCAGTGATCTGGAAGAGGAAGAGTTTCAAAAACTGGATTTTCCAAATCCTGAATCTCCTTTTCTGAAATCTCTTCTTTGGATGAGTACCTGCATAGACAATCCATAGTCTTTCCTCCTGATGACCCTACGTCCCACGAAATGATGATTCAAATACAAAAAGTAGCGGGATTCTCTACCACAGAACATGACTAGCAACGTAAGGATATGGCAGAATATCTTCAACTACCAGAGGAACCTGTTATGGTGGTTCCCGTATTAATCCAAGTTTACCGGAATGCCATGCTGCCACCTGGCATCAGCCTTCCACTACTACAGCTGTTCCCCATAAGGCGGATTGCATTTATCAAGCTCCTCTGGATCATCCTTTTCGTTCTGCTATCCCAGAAGCGGATTCTGTAGTAATTACTGCTGCTCATGATCTTACTAAACGATCTAAACACATGAGCTCCTTACTCCCGTTAAGGAATCTAGAAGACTTGACTATCTGGGGGAAAATATATTTTTCTCAGATATTATGAATATCAGAATCCTAAACTACATGGGTCATATGATTAAATATCAACATACTCTTGGGTCTTCTGCCATTGATATTATCAGTAAACTCCCTCCTTCACAAGAAGGGGAAAAACTGACTGCAACGCTATCTCCTGTCACCTACTTAGGTCAGGATATAATGCCATCGATACCTCGGCCCAACTGTCGGCCTCTGGCATTTCTGTATGCCGTCATGCCTGGCTGTGGGTTTCAGGTCTCGCACCTGACGTGCAACATAAAGTAGTTAATGCCCCTTTTGATGGGTCCAGGCTGTTCGGGAAACCTTACTAGATGACCTACAGGCATCAGGCAGAACCCTGCATACAGTTCATGGCATGTACCGTACTCCACATACAACCTACCATACTCAGTCCTCTTCTTATTCCAAAAGAGGTGGAAAACACAGAGGTACCACTAAAGGTGACTTTAGAAGTCATACTCAGTTCACAAGAGGCAACACCTCTGCCGCCTGGTGCGCCTGCCCCCACCCTTATTTGGGGGGGGGGGGGCAGCCCAGTTCTCATTGACTCACTAGGGCTTTTCCTGTGCCTCCTTGACCAGGTCTTGGAGGCTGTGGGCAGTCATTTTGCCCTCCATCTGGAGGCCTGGTAAACGATCACTTCAGACGAATGGGTACTCCAGATTATACAGAGGGGTCATACTCTGGAATTTATCTCCAAACCTCCCCCTCGTCCTCCTTGGAAGACTTATTATCCATCAGATCATATACTCATTCTCCAGGAGGAATTGAGGGCTCTTCTGGTCAAACAGGCTGTTTCCCCAGTACCCTCCTCAGAACATCAGATGGGATTTTTCTCTCACTACTTTCTGGTACCCAAACGAACTGGAGACCTCAGACCGATACTGGACCTCAGAAAACTAAATCTTTTCATCCAATACAAACGTTTTTGCATGATAACTCTAAATTCCATCATGCCAATCCCGAAACAGGGAGATTGGCTTTGTGCCCTAGATATGAAGGATGCCTACCTGCATATTCACATCCACCCTGCTCACCACAAATTTCTGCGCTTCTACCTACTGGGTCAAAACTGCCAGTTTCGAGCACTCCCATTCGGGCTCTCTTCAGCCCCAAGGTTGTTCACCAAATGCCTAGTGGTAGTCGCAGCAGCTTTACAAAGAAAAGGGCACTTTATCTTCCCATATCTAGACGACTCACTAATCAGACTCTAGAACAGCTTTGCTTACCTCCCTAGAAGCCACTCTAAAAATGTTTCACACACTAGGGATCACAGTCAGTTGGCCAAAGTCCAACCCGACTCCAGCTCAGTCTCTCTAATACATTGGAGCTGTCCTAGATACAGTCTCAGCCAGAGCTTACCTTCCAGCCACCCAGCAGGAGCCACTTTTGTCTCTGGCATCACGTGTGCAAATTCAGAAAGTAGTCACAGCAAGACAAATGCTGTGCCTTCTGGGTCACATGGCCTCTACCATTCCTATGGTGGCATTCGCCCGTCTTCATATGAGACCTGTCCAGTGGACCCTCCAGAATCAGTGGTCTCAGTGAACAGGGCAATTCAAAGACAAGATCAGGGTCACCCCCTTTCTGAATTCAGCTGTGACTTGGTGGACAATCAGAACTAATTTATGCCAAGAAATGCCTTTTCAATCCCTCCCTACTACGCAAACATTAACCACGGATGCGCCCCTGGATGGATGGGGCACACACCTGGATTCTTATTGGATACAAGGCAAGTGGACCACGTCCCTCCCTCAGTCTCGCATCAGTCTCCTAGAGGTGAAGGCAGTCCGCTTAGCCTTAAGGCATTTCAACCCTACTTGACTCCAGGACCGTTGCAGATCCAGTCAGACAACACTGCAGTAGTATTCTATCTCAACTAGCAAGGAGGTATGAAATCCCATACTTTATGCACAGAGACCCTTGCAGTCTAGCAAGAAGCCATCTGGCAACATCTAACACTAACAGCTGTCCACTTGCCAGGATGTTACAGTTTGCTGGGCAACTGGCTAAGTCGCCAGTCCTCCACACATGCATGGACACTTCACGAAGAAGTACTCCAGAAAATCTTCAACCTCAGGGGGACTCCACAGATAGATAGATGTTTGCCTACCCAGTTGGTTACCTCCCCCAACTATTTTTCCATTATCCTGAGCAAAAGGGACAGCCTGTAAATGCCCTGTCCCAACCCTGGACAGGACTCTTATATGCCCCCCAACAACAGATTCTACTGAAACTACAACTAGAACCCGCTACAATGATCCTCATAGCTCCCTGTGGCCTCGGCAAGTATGGTTTCTTCTGCTGCAACAGCTTTCAGTACAGGAACCCTTTTAGTTGCCAATCAGACCGGACCTCTTGACTCGGTGTCAAGGGGTCCTCCTGCACCCCAACCTAAAGGCTCTACACCTTTACGCTTGGCTCCTGAGGACGCTGTTGTAGCCAGATTACAAAGTGTTCTCCTCTGTTGCCAATATTCTCTTGGCCTCACGCAACCAGAGAAACATATAATTCCAAATGGAAATGCTTCCCATGTGGTCTGCTTCTCGTTCATTGAATCCCTGTTCCTGCCCACTGACAAAAGTCCTAGACTACCAGGCCTCATTATCAGAGTCAGGTTTGAGCTATTCCTCCATCAAAGTCCATTTGGCCGCTATGTCAGCCTTCCATGAACCGCTAGATGGCAGATTACTATACTAACGTTATCTAGCCAAAATGTTTCTGAAAATAATGTTACATATCAAACCACCAAATAGATGACCCACTCCTCCATGGGATCTCAATTTTCCAATCGAGAAATTAACCCTTGAACTAGCGGCCACTTGTGACCTCTGTTTCCTTTCATGGAAAACCTTATTTCTAGTGGCTGTTAATTCAGGTCACCGTATTTCCGAGCTTCATGCCCTCGTGTGTAGAGAACCTTACTTGATTTCCCACAAAGAGAGGGTAGCACTCCGTACCAACCCTTCCTTCCTTTCTAAGGTAGTGTCTGAACACACTCTAAACCAATCCCTGGAGTTACCAGTATACTATCCTGAATACTGCAGCCAAGGTTAACATCTACTACATACCTTGGATATCCATTGTATATTGCATTACTAATCAAACAAAATCAATCAGAAAGACTTCTCAATTTTGTCACATTAGCCTCGGGCCTGAGAAGGGCTCCCAGTTACTAAAAGAGCCTTTTCTAACTGGTTGGCACATTGTATTTCATTTTGGTATTGCAGTAGGTTCGCTTCCCATCCTCCATTCCCCTCCTCTAGAAGAACAAATTCTGGTCCAGTGACTTTGGGTTGTAATACCTTTGGTACCTCTGGTTCCCCTTGGTCCTGGCTTTGCGAGCTGAATTCGGCGGGGGAAACGGAGAATACCAGGGACCGCCTGTGCTTATATAGGAAACAGGAAGGTGATGTCGTTTGTGGGCAGTCCCTGGTAAAAAAGACTGCTAGAAGAGCTGCCATGCGCCACAGCGACCTCTGCTGACGACCCAAGTATATTACGTACTGCAGGTGACGCTCCTCAAAGATCTACTGTTAAGGTAAGTTCTTAAGTAACTGTTCTTTCTAGGAGTGGTATATGTTGTTCATCTACATGGACCCACCCGACACCCCCTCCCCCGGCCTTGACGCACAACCTCTGCTTCCAGCGTGTAAGATCTAGCATCATGGGGTGAAGCTGAGGGATATACCACCCGGGTGGGTGGGAGGAGCCAACTTTAAGACTTTCCGGATGATCTTAAAGGGAAAGGACACTGCCAGATGTGTGGATGAACTCCTAGAACTACTGTTACAGGTGAGTAACCTGTGTATTTTTTATGATGAACCAGCTTTCCTCAACAGTTTTTTTTTTTTAAGTTTGAAGTCCACTCTGTCTTCATTTATTTTCTCTACATTTGCGGTTTGATGTAAATTTTTCGCACATCTGTTTAGATGGACATAATTGTTTTGCACTATAAAGGTGACACAGGCATGATCACTGTTACCTACTGGTGCCCTTACATGACACTCCATAATATGGATGCCTTCAGTACTAATTACCAAGTCTAATAAAGTATTACTTCTGGTAGGGGCATTAACATGTTGTATTACGTTATCAGTACACGTTTCCAAAAGGGTTGCACTTTGATTAGCTGTGGCCTCTTAGTTTCCCAATTTATGTACAGGTAATTAAAATCTCCTGCCAATATAATGTCCCCATACTCCATTGCTTACATTATTTAATCTATGATTTCATTATTCCCTGATTGTGAAATGTCTGGTGGTCTATAACAAAGGCCTATAATATTCCTTTTGCCCTTATTTTGTAGCTGGATCCATAAGGTTTCTGTAGAAGCACAGTCGTGTTTAACGTTTGATGTGATGTCCATATATTGGAATTGTTTTGAAATGTATTAGCAATACCATCACCCTTCTTTTACTTCCTGTCAAGTCTTATGTTATACCCCTGGATGTTCTTATTCCATTCATTTTCTGTCCATGTTTCATGTTAGCATTGCTGTATCCATTCCATCTAAGTTCAGCGAAATATGTAACTCTGCCATTTTATTGTTTACACTCCTGGCATTACTAAGTAAAAATGTTATGTTCCTGTTGGTACTTGCGTTAATGTTTTTTACATGATTGTTTTTTTTTTTGGTTCCCCTTTTCCTCATAGTAATCGGTTTAAATTAATGCTTTCCATGTGGTTCTTTATCAAGTGCTCCAAAGTATTAGCCCCTTTTTATTCAGGTGCAGGCCATCTTTACTATACAAGACTGGAGCTCTGTAGAATAAATCCCATGAGTCAACAGTGTATTCTTTCCCTGTGACATTTATTATTTAATCGTATGTTGATTTTGTATAGTGTTTTTTTTTCTTCTCCTGCACACTGTACTGGCAGTAGGCCTGAAATGGAAACATGCTGTCCCTTTTCTTTTATGTCCTTTGCTAGTTCACAGAGTTTGTCACAGATGTATTTTTCGTGATTATAACCGTCATTTATTCCAGCATGAATAGTAGTAAGTGGATTCCATCCTGCCGTTTTTAAAATATTAAGTACTCCCTGTTTCACATCTTTCATTTTAGCACCTTTGCTTGCCAGAGTTGCATATGGGAGCATCACAGTGTCTAATAATTAAGTCCCCTAAAACAATCATTTCTCGTTTCTGTGACATATTTGTACTCATATCAGTATAATTTGAGGTGGTCTCTATCAGAACTTCATACCTGTTATTTGTCTGCAAATTTTATGCCGACAATGCTCTTCTTCCCTTTTTATTACGTTCACCTCTTTTTACTGTATACCACCCAGTGCCTTCCGTCTTTTTGCTTTGGCCTGCTAGTACTAACATTTCTTTGGTGATCCTCCTTTGATACTCAACTATCCTAGTTCTTTGTTTTTTGATACAGTTTGTGTACCTCCTTCAGTGTTTATATTTAGTTGTTTGAGTTGCATTAATTTGACGTATGTTCAAGACCTCTCATAGGTTATTTAATTCATTCATGACATCTAGTTTATAGCAATCTGTATAATTTTCCAGGCACCTGTTACATTCTAATACACCCCAGATCGGCGCCTCTTTCTCTGCATACATCTTGCATTTACTGCATTGCATTAGTTTTTTATCCTTACACAATTGTATTAATATTGTAGCACAATTATCCATTTTACCCTTTCTCTTTAGTTACATTTGTTATGATGTACTATAAAGTTACAAAGTACGGCCCTCCTGTCCTCTGTATCTGCCTGACACGTGCGGCGATGAACATGCCCCACTTGGCTCGCCTCCCTTGCAGAGGGGCAAGTATTTAAAGGTATTGTGGCCTGGAAGTCTACCCAGGGGTCACTATGTTAATTGTGCAGAGTTGTGCCTTAACATTATTAAAATTTACTTTCTTACCCCTGCATGGGGTTTACTGTGTTGAAAGAATTGACTGCAGCGCCCCAGATACAAAAGTACAGTGTTTGCAATTAGTCATAGTTTGCGGGGTTCTCTCACGAACTACAGAAGTTGCACGTTCCTGTCCCTTGCTTCCTAGGTACAACAAGGACCTCCCCTCTGATCTCTTACATTCAGCAATAGTACATATATGTAAACATCACTCCGTTTCCAACACTAATTCCAGCCACAAACTACTAATGCCTGTCTCACAGTGTGGGAGCTGTCTCACAGGTCAGCAGATTCTCTAAATCTCTAGTCCTGCCTTTTATCATCTTTACCCAAGTGGATAGCGTAACATTTATCCACATTAAATGACATGTCATTTTCATTTGCCCACCTACAAATTTTCATTAAGTCCTCCATGAGTGTGTTTCTATCTTGATCTTTGTGGCCAGGACCCACTAATTTAATATCGTCCACTAATTTGACGGTAGTGCTGCTTATATCAATGCGTATGTGACCAATAAATACCAAGAGTAATATAGGGCCCTGTGGTACCCCACTAGTAACATGTCCCTCATCAGACAAAAAGCCTCTGATACGTACTCACTGTGTTCTACCACATAACCACGTTTGTATCTAGTTGTTAGCTCTCTTGGCTATCTGAAGAGAGCATAGTTTGCTTGTTAATACATTATCGGTACCTTATCAAAGGTTTTTTGGAAATCCAGCAGAATAACATCAAATGGGAGATTATTGTTTTAAATTTGTTTTACTTCCTCAAAAAAATACAGCTAATTGGTAATACAGGAGTGATTTTTGAAACACTGTTGTTTTGGTTCATTATAATCAGTGTTAAGTTTTCCTCTAACTTTATTTTAATTAAACTTTCCATTAGTTTGCTCAAAATTGAGGTCAAACTGATAGGACAATAATTGCACAGTTTAGACGTTCCCCTTTTTTAAATAGTCCAGTCTGACAGAATCACACCTTTAATAAAGGATAAATTGTAAATTAAGTTCAGCGGTTCAGCAATAGAATGTCTAACTTCTTTTAAAAACCTGGAATGGAGAAAATCTGGACCTGCAGTCCTATTGGGCTTTAGTTTTGACAGTAGATAAATAACTTCATTATTATTAAACACCTCACAATCCTGTACTATCCCATTTTGAGACTATGACCTTTGTGAGGGGATACCAGCAATGAAAACCAAACAGAAATAATTATTAAACTCGTTGACCAACAAGGATGGATTTGTGGTCCCTTTATAATTTTGGATCATGTACTGGAGCTAGTACCCTTTTGATTATTTGATTATTTATATAAGAGAAAAAGCTTTTTCTGTTGTCTTTAGTGTGTACAATATGGAATTCTAACATCTTTTTATAAGCGTCTTTAATTTTGTTCTTTTTTTGCTCAAATTTGTATCTTTGTTGTAGTGGCAGGCCAGTTTCTTTTCATGTTATAAGCCTTTTCCTTTTTGTTACACTGCTTACTTTGTGGGTACACCTTATTGGAATTTTACCTTTTTTTGTGGTACATTTGTTTAATTGGGACAAACTATTTTTCTAACTAATAATTTATCGTTAAAAGTGTCCCACATTTGTTGCACATCTTTGATTAAGAAAGCCTGTTCCCAGTTCCATTTATAGTTCCTTATTCTTATGAAAATTAGCTGTTATTTTTGATTGTTGCACCAGTGTCCTATTTAACAGAGATGTTAACAAAAACTTCTGTCATAATATGATCACTATTCCCTAACTTTTACATTTGTTCCATGATCAGGTATGTTAGTAAGTAAAATATACAGCGTGTTATGCCCCTAGTTAATCAACCAGTTATTGCAATCATGAGGAAATTACTGAATTCAGAAAAAGTTTCTCCACAGTTGTTTTAGCTGTCATATTTCACCAGTCAATATTGGGGAGGTTCAGATCCCTGACAATAATTACATCCCCCATCTGCCATCATTTTAATCTCCTGGTTTATTTTATAATTTTCTGCCTTTTACCGATTAGGCAGTCTATATATATTTCCCAATATGATTTTTTTTATTATTTAGGGTACCTGTTTTAATTCATGGTGATTCTGTATTCTCACTGTCCTCCTGGGCCTTGCATAACAAGCTAGTAAGTGTGTTTCTAATATATACAGCAACCCATCCCCCCCCTACACACACACTCTTTCTAACTGCTCTATTCTTGTTATACAGTGTATAGCCCTCTGTGTTCTTATTCCATTTATTTTTTCAAACAACATGAAGTCTTGCTATATTATGACAATTGCAGTTTGTCCCAGCCTTAGAACTGCTCCGGAGGTGAAAGAGTTAACTTCCATGCCAGGCATGGAACTTGGAGCGCGAGCTCGGTTAGAAAAGCTCTGTCTGTATCATTTCAAACTGAAACTGTCAGATTCTTTACTCCGCCTCACTGAACAGTCGCTCCGGAGATTCCTCCTACTGCTCGATTCTTTTCTCGGTTTAAAAGTGTGTTTCTCGGTTAAATTCAGCCGCGATTATATTTATTTTAACCGCAAACCGATCGGTTCAAGCTCTGTCTGTGGTATTGTAAGTAATAGGTTTTATTTCTGTGTGGAACTTGTAAATGTTTATCGGCTTGGTTTGAACCGATCAGCTTGTTTTTAAAACTTTTTCTAAAATCATTTAAAGTCATTTAGAGTGCGGTTCCCGGTTCTTATCGGTTCTAAAAAAAACGGATTTCATTACGTTTTTTTCCACGACCCGTGACATGGTTGGGAACCGATAAGGGTGTCTTGCCTGGCATTTGCCAGAAAAGGGCAAGTTTTTGGTTAGGCTGGCATTATGTCTGAGAAACCCAAAAGAAAAACCGGGCCCACTGGGTTTCAACACTGTAGTGTCTGTGGGGAAGCCTTTGCCAAGGCTGACCCACACACCACATGTGTTTATTGTCTGGGGTTTGACCACCTCAATGCAGACTGCCAGATTTGCAAGAATTTCCCTGCAGCTACCCTAGATAAGAGAGTTGGTAGGCTCAGGGAACGAGAGGCCAAAAAGTCCGCTGACCCGGATGGCCAGCCCGGTTCGGTGCCAACCGGAGGGAGTGCCCTCTGACCAGGGCGAGACTTCCTCGGGCAAATGAAGAGCTGACTCAGAGGAGCCAGTTCCAGCAAAGAGAACTAGAAAATCAGCAGGTGTGGAGTCAAAAATTCCTTCTCCAACTGCTGTAGAGATAGCCAAAGTGATCCAAATTGTCCAGTCGCTTTCCCCGGTTCCGTCCGAACCGCCACTGTCTGGCAAAAAGTCGGTTCGGCTGGTTCCACCGGTTCAAGAATATGATATAGAGTTTTATGAACCAGAGGAGGGGAGATGATTATGAACAGTGTGAATGTGATTTTGAAAGTCTGGATGTGCCCATTGAACTGACATCTCCCCAGACAGACCTTTAGGAGAGTCTCCCCCTAGGCTTTCTGAGTCCCCTTCTCATTTTCTGTTTTATAAAAAAGTTGCTGAAACCCTCCAGCTCCCTTTGGAGGAAGCTGTGGATGAGCAAGAGGAGCCTGACTTTGTGGAGATGATGGATATCCCAGAGTCCAGGAGATTGTCTATTCTTTTACATAAATCCTTTAGGAAACAAACAATAAAAATTTTAAAAGCTCCTAATTCTGTGCCTCCTGTGGATAAAAAGATGGACAGGAGGTACACTTTGTCAGGTCCTGATACAGAGTTTCTTTCACAGCAATGCAGCCATGTTGGGGTAGTGCAGGCTGCAGCCTGTGATGAGGCTAATATTCCCCTGGCTTCACATCCTCCTGACAAGGACTCCAGGAAGATTGATACCATGGCTAAAAAACAATACATGGCAGCGTCCTTGGGACTCAGACAGGCAAATTATATGGCATATGTTGCAAGATACCAGAAATCCAGATGGGATACTGTCATAGCTTTAGCCAAACATGCCCCTGGCCAGCTTGCCAAGGAGCTGGAACAGGTGGCTGCTGATGGTATTGAGGCATCTAAGGTGCAATTCCATGCTGCAGTGGATTCTAATGATGTATTGTCAAGAGTCATGGCTACATCTGTGGCTTTTCGTAGAATGGCTTGGCTCAGGTGTACTAGCCTGTCACAGGATACCCAGGCTAAGGCCATGGATTTTCCTGTTGTGGGTAATTCTCTGTTTGGGGAGCAGACAGAGAATTACATGAAGAAAATGGATGAATATAGAATGACTTATAGGAGTGCACAAGCCAAGGAAAGGCAAGCCACTCCTCAGAGGCAGCCCCCCAGGGGTAGAAGCAGGCCTTTTCACAGGCCTTTTTACCAAACCCAGGCCTCCTCTTCAGCTTACGCTCAGAGGGGGTTCTTCAGAGGGAGAGGCAGATGGGGTACAAGCAGGCCTGCTCCCACTCCTCAGCCTAAAGCCCCTGCAAACAGGCACCCTGATGGGATGCCCAGGGCCGATTCTCCATTACCTATAGGGGCAGGCTGGCTTCCGTCCAGGACTGGGAGTCTTTAACATCAGACAAGGGGTCCTGGAAGTAGTAAGCCAGGGTCTGGTTCTCAGCTTCAAAAATTTCCAAAGATGAGAATCAGATCCTTTCCACCTGCAAATCCTCTAGAGACTCTTGCTTTGAAACAGAAGTCTCAACCCTCCTGGCTCTCAGAAGCGGTAGAAAGGTTTCTCCCTACACCAGGGCAAGGGACTGTACTCCAGGTACTTCCTTACCCCAAAAGACAGGAGAATGGCGGCCCATCCTGGACCTACGATATCTGAACAAGCACCTTTTAAAACCAAAATTCAAAATGGTGACTCTGGGAATGATTTTACCCTCCCTAAGGCCAGGGGACTGGCTAGCTTCCCTGGACCTCAAGGATACCTACTTCCATGTTCTTGTCAGAAGCTCCCACCGAAAGTACCTCAGATTCGAACTGCCCTCAGGCCATTATCAGTTCAGAGCAATGCCCTTCGGCCTTACCTCTGCCCCAAGGGTATTCACAAAATGCCTGGCAGTAGCAGTTGCTCATTTAAGAAGGCAAAAGATTGCCATCTTTCCCTACCTAGACGACTGGCTCATTGTGGGTCAGTCTCCAGACCAGGTCAAATCACACCTGCAGGTTACCCAGCAGCTGCTTACCTCTCTAGGCTTTCTTCTCAATCTTCCAAAGTCAGTTCTAGAACCTGTCCAGATACTCACCTTCATAGGCGCAGAACTGGACACAAAGCAGGCCAGAGCCTTCCTTCCCCTAGAAAGGGTAAGGACCCTGGTGGCCCTGGCCTCCTCCTTCACCCTGCAGGTCTCTTGACCAGCAAGGCATTTTCTACAGCTCCTAGGACACATGGCTGCTTCCACAGCTGTAGTGCAAGGAGCAAGATTTCAGATGAGGGACATTCAGTTCCATTTGAGAGCCTTTTGGTCTCAAAGAAAGGACCATCTAACCAAATTAATTCCAGTGACTCGAACCCTGATCCAGGCCCTTCAGTGGGGGCAGGACCAGGGCAATTTGAGACAGGGGGTCCCTCTTACCCCTCAGTCTCACTCCTTAATCCTTACTACAGATGCATCCCTGTTGGGGTGGGGAGCTCACATGGGCGACCTCACCACCCAGGGATTGGGGTCCCCTCAGGAATCTCTGCTCCACATCAATCTGTTGGAACTCAGAGCAGTTTTTCTAGCACTTCAAGTTTTTTTTTTTTTTTTCCAAATCTGTTCAGAACAAGGTTATTCAAGTCAGAACAGACAATACCACCACAATGTGGTACATCAATAAGCAAGGGGGCACTCTGTCTACGGCCTTGTGCACCGAAGCAACGAAGTTGTGGTCTCTGGCTTACTCCCTGAACACCTCCCTTGTAGTAGTTCACCTCCCAGGCAAGGGCAATGTCCTGGCAGATGCTCTCAGCAGGATTTCCCAAGGCCATCACGAATGGGCTCTGGATCCCCTAGTTCTGGAGGTGGTATTGCCAGATGGGGCACACCCCAGATAGATCTTTTTGCAGCCCCAGACAATCACCAACTTCCTCTTTTTTGTTGCAGGCCCCCAGTGTTGGGCTCAGTCCCCCTGGGTGCCTTCCTTCTCAGTTGGGAAGGGAAGTTTCTCTATGCCTTTCCACCCTTCCCTCTCCTGTTCAAAGTGCTAGTTAAAATCAGGTCTCAATCCTGCAAGATGTTTCTGATTGCTCCAGACTGGGCCAGATAGCCTGGTACCACTCCTTATGTCCTTAGCAGTCCACCGTCCCTGTGTCTCCCAGGAATCACAATCTGTTATCCTGTGCTCAGGAGAGGGTTTGGGTACCGAACCTCAAATCTCTCAATCTCAAGGCCTGGCTCTGAAGAGTTAGAGTTTGCTGACCTACACCTTTCCCAAGGTGTATTGATATTCTGAAGGTTTCTAGGAAGCCTTCCACCAGGGCTACTTATAATTCCAAATGGAAGAGATTTTTCATATGGTGCTCTGGGAAGCATATTTCCCAGAATCTGCTGACTTACCGCAGTCCTGGATTATATGGTTCATTTAAATACTTCAGGGCTGAGACCAGCTACCCTAAAAGTGCACTTGGCAGCCGTGTCTGCTTTCTTGTCAATAGGTAAGCCCTCTTCTCTTCAGCTCATCCTGTATTCTCCAAGTTTTTCAAAGGGTTGCTTCACACCAACCCCCCATTTAGGGATCCTTCCCCTGCCTGGGGTCTTAATATTTGCATTGCCCAGCTTATGCAACACCCTTTTGAGCCCTTGTCCTCAGCAGAGCTCAAGTACTTGACTTGGAAAACTGTGTTTTTGGTAGCCATCACTTCTGCCAGGCGCATAAGTGAGTTACAAGCATTGTCAGTGGAGCCTGATTTTATCTCCTTTCACAGAGATAAGGTAGGCCTCAGGACTAACCGAAAGTTCTTGCCTAAGGTGGTCTCAGATTTCCACCTTAATCAATCTATATTTCTCCCTGTGTACTTCACTGACCATTCCTCTTCTGGTGAGAGGAGGCTGCACAGTTTAAATGTCAAAAGATCACTTAGCTACTACATAGATCGTACCAAAGGTCACATGTTTAACTCCCTCCAACTGTTCCTCACTTTTGGTGAGGTTGGCAAAGGGAAACCTGCCACTAAAAGATCCATTGCCAGGTGGATCGTCTTTTGTGTCCAATTCTGCTATGAAAACTGGGTAAAGTTCCTCCTCAGGCCTGAGGGCTCACTCCACCAGAGAGGTACAGCTACGTCGCTGGCTGCTGCCAGGACATCTCTATCCTAGAGATATGTCAAGCAGCTACCTGGAAAACAGTGCACACTTTTATTAAGCATTACTCCTGGACATCCAGGCTAGGAGTGATGCTTGGTTTTAACAGCTGTGCTTCAGACTATTTCCTAAGTAGGTTCTGTCCTCCTCCATGGAGGTACTGCTGTGTAGTTCGTATTAAAATATAATATAGCAAGACTTTATGTTGTTTGAAGAAAAATTACTCACCTTAGTAATGTTGTTTCTTCTAATGGAGTCTTGCTATATTATGACCTCCCCACCTGCCCCTCTTAGAACCTTTCTCTTGGGATGTGGGTGGGCAGGCAGCGTTGTCACTTTTAGATGCCCACCTTGTTTTCACCCTCCTTTGGGGTGATCTTTGTTGTGTTGTCATTTTTGGTCTCCTGACTTGAGTCTCTTTGTGGCACCAAAAATGTGTTTATTTAATTAAGTAGCCAGTTGGCTAGTGTAGGTTTACAGCTTCCACACAGAGTCTTAGTGAGTTTTTGCTCGTAAAGATCTGACAGTTTAAGTTTGAAGAACAACAGATAGAATTTTCAATGGAGCTTGAGCTCTTAAGTTCCATGCCTGGCATGGAAGTTAACTCTTTCACCTCCGGAGCAGTTCTAAGGCTGGGACAAACTGCATATGTCATAATATAGCCAGACTCCATTAGAAGAAACAACATTACTAAGGTGAATAATTTTTTCTTGCGGATCCTATTGTAGTCCTGGCAGAGAATGATAAGGTCATCCTTCCTCAAATCACTACAGCTCGACCTATTAACAAGGAATCTCGTAAGATAGACACCTTAGGTAAGAGAGTCTTTGCTGCTTCTACCCTAAGTATCGTGTTACTTGAGTTACCAGGGCTTTATTTTTCTCCAATGCAGTATATCCTGTGGCACTCTCTCAAGCAAATGGTTGAAGCTCCGAGTCGGATTCAAAACCAGAGCTTCTCCAAACTATTACCAGGGTATTGAATCTAACAACCAACAGGTTAAAGCAGCCATGGACGCTTTCGACTCCGCTTCCCGTTCAGCAGCTGCTGGTATTTGCACCCGCCGCCATTCTTGGCTGCGCACTTCAGGCTTCACCAATGATGCGCAACAGCAGGTAATGGCATTGCCCTTTGATGGTGCATATCTCTTTGGTCCTCAGGTCAAACAAGCTCTAGAAGCTACACAAAAGACTAGGTCAGCCATTAAGTTGGCTAGACCCCCTCCTGCCCCCTCTAGAGGGCATGCCAGTAAATGTCAGTTTCATAACCGTCAGTCCTTTCGAGGCAGAGGTAGTTTCCATAAGAACCAACCTGCCCAACCTCAAAAGAAGGCACAGCAGAAAGCGCAAGGGCCCAAAGCGCCCAGCGCTACTTTATGAATTGCTGGCCCAAGTCCCACCTCAACTGCCCGAGGTGGACTTTTCCTCTCCGTTGGGAGGTCGGCTGATGCACTTCTACAGCCAATGGAAGTCCATAACCTCAAACAAATGGGTCCTTCGGATAATCCGCGAGGGGTACTCACTCAATTTTGTGGAAACTCCTCCGGATTGCCCTCCCAAACGGCAGCCTAGGCTGTCTGCCCTTCAGTCAGACCTTCTCACCGCCGTGATTCAGGGCCTTCTAAACAACAGGGCAGTAGAACTTGTGCCGCTGCATCAACAAAACACGGGGGTCTACTCTCATTACTTTCTGGTTCCAAAGAAATCTGGGGGAATGCGCCCCATTCTAGATCTCAGAAAGCTAAACAAATTTCTCCCCGAGGAGAAATTCAGAATGATTTTTCTAGGAACCCTGTTACCCTTGCTTCATCAGCACGACTGGTTAGCTTCCCTAGATATGCAGGATGCTTACCAGCACATTCCCATTCACCCGAGACATCACAAATTCCTGAGATTTGTGGCTCTGGGACAACATTTTCAGTTCAGAGTCCTGCCTTTTGGGCTATCCTCGGCACCGCAAGTTTTTACAAAGTGTTGTGCAGTTCTCTCAGTGCACCTCAGAAAACTCGGAAACTGGGAATGGTGCTTGGAGCACAAGGCTCTAATTCAAGCAATCTACCTGCCAGGTGTACAGAACGACTTGGCAGACCGTCTCAGCAGAACAGAGACAGATCCTCACGCGTGGTCTCTCGACTCAACCATAGTTCAGTCACTATTCGAAGAGTGGGGAACTCCGGACCTGGACCTTTTTGCGTCCCCACTCAACGCAAAACTGCCTCTCTTCTGCTCCAGAAATCCAGGGCCTGGCATTTTTGTCAGGATGCGTTCAGGCTGCGTGGACAAACGCTTTCTTTACGCCTTTCCGCCTCTTCCTCTAATTCAGAGTACCCCTCAAGTTCGAGTCTCAGGAGACAGGATGATTCTGTGATTGCTCCCTTTGGCCTCGACAACTGTGGTTTCCACTTCTCAACAGTATGTTGGCAGTTCCTCCCGAGACCACTTCCCTGCAGATGAACCTTTAACTCAGGGACCGTGGTCCATCCCAATCTGAGATCTCTTCACCTTCACGCTTGGCTTCTGAAGAGGTAGAAGTAAATCGGTTCAATGTCTCTCAAGAGTTTCTGATATCCTTCTGGCTGCGCTGAAGCCAGCCACTCGGAAAACTTACACGGCTAAGTGGAAGCGTTTTTCCCTCTGGTGTGCAAAGTCCTCTTTGAATCCCTTTTCCTGCCCTCCGGATAAAGTTTTAGAGTACCTTTTGGACCTCTCAAATTCAGGTCTCCAGTTCTCTACAGTTAAGGTTCACCTTGGTGCCATTTCAGCTTATCATGAGCCGTTTTTTTCTCTTTCACTGGCTCAATTACCTATGGTTAAGAGATTTCTTAAGGGCATTCTGCACCCCAGACCCCCTACAAGACGTCTGGTTGCAGCCTGGGACATTACTCTTGTGCTAGACATGCTCACCTGGAAACCCTTTGAGCCTCTAGCTACCTGTGAACTAAAGTTCCTCACCTGGAAGACTGCCTTCCTAGTGGCCATTACCTCAGCCCGTAGGGTCTCTGAGATGCATGCCCTGGTCACAGACCCTCTGTATACTGTGTTCCATAAGGACAAAGTAGTTCTTCGTACTCATCGTAAATTTCTTCCTAAGGTTGTGTCAGAATTTCATCTTAACCAACCTTTGGTCCTTCCCTCTTATTTTGCGGACTTCCAAAATGAAGGAGAACGCTTCTTCATTCTCTGGATGTTAAGAGGGCCTTATGCTTCTACTTAGATAGAACCAAGGATTTTCAGAAGCCCAGCAACTGTTCGTTTCCTTCAGTGAGGCCGGCTGGGTCAACCTGTCGCTATTAGATGTATCTCAACATGGCTAGTGGCGTGCCTTCGTCCAGTGCTATTCCATGGCACAGGTTAAGTTGGAGGTAGAGTTTACTCTCACTCTACTAGAAGCGGTAGCAGCATCCCAGCGGAAATCCGCTCGTGCCCATTGCAGACATCTGCAATGCAGCGACCTGGAGCTCAGTGCATACTTTCGTTAAGCATTATGCACTCGATGTCCATGCCAGACGACATTCTTCCTTTGGCAGAGCCATCCTTAATGGACTTCTGTCTTAAGAAACATGAGCTCTTGGTTTCTCCTGCGGCCCTCTCGGGGGATTATTAGCTTGGCACTCTCCCAATAGTGTGAATGAGTGGTGGAGACTTATGTCCAGGAAGATATGAAAATTATGTACCCACCGTAATTCTTGATCTTCTTGGACGAGTCTCCACCACTCATTCACACGCCCACCCTCCATCCCCCGAGCTCACCTCTCTTGTTGGTCTTCACTCCCTCAAATCTTTAGGCCTTGAAGACTTCTTTGTTGACCCTTCTTACACGGGTCGTCCGGACTATCTTATGTCCGTTTTTTTTTTTTTAGGTTAAGCTACCCTTCTAGGTTAGCTACGCTGCACCTCCTTGGTAAAAAAAAGGTACTGAGCCGGTTGGGGAGTCGACACCGAGATAGTCATTGCCGCGCAAGCTAGGGCTCGCAGCGCCATCTCTGGCGTCGACTCCCCAGCAAAAAGTTTGCTCCCGATGGGTCGTGGTGCCTCCGATAGTGTGAATGAGTGGTGGAGACTCATCCAAGAAGATCAAGCATTACGGTAGGTACGTAATTTTCATTTTTTGCAGTGCTGATGTGGTGCTATTGCCCTGCCGGAAGCCATGTTGCTCCTGACATAGGAGGTTATACTTAGTGAGGTGATCGGTGAGTTGGTCAGATACAATTCTTTCCAGGGCTTTTGGGGGGGGGGGGAATAGAGATGGGATGGTAGTTCCTGTGGAGGCACTGTCACCACCGCTATAGAATGGATAATGACAGCCGTTTTCCATTTGATAGGGAACTCGCCAAGACAGAGGGAAAGGTTGAAGATACAGGTGAGGGGAAAGGACTTAATCAAGGTGAGGCACAGGAGTTTAAGGCTCAGGAGTCCCCACTAACACACTCGTGCCCTAACGCCTTTATGAGGTAGGACTTGGCTTCTGCAGAGGTGAGAACTGAGGCGGAAAGGGGTGGGGGGAGTCTGGGAGGTGGGGGCAAGGAGTGTGCTACTGAGGTTGGAAAAGGATGAGTTAAGGATGTCTGCAATGAGTTTGAGGTCAGATGTGGTGCAGCCATTATTGTTGATGACGGGGGGGGGGGCCTGGGATTTCCCATTTAGCTTCTTAAGGTTATCCCAGAATTTCCTGCCCGTGCCCCAGGTGGAGGAGAGGGGAGTCCTTGAAGTGCTCAGACTTCACTTTGTGTATTCATTTTATTTATTTTTTATTTAGCTTTTGTTGACCGGGCGAGTGCACTAGACAAATCCTACCTATTTTCAGGCACGACCCGGGGGAGGGGGATACAGATGAATGCCAACTGACCTTGAACCAGATTAAGCTGTTGGTGGTATTTTTACCGAATCTCCCATGTGCATTTGTTTCTCAAGGCCTGGTATTGTTGCCTGTCACTTGGCTTGCCTGAAGCCAGGGCAGTATGTCAGAGAGAATCATGGTGGCGCATAAGGTCAAGGAGGGATTACGAAATCCACAGGGTGGAGGGTTCCATAACTGTGCACTTCAGGTAGGGGGCATAAATGTTGCAGGCGGCGTTGAACAAGGAAATAGAGTAGCCTAAGGCCGAGTTGATGTTGGTGGCAGTGTAGATGGGTGACGAATCCCAAGAGCTGAAGTAGTGTTTGAGAAGCTGAAGCTTCCCAGGCTTCAGGCAGTATTGAAGGATGATTTTGGGCTGCAGTTTGCCTCTAACAGGACCATGAGCAGGACGCGAGGTATTGGTCACTCAAGGCGTTGGGGAGCACAGCGACATTTGTGATTCTTGGGCGGTTGGTTAGTATCAGATCCAGTAGCGTGGCAGGGCCAGTTCTGGAGTAATGCCTAGTAGGGAAGGGGACAGCTTGAGCGTAGTCCAGTGCAGCGATTGCATCTTTGAGGGGGGCGGAGGGGGAGAGCCAGTTGACATTGAAGTCACCGAGGGCAAGGCATTCAGACTTCGAGGACAGGAGGGAGAGGTGGTTAAGGACAGAGAGGAAAGAAGGTTGTTGATCCCAGGGTTGGATATAAACGAAGGAGACTGAGAGGGGGGTGGTGGCATTATTGGTAGTAATTTTCTGGCAGAGGACTTGGGCTCTGTAATTGGGTAGGTGGGAAGGCTTGGCATTGGAGGGAGTCGCGAAGGTAGATGGCACAGCCCCCGCTGCATTTGCCAATTCTGTCAACTCTGAAGATGCAGTAACTGGGGGTGGCAATTGCCGAGTTGGGGGTATTTTTTGAGAGCCAAGTTTCGACCAGGGAGAGTATGTCTGGTTGATGCTGGGCAGTCCAGCCCTGGAGGGAGTTGAATTTTTTCTACAAGCTGCAAATGTTGATGGAGGCGATGCGCAGGCTTTCAGCTGCATGCTGTCTGGAGTTTTTTTTTGGGGGGGGGGGGTGGCTGGTCCAGGGTTGGGATGTGCATTCCCAGACATCAGCATAAGGAGAAGTAGTAGGGATCTGAGCAGTGAGAGCTTATGTTACATTGTGGAGTTGCAACCAAGAGTAGGGTGGCAGGAGAGCTTGGTATCAACAGTTGGGATGGAGAGAACAATGTGCAAGGCAGTGAACATGGATAAACTGAGGGGTATGAAGGAAGGGGGCACATGAGTGCAGTGTGTGGCGAGGAAGAAGATCATGGTGGGGGATAGGGTACCAGGGGAATAATTAGGCAGCTGCATTGTTATCCGGACTAGGTTGGGGGAAAGGACAGGGGAGAGGGGGTGGGGATGGCCATCCTGCATGGAGGGCAGCTATAGAGAGAAAGGGAAAATAGTTGAGAGAGAGAAAGTGCAAAGCACTTCTAGGGTTGCTGCAGTAGCGCAGTGGTAGAGACACTACCTGGGGAGTAGAAGGTGCAGGGTTCGATACTGGGTCCGGGAGGCAAGGAGAGGTGAAGGAAGGTGGCCAAAAGTAAGAGGCTGGAGAAGAGGAGGCGGGTAAGTCAGGGCTGGAGAGGTTAGTAAGGTAGAACTAACCCAAAGGAAGGTGCAGCACTGATTCCTAGTGGTCAGTCAGTATAAAGAACTAGTGAGGAAATGGAAACTGAGCCGTGCGTCATGTGACCTGGGAAGGGCTATAAATTAGGGTACGCCCTTGGGTAGGAGGATGGCTGGGGCGAGCATGGCAGTCAACGCTTAGCATCGACGAGCTAACACCCCTCAGAGTTTGTGCTGGCAGGGCTAAATTACCTTTACTGGCTCCCAGGTTTCCCCCAGGTGAGCGATGCTGGTGGCTGTAGTCTGGGAATGTGAAGGCATCCTGGGCTTCTTTACTGGCTCCCGGAGTTCCCCCAGGCGAGTAATGCTGGCGGCTGTGGTCTGGGAGTGTGGAGGGATCCTGGGCAGCCTTTACTGGCTCCCGGAGTTCCCCCTAGGTGAGCAATGCTGGTGGCTGTGGTCTGGGAGTGTGGAGGGATCCTGGGCTGCCTTTAATGGCTCCCGGAGTTCCCCCTAGGCTAGCGACGCTAGCGGCTGTAGTCTGGTTTATTAAAATCGCAACTCTAAATAGTAATAAAATGTATAAGAAAATAGCCCCCATTCTACACAATGGCGCGCAAACACACCCCCTGCGTTTTCTGACCTCGCAAAATGGGGTTGCATATGTGAGGACAAAGGACAAAATTATGAAGCAGATAACTTTTTAAAACAGAAGAATTTAATGGAATGATTTGTATCCAGCAACTCCGTGCCAGGTCAATTATAACAAGTGTTTGGGGGAGCGACTACTAAGAAGTTGCTGTTTAATAAATTCCTCTCTTTTTTTCATCCTCATTTTGTTTCCCAGTGTTATTTAGTTCCCAGGTGTAGTATGACTGTGGCTGAATTGTCTTTCTCCTTAACTATGTTTTTAAGCATGTTTTGTATTCACCTTATTTTTTCCCCAGGCAAATAACTAGATGTGTTTTCTTTATTGCCTTTTGATATGTATCTATCCATGAACTTCAATATATAATTACCCAAAACATAAAAATGCTTGTTTCTGTTAACTTCTCCTTGGTCTGATGCTTCCCCTGATAAATATTCATCCAATCTAGGTTCAATTCCATCATGCAACATTCTTATGGTCTTTGCTGGTAACCACTAAAATTTCACAGCTGTATTACTGGCACCATGTGGTTTAGTATACTGAGCTTAGGACATGCACCTTTTTGAAATATCTTGAATTCTAATTTCTCTATTTGTAGGATGTTGGCCAGCGAGAATTTGTTGAAGATAATGAGGTGGATGAAAGTGACATCAGTGAGTTTGAGGTAAGCATTTAAAATGCGGGGCAGTTATAGTTTTTTTTTTGTTTTGTTTTGTTTTGCTTTTTAGCTCATCTTTTTGTTTTCCTTTCTCGTCAGTGGTGGTTCTGCTACCATGACAGGTCACAGAAAGGTAGTTAACTTCACTTCACCCCTTTATACCAAGTGACTTCTCCCTCCCTATTTATGCACAACCTTTAAATCTGCATCAACATTAAATGCTAGGAAGTCAGAAATCTGCAAAAAGCAATGTGTTGTTTTTTTTTTTCCAGTCATTGCTTCCTTTTATTTATTTATTGACCAGATCAAACTTCCTGGAACCAGTTTCCTTCTTCAGGAGTGACCCTGGCCCAGGCAGCAAGTAGTACAAGATTACAGAGAATTAAGGAAAATGGATTACGTCATAAACAATGTATCTTATGCAGTGTGGTTTAAAATAGGACAAGAAGTATGAGCTAAAACAGGTACACAAAGAAATAGATACAAGATGATCCATGAGGGCTGCAGTGAAAGATTTAGCAGGCTGAACAGATTAAAATTGAGGCAGCACGATTCCCAAGTGAACGTCTGACCGTGTTCGTTTGAACAAAAGTAATTTGAAGAAGTCTTTTGTCGAGGAGCATGAGTTGCAGCAGTGCGTGCTTTGGTGACAAATTTGACCTGTACTTTTTTTAGTCCCATTTTAGATTGACCTTTACCACCCCTCTTATGTGCCACACTTCTTTCCCGGTTTTTTTAACAATTTAAAAAGAGGAGTGCTCCTAGTAACGTATCACTGCTGAAGAGTTACCGCATTGCACTATTAATGTATTTGTTATACCACCAATAATATATGTTCCGTATTGTATGTTTTCCCTTCTGTTGTATTTTATGCAATGAATTGTATTTGTTTCACTGTTGTATCCTCCCGGGTTGTGTCTTAAAAAGTAGCCATTGATTGCCTAGCGCACTTACCTGGTAAATAAAAACAAAGATAAAAAGGATATGGCTGGGGTAGGGATTTCATTGTTATTCATTTTTTTTTTTGTTTTGTACACTTGTCCCACTAGGTCAGAGAGTACTCAGTGATATATGTTAATCCATTTTAGTCTCAAGAAAAAAGATAAAATGAGAAATGTGTGAACAAAAGCAACTGAGATTATTGATAAATGTCGGGGCCTTATTAAAAGGAACACTCCTAGGATCGTGGATATGTTGTTCATCCACACTAGTTGGTGTGTCCCTTTCCCCTTTAAGGATCACTGGAAGGTCTTCAAGATGGCTCCTCCCACCCACCCAGGTGGTATAGCCCTCAGCTCCACCCCATGACACCAGATCTTCCTTTCCCCTGGAAGATTCAGGTTGCCGCCTCTTTGCTCTCACTTTTTGTAGCCCCTAGCTTCAAAACCTTCAGTTATTCTGAAACTTCGACTCGTTTGAGTTAGCGACAGTGATTCTCATCGTTCCATCATGGAAAATAAATCTTCCCCTGGATTTCGCCGGTGCCCGTGTGGGTCAAAAATGTTGTGCACTGTTCCGCATACTGCGTGCGTTTATTGTCTGGGTGTCAGCCATTACATCAAGACATGCGAGTTGTGTCTCTCTTTTCATCCGAATGTCCTCAACGATTGTCTCACACGCCTCAAATTGGGCAGATCCGAAGAACGGAATCCTCCAGTGAAATCAAGAGAGGTCCATGGCTGTGGGATCCACCAAACAGCTGGATCGAATGCAGGCCTTCGAAGAAGAAGTGGCACGGGCCACAGAGTGTTCCTCTTTGTTGTTTTTTGTTCCTCTCAACTTGGGCTCTGCCTTTTCGGGTTCCTTCCAAGAGTTGTGCCACTCTCCCCCTACTAAGGGTGAGGGACTTGCAGGCTCGCACTCCTCTTGGTCCCATAAGAAGGATAAGGATCCGAATCAGTCTTTATCTCAGCGAAGACGCCCTTGGGATCGTGAGTGATCTCAGTCCCAGGAGCTGGCAGTATTGACTTCGGTTGAAATTGCCTCCTCGACCGCTGGCTTCTAGGTCTTGCCATCTGGCCAATTGACTGAGGTCTCAATCGATGAGGTTGAGATCGTTCTCGATCCCATCGATCCGTTGTCGTCCATTCCGGTTGACGACTCTCTCAATAGGACTCCGGTCCTGTCGTTTCCCTGACGAGGAGACCCAACTAGCTGGGGATCCAGTCAAGGAAATGGTCCCTGATCCTGGAAAGTCACCAGTCCCACCGGTGTTTCCTGTGTGACCGACTTGGCCAGTCCAGTCCAGGTCAAGGTCTCTGACCCCCTCGACTGACAGGCCGATGAAAGCGCAGAAGCGCTCCAAAAAGAGGTGATGCCATCGGTCATCCTTGTCCTGCTCGGATGAGGAGAGGCTTTGGCAGAAGCTCCGCCAGTGCAACGAGGATCTGATGTGGCCGCAGCTGAATCTGTCCAGGCAGAAGCCAACCACGGTATCTGCTCCGGCCTTTACATGGCTTTTGCCTCCTAGGCTGAAGCAGACTCCTCTGGAACCGGTGAAATCAGTTCCTCTGCCCACGGAGCCGGCTAAACCCGCTCCGGTTCAGCTGATATCAGTCTCTCCACTGATTGTGGTGGAGCTGCCGCCTAAGCTGCCTTTGGGAGGGGCTGCAACAAGGAAGCCATCATCTCCAGGTCTTCCTCACAGGATCTCGGTCACCCTCTTGCCTAATCGTCCCAGGCATGTTGAGGGCGACCTTGATGGCCGACCGTTATAGCCGGATACCTTGGATTCAGACGACACTGACCTTCACACTCACCTACGGGATGATGTTGGATGGTGATCTGTCGATGGAGGAAGGCCCTTCGTCCTTTCAAGGGATTCTCCACCTTTTCTGTGAATCCACAGGGATGCCCTTGGAACCAGTTCAGAAACGGGTGGAGTACTCTCTCACTGACATTCTCAAGAGAGGGGATACCCCGACAGAAGCCTTTCCTGTGGCCGAAGCCATTGTTGGCCTTGCCTTGGAGCTTTGGCAGCATCCTGCCTCCTGCCTGCAAGTATCCGGTGCCCATGGGGTCCCTCTCGGGGTTCACAGAACATCCCTCTGCTGAGAGCCTTATGGCTGCCTCTGTGTTCAGATATACAGGCAGTTCTGCCGACACCAATAGACCCCTGGACAAGGAGTCCAAGAAAACTGGACCACTCTGCCAGGAAGGTCTGTGCGGCATCCTGTTTTGGCCTCCATCAGGCAAGCTTGGCTGTCATCGTGGCACACTTCTCTCATGCCCTTCTAGGGTCCTTGGACGAAGTTCTCCTACATCTCCCCGCAGACCTTCAGTCTACGGTCAAGCAGGTCCGGGACCAATGCCGTCCCGTTGCTCTGATCACTGGGGACTCATGCGCCCGATCGGTGGCAGCCGCGGTTGCCTCATGCTACAGGGCTCGGCTGAAGCTCTCCACCTTCATGGCGGATACCCAGCACAAACTTGCTGATGTTCCTTTCCTGGGTACTGATCTCTTCGCTCCAAGTGTGGATGGTCACCTTCATCGAATCGAACAGTCCAGTGCCACCTTGGACTCTGCTACTTCCTCTCAAAGTACTTCTGACCCTAAGAAACAGCAGCAGCAGAAGTCTTTTCGGTACTCTGCTCCTGCTGCCCAGCACTCTTCCTTTCAGGGAGCACAGTATCAGCAGGCACAGGCTTGGCGCCCCAGGCCTGAAGAGGAGGTAGGGGTTCAGGCCCCTGAATCTTCTTTCTTCAAGCCTGTCCAGCGATGGGATGGGGTGGACCACCCATATTCGCATCTCGCCAGCTCTGGGTCCTCCCGTGTAGTGTCTGCTCCGCCACTTCCTTTCCGTCTGGTCCGCTGTTACGATGGACAGGTGGGTCTTAGAAGTGGTTGGCCAGGGTCTGCCTCGAGAATTTGAGCAGTACCCACTCAGCCAAGCTCGTGCCCCATGGGAGGAGAGAGCATCAGCCAACACTCATCAACTCTAAGAGACGACGTAGCCCAGCTCCTCCTCAAGGAGGCAGTGATCTGAGTGGCAGATCCTCCAGTCAACCCAGGGTTAGTTTCCAGGTACTTCCTGGTCCCGAAGCGGACAGGGTCCTGGCGCCCCATTCTAGATCTGCACGACCTGAATCAGTATCTCAGGCCGCACACCTTTCGGATGGTAACTCTGTCCCAGATCATACCATCCCTGGAGCAAAAGATGTGGTTCTGCTCACTGGATCTTCAGGAAGCGTTCTTTCACGTCCCAGTCCGTCCGTCTCACCAGCAGTTCCTCCGCTTCAAAGCAGAAGGAACCCATTACGAGTTCTGAGCCATGCCATTCCGCCTGTCTTCAGCCCCATGGGTCTTCACTAAATGTATTGCAGTGGTGACAGCCCACCTCAGGCATTGAGAGGTCAGAGTATATCCTTACTTCGACGATTGGCTCTTAGCAGGTTCCACCCAGCAAGAGGTGGAGAGGTCCAGGGACCTAGCCCTCCAGATCTGCTCTCAACTTGGCCTCCTGATCAGTGAGATCAAGTTGGACCTCGTGCCTTCTCAGGTGATGTGCTTAATCGGGACAGAGCTTGACTCTTGACGAGCCAGGGCAGAGGTTCTCTCCTCCTTTGCTCAGTCATTTCTGGTTGTGTAATTGCACTCTGCCATACCTCTCAGCATTAAAAATCATACCAGTGGTCTTCAAAAATCATAACAAATGGGCAGAATGTGTAGCACGTTCTTATTTTAAACAATAGCATGTCTACAAATGGTGGGCCCATGTGGTTAGTGTTAAGGAACATTTCTATCACCTTAGTTCAGTGGTTTAATAGTTTGTCCAGAAATGACTCTAACATTATTAAGAACATCAGTAAACCTGTGTGGAGCAAGGGTAAACCTGAGTGTGAAAATCATAGCGCTATGCGAAATTCATAGCAGTTGAGAGGTATGCGCCCTGCCTGGGACTTTCTGAGCTTTCTGGGTTACATGGCGGTCTGCACCACCGTGGTCCATTGGGCCAGGTGGCATATGCTCCCCCTTCAATGGGAGCTGGCCGCCCAGTGGATTCAGTGCCTAGGTCATTTCGACCAGCTGATCACCGTGACCCAGAAGATGTGGGACGCTCTCCAGTGGTGGACCGTCTTAGACTGGTTGCAGGAAGGGATCCCGTTTGTCTGCCCAAGCTGACTGTCATCCTCACGACTGATGCTTCTCTCATGGGCTGGGAAGCCCACATGGGAGACAACAGGACCCACGGGTTCTGGACCCCCGAGGAGTCCCATTACCACATCAATCTGTTGGAGCTCAGAATGGTCAGACTGGCACTGACAGCATTCCCTCAGCAGCTTTTCGGGGTCAAGTGGTTCAAATCCAGACAGACACTACCACAACCATGTACTACCTCAACAAGCAGGGTGGCACGCACTCCCAGCTGCTGTACAAGGAAGCACTCCGCATCTGGACACTCGTGAGCCGACTGGAGGCAGATCTCCTAGCCATCCATGTGGCAGGAGCCTCAAATCAACTCGCGGGTGCCCTCAGCCGCATTGGTGAGACATCCCGCAAGTGGTCCCTCCATCCAAAGGTAGCTTACAGTCTGTTCTCCCATTGAGACAAACCGATGGTGGACCTGTTTGCTTCCAGGGAAAACACCAAGCTGAGGCTGTTTCATGCCGGCCCCCCTCAGCGGGGATCGCTGCAGGGGATGCCTTCGCAAGGCCATAAACCGCAGGCCTCTTCTGCACCTTCCCTCTATTTCCCTTGATTCACAGGGTGCACCTCAAGGTGAGGAGGGCAAGGCGCAGGTGATCCTGATAGCCCCAGATTGACCATGTCAGTTCTGGTATCCAGATCTCCTCAGCCTCTGCAACAGGCTCCCGAGGTGTCTTCCAGCACGCCCAGACCTGATAACTGTCAATCAGGGGAGGTTATTGCATCCCGGACCTTCAGTCCCTGCAACTGGTACCTGAGCAGCTAGAGTTCCAGGCTTTGAGTCTTTCCGAGGATATACTCACAGTAGTGGAAGCATCCAGGAAGCAATCGACCAGAAAATGCTGTGCCTTCAAGTGGAAAAGATTTTCCATTTGGTGTTAGGGCAAGGGCCTGGACCCTCTGTCCTGTACTATGGCTAGCATTTTAGACTACCTTTGATCTCTGTCCAAAGGAGGTCCTCGGCTCTTAAGGTGCACCTGGCAGCCATCTCTTACCAGGTGCAGGCTGGTCAGCAGACTGTGGCACAGGAGAAGGTGGTCTGGTGCTTTTTCAAAGGCCTTGATCACATTTCCCCTCTGGTGCATGAACCTCCACCTCCATGGGATTTACTTCTGGTCTTGGCAAAACTCGTGGGCAAGCCATTTGAACCAGTGCATAATTCTGAGATGTTACACTTGTGGAAGATGGCCTTCCTGGTGGCTGTCATGTCTGCCAGAAGGACAGGGGAGCTGCAGGCGCTCTCTGTGGACTCCCCTTATCTGGTCTTCCATAGAGACAGGGTTGTCCTGCGCCACCACACGAAATTCCTCCCAACAGAGTTTCACCTTAACCAGGTGTTGACTGTGCCTGTGTTCTACCTGAACTACACCTCAGATGCCGAGTACAGGCTCCATACTCTGGACCTGAGACAAACTTTTCCCTATTATAAGGAGAGGACGGCAGAAATTCGGGACGAGGTTCAGCAGCTGTTTGTCACCTACACTGAAGCCGCTTCTGATCGACCTGCAGCAAAGCGGACGATCGCAAGATGGATTACATCTTGCACTGATCTCTGCTATAGGTTGGCGGGCAAGGAGCCTCCCACAGGGATAAGAGCTCGTTCTAGCCACCATACCGCTGCATCGGTGGCTGCTTCCAGGGACATGCTTATCCAGGAAATCTGTCGGGCTGCCACCTGGAAGTCGGTAAGCACCTTCATCACCCATTACCACATCGAACTTGAGTCATGCCAGGATGCTGGTTTTGGGACCTCAGTTCTCCAGTCTCTGTTCCCAAAGTAGGGGTGTGTGTGCCTTGCTTCCCTTCCCACAAGGACCTGCTAGGAGTCTGCCAACTAGTGTGGATGAAAAACATATCCACAATCCTAGAAAAACAGGTTCTAGGGACATGGATATGTTGTTCATCCACACTGTCTGGCAGGTTCCTTGCCGCTTTAAATCTTGCCGGAAGGTCTTCAAGCTGGCTCCTCCCACCCACCCGGGTGGTAAAACTCTCGGCTCCGCCCCATGACGCCAGATCTTCCTTACCGCTTGGAAGCTCCGGTTCCCTCCTTAACGCTCTGCGTATAAGACTGGTTCCTAATTCTTCGAATCTTGAAAAAAAAGTTTTGCTAAAAAGACTTCGGTCTTCTGTCCCTCGCGGCTGCGATGGACCGTCGACTCGGTTTCCGGAGATGCCCTTGCAGACAGAAGATGTCTACGGACGGATCCGCACTCCGTCGTCTACTGCTTGGGCCTTGACACGACCCGCAGGCCTGCGACCTGTGCTCTTCCTTTTCGGCCTACGTCCTCGAAGACCGTGCTGCCCGTTTACAACTGGGGCGTCCCGAGAAGAGATTTCCTCCGGTAAAGTCAAAAGAGGCCCGGTCGGCGGTGTCCGCGGCGGTGGGCTCGGCGGATCAGCTCGAGCAGATGATCGCCCTCGAAGAGGAGGCGGCGCGGGCCGCTTCTACCTCGGCTGCGGCATTTGTCCCGCTATCTCTTGGTGCCTCTTATTCAGCTTCCTTTAGGAGCTTTGTCTGACCCTCTCGACAAAGGTGAGGATCCAACTTCTTCTGGACCGTTTCCTCGGTCCAAAAGAAGACAAGTAGAGTCTCACCGTCCGGCTCTTGGGGCGGAAAGATCCCTCTCCTAGTAGTCGGCCGTTGACTTCGGTCGACCTCTCGGCTTCGGCCACTGGTTTCACGGTGTCCCCGTCAGGCCAGTTGACCGAGACTCCCGTCGACGCGGTCGAGATTTTTCTCGACCCGTTGGATGGGTTGTCGGCTGGAGAAGCTGAGAATCCCCTCTCCCCGGTTCCCCCGGTAGGAGTTGAGGATCCCGTCGGCTCGTCTGTGCCTCCGGTTCCGGAGCCTTCGGCTGAATCGTCCAAACCGAGGGGAGTGCAGATTCCCCGCGTCACCTCCCTGCACCGTCCTCGGTTTAGCCGAGGGTCTCGGTCTCGGACGTCTTGGCGGTCAGCGATCCCGCCCGTCATAGGAGGTCTCGGTCGGCACGCGCAAGCGGCGCGCCCGGCTCATCCTCTTCCTCCTCCTCGGACGAGGCTCGGCGCAAGTTGCCGTCCGGAGGTATGAGGAACTCATGTGGCAACAGCTCCTTCTGACCGGGAATAAGCCGACGCCGTCGTCTTCCCCGGCCATTAAGTGGCTGTCACTGGAGCGGCCGAAACAACCCCTCGTTTTAGCCGAGGAGCCTGTTCCCAGGCCGGTTGTTCGGCCAATTCCAGCTGCCCCACTGATTCCGGTGGAACCTCCGCCTCCACAGCCATTAGTTGGGGCTCCGACCAAAAATTCTCGGTCGGCTCAGGGACTGCCCCATAGGCTGTCTGTCACCCTCACTCCCGATCGACCTCGGCAGGTGGAGGGTGGCTTAGGCCCGAGGCAGCTCTTTGAGGACTCTTCCGAGTCCGAGGGCGATTCCTCCCTTTTCTCCAGCGAATGGACTTGGAATCCTCAGGAGGACAGTCGGTGGGCGATGCCCTTACGTCCTTTCTGGGATTGCTTTGGCTCATCTTGGGAGTCCACGGGATGGAAGCTCGAAACCCGTTTCCTAAGCGGGCCCAGTGTATCCTCACACAGAGACTGGACCGAGGATTTCACGGGCCTTTCGGTGGCAGGCCATAGTGGGTCCGGCCTTGGAGCTCTGGCAGCGCCTGCTCCTGCGCCTCGGCCAGGATGGCCAGGAAGTATCACGGTCCTACTGGTTCCCTGTCTGGTTTTCGGAACACCCCTCGGCTGAGGGGTTGATTTACCGACAGCGTTTTCGGCGTGCGGAACGCTAGAGATGGACAAACCTCCCGACAAGGAATCAAGAAATTGGATTATGCCGGGCGAAAAGTCTATGCTGCGTCCTCTCTCGGCCTTCGTCAGGCCAGTTCGGCCGTCCTCATGGCACATTTTTCTCATGCCCTGTTGGGCTCCCTGGATGAGGTCGTCGCTCATCTTCCCGCGGATCTGCAGACTACAGTCAGGCAGGTGCGGGACCAGGGCAGGGCAGTGGCCAGACTGCTTTAGACATTGGGGACTCATGTGCCAGGTCTGTGGCAGCCGCAGTGGCGATGCGTCGTCGGGCTTGGCTGAGGATATCGACCTTTACTTCGGATACCCAGCACAAGTTGGCGGATATTCCCTTTTTGGGGACTGACCTCTTTGGCCCTGGGGTGGAAGGTCACCTGCAGAGGATCGAGAAGTCCAATGCTACCTTGGACTCGGTCTCTTCTGCTCAGAAGGACCAAGGCTGCAAACCACAGCCTAAGCCCTTTTGTCCTTCTGCGCCCACGGCGCGTCCGGCCCAGCAACGTCAGGGGCCAGCAGGCTCAGGCTTGGCATCCCAAACCCAAGCCCGGGCTTTCTCAACAGGAAGCAGGAGTGCAAGGCCAGGGAGGTCCTTGGCAGTCCCTCCTCCAAGCCTGCCCAGTGGCCGGGCTGAGGTGTGCTTCCAACCCTGTCACCTCACCCCAGGTTCCCGTGGGGGACGGCTGGCACTTCCTTTCCGCCTGGTCCATTATTACCACGGACAGGTGGGTTCTGGAGGTGGTGGGAAAAGGCCTGCCTCTAGAGTTCGAGCAGGCCCCACCCTTCAGAGCCGTCTCACCTCGGGGGCTTGGGGTCCGCAGCCTCACTGTCTGCTCGTTGGGCCGACATCGCTCTCCTCCTCCAAAAGGAGGTGATCAGGGAGGTAGCAGACCCTCCCTCAGACCCGGGGTTCGTGTCCAGGTACTTCCTGGTTCCGAAACGGACAGGGGGCTGGCGCCCCATTCTCGACCTACATGACCTGAACAAGTTCCTAAGGTCTCGAACCTTCAGGATGGTCACTCTGGCTCAGATAATACCATCCCTGGAACACGGCATGTGGTTCTGCTCTCTGGACCTGCAGGACGCGTTCTTTCACGTCCCTATCCGTCCGTCACATCGGAGATTCCTTCGCTTTCGAGCGGAGGGATCCCTCTTCGAGTTCCGAGCCATGCCCTTCGGCCTGTCTCCAGCTCCCAGGGTCTTCACCAAATGCATTGCAGTGGTGACAGCTTTCCTGTGGCGCCGAGGGGTCCGGGTGTACCCTTACCTGGACGATTGGCTGATAGCAGCCCCTCCAGACAGGAGGTGGGGCGGTCAGAGATCTGGCCTCAGGTTTGCTCTCAAGTCGGCCTTCTCATCAAGAGGCCAAGTGGAACTCGAGGCAGAAGCAGGTGATTCTTGTTTATCGGGGCAGAGCTCGACTCTCTTCGAGCCAGAGCCAGAGCAGCTCCCCGGACAGGGCCGAGGTTCTTACCTCCTTTGCCCAATCATTTCTGGTTGGGCAATCGCGCCCTGCCCGGGACTTCCTGCGCCTCCTGGATCTCATGGCAGCCTGCACCAGCGTGGTCCGTTGGGCGCGCTGGCACATGCGCCCCTTTCAGTGGGGACTGGCCAGCCAGTGGTCTGGCGCTGCGATCCATTGGACCAGCTAGTGATGGTGACCCAGGAGATGTGGGCGCTCTCCGGTGGTGGACACGTTCCATCTCATCTGCAGGAGGGCATCCGTTTGTCCGCCCGAGCCGACTGTCTCTCTATCGACCGATGCCTCTCTGATGGGTTGGGGTGCCCATCTGGGGAACACCGGCCTTGCGGCCCTGGTCCCCATGGAGTCCGATGCCACATCAACCTGCTGGAGCTCCAGCGGTCCACCTAGCTCTCTCACTGCCTTTGCTCCGTTTCTCCGAGTCAAGTGGTCCGAGTCCAGATGGACAATACCAAGACCATGTACTACCTAAACGCCAGGGCGGGCCAGCGTTCCATGCTTCTATGCAAGGAAGCTCTCCCATTTGGTCACTAATGCGCAGCCTGGAGGCGATCTCCTAGCCATTCATGTGGCAGGAGCCTCCAACACCCTGGCCGATGCCCTGAGCGGATAGGGCTGCATCTCACGCAGTGGTCTCTCCTGCTGGAGGTAGTACAAGATCTGTTCTCCCACTGGGCAGCACCTCAGGTGGACCTGTTTGCCTCCAGGAGAACGCGAAGCTGAGGCTGTTTCATGCCCGCCCCCCTCAGCAAGGCTCGCTGCAGGGGGATGCCTTCTCGAGGCTGTGGACCCCGGGCCTCTTCTACGCCTTTCCCCCATTTCCCTTGATTCACAAGGTGTTTCTCAAGGTAAGGAGGGACAAGGCGCAGGTGATTCTGATAGCCCCAGACTGGCCCCGCCAGTTCTGGTACCCAGATCTCCTCAGCCTCAGCTCCAGGCTCCCGAGGCAGCTTTCAGCTCACCCGGACCTGCTCTCGGTCAATCAGGGGAAGGTGTTCCATTCGAGCCTTCAATCCCTGCACCTGACGGCCTGGTTTCTGAGCGGCTAGAGTTCCAGGCCTTGGGTCTTTCCGACGAGGTCCTCTGTGTTGTTGAGGCGTCCCGTAAGGAGTCGACCAGGAAGTGCTATGCCTTGAAATGGAAGAGATTTTCCATTTGGTGTCAGGGCAAGGGCTTGGACCCTTCCTCCTGTCCTTTGGCAAGCATCTTGGACTATTTATGGTCCCTTTCTAGTCAAAGGCTTAGGTCGACGATCCTAAGGGTGCACCTGGCAGCCATCTCTGCTTACCGGGCGCGGGCCGGGGAGCAGTCAGTGGCGCAGGAGAAGGTGGTCTGGCGCTTTTTCAAAGGCCTTGATCACATTTCCCTTCCGGTGCGAGAACCTCCACCTCCATGGGATTTACTGCTGGTACTGGCAAAGCTCATGGGCAAGCCATTCGAACCAATGCACAGGTGTGAACTCTCTCACCTGTCGTGGAAGACCGCCTTCTTGGTGGCTATCACGTCAGCCAGAAGGATGGGAGAACTCCAGGCGCTCTGCATTGAGTCTCCTTACCTGGTCTTCCACAGGGACAAGGTTGTCCTCGCGCCCCACCCAAATTCCTTCCAAGGTGGTGTCGGAGTTTCACCTTAACCAGGTGTTGACTCTGCCAGTGTTCTACCCCAGTCACATCTGGGAGGCCGAATACCCAGGCTCCATACTTTGGACTAGAGGCGCTCGCTTATTATAAGGGCGCACAGCTGAGAGTCGGTGAGGTTCGCCAGCTGTTTGTCACCCTACGCTGAAGCCGCACCTGGCAGACCTGCAGCCAAGCGGACGATAAGCAGGTGGGTCACCTCCTGCATAGATCTTACAAGTTGGCGGGCATGGAGCCTCCCAGAGGGATAAGAGCTCACTCTACCCGTCATACTGCTGCATCGGTGGCTGCTTCCAGGGACGTCCCTATCCAGGAAATCTGCAGGGCTGCTACCTGGAAGTCAGCACACACCTTTATTACCCATTACCACATCAACCTTGAGTCACGCCGGGATGCTGGTTTTGGGGCCTCGGTTCTCCAGTCCTTATTCCCTAAGTAGGGGGTGTGCGCCTTGCCTCCCTCCTCCCGGAGAACTGCTAGGAGTCTGCCAGACAGTGTGGATGAACAACATATCCATGTCCCTAGAAATACAGGTTACTCACCTGTAACAGGAGTTCTAGGAATGGTATATGTTGTTCATCCACACGACTCCACCCGACCTCCCGGCTCGACGCACAACCTGAGCTTCCAGCGGGCCAGATCTGGCGTCATGGGGCGGAGCCGAGAGTTTTACCACCCGGGTGGGTGGGAGGAGCCAGCTTGAAGACCTTCCGGCAAGATTTAAAGCGGCAAGGAACCTGCCAGACAGTGTGGATGAACAACATATACCATTCCTAGAACTCCTGTTACAGGTGAGTAACCTCTATTTACTTATATTATATTATATATTGTATATGTTGTTCATCCACACGGACCCACCCAACCTCCCTGGCTGCGATGCACAGACCTGGATTCCAGCGGGCTAAGATCTGGCGTCATGGGGTGGAGCTGAGGGCTATTCCACCCGGTTGGGTGGGAGGAGCCAGCTTGAAGACCCTCTGGAGATCCTTAAAGGGGAAAGGGACATGTCAACTAGTGTGGATGAACAATATATACCACTCCTAGAACTACTGTTACGAGTGAGCAACCTGTTTTTTTATTTCAAATGTAAAAAAGTTCTAAAACAAACTAAAAATAACAAAAAAACGGTGTCATGCTAGACAGAAAATAAGGAGTAGTCATAATGTATTGGTCAAACTTTTCAACACTAACGTACGTCACAGTAAAAGTACTGGTATATTGGTATTATATTTCATTTGGCCTAATAAGCAGCCAGGGGACCATTGGCAGGATTGTATGCTCAGTGCTTGCCTGTGTATTAATTAAGCAATAACGACCAAGAAGTCGGTCCATTTTGAAGGATTATTGATCAGTTTGGGGGTTAGGTGGCCCAAGGTGTAGTTTCAGAAAACCTCCCCTGCAGTCGGTCATTAATCCAAGAAAATGAGCTTTGAGGTTTTTATTGTGATTACAAGTCTAATCGCACTAATGACTTAAGATTTTACAGTTAAATTTACATACTTGTGTGTCCACATTGCATGCTGCACAGCGTCAGTTGGCGGCTTGGTTGTCATTTCTAAGAAGTTAATGACCGATCCAGTAAATAATAGAGAGCCCTGCTAGGCTCATGAATATTTAATTAGTCTTCTAACTGATACAGTTTAAAAAGTTAACCAGTTTAATTGAGATTAGATTGAGCAACGTTTACTTCAATCTCCCATAAGTGTCTGACTTGTTATACAAGAGTTTTCTTCTTTGCCAGTTTGTTGATCAGAGCAGAATCAACTGCAGTTGTCCCATAATTCAGAATGGGAAACAGATGTGCAATCGGGGTCCTTAACTCTTCGGTCAGAAAACTTTTCAACCTGTATAGACAACTTAATCACTGGTTAACTGTGTCAGTAACCAGACTACAGGTCAACCGCTTATAGCAAACAATCATGCAATCTGACTTTTCCACTATAAAGCATGTCCGTATTACCCTCGATGGGGGAAGGGGGGCTGTCTACCTTGGCTTACATGCTAGCAGTAACTTTAGTTAAATATAGTATTTCCACATTTAAAGACAAGTTAATTTAACATTTCAGATCACAACCTGCTTACCCACTAGAAGAACTGATTGAACTACAGTGGAGTTAATTTTGTTTTCTTACTTTTTGAAGTAGTTCCAGATGCTAAATTAATTGGTGTTTTGAGACTGCATATTTATCCCAGATTCTCTTGTTGGTAGTCACGGCATCGAGTCGGGGAGGAGATTGTTGCATGGCTTCCCAGTGTCAGCAGGGCCACTCTGACATTATACCGTGCTGCAGTTTTTTATTTATTTTTTCTTAGTTGGTTCCATCTAGCTTCCTGTCTGAACTTGTCTGTGTCTACTGCAAGGATATTACCACCTGTGTCATCAGTCACGCTGACCTTGTCTTCCTGGCAGTGACTCAGCTGTTTGAATATTGTTCTCCACGAAACCAGCAGGGTCCTGGATTTGACTGTAAATGTATTTACATGATCAGTTGTAACCCAAATGGTTGCCTTTTCTGTGGCGGTTTCATTGGAAAATTTCATCCTTCGCTTGGCTTGTATAAGGTTGATCTGCTTGCCACAAGCACTCGCTGAATGTTTGTGTGATGCAGAACATCAAGCTCGAGAGCTCCACCTGCCACAAGCATTTTTGAACCATTGCAGCTGTGCTCCTACAATTTCACTGTCTTTCTCATCCCTTTTTTTAGTGCTGTTTAAATGAATAAATGATGCCTACATGCATTTAGCATACTATACATGTAGTGTTTGAGAGTACGAAGATCAGTTTTAAGTTTTCCAGCCCAGCCTCAATTGGATGACCTCTAAAATTATCTAACATGAGGGCTTTCTTGTGAGATTGCAGTCAAGCTGTCTCACCCATTCCATAAGAATCTCATTAGTTGTTCATGCATATCTGTTGCATTTATAGAGCACAGGTAGGGTTGAAGTCCTCAAAAGCAACAAGGCTGCACTTATTTCCCCACAACTACAAGTTCATTTATCTCTCTGCCTTCCATGTTGCAGCAACAAAACACTGACCATCTTCACTGAGCAGTGTTTGCTTTGAACGCAGGTTTGCTCTGCTCTTTGCAGCGGAAAATTAATCCTCTCATAATTTAAACTCATATGTGGCTC
This sequence comes from Neoceratodus forsteri, assembly GCA_016271365.2. NCBI lineage: Eukaryota > Metazoa > Chordata > Ceratodontiformes > Ceratodontidae > Neoceratodus > Neoceratodus forsteri. Next base: position 119,295,482 of record JADMNL010000026.1, read on the forward strand.
ATAGTTACTAAACCCACCTGGGAAAACATCTCGTAACACTGTTTTGTGCCAGCCATATCGGCATTTTGTTCCTTGCTGTGCCTATGCTTATAGCCAATGTTGTGGCACATATTCCAGTGGTGTAGCCAGCCTTCTGAAGGCATAAAGTCTGGTCTGCCCGTAGCTTCAGCTACCCAAGTCAGTGTTACCTTTTTGCGTAAGGAATTGGCTGCTAATCAGAGCTTTCAGCATTTTTGAACCATTGTAGCTGTGCTCCCTCTATTTGGCTGTCTTTCCCATCCCTTTTTCTCTTTCAAAGGGGGTAGTGTTTGTTATGCCACTCGTTCAGCAGTTTATCCTTTGCTTTCATTAAGTCTGATGCAGTGGATTTTGATGAGGCAGAGTGCAGTGGAAGTTCTCATTATCATTTTAGGTAGCTTTTCAACCTGGGTCAGGATCTCTACTTTGTGAGATAAACTCAGCATGTTGTTCCACTGTATAGCCATGATGCAGTACAGGCACAAGCTGGTGAGAGAGAGGCACTTAAATGCAAACAATTAATATGGCAGTAAGTGTAATTAACACCTTTACTCAGCCTGCTCCACTGGAGTCCGCTGTATATAGCAGCACTGATCCAGTGTATCGAGCAGTTTGACAATAAATTGTCAAGTGAGAGTGGTCTGGAAAGCAGTTTCTCTAGTTAAATGCCAGTATTAAATATATTCTCTTAAAGTGGGTTGCACTGTGTTGTAATTGGAGTACTCTTAAGTATGAACAGTAGTAGTTACAAAAATGATGACCATTATCACAGTATTTATCAACCATGGAAAATAATATCACGGATTTGCCACGATAAATAAACAGATTGAATAACATTGGAGTTTCTTCCATGATAGTGGTAAATCCATGATGTTTTTTTCTGTGATTGACAAATGCTGCAGTAATGGTCAACTGTTTTGTAACTATCACCGTAAGTGGACCCTAAATACTTAAAGGTGTTGTCATTTTTTTTTTCAGAGCCTTAAGATAGCTTTTTGTAAGCCAATGGTAAGCAAGGGCTGACTTTGGCAAAACTGGAGAGTGCCTCAGAAAAGCACTAGCAAACGGGCAAGAAGGAGAGGGGAAGAACAGTGGAGAAAAAACAAAACTGCCATCACAGAAGCAGCAAGTCTTTGTGTGAAGCAAATAAAACAAAACAAAGGGGGGAAAAAAAGCACTATGGTTCTCAAAAGAGGTGGCAGGGAAGGTTAGGAATAGCATTCAAGAAGTAAAAGGAAACGGAAGGAGCAGGACAGGGAACTGTACCACTTAAAGCAGAAGGAAGTAGGGAAGGCAGTCAGAATAGCAAAGGCTCAAACTGAGGAAAGAATAGCCAACTCAGTTAAGGTTGATAAAACCTTTTATAGATGCATTAGGGAGTGAAGAAAGACCAAGGGGGGATAGTGAGGCATAATAAAGGGGAGGGGGCAGAAGGTGCCTGTGAAAAAGCAGGGATAGTGAACGAATACGTCTGCACAGTCTTCACAAAGGAAGAGGTGAGGAGGTACCTAAACCAAACAATAGAAACACTCTGGACAGAGGGGTTGATACAAGTCCATTCACAGAAGAAAGGGTCCTGAAAGAACTCCTAAAACTGAAGGTGGACAAAGCAGTGGGGCCTGACAGGATTCAGAATTCTAAAAGAACTAAGTGGAGAACTAGTGACACCACTGACTACCCTTTTTAACAAACTGTAGGAGGATGGTGTGGTACCAGAGGACTGGAGGAGAGTGGATGTGATGCGCCTTCACAAAAGTGGGAGCAAGGCGGAGGCATGAAAAGACAGACCTGTTAGTTTGACCTCAGTGGTAGGGAAAATGATGGAATCACTTCTGAAAGAAAGAATTGTTGAGTGCTTAGAGGCCATGGGGCACAGGACCCAAGACAGGATGGATTCACAGCAGGAAAGTCGTGTCAGATGAATCTAATGATTTAGTTGACTGGTGACCAAAGTAGTAGACCAGGGAGGGGCTGTGGACATGGTCTACCTGGACTTTAGCAATGCATTTGACACAGTCCCACACAAGAGATTAATAAACAAGTTATCCAGCCTGGGAGTGGGTCCCAGAGTGGTAGCCTGGGTAAAAAAATTGGTTGGACAACAGTACACAAAAGGTAATAGTAAACAGAGTCCACTGTGAAAAAAGGGGGTTACTAGCGGGGTACCGCAGGGTTCAGTACTGGGATCGGTCCTCTTTAATGTCTTTATAAGGTGACATTGCAAAGGGACTGGAAGGAAAAGTATGCTTCTTTGCAGATGACACAAAGATCTGCAACAGGGTTGAGACACAAGGGGGTTGGAAAGGATGAGAAGGGACTTGGCAAGGTAGGAGGAATGGGCAAATATATGGTAGCTTAGATTCAGTGCAAAAAAGTGCAAAGTAGTACACCCGGAAAACAAAAACCCAGGAGGGAAGAGTACATAGTTTGGGGTGGGGGAGGGTAACTAACTGTCACAAACGCCCTCAGTAGGTCAGGCCCTCTGCTCCCACAGTGCCAAACCAGGGGGTTGTGGTCAGTTTGTACCCAAAATGCTTCCCATATAAGTATGACTATAACTTCTTTAGGGCCCACACTATGGCAAGACACTTTTTTCCACAGTAGAGTAAGCCTGCTCCCTGTGAAGTAACTTTTTACTCTGGTACACTACGGCTGATCTTTCCCTTTGTTGCATGTCTGACTCAGTGCTGCCCCAATACCCACGTCTGAGGCGTCAGTCTGGACTATAAAGGGTCAGCTGTTGTCAGGACTTCTCAGTACGGGAGCATTCCACAGTGCCTACTTCAGTCTGGTAAAAGCTTTTTTCACAGGCCGGTTCCCAGCTAATTTTCTTAGGCATCTTTTTCTTTACCAGGTCAGATAGGGGAGCAGCCAGGGCACTGTAATTGGGTACAAATGCCCTATAGTACCTTGCTGTCTCTAGAAAACTCCTGACTTGCTTCTGCCTTTCTGGTCTGGGCCACGCCCTGATCACCTCGGAGCTGTCCTCAGCCTACAACGTGCCCAAGGTATGCCACTTCAGCCATGGCAGCCTGGCATTTCTCAGCTTTGTCAGTGAGCCTGGCCCTCTGTATCCTGCGAAGCACTTCTCTAAGGTGGGATAGGTGTTCCTCCCAGCTGGCACTAAAGATGGCAGTGTCATCCAGGTATGCCACTGTGTACTACTCAGCACCATTTAATACCTGGTTCAGCAACCTTTGGAAAGTGGCCGGGGTGTTCTTCATTCCGAAAGGCATTACTTTAAATTCAAATAAGCCTATCGGAGTGATGAAGACCAACCTCTCCCTAGCTCTGTCAGTTAACTCTACCTGCCAGTACCCCTTTGTCAGGTCAGTAGTCATAAGGTAGGTCGCCCTTCCCAACTTGTCCAGGAGTTCATCCGTCCGGGGCATCGGGTGGGCATCTGACTTTGTGACTGCATTCAGTCCACACAGAAATTAGTTGAACCATCTGGCTTGGTCACAAGGACTACGGGTGAGGCCAGGTGCTGTGGATCTCTGGATATCTCCCTCCTAATGTCCTTTTGGATAGCCTCTGACACCCGGTATGCTGTCCGCCGTATGGGTGTCTGTGTCCCTGTCTCCACATTGTGCGTTGCTAAGGGGGTGAGTCCAGGCTTGGCGCTAGACAGTGGGACAAAGTCTGCTAAAACCTCACTTACTTCCTGTATCTTGTCTGGGGCCAGCTGGGGAAACAATTTAACTGCCTCCACAGAGGACTTCCGCATGCTTTCTTCCAGAAAGTCCAGAAGGGGGTCTCCTTCGTCCGTCCCTTCCCCTGGACTACATCCTGCAAACACCATGTCAGCTTTATTAGCATAAGGCTTCATAATGTTGACATGGTACGTCCTTTCTGTATGTCTTCTGTCAGGTAACTCTATGATATAGTTCATGTCATTTATCTTTCCAACTACTTTGTACGGCCCGCCCACTCAGCCTGCAGCTTGTTTTTCCAGACCGGGATGAGGACCATGACTTCCTGACCCACTGTGTACGAGCGAGCTCTGGCTCTGCGGTCGTACCACACTTTCTGTTTCAGCTGCCAGGTTGCTGGGGGCTGTCCCCATAGCTCCTTCAGCCTTTCCCTAAACGTAAGGACGTAGTTCACTGTGGGAGTGCCCTGGGTGGCATGCTTGTCTTCCCAGTCCTCCCGGATCAAGTCTAGGGGCCCAAGTATCCGGTGTCCATATAACAGCTCGAAGGTGGAAGATTCTGTGTCAACTCTTGGGGCAGCTCCCTGTATGCAGACAACAGGTGGGGAAGGTATTTCTCCCAGTCCCTCCTATGCTGTTCAGCAAATGCTTGGAACATTAACGTCAGGGTACCGTTAAATCTTTCCACAAGCCCATTGACTTGCGGGTGATACGGTGTTGTGCGCCTCTGCACCACCCCACACTTCTCCCACAAATATTTCATCAGGTCCGACGTGAAGGAACACCCTTGATCGGTGATAACTTCCTGCGGAAACCCAGCATGGGAGAAAGCATCAGCCACTTTGTCTGTCCTCAGTGAGGATAGGGCGACTGCCTCTGGATACCAGGTGGCATAATCCACCACAGTCAAGATGAACCTCATCCCAGAGGAGCTGGGGATATTTAAAGTCCCCACAATATCCATTCCCACCCTCTGCAATGGCTTCTCCACTATGGACAATGGAATTAGGGCGGTTGGGTCTTCTTACCTGCCTTCCCCATTTCTTGGCACTGGTGACAAGACCTGCAGTACTTCGTCACCTGCTGGGTGAAGTTGGGCCAACCGCTGTGTAGTGCGCACGATTCCCAGATGACCAGACAAGGGAATATTGTGTGCAGTCTTGAGCAACTTCTCACAGTACCCCTGGGGAATGACAAGCTGCCTGCCTATCACCCTCCCTCTGTCTTCACAGCCCGAGTATGCATCAGTCTGTTTTCCCAATAAATTTTGTTTACTGTCACGTCCCTGTGCTTCGTCAGAGTCTGCCCAAACCTTCAGCTTCTCTAGACTATGGTCACTTTTCTGAGCAGCTGCAAACTCCTTACACATTCCCAAGGCATGGGACAGGTCCCCTTCAGTCTCTAAACTAGGGTGCCTAACACTAGTGTGAGGACACTCTGGATCACTGCCATCCCTAACCCTCTGACAGTGGTTCACCCCTCCTTCTGTGGAGTAACCCTCCGTAGCTGTGTGGTTAACGAAAAGGGGGTAGAAATTTCCCCAGTAGCAGTTAGTCTCCATATTAGGAGAGACAGACTGGGGAATCAGCCTCCCAGTGGTTTCCACAATGAGTTCTGTGGGGTCCAGGGAACTACATTTTCCCTTGCTGCTTGGCTTTGAGTAACTGCACACACCATCCCCTGTTTGAGATTGTTGCCTAGTATGACTTTAACTGCTAAAGTTTTGGCTACAGCCACCTGTTGCACAGTTCCCTGTGTTTCACCCCAGCCTCGGAGAACACTAGCGGGGGGCAATGTTTTCTCCTCATCAGTGAAGTCTTGTACAGTTACAAATTCATTTGGTATAAGCTGACCAGGCTCTATCAGATCCTCTTTTGCCAATGTCAGGGATGCCCCTGTTTCCCTTAACCCTTGTGTCTGTACACTATTCACTGTGACAGGGTGCATGTGTTCCCTCATGTTCACAGGCATGCCTCCAGGAACACACAAACAACCCACTTCTTTCCTAGCCCCATGTTGCATATTACTTGTCCTTTTGGGACACTGTTTAGCAGTATGCCCAGTTTCTTTACAAACCCAACATTCATTTATTTTCTCGTAGAACTCTTTTCTTTGAAACCTAGGGCTAACTTGTTTTGGTGGAGGCAGTGAGGGTTTTAGCTGCCCTGAAGGCGCTCTTTTCCCTATCTACGCTCTCACGCCCGCCCCATTCACTCTCAGAGCAGGTCTGCTCTTGGCATAGCGGTCCAAGAGTTCAGCAGCCTCTTGTACTGTTTTGGAATCTCGGTCCTCCAGCCAGGTTTTCAGCTCTGCTGGGTATGCCTCCAAAAAAACTGTTCTAACAAAATAGCATTTTCAATTTTATCTACAGAGTTTGTTTCAGTTCCTTCCCACCAATGTTTTAAAAACTGACATTGTTTTGTGGCTAGCTCCTCGTAGCTCATATCAGGGCTTCTCCTGAGCGTATGGAATTTAGCTCTGTATGCTTCTGAAGTTAAATCAAACTTTTTTTTAAAGTGCGGCTTTAAGTTTGCTGCAATAATTACTGTCCTTATGGTCCATTTGACCCAATGCATCCTGAGCTTTCCCGGTAAGTAGCAGGGATAGCTGGAAGCTCCAGGACCCTCTAGGAATTTTTGCATGAATACAGCCTTTTTCAAAGGAATTTAAAAAGGCATCCATATCTTCACCCTTCTTTAAATTCAACTATCAATTTGGGAATTCAATTTGTAACCCAGTCCTGTAGTTCTAGTTAAACCCAAGCCACTTACCTGCTCTGGTGCTGGTGGTTGGAGTTGTAGCTTCTCCAGTTTGTGTCGCCTCTGGTGCTCATGCTCTTCATGGTCAGCCTCTCGCTGTTCTTGCTCCCTCTTCTCCTCTGTGGCTCGTTTCTCTCGCTCCTCTTCTCACCGTTCTCGCTCCACCTCTCGCCATTCTCGTTCAGCCTCTCTCTGGAACTCCAGCTCCATTCTGTGCAACTCAGTCTGCAACCTGATTGCTTCTGGCTCCAGAATGCTGGTGACCTTCCCCTGCTGCTGTGGCCCTTCACTTGCACTGGCCCTGCTGCCTACCTCACCGGATCTGGACACTGCACTGGCTGCTAGCCCCTCCATGCCCAAGGTTTGGTCCTTTCCAGTCACAGTCTGTGACTTGATGCTCTGGGCATCTGCTGTCATCAGGGCATCCACGAGGTTCTGCTTGTGAGGAATGTGAGGAAGTATTTTTTCACAGAGAGGGTAGTGGATGCATGGAACAGCCTTCCTGAGGAGGTTTACTGCCTTGGGCTCGATCACGATCCGCAGGCCTGCGAATTGTGCAAGTCATTCTCAGTCAGCGTTCTTGAAGACCGTGCTGCCAGACTTCTACTCGGGCGCCCTGAGAGACTTTTTCTTCCAGTAAAGTCGAAGGAGGCCTGTTGGGCGGTGTCTGGCGGCGGGCTCAGCTGAGCAGCTTGAGCAAATGATCACCCTGAGGAGGAGGCATCTTCCTCTTCCTCAGTCGCGGCATTTATCCCACTCTCCTTGGGCTCCTCCTCCTCCTTGGCTTCATTTAAGGAGCTTTGTCAGTCCCTTTCTACTAAGAGAGGGGCCATCGGGACATTCCTCTCGGTCCAAGAAAAAGGACTCCAAAGGGTAAGTCTCACCGTCGATGTTTGTGGGAGCGGGAGAGGTCCCCTTCCCTGGATAGTCGACACTCTACGTCGGTCAAGGTTGTGGCAAAGGCCGCTGGCTTCATGGTTTCCCCGTCAGGTCAGCTGGCTGAGACACTTGTCGATGCAGTTGAGATTTTTCTTGACCCATCGGATGGGCTGTCGACTAGAGAAGCCGACAACCCTTCTTCATTGGTTCCCCCGGTGGAAACAGAGGACTTGCCTGTGCCCCCTGTGCTGGAGTCCCCAGTTAAGGTTCCTGAGCCCAGGGAGAAATGGGTTTCCCCTGCCCCCTCCCAGACCCACCCTCGGAGACACCGAGGGTCTCTGTGTCTGACCTCGTCTCGGTCCAGTCGATCCCGCCGACATTAGCGGTCTCTGTCTCTGCACCGAGGGAAGCGGCGGCTCTGCTCATCCTTATCGTCCTCCTCAGAGGATAGGCTCCGGCGCAAGTTGCGTTGGTGCTATGCGGCTCTGATGTGGCAGCAGCTCCTTTTGTCTGGGAGCAAGCAGACTCCATCGCCTTCCCCGGCCATTAAGTGGCTGTCACCTGAATGGCCGAAACAAGTGGTCATCGAGGGGCCGAGATTGGCACCGGTTGTTCGGCCAAAACCAGCTGCACCACCCATTGTGGTGGAACCCCCACCTCCACAACCAAAATCCAGGGCTCCGGCCAAGGATTCTCGGTCGGATTACGGGTTGCCCCATCAGTTGTCGGTCACCCTCATTCCCGATCGTCCTCGGCAGCTGTTTGCAGACTCCTCGGAGTCTGATGATGACTCTTCCCTGTTTTCCAGGCCTCTCGACCTGGAGTCTTCTGGGGGGACAGTCTGTGAACGAGAGCCCATCCTCGTTCATGGGATTGCTTTGGCTCATCTCAGAATCTACTGGGATAAAGCTCAAACCCATGTCAAAGTGGGCCAAGTATCCCCTCATGGAGATACTGGACTGAGGGGTTTCTTTTACGGAGGCCTTTCCTGTGGTCGAAGCCATTGTTGGTCCAGCCCTGGAACTGTGGCAGCAGCCGGCTTCTTGTCCAGCTCCCAGGGCCAGGATGGCCAGGAAGTGTGCCGTTCCCACTGGCTCACTCTCTGGATTCTCGGAGCACCCCTCTGCAGAGGGGTTGGTGACCGACCGTGTTTTCCAGCGCTCCGGAAACGCTCGGGACATGGACAAGCCACTTGATAAAGAGTCCAAGAAACTGGACTATTCCGGGCGTAAAGGTTACGCTGCGTCCTCCTTAGGCCTTCGTCAGGCCAGTTCGGCCGTACTGATGTCACACTTATCCCACGCCCTTTTGGGCTCCCTGGATGAGGTGATTCCTCATCACCCGGCTGACCTCCAGACTACGGTCAGGCAGGTGCGGGATCAGGGAAGGGTGGTAGCAAAGCAACAGCTCCAAACTGCTCTTGACATTGGAGACTCTTGTGCCCGGTCAGTAGTGGCCACAGTGGCCATGCGCCGCAGAGCTTGGCTGCGGATCTCCACCTTCACGGCGGATACTCAGCACAAGCTAGCAGATGTTCCCTTCCTGGATACCAACTTTTTCGGTCCCGGGGTGGAGGGTCATTTGCAGAGGATTGAGAAGTTCAGTGCCACCTTGGACTCAGTCACGTCTTCCCAGAAGGACAAAGACCGCCAGCAACAGCGTAAGCCCTTTCGGCCTTCTGCCCCTACGGCACGTCCAGCCCAGCAACACCAGCATCAGAGCCAGCAGGCTCGCACTTGGCACCCCAAATACCCCATTCTGTCTTCTATATATTCCCTTACTCTAAAGTTTCTGGTGAAACAATTACAAAATGACATCTCTCACCTGTCGTGGAAGACCGCCTTCTTGGTGGCTATCACATCAGCCAGAAGGATGGGACAGCTCCAGGTGCTTTCCATCGAGTCTCCTTATCTGGTCTTCCACAGGGACAAGTTTGTCCTGCGCTCCCACCCAAAATTCCTTTTGAAGGTGGTGTCAGAGTTTCACCTTAACCAGATGTTGGCTCTACTGGTGTTCTACTCCAGTCACACCTTGGAGGCAGAAGATAGGCTCCATACTCTGGACCCTAGAAGAGCACTCTCTTATTATAAGGAGCAGACAGCTGAAGTTCGGGGAGAGGTATACCAACTGTTTGTCACCTACACTGAAGCCACACCTGGCAGACCTGCAGCCAAGTGGACGATAATCAGGTGGGTCACCACCTGCATAGATCTCTGCTACAGGTTGGTGGGCATGGAGCCTCCCAAAGGGACAAGAGCTCATTCTACCTGCCATACTGCTGCTTCGATGGCTGCTTCCAGGAACATCCCTATCCAGGAAATCTGCAGGGCTGCTAACTGGAAGTCAGCACACACCTTCAATACCCACTACCACATTGACCTAGAGTCACGCCGGGATGCTGGTTTTGGGACCTCGGTTCTCCAGTCCTATTTTTCTAAGTAGGGGTTGTGCACCTTGCCTCCCTCCTCCCGGAGAACTGCTAGGAATCTGCCAGTAAGTGTGGCTAGAACAACATATCCATGTCCCTAGAAATACAGGTTACTCACCTGTAACTGGAGTTCTAGGAATGGTACATGTTGTTCATCCACACAACCCACCCGTCCGCTCCAGCTTCGACGCACAACCTGGCTTCCAGCAGGCTAGATCTGGCGGCATGGGGTGGAGCCAAGAGTTTTACCACCCGGGTGGGTGGGAGGAGCCAGCTTGAAGACCTTCTGGCAAGATTTAAAGCAGCAAGGAACCTGCCAGTAAGTGTGAATGAACAACATATACCATTCCTGGAACTCCTGTTACAGGTGAGTAACCTGTATTTCTTGGGGGTTAACAAGAATGCCACCACTGATGATGGAAGCAAGTTATCACTGATTTTGGAGGTTCCCCTGGACACCATTGCTCAGTTTAAGGGCTCCTGTGTTATGCTACAGTGTGGAAATTGTTGCCACTCCAGTGGTCCTGGTGGCACTGTTTTCGGCACCACAAGTCCCCGTTGTTATCTTGCCGCCACCGTGAAATCCAGTTCTAAAGCTGCTTGTGAGGAGAAAGCCGCCCCAAGAGTCAGAAACGTTCACGTGATATTACAGTAGACATCTCCACTCCATCTATTTTCCCCCATGCCGACATTATTATTTTATCCATGGCCTGCTTTTATGAAAACGAATACTTGCATTACAAATGGACTCCTAGGGGATGACGTCGGCAGTAGATAAGTGAGGTTTAGTATTGTATAGGGTCCCCAAAATGAATCTTAGAAATTCACTTTTAAGTTCACAAATATTACTGTTGTGGGAATGTGTGCTCTGTGTTAGTAAACTTAGCTTGCCTCTAAGTGACATCACTTTCTGTTTCAAGATCCTATGTAATTGCCATTGCTGTATTTAATTCACGGATGATGTAGATATATATCTCAGGACTCCCACCACCTACAGGCAAGCTCAGTACTGCACATGAAAGATACTTTCATGGGCTTTCAGTGTTTGGGTGATCCTGGCAATATTTCCTTCTCTTTTGAAGGAAGCATCCCATTTATAACAAGCATTTGTCAATGCCGAATGTTGTCTTGCTGGCATTGGCAGTGCAGGAGTTAGATGCATAATAGGCATGGCAGTGAAGTATGGAACCGACGTCAACCCCACCCTACCCTGCAGAGGACTGACACACATTGGGGTGTGCCTTTGGGTCATTGGCCATAACGCTCATGCCATTTCACCTCACCCTACCCTGCAGAGTCCGACAAGTGTCGAGGTGTGCCTTGGGGTGTTCAAGCTTTACACTCACCCCATTCCAAAAGGAAATATGCTGAAATGGGTGCAGTATAGGAGAATGGGGTGAATTTTGGGGCCGAAGAGTCCCAGACACACCCTCGATGCCTATCACTGGCTGCAGTGTAGGGGTGAAATGACATGAGCATTACTGTCGACAATCCCAAGTCACACCCCTGATGCCTGTCGGTCCCTACAGGGTAGGGCGTTATGATGGTAAAGCCCTAACGCCCTGAGCATTTCTTGGTATTTTCACTCCCACGTTTTCAACATGGGCTTTTTATGACCCCACCACATGAACAGTGACACTATCAGTTTGTTAGCCAAAAAGTGATTTTGCACGACGACTATGCCTATTGGCACAACAGGTGCGAAAACACATTTCGAACAGGATGTGAAAAATGACAGCTGCACTGTTTGTGAGGAGGTGTAAAAAAAAAAAAAATGGTAATGTTGAAAATTTGGAGTGAAAATATAACAGCTGGTGAAGTCACAAGCATGTGTAGAAACTGCGCAACATACAACTGTAATGCAGTTATTTGGGGTATTGTTTACACCAGATTTCCAATATAGGCATTTTGAGACCTCTGCTTATGAACAGTGGCACTATGATTTTCTTAAACTGTCCCAAACGTTGATTTCACACAGCAACCGCGCCCATTGTGTCACAGGTCCGAAAACATGTTTTGGGCAACTTGTGAAAAATGAGAGCTGTATTGTTCATTAGGCGGTGTGCAAAACGACAAATTTGAGAATCTGAAGTAAAAATACAACAAATTGTTGAAGCATGAGCTGCAAGAATTGAGCAACGCACGCTAGTAACGCACTCATTTTTGGGAATTTCTTCACCAAATTTGCAACATGGGCTTTTTGGGACCTCTCCTTATGAACGCTGTCAGTGTGATTTTCTTTATTTGTCCCGAACATTGATTTTGCACAGCGACTGTTTCATTGTGCGCCACATGTGCAAAAACACATTTCCAGCTAGATGTGAAAAACAACAGCTGCATTGTTCATAAGGAGGTGTGGAAGAGTGGCAGTGTTGAAAATTTGGAGTGAAAATATTAAAAAATTCTCGAAGTTACAAGTGTACGTGGGAACTGCTCTATGCACACCCGTAACAGTCATTTTTGAGAATTTTTTCACCAAATTTGCAACATAGCCTTTTTGGGAGCCTACCTCATGAACTGTGACACTGTTGTTTAGTGAATCGGTCCCTAAAGGTATTCCATGTAGGGACCGCGAAATCACCTTTCGGGACCGATTAGCGAAACGACAGTGACTGAGTTTATGAGGTGGAGTCCCATGAACCCCATGTTGAAAATTTGGTGCCAGAATTAGCAAAAGTGGCTGTTACGGGCACCACTAGGCAACTGGACAGGGGCAATGCAGTGGATGTCCTGTATCTGGACTTCAATAAGGCATTCGACTCAGTGCCACATGGAAGGCTGGGAAGGAAGTTAGTAGGCACGGGGTGGGTGCAAAGCTGGTGAGATGGGTAGGAAACTGATTGCAGGGAAGGCAGCAGAGGGTGGTGGTGGGTGGGGAGCTCTCACACCTAAGGGCAGTGACGAGCGGTGTTCCACAGGGCTCGGTGTTGGGACCAGTGTTGTTTGGGATATTCATTGCAGACATATCATGGGACATCAAGAGCAAGATCAGTCTGTTTGCTGATGATACCAAGGTAGGTACGGTGGTGGATGACCTAGGGGGATGGCAGGGGTTGCAGGATGATCTGGCAAAGTTTGAAACCTGGTCAGACACCTGGCAACTGGACTTTAATGCCAAAAAGTGCAAGGTACTGCATTTTGGTATGAAGAACCCAAGGAGGAGTCACCAGCTAAGGGGAGTGCAGCTATCTCAGACAGAGGAGGAGAAGGATCTGAGTGTGTTCATTACAGGGTCAATAAACAACTCAGCACAATGTAGGAAGGCAGCTGCAAAGGCCAACAAAATGCTGGGTTGTATTGCAAGGGGTATATCCTCGAGGAGGGAGGAGGTGATTCTGCCACCGTATAGGTCATTAGTTAGTCCACACCTGGAGTACTGCATGCAGTACTGGCGTCCATATCTGAAGAGGGACATTAAGTTACTGGAGGGGGTGCAGCGCAGAGCGACAAAGATGATCAAGGGGCTGGGGGACTTATCATATGAGAGGAGGTTGAAGGAGTTGAACATGTACTCACTAGAGGAGAGGAGAGACAGGGGTGACATGATTGAAACCTTTTAATACATGAAAGGAATAAACAAGACAGGTACAGAGGGGCTGTTCAAAGTAAGGAGAGAGAGGGACACCAGGGGCCATGATATAAGACTGGGCGAGGAAGTTCAGGAGGAGATGAGGAGATACTTTTACAGAGGGGTGGTGGCTGGGTGGAATCGTTACCTGCTGAAGTGGTATGCAGTAGAACAGCGGACTGCTTCAAACGAGGATGGGACAGGACAAGGGAGGGTTAATGAAGGGGAAGGGTGGAAGGGAGGGGCAGCAGCAGAATAAGGGGTGCTAGCTGTACATTCGAGTAGACTTGATAGACCTCTAGGCCTTTATCTGCTGGCAAATTCGTATGTTCTTAAAGTGTGTCACCTGTGTTTCTTTGCTAGAAGCTGAAGCTGATGGGAATTGGCGCCCCCAACATCGGCACAAAAAGCCTGTCCGTGTTTCTTTTGGGAGCGCCATGGTGCCGAGGGGGATTGGGCACCCCTGGTGTGTATGCACACTAAAACGGGCACATTATGCCGATGGGGATTGGGCTCCCCCATTGGCAAACTGGGGAGAGGGCATGCCGACAGGGGGATCGGCCACCCCCGGCATCAGCTTTGAGGCGGCACTGTAACCCTGCCATGTTTATTGAAATGTTACACCAGGCAAGGCATGCCCTGAAATGATTGGTCGCTCCCTCATTGCAGTGGTGAAATTGTTTTAAGTTGGAGGCACGCTTTTAAACTGCTGTCATAGACAGGGTGATATTTAATTCGTGCCATAGAGCCCAGCCCGAAAAAGCAGTGGCACCATTGGCTACAGCACAACTGCAAAATGGAACATCTCCAAAGCCGCTGTGCCCCCAGATGCTATCAGTGACCGCTCCCTAGTGACCTGCTGGTGGTCAGGAAAATTACCCCATGCCCCCCACCCATAATCACCTGGCAGAGGTGACTGATAAGCGGAGGCTTAGAGAAGCTCAAAACCCACCTAGCTACCAGCAATTGGCTCCCCATCTACACCACGCAGTCTATAGATCTGACTCTCTCCCACTTTATAACCACTTTCAACATGGCCTGCAACATTTTTGCTCCCCTCTCCAAGCAATTAGTGAAAACCAGAACCACACCCTGGCTCACCACCTCACTACTTAACCAGCTCCGACATAAGGATAACCTATGGCTTAAGGCACTTGACTCCCTAAGCGCCCAGGATAGACAACTCTACCGTGAGGCCCGCAACAAATGTACCTGGGCCCTAAGACAGGCGAAAGCCACTTACTACCAGCATACCCTCACCACCTCTTGGGGAGACGGTGTAAAATTTTGGAACAGTATAAAGGAACTCAGTGGTAAATCCCGTTCACCCGCACCCACCCAGCTTACAATAAATGGGGAGATCACCCAGGATCCTTCCTCTGTTGCCAAAGCCCTCAACTCTGCCTTCTTCGGTCTCTCCCATATTTAACCCCCTATTTTCACACTATCCCCCCACTCCCTCCCACTGATACCTCGAGTCACAACAATATTATACCCTTTCGGCTGAGAGTTATTTCTTGCCTCGAGGCAAAATACTACATTTCTAAAGCTATTGCCAATACACAGCACAGCAATGATTCCCTAGATCTGAAACTCATTAGGCTGACCCTGGATGTCACACTACCCCATCTCACTAAAATTCTCAACCTCTCTTTATGCCTTGGTCAGTTCCCCACAACCTGGAAAAGAGCCATAATCACTCCCATTCTGAAGAGCAGCGACCCCACCAATGCAACCAACTATAGACCAATTTCATTACTTCCTCCTCTCTCCAAGGCCCTAGAGAAAATAGTGTCTGACCAACTATCAGAACACCTGACTAAACACAACCTTCTCTGCCCGGAACAGCACGGATTCCAATCCAGCCACAGTACCGTCACAGCTCTTACTGAGCTCACCTCATTCATCCATGAGGCCCTCGACTAAGGCTGTATAGCAGGGGCAATCTATGTGGATCTGACCAAGGCATTTGACATGGTCAGTCATGAGCTATTGCTTTATGTCCTTCCACAACTTAATGTGGTCCCAGAGGCTACTGCCTGGTTCAAGAACTACCTAACAGACCGGTCACATCAAGTCAGGATAAATACCACCTTCTCCTCCTGTAAAACAGTTTCCTCAGGTGTCCCACAGGGGTCTATTCTTGGCCCTCTACTATTCATCCTCTTTTTAAACTCTCTCCCCAAGTTATGTAGCGGTAACCTGCTACTCTACACTGATAATGCGGTAGTGTTTTGGAAACACCCACAGACCAGCGCCCTCCAACGAGCTCTTCAGGGTTTCTTCAGGGAGCTAGAAACCTGGTTCACTGAACACCGACTGATCATCAACTATCAAAAAACAAAATCCATGATCTTTGCACACCGACAAAGTCCACACAGCCAGTCGGTTCTCCTAACCAAAAACAAACAAGGCGCCCCACTTGAACATGTTACATGTTTTAAATACCTGGGAATTATATTAGACACCTCCTTCCCCTACAGTCATCATATACAACTTCTGTCCTCCGCTGTTAACACTAGAGTGGGTTTCCTCTACAGACTTAAACACTGCTTACCCACCCAGGCCATGCAACTTGCGGTCACCTCTTCTGTCCTCTCCCTAATAGACCACAGGATAGTGATATATGGCTCTGTGGACCCTACAGCCCTTCGTAGCATCAACACTGCTTTGAATAAAGCTTGCCGCCTAGTAACCGGGTGTGACAGATTAACACATACCTGTGAGCTGTACGCTCTGGCTGGTTGGCTAAACTTCCAAGGAAGACTTAAGTACCACTCCTGGGTTCTAGCAAAAAAGATCCATCTCCAGCTGGCGCCCATCGGCCTTCTCCCAATAGTCATCGTAGGCCCCCCCCCCCTGCTCAACACTAGACTCACAGCATCCTCCTCATTCCTGGTCCCCCATTGTAGAACATCCCTTGGGCAAAGATCATTCCACTACCGTGACCCTCTTTGGCTAAACACTCTACCCCAAAATCTCTCAGACCGTTAGCCTCTCCCAATTCAAATCAGCCCTCAGAGTACAACTCCTGGAGTCAGAAAAAATGCGACTGTGGCTAACTTCCTGCCCTCCTCTGGTATTTTCATACCCCCAATAAAATGACACAGAGTCTCAATAGATCCCAAGAGTCAGCATCATTTACCTCTCTGACAAGGGTTATCCTGTATCGATGCCTACTACTACCACCAGTTAACTACGATTATGCCTGGACTGCACTTGCAGTACTGTTTTACGAATTTCTACCTATTTACTGTGTGTTCTCTGTATTTGTGTACCCTCCACCCTCTGTAACCGACGTGGAGCCTTTGCAAAAGAGTCTGTGACTCAAAGGATTGTAATTCCGATTGTATCCAATAAAATAAAAAAAAAACTCCAAAAACCTGTCATTCCAAGCTACCCCAGTATGTTGCTTGCGTGTGCGCAAGACAACATAAAAATGAGTCCCAGAACTATAAATAGCTAAATTTTAAAGAGTACAATTGTAAGAAAAGTGACTTTTGGAGTTAAATAAAATTGAGCTCTAAACAGGACTTTTCAGTTGTGTACTAGGCAAGCCAAGAAAATGTTTTTTGCTAAGAGCCCGATCCCAAAGGCTCAGGGTGCTTCACATATTTACATCAGTTAAAACTTGTAACTCATCTAACAATACCACACAGTAAAATACAACTTGTGGTACAAATGGAACAGCTCAAGGATCCAGACCATATGTCAGGTCAAAAAAGGTAACTTTTCTGGCGCCATTTAAATGCCTCAACTAAGGGAGAACTCCTTAGTTGAAAAAGTAAGGAGTTCTTTATTGCTGAGAACACCACCAAGAAAACTTGTTCGTCAGATTTATTTCAAGTATCATCCTGGGACAACTGGCAGTAATTCCTTGCTGAAGTGGACAGCGACACCAGAAGTAGAGGAGGCCGAGAGATGGGTGGAACCCGACCTCTACAGAGCTTTGTGTGTTAACAGGGTAATCTTGAAGGCACTGAGCCACCTAATCGGAAGCCAGTGCAGCTGCACAGCATGGGAGAGATATCCCAATATGATACGCCAGAGACCAAGCTGGCTACGGCATTCTGCACCAGCTGCAGACAGCACAGCAAACCACCAGATAGCCATAGTTATCAAGCGTTACAGTAGTTAAGTCTTGGGGTCACAAAAGCATGTGCCAGGATCTCCAGATCTTCTTACCCCTGATAGGGTCTGAGCCGAGAGATTCATATTCCTTAACTGGAAAAATCCATTGCAGACTACCTGATGTTCTAGTGTCAACCTCAAGTGCACAGTATCTTCCAGATTTTTTAAACTATTGACGAATATCAGCAGAGTGCCATTCAGAGTTGGTAACCTGACAGTCATGTATCTTTTATTTATTTATTTAGTTGTTTAACCAGGTATAGCACACTAAGCTGGAAGCTTTTTTACAGGAGCGACCTGGGAGCACAAGGGGGTTAAGTGACTTGCTCAGGGCCACACAGTATGCAAGTGGAAGCTGTGGGATTCAAACCCAGGTCTGGTCTGCTGGATGTCACCAGATTTGCAGCTCAGAGCCTTAGACCACTGCGCTATACTGCCTCCTATCTTTCAGCCAACCCTTGAGGACTTGGCTCCATTAACAGCTACTCTGTTTTGGTTGAGGCTCAGTCAGTCTGCAATTTCTTTAAGGCATCGCTGCAGCACAGAGACTGCCTCCCACCCATCCGATGTGAAGGACAAGTACAGCTAAGAATCATCTGCGTAACATCAAAAACTCACGCAATACCATCTAATGACCTGCCCCGGTGGCAACATATGCACCACAAACAGCATGAGTAACAGAATCAGCCTTTGGTGTACCCCATAGTTGATTGTGACTGTCTGCGAGAAGAACGTTCCCATCATGACCTGCTGCGATCTGATGGAAAAGACTCAAACCATCTTAAAGCTGTCCCGGCGAGTCCCCGACATTCCCCAAAGCACTCCATCAAACTCCTGTAATCCATAGTATCGGATACTGACGAGCGATCAAGAACAATGACCGTAGAGCATCCTCCATCCCTCACTTAAGAGTAGATCATAAACACCTTTAGTGCAGACTCTTGTACAGTGACAAAGTCTGAAGTCGGACTGGAGAGGTTCATAGAAGTCACGTCTCTCCAGGTGAGCCTCCAGCTGCGTGGCCACCACCGTCTCTATAACCTTCCCTAAAAATGGAAGTTTGAAGACAGGTCTGCAGTTTCCCCTCCCTCTTCCTCGGTCACGGCGCTTATCCCGCTCTCCTTGGGCTCTCCTCATGCAGCTTCGTTCAAGGAGCTTCGCCAGTCTCTTTCCTTGAAGGGAGAGGGACCTTTGGGACCTGCCTCTCGGCCCAAGTCCAAGGAACCGTGGGCTAAGTCCCTTGGCTCCGGAGGCCGGGAGAGTTCCCCCCCGCCCGCTGGCGCCGACCCGGTCAAGGATGCGGCCCGGCGCTGGCCTCACGGTGGCCCCGCCAGGTCAGGCCGCCAGGACCCCATCGACGTGCGGGTCTGTCTCCCACCCGCCGCCTGGCCTGTCTTCTGCTAGTGCCGCCATCCCTTCGCCGGTTCTCCGCAGAGGCTGAGGTTCTGCCAGTACCTTCGGGTCGGCAGTCCTCGGCCATTTCTTCCGAGCCGAAGGAGGAGCGGGCACGCTCCGTTCCTTCCCAGGCCAGCCCTCGGTTCCCCCGAGGATTCGGGTCTCAGTCTAGCCGCTCACGCCGACCTCGGCGTTCTCGGTTGGGGCACCGAGTCAAGTGGCATTGCTGTTCTTTATGTGGCAGCAGCTGTTGTCCGGGAATCAATCGACCCCGATTCATTCTCCGGCTAGTAAGCAGCCGCCGCCCGGTCGGCCGACGCAGCCGCTCGAGGCGCCCTCTCCGGGGCCAGTTGCTTGTCCGATCCCTGCTGCCCCACCGTCCTCAGTGGAACCCAGGCCGGGCCATGACCTGTCCCGCAGGTTATTTGTTCCTCTCACTCCCACCCGCCCTCGGCGGATGAAGAGTGACTCAGGCCTGCGGCAGCTTTTTGCAGACCCCTCGGAGCCCGAAATCGACTCCGCTATGTTTCCTAGCAGGGAGGACCCATGGTCTTCCCCGGAACATTCTGTGGACGACAGCCCATCATCCTTTATGGTTCTGCTCTGGCTCATCTCGGAATTCACCGGGATGCAGCTCGAGCCCGTTTCCAAACGGGCCCCTTACGGAGATTCTAGACTGAGGGGGTTCACCGGAGGCCTTCCCAGTGGCCGAGGCAATCGTGGGCCCAGCCTTGAGCTCTGGCTGCGCTCACTTCCTGCCCTGCGCCTCGCCAGGGTAGCCGGTGGAAGCACCTGTCCCTGTCGGCTCTCTGCCCGGCTCGGAACACCTCGCTGAAGGGTAGTCACCGACAATGTTTTCCAATGTTTTGGAAATGCTAGGGATGTGGATAGGCCCCCTGACAAGGAGTCCAAAAAGATGGACTATGTCTGGCGCAAGGTTTATGCTGCGTCCTTCCTAGGCCTCCGTCAGGCCAGCTCGGCGGCACTGATAGCACACTTCTCCCACGCCTCTTTGGGCTCCCTGGACTAGTCATCCTCATCTCCGCCGACTATGGACCACGGTCCGCGGGTGCGGGACCAGGTAGGCGGTGGGAGCAAACAGCAGCTCCAGATGGCTCTGGATCTGGGCACTCCTGTGCAAGATCGTGGCGGTCAGAGGCTGGGCGCCGCAGGGCGTGGCTGAGGTTATCCTCCTTCTTTGGAAACCCAGCATGAGTTGGCGGACATTCCCTTCTTGGGACTGACCTTTTCGGCCCTGGAGTGGAGGGATACCTCCAGGGCCAAGAAGTCGATGCCACTCCGGACTCGTCACTCCCGCCTGGAGGGACAAGGCAGCCGACAGCCTTTGCATAAGCCCTTTGCCCCTGGCCCCTCAGTGGCTCGGACCAGCCCGCACGAGGGCCAGCAGGCATGCGCTGGGCGGCCTGTCACCAGACCAGCATCTTCCTCCAAAAGGAAGCAGGGAGGTAGGGATCCGAGAGCCCCCTCGGCCTCTTCCTCCACCAAGCCTGCTCAGTGACTGGCTAAGGGGCGCTGTCGCCGACCCCGTCGTCCCTGCCCGGGTTTCCACATTGGGGGACGGCTCGGCACCTCTTCCTCTCGGGTGGTGCTAAGGGTAGGTCCTGTCGTGGCTTGCGAGCAGGTTTCCACCTTTTGAGCCGTTGCCCCACGGGGATCTTGGGTCCACGGCCTCCTCGTCGGCCCGCTGAGCCGACTTACCTGGCCCTCTAATTAGAGGTGATCAGGAAGGTGGTGGACCCTCCTTCTGACCCTGGGTTCGTGTCCAGATATTCCTGGTCTCAAACGGACAGGGGGGCTTGCGCCCCATCCTTCTGCACGCCTGGATGGTCTCTCTGCCAGATATCCCATCCTCAGAACGAGGTGTGCGGCTTCTTCCTGGGCCTCCAGGATGTACTTACTCCTCGTTCTGTCCGTTTCTTGGGAGACTCCTCCCTTTCCAGAGTGGGAGATCTCCTTACGAGTTCCTGGCCAGGCCCTTCGTTCTCTGCTCAGCAGTTTCTGCGGCATTGAGGGGTCTGGGCGTAACCCCACCCGGATGGCGGCCTGATTACAACCCTTCCAGGCTCAGACTGGTCTCCCTTTACCAGAGCCACGTTGGAACTCGTGTCTTAGCGGGTGATGCTTCTTTGGGACTAGGCGCGACTCTTGAGTCCAAGCTCGGCTCCTGGCGGACAGGACTGAGGTTCTTCCTCCCTTACCTAGTCAGGTCTGACTGGGCAGTTGCACCCTGCCGGGACCTCCTGCACCTCATGGTGGCTGGCTCCAGCGTGGTCTGTTGGACCCGCTGGTTCTTGCATCCCCCTAGTGGGGACGGGCCTGCCAGCGGTCACAGTGCTGCATTCCTCTGACCAGTTCGTGACTACAGGCCAGGAGTTAGGGGAACGCTCCCCCTCGGACCGTTCCAGCTCCTGCAGGAGAACATCCTGTTTGTCTGCCCTGAGTCGACGGTCTTCTCCGACCGATGCTTCTCGGATGGGTGGGGGTGCCACTCCAGGGGAATACAGAGTGCTTCGCCTCTGGTCCTCTCGGGAGTCCCGATGTCTTTCCTACCCGCTGGAGCTCCAGGCGGCCTGCTTAGCTTGCACCGCTCGCTCCGTTGTGCAGGGTCTAGTGGTTTAAGTCCAAACGGACAACACCACGACCATGTGCTACCTACCCCGCCAGATTCGGTCGAGCCCCTTACCTCGGCGTAAGGAGGTTCTCCGCATTGGGTTTTTTCGCACAGCCAGAGGCGGTTTCGAAGCCATTTGATGGCAGGAGCCTCCAGCACCCTGGCTGATGCCCTAAGCCGGACATAGGCTGCGCCTCACAAGTGGTCTCCCCTGCCGGAGGTAGCACAGGATCTTCTCTCTCCTTCCCTCCAGGGAGAATACGAGGC
This sequence comes from Neoceratodus forsteri, assembly GCA_016271365.2. Taxonomy (NCBI): domain Eukaryota; kingdom Metazoa; phylum Chordata; order Ceratodontiformes; family Ceratodontidae; genus Neoceratodus; species Neoceratodus forsteri. The sequence goes on from JADMNL010000026.1 coordinate 119,317,211, forward strand.
CGAGACTGTTTCATGCCCGCCCCCTCAGCAAGGTTTGCTGTAGGGGATGCCGTCGACGCCGCAGACCCCGGGCCTTTCCACGCCTCTTCCCCATTTCCCTTGACCTACGGGCAAGGTGAGTTGGGACTAGGCGCAGGCGATGCTGGTAGCCCCAGACTGGATTGCCAACTCTGGTATCCAGCTCTCCTCAGTCTCAGCCCCAGGCTCCCAAGGCGGCTTCCAGTCTGCCCGGTACTGATTTCTGTTTTCAGGGGAAGGTTTTTCATCTGGACCTTCAATCCCTGCACCTGAAGGCCTGGTCCCTGTGCGGCTAGGGGCCAGGCCTTGGGTCCCTCGGCAAGGTCCTCAATGTTTCGAGGCGTCCTGATAGAGGTTGGCCAAACATGCTCGCCTTCAATGGGTAGAGTTCTCCATTTGATGGTGGGTTAGGGCCTGGCCCCTCTCCCATCCCCAGGCGAATATTCAGGACCATCTGTGGTCCATTCTTTGAACTAGGGCTTCGGCCGACAACCCTCCAGGTGCTTCTGTTGATCACCCCTGTCTTCCGGGCGCAGACCGGAAGGCAGTCGGTGGTGCAGATAAGGTGATCTGGCCCTTCTCTAGGCCTCGATCACACCTCCCCTTTTGGGGAGAGTATCCCCATTTCTGTGGGACTTGCGCTGGTATGGGCTTAGCTCATGGGCAAGCCGTTCGAACCGTTGCATAGGTGCGAGTTTCCGCCACCTTTTGTGGAAGAACACCTTCTTAGGGCTACTGTGCCGTCCAGAAGGAGGGGAGAGTTCCGGGCGTCCCTTTGAATCTCCCTATCTGGTCTTCCACAGGGACAAGATTGTCCTGCGCCCCACCTGAAGTTCCTTCCGAAGGCGGCGGCAGAGTCTTCCCTAACCGGGTATTGTCTCTGCTGGTGTTCATCCCCATTCACACCTCGGAGGCTGTATATAGGTTCCATGGGACCCTATTTAACGCTCACCTACCCAGGGAGCGTAAGGCTGAAGTTTGGGAGAGGGTTGCCAGTTGTTTGTATCATCTACACTGAAGCCGCACCTGGCAGATCTGCAGCCAAGCGGGTGGGTCACCTGCTGCATAGGTCTCCGCTATAGGTGGGTGGGCATGGAGCCTCCCAGAGGGATAAGTGCTCTTTTTACCCACCCTTCCGCTGCATCGGTGGCTGCTTCCGAGGATACTCCTGTCCAGGATATCCGCAGGGCTCCTGCTTGGAAGCAGGCCTATACTGATTTCCCCTTCCACATCGACCTTGGGTCACGCCGGGATGTTGGTCGGGGCCTCGGTTCTCCAGTCTGTATACCTAAGTAGGGGGTGTGTGCCTTGCCTCTTTCCTCCCGCAGAACTGCTAGGAGTCTGCCAATAAGTGTGGATGAACAACATATCCATGTCCCTAGAAATACAGGTTACTCACCTGTAACAGGAGTTCTAGGAATGGTACATGTTGTTCATACACACGACCCACCCGGCCTCCCCGGCCTCGACACACAACCTGGCTTCCAGCGGGCTAGATCTGATGTCATGTGGCGGAGCCGAGAGTTTTACCACCCGAGTGGGTGGGAGGAGCCAGCTTGAAGACCTTCCGGCAAGATTTAAAGCGGCAAGGAACCTGCCAATAAGTGTAGATGAACAACATATACCATTCCTAGAACTCCTGTTACAGGTGAGTAACCTGTATTTCTGTTCAGTGGATCTACAGGATGCGTTCTTTCACGTCCCAATCCATCCGTCCCACCAGCGGTTCCTCCGCTTCAGGGTCGAGGGGACCCTGTACGAGTTCCAAGCCATGCCGTTCGGCCTGACATTGGCCCCGCGGGTCTTCGCCAAGTGCATTGCAGTGGTGGCAGCCCATCTTCGGCGTCGACGAGTACGAATATACCCCTATTTCGATGATTGGCTCCTGGTGGGTTCCTCCCTTCAGGAGGTGGAGAAATCCAAGGATCTGGAGCCCTGAACCTGCTCCCATCTAGGCCTCCTGATCAATGAGGCCAAATCGGAACTAGTGCCCTCTCAGGTGATGGGCTTTATCGGGGCAGAGCTAGACTCTCGCCAAGCCAGAGCCCGGCTCCTGTCGGACAGGGCAGAGGTCCTCTCCTCCTTTGCCCAATCATTTCTGGTTGGGCACTTGTGCCATGCCCAGGACTTTCTGCGCCTTCTGGGTTACATGGCGGCGTGCACCTCGGTGGTCCGTTAGGCCAGGTGGCACATGCACCCCCTCCAGCGGAAGCTGGCCGCCCAGTGGACTCAGCGATATGGTCACTTCGACCAGCTGATCACTGTAACCCAGAAGATGTGGACTGTCCTTGACCGATTGCAGGAAGGAATCCTGTTTGTCCGCCCCGAGCCAACGGTCATCCTGACGACCGATGCCTCTCTCATGGGCTGGGGAGCCCACATGGGGGACCACAGGGCTCTTGGGTTCTGGACCCCCAAGGAGTCAGGATGCCACATCAACCTGTTGGAGCTCAGAGCAGTTAGACTGGCGCTGTCAGCTTGCGTCCCTCAGCTCCGGGTTCAAGTCCAGACGGACAATACCATGACCATGTACTGCCTCAACAAACAGGGCAGCACACACTCCCGTCTGTCATGCAAGGAGACGCTCCGGATCTGGACCCTTGTCAACCGGTTGGAGGCGGATCTCCTTGCCATCCATGTGGCAGGAGTCTCGAACCAGCTGGCGGATGCGCTGAGCCACTTAGGCCAGACATCCCATGAGTGGTATCTCCATCCAGAGGTAGCTTACAATCTGTTCTCCTATTGGGACAGACAGTTGGTGGACCTGTTTGCCTCCAGGGAGAACACCAAGCTGAGACTGTATCATGCCTGCCCCCCTCAGCAGGGTTTGCTGCAGGGGGATGCCTTCTCGAGGCTGTGGACCCCAGGCCTCCTCTACACCTTTCCTCCATTTCCCTTGATCCACAAGGTGCTACTCAAGGTGAGGAGGGACAAGGCAAAGGTGATTCTGGTAGCCCCAGACTGGCCCTGCCAGTTCTGGTATCCAGATCTCCTCCACCTCGGCTGCAGAGCCCCGGAGCGGCTTTGTACACGCCCAGACCTGATGATACTGAACCAGGGGAAGATAGTCCATCCGGACCTTCAATCCCTGCATCTCACAGCCTGGTACCTGAGCGACTAGAGTTCCAGGCTCTGGGTCTTTCTGAGGATGTCTACAGTGTAGCGGAGGCTTCTCATAAGGAATCGACCAGGAAATGTCATGCCTTCAGATGGAAAAGGTTTTCCATTTGGTGTCAGGGTAAGAGTCTGGACCCCTTATCCTGTTCTGTGGCTAACATTCTAGACTACCTTTGGTCTCTCTCCAAAGGGGGTCTGTGGTCATCGACCCTATGGGTGCATCTGGCAGCCATTTCTGCTTACCGGGCGCAGGTCAGTCAGCTGACATTGGCACTGGAGACAGTGGTCGGGCAGTTCTTCAAAGGCCTGGATCACATATCCCCTTCGGTACATGAACCTCCACCTCTGTGGGGTCTCTTGCTGGTTTTGCCAAAGCTCATGGGCAAGCCATTCGAACTCATGCACAAGTGTGAGCTCTCATACTTGTTGTAGAAGACTGCCTTCCTGGTGGCTATCACATCAGCCGGAAGGACAGGGGAGCTCCAGGCAGTTTCGGTGGACTCCTCTTATCTGGTCTTTCACAGGGACAAAGTTGTCCTGCGCCCCCACCCAAAATTCCTTCCGAAGGTGGTTTCAGAGTTTCACCTTAACCACGTGCTGACTCTGCTGCTATACTACCCTAACTAGACCTCGGACGCCAAATACAGGCTCCATACTCTGGACCTCAGATATGTTCTCTCCTATTATAAGGAGAGGACGGAGGAGATTCTGGAAGAGGTTTGCCAGCAGTTTGTCACCTACGCTGAAGCTGCTTCTGGCAGGCCTGCAGCGAAGCAGACTATTGCTAGACAGATTACATCATACATAGGTCTGTGCTATGAGTTGGCGGGCAAGAAGCCTCCCAGAGAGCTAAGAGCTCATTCTACCCACCATACAGCTGCTTCGGTGGCTGCTTCAAGGGACATCCCTATCCAGGAGATCTGTCGGGCTGCTACCTGGAAGGCAGCAAACACCTTCATTACCCACTGCCACATTGACCTTGAGTCACGCCGGGATGCTGGTTCTGGAGCCTCAGTTCTCCAATCTCTGTTCCTTAAATAGGGGGTGTGCGCTTTGCCTCCCTCCTCCTGGAGAACTGCTTGGAGTCTGCCAGGGAGCGTGGATGAACAACATATCCATGTTCCTAGAAGAACAGGTTACTCACCTGTAACAGTAGTTCTAGGAGTGGTATATGTTCATCCACACGCACCCACCCGACCTCCCCGGCTTTAGGCGCACCACCTTGCTTCCAGCGGGCTAAGATCTGGTGTCATGGGGTGGAGCCGAGGTATTTACCACCCGAGTGGGTGGGTGGAGCCAGCTTGAGGACTTTCCTGTGAATTTAAAGGGGAAAGGGACATGCCAGTGTGTGTGGATGAACAACCTTATACCACTCCTAGAACTACTGTTCCAGGTGAGTAACCTGTTCTGATTGTTCATCCATCTCTATATAAACAAAACAATCAATATAGACTACAGCAAAAAAAAAGCCCACAGAGGATGCTGTTAGTCCAATAAAAACGTCACTTACAAGAAGCGAAAAGTACAGACCTGCATGTCCCAAAGCAACAAAATTACTGTTACCCACAATGACTCCCAACTTTATATATAAAAAAAAAAAACACTAAACTGATTACTTCACTTTAAATTCTAACTACCATAAAACTGGTAACTAAGCCTGCACTAAAAGCTCAGGGAATGTGTGGTATAATAGCACAGTACATTTTGAAAAGGCTGACTTTTGAGCTCTCTCGGAGCTTGCACTACGAACCACCCAGCTCAGCAGTCACCTTATTCTTCCATCGAAATCTAAGTCGGGGGCTGCACTGCTAGACAATAATGCTGATTAGTACTTGAATTTCTGTGACCTCCATGGGATATCCATTGAGCAGCTGCTCTAGTAAAGAACCATTCTTAAGTTTTTGTTTGCATTGCTGTGTAGTAATTCAGTAAAATGAAGGCATTTTCCGGGAATGGAACTCATAATTTTTAATGGGAATCTTAAAAGGTTCAGCACGAGAGATTAAGATTGCACCTGTTAGATCAGTGTTTAAATTTTTTTGAGGAACTGGATGGCTCAGTGGATTGGTAGCGGGTTAAGGAGCCTTTCACCTCCCAAGTCACCGGTTCAAATCCAGTACAGGTTAATGGTGTCCAAAATCCCTTATCACTGGAGGGCTGTTCGGTGGCTTATGTGTTACGACTACCGGTGGTCTCAGTCCAGCACCCAGTAAGCAGGTGTCCACATCACAAAACCACCAACACAGTGTACACTAATTGGCACCCTTGTTTGCAGTCTTACATTTAGAGGTTAAGTATTGAATGAGCATGGGGTCTGAACTACCCTCTCACCTATACCTGTACAACTATAGACATGTCACCCTCACCTCAGTAGTGGGCAAGATTATGGAGGTGCTGCTTAAGGAAAGCATTGTGGAACGCTTGGAATCTAGTGGAGTACAGGGTCAGAGGCAGCATGGATTCAGAGCGGGAATGTCATGTCAGACAAATCTGATAAGAGTTTTTTGACTGGGTGACAAAGGAGGTGGTGGGGGGGAGCGGTGGATATTGCCTAACTTGATTTTAGCAAGGCCTTTGACACTGTTCCCCACAGAACACTGGTTAACAAGTTGGGTAGCCTAGGAGTGGGCAACAAAGTGGAGAACCATGTTAGAAATTGGTTGGAGGACAGAGAGCAGAGATGGTGGTTAAAAGGATACAGTCCAAGGAAAGGGGTGACCAGCAGGGTGCCTCATGGATCAGTCCTTGGGCCAGTCCTTAATAATGTCTATATTAGTGACATTGCTGAAGGGCTGGAGGGGAAGGTTTACCTAGCTGCAGATGACACCAAGATCTGCAACAAGGTAGATACTTTGGGGTCGAGAAAATGAGGGACCTAGGAAAGTTGCAAAATTAGTCAAATATAAGGCAATTAAAATTTAATGCAACAAAGTGCAAAATCATGCATCTGGGGCACAGAAACCCTGCGGAGAGTTACAGGATGAGGGTGGAATTGCTTATAGTTACCAGGGAAGAAAGGGGTTTAGGGATAATCATCTCAGATGACCTCAAGATGTCCTTTGCCCTAAAGCTGTGGGGAGGGCCAGTAGCATGTTGGGGTGCATAGAAGAGGAGTCACTAGCAGAAGAAGAGGTGGTGAGGCCTCATCTGGAGTGCAGTGTACAGTTCTGGAGATAGCATCTTTGTAAGGACATAGGGTGGAGGTAATACAGAGAAGGGCAACAAAGATGGTGCAGGGCTTGCACCAAGAGACATACGAGGAGAGATTAAAAGATCTCAATATGTATACATTGGAAACGAGGCGGAAATAGGGAGATATGATAGAAACCTTCAAGTATCTTAAGGGCATAAACAAAGTGCAAGTGGGCAGCACCTTTCAGTATAGGAGATGTACAAGGATGAAGGGGCACGATATGAGATTGGAGGGTGGCAGGATATAGGGGAGCGTGAGGAAGTTTTTCTTTACAGAAAGGGTGGTAGATGCATGGAATAGCCCACTCCAGGAAGTAGTAGGAGCTAGCACAGTGGGAGGATTCCGTCATGCATGGGATAGGCAGAAGGGGGAACCCTAGAGGTGGGTATAAAAGGTTAAAGCCAAAGACCAGGTAGGGTCGGCGACCAATGATGCAGGCAGGGAATACGGGCAAACTGGGTGGGCCTAGCGGTCCTTATCTGCCATGATATACTATGTTACCTACGTAATGGTTCCTACTATGGAGGGACCATTACATAATTAATGGTCTCTCCATGGCAGGGTAGTGTGAGGAAGCTTGTATTGTGACTACCTGTGCTGTACCTGTCATGTGAATAAGCGGAGCACTTCAGGTTCCAGTTCTGTCAATCCAGCACCTTTCATGAGCACCAGATTTATACACACACACACACACACAAAAAATGTAATTGTTTTATTGCTGAATTGTGAGCTTAATAAGTCATTGCTTTATCAACAGGATATGGATAAATTGGCATCTAGCAGTGATAATGAGCTATCCAGTGAAGAAGAGGCATCGGAGTCCGAAAAGGAAATCGAAAAAGAGGAAGAAGCAACTTCATCATCTGGGCAGAAATCAAAGGGCAAAGCGCCTATAAAGGGACCAATCAGGAAGAAACGAGCATATGTGGAAATAGAATATGAACATGAGACTGAGCCAGCAGTAAAAGCAAAATCCACCTAAAACTTTGAATATAACTACAAAACCTATTGTAGTTTTTTTATAGGAGGCATGTGAAAGACCTCATGCTTCATCATCGGACAAGAATGTTCAAGAACCTTGAGTACAGTTTATAATTCAGTGAAGATTCTTGCGTGCAGTGAAATCTGAATCCGTTATCATTTTGCAGGGCAAAAGAATAATGCTTTTTGCTGTTTGATGCTGTTTGGAGTGCTGTTGCCAGAAATGAACAGCCTTTCTGTTGCTACTGTACTGGTTAAGGTAAAATAATTTATCCAGGGGGTTGCACAACACCATTTCTGCCTTAGGCTCATGTAGCTGAATACAACTTGCAACAAGATACCCTGTAGCCAAAAAGCCAGAAAACAACTATTTTTGTGTTTGGGGGAATCTTTACAATTTAATGCAGCAGGGTTTAAGTAGAATGTGTACAGTGCTCTGATTATTTAAATACGCCTTGGTGATCCAGTAACTGGACAACCATAACTACCTTTTGTAAATTATAAAAAAAAGTTTTTTTAAAGGAGAACTGTGTGGAACATGAAAGTCATTTTTAACAAAAGAAGCTGTTTTTAAATACTGGTTCCAGTTCTGTTAATGTTCCATAGATACACAGACACTGCTGGCAGATGAGGGCTTATGGCACACCCAGTCTGCCCATTTGAGCTTGTAAGTTCCCTTTACGTTTTTCTAGAAGTCTGTTGCCTGTGTTAGTATAAATGGTTTAACTCTGGTGTTAAGTGCTGTTTATGAATGGTATGATGTAGTTTATGTCCTCTCTACCACAGAATTAATTAGTAGAACATGGATGCATTATACTAACAAAGGAAGAGCTGAGCAGGTGACGTAAAAACTTCACACAGTTCTAAAATGGTATTTACTACCTGCGTGTAAATCAGAAACTCCCACTAGGATAACAAAAAAGCCTGTAAGGATGGCACAGTAACAGAATTTGAAACGGTCTGCTTCTACAGGGAAAAGTGACATAAAAGGTTCAGTGTAGTTCTCCTTTAAATGGTGTAGTATGTACGATACACGTAGGAGCCTCATCCACTTGGCGAAGAAGGCTGGGAGGTGCCCTGAGGGTCTTTTGTCTTTCCAGGCCCTTCTGTGAGGTGAAGCTGATGAAAGTGTGGCATGTATGGATGTGGTTCCTATTGAACTGTGAAGAAAAACTGCATTCTGTGTACATGTTATCAGAGAAAATGCAGCATTTTTCTTTATAGCTCCCATGAGGCTGGTGAGACTGTGGCATCACCAAACCCTTCCTGTGCACATAGGAAATTTCCACATCACTGTTTCAGCACTATCTCTTTTACTGAGAACATTTTTTTTTTATGTAACCTAGCAGGTCAACAGATAGTGCTAGTACAGTTTTTTTAACTTGTATGTATTTGCTTTCCATGTAGAATGGTAAATAATTATATTTACAAATAATTTGTTGGTCATCACAGTTATTACGCAGTTACCAGTAACTAGCTATCATCAGCAGAGGATGTCCAATTATTGCTAAAAAGTAAAACAGTAGCCTAGGAATCATACCTGCAGTCCTAGTTGCTGCTTCCGAAAAGTAAACATCAAGCTTAAGTTAGCATTTTAGCAGTCAGAAGCTACTGGTAACATTACAGTATCTCTTGAAGAGATCTACCAAGTAAACTTAATTTTGCTTTTCACCTGCCTGATTGATGCCTTACCCCATGGAATTGATCCTGCTGCTGCAATTTCCAAAAGTACTCAAACCGTTTTGAAGTAATATCCCTTGTAAAATTACCCCTACCAGGTCTCTGCTACTTCCCAGTTTGTTCAGCTGCCCACGCTCCGCCCCCAAACTCAGCAAAGTTATGATGTGATGCCAGGGAGAGTGCAGGGATGAGCTCCATTTTAGTCTATGGGGGGTACCTTTTGGGTAATTTTTCTGTATTGTAACGGGCAGTTGGTGATGAAACATTGGCACCAGTCGAGTAACAAGACTCTTGTTAGTCAATTGGTGCCCACGTTTCATCACCAGCTGCCCGTTACTGTATAGAGAAATTACCCGAAAGGTGCCCCCCCATAGACTAAAATGGAGCTCATCCCCGTGCCCTTCCTGGTGTCACGCCATAACTTTGCTATGCGCGTGGGCACCTGAACAAACTGGGAAGTAGGAGAGCCCTGCTGGGGATAATTTTATGAGGGATATTACTTCAAAACGGTTTGAGTACTTTTGGAAATTGCAGCAGCAGGATCATTTACAAGGAGTAAGGCACTGATCAGGCAGGTGCAAATCCTGAGACTGGTAAGTCTCTTTAGACTCCAGTGAGACCATGATGGCCAGTCTCCATCTCGTGGTTATGCATTTTTTATGCTGAAAGATTAAAGACCATGACCAAATTAAGATGGGTAAGTTTAGCACACATGCAGTCATATGTCATCTGCAAGTACAAGAATCGAATCAGTTATTCAGTTGGACAGTATTGGCTGCTCAAAATAAATTTGTTTTCAAGCTTTTTCATGTCCGCTTGTCATTTGTGGACTAGTAACCTCCCAGTCCCAACAACCACTGCCCCAGTGGGTTTCCCATGACACTTTGAAAGTTGCTGGCAGCCTTCACCAAGAAGACAACATATCTGTCACTGTAGGCTTCTGCTCAACTGATGTTAACTGGGTTCTGGAACTGCTTAGTAAGTAACAAATTAATACTGGGTGGGAAAAGACTGCATTAATATATATTTTTTAATTTTACTAAAAAAATTATTTTAAATTTTGATGACCCGGTAAGCCCACAGATCCCTATGGGATCCTAAGTAAGAAATAAAAATGACTATTTCAAAACAAACACACACAAATAATACACTAAGTTTATTAAACTGACTTCACACATGCCCCCATTTTCAGTTATAGTACAGAAGTAAACAGCAGGGTTTATGCTCAAATGTATTAAAGGGAAACTTGAAAAGCCACGTCTTTTCCCAGCCAGTACAAAAATGCATGATTAGGGCTTTTGGCCAGTAATAAAATGCTTTACACTTATTTCCAAGTGTTTAATTGAAACTGAAAGGCACAACTTCCGTTTTCTAGTAACTGCAACCACCATCTCGTGAGCAGCTGCGAGCTTCCCTCACTCTCTTTATGCTAATGTGTCCTGCCAACCTCAGCCATTGGTCAGCAGGATATATTAGCATAAGGTGAGTGGGGAAGCTCACAAGGTGGTGGCTGCGAGTACTAGAAAATTGATGTTGCAGCTTGCTGTTTCAGTCATTAAACACACTCTGGTGAGAGCCGTTACCACTGTGGAGAGCTTTTGGGATACCTTTACCCATTATTTCTAATGAATTTGCACAATGCAGATCTGTTGAGAGGCAGTTTCAATGTAGTCTTCCTTTTACACGTTTTTACAATGCGTTTTCCTAGACTGTGCTTGCTGATTGCTATATATTTAGCCTAGATAGTTCACAGAAGACCTGGCATATGTCTGAGACAGTGCTTATCAGATAGTGTCTTAAGAGATTAAAAAAAACTGTAAATCTTTTTAGATTCGTTGCTGGGAAAGGGTGACATTTATGAGGTGGGAATCATGCTTGAAAGGCAATACCTGCCCAACTGAAGCTAGTAGCAAGAACATATTTAAATGCTAAGTATTTAAATATGCAAGTTGTTGCATTTTGAAGGGCGTGAACAAATCTCCAGTTTAATAGGCAGCCAATATTTAATAATCTGTTTCAGTTTCCTAATGGACATCTGATAAGCAGCTTGGAGTTCTGTCTCCAACATTCTAAACAGAAGGAAGGGAGTGTTTTATTTCAGCTGGCAAAGTGATTTATAGTTGTAAAAGGATACATTGAAAACTCCAAAAATGTGTTTCACAGTGTTCCATTTTTTCCAGCTAAACAGCAAGATGGCTGTAGGTTCTGCCCACAGCCATAAAAAGCACTCTGAGATAATTGTAGAACATTTTGTTACTAGCCAAAAACCCTAATCGGAACATTTTTGTAGCAGCTGGGAAATCTGAGGCTTGTCCATTGTTTTCCTTTAAAAGAGCAAGGCAGTGAAAATAATGTGAAGACTCCATCCTGGTATTCTTCAGTATTAAACCAGGTTTATTATTGTGCCAGATTTAAACCAACATTTCAGGGCTGTGCCACTTTGTCATGGTACACAGTGGCAGTACAGTTTTTTGAACTACCCTGTTTATATGCAAGGTGAAAATAGATTACAAAGTAGTTATTTACTTTGTAATCAGATATCACCTTGCATGTAAATGCCAACACAGAGGACGTTGGGATTGACTTTTGGATTAGTCCAGGTGCACAGAACAAATGCAGATTACCTGAGCCATCAGTGATCACTTGGCATGTAGATGAAATTAGAGCTGGAACTGATGCCATATGCATGCTCAGTTGTCATGTGCCCCATTTAAATGCAGGGTTAAAACAGATTACAGAGGCATTTTCTGACGTGGAACCTTTGTAAAAGAGCCATGGCTCAAAGGTATTTGTAATGTTAGACTTGATAAATAAAATAAAAATTAGTTACTTTGTATTCGAAATTTAGCCTGCATGCAAACCCGTTCGCGTGTCAGTGGATCAATTGCTGTGTTGCATGTAAACGCAAACAGTTATGATTACCTGAATCTGAGACGATAATCGATCACCAAGAAATGTAAACATAAATGTTTCTTATAAAGTTGCTGGGATACCATTCTGCTCCCAGACAAGTCTTGATGATATCTGCATCAACGGCCTCTTCCGTAAAACTGTGAATCCAGGGAATTAGGCGCAGCACTGCTGGTGACTAATATGGAAAAGAACTAAGAAGTGGCCAAGCAAACTCTCTTAATTAAGACTTGTGTCTGGGATAAAAATGGTTTTGTAGCAGCTTTATAAGAAACATTAACCCCAAAAAAAAAATAGGGATTACCATGTACCCTGACAAAGTGGCATAGCCATAAAATGTAGATTCAGGTTTGGTGGAATAATAAACCTTGCTTAATACCATAGAACATAGGCCTGAACCTTTACTATGTTTATTTTACTGATTTAGAGGATTGCAATCATGAAGTTAACTTGCAAACTATTCTGTACAGACTAGCCAGGGCAGAGGGTACTCTGGAACTTCCGGTTTGCTGGTTGTATCAGAACAGTATGGCATGATGGAGAAAGGGTGCTTGGTATTTTATATCCTCAACATTACTAATCCCTTTTGTCAAATAGTAAACTGCATTCACATTTTAAATAGCAACAAATGTGCTACTTAAAAAAAATCCTAGAAGCCCCTATATAAAGCTTACCTATATGTGGTTAAATACTCCAGTTTGTGTACTGTAGAATTATATTTGCTGCAAATAAATCTTTGCTATGTTCGTGGTCAGCATGCCGACCGTGAAAGATAATGTACAGTAAAACAAGTTTTGTATCTGAAAAGACGTTACAATCCTTTGTTAAAATCGGTTTAAAAACAACAGAAATAAACCACGAGCAAAACATTAATACAAGGCGATTTGAGAGCCAGTTTCATTCAGTGCAAGCTTTGGTTCAGTATTGTTGGTACATGGTTCCAGCTGCGAGTAATCCTGCTTCACAGACTTGCGTTTCAGGCAGCTAACCAGCGACATAGCAATACAGAAAGAATGCAAGTGAGTAAGCCACTTCTACCTTATAGTTTTTTTATTTTTTCCCAGCTGGTGCTGATCAAATTGGGACATGTGACGCAAGTGTCAGTGCCAGTGGTGTCACCGATCAGCAGATCTCTTAGCAGTGTTGCCATTAAGTATCAGCAGGAGCGGATCAAATAGGGGCATGCCAGGGGAATAGTAGCGCCAGGCGGACAGTGTGACTACAGAGGTATCACCAATAGAGCACTAGAGGCTTTAGCGCTAAATTAAACAGCCACAATATGAACTAATTCTGCAGTATTTTTTTCTGTTTAGCAGGGGAAGGGATTGTAATTTTGCTCCGAGGAGCTAGTATCTGATCTCTTTCCCTTCATAGTGTAATTCAAAACCACCACTGAACTAACAAGAAACGTGTTAATTGAGAGGGGGGTTTGCTTTGAATTAACTAGACCTGAAAAATATAATAAAAAGCGCTTAAAAAATCTCATTGATTTTAAGAGTGCGCACTCATGCTAGTCCTACTGAAACATAAAACATCTTGGCATGAGAGAGATCCAGCACACCAGGAAGGGGAAGGGATCAGATGGCGCGTTCCTCTCCTAAACTACAAAATAGAAAAATGATATAAACTGAGTCTCTACCTCCTAAAGAGGTAAGCTTTATGTGGGGGCTTTGGTTTAAGCACCAAAACAGGTGCTCTTGAAAGAGCACTTTTCCCCAATATTTTTTAAAATAGAAAACATTAAACAGGAAGCTCCTTACCTCATTGGGGGCTCCTCCAGGCTAGTCAAATTCTATATATATAAAACAATGGGATGGTAGTGCCACTGTACGAACATACGAAATTTGCCAGCAGATAAAGTCCTAGAGGTCTATCAAGTCTGCTCGAATGTGCAGCTAGCACCCCTTATTCTGCAGCTGCCCCTCCCTTCCCCTTCATTAACCCTCCCCTTATCCTGTCCCATCCTTGTTTGAAGCAGTCCACTGTTCTACTGCATACCACTTCAGCAGGTAACGCATTCCACCCAGCCACCACCCTCTCTGTAAAAAGTGTCTCCTCATCTCCTCCTGAACCTTCCTCACTCCAGTCTCATATCATGGCCCCGTGGCCTCCTCCTTACTTTGAACAGCCCTCTGTACCCGTCTTGTTTATTCCTTTCATGTATTTAAAGGTTTCAATCATGTCACCCCTGTCTCTCCTCTCCTCCAGTGAGTACATGTTCAACTCCTTCAACCTCCTCTCGTATAAGTTCCCCAGCCCCTTGATCATCTTTGTCACTCTGCGCTGCACCCCCTCCAGTAACTTAATGTCCCTCTTCAGATACGGATGCCAGTACTGCACGCAGTACTCCAGGTGTGGTCTAATGACCTATACAGTGGCAGAATCGCCTCCTCCCTCCTCGAGGATATACCCCTTGCAATACAACCCAGCATTTTGTTGGCCTTTGCAGCTGCCTTCCTACATTGTGCAGAGTTGTTCATTGACCCTGTAATGAGCACACCCAGATCCTTCTCCTCCTCTGTCTGGGCTAGCTGCACTCCCCTAGCTGGTAACTCCTCCTTGGGTTCTTCATCCCAGAATGCAGCACCTTGCACTTTTGGCATTAAAGTCCAGTTGCCAGGTGTCTGACCAGGTTTCAAGCTTTGCCAGATCATCCTGCAACCCCTGCCATCCCCCTAGGTCATCCTCCATCGCGCCTACCTTGGTATCATCAGCAAACAGACTGATCTTGCTCTTGATGTCCCATGATATGTGTGCAATGAATATCCCAATCAACACTGGTCCCAACACTGAGCCCTGTGAAACACCGCTCGTCACTGCCCTTGGGTGTGAGAGCTCCCCACCCACCACCACCCTCTGTTGCCTTCCCTGCAGCCAGTTTCCTACCCATCTCACCAGCTTTGCACCCGCCCCTGTGCCTACTAACTTCCTTCCTAGCTTTCCATGTGGCATTGAGTCGAATGCCTTACTGAAGTCCAGATACAGGACATCCACTGCGTGGCCCCTGTCCAGTTGCCTAGTTACCCAGTCATAGAACTCGACCAGGTTGGTTTGGCAGGATCTGCCACGTATGAAGCCATGCTGTCTGCTGTCCTGTAGTCCTTTGGCCTCTAGGAGTGCCACCAGCCACTCCTTCAGGATAGTCTCCATTAGCTTACCCACGATGGATGTGAGGCTCACAGGTCTGTAGTTTCCCAGTTCATCCTTGAGGCTACTCTTGTGGAGGGGCACCACATGAGCCATCCTCCAGTCCTGAGGTACATAACCCCGAATGTAGTGAGGTATTAAATAGGACTGCCAAAGGTCCTGCAAGGACCTCTTCCAGCTCCTTCAGTACCCAGGGGTGGATGCTATCTGGGCCTGGTGCCATGTCCACTCTCGGTGCCTTCAAACTCTCTCGAACTCTGCTCTCCATGATTTCCCATCTGTCACCACTCCCCCACTTCTGCCATTTCTCCCACCTTGGGTGTCACCCCCTCTTCTCTTTAGTAAATACTGAGCAGAAGTACTCATTTAGTACTTGCCTATTGCACCCTGCTTCTCCCAACCCCCAAATCCTTACTGTGTGGTCCTTACAGCTCCTTTTCTCCTGATGTACTTAAAGAAGTCCTTCTCCCCTTCTTAATGCCTTGTGCCAGCCTGAGTTCCGTAGATGCTTTGGCTCCTTATTGCCCTTGTCACCTCCTTTGATTCTGTCAAGTACTCCTCCCTGTCCTCCCCCCTCCCTGTTTTCCTGTACATCCTAAAGGCAGCTCTTTTCCTCCTTACCTTTTCCATGACCTCCTTGCTCAACCAGATCAGTTTCTTAGCCCTAGCTTTCTTGCTCTGGGCTTTGCAGCAGGTTTTGGTTGCCTCCACTATCCCCAGCTTTATGAGCTCCCACCTCTGGTTAGTGTCCATACTAGATTGAATTCTGGCCAGGTACCCTTTTACCACTTCCCCCATCCTCCCAAATTCGGCCCTCCTGAAGGCCAGCACTATTGTGCCAGATTCCACTCCTTCCTTGCCCATATCCAATGTGAGTCATACTGAGCGATGGTCACTCCCTGACAGCGGTTCCTCCACTGTAAGTTCTCTCACAAAGTCCCCATTTGCCAGAACAAGGTCAAGGGTATTTCCTAACCTGGTTGGTTCACTGACCATTTGCAGCAGGAAGCTGTCCTGGAAGGCATCCAGCAGTACCTGCTCCCTTCTGTTCCTGGTTGTTGGGGTGCTCCATTCCACTCGGCATGTTGAAGTCCCCCACAATCACCACACTACCCTTCTTGCAGGTCCTCCTGATCTGTCCCGCTAGTTCCCTAACTCCTCTGTCTGAGATGGTGGCCTGTACACCACTCCCATTCTAAGAATCCTATTCTTGGAATCCTGGATTTGCATCCAAAGTGACTCTGTACTGCCCTCCCTCCCTTACACACTTCAGTCCTTCCTTCACATATAGTGCCACCCCCCCTCCTTTCCCAATCATTCTGTCCCTACGAAATAATCTGCACCCTGGTACAGACAGGTCATTGTATTGGGTGGCCCATGTTTCCGTGATGACTGCAATGTCCCCTCTCCCTCTGCGATGAGAACCTGTAACTCAGCAGTTTTCCTCCCAAAGCTCCTAGCATCAAGGGTAACCACCTGTCACCCTCCCCTCCCATCCTGCCCTCCTTTCCTAGCATCACCAACAGTACTTGCCATTTGTCCTTTGTCACTGTTATTGGGGGGTAAGCTCATGGTTTCCCAGCCTGTGGTCTCTGCATATCTCTTCCCAACTGCCACCCCACTCCTAGTTTAAATTCCCAATTTCCTCTGTGTACTCCTCCATCCTCTGTTTCAACACTTTCTTTTCCCTCATCACTCAAGTGTAGTCTGTCCTTAGCATAGAGACTACTGTCCTCCCAGGTCCCTTCCCACCCCCAACAGCCCACCCTTTAGCACAACACCAGGTTCTTAGCCATCTGTTAAATTCCTCTATTCTCAGCTTTCTTGTTGTGCTTGCCTTTGCAGGAAGTATCTCTGAAAAGTTACTGATCTTCCTGCCCCTCACATAATTGTGCTAGTTCCTCAAACCTCCTCTGGACTGTATCTACTGTCTTGTCAGCCAGGTCGTTTGTCCCAAGATGTATAATTATATGAGGCTTGTCCCTATGGCCTCTCCCCCTTGCTACCCCACCTAACTCCTCTTAGTATTGAGTCCCTCAGCACTAAGATTCCACCTCTCTTACTCCCTGCTTGCTTCCATTCATCTCCTCTCATTTCCAGCTCCTCTTCTTCCTCCTGCACATTATTTCCCCCTTTTACCCCTGTTGCAATTCTCCCAGCAGAACTCCCCCCCACCCCCACTCCAGTTTGGTCCAGGCATTTATCAATTATTCCTCTGATTTCATAATTTCCCTCCTCCACCTTCTTCCTCTCTAGCAATGCACAACTATTTTCTGAAGGCCCTTCACAAATGCCCGCTCCGTCTCTTCATAGTAACCTGTTCTCTCCTTTCCACTCCATGACTTTTGCCACTTCTTCACCTCCCCTCACAAGTCCCTATCTCCTCCTTCCATTTATCTTTTGTTTCCTGTCCTGATTTCCCCGGCAATTGTTCTTCCTGGCCTGGGCCCCTTTGTCTCTGCATCTCTTCTTCTGACCCTCTCCTCACCACTGTTGGCTTAAATCGCCCTCCCTCATCTCCCCTTCTTCCTCCCTCCAGTATTGGGCTAAACCCACCCCCAATCTGCCTTGCCTGTCTTAGTTCTTCCTGCAGACCCTCAATCTCCTTTCTAAGTTTTTCTATGTGGTTGCACACTAAACATCCTCCCACACTCCAAGGCAATTTTTAGAAAGATTGGTGCACCGCAGTTGACTGTAGCCTACCACCCTACCCATTGCTGTCGCGTTCACCTTCAGCGACTCCCCCACCCTTTTGTAGAAACATAGATTTTGATGGCAGATAAGGACCGCTTGGCTCACCCAGTCTGCCCATTTCCTCACTCTAATGGATAAACTGCAGATCCTAGTTTACCAGCAGCCACTTCTTCCTACCCCCACCCCTAGAATTGCCTTATGACTGTCCCATGCATGCTTGAATTCCACCACTGTTTTGACTCCACAACCTCCTCGAAGGCCATTCCATGCATCCACAACCTCTCTGTGAAAAATACTTCCTTAATTACCTCTGAGCCACCCCTTCTATCTTCAAATTGTGCCCCTTGTTCTTGCACACCTTTTTTTGAAAGATGCTACCCTCTTGGACTTTGTTGATTCCTTGAGGTGCCAGAAGTTTCTACCATGTCCCCCCTCTCCCTCCTTTCCTCGAGGCTATACATATTCAGCTCCTTAAGTCTCTCTTCATATGTCTTCCGGTGTAGACCCTGCACCATTTTAGTTGCCCTCCTCTGGACAGCCTCCATCCTGCCTGTCTTTGCGGAGATTGGGTCTCCAGAACTGCACGCAGTACTCTAGATGGGGTCTCACCAACTGTCTGTACAGAGGGATAATAACTTTCTGTTTTCTACTGGTGATGCCTCTCCTTATGCATCCCAGTATCCCCCCAGCCCTCCTTGCTGCCTTCTCACATTGCTTGCCCACCTTTAGGTCATCTGTTATGACTACCCCCAGGCCCCTTTCCATTTTTGTTGTTAGTATCTCACCCCCATTGTGTACTCTTCCCCTGTCTGGTTTTTAATATGCCACTGGTCTTTGGCAGATTTGAAATGTGTATAATGAACGTGGTTCACCAGCCGTGGGGCTGGAAGCAACATGTATGCCATACTGCTCTCCTGCACCCCTAAAGCCAAGTGAGTAGCAAAGCCTGGCAAGGACGGATTGCTCTCAGCAGCTGTTGTGGTTAAGACCAGGTTGCTACAAGAAAAGGTTAGGATAACCGTGGTTTAAAGCATTAACAGAATTTAAATATTTCAAGAAGGTCTCACCACCCATACAACTGGGTAGACTTCCTTTATACTCCGAAGTCAATTACTATGGCTATACTTCATGACTTCAGCCATTTAGTCCTGGGTTAAATACATGGGACTGAAATCTCCACATGAAACTGGTACAGTGTTCTATCCATATCCGCAGCACATACTATGTATGTTTAAACTCCCATCACAGGCATTTGTAAATGCAAAGTTCAAAGTTGTACCCCCTTCCCCCATTCTTCCATCAAAAAGGAGGAAGAAAATGTTGCCGGTGCATCTCCCTCAAGTCTTCCCTGCATACTGCCAAGCTTCAGCTGCAACACGAAGAACAGCAGTCTTGTATGCACATCTTAGCCTATGTATTTGGGGAGCAGATTCTAGAATAAAAAAAAGTAGAGACAACTTGTTGCCTTGTACCCACACACCCACTCCCCAAAAGTGTCCGGTTAGGCTAGGCTGACAGTGTAAACAAAAATGGTTTAAAGCATTCCAAACAAAATTCAATTGACACACAAGTGTCCCTACCATACACTTAACTGTGCAGACTTTCTTCTGTCTCTGAAGAAATGTTACTGTACATGATGGCTTCAGTTACGATCTAGTCCTGGTATACAAGACACATGGGATGGAAGTCTCTACACGAAACTTGTACCTTCTTGTATCCACAGCGATGTTAACAGCATACCACATTCACAAACCACAGCATCTTTAACAGCACCGCTAAAAGAAAAGTTGTATCCCCCATCCCATTTATTCCCCTTTGATTTCATCATAAAATGGAAATGTTATCTCTTCCTGATACAACTCACTGGTTTACAATATCAAGATGCTGCCACTCTCCAGTTGCCAACATTCACAGGGTCATTCAAAGGGTGGTATAGTCATGTGTGCATATCTTGAGTTTATATATTTGGAGAGCAGATTCTGCAACAAAATATTTTAAGTTAACTGTTGCCTTGGACACCCACCCCAACCAAAAAACAACTACGTTCACATACTTGTACAACCGCACCTTAATTGTTTAAACTACCTATTACTATCAAAGTTTGACAGATCACAAGTTTCACATTCAAGTGAATCGGGGAGAATGCATTCTACAAGAAATCAGGCTTACTTTTAAGAACTGAATCCTATTTAAAAGCTTCAACTGTGGACATTCCTCTTCACACCAGGAGGATGCATCTAAATGGCTGCTATGACATCTGCTGTCAATCAGGACACCTGTAGTTTCTGGAACCTTCATGTGCTATGAAATCTGACAATCAGGACAACTAACCTCTGGAATCTTGCGCTGCAGATGCACTCTAGGATTCTCTGCAAAACTGCCATCAAGATACTTGCAACCTCTGAAATCTTCTTGTGCTGTAAATGTCTTACTATTGTCTGCAAAACCAAGCACAAACACCCCCCCCAACACACACAGACACACCACTGCACTATAATATTACATGTCACAGTTGCACAACTCGTATGCAAAGAAAAACTGTAGAACCCAATAAACTTTACTTGCCTAAATATTACAGGGTAGGAATTGTATTTATATTTAAGGTGGCATAATCAAAGTATTTCAGATACTAAAATATCGTTCAAGGATTTTAATGAGGCATGAAGCCACAAACTAGAGAACCATTAACAAGTGACTGAAAATGGACTGTTGATTTACTTGAGCGCACACACACACCCCTACCTTACTGAATAGATAAGGAAACTGCAATTAGTTCATTCCTCATTAAGTACTTTTAATACCACTTTAGAACAGTTATCTTACTGTATTGGCCGGTCACCTGCATTAGGCAGTTAGGCCAACACGTTATAATGTGCAAGGTGTTCACTAGCCACAAGCCAGGATTCATGCTGTCCACTGAGCAAGGCCTGCTACCACATTTTGGATATATCTGGAAAACCAGGCCACACTACTCCTTATTCGGCAAAGTTTCTGCAGCAATTTACACTTCAGTTCTGCTTCTTCCATTACACAGGCACTCATTACGCAAGCATTCTTCATACTTTTTCTTACGGTTTTAATCATGGGTTTGACCACTCTTCAAATGAAATCTGCAAAACAAACTAAAAACTAGGTTGACCACCTCCACCCACTATATCCACCTTAGAGATCCACCAAGGTACAACTGAAAGCCCCTGCATGCGCACAGGCACACACACGCACCTTACCGCCAAAGGATCTCTATATGTTGCATACCTCTGAACACAGTTTGATAAATTACATCCCTCTTAAAAATTTGGCATACAGGGTCCAGCATCATTTGTATACATTTAAAAAAGGAAGCTTCTCCCCTGCTCCCACATGGGATAGTAGTTGTCTCAAATGCGGTCCTGGATCAAGTCCAATCAGCTAAACACTGCTGAGGGCTAGGCCAGGACAGCAAAGCTGTTCAAGCAGAGCTTAGCCAAGGCCTCAGATACTGCTGGCCACAGCTGTTGTGGCCAAGGCCAACTGTTGTGACAAGACAAGAATTTAGTGGGTAAATACAACAGTTAAGCATTCTAATACAATTAAAACAGTGACCCTTAAAAATGAAAACAGCCTACACACCTTACATAGCTGTGCTGATTCTCTGTGGTTATGGGCACTTGGTGACTTCAGTGATGGTGTGTTGAACTGGTGAAAACACACAAGTCCAAACATCAACTTATACTGGTCTACTGGTATCCACAGCACTTGAGCTAAATGACCACTACAACATAGCTGATCCAAGTACTGTATCATAAGCACCTGAAAGAAAGCTCAAAGAGAGATGCAACACCCCCCAAAACTAAAACAAAACAGTACTATCGATACAAATTTACCTGGCAACTCACATTCTCCTTATGTACCAAAATTTTAAGTTTTATAGGCAACCTTTATAGTATGTAGTTCGCAATACTGCCAAGCTTCAGATGCAACATTGCAAAGTTAACGCTTCACAGGCAAGGGAAATTGAAGGGTCTATAGTCCTGTGCCCAAGACTTGGCTAAATATTTGGCTTTCTTCTGGAAGAGAACAATTTAAGAACTGTAGCCTCATCCCCAGGTCTGAAAGTGCCTAGTCCTGAACCCACTTCTTGGTAGAATACTTGTTGAGAAGTTTCTGGAAGATGCAGGATACCAAACACTCCCCCAAGTCTCCCCTCTCCCTCCTCTATCAGTGCAAAACATTTTCTTTATTTTCCTTACCTCCTTTGTTGCACAAGTTTAGATATATTGAGCAACTGCTTTTTATATTCCTATCCTTCCTATCCACACTCGAAAACAGACTTTTAAGTAGCCATTGCACAACCTTCTTCAAACTCATACTCCTCCTTTCCCCAATGCAGTATCAATGCAAAAAAGTAATAATGAAAGCTCCTAGATTTGCATTTACTTCCCTTTCACTGAGAGAGCAGTCACCTCTTCTCTTGCTGCTGTTCCTTTCCTGGATGTCTGCTTTTGCTATGACAGGTGCATATCCTTTACCTGTTTGAGGAAGTGATGTCAGAACCCCTGGTATAAAGGAAATAATGGACCAAGGGTGGGACCAGCCCAAGTCTTCCAGAAACAAACAGGTAGCTGAGGCCTCTGGTCAGACCATTAGCACCCTTCCCCCACTCTGCACTCAAACTTTGCAGCTAGTGAAGCCAGCAACAATGGATCACAATTCTACTCAAAGCCCCCAAAATAAGTTTGCTACCCAAAGAAATAAGACTCCAATTCAAACAGCTTCACCAACAACACATAAAAATAGGCTTGGAATTAGAAGATATAGGTCTCCAATTCAAAGAAACAGACCCAGTTAAATCACACCAATTGGGTTTTAAAACAGAAGAAATGGGTCTCTACAAATGCAGCCTGCCACACAGTGAATCAAACAAATGAGCCCACTTATAGCTACCAAAACAGGTTTCAAAATTCCAACAGCCCCAAACAATACCCTGCTAGCCCCTTAGTAGTAAGAAAGAAAAGAAATAACCTTCTACCAAGTAGAATCCACAAGAAACAGTGTAAAACAACAAGAAGCTACTGTACTGTATAGCTGATCTTGTCCCCCTTCTAGTTCCTTCTGAGAAGCCAAAGCACTGAGTTCCAAACTCTGTGATTTCCCTTGTGCTGCTTTCAAAATCAGACAGTTCCAAACTCTGTGACTTCCCTTGTGCTGCTTTCAAAATCAGACAGTTCCAAACTCTAGTTAGGGTTGAGGAGTCATTTACATGTTAAACCCAAAATTTTGCACCTTAATAACTTTGCAACGGTTCAACGGATTTGCCTTAAATTTGGAATACACGATCAAGACTCATATGCATTGTGATCTGCCAAGTTTCATATTGGTCGCACATATGGCTGTGGAGTTATTAAGCGTGATCTGCACACGTGTTTAAGCTTTTCTGGAATTTTATTGTCGTCTCTACAGGTCGCACGGTTTGCTCGACCAGTCCAGAATCTTCAGGGAACGTGCGGCCGGGGTCCCCGATGTGCCTTTTGAAGATTTTTGGAAAAAATATTAAACGGTTCAAAAGTTATTCAAAAAAACAAGTTTCCATTATAAGTCAATGGGAAAAGTTAAAAGTTTGACCGTGTCGCAAATGCAGTTTTTACTTTCACAAATGGCCCTTTTACTGTTGCAAATCCTCCATTTTGTTTTCAGTTAGCGATCAGAAAATTGCTTGGCATTTAAAATTGGGACCCTCTAGCAACCTAATTCGTGTTGTATTCACCTAGTCAGACCCTGAGGATGCTAGCCATGTCTTTATTTTGCTGTAAGACGCCCCAGAAATATGTTTTTTAACCCGACCACACGGAAGCGCTGCCAGCAGGCCATTGAAGCTCACCTCCTGAAGCAATGAATGGCCACCATGGAGAAAGCTCCAGAAACTTTGCAGTGATTCATCCTCACCAACAGAATCCAGGCATAAAAAGGAGAAGCACCGGGACCAGGACAGGTCCCCTTGTCGTCTGAGGCCACCTGCAGGCCCCTCGGGTGAGCAGCAGTCCTCTTCCTCCAGGAAGTCGGCTGCCACAGCCCAACCTACCCCACCTAAGGAGCAGTCTTTGGGCCTCCCACCACCACTAATCTTAGTAACCACAGGCACCTCAGCCGAGGGCTCAGCTGCGCTTAGACCCATTTCCTCAATCGGGTCTATCATGCCAAAAGGGGCTGATAAGTCACTCATGGGGCCTTCCGACGATCGCCCAGCTCAGGCTGTTCCGTTGGGCTCTGGAGATTCCAGAGTCCACCCAGCTTCAACTGATAAGTTGGGAGGTGGCTTGTCTGACATCCGCACATTCACTATGGCTGATGAGTCAGGCGTTGGCTCTGTGCTACTGACCAGGCGTTAAAGTCCAGCGACGACCCCCACGAATCCCAGTTGCTGGACCTTTCACAGCCTTCCCCCTCCTCGCTACTGGAAGTGGTTCCTCCACCTTCTCCTATTCCAAGAGGAATGGAGGATGAGGGGCCTCTGGCAGGCAGTTTACCTAGTTCACCTCCAGACATGGGGTCATGAGCTGGCAATCCTGAAGGTACCCAGCCACTCACTCCCTTCCCCCATCAGAGACTCCCTTGCCTCCGCCACATCCACCTCCTGCATGCCCAACATGGAACTGGTTCTTCCAGTCCCCTCAGGTGCAGGCTTTGGTGCTCCACAGGGTCCCTGGCACCACAGTCAGATCTTATGCTGGGCTACCCTCCATCAGGGTTCCTGATGCTTCATTTCCATGCATATAACCCTTTGGGCTATTCCCCGTCAGTGTTTCATGTGCCAGGTTATGTGCCTGCCTACCCTTCACCAAGGTACCCGGTGTCTCATTATCATACATTGGGATACTCGGCACTGGGCTTTGCCTCAGGCTATATGCTGACCTATCAGCCGTCACAGCCTCCTCCTCAGACCCCAATGGATTTCAAAGCTATCCTTCAATCCTGGTGGTCCAAAACCAAGGCACAGCTCATTTCAGAGTTGGACAGCTGCCAACCTCCCAGGGAGGTCTCCAGGAGCCCAGGGGTCCAACCAGTTAGGCCACAACCGGCACCGCAGCATCCCATGACACCGGCTCTTCTGAAGAAGCCGATGTCAGGCCGAACACTAGAAAGGCCACCTCCGGATTCAGGCGAACCGAGTTGTCCCAATATCTACTCATCTGATTCAGACGAGGATTCTGACTCAGACTCCTCCTCCTCCTCATTGGGGGGGGCTTTAGGGTGTCAAACCCCGCCCATTGGGGAATCTCAGCCAAAGGAATCCCCCAAACTCCCCCCGGAGGATCCTTCATTCACAGACCTGCGCTGTAAAATAGAGGTCTACGACTGGAAAACAGATGCCCAGGATCCAAAACGACAAAGATAGGCAGAACACCTGGACATGCAACAGTCAGCCCATCTTCATGCCCCCCGCTGGAGCCACATGCGGACCTGGCATCCACCATATGGATGATGCCATCCTCAATCCCGGTTGTGGGCAAGAAGGCAGACCACACTTACCAGACACCAGAGGGAAAAGACCACGTAAGTGCCCACCCAAAGGCGAACGCCATGATTATTGCAGCGGCCCATGATCAGTCTTCCAAGCCCTGACTCATAAGCACCTCGCTTCCGACAGAGTCGAGGCAGCTAGACCAATTTGGAAGAAAATGTTATTCTAGGGATGTGGATGTGTTGTTCATCTACACTTCTTGGCATGCCCCTTTCCCCTTTAATTCTTGCCAGAAGGTCTTCAACCTGGCTCCTCCCACCCACCTGGGCAGTATAACCCTCGGCTCTGCCCCACAATGCCAGCTCTTCCTTTCCTCTGGAAGATAAAGGTTGCTTCCTCTTCACTACCACCATTTTTTAGACCCTGGCTTCAAATTCTTTGTATCCTCTGAAGATTCGGCTCACTTGAGCTAGTGATTGCAATTTGTGCTATTCGATCATGGAAGATCAATCTTCCCCTGGTTTTTGCTGGAGCCCGTGTGGCCAGAAAATGTTCACACCCTGATCCTGATACCACATGCATGTACTGCTTGGGTGTCTGCCATGACACCCAGGCTTGTGAGATATGTCTTGCTTTCCATTCAAACGTCCTTGACGATTGTCTCACACGCCTCAAGTTTGGCAGGCCCGAGAAACGTAATCCTCCTATGAAATCCAAAGAAACCTGGTGGGCATTCTCTGTGACTGCGGGGTCCTCAGAGCAGTTAGAACAAATGCAGGCCTTCGAGAAAGAAGCAGAGCCAGCCACAGAACTCTCCTCTTGGACGATTTTCTTTCCTCTCAACCTGGGCTCAATGTTCATGGGTTCCTTTCAGGAGTTGTGCCAATCTCTCCCCAGTAAGGGCGAGGGTCCTTCAGGCTTGTATATCTCCCAGTCCCATAAAAGGACAAGGAAACTGAGACATTCTTTGTCTCAGCGGAGACGTCCTTGGGATCATGAACGATCTTGGTCCCAGGAAACTGCAGTCTTGACTTCAGTTGAAATTGCTTCCTCGGCTGCAGGCTTCTCAGCTTTGCCATCTGGTCAGTCGGCCAAGGCCTCGATCAACGATGTGGTTGAGATCACACTCGATCATGTCGATCTCTTGTCGCCCAAGACCAACAACTCTTTGACTAGGACCCCGGTTCTGCCTATTCCTGATAAGGAGACCCAGCCAGCTGGGAATCCCATCGAGGAACCGGTCCCTGATCCAGGAAAATCACCAGTTCCCCTGGTGTCTCATGAGCGACCGACTCGGCCAGTCCAATTGAGGTCGAGATCTCTGACGCCCTTGACAAACAGGCCGAGGAAAGTGCATAAACGCACTAAAAAGAGGCGATGCCACCATTCATCCTCGTCCTCCTCAGACAAAGAGAAGCTTCAGCGGAAACTCTGTCGATGCTACGAGGATTTAATGTGACAACAGCTGATTCTGTCCGAGCAAAAGACTGCTTTTGTTTCCACCCCAGCCATTACTTGGCTTTTGCCTCCTAAGCCGAAGCCGACTCCACTAGAACTAGTGAAATCAGTTCTTCCTCCTGTGGAGCCGGGTAAACCTGCCCTGGTTTGACCAGAATCAGTCTCTCCACTGATTGTGGTGGAGCCGCCGCCTAAACAGCCTTCGAGAGGGGCTCCTACGAAGGATGCTTGGACGGTTCCGGGTCTTCCGCATAGGTTATTGGTTACCCTTACGCCTGACCACCCCAGGCGTGTAGAGGGAGACCTTGGAGGCCAACCAATTTATCCGGATTCTTCAGATTCGGATGACACCGACCTCTGCCCTCATTCACTGGATGATGAGTCCATTGGCAATCTGTTGATGGAGGAGGGCCCTTTTCATCATTTTTGGGTATTCTCCACTTTATCTCTGAATCTACAGGGATGCCCCTGGATTCTGTCCAGAAAAGGGCAGTGTACCCTCTTACAGGTATTCTCAAGAGAGGGGATACCCCAACAGAAGCCTTCCCAGTGGCCGAGGACATTGTTGGCCCGGCTTTGGAGCTATGCAGTGCCCTGCCTTCTGACCAGCTCCATCTGCCCGGATGACCCTCAAGTATGCGGTGCCCATTGGGTCCCTCTCGGGGTTCACGAAACATCCCTTGGCGGAGGGGTTAGTGATCGCTTCTGTGTTCAGATGCACAGGCAGCTCTGCTGACACTGATAGACCACTGGGACTTCTGGTGATGTCACGGAGCAGCTAGGAGCTTTGAGCTAAATGCTCCCTACAAAGTCTGCCAGTTCTCCCTCCACAAAGCATCAAATACATTACAAAATGTCTAGAAATGCAGGGGGGAAACTGTCGGAACACTACAGAGGCAGAAATAGAGACAAAGTGAATGGCAGAGACCTGGATGGCACTCGATTACAGAATGGGCCCCCTAGCAGGTCTGTCTCCCCAGCGAGCTCCCATGCGACCGGATATGACACGGATGGGGAATCCGAACAGCTCTCCTGAACAAGATTTGAAACGCTACTGAACGAAATCAGGGAGTCAAGATTGGAGAACAAACAAGAATTTAAAGCAGTGAGAAAACAACTAACCACACCTGAATCATGTATAACTACGATTGAAGAATGAGTAACCCAGAGCGAGAATTCAACCACTCGTCTTGCCCAACTAATGCAGGCCCTGGTTGAGCAAACAGAAGAGCTGAAAGCCAAATGTCTAGATCTGGAAGGGCACTCTCGCAGGGACAGTCTCCGTCTGTACGGGCTTCCTGAGGGAATGGAAACAACCCCTATGGCTCCTTTTATTGGAAATCTGCTTAAGGATGTATTGAAACTGCCTACTATCTTCTCTTTGCATGTTGAAAGAGATCATAGATCGCTGCAGAACAAACCAATGGACCCTGCGGCTAGACCGCGATCAATAGTGTTCAAGCTAAGCTCTTTTAGTAATAAAGAAGAAATTTTGTGACGAGCATGGGCCAAAAAAGAGATCAAATACCTCACCAATATACTGATCCTTGATCAAGATTATCCCCAAGAGGTCTAGCAACAAAAAAAGCTTGAAATATTTACCAATTCTGAGATCACTAAGGGAGAAAGCGATTGGGTTTCACACCCCTTACCCATCCAGACTCTGGATTTTCTGGGAGGACTGTACAAAGCTTTACACCACGGTGGCAAGAGAAGCCCTGAGGGACAGAAAAATCCAGATAATCGAGAATTGGAACCAGAACAGTGGGAAGAGTGACTCCATTTGGCAGGGCGCCTCAGGCAGGAAGAAAATGGGAAACAAAATATGGCTGCATGGTGAAGCAGTACGCAGATTGCAATCCATCAATGAGAAGTGAGGAAACAGGACTGAAAAACCAACCTGAGTTACCCGGAACGTTTTTGGCTTTGACCTGAAAGGGCAATGTGCCCTGAAGAAACTCCCTCTGGGCTGCGCTGCTGATGGAAAAGATTTATTTGAAATAAGTTCCTCATTTACTCTCAGACTCTGCAAATTTTCGAATGGATGACTGGTGGGGGGGGCAACGTGGACGCTTTAAGGATAACGGACATAGTTTAAACTGATCATAGTTACGCTTTACACCCTCTCCTGATTTATTCCATTATTATTTGTACACATTCACATAGGCCATGTGTAAACCCTGGGCTGTTTAATGCGGGCAGAAACAGTTTATAAGCAACAAGTACCCCCATGGCTGATCTTTCTGTTTAACATGACAAGGTTTTCTCTTCTGCATTCACCAGTGCAGTGCCTGCTCCTCTTACTGCTCTGGGAGTGATGAGAGGGGTTTACCCATTTCTACTGCGCATCCAACAACAACTGAAGGGGTATGGGGGTTATGCTCGGGGGGGGGGAGAATCCCTTTCTTGTTTTTCCCTTTTTCCTCATTTCCATTTCCAGGTATTTCTCTGCCTTGACGTACTTTCTCTACAGAATGATATGGCAGGCCCCTATTATAGGGAATCCTGCTCTCTGTAAGTTAATTTTGTGAGGAAAATAATCTGAATTGGCAGGCTAGGTTTGAGCAGAATGGGATTTGATAGAGCATTTAGCTCAGGGACATCCCTAGACAACATCCAGCTCTGTTGGAGTGGAGATAAATTAATTTCCTCTAAACTTTGGAGCACAATAAACAGCAAGTGCTTGGCAGGAGGTCTTCCGGTAACGGAAGTGCTAGTATTCCTCCGCGTTTTTCCTTAGGCAGAGGAAGAACAAAGGGCTATTGTGGAAATTCGCCCCTACCTTGGAAGTACTTCTTAACATAATTTTTGTACGCTTTGTTAATGCCACGTTGGCCCAGTTTAGTAACTGTTTAAATGTTGAATGTAAGAGGCAGACAGAAAGATTCAATGGAGCACAGAGCTGGATGAGGCGATGGGGGGCTGCGACCTGGTGGCAGTCAGACCAGAGAATTGGAAAACAGCAGGGACAACTAACTTCAATAATGGGTAAAGACACACCTTATACTTTATGCACCTATAATGTGCATGGCATAACCTACCCCATTAAAAGAAGTAAAATCATCCAAAAGATGAAAAAAGAGTGGGCAAATATTGTCCTTCTTCAAGAAACGCATATTTCACATTTGAAACATAGTAAATTTGAAAGGTTGGGTTTCTTTCATGTCGTGGCCTCTTCATATATGGGGGGGAAGGAGAAGGGCAACAGTAGTACTGGTGAAACATGGGACACAATTTGAACTTAAAGATTGGTTAATTGATAAGGAGGGGAGATTTGCCATGGCGAAGGGCATACCCAGGGCCAGATTAAGGGGGGGACAAATGGGGCAAATGCCCCAGGCCCCCCGCCATAGACTGGCCCCCCCAGTAGTCAGAAGCGAGAGACACTTTTAGTAGGTGGACTGGGTTTGTAAATCATGCCACCTCCCCCTCGCCACAGCGCGAGTTAAGCACGAGTCAACCTCCCCCCATAGGCCCCCGGCAGCTTGCTCCCTTAAAAATGCTGTGAAAGCAGCCTGACTTCGGAAGAAGCACATTTGTTAAATAAAATAAAAAAAAAAAACACACAAGCCCCCTGCCACAGATAGGCCCCCCGGCATGCCTACATTGCAGATTTCTCTCGTTCCCCCTTCCCTCAGGTGGTACAGTACTGGTAAGGATTTGTAATAAATCATGCCTCCCCCCCCACATGAGTCAAGCATGAATCAACCCCCCCCCCGGAGCTTGCACCATAAAACAAAACAAACAAAAAAATGACTTTGGGAGAGGCTTTCTTTAATTAAAAGAAACAAAAACACAACCCCCGGACCCTCCTGCTACAGATAGGCCCCCAAGCAAGCCAACATTGCAGAAGATTCTCTCGTTCCCCCACCTCCTCCTCCATTATATTCAGCCTGCAGCTGGGTCGGGTGACTTGCTAGAAAACAAACTGGCACTGTGGCACAAAGAGAAGAAGGCTAACTATGCAAGCACCATGATCTGCCTCCTCAGGATACTGACAGGTTTTCCACTTTTTGAGTCTGGGACTGGACCTGGACCGTGTAAGTTACTCAGACCTGGGCTGCTGCTGCATACACGAGGAGCTGCGCCAGGACCAGGAGCTTTGCATACAATCCATCTGGGCAGCATTTTTTAAACCACTCTTTCTTGGTGGTTTTTGAGGCTCAGCATGAACTTTGCCAGCGGCAGCACCTGCACTCGCTATTTGTATGCCACGGCCACTCTATCGCTAGCAGCATGATTAATCGATGCACTGTCCTAAACTGCCTGCTGCTGCTAAACTAAGGAGTTTCAAACAGAGCGCCAAGCAACAGCAGACAGCTTGAGTTCAGTAAGTGGCTTAGAAAGTTGATATCTGTATTTTATTTTTATGCTGAGATAATTGATCTGAGCTTGTTCAAAGAAGAGATAAAGGGACGTGGGTGTGTGTGTATACATGCATGGATCCTCTAACTCTGAAATAAAGGAATTAATCATTCCTTTGATATCCATGAGCAGAATAAGGTATGACATCAGTCTGTTTATTTGGAGTCATAGCATTTGTACATTGAACTGCACACTTCTGTACAATGGGTACATACAGTAACTTATTGTTTGGAGCAGGATGCATACCTCTTAGTAAAGCACTGTTTATTTTGTTTAATTTATTTCCTTAAAATAAACTTGTGATTAAAGAGGTTATAGAGATTACTTTGCTTTTCTGAACAGGGTCTAGAGGAGAGCGACTTCAATAAAAGCCCCAAAACTCACCACAGAGCATCTAGACCCCCAGAGCAACTGGAGCCTGGCTGCCTTCATGTCTTGTACAGTACAATAAATATAACATTACAGACTATGACAACATGACAGGGTGTTGTACTTAAAGTTACTTTTTTCTCCTGTGAATAATGGGGGTAGTCTCTCCATATGGTGGTTGTTATGGTTAATAAACAACGTGCTCAGTAAATGTTGCGCAAAATAAAACATTTTGGTATGGAAAGTTGGGCGTTTTACATGGCCACCCAAGTTGTGAGTGTCCCAGGCCCCCCATGGCTTGATCTGGCCCTGGGCATACCTCTCAACTGTACCACATTACGAGGAACGTTCCTCATTTTACTTCACAAAATCTCCCTGTTCCACATTGTAAGGACTTGTCCCACATTCAGTGTTAACATTTTAAAGCAAAAATCTATAGTAAATGATGCAAAAATATATTATTCAATTAATAACAGACTTTCTGAAAATAAATGCAAACACGTTAACAGTGTTCTGAGCTTCTTAGATAAAGATTAGATTAAGTGTTCCACATTTTGTTCATTTGTTCCACATTTTGAGAGCAGTGTTCCACATTTGGGGGACAAAAGGTTGAGAGGTATGGCAAAGGGCCTTTTAGATGGTCGTTTGGTAACTTTTGCATCTATATATATCCCTCCCACCTCAAAATATGAGGTATACAGCTCCATATTTTCCAAGCTGGCGGAATGGGTGGAGGGGCAAACAATATGTGGTGGGGACCTCAACTTAAATATAATAGAAAAATATACTGCCCATACTACACAGGGAAGGAAGAAGGGAATTACAAATAGGGTGAAGAAATTACTCCATGAGTTAGGATATTTAGAAACCTGGGGCTATCTGCATGGCTCCACCCCAGACACACACATTATTCCCAAGCCCATGAGGTGTATTCCTGCCTGGACTTCATATTGGCATCTAAGGAACAAATGGGGGATATAACCAAAACCTGGTCTGGTGACTTCACATTATCAGATCATGTCCCAATATTTTGCCAGTTTCATCCCCAAGCTACTAGGAAAGCAACTTTCTGGAGGTTAAATCTTATCTTATTAAGAGATGACCAGGTCTTGAAGTCTGCAGAGGAAACAATAACCCAGACTTTAGATTCAAATGATAAACCTGACATCTCCATACCCATCTTATGGGACACGGTTAAGGCTGTGATCAGAGGTAAGTTGATTAGTGTATCAGCTAATAAGAAGAGACTTAGGGAAGCGCATAGGAAAGCACTGGAAAATAAGATAAAAATGCTGGAAGATCTACAGCTAGTCAAAATAACAAGAGCCAGAACTAAGGAACTAACCTCCCTGAAAAAGGAACTTAAAAAGATGTTAGACTATTCGATAGAGCAGAACCTAGTGTACCTCAGACATAGGTTTTATGATGGGTCCCCGATCTTTAAAATTAATAGCACGCCAACCAAGAATACAGAAAGCCAAATCGAACATACTGAGGATTAAACACCCACAAACAGGTAAACTTCATATTACGATTCAGGGAATAGCTGGCGCTTTCCTTTACTACTCACAGCTGTATACAGCAAATGAATCTGCATCAGACCAGGAAATTAAAGATTTTTTAGAAACATTAAATCTCTCCACCTTATCCACAGAGCAAAGATCCCATTTGATTTCCCCAATCACACAGAAGGAGATCCTGACTACGATAGGTAAGTTAAAAACAGGGAAATGCCCGGGTTCTGACAGACTTCCAGGGGAATTTTATAAGTCGCTGTATAAAGTCTTGACCCCCTTATTGGCCCGAGTGTATGCCTTTGTTATCTCCAAGGAGGGGAATGAAGCCATAATTTCTGTTATTTCGAAGCCGGGCAAGGATCATACCCTTTGTGCATCATATAGACCCATATCTATATTAAAAACAGATTATAAAATATTAACCTCAATATTAGCTAGTAGACTTCTAACATTCTCCCCTAGCAAAATCCATATGGATCAATGTGGATTCATATCAGGGCGACAGGCCCAAGACAGTGTAAGGCGAACAGTGTACCTTTTGGAGCACTCTCATTCCCAGAAAATTCCAACTCTTTCATTGGGAATAGACGCTGAAAAAGCTTTTGATATGGTGTCTTGGAGATTTTTTTTCGGGGGGGGGGGTCCTTGCCCGCTTCGGATTCCAAGATCAGTTCATAGAAACCATCTTTCATTTCTATAAGTGTCCCATAGGCTACATCCGTGCAAATGGGCATTTAATGGATCAATTCCCCCTGCAGAGGAGAACAGGACAGGGATGTCCCTTATCTCCGGTCCTATTCGTGTACTACATAGAACTCTTGGCCCAATTCTTTTGACAGTCCCCTGAAATTCAGGGAATTACCCTCTTTAAGACCAAGCATAAGTTAGCACTCTTTGCAGATGACCTTTTGTTATACTTAACCAACCCAGAAAGCTCTATGCCTGCGGTCATTCAGGAGATTCAAGCCTTTTCGCAACTATCAGGTTATACCCTGAATATTAATAAGACAGAAGATTTAAAAATAAATTGCTAACCCTCACCCTCGTTAAGGGAAAAATTCCGTATAAAATGGGATGGCTCCTCCATAAGACACCTGGGAATAAATATCCCTAGAGACCTTTCCCAACTAATTAATATAAATTACAACCCCCTGGTGGAAACACTTCGAAGTGACATGAGAAGATGGAATCTCCTACCCACTTCTTTCTATACACGTACCATCTCTCTTAAGATGAATGCACTACCTCGTCTCTTATATCTGTTCCAGTGCGTTCTCTGTGCAATTCACCCCAAGGAAATATTAGTCTGGCAGAAGTCCTTTGTAGCCTTTCAATGGAACCATAGGAAGCCCCGACTTAATATTAGGAAGCTTTTTCTTCCTAAGTCACTGGGAGGGGTGGCATTTTCCTCTCTACCTAATTACTTGGCGGCAACCCAGATGCGCCTAGCTCTATTATGTAACTCCCACTCATATCAAGCAGCTGGGAAACAAATAGATTTAGCAAGAAAACTACTCCATCCTCTACCTGTGATCTTGTCCCCCCTAAAATGAACCCTAGACATAGTGCCTAGAGCAACATTCACTATTTTGGAGGGTTGGCGGAGAGGAATAAGTAATAAAAGGATACTAAATCACTTTTGGAAGTACCAATGGTTCATATTTATTAAGCAAATCGACATCTCAGTAACTGGCTCTTGGTATGCTATCCAAACTAAAAAAGGGTTGGTGGCCCCATGGCATATAATGAAAGGGGATACACTCAACTTTTGTAGAAGCTCAGCAAAAATTTGACTGGACGGATAGGGGTAGAATATTTTACTATCAAATTAGAAACTACATAAACACCCAAATAAAAGCACAAGAAAGTGAGCCCTCAGGATATGAAGTCCAACTCACTTTCATCCAGATCTGGTCCTCTCCTTCAGGGGAGAAAGCTATTTCAATAATTTACAAATTTCTAATTGGGCTTTATAAACATAGCATGGACCCAGTCAAAGCAAATTGGGAAAAAGGACTCCAGAAAACCATTAGTACTATTGACTGGTCTAAAGTTTGGAGAGGTACATGGTCTACCACCTCTTCCCCACTGTGGAGAGACTTCATCTGAAAAGTAAGGGCAAGATTGTTCTTAGTGCCTACTACCCTAGCCCGTAGAAACCCGGGACAATCAGAAAAATGTTGGAGGTTATGTGGAGAAAATAAAGCCAATTACAAATATATCTTTTGTGATTGCCCCATACTGGTAGGCTTCTGGAAAGAGGTTACAGATCATATTAAAAATATATTTGACTGTGGTGGTCTAATAACAGAGACTAACCTGATACTAGGAACAACACAGGAGGGTCTGTCAGATAAGCACGCTCTCTATTTATGGTCTATTCTACTGGGGGCAGCGTATAAGGCAATCACTAAACAATGACTTCAAAATAAATCTCCTATGATAGGAGAGTGGAAATCTATAATCCAAACCATACATCATAATGGACAAATGTCACATGCACTAAATAGCAAGATGGAAATCTTTCACCACTTGTTGGACTAGGTGGACACTGTATCAGGAGCAGATCTAGAATCTGGACTAGAGGAAAGGCTAGTTACTAGCTCTGTGGGATTTACCCCCCTGCAAGCCCCTCAATGTTAGACTTGGGTAAAGAAAAGTAATCAGAGTTATAATTAATTCTTAAATGGACAACCAATCCTATCCAAGATTTCTGTGCCTACTGTCTGTCCTCAACGGTTAAGTTATTTTGTTTTAGCTCATATAAAGTCTAAGCATCAGCTATATAAGATCTGTTTGGTGTGTTAGGCTTTTATGTATAAACCAATCCTAATGTAAGTAGTCAATAATGTTACATTGTATTTTTATTACAATGTAATCTCTGGGTGCTATGTGATATGTAACCATGTATGAAAGACTTATGTCACTCTTATATGTGCCTAGAAAAATTATCTAAATGAATAAAAAGAAGTATAAAAAAAAGACCACTGGACTACACTGCCAGGAAGGTCTGTGCAGCCTCCTTTCTAGGCCTCCAACAAACAAGCTTGGCCATCTTCATGGCACACTTCTCCCACACCCTCCTGGGCTTCTTGGACGAAGTTTTTCTGCATCTCCCCGCAGACCTTCAGACTACAGTCAGGCAGGTCCGGGACTGGGGCCGAGCCATTGACAAGCAGCAACTTCAGATGGCCTTGGATCTCGGGGACTCTTGCGCCCATTTGATGGCAGCCACGGTTGCCATGCGCCACAGGGCTTGGCTGAGGCTTTCCACCTTTATGGTGGATACCCATCATAAACTCACTGATATTCCTTTCCTGGGTATCGATCTCTTCAGCCCAGGTGTGGATGGTCCCCTTCAGCAAATCGAGCAATCCCGTGCCACCTTGGACTCAGCTACTTCTGTCCGAAAAGAAGCCCCTGGCTCTAAAAAGCAGCAGAAGAAGAAACCTTTTTGGCACCCTGCTCCTGCAGTCAAGCAACCCTCCTTTCAGAGTGGGCAGCAACAGCAGGCACAGACTTGGCACCCTCGACCCAAGTCCGGGCTTCCCCCAGCCTGCTCACAAGGAGGTCAGGGTTCAGGCAGTTTCCAGACTGGACCGTCTTCCTCCAAGACTGCCCCCTATCCCCATCACACCAGCTCTGAGCCCTCCTGTGGGGGGTTGGCTCCGTCACTTCCTTTCTTCTCAGTCCACTGTTACCATGGACAGGTGGGTCTTAGAAGTGGTCAGCCAGGATCTGCCTCTAGAGTTCAAGCAGTACCCTCCTAGCCGAGCCTGCACCGCACAGGAAGAGAGAGTATCAGCCCACTGTCGGTCAACTCTGAGAGATGACATAGCTCAACTCCTCCTCAAGGAGACAGTGGTTCGAGTGGCAGATCCTCCAGTCAACCCAGGGTTCATTTCCAGGTACTTCCTAGTCCTGAAGCGGATGGTGGGCTGGCGTCCCATTTTAGATCTGCACAACCTGAATCAGTATCTCAGGTTATGCACCTTCAGGATGGTATCTCTGTCCCAGATCATACCATCCCTGGAGCAAAACATGGTTCTGCTCACTGGATCTACAGGACACATTCTTTCATGTCCCAATCTGTCCTACCTGTGGTTCCTTCACTTCAGAACAGAGGGAACTTTGTACGAGTTCTGAGCCATGCCATTTGGCTTCTCATCAGCCCCATGGGTCTTCACCAAATGCATTGCAGTGGTTGCAGCCCATCTCTGGTGTCGAAAGGTCAGCGTGCACTCATACCTCGACAGTTGGCTCTTAGCAGGTTCCACCCAGCAAGAGGTGGTGAGGTCCAGGGACCTGGGCCTCCAAACCTGCTCTCAGGAGGCCAAGTCAGAGCTCATGCCATCTCAGGTGATATGCTTCATTGGGGCAGAGCGTGACTCTCGCTGAGCCAGAGCATGGCTCCTGGTGGACAGGGTGGAGGTTCTCTCCTCCCTTTACCCAGTAATTTCTGGTTGGGCACTTACGCCTTGCCCAGGACTTTCTGCACCTTCTGGATTACATGCTAGCCTGCACCACTTTGGTCTGTTGGGCCCTGTGGCATATGCGCCCCCTTCAGTTGGAGCTGGTCATCCAGTGGACTCAGTGCCAAGGTCATTTCGACCAGCTGATCACTGTGACCCAGAAGATGTGGGACACACTCCAGGGGTGGACCATTCTAGACCATCTGCAGGAAGGGATTCCATTTGTCTGCCCCAAGCCGATGGTCGTCCTCATGACTGATACCTCTCTCACGGGCTGGGGAGCCCTCATGGGGAACAACAGGGCCCACGGGTTCTGGACCCCCAAGGAATCCCAATACCATATCAACCTGTTGGAGCTCAGAGTGGTCAGACTGGCATTGTCAGCATTTTCTCAGCAGCTTCGGGTTTAAGTGGTTCAAGTCCTGACGGACAATACCATGACCATCTACTACCTCAACAAGCAGGGTGGCATGCACTCTCAGCCACTGTGCAGAAAAGCACTCCACATCTAGACACTCGTGGGCTGACTGGAGACAGATCTCCTATACATCCATGTGGCAGGAGCCTCAGATCAACTGGCGGATGCTCTCAACCGCTTTGGTGAGACATCCCATGAGTGGTCTCTCCATCCAGAGGTAGCTCACAGCCTGTTCTCCCACTGGGGCAAACTGATGGTGGACCTGTTTGCCTCTAGGGAAAACATCAAGCTGAGGCTGTTTCATGCTCCCCCCCAGTGGGGATTGCTGCAGGGGGATGCCTTCTCGAGGCTGTGGATCCCAGGCCTCTTCTGTGCCTTCCCTCGATCCACAAGGTGCTCTTCAAGGTGTGGAGGGACAAGGCATAGGTGAGCCTGGTAGCCCCAGACTAGCCCCGTTAATTCTGGTATCCAGATCTTCTCAGCCTCAGCAACAGGCTCCTGAGGCATCTTCCAGCATGCCTAGACCTGATATCTGTCAATCAGGGGAATGTATTGCATCCAGACCTTCAATCTCTGTACCTCACAACCTGGTACCTGAGCGGCTAGAGTTCCAGGCTTTAGGTCTCTCTGAGGATGTACTCAAAGTAGTGGAATCATCCAGGAAGGAGTCGACCAGAAAGTGCTATACCTTCAAATGTAAAAGATTTTCCATTTGGTGCAAGGGCCTGGACCCTCTGTCCTGTCCTGTGGCTAGCATTTTAGACTACCTTTGGTCTCTGTCCAAAGGGGTTTTTCGGTCTTCGACCCATAAGGTGCACCTGGCAGCCATCTCTGTTTATTGGGCGCGGGCCGGTCAGCAGATGGTGGCAAAGGAGAAAGTGGCCTTGTGCTTTTTCAAGGGTGTAGATCACATATCCCCTCCGGTGTGTGAACCTCCACCTCCATGGGATTTACTGCTGGTCTTTGCTAAACTCATGGGCAAGCCATTCAAACCAATGCACAAGTGTGAGCTATCACACGTGTCATGGAAGACTTCCTTTCTGGTGGCTATCATGTCAGCCAGAAGGACAGGGGAGCTCCAGGCGCTTTCAGTGGAGTCTCCTTATCTGGTCTTCCACAGGCACAAAGTTTTCCTGCTCCCCAACCCGAAATTCCTCCCAAAGGTGGTGTCAGAGTTTCACCTTAATCAGGTATTGACTCTGTCTGTGTTCTACCCACACTACACCTCGGATGCTGAGTACAGGCTCCATACCTTGGACCTGTGATGAGCTCTCTCCTATTACAAGGAGAGAACAGCAGAAATTTGGGGAGAGGTTCTCAAGCTGTTTGTCACCTATGCTGAAGCTGCTTCTGGCAGACCTGCAGCAAAGCAGACAATTGACAGATGGATTATACCTTGCATTGATCTCTGCTATAGGATGGTGGGTAAGGAGCCTCCTGCAGGGCTAAGGACTCATTGCACCCACCATACCGCTGCATCGGTGGCTGCTTCCAGGGACATCCCTATTCAGGAAATCTGCCAGGCTGCTACCTGGAAGACCACAAACACCTTCCTCACCCACTACCACATCGACCTTGAGTCACGCCAGGATGCTGGTTTTGAGGCCTCAGTTCTCCAGTCGCTGTTCCCTAAGTAGGGGGTGTGCGCCTTGCCTCCCTCCACCCGGAGAACTGCTAGGAGTCTGCCAAGAAATGTGGATGAACAACATATCCACAACCCTAGAAAAAATGGTTACTCACCTGTAACAGTAGATCTTCCATGGAATGGTCTCTTGCAGTAAGTCATTACTTCTGGGAGTTCCCGATAGGTGGTGCTCCAGCACGGAAGTTTCTTCCAGCAGTCTGCACACCAGGACACATCTACACGACCTCACTTCCTTGGCTGTACCTATAAAAGTGGGTGGTTCTTGGTAATCTCTGTACATTTTCCCACCAGCTTCAGCTCTGGCAGCATCTTTTCTACAGCAGTATACGAAGTGGATTGACAGTGTCACCTGGGGTGCCTGGACTTCATACAAGACACCAGGCTCCTGTACTAGATAAGAAAAAAAAAAGACTACTACAATGGATGTCTCCCTGCTAACATTCAATGACTAAAATAGGGAAGGAAACACCTTCACCTCAAGTCTTGCCTGACCGCTTTCAATGGTCATACCTCCGAAACAGATAATCAAGAAGATGTTTTAGGACTCTACAAGACATCCTCATCGATGACACCACCTTCTTCGTCGATGGGGCACACTCTACATGCTCCATTGTCGACGGGGCTGCCTCCCCAGTCATCAGGACATGCTCCAAAGCTCCACTGTCGATGGGGCATGCATTCACCTTCTCATCATAGATGACAGCATTTCCATCATCGACAGAGCATGTTCACCGTCAGCAGAGTATGTACTATCTTCCTCCTTGTCGATGAAGCATGCTTTTATTTACCCTTCATCTATAAGATATAGCAGATCATAGACAAGGCATGCTTCTCTTCCTTTTCCATTGACGAGGCAGCTGCCACCATCAACTGAGCAGCCCCTGCATCATAGAACAGCATCTTTACCTGCATGTAATACAGTTATGGGGGATTCTTATTACAAGTTTACCATGGACTTCCATGAATACTTTCAACAACATGCATCAACAAGTACCATGGGGCTGCATCACTACAAAATGATTATATGCTACAGAACGTGGGGGCTTACCAGCCTCATCTGCTCTCATGCAAGATACTCATACACCATTTATCACAGACTATGTCTCAGCCTCCATCAACACTGGCCTGTCCACCTGTCTTGCCTCATCATGAATATTCAAGAGAGTATGAGTCCCCTTATGTTGTACCATCTAGCAGGGATAATGGACCACTATAACAAAACCGTACTGCCATACCTGAACATACAAGAACTATAACCAGCATCTGGTAAGTATCTCTGCTGGTGCCCTTATAAATAGACTACTTGCATCTGCTGAAAAAGATCAGGATGCAACATTACCGATGCTTCAGCTTGAGCCTCTGCAGTCGGTATTTCTACGCCGTCAGGCATGGCTCCAACTCTCAGGGCTAGCGCCTGATATTCAACAGCATGTGGCTAATGCCCCTTGTAAAGCGACCATCTTTTTGGCCCTGGGGCTTAAACAGGACTGGATAACCTACAAGCCTTTAAATCTGTGACAGCCCCTCTGGCTGGCTGGGTGCCTCTTCTTCTCACTAAAGACTTCAACTGAAACCTGAGGCCTTCTTCAACAGACTCTATACATTTAGTCACTTTTTCAGAGGAATCACTGTTACAAACCAACACAGCCATTGCATCAGGATGCCTCTCGGCCTGTTGTGCGCCAGTCTCCATGTCCCTCCCACGAACGGGTCCACCTACTACTATTCACATGCTGAGACTCAATCGATATATCCTGGTATAGATTATATTATCTTCAATTTTCTACTGCTATAAGCTGCTTTCACTTGATCATGAACATAGATCACATGAACAAGGGTGAGTATCCATACAAACATTATAAGTCTTAAAAACTCTACATCTTTTTTGCTTGATCAAAAAAAATATATATTTTTTATATACACACATATGTGTTTCTGTAATCTCAAAAATGTGATCCACTGCCTTATGATTTAAATTATATGGTTCATTATTTAGCTTCTGTTTTCCAAACAGTATACATACTGGACTCATCACATGAACATTTAAGATTTACTCCCAACAAGGTTGGCGGCCCGGACATACCTGAGTCCCCCTTGTAAGTAAGATTATTAATTCAAGATGGATGTATTGACATCACTCTAGTACTCTACATGTTCTCTAAACCATCTACAAGATTGGTTATAGCTGCTGATTCCAAAAATCGCTGACTTCCTTTATGTCACAGATAATTTGTTTTATTTTGCAACATTATCTGCTACTTCAGTATCCTGTTACTACTAAATGGATTCAGTTTCTACCATCTGGACAGACTGGGTTTGGTGAATACATTAAACCTGTATAAAATGCAAGATTGATCACACTTGCTGATCCATGCTACTTGGACAACAAACTATGGACAGGTTACAAACCTTATGATTTTCTTACATTTCAAATCTCACACATGAGATCACATGACTCCTAAATCTGTAAGTATCCAGATAATTGTTTTTATGCCTGTTCATCCGACAGTATCAACACAGGGCCCATCATACTAACGTTTCAGGTTTATGCCTGATGAGGTGGTAGACCCTGACATACTTGGGACCCACTTGCCAATGAGATCAGGGGTATAGCCAGGAATTTCTGAGCTGCACACCAAGTAGACTCACACTGCTACCGCCCCCTTAGGGTGAGCTACCCCCCCCACTGTCCACGCCCCCTCTCAGATGCTAGTGTAATTTTCTGTGCTGTGTGCCAGCACACCATTCCACCACCAACAGGTGTCATACTAACAGGCTGGCTTTTGGTTACAATACTGCATTGTGACAAGACTCTTTACCAGATTGGCCAAGTTACAATGTTGCATTGTGACAAGCCTCTGTACCACATCCAGGTAGCCAAGCTCGCCACACCAGCCACTCAAAAGCCCCAAGTCACAGAAAGGTTCATTACATTACCAGTTTAGAGGTAAGCAAGATCCAAATACTCACCCAGTCCACACAACATGCATACCAAAATCAACTGCTGAAACATACCCACACTGGAGCAGAATTACACCCACTGCAGATAAGTACTTACCCACACAGCAGACTCCGTCCACATTACAAAGAGGGTTGTGGTAAGCCAGATGGTGCTTTGGCTGGTGTTCAGATTTGTTCAGTTACATTAACTGAAACCATAGATCCCAAAAAAAGCCTCCATCCAGGCACAGCATTGTGTGTGTACCTGCTCAGGTTCCAAATTGACGACATGCAAAATCCAAGACAGTTGGCACACCTTACAACCACAGTCATGCTCTTCACCCAAAGTAGCCCAAACCCACCACTGCAAGTGGCCACATACCCACAGCAGTGTTACAAGTCGCAAGTAACAGCTGAGCCCTCACACATTCATGCTCTTCTGCCCACTCACACCAAAGTAGCCCAAACCCACCACTGCATCGTGGCCACATACCCACAGCAGTGTTACAAGTCGACAAGTAACAGCTGAGCCCTCAGCCACCCATTCATGCTCTCCTGCCCACTCACACCCAAAGTAGCCCAAACCCACCACTGCAAGTGGCCACATACCCACAGCAGTGTTACAAGTCGTGCAAGTAACAGCTGAGCCCTTAGCCACACATTCATGCTCTCCTGCCCACTCACACCCAAAGTAGCCCAAACCCACCACTGCACGTGGCCACATACCCACAGCAGTGTTACAAGTCGCAGGCAACAGCTGAGCCCTCAGCACACATTCATGCTCTCCTGCCCACTCACACCCAAAGTAGCCCAAACCCACCACTGCACGTGGCCACATACCCACAGCAGTGTTACAAGTCGTGCAAGTAACAGCTGAGCCCTCAGCCACACATTCATGCTCTCCTGCCCACTCACACCCAAAGTAGCCCAAACCCACCACTGCACATGGCCACATACCCACAGCAGTGTTACGTTACATGAATACTACACAATTTGTCAGGTAACTGTAACATTGCACTCACTGTTATATGGAGGGTCTGGGTAGGCTAGATGATGCACTGGTTTTGTTACCTTAACCAAAAGCATTTGCACCAAATAGCCCAATACCATGCAGTAAGTGTTCAAAGTCATCCTGTCAGCTTATTTGAGAAGCGTCTGTCCTGGCATGGGTCAAAGTCTTTGAGCACCTGTTCCACATCAATTTCCATGTCTCTGTGTATATGTAAGAGAGCGAGTCCTGTCAGGCGTTGTTCCCCCATGCTGTTTCTGAGCCAGGTCTTCAGCCTCCTCAAGGCACTGAAGGATCTCTCTGCACTTGCCACGCTGACTGGCATTGTTGCCAAGACTGATAATACTGCATTAACATTTGGGTAGAGATCTGCATTCACATCCTGTAATGTCACGAGAATGGTCTCTGGAAGGTCTGCCACAGGAACATCGACCCACTTTTCTTTCCATCTTTCCAGCTCCACCTTAAGCTCCTCCAGGCTGCCCAGGTCAGTCTTGTAGGCACTGTACACTGCTGCTATTATGTCCTCCTGTAGCAAATGCAGTTTGCGTGGTAGAAGATACTGCCCAAGGAACCGTGGTCGGCACTCTATCAGTTTATCCTGCAATTCCGAAATGACATGGTCTAGGAAAGGAATGAAAATGTTGACTCTGAAGTAGTCTTGAGGGCTTGCAGCACTGATGTTGCTTCTCTGTGTTTGCCTACCACATATATGAGGTACCTCCTCCTGAATGAATGCAGCCTCTGCTAGAGTCAGGATACTCCGATACAGTTCTGCAAAGTGGCTTTCTGACCTGTCCCGCATTTTCTTCAATACTTGCACAAGGTTGGAGGCCTCTTGTGTTGCTTGTAGGAGGTCAGTGTTGACACGCTGCAGATACAGATGAAGAGGTTTTCGCTTGGGACAAAACATAATCAATGGAATGAAGAGTCACAAGGAAGTCGAATCGTGGATGCAGAGCAGCAATCTGCTCGCTTCATTGTCAAACTCTGCAATTTTCTGCGTAACTTGCTACTACCAAAAATTTCACTTTTAACCTTGATAGAGAATCTGCGACTCATCCACCTGGTGTTTCCAGCTGCAGGAATAGTGTAGACATCTTCTGGCTCATCATCATAGTCGGATGGCAAGTTGTTGAATTCTTTGAGTTCTGCCTGAAAGATGTTACTGCGTTGTAGACCTACTTTAGTGTAGAGATGATCTTTTCGTGGTATCAAACATATTGGAAACTTGTCGCAAGGAACATGAATGAACTATAGTTGTGTTGAGGCCATGAGCCTTGCAAACTGTATACACTGCTTCAGGACAACCGCTGAGATGTGTGCTTGCACCCCATTGAAATTTCCACTCATGTTACTCCCTTGTCGACCTTTTGGCCACGATTAGTTTTGTGTCGATGCCCCAA
The DNA here is from genome assembly GCA_016271365.2 of Neoceratodus forsteri. Classification (NCBI taxonomy): domain Eukaryota; kingdom Metazoa; phylum Chordata; order Ceratodontiformes; family Ceratodontidae; genus Neoceratodus; species Neoceratodus forsteri. The sequence goes on from JADMNL010000026.1 coordinate 119,361,988, forward strand.
GCCTTTAAACGCCGCAAGAATAGTTCTGCTAAACCATGGCCAGTTGTATCCATACCTTCAGTGAACTCTACGAAATCTTCACGAAGTTCAATTGTGCCTGAAAGGTCCCGATGTACATAGCGAACTGATAAAGAAATCTGCTCCTTGGTTGACACATCTGTTGTTCCATCCGCTATCAAGCTGAAACATTTTGCCTCCTTTATATTGCTTAGTATTTTTCACTGCATTTGCCGACCCATCAATTGAATTAGTTCGCTCTGAATCTGTGGGATGTATAGTGCATTCCTTGAGCCGCCTGAGGTGTTCTTGCAGACTGGAATCTACTTCAGCGTGTATTGCAACAAGCCATGGAAATTTCCGTATCATCATACTTACCTCAAGAGCAACGTTGTGTCTCCCACAATAGAGAATGATCTTGACAATTCTCATGAAAAGTGAAGAGTATTCTCAGTCACCTTGTTGTTGTGCTCCAGCAGACAGTGGCTTACTGTTTTCATCTTCCCAGCACAAACAGAGAGAAACCCATCCGCTCTCGCGACAGCATTTCCATGGTCCTTAGACTTGCTATGCCTCTCCAGAGTCTTCTTTGTGTTGGACCAGTCCCTCATTGGTGCCGATACCAGAAGGGTGGTAGTACAGGAACTGTTGAACACGAAGCACGGACCACAGAACACGCCATTCAATACCTTCAAATACCGAGTAAATTTGAAATCATGCAACACGTGAGCATTGAAATGCCTGTAATGCTGGCTTGGACCATCTGGACCCATCAGACGACCAGGAAACTGAAATCCTGGAGGTGGTTGCCACTGATTTTCAAGAATTTCCTTCCTCTGAGCATCCGTGAGATGGGAACGATTCATACAGCCAATGTCCTCAGTATTTTGCAGATGCACATCTGGTTCCTGGGAAATGCTTGGAATCTGGACTGCTTCAAAAGTAGTTGCTTCTTCCACTGTCTCCATTAACTGGAAGTTGACACCAGCTTCCTGCAGATCTTCCATAGTCTCCACTAACTGGGAGTCGACATTGGCTTCCTGGAGAACACCCTCTGTGGCCGAGTCTCCTCGAATTTCACCAGCAACCTTTTCTTGTACAATCACCCATGCACGGTAATTGGATGGGCAAGTCTCCACACCACTTCCAGGCTGCGTCTCTGTGTTGTGGACCCTGCAAACACAAAGGTCTGCAGTTAGCTAAACTGTTTACCTATCTACCTATCAAAAATTATGTTTACTCTGTATTTTATGGCAGGATTTCTTACCCAGAGCTAGCTGAAGGCCGAGTGAGGAAGGACTGCATAAGCCTGGACATTTGTGCCGTTTCCTCTATTCTGGCCCGTTTAGTTTTGCACCTGTGCTCCAGAAGGTTGTTTTCTTTTGCCTGCCTCCATTCTGGAAACAGAAAACAGTTTAACCCTGCACTATAAGTGGAAGAGGGACAGTATGAAAGTAGGATAAAGGAATAAGGGAATGGAGCGCATGAGGCAAGTGAAATATGGACAGATACCTTACCTTAATGCAGCAGCTAGTACAGTCCAGAAATCTTAGTAAGTCTCAATATCTAGCAGTTGCCTGAAACCACTGATGCTTCTGCCTCTGCCCGCAAATCAAACGCTGTGACTGTTGATCTCAGTAACTTGCAGGTTAATGCTGCTGCGCCTGTCCGAGTAACCACGCTGCTTACCTGTGACAGCTGCCACCCTCAATTGAAACACAAAACAAAACACCTCATTTGACAGCCCGTGGATTGCATACAACAAAATTCACATCACAAATTATGCTGTTTCAATGTATGCAATACATAAATGTCTAGGGCCAAGGGTAAAGCACACAATCCCAGTATCCACCACCTTAGCACAAGCAAGACCGCTCCAATTGTCAAACTGTGGAAACAGGTAGCATTCAGAGGAAATGTTCAGACAAATAACTGGTCATAATACAACATCCCTTGGAATTATTTACACTGAAATGCCGAACAAAAAACAGCGCTTGCAGTCATGGCGTCTGATGATTTGCTAACAAATGGGCATCGCGTCCAAAGGTCCCGCAGTACGCAAAACTAAGGCTTAGCAAAACATACCCACACAATGTGTTAGAGGATTTTTGGAAGTGGCATTTTGCAGGACAGTGTAGGTTAGCTTATAGGATGTATACGGAGACAACGTTTTAACTGACAGTCATGTTTGTGGAAATAATGCAGGATCAGTTACCTCACAGCAGCAGTTAAATGCATAATGCACCAGCAGTTGCACACATTTTGTTTGGACCGATGACATACAGCTGTCGAGGTCTGTCTCACAGAGTCTTTGTGAGGTGAATTGTGAACACAGTATTTATAATCTGTGCTGCAGGCCAAGAGACCATACCATTTACTGTACATTGGTATGAAGATAATTATATACTCTGGTCACCCAGCATCAGATTCAGTTTGCTTGCCAAGCTAAATTTATCTACAGTACTGTTCTGCTGGGATGTTAAAAACAAAAACAGAGACAGAATCAGGGCACACACTTAAAAAAAGCATTCAGTAAAACAAATCCTTGTCTACACAGTAGGCTACAAACTTAATCAGATGCTAGGCAACCAATTGCTAATGTAGTTTTACACTAAGCAGAGAATAGAAATAGCTCTGCTCTTCACTGAGTTGCTGGGCAACTGACTGTACCATTTTATAGTTTCACTGCTGCAGTCTGATACAAAATGAATAAGTGAGTAATAGTATAAAAGTCAATGGCCACTATTCTGATCTGTTAATAGCCATGCAGAAATTACCTTCGGTTGTCCGATTCTGATATCAATTCTGCCTAAATACTAGCCATAACCTGGTAAGACTGAGATGTCAATGGGTACATACAACTGTGCAAGAGCTTGGTGAGCTTCACATTCCTGAATGACCCAGCAGTACACTGCCATTTTGTTTTTACAATTTTCCAACATACACTAACCAAATACTGCCCAAGTAAAGGTGTAGAACCCAATGCATTCACCTGGAGGTTTTCCGATTCCCCAAGTCTTTCTAGTTGAGTTCATGCAGTCTGTGCACATCAGAATCCCTCTTCTTGAGCAAACTGGCTCTGCACCTTTGCTCGGTCAGAGTCTCTATATACGCAATTTGTACCTGGTGTGGTGACGTACCAAATCAAAGCTATCATTGATCTCTACAATCTCTTATAGATCTCCCTGGAAGAGAAGATTAGTTTGTGGTCTGCAGTCTGCGAGATCAACATTCAGGAAAGAGACCTCCTGCCATAAAGAAGTTGCTACAGCCCCCCCCCATTATCATAAACAGCAAGTTATGCATTTTGTGACAGCAATAATAAAGTGTTTAATTAAATGCAATGGTGTCTCCTTTCTGTCTCCTTATAGTCCATATGTGCATATTACAAATTATGCCACTGATTGCAGCTCTCACTCCGGAATGAACAGTCGTAGCCAGCGGTAAACACCTAAAGTACTTTAGTAGCAGAACCAGTGATGGTGTGATAAATCTTTGCTCTGTGTGGGCACTCCACCCCCAGGTCCAAACAGAAATAAAATTCTCTCCTTACGGGGGAATGTAAATATTATGATAACCATCGAGCGGTAAACAACTAAAGTAGTTTAATAGCAGAACCAGTGACGTACCATTGATTAGAAAACGGCTTTTTATTTCCTGGCATCTGATTGGCTATACTCTTGCCAGGGGTACATTAACTTTCAATAGATGCCCAGGAATAAAAGTACCAGTCTATAGAGCCCTCTCACCCACTAAAGTAGCGAAGTGCCCACCCTGCTTCCTAATTGGCTAAAACCAGTTACTTTCAATTTAAAATCGCACATTTTTTTTGTCTCGCTTAGCGAGACAGAGAGAGAGGATCGCTCCAAAGCTCCATAGTTACTTGGAATGCTCCATACCCTATCCCTCAATGCTGCTGCTGTACATCACAGCTGCAGTCATTTACAAAGACGGCAGCACTCAGCCTGACTGCACTCTCACGCCTCTACCAATCTCCCCTTCTAAAACAGTTTCCCACTGTCCACTAACTGTTGTCCGCTGTCAGTTTCAGATTTAAATAAGATTCTTCCCAATCCTTCAACCAACTGCTTTTTGGCATTTAAAGAGCCCGCCGGCCTGAGTGACACGCCCCTTATGCAGTACCACCATGCCTTTCTCTTAACGGACCTGATTGAGAGCCCCCCCTCCTCCCCCCACTTAAAATGTTGGGAACTTGGGACAAAGAGTGGCCAGGAAAGCCCGCGGAAAAATCAATTAACTAGGAGCGCACAGAGACCAGCTCGCTCTCGCTACCCCTGCTGATTGCTGCAACACGCTATGGCATGTCGGGCGTATTGGTAGCTATGCCCTTGATGCATACAGTCCAGCTGTCCCATGTCACTTGTCAACAGGAGTATACAAGGTAGATGTTCTTTTCACCACCTGGACACCAGAGTCCCTTCCCCAGAATAATCTGGGGCAAATGCACACTTCTGCAACAGACTTGGGGATCTTTTCACCACTCCCCAGACCCCAATCACCTCAGAGGCACAGCCACAAGCAGTAGAGCCGGAGTTAATGCAGAGAAACATACATTACATGTCACCAAGCCAACTGCTGGGACTCCTCAGAACATGCAGTGCATTACACTAATGACCTGCCTTTATAAATATTGTCAATTATACAATGGCAAGAAAGAATCCTGGTCTCTGATTGGTCAGTCTTGGGCAACATCACGGGTCTAGTCTCAGCCTCACTGTGAACCTGTACTTGAGCATCTTGAACTTGATTGTTTCATCTTCTCTTAAACAAAAATATTTTTACACACAAAAACATCTTTAAAATGACTTTAATCGTGTACAACAATGAGCCATTGTATAATAGCAGTAATGCCCTCCAGGGTGTGTGTCGCTTGGGATAACCTCACGCCTCAGTCGTCGGACGCACTCAGACTGTGGTCTCATGCCCAACCACTTGAGGCGTGACGTTGTCCCAGCACAACACACACCCTGTCGGGCATTACTGATTAAACATACTACCCTCAGGCATCAGCACTTAAGTTACATCCTGACCTGCCAACATAGAATCAAACTGCTGACCTGACCATTATTAAGCAACACTAATCTGCAGTGCATAACACTGCTGACCTGCCTTAATTACCACCATCATTTTAAACAAATTTACCTAGAGGTTGCTGCAGTCGTGCCATGAATACAGAATGCAGATATCCAACCCAGCAGTGTTCCAGGTGGTTTATAGAGAAAAAAACAGAGCTACACCCTTGGCCTTTACTACTACCATTATTTAAAGATATTCTAGATGTGTTGACACCATAAGATGTAACAAACAACTCCTAATTCAGTACACATTCTGAAAGATTTCCAACCATTTACCTAAAATAAAGCACTTCACCACACCTTAAAATTAACTCTGTAACCTCTGTTTTAAATACTATAGTTTTCCCTCAATCTTGCACTAACTAGCCAACACCACAGCTTTCAGTTCTCCTTGATCAGTCTCCATTTCCCAACCCCTTGATCTGTCTTATTTCTGTATTAGCAATGCACTCTCATCCTCTCACATTTAAACAAAAAAACTGTTTACCTCAATATACTGCTTCAAAATAGATGAACACAATTTTAGCATGACAGTCATCTACCTCTACTTGGGGGGGGGGTGCACAATAGATCACTTCCTCAGTATGAGATTGAGTATGGCTGAAGATGGCTTCACAAAATCACATCTAGTCATCTTCCTGTGGGGGTTGGGTGCAGTTCTAAACAACAGTGGTAGATGCTGAATAAGGCAGCATTTAATTCAAATGCAATTGTCACATTTCTACACTCCTGCTGTGGTAGGAACTGGCAGTGGAGGGGGAGGCAATGAACTTTGCAGAGTCAGTGTGAGTGAGTGGACTTTCACTGAAACACAGAGACAGCACAGAAAACAAACAGCTGTTTCAATTCCTTGGCTTTGCTTACCCACTGATGTCTGTCAGGCAGACATTAAACTCAGCAGCAGATCTGGCTTTGGCTCTTTCAGCAGAAGCTGGCTCCTCCTGACATTCTGCCTGCTTGACCACTACAACTACAGTTTCTGGGGCCAGGACAGTGACAGTTTCAATCCTGCACACCAGCTACAAAGCCCCATTTGTACAATTTGTTGGGGCTGGGACTCGGGAGAGCAAGTCAGCTTGCAGTTTTGTTTCTGGACCGAGTGAATCAGCATGCAGCCCCATTATTTCCAGGCTTGAAATGAGAACAGTACATGATTTATTGATTAGGTGAACATTTACCAAGACTTCCTCAACTCTGAATAGTGTCACAAGATTACTACTTTGCAGCCAAGCAATCACCACAAATAAGCAGTGGCACCTCCAGTCTGACACTCACCAAGACTGGAAAAAAAAAAACATCTGTGATATCCATTTATGAAACACAATCGGTACAACCATAGAACCATTTAAGTGCCCATTTGCCCAAATATCCCTTTTTAGTTAACTGCTAGACTGCTTAGTGCTCTTACCTTACCTCAAGCTGAAAAATCAAGGAATGGAGTTTGGGACAGGGGGACTCTCCTGGATGCAGCAGTGCAGTCGGCAGTCGCAGTCCATCTCCTAGTCTCTCCAGACTTCAGCCCAGGCCCCAAGCACCGAGCACAAGTCCAAAACCGGCTGGCATTAAGCGTTACAACGCGAAGTCGAGAACGAATTACGCATAGGTTGCGATCCTTCAATTGCAGAAACTTTCCTCCTCACGGTAAGTCACCCGCCTCCCAGGACACTCTCTCTCTCACTCCGATGATACAGAATTTCAAAACACAGGGATCGTTCGGCGATCGACAGTAGCACTCACTCACCTCAGATTAGGCAGGCTAGGAAGACAGAACCCGCTAAGGCAGCAAGCACAAGCAGCAGTAATAATTAAAATCTTCCAATTCCGACACCTTCACAAGCAGCCAGTAGCCACACTGATTCCCAACAGAAGAGATTGAGAATATCTGGAGACAGTACTAGTACCTCCCTGTCCTCCCAAGTCTCTGACCCGCCGCTACCGCCTCGTCTCGTCTCAGAGCAGACCCGACTGACTTGCTGTGCTGCCGGCTGGTCTCGGCTTGATGTTGTCTTCACTCTTCTCGTCTCTCCTCTCCGCCTGACCCAAAAATGAAATAGACCACACTGCAAGTTCATCTGGGCATTTAAGAGCCCGCTAGACCTAACCCACCCCTTATGGACTGTACGCCTCCTTCAGCCGGCAAGCGGACCTGATTGAGAGACCAAGCGTATTTCTCAATCAGGTCCTCCTCACCGCGCCACTATGACTCACTGACCACGCCGCTTACGCTTCAGAGACCCCCACCCCCACCCCTCCCCTCAAACTCGGCAAGTGCAAAAAGTGTCCAAAAAAGACCGCAAAAAAAAAAAGAAACAAAGGTATGCGGCAGACCAGCTGGATCCTGCTACCCCAGCTGATAGCAGCAGCACGCCGTGGCGTGTCTGGCGTATCTGTAGCTACGCCCTTGAATGAGATTACGAACACATGATGGAACTGAATACATCACTCTATTGCATTCTATGTCCTTACCCTAAAATGGGTATGATGTTGCCACTGACTCTTATGTGTCACTGGCTTCCTACGTGAAATATATTGTTTCACTGCAAAACTCTGTACTGAATTGATACATTGTAACACTACAAAATAACATTGTATTATTTGGGTTATTATCCCAGACTCGGAACCCAATGGGATTTGACATAGACTGTTTTTTCCAGTGCATGCCACTGAGATCTACCGATCACTCCATTATATGGCTGACTTTCCTATGTTCTATTACAGTACTCAATGTGCCATACCCTAATCGGGTTTACATCTCCTTAGACTCATCTGATGATGCCAACTAATAGCCAGTCTGGCTTGTCTTTCAGCCATGATCCTATAACGAATGATATAATGGATTACTTACAAAATCCCTTTTTACATGCTGATGCACTGTTTTCAGCCCCTTACGGTCTTAAAACCACACTAAGATATAAGGCAGAATGCCATATATGGCCACCCTCTGCTCAATAACTGCTTGGGAGTATTCCAGAAGTAATGACTTACTGCAAGAGACCATTCTGTGGAAGATAGTGCAGTTACACAAAGACTTTTGCTGTAACAGTAGATTTTCTAGGAATGTCACTTGCAGTAAGTAGTTTCCCCTCCCTTCAACCCCCAGCCATTTTGCAACAGTAAAAATGATGTAGGGTTGGGAAGCTTTGGTACCTCTGTTCCCCTCGGTCCCTCGCTTCCAAGCTGAAACCGGCAGGTAATGGAGATTACCAGGGACTACCCACTTTTATAGATACAGCCCAGGAAGTGAGGTCGTGTGTGTGGTCCCTGGTGTGGAGACTGCTGGAAGAAACTTCTGTGCTGGAGCGCCACCTATCGGGAACTCCCAGAAGTAATGACTTTACTGCAAGAGATATTTCTAGAAGATCTACTGTTACAGCAAATGTTTTTGTGTAACTGCACTTTCTAGGAGTGGTATATGTTGGTCATCCACACTGACCCACCTGACCTCTCTGGCTGCAGTGCACAAACCTGCCTTCCAGCGGGCCAAGATCTGGCATCATGGGGCGGAGCCAAGGGTTATACCATCCAGGTGGGTGGGAGGATCCAGCTTGTAGACCTTCCGGCAAGACTTAAAAGGGGAAAGGGACATGCCAGGAAGTGCGGATGAACAACATATACCACTCCTAGAACTACTGTTACAGGTGAGTAACCTGTTTTTCTTCTTCCACATTGGCTATGAGGGCTCTAAACTATGTAAGCTACATGCTGGTCTACCAAAAATCACTGTTCACCCAGCTTGAACTGGCTATAGAGGCCCTACTGGACTTGAATTCAAAGTCCATCTTTGCAGACTCCATCTGATCCACCAAAGTGGCTTGCAGGCACTCTCTCAGGGCCACAAAAGATGCTGTGGACTCCTTAGCAAGGGGGGCTGCTATGGCTGTTAGCCTGCGACACTACTCATGGCTGAGGGTGTTGGGTCTTGCTCAAGATTTCCAAACAGCCATCCAGAATGCCCCTTTCAGAGGTTCAGCCCTGTTTAGAGGAGATGCACAGGACATCATTACTGGTCTGCAAGACAAGGGCCAGGCTGTCAGATTAGTACATACCACATACTGACCCAAGTTCCAGGCTAAAAAGCCTTTTTGTAAGCAAGAAAAAAGGCAGATGAAACAGCAGCAGATGGCCAGACAGCCCAAACATCGGGCTCTGTCGGCTGCAGCTACCCCTCCAGCAAAAACTCTGCGAGCTTTGGGGGCAGTTCTTCTGCACCCTCTACCTCACTTAACTCATGGTCCACCCTCCCTCCCTCCTCAGGGTCCATTGGGGAGCTGGTGGGCGAAAGATTTGCCTGTCACTTGCCAAGGTGGAGTGCAGTGACAACCCTCCTATGGGTTCTTCAGCTCATAGAACAAAGCCACACTCTGGAGTTTCTAGACATATCCTCACACAGGCCTCCAGTGCAGTCTCATTACCCAAAAGCACACATTCCTCTTCTGCAAGAGAAAATTCTGTCTCTGTTACAATAAGAAGCAATAGAGCTCATTCCATACCACCAGGAATGAAAGGGGTATTTCTCCCACTTTTTTCTGATCCCAAAAAAGACAGGAGATCTCCTGCCCCTTCTGGACCTCAGAGCTCTAAACCTGTACATAGAGTACAGAAGGTTTCAGATGCTGACTCTCCCAGGCCTGCTGCCCCTTCTGCACAAGGGACAGTGGCTCTCTGCTCCGGATATGCAGGATGCCTGCCTGTATATTCTGATCTTTCAGGCCCATCGTCACTACCTCTGGTTCTCCTTTCAGAGGGAACATTACCAATTCAAGGCCCTTCCCTCTGGCCTCTCCTCAGCACCTCGGGTTTTCACCAAGTGCCTAGCGGTCGTGGCAGCAGCCCTGAGGTGTTGGGTCCACTGAATGCTCACCTACTTTGATGACTGGCTTCTGTTAGCCCCATCGAGGGAACAACTGGAGCTATCCCTATCAGCTACCCTGGATCTCGTTTCACAATTTGGGGCCACTGTGAATACCCCAAAATCCCAAATTGCCCCTTCACGTCTCAACATCTAAGTACATTGCCCCTGAATCAGTCATTGCACATGTCAGATCACTTGATTGTTTCAGGAAGTATGAGGGGACCCAAAGGGAGGAGGACAGGGAGGTGTACCTTAAATGTTTGAGAGGCAGGGAAGGCTGTTAGGAAAGCCAAGGCACAAACAGAGGAGGGTTTAGCATGGACTGTAAAAAAAGACGACAAGACATTCTATAGGTATATCAGCGATAGAACAGAAAATGGCCGGGGGGGATGTGAGACTCAAAGGAGAGGAGGGGAATTGTAAGGGGGATCTAGACAAGGCAGAAATACTGATCAAATACTTCTGTTCAATATTCACTAAGGGGGGAGGGTCAAGGACCACAGGTGGGGAGCAGAGGCAATTGGGGGGGAGTGGACACCAGTCCACAATGGAGAGCGTTTGGGAGGAACTCACAAAGCTGAAGGTGGATAAAGCCATGGGGCCAGATGACATACACCCAAAGATAGTAAGGAAGCTGTGAAGGGAACTAGCAGTGCCTCTGGCCACCCTGTTCATAGAGTCGCTCAACACAGGCATCATTCCAGAGGACTGGGGGGCATGTGTAGTCCCACTACAAATGTGGTAGTAGGGTGGAAGCAGGGAACTACAGGCCAGTTAGCCTCACCTCTGTGGTGGGGAAGATCATGGAAACACTGCTGAAAGAAAGGATAGTAGCACACCTGGAATCCATTGGTGCCTAGGATCTGAGGCAGCACAGATTCACATCAGAAAGTACTTGTCAAACAAATCTGATAGATTTTTTTGATTGGGTGACTAGGAAAGTGAATCAGGAAGGGGCTGTAGATGTCGCCTACCTGGATTTCAACAAAGTCTTCAATACCATCCCACATAGAAGGCTGGTTAAGATTAATAGTCTTGTCATGGGGCATCAGGTGCTACAGTGCATTAGAAACTGGCTGAGTGGCCAGCCTGCCGGCGCAGCAGTCGGATTTCCACTTGCAATGCCAGTGACCTGGGTTTGGGAGCAAGGCCTGGGAACTGGAGGGCCAGCCAGAGGAAAAGGCTTCAGCATCCCTAGGACAGCTTGACTTCTCCAGGGAGGAAGGGGGGAAAGCATCTCGGCGCATGTCTGGCCCTAGGTGGAGGTCTGGAGTACAGCAGGCACAGAGGCTGAAGCAAGGGAAGGATGTCACAGATGTTGGTGCTGTGTGCCTTGCCATCAGGGATACTTGTGATGCCCAACAAGAACACCGGGGAAAAGGACTCTCCAGACTCTGATAGATGGATTCCCGGAGCAGACCCCTCATGGCTCCCACCTGCCTGGCTGGTTCTGGATCTTGACGAAATGCTAAAGTTTGGAGTGTTGGGGCTCCACCTCATTCCTGCCTGAGGGGTATAGCCATGGCTCTGTGGGGGAATCCAGACGGTGCAGGTAGGTGGCAGCCTCCACTGGGATCCTGAAGGTGCAGAGCTTGGGGTGTCATGTAGGAGGGATAAAAAGAGATTACCAAAAAAAAAGAAGCTAGCTGACAGAAGGCAGAGGGTGGTGGTAAATGGGATCCAATCTGGGGAGAGAGGGGTGACCAGTGGAGTGCCACAAGGATCAGTACTGGTACCAGTCCTGTTCAGTGTCTTCATTAATGACATTGCAGAGGGGATGGAAGGAAGGATCTGCCTATTTGCAGATCTTGACACCAAGATCTGCAACAGGGTGGATACTCCAGAAGGGGTGCAGAAAATGAAGAGGGACCCGGAAACACTTTAAAGATGGTCAGAGGTGTGGCAACTGAGGTTCAGTGCAGAAAGGTGCAAGATAATGCACCTGGTAGGGGAACCCTGGGGAGAGCTACAGGATTGGGGGGAGGTGCCGACCATCACCAAAGAGGAAAGGGACCTAAGGCTTATCATATCTGATGACCTTAAGGCATCAAAGCAGTACGCAAAGGCTGCAGGGAGGGCCAGTGGCATGTTGGGGTACATAGGCAGAGGTATTACTAGTAGGAAGCAGGAAGTGGTGATGCCATTGTATAAAACACTGGTAAGGTCTCCTCTGGAGTACTGCATGCAGTACTGGAGACCACACATGCATAAGGACATAAATAAGGTGGAGCCTATCCAAAGAAGGGCAACAAAGATGGCACATGGTTTGCACCACAAAACATGAGGAGAAACTAAGAGACCTCAATATGTATGCACCGGATGAGAGGAGAGAAAGGGGCAACATGATGGAAACTTTTAAGTACCTCAAGGGCATTAACAAGGTGCAGGTGGAAGATCTTTTCTAATGTAGAAAACATATTAGAATGAGGGGGCACGATATGAAATTGAAGGGGGAAGATTAAGAGGTAACGTGAGGAAGTTTTTCTACACTGAGGGTGGTAAACACTTGGACTAGTCTTCCACAAGAGGTGGTAAGGGCAAGCACAGTGGAGGGGTTTAAATGTGCCTGGCACAGGCACAGGGGAACCTTGGGAGGGAAGTGAGTGATGGAAAGCCATTGACCACTTAGGGTGAGTGGACACATACACATATAGGGCATACGGGCAGACTGGATGGGCCTAGCAATCCTTATCTGCCAACAATTTCTGTATTTCTATGATAAATATGGTACAGGATATGGCTTTCCTTTCTTTAGACAGGGTGGATACCTTGCAGAGACAGGCCCATTTGGTGGCCTCCAGCAGGAAGGTCTTGGCCAGGTCGATTTCTCAACTGTTGGACCCTATGGTGGCAGCCATCCCCACAGTGCCTTTAGCCAAGCTGCACATGCGAATCTAGCAGTGGATGCTCAGGGCACAGTGGGACCAAAGACTGGATGACCTGGACCAGATGGTCATGGTCTCAGATTCGATGCAGAGAGATCTCTTGTGGTGGCAGGAACTTTCCAGTTTCACCAAAGGGGTCCCTTTCCAGTCCCCTCCTCCCTCCCAGACTTTGACAACAGATGCACCAGGGATGGGTTAGGGTGCTCACCTGGGAGACCACAAAACCCAAAGCATGTGGTCCCAAGCACAGCTTCCTCTTCACATAAATGTGTTGGAGATGATGGCGGTGCTGTATGCTCTTCAGACTTTTCAGCACCTGCTTCACCAGGGCACACTGTTAGTACACTCAAACAGCATGTGAATAGTCTGGTACCTCAACAAGCAAGGAGGCACTCACTCATATCCCCTATGCAGGGAGGCAATGCGAGTGTGGAACTGGGCTGTTCTGCACTGAATTCACCTCACAGCTGTTCACGTACCAGGTGAACAAAACGTCCTAGTGGACAGTCTCAGCCACACAAGAGTAATGAATGGGAGCTCAGGTTAGAGGTGGTCAGCCTCATTTTTGACCTGTGGGATCAGCCAGAACTGGATCTGTTTGCATCCCCATACAAAGAAAAACTACTTAAGTTTTGCTCGATCACTCCAGGGCATGGTGTTTTCTGGCAAGACACGCTATCTCTACTGGACAGGGATGTTTTTGTACACCTTCCCTCCCTTTCAAGTTCTGCTTAAGCTCCAGGCGGAAAGAGCCCATATGACTCTGATCGCCCCATTTTGGCATTGCCAAGTTTTTTTCCCTGCTCCTTCAGCAGTTAGCAGTGGAACCTCTGGATCTTACTTCAAGTGGGAGCTCTTGCAGCAGGCTATAACCATTAGGACTAATGCTGCAGGCCTTAGGGCTCACCAGAAAAATCTTAGCAGTACCCAGCAGGGACCACCCCCTGACGTTGGCTACACCCTATCGGTCATGGTACCTAAGGGAGCAAACCCTGGCTCCACCTCAGTTCTTTTCGTGCTGCAAACCACTTATGTTGGGGAAGTTCTTCACTACCACAGCAGTTTCTAGCAAAATGTTGGATTTTTTCTTCAGAAAATCAACTGTTCTTTGTTCAATTTTGACTTCAGTGCGGTGTATGTTATCTCCATCATCGGTATCCTCCTCTGGACTGAAGAGGAACAAGTGTAATTGTGGCCACCAGATACCATCCAAAGATGGCCACTCCAAGTGCGTCTTCTGCCTGAGTCCAGACCACAACAGAGCGGCCTGTAGCACTTGTAGAGGCTTGACCAGCAGAAAGAGAATTTGACACCTGAAGGCCCTAAAAACCTACCTCTTGGAAAAACAGATGGATGTTCTGCACACCTCTGGGGACAAGGGTAAACACTGGGACAAGGACCGTAGCCATTCCCATTCCCCCTCCAAGAAAGCCTCTTCCTCTTCGGGCTTGGGAGAACACTGTAAGGAACCCCAGAAACAGCCCTCCCACTAAAAAAATGATGCTGGTCAAGGTGGGATCATCAGGTGAAAAGCAGGCAAAGTCCAAGGGGGCGCCGCTTCACATGACCAAGGCCTCTTCTCTTCAGCACAAGCCTCGACCCTGCCCAAGAAGGCCTCAGTTTCACCAGCTTCAGACAAACCGCTGGGTGATAAAGACACCCAGACACTGCCTCTGGTGAAACCGATGCTGGTGGAGGTTCCTCCTGTGGAAGATGCTCTGGTGGAGGAGGCTTATGCTAACGTTCCGGTGACCCCCAGACCCTTCCACTCTGCAGGGCCATTTGGGGGACTCCCCGACTCGTGCCCTTCCAGAACTTCCTTCTTCTCCAAGCCCCTTTCTGGGAACAGCAGCCACTGTTTTTAACAAAGAAGAGCTGCAAGAGCTCTTCTCCTTTTGGTAGAGTTGGGTGAAGAAAGAGGAGACTCTACCGAAGCCGGACCTGACACCAGTTCCCAACAGGCTGGACAACCTAGAGTCCAAGGGCCTTCCTGCTCCTTCCCCAAAGAAGACCTCTGAGTGGCTGCCACCTTGCCCACCCTTGAAGGCTCATTCCCAGTCCTGGCTCTCCTAGGTGGGCCTGTTCCCGATGCCAGTACCCAGGCCGATGTCAGTTGTTGTTCCATCATTGGTCCCACAGCCGTCGCCAGTCCTTGGACCGACGTCGGTCCAGTAGCTACCAACACTCAAGCAGGGGGAGTCCTAGATGCAGCTCAGGCTATTCTAGGCCCAGTAGCAGGTTGTCTTCTTCTTCTTCTGCTTCCTTCTCCCCTCAGGAGCTGGGGGTTCCCAGGGGGAGAAAGAGCAACCCTACTTACCTCCTGACAATCCGATTTTTATGGATGTTACGAGGCATATCCAGGCCTCCTATGAGTGGAAGACAGAGGACCTGGAACCAGAACACCATTCACTGGCCCATTACCTGAGGCAAAAGGAGCCCATGCCTCTGGTGGTATCTCCTTTAGCGGATACCTTCCAAGATCTCACCAGGATAACTTTGAAGCATCCAGCCTCAGTCTCGGCTGTTCCAAAGAAATCAGGCTGTATAGAGCCCAGAGGAATGAGCCTTTCCTGGTGGAATCCCCTCATGCGGACTCATCGGTCATTACAGCTGCCCATGACAAGTCTAAGCAGTCTAAGCAACCTAAGCTCCCCGCTGCTTGGACCAGGTGGGCAAGAAGGTCTACTCTGCCTCCACCTGCTCCGTTAGATCCCTTAACTTCCTCACACATATGATCCAGTACCAGAATGCATTGTGGGAGAGAGGGCAGGAGCTAGCCAATGCCTTGCCAGACTCCACACAAAAGAAGGAGCTTCTGGACATATTAAAATCAGGCTTGGATGTGCACTCATTGCTCTGTGCTCGCAGCCCTTGCAGATAAGGCAGCCAGAGCGGCAGCACCAGGTGTCCGCCTCCGGTGCCATGACTGATTGAGAGTCTCAGGTTTTCACCAGGATTTGCAGTCCAGAATCTGGGGCCTCCCATTCCAGGGTTCCATCCTTTTTTTGGGCAGGAGACGGAGTCTCTTATCTCTCATCTCCAGGAGTTGGGCAAATCTATCTTGTCTGTTGGGCAGATGTACAGAGGGGACCAGAAATGCTCGAGTAAATGGCCATTTTGTAACCCCCCAGGTGCTCAAGCCCATGGAAACCAACAGGGCCAGAAAAGCCAGCAACCTGGAGGTGCTCCTTTTCGAGGCCCCAAGTCCTCCCAAGCCTCTCTTCCCACTCCCAACTCCGCCCAATGACTCCCTCCCTACCCCCCTCCAGAGGAGGTTCCAGGGAAGGCAGTAGGGGGTCGCTTCTCCCTTCATCTGAAGGGTTGGAACTCTGTTACAGTAGATCAGTGGGTCCTAGACATTATAAGGAGGGGGCATACGCTGGAGTTCACTGAAATTCCTCCAGACACTCCACAAAGGTCCTCAAGATATCCTCCTTTTCACATACCCCTTATAGAAGGAGAGATTCAGGCCGCATTGGGAAAAAGGGAGATAGAACCAGTTCCTCTGCAGCAGTGGGGAAAAGAATATTGCTCCCACTTTTTCCTAGTGCCAAAAAGGATGCAAGATCTTCTGCCCATCCTGGACCTCAGCTCCTTAAACAACTGTATAGAGTACCGAAGGTTCAGGATGGTGACCCTTCCAGGTCTTATTCCTCTGCTGCACCAGGGAGACTGGCTCTGCTCCTTAGACATGCAAGATGTGTACATGCACATTGGAGTCTTTCCCCCTCACAGGAAGTACCTGAAGTTCCACTTCCAGAGGGAGCATTATCAGTTTCAGGTTCTTCTTTTTAGTCTCTCCTCTGTTTCTTGAGTCTTCACCAAATGTTTGGCAGTGGTAGCTGTGGCTCTAAGGTGCCAGGGGAATTACATCTACCCTTACCTCAATGATTGGCTGCTTGTGGTCCCATAAGGGACGTGCCTCCTTCAGGCTCCTGGAGAGGTGGGGATCACCCTGAACCTTTCAAAGTCTTCCCCAGAGCCCAGCCAAAGACTCATCTTCATAGGGGCGGTTCTGGACTCGGTCCAGGGCATGGCATTTCTATCTCCAGAGAGGGGCAATCACCTGCTGGTGATAGCCAGATTGGTCCTAGTAACTCCTCAGGTCCAGCCCAAGACTGTCCTCAGACTTCTGGGGCACATGGTGGCGGCCATTCCTGTCACTCCTTTGGCCCGCCTCCACATGACAATACCACAGTGGATGCTCAGGGTGCAGTGAGATCAATGCTTAGACGAGCTAGACCACAGAGCCAGTCAAGAGGACACTACTTTAGTGGCTGGACTCTTTCAATCTAGAGAATTGGATCCCTTTCCATCAGGAGCCCCCAGATCAGATCCTAACGATGGATGCGTCAGATTTAGGATGAAAGGGTGCACCTAGGAGCCCGCCAAATGCAAGGGGTCTGGACCCCAGAGGAGTGCAACCTCCACATCAATGTCCTGGAGATGTGAGCAGCCCTCAATGCACTGCATGCCTTCCAAAAGGACCTTGTCCCAGGCTGTCTCCTAATTCAGATGGACAACATGGCGGTCGTCTTTTACATCAACAAGCAAGGGGGAATGCACTCCTACCCCCTATGCAGGGAGGCAGTGAGAGTCTGGTACTGGGCGCTGGAGTGTCACATCTGTCTCTCTGCAGTGCATGTTCCAGGCATTCTGAGTGACTTGGCAGTCAGCCTAAGCAGGTCTCAGTCCAAGGTGCATGAGTGGGAGTTACTACAATCTGTAGCGGACCAGCTCTTCAACATGAGGTTGTCCAGAGAAGGACCGCTTTGTGTCCCCACACAATGCCAAACTGCCAACGTTCTCCTCATGAGAGCTCACAACTGGTGCTTTCTGGCCTGATGCATTGTCCCTTTGTTGGGCAGGGAGATTTCTTTACACCTTCCCTCTCATTCAGAGAGTACTGTTGGAAGATACAGGCTGAGGGTGCTCAAATGATTCTGATTGCCGCATTGTGGCCTCAGCAGATTTGGTTCCCACTACTTCAGTGGTTGTCCTTGGAACCTCCAATTCTGCTGCCAATATGCTCGCATTTGCTTTCGTTATCTCTCAAACGTTCAATCGTTCAATTGTTATCTCAGTCGTTCAATCGCTATTGCTCAATCGTTATCGCTCAATCGTTCAATCATTCAATCCCTCAATCGTTCAATCGTTAGCCCTCAATCGTTCAATCCCTCAATCGTTCAATCGTTATCTCTCAATCATTCAATTGCTCAATCATTATCACTCAATCGTTCAATCGCTCAATCGTTATCTCTCAATCATTCAATGGTTATCTCTCAATCGCTCAATCATTCAATCGTTCAATCCCTCAATTGTCATCTCTCAATCATTCAATTGTTCAATCGTTATACCTCATTCGTTCTATCCCTCAATCGTTCTCTCAATCATTCAATCATTATCTCTCAATCGTTCAATCCCTCAATCGTTCAATCCCTCAATCGTTATCTCTCAATTGATCAATCGCTCAATCGTTAACTCTCAATCCCTCAATCATTCAATCGTAATCCCTCAATCGTTATCTCTTAATCATTCAATCGTTCAATCCCTCAATCATTATCTCTCAACCCTCAATTGTTCAATCATTATCCCTCAATCGTTCAATCGCTCAATCGTTATCGCTCAATCATTCAATCATTATCACTCAATCCCTCAATTGTTCAATCGTTCAATTGCTCAATCGTTATCTCTCAATCGCTCAATCCCTCAATTGTTACCTCTCAATCGTTCAATCCCTCAATCGTTATCTCTCAATCCCTCAATCGCTCAATCCCTCAATCGTTATCTCTCAATCCCTCAATTGTTCAATTGTTCAATTGCTCAATTGTTATCTCTCAATCCCTCAATCGTTCAATCGTAATCCCTTAATCGTTATCTCTTAATCATTCAATCCTTCAATCGCTATCTCTCAATCGCTCAATCATTCAATCGTTATCTTTCAATCATTCAATCCCTCAATCATTCAATCGTTATCTCTCAATCTCACAATCCCTCAATCATTCTCTCAATCGTTTAATCATTCTCTCTCAATCCCTCAATCGTTGAATCATTATCTCTCAATTGTTCAATCCCTCAATCGTTCAATCGCCCAATCGTTATCTCTCAATCCTCAATCGCTATCTCTCAATCGTTCAATCTTTGTCTATCAAACATTCAATCGTTATCCCTCAATCGTTCAATCGTTATTTCTAAATTGTTCAATCGCTCAATCGTTATAGCTCAATCGTTCAATCGTTATCCCACAATCATTCAATCGCTCAATTGTTATCTTTCAATCGTTCAATCCCTCAATCATTCAATCGTTATCTCTCAATCCTCAATCACTCAATCGTTATCTCAATCCCTCAATCGTTCAATCATTATCCTGCAATCGTTCAATTAATTGTTATCGCTCAATCCCTCAATTGTTCAATTGCTCAATCATAATCTCTCAATCGTTCAATCCCTCAATCCCTCAATCGTTATCTCTCAGTCGATCAATCGCTCAATCGTTATCTCTCAATCCCTCAATCGTTCAATCATAATCCCTCAATCGTTATCTCTTAATCATTCAATCATTCAATCCCTCAATTGTTATCTCTCAATCGTTCAATCGTTATCTCTCAATTGTTCAATCATTCAATCATACATTGTTATCTCAATCATTCAATCCCTCAATTGTTCAATCGTTATCTCTCAATCCCTCAATCGTTATCTCTCAATAGTTCAATCTTTATCTCTCAAATGTTCAATCGTTATCCCTCAATCATTCAATCGCTCAATCGTTATCGCTCAATCCCTCAATTGTTCAATCGTTCGATTGCTCAATCGTTATCTCTGAATCGCTTAATCCCTCAATCATTACCTCTCAATCGCTATATCTCAATCCTCAATCGTTCAATCATTATCCTGCAATCGTTCACTAATTGTTATCGCCAATCCCTCAATTGTTCAATTGCTCAATCATAATCTCTCAATCGTTCAATCCCTCAATCCCTCAATCGTTATCTCTCAGTCGATCAATCGCTCAATCGTTATCTCTCAATCCCTCAATCGTTCAATCATAATCCCTCAATCGTTATCTCTTAATCATTCAATCATTCAATCCCTCAATTGTTATCTCTCAATCGTTCAATCGTTATCTCTCAATTGTTCAATCGTTCAATCATACATTGTTATCTCAATCATTCAATCCCTCAATTGTTCAATCGTTATCTCTCAATCCCTCAATCGTTATCTCTCAATAGTTCAATCTTTATCTCTCAAATGTTCAATCGTTATCCCTCAATCATTCAATCGCTCAATCGTTATCGCTCAATTATTATCGCTCAATCCCTGAATTGTTCAATCGTTCAATTACTCAATCGTTATCTCTCAATTGCTCAATCCCTCAATCGTTACCTCTCAATCAATCAATCGCTCAATCGTTAGCTCTCAATCGTTTAATCATTCAATTGTTATCTCAATCGTTCAATCGCTATTGCTCAATCGTTATTGCTCAATCTCTCAATCGTTGAATCCCTCAATCCCTCAATCGTTATCTCTCAATTGTTGAATCCCTCAATCGTTCAATCATTATCTCTTAATCATTCAATCGTTCAATCCTTCAATCGCCATCTCTCAATCGCTCAATCGTTCAATCATTCAATCGTTATCTCTCAATCTCTCAATCCCTCAATCATTCTCTCAATCGTTTAATCATTCTCTCTCAATCCCTCAATCGTTGAATCGTTATCTCTCAATTGTTCAATCCCTCAATCGTTCAATCCCTCAATCGCTCAATCATTATCTCTCAATCGTTCAATTGTTATCTCTCAATTGTTCAATCGTTCAATCCCTCAATTGTTCAATCATTATCTCTCAATCGTTCAATCTTTGTCTCTCAAACTTTCAATCGTTATCCCTCAATCCCTCAATCCCTCAATCGTTATCTCTCAATTGATCAATCGCTCAATCGTTATCTCTCAATCATTATCTCTTAATCATTCAATCGTTCAATCCTTCAATCGCTATCTCTCAATCGCTCAATCGTTCAATCGTTATCTTTCAATCGTTCAATCCCTCAATCCCTCAATCGTTATCTCTTAATCATTCAATCATTCAATCCTTCAATCGCTATCTCTCAATCGCTCAGTCACTCAATCGTTCAATCATTATCTTTCAATTGTTCAATCCCTCAATCATTCAATCGTTATCTCTCAATCTCGCAATCCCTCAATCATTCTCTCAATCGTTTAATCATTCTCTCTCAATCACTCAATCGTTGAATCATTATCTCTCAATTGTTCAATCCCTCAATCGCTCAATCGTTATCTCTCAGTCCCTCAATCATTATCTCTCAATTGTACAATCGTTATTTCTAAATCGTTCAATCGCTCAATCGTTATCGCTCAATCGTTATCTCTCAATCCTCAATCATTCAATCGTTATCCCGCAAATCATTCAATCGCTCAATCGTTATATTTCAATCGTTCAATCCCTCAATCATTCAATCATTATCTCTCAATCCTCAATCACTCAATTGTTATCTCTCAATCGTTCAGTCATACATTGTCAGCTCAAAAGTTCAATCCCTCAATTGTTCAATCGTTATCTCTCAATCGTTCAATCGTTATCTCTCAATTGTTCAATCGTTCAGTCATACATTGTTATCTCAATCGTTCAATCCCTCACTTGTTCAATCGTTATCTCTCAATCCCTCAATCGTTATCTCTCAATAGTTCAATCTTTATCTCTCAAATGTTCAATCGTTATCCCTCAATCGTTCAATCACTCAATCGTTATCACTCAATTATTCAATCATTATCACTCAATCCCTCAATTGTTCAATCGTTCAGTTGCTCAATCGTTACCTCTCAATCACTCAATCCCTCAATCGTTACCTCTCAATCGATCAATCGCTCAATCGTTATCTCAATCATTCAGTCATTCAATTGTTATCTCAATCATTCAATCGCTATTGCTCAATCGTTATTGCTCAATCGTTCAATCCCTCAAACGTTACCTCTCAATCATTCAATCCCTCAATCGTTCAATCGTTATCCCTCAATCATTCAATCACTCAATCGTTATCGCTCAATCCCTCAATTGTTCAATCGTTCAATTGCTCAATCGTTATCTCTCAATCGCTCAATCCCTCAATTGTTACCTCTCAATCGTTCAATCCCTCAATCGTTATCTCTCAATCCCTCAATCGCTCAATCCCTCAATCATTATCTCTCAATCCCTCAATCGCTCAATCCCTCAATCGTTATCTCTCAATCCCTCAATTGTTCAATTGTTCAATTGCTCAATTGTTATCTCTCAATCCCTCAATCGTTCAATCGTAATCCCTTAATCGTTATCTCTTAATCATTCAATCCTTCAATCGCTATCTCTCAATCGCTCAATCATTCAATCGTTATCTTTCAATCATTCAATCCCTCAATCATTCAATCGTTATCTCTCAATCTCACAATCCCTCAATCATTCTCTCAATCGTTTAATCATTCTCTCTCAATCCCTCAATCGTTGAATCATTATCTCTCAATTGTTCAATCCCTCAATCATTCAATCGCTCAATCGTTATCTCTCTCAATCCCTCAATCGTTATCTCTCAATCGTTCAATCTTTGTCTATCAAACATTCAATCGTTATCCCTCAATCGTTCAATCGTTATTTCTAAATTGTTCAATCGCTCAATCGTTATAGCTCAATCGTTCAATCGTTATCACTCAATCATTATCTCTCAATCCTCAATCGTTATCCCACAATCATTCAATCGCTCAATTGTTATCTTTCAATCGTTCAATCCCTCAATCATTCAATCGTTATCTCTCAATCCTCAATCACTCAATCGTTATCTCTCAATCGTTCAATCGTTATCTCTCAATCGTTCAATCATTCAGTCATACATTGTCAGCTCAAAAGTTCAATCCCTCAATTGTTCAATCGTTATCTCTCAATCGTTCAATCGTTATCTCTCAATCATTCAATCGTTCAATCATACATTGTTATCTCAATCATTCAATCCCTCAATTGTTCAATCGTTATCTCTCAATCCCTCAATCGTTATCTCTCAATAGTTCAATCTTTATCTCTCAAATGTTCAATCGTTATCCCTCAATCATTCAATCGCTCAATCGTTATCGCTCAATTATTATCGCTCAATCCCTGAATTGTTCAATCGTTCAATTACTCAATCGTTATCTCTCAATTGCTCAATCCCTCAATCGTTACCTCTCAATCAATCAATCGCTCAATCGTTAGCTCTCAATCGTTTAATCATTCAATTGTTATCTCAATCGTTCAATCGCTATTGCTCAATCTATTGCTCAATCTCTCAATCGCTGAATCCTCAATCCTCAATCGCTATTCTCAATTGTTGAATCCTTCAATCATTCAATCATTATCTCTTAATCATTCAATCGCTCAATCCTTCAATCGCCATCTCTCAATCGCAATCGCTCAATCATTCAATCGTTATCTCTCAATCTCTCAATCCTCAATCATTCTCTCAATCGCTTAATCATTCTCTCAATCTCTCAATCGCTGAATCGTTATTCCCAATTGTTCAATCCTCAATCGCTCAATCCCTCAATCGCTCAATCATTATCTCTCAATCGCTCAATCTTGTCTCTCAAACTTTCAATCGCTATCCTCAATCCTCAATCTCTCAATCGTTATCTCCAATTGATCAATCGCCTCAATCGCTATCTCCTCAATCATTATCCTTAATCATTCAATCGCTCAATCCTTCAATCGCTATCTCTCAATCGCTCAATCGCTCAATCACGCTATCTTCAATCTGCTCAACCTCAATCCTCAATCGCTATCTCAATCATTCAATCATTCAATCCTTCAATCGCTATCTCCTCAACGCTCAGTCACCAATCGCTTCAATCATTATCTTCAATTGTTCAATCCTCAATCATTCAATCGCTATCTCCTCAATCTCGCAATCCTCAATCATTCTCTCAATCGCTTAATCATTCTCTCTCAATCACCTCAACTCGCTGAATCATTATCTCAATTGTTCAATCCTCAATCGCCAATCGCTATCTCAGTCCTCAATCATTATCTCTCAATTGTACAATCGTTATTTCTAAATCGTTCAATCGCTCAATCGTTATCGCTCAATCGTTATCTCTCAATCCTCAATCATTCAATCGTTATCCCGCAATCATTCAATCGCTCAATCATTATATTTCAATCGTTCAATCCCTCAATCATTCAATCATTATCTCTCAATCCTCAATCACTCAATTGTTATCTCTCAATCGTTCAGTCATACATTGTCAGCTCAAAGTTCAATCCTCAATTGTTCAATCGCTATCTCTCAATTGTTCAATCGCTATCTCAATTGTTCAATCGTTCAGTTTGCATTGTTTCTCAATGCTCCAATCCCTCACTTGTTCAATCTGCTATCTCTCAACCCTCAATCGTTATCTCCTCAATAGTTCAATCTTTATCTCTCAAATGTTCAATCGCTATCCCTCAATCGCTCAATCGTCAATCGCTATCACTCAATTATTCAATCATTACCCAACTCTCAATTGTTCAATCGCTCAGCTGTTCAATCATACTCTCAATCACCTTCAATCCTCAATCGCTACCTCTCAATCGATCAATCGTCAATCGCTATCTCAATCATTCAGTCATTCAATTGTTATCTCAATCATTCAATCGCTATTGCTCAATCACATTGCTCAATCGTTCAATCCTCAAACGCTACTTCTCTCAATCATTCAATCCTCAATCTGCTCAATCGCTATCCTCAATCATTCAATCACCCAATCATATCACCAATCCCTCAATTGTTCAATTGCTCCAATCGCTATCTCCTCAATCGCCAACTCTCCAATTGTTACCTCCTCAATCGCTCAATCCCTCAATCGCATCTCCTCAACTCCCCAACCGCCAATCCTCAATCAATATCTCTCAATCCCTCAATCGCCAACTCTCAATCGTTATCTCTCAATCCTCAATTGTTCAATTGTTCAATTGCTCAATTGTTATCTCTCAACCTCAATCGCTCAATCGTAATCCTTAATCGCTATCTCTTAATCATTCAACCCTTCAATCGCTATCTCTCAATCGCTCAATCATTCAATCGTTATCTTTCAATCATTCAATCCCTCAATCATTCAATCGTTATCTCTCAATCTCACAATCCCTCAATCATTCTCTCAATTGTTTAATCATTCTCTCTCAATCCCTCAATCGTTGAATCATTATCTCTCAATTGTTCAATCCCTCAATCGTTCAATCGCTCAATCGTTATCTCTCAATCCCTCAATCGTTATCTCTCAATCGCTCAATCTTTGTCTATCAAACATTCAATCTATCCTCAATCGTCTCAATCGTTATTTCTAAATTGTTCAATCGCTCAATCGCTATAGCTCAATCGCTCAATCGCTATCACCAATCATTATCTCTCAATCCTCAATCGTTATCCCACAATCATTCAATCGCTCAATTGTTATCTTTCAATCGTTCAATCCCTCAATCATTCAATCGTTATCTCTCAATCCTCAATCACTCAATCGTTATCTCTCAATCGTTCAATCGTTATCTCTCAATCGTTCAATCATTCAGTCATACATTGTCAGCTCAAAAGTTCAATCCCTCAATTGTTCAATCGTTATCTCTCAATCGTTCAATCGTTATCTCTCAATCATTCAATCGTTCAGTCATACATTGTTATCTCAATCGTTCAATCCCTCAATTGTTCAATCGTTATCTCTCAATCCCTCAATCGTTATCTCTCAATAGTTCAATCTTTATCTCTCAAATGTTCAATCGTTATCCTCAATCGTTCAATCGCCCAATCACATTCTCCCAATTATTCAATCATACGCTCAATCCCTCAATTGTTCAATCGTTCAGTTGCTCAATCGTTATCTCTCAATCGCTCAATACCTCAATTGTTACCTCTCAATCGATCAAACGCTCAATCGTTATCTCTCAATCATTCAATAGTTCAATTGTTATCTCAATCATTCAATCGCTATTGCTCAATTGTTATTGCTCAATCGTTCAATCATTCAATTACTCAATTGTTTAATCATTATCCCTCAATCGTTCAATCCCTCAAATGTTACCTCTCAATCATTCAATCTCTCAATCGTTCAATCGTTATCCCTCAATCATTCAATCACTCAATCGTTATCGCTCAATCCCTCAATTGTCCAATCGTTCGATTGCTCCATCGTTATTCTGAATCGCCAACTTCAATCATTACCTCTAATCGCTCAAACTTCAATCGTCTCAATCGCTATCCCCAATCGCTCAATCAATTGTTATCGCCAATCGCTCAATCGTATCGCCAACTCTCAATTGTTCAATTGTTCAATCGCTATCTCCTCAACTCTCAATCCTCAATCGCTACGCTCAATCAATCAATCACCAATCGCTATCTCTCAATCATTCAATTGTTATCCCTCAATCCCTCAATCATACAATCGTATTCCATCAATCATTATCTCTCAATCGTTCATTCCTTCAATCATTATCTCTCAATCCCTCAATCGTTCAATCATTATCCCTCAATCGTTCAATCATTATCAATCGTTCAATCGCTCAATCATTATCGCTCAATCGTTTTCGCTCAATCGTTCAATCGTTATCACTCAATCCCTCAATCGTTCAATCGCTCAATCATTATCTCTCAATCGTTCAAATGCTATCCCTCAATCCCTCAGTCATTCAATTGTAATCCCTCAATCATTCAATCCCTCAATCGTTATCTCTCAATCATTCAATCCTCAATCGTTATCTCAATTGTTCAATCATTCAATCTTTCAATTGTTCAATTGCTCAATTGTTATCTCTCAATAAATCAATCCCTCAATCATTACCACTCAATCGATCAATCGCTCAATCGTTATCTCTCAATCGTTCAATTGTTATCCCTCAATCCTTCAATTGTTCAGTTGTAATCCATCAAGCGTTATCATCCTCAATCCTCAATCGTACAATTGTAATTCATCAATCATTATTCTCAATCTCATTCAATCTTCATTCCTTCAATCGCTATCTCTCAATCCCTCAATCGTTCAATTGTTATCCCTCAATCGTTCAATCATTATCAATCATTCCGTCGCTCAATCGTTATCGCTCAATCATTTTTGCTCAATCATTCAATCATTATCGCTCAATCCCTCAATCGTTCAATTGCTCAATCATTATCTCTCAATTGTTCAATCGTTCAATCATTATCCCTCAATCCCTCAATCATTCAATCGTAACCCCTCAATCATTCAATCCCTCAATCATTCAATTGTTCAATCTCAATCGTTATCTCAATTGTTCAATCATTCAATCCTTCAATTGTTCAATTGCTCAATCGTTATCTCTCAATTGCTCAGTCCCTCAATCGTTACCACTCAATCAATCAATCGCTCAATCGTTATCTCTCAATCGTTCAATCATTCAATTGTTATCCCTCAATCCCTCAATTGTTTAATCGTAATCCATCAATTGCTATCTCTCAATCATTCAATCATTCAATCCTTCAATCATTATCTCTCAATCCCTCAATCGTTCAATCATTATCCCTCAATCATTCAATCGCTCAATCGTTATCGCTCAATCATTTTCGCTCAATCGTTCAATCATTATCGCTCAATCCCTCAATCGTTCAATCGTTCAATCATTCAGTCGTTATCCATCAATCCCTCAATCATTCAATCGTAATCCCTCAATCATTCAATCTCTCAATCGTTATCTCTCAATCATTCAATTGTTCAATCCCTCAATTATCTCTCAATCCCTCAATCATTCAATCCCTCAATCGTTCAATCATTATCTCTCAATCCCTCAATCATTTAATCGTTATCCCTCAATCGTTCAATCGCTCAATCGTTATCACTCAATCCCTCAATTGTTCAATTGTTATCTCTCAATCCCTCAATCGTTATCTCTCAATCATTCAATCGTTCAATCGTTATCCCTCCATCATTCAATCCCTCAATCGTTCTCTCAATTGTTCAATTGTTATCTCTGAATCATTGAATCGGTCAATCATTATCGCTCAATCGTTCAATCCCTCAATGGTTATCTCTCAATCGCTCAATCGTTCAATCCCTCAATCCCTCAATTGTTCAATCCCTCAATCATTATCTCTCAATCGTTCAAGCATTCAATTGTTATCTCTCAATCGTTCAATCCCTCAATCCCTCAATTGTTCAATTGTTATCTCTCAATCGTTCAATCCCTCAATCGTTACATCTCAATCGATCAATCGCTCAATCGTTATCTCTCAATCATTCAATCCTTCAATCGTTATCTCTCAATCCCTCAATCATTCAATCGTTATCCCTCAATCGTTCTATCATTATCAATTGTTCAATCACTCAATTGTTATTGCTCAATTGTTTTTGCTCAATCGTTCAATCCCTCAATCGTTCTCCACTAATTCAATCGTTATCTCTTAATTGCTCAATTATCAATCATTATCGTCAATCGCTCAATCACTCAATCATTATCTCTCAATCGCTCAATCGCTCCTCAATTGTTCAATCCCTCAATCGTTATCTCTCAATCGTTCAATCATTCAATTGTTATCTCTCAATCGTTCAATCCCTCAATCATTCAATCATTATCTCTCAATCCTCAATCACTCAATTGTTATCTCTCAATCGTTCAGTCATACATTGTCAGCTCAAAAGTTCAATCCCTCAATTGTTCAATCGTTATCTCTCAATCATTCAATCGTTATCTCTCAATTGTTCAATCGTTCAGTCATACATTGTTATCTCAATCGTTCAATCCCTCACTTGTTCAATCGTTATCTCTCAATCCCTCAATCGTTATCTCTCAATAGTTCAATCTTTATCTCTCAAATGTTCAATCGTTATCCCTCAATCGTTCAATCGCTCAATCGTTATCACTCAATTATTCAATCATTATCACTCAATCCCTCAATTGTTCAATCGTTCAGTTGCTCAATCGTTACCTCTCAATCACTCAATCCCTCAATCGTTACCTCTCAATCGATCAATCGCTCAATCGTTATCTCAATCATTCAGTCATTCAATTGTTATCTCAATCATTCAATCGCTATTGCTCAATCGTTATTGCTCAATCGTTCAATCCCTCAAACGTTACCTCTCAATCATTCAATCCCTCAATCGTTCAATCGTTATCCCTCAATCATTCAATCACTCAATCGTTATCGCTCAATCCCTCAATTGTTATCTCTCAATCCTCAATCGTTCAATCGTTATCCCACAATCATTCAATAGCTCAATCGTTATCTTTCAATCGTTCAATCTCTCAATCATTCAATCGTTATCTCGCAATCCTCAATCACTCAATTGTTATCTCTCAATCGTTCAATCATTATCTCTCAATCGTTCAATTTTGTCTCCCAACTTTCAACGCTATCCTCAATCCCTCAATCATTATCTCTCAATCGATCAATCGCTCAATCGTTATCTCTCAATCCCTCAATCGTTCAATCGTAATCCCTCAATCGTTATCTCTTAATCATTCAATCATTCAATCCTTCAATCGCTATCTCTCAATCACTCAATCATTCAATCCCTCAATCATTCAATCGTTATCTCTCAATCTCTCAATCCCTCAATCATGCTCTCAATCGTTTAATCATTCTCTCTCAATCCCTCAATTGTTGAATCATTATCTCTCAATTGTTCAATCCCTCAATCGCTCAATCGTTATCTCTCAATTGTTCAATCGTTCAATCCCTCAATTGTTCAATCGTTATCTCTCAATTCCACAATCGTTATCTCTCAATCGTTCAATCTTGTCTCAAAAGATCAATCAGTATCCTCATCCTCAATCCTCAATCGTTATTCTCAATTGATCAATCGCTCAATTGTTATCTCCCAATCCTCAATCATTCAATCCCTCAATCACCAATCACATTCCCCAATCCTCAATCGCTATCCTCAATCTCAATCGTTCAATTGTGAAATCATTATCGCTCAATCATTTTAACTCAATCGTTCAATCGTTATCCTCAATCATTCAATCATAACCCTCAATCATTCAATCTCTCAATCTTTATCTCTCAATCATTCAATCATTCAATCTCAATGATTATCAATTGTTCAATCCTTCAATGGTTCAATTGTTCAATTGCTCAATCGTTATCTCCTCAATTGTCATCTCTCAATTCTTACTACCACAATCAATCGTTATCCTCAATTGTTCAACCCTCAATCATTCAATCATTGTCTCAATCCTCAATCGTTTAATCGTTATCCTCAATCTTCAATCGCTCAATAAATAATCGCTCAATCATCCAATCACTCAATATCTCTCGACCGCTCAATCATTCAATCGTTCAATCCCCCAATTGTTGTCTCCTCAATCATTCAATCGTTCAATCGTTATACCTCATAACATCTATCCTCAGTTAGTTCTTCAGATCGTTCCTCGTTATCTCTCAATCATTCAATCCTCAATCATTGATCTCCTCAATCGCTCAATCTGCTTCTCAATCCTCAATGGTTCAATCGTAATCCTCAATCATTGTCCTTAATCATTCCAATCATAATCCTCAATCGTTCTCTTAATCATTCCAATCGTTCAATCCTCAATCGTTGTCTATAATGGCTCAGTGTTCAATGGTTCAGTCGTTATCTTCAATCGTTCAATCCTCGATCATTCAATCGTTATCTCTCAATCTCTCCAATCGTTTTAATCATATCTCTCAATCATTCAATCGTATCCTCAATCTCAGTCACAATCAATCTCTCAGTCATTGTAATCATTCTCTCTCAATCCTCAATCGTTGAATCTTTATCTCTCAATTGTTCAATCCCTCAATCGTTCAATCCCTCAATTGCTCAATTGTTATCTCTCAATCATTATCTCTCAATCTTTCAATCATTCAATCCTCAATCATTCTCTCAATCATTCAATCGTTATCTCTCAATCATTCAATCGCTCAATCATTATCAATCATTTTCACTCAATCATTCAATCGTTATCGCTCAATCCCTCAATCGTTCAATCGCTCAATCATTATCTCTCAATCGTTCAATCGTTATCCCTCAATAGTTCTCTCAATCATTCAATCGTTATCTCTCAATTGTTCAATCGCTCAATCGTTATCGCTCATTTTCGCTCAATCGTTCAATCGTTATCCCTCAATCATTCAATCATAACCCCTCAATCATTCAATCCCTCAATCTTTATCTCTCAATCATTCAATCATTCAATCTCAATCGTTATCTCAATTGTTCAATCGTTCAATCCTTCAATTGTTCAATTGCTCAATCGTTATCTCTCAATCACTCAATTCCTCAATCATTACCACTCAATCAATCAATCGCTCAATCGTTATCTCTCAATCATTCAATCATTCAATTATTATCCCTCAATCCCTCAATTGTTCAATTGTAATCCATCAATCGTTTTCTCTCAATCATTCAATCATTCAATCCTTCAATTGTTATCTCTCAATCCCTCAATCGTTATCCCTCAATCGTTCAATTGCTCAATTGTTATCGCTCAATCGTTTTCGTTCAATCGTTATCTCTCAATCTTTCAACCATTCAATCCTCAATCGTTCTCTCTCAATCGTTCAATCCCTCAATCGTTATTGCTCAATCGTTCAATCCCTCAATCGTTATCTCTCAATCATTCAATCGTTCAATCCTCAATTGTTATCTCTCAATCATTCAATTGTTCAATCGTTATACCTCAATCATTCTATCCCTCAGTTGTTCTCTCAATCGTTCAATCGTTATCTCTCGATCATTCAATCCCTCAACCCTCAATCGTTATCTCTCAATCGATCAATCGCTCAATCGTTCTCTCTCAATCCCTCAATCGTTCAATCGTAATCCCTCAATCATTATCTCTTAATCATTCAATCGTAATCCCTCAATCGTTATCTCTTAATCATTCAATCATTCAATCCCTCAATCATTATCTCAATCGTTTAATCATTCTCTCTCAATCCCTCAATCGTTGAATCTTTATCTCTCAATTGTTCAATCCCTTGATCATTCAATCATTATCTCTCAATCTCTCAATTGTTATCTCTCAATCATTCAATCGTTAATCCTCAATCTCTCAATCCCTCAATCATTCTCTCAATCGTTTAATCATTCTCTCTCAATCCCTCAATCGTTGAATCTTTATCTCTCAATTGTTCAATCCCTCAATCGTTCAATCCCTCAACTGCTCAATCGTTATCTCTCAATCGTTATCTCTCAATCTTTCAATCATTCAATCTCAATCGCTCTTCTCAATCATTCAATTGTTATTCTCAATCGTTCAATCGCTCAATCATTATCACTCAATCATTTTCGCTCAATCGTTCAATCGTTATCGCTCAATCCCTCAATCGTTCAATCGCTCAATCATTATCTCTCAATCGTTCAATCGTTATCCCTCAATAGTTCTCTCAATCATTCAATCGTTATCTCTCAATCGCTCAATCGTTATCGCTTAATCATTTTCGCTCAATCGTTCAATCGTTATCCCTCAATCATTCAATCGTAACCCCTCAATTACTCAATCCCTCAATCTTTATCTCTCAATCATTCAATTGTTCAATCTCAATTGTTATCTCAATTGTTCAATCGTTCAATCCTTCAATTGTTCAATTGCTCAATCGTTATCTCTCAACCGCTCAATCCCTCAATCATTACCACTCAATCAATCAATCACTCAATCGTTATCTCTCAATCATTCAATCACTCAATTGTTATCCCTCAATCCCTCAATTGTTCAATCGAAATCCATCAATCGTTATCACTCAATCATTCAATCGTTCAATCCTTCAATCGTTATCTCTCAATCCCTCAATCATTATCCTTCAATCGTTCAATCACTTAATCGTTACTGCTCAATTGTTTTCGCTCAATTGTTCAATCGTTATCGCTCAATCCCTCAATCGTTCAATTGTTCAATCGTTCAATCATCCATCAATCCCTCAATCGTTCAATCGTAATCCCTCAATCATTCAATCCCTCAATCGTTATCTCTCAATCATTCAATCGTTATCCCTCAATTGTTCAATCCCTCAATCGTTCGATCATTATCTCTCAATCCCTCAATCGTTTAATCATTATCCCTCAATCGTTCAATCGCTCAATTGTTATCGCTCAGTCGTTCAATCGTTATCACTCAATCCCTCAATCGTTCAATCATTATCTCTCAATCCCTCAATCGTTATCCCTCAATCGTTCAATTGCTCAATCGTTATCGCTCAATCCCTCAATCGTTCAATCATTATATCTCAATCCCTCAATCGTTTAATCGTTATCCCTCAATCGTTCAATCACTCAATCATTATCGCTCAATCGTTCAATCAATCAATACTTATCTCTCAATCACTCAATCATTCAATCGTTGATTCCCTCAATTGTTATCTCTCAATCATTCAATCGTTCAATCGTTATACCTCAATCGTTCTATCCCTCGATCATTCAATCGTTATCTCTCAATCTCTCAATTGTTCAATCGTTATCTCTCAATCATTCAATCGTTATCTCTCAATCTCTCAATCCCTCAATCATCCTCTCAATCGTTTAATCATTCTCTCTCAATCCCTCAATCGTTGAATCGTTATCTCTCAATTGTTCAATCCCTCAATCGTTCAATCCCCCATTGTCTCAATCGTTATTCCTTCAATCGTTCAATCGTTATCTCAATCTTCAATCATTCAATTCCTCAATCGCTCAATCGTCAATCGCTATCACCAATCGCTCAATCCCTCAATCGTTATCGCTCAATCGCTCAAACGCTCAATAGTTATCTTCAATTGCTCAATCATTCAATCCTCAATTGTTATCTCAATCTATCAATCGCTCAATCTGTTATGTCTCAACTCATTCAACTCTTCATCCCCTCAATCCTCAATCGTTATCTCTCAATCGATCAATTGCTCAATCGTCTCTCCAATCCTCAATCGTTCAATCGTATCCTCAATCATTATCTCTTAATCATTCAGTCGCTCAATCCTCAATCATTATCTCAATTGTTCAATCGATATCCTCAATTCAACCAATCCTCAATCGTTCAATCATTATCTCAATCTCCTCAATCATTTAGTCGTATCCTCAATCGCTCAATTGTTCAATCTATCGCCAATCGTTCAATCAATATCACTCAATCCTCAACCTCAATCGCTCAATCATTATCTCTCAATCCTCAATCGCTATCCCTCAATCGCTCAATTGCTCAATCGCTATCGCCAATCCTCAATCGTTCAATCATTATCTCTCAATCCTCAATCATTTAATCGTTATCCCCAATCGCTCAATCACTCAATCGCTATCGCCAATCATTCAATCACCAATAGTTATCTCTCAATCACCAATCATTCAATCGTTGATCCTCAATTGTTATCTCTCAATCATTCAATCGTTCAATCGTATACCTCAATCGTTCTATCATCCTCTATCATTCAATCATTATCTCCTCAATCTTCAATCTTCATCGTATCTCTCAATCATTCAATCGTTATCTCAATCATTCAATCGTTATCTCAATCGTTCAATCGTTATCCAATCGTCAATCACTCAATCAATATCCTCAATCATTTCGCCAATCGTCCAATCGCTCAATCCCTCAATCGTTCAATCGTTCAATCGTTCAATCATCCATCAATCCCTCAATCGTTCAATCATAATCCCTCAATCATTCAATCCCTCAATCATTATCTCTCAATCATTCAATCATTCAATCCCTCAATCATTATCTCTCAATTGTTCAATCATTTATCCTCAATTGTCTCCAATCCTCAATCGTTCAATCATTATCTCTCAATCCCTCAATCGTCTTAATCGTTGTCCTCAATCTTTCAATTGCTCAATCGTTATCGCCAATCGTCTTCAATCGTTATCACTCAATCCTCAATCGTTTAATCATTCCTCTTGATCCTCAAATCGTTGGATCGTTGTCTCTCATTGTTCAGTCCTCAGTGGTTCATCCTCGATTGCTCAATCATTCAATCGTTATCTCTCAATCTTTCAATCATTCAATCCTCAATCGTTCTCTCAATCGTTATCTCTCAATCATTCAATCGTTATCTCTCAATCTCTCAATCCCTCAATCATTCTCTCAATCGTTTAATCATTCTCTCTCAATCCCTCAATTGTTGAATCGTTATCTCTCAATTGTTCAATCCCTTAATTGTTCAATCCCTCAATTGCTCAATCGTTATCTCTCAATTGTTCAATCATTATCTCTCAATCTTTCAATCATTCAATCCTCAATCGTTCTCTCAATCATTCAATCATTATCTCTCAATCGTTCAATCGCTCAATCGTTATCACTCAATCGTTCAATCCCTCAATCATTATCGCTCAATCGTTCAATCGCTCAATAGTTATCTCTCAATTGCTCAATCATTCAATCATTCAATCCTCAATTGTTATCTCTCAATCATTCAATCGTTCAATCATTATACCTCAATCATTCTATCCCTCAGTTGTTCTCTCAATCATTCAATCCCTCAATCGTTATCTCTCAATCGATCAATCGCTCGATCGTTCTCTCTCAATCCCTCAATCATTCAATCGTAATCCCTCAATCATTATCTCTTAATCATTCAATTGTAATCCCTCAATCGTTATCTCTTAATCATTCAATCGTTCAATCCCTCAATTGTTATCTCTCAATCGCTCAATCGTTCAATCGCTATCTTTCAATCGTTCAATCCCTCGATCATTCAATCGTTATCTCTCAATCGTTATCTCTCAATCATTCAATCGTTATCTCTCAATCTCTCAATCCCTCAATCATTCTCTCAATCACTTAATCATTCTCTCTCAATCCCTCAATCATTGAATCTTTATCTCTCAATTGTTCAATCCCTCAATCGTTCAATCCCTCAATTGCTCAATTGTTATCTCTCAATCGTTATCTCTCAATCTTTCAATCATTCAATCCTCAATCGTTCTCTCAATCATTCAATCGTTATCTCTCAATCGTTCAATCGCTCAATCATTATCACTCAATCATTTTTGCTCAATCGTTCAATCGTTATCGCTCAATCCCTCAATCGTTCAATCGCTCAATCATTATCTCTCAATCGTTCAATCGTTATCCTTCAATCATTCAATTGTAACCCCTCAATCATTCAATCCCTCAATCTTTATCTCTCAATCATTCAATCGTTCAGTCTCAATCGTTATCTCAATTGTTCAATCGTTCAATCCTTCAATTGTTCAATTGCTCAATCGTTATCTCTCAACCGCTCAATCCCTCAATTGTTACCACTCAATCAATCAATCGCTCAATCGTTAACTCTCAATCGTTCAATCACTCAATTGTTATCCCTCAATCCCTCAATTGTTCAATCGTAATCCATCAATCGTTATCACTCAATCATTCAATCGTTCAATCCTTCAATTGTTATCTCTCAATCACTCAATCATTATCCTTCAATCGTTCAATCACTCAATTGTTATCCCTCAATCCCTCATATGTTCAATCGTAATCCATCAATCGTTATCACTCAATCATTCAATCGTTCAATCCTTCAATCGTTATCTCTCAATCACTCAATCATTATCCTTCAATCGTTCAATCGCTCAATCGTTACTGCTCAATCGTTTTCGCTCAATCGTTCAATCATTATCACTCAATCCCTCAATCGTTCAATCGTTCAATCGTTCAATCATCCATCAATCCCTCAATCGTTCAATCATAATCCCTCAATCATTCAATCCCTCAATCGTTATCTCTCAATCATTCAATCATTCAATCCCTCAATCATTATCTCTCAATCGTTCAATCGTTATCCCTCAATTGTTCAATCTCTCAATCGTTCAATCATTATCTTTCAATCCCTCAATCATTTAATCGTTATCCCTCAATTGTTCAATCGCTCAATCGTTATCGGTCAATCGTTCAATCATTATCACTCAATCCCTCAATCATTCAATCATTATCTCTCAATCCCTCAATCATTTAATCGTTATCCCTCAATCGTTCAATCACTCAATCGTTATCATTCAATCGTTCAATCACTCAATAGTTATCTCTCAATCACTCAATCATTCAATCCTTGAATCCCTCAATTGTTATCTCTCAATCGTTCAATCGTTATACCTCAATCGTTCTATCCCTCAATCATTCAATTGTTATCTCTCAATCTCTCAATCGTTCAATCGTTATCTCTCAATCATTCAATCGTTATCTCTCAATCTCTCAATCCCTCAATCATTCTCTCAATCGTTTAATCATTCTCTCTCAATCCCTCAATCATTGAATTGTTATCTCTCAATTGTTCAATCCCTCAATTGTTCAATCCCTCAATTGCTCAATCGTTATCTCTCAATCGTTCAATCATTATCTCTCAATCTTTCAATCATTCAATCCTCAATCATTCTCTCAATCATTCAATCATTATCTCTCGATCGTTCAATCGCTCAATCGTTATCACTCAATCGTTCAATCCCTCAATCGTTATCGCTCAATCGTTCAATCGCTCAATAGTTATCTCTCAATTGCTCAATCATTCAATCGTTCAATCCTCAATTGTTATCTCTCAATCATTCAATTGTTCAATCATTATACCTCAATCATTCTATCCCTCAGTTGTTCTCTCAATCGTTCAATCGTTATCTCTCAATCATTCAATCCCTCAATCCCTCAATCGTTATCTCTCAATCGATCAATCGCACAATTGTTCTCTCAGTCCACTCAATTGGTTCCAGTCATTTGTACTCCAATCATTCTGTCCTCGGTTGTTTCTCTCAGTCGTTCGTTGTCTCTCCAGTCATCCAGTCCTCAGTCCACATGATCATTGTCTCTTAATCGTTCACTCGTGATCCTCGATCATTGTCTTCTTAATCGTTCAATCATTCAATCCCTCAATCGTTATCTCTCAATCACTCAATCGTTCAATCGTTCAATCGTTCAATCCCTCGATCATTCAATCATTATCTCTCAATCTCTCAATCGTTCAATTGTTATCTCTCAATCATTCAATCATTTCTCTCATCTCTCAATCCTCAATCATTCTCTCCAATCGTTTAATCATTCTCTCTCAATCCCTCAATCGTTGAATAGTTGTCTCTAATTGTTCAGTCCTCAATCGGTTCAATCCTCACTGCAATGGGTTGTCTCTCAATCATTCGATCGTTATCTCAATCGTTCAATCGTTCAATCCTCAATCGTTGTCTCAATCGTTCAATTGTTCAATACCTCAATTGATCAATGATTATCTCAATCCTCAATCGTTATCATCAATCGTTCAATCAGCTCAATCTTTATCTCTCAGTAAACAATCATTCAATCGTTCAGTCCCTTAATTGTTGTCTCTCAATCATTCAATCGTTGAATCATTATACTCAATCGATTCTATCCTCAGTTGTTTCTCTCAATGGAACAATCTTTGTCTCTCAAGCGTTCAATGATATCCTCAATCGTTCAATCCCTCAATCATTATCTCTCAATTGTTCAATCGTTCAATCATTCAATTGTTGTTAAATCGTTCAATCGCTCAATCGTTATAATCCTCAGTCGTTGTTCTCAATCATAAATCATTCAATCGTATCCTGACATTCATGTTACTCCAATACGTTATCTTTCAATCGTTCAATCCCTCAATCATTCAATTGTTATCTGTCAATCCTCAATCACTCAATCGTTATCTCTCAATCATTCAATCGTTATCTCTCAATCGTTCAATCCCTCAATTGTTCAGTTGTTATCTCTCAATCCCTCAATCATTATCTCTCAATCGTTCAATCATTATCTCTCAAAAGTTCAATCATTATCCCTCAATCGTTCAATTGCTCAATCGTTATCGCTCAATTATTCAATCATTATCGCTCAATCCCTCAATTGCTCAATCGTTATCTCTCAATCGCTCAATCCCTCAATCGTTACCTCTCAATCTATCAATCGCTCAATCGTTATCTCTCAATCGTTCAATCGTTCAATTGTTATCTCAATCGTTCAATCGCTATTGCTCAATTGTTATCGCTCAATCGTTCAATCATTCAATTACTCAATCGTTCAATTGTTATCCATCAATCGTTCAATCCCTCAATCATTCAATCATTATCTCTCAATCGTTCAATCCCTCAATCTCTCAATCGTTATCTCTCAATCGATCAATCACTCAATCATTATCTCTCAATCCCTCAATCGTTCAATCCCTCAATCATTCAGTCGTTATCTCTCAATCTCTCAATCCCTCAATCATTCTCTCAATCATTTAATCATTCTCTCTCAATCCCTCAATGGTTGGATCGTTATCTCTAATTGTTCAATCCTCAATGGTTCAATCCTCAGTCGTTCGATCGTATCTCTCAATCTCTCAGTCCTCAGTCGTTATCTCGTCATTTAATCATTCTCTCAGTCCTCAATCGTTAGATGGTTGTCTCTCAATTGTTCAATCCTCAATCGTTGAACCCTCAATCTCTCAATTGTTATCTCTCAATCGTTCAATCATTATCCTCAATTGTTCAATCCTCAATCGTTATCTCAATCGTTCAATTGTTCAATCCTCAATTGTTCAATCGTTATCTCTCAATCCCTCAATCATTGTTCTCAATCGTTCAATCTCGTTATTTCTAAATGGTTCAATCGGCTCAATCGTTATCAGCTCAATGGTTCCATCGTTATCCTTTAATCATTATCTCTCAATCCTGTCGTTCAATCATTATCCATAATCATTCAATCGCTCAATGAATTTATCTTTCAAACATTCAATCTCTCAATCATTCAATCATTATCTCTCAATCCTCAATCACTCAATCATTATCTCTCAATCGTTCAATCGTTATCTCTCAATCATTCAATCATACATTGTCAGCTCAAAAGTTCAATCCCTCAATTGTTCAATCGTTATCTCTCAATAGTTCCATCTTTATCTCTCAAATGTTCAATCGTTATCCCTCAATCGTTCAATCACTCAATCATTATCGCTCAATTATTCAATCATAATCACTCAATCCCTCAATTGTTCAATCGGTTCGGTGCTCAATCGCTATCTCGAATCGCCCAATCCTCCATCATTACCTCTCCAATCGGTTCAAACCAATGGTTATCTCTCAGTTGATCAGTAGGCTCCAGTCATTGTCTCTCCAATCCCTCAATGGTTCAATCATAATCCCTCAATCATTATCTCTTAATCATTCAATTGTTCAGTCGCCTGATAAGCTATCTCAATCGCTCAATCATTCAATGTTGTCTCAATTGTTCCAATCGTTATCTCAATTGTTCAATCCTCAATTGTTCGATACGTTGATCTCTCAATCCACAATCGTTATCTCTCAATCGTTCAATCTTTGTCTCTCAAACGTTCAATCGTTATCCCTCAATCCCTCAATCGTTATCTCTCAATCCCTCAATCATTCAATCGTAATCCCTCAATCATTATCTCTTAATCATTCAATCGTTCAATCCTTCAATCGCTATCTCTCAATCACTCAATTGTTCAATCGTTATCTTTCAATCGTTCAATCCCTCAATCATTCAGTCGTTATCTCTCAATCTCGCAATTCCTCAATCATTCTCAATCGTTTAATCATTCTCTCTCAATCCCTCAATCGTTGAATCATTATCTCTCAATTGTTCAATCCCTCAATCGTTCAATCCCTCAATCGCTCAGTCGTTATCTCTCAATCCCTCAATCGTTATGCTTTCACCCAGAGTTTGTCCCAGGTTGTAAGAGCTGCCCTAAGATCTGTGGTAAACTTGGGGTGAGAGTTGTTGCGTAACCTAACTTTGATAAGGGAGGCATACTTGTTTACCAGACTGGTAAGGTTGATGTTAAGGATGGAGACTGCCTTATTGACATTTTTGGCTAGGTAAAGATCTTGCCATCTGACCCTTGCTAAGTCAGAAAGGAAATTTGCAGCAACGAACTTGCGAAAGGATTGTTTTATCAACTTGAGCTGATGTCGGGCCTTAACATGAGATCTTATGCAAACAACAACCCCATGATCACTCATATCATTATGGAACACTGTTGAGTGTGAGATTTTATGTGGATGAGTGGTTAATATCACATCTAATAGGGAGCTATTGGCAGTGTTTAAGACATCGTCCCTTGTGGTTCATTGACTAATTGCACTAGGCTGAGCTCGTCGCAGAGGGATTTAAGGCAGTGAGATTTTGGGGTTAGCCAATCCATATTGAGATCCCCTAGGAATATTGTTTATGTTTTGCATCCCAGATTAGGGATTTCAGTATATTAAGGATTTCAGTGCCTCCAAATGGAGGTCGATAACCACCTATGATGGTGATGCATTCCAATGAGGGAAGGTGAAGCTTCATTGAGACAGTCTTGAATTGTTTAGGTGTAGATTTGCAGCTGATATCAGTGACAGAGTACTTGGTTTTGGTGTAGACGACCACATCCCCACATCTAGATGCCCTGTCCACCCTAAATTGTTTATATTCCAGGAGAGAGATTTGTTAATTGGTAATACCCTTTTTAAGCCACGACTCGGTAATAATAAGGTCCGGGCTAGTATGGGCAGTCCATGCTTGTAGTTGGACAAATGTTTTGGTTAGGCTTAGTATGTTGACCAGCATCATTTTAATACCTGGAGCAGCTGTGAAATCTGAGGGAGAGGTGAGTTGCACAGGGGGGCCAGGATTTAGCTCCACACTACCTGAGCAGAGGAGGAGCAACAATAGCAATTTCTTTAAAGAGCTCAAAAGGAAGGAGATGGCTTTTTTCCTTTGGGACCGCCCATGATACATTGCCAATGAGGTGTGTTTGGTGTTGGAGAGAGCACCTCTAATGTGACAGTTTAATGTCATCAGCGAGAGTGCTTGTATAGTCATGGGTGAAGGTAGTAGTAAGTGGAGGGGGGAATAACGGGGGTATAGGCAGGTGGAGGGAGGGTTGATGAGAAAAGGGAGGTACAGTGGTCCATGGCACCATAGGATGTTGTGACAGAGCAGTACAGGACTGGACTAAAGTGTGGCACTTCGTGGTGTACTGCATCATAGGGTACACTGTATACTAGGAACAAGAGTATAGCAATGAAGCATGCCACGATTCCAAGGAGTGTGGTCTGAGGAGTAATATTGGTCGGATGCTTTTTTGAGCAGGAAACAGGCCCCCATACAGACACCCTCTGTGCCTGAGAAGGAAGTGTGAAGAGAAGAGGGGAGAAGATAAAAATAAACCAGACGAAATAGGTGGCTAGAAGCTGCAAAACTGCTTTCACGCAGGTCCGGCTAATTGGCTCTACTCAGTTACCAGTATCTGAATGGTAGCATACCAGAAAAAGCCAATGGTACTACAGAAGAACTAGGGAGGGCAGGGCATATTTGTATTTAAAGGAGGCCTGGGAGGGGGTTGGAGGGGGAGGGAGAAAATTTTGTTCAGAGCTTAGCAGTAGAGAGGCAGTGCAGGGAATGCTATAATGGTCTATGGGGATGGGCACACCAATCAGGGTGAAGGTGGCAAGCAGGTGGACCAATCAGTGTCCCCTTGAGAGAGTACTGCACCAATCGTGAGCACCCGGCCGAGCTGGCTCCAGTAAAAGCTTAGCGGTAGTACCTGCCGATGGATCCATGTCCCGAGGCCCTTAATCCAGGAAGGGCTGCTGAGGGGAGTCAGGCGGCGGCTGTAAGAATGGCTATTGCTGGCCACCTTGGTTCCAGTGTGCCACTCAGGTGCAAGACCCCAAGAGGAAAATAAGAGATTAAAATAAGTATGTAGGTTAGACAGGAGTTATGGGGCGGGGAAGCTAGCGGCAGATCATCAGTGGGGGGGTGATAGTTGGTAAGACAAAGAAACCGATTAGAGAGGCAGGGTAGGGCAACACAAGGCTAAAGGGCAGAATAGTGAAAGAAAAAATGAAATCTAGATAGGGGAAGGCTGTCTCAGGAGGAGAGAAAAGCACAAAAGGTAACTAGCATAGATAGAGAGGGATGAATATGGCGAGTGCTAGTGAGAGAGAACGAGAAAAGTATAGTGGAGAAAGTGTAGTCAGAAGGCAAAAATAGCAGTAATTCAGGATTTCAGGTGGGAAAATGAAGCAGAAAACAGTCTAGGTCTACACTTCTAGTGCTATATACAGCCAGCAGGCTACAGTTAGGCAAAAGGCTGTACTTGGGTTAAACACAGTCATCAATTTTAACACAGCTCATTACTTTTAAATATTAACAAAGTCAGTTGAAATTTAAAAGAAAAAAGAAAATACCAAAATTTCGTTCAGAGCTTAGAAGTAGAGAGGCAGTGCAGGGAATTCTGTAATAATCTATGGGGAAGGGCGCACTAATAGGGGCGAAGGTGGTGAGCGGGTGGACCAATCAGTGTTCCCTTGAGAGAGCGATGCACCAATCATGAGCACCTGGCCGAGTTGGCTCCAGTAAAAGCTTAGCAGTAGTACCTGGTGATGGATCTGTGTCCCAAGGCCCTTAATCCGGCAAGGGCTGCTGAGGGGAGTCGGGCAGTGGCTGTAGGAATGGCTGTTGCTGGCCACCTTGGTTCCAGTGTGCTGGTCAGGTGCAAGACCCTGGTGATGGATCCGTGTCCCGAGGCCCTTAATCTGGCAAGGGCTGCTGAGGGGAGTTGGGTGGCGGCCATAGGAACAGCTGTTGCTGGCCACCTTGGTTACGGTGCACCGCTCTGGATTTGCACTCCAAATTTTCAACATGGGCCTTTTGTGACCCCACTTCATGAAAGCATCTGGGACTTCCGCTCATGAATAGTGACACTGTGATTTTGTTAATCTGTCCTGAATGTTGATTTCCCACAGGAACTGCGCCATTCTGTGCCAGATGTGCCAAAACACATTTCGGGCAGGAAGTAAAAAATGACACCCATACCGTTCATAAGGAGGTGTGAAGAAACGGCAATGTTGAAAATCTGGAGTGAAAATATTAAAAATTCTCGAAGTTGGGAACTGCGCAACACACACTCATAACACAGTCATTTTGTGAAATTCTTTCACCAAATTTTCAACATAGGTATTTTAGGACCTCTGCTCATGAACAGTGTCACTGTGATTTTCTTAATCTGTCCCAAACGCTGATTTCACAGTGACTGTGCCATTGTATGCAAGCAAAACACATTTTGGGCAGGATATGAAAATGACAGCTGTACTGTTCATAAGGAGATAGAAAATGGCAATGTTGAAAATCTGGAGGAAAATATTAAAAATTCTCGATTACAAGGCTATAGAAACTGCACGTAACACCGTCATTTTTTGGAATTTTTTCACCAAATTTGCAACATAGGCTTTTTGAGAGCCCACCTCATGAGCAGTGACACTCATTTTGTTAATCAGTCCCAAAAGGTGATTCCACACAGTGACTGCAAAATCATCTTTTGGGACCGAATAACGAAAAGACAGTGACTG
Source organism: Neoceratodus forsteri (assembly GCA_016271365.2). Taxonomy (NCBI): domain Eukaryota; kingdom Metazoa; phylum Chordata; order Ceratodontiformes; family Ceratodontidae; genus Neoceratodus; species Neoceratodus forsteri. The sequence goes on from JADMNL010000026.1 coordinate 119,406,053, forward strand.
AGTTCATGAGGTGGGGTCCCAAGAATCCCATGTTGACAATGGCCAAGACATCCACCTAAGTTGAAAACCCCCCATTGATGCCAATTATACAGCTTACCATGATTTTCTTCAGTTCGTGGTTGGCTTTTGAAGAGTTCAGACGTGTCCCGCTCCACCGAAGATCATCGCGCCAGGCTCCAGAGGTAACTATGGGGTGAGGGTGGTGCAGGTAGATGGGGTGCCCAGAGGGTGGGTGCAGGTTGGGGGAGGGGGGCGCTCCGACTCAACGACGGACCTTTTTCTTATTTTCAGGAATGAACATTGCAAGACGGTTTTCTTTATTTACAAGTGAAATTAAGCCACTGCTGGGCACACTGAGGTGGGCTCTCAGTGTGCCCCATGACTTTGGGGGGGTTATGTTGGCCACATTGGAGAGGGCTCCCAGTGTGGCACACAGTGGGGGTGGGGTGAACTGGGGGCAGGAACATGCCGATGCGGTTGGCTTCAGAACACATGCAGGCACACTGGGCTGGGCTCCCAGTGTGCTACACAATCTTGAGGGTGGTTATAAACATGCTGATAGGGGGATTGGGTACTCCTGAAGTCAACTTGCTGGGGATTGTGAGAGGTGGATGGTGACAGCCACCACCATGCTTATTGAAATGTTTTGGCAAGCAAGGCATGCCCTGCAATTACGGGGTGCTCCCTCATTGCAGCAGTGAAATTCTTTCAAGCTGGTGGCACACTTTTTAAGGGCTGTCATAGACAGCATGCTCATTCATTGGTGCCACAGAGACCAGCCCAAAAAAGCAGTGGCGCCATTGGCCACAACACAGCCTTCACAACCAGCTACTCCAGCAAGCCGTCACAAAATGTTGCTTGCAGTGCACACACAAGACATAAAAATGAAGTATCAAGCCCAACTAACTTATGGGTCAGAGATATGGGACAGTGACAATAGAGATAAATTGATTATACCAACCTATAAGATCCTGAGAAAAGCACTTTCAGTGGGACATTCTTTTCCAGCCATATATATGAGAGCTGAGCAGGGTCTAGTTAATGTAAATGCCCTGACTGATACCAGAAAGCTGAATTTTTGGCTGAGATTAACTAGACTCCCACAAGATAGCTTGGTAAGGAGATGTTTACAAGAAGAACAATGGGTAGATAGAAAATGTTTTGACTCAAAGTGGTATAAGAATATTAGAGCGGCTTTAGGAAAATATGATTTGTTACACCTCTTGGAGTGTCATAAGCAACACATAGTCTTGAGTAAGCACTATGCACTTTATATTACAAAAAGGATAAGAAAATATTGGATAGAGTTGGAGAACTGAAAGGGGACAGGATCAGTTGTGTTCCAGGACAGTAGCTGCTTCTTGTTGTTTTCACAGGGTTTCTTGTGGATTTTACTTAGTAGAAGGTTATTTATTTTCTTACTTCTAAGGGGCTAGCAGGGTATTGTTTTGGGGACTGTTGGAGGTTGGAAAACTGGTTTGTGGCTGTAAGTGGGCTCATTTGTTGGATGTTTCACTGTGTAACAGGCTGCGCTGGTGGAGGCCTATTTCTTCTGATTTAAAACCTATTTGGTGGGATTTTCTTGGGGCTGGTTATTTGAATTGGAGACCTATATCTGTTAATTTCAAGCCTATTTTGATGTGTTGTTAGTGAAGCTGATTAAATTGGAGATCTGTTTCCTTTGGCAGCAAACATATTTTGGGGGCTTTGAGTTGAATTTTGATTCCTTTGCTGACTTCACTAGCTGCAAAGGTTAGTGCATAGTGGGGGAAGGGTGTTAATGGTCTGGCCAGGTCTCACTCAGCTAATTGACTGGAAGCAGAGCTGAATCAGGTTTGTGGTGTTAGCTGCTTTGACTTCTCAGAAGGAACTGGAAGGGGACAGGATCAGTTGTGTTCCAGGACAGTAACTACTTCTTGTTGTTTTCACAGGGTTTCTTGTGGATTTTACTTGGTAGAAGGTTATTTCTTTTCTTTCTTACTTCTAAGGGGCTAGCAGGGTATTGTTTTGGGGGCTGTTGGAAGTTTGAAAACTGGTTTGGTGGCTGTAAGTGGGCTCATTTGTTGGATGTTTCACTGTGTAACAGGCTGTGCTGGTGGAGCCTATTTCTTCTGATTTAAACCTATTTGGTGGGATTTGCTCGGGGTTGGTTCTTTGGCTGCTGGGCTTGGAGGAGCAGACACAGGGCTGATACACTCTCAGAGTCAGGTGTAGGCCAAGACCACCCCTCCCACCCCTCCCTCCCAGAGTTCTGCTAATTTATAGGGGAATACCTGCCCTGCAATTGGAGGAAAAGGCTGCAGGTACAGCTCATGTAGTTCTAGCCACTGGGGGTTGGATTTAAAGGCTGGGAGAGAGGAGCTTAGGGAGTTGTTCATTTCCCTTATAAGTTTACTGTGTTGTACTGCACCTAGTAACAGGGTTACCAATTTACTGTGGGACTGTATCTAGGATTAGTGGGTGACCTGATTAGGCAGTAGGGGTGTATCTTGGACTAGTGGGGAATCTGGTGGCTCACCCAAGGAAACCTACTCGGAGGGGGATGGGACCACACGTCATTAGGGCCAGCATCTTTGGGAGGGTGGTGGGGTGCACAGGGTGTGGAGCAGCCATGATACTGGACTGGGTTTGGAAGTTCGGTGGTTGCCCAGTGTGCTACCAGCTGGCACAGCTTAGGGGGAAGGTTGCGGGGATTAGGAGACAGCTGGGGAAGGAAGTATGGTTGGGAAGGGCAGGGATCTCCACGGGTTGCACCAAGCACTGGGGCGGGGGCATAGGGAAAGGAGTGCAGGAGAATACTCAGGGGTCACATAGGGACCCTGGCAGAGGGGGCCCAAAAGGAGGACACTACCAAGGAAGCAGGCATGTAACTGGGGACCTTCACAAAGGGGGAACAGAGGGACAACATTCTCAGGGAAGTAGGCAGATGGCCGGGGCTGGACAGAAGGAAGCAAGGCGGGGAGGTGGATCGGACCTTACGCTCAGTAACTGCTTCAATTCTCTTCTTCTGCTTGAGGATGAGGGGGGTGATGTAGTCATGACGGGGTGGTTAGAGATGGAAAGGGAGTTGGGGGCAGGAGGCAGGGACGGATAGCAGGAGGAACGGGGGGACCTGGAATACAGGAAAATGGGGGGAGCAGTGAATCAGAGCAGGAGGGGCAGGGGAAGAGGGAGGAAAGTGCAAGGAGAAGGACCAGTTGGGAGGAAAGGGCAAGGAGAAGGACCAGAAGTACAAGGAGGATACAGTAAAGACAGCTGAGGGTTTATGGCAGGAGAGCACGACAAGCAAGGAGGGACTAAATGGAGACAGGAAGGAAGGGAGGGAGGATGAGCCAGGCTAGTTTAGCGGATGGGGGAGAAGGACCAGTCACGAGCAGTGAGGGGGGAGTTAGCGAGGTACAGAAGGATACTCAGGAGGAGGAGAGGCATAGGATCGGAGGGGAAGGGGTGGCCTGAGTAAATAAGGAGGGGGCGGTATGTGGCACCCAGATAGGGGAAGGAACAAGGAGCCGGCTGGGTGGAGGGGCCGGTAGAAAGGATGAGGGACATGGAAGGGAAAATGGAGGAAAAGGAGCAGTCAGAGTGCTCCAGTTGGGGGATTCTATGATCAGGGGTATCAAATGGGTTAGGGAGGAGAAGCCTGGCCAGTTAGAACAAAATGCTTCCTGGACTAATGGTGCACAGGGCCAATACAGGTATATCAGCTGGCAAAGGATTGTGGGGTTCCTGGACATACTGGTCACCTGGGTGCAAATGACATTGAGGGAAATAGCAGAGCTAGAGATACAGGCAAGATTCAGGAGCTTGCCAGGGTCTGTGATGACATAGGAGGCACAATTCCTTCTCAGAAATCCTGCCAGTGCCAAGGGCTAGTGGGGAACACAAAGAAAGATTAGGAGATAAACCAGTGGCTCAGGGAGTGGTGTGAGGCCAGAGGGTATGGGGTTGATGGGGATTGAGGGGAGACCTGGGAGGATAAGGGCTGTATGCTAGAGAAGGCTCCATCTCAATTTGGAGGGGAGGGGAATCCTTAAGTTGAAAATAGTGGGGTTCATTGGTGAAAAGTGGGGTTTAAACTTGTGAAGGGGGAGGAATGGGAGAAAAGGCTGTCGAGGGGGGGCTGATAAAGGAGGGACTCTGTCCACCCCCCTGGGGAGCTGGAGGATTGCGGGAAAACACCAACTGGTAAAGTGCAGACCAGGGGAAAACAGAATCCCCATGGGAACACGAGCAGGGGAAATGGAAGTATAGGGAAAGGGTGGAAGGTAGTCCTGCTAAATGCCAGGAGCTTGAGCAATAAAAATGCCTGAGCTCCAGGCGATGCTAACTGAGGGGTGGATGGCAGCGGTCACTGAGACCTGGGCCACCAGCACACGACTGGGACCTGAACCTGGAGGGTTACACTATGTTCAGGAAGGACAGCAGGGAGGGAAAGGGAGGAGGGGTAGAAATGATAGTCAAAAACTGCATTGGCATAGGGGGAGTAGAGGAGGCGGAGGGAACCGTGGAGGCGAGTTGGGTCACCTTGATAACAAGGGGGGGGCCAGAGAGTAAAAATAGGAGTGGTGTATAGACCCCATGCACTGGCGGAGGAGAGTCTGGTGGCAGATGTTGGGAGACACTGCAGACTGGGCAGGGGAAGGGTGGTTGTGTTGGGGGACTTAAACATTCCAGGAACAGACTGGGAGACTATGACATCCTCAGTGACCAGGGAACAGAGGTTGTAGTATGTCTTTCAAGATGCATTCCTAACTCAGCAGGTGGGGGAACCGACCAGGGAGGCACGGGTACTGGATGTGGTCCTGGCAGACAGTGACCAGATTGGGGGCCTGGAGGTAAGGGACCAGTTGGTGGGGAGTGACCATGCCATGGTCTGGTTCTGCCTGGACCTAGGAGGGGTAGAAGGCTGCACAAAGACGGAGGTAACTGACTTCAGGGGGGCGGATTTTAAGGAAATGGGAAGGATCCTTAAGGAGCATTTGGATGGGATTGGGTCAGACATGGACGCTGATAGTAGGTGGGAAATCATCAGGAGAGGGGTGCAGGATGCTACCAGCACCTGTGCAAGAGTAAAACGAAAATTCGGTAGGGGCCGAAAACCCTGCTGGTGGACCAAGGAAGTCCAGGAGGTTGTGTGGGGAAAGAAGGCAGCCTATAGGCAATTAGAGGGCTCAAGGAGTGAAAGGGATCGAGGGGAGTATGAGCTGATGGCTAGAAGGGCCACTAGGGTGGTGAGGGCGGCTAAGGCAAGAAAGGAGCAGAAACTGGCCAGGGAAATTAGGAGAGGGAACAAGGGGTTCTTTAGATACATTGGGGAAAAACGAAGGGTGAAGGGGCAGATTAGCAGGATTAAAACAGGGGAGAGATGGGCACAAGACCCAGGGGAGCAGGCTGAGGTACTAAATGAGTACTTCACCTCAGTTTTCACCAAGGAAAATGGGGGTGCTGCATCATACATGGGAGGAGAAAATGATACTGAGGAGGGGGGCCCTTACCGATCGGGGGTCTGGGGAGGGAGGCATCACTGGCAGGAGGGGGAAAGGCTAAGCAGGGAGAAGAGGTAGCGGAAGTGGAAATCACAGCAGAGAGGGTGAGGGAAGCCCTCAGGTCCCTTAAGACGGAGAAGGCACCGGGGCCAGATAAATTACATCCCAGAGTGCGGAAGGAACTAGCGGATGTCATGGCAAATCCCCTGGCAGAGCTTTTCACCATCTCACTGAGGACAGGGTGGGTGCCCCAGGACTGGAAGGTGGCGCATATAGTGCCTATCCACAAGGGGGGCTCAAGGGAGGTGGCAGGGAACTACAGGCCTGTCAGCCTGACATCGTGGTGGGCAAGGTGATGGAGGCATTGTCAAGGAGAGCTAGGGGGACCTAGAAAAGTCAGGGTGCCTGGACAATAGACAGCATGGATTCATCCCGGAAATCGTGTCAGACAAACCTTGTGAGTTTTATGACTGGGTGACGAGTTGCCTTGGACCTGGGTAGACCAGTGGGACGTCCTCTTCTAGACTTCAGCAAGGCATTTGACTCTGTTCCTCACTTGGGCCTGTTGGATAAGCTGGGAGAAATGGGGTGGGGAACCAGATGATCAGATGGATGAGCAATTGGCTCCAGGACTGGACCCAGAGGGTCGTAGTTGGCGGATAGTCTCATCCCCAAAGAGGATCATTAGTGGGGTCCCACAGGGATCAGTCCATGGCCCCTCCTGTTCCAGCCTATGTCTCTGACATAGGACAGGTATCAGGAGTGAGATGAGTCTCTTTGCAGATGACTCCAAAACTGGGGGCGGTGGTGGATGGGGAGGAGGGATGGTGACACTAGGGGACCTGAGGCTCTGGAAGATGGTCTAGAAAGTGGAAGCTGAGGTTCAATGCAGGAAAATGCAAGGTACTGCACCTGGGGCCAGAAACCCGGGCCAAGTGTACATCCTGGGGAAATGCTACAAGTCTCGATGGCTGAGAGGGACCTGGGGGTGGTGGTGGATGTCAAGATGAACAACTCAGAGACTTGTGGGAGGCAGCAGCCAAGGCCAACAGGATGCTGGGATGCACCAGGGGGATCACCTCCAGAAGGAGGGAAGTGATACTCCCTCTGTATAACTGCTTGGTGAGGCCGCACCTCGAGTACTGCGTGCAGTTTTGGAGGCCACACTTAAATAGGGACATTAAACTCCTGGAGAGGGTCCAGAGGAGGGCAACCAAAATGATTTGGGGCTTGGGGGACAGGACCTATGAGGAGAGGCTCGAAGAGCTAAATATGTACACATTGGAAGAGAAGGACCGCGGGGACATGATAGAGGTCTTCAGGTACATGAAGGGGGGTAAATGGGTGAGGAACAGTCGGGGTGCTTCAAGGAAGGAGGGGGCCACTAGAGGGCATGGGTGGAAGCTGGAGGGGAATATTCAGGAGAGAAAGGAGGAGGTGCTACTTCACTGAGAGGTGGTGGAGCCATGGAATGCATTGCCTAGGGGCTGGTGGAGGCAGAGACAGTGGAGGGATTCACAAGGGGGTGGGGCAGGTACAGGGGAAGGGTTCTGGAAGCAAAATCCAATGCAGTAAGAATATCCAGAACTGGGAAGGGAGAAGACAGAGAAGGTAAGGGGGGCAGCAAGGTCAGCTCCCAGGGTGGGGGCTGACCAAACGAGCAGATGCGAAAGGCCGTTAGGCCTATTCTGCTGGCATTTTAGTATGTTGGTATGTAAACAGATCATCAAAGATACTAGCTACTCATAATGGTATGCTAATAATATGGAAAGCTTTGAATTCCAGTATTACCTAGATGTATTAATGGACCCAAAGATCAGGGCAACAGTCACAAGATATAAATTTGAGATATAAGAAAGCAGTATGCTATTGGCTAGATTTGATACAACAAGACAAACATCACCTAAATGTGGTTATGGTAGTGGAGAGGTGGAGGACCTACAACATGTCCTATGGACCTGCAGCTGATATAACTTTAAGCGTACCCACTTTGTGATGAACACACTCAAATGCCATAGACAGGAAGATATTGGAGTAGAGAAAGAAATATTAACAAAAATTATTTTCTCTACAAAGAATGAATTTACAATTAAATGCCTAGAAAACTATTTAATGAGCATAGCTAAAGAAAAAAGGAAGAAAAGAGATTAATAAAAGGGAATGGTGGATAGTATGACAAAGTTTATGCAACGTAACCAGGGATAGCCAAATCAACTAATAAGGTTGATCAAAGCTTTCCTGCAACAGAGGCAAGACTGACAAGTCTGTAGATCCCTGCTTGTTCCTTCCCCCCACCCCTATGTAGCAGAACTACATCACCGCCTCCAGTCCCTTGGAACTACCCATCTGTAATGAGCTATTGAATAGTCCTGCCAGGGGTTCAACAAGTTCCACTGCCAGTTCCATGAGTATCCTTGGATGTATCCCATCCAGTCATGGGGCCTTGTCTATTTTGGTTCCATGTTATTATAGTGAGTGCAAAATGGTGACTCGCAAATAGTGAAGACAAAACAGTGAAGAACAAGACATTGACCGCAGTTTTTTCAGGGGCTATGCCCTCACACCCCCTATAATTAACCAATTCTGGGGGGTGAAACTTGAGGAAGGGAGAATGCTGAAGTCGTTGTTTTGTCCTTTGCCATTTTGTCCTCTCTATTTTTGCAAGTTGCTGTTTTGTGCTCACTATTGTTATGGAACACATCTATCTTTAGGCCTGCTAGCCCTTTCTGAACCCTTTCACATGTAGATACGTGCTGCCTCATCTTCAGGACCCCCTTTGCAGCAGCTTTGATGCCAATCTCTGACAAAGGCCCACTGTCCTCCTTAGTGAAAACAGAACAAAGGCAGTCATTAAGGATAGTAGCCTTTTGCATGTCCACCTCTGTCATCCCATCTACCTGAGATAACCTAATGATTCCCCTTACTTTCTTCCTTTTATCCCTAATTTACCAGAAAAAGTTTTTTCTTTGTCCTTGACCTCTTCTGCAGTATTCAGCTCTGTCTCTGTTTTTGTTCACCTAACCACCCTGTTTGCCTTATTATTTCTCAGTAAGTATTCTTCCCATTCTTCTGCCTCCTGCTTTTCTTTGTACCTGGAGAATGCCTTTTTATTGGCCCTCACAGCTTGCCTGACCCAGGCATCTCTCTGGGCTGAGGGAGGAGGTTGCTCATCTCCAGGCTGAGTTGGCCAGGATTCAGGAGACCTCCTCTCCCACCTAGGGACCACCAGGGCTACCACCGCTGCCTTAGAGGTTGCCAAGAAAAAGGAACGGTTGGACCACAATGGGCTTAGGGAGGGTGAGGGTGGCGGAACAGAGGAGCATCTCTCCAGTTGTACCTCCCCAAAATTCATATGCTGTTCTGACAGAATGTGATTCCTCTATGGAGGCACCTGCAGTCGAGACCAAGGAGGATGCTGGGAACCTCCACAAAGGAGACCCACAGGAGGGTGGCATGGGACCCAATGGGGAAGGAAACAACTCCTTGTGGGGGACTCCATTGTTAGGAGTTAGAACTGGGGGAGGGAGGGGAGAGGGAGGTAAGGTGCCTGCCTGGCACCATGGCTTGGAGGGACAGGGAGTGAATACTCAGTATCGTGGTAGCAGCTGCACGGGGGAGGGAGCTGGATGTCATTGTCCACCTAGGGACAAATGACCTGGTTGGGAAAGGGATCAGAACAGTGGATAAGGAGTTTGTAGAGTTGGGGAAGGGCCTTAGACAAGTAGCATGCACGGTAAGCTTCTCAAAAGTGCTGCCTGTCTAAGGCATGGGTGAGACTAGGGTGCTCCGTACCATAGGATTCAATCAATGGTTGAAAAACTGGTGTAGAGCTCAGGGTTTTGGTTTCATTGCGGACTGGGGGTCCACCTGGAGGGATGCATGCCTATATTGGCACAATGGTCTCCAACTGTCAAGGGGGGGAACCAGGATCCTAGGTGATAGGTTTAAATGCTTCATTGGCAAGCATTTAAACTAGCCAAGGGGGGAGGCACTGAAAAGGAGTAGGGAAATCCTAGCCTCTCCCTAAACAAATCAGGGTAGTTAGAGAGGTAAATACCAAGATAGAGATGTCAATAGGGAGAAGGGCAGGGGTAAATGGAGAAAAAGGCAAAGGCAGTAAGGACAGGAATGGGGCAAAAAGGGGTAAGGCCATTAAAAAATGGAGAGTAATGAGTACCAATGCCCATAGTCTAGGTAACAAGCTCCCTGAACTGGTGGCCTTGATGGAAGATGGATGCCTGGATATCGTGGCAGTCACAGAAACATGGTACACAGAGAACCATGACTGGGATGTCAACATACCAGGGTACACAATCTACAGGAGAGACAGGGAAGGTAGAAGAAGAGGAGAAGTAGCTCTCTATGTAAGGGAATGGATCAAAGCAATGGAACAAAAGGGTAAACAGGGAGGAGAGGAGGCACTGTGGGTCACCCTGGAGACTGGAAATAGCACCACAATCTGCACAGAGGTTGTATACAGACCCCCATCTCAGGGGGAGAAAGCAGAGAAAGGGGAGATATTGTTGATGGGGGACCAGAATATGCCAGATGTTAACTGGAGTGCCTTTGATGCAGCCGCATCCAAGAGCAGGGCCATTCTCGATGCCCTACAAGGGGCATGCCTCAGACAGCTAGTGTTGGAAACCACTCAAGAGGGAGCAATCTTAGACCTGGTACTCTCAAATGGGGACTGAGAGAGGATCTCAGATCTACAAGTGGGTAGCAATCTGAGAACAAGTGACCACCAAACAGTGTGGTTCACAATAAACTCAGCTGCAGAGTCAAGCCGTACAAAAGTGAGGGTACTGGACTTCAAGAGGGCTAACTTTGTCAAAATGGGAGAGTGCTTCAGAAAAATACTAGCAAACGAGCAAGAAGGAGGGGTGGAGCAACAATGGGGAAACATCAAAACTGCCATCACAGAGGCAACATGCCTTTGTGTGAAGCAAATAAACAAATCAAAATGAAAGAAAAAAACATTATGGTTCTCAAAAGAGGTGGTGGGGAGGGTTAGGGAGAGAAATATAGCATTTAGGAAATATAAGGAAATACAGAAGGAGCAGGACAGAGAACTGTACCAGTAAAAGCAGAAGGAAGTGGGGAAGGCATTTAGAATAGCAAAGACCCAAACCAAGGAAAAGATAGCCAACTTGGTTAAGGATTGGGATAAAACCATTTATAGGTACATTGGGGAGCGAAGAAAGACAAAGGGAGGGATAGTGAGGCTGAATAAAGGGGACGGTGGGTGGGCAGAGGGTGAGAGTGAAAAACCAGGGATACTGAACGAATACTTCTGCTCAGTTTTCACAAAAGAAGAGGAGGAGGGGGAGGTACTTAATCCAATCAATAGATGCACTCTGGATAGGGGGGTCGATTCCAGTCCTTTCACAGAAGAAAGGGTTCTGAAAGAACTCCTTAAACTGAAAGTGAACAAAGCAATGGGGCCTGACGAGATTCACCCCAGAATTCTAAAATAATTAAGGGGAGAACTAGTGACACCACTGACTACAATTTTTAACAAATCATGGGAGGATGGTGTGGTACCTGAGGACTTGAGGAGGGCAAATGCGTGTCCCCTTCACAAAAGTGGAGCAAGACAGAGGCAGGAAATTACAGACCTGTCAGTTTGACCTCAGTGGTAGGGAAAATGATGGAATCATTTCTGAAGGAAAGAATTGTTGAGTACCGAGAGGCCAGTGGGGCACAGGACCCAAAGCAGCATGGATTCACAGCAGAAAGGTCATGTCAGATGAATCTAATCGATTTCTTTGACTGGGTGACCAAAGTAGTAGACCAGGGAGGGGCTGTGGACATGGCCTACCTAGACTTTAGCAAGGCATTTGATACAGTCCCACACAAAAGATTAATAAACAAAGTAGCCAGCCTGGGAGTGGGTCCCAGGGTGGTAGCCTGGGTAAAACACTGCCTGGACAACAGGACACAGAAAGTAATAGTAAACGGAGTCCACTCTGAAGAAAGGGTGGTTACTAGTGGGGTACCGCAAGGTTCATTACAGGGTCTGGTCCTTTTTAATATCTTTATAAGTGACATTGCAGAGGGACTGGAAGGAAAAGTATGCCTCTTTGCAGATTACACAAAGATCTGCAACAGGGTTGATACACAAGCGGGGGTGGAAAGGATGAGAAGGGACTTCCATCAATCAATCAATCAATCAATCAAGTCTTTATTTAACCAGGCGTTCATCGTTGAGCAGAAGCTCATTTGCAAGATGGACCTGGGTGGAGCATGAACAATTGTATATACAGGTCAACACAGGTATTTACAAGGCAACACGGATAATACTTTACAGAGAGGAAGAAAAAGAAGTTCATATGTACATAGAATTATACAGATATTGTACAGATTACATGGTATTTACATACATAGAAGTGTCTATAGGAAGATAAAGCAGGTTATCTAAGGTTGCAGGAGGAAGTAACGGAAGAAAAAATAAAATAAAATATACACCAGGTAGAGGTGAAGGTAGGGGAAGAGAGGAGGGAGTAGGGGAGAAAGGCTAGAGGGCACGATGCACAGAAAGGAGTTGGTAAAGCTGGATGTAGAGAAGGTGGATGGAGAAAAGGAGTATGTGTGAGCCCCGGGATTGAATGCTATAAAGTACGGGGCATGGTAGGATGTCACAACCCAGGGTAGTGAGCTCCTATCCGAGGTTGGGAAAGGAAGAATAAGGGGATGGATGGGCCTAGTGTTGATAAGACAGGGGGATAAGAGAGAGAACAATTAGGCTGGTGAGGAGCAAGCTGGGGGGCAGGTACTTAAATTGGGTCTAGGCGTGTTATATACCAGTGCAGACACCGGTACTGGTCTGAGGGTGAAGTCAGTTACATACTTCTCTGATTGTAATGAAATAAAGCATCTTGAAAGCATTTATACCGATTAGAGTGCTTAATTTGAGGGTTTTTGTAGATCGTTCCATAAGGTAGGTAGCACGGAGCTTATGGCTGCCCTGCCAAAGTGGGATTTTGCTTTGGGTACTTTTAAGTGTAATAGCTGAGTAACTTTAACGCCAGTATTCCCAATTATACTCAGGGAAGACAGCAGGAGATATAGTAAGGCAGCTTATTAGAGATGGCTCTATAGGTCCAGAGAGTGGCGTTTCTGTGGTGCCTGAACTTTAGTGATGTCCATCACACTGCCGATATAGGGTGCAGTGATGTGTGTAAGGAGTCCCATTATAAACCTCAGTGCTCGATGGTAGAGTGTGTCCAGTTTAGCCATGTAAGAGTTGGGGCATTGGCTGTAGAGGAAGTCAGCGAATCAACCAATGACAGGAAAATGGATTGGACCAGTTGTTTCTTGCATCTCTGGTGAGAAATTGGCTGATTCTAAAAACAGTCCAAGCCTTTGCCAAGTCGTTTTAGCAAGTCCCCGATATGTTCAATGAAGGAGAGTCTTTGGTCTATCCAACTCCCAGATACTTGAATTTGTAACAAATTCTAGTTTTCACCTAGAACTGTGGTAATTTGGGAACTGTCCCACTGGACACAGGGTTAGCTGTACAGATAAAAGAGAGAGGACCATCGCTTTAGTTTTTGGCATTAGGAGTAGCTTTTTTGAGGAGTTGCTTTGCAAAAGGTTGAATTCTGACTGTAGGTCATTGCAGGCAGTTCAGGTGTTGGGCGACTCCACGAGAGAACTGTATCATCTGCAAACAGATGGATGTTGGCTTTTTATACAGTAGTCGATGTTATTAATGTAGATTGCAAAAAGTAAGGGCCCTAATATAGAACCTTGAGGTACCCCTCTTTGCAGAGTTTTTAAGGGGGACAGGCCTCCTTCGGCTTTAACTTGTTGAAGGCGCCCTGTAAGATAGCCAGTGAACCAACGCAGAGAGGAGGGGTCCACACCTATGGTTTGAAGGGTGGAGAGGAGCAGACTATGGTCGACGGTGTTGAAAGCCTTGCTTAGATCAAGGAAAACAGCACAAATAAAGTTTTTGCTCTCAAGATTACGCTGCCAGTCATTAGTAACTTTGGCGAGGGCTGAGATAGTGCTATGTTTAGCTCTGAATCCGGACTGCATAGGATTTAGCAGTTCCCTAGACTCAAGGTGAGTCCTCAGCTGTGCATTTACAATTTTCTCTAGGAGCTTGGACAGGACCGGAAGGAGGGAAATTGGCCTGTAGTTATTGAGATCACCACGGTCACCTGATTTGAACAGTGGTATGACATGTGCTGTCTTCCATATAGGTGGTAAGGTGCCCTGCACCTGGCAAGGCTGGAGGAATGGTCAGAAGTATGGCAGCTTGGATTCAATGTAAAGAAGTGCAAAGTAATGCACCTGAGAAACAAAAACCCAGGGGAAGGGTACACAATGTGCCACCAACTTGAAACAATTTCACCGCTGCAATAAGGGACCACTCCGTCATTGCAGATGTGCCTTGCCTGCTGAAACATTTCAATAAACGTGGTGGCTGTCACCATCCACCTCTCACAATCCCCAGCAAGCCAACTTTGGGAATGCCCAATTCTCCTGTCAGCATGTTTATAACCCCCCCCCAAGATTGTGTGGTACACTGGGAGCCCAGCCCAGTATGCCTGCATGTGTTCTGAAGCCAACCGCATTGGCATGTTCCTGCCAACAGTCTACCCACCCCACTGTGTGCCACACTGGGAACCCACTCCAGTGTGGCCAACATAACCCCCCAAAGTCATGGGGTACACTGGGAGCCCACCCCATTGTGCCCAACAGTAGTTTAATTTCACCTGTAAATAAAGAAAACCTTCCTACGATGTTCATTCCTTAAAATAAGAAAATTGTCTGTCATTGAGTCGGAGCGCCCCCTCTCCCAACCTGCACCCACCCTCTGTGCACCCCACCTCCCTGCAACCCCCCTCACCGAATAGTTACCTCCTGAGCCTGGCAAGACGATTTTCAGTGGAGTGGGACACATCTGAACTCTTCAAAAGCCGACCAGGAACTAAACAAAATCACGGTAAGCTGACTATGGCATCAATGGAGGGTCTTCAACTTAGGTGGATATCTCGCCCATTTTTGTGACTTTTACTAACATACTAACATACTAGATGCCAGCAGAGTAGGCCTATTGGTCTATCATGTCTGCTCGTGCTTCAGCACCCTGATTGGGTACCGTATCCCTCTGTCTGTCTCCTTCCACTGTTACTTCCACTGTTTTGGCTCCAGATTTTCAACATGGGGTTCTTGGGACTCCACCTCATGAACTCAGGCACTGTCTTTTCGTTATTCAGTCCCAAATGGTGATTTTGGGGTCACTGCATGGAATCACCTTGCAGGACCGAGTAACAAAATGATACTGTCACTGTTCATGAGGTGGGCTCCCAAAAAGCCTATGTTGCAAATTTGGCGAAAAAAATTCCAGAACCTTACTGTGTTACAAGCGTGCATTGTACAGTTTCCACGCACACTCATAGCTCTGAGAATTTTTAATATTTTCACTCCAGATTTTCAACATTGCCATTTTTTTACACCTCCTTATGAACAGTACAGCTGTCATTTTTCACATCCTGCCCGAAATGCGTTTTCTCACATCTGGCACACAATGGCATGATCTCTGTGGGAAATCAATGTTCGGGACAGATTAAGAAAATCACAGTGACACTGTCCATGAGCGGAGGTCCCTAAAATGCCTATGTTGAAAATTTGGTAAAAGAATTACACAAAATTACTGTGTTACAAGCATAATAACAACAACAAAAATGGAAAGGGACCTGGGGGTAATCATATCAGATGACCTAAAGGTTAGCAAGCAATGTGAGACAGCAGTAGGGATGGCTGGGGGGATACTGGGATATATAGGGAGAGGCATCACCAGTAGAAAACAGGAAGTTGTTATCCCTCTGTAAGGACAATTGGTGAGACCCCATCTGGAGTACTGCATCCAGTTCTGGAGACCCCATCTCTGCAAGGACATAGACAGGATGGAGGCAGTCCAGAGGAGGGCAGCTAAAATGGTGCAGGGTCTGCAAGAGAAGCCATACGAAGAGAGACTAAAGGAGCTTAATATGTATACCCTTGAGGAAAAGAAAGAGAGAGGGGACATGATAGAAACTTTTTTGTGCCTTAAGGGAATCAACAAAGTCCAAGAGGGTAGCATCTTTCAGAACAAGAGAATACAATTTGAAGATAGGGAGGATGGCTCAGGGGCAATGTAAGGAAGTATTTTTTCATAGAGAGGGTGGTGGACACATGGAATGGCCTTCCTGAGGAGATTATGGGATCAAAAACAGTGAGGGAATTCAAGAATGCATGGGACAGACATAAGGCAATTCTTGTGGGGGTAGGAAAAATAGGCTGTTGGTTAACTAGGATCTGCAGCTTATCCAGTAGGTACAGAAATGGGCAGACCAGGTGGGCCAAGAAGTCCTTATCTGACATCAAAGTCTATGTTTCTATGACCCTTGCTGTGAACCTTAATGGTTCTAGACTTCAGCAAGGCATCTGACTGGGTGCCACACCCAGGGTTGCTGGACAAGCTGGGGAAAATAGGGGTGAGGGATAGGACAGTGAGGTGGATAAGGAACTGCCTAACAGGTGGTTTCAGAGGGCGGTGATTGAGGGGGAGGTGTCATCCACTAGGAGAGTCATTAATGGGGTCCCTCAGGGGTCGGTGTTGTGCCCACTCCTGTTCAACGCTCACTTCTCAGACATCAGGGAGTGAGATGAAACTCTTTGTGGATGACTCGAAGCTGGGGGCAGTGATGGATGGGGAAGAGGGTAGAAGACCATACAGAGGGTCCTGAAGACCCTGGCAAAGTGGTCACACACTTGGAAACTGAGGTTTAATGCCAAGAAGTGCAGTGTTCTACACCTAGGGCCTAGAAACCCAATGCAGGAGTACTTTTTGGGCAGGGAGAAATTACAGGTTTCAGGGGGATAGGGATCTTTGGGTGGTTGTGGATGCCAAAATGAACAACTCCAAGCAGTGTAAGAGGGAAGCTGCCAAGGCAAACAGAATGCTTGGATATATTGCCAGGGGGATAACCTTGAGGATGTGGGAGGTGATTCTCCCTCTTTATAACTGCCTGGTTAGACCGCACCTGGAGTACTGCATACAGTTTTGGTGCCCGTACTTAAAAAAGGACATTGCACTTCTGAAAAGAGACCAGAGGAGGGCTACCAGGATGATACAGGGCCAGGGTGAAAGATCCTATGAGAAGAGGCTTGAGGAGCTGAGCTTGTACTCCCTGGAGGAGAGGAGGGACAGAGGGGACATGATAGAGGTCTTCAAGTATCTAAGGGGATTGAACAGGGTCAGCCCAAACAGGGTGTTCCAGCTGAGGGAGGAAGAGGCCACCAGGGGGCATTCCATGAGGCTTATGAGTGGGAGGCTCAGGGGGGAGACTAGAGATTATACTTTTACAGGAGGGTGGTGGACCCCAGAATGCACTACCTGTGGAGCTGGTGTCTGTTGGTACAGTGGAATGGTTCAAGAGGTGCTGGGACAGGTATAAGGGTAAGGTAATGCTTAAAGAGGCCAGATTCGCAGGGGTAACTATAATGGTGGAGGGGGTCTGGGATTTAATGGGGGAGACTGGGAGGGCAGCAATGCTACCTGACCAGGTGCTGATTTTAGAGTGGACTTCATAGACCTTTAGGCCATTTACGTATTTATGTGACCTGCTGAAGTCTGTCCTTCTGAAATTAAGGACCTCAGCTCTCAATTGTGGTTTTCAAGTTCCAAGGGCAGTCCAAACCTAATGGAGTTTTTGTTGCTATTCCCTAGTGGCTCCCCTATTCTCACAGCTCCTACCACCTCTGAGTAGTTGAGTACCTCAACGAGAATGGCATCCTGGTTAGTGGGTTCCTTAACTAGCTGTACCAATATACGGTACTAGAATGTATCCAGCTAGGTTTGACTTCTGGTGCTTCTTGCAACATGAACTTCCTAGTCAATGTTCATCAAGTTCAGATCACCCACTACTACTTCCAGCTTTGCTACTCCCCCTTACTAGTTTTTCTACACGATCTCAGTTCCCCCCTCCTATTCCCCTTGCAGTGTAGTAGATAGCATTAGGCTGACTTTGTTGATTTCTGAGCTGACATTTGCTTTAACCAGAAATCCTAGAATACCCTGCAGCCATCATTAGAGCAGGGCTGCAGCACTGGGGGATTCCATTGCCTGCAGCGTATGTTTGAAAATTTTCAAGCTCAAATCAGCTTGTTTACTGGTCCCACAGTTCTCCCAGTGCTAAGTACAGTCCTATAACTGCACTATCCTTGGGAGAACAGCAGAACCAGCAAACAAAAGCTCAGAGCTTATAACAACTCTAATATGCACTGCATGCCATTGAATCTCCCACTGCTGCAGCCCTCCTCTGAAGTCAGTTGCAGTGCATACTGGGATTTCTGGGTAAGGCAAATGGCAGCTTGAAAGTTAGCTAAATCAGTCTGATACAATCTACTATACTGCAGTAAACAGTAAGTAAAAAGACTGTTTTTGCACACAACGTGCAAATTGGGACCAGCCTCACATTTGGTTCTGGGGCTTTAATGCTGCCTGTTCCCCTTTAATGTCTTAAAAAACCCTAAAACTCATGCACATGAGTGTTTGGACTGAAGGAAGACACTTGCTCTAGCATGGTGATCAGCAACTGTGGGGAGGAGAAGCATTTCTAAAATGGACCCTCCCCCCACTAAGAAGAATCCGACATCCAATTCTGATGCCTGAGAAGAAGACTCACAAAAACTCAAACACTGACACAAAACCATTACCCTTTTTAGAAATGTTTATTTTGAAACAAAATTTACATTAGAGTGAAAGTATGAGGTCTAAAAGCTTAGTTGTATCCAAGTCAAGAAAGTTATGTACAAAAATACTATATACAGCAACATTGTCAAAAGTTTGAAATTGGAATCTACCATACACTTCCATACATGTTATCAATACATCAGCCTGGTAAAAAAAACATAATGTTAAACATTTTCTGTACAGCCCCCACCCCTTCCCCAATCAAAATAAATGTTACAGTCATATTATCTTAAAGGAACAAACATTTCCCTTCACATTCTGATGATTCCACAATTGTTTTAAATTAATCCCATAAAAAGAGGCTGCTCCACTACATGGCTTTCTCTTTCAGTCATACGCAGTGCTCATTACTGGTGCAGTCTGGTAGAAAGGAATCCTTTGCTTTCTGCAGTGTATACCAGTCTCTGAGCCATTGTATGGCCTCACGTAAACACTTTTCAAAAAAATCTAAATAAGGAATAATCCTTAAAAAGCAAGCTAATAGTTTTAATATTCTCTGCAGGGACAATAAAACTCTGTACTAGTTTTTACAGAAGTACATTTTGTTAACTTTACAGATACAAAATAGGTACGAAGAAACTGTGTAATTTTTATTCCTATTAGGTGCCTGGACATAACAGTGGATATAAGAGACTTACTTTACCCTGAATACAATAAGTACTGTATCCAACCTTCTGAAATTGTGGAATGACTATGAACTGTATCTTTTGGCTAACAATATGACTGGTTATACAGATGCCCATTACTGGCTCATAGCAGCCAAGTGGAGTCACCATGACTATAATCTGGAAGAGCTTTCCTTATCAGACATGGAAGCATAGAACCAA
Organism: Neoceratodus forsteri; assembly: GCA_016271365.2. NCBI lineage: Eukaryota > Metazoa > Chordata > Ceratodontiformes > Ceratodontidae > Neoceratodus > Neoceratodus forsteri. Next base: position 119,425,117 of record JADMNL010000026.1, read on the forward strand.
CATGGGATACTGCACTGCCCAACTACAGTCCATACTGAGCTAAAATCCCAGCACTACAAGTGAAGGCAGGATTGAAAGCTGCAGCAAACAAAATCAATCTTGGGAAGCTTCCATTCTTACAGCTGCTGGGGGGCCACTACCAACAAGGGGCCATAGCCAAAGCTAGTGCAAGGCCTCAGTCTTGGAAATTTAAAGTTTCTTTAATTTCACCCATTGTGTTTCATGGAAACTGCACTCAAGGGGCACCAGTTGGCTGGGTGGAAACTTCTAAAATGCCATCACAGTGCCAAAAGGTTACTCTCGAAGGTAAAGCTCCACCAAAAAGAGGCAGAGAGACAGAAAGGGTAAGGAGCTGTGAAGGTGTAACCCCACTGGAGGAACCACAAAACAAAGCTACCCCTAGTAGTGAAGCAGCACGTTTCATGGTCTCATTGCTGGGCAGGGTTAAAAACATGAACAATGAAGGACTGTGATTGGACAACTTGGACAAGTGCTGCAACCACAGTGCTAATAGCAGGCACAGCTGTGAGCAACTATTACAAAGAGTACTAACAGTGTGACAGTGCATCTGGCTGTCAATACAGAGAGATTGGGCTTCATGAATAAGCTAGAGAGGCTGTCTGGTACAGGCCATGTTGTGAAGGTGAAGTACTCAGCTACCAGGGAGGGAGGGCCTGGCCAGGGCAGTATTCACACATACCCTGTTGGCTGATTATGGAGTGGACTTGGCTTTGGGCAACAACACAGGGACTCACATTCCTTCCTGGACAGAGGAAAGGGGCGGCCAGGGTGGCCCACAACTATTTATTTATTTAGTTTTTGTTAACCAGGTATGCACACTAGACAAAACAGATGCCTATTTTCAGGTGCGACCCAGAAGAGTACAGGGAAAAATAGAGAGACATGTTCAGACAGCAAAACACATAGTGGTAAGAGTGAGGATACAAAAAAGGAAGAAATAGGGTAATACAGAAAGTTAAACAGAAGACAGTAGTGGATGGAAAAAATCAAGGAGAGGATTTATTTCTCCATCTCTAGTTCTGGTTCTGAAAGAAGGAAGCCATTATTTTATTCTGCTTTAAAGTTATGGAAATATAGTCCTCTATCAAACATGCTACCATAGATAAAAGCAGCACCAAAAGTTTTTTTTTTTTTGTTGTTGTTAACAGTCTACACTAGACAATCCTCCTCCAAAGTGGAACTGGTCACCTGCTACACTACATGGAACCATTACAACTTTCTCACAAACACAACTAGTGTGATTCCCCATGCCCTCTGCTATATATCTGCTCTCTCATGATATGTGGGCCAATGTAAGCACAGGATCCAAGTTCGAAAACATTGTTGGGTGCTATGAATGCATCAAGAATCATGATGAAGATAATATATGCAGTTCTGTGTATGGCAAGCCTCTACAGCATATAGGAGAGCTAGGGCTAATGACTAAAAAGAGATTATCTGTCATATTTTTTGTGCTCCTCCTCTGAATAATTTATTTTATGTACATGTTACATTTTCTCACATGTGACCTCCTGTCAGATGTTATGACTTCCTCATGAATTTAGAAGAATCTGCCAAGTCTTTGGTTTCACTTGCCCCTGCCCTCCCCTCTGGAATTCAAGCACTTTATGTATTGCAGGATGCCTTCCTAATGAGATTATTTTTTATTACAATGGGTCTTAATCAAAGTGGCAGACAAGGAACAATAGCCTTATAGCATATAGCCTTCTAGTAAGGGTGAGGCAGTGTGATATATAGCCTTATAGTGTATAGTAGAGCATTGTTCTTCATAGAAATCCATACTTTTCAAAATACTGTTGTACCACAGTTCAGAGATCATGGAATGTGACTGTACCCTTCTGGGGTAGAACAGCATTCTAGAACCTCTAGAGACTGCAGAAGTCAGTTTCATTGTGAAAGAGAAAAAAACACAATGTACACATTTCACATAGTACTAGACACTATAACAAAATACAGGATGAGCAACTTTATGCATAACCAGTGTGTTCTGCCACCCCGGGGTTCTGATTCCCATGGACCTCTCGAGCTTCCCTCTTGAGGGGACAGGGAATCAGAACCCCTCTGTGGCAGAACACACTGGTTGTGCATAGTTGCCCATTCAGTATTCTCTATATAGCAAGGGTGAGGCAGTGTGATATAACATGTAGCCTTCTAGTAAGGGTGAGGCAGTATTATATATATATATATATACATATATAGCCTTCTAGTAAGGGTGAGGCAGTATTATATATATATATATATATATAGCCTTCTAGTAGGGTGGAGTAGTGTGATCCAGTGGTTAGAGCACTGGCATAAAAACTAGGAGATCACAAGATCACCCCCACTCCCATGGGCAGTACCTTCTTTGTGACCTTGGGCAAGTCACTTAACTTAATGTCCCAGTCCACCCATCTGCAGAGATGGGTAGAAGCAGAACCTCACTTAAAAACAAGATGCTGCATCTCATCTGGGCCTTCTTGGGGTTTTAAATTGTAAACAAAAAGGTCTAGTTCCATTGCCTACATGCACTCTGCCTAAGCATACAAGGCTTTGTATTTATAACCCTAAATCTGATAGAAAATTGGTAGACTCACAACAATGTAAAATACTATCATTTTGTACTATCATTTTCAACTGCTGGCCCCTTAAAATCTTATCAATATTTTTTTACAAATGCTTGCCCTTTATGATACAGAAAATGGCTCCTTAGGATTGTACTTAATATGTCCTTGGAGTTGATTCTTATGGTAGGAAGCACGGTCTTGTGCATTCCTAGGGTATGAGAACAGCATACCAAAGGTGAGTGGTTTTGATATCCTAAAAGTGAGACCACTCTTACAACTGTAAGAGTATTCTCTGAGGATGTAGTAATATATAATGCATGACAGAGTGTGTGTCATGCTGGGATAACATCATGCCTCAGGTAGTTGGGCATGAGGTTGCATGCCGAGTGAGTCCCAATGCCCGAGAAGTGACATTATCCCAGCAAAACACTAACCCTGGAGTGTATTATTGCTATTATACAATGGCTTTGTTAAAAAAAAAAAACATTAAAAAAATGCAGTTTTAAAATATCTTTTTGTGGGGTTTTTGTAAGTGTAAGTATACAGTTTCAAAAATAAGCTCTGATGTTCCTGTTTTGGCCAGTAGGTGGTGCAGCCTTCCTATTTGTCAGTGTTTTTTTCATCACACACCCCATCTTTGTGTTCTTTCTTTCTCTTTTTTCTTTTTCTTTCTTTCTCTTTCTTTTTCTTTCTTTCTTTCTTCCTTTTCTTTCTAGTTACTTCCTTCCTTCCTTCATTCATTCTTTTCTTTCTTTCTTTCCCTGACTTTAATTTGGCCGAGTGAGTGTTTTCATTTTGGAGTCACAATTCCAAAATGAATAGCTGATCAGCTGACTAACTTGTGAGGATCAAGAGACTTCTGCTTCACATGTGATCAGAAAGTCACTCGGTCCCGCTGTTGTTCTTCTTCTTCTTTTAAAATGGAGAATTAGCTTCAAAGTGGTGAGCCTGGGTGGTGACAGAAAGCAGCTCTGTATGCTGTTGTTTCTTTCAGGATTTGAGCAGTGTGTCCAGTGAGCGAGGAGTCTGGCTGTGTGAAAGCACTTGCGCTGCATTGGCAGGAGTCGAAATGCCATCTCAGAGGACTTTTTTTTTTTTTTTTTAAGATTTTGTTTGGGGAATACTGTGTGTATGGGTGGGGGTAGGGGGTTGTTGTCAGTATGTCTGGTGGTGGCAACTGGGATACTGTAGATGGCTTGCAAGCGGGAATTGGGGTCTGACCAGCAGGGTTGTGTAGAGTGATTCCATTAACAACTGATGCAGTCATCTGTGTACTGGGACAACACCAGTGATGTTATACTGGGATAAAATTGTGGGTCCAGTCCCAGAATGACCAAGCAGAGCCCAGGACTACTTTCTTGCCATTGTATAATACTGATTGGGGGTGATTAATAATATATTAAAAATGTAAACATCCTCTTTAAAGAATATCTCTTGTGTAGGGGAAAGAAATGTTCTGATTGGTCGAGTGCACTCCTTCAATCTAAAATGCCATAATAAGAGCAGGAGGATGATGTCTTCCAGTTTATTTATGATTTATGGATGAAAGACCCAAAACAAACATTACTAAACATTCTCTAGTGGTTCATGCCCGCAGATCCAGAAATTTAGTGAGGCTGTGGGTTCCACAGTTTTGATTAAACTAGCCCCTTTCCCATGGACTTTAATTTTTGCATTCTTTGCATTACATATTCATTGTCAGATATCAAACAGAAATCCATTTATTTTATGTAATGCTGAGGTCATCCCATGATGCACTTTATTATGATGCTCAGCAGACTAATTAGGTGGTACAATATACTGTAATTTGTCCCATGATGCATTGTTGCAGTTTAGTGTCAGCTGAATTAATGGGGAGGTACATGATAGTGTTTGCCTCATGATGCACTTTCCAACAGTATCAGCTGCCATGATAAGGATGTAGGGATTGTGACATACTGTACTTCCTCCTGTATTTGACTTTTTTAAATCAATCTCCCAATCATAAGGCTGCCTGAATCCCCCCCCCCCAACACATACAGGAAGATCATTTTTAAAACTGGTTATTTGCACTATGTATTTTAAAACTTTTCCTGAGGCTGCTAATTGCATTCCCCACTCTGTCACCTACTTTCCAGACCCCCAAATATCTCCTATAAACTTGCCTCAAGTTCCCAGTGAGCATGCAGATCAAGTCTTCTTTGGGATGCTTGGCTCACGTTGTGGCTAAAAAGCAAACCCCTGTGCATCATGAACCCCATTAGGGCTGCAATGTAATGCCCATGTTCTTTTTTCTCAAGCAGGGTCAAAAAATCTAGAATCCCCCATCCCCAGTTAATGATTTCCAATCAGGGATTTCATCAAGCTGCTCTTCACAGCAGCAAGACTGCAGTCCTAACTGGGACTTCCACACACTGTTCTAAGTGGTAGCAGCATTGCAGCCCTGATCAGGATGTCCACAGATTGTTCTCCCAGGGGTTCTCAAATGGTGAGGCCAGCCTCCATGGGGAGGCCCAAACTGTTCCAAGGGAGGCTCAAGCAAGTCTGAAAAAAGTACTGTATTTAAATTTTGAGTTTTATATATTTTGTGTGAAGAGATGATGCAAACTGAAAGAGGATAACAGTAGGTGAATTTAATGTATTTATTTACTGATAGGTGTGACAAGGGAAGGTGAATGAGCCAAAGCTCATTTCAGGTGTACCCAGGGAAGGGTAGGGAGTGAACACATTTCAAAAGGTAACTGCAGAACAATCAAGAAATACACAATGAACAATAGTGCAAACAAATATGAACAGTAAACTAATAATGAGTGGTGGTAACTGATTAATTTGTAGACTGATGGCAGAACAGCCCAAATACAAGTGTGGAGCATAGAAGTGCTAAGAGCAATAGCAGGAAGGATAAAAGTAATTCCTGAGAAGTTGCTTAGGAGCAGGGAAGGATGGGTAGAGGCAAAGTATGTAGGAAGGTAATTTCATATAGAAAGGAAACAGAGAAAGTAGTCTGACCCATGAAGGTACTGCAACAAGGGGTAACAATGGTTCGCGAATGAAAATAGTGGAGCAAGTAGACTGGCCTGGGGGGGATTACAATAAGTTGAATGGTAATATTTGTTTATTTTGTTATTCGGATAACACCTTTGAGCACAGGAGCTCTTTTTCAAAGGTTCCACATCAGTATAAGACAAAGAACTGAATGTGAGCCAAGTACTCAAAGGGGTTTCAATTTATTCATAGTGTACTGCACAAAGTACAGTATGTTATTTTTCTTTGGGGAGGCCCAAGACTATTTCAATTTTGGGGGGGAGGCTCAAAATCTTTTAAATGGATTTGGGGAGGCTCACTGTGACAAAGTCTGAAAACTACTGTTCTATGTGATAGCAACATTGCAGCCCTGATCAGAAAATCCACACATTGTTCTAGGTAGCAGCAACATTGCAGCCCTGAAAAGGACTTCCACACATTGTTCTAGGTGATAGAAAAATTGCAGCCCTGATCAGGACGTCCACACATTGTTCTAGGTGATAGTAACATTGCAGTCCTGATCTGGACTTCCAAACATTGTTCTAAGTGATAGCAACATTACAGCCCTAATCAGAACTTCCACACATTGTTGTAGTTGGTAGAAGAACTGGAACGTTGATCAAGATTTCCACGCATTGTTCTGGAGGTAGCAACATTGCAGCCATGATTAGGATGTCCACATGTTGTTCTAGGTGGTAGCAACATTGCAGCCCTAATCAGGCCTTCCACACATTGTTCAAGGTAGTAGCAACATTGTAGCCCTAGTCAGAATGTCCACACATTGTTCTAGGTGGTAGCAACAACACTGAATCCCTGACTAGGATGTCCACACATTGTTCTAGGTGGTAGCAACAACACTGCAAACCTTATCAGGAGTTCTACACCTTGTTCCAGGGTGGTAGCAACATTTCAGCCCTGATCAGAACTTCCACACATTGTTCAAGGTAGTAGTAACAACACTGCAGCCCTGATCAGGACTTCCACACATTGTTCTAGGAGGTAGCAACAACACTGCAACCCTGATTAAGACTTCCACACATTGTTCTCAGTAACAATAACATTGCAGCCCTGATTAGGACTTCCACACATTGTTCTAGGTAAGCAGTACCATTGCAGCCCTGATAAAGACATCTGCACATTGTTCTAGGTGGTAGCAACAGCACTGCAGCCCTGATTAGGACTTCCACACATTGTTTTAGGTAGCAGTAACACTGCAGCCCTGATTAGAACTTCCACACACTTTTCTAGATGGTAGCAACAACACTGCAGCCCTGATTAGCACTTCCACACATTGATCTAGGTAACAGCAACATTGCAGTCCTGATTAGGACTTCCACACATTGTTCTAGGTGGTAGCAATAACATTGCCCCCTCTGATTAGGACTTCCACATATTGTTCTAGGTAGCAGTAATGGTGCAATCATGATTAGGACTTCCACACTTTGTTATAGGTGGTAGCAACATTTTAGCCCTGAGTAGGACTTCCACACATTGTTCCTTGTGGTACCAACAACATTGCAGCCCTGATTAGGACTCCCACACATTATTCTAGGTGGTAGCACACTCCATCCCTGATCAAGACTTCCACACGTTGTTCTAGGTGGTAATAACGTTGCAACACTGATCAGGACTTCCACACATTGTTCTAAGTGGTAGCAACACTGTAGCCCTAATCAGAATGTCCACACATTGTTCTAGATAGCAGCACTGAAACCCTGATTGGGACTTCCACACATTTTTCTAGGTGATAGTAACATTGCAGCCCTGATCAGGACTTCCACACATGGTTCTAGGGTTCTAGGTGGAAGCAACATTGCAGTCCTAATCAGGACTTCCACACATTGTTCTAGGTGATAGCAACATTGCAGTCCTGATCAGGAATTCCACACATTGTTCTAGGTAGTGGCAATATTGCATCCCTGATCAGGACTTCCACACATTGTTCCAGGTGGTAGTAACGTTGCAGCCCTATCAGGACTTCCACACATTGTTCTAGGTGATAGCAACATTGCAGCACTGATCAGGACTTCCACACATTGTTCTAGGTGGTAGTAACGTTGCAGCCCCATCAGGACTTCCACACATTGTTCTAGGTGATAGCAATATTTCAACCCTGATCAGGACTTCTGCACATTGTTCTAGGTAGCAGTAACATTGCAGCCCTATCTGGACTTCCCTACATTGTTCTAGGTGGTAGCAGCACTGCAATCCTAATTTTTATTTCCACACATTGTTCTAGGTTGTGGCAACATTGCAGCCCAAGCAGGACAGTCATACATTGTTCTATGTGGTAGCAACACTGCAGCTCTGATCAGAACTTCCACAAGTTGTTCTAGGTGGTGGCAACATTTCAGCCCTGATCAGAATTTCTGAATGTTCTCTTAGGAGGTGGCAGTATTTCAGCCCTGATCAGGACTTCCACACATTGATCTAGGTTGTGGCAAAACTGCAGCCCTGATGAGGACTTCCGCATGTTCTAGGTGGTGGCAAAATTTCAGTCCTGATGAGTACTTTCAGAAAGTTGTTCTAGGTTGTGGCAACCTTGCAATACTGATAATGCCTTCAACAAGCCACTCTCAGTAGCAACCATTCTGCACCCTGATCTGACCTTTCATAAGCTGCTCTTGGCAACAGGAACACTGCAACCCTCATGGGCCTTCCAAAAGCCTTAGTAATGCAGTAGTAAACAGTCTACCGTATGCTTCTGAGTTCCATATAAGGCAAAAAGAAAATACAAGAAAATAACAGAATATTTTAGCAGTGTGCAGTTTTATGTAAATGTGTGCATTGCTTGTGGTTGTACAGGACATCTTGTTGAAAACAGGGACTTTGTCCCTAACATTTGTTCCTGTATAAAAATAAAATGTTATTATTTTTATTAAACAAATTTTCATTTGTGTGCAGTTTTGTGGAAAGATGTTTTAGGCGATAGATGCGCACAAATGGACGGATTTTCATAGGGTCCTCCTGTGAAGCTTGGCCCATTTTGGCTGCAGCTCACACTGTCACGACTGAAAGTTAGTCCACCTCCAAACTGATTTACTATTTGGGTGCAGTTGCAGTGATCTGCAGAAAATAAGGTGCCATTTGCATCAAAAGTGATGCGTGTATCACTTTTTGACATGAGCTGCTGTAAAAAGTATCAGCTGTCATAACACATGTGCCTTTAAGGTGCATTTAGTACAAATTGGAGTATGCTTATGGGGTCGAAAATCTGCCTGTGTGTTAGCATCCCCATTTGAAAACGCAGCCCATAATATTTTGCAAAATTTTACTTCACCTCTAAAAACTGTGGGCTATTTTATAATCTCACTAGGACACGCCAAAGCCTGTGTTGTTGTGGGATAATGACTCTCCTTAGGTAGCTGTAGGCCCTTGACTTTGCTTCACGTCTCAGAATGCACTAGCCCCAAATTGCTATCCCATGATAGCGCACATTCTCCCATGTCTCACATCTTAATTTGCAGTGGAACACAAAATGCATTATACTGTGTACTGAAATGGAAGCCTGGAAATAGATATTACGATATTGTGGTTTGTTACCCCAAACTGGCCACTGTACAGAGCTCTTGGCTTGCCTTGTGGTTTCCACTGCATGCCCAGCTGTTTGCATTAGGAAACTTGGAGTGTAAACTGTGGAATGAATTCTCTCTGCAGCAAGAAAGAAAATAATAAAAGTCTTATTCCCAGCACTAATACCATAGCCTGTGTGTAGTGACCTGGCAGTTGAATCTACTACAGCCACTGGGTTTAAAACCTCCCTACACTCCAATTTACTGTGGCATATGGTCCAAAGAGCTATGAACTGTGGGCTTTGAACAGCCACAGTGCTGTAGGTCTACCTGAAAACAAAATATTGCGGATAGTGCTTGGGGAATGACTCCATTTGGAAGGCTTTGTTCTCTCTCTCTCTGCACACTGAGTATAGAAGTTCATTTTTGTTTTCACCTTTCCTCAGACGTAGTTTTCAAAAAATTCAGTACAAGATCTACAGCAAGAGTTTACCTTTATCCTGTAGACAGCCACTACGTTGTAAACCTTTGTCCACTGTTTACTAGATGTTAGCTGTATCTTTTGACAAGTAATATTTATTGACTAATTCATGAGTCAATATTAATAAAAACCCCAGATGACAGGAAGAAATTCCCAATAGCTAGTTTACACATCTCCTATTGTCTTGGACATAATCTACTTATAACCCAATAAATAAGGAACCTCAAATGCTGATTATAATTAATGTACAACTTTGTAAGTTACTTTGCATCTAGCACTACCATTCTTCACCAGCAAGTAATTTGCTTGTATTCTGTAAGGTATACCACAGTTTTCACTGCATGTGCTGTTATCTGTTTTCCAACTCCTTATTTTTTCACTCTGTAAACAGAAACTTTTAGCCAGGGCAAGTCTTTCCCCTTGCAAACTGCCCTCATTTACAGCTATGTGCTCTGAACTGATTTCTTTTTCAATGCTCCACCCATGACTACAAAACATTTTGTTCCAGTTTGGATCTCACTTCCATAAAAGATTTGCATCATGTGCAATGAATGGGAGAGTAGGGATATTGGCCTGTATTCACAAACATTACTTCCAGCATTAACATCACTTAAAGAGACACTGTCAGCTTTAATAGTGGCACCTGTTTACTGAGCTCTGCTAAGTAATTGCTCAGATGACATTTTAGAGGCACATTTGCTATCTTTAATCATTATTTTTCACAAAAATGACTTTTACTCAGACTGACCTTATTGATGCGGGTTACTTCTTCCCATGTGTCCCCAACACAGGTATGGTGCGGAATCATGCTGAACTTGTACATGAACAAGATTGGTGATTCGGGGGACATAGAAAGTAAGCAGCTTGCTGTGTAATACTAACTGCACTGATTGTGGCAATAGCAGTCATTTTAAATATTTTTTTTACTTACTATGCTTTACACTGGTGGCCACCTTCCCCTCAGCCCCCAGCCTCCATGGACGGACCCAGGATCATTCCACTACAGTGCCCCCTGAATTACCCAGGGCAGAGCCACCAGAGCTGACCCACACTAACCCCCGTGGATCTGTATCTAGGTTGCGATCGGTATTCCAAGTCCGTTGTTGGTCAGGTGGGCATCATTGGGCTCACTGGGGGGAATTTTTCTTAAATATTTTTACAGGGGGTGTCAATTGGATGCCACAGTGTGACCTCACCATGCCTCCAACATGCCCTCCCTGGTACTAGCTAGGGCTCCGGTGCCAGACATCCCGTGGTCACCTGGGAGCCCAGGGGCCAGAGACTCTCTTCCCCATCCCCCCTCAGAGGTAGAGAGTGTGCGACAGCCGCTCAATCCACCTCAGTTCAGGCCGGCCCTCGAGCAACATGAGTCTGTTCCTGAACCTCGGTCACTTGCGTTGCAGCGGTAAATCTTTCCACTGAGCCAGTGGGCCACTAGCAGTAATTTTTCAAACCAATGGCTATTTCATATAGAAACTGTTGTTTGAAAAGTGAAACTGTGACTCAGTGTATGTGCACGCTAATACAATAAGGTCAGTCCAAGTAATAGTCATTTTTGTGTTAGCAAATACTCATTTGAAATGTAATCTGAGCAGTTACTGAGTAGAGCTCAGTTAACAGGCATACCTATTACAGGGGTACTAAAAGATGATTAAAAAGCTGATAGTGCCCCTTTAACTACTCCAATTTAGCGATGTGCCTTTAAGTAACTTGGGAGATTGCTGCATTGGGTTACTTAAGGTAAAGCAAACTAGTGTTAAGTAGTGTTACCACTGGAGGTAGTGGTCATGCACATAAGACACTGTATCAAACAGAGCTACTACTTTTGTTCTGCCAAAGATCTGAACAGGTCGCAGTTCAGTTTTCAGCCCTTGTTGGACCAAATCAGACTTTAGATTAGAATTAGAATTATTAAGTAAAACCTTGCCTTTGTTGTAGTTTGCCTTGCTTATTCTTTTAGCACTTATACCTGTATTTATGTTTTTTTTTCTGATTGCACTTTACTGTAACTCTGATCTGTGTCTGTGCTATATATTTTTATATCCCCTGCCCCCTTCCCCTGGGTCGCATCTAGGTCAGTGTGCCTTTCCCGGTCACCAGTTTTGAAATAAATAAGTAAAGATTTGTTTGAGCAGGGAAAGACAGTTAAACCAGGTCAAGCTTTTTAAGTCACAGTTTTGTTTCAGTAATAAAAGACAGTCTTCCACCTCTTGTCTCTCCATCACCATACCCCCCCACCCTGTATCTTTTAGATAGCTGGGGGGACTCTTGAATCCAGCTGTACTATGCCATTGTCTGTCCTGGGAGATCCATGCCATCTAACTCAGTCCTTCAGTGTCATGCTACTGCCTTCCATGGCAGAGATTTTCAGAGTCAATATACAGAGGCCTTACAAAGCCCATCCAGTGGTACCCTGACCTTCTGTCTACTTTGGCAGCCTCCCCCACAATACTGCTGTCATGGTCTATCATTTACTCACTTAAATCCCCATCTCCCTGATGCTGTCTAACCAGGCAGGAGTATATTTTTTTTGGGGGGGCTTCCGATGGCTTCTCCCACCCCTACAGCCTGAATTTACCATGGTCTGCTTCAATAGGCCCAATGGAACCCAACTTCTGAAGCCACAGACCTTGCTGCATGTAAAGTGCAGCTATGAGATGAAAGTGGCACCACTAAAAAGGGCCAGTGCACTTTGAACCTAATGAAAGGTGGATGCTGCTACATTAATGACTGCCAAAGATGGAAACACAGGACCTCCTACAGCAGGCAGTGACATGTCATGGCAGTACGTGGGGGACCCTGGATGAGCCACTCCAACACAAATCACACTGCTGCTAAGTCAGGCAGCAGCAGGTAGGTGGGGGTTGAGTGAGCCAGCCAGCTATAAACCATAATAGCAGTTTCAGAGGATCTGGCCTGCCAGACCAGGCAATGGTAGGTGAGGGGTAGTACTTGGTGGGTCATTGGAAGCACCTCCAATGTTGATGATGAAAATCCCTAACAGAAAAGCTGGATTCAGGGGGTCAAGAGTCCCAAACTGTACAGAACTGAAGGTATGTAGATTGTAGGTAAGGGTGGGAAATCAGGGGGTGTTTTGTTGACTCTAACATATAGTTGCTGAATGCAGCCAGAAGTAATTGGGTCATTTTTTTCACATTGAATCATGGAACCCAAATCAAACTTTTAAACCATTTCTGGGTGTGATGCAAAAAGTTTTAAAGACAAACTTTCCTCACAGCTCTAGTACCAACCCCAATGTTCTTCGGATACATCTCTCATCAATCAGGGCTATTACCCTGTTTTGGTAGAAACAGTAATTTAGAGACCCTGCTCACCACTCAAAGGGGTTTGTTGTCATAAATAAAATATCTGGTGTAGGGAATGGAGTGGGTGCAGCTATGAGACGAAAGTGGTACCACTAAAAATTCTGTGATTTTTGAATTTTATGCATTTTACCCATGTAAAGCACTCTGAACCCCAGAGAGTGGGCTCTATACAAGTAAACCTAACAACAGCTGGAAGACTATTAGAATGTAAAAAGACAGGGACTTGTCTTCTTGTCCAGAAGCCCTATTGTCCACTCTTTAGTGGGAGAACTTGACAGTTTGTCACTGGATTAGCAATGTGTCCCTGTGTCAAAAGATTGGCATGACTCCAAACTAGAGTGCAAACATTCCAGACTGTAACTGCAAGCTAAAAACCCAGACTATATGTCACATACATCAACGCTGCTTTTGTATCCTGGTGTCGCCCGCCCCATCCAAACACGCTTCTTCTAACCAGGACCCTTAAGAGGGTGGGGAACCAGGGGATAATTCCCGGGCCCCACACCAAAGATGGGCCCAGGCCGCCCGGAATGCCACTCTACACACACTGCATAGGGCCCCCTAGTCTGACTTTTCCTGAGGCCCAGAATTCTCTCAAGGGGCCTACTTAACCATATGGATAACATAGGAAGAAAGCATAAGGAAGGTATGATTCACTGCAGTTGGCCACTGAAAGGTAAACTGTTAACCCTTTAGCATCATATTATTCCTAGTTGAGAATCCAGTTCATGATTGCTTGCCTTCTCTAAAATTCACTGATGGTGGTGGTTGTTTTATTTGCTTCCTTTCTTAGTAGACCTGAAATGCATGCTAATGGTGTAATTAAACCCAACCTTGTTTTGCTTCAGATCTTTGATCTACTTTATCTTTACTGCACTGGCTGCCGGTGAAGTGTCAAATCACCTTCAAGGTCAGTTTACTGGTCTATAAAAACCCTATATGGATTGGGCCCTGGTTATCTCAGTGACCTCCTGACTACTACCATACCTTTCGCCCCTCCAGTCCTCCAAGGTTGGCCTCCTAGAGGCTTCCATGGCTAGGCTAAAGTTATCAGGTGATCGTTCTTTTGAAGTTGCCAGCCCAGCCATGTGGAACTCGCTCCCAAGATTCTTGAGAGAGGCCCCCCTCAGAGGAGGCTTTAAGAGGGGCCTAAAAGCGTATCTGTTCAGGGAGGCATTTGGGATTGGTTAGCACCTCCCAACTGACTGCAATGCCACTGCTACATTACTTATTTACTCTGTTTTAATTTAAATATATTGATGTTTAAGTTATTTTATTTGAGTGTATTTGTTTTTAGTGAAACACTGTGATTGCTGAATTTTATGCATTTTACCCATGCAAAATGCTCTGAACCCCAGAGAGTGGGCTCTATACAAGTAAACCTAACACTACTGCTACTCGGATTGCATATTTCCTGAACATTAGCAACACCCCCATACCATGTAGCTACTCATGATGCAATATGTCTCCTCTCCTACCACTGCATTATGAGTGACTACATTGTGATGGGGGTCTTAACAAGCCTAGGAAAGATGCAGTGGGAGTTGATCAAAGACTTTAAATAAACACATTTTTGTGTGATAACACCAGTTTGGTTGGCACTCTGCTTTTGACTCTTAAAATGAAAAAAAGGAATCAGAATGAAACTACCAGCCATGTTAGCAATCTCTACAGAATGTAACCAATCACAAGTATGTGCTTTTTTTTAAGCTAGAGACACTGTGAGGACCAAGGGGGTTAACCTGCAACATAGGAGCAGTTCTCAAAAATGATGTCCCTAGATTACTATAAGAGGGATTCTCAGGAGATCGAGTTCCTGCCATTAACCAAGCATGTTATTTCAGTGGAAGACTCTGATGTGCACCAGTGTATTTTTTTTATCCACAGCTGCCTCAGTTCTGTCTCCAGTGTCCTGCGTTATCGCTCCCCTCTGCATTGGTTTTCCTTCATGAAGGTCCAGCTGCCCTCTATCTGGTGCATGGACTGCTGAGTGGAATGGGACCACTGTGTTAGAAAACTCAACAATGTTAGCAATTTTGAACACAAGATAGCACCCATGAGACAGCACAAGGGAATTATAGTGAAAAAGAAGGGGGTGGTAGAAAGAGCTATAGATCAAGTATCAGGGGTTGAAATTGGCACCGGCCTGCTAGCCAAATACTGGCAGATTTTGTATCGGGCTAGTAGGATTTTCATTTAACTAGCCCTTCAGGCTTGTAATAGAGATGGTAACACTTCAGTATGTACACTAACTGGGCCAGCAGAAATGTCTGTGGGGCCAGATTTCCCCAGTCACTAGCCCTGCTGGCTAGTGGCTGCAAAACTTAATTTCGACCCCTGAAGTATGGTCTGCGGTAATAATGTAGGCAGGAAAAATACTGGCAGAATGGGTGGGAGAAACAGTCCTTATCTGCTGTCAAATTCTATGTTTCTGTGACAGCAATGGACAGAGTTCTACACAGTTACTTAAAAAGAGGCCAAGATCAAGTTGCACTTCTATGTGGTCTCCTTAAACCTCAGTAAGCAGCTAGTGTGGAAGCCTCAGATATATAAACAGTGAATTAAAAAAAAAATGCCTACCAAATTATAACAGTTAGAAAATCTATCCTGGCTATGTGGAATTTCATTATGGGTGATCAGATGCTCGATTCATGGCCAAAGTGTCTGCAAGACAAAACTCTTAGCCTGGAGCACTAGCAACAAGCACACAAGGTTATACTTAACAGCAGTCCCCAGTACTGCCAGCTGAGCCAGAATCAAAGCTGCAGAAATTTATTTTATTTAGTTTTTGGTGACTGGAAAAGGAGGTTGAGGTAATTTTGCCTGTTTTCAGCCTGGTCCTGGGGGTGGGGGAGATACAGATGCAAATGGACATACTTAACCAGATGAAGCTGTTGGTGGTATATTTTTGTGAATGGGGAAAATTTGGCAAGGACACCAGGGAAATTCCTCTACTCTTTTAGAGAAGTACCATAAGAGGACATTGGTTTCAGGTTTGCTGTGGTTTCAGCTATGGATAGGAACTGCTCCTTAGAGAAGCCACCCCAGAGGTGAGACAGCTGGTCTAGAAGGTGGGGAACAGTGGGGATGACACAACACAGTCACTGGCAGAGTAAATATGAGAAGAGAAACATAAGACAGTGCTCAACTGAAGAAAAGGAGCTACATATGGGATATGAATTCTTTAACATTTCCTATAGTGGTAAAACATGATGTACCTCTTATTTCCTGTTTGACATTATTATTATTATTATTATTAATGTTGTTGTTATTGGAAACTGCACTACTCACAACACTGGTAAAACATCTAAAGTAAGACTGAGTTAACCAGGGCCAACTTGTTAGTATTAACCCTTCCCAACTTAATTTAGGTCATGGAAACTAGTAAGCTAGTCTCTGTCCTCACTCTTATCTAGCTTGCTTATCTGTAATTCAGAATACCCATCTTCTTAGGCCAGTTGTAATGGAAGATCTTTTTTTTTATCAATTTAAAAACATGAATGGCAATCCCTTTCATTGAACTTACTGATCTATTTTACAAACATCAGATATATACTTTAAGAAAGCCTTGTATAGGACTATTGCACATTGACAGCACAATTTTCATCTGTTAAAAGTAAAAAAAAAAAAAGTTAAAATATTTTTACTACATTTCCCAATATACTTCATCCACACTTATTAAGTTCCTGTTTCCACCATGACATGGTGCACCAGTCAACTGAGTTACTTTACTCTGGAATCCATGATGCTTCTCCAAAAGCTAGAGTGCACTTTCTATACCATGGCACTGCTCAGCAGAAAGTTCCAATGTGCCACACTTGGTGCGAAAACCAGTCAAAATTCAGCAGCAGTGGCAAAACATTTAAACCATTCCTCTACATTAGGGTCAAGGCAGCTTCACATTCTCTTCTTTGAACGTGGAGTTTTAAAGCAGGAAGGTTCCATATCTTAAAAGCACTTTTCATATATAGAAATGGGGTGACATTGTGTTTCTCAGATACAAATCTATCCACTTGATGAAATTTCCAGCACTGAAAGGGCTTGAAAAGCAGATTAAAGTTGTCAGCTCCTGCCTCCCAGAGGCCAACAGAGGCAGAGTGGAAACACACAGATTCTTGCACACTTCCGTTGGCTTCATAGCAAGTTAAGGACTGCTACTGACTGTATAAAACCTTTTATTGTAAAAAATGCAGTCTGGGGACTCAAGTAAAGTAAAGGTTTTCTTTTTTGGTGTTTTTGACACCAGATGATATCACACCAGTTCATCTAAAAGTGTTCCAATTTCCCTGATGCTGCTCTGTGGCTCCTGCAATCTGTTTATTGCACATAGGGCAAACACAGCGAACCTCCAACCACTTCACCAAACACCTGCAGAAGAGAAACAGCAAAGGATATTATTTCTGTCTACATGGTTCACCTTTTATTATATGCCTGATCCCCCTTTTCCCTGCCTTTACTGCAATTACACAAATGCTCAGAGTGACATCCACTTGTATGACTGAATGGCGAAGGTAACGTACGGTCCAGGCATACTTGACGGACTAACTGCATGTCTTTTTCTACCTGTAAAATTTGATGTTTCTATGTAACCAAAATGCCATGACACTGTTATGTCATTCCCCATGGCAGAACCCTGCCAGTTCTGGCTATGGACTCCTGAAGTGTGGACCAACTTTACAGTATTGAGACACACTTCCTTCAGGTAGTGTAGCCTAGTGGGTAGAGTGCAGCGCTGTGGACATGGTGACCCTTCTTTGAATCCTACAACTGTTAGCTACACAGTGTGTGACCCTAAACAAGAGACTTAACCTCCCTACTTGGGTTGCTTTCAAGTCTATAGCTTGCATCAAGGGGACTTGCCATTTTTCAATGGATAGATCTGTTTCCTACGTATACATCAATTTTGTTTTTGAATGTTGTTATTGTGTCATTTTCAACTATATCATTTGGTAAACCATTCCATGGAGTCACCACCCTCTGATTAAACCATGGCTCTCTCCTGTTTGTTTTGAACAGTTCTTCCTTTAACTGGTACCTATGAGTTCTTGTAGTTTTGTTTGTTACCTTTTCTTCCAGTCCTAGACATTTCCATAAGTCCCTGTTTTTGTAAGCCGCCTGACTAACAAGGTTTTTGTTAGTCGAGCGGTGGCCTTCATTACTCTCCAACTGGCCATTCTTATGCATAAAAATGGCATGGAAATGGAGCCCCTTTCATTTCAATGGGGTGTGTCCCCACACTCTCCCTGGTTATTACATGCCTGAGCATGGGGGGGTGTCAGCGCCATCAAGAAGTGGAAGGGATCAGTTGGCCACCGGCTTAGGGACAAATTATGATCCCTTCTGTAAATAAAAAGACTTACAATAAATTCATTAAAAGCAGCTGGAAAGACTAAGGTGGACATCAGTTGCCAGAATATGTGAGGGTAGGGCTTATGGGCAGACTGGATGGGCCTAGCGGTCCTTATCTGCCAACAATTTCTGTGTTTTTATGTTTCCATATTGGAAAATCAGTTTAAGTATAATTTGGATTGGTTTGAAAACTTCAGCAAAGAGCCCAAGCATGTACACCAGCATCATTTGTTACCCAGTGCAGATGTGCATGCTCAGGATCTTTGCCCACTTTTTCAAACCACTCCAAATTACACTTATTATATTCATTTGTAATCGGGAACTTACTATATCCGTTTTACAGTCAGGCAAATATCCACATTCTCAGAACTGCACCTACGATCAGCAGATCACATTACTTTTAGTTCACATCACTTACCAAATGCAAAACTCATGTACTCATGAGTTTACTGGAAATCCTTCTCCCTCTAGAGCTTGCACATTCAGAATGGTGTTGAATGGAGTGCAAACAAGAACAAATTTGACAAATTGTGTATTTTATTTAAAAAAAAAGCTATTGCAGTTGGGAATTGTTCTATGAGACAACCAGAGAGAAAACATGCTGGCAAAACCAGGAAAAAAGTACAATAAGTGCTGCAACAAGAGTACAAAAAAAACGCTGATAGTGTCCCTTTAAAAGAATAATATCAGCTCAACCATCTACTATATTATGCGGCTTAGTGAAAATAAAATTGTATTTTCTAAAGAACTAGACTGTAATACTAATGGCTAACATTATTTTTAGTCTTCAAATACTAATGCTTCTATGATATAAATAAAACATTTAGGAGCAACTGAGGAAATTCTTGAGGTAAAATCAGGGTCATCCGTAACAACCACGGATGGCTGACAGTCTGCTTGGGAAAACAAAATGCAGGCCTTTCAAGGGTCTGCGAAGGGCTCTGGAGTTTACAACACATTTTCTTTACAGAAGACTTGATAATCAATTCCTCCTTTTGTACAGATCAGTTATGTGTACAGTGCAATTCAGAAAGTGGTTTCCTTATCTAGTGATTCTGAAAAAAATGTACACTGCTGCTTTAAGATCATCATTCATAGCACATCAATGCTATAGCCCACCACATTCATGGCAGAATATCTGAAAACACGAGTGGCTCATACAATAAATTCTATCATGTTGCTCTTTGTCAAGGTCAAGAGTAGTGTGTAAGTCTACAGAACCATATTAAGCTACTCACTTCCTGTGGAAGGCATGTTGGCATGGTAACACTCCTAGCTCATCTTTAACCTTAAAATCTTCAAGGCACACCGCACAGGTTTGCTGTAAAAATAGATACCGGTATTAAAACAGATTTTTAGAACAACCAAACTGAACACATTTAGTGGAAAATGTGATGCGTATTTTATGCATCTAAAAAAAGAAAACACAATTAGTATAGCCTTCTGAGCAATATATACTGTATTCTATGAGAAAATAACCTGCCTTTACCTCATGTCTCACAATACATGTTGCACACTGCATTAAAGAGATAATTGTAATCCTCAACAAACACTTTGGTGTGGTCCTTCTAAACTGACAAAGAGGACTGACAAGGTTTTTAAATGTCTTTTTTTTTTTTACTTTTCTTAACCAAGGACCAATAGGCTTAACAAGGCTGTCACTTGTGAACTAATTTTCATTACCACCATTTTCTGATGCACATAAAGTTCAAAATGAACATAACTTGTGTATTGTGAACAACCTCCCTTAATAACATATTAATGCTTTTTATTAATATTTTAATATCTTTGTTGCACTTCATTTCAAACATCACGTGCATGTAGATAAAAATAAGAAGACAACAGGAAGAGAGATCATGCTGCAATATATGCAGGTTGTAGGTACATTGTGAGACATGAGGAGAAACATAGAAAATAGACTTTGACGGCAGATAAGGACCACTTGGCCCACCCAGTCTGCCCATTTCCCTACCTATTGGATAAGCTGCAGATTCTAGTTAACCAACAGCCTACTTCCTGCAACCCCCCACTACAATTGCCTTATGTCTGTCATACAAAAATGCCTTTGACTTCAACCCCCAATGCATGCATATGATATGATGAAACCATGTCCATTAGTCTTCAAAGTATATCTGTATATACCACACCAGTGGTGAATAGAGTAGGTAAATAAATTGTTATTCTGGGTTAAATATTTATTTTCACTTAGAACACAATATATACTGCACCATTGGTGAATAAATTGGGTACATAAATCATGTTATTTGGGGATACATCTTTATTTTCATTTAGAACACCACTTATTTATTTTATATAGTTATTACTAGGATTACAAATACCTTTGAACCAAGGGTTCTTTTACAAAGGTTTTGCATCAGCAATGGGTGCAAGCAAAACAGTGGTAAGATACAATACAAGGTCAGGAGGTTAACATAGAAGCAAGCCGTGATAAGATACAATACAGGTCAGGAGGTTAACTTAGTAGCAAAACACAGTACATGTGTTTAGAAAATGGCTAAATAAATGCTGACATTCTGATTGGCTGGGAGGGTAACTTCAGCGGGCGGGTATCACTCGATAGAGCCCGCTAAAAAACAAGTACCAATTCAGGGTGCCCCATTACTTGGGTTATTATTGGGCACCCTGAATTGTTGAACTGACCACCCACCATTTTTTGTATGCCACTTACTGGATGAACTGCTGGCTAGCCAACACCCCCCCCCAATCAGGCTTCGTAAAAACCCAAACATACAAAAACAAATTCAGTTCACCTCATATCTCCTCGCCATTGCCTTCACGTTGTAAGTCCACATCAACCACATCAACCCCCGTAAATCCACATTTTACTGGTCACCTGCCGATACGATCCACCACCAAAAATGGAAACACTAACGCTGTAACAGTACATATTTTATGCCACAAATAAAAAAAAAACTGCTCCTCTTTGTAACTGAACAGTTAAAAACAAAACGGCTCTCATTCCACATCACTGCTCCCACAGTGCACTTCCGGTTTTTACCCAGGGTCACGTGTATAGTAACACCCCTCTACTCCTGAGTCAGCAAATCCAATAAGAACACCAGAAAATGATTGCCCCCCAAAACAACCATAGTAAGATACTGATGGGTAGGGAAACTATAGAAAATCCAAATCTTATGCCCTAGCTGCTGTTCTGGGGGGATACATTCATGGAATGGCTCTCTGATGGGGTGCAGCAGGAGATACAGCAGCAGAAATAAAGGGACTATTTTACAACAAGGAGACATACAACTCAGTGTTACTGTATATTTTCAAAAAAATTTTCTTTTTAAAATCCCATTTAAATACCACAGTTAGCCATTTTCTAAGCGCATAATACCCTCAGGGTGGGCGGTATTGGGCAATACCGGACCACCCAGGGGCTATAAGGCCCTCCGCCGGTGGCGTCGGGCCTCATTACACCCCTGGGCGGTCCAGTATAACCCAATACCACCCACCCTGTCAGGTATTATTGCTTGCATAGACTAGCACAGTAACAAACAGTCAGTGACAAATAACAATGCACAATTAACAATACGGGTGTATATATAGCAAGACACAGATACAAATGAAAACCATCCTAGGAGTGACATAAGTGGAGCAAGGGGTGGGGGATAAGAGGGGAGGGTGGGGAAAAGGGGGGGAGGCAGTCAAGGATTTGACATGGTCGTAAGTGCAGGAACAGAAAGATAAGTACTAGGTAGTCTGGGGTGGAGCAACAAGAGATAGGGTGATAGGGAGGAGGAGACAGGAGGAGAGGAGCAGGAGATGGGGGTGGAATGGTAGGTGGGAAGTGAGAGGGGTAGAATGGTAGGTGGTGGTGGGAGAGAGATGGGGAGTAGCAGAGGATGGAGGGGTGGAGAGAAGTGGGGAGGGTAGCAAGGGAGGAGAGTAGAGGAGGGAGAGGTGAAACAAAGCCGCAAGCCTCAGCAGAGCAGTCATAACTGTTGAGGTCAGTGAGGTGCTGGCGGAGTTTACATTTGAATGGGCCAAGCTTGTTTTCAGCTGAAATTTCAGGGGGAAGGTTGTTTAGCAGCAGGGGGGCCCTGGTGTGGAAAGCACATTGAGCCTGGTTGGTATGGCAGAATGGAAAGATAAAAGTTGGTTTGAGGGAACTGCACATAAAATGTGCAGTGACTGTGGGCAACATTAAGGCATAAGTTGCAGGGGGTGTGAGGTTAAGACAAATTTTCTTAGCCAGTAGGCAGGTCTGGTAGGCAAGTCTACTATTTAGATTGAGCCAGTTGGATTGCTCGTAGAGATCACAGGTATGCATATGCTTCCCTGCACCAGTGAGAAGTCTACAGCATTTGTTAAGGGCTGTCTTGACCCGTTTTAGGGTGCTATCAACAGCAGCCCCATATTAGACAAGCCCGTAATCAATTACGGGTAGGACTGAGGCAGTTATGGCTGCGCGCATAGCTTCTTTGGTAAGACAGCGACGGTGGCAGTAGAGAACCCCAATTCTTGAGTTGACTGGTTTTGAGATGTGTTGAACATGCGAGCTGAAAGACATCATAGACCCAATTTCAGGCGCCATCCACCAACTGAGTTCATGGCTAGCAAGCTGGACTGGAGCTGCTTTCCCGATGTGTACCTGGAATTTTGCTCTTGAGGGCAGGCTGGGGAGCACCATGCAGCTGGCTGCATTCAGCACCAGACCGCTAGTGCAGAAGGTGGAATCCCCCTCAAGGAATCCTGGAATCTTGCTCTTGAGGGCAGGCTGGGGAGCACCCTGCAGCTGGCTGCATTCAGCACCAAACTACTAGTGCAGAAGATGGAATATTTATTTCACTTAGAAGCCAATTTAAAGGGAAACCAGCATGAATTATGAACTATCAATATTGTTATAAATGGAAATCTGCTTTGCATAAGCGATTCGCTGAACCTGTAAAACTTTTAAGGTCAGAACTGTAGCCCATTTAGTTGCCCCTCCCTTTATAGCTGCAAGCCTCCATCTTCTAAATCACAGGCACAGGAAATGACATCACATCAAGGGGAAACAGAGGGAAAATACAGTGCTGTCAGTAATTTACAATGAATAGTTTTTGATCCCCTCAACTCTCAGTGACATTTGCAGTAAATTGTGCTGATGGCATTTTCAGGCATCCGCGTCTCTGCCATCTTTAAAATCTGTAAAGCCACGGTGTCATAGAGCTACAAGCATATTGCCCTGTTGTAAAAAAAGTTGTGTTGCCAGTACCAACAGTTTCTGAGCTCCTCTGGGGTTCTGTTGATTTGTACAATGTATAACTAACTCATGGCATTGCCACTCATGGGTTATGGGTCTTATCACTCGTTAGTGGAGATAAATGTGTTATTCCACTGCAACCCCTTTATGTATTCCCTACTTAATTATCTTAGAGCATGTTATTCCCACTTAGAATCTGGAAACAGAACACAGAGAACAATGGGCCAGATAGAGAACTTACAATGGAAAGAAAAGCTGTTGGTAAAACAAACTATAACACCAGTAAAAACATTACAAATGGTGTGGTATATATCAAACACATAATGGGTTGCAGTAGAATAATACATTTATTTCCACATGAGTTGTAAGACCTTTATAAATAACTTGTGGCTTCATCACTTGTGTGTTATGGGTCTTGCCACACACTAGTGAAGATAAATGTGTTTTTCCAATATACTGATTAGCACAATAGGTAGCAGCAAAGGTGTGAAATTCCCAATTTATTGTCACAAATTCAAAACCATTTTATAAGTGGCAGAACAGGTTTTTTTTTTTTCTTGGAAATTCATTTCACTTTATGTGTGTCTCAGAAATTTGAATGTGTATCAGACTTGTAATAGAAAAGTGAACAATGCAAATGGGCACAATGAAATCATGTTCTCATGGTTGACGCTGCTCCCAGGGACAAAAACGAGATTTCAACTACCAGACAATGACCCAAGTTACTCAAAGCAGCAGTATTTGTTAGTCGGCAAAAAAATTTCATTGTATAGTTTTTTAGCAGAAAATTATTTCTGACATCATTTGAATCATCCTCTATGTATTTTTAGTTTTCTCTGACATTTTTAAAACAGTTTTTACAGCTAAATTTGTAATTACTCCCATCATTAAAGGTGGCCACCACTTGCAATTTTTCATAATCTTTTCTGTTGAGGTTACCTATTGAATGTTCATACTAGATTCATGTGCTGGATATATTAGGATGGTGCTAGCATGTGTTTCTGATGCTAAACAGTCCAGCACTTTACCAAGCTATTCAATTTTTTCATAGTGGCCTGGAATGGGAATAGGACATTTTAGACATTTTTTGTCTCAGGTATTAGTTCACAAAAAAGAAGAAAACAAAAAGAAATATGGATATATTTATATTTTTACAAAAGAAAAACATCATTTTTGAAAAAATATATGATGACTTGCAAATACTGGTGCTTTAAAGGGAGCTACGGTTATTAGTAAAAATACATTAAAACAAAAGTATATATCCATAACAGATATAGAAATGGAAAGCACCAGGTCCAATGTGACAGTTTTCTTGTGTGGCTGCAAAAACATATTGTTTGTGTTTTAACTAAATCCATAAAGTAGAGGAGCTTATATGAAAAAGAATCTAAGAACTTATATACTCTTGCATGTAAAGGAGAACTGCGCTGAACCTGTAAGTCATTTTTATGTTTGCTTGCATAAGAAACATATTGAGATAGTACAGCATTGCAGAGGTGTGTCCGTGTTGTGGCCAATGCAGCAGATGCTCTAATGGGCATGTCCCTCAGCCATCAATCAACCGGGAAGCTGCTGCTGATGGCAGTTTCAGAGCAAGAGCTGCACTTGAAAGAAATCTGCCGCTGCAATCAGGGGCAGTTTCATCACTGCAGTGGCAGCTCCCCCCTCCCTCCCAACCAGGCACACAGACATCCAGCGGACAAGAATCTGGCCATGCACATTACAATGCACAGTAATGCACATAGGCAGAGTTTCGGTTCTTGTCGGCTCCTGTCCCCAGTTTGTTCAGTGTCCCTTTCCTGGTGAAACAGTTAAATAAATAAATGAGCCATGGCACGGCTTACCACATTGGCAGCTCCTGCCAGCCCCCCCCATCCACACATTCTCCAGACAGCCAACATCAGGGTGCCCAATTCCCATATCGGCATATAGCCCCCTTCCCCCATTAATGTGACACACTGGGAGCCCTCCCTAGAGTGCCAAAATACTTCTTTATGTTTCCAACACCAGAATGCCCACTTCTGGTGTCAGATGCGCCGGACCCCCAATGCCCTTATTTTCTCAGCCAACCTTGGGGTGCTCAATCCCCAGATTGGCATTGATCCCCCCTCCACTAGTCTGGCACACTGGGAGCTCACCCCAGTGTGCCAAAATCTGTTTCAATAATATTTCACCTGTAAAAAAAGAAAACTATCCCCCAAAGTCTTTTTTTTAAACCTGAAAAACAAGAAAATGGTCCCATATCAACCCTGCCGTCCCACTCCCCCACCCCAATCCTCCCTCTGCGGACCCTCCTCCCTGCACCCCCCACCCTGTACTTATATGTGGAGGTCGGAAGCAGCAATCTTCTTCGGTTGACCAGGAACAAGTCTGCACTCTTCAAAGCTGAACCGGGAACTGAAGAAATCATGGTAAGCCCTATAATGGCAGTCAATGGGGGGGGGGGGTCAACTTAGGTTGATATCTCAGCCTATTTTTGGAGTTTTGGTTCCAAATTTTCAACATGGGGTTCTTGGGACCCACTATGTGAACACTGGTACTGTTATTTTGTTTCTCGGTCCCGAAAGGTGATTTTCCGGTCACTGCACGGAATTACCTTTTGGGACTGATTAACAAAACTACAGTGCCACTGTTCATGAGGTGGGGTCCCAAAATGCCCATGTTGAAAATTTGGGACCAAAACTCCAAAAAATGACTGCGTTACGAGCGTGTGTTGCACAGTTCCTACGCATGCTCCTAACTTCATCAATTTTTAATATTTTCACTCCAAATTTCCAGCATTGCAATATTTCCACACCCCCTTATGAACAGTACAGCTAACATTTTTCGCATCCTGCCCAAAATGCGTTTTTGCACCCGTGCTGCAGAATGGCATAGTCGCTGTGTGAAATCAACTTTTGGGACAGATAACTAAATTACAGTGTCACTGTTCATGAGGGGAGGTCCCAAAAAGGCCATGTTGAACATTTGGGGAAACCTTTCCAAAAAAATGACTGCATTACGAGTATGCATTGCGCAGTTTCTACACATGCTTGTAACTTTGCCAATTTTTCATATTTTCACTCCAGATTTTCAACACTGCCATTTTTTCACACCTCCTCATGAACAGTACAGCTGTCATTTTTCACATCCTGCCTGAAATGTGTTTTTGTACCTGTATCGCCAAATGGCACAGTCACTGTATGAAATCCCCTTTCAGGATTGAGTTACAAAATGATAGTGCCACTGTTCATGAGGTGGGGTCCAAAAGAGCCCATGTTGAAAATTCGAAGTGAAAATACCAACAAACACCCAGGGCATCAGGGTTTCGAACCATAACGCCCACCCTGTACAGACTGACGGTCGTCGGGGATGTGACTTGGGGTCATCAGCCATAATACTCATGCCATTCCACCCCCCCCCAACCTCCAACCAGTGACAGGCACTGAGGTGTGCATTGGGGTCTTTGGCCCTAATGTTCACCCCATTCTCCTATACTGCACCCAACTCAGCTTATTTCCTTATGGAATGGGGTGAGCGTAAGGGCCAAAGACCCCAAGGCACACCGAGACACCTGTGAGTGTCTGCAGGGTGGGGTGAGGTGGAATGGCACGAGCGTTATGGCCGATGACCCAAAGGCACACCCCCAATGCCTGTCAGTCTCTGCAGGGTGGGGGTTGGCATTACTTCAATACTTGACACATTAGGTGTCAGCGTGGTTCAGGTAGTAGCACATCTGCCTCTGGGCCACAAGGTCATGGGTTCTCATCCCATACCGGAACTGGACTCGTACCTAAAATGCTGGTGCCTGAGTGCAGTATCGGGTGTGCCATCCTTCAGATGAGACATTAAACCAAGGTCCCGTCTACCCATCCTGGTGCTGTCCTGGTGGGTGTCCAGGTGGAAGTGAAAGAACCCAGGGTATTCTTCACAAAGAGTAGGGGACATTCCCAATGTCCTGGCCAACATTCCCCTTCCCTTAAAACAGGTTCATGCAATTGTCCAGGCTGTGTGTGGATGTTGATGTGTGATATGGCCGCCACTACACATTCAGTCACTTCATTACCAGTCTAGCATTGCTTGTAAAGAGCTTTGGGATACACTGTGTACAAAAAGTGTTATATAAATGCTGATTCTTCTTTTTCTACTTCACCGCCATTCCTATTATGCATCTCTCTAACTCCTGCACTTCCAATACAAGCAAACATTCAGCATTGACAACTGCGTGTTCCCTGTAGAAGCTGATTTTAAAATACTGGTTCCAGTTCTGTTACTGCTCCATCTCTACAGGCCCTTTAGTTATCCTTGTGTTTGCTTCTGATTTACACATGGGCAGGAAGTGCCATTTTAGAACTGTATAATGTCATACAGAGGGTGGGAAGTTTAGGAGGGAGGTCAGAAAGCACTTCTTCACAAAGAGGGTGGTGGACACTTGCAAGTGCATTGCCAGAAGAGGTCATCTCATTAAAGACAGTAGGCAGCTTTAAGAGAGGCTGGGATAAACGTAGGGGGAAGGTAAGGATCATGGTTAGGGAGGATGGGAGGAGTGGGGAGGGAGGGCAGAGACATTAGCTCAAGCTGTGGACCCTGCAATATGAGCAGACTTGATAAACCAAATGACCTTCTTCTGGTGGCTTCTTTGTATGTTCGTATTTATGTCCTCGCTCAGCTCTTCCATCGTTGGTACAATCCATTCATCTTCTACTACAGAACTCTGTGGTTGAGAGGGACATTACCAACATGCAGTTCTAAAATGGCACGTAACACCAGAGTGTAAATCGGAAACAACTGAGGTTACAAACAGGCCTATATGGATGGAACAATAACAGAAATGGATCCAGTATTTAGAAAACAGCTTCTCCTGGGAAAAATGACTTTCAGGTTCACTGCTGCTCTCCTTTAAGACACTGGTCATCAAAAGCTGAGATGATTCTCATTTTTAAAAGCTTGCTTCTGTATTTTATCCTGTTTTAATTATATTTTATTAATTTTAATGATATTTCTTATTCATATACAGTACTATCCTTGATTGTTGTAAGTAAGGCACCCAGAGCTTCCGGGAATAGGTGCCCAAGAAATTAAATTTGCCTTGCCTTATGCCACAGAGGACAGCTGCTTAGTGAGGGTGCGAACGACACTGCTGCAACTCATTCCACATCCACATGAAGCAGCAGTATACTCAAAGAATCTAGGTTACTCCATGGCAACCAAAGTGCAGCAATATTCAGATCTAAAAAAGAAGGCTGCCCGTCACATTGCACTTCAAATGTGGTGCAGGTATCATGGAGAACTCTAAAGGGGGGGGGGGTGATCACAGCCAAGAGGAGACAAGCATTTTCGTCCAGCTGTGCTTCCATAATATAGGCACCCAAATCTGTAGAGCCTCGTATTTTTCTTAAATGAGAAATAAAGAAAATAAATCAAGTTATGAAATAAAACAAAAACAAGCACATGAAAAAAGTTTAAAAAAAATAGCTTTTTTTGTCAAAAACTAAATAAATGCTTGCAGCAGTTGTTGTTTATACTCCCTTGTTACCACAGAGACGGTCCACAAAGAAGCGGCAGCGGAACTGTCTGATTCACAAAATCTTTCAAGATCATAGCATAATGCTGTTTCATATAATGTAGCATTCTAGGAATGTGATTTCTAGTGTGTATAAGGTCATTTTGAGGCAGCACAGCTTTAGACAGTACCATGGTACAGGTACAGTCTTGGCCAGGTTAACGGACCTCATCAGTAGAACTATGGATGGGGGAATGCTCACTGGGGCTGTGTTCGTGGACCTGTCCACGGCCTTTGATTTGATGGACCATTGCCTGCTGCTCAGGAGCCTGAGTACCCTTAGGCTAACAAATTTGCCCCTTGACTGATTTAGTAGTTATCTGCAAAGATGACCTTTGAGAGCCTCTTATGGAAGCACCCTATCTGTAAGTAGAGAACTTGAAAGAGGAGTTCCCCAGGGCTCAATACTTGGGCTGCTCCTCTTTACTCTATTTACTGATGTATTCCCTCCCAATTTGACAAACACGAACAAAATATTATATGCTGATGACATAATACTGTACAAAAGCACTAACTTGGTGGAAATAATTAATCGTTCTTTAAACAAAGATTTTTATGATTTGGAAAATTGGTTAAGCAGATTTAAATTGGCATTAAATAGTTCAAAGACAAAATGTATGCTTTTTGATTCCAAACCAAGGTTGGTAAAAGCTGATAAACTGCAAATACTTAATCATTTAGGTTTAGACCTAGAGCAAGTCAATTTATTTAAATACTTGGGAATTTATTTGGATCTACAACTAACACACTCCAATCATACTGGAATCATCACCAGACGGGTAAACCAGAAACTGGGGGTTCTTTTTAAACTTCAACATTCCTTAACACTTCAAGCCAGGATTGCAATAGCTCAGAGCATGCTGTTAGCACATTTAAATTACAGTTCATTTTTTATTTACAAACTTAGCAAAACAGGTTTTGTCTACCTTGACTTCTACATGTCATTGCATCTGTCGGTTTGCCTGCAAATTATCCTACCAGACTCATCATTGTTCTCTGTATCAGATGACACAGTGGCCTCCACCCAATCAGAACAGCTTATATAGTTTGAGTTGTTTGGTTGATAATGTCCTTCAGCAAAAAGATCTTTCTCTCTTGTTTTCATTATTGCAATTAAATTTTCCCATTAGAGGTCTGAGGTCAAATACTAACATACTAAAATGCCAGCAGAATAGGCCTAACGGTCTTTCGTGTCTGCTCGTTTGGTCAGTCCCCACCCTGGGAGCTGACCTTGCTGCCCCCCTCGCCTTCTCTGGCTTCTCCCTTCCCAGTTCCGGATATTCTCGCTGCACTGGATTTTGCTTCCAGAACCCTTCCCCTGTACCTGTCCCACCCCCTCTTGAACCCCTCCACCGTCTCTGCCTCCACCAGCCTCCTGGGTAGCACATTCCATGGCTCCACCACCCTCTCAGTGAAGTAGCACCTCCTCCTCTCTCCCCTGAAACTTCCCCCTCCAGCTTCCACCCATGCCCTCTAGTTGCCCCTCCTCCTTCCTTCGAAGCACCCTCACTGCTCCTCCCCTATTTACCCCATTTATGTACCTGAAGACCTCTATCATGTCCCCCCAGTCCCTTCTCTCTTCCAATGTGTACATATTCAGTTCTTCGAGCCTCTCCCCATAGGTCCTGTCCCCCAAGCCCCAAATCACTTTGGTTGCCCTCCTCTGGACCCTCTCCAGGAGTTTAATGTCCCTCTTTAAATGTGGCCTCCAAAACTGCACACAGTACTCGAGGTGTGGCCTCACCAAGCAGTTATACAGAGGGAGTATCACTTCCCTCCTTCTGGAGGTGATCTCCCTAGCAATGCATCCCAGCATCCTGTTGGCCTTGGCTGCTGCCCTCCTACAAGTCTCCGAGTTGTTCATCTTGACATCCACCACCACCCCCAGGTCCCTCTCAGCCATCAAGACTTGTAGCATTCCCCCCCCAGGGTGTACACTTGGCCCGGGTTTCGGGCCCCCAGGTGCAGTACCTTGCATTTCTGTGCATTGAACCTTGAACCTCAGCTTCCACTTTCTAGACAATCTTTCCAGAGCCTCCAGGTCCCCCTGTAGGGCCACCCTCCCCTCCTTCACATCCACCACCATCCCGAGTTTTGAATCATCCGCAAAGAGACTCATCTCACTCCTGATACCTGTCCTTATGTCAGAGATGCAGGCGTTGAACAGGAGGGGCCCAAGGACTGATCACTGTGGGACCCCACTAATGACCCTCCTTGGGGATGAGACTATCCCGCCAACTACGACCCTCTGGGTCCAATCCTGGAGCCAATTGTCTATTCATCTGATCATCTGGTTCCCCATCCCCATTTTTCCCAGCTTATCCAACAGGCCCTCGTGAGGAACAGAGTCAAATACCTTGCTGAAGTCTAGAAAGAGGACGTCCACTGGTCTACCCTGGTCTAAGGCTCTCGTCACCCAGTCATAGAACTCCACAAGGTTTGTCTGACACGATTTCCCTGGGACGAATCCATGCTGTCTATCATCCAGGCACCCTGACTTTTCCAGATCTCCCCCTAGCCTCTCCTTGACAATGCCCTCCATCACCTTGCCCACCAACGATGTCAGGCTGACAGGCCTGTAGTTCCCTGCCACCTCCCTTGATCCCCCCTTGTGGATAGGCACTATATGCGCCACCTTCCAGTCCTGGGGCACCCACCCTGTCCCTCAGAGAGATGGTAAAGCTCCGCCAGGGTTTCAGCAGGACATCCTCAAGTTCCTTCAGCACTCTGGGATGTACTTCTATCTGGCCCCAGTGCTTTCTCCATCTTAAGGGACCTGAGGGCTTCCCTCACTCTCTCTGTTGTGATTTCACTTCCGCCACCTCTTCTCCCTGCTTAGCCTTCCCCTCCTGCCAGTGATGCCTCCCTCCCAGACCCGCCAATCGGTAAGGGTCCCCTCCTCAGTATCACTGTCTTCTCCCATGTATGATGCAGCACCCCATTTTCCTTGGTGAAAACTGAGGTGAAGTACTCATTTAGTACCTGAGCCTGCTCCCTGGGTCTTGTGCCCATCTCTCCTGTTTTAATCCTGCTAATCTGCCCTTCACCCTTGCTTTTCCCCAATGTATCTAAAGAACCCTTGTCTCCTCCTAATTTCCTGGCCAGGTTCTGCTCCTTCTTGCCTTAGCCGCCTCACCACCCTAGTGGCCCTTCTAGCCATCAGTTCTGCACTCCCCGATCCCTTTCACCCTTGAGCACTTGAATTGCCTATAGGCTGCCTTCTTCCCCGCACCACCTCCTGGACCTCCTTGGTCCACCAGCAGGGTCTTCGGGCCCTATCGCATTTTCGTCTTATTCTGGCACAGGTGCCGGTAGCATCCTCCACCTCTCTCCTGATTATTTCCCACCTACTGTCAGCGTCCATGTCTGACCCAATCACATCCAAATGCTCCTTAAGGATCCTTCCTATTTCCTTAAAATCCGCCCCCCTGAAGCCAGTTACCTCCGTATTTGTGCAGCCTTCTAACCATCCTAGGTCCAGGCAGAACCAGACTGTGGCATGGTCACTCCCCGGCAATGGGTCCCTTACCTCCAGGCCCCCAATCTGGTCACTGTCTGCCAGGACCACATCCAGTACCCATGCCTCCCTGGTCGGTTCCCCCACCTGCTGAGTTAGGAACGCATCTTGAAAGACATCCAACAACCTCTGTTCCCTGGCTACCGAGGATGTCATAGTCTCCCAGTCTGTTCCTGGCATGTTTAAGTCTCCCAACACCACCACCCTTCCCCTGCCCAATCTGCAGTGTCTCCCAACATCTGCCACCAGACTCTCCTCCAGCTCCTCCGACAGTGCAGGGGGTCTATACACCACTCCTATTTTTACTCTCTTGCCCCCCCTTGTTATCAAGGTGACCCAAATCGCCTCCACGTCTCCCTCCGCCTCCTCTACTACCCCTATGCCAATGCAGTTTTTGACTATTATTGCTACCCCTCCTCCCTTTTCCTCCCCCCTGTCCTTCCTGAACATAGTGTAACCCTCCAGGTTCAGGTCCCAGTCGTGTCCTGCGGTGGCCCAGGTCTCAGTGATCGCTGCCACATCCACCGCTCCCTCAGTTAGCATCACCTGGAGCTCAGGCATTTTATTGCCCAAGCTCCTGGCATTTAGCAGGACTACCTTCCACCCTTTCCCTATACTTCCATTTCCCCTGCTCGTGTTCCCATGGGGATTCCGTTTTCCCCTGGTCTGCACTTTACCAGTCGGCCTTTTCTCACATTCTTCCAGCTCCCCAGGGGGGTGGAGAAAGAGTCTATCCTTTATCGGACCCCCCTCGACAGCCTTTTCTCCCATCCCTGCCCCTTCACAAGTTTAAACCCCACTTTTCACCAATGAACCCTTCTATTTTCAACTTAAGGATTCCCCTCCCCTCCAAATTGAGATGGAGCCTATCTCTAGCATACAGCTCCTTATCCTCCCAGGTCTCCCCCAATCCCCCATTAACCCATACCCTCTGGCCTCACACCACTCCCTGAGCCACTGGTTTATCTCCCTAATCTTCCTCTTGTGCTCCCCACTAGCCCTTGGCACCGGCAGGATTTCTGAGAAGGAAATCGTGCACCCTATGTCATGACAGACCATGGCAAGCTCCCTGAACCTTGCCTGTATCTCTAGCTCACTATTTCCCTCAATGTCATTTGTACCCAGGTGGACTAGTATGTCCGGGGAACCCCCACAATCCTTTGCCAGCTGATCTACCTCATGCTTGGCCATGTGCACCGTTAGTCCAGGGAAGCATTTTATTCTAACTGGCCAGGCTTCCCCCTCTCTATCCCATTTGATACCCCTGATCATAGAATCCCCCAACTGGAGCACTCTGACTGCTCCTTTTCCTCCATTTCCCCCTTCCATGTCCCTCATCCTTTCTACCGGCCCTCCACCCAGCCGGCTCCTTGTTCCTTCCCCTATCTGGGTGCCACATACCGCCCCCTCCTTATTTACTCAGGCCACCCCCCCCCTCCGATCCTATGCCTCCTCCTCCTGAGTATCCTTCTGTACCTCGCTAACTCCCCTCACTGCTCGTGACTGGTCCTTCTCCCCCATCCGCTAAACTAGCCTGGCTCATCCTCCCTCCCTTCCTTCCTGTCTCCATTTAGTCCCTCCTTGCTTGTCGTGCTCTCCTGACATAAACCCTCAGCTCCCTTTACTGTATCCTCCTTGTAATTCTGGTCCTTCTCCTTGCCCTTTCCTCTCAACTGGTCCTTCTCCTTGCACTTTCCTCCCTCTTCCCCTGCCCCTCCTGCTCTGATTCACTGCTCCCCCCATTTTCCTGTATTCCAGGTCCCCCCCGTTCCTCCTGCTATCCGTCCCTGCCTCCTGCCCCCAACTCCCTTTCCATCTCTAACCACCCCGTCATGACTACATCACCCCCCTCATCCTCAAGCAGAAGAAGAGAATTGAAGCGGTTACTGAACGTAAGGTCCGATCCACCTCCCCACCTTGCTTCCTTCTGTCCAGCCCCAGCCATCTGCCTACTTCCCTGAGAATGTTGTCCCTCTGGCCCCCCTTTGTGAGGGTCCCCAGTTACCTGCCTGCTTCCTTGGTAGTGTCCTCCTTTTGGGCCCCCTCTGCCAGGGTCCCTATGTGACCCCAGAGTATTCTCCTGCACTCCTTTCCCTATGCCCCCACCCCTAGTGCTTGGTGCAACCCCGTGGGAGATCCTCGCCTCTTCCCCAACCACACCTCCCCTCCCCCAGCTGTCTCCTAATCCCAGCAACCTCTTCCCTAAGCTGTGCCAGCTGGTAGCACACTGGGCAACCAACTAAATTCCAAGCCCAGTCCAGTATCATGGCTGCCCCACACCCTGTGCATCCCACCACCCTCCCAAAGATGCCGCCCTAATGACGGTGGTCCCATCCCCTCCAAGTAGGTTTCTGGGTGAGCCACTGCTCCCCACAAGTCCAAGATATACCCCTACTGATTAATCTGGTCACCCCTCCTCTCTCCCAGCCTTTAAATCCAACCCCCAGTGGCTAGAACTACATGAGCTGCACCTGCAGCCTTTTCCTCCAATTGCAGGGCAGGTGTTCCCCTATAAATAAGCAGAGCTCTGGGGAGGGTGGGATTAGGTCCTACACCTGACTCTCGAGAGAGTGTATCAGCCCTGTGTCCCCTCCAGGCCCTGCAACCAAAGAAACTGCCCCAAGTAAATCCCACCAAATAGGTTTTAAATCAGAAGAAACAGGCCTCCACCAGCGCAGCCTGTTACACAGTGAAACATCCAACAAATGAGCCCACTTACAGCCACAAATCAGTTTTCAAACTTCCAACAGCCTCAAAAACAGTACATTGCTAGCCTCTTAGAAGTAGTAAGAAAGAAAAGAAATAACCTCCGAACAACTAAAATCCACAAGAAACCCTGTAAAAACAACAAGAAGCAGCTACTGTACTGAAACACATCTGATCCTGTCCTCTTCTAGGTTTTTGATTCCGAAGACTAAAACAATAATGGGTGACCGAGCCTTTCCAGTTAAGGCTGCAAAAACCTGGAATGATCTTCTGGATGTATTACACAATGGCACAAGTCATGAAACGTTTAAAAAAGAATTGAAGAGATATCTTCTTAGAAAGTTAGTGTGTCAGTGCTTTTCTTAAGAGTATTTTATACTGCAGTATTTTGCACTTTTCTGTATGTTATTGTATTATTGTGTCTGTTTACATGTTCATTGAAATATGTGTAACATCCTGACTGTTTTCTGTAACAGTCCCGGGTCTCACATGAAAAAGGCCATTGGCTCATGTGCTTACCCGATGAACAAAAGTTTAAATAAATAAAATAAAAAGAAATAAATTTTATGAATGTAAATGTGATTACAAGAAATAAAACTAAATTTTAAATGAATAAAAAGAAATAATATGACATTTCAGAAAAAGAAAAATTATAAAACATAAAAATAACTTTGCAGGGCTCTACAAATCTGTGATGCCATGCATGATTATTGCTGTTGTACTGAGCTTGAGCAATGAGCACCACAAGATATCTTCTCAGGCTCTGATCCTAGCATGGATTCAGAAAGAAGAAAGCCTTCTGGATAAAGTAAAGGGCATGGCTTGGAATCTTCTTTTTAATTAGGACTTTCTTTTCATGTGTATGTGGGGGAGCTCCAGAAGGCTGATGATCCATTTACTATGGAGTATAGCCCCTTTTTATGGCTGTGGGCAGAGTCTACAGCCATCTTGCTGTCTGTAGCTAGAAAACTGGAATATTGTGGAACACATTTTTGGAGTTTTCAATGTATCCTTCCATTTTTACAAATCACTATGCCAAATGAAATAAAATACTCCTTTCTTTCTGTTTAGAATGTTGGAGACATAACTCCAAGCTGCGTATCAGATGGACGCAAGGAAACAAACAGCTTGTTAAATATTGGTGGCCTATTAATCTGGAGATTTGTTTACCCCCTTCGAAATGCAACAGCTTGCACAATTAAATACTTAGCATTTAAATATTTTCTTGCTACTAGCTTCTGTTGGGCAGGTTTTTCAAGAAAGAGTCATACCTCATAAATGTCACCCTTTTTCAGCAAAGAATCTCCAAAAAATATTTACACTGTTTTTTTCTAACCTCTTAAGACACTATCTGATAAGAACTGTCTCACACATATGCCAGGTCTTGCGGGGACTATCCACTGCAGACTAAATATATAGCAATCAGCAGCATTTTTTTGCTATGCTTTTCAGGGGAAAAATATATTGAGCTATAGCAAATACACACACACACACACACACACACACACACACACACACACACACACACTGTATACACCATCCTCATGGCCACAACATAAAACAATAAAGAAACTGTTTATGTCCATGAACACAGTGAGGTTCAATTTACGGTACATTTCCTTTAAATATTTCTTATCCTATATTTTGTGTCCTGAATAGCACAGGTGAGATGCTACATCTCATTGTCATAGGGATCTTCATTTACACATTTTTGCACTGTATTCACTCAGGATGTCCCAGATTAGATGCAATATCTTGTTTTCAGTGGGGTAATGATTTTACAATTTCTATAATGTATTTATTCAGGGTAGCCTAGTAGAGATGTAAAATATTGTTTCCAGTGCGTTTTGATTTTACTCAGTGCAGCATAATATTATGAAGATGTAAAGGCCCTCTGAAAATAAGATACTATGTCTTCTGTGAACTATTCAGGCTAAATATATAGCAATCAGAAGATATATTTTAGGAGACATACTGCAAAAATGTGTAAAAGGAAGACCACATTGAAAGTGCCTCTCAGCAGATGTGCATTGTGCAAATTCATTAGAAATAATGGGTAAAAGCATCCCAAAAGCTCTCCACAGCCATTTCGGCTCTGACCAGACTTGTATTTCTGGAACTCATTCTGGACTCAAACATGTTCCCCCTCATGCAAGAACATTTTTGTTTCCTCATTCAGAAATAACCAGAAGCCCTTGTCCAAAGATCTTTCCATAACACTTATTCTGTAGAATGTATGCTTCTATTGAATTGGCAAGGAAATGGGGGACTCTTTTTTGGTAGTTATGGTGGCGGCATCTCTTCCCATGCAAACTACAGTTCTGATCCAAGGTACTGATCTATGGCTCCTGTTCACAGTCAGTTCAAGTCAGCCTAAATTCATATATTTCCAGCATCTGACAGTGTTATGATTTTAGCTATGATATTCTCATTTTTCAATTTTTTTTTTTTTGGCAAACAGAAGACAGAAAGAACGAAGTACCTTAGCTGGGATTTGAACCCAGGCCACCCAGAAAACTGTTCAGATGGTGCTACTAGCTGTACCACAAAAGCAACTGGAAACCTGGTACTCCCAGAAGCACCTTACTGTTTGTTTCTCTAATGCACAACTTAATGCTGCACAGATAATTACAGTTTTCATTCACAAGGGTGCAGTGTGCACATATATGGAGCCCAAACAAACAGAAGAAAGAAAGAAATAAGTGCCTTATGTGGGATTTGAACCCAGGCCACCCAGAATATCATTACAACTGTACTACCAGCACCATCACCAAGGCAATTAAAGACCTGGGAACTCCAAGTCGCAGCTTACTCTTTCTCTATTGCACAACCGGGTGCTGCAAAATGTAACTACTGTGCAGCAGCAGGTTGTGCATTAGAGAAAGAGTAAGGTGTTTCTGACATCCCCAAGTTTTTTAGTTGCCCTGGTGGAGTGGTGCAGCTGGGAGTGCAACTGGAATGGTATTCCATGCATAATCTTCAATTAGAACAATACAGAGAGTATTAATAACACATAGATATGCACAATCCAAATTAGTATAAATATTACAAAAATTCACTTACTCCATGCAAGTTCAACTTTTTTGCATCTCCTTTTAATACCACCTTAGAAAAAAAGGAGAAAAGGCCATTACATATTTCATCAAAAATAGAGAGCATGGTTATTACAGATTTGAAATGATTTTGTTTTATTCATCAGTGAGCAAGTGACATAAGGAACCTGGGTTTGTATCCATTGCATTGCTGGTGAGCAAAGCTATAAGAGAAGCCACAGGGGGAACATCAGAAGGACATTCTGTAAATGTTGATTTTTATTGCGCTATATTGGAAGTTTTGTTATAAGTAATATTATTAAATGCTATTTTGAACTGTTTCTCCAAAGCACAATATCTCTTATGTTTCCAACTTATGTACTGTAACATTTTCAAAACTAAAAGAAGAAATGATACCTGATCAAACACATTTAAAAATGCAAAAATAGCAAAGTTAAAACTGGTCAGCCATAGAAGCAGTGACATTTGAGAGAGGATAAAAGGCCTGCCCCATGGTACAGAATGGTGAGGCATCACTCTGGCACACTGGTGACCTGGGCTTGTGCCCCAGAGGCTAGCAGGGAGGATGCAGATCATCTAATGGATGCTTTCCTCGGGGGGGGGGGGCTCAGAGCAGCACCGCTTACTGAGCGACACCTAATGGTGGCACACTATCCTGAAAATGTTTCTAAGTCCAACATGAACAAAATTGAGGGAGCACACACTACTTAGTGTCCTCCCACTCCAGGAGCATCGCAAGCATTCTCACTCACTCACAGGTAGGTGGTCGAGTTAAAGGAGTAGTACAGTCAAAATTTGCAAAACATACATTGTGCAGAGTGTTTTGATTTGTGTGTGTAGTCCTGGTGTGTCATTCCCTTTGTTTGCTATTAATTTTTTTCCAAATTAGCCTGCTTGTTTTATGGCCCCTGTGGATCTCCATCTTAGCAAGGGTTTATTGCTTTTCTTGTTCCTACAATGCCTCCTTTCCCATGTGACAGTGATGCATCCAGGACCACTGATTCAGCAAGTACTAGGGATAGGAGCCTGACATTCCATCCTCCACTAAATAGCTCTAATTCAATATTTTTGTTTTCTCTGTGTGTGAGGTCTAGCCAGCAAGAGTAAATGTTTTGCTTTTAAAACTTTTCATTTCATCAAACTTCACACAGCCATACAAAGAAACATAGAATTTGACAGCAGATAAGGGCTTCTTGGCCCACCCAGTCTGCCCATTACCCTAATTACCCTAATTACATAATCACCCCAGATCATCAATGATATAATTAGTAAAGTCTCTAGCTGTTTTCATACAGAATAACTCACTCAGTTAGCCCTCTAGTATTTGCCTAAACTGTAAATATAGCCATCTGTGCTCACTGGATAAAGAAAGTTACTTAATATCACAACTCTTCAGTTGTAAATTGACTGTAAACCAGTGCTTGCTGAATCCATGGTCCCGTAAACATCACTGTCACATGTGACAGAAGGCATTATAGGAACAAGAAAAGCAATACACCATGCTGAGATAGAGATACCCAGGGGGACATAAAACCACCTTAAAACTAGCAGGCTAATTTAGAAACAAATCTTAATAGCAGACAAAGGAAAGGACATATTATGACTACACACACAAATCAAACCACTCTGCACAACAAATGCTTTTGCAAATTCTGACTGTACTACTCCTTTAAGAGGGTGAGAAAAAATGCAATTGGCAGCAGGATGGCAATCAGAGCTGTCCCACCCATGTCTGCTGGGCACTCTGAATGGGTGGACATCC
Source organism: Neoceratodus forsteri (assembly GCA_016271365.2). Classification (NCBI taxonomy): domain Eukaryota; kingdom Metazoa; phylum Chordata; order Ceratodontiformes; family Ceratodontidae; genus Neoceratodus; species Neoceratodus forsteri. The sequence continues at coordinate 119,465,144 of JADMNL010000026.1, forward strand.
AGAAGTCCCTGTGTGGGCGATTCTGAAATTGTCCCCAGAGAATGCCAGAGGTGAGCAATTTGGGGGTTGACATTTAATCATATAGTTGGTTAAATAGTTACATGTCTGAAATACAACATCTGGGACTGGATTTTGAAAGTGGTCAGTACAGCGAAGCAAGCTGCAGCAAACAGCAGCGTATGTTAATCGTCAAAGCACCAAGGACCCTGCAGCAAATTTTAGTACCAGTGGGGTCCCAGCGCCAAAGTTAGTGGATCTGTTGCAATCGCACCCATGTGCCAAACAAGTGGCACATGGGAGGGGGCTGACAGAGGCAGAGCTGTAACCTAGCCACAGTGCCAGCACAGTGGGGTACAGTCCATGTTGGGTCACTGACATTGTCATGATGTAACCCAGTGTGACCCATTGCAAAAACAGTTGGCTAGCCACTGCCTTGTGTACCTGTCCCCAACTGTCGGTCAGCAGTCACTTTTACAGAGGCTGTATGGTAGGTAGGTAGGTAAAACTTTATTTTTATACAGGAATACATGTCATTTGGACTTTTACAGTCCAGTTCACAAGACAGTCCTGTGTCTGTCTAGTGTTACGTAAAAGCTTCACATAAAATAACAATTCAAATACAATAATATACTATAAGTCATACAACACATAAAATATGATATTCAAAAAGACAATATTTACAGTGTCTTACTATTAGGAGTCATGAATATAGGAACTTATTAAGTACACTGACAAGTAGAGGAAAATAAGTGTGCAGATATGGGGCTGGGAACGTCTGGCTCTGAACGGTCAGGGTGTGCCAAGGCAGTAGGCAAAATGGTGGAATGGAAAACTATGTGCAAGTGCACACGGCAGTAGACAGAGCACAATGTACATTTTATTTATTTTATTTAATGGGAACTCAGAATTACAAACCTTTGAGCTAAGAGCTCGTTTACAAAGGATCCTCATCAACACTTAAGGAGATATATTTTGTTGCAACAGCATAACTACAGCAGACAAATTGACACTGGGGTTGTACTACTGACATAGAGTTTACATAAGAAGGGGTAGTAAATACATTTACAGTTTACACAAGTCAAGACATGAATGAAGCAGCTGGTAGCATTGTCAATTTCCCAGTGGAGGTACGCAATGTGCAGCCATCTAAGAGAAGTTAAGTGCAGGGAGACAAACTGGGGTTTGGCAAGTGAAGGTAGGTGGGGGGAGTGGGAGGAAGAGGAAGAGGTCAGGAAAATGGGCTAGAGGTAGTGTGGGGTACTGGACAGAGACAGGTGGGGGAGGGTGAGTGGTGTACTGGACAGAGGGCAGGTGGGGAGGTAGTGAGGTGTACTGGACAGAGGGCAGGTGGGGGAGGTAGTGAGGGGTACTGGACAGAGAGCAGGTGGGGGAGGTAGTGAGGGTACTGGACAGAGAGCAGGTGGGGGAGGTGTGGGTGTACTGGACAGAGAGCAGGTGGGGAGGTGTGGGGGGTACTGGACAGAGAGCAGGTGGGGGAGGTGTGAGGGGTACTGGACAGAGAGGCAGGTGGGGGAGGTAGTGAGGTGTACTGGACAGAGAGCAGGTGGGGGAGGTAGTGAGGGGGTACTGGACAGAGAGCAGGTGGGGAGGTAGTGAGGGGTACTGGACAGAGAGCAGGTGGGGGAGGTAGTGGTGTACTGGACAGAGAGCAGGTGGGGAGATGGTCTTGGGTGTACTGGACAGAGGGGGAGCAGGTGGGGGGAGGTAGTGCGGGTGTACTGGACAGAGGGGCAGGTGGGGGGAGGTGGTCAAGGTGTGCACTGGACAGAGGGCAGGTGGGGGGAGTGAGTGTGGGGTGCTGGACAGGAGAGAGCAGGTGGGGGAGGTAGTGTGGGTACTGGACAGAGCAGGTGGGGGGAAGGTAGTCTGGGTGCTACTGGACCCAGAGGGCAGGTGGGGGGAGGAAAGTGCAGTGTACTGGACAGAGGGCAGGTGGGAGGTAGTGTGGGAATCCTGGACAGAGAGCAGGTGGGGGGAGGTGGTGTGGGGTACTGGACAGAGAGCAGGTGGGGGGAGGTAGTGCGGGGTGCTGGACAGAGGGCAGGTGGGGGGAGGTAGATGGTTAACTTTGGACAGAGGGCAGGTGGGGGGAGGTGATGCAGGTGTACTGGACCAGAGGCAGGTGGGGGGAGGTAGTCACGGTGTACTGGACAGAGGGCAGGTGGGGAGGTGTGAGGTGTACTGGACAGAGGGCAGGTGGGGGGAGGTGAGTGCGGGTGCACTGGACAGAGGGCAGGTGGGGAGGTAGCTGGGGGTACTGGACAGAGAGCAGGTGGGGAGGTAGGTGGAGTGTACTGGACAGAGAGCAGGTGGGGGAGGTAGTGTGGGGTACTGGACAGAGAGCAGGTGGGGAGGTAGTGTGGGTGTACTGGACAGAGAGCAGGTGGGGGAGGTAGTGTGGGTGTACTGGACAGAGAGCAGGTGGGAGGTAGTGTGTGTGTACTGGACAGAGAGCAGGTGGGGGAAGTAGTGGGTGTACTGGACAGAGAGCAGGTGGGAGGTGGTGGGGGGTACTGGACAGAGGGCAGGTGGGGAGGAAAAGGTGTACTGGACAGAGGCAGGTGGGGGGAGGAAAAGTGGGGTACTGGACAGACAGCAGGTGGGGGAGGTAGTGTGGGTGTACTGGACAGAGAGCAGGTGGGGGGAGGTAGTGTGGGGTACTGGACAGAGAGCAGGTGGGGGAGGAGGTGGTGGGTGTGCTGGACAGAGAGCAGGTGGGGGGAGGTAGTGTGGGGTACTGGACCAGAGAGCAGGTGGGGGAGGTAGTGTGGGTGTACTGGACAGAGAGCAGGTGGGGGGAGGTATGTGGGTGTACTGGACAGAGAGCAGGTGGGGGAGGTAGTGTGGGTGTACTGGACAGAGAGCAGGTGGGGGAGGTGTGTGGGTGTACTGGACAGAGAGCAGGTGGGGGAGGTAGTGCAGGTGTACTGGACAGAGGGCAGGTGGGGGGAGGTAGTACTCAGGGGTACTGGACAGAGAGCAGGTGGGGGAGGTAGTGTGGGTGTCTGGACAGAGAGCAGGTGGGGGAGGTGGTGTGGGGGTACTGGACAGAGAGAGCAGGTGGGGGAGGTGAGTGTGGGTGTACTGGACAGAGAGCAGGTGGGGGAGGTGAGTGTGGGTGTACTGGACAGAGAGCAGGTGGGGGAGGTGGTGTGGGTGTACTGGACAGAGAGAGAGCAGGTGGGGGAGGTAGTGTGGGGTGCTGGACAGAGGCAGGTGGGGAGGTGGTGTGGGTGTACTGGACAGAGAGCAGGTGGGGGAGGTAGTGTGGGTGTACTGGACAGAGAGCAGGTGGGGGAGGTAGTGGTGGGTGTACTGGACAGAGAGAGCAGGTGGGGGGAGGTAGTGTGGGTGTGGACAGGAAAGCAGGTGGGGGAGGTAGTGTGGGGGTACTGGACAGAGGAGCAGGTGGGGGGAGGTGAGAAGTGGTGTACTGGACAGAGGGCGAGGTGGGGGGAGGAGTGATGCGGTACTGGACAGAGAGCAGGTGGGGGGAGGTAGTGTGGGTGTACTGGACAGAGAGCAGGTGGGGGAGGTAGTGTGGGGGTACTGGACAGAAGAGCAGGTGGGGGGAGGTAGTGTGGGTGTACATGGACAGAAGACAGGTGGGGGAGGTAGTGTGGGGTACTGGACAGAAAGCAGGTGGGGGAGGTAGTGGGTGTACTGGACAGAGAGAGCCCAGGTGGGGGAGGTGGTGTGGGTGTACTGGACAGAGAGAGCAGGTGGGGGAGGTAGTGTGGGTGTACTGGACAGAAGCAGGTGGGGGGGAGGTAGTGTGGGTGTACTGGACAGAGAGCAGGTGGGGGAGAGTAGTGGGTGTACTGGACAGAGGCAGGTGGGGGGAGGTAGTGTGGGAGTACTGGACAGAGAGCAGGTGGGAGGGTAGTGTGGGTGTACTGGACAGAGAGAGAGCAGGTGGGGAGGTAGTGTGGGTGTACTGGACAGAGGCCCAGGTGGGGGAGGTGGTGTGGGTGTACTGGACAGAGAGCAGGTGGGGGAGGTAGTGTGGGTGTACTGGACAGAGAGCAGGTGGGGAGGTAGTGTGGGTGTACTGGACAGGGAGCAGGTGGGGGAGGTAGTGAGGGGTACTGGACAGAGAGCAGGTGGGGAGGTAGTGCGGGGTACTGGACAGAGAGCAGGTGGAGGGAGGTAGTGCGGGGGTACTGGACAGAGAGCAGGTGGGGGGAGGTAGTGAGGGGTACTGGACAGAGAGCAGGTGGGGAGGTAGTGTGGGGTACTGGACAGAGAGCAGGTGGGGGGAGGTGAGTGAGGGGCACGGACAGAGGAGCAGGTGGGGGAGGTAGTGAGGGGTGTACTGGACCAGAGGGCAGGTGGGGGGAGGTAGTGTGGGGTACTGGACAGAGAGCAGGTGGGGGAGGTGGTCGGGGTACTGGACAGAGAGCAGGTGGGGGAGGTGAGCGGGGGTACTGGACAGAGAGCAGGTGGGGGAGGTGTGAGGGGTACTGGACAGAGAGCAGGTGGGAGGTAGTGAGGGGTACTGGACAGAGAGCAGGTGGGGGAGGTAGTGAGGGGTGCTGGACAGAGAGCAGGTGGGGGAGGTAGTGAGGTGTACTGGACAGAGGGCAGGTGGGGGGAGTGAGGGTGTACTGGACAGAGAGCAGGTGGGGGAGGTAGTGAGGGGTACTGGACAGAGGCAGGTGGGGAGGTAGTGAGGGGTACTGGACAGAGGGCAGGTGGGGGAGGTAGTGAGGGGTACTGGACAGAGAGCAGGTGGGGGAGGTAGTGGGGTACTGGACAGAGAGCAGGTGGGGAGGTAGTGTGGGTGTACTGGACAGAGAGCAGGTGGGGGAGGTAGTGAGGGGTACTGGACAGAGAGCAGGTGGGGAGAGTGTGAGGGGTACTGGACAGAGGCAGGTGGGGGAGGTAGTGAGGTGTACTGGACAGAGAGCAGGTGGGGAGGTAGTGAGGGGTACTGGACAGAGAGCAGGTGGGGGAGGTAGTGAGGGGTACTGGACAGAGAGCAGGTGGGGGAGGTAGTGTGGGTGTACTGGACAGAGAGCAGGTGGGGGAGGTAGTGAGGGGGTACTGGACAGAGAGCAGGTGGGGGGAGGTAGTGAGGGGGTACTGGACAAAGGACAAGTGGAGGGGAGTTGGTAGGGAGATGGGAAGAGGATTGGGGAAGGGAGTTCATCTGCCAGGTACGTTTTGGACTGTGCACTGCCATCAGGCTCAAAGTATAGCAACCCCATGTCAGGTCGGGCACTGTCTCTTAAGTGGGATTCCATAGCCAGCTGGTGTCTGCCAGGCACTGTGGTTCACCGTGGTGGCCTGTGTTGGCATCCGGGGGGGCACAGTGGTGACCCAGCAGGGAGCACATCACGGACAGAGTGGCACAGGGGGTGTTAGATGAGCCCTGGGCTGGTCTAACCCTGGAGGAGAATGAACTGCTTCAGGAATTCCAGATAAGGGGATGGTGCAGGGTCCTTATGCAAGCCCATCTTATGACATGGCGCACCAGGGTGGGCAGTGCAAGCACTGCACAACCTACTTTGGAACACATCGATGCCTTTCTGCTGCAACTGCCCTTCAAAAATTCAGAATGATGCAAGGTGCAACACAATGAGTCACTTGAGTCAATTTTCACTGGCGCAAACACCTTGCATCATTCCCCAAGGTTTGAAAATTGGACCCCTGGTCTCAATTCATGGGTTAAATTCTCAGATCTCTTTAGTGAAAAGTGGAGTACACCAGGGCTCTGTCCAAGGGCCTCTGCTCTTTTCACTTTTTATTTATAGCATAAATGTCAACATACAGGTTGTGTCCGTTCATTTATATGTGGATGATATTATAATTTACAGTTTGTGCAAAGAAGTTCCTTTACAGCAACTGAAACCCCAAATTGCTTTTACAGTTTTCTGTGCCAATAAACTAAGCATGAATGCAAAAAAAAACAAACTTAAAATGATGTAACTGAATAAACCTCAAATATCTAAACTAAATCAACAACTAGTTACAACCACTGAAAACAGTATTTCTTTGCAGAATGTTCCATTTTACTAATATTTAGGTATATGGTTAGATGTAAATCCTAAATGGGACTGTCATCTCTCTCTACAGTAGTAAAAAAACATTAATGCATGTATTGTATTTTTCTATCAGCATAAATTGTATTGTCTCAAAATGGTTTGTGTGTTGCTTGTATGTTGTTGTTGTTTATATTATTTATGTTACATGTCTGATTATTTGTTGTTATTGCTATTTATTGTTCTTGTTCAAAATTTCAATAAAGTTTACTTAAAGCAGCAGTGCAACACAACGTTGTAATTTTTTGATCTGTAATTTTAATTTAGTAACATGCTGCTTGATGTCTGTTTTAAGTTACTCAAAGGGTTTCTTTCAGCTCTTCATTATTTTATAATTAAATTGTGTGGCATGTTCGTTCTATTCATGTGACTTGCCAGGCAGTGCATTAATTTGCACAAATTAAGTATGTTTTTATAGAACTAATTACAAACACTAAAGAACCGAAGGAAACCCTTACAATAGCCTAAAATGGACATTAAACGGCATGTTACTAAACTTAAATTATAGATGAGTCCAAAATGACATCTTTTTGTTGCAGTGCTGCTTTAATTGCAAAAAAAATGTAAAATTAAAAGTGATGCAAACTATGACATTGCCATCACTAGATGCATAAGAACATATGAAATGCCAGCAGAAACAGGCCTCATAGTCTAACGAATCTCGATTGTGTAGCTAGCCCCTCAACTGGCAGCTGCCACCCTCCCTCCCACTTCATAATTACATTGCTTTTTTAATGCAGCCCAAACCCACTTGCCCCACATTGAGAATGCACTATAAACTTGCTTGATCAATTTTGCAAGCCCCTAGAAGCACATCAGCACAGTGTGTTTTTAGCAAATCTTAGTTGTTTTTTCTTTGGATCAAAGGCATCTGTTGCATGTACTGGTGATATGATGTAGAAGTGGGTTAAATCCAGGACGCATGTGAATATGAAATGTAACAGCTCTGTATGCCTTTCCCAGTGAAACTTGTAAAATTAAAAAATATAATATAAAGTGCCCCCACAGATCCTTGATCTCACTACCAAACGACTAGCAGGAGTGCTGTCAGATCCTCCTCTGGTTTCAGATTTATCATCCCCGAGTCAGTGGTCTGACTGGATGGCAAGCTATGTCATTTGTAGTCCCCTAATGTTGGAACAATATGCCACACTGTATGAGACCTATGACAGGGCATCTCCCATCCTTTTCAATCTAAAGTACTGGTTTACTAATAACCATAATGCACTTCTTGTGTCAAAACTACTGTCTAACTCTTCAGTTGGTTTGAATTGTTTAATTGATGTGAAAAAGTAACAATATGCTGCTACTCTTATGTAATTGTAACCTAATTTTGTTGTATTTTTACCCTTTTTAGGAAACCATTGTGAATGAGCTTCAGTTCAATTGGTTGTGCAATGTCTTCTCCTGTTTAAATTAAACATAGTCTTGAATCAATTGCATAAATCAAAACAATAACAATGTTTACCTCTTTGTAGCCGAACCTTTCACTCTGTGCTTGGTGGCGAAGTTTACTAAATGAAAGAAAGTCACAAAGTTATTGATTGGTTTTATTTATTAAAAGACCTTGTTAGCCCATGAGCAGAAGCCTGCCTGTTTTCATGGATGGCCAACAAGAATTATTAAAAGCACCTTTGACTTAAAAGGTTACACACAAAACTATGCATTTGCAGTAGAAATTGCTTTTCAAACTCTGTATTCTGGGGGTTGACTTTTAACTTCTAAATCTTTTCCATATATTATCATATTAACAAAAGAGAACCTATTTATTTATTTTTTCATTTATTGAAATCTAGGATTAACACCTTTGAGGACAAGCTCATTACATAGGTTCCACGTCATGGCAAACAAAGAATAAAAACGTTAAAAGCAATAACAACATAATTGTACAGGAATGGTTATAAGAAGTAAAGTCACAGTCTTTGCACAGGTCGTAGGCTATGTATGAATTGTATTTATTTCTTTATTTATTTATTACAGTATCAGAATTACAACCCTTTGAGTCAAAGACTCATTTACAAAGGCTCTTCATCATAACACAGAGGAGGACATTGTAGGAGAAACATAGAGTAAGTGGAGAACAGACAATAGTGCAGGAGCAGTAGCATGGCAGAATATATACAATTACAGTTTGTACAATTGAATACAGGTGGAGCGGTCCAAATCAGCGAGAGAGAAAGACCCCTTCTTGCAGGAGACAGGCCTATATATGATGGTAGCTAATCAAGGAGGAGTGATCATTGGACATATATACTTTGAGAACAGTAGTGGTAGACGGCAGGGGTGTGGTGCTGATCTCAACATTGCCGGTGTAGGCTTATACATGATTGCAGCTCAGCCAGAGTCAGTAAAGTTAGCCTTGACAATTATACAAAGGCTATGCCAAATAGCAGGAGTCAGGTTCAATAACTTAGGTGCTATTACAAGGATACAGGACAGCAGAGAGAAGAGAAAAATGATAGGGGTGGAGGAGAGATGACAGGAAATAGCCCAGTGGCTAAGTGTGACAGAAGGAGCAGGGAAGAGTCAGGGGTGATGACAGAGGGTGGGTATCAGTAACAAGGCCTGGAAGGGGGAAGGATGAACAGAAAAGTTAAGTATGGAGGGGGGAATGGATAAGGGAGGGGAGGGGCATGGCAGGTGTGGACAGAGTGTAGAGGGGAAGTATGAGCAGAAGTGGGGAAATACCAGGCAATGTGGCTCCCAACAGGGGCAGGAGATGATCAGTGAAGGTGATGTTGGGGAGGACTGGTGTTAGGGCAGGATCCAGGTCTGAGGAACTCACAAGAAAGTTATGGGAAACAGTCACAGCTGGTGTTCGCTATTAGCTGTTGTCTCAGTTTTCTTTTAAAAGGACCTATCAAAGTTAGCGGTGAGATATCAGTGTGGAGGGAGTTCAGCCAACCGGGGGCACAGAAGGCGAAAGACCTCTGTCCCAAGGAGATGCGGCGGTGAGGAATTTTAAATATACGGCTATCCGAGCTACAAGTGCAGCAAAGGTTATCGTTAGGGGAGAGAAGATTCTGAACCCCCGTGGGCATCAGGCCCAGACTAACTTTTTTTTGCCAGTAAGCAGGACTGACAGAGAAGTCTCCCAGAGAACTGAAGCCAGTTAGTCTTGGTACAAAGGTCACACATGTGCGTCATGCTTGTGGCACCTGTAACAAGACGACAGGCTTTATTTAATGCTACTTTTATGCGGTGAAGGGCAATATCTGTAGCTGAACCATATATTACCAGCCCAAAGTCAATGAAGGTAACCAGGTAGCTTTGCACAGCTAGCTTGAGAGCCTCAGGGGTTAGACTGTGCTTGTGCCTGTGCAGCAGTCCAATGCATGTATTCACGGCCTTAGAGACTTTGTCTATATGGCGGTCGAAAGACATGGTGCTATCCAGCATGATCCCCAGATATCTGAAATGTTGTGCAAGCTCCAGTGGAAAGCCCACCTCGTTAGTGATGAGAAGAGGGTGTATTCTGTACTGATTTGGGGCAGTGGAGAACATCGTTGGTTTTGTTTGTGTATAATTCATTACAAAGTTCTGGTCTTTAAACCATCTTTCAACAGAGGAGAAGTTGGCCTGGAGTTTGCTTTCAAGGGTGAGGGGGTTTGCATCACTGATGAACAGGACAGCATCGTCGGCATACAGCAGTAGAAGACCTTGGCAGGCGGATGGGAGTTGCTTTAGAAAAATGCTGAATAACCTACTACATTTCAGTGGGCTAGAAGATACTCATGATGATATAGAGACAACTTCAGAAATGTCATTGTTGAAACCAGCCCAAAGGTCACCAGGAGCATCATTGGCTTAGGAGGTTGTACGCTTGCCACTGGAGCGGAAAGAGTCAAATGCTCATGGGTTCTAGTTTCACACCAGAAACCTGGGCTAATACCCAATACTGACACTGTTGTGCAGCGCCAGGGTTGGGAGGCACGCTGCACTAAGTTGCCGTCCTTCAGATAAGAAATTAAACTGAGGTTCCCATCTGCCCATCTCTGGTGGCTGTCCAGATGGAAGTTAAAGAACCTATGGCACTTATAGCCAGAGTAGGAGATGTTCCCCAGCGTCATGGCCAGCATTCCCCCTGTCAATAACACGGGTGATTAGTCAATGAATGACTGATGGTGTTTAGTACGAGGTTTGGAATGAACAACGGGATGGGAGTGTAAGTAAAAAACATGTATTCTGTCCCTGACAGAATATTACAAATGGCTTGCAATTTGGATACTAAGTCAACTCATATGTACCACTTCAGTTGCATATTGTATTTTATATGTATGTTTGTGTGTAATTGTTTTTTCTGTTTTTGAAACAAAAAAGTTTAGTTAAAAAAAAAGTGAATAGCTAAGCAACAATGCATGACAGTGTGTGTCTTGTTGTGAGATTTACCCACACCTTGTGTGGTGTGTTATGAGGTGCAGCTGAGTGACGTTAACCACACAAGAAGTGGGTAAATCCCACCACTACACATGCTCTGAAGTGCATTACTGCAATAATAAAATAACTCGGTATAAAAAATTTAAGAAAAAATTATTTAGGTTCAAAGAGAAAGTAAACATTTGATCAGTGGGATTTTTACTGGTTGTCTGTTGCAGGATTTGCTTGTGGTCATGTGACTTATTTTGACCAATGAGGTTACAGGAGTTCTGTGACCCATTTTGTAAGAATGATTTCCTGTGCCAAAACTGACATGATGCCAACTTGGTTCACATAGGGCCCTTTAAGCCCTGCACAAACTATGCATGAGTCCTAACTAGGACTTAGTACATTTTTCATGATCATTTTGGTGCTTTAAACATTTTGTTTCTGTTGGACTTAGAATCATTTTCAGGACACTTTGTGTCTTTTTTTTCATGTTTTTTTCTAAGTCCAGGAATGTACCTGGACTTAGAAACACTTCCCATTTGATTTAACTTTTAGTCACATCTTGGCCAATTTTAGCCATTTTGAACCCAAATTTTCAAAACGGCCAAGTTGCCACCCCAGCTCATAAGCCCACAAGTGGCACTGTGTCAATCCAGGTTAAAATGTGTTTTGGGGCTTATATCTCTATATTTTTGTGCCCCTGGAATTGGTTGGAAAGAGTGGCCTCATTAACATTCTGCTCCTCTAGCTATATTGGATTTACCAAGTAACCTTTAAGACTGCCTTCTGTCTGTGCTCAAAATATTTATGCCTAACAGTACTAGGGCACTGTACTGAATTTTGATCATTTACACACATAGCTGTCCTTAAACATTATTATTATGAGGTGGAAATTATTTTTTGTTACTTGAAATGAATTTATGTCATTTATATTGAGATTCAAATAAACTATTGACTTTTTGTTATATAGTGGAGCCCTGCACACCCTAAATGCCAGGCAAAACTTTCTTATAACCAGGATGTTCTACTAGGAGGGCTTCATTGAAAACAGTTAATATCCATGCAAAATCTATGGTTAACATGATGAAACCAGGCTCAAATTACTTTTTAGAGAACCTTTTTATTTATTGCTCAAACAATTTGGGCCAGATATTCAAAGGTTTGCCCCTGGGCTAAATTTGCACTGCCTGGTGTGCAAACTTAGCCTGGAGCACAGAGCAAGCTATATTCAAACAGAATAGCCCAGGGCAAACAGCTTTTGAATATAGCATGGGAATGAGGCCGTGCTAACTGGGCTGGGAGTGCAGGGCAAACGTAGCCCTGGAATATGACAGCACTAAATGCAGCAACCAGGAAGTGCAAACCACAACAACAACACAGTGCACAGCGACGTGAGTGTAGGTAGAGAGGAACTATGTGGCCAATATGTGTTCTGGCAAATGCATGGACCCGGTACAGCTGCAGGCAGCAGCACACATGAAAAAACAATGATCAAAACTGTATAATATTCCCCGAACCGATAGCGCCGAGCTAAGCAGCTTGCCCGGTGCAAACATGTTAGCCCCGCGCTAAACTTTGCCATATTCAACAGTGATATGCAAATGAGCCTACTTATATAGTCTCTGGCAAACAGCCACATTAGCATCTCATCATGCCCTGATTTGCATGCGGTTTGCACAGCGTTACTGCAGGGTCCCACGGCTCCACCTGTAGGTCAGTCTGGAGGTACAGGGGCTGGACAGGTCCAACTGCAGCTCCACCTGTAGGTCAGTCAGGCAGTGCATGATGATAGCTGCAGGCTTCATGTAAACAGTGCAGCATAGCATAACATAACATATCGAACCCCAGGGGACAACACAGCATAGGCACAGGTGGTGGTAGTGCTGCATTCAACCTTCACACTGAAGGTCATGCTACAGTGCACAGCAGAGACTACAGTAGCAAGAGGGCTGGTAGTGTGAGGGACACAACACTGCCTATGGTATGTAGGGCAGTGATGGCCACTGCACTGTACACAGTGACAGGCACAGCATGCTGGTAGTTACTGAACGTGGACAGTACTTTCACACTGTTGTGTGATCCACAGATGCTGCACCTGTGACATGGGATGCACAGTGTCATGTACATGCCGGCAGATGTGTGCTGTGACTTCTGTACAGTTGGGTGGTAGGTGGTTTGGGGGCATGTAGGATCCGACAGGCACACAGGTGGTGGCGTACTCCCACTACTGGCCCATGTGCACTGAGCGATGTGTCCCAGCCTTGTGGCCACCATTGGGCTGTGTGGTGGTCTATCACCCCACCACCTCCCTCACTGGCCACCATGCCCACAGTGCTGCATGTGTGTGCTGGCATCTGTTGCACACCACAGGCGTATGGTCTGCAGGTGTGTGCTATGTATGCCTACCATGCTGTCCCCTGTGGGTCAAATCACCCATCATTGTCTGTGCTTGGCTCCGACGGGTGGCAGCTGATGGCATCATGGTGGTGCCATCAGTGAGCAGCATGTGTCCTCCATGTCTGGCAGTTTCTAAGTGTCATACTCATATGTTAGGGCAGCATAAGCAGCGTAATGCTGAGATAGCACAGCATAAAGCCGCATAAGGCTGTTTGCCCAGTTAGGACCGCTTTTCCTGGGCGGTAATCTGTACTGCGCTATGGGTCGCGCCACGCCGCGCTAAACAACTTAGCGCTGCGCTAGTCGCTGAATATCACGTTGCGTCTGTATTCACGTTCACTTTGCCCCTTGCATATACTTATTGTTTGCCTGGCACTATTGCAGTTTGCCTGCACTATTCAGTCTTTTGAATATAGCAGACCCGCGCTAATCCCGCGCTAAACCCGTGCAAACGTTTTTTGGCCCGCGCAAAGCTTTGAATATCTGGCCCTCAGAGTATTGTGAAATTCATTCAGTATCTCACCGAACTGAAGGAACACGTGCTGCCTTCTTCATAGGGTACCGCAGGGTTCAGTTGGGGTACCGCAGGGTTCAGTATTGGGTCCAGTCCTTTTTAATGTCTTCATCAGTGACATTGCAGAGGGACTGGAAGGAAAAGTATGCCTTTTTGCAGATGACACAAAGATCTGCAACAGGGTTGATACACAAGGAGGCGTGGAAAGGATGAAAAGGGACTTGGCAAGGTTGGAGGAATGGTCAGAAGTATGGCAGCTAGGATTCAATGCAAAGAAGTGCAAAATAATGCACCTGGAAACAAGAACCCAGGGGAAGAATACACAATGGGTGGGGAGGTAGTAACAACAACAAAAAAGGAAAGGGACCTGGGGGTAATCATATCAGATGACCTTAAGGTTAGCAAGCAATGTGAGAAGGCAGTAGGGAGGGCTGGGGGTATACTGGGATGTATAGGGAGAGGCATCATCAGCAGAAAACATGAAGTTGTTATCCCTCTGTACAGACAGTTGGTGAGACCCCATCTGGAGTACTGCGTCCAGTTCTGGAGACCCCATCTCCACAAGGACATAGACAGGATAGAGGCAGTCCAGAGGAGGGCAACTAAAATGGTGCAGGGTCTGCAAGAGAAGCCATATGAGGAGAGACTAAAGGAGCTTAATATGTATACCCTTGAGGAAAGAAGGGAGAAGGGGGACATGATATAAACTTTTAAGTACCTCAGTGGAATCAATAAAGTCCAAGAGGGTAGTACCTTTCAGAAAAAGAGACTTGCAAGAACAAGAGGACACAATTTAAAGATAGAAGGAGGGCGGTTCTGGGGCAATGTGAGGAAGTATTATTTCACAGAAAGGGCAGTGGATGCATGGAACAGCCTTCCTGAGGAGGTTGTAGGGTCTAAAACTGTGGGAGAATTCAAGAATGCATGGGACAGACATAAGGCAATTCTTGGGGGGGTAGGAAGAAATAGGCTATTGGTTAACTAGGATCTGCGGCCTATCCTGTAGGTAGGGAAATGGGCAGACTAGATGGGCCTAGCGGTCCTTATCTGCCATCAAAGTCTATGTTTCTATGTTTCTATAGCATATCTTTCACGCATCTATTCCCTAGATGATAAGTCAGCCCAGGCTTAGCACACTCAGAGGTGAGAATGACCATCTCCTACTACCTCTGGGAAAAAAGAAATTTCTTATAAACAGACTGACTGTTCTTATAAATGAGCTTTACTGCCATTGAATATAATAGGCAAAAATTGGGACATCCCAAACAAATGTTCTTATAAACGGGATGTTCTTATATCCGATGTTCTTATAAGTGGGCTACACTGTATTACCTCTGGGAAATTAATAGTATCTAACTTAAGAAACATATCTGGGATTCATTAAGACATTAACCTTTTTGCCACTAATAAATGTGCACTTTTATATAGAGAGAAATTATATTCTGTGTTGGCTATAAATTGTCATAGCTAAAAAGCTAGAACTGTTATGCATGGACTAAACTTAAACTTATATAAGATAAAGAGTTGTGTTTTTTTGTGCTATTTGATTTTAATCATGCACCTTTGCTCTTTGCTTTTGAAACCTTGTTTGACTGCATTGATAAAAATAATTTGATCTTAGTCCGTGCCAGGGAATGGCCACTTAATATTCATAACACCAAAATATACACGCATATCTCTTTTAAGAATGGTACCTTACAAGGAAACCCCTGAGTATAGATGAACTATCTCTAAAGAAGCACCATCTAGGTGGGAATTGTCAGATTTAGTCGGTCACCTGTGTCTTTCCATATTCACCTGCTACACTTAATAATAAATAGCCTACAGCATTTAATGCTTGATCAGCATTTGCCAGGTTCACTTATCTATAGTGGATATCACATAGTGCATGGAGTGGTATATATCTGTAATCAGAGAGGCAGAGAGTACCATTCCATTTTGAGTACAATCTGAATGTGTTTGTTAAGGCACCACATCACACCTGGAAGTGGCCTTCCCCTGAGCACCATCCATTAAATGGGTCTCCCCTCCTGTGTTATCAGTTGTGTCCAGTTATATTTTTTCTCCCTTGGTACTCATGAATTTTAATGTGAATGCCACTTCTGTTTCTGCATGTTTAGGTGATTTCACAGGTACACAGGAGTGCTGCATAGGTTGGCAACACCCTCCCCCCAGTCAATCTAATACCACAGTCAACAGTGTGGTTCCAGGTTGGCATTGTTTGCCAACCAGTTTTACATCACCTTGCGTGAGCATAAAATCGGTTGCTTCTTTAGGGAGCCTCTCTCATTCCTATACCACTTTGTGTGAAGGAATACTTTCTAACATTCAACTGTATCCATCCCTCCAGACTGAGTCAATGTCCAAACGACTGCCCACACACCTGATTTCTCTATCGAAAAGCTCTAAGGTCCCCAACCCCTATGCATCAACACTGATGGTGCTGACCTACCCACTACATGGTCACTAATTCCCTGTTGATGGATAGTAATTAAGATAAGTATAGCCAACGCACTTATCTATATATAATTCCAGAACAACCAGACTATACACCCACACTCATGAATACTCTCTGGGTATCCCTTAATATCCACACTGTACCATTCAGCGCAAACCAATGTCTCTAAGTCTCTCCTTACTGCTGTTGTACAACTGTCTATAAAAATCAGTGCTACAATTATCGATATGCTGTGTTTTCAAAACTGTCACTCTGCCCTCATGGAAATGTTTAACTAAAAAATTACTTGTTATTGTACTTGTGAAATGTAATATCCCGGGTCGTACCTAAAAATAGGCACACTGTTGTCTAGTGTATATGCCCTGTTACCAAAAACCAAATAAATAAATGTCCACGTCTTTGTTTCACAAGTAATAGTGCATAACTTTATTGCATCCACCTGTACCATACCATGTAGTATATTAAACACATCTGTCATGTTCCACACACCCCGTCTCTTTTCTAGCCTACACATAATGTTTACATTTGTGTGACATTAGAGATGCAGGAGTTATCCCTAACCTTTCCTTTGATGTAATTTTGGGAAATGATCTTGACTTGTGTTGAGCTACGGTATGCAGTCACATGTAGTCAAACAAGAGGGAAAGAGGTTAGAGAAAGCACACCTTGTGCCACAGCTGATGCCCTTCCTACTACTGTAAGCTATCCTGAGCCTGTACTTTGTATAATCAAATGTATATTTATATTTGTAAACCTATGTATGTAAATTTCTGGAACTGTTCATTGCTCCTGCTTTTCGCTTTTCACTTATTTCTTGACTGCAGACTATTTTTCTGTGCTTTGTAATTATCTTGTGTTTATTTTTCACAGTGTAGTATCCTGGGTCGTAACTGAAAATAACCATTTACTTGTCTAGTGTACCTCACCTGGTAAACAAAAACCAAATAAATAAATACATATGACTTAAGAGGAAGGGCATACAGAGATTGAAAATGCTCCCCACAGCCAAATGAGAGTAATATGGACAGAAGAACTTCACAGAACTGCAGGCAGAAGTATCTTCCCCCTCAGCAGCAGCCAGAGACTGGTATGGGGGCAGTTAGACAATTAGGCAGCCATTCCACAGCTGCAGACTGTCACTGTGGACAGTGGGGGGAAGATTAAGGATAGCCCCCCTTTGTCTTCAAAAACATGATATAAAGGCTTGATTCTCCAAACAGGACCACTGTGCAGGTCTAGTGAGGTAATGCATCATTATCAGATCAGTCATACCAGGCTTGCTGATATTCTTTATGGAAATCATAGTCATATATGGCCACAGAAGGCAACCCTGAGGGTGCAGCTCCAGTGGGGTTACATATAAACATAGAATCTGATGCCAGATAAGGACCACTTGGCTCACCAAGTCTGCCCATTTGTGCCTGCCTATACTGTCACCTCAGACCCAACTTGATCTCCTGCCCTCCTCCCACCCCAACTTCCTAACCTTTGCTTTTTCACTGTATGGTGCCCTGACTGGATTTGTCATGTAACACAGGGAAGCACCACACTCTTTACAGTGCCACAATGTGGTATTATGTGGAATGGTAGTCTTGTAGCCCTTCTCACTGTTTGCTATAAAACCTGTTAATACAGTACTATATTTATTGTTACATGTAAAAATGTTAACACATACAGAAATAAATGCATGCTGAAACTCACAGATTGGTATATAACATGTATACAATACAGACTGTTAGTCTAAACAGTACAGGAATTTATATAGCCACCAGATAAGTCCAACCGAGATAGTATAGCCCCACTTAAAGGTGGACAAGGCTCAGTACTGAATACAAAAGTCAACATTCACAAGCAAAGGCAGACAATGCATATCAATGAAAGCATGAAATATACTTAACAATTGACCGTTCAGCAACAGTCTCGGCAGATGGTTGGCCCAGCATATGAGCAACTGAAAGGTTACAGTCTGAGCAGTGAGACTCTTTCTCCAGCTGCAAGTTTATCAAGGAAGGATTGTCATGCTTTCTCAAAGAGGTCAACTCATTCCCTCAGACAACATAAAAGGATCATTTTATCCACTGCTGTAGAGTTGCAGAATATCTTGAATGCAGTGTGAAGGAATACGTTTTGTGGCTATATAAAACAGAATGTTCAGCTACTTTAACATAGAACTTTGGTGACCTTACAAATTAACAAGCATGCCAAGCAGTATCAGTTGTGAACATCTGGGGATGTCAATTTTAAGAAATGCCATCTTTACAGCCTGATTCCACAAGTCAATGGTTTTGACAGGTGACCAAAAGTAATGAGAGAATCTGTCACAGTGCACATTGTATGTGGTACTTGGCAGAGAAAACTGAGAATTAAAACAAGATGACTCAAAAGGGACAGAAAAGGGCATAATCAGAACTAAAGCATTTGTGGAAGTCACAAATTCCATGAGTTTTGGTTTTTCACACAAAGGGGGAAAAAGCATGACGAGCATGCAAAGACAGTTCAAAAGTTGCAAATATAAAACCTCTGTACTTTTATCACATCATTCTGATATTTTCATCCCAGTCCCTACAGTAGAGCCCTACAGTAGATTTGAAGTGTTCAAATGGGATGCATGCCACCCCACAAGCATCTCCTCCACAATGCATCTACTTTTCACCATCCCAGTGAGGAAATTACTTGGTGTCAGTCCAAATCTGGGTCTCCTGATCAGCGAAATATAGGTTGGCCCCACTAGGCTGATTTGTGTCCATGGTTCTGTAAGACTTTCTCTATGCTTACACCTTTCTGTGACATTTGAAATCTCTATCATTACCGAAGCACGATCTGTTCAAAATATCACCTTTTACTAGGTTCTTATACTAGGATTAGAATGGTAGAAGACCATTTGGTCCATAAGAACCGTTCCCCACCTTAGTGGGTCCATTTGATCTTGTTTTGTACTACTAATATATCTAGTTCCTTTTTAAATTCCGACAGGGATCCACTGTTTACTACTCTACTTGGAAAGGTGTTCCATATTCTACCCGTTCTATTTAAGAATGTGAAGTATCTACTATTTCTTTTAACTGTTACAACTTTTATTTGCATCATATGGCCTCTCAATCCTGTTGGTTTATTCTGTATAACTATACCAATCTTGTCCAAAAATTCTTTAACTTTTATAATTGTATACATAGTCATCAGGTCCCCCCTTATTCTTCTTTGTTCTAATGTAGATAATACTGTTTTTCTTAATCTTTCATTGTTACCATATTTTTCTAATGACCCTATCATTTTTATGTATCTTCTCTGTACTGCCTCTAACCTTTTGATTCCCCATGTGTGTAGGGGCTCCAAAGCTGTGACCCGTAATCCATGTGTGGCCTAATTAATGCATCTTGTACAATGGTAAGAGACATCCCATGGATCTATTTACAAAACATCTAATATTTTGTGTCATCTAGTTTGTTTTTTGTATAGCATATGTTCGTTGTTTTTTAAAACTTAATTTATTGTCTATTATAATCCCACAGTCATTTTCCTCTTGGGTACTTATTAATGTTTTTCATTGAGTGTATGTATTTGGGTCTTATTTCTTTTTCCTAAGTGCATTACCATACATTTATTAACACTAAACGGCATCTGGTTTTCTTGTTTCCATGTTTTGATTTTTTTTCTTCAAGTCCTCTAACATAATGCCTTGCTGCTCTGGTGTTCAACTGGTCCCCCCAGTCTGATATCATCTGAAAACTTAATTACCTGATTGGATATGTTGTGATGTAAGTCACTAAATGTATATAGAAAAATTAGCCATCCCTAATACAGATCCCTGTGGGACCCCAGTAACCAATTCCCCCATGATTCTAACTGCTAGTGTTCTATTTTGGATCCAGCTTTTTGTTCAAGAAATACAGTAATACGACCGTCTGAATCTATTTGCAACATTTTTGACAGTAAATTGCTATGTGGAACTTTGTCAAATGCTTTCTGGAAATCGAGGAATAAAACATCCATGGGAATATTCTTGTTTAAGTTTTTATTTATGTATTCATAGAAACACAAGTGGTCAGTAACACATGCCCTGTTTTTCCTAAACCCGTGCTGTTTGCTGTCCACATAACCCAAGACTGCGAAGTTATTTTCCATTTTATTCTTGAGAATGCCTTCAGCAATTTTCCCAGAATTGCAGTCAGGTTTACTAGTCTATGATTAGCTGTTTCTGTTCTCTTGCCCTTTTTGAACAGTGGCACCACTAACCAAAGTGATATACACATATATATATATATATATATATATATATATATGCACCCTTTGCAAACTGTGTGAGAGGCCTTTCGGCACCATGCAATTCTGCTTAAAGTTGGACCAGCATAACATTCTGTGGTGATCTGCATATGTAGCCCATGATGCTTTGCATTGTGGGGCTATGTGATTTTGTATTTTCTTGAAACTTGGCTTCCCAGCCAAATGCCCTTTAGGGGTAACCCTTGCCTCAGTGTTTGCGCACAGAGATTCTTTGTCATACATATATATATATATATATATATATATATAAAACAATCCTGTAATAAGTTTTTTCAGTTCTATCACAAAGAAAAATTCCTGTACAGCTCTGAATTTCTTCAACCCCTTCTCCTTTCACTGGTCTATGTGAAATGAGTTTTGGTGGTCTCAGTCCAGTTTCCAGTGGGCAAGTCTCCACATTACAAGACCACTAACACAATTGGCACTAACTGGTACCCTTGTTGGCAGTCTCACATGAGAGGGTAAGGACTGAATGGGCATGGAGTCTGAACTACCTTCTTACCTATACAGTGTTTCTTCCGTGGCAGGGTTGAGGCAGACTGGCAGGGCAGTGTGATTTCCCATACTGTGCCTATTATGTAGAGAAGCAGAGGACTTCATGTCCCAGTGCATTCAGTCCAGCACTTTTCACAAGCACTAAATCCACACACAGAAAAAAAATCTCAAACCTTTCTCATCCACTGTTAGGCCCTCCTCCCATGTAATTTTCTCTGACCCCGCCCCCACCCTCACCTAGCTGCTGACACTCACCCAAACCCTGTCAGTAATGCTACAAGTACAACCCACCAGCTTCCAAAGTAAAGACATCATTTGCAAACTAACACTACCTAGAAGGATTTGATGATTGTCAGCAGCTGGGGAACTGGTGAAATGATTTTTCGCAAAGAATCAAGGGAGTCAATATGGCCAGTGGGGTTCTGAATAGAGGTGTGCAGAACATTACTGAGGGAAAAAAGAGCCAGCCAGAACTTGGGAGGTTCCATTTTGCTAGAACCTCCAAAGTTCATCTCAGACTTGGTCTTGGTTTTTGTTTCTGTTGGCTTTTTTTTTTTTTAAGTAGTCACACCAGGGCACTACAGAGCCATTTCCCAGGCAGGACGTGCATTGCAGTGGCTCAGATGCTACAACATAGAAACTCAATCATACCTGTGTAAAATTTGAATGTTTGCACTTAAAACTATCACCAGCATGTTCCTGAAGGTTTGTGGGTGTGTGGATGCAAAATTTAGTGATAGTGCATCTGAAACGGGGGGGGCTCAAACAAAGCAGTAACACCAGTCCAAGGCCTCTGAACCTCGGGTAGCACCAGAGCTGGTAGCCTGGACGGAGCAACCACTGAACCCTCCTACAAAGCGGTGCCGGAGTATAGATGCGCTACAGATTCCAAAATGGGCAGAACATTTGCACACCAAGAGGCACATGATGCTAAAATTAATAAACCAGCTACCACTGTTAACGAACTGGAAAAACAATTCACAACGAAAGTGGCAGCCATTTTGTCTCTTCTGTGCATCCTGGAGAAGGCTTCCTGGAACATGTCCCACTCCTTGAAATTGAGTTTTTTTCCCTTGTGCAATATCTTCATCAAAATTTAGACTGCTTATCAAGATGATTACTCAGATTGGACCCTCTTCAGGGCAACTTGCTGATTGCTCTATGCAGAGTGTAAGCCTTCACATGCTGCAGAAGGTGACATTCAGTGGGTATTGAGCCCTCTGTACCATGCATCATTCCTGTCCTGACTGAACAAAGTCACTCCTCCCATGGCATGTGCCATTCCTTCCCAGGCCCCCATGGTATGGGTATCTGCTACCCCTTCCCTGGCCACATGAATTTGCTGCCCCGAGGCACAAACCTTCCATTCCCTGGCTGCATTAAGTTGCTCCTCAGCCTGATTCCACTCTTCCCACAGGGTTATGTGGGAAGACAATTGGGGTCATGTCGGGGGGCCTGGACCAGACACCTGCTTTCCTGAATTCCTGAAGCTTTAAAGGGGAAAATGTTGAGTATCCAGGAGACTGCATTGGCTATACCAGGGGAGACCCTGATACAGCTCTTATGCATCAGTCTGCTCTAATACATATGTGAAGGGGGAACCCTAATTCACTGGTCCCTTGTCCAATTATTAGCATACCTCTCAGAATATCACTTTCAGTGTCGGAGGAGACCGACTGGTTTACCACTATAATGTGCCCCACCCCAATTTGAGCAGATGTGTGAAACGTAATGAGGTTACTGGCAGAAGCTGGCTGCTGTGTGCTGTGTGCTTTACTTAAAACAGAATTTAGAAAACTGGATATCTATAGTAAATCTCTCTCCCTGCAATCTACCCTCTTTCTATTAGCTTCTATAAACAGGAGAAACAAACTGTGAAATTAGGAGGTGACTCTACTGAGGATTGTGTGATAGTGAGGGCCTCAGTCTGGGTTCCTGCTTTAAACTGTGACTTTACAAACCTGAGGAACACTTTTTGCATTCCAAATCCTATTTTAATAGTATTTAGACAGTTCTGAGCTCTAAGATGGCTGTTTTAAAGCCCTGCTTTTGTTTTTTTATTGTTCAAGTGGAACCCCTGTGTCACTTATGGTTTTAGTGGGGGTCAGCTGGGGTACCACTATAAAGTGACCCCGTTGTATGAGTGGAGGTAAGCACACTGCAGAGACAACACAGGCAGAGCTGGTATTTTCCTGGTGTCAACCTGGTAGGAAGTCAGGGGCCAGATATCCCAAATCATTTAACCATCAGAATGTCAGGTAAATCACTCTAATGGTCGACTGGGATTGCATTGCGCAGAATTCAGCAGGGTGATACCCATAACTAACACTGTAGTGCAATCCGAGGGTGGTGCTACACTGCCGAGGTGCTATTTTCAGATGAGACATTAAACCGAGGTCACTGTCCAGGTGGAAGAAAACAACCTCATGGCACTTATCAGTGAAGGACATGGGAATTGTTTTATTCAAATAACAAGCAGTACAAAGGAAATCACACATTACATGACATAATCAAAACAAAAAGTCCTTATTTTCCCATCAGTAAATAACCATCTTCAGGTTCATGAAAAAAAACAAAGGTGGGTGCCAGAGAGCCGGCTTCCTGGTAGGACGCTTCTTCTGCGAGCTCCACCTCATAACTCAGTATAATATTAAAGCTCAAAAGTATGAGTGTAGCCTTTTTTCTTCAGCACTGTTAGCCTCCTAAATATATCAGCTGTTGAATAATCATTCAGATTCCTATGGGGCACTCAAAGAATCAGCAATCAGGAGATCCGAAATCGGCTCCGCAGCAAGCTAACAAGGCCTTAGATCCCAAGTCAAGTGGGAACGAGTTTAACTGGTGCAACAACCGAACCTCCATGGCAAATCATGCTAGAATCCATGAAAGCTATGGATGCCAAAACAGAAAAGACATTGACAAAATTGGAGTCACATGATGCTATTAAGAATCTTGTCAGTTCTGTAGCAGAGGCACATAAACAAATGACTACCATGCAGGCAATGGTTGCCACGTCGACTAAAGAAAATACACAACTCCGAGGGCATCTGGAAGCCCTGGAGAATGAAGTTTGGGCTGACAAGTTGTGCCTAGTAGGGTACTGGAGAACGTGGAAGGTACCAACCTGCTGGACATCCTGAAAAGCTGGTTGCAAGACTCAGTTTCTGTGTCAGAAGACTCTGACTGGTCCAACTTAAGACGAGCCTGTCGAGTCAACCCTCGGGTTAGTCCTGCTTCCACTAATCAACCATGCATCAGCCTTCTGCGGACGACGGGAGCTGAAGTTGTCTGGGATGTCACACTTTGTGCAGTCCATGCAGTGTACCAGCTGCTTATTAATGAACAGGACATACAACTTTTTCTGGATCTCTCTTTTCAAACCAGGGCCTGGGGGAAGCAGTTTGATGTGGTGCTCCAGTGTCTCAGGGCCCTGGGCATTGTCCATGCTTTCTTGCTGACAGCATGAATCTTCATTGTCTGTGGGGGAAAATCATGGCAATTCTCCAGTCCCAAGGATGTTGGATGACAGTACAAAAGGATGGAGTCTAAGTTTGCTGCGAAGACCGTCTAAGAACATGCAGCCGAGGAGTCAGATTTGGAAGAAAACTGAGTGACTCTCATTCTGTGGGCAAGTGAACTGAATAAGTAGTGTGCTTACCTAGAGAGATAATGTTGGGATTTTTCATCACTAAATATTTGGATTTAAAGCTGGGGTACTTCGTGTGGGTGGAAGGGCTTAAGATTATTTTTGCCTGCTGCAGTGGGCCAGTGGGTCTTCTGCCCTTATGAGGTGTGCAGTGTTAGTTTGAAAGATAAAGCTCTGAACTCCACCTTTTCTCCTAGTTACCTTCCTTCTCTAGTATAAGCAACATTTTGTATTGAACTTCAATTTGGACATTACTCTTTTGCAAACAGTTATACTTTTATATACAAAGGCTGTTCTGCTTGGTATTGGGTTTGGGCTTTGGGGAAATTGAAGAAGTGTATTTTACCTTGATTACATTGTTCTTGTTCTGGTTAGTAGCATTTTTATAAGTGCTTATACATTTCCTGTTTATTTTCCCTAATGGACACTACCATAACCACTGAAGCGGCTGGCATTTTCTGTGACTTTAAAGTGTATCTATTCTTCTGTGCAAGATTTTTAATTGTGTATTAATTGTATACCTGTCATAGCACTTGTTGCTGTTTTCCCCTGTTCCCTTGCACTAGAATGCAGTCTGTATTGATGGTCTACTTGAAAACAATAAACAGAAAGTAAAAAAAAAAAAGGCATAGAGAAAATATACAGAAAACAAAAACTAACAGTTGGGGGGGCCCGGTATCATGGGCAACATTCAGCCATAAAAAATTGGTCCATGCAACCTCCCCCCCCCCATACACACCTGGAAACAAGCTGTCATAGCTTAGTGTGTCATTCCTGGTAAAGCAATGTAAAAATAAAATAAATAAATAAATATACACTTATGGGGGGGGATACTATTGACTCACTGTATGCTTGCACGAGGTGCCTGCTGGTGAAGAAACTAGAAAGGGAAGTTCCAGACCAAAGAGGGAAGTTAGACAAACTAAAAAGAATAAGAGAGTTAGTGAAGTTCCTAGAAGTGTCATTTTATGTTTCCATGCGCGTCGCAAGAAACATTTTGTAGTAAGAACAACATTTGAGAGCGTCTCGGGGCGAGCCCAATGCACAGCATTATACAGTGGGCTTGTCCCTGACAGACCAATGAGAACACAACAAGACTGTGACATCAGTCACAGTTTCACAGCTGGAAGCCATTCTCTAGTTGAAAGAAATGAAGCATTCCAATGAGAGTGCTTCAGTTCTTTCATTTGAATAAAGCAGGGGGCAAGCAGCTGGGGGGCTGTATGCCAAATGGTTTGAATTTTTAAAGCATCGAGGACAGAACCCACAAGCCTGACAGCAACATGCACAACACCGATAACAATATCACCTATCCTTCTTGTCCACTGTTTCCCCACGGCCAATCTCTCTTCCAGTGCGGTGCCTTTGGCTCCCAATACTGTATCCTAGCAATCACGTCTCTCGCTCCGAGACTCTGCACACAATTCAGCCACACCTCGCCTTCTTTCATTCAAAGCTGAAACAACTTTTATTTAAAATATTTATTTTTCTTGGCTGGAGGTTGGCCTCCCGTTGAGCTCACCCAGGCCCCCGTTGCGGGATCCACTACAAATTCGCTGCCAGGAATTACATGGCAATGGGTGCTGTCAGGCCAGTCCACAGAAGAGCTGTACTGCTTACTCCAAGCACAGGTTACAGGGCGTCTGAAATAGGCGCAAGCAACCAGGTGTTATAAACATAGAAACATAGAAGCTGATAGCAGATAAGGACTGCAAGGCCCATCCAGTCTGCCCATTTCTTTTTCTACCTTATGAATGTGCCATCAGCCTTTGCTCTGTCAATGGCCTATCTATTCATACTCATCTGTATTGCTCCCTTATGCCTATCCCAGGCCTGTTTGAAGCCTTGCACTGTATTCATATCCACCACTTCCTGAGGTAAGCCGTTCCATGCATCCACCGCCCTTTCTGTGAAAAAGAACTTCCTCACATTACCCTTAATCGGCGTCCCTCTAATCTCATGCTGTGTCCTCTTGTCCTGCTATTATTCTTATATTGAAATATATTAGACTCTTTCACCTTGTTAATGCCCTTACAGTGTTTGAATGTTTCGATCATATCACCTTTCTCCTTCCTTTGCTCTAGGGTATACATATTGAGCTCCGTTAATCTGTCCGCATATGTTTTCTGATGCAGTCCCTGCCCCATTTTTTTTTTTGCCCTTCTCTGGACTGCCTCAATTTGGTTAATGTCCTTGTGAAGGTGTGGCCTCCCGTACTGCACGCAGTACTCCAGATGGGGCCTAACCAGTGTCTTGTAAAGAGGGATTATTACCTCCCTCTTCTGACTTGTGATACCCCTACTAATACACCCTAACATCCCCCTAGCCTCACCTTCTGCTTTAGTGGTCTGCTTGGATGATTTCAGGTCATCGGTGATGATGATGCCCAAGTCTCTTTCTTCCCTTGTGACTGCCAGCAACTCCCCTCCCAGCCTATAGATGGCTTCAGGGTTTCTCTTCCCTATGAGCAATGATCTTGCGCTTCTTTGCATTAAACTCCAGTTGCCACTCTTCCAACCATTTTGCTAGTTTATCCAGATCTCTTCTCATTCTGTCCCCCCCCCCCCCAAAATCTGGATCATCTACTCTCTTGCAGATCTTGGTGTCATCTGCAAACAGACAAACCTTACCCACCAGTCCATCTGCAATGTCACTGATGAAGATATTGAAGAGGACTGGCCCTGGACTGATCCCTAGGAACCCACTTGTGACTTGCATCTCTTCTGACTGTATACCATTTACCACCACTCTCTGTTTTCTGCCCATCAACCAGTTTGCCACCCAGTTGACCAACTTCTGACCCACCCTGAGCCTACCCAGCTTATTAATCAATCTTCTATGTGGAACAGTATTGAAAGCTTTGCTGAAGTCAAGGTAGGTGACATCAACTGCTCCCCCTTGGTCCACCACTCTGGTTACCCAGTCAAAGAAATCTATGAGATTAGCTTGACAGGACGCCTTTTGTAAACCCATGCTGTCTTGGATCCTGTGCTCCTATGGATTCCAGGTGTTGCACTATCCTTTCCTTAAGGGTGCCTCCATAATCTTGCCCACTACTGAGGTAAGACTGACTGGTCTGTAGTTCCCTGCCTCCTTCCTGCTACCACTCTTGTGGAGCGGGATCACATGAGCCCTTCTCCAGTCTTCTGGGACCTCTCCTGTGCTCAGACTCAATAAACAGTTCTGATAATGGCTCTGCTAGTTCCACCCTTAGCTCCTTTAGTACCCTGGGATGTATGCCATCAGGTCCCATTGCCTTGTCCACCCTGAGCTTATCGAGTTCTTGTAGGACCCTTTCTTTTGTGAAGGGACTAGTGCTCACCTCCCTTCCCCTGTGTCCATGGTGCTGTGCTGTGGGCCCTGTCCTACCTTCTCTTCAGTAAATACTGAGCAGAAGTATCTATTTAGGATAGATGCTTTTACATGGTCCTCCTCCTCACACACACCCTTATCCCCTTTGATCTTAGCAATACCCCCTCTGGACTTTCTCCTTTCACTAATGTGTCTATAGAAAGTCTTGTCACCTTCTTTTACTGTTTGTTCTAGTGTTTCCTCGGTTTGGACCTTTGCCTGCCTTACTGCGTTCCCTGTTTCCCTTAGGGAAGTTTGGTATGCCTCCCTATCTGCATCCCGTTGCGTTCCCTTATATTTCCTGAAGGCCAGCCTTTTGGCTCTGACCTTTTCTGCTACTGTTTTTGAGAACCAAAGTGGTTTCCTTCTTCTTTTGCACTTCCTTTTCTCTCTAACACAATGGAACCTTGCTTCAAGTATTGCATCTTTACTGCTTGCCCACTTTGCCTGTACCCCTTCACCTGTATTTCTTTTTGCCAGGGCTAGCTTAACTCTGTTGGCCATCTTATCAAAGTCAGCTCCTCTGAAGTCCCATATTTATGCCTTGGAATGGAATGATTTAGTTGTAGTGGCCAAGCTGAACCATACCATGTGATGGTCACTGACCCCCAGGTGACCTTCTACCTGGAGATCTGTGATCCTTTCCCTGTTAGAACTAGATCTAGGATAGCCCTGTCTCTTGTGGGTTGTTGTACCAGTTGTTTGAGGCCCTCCCCTTGCAGGGAATCCTCCATGTGTCTAGTTCTGGCAGATGTCCCTGCTGGTATTGACCAATCTGTATCTGGCATGTTGAAGTCTCCCATTATCAGAATCTCCCCCTTAGCTGTCATGTTTTGCATATCTTCTAACAGTAATGTGTCTATGTCCTCCCCCTGGTTTGGGGGCCTGTAGACAACCCCAGTTCATATGGCTGTCCCATTTCCTGTTTCCAGGGTTTGTAAAATATGCTCATTAGGCAGCAGTTTACTTGGTCCCTGTATTCACATTATTTTGCACAAGGTGCGCATTAAAGCTACTATGTTTTTCCTAAGCAGTGGAGTCTTTGTTTCTTTTGTTGGCTTGTATTATTTAACAAGCACCCGGTCTTTGCTAAAAGCACAGTTTCTCTTGTTCTGACTGTTTAAGCTTAGCAAGCGCATGGATTTCGCTAAAACAAAACAAAAATAAACTGGTATTGAGGAAGAAGGGGCTGTGGCGTCCATCCTGACGACCAATAGCTGGCTACAACGAGGATTTGACAAACATCTGTCAGTGCGACTGATTAGGACACTAGTTTTCCACAGGAGTAAGATCAAATTCATACTAAATGAACATACTGTATGAAGTACAGAAGTCTTGCAAAATAAAGTGGAAATAAAATAAGTTTTCTGGATGGCTTTTGAATGTGGGATGAGACAGAGGTTAAGAGGAGGACTAGGGGCCGATGCTGTTATAAACTAGAACAAACCCATAGGAAAGACTGTTTCATTCCATTTACATTGCTACACATGACCCTCATGTAGAGATTCTATTTGAACTTGAAAGTGGGTCTTGAGACGATCGCAAAGGTGAACTGTATAGCAATGGCATAGGAACAGTATGAGATTACGGCAATAAGTTAATTTCATTTGCAGACTTCATATTGGTTCTTATGGACTACTTGACAAAATGGCTTTAATTTGGGACTGCATTCACATTTCAAAAGTCCACATGTATTTCATTTATTTCATTATGGTGTTCAGTTGCTGCGGTTTTATAGCACTGTTCCCCCCCCTCCAAATCCACCATAGCAACATCTAAAAGTTTTATTTACTGTAGCATAGCTAATCTATTTGACCAGTCTTTTAAATGGTTAATTCTCATTTGTTTCTCTGTGCCAACAACCACATTATTCAACTATTTTAGCAGCATGCTGAAGGTTACCTTGGGAAGGCACATGGGTAGACTGAGGTCTTTCTGCAGAAGTAATGGATGGTCAGGCATGGGGATAGGAGAGGTGGGCCGTTGATGGAGTGGAGGCCTGTCCTTCTCCTGCCTGGGTGTAGTAGTGCTAATTTTCTGGACCTGTTTTTGGGGGAGTGTTCACATAATAATCCTACTTTGCGTGGTCAATGAGATCATCCTTATTATGGATATTCCATGGAGAGGCTTTGAACAAATAGAAACATAGATGTTGATGGCAGATAAGGACTGTAAGGCCCATCCAGCCTGCCTATTTCTTTTTCTACCTTATGAATGAGCCATCAGCCTTTGCTCTGTCAATGGCCTATCTATTCATACTCATCTGTATTGCTCCTTCATGCCTATCCCATGCCTGTCTGAAGCCCTGCACTGTATTCATATCCACCACATCCTGAGGTAGGCCGTTCCATGCATCCACCGCCCTTTCTGTGAAAAAGAACTTCCTCACATCACCCCTTTATCGGACCCCCTCTAATCTCATGCTGTGTCCCCTTGTCCTGCTAATTTTCTTATATTTAAATATGTTAGATTCTTTCACCTTGTTAATGCCCTTAAGGTGCTTAAATGTTTGAATCATATCACCTCTCTCCCTCCTTTGCTCTAGGGTATACATATTGAGGCCAGTTAATCTGTCCTCATATGTTCTCTGATGCAGCCCCTGCACCATTTTGGTTGCCCTCTCTGGACTGCCTTAATTTGGTTAATGTCCTTGTGAAGGTGTGGCCTTCCATACTGCACACAGTACTCCAGATGGGGCCTAACCAGTGTCTTGTAAAGAGGGATTATTACCTCCTCTTACGACTTGTGATACCCCTACTAATACACATCAATATCCCCCTAGTCGTACCTGTTTTAGAGATCTGCTTGGATGATTCCAGGTCATCGGTGATGATGACACCCAAGTCTCTTTCTTCCCTTGTGACTGCCAGCAACTCCCTTCCCAGCCTATATATGGCTTCAGGGTTTCTCTTCCCTATGTGCATGATCTTGCACTTCTTTGCGTTAAACCCCAGTTGCCACTCTTCCAACCATTTTGTTAGTTTATCTAGATCTCTTCTCATTCTGCCCACCCCATCTGGATCATCTACTCTCTTGCAGATCTTGGTGTCATCTGCAAACAGACAAACTCACCCTCCAGTCCATCTGCAATGTCACTGATGAAGATATTGAAGAGGACTGGCCCCAGGACTGATCCCTGAGGTACCCCATTTGTGACTTGCATCTCTTTTGACTGTATACTGTTTATAACCACTCTCTGTTTTCTGCCTGTCAACCAGTTTGCCACCCAGCTGACCAACGTCTGACCCACCCCGAGCCTACACAGCTTATTAATGCCCTTTTTCACTTCATAAGTTGCATTGTACAGAATTCCTGCAATGAATGCTCAGATGCCCAAGTCCCTTCACACTTTTCCAAGCCTTAGATACCTTCTTAGACACTTCCCCACTCCTTCCTATCCGTTATCCCACCACCTGACCCTCCCAGCTGCTGCTTTTGCCTCCCCTTCCCTTACTCATCTCCCCCCTTCTTATGATTTGTGCTCCTATTAGTGGACTGAGTCAGCCTATTTTACTTTGTTTGCAGTGCCACAACATTGTTACTTTTATCCAACAGGCAATATGTACTTATCTAACTCTTGTCAACGATGCATGAAGCCCTACAAGCTAATACATGATCCCTACATTTTGTCATAGTGTTGTTGCCTGCTTGCTCTGCATTCTGTTATTGCACTTTGTTATTTTGTCATTGTAACCATATTATATGACTTGATGTCTTTCTCATTCTGTAATCCCCTACCTTTTCCCCGGGTCACACCTGGAAATGAACCTTGGATCAATGTGTCTTCCCAGGATATCAGTTTTTAAATACATATATATATATACATTAATTAATAAATAAAACACAAGCCACATTTAATTTGGTCACAGGCACTGTTTAAATGAGACATTAAAGTACATCTAAAGCATGCTTTGGCTTATCCTGAGGAAAATACAAACACCCTATCTTTCCCCAGCTAGAAACAGTTGGGTAAGTGTTTTAGGCCTGTGTCTGTTTGTGGCAATCAGACTCTTACCCACAAGTCCAAATGTTCTCCGAATCTATGATAGCTTCCACAGAACCTTGTACAGTACGCTTAGTCTTAAGCCAACACATAATATCCATTATGCTCACTCACTCATTTTTAAACAATATAGTCATCATTGTTTTAAATGCAGGTTTTGTTTGGGTGACAGCATAAAATGGGACAACAGGGGGGTATACTCAATGTCCTGATAACATTTCCAAAAATGCTCAACGCTTACATTGTGGTGTCCACAGCCGTGTGTATGAGGGTATGTACTTTACCTGCAAAAAATTCGAGACTATATTTATTTATTTTATTTTATATTGCAATCGGTTTACAACCTTTGAGCCAGAGGCTCATTTCCAAAGGTACCTCGTCAAGAGAAGAGAAGATAATACAAGTACAAAATACATACTATAAGCGAACATATGCATAAAGATGCAGGCATACATGGATCCTGGGTACAGTTTACATTGGTTGCATTATAAGGTGCAGATTCAGGTATTATAGATAAAAGGGTTGGTTACAGGGTTTAGCAGCATAAATGTATGACATTTGCAAAACGAAACAGTCAAACAGGTTCCATGGTATTAGTTACAGAGATAGTAAGACATGTGACAAGGACAGTACAGCAGGTAGTTTGATTCGGTAACAGCAGTGCATACTAGTAGGAAAATTTAGCAAGCAGTATAATAAGATTCAATCATACATGGTACGTTCTTGACAGTAGAGAGAAGGTAGGCAGTTGGATATGGCAGTAATGTAGGCGGTAGGAATAAGGCGGTACGGAGAGGGTGCAGCCCAGTGGGCATTGTCAGGACAAAGGGTGCTTGTACACCAGTTATGCACAGATGCAGCAGCGCTTGTTGAACAGCTCACTTTTGAGTGCAGTTTTGAATTTGGAGATAGTGGGGATTTCAGAGATGGAGCGAGGAAGAGTGTTGTACCAAGAAGGGGCTCTGTGGCGGAGAGACCTCTGTCCATGTGAGGTCCTAGATCGAGGAACCAGGAAGGTGGCCTTGCAGGAGGTCCGAGTACCGACTAGAGGTTGGGCTAGGAGGAGGGAGGATGTCAGCCCGGGTGGAGAAAGTCCTAGCAGGGTTTTTTTAGCTATAAGGCAAGTTTGGTATTGCAGCCGTTCGTCAAGGTTTAGCACTGTTGCCATGTCATAAAGCTGGCACGTGTGTGTGAGCCTAGGGGCCCCTGTGATTAGCCTGCATGCCTTATTTAGGACGAGGCAGATTTTGTTTAGGGCAGTCGTGTTGGCAGCACCGTAGACAGGTAGCCCATAGTCAACTAGGGATAGTATGGAGGATGTAACTGCAAGCCGGAGGGCATCGGGGGGAGACAGTTTTTGTAGCGGTACAAGATACCAAGCTGTATACTGGTAGCAGAGGCAAGTGCTTCGATGTGGGTGTGGTAGGTGAGGGCTGAGTCAAAGGAGACCCCTAGGTACTTATAGGAGTGGACTTGCTCCAGTTGCTGTTTGGAGTTGGAGAGGATACGGAGGGAGTTGTAAGCTTTGTTTTGAGGGTGGGCAAGAGCATGGTTTTAGATTTTTAAGATTTAGGACCAATCTATGCTCTTTAAACCAGGTTTCAGTGTCATTATAGGAACATTGCAGGGAAACCTGGAGGGAGGTGGGGTTACGGTCGGTGGCGAAGATGACGGCGTCATCTGCATACAGCAGAATTTTCCCAGTGCAAGCACTGGGCAGGGTGTTAGGGTATAGCGAGAAGAGTAGGGGTCCCAGGATGGAGCCCTGTGGAACCCCCGAGAGGACAGGATGTGGATTGGAAAGTGTCCCACCAATATTGACACGTTGGGAGCATGCGGATAGGTAGCTGGAGCACCAGGCAAGTGGTCCAGTGGCAAAACCAGAGTGACAGAGGGCTTCCAGCAGTAGGTGGTGTGAGACCATGTCGAAGGCCTTTGATAGGTCGAGGAACACGGCCCCCGCCAGGGAGCCAGCGTCCATGGAGGAGTGTAGGAAGGATGCAAATTCAACAAGAGCTGTGCTAGTACTGTGTCCTGCACGGAATCCGTGCTGTTCAGGGCAGAGGATGTTGTATTTGGTCAGGTATTCAGTGATTTGCATGGCAACTAGTTTTCAGTGCCTTGGAAAGGGTGGGAGTATGGAGATGGGTCGGTAGTTCCCAGCTAAGGACCTGTCACCCCTTTATGGATAGGAGTAACAGTGGCAGTTTTCCATGTAGTGAAATTGTCCCAGGCAGAGTGATTTGTTGAGAAGGCTGGTGAGTGGGGTGAGGACCTGATCCAGTATCAGCGGAGAATTCTGGGTCAGGTTGTTGTCACGGGACTGTTGCCTTTTAGTGCGGGTCAGGTGTGGTCTGGCTTCCTGGGCAGTTACCCTACGTAGGTAGAAGCTAGGGCGATGGAGGGCAGGGCAGGTTGGGAGGGTGGTTGGTCAAAGAAATTACTGGGAGGATAGGGCTAAGGTCAGTAAAGGAGGTGTTGAGGAGGTTTGCAATGTCAGCAGGGTCTGTAGCGGTGGTGTTGTCAGTAGTAATCTGGGAAGAGGGAGGGCGAATGTTCCCATTCAGTTGTTTGCGTTGTCCCAGAAGTGCAGGGCACCCCAGGAGGCGGTGAGGTGGCCTGATAGTGGTTGGCCTTGGCTTTCCTGATTGCCCATATGCACTTATTCCGTGCAGCGTTGTAGGCCTGTCTGTCTGCTGGTCGCCCAGTTTCTATGGCACGGTGCCAAGATTATCCCTGTGCCTGAGCAGCTGTGAAAGGGCAGGGGAATCCAGGGCAGGTTATGTTTTTGGATCGGACGGCTGAGAGGGGAGCAAAGAGGTCACAGGCTTTACTAAAGGTTAGGAGTAAAGAAGGCAAGGGCAGTGTCAATATCGGGGGCGCGGTGAATGGGGACCAGTCTTGCTGTTCAAGGTATTGTTTAAGGTTTTTCAGACCACACGGTCTGAAATGCCGCCAGAGAGTCTTACTGGGCAGTGGGTCGGTGAGGTGGCCATCCAGCGGAACAGCACAGGGAATGGTCACTGAGTGAATCAGGGAGGACTTGGATGTCCAGGATTTTGGGGGCGGTTTGTGATGATGACATCTAGGAGGGTGCTGGTACCTCTCTTAAGGTTCACTCATGTGGGTTGGGAGACTAGTTGTGTTAGATCCAGGGCTGTGAAGGTCCGAGTGGGGGAGGAGGGGCTCAGCCAGTTCATTAAGGTCCCCACAATGACTTGATCAGCACTGTGAGGGAGGGTGGCAAGATAGTCAGTTAATGATAATAGTGCTGGGTTTTGGTTCCTGGGAGGTATATAGGCAGCGGTGAGATAAAGGGTGCCCTGGCGGGTCCGGGTAAGCTTAATGGTGAGGGCCTGAGCCCCACTTACAAGGTCCGAGCAGGAGGCGAGACCAGTGAGAGAGTTCCTGGTGTAGATAGCACAGCCACCCCCACGTTTGGTTACTCGATCCTCACGGTATAGGGTGTAGCCGGGGAGGGTGACAAAGGTGTCAGGGGTGGATTTAGATAGCCATGTTTCCACCAGCGCAATGACATCGGGTTTGTGCAGTGTGACCCAGCATTGGAGGGAGTCAAATTTTTTCAAGACGCTGCATATATTCATGGAGGCAATCGACAGACCGGGGCGCCCACCTGCTGTGGAGGTCAGGGTGGGGCCAGGGTTAGGGTGGATATTGCCTGTTAAGAGTAGTAGGAGGACAACAGCTCTGGCCAGGGCACGGCGATATGAATTTTGCCTGCGGTTAGGAGGAGATGGGGGTGGGACCATTGGGGAGCAGGGGATGGGTAGGGATTGCAAGGTGGGGAGGGCAAGGTTGCTGAGCTGCCCGGGATGGGCTGGGAGGGAGGAGGGGGAGTGGCTGGGAGATGGATGCTGTAGGCCAGTGTACATGGACATTGTAGGGTGAGTGGGAACTATGTTGGCGGGAATTAATGGTGCAATTTCCTGTGACCCAGGGGAGATATCAGGCTGGAGGGAGGAGGGTACCAGAAGGAGGATGACAGGGAGGGAGTTTAGTAGGAGGAGAACTAGCATGGTTTGCAGGTGGTAGTGGGTGAGGAGGTTAAGTATCTGGGTTGCCTCCTAGAAAGTGTATGCTCACTTTAGATTGAGTGGTGATGACCACGGACTCTGGTGGACAGGGTATAGGGTTCAAGTCTCGCCAGGGCAGCAAGAAAAGTGCCTGGGAGGGGCAGAGACCCACGTTCTAGGGGTCCAAAGCAGGCTGGGATTGGGCCTCAGCAGGGGTGAGATATAGCGACTCCTAGTGGTCACTGGGTGTTGGTACAGAGGAGGAGGTGGGTCAGGAGGTGGATTGGCACAGAAAAGGAGGAGCAGGTGAGGTGTGGGCAGAGGTGGGTATGTTGGAGGAGAGAGGCGGAAAAGGCGATAGGAGGATTCCAGGAAAGGTAGGCAGAGTACAGGTAGTGGACCTGAGGTGGATAGGTATGGGTCCCTCTAGTGGCTGGCAGGTATAACCTGCAAATGGGAAAGTGGGGAGTTAGAAAAAATTAACAGAGGGGGAAGTGATGTCATAGGCCAGCGCCTATATAGGTAATGACCCAGGGTGGGTGGAGTGGAGGGCGGGTGGGGCTGCGCGTGTGCTGGCTAACCCCCCTCACAAAGGTGCTGGTGTAGAGGTACTTTAATTACCTCTTCTCGGCCCGCAGTGATGTTCCGTGCTCCCTGTGGGGAGCTGAAGGTGATCTATATTTTAAAAGGGTGCAGACCTCAAACACCCTACCTGGTGCCTTTTCCATGACATAAAGACATAGAAACATAGACAATGATGACAGCAAAACACCAAAGGTCCATCTAGTCTGCCTACAGTTACTTATGACTTCCTTACATTGTAGGCACAAGACATTGTATCTCTTTGCAGGTTCTGCTGCAGTCTGCAAAAAGTCCATAAATAATATTGGCCCTTCCCTTCACTGTAGACTGCCTGCTAGGCCCTGGATTTATGTTGTTCCCAGAACTTCTGCTATCCCGCTCTCCATTACCTGGAGTTTTTTGTGGTATTATCAGATTCCTCTCTGTTAGTATTTGCATGCTCTCACCCCCCACATTTTCCTGCAATTCTCCCTCTGTAGCTGATTGCTGGTTTCCCTCCATATGTGAAGCATCAATTCAAGATAAAATACCCCCCACAGTATTCAGCAGTTAAGCAACAGTTTATCCCAGCATATTTTTTTAATTTCCAAGGCAAAATACTTGTTTCAGACATTTTTGAAAGACCTCATGGCTGTACACATTTAAAAATTGTTGAATGGAACATTGCAGTAGAATATTAAAAACAAGAAAAATATTAAAAACACATAGCTGCCTAAGTGGTATTGTGAGACATTTTCCCAGTTAAAAGGAACTGCTGCTTAAGATAAATCAGGCAGCACATACACAAGGAGGCTAAGACCATTTACCACTAGCCTCTTCCTTTTGTGTGTTGCAAACCTTTCCTCTGAACAGTTGCTAGCTCAGCAGAGCTGATGTGGGGAAAGGGGTGGGGAGGACCATTGTGAGCTAGAGAGCCATGGAAAAGCATAGTAGTGACCCTGTTGTCTTGTAGCACAGTTTAGCAACACCCGCTGACTGTGGAACTATACAAGCAGGCTGTAGGGGTGTTACTAATCTGCAATGGGGTCAGATGGATCTGGCACTGGACATAGATTCAGATGGACCCTGATCAGTACTGGCAGTATGTGTGTGGGGGAACGGGGCTAAGGAGAAGGGGTTTCACTGCTCACCACTAGATGTAAGACTAAACTTTACGTAAATCCTGACATTTACCAATATTGTCACTCCTTCTCTCCCTTTACTTCTGCTAACACAATACACCCCTGCCACACACACCATACAAGTAAACATTCAGCATTGACAATGCTTGTTAAATATTTGTAAAGAGCTAAGAGAAAACCATGTGTGTGATAGCTGCATGATACTGAGATGGAATTAACACACAGAAAAATGCAAAGAGATGAGGAAGATGAGACGTGGGCCACCATTAGCAATGCTGGAAATAACAAAAAGGAGGGCTGACCACCCATTAAAGAACACCTTTTGTGCCCCTGCACAAATTGCCCCCTCCCCCGAATTCCACAAGGATACTTACCCCTGTCGTAACTGCAGGCTACAAAAGTACAATTTTTCTAATAGCTGTATTTAGGGAAGAAAGGGATTGCATTTTAGGTTGATGGCACTAAGAACCTGTTCTCTTCCAATTCCCTATTCTGAGCGCCACCCCTCCGCTCACACATTTTGTGATGCAATAGTCTGGAAAATTTGGGGGTGCCCCCAATAGACTTGTATGGGGTTCATTTTTAAATGACAAATTTTTACATTCTAAAGGCCTGATCTGAACCTCCCATAGCCTTCTATAGAGCACGTCCCTGCGCTGTCCCTGGTTAGATGTCATAAAACATCTGAGTGCAGTGCAGGTCCAGCAGATCGGGAAGTGGAAGAGATCGACTAGCCATCTCCTCCAGCCGGTTTACAATCCCTTGCCTCCTGGAGGGGACTGCAAATAAAATGAAGATCCTTACTTGGAATGACTCACGCAGGGTCAATGTAAGTAAGGGGAGGTCAAAAAGCCCACAATTTTATGAACAGTAATCTTAGAACATTCCCAAAGAAGAGATTCAATTGCAAGTTCAGAATCTGTAAATGTGTGAACTTGCTGGTGCTACTTTATTCATTTTTTACTATTTACTTTTTAGTTACACAGAACAGTCCACCTGCAGTGCCACATGTTGCTGACAGTAGGGTCCAGCTTCTGCCAATTTGACTGCTGAGAGGACAAAAGCACGGGAAGGGCTATAGGTGGCAGAAAATGGGAGTATGGGTGGGCCACGCCCACCCATACTCCCATTTCCAGGCCACAATTCCACTTCCGAATGATCTCACCCCATGATGCCAAACCTTTCTTAATAAGGTCCCTTGCCTCTCAGAACCCAAGCAATGACCCTCTTGACTCCAAGATACTCCGCCTCACGCTGGATGTCATGCTTACCCCCCTCACACTTATCATAAACAAATCCTCACGCCTAGGCCAATTCCGGAGGCCTGGAAGCATGCTGAATAACCCCCATCCACAAGTCTGGGGACCGTGCTCTGCCTAATAACTACAGGCCCATCTCCATCCTCCCCCATCCAAAGCCTTAGAAAAATAGTAAACACACAGCTCACGGAATATCTTACTAAATACAACCTTCTATGTCCGGAGCAACATGGTTTCGTCCTGGCTATAACACATCCACTGCCCTTCTGGAATTCTCCACCACATACACTCTGCACTTGACAAGGTCATCTTGCAGGCGGTTTCATAGACCTATCCAAGGCCTTGACACAGTGTGCCACCCCTGCTATTAAACTCCCTTAGCAAACTGGGTTTCTCATCCGACCCCTGAAGTGGTTCTAAGCTACCTACAACAGGTCCCAAAGAGTCAAGCTGAATGGGACCCTCTCCTCCACCTTCCGGTACTCTCTGGGGTCCCTCAAGGCTCCATCCTTGACCCGACCCTTTTCAGCCTATTCCTGAACACCTCCCAGCTCCTGTTCCAGTAAATATTACTCTATGCTGATGGCTGTAATCCTAGCATCACACCCTGACCCTCCCACTCCAAGTCATGCTAAAGCGCCTTCCTCCAAACCGAAAAATGGTTCAATAATCATTGTCTAGTCCTGAACCTAAAGAAAACAAAGTCCATGCTATTTCACACATCAGCAAAACAGCGCCAAGGGCTTTCCCTCCACATCACCACCAGCATGCCTCCCACTTGAACAGGTAACATCCTATAAGTACCTGGGCATCACCTTTGACTCAGCCTTACTTTCCACACCCACCTTAAAGCCTTGTCATCTGCCATGAACTCCAGGATCGGGCTTCTCTACCGCCACAAAGACTGCCTCCCAGACCCGCCTTAAAACTAGCCATCACCTCATCGGTGTGATCATGCTGACTCTAGGACTCCCAATTCACGCTGCTGCTGAGCCTCCGCTCTTATCTAAAGTCCAGATCTCTATTAACAAAGCCTGTAGGCTCCTTACCGGTGCCCACAGCAGAACCCACACCTGTCTGCTATACTCCGCCACAAAAATACTCACTCTTGAGGAAAGACTGAAATATCAAACCTGCCTGCTGGCCAAAAAATCCATGTCAGATCTCTGCCCTCCTGGGGTCTCTGGACCCCTGCAGCGGGTTGCCCGTCCGGCCCTCCCGGAACTCCACCGCAGCCACCTTCAATGTTCCCAGAGCAAGGACCTCCCGCTGCAAAGATCTTTCCATCACTTAGCCCAGTCTTGGTTCAACTCCCTTCCTGAAACTATCTCAAGATCCCAGGTATTGGCGCTTCAAAATGTATCGCCAACATATTATTGACAGCCGATGTTGTAAATGCTTGTAGCTGCCCTGAACCGGTCCGCTTAGCCCATCAGGCCCCTTGACTACCTGTTTGACATTACATAATAGACTGTGACATGCTGTTTATTTGAATGATGTATCTCTTGCTTTATAACAATGTGAGTAACCTTACATAAGTTTGTACCAGTATAATTTTGCTGCCTGTAATCTCCAAGTGTGATTTTATGCATCTCACCTATAATCATCCCTGTCCTAACCTCACTTTATTGTTGTCCCCCACACTGAGAGTACCTTTGTGAAGCAGTCCTGACTCAAAGGTTGTAAAACTGATCTCTCCAATAAAATAAAAATTAAAAATAAAAACTGTTTTTTTAATTTCTACATTTAGATGCCCTCCCATTTTTCTTTTTTTTTTTTCTGGTAGGTTTTGAGTTTTTCTTGTTAAATAAATCACATTATTATTGCCTCTGTAACTACTGTATATACTCGCCTATAAATCGACCTCACATATAAGTCGCCTCCCTGCCAAACTGGATGGAACAACCTGTTTTGTGACCATCATCAGGCACAGAATATGCCCTTGTGGCCAGAACGGGACACAAAATTATGTTACACAGTTGCAAACAATGGTTCTGCCATTGTAAATCTCACAGATGGGTCAACCTCACAGATAAGTCGAGTCCCCTTTCTTGGTGGCCTATTTTTTGAATCAAAACTAGACATATAAGTGAGTATATAGAGTACCTTAAATCCCTCTCACCACAGCAGCTATTGCTCTTTGCTTTCATAATGTCTGGAAAATTCTATGATGCCATAACTCAGTTCCAGGCCATTCAGATGAAAAGCGTGGAATGGTGTAACTGATGTTATGGAATGTCTCAGAAATCGAAAAAGAAAGAGCAGCAGCTGCAGAGGAAAGTGAAAAACACAGTGTAAATTTGAGGGCACTATTAACCTAGATTATTGATTTACAAAAAAGGTCAAAGCCTGTTAGTGCTGCGGCAGTGGTGCAGCTGACAGTGCCAACGACTCGGGTTCAGGAATGAACCCAGGACAACAGAGGGTTGGCGAGGAGGAGGACTGAACATCACAGAGGACACTCTCCACCTCATGAGAGGGGCACTGCAGGTTCCGCTGCAATACTTCCACCTGGGTGCCCACAAGGTAGTACAGTTGGAGCCATGTGTGGGAGGGTAGACACTGGCTGGAGCTGTACGCAGACATGCTTCTGCCTGAAACTGCACACTTGGCTTCTATGGAGAGGCTTAGAAACATAGACAATGATTGCATGGAAGGACCAAAGTCCATCCAGTCTGCCTGCAGTTTCCTATCTGCCTCAGGACAAATTGTCCATAAAGAGTGCTATCCTTCCGGGTCCAGCACCTTACTCCCCTCCCTACTGCCACTGACCTGAGCAACTACCAAACCCCTCACTCTGTCCCAGTCATGCTTCAAACCATTTATGATCTTGGCGTCTACCACTTCAGCTGGCAGACTTTTCGACAGCACCACCACCCTTTCTGTAAAATCAAACTTCTTCACATCCCTCTTAAATCTTCCCTCCACCCATTAGTTTCCACTCATGACCTTGGGTTCTTGACTCTGTACTCCTGTTAAATAATTCTGCACAGTTTGCCTTGTTTATTCCCTTCAGGAAACTGAAGGTCTTTATCAAAGCTGGAAAACCCTAGAGCACAGCAGGATGAAGAGGATACTCCATGGCCCCTCTACCTCGGCAGGCCACCTTCCTGCATACAACAGTTCTGCGGGGAAGGGTACAGCCTTCACCCCTCTAATGGAAACAACAAAGGAGCCGGAGTGGTTCCATGCCCCCCCCAGAAGAAAGTGTGACTGAGGAGGGGTAGGATGGGTTGGGAAGTGTTGGTAGAAGATAGAATGTATTTCACCTAGTAGCTAGGCACTTTTGCACTTTGTAAATGCTCACAATTGTACTTTGTTATATTGTAATTATATTCAGGTGTTGTCTGTTACATCATGTACTGTATTGTATCCACCTGCCCCTCCCCCCAGGACACATCTGTAAATGAGCTGATTACTCAGTATGCCTTTCCTGGTGAAACTTTTAAATGAATTAATGAATTAATTAATTAAGTAATAAAAAAGGAGGTAGCACCAGTGAAGGGGGACAAAGAAAATTTCAAAGAATGGCCAAAGCATGCCAGAACATATGCCAGTGGCTGACATGAAAAAGAAAATGGGGCATTTAATAGCATAACAGTTACTACTGATCTCCTTTAAGTGACTTGCTCAGGGTCCTAATGTCACACCGAGAGCCAGGCCGAGAGCTTCAAAGTTAAGATTTCCTGTTTCACAGTTCAGTATTCTAACCTCTAAACCCAGCAGCCTTCTCTTGAAACACTTAGCATGCAGTCAGCAGTTATCCCTTTCACTTGTACAGACGTCATTTAGTTTCAGTACAAGGCAGGGTGGCTCAGGTAGCCATGTATGTCAGAGAACTTACAGTATGTAATAACTGAATGAATAATGTCGGCTGCACATCTAGCAAACCAAAGTCATGACTCCTTTATTTTATTATTATAACCATTTTTAAACTGTGCGAGTTGCTGTCATATTTAAATTACCTTCCACAGATAAAGTATATAGGGGAAAACAAGTGGGTCCCCATTCCTTAATGTAATGGCATTACGTAAGTGAACCTCATAAGACGTTAAAGGGGAACAGTCAGCACAAAGAGCCCCAAACCTAAGTGTGGGTCTGGTCCCAATCTGCACTTTTGTGCAAAGACATTTTTTTTTTACTTACTGTTTACTACAATATAATGGATTTATTAGACTAATTATGCTTACTTGTAAGCTATTTTCTGTAACTACAAATCCCAGAATCCCCTTCTGTTGACTGTAGAGGAGAACTGCAGCAGTGGGAGATTCAATCACCTGCAGTGCATGTTACAGCTTTTTAAAACTCTGATCTGATGTTTACTTCTGCCACTGTTCTCCTAGGGATAGGTGCAGTCCTCTGTTCTTATTTAAAGTATGTTTTTTCTGAAAACATTGCAGTGCTATAGTTGGGAGTACTCTAAGATACAATTATTTTAGTCTTTGGGTTTCTCATTTTGTAGATCCAAGTTCACCACTAGCCAAAGTGCCGCCGTGTCCAAAAATAACAGAGGGGAATTGGGCACTGCAAGAGAAACAGATAAGATCAGGTAACATGCAGTCTCAATTGTTTTAATTAGGAAGTAGTTGGAGTCTCAGGATGTGCTGTATTTCCAGAGCTCAAGCAGCCACAGTACAGCCAACAGCCCTAACCTTGAACAGAGGATGTTACTAACTCTCCAGTAAAAAAAAACAAAAACTAATAGACCATTTTAAAGAATCTGATTTTCAATGAAAAAACAATTCTAAATCTGTTATCTTCTTCTATGAGCTTTGAAAACTGGGAATACTCTTGTGTCACTTCATAAAATTATGCATAAAGTTCCAACTCCCTTTCATATAGAAAATACTGTTAGTGAGGTTCTGCTTGCATAAGTGAGCGCCTTATAATGAAAACCTGCTCCCTGAAGTCCAAAAGTTCATGCTGAAATAGACAGAAAATGCACTCTCACATGTGTAATACTGTGTTACTGCATCATGCTTACCCACAATAGCATATCTCAAAATCATTTATTTTTTTAACTATTTTTATTGCTTTTACTTGTATCTATTCATAACAAATTCCAGGAAGCAGACTTAGAATTCATCAATACTGGGGCAAACACCTCTCAGTTTTATTTATTTATTTTTATTTCCAAGATATTTTACCAGGTAAACAGGCAGAATCTAGATGGATTGGTTTTCAGCTGCAACCAGGCGAGGAGGTGAACAAGAAGAAGATACAATACAGACATTCCAATACAGACCTTCCAGTGGAGGCAAAGGAAATTAATGAGTACAGATACAACAAATGTCCAGAGGCACAGTTTACAAAGGTGCGAACATCGCTGCCGTGGAGTGGTACTAAGAGTCACTTTATGTCTACAGTGGGCATTGTCATGCAGTACACATGGACTTCACGTTATGCAACTGAGATAGAACAGACAGCTCAGGAATGATACAGGGGGAAATACTGTACGTGGCATATGGCCCAGAAAAGTCTAGATCTACCAATGGAGCAAACTATAAAAGTGAGTGTAAAAAAAAAAAGCTCCTTTGGTATGGCTAATACTCCAGAGTACCTCCGATAAGAAATTTAAGGGCCATCTCTGGAGCAACTGTGTCCGATGTGAGAGGCCCTGAAGTGCTTCTTGAGCTTGGTCTTCGCAGAAAGGAAACTGGAGATGGAAACAAGTGCAGTAGGGAGGCTATTCCATGTGTGAGGAAGTCTATACCTCATACAGGCTTGGCCTGCATTGTGTCTAAACCGAGGGATTTGGAATCTGTTACTGTCCTCTGACCATAAGGAATAGGAGGGATTAGATGAGGAGGTGAATAAATCACTGAGGTACTCCAGATGTTTATCCAACCAATATTTGGCACTTAACATTGCAGTACGGAGTGAGTGCCTCAAAGGAGGTGGGGCCCAGTCTAGCTCCTTGTACAGAGTGCAGTGGTGGGTTTGAGGAGGACAGGCCAGAACAAATCTACAAAGGGCACTGAAAAGTGAGGTGAGCTTAGATAAAGCAGTATTAAAGGAGACACAGAACACCACATCCCCATAATCAAGCAGGGGGAAGACTGAGCGTTCTAACACAGATTTCTTACTACTAAAGGAGACAGCTTTTACCCTATAAAGCAGTAGTACACAACATATAGCCCTCTCAGCCACAAATATGAACAGAGGCTGTCTGTGGCCATAGACTCTATTACAAAAATGTTCACTGTGATTTCTGT
The DNA here is from genome assembly GCA_016271365.2 of Neoceratodus forsteri. NCBI lineage: Eukaryota > Metazoa > Chordata > Ceratodontiformes > Ceratodontidae > Neoceratodus > Neoceratodus forsteri. The sequence continues at coordinate 119,509,930 of JADMNL010000026.1, forward strand.
TAAGCATGTTTTTTTGTTTTTTTTTGCAAGAGTTGATCTGATCAACTTGCAGAGAGTACAGCCTGCAGCATTCAAGCCCCTTAGAATGGGAGGGTTGCGGACACAGACCAAAACTTCTTAAAACTAAAGTCGACTTTGAGACCATGAGCAATGTGGAGGACATTCAGGGTGAGGGAGACTAATCTGTGAGGTATATGTTTGTGCACATTTTTTTCTTATTTAAACATCAGCCTGAAATGTTTCTTAGCGTTGAAACATGTACTATTGTTCCTTTCATACACATACTGCTGTTCGGTTTATACTGGCCAGTGACTAACTGGTGGTAACGTTTGGTATGTGAGAGCTCTTCTCATTAACGATGCTGGGTTTCAGTGAAGATCGTCGATTCAGTGAAGATCATTGGCTCCAAATAGTTGCTTCTTCATGGCGCCACATGCATCTGCTGTCTGGTAAGCAACATTTGGCTCAGTGACGGCCAAGTTCCTAACAGTTAAATTTGTTTCTATTGCCTTTTATGAGGAGTACTTCTGATACACTGGCATTTGCTTATTGCAGTGTACTATTTACTTTTACCTTAGATGATTTTCTGGGAGTATAGCTACCACATTAATGACATCATTGATGATGTTATTGATGATGTCATTGCATGAAATTTAACAGTGGCCCTCAGACTTGACACACCTTTTCAGTCTGCCCCCCCCAAAAAAAAAATAGTATAGAGGACCCCAAGTTCGGCGAAACATTTACTCACAATGTAATTTATATGGAGAGAGTAGTTGACATGTTGGTCTAGGGTCACGCCAAGGTATTTGTAGGAGGTTATAGAGCCAATGGGGTCTCCTGATAAGGAGTATAGCTTCAAAGTAGAATAGGCGGATTTCAGCCAGTGAGTGGTGCCAGAAATCATGGAAATAGTTTTCTTTTGATTCATAGCAAGCTGATTGGTGAGCAACCATTTTTGTACATTATCTAAGTTGGACTGGAGTGACTGCTCAATGGAAGGGAACAAAGGTCCAGAGGAAAAGATGATGGTATCATCAGCATACATGTGGGAATTACAAACAGTTAAAGGGACACTGTCAACCTTTTTTGCATCATATTATTTCTAGCTGAAAACCTATATTTTATGATTGCCTACCTTCTCTAAAATTCAGTGATGTTGCTGGTTGTTTTATCTGCCTCCTTGCTTAGAACTAAAATGCATGCGAATGTATAGTTATAACCAGCCTTGTTTTGTTTCAAATCTTGGATCTATTCTTATTGCATATTTCCTGAATATTAGAAACTCCTTCAAACAGAGCACCCACACATAATGTGATAGGCCCCTCTTCTCCAATTGCATAATGAATGGCTAGACTGTGTTGGGGTGTTCCTAAGTCCAGGAAAGATTCAGTGGTAGTTAATCAAAACACGTAAACATACATGTTTTTGTGTGGTAACATCAGTATGGTACGCAGTCTGTCTTTCACTTTTTAAAAGAAAAAAGAATCAGAATCAAACAACCAGAACCATAAACAAAGTCATAACTAAATAAATATAAATCAGCAGTCTCTACAGAATGTGAACAATCATAACATGTATTTTGTAAACCAGGGACACTTTGAGGCCTAAGGGGGTTGACAGTGTCCCTTTAAAGAGTTAGGAAGATCATTTAAAAATAAGAAGAGGAAGGGGCCAAGGACTAACACCTGAGGGACCCCTAACGAGACAGACAGCTGGGGGAGATAAATGATCCTAGTTTAACTGACTGGGCCCTGTCTGATTGGTGTGAGTTGAACCAATGTATGGAGGTGGCAATGATACCAGAGGATTCTAGTTTGGCTAGGAACAAAGGGTGATTTACTGTATCGAATGCTGTGGCCGTGTCAATGAAGACTGCACCAGTCTCCTGATCAGCGTCCATATGCAAATGAATATGGTCAGTGATTTTGAGTAGGGAGGTTTTGGTAGAGTATATAGGATAAAAACCCAACTGGAAGGGAGTAATAAAACCAGATTTGTCTTAAAAGTTGATGAGCTGCTACTGACCATTCTCTTGAGTACTGTGGAGAGGGAGGGAAGCAGAGATATGGGGCAGTAGTTTGTAGGGGCAACAGTGGAGCCACCTTTGTGGAGTGAAACAACTAAAGCAGGTCTCGAACTGGAAAAACAGGAGTCTGTAGCAAGGGGTTGATTAAAAATGTGGGTAAAGGGGGAAGGTAAGACAGGATCCCCTAGGGTGAGGTGTCTGGGTGATAGGCCATCAGAGCCACCACTGGAAAAAATGTTTAGCAAGGGCAGTTCTTGGGAAACTAAAGGCTAGTAGCATGCTGGGATGCATTGGGAAGGGAATCATGAGTAGGAGGAGGGAAGTGATATTGCCACTTTACAAGGCATTTGTCTGCCCCCACATGAAATACTGCATCCAGTTTTGGAGACCACACCTCAGAAAGGACATTGCTAGGTTAGAGACAGTACAGCGAAGGGCGACACAAATGATACAAGGGTTGCACCAGATGGCGTACGAAAATAGGCTGAGGGTATTAAACATGTACTCCCTGGAGCAGAGGAGGGAGAGGGGTGACATGATAGAGACCTTCAAGTACATCAAAGGTATTAATAAGGTGCAGACACAGGAACTATTTCATGTCAAGGAAGGTAGTAGAACAAGGGGGCATGATCTAAGACTGAAAGGGAGTAAATTCAGGACCAACACAAGGAAGTTCTTCTTCCCTGAGAGGGTGGTGGACGCCTGGAACAGCCTACCTACTGAGGCCGTGGGCACAGAAATGGTCAAAGGTTCAAGAGAGCCCGGGACAGGCACGAAGATATCATTCACCAGGGGAGAAAATGGGAGAGGGGGTAGAAAGTATTTACGGGACAGACTAGATGGACCTTGCCATCCCCTTCTGTTGTCATCTTCTATGTTTCTTTGTAATTGTGCTGTGGTTGGAAAACCTGGAACCAAAATCATTAGGGGACATTAGCATTTGGGAGAGATTTAAAACTTTGATCCTGGGGTGAAAAGTAGAAGATTTGGTACCTTATTTCCATCAGACCAGTTAGCATTGAAATCCCATAGCAGAATATGTTTTCCTCCAGTAGAGGAGTCCAGAATATTTTGAATAACATCAGAGGTGATATCAGGGGAGTTACCAGATATGTATAGATGCCAGCGATGACGATGGGGAGGGAACAGGGGAAGGAGCATACACCAGTCAGCAGCTCATGGGATTTAGGGATGGACATCTGCTGCCCAGTAGAGAACTAAAGGTGGCTGACCACGGGGAAGAGTACATCACCATCTCATTTAAATCTTGTCTATGGGTTGGGTAACCCAGGACAGTACTAATACAGTAGTTAATTCTGGTAGATAGCCATGCTTCCGTTAAACGGAGGAGATCAGGATTGTTTTCACTGCCCTGTAGTCTGATCAAGTCACATTTGGGGAGAAGACTTCTAACATTAGTGTGAAATATCTTAAGACCCTTAGGAAGGGATGGCAAATGACTGGTGGGGGAGGAGGGAGGGTCTGCATTCGCCTCCACATCCCCACCAAAGAAAAGGAGAAGCATCAGAAACAAATTACTTGTTTTGAGGGAAGAGGAGGAACTCCTCCTATTGGATGGGGTTGAGGCTAGGAGCCTCAAAAACACAGAGTTGAAGCAAGGCCTTGGGAGTGAGCCGATTATGGGGGAATAGCCTGTGGGGATGTTGGAGTGATGTGGGGCGAGGTCGACCTGTGGGTACCAGGGAGACGAGTAAATAAATAATGGGAGCAGGAAGGGGATTAGCACTAGTACTAACATAGTGACTAGGGTGAGGGCATTTAAAGAATTAAAAAAAGTCCTTTTGACTGCTTACTTACAATAGCCCTTACAATTACTGGATATTAACTGTTAAAATAACTCAGTTTTAAATACTTTACTAACATACTAAAATGCCAGCAGAATAGGCCAAATGGTCTTTCGTGTCTGCTCGTTTGGTCAGCCCCCACCCTGGGAGCTGACCTTGCTGCCCCCCTCGTCCTCTCTGGCTTCTCCCTTCCCAGTCCCGGATATTCCCACTGCACAGGACTTTGCATCCAGAACCCTTCACCTGTACCTGTCCCTCCCCCTCTTGCACCCCTCCACCATTTCTGCCTCCACCAGCCCCCTGGGCAGCACATTCCATGGCTCCACCACCCTCTCAGTGAAGTAGCACCTCCTCCTTTCTCTCCTGAATCTCCCCCCCCCCAGCTTCCACCCATGCCCTCTAGTTGTCCCCCCCCCTTCCTTTGGAGCACCTTGAATGCTTCTCCCCTATTTAACCCCTTCATGTACTTGAAGACCGCTATCATGTTCCCCTTGGTCCCTTCTCTCTTCCAATGTGTACATATTTAGCTCTTCAAGCCTCTCCCCATAGGTCCTGTCCCCCAAGCCCCAGGTCATTTTGGTTGCTCTCCTCTGGACCCTCTCCAGGAGTTCAATGTCCCTCTTTAAGTGTGGCTTCCAAAACTGCACGCCGTACTCGAGGTACGGCCTCACCAAGCAGTTATACAGGGGTAATATCACTTCCCTCCTTCTGGAGGTGATCCCCCAGTGATGCATCCAAGCATCCTGTTGGCCTTTGCCGCTGCCCTCCTACAAGTCTCCGAGTTGTTCATCTTGACATCCACCACCACCCCTAGGTCCCCCTCAGCCATCGAGACTTGTAGCATCCCCCCCCCCCCAGGGTGTACACTTGGCCCCGATTTCTGGCTCCCAGGTGCAGTGCCTTGCATCTCCCTGCATTAAACCTCAGCTTCCACTTTCTAGACCACCTTTCCAGAGCCTCCAGGTCCCCTGTGAGGCCACCCTCCCTCCTCCCCATCCACCACGCCCCCAGTTTTGAGTCATCCATAAAGAGACTCATCTCACTCCTGATACCCTTCCTTATGTCAGAGACATAGGCATTGAGCAGGAGGGGCCCAAGGACTGATCCCTGAGGGACCCCATTAATGACCCTCCTTGGGGATGAGACTATCCCGCCAACCACGACTCTCTGGGTCCGGTCCTGGAGCCAATTGCCTATCCATCTGATTATCTGGCTCCCCACCCCCATTTCTCCCAGCTTATTTAACAGGCCCCATGAGGAACAGAGTCAAACACCTTGCTGAAGTCAAGATAGAAGTCGTCCACTGGTCTACCCAGGTCCAAGGCTCTCGTCACCCAGTCACAGAACTCCACAAGATTTGTCTGACACGATTTCCCTGGGACAAATCCATGCTGTCTATCGTCCAGGCACCCCAACTTTTCCAGGTCCCCCCAGCCTCTCCTTGACAATGCCCTCCATCACCTTGCCCACCACCGATGTCAGGCTGACGGGCCTGTAGTTCCCTGCCACCTCCCTTGATCCCCCTTGTGGATAGGCACTATATGCACCACCTTCCAGTCCTGGGGCACCCACTCTGTCCTCAGAGAGATGCTGAAAAGCTCTACCAGGGGTTTTGCCAGGACATCCACCAGTTCCTTCAGCACTCTGGTATGTAATTTATCTGGCCCCGGTGCTTTCTCTGTCTTAAGGGACCTGAGGGCTTCCCTCACTCTCTCTGCCATAATTTCCACCTCCGCTACCTCGTCCCCCTGCCTTGCCTTCCTCGATCCTGCCAGTGATAGCCCATCCTCTCCCCAGACTCGACGATCGGCAAGCAAGGCCCCCTCCTCAGTTTCACCATCTCCTCCCATGTATGACGCAGCGCCCCTATTTTCCTTGGTGAAAACTGAGGCGAAGTACTCATTTAGTACCTGAGCCTGCTCCCCGGATCTTGTGCCCATCCCTCCCCTGTTTTAATCCTGCTAATCTGCCCCTTCACCCTTCGTTTTTCCCCAATGTATCTAAAGAACCCCTTAATCCCTCTCCTAATTTCCCTGGCCAGGTTCTGCTCCTTCCTTGCCTTAGCCACCCTCACCACCCTAGTGGCCCTTCTGGCCATCAGCTCATACTCCCCTCTATCCCTTTCACTCCTTGAGCACTTGAAATGCCTATAAGCCGCCTTCTTTCCCCTCACCACCTCCTGAACCTCCCTGGTCCACCAGTAGGGTTTATGGGCCCTACCACATTTTCGACTTACTCTTGCACAGGTGCTGTAGCATCCTGCACCCCTCCTGATGATTTCCCACCTACTGTCAGCATCCATGTCTGGCCCAATCCCATCCAAATGCTTCTTAAGGATCCTTCCCATTTCCTTGAAATCCACCCCCCTGAAGTCAGTTACCTCCGTCTTTGTGCAGCCTTGTACCCCTCCTAGGTCCAGGCAGAACCAGACCGTGGCATGGTCGATCCCCGCCAATGGGTCCCTTACCTCCAGGCCCCCAATCTGATCACTGTCTGCCAGGACCACTTTCAGTATCTGCGCCTTCCTGGTTGGTTCCCCCACCTGCTGAGTTAGGAACGCATCCTGAAAGACATTCAACAACCTCTGTTCCCTGGCCACCGAGGATGTCATAGTCTCCCAGTCCATTCCTGGCATGTTTAAGTCCCCCAACACCACTACCCTTCCCCTGCCCAATTTGCAGTGTCTCCCAACATCTGCCACCAGACTCTCCTCCAGTTCCTCCGACAGCGCAGGGGGTCTATACACCACTCCTATTTTTACTCTCTTGCCCTCATTTGTTATCAAGGTGACCCAAATTGCCTCCACAGTTCCCTCCACCTCCTCCACTCCTCTTATGCCAATGCAGTTTTTGACTATTATTGCTACCCCTCCTCCCGTTCCCTCCCCCTTGTCCTTCCTGAACATGGTGTAACCCTCCAGGTTCAGGTCTCAGTCGTGCCCTGCGGTGGCCCAGGTCTCAGTGACCGCTGCCACATCCACCTCTCCCTCAGTTAGCATTGCCTGCAGCTCAGGCATTTTATTGCCCAAGCTCCTGGCATTTAGCAGGACTACCTTCCACCCTTTCCATATACTTCCATTTCCCCTGCTTGCGATCCCATGGGGATTCCGTCTTCCCCCAGTCAGCACCTTACCAGTCTGCCTTTTCCTGCATTCCTCCAGCTCCCCAGGGGGGTAGAGACTGAGTCCCTCCTTTATCAGACCCCCCCTTGACAGCCTTCTCTCCCATCCCTTCCCCTTCACAAGTTTAAACCCCACTTTTCACCAATGAACCCCTCTATTTTCAACTTAAGGATTTTCCTCCCCTCCAAATTGAGATGGAGCCTATCTCTAGCATATAGCCCCTTATCCTCTCAGGTCTCCCCCCAATCCCCCATTAACCCATACCCTCTGGCCCCACACCACTCCCTGAGCCACTGGTTTATCTCCCTAATCTTCCTCTTGTGTTCCCCACTAGCCCTTGGCACTGGCAGGATTTCCGGGAAGGAAATCGCACATCCTATGTCATGACAGACCCTGGCAAGCTCCCTGAACCTTGCCTGTATCTCTAGCTCACTATTTCCTTCAATGTCATTGGTACCCAGGTGGACCAGTATATCCGGGGAACCTCCACAATCCTTTGCCAGCTGATATACCTCATGCTTGGCCCTGTGCACCATTAGTCCAGGGAAGCATTTTGTTCTAACCGGGAAGGCTTCCCCCTGCCTATCCCATTTGATACCCCTGATCATGGAATCACCCAACAGAATCATTCTGACCACCCCTTTTCCTCCATTTCCCCCCCTGCCATGTCCCTCATCCTTTCTACCAGCCCCTCCCCCCATCCAGCTCCTTACTCCTCCCCCTATCTGGGTGCCCCTCACGCCCCCTCCATATTTACCCAGGCCACCCCTCCCCTCTGATCCTATGCCTCTCCTCCTCCCAAGTATCCTTTTGTACCCCACTATCCCCACCATTGCTACTTGTGACTTGTCCTTCCCCCCATCTGCTAAACTTGCCTGGCTCATCCTTCCTTCCTTCCTGTCTCGATTCAGCCCCTCCTTGCCTGTCGTGCTCCCCTGGCATAAACCCTCAGCTGCCTTTACTGTATCCTTCTTGTACTTCTGGTCCCTCTCCTTGCCCTTTCCTCCCAACTGGTCCTTCTCCTTGTGTTTTCCTCTCTCTACCCCTCCTCCTCCTGCTCTGATCCACTGCTCCTCCATTTACCCACGTTCTAAGTTCCCCCCTGTTCTTCCTGTTATCCGGCCCCTGCCTCCTGCCCTCCACTCCCTTTCCATCTCCAACTGCCCCTGTTATGGCTACATCACCCCTCTCATCCTCAAGCAGAAGAAGAGAATTGAAGCGGTTACTGAGCTTAAGGTCTGATCCACCTCTCCCCCTTGCTTCCTTCTGTTCTGTCCCAGCCCAGCCATCTGCCTACTTCCCTGAGAATGTCCTCCCTTTGTCCCCCCGTGAGGGTCCCCAGATACCTGCCTGCTTCCTTGGTAGTGTCCTCCTTTTGGGTCCCCTCTGTCAAGGTCCCTATGTGACCCCAGAGTACTCTCCTGCACTCCTTTCCCTATGACCCCATCTCTAATTAGTTTTGAATTATTAATACAGAGACAGTTATTGTTGGATGATCTTGGGGTATATTTCTGTATGGAACTAGGAGAGATGGATCAAGAAATTCAAAAGTATAAAGAATCAAGGACATGGGAAGTGATGATAGAGACATCAAATAGATATACATTATTAACAGATTTGGATCAGTGACTGCCTAGAAAAAGTAATGAAAGGAGTCACAGATATCAGAGTATAATACAAGGACTAATGAGATTACACATGAGAGAGAACAAAATGAGAACAAGATAGAATTAAAGAACAAGACACAAATTCTTACTTGGAACTCCTCGGGATTACAGGAAAGATTAGGAGACACGGATTTAGTAAAATATTTAAAAATGTTTGAGTATGCATGTATCCAGGAAACATGGATGATGAATGAGGTTTATCTAGATGGATATATGACATATTGGAAAAAAGTGGAGAAGTTGAAAAGTTATGGCAGGAACGCACGGGGTCTTCAAACTTTCTGTAAATTAAATAACAAAGTGAAAACAAAGGATATATAGATTGATAGCAAAAGTATATTAATAGTATATATACAGGAGGAAAAAGAAGATGATTTAATATTAATAAATATCTATGCACCTCCATTTAATAGTTCCTATGGTGATAAGGATTGGTTGAAAAAATTATCTAGGAAATTAGATAGATTGATATTTGAATATCCTAATGGCAAAATAATACTAGTAGGAGATTTTAATGTAAGATTGGGTACTTTACAAGGAATATCAGAAGAAATTGCATCTTGTTGTTCTCATTTGGAGAAGAATAATCTAATGGCTAAAAGGGAAGTGATGGATTATACAGTAAACAATAAGGGAATTCTTGTTCACAGGAAGTTATGTGATAGAAATTTCCTTTTATTAAATGGGAGAATAAAAGGTGACATTCCAAGTAATTATACATATCAAGGGGGTCGAGGGTCATCTACAATAGATTATGTTTGGGTTAACTTAAATTCATTATCAAAATGTGTTGAGATGAGGATAAAGACAACTTTAGAGAGCTAGCATGCCTCCATAGAACTAGTGTTAGAAAAGGATCAGACAAATTTTGTTGTTGACCAAGTGGGACCTGATGTATTGAAATTGATAAGAAATAATGTTATAGGGTGGGATATTATAGAAGGTGGGAAACGTATCCAGCTAATGTATAATGGAAGTATATTAGACAAAATAAACAATTATACCGATGATAAGAATGATATAGAAATATTACTGGAATATAATATCATTATGGTGGACGTCAGGCAGATCATTTCCAGACAACAAATTATAATAGCAAGGACAGGACAGGCATGGTATAATAAAGAATGTAGAGATGCAAAGAGGAAACTTAATGGGTTAATGAGAGTTTTAAAAGGAAGTTTGGTAGAAAATAAGAACAAAGAAATGAATAAATTAAGAAAAGAGTATAAAAGGATTTTGAAAATAAATAAAGATATCAACTTAAATTATGGACAGAACTAGAGGAAGTTGTAGCATCAAATGACTCTAAGAAGTTTTTGAATATAGTCAATAATGGTACATTAAGTCATGATAATAGGATAACTACCTTAATTGAGCCGGATGTATGGGTACAAAAATTATAAAGTCTTATTTTATACAACAAGTAAAAAGAATCAAAATATAGATAAACAATATGGTAAGAATGGACTTGACATTATAAATCAAGAATTGATTAATAATAAACCACTTATGGAAGAGGATGTATGGAAGGCTTTGGATTCTTTCAAAAAACATAAATCCCCAGGTCCAGATGGCATACCTTTTGATGTTATTTTTCATACAGCTCGATTCTGGGTTCCTTACTTGACAATACTATTTAACAAGATTGGGATAAAGGAATAATACCAGCTAGTTGGAAATTAAATATAATTGTTCCAATATTTAAAAGAGGGGGGAAAAAAGTCCAGAATGTTATAGACTAATTAGTTTAATAGATAGTACGGAGAAGATATTTACTAATATTTTAAATAATAGATTGATAACATGGGTTGAAAGAAACAATATTATTGATACAGCGCAAGCAGGATTTAGAGATGGCCAATCTACATTAGATCAATGTTGGACATTGGTGCACTTAATTTACAAGTATACTAAAATTAAAAAACAAAAGCTATATTGTATATTTGTTGATCTAAAAACAGCATTTGATCGAGTGAATCGCAGTATGATGTGGGAAAGATTAAAAGGACTAGGAGTCGATAGGGACATGGTGACAATGATTGAGCTATTATATCAGGATAATTATACAAGTGTGAGATATTCAACAAAGGGACAATTAACACAATGGTTTCAAACCAACATTGGGGTAAAGCAGGGATGTACTCTCTCACCATTGTTATTTAATTTATATTTTCAAACAATATTAAGTAAACTATATGATCCAGATTTTTATTTATTTATTTTTTTTATTTATTGAAACATCAGTTTAAAACCTTTGAGCCACAGGCTCATTTACAAAGGTACCTCGTCACAGTGAGGGCAAACAGTACAGACATGCTTATACAATACTGTAGTTTACAAAATAGGGAGAGACATGTAAACATATAGTGGTTACAATTTGCGGATACAAGGTCGAAACAAGACCCAGGTAGGTTCAGCATAATTTTATACATCAGGCAAGCAGTCGTGGACTATACAATACTACACATTATAGGTACATACAGCGAGGTGGAAGACCCTAGATAGCGCTAGGAAAAGGGAACAGGGAAGAAGCATTGTGCTTATTTGGCATTTGCGGATGATGTAGCTTTATTATCAGCAAGCTTCATTGCCATAAACAGGATGTTAATCAAATTTGTTGGCGAATGTAAGAAGGCAGATTTATTATCAAATTATGAGAAAACAAAAGTATTGGTATTTGGAGGGAATAAAAAAGAATATCAATATAAAATAGATGGATATAAATTGGAAGTGGTAAAAGAATTCTGTTATCTAGGAATAGTTTTTACTCAGGATGGATTATGGAACAAACTTATAAAAGAAATATATAGTAAAGTACATATATTTATGGTAGTAATGAATAGATTTGCGTATAAACATGGAGGACGGTCAATAAAAGGAAATTTGAGGGTTTTAAACGCGAAAGTTAAAGCTCAAATACTTTATGGGGCAGAAATTTGGGGATTGTTCTAAATTAGAATGTATTTTGAATAAATTCTATACAAAAATTTTGGGTCTTTCTATCTGGATACCATCAGCAATGGTTAGGGCAGAATTGGGACAACACCAATTGGGATGTGAAATAAAAACAAGACAAATGAACTATTGGTTAAAGGTGTATAATATGAGCAACCAAAAGTTTCCTAGATTATGTATGGAGGAGGCAATGGAGTATAGTAAACATTATAGGTTATTTCAAAGTATGGCAGTAGTGGAGAAAATAATAAAACCAATGGGGCTGTTAGAGATTATTATGGAAAGTATGATTTGCCCAGTAGATATAATTAAATTAAGAATTAAAGATAGGGTTAGAGATTATTATATCCAATTAGATTTTGCACTGTGTAAACAATATAAAGTGAATGAATGGATGGCTAAAAATAAGAGGTCGCATGAATTAGAATTTTACTTGACAGCAAAGATCAATCCTGAGTTTAGGAAATTATTAACCTGAGCAAGATTCGAGAGTATAACAACAAATTGGAAACTAAATTTATATAGTAAAGAGAAAATAGTGGGGATATACTATGTAAATGTGGAATAGATATACACTTAAACATTTATTAATAATATGCCCTCTATATGAGAAAGATAGAAGAACACTTTTGGGGGAGATTTTGAGAGCACTTGAGTTAGATTCAGAAATTATGATACATTTTTTGTTAAAATCTCATAATCTGAAAATATTACTCGCTGTGGCCTCTTTTTTAAAAATAATTGAGCAGAAAAAATTGCATGTGAGGAAAGTATAAAATTAAGGGGTAAGTTGAGCTGCTTATATTTTGTCCAACATGTCGATATTGACAAAGGGGTAGCATTACCCCGAAGCGCCGAGGCTGGAAGAGGGAATTTTTTGAGCCTGGAATTTTGTTTGCATTTCCATTGAATATGTTTTTGTGCTTACAATAGTAAGTTCTACTATATACTTTTTTGTATTAATAAAAATATTCTCCCTGAATCTTATCTGGATTGCTGGATGTATTTTTCTAATTTCTCTGTGAGGGCGTTTAAAGACAGGAATAAGTACACAAACACTGATGACAATCAGATGTTTTTGGTGCAGTATTATCCACTGCTAAGCAATTTAAATCACAAACTGTTGTGAGAAAGAAAGATTAAGACCTACTGGCAACTGATCCCAGGCCCCTGACAATCCCTCAGGTAAAGTTCACTAATAATAATGCAGTCAGTGTGTTAACCTAAGCAGTGAAGGGAGGCACAAATAGATTCCCTGCTTACTACTTAGTACAAATGTCAACAATTACCTTAGTAACAGGAAATGCAGGACTTTGAGAATTACACAGTAGAGGAAGATGATCAACGTATAAGTAATATACCCAGACCACCCAGATAGGGTGTACCTAGGCCAAGCAGATTCAGTCTATACTTAAATCATCGTATAATAAAACCTATAGGCCGAGATATTCAAACTGCGCCAGGCTGTGGCGCAAGCCTGAGCGCAGTGCAACTTGGCTGCGCAGGGGCGTTGACTGGGCGATATTCAACAGAGCTGTGCCATGGCTCAGCATCATTGAATATCGCACCCTGGCCACCCGCAGTGCGCATGGCGCAGTGGCACTGTGCCAGCGCAAGTGGCCAGAGTAGTGCAGGGGGATGCACTAGCGCAAGTTCGCAGCAACCGCGATATTCAAAAGCTGACATGCAAATGGGGCCATAATGCATGCAAGGCGCACATGGGGCCATTTGCATGCCATTATGGCCCCATTTGCATGCAGGTGCACCGATCCCTGATGACTTGCGCCTGGCACCCTGCCAGGCAGCAGCCATCAGGGACCGACGCCCTTGCAGCACGGCAATGATCCCCACTGCCCGATCGCGGGCATTTGTAAAATAAAAGTAGAATCCTATATCCCTGGTGGTCCAGTGTGGACCGCTGTCAGCCCAATCGCGGGCTTAAGTAAATTAAAAGAAGAATCCTATATCCCTGGTGGTCCAGTGGACCGCTGTCAGCCCGATCGCGGGCTTAAGTAAATTAAAAGAAGAATCCTATATCCCCGGTGATCCAGTGGACCGCTGTCAGCCCAACTGCAGGATTAAGTAAAATAAAAGAAGATTCCTTTTCCCTGGTGGTCCAGTGGACCGCTGTCAGCCCAGTCGCGGGCTTAAGTAAAATAAAAGAAGATTCCTTTTCCCTGGTGGTCCAGTGGACCGCTGTCAGCCCGATCGCGGGCTTAAGCAAAATAAAAGAAGATTCCTTTTCCCTGGTGGTCCAGTGGACCGCAGTCAGCCCGATCGCGGGCTTAAGTAAAATAAAGATTCCTTTTCCTGGTGGTCCAGTAGACCGCTGTCAGCCCGATCGCAGCTTCAGTAAAGTATAATGATTCCTATATCCCTGGTGGTCCAGCGGACCCTCCTCCCCCTGCCCACTGATCCCCACCCCCCTCCCCACCTCCCGGTCAGCGGCGGCAGCACCCACCTGTCTGCCACCTGCGCCCCCGCCGACTGACACCGTGATGGGGCTGTCGCCCATTGGTCCTGGCGTGAGCCAAAGGCGTGCAGCCCCTACCGCGCCTTACACATTTCCAGATATGTGAATGGATACACATATCTGGAATGTAGTACAATATGGACTGCATGCCCATTGGCTCACGCTGTGGACCAATGGGTGTGCAGCCCTACTGACAGTGTCAGTTGACGGCGGCGGCAGGCAGCAGGTGGGTGGGACTGCAGCCGCCGATGACCGAAGCGGCGGTGAGGATCAGCAGTGAGAATCGCTGGACCACAGAAATAGAATCGTACTACTACAAACCCACTCGACCGAGGCGGACTGGACCACGAAAGCTCTTTAATTATGCGATGTGAAACTGACAACTCGAAGCCACCAGAATATAAGACTACTTTTATTTGCAAATACCATCATCGGGCTGACAGGCGGTCCACTGAACTACCAAAGATATCAATTCTATTATTTCATACCAATGCCCGTGATCGGGCATTGGGGAAGTGCCACCACGGAGGTGCTGCCAGAGCTCGGGTGGCCACCCACAGGTGGCAGCTGCCATGTTGTGTCCTGCAATACAGCAGCTCACCTGTGGGTGGCCAGCCATTGCTCCTTTTTTTTTGGGATCAACTTTGTGCGGCGCAAGTAGGGGTTGCGCATGCATGGCTCAGCACATCCTGGGCTGAATATCGGGATATGCAGAGTATGCATGGGAGCACACTCCCTACCTGTGCCTGCATACATTACTGATGTGCTCCGGCGAATCGGGATTTGTGCCAGGCACAAATCTATTTGAATATCACGCCGGGGCGCATCAGTGGGTTGTGCATGGTGCAACACTGTTGCACCATGCGCAACCCTTTTGAATATCTGGGCCATAGACTATATATCCAGACCACCAAGATAGGGTGAAGCCAGGCAGGGCAGATGAGACCGGAAATGGAATCAGTGTATTCACACCACCCAGATAGGGTGCGGCTAGGGGAACAGGAAAACTCTTAGGCCTCACCACAATTTAACTGACTACTAGACCATTTCAAGTACCATTAGCAAAGTTTACCATGACACAGCAGAACTACAGGTGTGAAGGCCCTGATAAACCTGAGTTAAGATGCAAACAATTTGTACGTATCTATACTATCGATAGAAATACAGTATAAAATACAGTATATATACATGTAATAATTGTTATACAGTTGGTATACCTATGTCCTTATAGTCCCATCCGCACTATCTACATTTCCGGCAGCATGCCCGGCCACCAACTGCCTCCACGGACGATGCCACAGAACATGCCAATACCGTTTGCATTGCAGCCCTTCATCCTCAGGACCACAATGCTCCAGACCACTGTGCAGGGGAGCCTTTGGGGATGAGGCTTCCCTATAAGGTTCGAGGTAAGTCTCAAATGGTCACCTTAAGCATGGCATTGCTGGGGAGTCCACAGGCAGGTCACAGGCTGAGGTGACAGTTGGGGGGGGGATAAGATAAGCGTGAATGGAACTTACCCCAGCAACCCCTTCTGGTGCTTTCAATCACTCTGGTATGTGTGGGTTGCAAGTACGGTGTCCCAAACTGACATCCTGGAGCTACAGTTCACAAAGCAGTCACCAGGATGCTGCTCAGGCTGATGAAAAATAAACAGTAAATTTTTGGCACAATGTGGACTTACAGATTTCCATGCCAGTGGAAACCTTGTTGTACCACAGTTCAAAGGTCATGGAATAGGGTTATACCCTTTTGTGGTACAACAAGGTTCCAAATGATCGGAAAGCTTAGAGGCAGTTGTTGTTTTTCACAATGCTGCCACGCGCACAGCAATCAGCTCAAGTTCTGAACTGGAACCGCTGGTGTTTGCTGTCACTGCAGAGCACTGTGAAAACACTTTTGTTTATAAAAAAAAACTATACACTATGTAAAATACTGGTGGGCAACCACATGCCCAAGCAGCCTGTGCTGCCACCTTGGGCTTCTGATTACATCGGGCCTCTCAAGCTTTGCTCTCGAGGTCTGATGTAATTAGAACCCCTCTGTGGCAGCACAGGCTGGTTGTGCATAGTTGCCCAAGCAGTATTGTTTACTTATTGTGTGATACTATATAACAAGACCAATCATAGTGTTGAAAACATTACGTCCAGCGGAGCCATCCATGATACGGTACAGTAACTTGCAGTAAAACTTGCAGTTTGCATGTCACAAAATATTAATACTGCACGACAGAAGGGCTTAATTACCATTGAATCACACTGTTCCCTGCAGCATACTGCAGCATTTTGTGACTGAGTGCAGCATTACTGCATTGCATCCTGGCTGGCACGACTGTGAATAAATATTAATAATTGCTCTTAATGAATAGTTTTTAATACTGTTATTTTTCAACATTAAATGTTAGATTGAAAAGGATGTTAGTGTGTAACTGTTTTTAGAATGATACACACAGCTATGACCAAGCAAACAGCTTTATCCCTCGAATGCTGAATTAGCTGATTATTGTGTTCTTTTTGTTATATAAAAAGGCCTTTATAATTTCCTGCCCTCAGACTTCCTGTATCGCTGTAAATCCTGTCCTTTTACAATACTGAGCAAGTATTTTAGGTTACTAAGACTTGGCTCTGCCGGGTACTTATTGTTCCACTTCTCTCCACCGGGACCTCGACCCAGCATTCTCCTCAGAACAAAATCAAATTATGGGACAGTAAGCTATAAATGACTTACTGTGTTGACAGATGATTCTGCAAAGCCAGCTGCCTCACAAACGTCTTCCTCAGATACTAAATGCCAAGCTGCAGGTGAAGGAAGCTTGCCACGTCAGGGCCTTTTGGGACTTGTTCTGAGAACCTGGGAGGCTTGGATGACGTAAACCTTTCTCTTCCAATTCCTAAACTTTAGCTTGCTAGCACAATGGTCATTCTATGCAGCCTTGACAGTACCTGTTTCCCTGCAAAAACAGTGACTGTAAGCTGGCCTCTGAAAACCCACTGTATCCGTCATGAGTTCAAATCCCAAATTCCTCTACATCAGGCAGCCAGGAATTCAGATTGTGGATATGCAAACCTGTTCAAGGCCATTTTGAACCTCTTTGAATCTGTCAGATTCAAATTTAGAACTGAATCAAATCCCCATAAAACATTGTTTGTAATTTAAAAATAACTTGGAAGGGATCAACTGAGTGTTGCCTGGGGGATTGTAATTTCTTGCCATGCAAAAGGCCCGAGTTCAATATCCTGTGCTCACACAATAGGTTGATGGAGTGTGGGCACACTGAAGAGGCAGTACAGTCAGAATTCAGGGGGAAGAAGCTGCGTTCATTGTGACTCCTTCAGTGAGGACTGGGAATGCCCTTCATGTCATGACTAACTACAGGAACACCCCGCCCCTGGGTCAGGCATGCAAGAAAGGTTGGATGGTCTGCCAAGGGGGAAATAAATTTGTAGCATAAGGTAGCATGATGCTTACTGGTCGCACCTCCATGGCCCATCATCTGTTCCTGATGTCTCTGCCCCACACTAGATCCTGCAGAGTGAGTTTAAGCTGCACTGGTGGGCTCAGAAGGATGTTTCTGGTATGGCATATGAAGGACGACCTGATCTGGACTGGAATGATGCTGTGGCAGATGTCAGACAGGGAAACAGAGATAAGCAGCACCTCACGGTTAAAACTAGAATTAAGACAAGCATTTGTCAATGCCGAACGTTCGCTTGCAGGTATTTGCAGTGGTATTTGGCACTTGGACATGGCTTAAAAAAATCAGTGACAAAGAAGTACAAGCATTTGTCAATGCCAAATGTTGCTTGCTTCTATGTGCTGTTTAGGTATTTGGAAGTCATTGGAGTGCAAATATTGAAAATTCACGAACTTACGGCGTCGTGAGGAACTCGTGAACGCATGCTCGTAAAACAGTCATTTTAGGAATTTTTCACCAAATTTTCAACATAGCCATTTTAAGACCTCTGCTAATGAACAGTGTCATTGTGATTTTCTTTAATGTGTCCCATACATTGATTTTAGCACACTGCGCCATTGTCGCCTTCATGGGCGAAACTACGTTTAGGCAGGATGTGAAAAATGACAGCTGTACTGCTCATAAGGAGGTGTGGCAAATGGCAATGTTGAAAATCTGGAGGAAAAATATTGAAAATTGCGAACTACGAAGCGCATGAGGAACCATGCAACGCACACCGTAAAACAGTCATTTTAGGAATTTTTCACCAAATTTTCAATATAGCCATTTAAGATCTCTGCTCATGAACAGTGACACTGCAATTTTCTTAATGTCCCATACATTGAGTTCGCTTTTCCGACTATGCCATTGATACGCTACATAGGCGGAAACACGTTTTGGGCAAGATGTGAAAAATGACAGCTGCACTGCTCATAAGGAGGTGTGGTAAAATGGCAATTTTGAAAATCTGGAGTGAAAATATTGAAAATTTCAGAACTTCACGAAAGGCAGATAGAACTGCGCAGAATGCACACTGTGAAAACAGTAATTTTTAGGAATTTTCACCAAATTTTCAACACAGCATTTAAGACCTCTGCTCATGAACAGTGTCACTGTGATTTTCTTAATGTGTCCCATACATTGAGTTCTAGACACCGACTGTGCCATTGTGCACTACATGGCGGACACGTTTTGGGCAGGATGTGAAAAATGACAGCTGTACTGCTCATGAGGAGGGTGATAAAATGGCAATGTTGAAAATCTGGGTGAAAATATTGAAAATTCACAAACTTCTGGCGTGCATAGGAACTGCGCAATGCTTTCGCTCGTAAAACTCAGTCATTTTTAAATTTGTTCACAAATTTTCAACACAGCCATTTAAGACCTCTTGCTCATGAACAGTCTCACTGTGATTTTCTTAATGTCCTCATACATTGATTTCAGCACACCGACTGCGCCATAGTGCGCTATATGGCGGAAACACATTTTGGGTGGATGTGAAAAATGACAGCTGTACTACTCATAAGAAGGTGTGGTAAAATGGCAATGTTGAAAATATGGAGTGAAAATATTGAAAATTCGCCAACTTACGAGCCTGCGTAGGAACACTGCATAACACACGCTTCAGCGGTCATTTTAGAATTTTCCACCAAATTTTCAAAATAGGCTTTGAGAGCCCACCTTATGAACGCTGGCACTGTCGTTTTGAATCGGGTCTAAAAAGGGATTTCGCGAAAGATTGCCAAATCACCCTTCGGGCCCAACAAATAACGCCATGACAGTGACAGAATTCATGAGAAGGTCCCAAAACCCCATGTTGAAAATTGTGCAAAAATTCCAAAATGCCTGAGATATGCAACAAAGTTGAAAACCCCATCTAGCCCATTATACAGCTTACGGCATTTCCTCAGTTCGCAGTCGGCTTTGAAGAGTGCAGGCGTGTTCCGGTCCAGTGATGATCGTCGCGCCGAGCTCTGGAGGTAAGTATGGGGTGGGGGTGGGGAGGCAAGGTGCGCAGTGGGTGGGTGCGGGTTGTGGGAGGGAGACAGCGATGGAGCGTTTTCTTTTTACAGGTTTTTTTTTATTCAGGCGATGCGGGACGTTTGCCATGCTGGGGTGGGCTCCCAGCGTGGCAGCGAGAAAGCTGTTTGGGGATATTGGAGCCGGCGGGAGATTGGCACACGTCGGCCAGACAACGCAGGGACGTTTGCCACGCTGGGGTGGGCTCCCAGCGTGGCACCAAACACGAGGGGGGATGGCCGCTGCAAGCAAACAGCGGTGGTTTCTTTGAAGAAGACCACGCTGTCATACAACACTGCATCGATTGGTGCAGGATCGCCACGCCTGCTCAACGGAGCAGGGATTGCACAGGACAGGCACACCTCCAAAGTGTCCCATTCTCCCAAGACGTTCCTTGCGCATGCGCGCAAGCGAACGTAAAAATGACTTACATAACTGACAAACCTCACTTTTAAATAAAATTAGGCCTGGCCTGTGGTGGTTCATATTTTAACTGCCAAATAATTTTTATTTTCCCCAAGGGGCCAAGCACCAGGCACCCCACTTCGCCCTGTCCCCAGCCTTTGCATTGGTGCACACTGCAGTGCCAGATATTTCCTGTGAGACTCTGCAAGTTCTGCTTATTGACTGGCAACAGGGAGTGCTATATAGTGATAAACTTTACCCCTCCATCCTGAAAGAGCAAGCATATTTTCCCCAGAGAAAGACTGCCTTCCACCAAACCTGTGCTTGCCAGACCTGAGGTCAGCCTTGAGCCATGGTCGCCCATGAGGCAGTAAAGTCCTACAACCTAGACTCATCCTCGGATGGACAGTGGGACCAATGACAAGCATATTGGAGTTTAGAAAGCTCTATCAGGCATTAGGGATAATTATATATCTCCCACATCTGCCCCCCCCCCAACACTGACATCAACTGTGGGGGATACTGGGATGTCATCAGAGTGAACTGTTTACAATATGACAGGGTGTGAGGTGGCAGTGTCAACCAGAGAAACTTCTCTTTCACAAATAAAATATGTACAAATGTTTATTTTGTACTTCTTGTGCACATTTAGGGCAGCCCCATGCATTAGGCGTGGAACTGCTGAATAGAACGTTCCCATTTACATAGTGACATACATAGTAGTAACAAAGTAATTTAACGTTAGAAGGGATTCTTGGTCCATCAAGCCCCTCCCCCCACACTTCATAAACAGGAATCAATAAGTATACTGATAAACATGTAACAATTTATAGGGATTCCCACCCACTCTTCTACCTAAGATACCCTGTGATTCTGTTGGTAAGCTTGCCGTCCAGGCTTACCTTAGAAACACAGAAATATAGCCAGTGATGACAGAAAAAAACGAGGTTTATCCAGTCTGCTCAGAATATATACCTGTTGCCCTTATGGCCCACTGCTAAACAGGGTTCGTCAATCTGATCGATTCATTGATCCCTCTCACTGATCTCCCCCACACCACAATCCTTTTTTTCACCCTTTAGTACCACCAAGTTCCTGACTCTGTCCTACCCACCCTTAAACCCATTGCAGTCTCCCCAGACCCATAGCACTATGAAGACCTGTATTGTCTTTATGTCCACCGTCTCTGGTGGTAGGCTGTTCCATAGTTTCCCCACCTTCTAGGAGAAGAACTGCCTCCTAACATCACCCATAAAGGTACCACTATTGAACTTCTGGGTATGTTCCCATGTTCTGCTGAAGAACATCAGATCAAATATCTCCATCTGTCTGACCTTGTCAGTACTGTACCATTCGGTATGCAGAAGCCTGAGATCATGTCTTTCCAGATGGGGTACAGCCTGTGTACTGTACAGGAAGCGTGCGGCCTGTGAACTGTATGCTCTGTACAGTACACAGGCCATGTACTCCCTGTACAGTACAGAGGATGCGTGCCCTACAGAACATAGGACATGCGCTCCCTGTCTGTCAAAACGGCGGCTGGCTGAGGTGGTGAGAGGATGCCAGGGAAAGCTTGTGGTGGTAAAGAAATGGGGATTAGTGAGTGGGTGGAAACTACTGGACACCAGGGACATATACTAGAAATATGGAGCTAGCAATCAGAAGGTGGGAGGGACTACTAGGCACCAGGGACATTTACTGGCATTACAGGGATAGTGCTTGGAGGGCGGGAGGGGCCACTTGGCACCAGGGACATTTACTAGCATTACGTGGACGGTGACTGGAAGGTGTGAGAGACTACTAGGCACCAGGGACATTTACTGGCATTACAGAAATGATGACTGGAAGGTAGGAGGGACCACTAGCCAAGTTCTGGTGCATGACTGCAGCACCAGCACAAAGTATTGCAGATGCCGCAATGCATGATGAGATACTCGCAATCAGGAGCCCTATCAGAATAGGGGGAAAATTACACCGGCAGAATCGGGAGCCTACTGGAAGCACAACCATGTAGATTATATATTTATTATTATAGTGCAGGCTGGAAATCAAGTTTTGTTTAAACATGGTTGCCTTAACCTGTGTTACGGATCGCGTCCACACTGCTGTTAACATGGATTAAGGCAATTGCCTAAAACTACACTAAAGACTACCTCCCTAGCAGAGTTTCAGCATGCTTTTAGATCACAGATGTAACACAGTTTTCCACTGGCTGAATTTGAGAAGTGTTGCTGTAGACTACCAGGAAGTTACATCAACACATACTTATCACATAGAAGTCACATATTGTAACATAGAAGTCATGTGACAGACTGCATTCATACATCCTAAATGTTCACGGATAAAAGAGGGTGGTGAATAATAGAGGGTAGCGGTTAAAGGGGGAGATAACATTTCTGGAATACGGGACAGGAGCTCACACTGGTACTAAGCGGGGGTGGTGGATAAAAGGGGGCGTGGATAAAGTAAGGAGCACTGTACATGCATTAACTTAGAAGTATCAGATCCCGGGAGTTGTGTATAGGATGGGGGGAGGTACTGAAAGTCACTAGACAGGAAAGGGACCCTGGGGTTATCAAACCTGAAGACCTCAAGGTGGCAGGGTAGTGTGACAAGGCAGTGGACAAGGCCAGTGGGCAGCTGGGGTGCACAGGGAAGGGTATCTCCAGCAGGAGGAGGGAGGTGGTTTTGCTACTGTATCACTCACTGGTGAGACCCCTCCTGGAGTACTGTGTCCAGTTTTGGAGACTGCATCTCAGAAAGGACATAGACGGGGTGGAGGCAGTCCAGAGGAGGTCAACTAAAATGGTGCAGGGTTTGCACGAGAATCCCTATGAGGAGAGACTGAGGTATCTCAACATGTACACCCTGGAAGAGAGAGAGAGAGAGAGGTGACATGATAACAGACCTGCACGTACCTTACAAGGGTGAAGAGAGTGCAGGGGGAGTCCCTTTCAAATGAAAAGGAGCACCAGGACCAGGAGGCATGTTATAAAGTTGTAGGAGAGGGGAAGATCAAGAGAGATGTGAGAAAATAGTTCTTCACCAAAAGGGTGGTAGATGCTTGGCACAGACTGCCAGTGGACATGGTGGAGGCAAAAACAGTGGAGGCTTCAAGTATGCATGGGACACACATAGGGGCTTATTAGAAAAGAAGCAGGGAGGCCGAGGGGTTACCCGAGACCGGATAGGGTCTGCGGAGGCAGATTAGGCAGAAAAATCTAGGAAGACTGGGTGGGCCAAATGGTCCTTTTTGGCCAACAAATGTTATGTTTCTATGTAGCTTTGCAATTCTTGCTACTGCAAAGTATATGTCACAAAGGCAAGTAGCACAACAGCTGGAATCAAGGAGGCTTCAAGGATTAGCTTGGATAGATGCATTAAAAAATAATCTCTAGGTAATTTATTAAACACAGTAAAGCCAGTTAAAAATTCAATAGAGCACACCTCAGTTTGTTAAACGAGAACCCCTGTGCAGCAAAACTGCCCCCTCGACCCCCTCTCCCGGTTAGGCTTTCTGCAATGAATAAAAAATTGTGTTAACGCGTACTTTATTTTATGCTCGTAAACTCCACTGTCAGTCTCCATGGCGGGTGCTGTGCAGTGCCATCTTATGTTACAGTGTAGCACCACACCGCTCACTTGCATTGAGAAGCATACAAGCGAGCACTGTGGCTCCGCACTGTAACATGAGATAGCATGTTTTTTAATTCACTGCGAAAAGCCTAACTGGGGGTGAGGGTCTTAGGGTGGGGAGTTTTGCTACACAGTTCTCATTTAAGACGCAAAGGGGGATTTTCAAAAGGCTGGACACACACACATGCATGCTGCCCTTGAGTCTGCATCCACCCAATTGCATCAGAACAGCCCTGCTGATATGTTCATAGATGCGTCTGGTATAGAAAGTCATGATTTGCAGTACAACAATTGAAGCAAATGTGATTTGTGTCATCGTTTCCCACAATTGCATCCTTTATCTTTCTGAACACGACATTCAGGAACTCTTATACCATTTAATAGACGGTCAAACAGTTTGGGCACAATTCCAATTTGAAATTAGAGGTGGACACAACATGGTTGGATCCTTATAAAAATCCTTCCCGAGCCTATTATCAGGCTAATAGACTGTATAACTGTACAATCCTTTAAGACCTCAGTAATCTCGTCATCACATATCCAGCTTAGTGGCAGATTCTAGCAGATGGTTATTGACCAGTGCCACAAGGCAATGCATGTTTACAGTCTTAGAATCATGGGTATTTTTTTTTTACCGTTTTGGCTCCCCCTTTGCAGGTTTGCGCCCTTTTCCCTATCCCCCACTCTTGACTATTGGGGTTGCAGTGACTGCCTTTATAGCTAACCCCAGGGCCATTTCTTGACTGGCCAGTGGGTGGGAGGGCGACGAACACCAGATTGTCCACTCCTCAAGCAGCCCCAGTTAGCGTGGAATTCTGAAGTCCAAACACAAATCCCAGGGCCAGATTTTCAAATGACGAGACTTGCCTCAAGTCCCGCGTGCATCAAAGATATGGTGCACCGGGCCGGCGGAATCTAGAGGACCCTTTTTTTTTTTTTAGTTTAACCAGGAGTAGCACACTAAGCTGAGAGCTTTTTTACAGGAGCGACCTGGGAGCATAGGGAAATTAAATGACTTGCTCAGGGTCACACAGTATGCAAGTGGAAGCCGTGGGATTCAAACCCAGGTCTGGTCTGCTGGATGTCACCAGATTTGCAGCTCAGAGCCTTAAACCACTGCGCTATACTGCCTCCCTTTTGCATCCCTTCTGTCAAATCTACGCTCACTAGACCATTCTTTTGTGGTCTACCTTACGTCATTGTGGGGCACCCGTAACACAGAGCTTGAGGCAGAACTTTGCCGAAAGCTGCCGTAAAGTGGGCAAACTGTTGCACTGCACCCAAGATTGTAAAAATGGGTGCTGCTGCAGCAATCAGGAGTGCCACAGCTGTGATGACATAAAGGTCTGGCACAGGACTTGAAGCAAGCCCTGCACCATCCTTTGAAAATCCGGCCTCCAGTGTCCCAGGTGTCAGTGGGACAGCCACCTTTGTGCCAAGCCACTCTTGGTTTTTGTTCTCATTTGATATCAACACTGCAGGTGTCAGAGCAAATAGCAGACAGAAAGGAGGTCTAGGAAAATATTTTGCTGTTTTCAGCCTTGCCCCATTGGTGAGATACGAGAAGGACTCACTGATATTGAACCAGGATAAACTGTTGGTGGTTTTGTGAGTGAAAGACATTTGGCCAGGATACCAGAGAAATGTCCTTACTCTTTGATAAGTGCCATGGAATCTTTAACATCCATCTGAACAACCACAAGAACAGGCAGATGGGCTGCAATTTAGCATCTCATCCAAAACATAGCACTGTGTCCCTGTAACACCATGCTGAGGCATCGTTACGGTATGTGTAATCAAAGGGTGAGTGCCCTCCACAGAGCTACCAACACCACATCCTGCAGCACATGGTGTTTACTGGAGGTTTTCCATCCAGCTACAAACCAGGCCTAACTTCTTAGATCAACCAACGACCAGTAGTGCCTTACTGCATTAATAAAATGAATACACTGAGAAACAATTAAAAAAACCAAAAAGCCAACTTTTTTATTAAGACCATGAAATTTCTGTTATTATAAGTAACTAGTAAAATGTAATCCCTACCCACCTGTCAATCATCTGTCTTTCCACACATGCACTAGATGGAATGTTTCATTATTATGGAATGCATGAATTAAAACTTCTGCAGAATTCTTCTGGCAGAATGTTCACCCCCTCACACACAACAGATGGTGTCATATCGAGTCAAGGTCTCTATTTCAACTGAGGCAGAGTATGCAGCAGAATTTGCCCTGACAAACTGGTAAGGATAAGAGGAGGATTTTTTATGGTCACCAAAGAAATACCGGCATTTAAAACTGTGACTTGTACGCTGTTGTTTGTGTGTGTGAGTGGGGAACCATGAGGGGAATGAATGCTTCATTATTTATTTAGTTTTTTGAAAATTTAAGGGAGTTTTACTATTTGTTTAGGCCAGGCCTTGTTGAATGTTTTCAGTGAGAAAAGGTGGCAGCCATGATTGTTATGGCAGTTGGGAATGAGTGAAGTAATTGAGGTAGGTTTTGGATTAATTGCCATTCAGTCATCCTAACTGATAGCTGTAGCAATTCACAATACAGTATACCTTCGCTATAACAAACAGGTTCGGAGCCACAGTGACCATTCTTTATAGTACCGAATTCGTTATATTGACGGATGCTAAAAAAGGGCAGTGTACCAAGCACTATTACTATAACCCTGTTAGTATAACCCTGTTTAAGTCGGTAAATGAAGTACAGTATAGTTTTCCAGTAGTTTCCATGTTTTAAACATCACAAAAGTAAGCAGAATTAAGAACTTACAGCACGTAAATTCAGTACGTATAAATGCCTCCCATCCGCTCACCCGCTCACTCGTATTCTGATGTCTCACTTTGTTTTTATTTTTGTGCCAAAATCAAGTGCTGTACAGTACACTACTGCTTATTTGTTCAGCCCCAAATACAGAGTGAAGTCCCTTCACTACGTGCAGTAACAGTGGGAGTAAACATTTGCTGCTGTGTTGGGGTTGTTTTTCAGCCACTGCCCCGTCACATCTCTCTCTCTCTCTCTCTCTCTCTCTCTCTCTGCAACCCATGCTGTCCCACCTGCTACCCAGAGTCTGCACACACACTCACTCACTCATAACCTGCAGTTTTATTTTGGTTACTAAATAGAGAGGTACTGTACCAGACTGGAGACCTTGGACAACAAACTGAAAACCCCAAAAGTCAGTCGACAGCCACTGCCCTCGTTGCGTCTCTCTCAGTTTTTTTATCACTGACCCACAACCCACACTGTCCTGCCTGCTACCCTGAGTCTGCACCGTCAATCATTTGTGACTTGTAGTTTTATCTTTGTAAACAGAGACTAGACTGGAGACCTCGAACAAAGCAGACTTTAATTTTAACTAATAAAGAGGGGTTTCAGTGAGACAGGCAGGCAAACGGTGATGTGGATATTACAAAGATCTGATTGTTGTTGGGAGCCATGCGAACCATTCATTATAACCAAGAATTCGGTA
This sequence comes from Neoceratodus forsteri, assembly GCA_016271365.2. Lineage (NCBI taxonomy): Eukaryota > Metazoa > Chordata > Ceratodontiformes > Ceratodontidae > Neoceratodus > Neoceratodus forsteri. Next base: position 119,536,977 of record JADMNL010000026.1, read on the forward strand.
TAACGAGGTTCGTTATAATGAGGGGTTACTGTATAAATGCCTAAACAACTTATATTGTATGCCCAAATTTCTGCACAAGATTGTACATTTAGATTCACCCAGTTGTGGTAAATGCAATGAATCTAACAGGACTTCAATACCTACTTTTAAGAATGCTCATATATTAAGAAACTGTGAGCCGCAGTAGTCACTAATTAGACCAAATGTTAGACTCACAGACTTTGATTTCAAATCTTGTATATCATGAGAATTAATTATTTAATGTCAAAAATGGGAGTGACAATCTTTTATTTTACATTGCGAATATGGTCAAAGAGAAGGTCATACTAAGCCACTGGATGGACAACATGCACTTTTCCATAAAAGAATGGAAGTTGGAACTAACAGAGTTTCTTAAAATAGAGAGTTTATCTTACAGTCTAAAAAACAAAAGGGAACTTTAGAAAAAGAGTCAGAGCACTTTCAAGTAGTTGAAAACGGAACCAGGATTAAATAAGGCTAATAATGGATCGATAGGTTTATCCAAAAGTCGCTTAGAAATGTATTCACTTTTAATATGAGATAGCAGTATATGATGTGGACTCTCCTTTTTTTTTCATTCATATTTTATGCCCCTCAGCTGGGACAGACTAGATTCCCTCCACCCTTACTCAGCTGACTCCCACTGTACCCAACCTCCCCAGGACTTACCAGGTTAGCCCTGTCAGTCTCAGCCTCTTGAATGTTCCGATGGTGAGGTGGGTGAGGGATTGGTGAACAGGGCTTCATGAATGCCTGCCCAACTGCCATTTTCCTCCTGTTTTCCCCCACTGTCCATCCCCTTGCTGGAGCATGCACATTGGCGTACACGTGTGGAGGCATGTGCACGCTGTAGAGTACCGCTGCACCACCCATTACTGCCGCTCCCGTCCCATGCTGCCACCAGGCCTCCACCTTGTGGTAGTCTTTCGGAGGAGCCAGCCATTCTCCCTCCCTGGCAGAGGAGAGCAGTCCCTCTGTCACTCAATCCTCTCCCTCCTGGCCGATCCCCAGCATCCCGTGTTCTGTCATGAACACAGGTCGCCGGTGTGGAGTGAGGTGTGGTGTCCAGCGCCTCAGCCCTCAGCAACACTGGGCCAGCTGAAGTGGACTCTTTCTAATCTTCTTTTTGGATTCCTTTAAACTTTTTTTCTTTCGCCTTAATTTTTTCACTTTCTTGGTTTCCCTGTGGTGGGGGGAAGGGGATGTTTACGAAGTTGCAATTTGTGTAAGCACCCCCTCGCAGGGTGGGCTTACTGCCCTGGCTTAGGATAGGTCTTCCCCTTCTGGTAGGGCCCCTTGTTCTTAGTCAGCTAGGCGGTGTTCCCGTTTATTGCCATCGGGGGCAGGGTTTGCTAATATTTAAGCCCTGAGTTTTCCCGAGCGGGAGAGAGAGATGGGGAGTCAATGCTAATTAAGAGGGCAAGATGACTGGGGGGGGCAATCCCCCTTCAGCCCAAAAGAAGTCGGCTGGCAGCATCAGTGCAACACAGGGAGGTCTCAGAGGGAGGGCTGTTAGGAGCTTGGTGGCCATGGGGGCCGGAGAGTATGTCCATCAGCTACTGCAGGAGGAGGAGGAAGGAGGCATAAGGAATGGAACCTGTTTTGAAAGCATAGTGGTCCCAAGTAACCAGAATCACATAGATGTATCCAGGCAGTGGGGCTGCTGCGGTGGTGGCAGGACTGCAGCAGGGTCCACTGGAGGTGGAAGCTCCGGTGGACCTTTCCCGTGTGGCACAATGCCAGGAAGGTAAGGCCAGAAAGGCGACTCGCATCCTGGGACTGTTGTCCCCCCAGCACCGCTATAACACTGGGACCCAGGAGACAAAAGATGAGGATGGGGTGTTGCTTGTACATGCTAATCAGAGTCAATCCATTTTTATTTTTGTTACAATTTTTGGCCAGGAAAGACAAACTAAGCTTAAGCTTTTTTTCAGGTGCATCCTGGGAGCACAGGGAAGATAAGCCATGACTTTCTCATGGTCAAAACAGTATGCAAGTGTAACGCCCCCCCCCAAACATGGGGGCTTTCCTTATTGCCATTTCTCCTGTTCTCCTGCTCCTGTCCATGGAGTGCCTCCCAACTGCCTGCTGGTCCCCTGAGTGGCTCCCCGTCTCTCACCACCACAGCCTGGGTTGTTTTTGCCCTCTTTGAGCAAATGGAGCTAGAGGAGCTGCCCCCTCTTCCCTTCTCCTCTTCACAGCTGGGCAGACGGATCCTGCACTCCTTGTTTTGCCCTGATCTCACCTTGTTTGCTCCTGTGCTCTTCAGCCCAGTAAGGGCTCACAGAGCTAAATCGCAGGCTGCCAGCATTCTGGGCTAGCTGGCAGGCTAGCACGTGTGCCAAAGGCTTTGATTATTGATGAACAGGTCCATTAATATTCATGAGCGGGTTCAGTCTTTGTACAGGGGCTGCAAGGTTCGGGGGTTGCTGCTGATTAAAAGTAGTAAATAAATATGTGTACGGGCAGCACCTTCAAGGACACTAACAGGGCTATCAGTTGAGGGGAGAATATTTTAAATAAATAAATGTTTCTGGCTGCACCAGATGCTAACATTGGTACTCTGATATGCCTGTTTGCTGCCTGGAGGCACTTAATTATGGCTGCAGCAACAGGCTCAGGGCTGAACAAAAAATGTTTAAACTGGGCAACGATTTAAAGGGCACAGAAGGGACTACCGACCAGAGAGGCAAGTAAACAAATAAAGTACACAGTCACTCTGGCTGCACCAGGACTTTTATTTGGAACTGTGTGGATCTGCAAAGGGACTGTATGTATTAACAGCCATGATAGTGCAGCATCAGCCAATTGGAAAGCAAGGATTTCAAGTCAGGACTTGTGGGGCTTTTGCCAGAGCTCATGGGACACAGCAAAAGGCCTATGGGGAAACTGCAGGGACCTAATTTCAGGTGCCAAAATAGGGGTGTTACAGTGCATCAAGTGGAGGTTAAAGAGACTCACCAGAATAAGGATGTGCACCATCTGTATAAGTGCCTTGCCACCAAAGGTTCTCCATCAGAATAGTATCCCCAAGATGTGTGTGCTGATTTAAAAGTTATTTCACTCGTAAACTTCTCAATACTGGGTCCGAAGGACTTCCCATTATTTTTCAGCCACCAATGCTCCACCCCATTGGCTAAAACTATCTGTTGCTCCCACATTAATTGGCTGATCCTGCCTGTCAGTCCAAGAAAAGAATATTTATTAAAGAGACCCACCAAGATAAAAATCCATGCACCTGCACCATCTGTATAAGTGCCTTGCCACCAAAGGTTCTCCATAAGAATAGTATCCCCAAGATGTGTGTGCTAATTTAAAAGTTATTTCACTTGTAAACTTCTCAGTACTGGGTCCAAAGGACTTCCCAGTTGTTTTGTACTGCCCGTGGTCTGCCCCCATGCTGACAGACGTGATGTCGAGAAGCCAGTGAGAGCGTGGGGGCGCGGTCCATTATATTTAATGAACAGCGATTTTTCTATCTTTTTTTGTAACATAATGGCCACTTAGCAATGAAATGTGGGCACCGGTCAAATAACAAGGGTCTTATTAGTTGACCGATGCCCACATTTCCTTGCCAAGTGGCCATTATATGGCAAAAAGAAATAGAAAAATTGTCGCCCATTGAATATAATGGAGTGCGACCCGAGCTCTCACTGGCATCTCGTCATCAGGTCTGTCAGCATGGGGGCAGACCACGGGCAGTACAAAACAACTGGGAAGTCCTTCGGACCTGGTACTGAGAAGTTTATGAGTGAAATAACTTCTAAATCGGCACACACATCTTGGGGATACTATTCTTATGGAGAACCTTTGGCGGCAAGGCACTTATACAGGTGGTGCAGGTGCATGGATTTTTATCTTGGTGGGTCTCTGTAAAAAATATTCTTTTCTTGGACTGACAGGCAGGATCAGCCAATTAATGTGGGAGCAACAGATAGTTTTAGCCAATGGGGAGCCTCAGAGGAGCTCCATAAAAGGCAGTGTTTTTGGCTGTGCCAGCAGTGTTTCAGTATGGGCCCCCCCCCCCACAGGGGTGGGGGCTCAGGCCCTCAGCTAAAGAAATGAGCCTAGCAATCCAGTGCAAGCTCCTCCACAGAGGAGGGGGTCTTTCTTCTGCCATGAGAAATAAGTGGCTGCCAGAAACAGAAGTCGCTAGCCTGGGGGTTGCCAGAAAATGTCCTCCGGGTCTAGCCAGAACCTTTCCACGTTGAGAAAACATGGGCCAGCAACCTGATGCCAAGCCAGCTGTCAGAGAGCTGAACCTCCCTCAGCAGTGAGAGTGTTGATGAATCCAGAAACCTTGGAAGGAGGAATACAATTTCTGCAAGAAATCTGAGTGAGTAAATTGCATCTGCCAAGTGCAATTTTAAGGAAAGCTTTGAGGGGTATTGAAGCCCATAGAGAACTAATTGTGACTGTCTGTCTGCACCCTGCATTCACATCAATGCTCAGAGGGTGGACATTAGCCAAGTGACCAGAGAAGGGTCCAGTATAGTATATAAATGTGTCTGATCTGTTCAGTGCCTACAGGACTGGAAGGGGAGTACTCAGAGCCAGGGCTCTTCCTGACTTTGCCTGGGAGGGCCAGTATTTTGTCTGTGGGAGCTGCAAGCACCAGCGAAGGCCACAAGGGACTGCATGTTGTATTGTTTGAGCCTGAGAGAGCTACAGTAAACAAGTTTATTGCCAAGTGCAAGTATTTGCATCGAAAGAGTCTATTGCGTCAGTTTGCCAAGAGCAAATTCTGCAGAAAGCTAGTGAGCCCAGCCTCAAGCTCAGTCCAGTGTTGTAATTACCGTAGTGTCTTAACCTACAGCATCATGCTGCCATGCAAAAAGAGAATTTGCCTAAGAGACTGTGTTCTGTAATCCATGTGAGAGCCATAACCTTGGCTCTGGTTGTTCACTCTGCTGTGCAGACTGCAGAGTGTTGGTGCGTGTCCCTAAAATGCTTGGGAATGCTCCTGGTTGAAAGTTCTGGCTGACTGGAAAAAGGGCTATGTCTGCTATGTGGAAAAGAACCTGCTACTATTGATGTAGTTACTACAGAAATATAAATGCGCTGATTTATAAATGTGCTGAATCCGACTAATCTAGCCTGATCAAGTTTGGGACACAGCCTGGTAGTGTGCCACCTTGGCACTGCCATATGCGTCTCCCCCTGGGGGTATATGCAGACGTGGGGGTTGAGACGTGCTGGCCCAGGTCATAGCCTGGTCATCCAGAAAAAGTGCTTTTGGCCCAGAAAGGGGAATTGCTTCAGAAGTTTAAAGTGTTGTTTCCACCGTCAAGCTTTAAGATCCTTTCAGTCAGAAAAGGGGGTTACCTGGCTGTTGGCTTGCTTGCATTTTGACCTCCGGGAACACAGCCCGCCTGCTGAGAGCGTTTGATCCTGCCTTGTATAGACCAATGAAGACATCTAACTGTAAGTAATGCAGGGTCCAGCCCTGTATCAAGGGAAGTGACTTGTTAATAGTTAACGCTTGCTATCTGCTTATCGGGCCAGAGAGTTAAAGTGTTTAAACAGACTGGGCCATCCAGCCACGAATACAATTATTTGGAGTTATGAGAATATTGCATATGGTTAATCATCCTTTTTAATAAGGGTCCCATCCAGACGGCCAATGCACAGCTGCACCCACCATCAGGCCTGCAACGTTTAAGAACTTAAAAGTGCTGGGTACCCAGGTGAAGGTATGGGATTGCGGGGTCTCGTACATATTTTGGGGACTGGTATATGTGTGGGCAAAACCTTGCAAATATGTTTAATAATCATGCAGCTAACTAGATAGTCAGGGACCTGACTACATCAGAGGCTGGTGGGTGGCCACCGGGGCTATATGTGGATCAAAATACAAAATGTTGATTTAATCTTGAACCAAATCAAACCAATCTAAATTAACTGTAAATAGTATAACCTCTACTCCAATTTACCTTTCCTAGCCTTCCCCATATAAATAAACATGTTACTGTTGTTTCTACATAATCTTGTCTTGTGAGCATATTATTAGTGTCAAGTCATTAAATCCAAATGTTGTGAAATGTGGGTGTAACCCCCCTGCAAATGGGGGTTCCCAAAAGTCCCCTAGTAGCTTGCCTAAAGGCACCAGACTGGATGGGGTTCGGCAGTTAGCCGCCTATTTATGAGTGCTTCTAGAGCCTCCGTATTGTCTCTTTAAGAGCCGCTTAGCATTACAGGCAAGTCTGAAACTGGGGCGGGGGCGGGGTTGTGTGGTTTCCTGCTCGAGTCCCGCTTGAGCTGCTGACAAGGTGCTCCGTTTCTGGCATCGCTAAGCGGGCAAAGTGAGCACCCCCCAGGGATGTAAATGTTTGCTAATGATCTGTTAGAGTGGTAATAAAAATGTACTTTGTCTAACCTGCCTTTCTTGCAGCTGGGACTCTGTGTGCTTTGCCCCTTCCATTTTGGATTGGAACTGCAAACTGGATCCAATCAGGAGGGAGGGGCACTTAAAATGGAGTAATGAGCAACCAACCAGGATTTGGACTCTCTCGGGAGCCGGCTGTCAATGGGGGATATGGCCAGTAATTCTGGGAAGTGAAGCTCTGGACTGTGGCAAATTTTTGCACCAATGGGGGAAGTTGTAAGTGGCTGGCATCTGAAGCCCTCCAATTGGGTCAAGTGGCGCCCGATGGTAATTCCCTGCCTAGTGGCCGAGAAGGCAGATCTGTTGTGGCCGTGACTGAGGAAGGAGCTCCGGGCTTCTGCGCTGCAGAGTTTCATGCGGGAAGCACGTGTGGAGGCTGAAAGTTGGGCGGCTCGTTTGCCGTGGTGATTTGGACTGAATCCGCTGTGTTTGGAGGAAAAGGAGAGGCTGTGTGGCCAGAAACCAGGCTTACCTTGCAGAGGACTGGAGAAACTGTTCCATCGCGCTCGGTCTGTCAGGAGAGTGAAGCTGCATCACGAATTCCCAGATTGGCAGTAAGTGCGAACTGTATATGAAAGCAGCTGCCTGGTATGGTAACCTTATTTTACATATAAATGTGTGGGGTGTGTCCTGCTCACAGGCCTGTGTCCCCTGCTGTGTGAAAGGTGTCCAGCAACAGTTGTGAGTAAAAATCAGGGTAGCTCCCTGCCAGCTCAACCGTTGAATTTGCAACTGTTTCATCTGATTTTCTTTCTTGAATATACGAACTGAGCCCACCAGCTCCAGATTACAAATTGGGTATTGTGCAAGTATTTTCCATCCTCGGGGCCCCAACCAGCTGCACCGATCCTGGCTAGCTCCCCCCACATCCTGGGAACCCAGTGACAGTGACTTACGGGGACTCTAATCCTGTGTACAGTGCTCTGAACATTAGTGTGACTGAATTAATTAACCTGATTTCCCCTGTCCTTGTTACTATCCCCTAAATAAATCAGATTTGGTTGTTTAGCAAAGTTACACTGCCTGAGATATGTGTTTGTGTTGAAATATCGTACAGTGGCTACTGTATTACACCATCTTACTTTACAGGGGGTCCCCAGAGTCAAGCTGATCGAACCAGTCCTGGGGGTAAGTGTATACTGTAAAAGTACTTTTAATATATTGTGTGGGCCGCTAGTGGGAAGAAGGGGGTTGCAGTGTCCCAGAGGGCTGTGACTAAGTCTTACAAGACAGTATTAACCCCGACCTCTGGGTGGTGGCACCCGCCATTGGACCTGGGCCCCTCAACCTGTTAGAGGTTACGCAGGCAGGGGTAGTAGCCCTTGGGATAGCACCACCTAGGGGTTACAATGGGAAATGTTTGTTGGGTCATGCTTGGGTTGGCTCTGTGGTATCGTGGGTGGATGTAGCTTCCCAGTGGGCTGCATTAGCCAAAGTTAGACCCTCTTAAAGGTAAACTCTGGGTGGAGGCACTGCGAAAAATGTTATCTTGGAAAGGAACCTGTTTAATGTTAAAGATAGGAACCCAGGCCCCTCAACCTTGTTTCGGCTGGCAAGGCAGGGGTAGCAGCCCTTGGTATAATGATGTCTGGGTTACACAAGTTGTGCTATTGGATACAAACCCAGTTCCCCAGATTTGCAGCTAAATTATCTTAACTACTACACCATACTGCCTCCTGCCTTTTGGGATAAATTTAGGTTTAGATTATTATATTATTTACTAGTGGTTGTTTTGAGATTGTTTTTCTAACATTTGTCAACTTTATTAAGGGGATGTTATTAAAAGTTGTAAATGTTTTTGCTGTATTTGAAAACTATTAAAATATTTATTACACACACAAAAAATTTGTGAAGTGACTCATGAATTCTGTATGTAATTTATACAAATTCCAAATCCCACTGCTTGAACTTGTTCTAACCTTCACATTTCTGGTGGATTAATCTCTTGGGTCTCTGAACTTACTTTACCAATCATGAAGCAGCAAGTTTCCAACCCATTTTACAAAAACAACTTAAATGTTGGAAGTCTAGCAAGCCATTACAAATACATAATTCTCTGCACTCAAAGTATTTCCAAGCAATCAGGAAGTGTTTTTGCTGCCCCTTGAAACCAATACAAGTGCTAGACTTCTGATATGATACGTATTATGAAATGGATAGAAAGAATGCTGGCTCCTGATTGGCCAAGATGTACTTTCACCCAAATAGTCATCCCAGCACAACAGTAAGCTGAAAGAAGCTCAACAAAAATATGTTTAAAAAATATATACTATTTATTAAAAAGAACCCATTTCATAATCACAATAAGGCACTCCAGGGGGTGGATATGGTGGGCTAATGGGCTTTCTCAGGTGGTGGAAGCACTTGGCTGTTATCCCACCATAATGCACCCGCTTTCATACCTTACTGTTTAAGTAAGAGACAGCCTCACACACACACACACACACAAGCATGCATGCACGCACAAACCCCCCCCACTATGGGTCACTTTAAAATCTCTTGATTACAACAGAGAGGGTCAGATTTTAAATACCTGGTCAGAGAAAGACACTCAGCAATAGCTCCTAAGCTGGATTTTCAAATGGCCGAGCTGCAATCTGCTGGTGCGGAAAAAATCCCTGCACTGGTGGACAGTCATATTTTTAGCCCATGCTCCACACAGCAGGCATAGATGTGAAGGATATTACGCCTGGTCCAACACAGAAACATAGAAACTGACAGCAGATAAGGACCGCTTGGCCCACCTAGTCTGCCCATTTCCCTACCTGATGGATAAGCTGCAGATTCTAGTTAACCAACAGATTATTTCTTCTTACCCCCATTAGAATTGCCTTATGTCTGTCCCATGCATTCTTGAATTCTCCCACTGTTCTTGACTCCACAACCTCCTCAGGAAGGCTGTTCCATGCATCTGTAATACTGTAATATCACAGACCGTACTCGGTCTCCAGCTTTACCCTCCTTTTCCTAACTAATAAGGATCCCCTTATGCCTCTCCCATGCGTTCTATGAATCCCGTTACTGTTTTCGCCTGACCACCTCCACTGGAAGGCTATTCCAGGCATCCACCATTCTTTCTGTGAAGAACTACATCTTCACGTTTCCCCCTGTATCGACCCCCTCCAGCTTCATGGCATGACCCCTTTTTCTTGAGCATCTTTTTTTCTGAAAGATGCTTCCCTCGTGTACCCTATTTATACCCGTGAGATACTTTATACCTCTCCAGCCTGCTTTCTTCAGCCCACAGCAACCAGCTGAGCGCCGGGGCTTCGCTCCACCAGTGGGCGGTCGGCGGCACCTAGCCGAACTTGGGAACCACAAGGCCGGGAGGAACAGCGAGGGAGCAGTCGAGAAAGGTGCAGCCAATCGCCTGCTTCCTTCAGCCCACAGCAACCAGCTGAGCGCCGGGGCATCGCTCTGCCAGCGGGCGGTCGGCCGCACCTAGCCAAACTTGGGAACCACAAGGGCGGGAGGAACAGCGAGGGAGCAGTCGAGAAAGGCGCAGCCAATCGCCTGCTTCCTTCAGCCCACAGCAACCAGCTGAGCACCGGGGCTTCGCTCCGCCAGTGGGCGGTCGGCGGCACCTAGCCGAACTTGGGAACCACAAGGCCGGGAGGAACAGCGAGGGAGCAGTCGGGAAAGGCGCAGCCAATCGCCTGCTTCCTTCAGCCCACAGCAACCAGCTGAGCGCCGGGGCTTCGCTCCGCCAGCGGGCGGTCGGCGGCACCTAGCCGAACTTGGGAACCACAAGGCGGGAGGACGCGGCGAGGAGCAGTCGGAAAGGTGCAGCCAATCGCCACTTCCTTCAGCCCACAGCAACCAGCTGGTAGCGGGCTTCGCTCCACTAGAGTGGTCAGCGGCACCCTAGCCGACTGGGAACCACAAGGCCGGAGGAACAGCGAGGGAGCAGTCGGGTAAAGGCGCAGCTAATCGCTTGCTTCAGCCCACAGCAACAAGCTGAGCGCCACGCTCACAGGGCAGTCAGCGGCACCTAGCTGAACTTGGGAACCAAGGCCGAGGAACAGCGAGGGAGCAGTCGGAAGGCGAGCTAATCGCCTGCTTCCTTCAGGCCCACAGCAACCAGCTGGCGCGGGCTTCGCTCCACCAGCGGGCGGTCAGCGGCACCTAGCCGAACTTGGGAACCACAAGGCCGGGAGGAACAGCGAGGGAGCAGTCGGGAAAGGCGCAGCCAATCGCCTGCTTCCTTCAGCCCACAGCAACAAGCTGAGCGCCGGGGCTTCGCTCCGCCAGCGGGCAGTCAGCGGCACCTAGCTGAACTTGGGAACCACAAGGCCGGGAGGAACAGCGAGGGAGCAGTCGGGAAAGGCGCAGCCAATCGCCTGCTTCCTTCAGCCCACAGCAACCAGCTGAGCGCCGGGCTCGCTCCACCAGTGGGCGGTCGGCGGCACCTAGCCAAACTTGGGAAACCACAAGGCCGGAGGAACAGCGAGCAGTCGGAAGGCGAGCTAACGCTTGCTTCCTTCAACCCACAGCAACAAGCTGAGCGCTGGGCTTCACCCGCCAGCGGCAGTCTGGCACCTAGCCGAACTTGGGAACCACAAGGCCGGGAGGAACAGTAGGAGCAGTCAGGAAAGGCGTAGCCAATCGGGTAAGCAGCGCCTCCACAGGCACAGCAGCCACTGGCTCTCCTGCCCCATTGACTTACACTGGCTCAGTTTGCATTGCTGAAATCTGTGTGGGACTTGAAAATTTGTTTTTCTTTTGTCTTTACTCTTCCCTGGTGTTGTACTGCAAGTTTCCCAGAAGAGCTGCTTCCACTCTGGTGAGACATCTATGAGAGCAACTGCTGTTGATTCTGTTGAATTCTGCTGGACTCTGTTAGCAGCAGTGGGCCAGATGCTGAGGCGCCACTCTCCTTCTAGTTCTATATGTGAAATCATCAAAAAGTGCTGTTATCCACTACTGTATTGTAAGGAAATTACTGTTTGCTGCTCTTTAGGTAATTGCAGCTCCTTGTCTGAATCGTAGGTGGGCCCAGGCGCTGAGGCGCCAGGACCCCCACAGTCCTTTGTAGTGCAGATTTGGTCAGTGACGCTCAGGAAAAGGCTTGCTACTGCCCTTATTAATTGCTGCACCCTCCTCTGTCTCTCTCCAGCCTGCTTCCTTCAGCCCACAGCAACCAGCTGAGCGCCGGGGCTTCGCTCTGCCAGCAGGCGGTCGGCGGCACCTAGCCAAACTTGGGAAACCAAAGGCGGGAGGAACAGCGAGGAGCAGTCAGAAAAGCGCAAAATTTTTGCCCACCCGCCTTCCCTTCTTGTGTGTTAATTTATAGGCATCTTCCTCACGAAATCTCTTCCCGACCACAGCACTTTTCTCTAAACCAACAGAGAGCCACCAGCTTGCTGATCCAACCAATCAGCAACTTCGCTACTCCTATTGCCAACTATCAATATCCCCTCAGAATGGGAGCTTACTACTGATACTCCTGTCACTATCAGCCATAGGGTTCTACAATGAAGATGACCCTATTATACAATCTAAAGTGGGCAACCCGCCTAGTTTCTCTGGAACATCCCCCGTGGCTGACACCCATACCCTCATATATGTCTTGCCATTGCTGCATCGACTAAAACAGTGGTACAATCACCATAAAGTTACACATATCACCACATATATGTCTCAGCCAAGGCCCCACTACTGGGTATGTAGATCCCCACTAACGCCTAGTCAAAACTGCTAATTGGTATCCCGACACACTACCTTAAATCCACAGGAGCACCCAAAACAAAGAGTGGCAACGGAATAAAAAGGAGGACCAAAGACAGCCCCTCTCCCTATCACTGGCAGCCCTTATGAAATTACTGATCTTCCTATTGCTGTATTGGTAATGTAGAAATCAACCCTGGACCTCTTGGAAGCATCACCTCTCCATCAGACCTATCCTCAACTAAAGGCCTCGAGTTTCCTGCATATTAATGTATGCAGTCTGTTGAAAAAATTTACATTGCTACAAGCCTGGGTTGCCCATACCTTGCCAGACTTTCTTGTGGTAACTGAGGCATGGCTCAAGACCACCACAATGGACAGGGAAGTTAACCTACCTATCAGCTATTCAGAGCTGATCGCCAAACAAGGGGAGGATGAGTAGCTATATATGTAAATGCTGGTTTAATTGTATCCTGTACTGCTGCAACATCTATGCCCAAGGAATTTGAGTGTCTATCTCTAAAAGTCTCTCTCCCCAATACAGCAGCTTTCCATTTAATTGGATGCTACAGACCCCCCTCTGCTGAACACAGGCTCTTATCCCACCTGGGAAACCTGGTCAAGTCCTGTACTGAAGAAGTCATTATCATAGGGAACCTGAATTTCAACTGGCTCACCCAGTCAGCTACACCTCTGGTATCATTCTGTGACACCTACGGGCTCACACAGTTAATGAACCAACAAGACTAAATGCAAGGAATAGTAGTAACAGTACTCTACTTGACATCATGATAGTGAGTAAACCACATCTATTCACACATGCTGGAGTGCTCCTATGCGACATAAGTGACCACTGCCCCATCGCAGGGGTAAGATCCAACAGCATTAAAACAGATCCTGCAAAATTCCTCATGAGGAGATCCAAGAAAAACATCAATATTGAAGGATATCTGCATGATCTAGCCTACTCTCCACACTGGCAAAAGTTCTATCTTGCACATTCTGTAGAAAAAGCTCAGCAGGTGCTAAATAGCATTATATTAAATGCCCTTAACACCCATGCCCCAATCTCTAGTATCCGAATAAAAAACAAATCCTGTCGCTGGCTTTCAGCTGACTAGCTGCACTGCTGAGAGAGAAAACTTTGGAAAGTAGCAAGAAAAACTAAGAATATCATGGACTGATGATCTTTAGGAAAGCCAGGAATAAATGCACTAGGAAAGTTAGGGATGCAAAGGCTGCCTACTACCTGGCCCAGCTCGACTCCTCCTACCATAATACTGCTAGATTTTGGGGCACCATCAAGGGTATGATGGGCCAGGATGTTAACAACCCCCTTCCAACCCAATTACTATGGCCCCATTACTGGCACATTGGAAATCCTGGATGCATTCAACAACCACTTCACAACAGCTGGCCTTGCCTTTGACTCCTCCCCAGCTAACCTATTAAGGGATCATTTAAGCTCCCACTATACTGGTGAACAAAGAGTTGACTCCTCCTTTAGCTTCAAACCTATACTGTTGAAACAAGTTGAGAATCTATTATGGCATCTAGATACCAAAAAAAGTGCAGGAGCAGATCTTCTGGACCCATTCTTTCTAAAGATTGTGTGTCATGTGCTTGCAGTCCCCCTAACTCACCTCTTTAACCTTTCCCTAAACTCTGGCTCTATTCCCACGCTGGAAGACAGCCCAAGTGGTCCCCTTCTAAAATCAGGGGACCCTATGGATCTTAATAACTACAGGCCCATTTCCATCCTACCTGTGTTATCCAGGATGCTGGAGAAATTAGTGAGTATTCAGTTACGGGAATATCTGGACAATGCTAATCTATTAAATCCAGCTCAATCTGGATTCAGGGCCAAACATAGCACTATCACTGCATTAGCCAAGGTCACCAATGATTGTCAAACCGAACTGGATAAAAAGAACAATGTCTGTGCTGTATTCCTGGACCTGAGCAAAGCATTCGACACTGTGGACCATGAACTGCTACTCTCATCCCTACACTCCACTGGCCTAGATCCATCCTCCTTAAATGGTTCAGATGTTACCTCTCCGGTAGATCACAGCAGGTAAAAGCTGAAGGTGATCTCTCCCATTAAGACCACTGTCAAGAGGAGTCCCCAAGGCTCTATTCTGGGTCCTATCCTTTTGCCATTTATATAAATAAAATTGATTCAACCCTTACAAGTCCTCAGTACATCTCTTTGCTGATGACACTGTACTGTATGTCAGCAACCCTTCACCCAAAGTTGCTCATGAAATCCTACAAGCAGAATTCTCCTGTTACAACATCAGCTTTCGAGAAAAGCTTCTGCTGAATGCAAAGAAAACAAAAGCAATGATGTTCACAACCCAAAACTCCACCAACACATCCTCTTCAATCAGTCTCCCCCAGCTATGCACTATACTTGGAGAAAATCTGGAGTATGTTGAAAATTTCAAATACCTAGGTGTGTGGATTGACAACAGACTTGACTTTACTCAGCATCTAGAACAACTGCTGAAAAAGCTTCGCCTAAGGCTTGGCCTCCTCTACAGATTAAAACCCTTCCTTAATAGAGATTCAAAGATGAGATTAGTCCAGGCCATCTTTCTATCAGTCATTGACTCACGAGACTTCCTCTATAGTCACTGCCCACTCCCTACCTTCAAAAGTTGGATACCTTATACCATAGAGCAATAAGGTTCATTACAGACCTGCCATAAATACTCACCATTGTTCTCTCTATGATGCAATTGGATGGGGTTCCTTCATGTCAGGAGGAGCAGAAATGCAGCTCTATGGATCTACAGAGCTTTATCAAAAACTTCCAAGCTATATCCTGGACTGCTTCAACCTGACCACTCCCAGCTCCTATGCCCTAAGAAGCAACAATATCATCCTGCTCAAACTGCCCAAAGTCAACACCAAAATAGGGAGGGCAGCAATCAGCTATTCTCTAGCCATAGCATGGAACACCCTACAGAAATCCCTAAAACTGTCCATTATCATTCCATTTACATCCTTCAAGCAGCACTGTACAGCCTTCTTCACATAGAAATGCAGTTGTTACCGCCTGAGATAGAATAGTCATCCCACAAAACCATATTCCAATCACATATGGCATATTCCTTCCAGCCAGACACCGCCAGTATATGGCACCCAATATTCCCTTCACCATCCTTGTACTCATTATGTGAGTGACTGTCATGGCCCTCATTGTGATACATATGTACTGTACATATTGTAGATGTTAGTTTAACTTTCTCTTGCCAAGCCTTAACATGTGAATTCTCTGTATATTATTGTGTTATAAATAACATTTTCTTTTTTCTGTATGTATAACTGTCTCATAAGTATGTGATGTAATTGCTGTGCATCAACTCGAACCTTGACCTTATCAGGTCCATCTTGTAAATGAGCCTTGCTCAATGATGATCGCCTAAATAAAGATTTGATTGATTGATTGATTGACTTGAAAGTCTCTATCATATCCCCCCCCTCTTTCCTCCAGGGTGTACATAATGAGGCGTAACATTTTGGTGCAGTTGTGCCAAAAACATCTGCAAGCGACACTACTGTAAATCACAGAGCCGGTCATTAAATGGCTCCTTTTTTTTGAAAATCTGGCACATGCGGGAAAAATGTGGCTCTGCAAGTGAAGACCCACTTGCACAAGTTTTTTCCGCAGCTTCGTCCATTCCTGAGGGACTTTGAAACTCAGGCCTCATTTGTTTCTGTTGGCCAGGACACAGGTCTGCCTGTTGGGGCTATTGATTGTGTACATGCAGCTCCCGTCCTGTTAAATTTACCAACAGAAACACGGAGTGAGAAGTGGAGTTTCATAGGGTTAGTCTGGTTAGAGTCCGAGAGCTGGTCAGCCAGCATCCATGGGTAAGGATAACAGAACAGGACTGGGAGAAATGGTAGATAAAATTAGAATAATTAGTTTCACACACTTTTCATGAAAAGTGCACCAATTTTGGATATTTTCATGAATTAGAATAATGAGTTTAAAATGCATAATTTTTTGGTCGAAACTGCACATTTAATGTGCAATTTGGAAAAATTACACTATTTGTTGAAACTGAGCTTTTTTTAAAAAAAAAATCACTCTTTTAAAACTGCACAATTGGGGGGGTTGTGCTATTTGAATAAAAAAGCATTAGTGAATTATGCCAGATTGTGGTTCCACTTTGTGAAAATTACAGAACTGGTTCTGCTTTGTGAAAATTGCACAAATGTAAAATGGTAATTGTGTGCTATTTTGCATGTGTAATGCTGTCTGCAGATCCAGAAGCTGGGGCTAGGAAATGGAAGAGAAACCACATGAAGCAAGGTGGCCTAGTGGTTAGAGAACTGGCTTGGGAATGAGGAGATCACAGCTTCAAATCTCAGCAGAGCCTATTACTTACTTTGTGTGACCTTGGGCAAGCCACCTGCCTGTGTTTCAATCCACACCACTGTAGAAATAGGTTGAAGCAGAACCCGATTGTAAACAAAATGTCGCATCTCATCTGGGCTGTTTTGGGTAAGCAAATTATATGAGAGCACAGACGGTCAACAGAGTGAAAAGAGATGTGGCAGACTGTTTATTTTTTTACTAGATTTTGGTAGACTGTATCAGAGAGCCTGTGAAACTGCACACAAAGCCATTCAGGGAAACAAAAGCTGTCCATCCATGAAACCTGATGTAAGAAAGATGCATTTTAACTTCCTAGCCCATGCCATCTAATGCACACAAACATCTTCTCTTTAAGGACAGGCAAGACCCCAACTCACAAATGTGGAGGGCAAACACTGGACAGTTTTCCACGATAACTCAGTCAGCCCCCCCAAACAAGGCACCATTCCTGTGTGCACTGTGAAGTGCACAGCATCACTGATGAAGTTAGTGATGTGATGTTCTCTGTCACCTTTCTATCTTTGGATGTTCGCTTGACATTGTACACAGGAATGACACATTGGGGGAACCAGACTGAGTTAGCTTGGAAATTGTACAACAAAGCCCCCCTCCCCCCAAAATTGTGCATCTGTGGTTGGGACACAACTTTTAAGAGAAGATATTTTGGGGTATTGGGCAGAGATGGGTCAGGGAAAAGGGGTTTATATTTTAATAGAGTTGTATTTTGACACACTTTCAGGAGATGGCGAAAGTTATTATGTTACACAGTGTATGTGAAAATGGGGATGACTGAGATAGCCTGGTGTTGTGAAGACCTATGATTGCCCCCCGATCATGGATTGGCATACTGGGGGTAACTATTTAATAAAACTATTTGGGGACCTTTAAGGGAGTTGGCTGGGGGGGCTTGTTAAAAAGACAGTGTCAGCTCCTGTAACGGTACCAGAAGCTGGCAATTTTGTTTTAATTTCTGTGTGCGTGGAAGGATGGGGAGGGAGGGGGTAGACAGAGGGAAATGACTGGGGTTGGGGGAGAGGCCAAAAGACCATCCCTGGCCACCTGGAAAGGGCTGGGAGGTTTTTTAAATGATTTATTTTGTCTTGCTATCTGACCTTGCAAACTGCAAACATATTCAGATTATAGCCAATTTTACCTACATCGAAGTTCACATGGTCAAACTTTGGGAGGTTCACATAATACTAGTGGCTCAGAACTAAAAGCCAGTGATTTATGGTACTAGTGATTTAGGACAAAAGACCAGTGTGTTATGGTACCAGTGATTCAGGACTAAAGGCCAGTGAGTGATGATACTAGTTGCTTACATTATGGAACTAGTGACTCAGTAATAAAGCCCAGTGAGTTACAGTACTAGTGATTCAGCACTAAAGGATAGTGAGTTATGGTACTAGTGATTCAGCACCAAAGGATAGTGAGTTATGGAAACTAGTGATTCAGCATTAAAGGCTAGTAAATTATTATACTACTGGCTCAGGACTAGAAGCCAATAAGTTATGGCACTAGTGACTCAGCAATAAAGGCCAGTGAGTCACGGCACTGCAGTAGTGTCTTAGCACTAAATGTTGGTGAGCTATGGTACTAGTGACTTGTCACTAAAGGCCAGTGAGTTATGGTAATAGTCTTAAGGGCATTAACAACGTGAAAGAGTCTAACATGTTTCAATATAAGAAAAACAGCAGGACAAGAGGACACAGCATGAGATTAGAGGGAGGCCGATTAAGGGGTAATGTGAGGAAGTTATTTTTCACAGAAAGGGTGGTGGATGCATGGAATGGCCTACCTCAGGAAGTGGTGGATATGAATACAGTGCAGGGCTTCAAACAGGCATGGGATAGGCATAAGGGAGCAATACAGATGAGTATGAATAGATAGGCCATCGACAGAGTAAAAGCCTATGGCACATTCATAAGGTAGAAAAAATGGGCAGACTGGATGGGCACTGCGGTCCTTATCTGCCATCAACGTCTATGTTTCTATGTGACTTGGCACTAAAGGCCAATGAGTTATAGTACTGGTGACTCAGGTCTAAAGGCCAATG
Source organism: Neoceratodus forsteri (assembly GCA_016271365.2). Lineage (NCBI taxonomy): Eukaryota > Metazoa > Chordata > Ceratodontiformes > Ceratodontidae > Neoceratodus > Neoceratodus forsteri. Next base: position 119,555,499 of record JADMNL010000026.1, read on the forward strand.
AGTTATGGTACTAGTGACTCAGGACTAAAGGCCAGTGAGTTATGGTACTAGTGACTCAGGACTAAAGGCCGGTGAGTTCTGGTATTAGTGACTCAGGGTTAAAGACCAGAACTAGTGACTCAGGGCTAAAGGCCACTGAGGTATGGTACCAATGACTCAAGACTAAAGGACACTACTAGTGACTCAGGACTAAAGGTCAGAACTAATGACTCAGGACTGAAGGTTATTGAGTTCTGTTATTAGTGACTCAGGACTAAAAACCAGTACTAGTGGCTCAGGACAAAAGGTCAGTGAGTTATGGTACTAGTGACTCAGGACTAAAGTTCAGTGAGTTATGATACTAGTGACTCAGGAGAAAAGACCAATACTAGTGACTCAGAACTAAAGGCCAGTGAGTTCTGATGTTAGCGACTCAGGACTAAAGTTCAGTGAGTTATGGCACTAGCGACTCAGGACTAAAGGCTAGTGAGTTATGGTACTAGTGATTTAGGAGAAAAGACCTGTACTAGTGACTCAGGACTAAAGCCACTGAGTTGTGATACTGCTAATTTAGGACTAAAGATTGGTGAATTATGATACTATTTTATACTACTAGCTCAGGACTTAAGGTCAGCAAGTTAGTGATTCAGATGGCAAATTGTGACACTGGTGATGTAGATTATGATCACAAGTCCATTGAGTTATGATGACAGTGGTAACTCAGATTACAAGCCCAGAGAGTTATGACATTGATGGCTCAGGTCACAGTTTTCAAATGAGTTCTAGCATTGGTGAATTAGATCACAAGTTCAGTGACGTCTGGTACTGGTGAATCAGATCACAAGTCTAATGAATTATTGCACTTGTGAATCTGATGTAAGCTACCCAATGAAGTATAGCAATCTAATTTATGGCTCCATCTCTAGTGTAAAGTAACTTAGCTCACATAACACGGCCCAATATTTTCCTTTAATTGAATCCCACGATTGGATGAACAAATGAGACTGAACTATCTTCTCAGATTGTCCATACAGTCCAAAGTTGAGCTGCAATAACACAGCAGAATAGGGAAACCTACTACACTCCAGCCTACCTTGTCCGTAGTTAGTAAATGAGCAGTAATCACTGCCTTGTGGATAGTTCATCACATAACTTCATCAATGAAATCCAATATTTGAAAACAAAGACCTATGGAACAGTCCCTTTTCAAAATTAATAATAAATGTTGTTGTACTGAAAACAACTTAAGGTTATAAACTCCTAACCTAGTTTTGTGCCTCTGGTCACTCGTAACTCAAGCTATGTATCACTCTCCCCTGGGTCATGGAATTATGATTGAACCTTTGACAGATGATTTAATAAAAGTAGCGTCTGAACTTACCTAATGAAATAACAACAGAAGATCAGGCTGAGGACAAAGACAAAAATCCCTGTTCCAAAAATGACCATGTAAATGTTTAATGGAAGGTCATTGAAGGTGATCGGAGGCATGGTGCAGGATTTATTGAAGTAAATCAGGCCCAGACCACAGAAACATCCTAGAAAAGGAAATAAGAGATAGTTTAGCCATTGCTAATAGAAAGAATGTTAATTTGGTATTACACTGTAACAAAATGTTATGGGTGAGGGTAGAAGCTTTCCCCTCTGAGATAACCTACTAGAATATCAAGTCAGTAGGTCTGGTACATCAGTCACAAAAACTGAAACACTAGACCAAATAAACAGCCCAAGTCAAATCTGCAACACAGTAGGGACTGTCAAATCAGACGTGAAATAGTATGGCACCACAGTGACTGTTCTGATACACAGATGTCAGCAGACAAGGGCCTTTGGCCCACCTAGTCTGCCCATGAACGCTAGTAACTGTGCGTCTTCAAGCTTCCCATGAACAAGTGTGTCCCCCTCCCCTGACTACCAGGATCCCCTTATGCCTATCCCATGCATTCTTAAATCCTGTTATCATTTCTGCCCCATACCAGCTCTTCTGGCAGGCTGTTCCATTTGTCCATCATCCTCTCTGTGAAGAAGTACTTCCTCACATTCCCTCTGAACCTCCCTCCCACCATCCAGTTTCATCCCATGTCCCCCTGCTAGAGAAAGTGAGCTGATCTGCAGGTCACAGAAACTTAGAAGCTGACGGCAGATAAAGACCGCAAGGCCCATCCAGTCTGTCCATTTTTTTCAACCTTATGAATGTGCCATAGGTCTTTACTCTGTCAGTGGCCTATCTTCACCATGAGTAACAAAGTAATTAGCAGCTGCCATCAATACAATGGGCAGGCAGATACATCTGGCCCCAAACCATGGACCCCCACCAGAGAGATGATGGGGACATCGGAGGGTGAAGCTTGGGGGCTGCCACAGGGTATGCCCCTGGGTCCAAGGACTGGGTAGATGGCAGCACTAAACAAAACGCTCTATAATACCACCCTCCTTCAAAATTCAGAAAACCCTCCATTAGATACCTTCTCTACCTCCTCCTTACAGCAGCCAAGAAGGCCATTACAAAGGTATGGTTAACCACAGAAATCCCAACTATTCAAGATTGGTGGCAGATAACTAAACAGATATACTACATGGAACGGATAACTCATAACCTAAATGATCAAGGAGATCAATTTAATTCCAGGTGGGCCCGATGGCAGTTAGATTACATGCTGCAAGACAACTCCTTTGTCCCATAAGTCCCACTATTGGAGAAGAAAGGAGCTAAAGATAGCTATAATCTCTCATGATCCTTTCTAGACCCCTATATCTGATTGCCCACCCACTACCCCTTCCTAATTCTACTTCACCACCATAAATAATTCTTCTCCCCACTTTCTCCTTTCTCCTCTAGCAAATTCTCGGTTGGGGCGCTGCAGGGACCCCCACATATAATCTTCCCACAATACCCCCCTGCCATTCCCTTACCCTTAAGCAGAATGATTGATGGGAAATGGGATAACTCTTTACATGCAAGAGCGTAGAAGGTGATGCTAATTAATATGAAATTTCTTTTTAAGCTGCAGATCAAATGGCCACCTCAATTCAATATTAATTGTCATAGATCGATCTCTCATAATGGGCATGGAGTAGTTCGACTTTTTTTATCTAAATTATTAAAGCTAATGTAATAGAGTCCTCTGTCATAAAGCTATAAACCTACTGTACAAATGCTTTCTGGAAATGATTCCAATATCATATGTAAAACTTGGATACTGTAAACAGTTTGATATGTCGACTATGTACGCTGAAAATTCAATAAAAATGAAATTATAAAAAAAAAATGCGAAGTGATACATTTTGGGAACAAAACTGAGAAACTGTGTGTGGCTGGCTGGCCAGCCGACACAGCAGTAGCGCTACCGCTCACTATGTTGATGACCCAGGTTCAGGAATGAGCCCAGAGCATCAGTAGGCTAGATGGGGGGGTTGGGGGGTTGGATGAGCATCCCAAAGACAGCTCTCTACCTCTGGGGGGAAGGGAGAGCAGCACCTGGCATTTGAGTGACACCCAGTGGAGGCTGGGAATACACCAAGCCAAAGGAACCACAAGCGCTGGGAGATGGATGTGTCGAACATGCGCTGATGTTATTGTATGACCAGGCCTCATGGACTGACAAAAGGGAAAACCGTATGCCCCAACGCAGAATGATGGCCTTTGCCCTCACCGAATGATGCTGGGATCATGTAAGTCTCAGGCTGGCCTAAAGGTGAATCATAGACTCTCCCTAGAAGCCCCGCTGTAGGGGGTTAGCTATAGGCCTCCAGCCTGGGTGGTCCCGTAAGATCCCAGTGGATTAGTGGAGGAACAGAGTCAGGGTAAGTGCCTCATCTGCAGTGCAGAGATAAATACAGTTGATCAAAAAAAAGAGAGAGAAAATGTAGTTATAGCAATGGTAGAATTCTCAGTGGAGGAACAAAAGCCCCCATATTCAAATGGTTAGCATGGCACTAACTGGGTTAGCGCCATGCTAACTGTGAGTAGTGCTGGCTGATAGGGTAAGGGCCATTTTTAAAGGCCCCTGGTGTGGCACACAGACATGACAGCAGGACCATGCAACTGAGGGATCCCCCATGCATACTGGGTACAGTGGTACATTCTGAGGCTTTGGCAGTGCTAAACAGCCTCTGTAACAGTGCTGCTTAACGCTGGCAAAGCCCTGCCCATAACCTGCACACCGGTGCACCCCCCCCCAACTGCCCTCAGTGTCACGTTAGAACCCCTTGCTGGTGGCTAGTGGCCTCACTGCCTCCGCACTTGTTGCCAGCATCCCCCAACAGCCTCTCAGAACATGGGCCTGCAGCTTGCCACCCGCAGCAGGGCCACTAAAGGGGCCACTGACTGAGATCAGCTGTGTGTAGTCTCAGGGCTGACTGTGGCGTCATTCGTCGCGAGGTCAGAGGACTTCACTCTGCACAGCTGCACAGGGTTTCCTCTTTGTCCCTCAGAGGCACAAACGTGTAATGATGTCAGTGCAGAATGGTTGTGCTCCCACACCAGATCCACAGACGCCTGCCGTTGCCTCCCAATCCTGAGTGGCCCCTGATTGTTGCACACCCAGCCTCCGCTGGGTGTTGCTGATAGCCAGGGAAACCATGACCCCCCAAGAGGAGGAGAGCTGTCAGACGCTCATCCTATCTCCACCTGGCCAACCCTCCGACGTCCCACACTCACTTGTCAACACAGGTTGTCAGCACAGTAAGCAGTAGCGCTACTGCTGTGCCACTGGGCCAACTTTCTCCAACCAGGGTTGTCCTACAGGCAGCACTATCCTGTTACAATTTTTCTCCTAATAGACTATCTTCTCCACTGTTTTTATTATTGTAACTCCCTGCTGCCAAGGATTATCATTTGGGTGAAAGAATAATTAAAATGTTTTGTTTTCAATATTCAGGTGCTGCTCATAATCAAAATACTTTTTTTCTTTTTAGTGAGACAGCAAATATGTGTTTGTACTGAAAATCGAACCTCTTACCCTTGACTTGAAAGACCAAGACACATCCAACAAGCTACCTGAGGCCATTACTCAATTGGCTGTTTCAGTCTTTTATAGCAGTTGTGCTCAAATAGTGAGGCCAGCATTTCACAGGAGGCCCAAACTGTTCCAAGGGAGGTCCAGTCAAGTCTAAGAATGTACAGTATTTACATTTTATGTTTTGGATGTTTTATGTGAAGGGATGACGCAAACTAAATATGGATAATGGCAATTAAATACAGGTTACTCACCTGTAACAGGAGTTCTAGGAATGGTATATGTTGTTCATCCACACTGTCTGGCAGGTATCCTTGCCGCTTTAAATCTTGCCAGAAGGTCTTCAAGCTGGCTCCTCCCACCAACCCGGGTGGTAAAACTCTCGGCTCCGCCCCATGACGCCAGATCTGGCCCGCTGGAAGCTCAGGTTGTGCATCGGGTTGAGGTGTAGGATGAACAACACATACCATTCCTAGAACTCCTGTTACAGGTGAGTAACCTGTATTTCTAGGAACATGGATATGTTGTTCATCCACACTGTCTGGCAGACTCTAGCAGTTCTCCGGGAGGAGAGAGGAAAGCTACCCCCTACTTAGGAATAGAGACTGAGAACCGAGGCCCCAAAACCAGCATCCCGCGTGACTCAAGGTCACTGGTAATGGGTGATGAAGGTGTGCTGACTTCCAGGTAGCAGCCCTGCAGATTTCCTGGATAGGGACGTCCTGGAAGCAGCCACCGATGCAGCAGTATGGTGGGTAGAATGAGCTCTTATCCCTCTGGGAGGCTCCATGCCCGCCAACTTATAGCAGAGATCTATGCAGGAGGTGACCCACCTGCTTATCGTCCGCTTGGCTGCAGGTCTGCCAGGTGCGGCTTCAGCGTAGGTGACAAACAGCTGGCGAACCTCTCCCCGAATTTCAGCCGTGCGCTCCTTATAGTAAGCGAGCGCCCTTCTAGGGTCCAGAGTATGGAGCCTATATTCGGCCTCCGAGGTGTGATTGGGGTATAACACCGGCAGAGTCAACACCTGGTTAAGGTGAAACTCTGACACCACCTTCGGAAGGGATGTCGGGTGGAGGCGCAGGACAACCTTGTCCCTGTGGAAGACCAGGTAAGGAGACTCGATGCAGAGTGCCTGGAGCTCTCCCATCCTTCTGGCTGACGTGATAGCCACCAAGAAGGCGGTATTCCACGACAGGTGAAAGAGTTCACACCAGTGCATTGGTTCGAATGGCTTGCCCATGAGCTTTGCCAGTACCAGCAGTAGATCCCACGGAGGTGGAGGTTCTCGCACCGGAAGGGAAATGTGATCAAGGCCTTTGAAAAAGCACCAGACCACCTTCTCCTGCGCCACCGACTGCTTCCCGGCCCGCACCCGGTAAGCAGAGATGGCTGCCAGGTGCACCTTAAGGGTCGTCGACCTAAGCCCTTGCTGAGAAAGGGACCAAAGGTAGTCCAATATGCTCACCAAGGAACAGAAGGAAGGGTTCAGGCCCCTGTTCTGACACCAAATGGAAAATCTTTTCCATTTGAAGGCGTAAGCATTTTCTGGTCGACTTACGGGATGCCTCAACTACGCTGAGGACCTCGCCGGAAAGACCCAAGGCCTGGAACTCTAGCCGCCAGGAACCAGGCCATCAGGTGCAGGGATTGAAGGTCCGGATGGAATACCTTCCCCTGACTGACTGAGAGCAGGTCCGGGCGAGCTGGAAGCTGCCTCGGGAGCCTGGAGCTGAGGCTGAGGAGATCTGGGTACCAGTACTGGCAGGGCCAGTCTGGGGCTATCAGAATCACCTGCGCCTTGTCCCTCCTTGCTTTGAGCAGCACCTTGTGCATCAAGGGGAACGGGGGAAAGGCGTAGAAGAGGCCCGGGGTCCACGGCCTCAAGAAGGCAGCCCCCTGCAGCGAACCCTGCTGAGGGGGGCAGGCATGGAACAGCCTCAGCTTCGCATTCTCCCTAGAGGCAAACAGGTCCACCTGAGGTGTGCCCCAATGGGAGAACAGATCTTGTACTACCTCCGGCAGGAGAGACCACTTGTGGGATGCAGCCCCTATCCGGCTTAGGGCATCGGCCAGGGTGTTGGATGCTCCTGCCACATGAATGGCTAGGAGATCCGCCTCCAGGCTGCGCATGAGTGACCAGATGCGGAGACCTTCCTTGCATAGAAGCATGGAGCGTCCGCCCTGGTGGTTTAGATAGTACATGGTCGCGGGCGTTGTCCGTCCTGGACCCGACCACTTGACCAAGAAACGGAGCAAAGGCGGTAGAGCTAGGCGGACCGCTCGAGCTCCAGCAGGTTGATGTGGCATCGGACTCCTTGGAGACCAGAGGCCGTGGCGCTCGGTGTTCCCCTAGATGGGCACCCCAACCCATCAGAGAGGCATCGGTCGATAGAGAGACCGTCGGCTCGGGGCGGACAAACGGGATGCCCTCCTGCAGATGAACTGGAACGGTCACCACTGGAGAGCGTTCCACATCCCCTGGGTCACTGTCACTAGCTGGTCCAATGGATCGCAGCGTTGGGACCACTGGTTGGCCAGCCCCCACTGAAGGGTGCGCATGTTCCAACGGGCCCAACGGACCACGCTGGTACAGGCCGCCATGAGACCCAGGAGGCGCAGGAAGTCCCGGGCAGGGTGCAATTGCCCAACCAGAAATGATTGGGCAAAGGAGGAAAGAACCTCGACCCTGTCCACCGGGAGCCATGCCCTGGCTCGAAGAGAGTCTAGCTCTGCCCCGATGAAAAGAATCATCTGCTTCCGCTCGAGTTCCGACTTGGCCTCGATGATGAGGAGGCCGACCTGAGAGCAAACCTGGAGGGCCAGATCTCTGGACCGCTCCACCTCCTGTCTGGAAGGGGCTGCAATCAGCCAATTGTCCAGGTAAGGGTAAACCCGGACCCCTCTGCGCCGCAGGAATGCTGTCACCACTGCCATGCATTTGGTGAAGACCCTGGGGCTGGAGATAAGCCGAAGGGCATGGCTTGGAACTCGAAAAGGGATCCCTCCGCTCGAAAGCGAAGGAACCTTTGATGGGACGGACAGATAGGGACGTGAAAGAACGCATCCTGTAGGTCCAGAGAGCAGAACCATACGCCGTGTTCCAAGGATGATATTATCTGAGCCAGAGTGACCATCCTGAAGGTTCGAGACCTTAGGAACTTGTTTAGGTCGTGTAGGTCGAGAATGGGGTGCCAGCCCCCCGTCCGTTTTGGAACCAGGAAGTACCTGGACACGAACCCCAGGTTTGAGGGAGGGTCCGCCACCTCTCTTATCACCTCCTTCTCAAGGAGGAGAGCGATGTCGGCTCGCCGAGCTGACAGCAAGGCTTCTGACCCCAAGGCCCCCCGAGGTGCGACGGCTCTGAAGGGTGGGGCCTGCTCAGACTCCAGAGGCAGGCCCTTTCCTACCACTTCACACCCACCGTCTGTGGTAATAGCAGACCAGGCAGAAAGGAAGAATCGGAGCCGCCCCACGGGGAATCTTGGAGTGAGGTGACGAGGTTGGGGTGACACCTCAACCCGCCACTGTGCAGGCTTGGAGGAGGGACTGCCGAGGACCACCTGGGCCTTACCTCCCTGCTTCCTGGAGGAGGAAGCGCATGGCTTGGGTTTGGGACGCCAAGCGCGAGCCTGCTGGCCCTGGTGTTGCTGGGCCGACGTGCCAGGGCGCAGACGGACTTAAAAGTGGGTTGTGGTCTGCGCCCTTGTCCCTCTGAGCAGATGAGACCGAGTCCAAGGTGGCATTGACTTTTGATCCTCTGAGGTGGCCTTCCACCCAGGGTCAAGAGGTCAGTCCCCAGGAAGGGACATCCGCCAATTTGTGCTGGGTATCCGCCAGAAGGTGGATATCCTCAGCCATGCCCGACGGCAAGACAGCCACTCGCGGCCGCGAATGACCTGGCGACGTGAGTCTCCAATGTCCAGAGCAGTCTGAAGTTGCTTGGCCACTGCCCTGCCCTGGTCCCGACCTGCCTAACCGTGGTCTGCAGGTCAGCCGGAGATGAGGGACTACTCGTCCCAGGAGCCCAACAGGGCATGGCAGAAATGTGCTACCAGCACGGCCGAGCTTGTCGACGGAAGGCCAAGGGAGGACGAGCATAGACTTTTCGCCCGCATAGTCCAATTTCTTGACTCCTTGTCGGAGGTTTGTCCGATGCCCCAGCGCTTCCGCACACCGGAAAACGCTGTCGGTAACTAACCCCTCGGCTGAGGGATGTTCTGAGAAACTGGACAAGGAACCGGTAGGGACCGCATACTTCCTGGCCATCCTGGCCGAAAGCACAGGGCAGGAAGCAGGGCGCTGCCAGAGCTCCAAGGCCGGGCCCATGATGGCCTCAGCCACAGGAAAGGCCTCCGTAGGGGAATCCCCTTGGTCCAATATCTCCGTGAGGGGATACTTGGCCCACTTGGATACAGGCTCGAGCTGCATCCCGGTGGACTCCGAGATGAGCCTGAGTAAACCCAGGAAGGACGAGGGGCTGTCGTCCAGCGACTGACCTCCAGAGGACTCCAAGTCCACCGCTTGGAGAAAAGGGAGGAATCGCCGCCGGACTCAGAAGAGTCCACAAAGAGCTGCCCCGGCCTGAGCCACCCTCCACCTGCCAAGGGCGATCGGGAGGAAAGTGACCGACAGCCATGGGGCAGACCCTGAGCCGACGAGAGTTCTTGGTCGGAGCCCCAAACAGCGCTGTGCAGGCGGAGGTTCCACCGAATCGTGGGGCAGCTGGTTTTGGCCGAACAACCGCCTGGGAACAGGCCCTTGGGAAAATGAGGGGTTGTTTCGCTGCTCCGTGACAGCCATAATGGCCGGGGGCACGGCGCCGGGCTTGTTCCCGGTCAGAAGGAGCTGTTGATTACATGAGGTCCTCGTCATCCGACGTAATCTTACGCCAAAGCCCTCATCCGAGGAGGAGGACGAGGACGAGCGCGGCGCTGCCATCAAGGTGCCGAGACCGAGACTCACGGCGATGGCGGGATCGCTGGACCGCCAAGAAGTCCGAGACCGAGACCGAACCCCGGCCTTTCCGAGGACGGGTGCAGGAGGGACGGGTGGGAACCGCCCTCCCTCGGCTCGGAGGGTACACCTAAGGGCTCCGGAACCGAGGCACTGGCAAGCCTGCTGATCCTCAACTCTCACCGGGGACCTGGGAGAGGGATTTTCGCCAGGTCGACAACCCGCCCAATGGGTCGAGAAAGATCTCGATCAAGGCCGACGGAGTCTCGGCCAACTGACCTGACGGGACACCGTGAGACCAGTGGTCGGCTGAATGATCGACCAGAAGTCGATGGCTGACAACCTCGGGAGAGGGACCTTCCCACTCCCAAGAGCCGCCGAGGGACTTACCCTTGTCTTTCTTTTGGACCGAGAAGAAGGTCCAGCAGACGCTGGTCCTCTCCTCTAGTGGAGAGGGACAGACAAAGCTCCTTAAAGGAAGCTGTGTAAGAGGAACCCAGGGAGAGCGGATAAATGCCGCTGTCGAGGAAGATGCGCCCGCTACGCTCCTCTTCGAGGGCGATCATCTGCTCTAGCTGATCCATCAACCTGCCGCCGAAACCACCGACTGGGCCTCTTTAGACTTTACCGGAGGAACGCTTTCTCGGGCGCCCTTGTTGTAAACGGGCAGCACGGCCCTCGAGGACGAGGGTTGAGAAGGAAGAGCACAGGTCGAAGCTCGCGGGTCGTGCTCAAGGCCTAAACAGTAGACACACGTGAGTGCGGATCCGTCCGAGACATCTTCATTCGCAAGGGAACCGCCAAACCGAGTCGACGGTCCATCGCAGCCGCGAGGGATAGAAGACCAAGTCTATAATGCAAAACTTTAAATTCGGAAAACCTAAGAATTAGGAATCAGTCTTATACGCAGAGCGTTACAGGGAACCTGAGCTCAAGCGTAAGGAAGATCTGGCGTCATGGGGCGGAGCCGAGAGTTATACCACCCGGGTGTGTGGGAGGAGCCAGCTTGAAGACCTTCCGGCAAGATTTAAAGTGGCAAGGATACCTGCCAGACAGTGTGGATGAACAACATATCCATGTCCCTAGAAATGTCTTTACTTATGCAAAAGTGTGTGAACAGGAGAGGCCCATTGAGCCATAGGTTGTTTCTAGGTGTGTATTTATACATAAATTGATGATCGGTGATTGGAAAGGCACGCTGAGTCAAGGCTTGTTTCTAAAGTAGGTGTATATATGTAAACTGGTGACTAGGAAGGCATGATAAGTCAAGGCTTGTTTCTAAAGTAGGTGTATATATGTAAATTGGTGACTAGGAAGGCATGATAAGTCAAGGCTTGTTTCTAAAGTAGGTGTATATATGTAAACTGGTGACTGGGAAAGGCTTGTTTCTACAGTAGGTGTTCATTTTATATGTAAATTGGTGACGAGGAGATGAACACTGAGCCAGTGCTTGTTTTCAGGTGTGACCTGTGCTAAGGGGTACAGGAAGTTGCTTAAAGGGGAAGACTCTTGTTTATGCAGGAGACAGTATAGCGTAGTAGTTAAGAGTACTGAGCGGCAAGCCTGGAGACCTGGGTTTGAATCCCACAGCCCCCTCTTGCATACTGTGTGACCCTGAGCAAATCACTTAACTTCCCTGTGCTCCCAGGTTGGAAACAAGCTTTGGCTTAGTGTTCCTTTCCTGGTTAAACAATTTCCCCTTTCCCTATTTATGATTTGGATATTTCTGACATGTTTTTCATATATTGCATACATTATTGCAAGTATGTCAATAAGAGATCAGTAATTTTTTCTTGTAACACGTATGTAGATTCTGAGGTTCTGACAAGGGCTTGTCCAAGCAAGCCTCCATTTATATGCAAATGAGGCACTCATAATACAATCCCTCCCAGTCTTTGATGTCACCAGAACAACAGCTCAGCAGAAAGCATAAGATGTTCAATGCTTTCTATCTGTATTTTATTTTAAGTTTGCAATGGCTTAAGACCATATCTCTCAACTGTCCTTGATTTTTTAGGGACATCCCTGACTTTCCCTGAAAACGTTCCTCTGTCCCTCCTAAAATGTACAGTTCTGCCACTGAAAAGTTGTGATTTAAGCAAAACATACTATCAGACATTAGTGTTAAAATCTTGTTCTCCATCAGAAAATGCTTTTCATTTTAAACCAAACATTTTAGTATGCATCTTGAGCTGTTATTAACCATGTTTACAATTTGTCCCTGATTTTGTTCATCTGCCTCTGATTTTTTAAGTCTTGTTACTGAACTGCAAGTTGAGAGGTATGCTTAAGACAGTCCTTTCACACCACTCACACAGTGTTGTACACATTATGTCAGATAGACATAAAGAGGTGCTGAGGAGACGAAAGAGCTGCTGAGGAGTTTGTTGCTGGAAATCCAGGGTCGCATCAGTGGCAGGAGCGAGTAGGACCACATCTGTGGTCACAGGAGACCCAGGGGCAGTTTGAAGGCCGCATCGGCAGTAGGGGAGTGCTCGGAGAGCCGCGGCAGCTCAGGAGCAAGGAGCGGTGGGGCCAATCAGTGCAAAGCGTGATTTTCAACTGTGCAACTGGGCTATAAAGGCCATTAGCCCAGTCGAGAGGGGGAAAGAGCTGCTGAGGAGTTTGTTGCTGGAAATCCAGGGCCACATCGGTGGCAGGAGTGAGAGAAAAAGAGCTGCTTTGGAGTTTGTTTGCTGGAGATCCGGGGCCACATCGGCGGTGGGAGCAGGTAGGACCACATCGGTGGTCACAGGAGACCCAGGGGCAGTTTGAAGGCTGCATCGGCGGCAGGGGAGTGCTCGGAGGGCCGCAGCCACTCAGGAGCAAGGAGCAGTGGGGCCAATCAGTGCAAAGCGCGCGATTTTCAACTGTGCAACTGGGCTATAAAGGCCATTAGCCCAGTCGAGAGGGGGAAAGAGCTGCTGAGGAGTTTGTTGCTGGAGATCCGGGGCCACATTGGCGGCGAGAGCAAGTAGGACCACATCGGTGGTCACAGGAGAACCGGGGGCAGTTTGAAGGCCGCATCAGCGGTTGGGGAGTGCTCTGAGTGCCACCGCCGCTCAGGAGCAAGGAGCGGTGGGGCCAATCAGCGCAAAGCGCGCGATTTTCAACTATGCGACTGGACTATAAAGGCCATTAGCCCAGTCGCGAGGGAGAAAGAGCTGCTGAGGAGTTTGTTGCTGGAAATCCGGGGCCACATCGGCGGCGGGAGCACGGGGGAAAGAGCTGCTGAGGAGTTTGTTTGTCCCACACCACCCACCCTGGCCCCGACCTCTATTAAATAGTCGGTGAGGGGTGGAGCCTTGGAAGGGGGAAGGCTGTGAGTGAGAAGCCTAGATTACTGTGGGTGTCCTGGACTGCTGCTGCTGACTGGATCTGGGAGGAGCAAGCTGAGTGAGTGAGGACTGAGGATATTAAAGAATAAGATGACTGTATGCTGAGCACCATACAGCTGAGACATAGGATGTATGTGACCCGATTCTGGGCTGTACCGTTTACTGCTGCTGAACTTTGGGGGTAGGCAGAATTTAATGCTGGATCTGCTTGGACACCATTGAATACATGCTAGTTACATATACGACTGTGGGATTTGATAAATGTGAACTGTGAAAACTGTTGATATATAGTGCTCTCTTTAGTTATTGCTGATTTATATGTGATCTGTGACAATTGCTGATTTACACAGTGCTGTGGGGTTCTGACAGCTGTAAACTGTGATATCTGCTGAATCATGTGAGGTGGGCAAGCATTATTGGATTGCAAGTGGTTGGGCCTGCTCACACCAAAATGAGGGTGGATTCAGGGCTGGCCAGAGTGGGCCTCTTCGGCAGGGTGATTGGATGTACGGGATACGGGGCAACAATAATCCTAAATTGGGCATGGAAGAATGGAGGGAGCCTAGTGTGTTCCCAACTGGCAGGACTTGGGGAGGTAGAGAGGATCAGGAGAAGAACTGGAAGCCATGAGGGGGAAAGGGAGGGGATGAGGGGCCACTACAGCATGGCCCAGGGCAGGCAGGCACGGGCCCTGTGGTGACTCCAGAGGGTAGGGCATAACACGAGCAACGGATGGAAAAGCACCCCACAGGAGAGGCGCCAGGGGAACTAAGGGGGTGGAGGGCAGGAGACTGCATGCCGGGGCAGGCATCACTCTTAGCAATAGATACACCATGCTCTACCCAGGAGAGGAGGAGGAGGAAGAAGTTTGGGGGAATAGGCTGTCAGAGAGAATTTGGTTAGATTGCTGGGAGGGGTGGGAGTAGAAGGGGTAGTGACAATGGAGGGGAAAAGGCAGGCAGTGAGAGGGAACCAGTAGCTGAGGTGGTGAGAAGGCATGGGGGAGGGGGGGAAAGGAGCTGAGGGCACTCAGGCTGGAGGATGCCGCCAAAGGAGTGGGGTGGAGAGGGCACTCTAGGGGGCCAGGGTTGGGGAGGGACATCTGCTGAGGGTGGGAAGGGGACGAGGAGGGAGGATAGGGAAAATCATGCCAGAGGGGAGGGGAGACAAGGTCTGAAGGGGTGGAGGCAGGGAGAAATGCAGTTGAAGGGGCAGAGGAGGGGATCTGTAGACTCCGGCCCAAAAGGAGTCCGGGGATCGGGGGAGAGCTGTGCTGGCCAGGAGGTAGGGGAGGGGAAGAATAAATTGGGAGCCACATGCAGAAGGAAGAGCACGGTAGGTCATGCATAGACTAGTGAACCCCGGACAAATGGGGGTTGGAGGAGTAAGCTGAGGGCCGAGGATAAAAGGAAGAGCCTAGAAGGAGTCAAAAGGGCCAGTAAAGCGGGGGGTGAAGGTGATCCTGCTGGGGGACTCCATGACCAGGGGCATCCAGTGGGAGGGAGTAGGGGAGGGTATAAGCAGCCCAGTTAGGGCTAAATGTATTCCGAGACTATCCGTTCACAAGGCCAAATTCCAGCTATATTCCTTAGCTTTGGAATGTGGGGGATCCCCTGATTTCCTAGTACACCTGGGCACAAACGATTTGGAAGGGAACAGCGATCTGGAAATCCAGGCAAGGTTCCGGGAGCTAGCCAGGGTCTGCCATTCTATCAGGAATTCAATTTCTTTCTCGGAAATCCTGCCGGTACCTAGGGCATCTGGGGAGGCCAAGCATAAACTAAGAGGTGTGAACCAGTGGCTCAGGGATTGGTGCAGGGAAGAAGGGTTTGGACTGGTGGAGGACTGGGGGGACACATGGGATGATAAGGGGGTTATATGCTAGGGATAGGTTACACCTTAACCTAGAGGGAAAGGAGATCTTAAAGCTGAAACTCACTGAATTCTTTAACGAGAGGTGGGGTTTAAACTTGTAAAGGGGTGAGGGGCTAGTGAAGGACTGGAGACAGGAAGGCTGACCAAGGTCCCTGGTCTACGGCAGCAAATAAGGGCAGGGGACTCCGATGGGCACAATGCAAGGGCTGTGCAGGGGAGGTCAAATAGGGAGTGTGCAGGGCCAAGCCAGTTGTGCGGGGGGGGGGGTCCTGGTCAACGCCAGGAGTATGGGCAACAAAATGCCTGAGCAACAGGCGATGCTGGCAGAAGGATCAGCGGATGTGGCAGCGATTACAGAAACATGGGCCACCCAGAAAAATGACTGGGACCTAAATTTGAAGGGCTACAAAATATTCAGGAGGGACAGAGAAGTGGGTGGGGGGGTAGCACTAACAGTCAAGGATGGAATATTGGTGAGAGGAGTGGAGGAGGCAGAGGGGGGAGTGGAAGAGATTTGGGTAACCCTACAATCGGGGGTGAGAAAAAGATTAAAAGTAGGGGTGGTATACAGACCACCCGCAATGGATGCGGAACTGGAGGGAAAATTGGTTGAAAGCATCAAGGGGCACTGTGACCGAGGAAAGGGTAGGGTGGTGGTCATGGGGGACCTAATTATGCTGGAGGCAGACTGGAACACCATGACATCAGCGGTGGCCAGGGAGCAGAGGCTGATGGATGTGTTTCAAGATGCCCTTCTGGTCCAACAGAAGGGGGAACCTACTAGGGGGGGAGGATACTGGATGTTGTCCTTGCAGACAGTGACCAGATAAGGGTCAGAAGTGTGCCCACTGGCAGGAGGAGACTATGCCACGGTCTGGTTTATGCTGTGCCTGGAGGGGACAACCGCTCAAACACAGTGGTAATCGATTTCAGGGGGCAGACTTCATGGGCATGGGCAGGATACTGAGGGGGAGCTTGAGCTAGATCAGGCCAGACATGGATGTGAATAGCTTGTGGGAGGCCATTAAAAAAAGGGTACAGGAGGCTACTAGCTTGTGTGCAAGGGTAAGGCGTAAAAATGACAGGGCCAGCAGGCCGTGCTGGTGGACCAGGGAGGTGCAAGAGGCGGGAAGGAATAAGAAAGCTACCCATGCACATTTTAGGCGATCCAGGAGGGAAAAGGAGAGAGGGGGGTACAAGTTGTCAGCTAGAAGGGTCACAAGGGTGGTGAGGGGAGCAAAGGCGAGGATGGAGCACAACCTGGCGAAGGATATCCGTAGGGGTGGAAAGGGTTTTTATAGATACATGGGGAAAAGAGGAAGGGGAGAGCACAGATCTCCAGGATTAGGACTGGGGAAGGATGGGCACAGGAGGCGGGGGAGCAGGCAGAGTTACTGAACAAGTACTTTGCCTCGGTTTTGGGGGAAGACATGGACTTCACTCAGCCAGAAAGCGGGGGCAGTGGAGAGGATAGGGCAGAGGGAGATGATACGGCAGAGGGAGACGAGAGGACCAAAAAAGGCTGGGGAACCAGATGGGCCACGCCTAGAAGAGGATGGGGACCTTATTGAGGGGAAGGCTAGGGAGGGTGAAATCACAGAGGGCAATGTAAGGGAGGCCCTACGGGCACTGAAAACTGGCAAGGCACCTGGACCAGATGGGCTGCATCCAAGGGTACTGAAGGAACTGGTGGACGAACTAGCGGCTCCACTAGCTGCACTGTTCAACACCTCTCTCCATACAGGAAGGGTGCCCCAGGATTGGAGGGTGGCTCACGTGGTGCTTATCCACAAGGGGGGTCTAGGGAGGATATGGGAAATTACAGGCCTGTTTGCTTAACGTCAGTGGTGGGCAAACTGATGGAGGGCATCATCAAAGGGATGCTCAGGAGGCAACTGGAAAGGCTGGGGCACATGGATGACAAACAGTATGGTTTCATCCAAGGGAGATCGTGCGAGACCAACCTCATAGATTTTTATGACTGGGTGACAGGGACCCTGGACAGACAGAAACCAGTGGACGTTTATATCTGGATTTTAGTAAGGCTTTCACTCGGTACCCTACTGGTTATTAACAAGGTTGGGGGGATGGGGTGGGAAGACAGTTGCTTAAATGGGTGGAAAACTGGCTTACAGATAGAACACGGGGGGGGGGTGGTTAGAGGGATTGTCTCCTCTCCTAGGAAGGTCTTCAGTGGGGTGCCCCAGGGTCCGGTACTGGGGCCACTCCTGTTTAACGCCTATGTCTCCGATATAGGGACAGGAGTTAGGAGTAGCGTGAGCCTCTTCACGATGACTCCAAACTGGGAGCATTGGCCGACGGGGAGGAAGCAAAGGTGGCAGTCCAGAGGGATCTGGATATCCTGGAGGGTTGGTCAAGGAGGTGGGGGCTGAGGTTTAATCCGGAGAAGTGTAGGTTGCTGCATCTGGTGTTCAGAAACCCAGGGCATGTTTACACCTTGGGAGGGGTCACACTGCAAGCCACTTCGAGTGAAAGGGACCTTGGGGTTGTGGTTGACACCAAAATGAACAACAGTGAGAACTGCAGAAGAACGGCGGCAAAGGCAAACAAGGTACTGGGCTGCATAGTCCAGGGAATAACGTCCAGGAGGAGTGAGATGATCCTACCTCTGTATAATGCCTTGGTTAGGCCGCATCTTGAGTACTGCATGCAGTTCTCGAGGCCGCGCCTTAAGAAAGACATAGTACTGCTGGAGAGGGTCCAGAGGAGGGCAACCAGGATGATCTGGGGCATGGGTGATAGGACCTATGAGGATAGGCTGGAAGCCCTTGGGCTGGATTCACTGGAGGAGAGAAGAGATAGGGGACATGACTGAGGTTTTCAAATATGTGAAAGGAATTAACAGGGGTAGAGCCAAAGAAATGTTCAGGCTAAAACAAAGTGGCACAACCAGAGGGCACAAATGGAAGCTGGAGGGAGGAACCTATAGGGGAGAACATAGAAGGCATTACTTCACAGAGAGGGTGGTGGAGCCATGGAATGCATTGCCTGGGAGTCTTGTAGAGCAAGGCACTGTGGAGGGCTTCAAGAGGGGATTGGACACATGCATGGGTGTACTGAAACCAAGGTTGACCCTCTCAGGGCCCGGGGGTTGGAGCTAGCACCCAATAGGGGCTGGCTACCGAGCAGACACGAAAGATCGTCGGGCCTATTCTGCTGGCTTTTAGTATGTTAGTATGTTATACATTCATCAGATGCAACTATCTAGAATGCTATTTCATTCTTTTTAAGTCTTTTTAACCGTGATATTCTGGAGCACCACCATCCTAGTGCACGCTTTTGTGTTTCGAACATTGCTATTTTTCACGTGACACACACAGGTTACAAACAAGTCAGGAATAGTAACAACCATTTCTGATTTTTTATGGGCTTATTCCTGACCATGTAAAACCTCAAGGGTATACGCCAACACACAGCAGCCGGACGAGAAGAAACATGGGAAAATGTCTTTAGAAAGCACCACCCAATTTATATTTTCCTAACAGCAATGAAACAAGAATGGATAATCCTTGAATATGTGAATAAATTGCTCACCACAGCGGCAGCCGCTAATCTGTTTTTGGTAGAGGACAGTGGAATGGCACAACTGCTACTCGAAGCACAGTCTGTAATGGAAGCCTTTAAGGGATTTAAAAAAAAGTGTGCATCCAATATGCAGGATTTACTGGAATGTCACCAGTTAGAGGCCTATGAACAGGTAAATTGGCTACCCAGGGGCTTACAGCACCTGAAAAATCCAGCATATGGAACAGATAATGTTGCATTTAAGAAAGAGTGGGAGGCGATTCTTACTGAAGCCAGTTTTAAATTAATAAAGCTTATTATTAAATATAGTAACGAGAGAGAGATGAAACTCAGAAAACTAATAACACAAGAAACAGAAGTTCTGAAATTTAAATGCCACACAGACTTTGACAAACTAAATAAAAAACTACAAGAATTTATACAAAGACTGGATAATGAATTACAAAGAGCAAAAAAGACAAAATTCATCCAGGATAAGGGTGACTATGAGAGTGGCACCAATTTTAACTAGAAGAAATCAACACCAAGGGGCATTTTGAGGAATAACAGGAATGTGTCATTTGACTTTAGTACAGAACTAAGCGAGTCAGAGAATGAAGATACTAGGAGGGGGCCAACTGATGTTACCATAGTACCTAATCCAAGACTTGCACAGTGTAGTGGTGATGTGATATGCACACACTTGGATATACACTGTTGTACACGGATCGAGCCATGTTATACACTTACCATGGTATGCTGTGAGGCACAAGGCAGAGCCAAGCTTGTTAATGTAACAAAGGTGTGCACATATCAGGTCAATCACACAAAAGTGACACAAGGTTTGCTGAGTAACTGCACTCAGAACTGTACATAATGATTAAGCAAATTATCAAAGACAGAGTACTGGATGGGAGGAGAGAGTCTTATCACTACAGCTGAGGAACGGGATCTGGGAGTTATCATTAGCAACTCACTTAAGCAATCGAGTCAGTGCAACAAGGCCTGTAGCAAGACTAACAGGATGCTGGGATGCATCGGGAGGGGTACTGATAGCAGAAAAAAGGAGGTAATACTTCCCCTCTACAGATCTCTGGTGAGGCCTCACAAGTGATTCAGGGCCAGGTGTGCAAATCCTATGAGGAGCGTCTCAAGGCACTAAATATGCAGTCACTGGAGACCAGTAGAGAGAGGGGAGATATGATAGAGACCTTCAAGTTCCTTAAAGGAATTAACAAAGGGAACTGCGGGGAACTATTTAGCCTGAATACGAATTCATGGTCACATGGACACGAATGGAAATTAACAGGAGGTAGGTTCAGGAGAGATGTGAGGAAGTACTGCTTTATGGAAAGGGTGGTGGAACCTTGGAGCAGTCTGTCGGTTGAAGTGGTGGGTGCGAAAACAGAGGATTCAAGCAGAGTTGGGACATAGTGAAGGGAACAGTGGTTACTGGAGGCAACAGGACCAAGAAGGAGAACAGTGAGGGTTAGTACCATGGAGGAACAGTAGAGTCCAGGGATTATAGGGAACTTGGGCAGACTGAATGAACCTCTGATCTTTTTCTGCCGTCATTGTCTATGTTTCTATGTAAATATGCAGTAACCTGGGGAGACACTGAGACACAATGCAGAGCCAAGTGTGTTCATGTAACTAAGGTGAGTGTATATTACAGGCTGATTACACCAAGTGACACAAGGTTTGCAGAATAGCTCCACTCACAACTGTACATGGTGAT
Organism: Neoceratodus forsteri; assembly: GCA_016271365.2. NCBI lineage: Eukaryota > Metazoa > Chordata > Ceratodontiformes > Ceratodontidae > Neoceratodus > Neoceratodus forsteri. Next base: position 119,575,868 of record JADMNL010000026.1, read on the forward strand.
GGAGCCATGGTATGTGCTTACAAGTATATGCAGTGAAACATGAGGCAGAGCAAAGCGTGTTTATATAACCCAGGTAAGCATATATCAGAGGCCAATCACATAAGTGACAGAACATTTTCAGAATACGTGCACTCACAATTGTACATAGTAACCAAGCAATGGTATGTAGTTACCTCGGTAGACAATGAGGCACAAGGCAGAGTTGAGTGTGTTCATTTAACACAGGGTAGCATATACTGGAGGCCAATCACACAAAGAGAGAGAAGGTTTGCAGAATAAGTGCAGTCACATTTGTACATAGTGATAGAGCCATGGTATGCACTTTCCTGGGTATTAACTGAGGCACGAGGCAGAGCCAGGTGTGTTCATATAACCTAGGTGAGAATATATCTGAGGCCATTCACAGAAAGTGACAAGGCTTGCAAAATAAGTGCAGTCACATTTGTATATAGTGATGGAATCATGGTATGTACTTTCCTGGTCTGCACTGAGGCACAAGGCAGAGCCAAGTGTCTTCATGTAACCAAGGTGAGCATATAACATAGGCTGATCACACAAAAGTGACATAAGGTTTGCAGAATAACTGCACTCACAATTGTACATTGTGATGGAGCCATGGTATGTGCTTAACAGTGTATGCAGTGAGGCATGAGGCAGAGCCAAGTGAGTTCATGCAACCCAGGTGAGTGTACATGAGATGCCAATCGAACTGTAGACACAATTGTACACTATGATGGAGAAAAGGCATGCAGTTACCTGGGTAGACACTGAGGAATGAGGCAGAGCCAAGTGTGTTCACTGAACACAGAGTAGTGTATATCAGAGGCCGATCACACAAAGTAGGATAAGGTTTACAGAATAAGTGCAGTAACAATTGTACCTTGTAATGGAGTCATGGTATGCGCTTACCAAGGTATACAGTGAGGCATGAGGCAGAGCCAAAAGTGCACTTGACAGAGAGGAAACAGACAGAGTAACAAAGGTCCAGGAGTCAGAAACGTGGAGTGACAAGGATAACCTGGGGTGTGGGGTTGGGGGTGGAGAACAATCAGTTGAATAAAAAAAGAATATACTCAGTCAGCTTTATTAGTTTCACTTTATTCCTGTGTATTGTGCAAAGTATTATATTTTTTCCATGGGGAGGCTGAAGATTTTTCCAAATTTGAGGGAGGCCTAAAATCTATTCCATGGCTTTGGGGAGGCTCACTATCACAAAGTGTGAGAAGTAATGTTTTAGAGCATGCAGTTCAGGACGAAGTATATACAGTACAGGAAGTAAGTACAGGAAGTTGCCGCTTTGGTATAGTGGCAGGGCTGGTGCCTGAGGTGCACAGGGTACTAGGTTCAAGTCTTGCCTAGGGTAGCAGGAAGGAGCCCAGCCAGTGGCTGTAGCAGCAGGGAGTTGGGTTCAAGGTCTGCAGAAACACTCAGATAACACTTTACTCGGCAGAAGGCAATACTGGACCTTGTGCTCACAAACAGGGACAGTGTGATGGGGGTAACAGTGGAGGACCACCTGGGAAACAGTGACCACCAGTCATTGTGGTTTGAAATCACAGAAAGAGCAGAACCAAACCACACAAAAACACGTATCCTGGATTTTAGGGGGGCAGACTTTGGGAAAATGGGGAGATACTTGAAAGAGAGCATTAAGGGAATGGGACAGGAATCAGGGGTTGAGGAACAGTGGGCAGTATTTAAAATGGGATTACAAGAACAACAGAATTATGCATTAAGCAGGTTAGCAAGAGGAAAAGGAAGAGGAGACCATTATGGTTTTCCAAAGAGGAAGCAAAGAAAGTGAAAGCCAAAAGATTGCATTCAGGCAATACAAAAGACACAGGCAGAAGGGATAGGGAGAAGTACCAGGAGAAGCAAAGGGTGCAGGAGGCCAGTAAGGAAGCCAAAGCTCAGACAAGAAGAACACATTGCAAAACCAGTGGGTAGAGGGGACAAACCTTTACAGGTACATAAGTGAAAAAAGAAAGACAAAGGGAGGGATAGTGAAGACTGAAGGGAGGATGGGGGCATATGGGATGACAACAGTAAAAGCTGACATATTGAACAGGTATTTTTGCTCAGTCTTTACTGAGGAAGAGGAGGGTAATGGGTCTGAAGGGAGTACAAGGGGTGAGAATGGTGCAGAAATGGACACAAGTCCCTTTACACAAGAAAGGGTCCTGAAGGAACAGGAAGTAATAAGAGTTGATAAAGCAATGGGGCCAGATGGGGTGCACCCCAGGGTCCTTAAAGAACTAAGAGAGGTGGTGGCTGAACCTCTGGTTATCCTGTTTAGCCAATCACTGGAAACAGGGGAGGTACCCAAAGACTGGAGGACAGCAGATGTAGTCCCCTTATACAAAAGTAGGAACAAGAGGAAGCAGGAACTACAGACCAGTCAGCCTCACCTCGGTAGTGGGAAGATCATGGAAGCACTACTGAAGGAGAGATTGGTGGAACATCTGGTTGTCAATGGACTACAGGACCCAAGGCAGCATGGTTTCACCAGGGGGAGGTCATGTCAGACCAATCTCATTGAATTTTTTGACTGGGTGACTAGGGAGGTGGATCGGGGGGGGGGCAGTGGACATGGCCTATCTGGACTTCAGCAAGGCCTTTGACACTGTGCCACATAGAAGACTATTACACAAACTGGGGAATATGGGTGTGGGCAGGACAGTAGTGTGGTGGGTAGGTAACTGGCTGGGTGGCAGGACACAGAGGGTGTGGTAAATGGCTGTCACTCCACAGAGGGAAGAGTGACCAGTGGGGTACCACAGGGATCAGTGCTGGGACCGGTCCTATTCAACATCTTCATCAGTGACATTGCGCAGGACCTAGAAGGCAGAATTTCACTGTTCGCTGATGACACAAAGCTCTGTAACAGAGTAGACACACCAGAGGGTGTAGACAGAATGAGAAGCGACCTGCAGAAACTTGAAGAATGGTCAGGGTTTGGCAGTTGAAATTCAATGCAAAGAAGTGCAAGATAATGCATATGGGGCACAAAACCCTGGCACAATATATCAGTTGGGGGTGAGGATATAGCATGCACCAAGCAGGAAAGGGATCTTGGGGTTGTCATCTCTGATGACCTCAAGGTGAGGAAACAGTGTGACAAGGCAGCAGGTAAAGCAAATAGGATGCTGGGATGTATAGGCAGGGGCATCACCAGCAGGAAAAGGGAGGTCATAATTCCGCTATACAAGACACTAGTGAGGCCCCACCTGGAGTATAGTGTACAGTTCTGGAGACCATATCTACGTAAGGACATAGACAGGGTAGAGAAGGTTCAGAGAGGGCAACAAAGATGGTGCACGGATTGCATCACAAGTCCTATGAAGACAGGTTGAAGGAACTGAACATGTACTCCCTGGAGGAGAGGCGGGAGAGAGGGGATATGATAGAGACATACAAGTATCTTACAGGGAGGAACAGGGTGCAGGAAAACACTATTTTTAAGCGAAAAAGATGTTCCAGGACTAGAGGCATGGGATGAAGTTGGAGGGAGGACGATTCAGAGGAAACATGAGAAAGAATTTCTTCACAGAACGGGTGGTGGACAAGTGGAACACCCTGCCAGAGGAAGTGGTGGGGGCTGAAACAATCACAGGATTTAAGAATGCATGGGATAGACATAAAGGAATTCTGGAGGTCAGAATTAAGGGGCAACAGACTTCTAGGAAAACAAACTGAACTTACAAGCTCAAATGGGCAGACTGGGTGGGCCATAGGCCCTTATCTGCCGACACTGTCTATGTATCTATGTATCTATAAGGGAAGGGGATGGTAGATGGTAAAAGCATGAGTACTGCCAATGCGTGATTTATTCATTTATTTATTTAATGTTGATAACCGGGAAAGGCACACAGAGCCACGGCTCGTTTCCAGGTGCGACCCGGGGCAAGGGATAAGGACATAATATACGTTAATACAAAAATATAATCAATAGCAGGAAGATCCAAACATTTTCAGTATATAATGCAGCAGGAGTACAATACGGAAATACAGGAGATATAGGAACATTACATGGTGCATACAACAGTATTTACATTGTGCAATAATATTCAAGTGTTGCTGATTTATTATTTGACCCACATTCTAGGCAGCCTGGGCTCAAATCCCAGCAAAGGCACTTATTTCTTTATCTCTAGGATATTTGACCCTTGGACTAAATCTGTTCTGCTTGTTTAAGTTAAGTCATAATCAACTGCTTGCAGCATCATAACCAGAGCCCCAGCAACTTAGTCAGCAGGAGTTTGGAAGTTAAATTCGAGGAGTCTTCTATCCAGGATAGAACATAACTGAGACGGGTGGAGGAGGGTTGTTTCCATGTGCGTTATGGAAGCTAGAGCACAGAGTCCCAGTCCACATGCAATGGCATCACACAAATGAGAAAAATACTTTGTGTCACACACATTATTTTTCTGATTCGTGTCATGTGATTTCCCTCTCAAAAGGATAAAGCAACTTTTCTGGTTCTGTTTCTGAACCATTCTCATAGTCATAGGTAAACAGCTATGACACAAAATATTTTTTTCTATAATTTTTGTGACTGGTTTCACTTTTCATAGGAAAAATTTATTTTTTGGTTACATTTCTCGCCCCTCCGCTATTCATAGTTAAATGGCTTTTGTATAGCAATACTGTGCAGCCATAATAATAATCAAAGTACTAGCAGTACTGAGTGGCGGCAGGGTACGGATGTGTTATTTTTGTATGGTAAAAGACATGCACTTGCTAAACAATGTACATGCAGATGCTACACAATACAGATAGATACATGCATGCAAGCACTTACATACACTTCACAGAACAAATAAGCATACCCTACACAATACACAAACTCTGAACTTCTAACTTGATCAACTCCTGCACTAGGGTCTCTGGAGTCAGCATGATCTTTTATATAAAAAAAAGTCTCATGAGCTGTGACTGATGAGCCTCCACCACTCCCTTTTGTGACGGATTAATCTTGAAGGAGTAGGACGGTTGCTTTTTCCATGCCCTTGGTTCCTGGGTCACTAACAGTTTCATGGTCTGAAAACCTACTCCAAGCCTTGACAGCCCAATCACTGATATCAGCAATGGCAACCAGCAATTTCTCTCATACAACATAAATTGTTGTGAGAAAGAAAAAAGGTTCTACTGGGAATCAAACCTACGAACATACCTCCCCAATGAACCTGAGCTCCCCAAACAGTGTCCTGGTGCTTTATCACTGTACTTTGTGTCAGATGGCTGGACATAAGGTTTGTAGACAAAGATGGCAATGCATATCCTGCAATTATGAACACTCATGAAAGCAATTAGATGTTTAGGGCAGTATTATTCCACAGCTTTGCAAGTAAATCGCAAACTATAAACAAAGAAATGACAAATAAATAATGTACAACATGCAAGCAGTCATTAAGGAATTCGCCAATGCTTGTATTTGTGTATCAGTCTGTATATGAATTTTAACAAAGTACAGACCTCCCCCATACACAGCTGCAGTGAAGTTTCGTAGTCAACTCTGCAACAACTGGGAAAAATGTTTTCCACCAGGTTGCATTCAAATCCATACAAGCCTTAAAGTCTCAGTCGGCACTAATTAAGCTGATTGTACCATAGAACTAACAGTTTCATGGTCTGGAATCCTACTACAGACCCTGAAACCATATCACTGACAGCAGTAACATCTAGCAGGACCAGCCCGCTGGCACAGCAGTAGCACTTCCGCCTGCAACGCCAACAACTGAGGTTTGGGAAGTGACCCAGGAGTCGGAGGGCCGGCCGGGAGAAGGAAGACTGAGCATCCCAGGGACTGCTCTCCTCATCCCGGGGGATGGTGGGTTAGTGCTCAATGGACCCCTAGTGGAGGTCAGGGAAATGACCACTGGAGCTTGCAGGAGAGGGAGGCTGGGCAGATGTCGGTGTACTGCCATTGATGTCACTGCATGCTTCCTGACCAGAAAAATGATGGCCATGCGATATGCTGCTTGCCTCGATCCTCAGGTCCTGCACCATCACCCCCTGGCACTCCCCAAACACAAAACCTCAGGTCCCAACCGTGGGAAGGCTGGCCCCCCGAAGGCCCCGCCCTGGGACGTACACCAGGAAAGAACACTGGGGAAAGGTAAGTCCCAGGAGACAAGTGATGGGTAGAGATGGGCAAAGTGGATAAAATTTGCTTTGTGAATGAATTTGCAAAGTTGGCGAAATTCGTGAAGTGCCGACTTTGCAAAGTTTTTGCAAGATGATTGCCCTTTTCTAGGGGCACGACTCCAATTCACCTAACTTCAGCTTAACCCAGCCTGCTTCCTGGGGTGATTACGAAAATAAGCGAAGTTGCAAAGTGGGAACTGCGGAAATAATTCAATTTAAGGTGAATTTTAACCTTCATTAGCTGGCACAGTACAACTTCGCAACATATCCAGTGATGGGGCTGGAGGCAGAGGTCGGGCCAAAGTGGGCCAGCCCAGGGGAATCATACTAAATATAAAAAAAAAAGCAGTGAAATTTAGCAATTTATTTCATACAAAAATAAATTGCAGTGAGAAAGAATACAGTGTGCCCTACTGGTAATTAAACCTAGGCCCCCCCAATACCTCCCCCCAGCCGATCGCTGCAGGACCATGTTGGGTCACTGTTACAGCAGGAGGTAAGGCATTCAGCACCTCAGCCCTCCATGCTAATGGGCAGGCAGCCTGTATATGAATCCCAGCTGAGTGCAGCTCTCCCCCATACACAGCCACAGTGGTGTTTAATAACAAACTTTCTGCAACTGGAAGGAATTTATTTTAACTTTGTTTCTCACTTCTTTCTGTGGTGGGTATGTACCTTACATCTCGCCCTGTAGCCCCACTGCCCCCCAATCAGCATCCCCAAGCCTGCCCAAATGGGGAGGCCCATGACTTACCCCTCACAGCAGGGCTCCACTGGGGGTGCATAGGAGAGACTGAGATCCACCTGTGACACCCTCTACGAGCTAGGCTGGCATCATTCAGGAGAGGGGTCCATGGCTGTCTCCTGAATTTCATGCTACGCATCAGAGAAAAGGGGTTTTCCTTTACTTTTTTTCCTAGTTGCCAGCTCTTTTGGGAGCAGACATGCAGTGACATCAGTGCACGTTGGAGATGCTCCCACCCCCATGTGCAGACATCCACCACCCCACCAATCCTGAGCCTCTACTCTAGTCCCAGGTGCACTTACTCCTAGCCATCACCATAGGTCAGTATCTTCTGGGTGCCAGTACCCTCCCCACCCCAGAGAAGGACAGCCCTTTGCAGGATGTTCATCCTTCTACCCCCCCCCCCGGCCGGCCCTCTGATGGCACAAGTTCACTCCCGAACCTGGGTCATTAGTGACATCAGTGCACGCTGGAGATGCTCCCACCCCCCCATGTGCAGACATCTGATGCACCACCAATCCTGAGCCTCTGCTGTGGTGCCATCGCCCATAGTGGACAAAGGCAGTGGTAATTCCGGAAGAAGACAGGTGACGGGTTGTGGTGTGGAAGCCAGCAAAAGGAGGCAAACTGGAGAGGCAGAGGCGTAAATAGATATAAACCAGCAGGGCATGTTGTGATGAAAAATGTTGATCTACTTTCTTATTCCACTTTAGATTGCCCCATACTCCTGTCTTGTGCAATACCTCTTCTTCCTTATTTTGAGTCTGCTTTATCGCCTTTTTTGTTCCATTTGAAATAATAAAAGGAGCACTTCTTTTAATACAGCTCAGACCAGGTTTTCATCAGTATTCACAGCTGTTTTTGTACACCTTTTGTCCCATAAAGTCATGGTACTCTGTCTGTTGCATGCTTGTTCATCATAGTCACTAGAAAAGTGATATTAAACAATGGGTGTTCAAACACAATAGAGAATATGGATGAAGACCTGCACCGAGCCATATTAAAAAGAGCGCGTCTTCTATTATTTCATGTGTAAAAAAAAAAGTGCTAAAGTAGTCTGAAAATGGGGAATAAAGGGTATCATACCAGACAGAAAACAAGGAATAATCTGAGATAGAATACAAAAGGAAAGGGCAAACTTTTCACCGCTAATATATACTGCTAATTAAAAAAAAAAAAACACTGCTATATTGATATGCCAGCATGTATGAGGGAAAATCCCACATGGTACAGCCATGAGATGTCTTGCAAATACTACAGATTGGTGTACAGTACCTGTGGTATATTGGTATAATTGTTTGCATTAGTCAGACAGCAGCTGGCTGAGGTAGTGAGTGGAGGGTTTGTGCCAGTCACCACCTAGTGGGGGAAGATGGTTTTGGGGGATTGAATAGCACTGGTAATAAGTGCCAAGTGCTACCAACGAGATGGCAGATTGGGGGGGGTTAAAAAAAAGAAGAAAGCCCACACTGGGGATTGACTCTCTATGTCAGGAAAATGAAAAAAAAATGCACCCAGCTAACATCAGGGATGGGCTCCTGGTATTAGAAGATCAAAGAAGGGGGGAACAACTAGAGGGCACGAGTGGAAGCTGGAAGGGGAGTTACAGGGGGAGGAAAGGAGACGCTATTCACTGAAAGGGTGATGGATCCATGGAACGCGCTGCCTGGGAGACTGGTGGAAGAGGAACAGTGGAGGATTTGAGAGGGGTGGGACAGGTACGGGGGAAACTAAAGCCGGGGAAGTCCCTCTCTGGGGGAGGGGGGCCGCAAATCAAGCACTCCGTAGGGGTGCTGGCTACCGAGCAGACACGACAGACCATGAGGTCTAGTCTGCTGGCTTTTAGTATGCTAGTATGTTAATCGTCACTGGTTTATTTTATTTCAGGGGTAGGATAAGGATCTTTATTGATGAAGCACATTTCCAGTGCTCAGAGCCCTGTACAATACAAATACAAATAATAAATAAAACTTATAAACAGATAAAAAAAGTACAGGACTCTGATTATGCTCAAGTGTTTACGTTACCACAGTTTAGTCAGAGATATCAAGCTCCTGAAAACTTTCCAGTGAAGAGGTAGAACAGATGTATTTCAGGACAGTATTCCATAGTCTTGGTGCAGCTACAAAAAATGCTATGTCCCTGACAGATTTTTATCTTGCTGATGGGACTAACAGAAGCTCCTGGGTGTCTGAGCAGAGAACTCTGGTGCCCTGACAATCCCCCTGACAGGTTGCCAGTACTTCACGAATGTAGAGGGGGCCAAGTTCATTAACCAGCAAAAGAATTCGAAATTATACACCAGCAAAAGAATTTTAAATTCAGATCTCCATCTAATCAGCAGCCATTTCAACTCCCGCAGTGCAGGACTGATGTGACTGAATCTGGAAACACCAGTTAACAATCTGGCTGCTGATTTTGAAGTAACTGACGATGGTGAGGCTGAGTAGCTGGAAGGTCATAATAGATTTCTCTTAACACATCCATCAGTGGAGGGTGGCATTTCATGGCTCCTCACCACTTTGTCCGGCCCATTGCTTACTGTGTTACAATGTTAAGAAATATAGTTAGTAAGTAATTGTTTATTTCTAGAGCATCCTATCCATGAGGCTCAAGATGCTTTACAATATACAGGCGACAGTGAATGATGGGTTAAAAACATATTATAAAGAAACATAATAATCAACTTAATAGCAGCATTATTAAAACAAAATATGGGTCATTAGTGGGGTTCCTCAGGGATCGGTCCTTGGGCCCCTCCTATTCAACGCCAATGTCTCAGACATAAGGAAGGGTATCAGGAGTGAGATGAGTCTCTTTGCGGATGACTCAAAACTGGGGGCGGTGGTGGATGAGGAGGAGGGGAGGGTGGCCCTACAGGGGGGCCTGGAGGCTCTGGAAAGGTGGTCTAGAAAGTGGAAGCTGAGGTTCAGTGCAGGGAAGTGCAAGGTACTGCACCTGGGAGCCAGAAACCCAGGCCAAGTGTACACCCTGGGGGGTGGATGCTACAAATCTCGATGGCTGAGAGGGACCTGGGGGTGGGGGTGGATGTCAAGATGAACAACTCAGAGACTTGCAGGAGGGCAGCGGCAAAGGCCGACAGGATGCTGGGATGCATCGCTTGGGGGTTCACCTCCAGAAGGAGGGAAGTGATACTTCTACTGTATAACTACTTGGTGAGGCCGCAACTCGAGTACTGCGTGCAGTTTTGGAGGACACACTTAAAGAGAGACATTGATCTTCTGGAGAGGGTCCAGATGAGGGCAACCAAAATGATTTGGGGCTTGGGGGAAAGGACCTATGGGGAGAGGCTCAAAGAGCTAAATATGTACACACTGGAAGACAGAAGGGACCGGGGGGACATGATAGAGGTCTTCAGGTACATGAAGGGGGTAAATAGGGGAGGAGCAGTCAGGGTGCTCCGAAGGAAGGGGAGCAACTAGAGGGCATGGGTGGAAGCTGGAGGGGGGAGATTCAGGGGAGAAAGGAGGAGGTGCTACTTCACTGAGAGGGTGGTGGAGCCATGGAATGCGCTGCCCAGGGGGCTGGTGGAGGCAGAGATGGTGGAGGGGTTTAAGAGGGGGTGGGATAGGTACAGGGGAAGGGTTCTGGAAGCAAAATCCAATGCAGCGAGAATATCCGGGACTGGGAAGGGAGAAGCCAGAGAGGGAGAGGGAGAGGGAGAGGGGGGCAGCAAGGTCAGCTCCTACGGTGGGGGCTAACCAAACGAGCAGACACAAAAGACCATTAGGCCTATTCTGCAGGCACTTTAGTATGTTAGTAAAATAGCAGCAGTTAAAACACATAAGACCAGTGTGAACTAGATCCAGAAGGCTTCCCTGAAGAGATGTGCTTCAAATCCCCGCTTAAAGCTTTCCAACGAGGGGGCCTCCCTCAATGACCTTGGAAGTGAATTCCACAAGACTGGCGCAGCCACCGTCAATGCATGATATTACTAACAAACTTGTAAGCCCCCCCCAGCCCGGCGCTTACGTAAGGTGGGCAGGGGGCTTCCGCTGTTCTGGGGGTACTCGCGCCTGATCCATTGATGTAGCTGGACCTGATGCAAGCCTAGTTGTGACTGTGATTATTGTTGGTGCTAGTTAGGAACCATGTGTCTAGCAAGAAAAGTGCATGCTACTTGTTTGGGTTCCTACAAACAGAAAAGGCAGCTTTACCCCTTCCCCACCGCCAAAAAGCAAGACAGGAGAAAGACTGCCTGCAGGCATGGGAGGCTCTGGCTACCCCTCGCCCGCAGCAGGAAGTAGAAAGGCAGGGCTGGTGAGTGAGACAGGAGAGAGAGAGAGTGGAGGGGGGAGAGAGCAGGGTGGAGGAGCAGGAGAAAAGGGAATAGAGGTCCCCCAAAGGAAACCAGAGGGCTATTTTGGTGGTTTTGCCTGGCAACGGCACTGGTGCTGCATCCCTTTCCACCCCCTCTCTCCCCCCCTTTCAATCATAAGGAACAGGAAGGAGCCAGACAGCCCCTGGGCTGTGCAGGAGGTCCCCTCATGTTGGTTGCTCAAAAGTACTGGGGCAGACTGCTTGGCCTGAAGGTACTGCAACCTCCAGCCTGGGGTGTCTGGGAGGCTGCTGCATCAGGGACAGATCTTCCTGCCAGGGGAGAAGCCGGGGAAACTAAAAAGGTACCAGGGGGAGTTGAACTGCTGTGACCCCCATTACACAGATCAGTGGAATCGTGGAGAGAAGGACGAACAGGCCTGCCTGGTGAAAGCCATATCCAAAGGCCTGCGGGCGAAGCTGGAAAGCCCAGGCAGGCTGGAAGAACTACGCCACCCATTTCGTGGGAGATGACGTGCTGTGGACTGTAGGGGTCATCGCCTCCGGCATCAGGAGTACCCTGAGCTGCAGCTCAGGGGAGACCACTGTTTTCTTTGCCAGGAGGGTCAGGAGGGAACCATCCTCTGCACCAATTTATCTTTGTTTTCTTGGAACTTGTGCAAGTGTGTAAGGGTCCCAACAGTAAACTGCAGGCCTGCAGACTAAGGGACCGTGAGGTACCCACTAACTGTGACTGGTCTGGGTGCACTCACGGGAAAGGGGGGAAGTGGGGATAAGTGAATGTCTGGTAACCAGGAGGTTTTGGAGGAGTAGCTCTCAACTCCTTTGTATTAGCTTGTAGTAATAAGCTGAATATTTATTGTTCATCTGTTTCACCTGCTGTGTGTGTAAAGCCATTGTGGGGAGTGATTGTGGGTCTGGGGGGTCATCATGGGCAGTCATTAGAGGGAAGACCATTATTTATCCTGGGGAAACGTTCTAACCTGTTCTACCCACAGGAGGCGATGCAGGGGCCCCAGGTGGAGGCACTACGGCACCACAGAAACTACTGGTAAGGACTCAGGCCCGGCCCCTCGGGGAAGTACTGCTGAGCCCCCGGTCCTGCCGGGGCAGTGCAGGTGAGTGGGATTATCGGGGGTGGTGGGGTGGTGGGAGTGTTACATACTAACATATTAAAATGCCAGCAGAATAGGCCTAACGGTGTTTCGAGTCTGCTCGCTTTTCAGCACCCGCACTGAGGGCTGATTTTGATGTCCTCCCTTCCCCCTTGGGTTATACTGTCCCCAGTCCCAGATGTGCCATCTGCATTGGACCTGGTCAGATTTACCCTCCCCCCTGTACCTGTCCCATCCCCTCTTAAATCCGTCTGCAGTCTCTGCCTCTACCAGCTCCCTGGGCAACGCATTCCATGGCTCTGCCACCCTTTCAGTGAAATAACACCTCCTCCTTCTCCTCTCCTCTCCTCTCCTCTCAGCCTGCCCCTTCCAGCTTACACCCCCATTCCCTCTCGTTGCCCCCTCCTCCTCCCTTTGGAGCACCCTGACTGGGCCCCCCTTATTGATCCCTTTTATGTACTTAAAGACCTCTATCATGTCCCCTCTGGCCCTCTTCTCCTCCAGGGTGTACATGTTGAGCTCCCTGAGCCTCTCCTCATAGGTCCTCTCCCTCAGGCCCTGGATCACTTTGGTTGTCCTCCTTTGGACCCTCTGTAGGAGTGTAACATCCCTTTTTAAATGTGGTCTCCAAAACTACACATAATACTCGAGGTGTGGCCTAACCAAGCAGTTGTTCTGGGGTAGGATCACTTCCACCTTTCTGGAGGTAATCCCCCTGGCAATGCATCCCAGCATCCTATTTGCCCTTGCCGCTGCCCTCCTACAAGACTCTGAGTTGTTCATTTTGACATCTACCACTACCCCCAGGTCCCTCTCACCCTCCGTGACTTGAATTTTGTCTCCTCCCAAGATATACCCCTGAGCTGGATTTCTGACTCCCAGGTGCAGAACCTTGCACTTCCCCGCATTGAATTTTAGTTTCCATTTTCCTGACCACCTTTCCAGCGCCTCCAGATCCTCCTTCAAGGCCACCCTTCCCTTCTCCTCATCCACCACTATACCCAGCTTTGAGTCATCTGCAAAGAGACTCATTTCACGCCTGATCCCCTTCCTTATGTCTGAGACATAGGCGTTGAACAGGAGTGGCCCCAGCACTAACCCCTGGGGCACCATACTAGTAACCCACCTTGGGGATGAGGCTAGCCCCCCCAACCACCACCCTCTGAGTACACTCAGAAAGCCAATTTCCTATCCGTCTTAACAACTGTCTCCCTACCCCCATTTCCTTCAGTTTAGCCAGCAGGCCATTGTGGGGTACCGAATCAAATGCCTTGCTAAAGTCTAGAAAGAGGACATCCACCGGCTTACCCTGGTCCAGGGCCCTCAACACCCAGTCATAGAACTCCACAAGGTTTGTCTGACACGATCTTCCCAGGACAAAGCCATGTTGCCTATTGTCCAAATACCCATTTTGCTCCAGTAACCCCCCCAGCCTATCCTTGACGATACCTTCCATCACCTTGCTGACCACCGACGTCAGGCTAACGGGCCTGTAATTTCCTGCCTCCTCTCTTGACCCCCACCCCTGTGGATCGGCACAACATGGGCCACCTTCCAGTCTTGGGGCACCCATCCAGTCCTCAGAGAGATGTTGAAGAGCTCCAACAGGGGGACTGCCAGGACATCTGCCAGTTCCCTCAGCACCCTGGGATGTATCTCATCTGGCCCAGGTGCTTTCTCCATCTGAAGGGACCTGAGGGCTTCCCTTACTCTCTCTACCAGGATTTCAGCTGCCACCTCCTCCCACTTTGCACTCTGTACTGCTGGCCCCCCACCTGTCTGTGGTGGCCACTCCCTTTCCCCAGACCCGTCAGGGCCCCTGTTTCTAATGGTCCCATTCCTTCCTCCAGCCTGCCCCCGCCTCCCGCAAGACATAGCCTCCTCCCCTGGTAAAAACTGATGCAAAATACTCATTTAGGACCTCTGCCTGTTCCCCCAACTCCTGTGCCCAACCCTCCCCTATCCTTATCCTGCTGATCTGCCCCCTTACTTTCCTTTTTTCCCCTATGTATCTAAAGAACCTCTTGTCCCTCCTCCGGATCCCCCTGGCCAAGGAATGCTCCTTTTTCACCTTAGCTGCTCTCACCACCTTCATAACTCTCTTGGCTGTCCACTCATACTCCTACTGATCCCTTTCACTCCTTGAGCGCTTGAAGTACCTATAGGCTGCCTTCTTGTCCCTCACCACCTCCTGAACCTCCCAGGTCCACCAGCAGGGTTTTCTTGCCTTACCGAACTTGTGCCTTTCCCTTGCGCAGAATCTGGTAACCTCCTGTATTCCCCTCCCTATGATCTCCCACCTGCTATCAGCATCCATATCCGGCCTTATCCTGTCCAAACGATCTTTAAGGATCCTTCCCGTCTCCCTGAAGTCTGCACCCCTAAAGTCAGTTACTACCGTCCTTGTTCAGCTTTCCTACCCCCCCAGGTCCAGGAAGAACCAGACTGTGGCGTGATCACTCCCCGCCAACGGGTCCCTCACCTCTAGGCCCCTAATCTGATCACTGTCCACCAGGACCACGTCCAGTATCCAGGCCTCCCTGGTTGACTCACCTACCTGCTGGATCAGGAACGCGTCCTGGAAAACATCCAGCAACCTCTTCTCCCTGGCCACTGGTGACAACATAGTCCCCCAGTCTGTTCCCGGCATGCTGAAGTCCCCCTTTACCACTACTCTTCCCTTTCCCAAACTACAGTGTCCCTCGAGATTTGCCACCAAACTTTCTTCCAGAGCCTCCACCAGTACAGGTGGTCTGTATACCACTCTGACCTTTACTCTCTTAACCCCCAGCATCAGCAGGATGACCCAAATATCCTCCACATTCCCCTCAGCCTCCTCTACCCCTCCAATACCAATGCCATTTCTGACTAACAGTGCTACACCACCACCCCTTTCCCTCCCACGTATCTTTTCTGAACATAGTGTAGCCCTCCAAATTTAGGTCCCACTCGTGCCCTTGGGTGGCCCAGGTCTCAGTGACTGCTGCCACATCCACCACCCCCTGAACTAGCATTGCCTGGAGCTCAGGCATCTTGTTTCCTAAGCTCCTGGCATTTATCAGGACCACCCTCCACCCCTTCTTTCTCCTCTCCTTCCCCCCCCCCGAGCTTCCGTTAATCAGCTCCTGCACCCTACCTGGTGATTTATTTCCATATCTCCCTAGCCCCCTAGAGGAGTGGAGACCTTGTCCCTCTTTTATCATACCTGCTGGCACTGCCCCTTTTTTGATCTCTCCCCCTTCACAAGTTTAAACCCCGCCTATCATTGCTGAAACCAACTAATTTGAGCTTTACAATTTCCTTCCCCTCCAAATTTAGGTGGAGCCTGTCCCTAATGTACAGCCCCTTATCCTCCCAGGTCTCCCCCAGTCCCCCACTAGACCATACCCCAATTCCCCACTAGACCATACCCCAATTCCCCACACCACTCCCTAAGCCACTGATTTGTCTCCCTAATCTTCTTCTTGTTTTCCCCACTAGCCCTTGGCACCAGCAGGATTTCCAAAAAGGAGATCTTACAGCCTATGGAAAGGCTTACCCTGGCAAACTCCCAGAACCTTGCCTGAATTACTAATTCACTATTTCCATTGATGTCATTCATCCCCAAGTGCACTAATATGTCTGGGGTTCTCCCACATTCCTTTGCTAGTGAATACAACTCATATTTGGCCTTGTGCACCGTCAGGCCTGGGTGGCATTTGGTTCTGACCAGACAAGTTTTACCCTCCCCCTGCCTCTCCCACTAGGTGCCTCTGATCATGGAGTCCCCCAATAGCAGTACTCTAGCCTCTCCCTTGCCTACACGTTCACCCCTCGAGTTCCCTCTCCTTACAGGCCCCTCCTCATCCCTCTGTCTGGTCTCTCCCCCCCAACTGGCTCCTCTTACCTCCCACAATCTGGGTGTCAAAGATATCCCCTTCCCTATTGTCCCTGGTCACCCCCTCTACTCGTGTCCTGGCCCTCTTCATCCTTCCCACATCAGTATCCTTCTCTGTAACTCTATCCCCACTCCTGACTAATCCATCCACCCTATCCGTTTGCCTACTTTGCTTCCTACTCGTTATCATCCCATTTATGTCCTACGCCTTCCTGCCTGTCATGCCCCCCTGTTCCGTACACACAGCCTCCTCCTTGTTCACCTGATCCTCCTTTTTCTTCCCCTACTCCTCTTGCCCCCATCCTGTCCAGGCCCTCCATTGTTCCCCATCTTCAATCCCTGCCTCTTGCCTCCTTCACTCTTCCTATCTGTCCCTGCCTCAGCTTCTCCAGCATCATCATCATCATCATCATCATCCCCCCCCCTCTTCTACCAATGGGCGTAGACTAGGATTAAAATGATCTGTGAGCCTTACCCCAGCACCTCATGCCCTCCCCCCTTCCCTACCGCCCCTCTTGGTTCCCTCTGAGTACCCCCAGTCTCTTTCCTACTGATGTGTGCCATCCCTACCTTAGCTTCAGCAGCAACAGCAACATCATCATCATCATCAACATCCTCCCCCTCTCCCCTCTTCTACCAACAGGTGCAGAGGGTTAAAACGATTTGTGAGCCTTAGCCCATCCCCCAATGCCCCCCCTCTCTACCACTCCTCTTGGTTCCTCTGGACACCCCAGTCTCTTTCCTACTGCTGCGGAAGTGTACACCTTCCGTAAGTTCTCCCCGCCTGTTGGATGAAACTTATCCTGGTCTTGCACCAACACTTCCCACTTGTCTCTCATAGCCCCTCCCATTTTCTTTCCTCGCCCGCCCCAATGCCCCCAGTTGCATCCTTAGCCAGTTTACCTCTCCCCTGATCTGCAAAAACTGCCTGCAGAGTGGGCAACCTCTCTCCCTCCAGGCCCAATTTAGTATTATCGCCGCCCCACAGCCCATGCAGCCTACACTCCTTCCAAAGTTGCCTGCCCTGGTGGCTGGAGGCCACCCAAATTGTCCTTCTCCATAAATATTGGGACGTTCCCCCTTGGCCCGGTCTCCTCTCCCTGGGGTACTACCCCTCACCCTTCTCCAAGCAGCCATACTGGGGTGGTATAAGATCAAGACTTATAGTCCCTTACAGTTCTAACAGATAAAACACAGCCCTCATAACCAGTTCCTAATCTAGGTAAAGAATTTAGCATCTAAACAGTTCTAAGAGAATCTAACAGCTTACTACAGCATTTAGCAACTAAACAGTTCTAATAGTTCTAACAGTTTACTACAGCATTCATGAAGTATACGTAGCACTGTTTTACCCCTCAGTTACTACAGTATTATTCTGTAGCAATCATATAGTATATCTTAGCTCCATTACACCCCCCAGCTGCCTGTAATATCACAGTCCCACTTTTATTCACATGATTTCCCTTACTCGCCCAAGGATAACACAGTTATATTAAAGTAGAAGTCCAAGCCCTGATTTGTCAACCTCCAGAGAACCCCTCCCCTTACCAGCCCATAAAGGCTGTTTAATAAGGCAGTGGTGCGGGGTGCGGGAGAAAATTCAAAAGTTCAGTCTTTGAGCTCCCTATCGCTGCTCTCTCTCGCCCCACTCTCCAGTGCTGCTGCAGGCTGCCCGTTAAATAGGGCAGCAAGCCTGCAGCATTTGGCGCCGAAAAATTCAAAAGTTCAGTCTTTGAGCTCCCTATCGCTGCTCTCTCTCGCCCTACTCTCCAGTGCTGCTGCAGGCTGCCCGTTAAATAGGGCAGCAAGCCTGCAGCGTTTGGCACCAAAAAATTCAAAAGTTCAGTCTTTGAGCTCCCTCTTGCTGCTCTCTCCCAGCTCTCCGGTGCTGCTGCAGGCTGCCCATTAAATAGGACAGCAAGCCACCAGTATTTTGCACTGAAAAATTCAAAAGTTCAGTCCTTGAGCTACGATGAGCTCCTTCTCGCTGCTCTCTCTCTCTCTCCCGCTCTCCGGCGCTGCAGCAGGCTGCCCGTTAAATAGGGCAACAAGTCTGCAGTGTTTGGCACTAAAAAATGTAAAAGTTCAGTCCTTGAGCTCCCGCTTGTTGCTCTCTCTCTCTCTCCCTCTCTCCCCACTCTCCGGCATTGCTACAGGCTGCCCATTAAATAGGGCAGCAAGCCTGCAGTGTTTGGTGCCAAAAAATTAAAAAGTTCAGTCCTTGAGCTCTAATGAGCTCCCTCTTGCTGCTCTCTCTCTCTCTCTCTCTCCCCCCACTATCCGGTAGCTGCTGCAAACTTGCCCGATAAATAGGGCAGCAAGCCTGCACGCGTTGGTCAAAAATTAAAAGTTAGTCCTTGAGCTCCCTATCTCGCTGCTCTCTCTCTCTCCGCACTGCTGCAGGCTGCCCGTTAAATAGAGCAGTTCATGCCGCTTGTGCCAAAATCAAAAGTTCAGTATTTGAGCTCTGATGAGTTCCCTCTTGCTGCTCTCTCTCTCTCTCTCTCTCTCCCCGCTCCCACGATCACCAGATGTTTATTTATTTATTTAAAGTTGATAACCAGAAAAAACATCAATGAACTGAGGCTCGTTTCCAGATGCGACCTGGGGGAGTGGGTACAGGAGTCAAAACAGAAATGCAACAATGGTAATACAGTAAACAGAGAAAGTGCAATGCAGGAGTTATGTACAAAAATGAGGGGGCACAAAAAATAAGAGAGGACAAAATGCAAAAGAAATACAGTATTTCAAAACTAGCTGCAAAACAGCTTACATAAAAGACATTTACAGTGGTTCATGGTAGATTACAAAGTTGGGTATTTACAGTGGTACTCAGCAATAAGGGGGACAGACATAGTGTAGAAAGCAAGGACTAGGACGGGGAGGAGTGAGGGGGTGGGTCTGAGCAAGCGTCTAAGTGCAGGGAAGGAGGGAGAGAGGCGAGTAAGGGACGGGAGACTGTTCTAAAGAGAAGGGATTCTATAAAAGAAGGAGAGTTTACCAGCTGTGGTTTGGAAAATGTGCGGGCACAGTTAGACCTCGTTATAGGGCGAGGGGTAGGCAGGAGTGAGGAGAGAGACGAGATAGGACATAAGGGATCCAAACCAGTATTTGGCTATGAAGGTGGAGCAGTGAGAGAAATGCCTCTGTGCAACAGACTGGAGGGAGAGAGGGGAGTAAAGATTGCAGTGGTGGGTGGGGGAGTTCAAGGCAAACCACACAAGGCATGGAACAGGACATCCAGCTTGGTGAGAGAGGTGGCTAGGGCAGCACTGAAGACTATGTCAGCATAATTGAGTATTGGGAGGAGCCAGGTTCTAGGAATTGCTAGGAGGCCTTCCTCGGAGGAGCGGAGAGGGCGTTGAGAGTGGTAGGGAGTCAGAAGATCATTCAGATAGCTAGGACTCAGACTGTAT
Source organism: Neoceratodus forsteri (assembly GCA_016271365.2). Lineage (NCBI taxonomy): Eukaryota > Metazoa > Chordata > Ceratodontiformes > Ceratodontidae > Neoceratodus > Neoceratodus forsteri. The sequence goes on from JADMNL010000026.1 coordinate 119,595,467, forward strand.
ACGGCTTAATAGGTGAGAAGACCCACCTTGAAGGAGATGCTCCACTTGGACCTAGTGTTCATGGTGTACCTGCTTTCTGGTGAAGTAGTTATGTAACCCCTAGGTGGCGCTATCCCAAGGGCTACTACCCCTGCCTGCTTGGCTAATAGCAGGTTAAGGGGCCTTAGTTCTGAAATGGGTGCCTCCACCCGGAGGTCAGGGTTGGTAGTGGTCAAGCTAACCTGGGCACAGCCCTCTGGGACACTGTAACCCCCCTCTTTTTCCTCTAGTGGCCTGAACACTGAACAATAATCACTTTCACAATACCCCTGGTACACCACACAAGTACCCACACTGTTTGCACTTACCACCAGGGCTGGTTCCTCTGGCTCGACCCTGGAGACCCCCTGTAAAACAAGGTTAAGCACAGCAAATAGCAACAGTACAGTACTTTCAGCACAAACTGGAACCACAGTCAGATTACAGGCAGAAAAAGTTAGATCTGATTTATTCAGGGGACTTGAACAAGGGAGGGGCAAAATCAGGTTAATTAGCTTAAAGGTTATATCAATCAAGCAGTTATGCATGCGCTTTGAGTCCCCCCACACAGTCCACCTCTTGGTACCCAGGTGGAGAAGAGATGGACTAGCCAGGACAGTTGCCCAGGGTTGCAGCTGGTTGGGGCCCTGTAATAGAAAACACATCATGCACAGTACACAATATTTGTAACCCGGAGCCAGAGGGCTCAGTTCGAAAAGGAAACGAAACAACAAGACAATCAGATGACACACTCAGATTAAGCTGTTGTTGTAGGGAACTACCCTGGTATTTACTCACGATACCCAAGACTGGACACAGGCTGGACGAAAATCGAGACTGCAGGTGGTTGATCTGGAATGCCAGGAGAAGCAGGGCCCACACAAGTCGCAGAGGCATCGTTCCTGTTCAAGTGTGGAGCAGGGGGCTGATCCCCAGGCAGGTCTCTCGTCGATGGCTTCTCTGTGCAGTGGGTAGTCTGGCTGGGCCAGTCTGGCAAAGCCCAGACCGCATGGAGACAAGTTCGGAAGCAGTCCGTTTTGGGCTGGATACAGCTTCCAGCAAGCAGAACACAGGTCACACAGTGGGGAACTAACTCACAACCCACTAGCAGCTCATAGCACATTTACATGTACGGGAATTCTACTGTACCAGGCAAAACGCTCCCCAGACGCAATCGCAAAGTCTCTGCACATACCGGGGTTTAGGAGTAGCTGGAACTCCTGACAGGCTGATCGCATTCAGCAAAAATATTTGGTCTTCTTCAGGTTGAGGCTGGCCCACTTCAGTAGCTTACGTTAGTCACACAAACTTGGATTTAGTCCAAAATAATTCTCTTCTCTCCCTCTCAGGAGCAGCACACTGGCATGCAGGCCAAAAACTTAGCCTTTTCGAGTTCTCCCATGCGAATCCACTCAGGATGGCTGCTCAGAAACACTTCAGCTCCTTCTTGCTCGGCTTCCAGCTTAGTTCTAACTGAAAACTGCAAGCAGCCCGGAACTTCCCCAAGATCCAAAAGATTTGGTTGGCTGATTTGGCTGTCAGTCAAAGCAAGAGCTCCCCCTTCAATTGCAAAAAAGGTAAAAAAAAAACTCCAAACTAAAGTTCCTACAGATTTTAAATTCAGACAGCTCCTGTAGTCCAGCTACATTTTAGGTCCCACCAGTACTGTTTGGTCCAATTTGCAGTCCAGGACCAAGATAGTGGAGACAAACAAAACAGTCCTTGCTACAAAGAAAGCAGGTTAGACAAACTACACTATCATTATCACGCTAAATGATTTTCAGTAAATAGTTACATCTTTCAACAGAGCTCCCTCTCAGATTACTTAAACTGCAATTAGGCAGCTCTTAAAGAGACAGTACACAGAGGCTATACAAACTCTGGTAATCACATTTAAACTGCTAAAATGCACCAGCCTGGCAGTGAGCATTTAGGCAAGCTCAAGGAAGACTTTTTGGGAACCCCCATTTGTGGGGGGGGGTTACAGTTATTTTGTATGGACTTGCTATTTTCTAATTAATGTTTTCAGCAACTAAATTACTTTGAACAAATCTTGTCTTGTGTGTACAGAGTGCTACTATTTTTGGATTTGTTTACAGTGTTGGGGTGGCCAACCCCTTAGTAGCACCCCCCGCATTCCCTGATATGCAGCCAATCTTTGGGAATCCGACCTAGTATTCTCGCTGGGGCTTCAGATCACTGATCTCAATACATGAAACAGCCCACTGTAATCTTTCACTAGCACAATTATTCTGCACCCCTGTGCCACCATAACTCCCAGCTGTGCTCCTAGCACCAAAACTTTACAAAGGAAAATCCTTTAATAGTCACAGTGCATGCATATCAAAACTTTTACCCTCAAGGAAATCATGGGCTCGTGATTTTGTGAGTCAGCTCTTCAATGTTAAAAAACTGGTACATTTATCCCATCTGTTCTCGCATAATCTTTCCATATTATAGCAATGTTCATCTAGTTTCATAACATTTAGTACTAAACATTGCAGTGCAGTCCATGTGGGCTTTCTAAAACAGATCCAAATTGTTCCCTGTACTACCAGTGTGTAACTATTGCACCTTGCAGCATCCACAGCCTGGCTGCACACCCTCTCTGTGCCTGCTCCCCAGCCATGCAGACAGCACCGCATTAGCCAGGTAGGGGGCTGTGGCAGCCAGCTGGCAGAGAGGGCATGTGCTATGCAACCCTAGGACTGCCATAGCACCTAAGCACCCCTCTACCAGCCACCCAGTAACATCCAGAGCCAGAATGTCCCACTCTTCACCAACCCCCAGCTCCACAAGCATAATTACAGGGCTGGGGGCATCACCAGCCAGTATCTGCCACCGTGCCTAATGTAAACATGGCAGCCCACGGAGGAACAGCACAAGCTGCCATACCCTGTGGATCTCCATACCATGCAGAGTGGGGGATCCACTACCGAGCCACCTCAGGCATCCAATACAATGCCCAGCACCACCCACAACTCCAGCACAGGACTCATCACCTGTAGGGGGATGGGGCTGAGGATCACACCTCTCCCCACACAGTCCTAGGGTGCACAGTGGCATGGCGGTGATACGCCGATCGGGCGATCCCACCAGCATTTGTAGATCAAGCCCTAAGACATGCCAACACAAGTAAAAGAAAGAAGAGGCACTGAATTCCCTTCACGTGAGCAAGTTATTATTTTTTTTCCATACAGGTTTTCATCCTCCTTAGGCAGAACGGGCAGCTTCTCAGCCCTGTCCCCATGCACTTACAGCCATCTCTTACTTTCTCTTGATCAGATAGTCTTATTTCCCATGGATGCCACCCCCCCAGCAGCAGAGCTGGGAGGGGGAAGGCCAGTCCCCCCCCAGGTCACACATCCAGAACTATCCCAGACCGGAGCAGCAAAGCAGGCCACACTGCAACGGGCAGGGCTTCCCAAAGCCTGTCCTCCATTTTTGCTCCTATTTTCTCTCTGGGCCCAGGGACGTGCAATGAGGCAAGGCAAATTTTATTTAAAAGATGCCCTGAGGCTCTGGGCGCCATATACAATTAAACAATTAGCATAAATATACTAGTAAAACAGTGTGCTCTACCTCTGCGGAGACACCCCGGTGCTCTGTACATGGGATCCCTTTCCACTGAATGACTTGCTTGTATTGTCATCCAGATACCACTAGGTGGCAGTCAACAGCGAGACACAGCAAGCCCCCGGCCCAAGGGAGGAGAGCAGTCCTATGGACGGTCAATCTTCCCTCACCCAGCCAGACCCTGAGTGACCCGCATCTGTTTCTGAACCAAGTTCGCTGGTGTGGCAGGAGGTGCAGCACTCCATGCCACTGGATTGGCCTGGCAAGTTATTTTTAGTCCCAGCCTTACACTGCCAAAGACTAGAATGTAGCATGCTTCTTCCTTTGCCCAACAGGAAATTAAAGGCTTCAAGTGCTTTGAATCAGGAAGCTAGCTCCACAATTGTTATGTCTGATTGTCTGGATGCCAGTCTCATTTTACCATCAGTGAACACCTTGGGGGTGGGTAGCTGGTTGATACAACAGATAACATCATTAGACTGATAACAGCCTGAGTTTAAATCCCCACTTAGGCTGCTTGTTGTTAAAAAAGTCAGAAGACGTTGTGAAACATTTCTCTGATTCTGTTTTTCAGTTAATGAATTCCTTGGATTTTTATTTCTTGACAGGCACTGGATTTCAGAAATTTGCATGGTGTGGTGAGCATAGTATCTCTCAACTTTCCCTAATTTTCAGGGACATCCCTGATTTTGCATCAAATGTTCCTCTGTCCCTCCTAAAATTGTTGTTTTTGTGACTGAAATGTGAGGATTGCAAGCAAAAAATAAGGTCAAACCTTTGAGTTACACACGTGTTTTTCTTTAGAAAATGCACTTTACACCAAGCCTCTTGTTCTGTCGGCTTCCTGAGTGGATACCACCTATCCTATTTCTAAGATGTGTCTCTGATTTTGAAGGAGCCTGCAAAGGCATCGCAGGAGGCGGGACTTTGTCTAGGGGCTTGACCGAGACCACCTGGATGGACGGGGGCGGTAAGCAAGATCTGCCCAGAAGGGGCGGGGGAGGAGGAGAGAAGGAATTTGCAGCCAGGGATAGGGAGGAGCTAAGCCTACAAAAAGAGCTGCACAAGAGAAATTGTGGGGGATAATCTCTGAGGCACTTCCCATTCATGACATCATGGGTTGTGTACACCTGATAGGTTGCTTGATGCACATGTGACTTGAAGAAAGTCCAGAGCACCTAAACTCAAGGGCATGCATTTAGGAGGCAATATAGTGCAGTGGTTTAAGGCTCTGAGCTGAAAACCTGGGTTTGAACCCCACAGCCTCCACTTGCATACTGTGTGACCTTGAGCAAGTCACTTAACTTCCTTGTGCTCCCAGGTTGTACCTGTAAACAAGCTTTTAACTTAGTGTGTCACTCCTGGTAAAAAAAAAAAATATCAAAACAAAACATTATTGTACAGAGAGCAGGGAATGCTATTATATTCAGCGTGTGTAGCCAGTCAGTAATAGGTTAACACACAACTTCTGGTTCTCTGTCATCAAGTCAGCAATTACACCAACCAACTGTTGCACCCCTTCCTTTTTTTTTTTACTCTTTTTCTCTCTATCTGATCAGCCCCGTTTTGCTGGTAATCCCAGCCCCAACACCCTGGTGTCCTCCAGGGCTTACCTTTCTCCATCTGCCCCCAGTTTGCCTCCCCCCAGCAGGTTTGGAGGGGTTCCCCAACCTCCCCTAATGAACAGGATTCAGTTCATGTGGCTGGGCTGGATAACTGTGTGCAGGGCCTCGGGGTGAGCAGTGTCCATCCTACTGGTTTGAATTCTCTCCATCTCTCCTTTGGGAGGTTTGAACATGGTACACTGTCACGACGTATGCCACATGCTTCAGCGTGACATGCGTCGATGGCCCCGGCAGCTCCCCTGCACTCTGGCAGTCCCAGACTGCCTTGCCCCTAGCCTCCAATGGGGCCAGAAGCCAATGGTTCCTTGCTTGTAGTGGCTCTGAATCTTGCCCTGCTACACATCTTTCCCCTGCCATACAGCTAGAGAGAACCACAGCCAAACAAACAGAAACATCCATTAGGAATAACATCCCATCCCTTTTACAAAACTGTACAGTTAATGCAAATCTAACGGCAAACCAACTCTGCATTACTCAGGGACAGCTCCAGTAGGGCTACTCAGATATCATGTTAAAAATCAGATAGGTTAATTAGTATTTTTCAGGATATTAGGATTTTATGATATTGATCCTCAAAATTCAATATCCTATAAACCTAGGATATTAACTCATATTTTAGGCTGTCCTAAAATCCTAAATCCAAAAATCCTAAAATCCTGATGATCTGATGCTATCCAATGGTTGGATTGGTAATGGATTTGGATATGGATTATCCTAATATCCGACTATCCTAAGTAGGGTCAGATTTTGAGATATCCGAGCATTTCTAATCTCCGACCCATTTAGCACTGAAAAGGCTTACTCCTTTTATTCCCCCCTGCCATACAGATCAGAATCTTCCAGAGGAGCCAAGTGTAACACTGGCCTTTCCAAACAACCATGGGAACAAGAATCCCAAAGGACTATAGATGTAGATTTTGATTTGGACTCTGAATATTTGAAAACTGCATCACAACCTAAAACTATTTGTGACAGACACAGTACAAGTTAACTTTTCTTTGAAATGTATTTACCCTAGGGGAACTGATATGTATGAAAGAAATACAAAATAATACAAAATCACACATACCCCCATTATGCAAAGCATCATGGGCTGTATATGCAGCCCCCTGCTCCATGCTTGAACAGGAACGATGCCTCTGCGACTCGTGGGCCCTGCTTCTCCTGACATTCCAGAGCAACCACCTGCAGTCTTGATTTTCGTCCAGGATGTGTCTAGTCTTGGGTATTTATTTATTTAGCTTTTGTTTACCGGGTAAGTACACTAGACAAGTATTATGCCTATTTTCAGGAACGACCCGGGAGAGTACAACATGAGGAACAACAGTCAAGGAGACATGGCAAAGAGAGTAGTTTTTTGTCACAGTAAACAAACATGGGAAATACATCATTTGACGCTAGGGGAAACATACAGTAGTGAGCACATTTCAGATTATACACTCTAGACTAGCTAGTTCAACTTAAAGATATATACAGGTCATCATACATAGGGGTGGAGCATAGCTCAAGGACTGGATTGGTCATAATATAACTTATAACATTGTCATATACACCCCCTAGGCTAGTTGGATCGCGGACAGGTATATACAGCTCGTCACATTTTTCTAAATATGCACATGTTAGACAGAAACAGAAACACTTGGTAGTACAAGTTTCTACTAAGTGACCAAGGTGCAATATGTCATGGTTAGCCTATGACCGTGGAGCAATAATGGGTGTAAAAATGCCCAAGGCTTTTTAGGCAGGAGTAGTCAGAAGTCATTGATACAGTGGGGAAAATATCTCCAGGAATTCAATGGAGACACCCTGGGGAGGTTCAGACAAAACAATTTGACACTTTACTCTAGGGAGGTTTGGGGCAGTCACACTCTGATGCTAGTTTTAGGAAACCCACAGAGAATTTCGAAAACTCAGATAGGAGGGGGCAGTTCGGATATCCGCAGGCAGCGAATTCCAGAGTCTGGGTGCACTTATGGCAAAGTCCTGATCCCCCATGAGGGTCCGGGTAGGAGGGACTTTGAGCATCCCTGATGTGAGAGACCTGAGTTGGTAGGGGGTTTGATTCACTTTAGGCAGAAGCCGGGCCAGACCCTGGGGGGTGCTAGTTCTGATCACTTTCCCAGAGAGGCATCCCAAACCAAAATCAAGGTATCTAGCTGGTGAGAGCCAGCAGAGTTTCTCATATAGCTCACAACGGTGGGTGAGTCGGGGCAGCCAAGGCAAAACGACAAATGTTAATGTAAGCAGTGTACCACCAGGTGAGATGTGTCTTTGGAGAGTGAGCAAATAGGTGCAGTCCATAGCTGAGGACGGAAGGAGCACACCGCCGCTAGGGCAAGCCTGGCTGCGGTGTGGTTATACTTGGCCCTATAGGCCAGACCCAGTTACAGTTTGCCGCCCTGCAGATGTTAAGGATATGATTACCCATGTCAAGTTGGGGGTCAAGTGTTACCCCCAGATATTTGATGGAGCTCGCTATGGGTAGTGAGGATCCATCTGCGCTGGTGACATGTAAGCAGGCCGATGAGGCTTTGATTGTAGCCACTGAGCCAAAGAGCATAGCTTGTGTCTTTTTCAGGTTCAGGACCAGCTTGTGACTAGTAACCCATGACAATACCCTGTTAAAGTCATCGGTCAGGTTCTGGTTTAGGGTAGTGGCATTCTAGGAGTGAGCCAGGATTACCAGATCATCTGCATACATGGTGGCGCTACAGCTGGTAGTAACCATGGGTAGTAAATTGTGAGTAAATACCAGGGTAGCTCCCTGCAACAACAGCTTAATCTGAGTGTGTCATCTGATTGTCTTGTTGTTTCGTTTCCTTTACGAACTGAGCCCTCTGGCTCCAGATTACAAATATTGTGAACTGTGCATGTTGTGTTTTTCCATCACAGGGCCCAACCAGCTGCAACCCCGGGCAACAGTCCTGGCTAGCCCATCTCTTCTCCACCTGGGTACCCACAGGTGTGACTGTGTGGGGGGACTCAAAGCACATGCATAACTGCTTGATTGATATAACCTTTAAGCTAATTAACCTGATTTTGCCCCTCCCATGTTCAAGTCCCCTGAATAAATCAGATCTAACTTTTTCTGCATGTAATCTAACTGTGGTTCCAGTTTGTGCTCAAAGTACTGTATGGTTGCTATTTGCTGTGCATAACCTTGTTTTACAGGGGGTCCCCAGGGTCGAGCCAGAGGAACCAGCCCTAGTAGTAAGTGCAAACAAAGTGGGTACTTGTGTGGTGTACCAGGGGTATTGTGAAAGTGATTAGTGTACAGTGTTCAGGCCACTAGAGGAGAAAGAGGGGGGTTACAGTGTCCCGGAGGGCTGTGCCCAGGTTAGCTTGACCACTACCAACCCTGATCTCCGAGTGGAGGCACCCATTTCAGAACTCAGGCCCCTTAACCTGCTACTAGCCAAGCAAGCAGGGGTAGTAGCCCTTGGGATAGCGCCATCTAGGGGTTACACAAGTGCATGTGCATCACCTTCATTGCAATTTTATGACTTAATCAGTTCAAGTTCTGTTCAATAATAAAATGAACTGTAACCTGCATGAAATGCTAATAAATAGGATATACAAACAAGTGCAACCACTGACCCTCTTAGAGAGGGTGACAGGTCTATGCCTTCCATGGAGATCACAGGTAAGACTACCTTTATAGGAATGCCTTTTACAGGGATGTTGGCTGTCTCCCCGGTGCTGGCTTGAAAGGGAGGAGCATCATAAGCATGCCCAGATTACCTTCCAATCCAGTCACAATTTATTTATCCAGGACAGCCCTGGCCAGCTTAGATGCAGAATCATTATGTTTTTTTCAGCTTGTCCTCATTTTACAAATGGGGGGTTCGGAGCACTAAAAGGTTAAGGGACTTGTTCAGGGTCCCAGAGTGAGTTGGTACATTTGGCAGGGTTTGGTCCTGTCTAAAAGTTATGTTCTCTAACAACTACACTGGAAGCCTACCCTCACATCTTGGTATACCCAATGCTGCACTTTTCACCCTCTCCCCAACCTTCCTACATTCCCCCATGACTCTAGCACTTCTCTTTGTCTATTTTCTCTGACAAATGCCACTGGCTGCCTTGTTACAATGCTACCCTTGAACTGTATTAATCTGTACTCTGTTTGCAATGTCCACATTGTTGTAATGTCTGTTTTGATGTTCCCCATAATTTGTATTTCTCTGATGTGGAACCTTTGTAAAAGAGCCACGGCTCAAAGGTATTTGTAATCCTAGACTTGATAAATAAATAAATAAAATACAATATATTAGATTGGCAATAAAAGCCAATCAGTATGGTACCAAGAAATAACCCTTAGGCCTGGTGCAGATTACAGAACTGTTTACAAAACCAGTTTAATGAGTCCAGATCAGAAAGCAGGGATGAGCTGAAGTGTACTACAGTGTCCAGACTGATGCTGTGTATTGGTTCTACAGTGCTTGACAAAGCCCTCTAGGCTGCTATACTCTGTATCACCCCTTTCTCCCTCTTTCCCCCCACTTATGTTTTAATACACCTCCTATTGTTATTGTAATATGTCGTGTAATTTGTACTTGTAACCAAGTTGTTATAACCACTTGGCATCATGACGGTCTAACTTTGTAATTTCAAAAACTGTATTATTCTGTACTTATTTATTTAGTTTTTGTTGACCGGGTAAGTGCACTAGACAAATCCTGCCTATTTTCAGGCACGACCCGGGGGAGGGGGATACAGATGAATGCCAACTGACCTTGAACCAGATTAAGCTGTTGGTGGTATTTTTAGTGAATGAGGGAAATTTGGCCAGGACACTGGGGAAATTCCCCTACTCTTTTCGACAAGTGCCATGGGATCTTTAACATCCACCTGAACTACCACCAATCCAGGCAGATGGGACCTCGGTTTAACGTCTCGTCCGAAAGACGGCACCTCAGAAGGGCAGCACCCCTCATGCTGCACTACAGTGTCAGTACTGGTATATTAACCCAAGTGCCAGATGTGGGAACTGAACACACAGCCCTCTGATCTCCCAGCCTCAGAGGTAAGTGTGCTACCTACTGAGCCACTGACACTTATGACGTGGAATCTTTGTAAAAGAGCCTTGGCTCAAAGGTATTATGTAGTCCTAGACTTAAATAAATAAATAAAATAAATAAATAAACAAAGTTCAGTTCAGTCCCTGCATCACAGCATGGCAGGACGCTACTCGATGCAGACATGTTACCTCCAGTTCCCATTTTCTGCCTGCTAGCCTCCTGACTGAAAATGTTTACACAATGCAGCATCATATAATTTTTATTTTAGCAGAAATTTATTTCTTGGATTCATCCTCAGTGTAGTTTTAGCTTTCTCAGATATTTTTAAAACAGCTTTTACAGCTGTTTTAGTTAATGACTAATGTATGCTGCAGTATAGCACAATGGTTAAGGGCACTGAGCTGCAAATCTGGAGACCTGGGTTTGAATCCCATCAGCCCCCGTTTGCACATTGTGTGACTCTAAGCAAGTAATTTAACTTCCTTGTGCTACGATGTCACACATGGAAACAAGCTCTAGCTTCATGTGCTTTTCCTGGTTAAACTTCTTCCCCTTTCCTTTCCTAATGTTATTAAAGATGGTTGTCACTCACAGTCATTAACAATCTCTTCCATTGAGGTTACTTGTTAAATGTAAATGCTAGATTCATACTATGGATGTATAAGGATGGTGTTAGCACATGTTTCTGATGTTAATTTCTTTATGGAGGACATGGCCAAGGGAGTGAGAACTTTGTTCTTATTTTTATAAAAGTTTTTATCTTCCCAGGGCTGATTGGGCAGCTGTTCAGCCCTGTCGCAGAGTGCCATCAGTTGTCCTTCTGCCGCTCTCTCCTCCTGGGGCTCTCAGACTGCCCCCCAGTAACTCTCACCCAAAAACACCCCTCCCCCGCCGGGCCTGTCCGTGCAGTGGTAGGGTTTCTGGTTGCAACGCTGACAACCCAGGTTCAGAGATGGACTCAGAAGTCAGAGGGTTGGCCTGGGGGGGGGGGGAGAAGGACTGAGCATTCTAGGGATGGCTCTCCTTCTGTAGGGTGAGCGGGGTGGCGTGTCCAGCACATGTCTGACTTCTAGTGGAGGTGGGGGGGGCGCCAAGCAATGACCAGCACTTGTCTAGTTGGAAGGCATGCTCAACATTGTGCTCTGCGCTTCACATCATTGCACATTACGCCTCCATCTATGACATCCTTCCTCTGCCTCTGTGCTGCCCAGGCACTCAGCCGGTGATGCAGCGACTCAAGTTCCGGTGGTGCAATATGGTCCTGTGGCCCCACCCTGGGGACAAGCCAGGGAGGTCTCTTGATGCTGTTTCCGCTGGGCTCCTCAACTATATTTCCATTGGGTCATGTCTGGTTGTCAGCCCCTCCCAGAGAGGGCAAGCCTGGATGACCGCCGTACCGAGGTAAGTCCTTAGTGGGCGGGGGTCAGAGAAAGAGTTGAGAGCTGAGCCTCTGGAGGTTGGGCAACACACAAAAAAAGTCTCCCCCACCAATAGGAGTGGCTGGGTGGGCCGTGGCGCCTTGGGCAGGTCATTATGTAGCCTGGTCTCCTCCTTTCTCCATCATTTATTTTCTCTCCTTCCTAGCCTGGAGCTGCAACACAGCACAGAAGGACATGCTCGTGGAGGCACACTTGTGCTCTGAAACCGTGACCTCATTCCACCCACTTGCACATCCGTCTGCACCCCAAGCATTGCTGCTACCACCAGACCTCCATCTGGTGGCAGTCAAGAGCCAGGAAGGCAAAAAGCCCTGCTTGAGAGAGGAGAGCTGCCTATCAGCAGCTCACACCATCTCCCTCCCCTGCCGCTCTGCCAAGCCCCTGCAACCTGATCTTGTTCTTAAACTCGGGTCGCTGGCGCACTGCAAGGTTGGACCCTCTGTAGCGCCTCAGCCCTCTACACAACCAGGCCGATGGGTGAGAGAACTTTTAAAAACTTAAAAATCCTGTATCTTACTTCTGGAATGAAAGAAAGCAAAAAGAAAAATGGTATCTTGATATTTGTGGCAGGAAAACATTATTGCTGAAAAAAAGGCAGGATAACTTACAAATACTGCTGCTTTAATTAAAAAATCTGAAAAATAAATCACTTAAAATGATCAGCTGCCAGAACATGAATGAGATGGAATTCTGTAGTCAGTGGTGGAACCCAAAATTAATAACATTTTAAGCACAGTAAAAAAGTGTCATCTCCCCATGATTGCATAATTTACTGTTGCTAACTTTTAAAAGAGAAAAAAAAAACACAAGCTCCTTGCTAAAATGCAGTTTATCTGACTTTCTTCTCACGTCGCTATTTTACTTTTCTTTCTTCATGAATGTCTGACAAAGTACTGTACAACGGCACCTCTTCCCTCCCACACTGGTAAGACTGAGCTTAGCTGTACTCTAGTAGTCATGCGTCTCACGGGACTTGAAAAAAACATTCTCAAAAATAGTTACAGGATGTGGTTCTGCCCAAACTACAGTTGCGAACATACGAAGAAGTCAGCAGAATAAGGTCATTAGGTCCAGCTAGTCTGCTTGTACTGCAGGGTCCACAGCTGAGCTACTATTGAATCAAACCCATTTTGTTAAATCGGTTCTGTGTAGAACCACTGTCTAATCTACCTCCCTAGGTAAGCTAGAGTATTGTTCCACAATCTTCCCAGTCTGAGTGCTGACAGAGATGGACACTATGTGGTTTAAACATTAGTCTAGAGTCTAGACAGAGCCTAGGACTGGAGGAAGGAACTTCTAATAAAACACTTGTCACTGATGTAATAGCAGCAGTAATTCTAGCTAATTCCACCTGGGTGGGCCCAGTCAGTGTATTACGTTCTCTTAAAGAGCAGCTTCCTGTTGCTGAACCCCCAAACATATAACAAAGCTTACTTCACCCCAAGTTGTCTGCAATACAAATTTCCATTTAATTCTGCCAGGTTTAAAAATCCAGATGATCGATTTGGCTCCATGGAGGCGAACGTCAAACAGTGCAGCTCGATCGCTGAACCCCCACCCCACCCCCACCCCGTGCTTGCATGTTTTGTGATGTCATCAATGGAGAGCATAGGTGTGCTCCACACGGTAGCATAGGGACAGTTTTTAAAATAAATTTATTACAAATTAGAGTTCTGACTATAACAAATCAAGGCCTCGCTCGACTAACAGGGTCCTAGGGAAGCAGCACCGTTTTGGCTTTTGACTCCATGGAGCCAAATACGATAGTCTGGAGTTTTTAAACCTGGCAGAAATAAATGGAAATTTGTATTGCAGACAACTTGGGGCAGAGTAAACTTTGTTATATGTTTGGGGGGTGAGAAGCACGACAGTAAGAAGCTGCTCGTTAACTCCGACACCCGTTCCTTGTCAGTTCCGCCTATGTCCACCTCTACATGCCAGGCAACCTTCTCTTATCGCATACCTGAACTGTGGAATTCTCTCCCCTCGGCCATTCGGCACAACCCTTCCACCCACCAACTCAACACTCTCCTCAAGGCCCACTTCTGCTCCACCTGTACAAGCGGCTGACCTCTCCCCAGTTCCTGCCTTAGTTAGGGCACTCTTAACTGGGCAGATCTTAGACAGTAGACCCAAGTGCCAGCTTGAAGCTCTGGTCAGGCATTTATGGTCTGGCCGTTCACGCTACCTGATTGTTTTCTCCAAGAATTTGATCAAATTGCCATTCAGCCATTGTATTTAATTTCCAGCAGTATCACTTTATAATGTGCTGTTCCTATACATTGCTGCTGTATCATATTCTGTGTTGTCTCCCATGCTCCCCTCCCCTCAGAATGCATCTGGAATCGACCTGTAGTCTGCTCAGTATGCCTTCCTGGTAAAACCTTTAAATAAATAAATATGTAATTCATTAAATTTTTACTGGTTATACTGGAAAGGCATGTGAGCATTGCTGCCGAATTACACCAAGCGTCCAGTTAGATACAACAATCATGTGACAAGACACAGGCTGAAACGTTTAACTTACAGCTAGGGTTAACAACAAGGTACATACAGTATCCAATCAGGATAGTATACACAAAAGGGCAACCAAGAACTAGCCTGGGTGATTTAACAAATACAAAGGTGACATTAGCATTCTGTGAGGGTTTCACAATAATTTAATAAACAGTGGGAAACAAACATTTAAGTGCAATCAAAAAACGAGCCCTGGTGGAGTAACAGTGCTACAAGTGCTAGGAAAAGAGGGTAAGTGCCAGAGGTGGCGAAGCAGAGGATGAGGGGAAAAGAGTGCAGTAGGGGAGCCAGATTAGGGCTGCGAGCAGGTGCAGGAGTGTGTGATGAAGAACTATCTCCTGATATTTTGTTTGAAGGCATTTGTGGAGGGACAGAGTTTTAGTTCCAGGGGAGGGAGCTGAAGAACTTGAGTCCCATAAAGGAGAGTGTTTTCTGGCCTTGAGTGGTCCGGGAGAAAAGAACCATGAAAGACAGAGTGGAGGACAGTCTAATGGTCCTGGTGGTGGCTGCTGTCTGGAAGAGAGAGATGAGACAATCAGGGAGCAGTCCTCAGAAGAGTTCTGAAGAAGAAGGTGGCCATCTTGAAGTTGAGGGCTGACCGGTGAGCTGAAAAATTTTAATATTATACTGATTTGATATGTGCCCTCTGGTAGGTGGTCAAAACCGCACGGACTCAGACAGCGACACAGGGAGTTCATCTCATGATTGTTCTACAATTTCTGTACAAACTTTTAAAATTTAATATAAAATTCCATTTGCGGGAACTTCCCCTAACAAATTCAGTGCACAGTCTTCAGAGATTTGTACCCACCCCCCCCGGAGTTAGAATAAGGAATTTATGTGAAGTCCAAGGCTGTGTACGGACAGCATGCTCTAAGTCCTCTGGCATACTCCACATAAATTAACGAATGAAGCTCCATGGTGGAGAATTCTGTACCGTTTAATTCAGAATTCGGTAGGGAAAATCCTCCCAAAACGAATTTTGTATTGAGCGTTTAAAGTTTGTACAGAAATTGTACAACAGTCACTAGTTGAACTCCTGGTGTCACTCTTTTAGTCTGCACGGTTTTGACCTAGTTCTGTGCCTTACAGTGATGTAACAACCTGGGTCAAATGTGCCTTATTTTCGTATTGTGATGTATTTAATATGGCCAGTCATTTACTTTCATTATGGATCAAGTGTGTAAGTTTGTTCTTATAAAACCAATAAAATACAATAAAAAAAAAACTGGAAAAATATGTGGTGGGGTGTCGAACCTGAAAACCTGAGGATGGCCACAAAAGTGCAGTTAATGAAACATAGTTGTCCAATCCCAAAACACCATATACAGTACATAAACTGTCTTGCCACGCCACCCAGCAAAACTAAATGATGTTCCTGCTACTTTTTCCTTGGACTGTGGCTGTTTTTAAAAGAAAGCCAAGAAATCATGACTACATTTTAATTGGGCACGAAATTATTAGAGTGATTGCTTTTACAAAACATTGCTTCGTGGTACATTAGAAACTGACTTGAATGTTTTTACCACACATACAACACGAGTCGATCGAGCAGCTTTCTTTGTTTAGATACTGGCGTGTGTCTTTTTTTAGCACAGAACTTCCTTTACAGCCCTTACACAGTGCTAGCCAGCAACAAGCTTCCTTCCAGAGAGGAGGCATGGGCTGAAAATGCCCTTATATACAGTAGTCGAAAACTGCTCACAGCCCTAAATGTTCATGGAAATGCAGATTGTCACAGATTGGAAAAGTTTAATGAAAGGATTTCATCATGTTATAATGCCTTTTAAACAAATTGTATTCTAAAACACTTTACAGCCCAGGAGAGGCAAGAATGGCACTGTTGTTTTCAGTGCACAGGGAGCTCCAGAAGTCACAGAGTTAGAGAGAGGCTACAGAGAAGCTGAGCACAGGAGCTCAAGTGTCTTCCTTAAGGTCACAAGTGAGTTAAGCAATGGACACTGGAGTCATACCCTGGTCTCCCAGTTTCCAGCTCTGTGCTCTAACCACTAGGCAAAACTGCATTCAGATTTTTTTTATTTTTTCTAACCACTTTTTCCAGCGTGGCCCATCTTGGCTTGGCAATCCCACCAGCACCATCCCACCCATTATCCTACACTTGCCGGGTCGCCTTGAGGTCCTCAGGCAGCTCGTGCAGCTACTTGTATGGTGGACTATATTCATTTTTTTTTTTTTTTTTGACCATTTATTTACCCAGAATAGCCCAGCTACTTCTACCAACGCTCATAAGAAAATGAAGAAGCTCATCGCTTTGAGGCCATATCATCATCATCAGGCATGAAATAACTAGTGGAGGGGTGTTCAATGCAGCAGACATAACCTTAATATAGGCTACTGGATAAGGTAAGGGGGAAAAAGGGAAAGTGGAAATTGTTTAACCAGGAAAGGCACACTAAGCCAGAGCCTGTTTGCAGATGTGACCTGGGAGCACAAGGAAGTTAAGTGACTTAATTGCTCAGGGTCACACAGTATGCACGTTGGGGCTGATGGGATTCAAACCCAGGTCTCCAGGTTTGCAGCTCAGTACCCTTAACCAGTACACTATAGGTAAGGAATGCTACAAGTCTCGATGGCTGAGAGGGACCTGGGGGTGGTGGTGGATGTCAAGATGAACAACTCGGAGACTTGTAGGAGGGCAGCAGCCAAGGCCAACAGGATGCTGGGGTGCATCGCTAGGGGGATCACCTCCAGAAGGAAGGAAGTGATACTCCCTCTGTATAACTGCTTGGTGAGGCCACACCTTGAGTACTGCGTGCAGTTTTGGAGGCCACACTTAAAGAGGGACATTAAACTCCTGGAGAGGGTCCAGAGGAGGGCAACCAAAATGATTTGGGGCTTGGGGGACAGGACCTATGAGGAGAGGCTCAAAGAGCTAAATATGTACACATTGGAAGACAGAAGGGACATGATAGAGGTCTTCAGGTACATGAAGAGGGTAAATAGGGGAGGAACAGTGAGGGTGCTTCGAAGGAAGGAGGAGGGGGCCACTAGAGGGAATGGGTGGAAGCTGGAGGGGGGAAGATTCAGGGGAGAAAGAAGGAGGTGCTACTTCACTGAGAGGGTGGTGGAGCCATGGAATGCACTGCCTAGGGGGCTGGTGGAGGCAGAGACGGTGTAGGGGTTCAAGAGGGGGTGGGACAGGTACAGGGGAAGGGTTCTGGAAGCAAAATTGAATGTAGCAAGAATATCCGGAACTGGGAAGGGAGAAGCCAGAGAAGGCGAGGGGGGCAGCAAGGTCAGCACTCGGTGGGGGCTGACCAATCGAGCAGACTCAAAAGACCGTTAGGCCTATTCTGCTAGCATTTTAGTATGTTAGTATGAATGTTTCACCGAACATAATATAGCAGATTACACAGGAAAACCACAATATAAATAATATCAATAAATAACATATCTACAATGTTACAGACATTTGTCAGTCCTAACTATCCAAATTAAAAACTAACTTAAATTATATGGGTTTTCAGACCCTTCTGAAACTCTCTACTGAGGCTGAACTCCTCAACTGGTACTGATGGGAGTTCATAAACACGAGGCTGCCACCTCGAAGGCTCTCTCCCCAGAAAGCTTCAGATGAGCCCTCGGGACAACCAAAAACATACCCTCGGTGGAGCAGAGCGATCAATCAGGAGCCTACTACCACTGTACTATACCCCTGGCAGAGACCTCAGTGAGGCTTGAGGTGTCCTGTAAATCTAAGAATCTCTTGGAATCCAGATCCCCTTTACCACAGTATTGGATCCTCTCACAGTCAGAGGTTGCACCTTAAGGGCCAACACACTAAATAATATGGTGCAGTGGTCTGACCAGGGAACTGGATCCATGGAGCTATTATCCATCTCTAACCATGCTGAGAAAACATGGTAGAGTATACAGCCCTTCGAGTGTGGCGGAAGAAATTTCTTGCTGGAGGCCCAGCTCTTCAGTGAGTTGTATGAGACTGATGGCAGATGGATCGGAGGGTTGTCAACCCAGACACTGAAAACCTCAAGAATAAGAGTTGTAAGGTACTCCAATTCCCAAGTCAACAGCCAAGCAGCAAACTCGTGCAAGAAATTTTGCTCGCTACTGAGTGGGTGGTTTATGAGTAAAATCCTGAACACCAAGCTGGCCAGGCAATCTTGGGTCATCCACTCAAATGGCCCCATCAATTCAAACACATAGTGAAGTGCAAACAAACACACACAAACACACACACACACACAGCAATATACAAACTACTACATACACAGACACACACACAAACATACATAAAAATACACTAACATTCAAACAACAATGTGCAGATACTGGCCAGAGGAGAGTGTGGCCATGGCTCAGCAGGAGCCCAAAGTGGTTAAGGAACCTTTCAAAAGGTCTGACAGCCCTATCCAGTCTGCCCTCCTGCCTACATCCACACACCTGCTTCAAACACACACACACACACACACACACACACACACACTCAGGACCAGAGACACACACATTCATTGATACACTAACACCCCTTGAGGCAGTATAGCACAGTGGTTTAAGGCTCTGAGCTGCAAATCTAGTGACATCCAGCAGATCAAACCTGGGTTTGAATCACACTGCTTCCACTTGCATACTGTGTGACCCTGAGCAAACCACTTCCCTGTGCTCCCAGGTTGCAACTGTTAAAAAAAAAAAAGCTTTCAGCTTAGTGTGCTACTCCTGGTAAAACAAAAAAACACGTATGTGGTGAAAAATTAAAAGTGGCCTGGTGAGGGCTGGTGGGCTCAACCATGTTGTTTCCAGAGTGCTGCTGCTTACCACACTGCTGATGCAGAATGCATTCTACTGCAGTGATTTTAGGTACTGGGATTTAATTAAGGACATTAATTGGTGTTTCCACAATCTATGCGAAAGTCATAACCACAACCAGTTCCACTGCACAATTCCTTCACTGCTCTGCTGGAGCGGGAGTACCACGTGGCACCCATGGCAGTGGACTGGGAGGGGGGGCCCTCCTGGGTGGAGGCCCAAGATGGGTGGAAGAGGACCCCAGATAAGGAGGAAGCAACTTCTGGTGGGTGACTCAGTCATCAGGGGGAATAGAGCTGGGAGTAGGAAAGGAGGCAGAGCGTGACATCGGGTGCTAACTGGCGCTACAGCATGGAGGGATGGGAAGCATACCCTATAGATCGTTTGAGCAGCAGGAAAGGAGGGGGAGCTGATGTAATTGTCCACCTGTGAACAAATGACCTGGCTATGGATGGAGCAGACACAGTGCAGGGCGAGTATAGGGAGCTGGGAAGGAGTTAGACAGGTAGCGCACTCTGTAGCTTTTGTGGAGGTGCTACCTGTCTTAGACGGGGGAAGGTGAGGGAGCTCTGTACCAAGACTTACAACTCATGGTTGAAGGACTGGTGCAGAGAGGAGGAGTATGGCTACATTGGGGACTGAAGGCCCACCTGAGTGGATAAAAGCCTGTACAGTGGTGACAGCATCCATCCAGGAGGGGAAGCACATTTCTCAGTGGACACTTTAAATGTTACTTTGATGAGAGTTTAAATTAGCAAAGGAGGATTTATTAAACAAAGATAATGCATATGGGGCACAAAACCCACAGAACAACATATCAGTTGGGGGATGAGGATATAGCATGCACCATGCAGGAAAGGGACCCTGGGGTTATCATCTCTGATGACCTCAAGGTAGGGAAACAGTGCGACAAAGCAGCAGGTAAAGCAAACTGGATGCTGGGATGCATAGGCAGGAGCATCACCAGCAGGAAAAAGATGGTCATAATTCCACTATACAAGACACTAGTGATGACCCACCTGGAGTACAGTGTACAGTTCTGGGGAACTTACCTACGTAAGGATATAGACAGAGTAGAGAAGGTTCAGAGGATGGCAACAAAGATGGTACATGGATTGCATCACAAGTCCTATGAGGACAGGCTGAAGGACTTGAATATGTACTTCCTGGAGGAGAGGACGGAGAGAGGGGATATGATAGAGACATACAAGTACCTTACAGGGAGGAACAGGGTGCAGGAATACACTATTTTCCAGTGAAAAAGATGTTCCAGGACTAGAGGGCATGGGATGAAGTTGGAGGGAGGGCGATTCGGAGGAAATGTGAGGAAGAATTTCTTCAGAAAGGGTGTGGACAAGAGGAACACCCTGCCAGAGGACATGGTGGGGGCTGAAACAATCACGGGATTTAAGAATGTATGGGATAGACATAAGGAAATTCTGGAGGTCAGGGGTAAGAGGCAACAGACTTCTAGAAAAACATAAAGTAAACTTAACAAGCTCAAATGGGCAAACTGAGTGGGGCCATAGCTGGCCATCAGGCTCCGGATTACAATTAGGTGTTGTGCATATATTTTCTTCTACCGGGCCCTATCTATCTGCACCTGCCAGCCAACCCTGGGCAACGGACCTGGCTAGCCCCCCCCACCAACCTGGATACCCAGAGTGTGACTTTTCAGACCCTGTATGTGTGCACAGTACTGTGATTTAATGCCACTAATTAACCTGATTTCCCCCTCCCATGTTTCTCTTCCCTAAATAAATCAGATTTGTTGTTGTTAAACTTTAAACTGTCTGAAGTGTCGATACCTTTATGCCAAGCACTGTATTGGTTTGTGTATGCTGCTTAACCTTATTTTTCAGGGGGGTCCTCAGAGACGAACCTGCGAATCAGTCTCAAGGGTATGAATGAACAGTGTGTACATGTGGGGTATTGGTACTGTAACTCCTGTACCTCGTGTGTGCCATTAGAGGGATCAGAAGGGGGTCTGTGTCCCAGAGGGCTGTGACCAAACTAGACCAACCATTACAAACCCTGACCTCTGGGTGGAGGCACCCACCATAGAACCTAGGCCCCTCAACCTGTCAGTAGTCAAGCAGGCAGGGGTAGTAGCCCTTGGGATAGCGCCACCTGGGGGTTACATCTTGGAGGCTCACCACTGGGATTTTGTGTCTTCTAGTGGCCACATTTACGAACCACTGTTAAAAAAAATAAATGGGTACCCCGACAGAAGTGGCTGTGCACCGGTTGGTGGAGTGGTGTACTGGGGAGGAGATCAACCCCCAAAATGCTATGCTTATCTTGGACATCCCCCTGGGTATCAAGACGGACACTGTACAGGGAGTACATTCCAAGGTGGAAGGTTTACAAAACCCCGGTGGTGGTGGGTCGACATGCTGATCTTCTCACTCACACATTCATGGCCCTAGCAGAGTATAAGGACCCCATAGATAGCTCCAAAGTGCCACAGACTATTACCCTAGAGGGAGCCCTCACTGCCTGCAGAGTGATAATTAAGGACAGTAGGGACCTGGGGAATGAGCCCCCCAACTATCTGAAACTTTTGAGGAGGAAATTTGCTAAATGGTTGCTGAAGGAAGGGAAAACTATGGAGGACTTGAAGAAACTATTCTTGCCACCTGGGGGTGCTCCTCCCCCAACACCCTCTCCCACTCCAGTACCCGTTATGGTGGCTGAACCAATGCAGGCTCCTATTTCTGCACCTGCCATTAGTCACGACTCTTACCGAAGGTCGAGGATCTTCTCTGGCATCTCCCCCCATCCCCCAGGGGGAGGATGATTGGGACACCTGTATAGATTGTGTTGCCCCCCGATACCTGAATGGCAGTGTGTGAGGCTGAGAAATGAAAAAGAATCATAGAAAGTCTGAGGGGTCCTGCCCTAGAGGCCACTGAATTTTTGAGGTTCACAAATCCTGATGCATCTGACCAGAAGAACCTATCTGCACTTAAAGGCAATTTTGGGAGCACTGAGTCAGGGGAGAGCTTGATGTGGAAATTTCAAGGTACAAAACAGTGGCCAGGGGAAAGTTTTTTCTGCATGTTACTCATCTGGAAAGAGCTCTGCAGAAGGCTTACCAAAAAGGTGGGGTAGCCGCCAGTGACTTAAACCGTGTAAGGTTGGAGCACCTACTACAGCATGCAAAGCATTTTAAATTGCAGCTCCTTCAATTAAGGCTTCCAGACATAAGGGGTAACCCACTGGACTATTGTGACTTAATAAAAGAACTTCAGGAGGTTGAAGATGAGGAGGGGGATTCTAATTCTGGGGTGAGCGCAGCCCAAGTGATCGCAGCATCGGAAGATCCTTGTGAAGTGGGGAACAATGAGGGTGTGCCACTATGGGGTGAAATGCTGAGAGAGATCAAGGAATTCAAAAACAGTCTCTTTATGAAGGCTGCGCCTGCAAGTACAGGCCCCGACCTATATCCGACTGCCTCTGCTATGGGGGTTGGGGTACCCACCCAGGCATCTCCTGCTGACAACAGCTCAAAACTCGATGTCTTGACCATGAAAGTGGGGAAATTGACGAGATGCCTCCAAATGCTTATCACGCCGCAGACAGAAATGGCACCAAGGTATCCAGTTAGTACTATCCCCGTCCTGGCTCCCAGTGTTACGCCTCGGCCAGCTCAAACTCCAGAAAGTATGTTTTGCTATAATTGTGGGAAGGATAGGCACATGAAGAGAGAATGCTGGTCCCCAAAAGACACAGACAAAGTTGTATATAGGCTACAAGGAGAGCTTCGGAGAACAAATCAGTGGTTAAGAGGTGCACGAAATGATCCCAGTGAGGGTCACAAAAATGCTAACTCACGTCCCTTTGTGGCAAAGTCAGTTGCCCAGGTTCCCGCTACCGCTTCTCCAGACTGGTCCAGAATAGTGGGTCCCTCCATGGAGACCACTGTAAAGGTGAATGGAGTGTCTACAAGAGCTGTATTAGACAGTGGCTCCCAAGTGACAATTATGTTCCAGGATTGGTATCAGAAGCATTTGTCAGATGTACCCTTACAACCACTGGAAGGACTGCATGTATGGGGGTTAAATGAGAAGGCCTACCCCTACTCTGGGTATATCCGAATTTGGCTGTCTTTCCCCAGCTCCGTGGCTGGAGTGGCAGAGCAAGTAGAGACCCTGGCCTTAGTGTGTCCCCCTACTGGACTGTATGATGGGGTTCCGCTACTAACTGGGATGAACGCGCATATGTTTGGACGGTTGGTGCAGTTGTGTTATGAGAAACAGGGGTCACAGACTGGTAGAGCTTTAAGAATTCTGGCATTGATCAAGAAGGCCTATGATGCCCAGAGAGATGCTGACAAAAGTGGAACCAGAGGAACCGGTTGGAATTGTGTGGAAAAAGGATCCTGAGTCTCTGGTCCTGGCACCAAATGCCCGGTGTACCTTACAGGAAAAGGTCCGTATCAGAAAGGATGTCAAGAATAAAATCCTTATATTGGATGCTTCAGGCGATGGGAGATTGTCAGAAGGACTGCTGGTCAAGCCAAGTATTTTGCCTGCCAGAGCCCATGCTTATGCCAGATGGGTAATGGTCCAAGTTCATAATGTGTCTGATAGAGAGATTTGAGTAAACAGAGGTTGCACCCTGGCTAATGTGCATTGTGTGGATACTGCAGTGTTGCCTAGTAACAAGTGTTCGGGGGAGAATGACAGAGTGACGCCCGACTTGTTTGAGTTTGGTGACTCTCCGTTGCCAGCCAAATGGAAGAGGAGAATTGGTAGAAAGCTTGCTCAGAGAAACCAGGTGTTTTCTTTCAAAGAATGGGATGTAGGATGTATGCAAGGAGCTGAGCACCACATCTGGCTGCATGATGAAAGGCCATTTCATGAGAGGTCTCGACTCCTGGCACCTGTTGATATAGATGATGTGAGATGGCATCTGCAAGAGATGCTTGCTGCTGGTGTAATACAAGAATCCAGAAGCCCATATGCTTCACCTATTGTAGTAGCAAGAAAAAAGCATGGGACAGTCAGGATATGTGTGGAATATCGCACCTTGAACCGGCGGACTATCCCTGATCAGTATATAA
This sequence comes from Neoceratodus forsteri, assembly GCA_016271365.2. Lineage (NCBI taxonomy): Eukaryota > Metazoa > Chordata > Ceratodontiformes > Ceratodontidae > Neoceratodus > Neoceratodus forsteri. The sequence continues at coordinate 119,619,513 of JADMNL010000026.1, forward strand.
TGCCCCGCATCCAGGATGCTTTCGACTGCATGAATGGTAGCAAGTGGTTCTCCGTGCTGGATCTTTGTAGTGGGTACTACCAGATCCCGATGGCCCCGGAAGACCATGAGAAGACAGCCTTTATCTGTCCGCTTGGCTTCTATGAATTCAAGAGAATGCCTCAAGGGATTTCAGGTGCCCCAGCCACTTTTCAACGACTGAGGGAGCATGCAGTGGGTGACAGGAACTTATTAGAGTGCCTGGTGTACCTGGATGATGTTATTATGTTTGGCCACTCACTGGAGGAACATGAGAGCAGACTGTTCAAGGTGTTGGACCAACTGGAAGACTTTGGCCTAAAACTGTCCATCTATAAATGTCAATTCTTCCAAACATCTGTGAAGTATGTGGGACACACAGTCTCCACCGAGGGAATAGAGACCAACCCAAGTAAAGTTGAGGCCTTGACCACCTGGCCACAGCCCTACAATCTAAAAGAACTGCAAAGATTCCTGGGTTCTGTGGCTACTATTGCCGTTTCATCAAGGACTATTCAAGACTGATCCGTCCTTTAATTTATCTTACTCAAGGTTACCCTCCTACCCACAAAAAAAACAAGAGGTCAGTTTCTTCTGAGCCTGAGAGAGTGTATTTCTGTCCCAATGAAGTATTTGGAGCCAGATGGACACCTGAGTGTGAAGCTGCTTTTCATGAGATTATATATCAACTTACCCACGCTCGTGTTCTTGCCTATGCAGATCCACCGAAGCCCTATGTCTTGCACACTGATGCTAGCCTGCAAGGCTTAGGGGCTGTACTGTACCAAGAGCACGAGAATGGCCTGAGACCAGTGGCCTTTGCCAGTAGAAGCCTGACCCCATCCGAAAAGAACTATCCCGTACATAAGTTAGAGTTCCTAGCTTTGAAGTGGGCTACTGTTGACCAGTTCTAAGAGTACTTGTATGGGGCTTAGATACTAATAAAAACTGACAATATTCCTTTGACCTATGTGCAGACTTTAGCTAAGTTGGATGCCAATGGCCATAGGTGGCTTTCTGCATTATCTACATACGACAATGCTGTTGAATACAAAGCAGGCCTGAACCACATAGATGTGGATGCTCTCTCCCGGAGGCCTGTTCCCCGGAATGAATAGGGTCAGACTGTCAGAACCTGATATTCGAGCACTCTGGCAGAAGTTTGACAGGGAGGAGCAGATACTAACATACTAACATAATAAAATGCCAGCAGAATAGGCCTAACGGTCTTTCGTGTCTGCTCGTTTGGTCAGACCCCACCCTGGGTGCTGACCTTGCTGCCCCCCTCGCCTTCTCTGGCTTCTCTCTTCCCAGTTCCGGATATTCTTGCTGCATTGGATTTTGCTTCCAGAACCCTTCCCCTGTACCTGTCCCACCCCTCTTGAACCCTCTCCACTGTCTCTGCCTCCACCAGCCCCCTAGGCAGCGCATTCCATGGCTCCACCACCCTCTCAGTGAAGTAGCACCTCCTCCTTTCTCCCCTGAATCTTCCCCCCTCCAGCTTCCACCCATGCCCTCTAGTGGCCCCCTCCTCCTTCCTTCGAAGCACCCTGACTGTTCCTCCTCTATTTACCCTCTTCATGTACCTGAAGACCTCTATCATGTCCCCCAGTCCCTTCTCTCTTCCAATGTGTACATATTTAGCTCTTCAAGCCTCTCCTCATAGGTCCTGTCCCCCAAGCCCCAAATCATTTTGGTTGCCCTCTTCTGGACCCTCTCCAGGAGGTTAATGTCCTTCTTTAAGTGTGGCCTCCAAAACTGCACACATACTCAAGGTGCGGCCTCACCAAGCAGTTATACAGAGGGAGTATCACTTCCCTCCTCCTGGAGGTGATCCCCCTAGCGATGCATCCCAGCATCCTGTTGGCCTTGGCTGCTGCCCTCCTACAAGTCTCAGGGTTGTTCATCTTGACATCCACCACCACCCCCAGGTCCCTCTCAGCCATCGAGACTTGTAGCATTTCCCCCCCCAGGGTGTACACTTGGCCTGAGTTTCTGGCCCCCAGGTGGAGTGCCTTGCATTTCCCTGCATTGAACCTCAGCTTCCACTTTCTAGACCATCTTTCCAGAGCCTCCAGGTACCCCTGTAAGGCCACCCTTCCCTCCTCCCCATCCACCACCGTCCCCAGTTTCGAGTCATCTGCAAAGAGACTCATCTCACTCCTGATTCCTGTCCTTATGTCAGAGACGTAGGTGTTGAACAGAAGGGGCCCAAGGACTGATCCCTGTAGGACCCCACTAATGACCCTCCTGTCCATGGACGCAGTGGACTGCATGGTGGATTGTTTGGGACCCTCTGAGAATTGCATACCTGCTGCTTATTGCCACTTTTCTGCAATAGCCATTGATGCACTGCCTCAGCTGGACAATAACAGTATTCAGCAGGCTCAATCCCAAGATCCCATGATCAAATCAGCTTTAGAAGCCCTCTATGCAGGGAAAGATGTGTCCAAATTATGCTCCACTGATCTGAGAACTGCATTGTTATACAAGGAAGGTCCTAAGTTGAAACTGATCAATAGACTGTTATACAGAGAAACAGTAGACAGAGGGGGACAAATAGACAAACAACATCTAGTACTGCCCACTGTCTTTCGAGACTCAGTACTGAGGTCCTTACACAACCACATGGGGCACCTTGGTATAGACAGAACACTTGACTTGGTGAGATGCAGATTCTATTGGCCTAAGATGGGGGCTGATGTTGAGCAACACATTTGAACTTGTAGTCACTACTTACAGAGGAAAGCTTTGCCCCATAGGGCTGCCCCCCTTGTTAATATCACCACCAATGCACCCATGGAGCTGGTCTGTATTGATTTTCTGAGTTTGGAGTCAGATCAAAGAAATATTAGTAATGTGCTGGTGGTCACTGACCATTTTATGAGATATGCCCAAGCTTTCCCCACCAAGGACCAGAAGGCATCCACTGTGGCAAAAGTGCTTGTAGAAAACTTTTTTGTTCACTATGGGCTCCACAAAGAATCCATTCTGATCAAGGGAGAGACTTTGAGAGTCATCTGATCAAAGAGACGCTTTCTCTGTGGGGAGTGCGAAAGTCCAGAACCACCCCTTACCACCCCCAGGGGGACCCACAGCCTGAATATTTCAACCACACTTTGCTAGATATGCTAGGCACCCTCCACCTAAAGGACAAGCCTAGATGGAGCCAACAAATTAGCACCCTGGTACATGCCTACAACTGCACCAAAAATGATGCCACTGGGTTCTCCCTCTACCACCTGATGTTTGGAAGAGAAGCTTGACTGCCAGTAGATGTGTGTTTTGGAGTCTCTCCTGATGGGGTTCAAGCTGACAACTATTTATAGTATGTGCAAAAGTTAAAGCCCAGCTAAATCACGCGTACCAACTGGCTCAAACCATGGCTGCCAAAAGACATTTGGCCAACAAAAAAAGGTATGATAAAAAGGTGAAAGCACAGGAACTCCAGGAGGGAGATCTGGTATTGCTAAGAAATCTGGAACTGCATGGCAAACATAAGATTGCTGACAGATGGCACCATCTCCCTCACATTGTAGTGGGCAAACTAGATGATCTGCCTCTGTACAAAGTAAGGCCTGAGAATAATTCAAAAGATGTTAAAACAATGCGAAGAAATCATTTACTGCCCATTAGACAAATCTTGATTGAGTCTGAGCCCCCAGAAAATGCCCCCTTTGGACCAGTGACTAGAGCTGCTGCTAAGAAAAAATCAAGAAAGTCTGCACCTAGAGAAGCTGAGTTAAAGTGTTCCCCTCCACAAGTCCCAGTTGAACATGACTGTCAGTCTATGTCAGAGGAAAGTAAGTGTGGCTTTGAATACTACCCTTCTTATGAACTGAGTCAATTGTTTCGGGGCAATCCCCTAGTCAATCCTGGAGATGAAGCTGGGACTTCTGGACTGTCTAATCCCCCAGCTTTGTCCCTGGAGCCAATGCTTCCAGAAAGTGAAGTGCAAAGCATCAAGTCAGATGATATGGAATCATTGTATATGGTTGAACTGTTTGAGCTTTCAGAGGAGGAAAATGATGGACTGAAACAGACTGGTGATGTACCAGGACAAGAAGAGTATTTTGAGTGCCCTGATGGTTCACTGCCAGTGTCCGAAAGCTCTCCATGTGAGCCAAGTGTTGTGGACTCAAAGATTGTAACTCCTGGAGCTGAAAGTGCCCCAAGTTCTAGCCTCTCTACCCCAATGGAGACTCCCCTGACAAGTGAGGACAATGCTGAAAATGAGGCTCAGAGTGCAGAGACTGTAACAGTTCCCCCTAGAAAGACTGGCCGAGTTGTAAAGCCTGTGGCGCACCTCAGTTATGATTCCCTTGGGAGGCCTGTGGACTTGCCTCTCAATGTCGTCCATAAAGGAGTATATGTGTCCCCAAGCTCATTGCCCAAACTGAACATCAGTGCTAACTCCAAGTTAATTGTGTTGCCCTCTAGGTATGGTGCCCCGTCCCATCCAGCCCCAAGGTAGCTGATAGGAAAGGACCCCCTCTCTTCAGGTTTCATGTACAGGATGTAATAACTTGAGTTACAGTACAATGTGTGTATAACACTGTGTAAAAAGTGATGTACTGAAAAGTTTCAGAAATGTGTTTCTGGTAAGGTGATATGTTGACTGATGATTACATGTATAAGTCTAATGTGATATTGATGTAAATGTACATGGTTGTGTTGAAATTTATGGGGGTACTTACTTGACGCGGACACTAAGTTTTTCCAGGCCAGGAAGGGTGTAACCCCCCTGCAAACGGGGGTTCCCAAAAGTCTTCCAGGAGCTTGCCTGAATGCTCCAAGTCTGGGCAGTGTTCGGCGTCTGAGCTGTTTGAATGTGGTTCTAGGTGAGTGCTATTTGAGCCCCCACGTACTGTCTCTTTAAGAGCTGTCTGCTTGCAGACTTAATTAGTTTGAATGGGGGGACTGTTTGTTCTAATGCCTGAACCCTGCCCGGGCCGCTGTCAATTCACTCCATTTCTGCAATTGCTACATGTGCAGAGGGAGCCTTGTTGAAAGATATAACTGTTTGCCAGAAATCATTTAGAGTGACTGAGAAAATGTAATTTGTCTAACCTGTCTTCATTTCAGCAAGAACTGTTTCAGTGTAGCTCTTTCATTTTGGTTCTGAATAGCTGACTTGGACCAATCAGGATGATAGGGAGATCCTAAAATGGAGCCTGTGGATGAACTGGAACTTGGACTCTCAATTTTGAGCCAGCCACAAGGGGATTGTATGGGCAGTGACTCTGGGAAATGTAGTTTTAACCTTGGCGCCTTTTTCTACCAACAAAGGGAGTCTTATTGTGAGTGACAGCTGAATCAGCCAACAGAATAGTGTGGAGCTAAAGGAAATGCCCTGCTCTGTGACTGGAAAGATCAGATCAGTTGTGGCAGTGAAGAGAGAAGGAGTTGTGTGTTTCTGCGGTGTGTAGTTTCGCATGGGAAGTGCGTGTGAGGCCCTGAGTTTCGGTCTGCAGTATTTGTGAGTGCCAATTTGGACTGAATCTGAGTTGTGAAGAGAAAGAAGCACCAGAAGTGTGGAAACCAGGCTCACCCTGTAGAAGACTGGAGAAATTGCTGAATCGCGCTCGATCTGTCAGGAACTGAAGCTGCTGTGTGTGCTCCCAGGTATCTTGCAGTAATTGCGATCGGGATCGAGGAGCAGCCTGCCTGGTATAGTACTTTCCTTTTACATATGAATGTGCGTAATGCTTGTGGGGAATCGCTATTTCCAATCCCCTGTGCTGTGTGCTGTGTGTTGAAGCTGGAAGCAAACCCCAGCTTGTCTCAAATTAAATCCGTCTGCTATAAACTGCAATGGGGTCCAGTCACAAGGACCTTGTCTCCATGCCCTGCTGTTTCAGACAATCCAGAAGAACGTTCATCATCTGGTTCTCAGCTTGGGTATTGTGAGTACAAATCAGGGTATTCCCCTGCAGCATGTTTTCAATCACAAGTGTGTCATCTAATTCTTGTTGTTTCCTTGCTTCATGGACTGAGCCATCAGGCTCCGGATTACAATTAGGTGTTGTGCATATAGTTTCTTCTACAGGGCCCTATCCATCTGCACCTGCCGGCCAACCCCGGGCAACAGACCTGGTTAGCCCCCCCCCCCCAACCTGGGTACCCAGAGTGTGACTTTTCAGACCCTGTATGTGTGCACAGTACTGTGATTTAATGCCACTAATTAACCTGATTTCCCCCTCCCGTGTTTCTGTTCCCTAAATAAATCAAATTTGTTGTTGTTAAACTTTAAACTGTCTGAAGTGTCAGTACCTTCATGCCAAGCACTGTATTGATTTGTGTATGCTGCTTAACCTTATTTTTCAGGGGGTCCTCAGAGATGAACCTGCGAATCAGTCTCGAGGGTGTGGTACCTTATGAATGAACAGTGTGTACATGTGGGGTATTGGTACTGTAACTCCTGTGCATCATGTGGGCCATTAGAGGAATTAGAAGGGGGTCTCAGAGTCCCACAGGGCTGTGACCAGAGACAGCGCTAGATAGTGCAAAAAGGGAAAAAGTTGCAGCTTGCCCAGAAATGACCCACTTTCCACAGGACAGTGGGTCCAAAGTGGTGCACCTGTCTCTAACAATAGCTGAAAGATGGAAAACTAAACAATAGAAAAGTATTTTCACTCAACAAATTTAAGCTTCTGTACTAGTGAAATTTCTACCTACGATTAGGTTTAGACCCAGTTGTTTCTCATTTTGACCCACATTTTTTACACCTATGGGTCTAATTTGACCCATGTTTTAAAACCCCTAGCGCTGTCACTGGCTGTGACCAAACTAGACCAACAATTACAAACCCTGACCTCTGGGTGGAGGCACCCGCCATAGAACCTAGGCCCCTCAACCTGTCAGTAGTCAAGCAGGCAGGGGTAGTAGCCCTTGGGATAGCGCCACCTGGGGGTTACAGTAACATATCTTTAAAAAATCTAAAATCATCTGCCTCATACAAAGCTAACTAAACATAATTTAGTGTTTCCCAGCCAACCAATATGGAATAAACACTGGAGCAACATATTTTGTCAGTTTCTATTTGTTCAGCAATAAAGCCTGGTCAACATTTACTTAATTTACAGTGCTCCCTCGATTATTCACTCACTTTGTTGCAAGAAAAAACTGAGCAGATAACCGAGGGTGATAGTTTAAAAGGAGGAGGGGACATAGTAAAGGTACTCCTGCCAAAGAAAACTAGATGGATTGTCTCACTGAATACTGCTTAACCATGGGCCTTAATATACGAATCAATTTCATGCCATATTTATATAACAGTTTACCATGCAGAAATGTATTTTTTAGGGACTAAAGTTACATAGAAACATAGAATGTGACAGCAGATAAGGGCTGTTGGGCTCACCCAGTCTGCGTATTTGTTTTTTAATGCAGACCCAACTTGATCTATGGTGGAGTTTTCTTCTGTTTTGTGTTTTTAGATTATGCTGTCAGACTGCCATTGTTTTTAACGTTAATGAAATGGCACTCTAAATTAGTTCAAGTTTATTGCAGGAAAACTCCATTGAGCAAGCTCATTCACAAGGAGGTCCTGTGACATAAACACTTAAAGTACAAACACAGATAGGTAATAACAGTATATAGGATTAGGATGAAATCATGAAATATGGAATAATTACGATGCCCGGTGTATTTTTTGTGATTTTGAATATTTAAGATTATTTCTGTACTTTACTGTAGTTATATTGGGCAGGATTTTCCAATGCTTTAGATCACCGCAAGTCCTGGTGCGCTGATGATGCAGCAATTGCCGCAAGTTAGACCAACTTTTTCTGGCCTAACTTGTGGCAATCCTGGGGGCCGTTTTTACAGAGCTTGTGCCTGATATTTGGAGCAAGCTGCTATACTGTGTGGAAACTGTTGCAACTGCGCCCAAGCTTGAAAAATAGGATGCAGTTGCAGCGAAGGGTTTGATACGCCACCAGAACCTAAGCGCCCTAGCGCAGGGCTGGATACAAGCCCTGCACCAGGCTTTGAGAATCCTGCCCATTGTGTTTACAGTAAATTCCCCCTTCCCTACTGCTTTCCCTTTCCTTTTCTTTCTGTTCTTGCCTCACTTTTGATTTCTGCTAGCTATGCTATATTACTTTTCATAAAGCCATATAACTTGTTTGTGTCCTGTTTTTGCGTTATTTCCTTCTATTTGCATTCCTTACTGCACTTGTTCTGATTCTATCATTGCTGAATATATGGATGGATTGACATTTTTTAATTTTCTACTGGTAAGTTCTCATTTATTACCGTATATGGTTTTCATTATGCACAGTCACTTTTAATCTTGCACTTTATTAAATAAAGACCTTTTGCTATCTTTGAACATGCCTTCTGAGGAAGAACATGGGAGGTGAAGTGCCAGGGCTTTTGTGTTGGCGTCAGGGGTAGAAATTTAATTACTTTAGTACTTGCACCACAGTGCATGTAGCAAAAAAAACTACATGCACCAGGGACAGGTTACCTGCACTGGTCAAAAAAATAATATAATACAACTGAAATTAAACTGAGACAGAAAAATACTAAGAATTGTAGTACTCTTCACACACTTTATTTCCCCTGCCTAATTAGCCACTAAGGACATCCACACCACACAGATTTGTTCATCCTCCTTTATACATGTCTTTTTCATGAAGCTTTATGTGAACTGCACCAGAGATCTGTGATTTCACATGTCTGTTATCAAGACTCAGTTCTGGGCTCTGGTTGCTGCTGAACAGCCTCCATCACATGATGTCACCTAATTGATAAATGCTCTTCACAGTGGAAAAAAAAAATCTGCTCTCCCAGTTAACCACCCATGGTTGACTTCTAGCAGTCAAGTTCAAGTTTATCGCAGGAAAACTCCATTGAGCAAGCTCATTCACAAGGAGGTCCTGTGACATAAACACTTAAAGTACAAACACAGATAGATAATAACAGTATATACATGAAATGCACGTTACATGATACAGGCTGGATATACATGCAAGGGTACCACATAGGGTGACCGCAGGTGGTAAACACTGATATGAGACAGGGAAGCGACTTACAGGTTGCATACTGATAAATGAAACATGATGACTGGTGTATGCAATACATATACAGTATTTTGGCAGCTAGAACAAACAACAGTCTACAACTGATATGGGGAGGAGGATTTGATAGAGTAGCAGTGGAGCGAAGCAAAGATAAAGCCAGGAGTAGAAGGGAAGGAAAGCAGTTAATATGACAAATCAATTATACCTCACCAGTGGATAAATATGGCACACATGGGGAAGGAAGAGACTTAATGACAGTTACAGGTGTCTTTTATTTTGTCTGAACTTAGCGATTTGTAGAAGTTTATTGAAACTGTGCTAGTTAGTTTCAGTACGGTTTGTAATTGGTTCCAAATGGAGGGAAGGGCATATGCAATAGCACGTTTACCAAAGGAAGTCCGCGTCCTTGGTATGTCAAGCATAATAAAGTCAGATTTTCTTAACGAGTATGCACTATGTGAGATACTAATAAGGGAAGAGAGATAGTTTGGCAATTTCTGCAGGAGCAGTTTAAGAGTCCATAGCCCAGCACGGAGCAGGCGTCTAGTAGTAAGGGATGTCCAACCAACAGCTGCATATACGTTACAGTGATGCGAACATTAAGGGGAGTTGGTAATGAACCGTAATGCACGGTGATAAAGGATGTCCAGTTTACTTAGATTTGCAAGAGTGGTGGAGGAATAGATTACATCGCCATAGTCGAGTAGGGGGAGAAAAGTGGCCTGTACAAGCTTGTTTCGAGTTTCATGGGGGAAAAGGGGCCTATTTCTGTAGAAGAAACATAACCTTGCTTTTAACCTTCTAGAGACATCTTCGACATGGTCATTGAAAGATAATTTATTGTCGATCCAGATACCTAGAAATTTAAATTTGTTACAACTTCCAGAGGCTCTGCGAATGGGTGACAATGAAGTCTTGGGCAAGGGTATTGGGGGCCTGAGACAGCACTGGGAGAATATCATCGCTTTAGTCTTCTTAGCATTGAGCAGAAGCTTTGCCTTTATTAGATTATGCTCAAGTTGCCGTCCGCTTGAAGCACTTCAATTTCAGATAATTTATGAGCCAGAAGTATACAACACAGTATCATCTGCAAAAAAGTGCAGATTGACGTAGATATGTTAGCATCTAAGTCATTAATGTACAGAGAAACAAGATAGGGCCTACGATGGATCCTTGGGGACTCCTCTTGCAACCGCAAGGCAGCAGAAAAGCCTTCCGCCTTTACTTTTGGAATCTTCCAGTTAGGTAGCTAGAGAACCACTGGGTGGTATGGTATGTGGCACCCAACTTTGCAAGGCAATTGACTAATAGTTTGTGATCAACAGTATCAAAAGCTTTGCTGAGGTCCAAAAAGACTGCACCAGTTACCTTCTAGCATCTATAGCAGAGATCCAATCATTGGTTACTTTTGTTAGTGCAGTGATTGTGCTAGATTAGCCCGGAAGCCAGACTGAGCTGGGTTAATGAGAGAGAAGGTTTCCAAGTGAGATTTTAACCGAATATGGATCAGTTTTTCAAGAACTTTAGAAAGGATAAGCAATATGGAGATAGGACTATAGTTGTTTACATCGCATGGGTCACCAGATTTAAACAGAGGGAGGATATGTGCTGATTTCCAGCAGGACGGCACAATAGCAGATGTAATGGAAAGACTGAAGATGTGGAGAATTGGGGCAGTGAGATGGGCATAGCCTGACCTTAGGAAAAAGGGTTCCAAGCCATCGTCCCCTGCGCTTTTTTTGGTGTCTAAGTTAAGAAGAGAATCTTCCACTTCTTTATAAGTTATCTCATGCAGTTGGAAGGGGCTGGGTGCAGGACTAGATGTGGTGGGAGGGGTATGCTGGCTCACCGCAGCACCAGCATAAGGTGACGAGTCAAAAGCTAATCCAGCTGTGGCAAAGTGGGAGTTAAGTTCCTCCAGGATTAGGGACTTGTTTTCCAGAATCTTGCCACTTGCAACTATCTTTGTTGGGACAGAGGGCCATGGGTCGTCCTTCTATAGCTTTGATAGTCTTCCATATTTTATGAGGGTTACCTTTAGCTTGTTCAAGAGTAGAAATATAATAGTTAGCTTTAGCAGAGCGAAGTTTTTCACACAGTTATTCCTGGCTGTTCTAAAGGCCTGCCAATCCAAGATTCTTTGGAATGTCTAGCTTTAGCCCAGAGCTTATCTCGAGCTGTAAGGGCTGCCTTGAGATCCGAGGTGAACCAGGGGTTGGAATTGTTCCGCACTTTATCTGATGAAAGGGGCATGCTTATTTATTATTGTAGTGAGTTTGTCATTATGATGCAAGCTGCCATGTTGACATCTTTGGCTAGGTAAAGATCTTGCCATCTGATCATGCTCAGGTCAGATAGGAAGTTTACTGCACTGAATTTGCGAAAGGATCTTTTTGTTATAAAGATGGGTTGCGGCCGGGCCTTAATTTAAGATATTATGCAAGCAACAATTCCATGATCGCTCATGTCGTTGTGAAACACTGCCAAATGAGATATTTTGTGTGGATGGGTGGTTAGTACCACATCTAGAATGGAACTGTTGGCAGTATTTACTAACATACTAACATACTAACATACTAAAATGCCAGCAGAATAGGCCTAACGGTCTTTCGTGTCTGCTGGTTTAGTCAGCCCCCACCCTGGGTGCTGACCTTGCTGTCCCCCTCGCCTTCTCCCTTCCCAGTTCCGGATATTCTTGCTGCATTGGATTTTGCTTCCAGAACCCTTCCCCTGTACCTGTCCCACCCCCTCTTGAACCCCTCCACTGTCTCTGCCTCCACCAGCCCCCTAGGTAGTGCATTCCATGGCTCCACCACCCTCTCAGTGAAGTAGCACCTCCTCCTTTCTCCCCTGAATCTTCCCCCCTCCAGCTTCCACCCATGCCCTCTAGTGGCCCCTTCCTCCTTCCTTCGAAGCACCCTGACTGTTCCTCCCCTATTTACCCTCTTGATGTACCTGAAGACCTCTATCATGTCCCCCCGGTCCCTTCTCTCTTCCAATGTGTACATATTTAGCTCTTCGAGCCTCTCTTCATAGGTCCTGTCCCCCAAGCCCCAAATCATTTTGGTTGCCCTCCTCTGGACCCTCTCCAGGAGGTTAATGTCCCTCTTTAAGTGTGGCCTCCAAAACTGCACGCAGTACTCCAGGTGCGGCCTCACCAAGCAGTTATACAGAGGGAGTATCACTTCCCTCCTTCTGGAGGTGATCCCCCTAGCGATGCATCACAGCATCCTGTTGGCCTTGGCTGCTGCCCTCCTACAAGTCTCAGAGTTGTTCATCTTGACATCCACCACCACCCCCAGGTCCCTCTCAGCCATTGAGACTTGTAGTATTCCCCCCAGGGTGTACACTTGGCCTGGGTTTCTGGTCCCCAGGTGGAGTACCTTGCATTTCCCTGCATTGAACCTCAGCTTCCACTTTCTAGACCATCTTCCAGAGCCTCCAGGTCCCTGCAGGGCCACCCTCCCTCCTCCCATCCACCACCGCTTCCAGTTTTGAGTCTCCTGCAAAGAGACTCATCTCACTCCTGATTCCTGTCCTTATGTCAGATACGTAGGCGTTGAACAGAAGGGGCCCAAGGACTGATCCCTGTGGGACCCCACTAATGACCCTCCTTGGGGATGAGTGTTGTTCCTAGTAGGTTCACTGACTAATTGCCCAAGACCTAGCTCGTCACAAAGGGATTTGAGGCCGTGTGATTTAGGTGACAGCCAGTCCATATTTAGATCTCCTAGAAATATTGTTTCAGTTTTTGCATCTACGAACATGGATTTCAAAAGATTAAGAACTTCATCACCACCAGACGGGGGTCTATAGCCACCTAGGATAGTGATACATTCCGAGGAGGGGAGATGAAGGCTCAGCAAAACTAACTCAAATTCCTTGGCTAGAGATTTGCAACTAATATTGGTGACCAAGTACTTAGATTTGGCGTAGATAACCACACCCCCGCCTCTAGACTCTCTATCAGACTAAACAAAACAAAGGGAACTAGTTCCCTCCTGGATATAGTCCTCTCTAACCGGCCACATAAATTGGAATCTGTAAAAGTCCTTGCGGACTCACTTAGCGACCACTCCCCTGTCATCTGCTTCTGGTCCTCCCCCACACTCAGCCCTGAGTACAGCAGCACCCCTCGACGTAGATTTTTCCCCAGGGGTCTTGACAACCTCAAACGCCACCTCGAAAAAGTTGACTGGACTCCAGTGGCCTATGCATCTGACATAAACACTGCTCTAACTTACCTCACTAAGGCCTTCAGCTATGCCTGTGACCCTATTTGCCCCTTCACCACATCTAGACCAAAAAACGGCTGCTGCATGGATATCCCCTGCACTGATCCGCAACTAAAAAGAGAGACAATCTGTACATAGCAAATGACTCTGGTAGGGTGGCAGACAGGCAAGCCTATAGTGCAGCTCGCAACCAATGTACCTGGGCCATCAAACAGGCGTAAATCTAAATACTATCAGGCTGCTTTGACATCCTCCTGGGCTCAGCTAGAGCCTTCTGGGACAATATTAAAGATCTGAATGGCAAAACCCGCCCTCCCGTCTCAGATTGTCATAAATGGAGCAGTCTCGACGGACCAAACATGTATTGCAGACTGCCTTAATAAAACTTTCACGGACTTAAGCACAGTTCTCCCTGCCCAATTCTTTGACCCGGTTCCCACGCCCACCCACACTCACATCTCCGGGCCGCAATTCCACTTCCGGATAATCTCACCCCATGAAGCCAAACCTTTCTCCTAAAATCTCTCGCCTCTCATAACCCAAGTAATGACCCTCTTGACTCCAGGATACTCCGCCTCACGCTGGATGTCATGTTAATCCCCCTCACGCTTGCTATAAATAAATCCTTATGCCTAGGTCAATTCCCGGAAGCATGGAAGCAAGCGGAAGTAACCCCCATCCACAAGTCTGGGGACCAAACACTACCAAATAACTACAGGCCCATCTCCATCCTCCTCCTCTCCAAAGCCTTGGAAAAATAGTATCCACTCAACTCACAGAATACCTATCTAAATATGACATCCTATGTCCTGAGCAGCATGGGTTTCAGCCCAGGCCACAGCACGTCCACTGCCCTTCTGGAATTCTCCCACTACATACACTCTGCGCTTGACAATGGTCAACTTGAGGGCAGTCTTCATCGACCTATCCAAGGCCTTTGACACTGTGTGCCACCCCTGCTGTTAAACTCCCTAAGCCAGCTAGGATTCTCATTTGGCCCCTGAATTGGTTCTCAAGCTACCTGCACAACAGGGTCCAAAGAGTTAAGCTAAATAGAACCCTCTCCACCAACCTACCAGTTCTCTCAGGGGTCCCGCAAGGCTCCATCCTTGGACCCAACCTTTTCAGTCTCTTCCTAAACACCCTCCCAAGCTCCTGTTCCAACAAAATACTGCTCTATGCTGATGATGCAGTGATCCTAGCATCACACTCAGACCCACTCCTACTCCAATGCACACTGCAAAGCACCTTCCTACAAGCTGAAAAATGGTTCAGTAACCATCGACTAGTCTTGAACCTGAAAAAAACTAAGTCAATGCTGTTCTCACATTGGCAAAACAGCGCCAAGGATACTCCCTTCATCACCACCAGCATGCTCCTCCCACTAGAACAGGTAACAACATATAAGTATCTGGGCATCACCTTTGACTTGAGGCCTTACATTCCACGCCCACCTAAAAGCCCTGTCATCAGCCATGAACTCCAGGACTGGGCTTCTCTCATCATGAAGACTGCCTCCCAGATTCTGCCTTAAAATTAGCCATCACCTCATCTGTGTTGTCCCTGGCCGACTATGGACTTCCAATATCGTAGCGGCTGACCCTCCTCCTGTCAAAGGTTCCAGACCTCTATTAACAAAGCCTGTAGGCTCCTGGACGGTGCCCACAGCAGAACCCACACCTGTCTGCTATACTCCATCGCTAACATACTCACCTTGAAGAACGACTTGAAATATCACACCCACCTACTGGCCAAAAAATCCCTGTCTGGTTATGCCTCCACCAAGGGTTTCTGCATCCCTGCAACTAGCTGTCGGGCCCACGCTGACCTGTAACTCCACCAAAGCCACCTTCCTAGTACCCAGGGCAAGGACCTCTCTCTGCCAAAGATCCTTCCATCATAAAGCTCCGGCCTGGTTTAACTCCTGCCTGAGGCAATCACAAGATCCCGAGTTGGCGGTTTAAAATAGCCTCCGTCAACACATTATTGCTAGCCGATGCTGTAAATGTCTGTAGCAGACCCTAACTCTGCCTCATATAGCCCTATGCCCCTGGCTCCCATAGACGACTGGGTAATGGTACAATGAACAACTGTAACAACGGTGTTAACATAATGATGCATGTAACTCAACAAATGTATGTATTTATATAATGATGCCTGTACTCCAGTGTGTATTTATGTATCTCACCTGTATGTAACCACTGTCCTAAACCTCCTTAATTGTTGTCTCCCCCCACCCCATGACGAGGTACTTTTAAACGAGTCCCTGACTCAAAGGTTGTAAAACTGATTATTTCAATAAATAAATAAATATCTGCTCTAAATAAATTGTAGCCCTGCAGTGATATTTGTTGATCAGTTTTCATCTTTTTAACCATGACTCAGTAATTATGATAAGGTCTGGGTTAACGTGTGCAGCCCAGGCTTGCAGCTGTACAAGTTTTTTAGGCAGGCTTAAAATGTTGACCAACATCATTTTGAGATCTGTGGCCTCAGCAAAATCGATAGGCGAGGGTAAGTTGTGGGGGCAGGAGTTGAGCTCATTTCCTGAGCAGAGAGGAAGCAGAAGTAACTTCTTTAAGGAGCTTATAAGAAATGGAGACTGCTTTTTATTTCTTTCGCTCAACCCATATCGTACAAGAGGCGGCACACCACTTGCAATGACAGTTGATCGTGATCAAAGTAAGTGCTTGGGTAGACATAGGTGAGGACAGTAGCAAGGGGGTGTAGGATAACCAGGGGGAATAGGCTAAAAGGGGAGAGGAGAATGACGTAGTGTCTGCACAGCAGACTGTTATAACATTAGGAATTGATAAGGTACATTGGAGAACTGAATTGCATTGAGGTACTTCGAATTGCACTGTATTGCTGAAAACTCTGCACCTTAGGAGCAATAAAAACACAACAAGGAGAGCCATGGTCCCAGATTGAGTGGTCTCGTGATTTGTATTAGTGCAATATTTTCTAGGCAAGTAATTTGCCCACCTAGGTACTCACTTAAAACCTAGATGAGAAAATACAGCAGAAAGGGGAACAAGGAGAGCAGGAGCAGCTTAGTTAGTGACCATCCACCCTTCAGACTCAAGTCCCCTTGTAGCAGCACCGGGAAAAAAGCAGAAAACAAGAAGTTATTATCCGTCTGTACAGACAGCTGGTGAGACCACATCTGGAGTACTGCGTGCAGTTCTGGAGACCCAATCTCCGCAAAGACATACACAAGGATGGAAGCTGTCCAGAGGAGGGCAACTAAAATGGTGCAGGGTCTGCACTGGAAGACATATGAAGTGAGACTTAAGGAGCTTAATATGTATAGCCTCGAGGAAAGGAGGGAGGGGGACATGATAGAAACTTTCAAGTACCTCAAGGGAATCAACAAAGTCCAAGAGGGTAGCATCTTTCAAAAAAAAGGTGCAAGAACAAGGGGCACAATTTGAAGATAGAAGGGGCGGCTCAGAGGTAATTTAAGGAAGTATTTTTCACAGAGAGGGCTGTGGATGCATGGAACAGCCTTCCAGAGGAGGTTGTGGAGTCAAAAACAGTGGTGGAATTCAAGCATGCATGGGACAGTCATAAGGCAATTCTAGGGGGTGGGGGTAGGAAGAAGTAGGCTGCTGGTTAACTAGGATCTGTAGCTTATCCATCAGGTAGGGAAATGGGCAGACTGGGTGGGCTAAGCGGTCCTTATCTGCCGTCAAATTCTATGTTTCTATGTAATGCAGGCCATATTGCCCACGAATGAATACAGTGATTTATGTAGAAAACCAAGAATCCCTCTAGTGGCAGGTCTGTATAACCTGCTAATGGAAAACTAGCCAAAAAAAAAATAGGTAGTTAGACTTATCGGCACCAAGGCAGAGTGCTTGGATGGGGGGCGGGCGCTGCAGGAAGAGCAGTCAGACAGAAGAGGTGTAAGCACTTTAAAACAGTAGTAGAAATTACAATCCAGCTAATACAGTTGAAAAACTCCTAATAACACAGTTGAAATGTGCTTAGTTCTATCGAAAATCTAACAAAGTGCCAGGTGTCTATAGCAGGGAAACTCCTGGCCAATCAGAGTGGGTTTGCTGGAAGCACCCGGTGTCTGATTGGCTGCGCTGTCCCGTACCTTCCAAGGAGCTGCAGGCGGGTGTCCTGGTCTTGGTCGGTGGCTGGCTGGGTGCCGGCCGACCGTGGGTGAGCTGCAGCAGCCCTATTCAGGGACAAGCAGCTAGAGAGAAGAAGACAGAGCAGGTCTTAAATAGCATAGAGGTAAAAGGGGTTAGATTTGAGCAGTTTAGTAAGACAAAAGGTAGTTAGACTTATCGCACCAAGGCAGAGTGCTTGGATGGGGGGGGCGCTGCAGGACATGATCTCCTACTGCAAACCTCGCGAGTTGACTTATTTTCCGCAACAGTGACAGTGCTGTCATGATTGGTTGCTAGAGAGCCTCCCTCACACACACACACACACACACACACACACACACACTCACACTCACACACACACACACACTCACACACACACACTCACTACCCAGCATTGCCAGTCACAGTGATAACCCAGAGACGTTGACTCTGTTAGTGTGAGGTGAGTGACTGACTGCAGGCACTCCTAGTTCGAATCCTCCCCCACACCATTGCCATGACTTGCCCTGGCACACTACGATTCCTCCTTTTTCTCTCTCTCTCTCTGTCTTTCACACTGAGTGACTCACACAAGCAGTACAAGAAGTCTTTAGAAAAAAAAATCAGAGCTCACACTTGCTCCTTGCTTGGCCACACCACCACCTCCCCAGGCACTGACTGCAACTTACACTGTGGTGCAGTTCTGAAAGTCTGTGTGCTAAGAAAACAGCAGTGCTTTCTCCTACTTAGTCCCACATTCTCCAAGGCAATGTAGTGACTGCCAGCAGTGCCCGACAAGTCTCTGATCACAGGCTCAGTGTTACATGCACTTGTGGTGCATGCAGGGAACAAAACAACATGCACTAGCCTACTCCCACTTGCACAGGGAACAGGTTTTGTATGTTAATTTCGACTCCTGGTTGGCGTCTCTAACATTTGAGTTCACACAGATATTTGTGTTCACTAGAAATGTTATTAATGCCAGCAAATAACATCTCTGACTACCTCTCCACCTACAATGTCCTTTGTCCTGAGCAGCATGGCTTCCGAGCGGGCCACAGTAATTACACAGCCCTCCTAGAGTTCTCCAACTTTCTCCACTCCTCCTTAGACACTGGTTCTCTGGCTGGTGCTGTCTTCATTGACCTCTCGAAAGCTTTCGACACTGTCTCCCACCCCCTCCTTCTTGATGCCCTTAGTCTCCTCTGGTTTTGCTGCTGGGCCTATCTCCTGGTGCACCAGTTATCTGTCTGATCTTCACAGCTGCGTAAAAATTAATGGGACCTACTCAGACATCTGTCCCATCTTTTCTGTTCCCCAGGGCTCCATTCTGGGCCCCTTACTATTCTCTCCTTTACCTTAACACCCTTCCACGCCTTGCTTGGGGAACATTCTATTGTACGCTGATGATGCAGTCATCTTTGCCTCAAATCAGAACCCTACTGCCTCCAGGACTCGGCAGAAGTCCTTCACTGAAGCCGAGGGCTGGTTCAAGGAACATAGATGGGTGATAAATCTTAAAAACAAAACCATGTTCTTCACTCATCCCCAAAGCAAGTCCTGCAACTTCAAACTCCCTCATTCGCTCTGGGTCCTCATTCCACTTGAACAAGTTTGTTCCTATAAATACCTAGGGATCCATTTTGACCCCTCCTCTCCTTCCATGGACACATCGCTGCCTCTAGCCACTGCCACTAATATCCGATTGGGCATCTTACATCAGTATAACACTGCCTCCCCAGAGGCTCTTCGACCATGAGTCACCTCCTCTATCCTGTCCCAGTGGACTATGGACTGCCGGTGTATGGTGCTGCTGATCAGACCGCACTCCATAAAATTCAGACTACTCTGAATAAGGCCTGCAGGTTAATTACTGGAGCACCTAGGATGATACACACCTGTTCACTGTATACAAGCGCTGGTACTTGATCTCGACGAGCGCCTCAAATATCTTACCTGTACCCTTACAAAAAAGACCTCCTTGGGCTTTCCTCACCAGGATTGACCACCACCATACCGCCTGTCCCACTAGTTCATACTGGACCTCTGGGATAACCTCTTGTTATCCCTAGAGCTAGGACCTCTCACGCCAAAGAGCCTTCAGCTTTAGGGCCCCTCCTGGTTCAACACACTGCCCCTCCATCTCCGAAGCTCCAACTATATCGTGCTTCAAACTTCCTTACGTAATCACCTTATTAACACCCGATGCTGTAACTGCCACTAGTCAAAGTCGACTAATACTTATGACAAAGCTTATTACTAAGCTGCTAAGGACGACATAACTCTGGTATTGTTTGCATCCATCCTACCTGTACCAGCTTGTTTGTATCTATGTCTTAATTTACTGTTATACTTATGTGTTGTACTGCTATACTGTGTATTTTGGTTTGTCTTACTGTGACAAGGTACCTTTGTAAATGAGCCTATGGCTCAAAGGTTTTCCAAACTGCTGTTTAAATAAAATAAAATAAAATAAAATAAATAAAAATCTTTGAGGTACAAGGGCATTTTTTTGCTTTGTTTGTGGCTGATGGGTAGCGCCCTTTCAGCACCTTGGAAGCGGTTCTAGGATGCACTGAAATTTGTTTCTTTGGAACCGATGGTGCCTCACTGAGTTCAGGAAAAAAAATAATTTATTTTGTTAAAATAATTGCTGTTCTTAATTATGAAATGAGTATTAAGAATCCGGGCCCCTGATTTGTTGAGAGCTACTTTCAGCTGGGCCGATATCCTGGCACAACAGCCCAGGTGAAAGTAGCTCCTGGCAGTCAGTCCTCCTTACCAGCAATCACCTTTGTCATATCACTCCCCACTGTAGCTGACTGCCCACTCGACCATCTACCTTACCGGCTCCCACCCGCACATCTAGTTCTATCTATCTGACTGAATTCTATGTTCCTTCTCTCTCCCTAGCTTTCTCAACTTAGTATTGTTCCCACCATTTCACTCATCCCATATTTCCCCCTCCAGTCATGTATGGCTTCCCACTCTGCCTCCTTTGAATATCATCATTCTCTGAGTGGACTGTCTTCTCTCTCCCTTTCTGCCTCCAGGCTTCCACATGAGTAACATGGCTCCATTCCCTCTTCTGCTTACTGATCCTTCACCTATCCCCTCATCTCCAATGCCTTTCCTTGGGCTGACAAATTTCCTTCCTCTATTTTTCCTGCATTCTGTTCTGCATGTGCATTTCTCTTACCCCATCACAATCCCCCCCACCATTATTAGCCTAGTTACCCTTTCTTCTCTTTCTCCCACCCCACCCTATCACCTTGTTCCCTGTGTCCCTTGTCTTTCACTGCCCCCTGCCAGCTGTCCCTATGTAATCTGGGACTGTCACTTACATAGATACATAGACAGTGTCGGCAGATAAGGGCCTACAGCTCACCCAGTCTGCCCATTTGAGCTTGTAAGTTCGCTTTATGTTTTCCTAGAAGTCTGTTGCCCCTCACCCCTGATCTCCAGAATTCCTTTATGTCTATCCCATGTGTTCTTAAAACCCATGATTGTTTCAGCCCCCACCACTTCCTCTGGCAGGGTGTTCCACTTGTCCACCACTCATTCTGTGAAGAAATTCTTCCTCATGTTTCCTCTGAATCGTCCTCCCTCCAACTTCATCCCATGCCCTCTAGTCCTGGAACATCTTTTTCACTTAAAAATAGTGTATTCCTGCACCCTGTTCCTCCCTGTAAGATACCTGAATGTCTCTATCATATCCTCTCTCTCCCTCTCCTCTCCTCCAGGGAGTACATATTTAAGTCCTTCAACCTGTCCTCATAGAACTTGTGATGCAATCCATGTACCATCTTTGTTGCCCTCCTCTGAACCTTCTCTACCCTATATCCTTACGTAGGTAAGTTCCCCAGAACTGTACACTGTACTCCAGGTGGGGCCTCACTTCTTGTATAGTGGAATTATGACCTCCCTTTTCCTGCTGGTGATGTCCCTGCCTATACATCCCAGCATCTTATTTGCTTTACCTGCTGCCTTGTCGCACTGTTTCCCTACCTTGAGGTCATCAGAGATGATAACCCCAAGATCCCTTTTCTGCTTGGTGCATGCTAAATCCTCACCCCCCAACTGATATATTGTGCCAGGGTTTTTGTGCCCTATATACATTATCTTGCACTTCCTTGCATTGAATTCAACTGCCACTTGTTAATCTTCTCTGTCTGGACAGTCCCCCCATTACACTGACAGTATTCTTCACTGTAGAGCACCAGGGGCCTTGGTGTCCCTGGCTAATTACCTATTCTGGCACTAAGAGTAACTGGTAGTTGATCTAGATATCTATACATGGAGATGCATTGGTTCTATCACAGCCCTTATCTGCCCTTCAAACTTGCTCCATCCTGCTCCAGTAGCCCTGTGGATCCTCTGTGGCAGGAGTGTCCAGATCATTGAGTTCATTTCTACCCCCTTTTCAGCCTGCTTAACTTAGTCTTCAACATTATTTTCTTATCTTCATACGGTATTATTTTCTTACATTATTATCTTCATTTTAGCACTGAAGGTATAAAAGTTTTGACATCCTATCTTAAAAAACATTAGCAATAACTCTTCACGACATCAACAATAGTCTATAATGTGCCTCCATTTTACTTTGGCTTCAATGATTTTTGTTTATCTGAAATTAAATATTCTAAATACAGTTAACCTTTTTTATCAACTTGTTTTCAGGAACCTTGCCAAGTTTTTAATGCAGTCTTTGTGTGTGACCATATAGGTGCTGGGTGGCCAAGTTAATGGATCACTGTCACCAACTCCCTCAGAAGCACATTCAAGTTTATAATCAGCAGGGCCATTCAAAATCATCAAATGTTTGAATTAAAATCCATTCAAAATTAAATTACAACATACATACAAGGAGAAGACCTCCCCTGTCACTTAGGAAAAGATGTTGTAGTTAGTGCTCCATTTAGGTAAATAGGAACCTTTGCACCTCTGCTCTTACCTATTGTTTCAGTCTCTGTGGTAACAAAAGGGTTTCCAATGCTGCTTCATCACAGATTCACTGATTTAATCATAGACGATTCTGAAACCAACCAGGCAGTGAGTCAGATAAAAGCAGTGTCAAAAAGAACCCATTAGAGGACCCCTCCCAATATCACACTGTATTGTTTTGACCAAACTCATGTCTGCAAGCTAAACTGTATGCTTGTATGTAACTGTATATTTGAGTGCCTTTGTTTGAAAATTGTAATGTTTTACACAATTTGTAGTAAAAACTCAATAAACTGGAAAAAAAAGTTGGAAAACGTCTATTTCTGCTGAGACTAGTCACTGGTGAAAACTGCGAATCCTGCAATGTAATTGCAGGTAAAATTTTTCAGCACCTAGAAACAAAGACTTTGACAGCAGATAAAGACCACTTAGCCCACCCAGTCTGCCCATTTCTCTAATGATTGGATACGCTGCAGATCCTAGTTTTACGAGCAGCCTACTTCCTCCTACCTCCCACTAGAACTGCCTCATGGCCCTGCTCATGGCAGAAAACAAAACTGGTAAATGCCCAGAATATCATCCTGCGTAGTAAAATAAATTGTTCTGCACGCAAACATGTATGTTACTCCAGCACAAAGCACACCATTTCATGCCTTATTGTCTAATATTTCAGTTTTGCCAAAGGTGCTGGGTTGGATCAAAAGAAGTTTTATAAGCAGAACAAAGGACATAATGCTACCTCTATACAGCCCCCAAAAAAAATGCACTAACATTATCAAGGGATCGGAGGAGAAAACCAGGCAAATGGCCCCAATCTCGGCTCCCCATACACCCTGGTACACCAGGACCAGCTCGACATTCCCAACACACTGCCCGACATATGGCTCAGTGGGAGTATAGACCCCCACCCCATACCTAACCTGAGGGGCAAACCAGGGCTCCATGAGGGCAGGAGTGGAGTCTGAGATAAAATTGGGGCTGGTCGGCGGTGGAAGGGGTCCAAGAAAGCCGAGGACTGATGTGAAGAGGTGCATAAGCAAAGAACTGAGAAAGAAGGATATAAGATGCATAGAGAGGATTCAGAGGAAGGTGACAACAATTTTCTTTTTTTTTAGAATTTTTGTAGGGAAATGTACACTGAGTCAAAGGTCATTTCCAGGTGTGAATGGTGCTACAGATAGGTTAAGAGTATGCAAGTGGCAGCAGTTATGGGCTTCAAACCCAGGTCTGCTAGACCACCACATTCACAGCTTGGTGTGCTGGCCTTTAGGTTATACTGCCTCCCAAGATGATGATATGGGGATTGGAAGAAATGGATTAGGACTACACGCAAAGACTTGATAATTTAGGACCTTTTAGTCATAAAAAGAGGAGATTAAAGGATGGCCAATGACCTAGTGGGAAGCGCACTGCAATTCCACACTGGTGATAGGGTCACGCAGTGGATTCAGAAATGGGCTGAATGGTGCGGGGGGGGGCTGGAGAGGTGCAGTGATGCGGCAGTACTCACAGATGAAGGGGGTTAGTGCCAGGTTCTGCTCCACCATATGTAGTGGGTCCTAGGAAACTTGTCTCCTCTGCAAAGGAATGTTGCATGCCAGCATGACTTATTAGGGCACTACCTGGCAGCTTGTTGTTGGGTGGAACCAAGGAATGGAAGCCTTAAAAAATGATGTACCATGGCTATTTATATGGCGTTTGTTTTTTTCAACCTAAAGCATCTTTGGTTCACACTAGAACTTTTTTGTCTGCTTTCTTTAAAATTCCTAGACTTAAAACCAGCGTGGGTCAAAAATCATTGATGTATCAACTCCCTAGCTTTTATAATTCTCTTTCACATTCTTGATATGACACTGGACTTACATGCATTTAAATTGAAGTTGGCAAACTTCTCATCAACCTTTGACAAATGTAACTGATTGTAAATATTCTGTTTTCATATGTTTAATATTTGTTTGTATGTTATTCTACATGATTTTGTATGTGTTGCTGTATATTGTTTGCTGTTACATTATCTTTTTATTTATAGCTGCTTGCCCATGAAAATGGGCGGAATATGCTCATAGATTTACTTGATTTTAAATAAATAAACACAACCAAGCAAACCAATTAACCATCTATATTACAGACTGGCCTGTCTTATCTTTACTGTGGGCAAGTTTTTGGAAAGCATCATGAAGGAAGAAACTATGGAATTCTTGGAAGTAAATGGGTTGCAGGGCTGGTGCCAGCATAGGTTTGTAACAAGAAGATTCTGCCAAACTAACCTGATCTACTTCTTTAAATGAGTTACAAAGGTAACTGACAGAAGCCAAGCAGTAGATGTTTTGCACCTTGACATTAGCAAGGCCTTCAGTTCTGTTCCACACAGAAGGCTAATAGAACAGCTAGGTCACCCTAGAGTATGGGACAAACTTATCAGGTGGATAGGGAACTGGCTGGGAGGCAGGTCACAGAGGATACTCATCAATGGGGCACACTCAGAGCCCAGGGGAGTCACAAGTGGGATATGACAGGGATCGATTCTGGGACCAGTGCTCCTCGATATCCTCATTTGCGGTATAGGAGAGGGAATCCAGAATAAGATGTGTCTATTTCCTGATGATACTAAGATATGCAGCAGACTGGACAATGAGGAGGGAGTTAGAGAAATGAAAATAGACTTGGAAAAATTGGAAAAGTGGTCCAGATTATGGTAACTAAAGTTCAATGCAAAAAGGTGCAAAGTGGTGCACACTGGAAGAAATAACCCTAAAATAGACTGGGGATCTCAACATTCCAGACGTGGACTGGGAGACCCCCTCTGCTCACAGTGTCAGAAACCAGGCACTATGTGAGAGCACACAAAGCTGTCTGTTCGTCCAGCTGATAAAGAACCCACAAGACAGTCATCAATCTTGGATGCTGTCTTAACTAACATTCAAAAAATTAGCCACGTGACAGTCGGGGACCCACTGGGGTCTAGTGACCACAATGCCTGTGGTTCAAGCTGGCATTGTATAGCAGTACACTCCTTCCAGAACTGTGGTACTGGACTTCAGGAGAGCAGATTTTGGAAGGATGAGTGATATAGTTAGGAGCAAGCTACAGGGGGAGTCATAGTAAGAAGTGTAGAGAAACAATGAGAAGTTATTAAGGAGTCAGTTCTGGAGACAACCAAGACTTGCATGAAAACTGTCACTAAAGGTAGCGAGCACAAGAAGCCCCTGTAGTTTTCTAGGGTGGTAAGGGAGGCACTAAGGAGGAAGAAAAGGGCCTTCAACAACTATCAGTGCAACCAGAGGAAGAATCCTGGGAGATAAATCACAGCACACTGAAGGAGCAAAAAAGGTGGTCAGAGATGACAAATCTGTTACCGAATTGCATATTACGGAAGGGGTGAAAGATGGATAACAACTTTCTTCTGTTACATCAGAGAAAAATGGAAGACAAAGGGAAGGTCTGTGAGGCTGTCAAAGGATGGGGAGGTAACAGAGGATATGCAGAAGGCATCAGTTCTAAATTACTACTTCTGCTTAGTATTTACAAAGGAAGCAGAAGGACCCCTACCGGAGAGCAGAATCAAAGCTTCAGGCAGAGTCATTCAGAAACTGGGACAAATTCAATTCCATGCCGATATCATGTAGAAGGGAGTGACAGCACTGAAGACTGGTAAAGCACCGGGTCCTGAGGGTTTACACCATCATGGCATTGCTGGAATTCATAGGCTTTATCCACCATGCATTAGACCAAGGCCAGCTGGTTGTGGCAGCATTTATCGACCTAACAAAAGTATTTGATATGGTGCATCATGTGCTCCTCTTTGAGCAGCTAACCAATACCGGGCTCTCTCCAGATACCATGCAATGGTTCAGCAGCTATCTTTGCAACTCTCCCTGCAGGTCAGGATTGGGGACATCCTCTCCGAAAGCAGACCAGTCCATTCAGGGGTCCCACAAGGGTCAATCCTGGGACCTCTACTGTTCAGTCTATTCCTAAACAAACTCCCAGTCTCTGCCCCAGTCATATGCTCCTGTACGCCGATGATGCAGCCATATTCACCAGCAATCCTCACCCTGAGCACCTACAAGTGGACCTCCACAGAGGATTCTCATCCGCCGAAACATGGTTTAAAGAGCACAGACTAGTGCTCAACTATAAAAAAACAAAGACCATGATCTACTCCAGCTCCCTAAGCAAGCATAAGGTCTTCCCCCTGTCTGTCATGAATGACAGCAGTGACACACTGGATCTTGTACAGCACTTTAAGTACCTGGGTATCACAATTGACTCCACCCTGTCCTATGCCCAAAGTATAGACAATACAGTAAGGGCGAGCAATATCAGAATCAAGATACTCTACCGTCACAAGCACAGCCTAACAAACGAAGCCCTTCATGAACCTAAACATCAATAGTTCAGTTGTGTCCCTCATTGATTATGGCCTGGCCATATATGGGTCAGCAACGGTCACTGCCCTCCACTGCATCTCTCTCTAGCTTTAAATAAGGCCTGCTACCTCCTCACAGGTGCTGCAAGACTCTCACACACCTGTGATCTCTATGCCTGGGCAAGATGGCTCCAACTGAAGTACAGAATTAAATACCAGGCCTGCCTCCTCGCCAAAAAAGTTTCACTAAATCTACTACCAACAGGGGTTCAGAACCTGCTAACCCATCACACAAGTACTAGACAGATCAGAAGCTCCATCAGTCAAATCTTCAGTGAATCTAGATGCCGCACTGCCTTGGCACAACATGTGTTCTCCTACCGTGCCCCCCACTGGACCAGTGCTCTTCCTCCTGAAATCACCGGAACAGCAACTATTGGTGCCTTCAAATGTAAACTTCATCAACACCTCATTGCTGAGGACAACTGTGGCTGCTTCCATTAGCTGCCACCCTCCTTTTGTAATCGCCTGCTTGCACTCAGACGCACAGCAAGTCCCAGCTGGTGCCACCCAACCTCAGCACTTCACAGGTCCCCACCCTACTCCTACCTAGTGCCCCCACACCTCCCCATCACAGGGCTCACCCCTCCCACACCCCTCGCCCTCCCTCCCTCTGTCCTCCCCTATGTCACCTTAGCCTGCTACCCACTTTGTGTCCATCTTCTGCAGGGTGATCTAACTCTTGGATGCAAGCATACATTGCACAATGCCTCAGCAGTGCCAATTTGTGTGAACCTTATTGTAACTTTCTGTACAAACTTGTAAATGCCTTGTCTGTTGTTCACTACTGTTTTCTGTTCAACTGACGTGGAACCTACACAACAGCATCTGCTCACAGGTGTAATCCAAGAACTTACTAAATAAAAAAAATACACCCAAGGGTGAACAAAGAAGGTTTACCTATCGCAAGTCGACATCTACAGCACCGACATCCCCGACAGTGACAGACACAATGCTGAGTGTCGCACTGCACTGTCAGGGATGTTGGTGTGTTTTCTTCGGGGGCTCCGCCCCCCCCACACCCCCGGTCTCTAGATATACAACTCTGAGATGGAGTTGTCTTGGGGAGGGGGTGAAACACTGGGAGATGAAGTGCCACTGCCAGCGGAGACCATCACAGTGACCCGATGCTTTCCATCGAATACTGTCACTGTGATGGTTTTCACTATGGCAGTGTCGACGTGCAGTTGGTACAGCCCCAAAGAACTGCTGCTAGATCTGGCAGAACCCCTAGAGGGGCTGTTCAATAGCTTACTCATACTGGGGATGTCCCTGTGAATTGAAGGATGGCTTTGGTGATCCCACTCCATAAGGGAGAGGACAAGCAGCAGCCAAGTAACTACAGACTCATCTGTCTCACCTCTGTCGTGGGCAAGCTGATGGAGTCTCTAGTCAAAGAGGATCTGACAGCCTACCTGGAAAGTAGTGGTCTCCAGGATAGCAAACAGCATGAATTCATGGCATGGAAGGAAGTCCTGTCAGACCAACCTAATTGTTTTCTTTGACTGGGTTACTCGAGCTACAGACAAGTTGCAGGCAGTTGACATACTCCACTTTGATTTCAGGAAAGCATTCAATTCTGTGCCACACAAGAGGCTGCTGAAAACACTAGGGGATCTGGGAGTAGGAAGGGAATTAATAAGATGGGTGGGATACAGGCTAGGAGGCTATAAACAGAGAGAAGTGATCAAAGGGCTCAAATCAGGAGATTGGAATGTCACAAGTGGAGTACCGCAGGGATCAGTCCCTGGACAGGTCCTCTTCAATATGCTCATTTGTAACACTGGTGAAAAAAATAGAGGGAAAGTTGTGTCTCTTAGCAGATGGCACAAGGCTCTGTAGCAGAGTGGACAGCCAATATGGGGTGAAAGAGCTAAAGGAGGATCTGGATAGGTTGGAGAGGTGGTCCATGTTCTGGCAGCTTAAATTCAGTACAAAGAAGTGCAAGGTTCTGCACCTGGGTAAAGGGAACCCCAGAACAGATTACTAGTTGGGGGTATCAGACTGGCAGTCTCATCAGAAGAAAGAGACCTGCGAGTGATTATAAGTGACTCCCTCAAACAATCTAATCAGTATGACAAGGTCTACAGTAAGATGGCTTGGATGTTGGGATGCATAGGAAGAGGCATTGACAGCAGGAGGAAGGAGGTGATATTGCCCCTCTACGGGTCCTTGATAAGGACACTCCTGGAGTCCTGCATCTGAGTAAGGATAAAAATAGACTGGAGACAGTCCAGAGGAGAGTAACCAAAATGATTTAGGGTCAGCAAGGCAAGTCTTATGATGAGTGATTCAGGGCCCTGGACACATACTCCCTGGAGACTAGAAGGGAGCGGGGTGAAATGACTGAGATGTTCAAATTCCTGTAGGACATAAACAAGACAAATTATGAGGTGCTATTCTCTAGGAACCTCAGCTCTGTGACTAGAGGACATGAATGGAAACTGGCAGGAGAAACATACAGGAAAGATGTGAGAACGTATTTCTTTACAGAACAGGTGCCTGAGATTTGGAACACCCTGCCAGCAGATGTGGTGGGGGCAGAGAAAGTGAGTGAGTTCAAGCACAGATGGGATAAGGTGAAAGGTCTCATCGATACAGACTCTGTGTGAACCTCAACTAGTCCTGTGCACTGTGATATGTGGCACATGGGTCCGAGTTATGCAGATTCCTTCATGGACACATGATCCAAGTCCTGTGGCTACATAAATAAGTAAACCCATGACCTTGCCAGATCCTGTACACTTGCATGGATGGTGGTGGGGAGGGGCAGGACAAAGGTGTGGCCATATTGGGCAACCAGTATACCAAGTCAACAAGCATGGTATGCACTGCTTGGGATGTGAACCAGGGTTCCCCACTACACTGGGGAAAAGCAGCAGGAAGTGCTGCACAGCACCTCAGTGTGGTGCCTGTGTGACCTCAACAGGTACCTACTGTCTGTAACCAGCCTCTGTCCTGGACGTGGAAGGGCTAATATCCCACTGGCAGGTGACTATCCAGCTTCTTTTTAAAAAAACTATGAAAATGAAGATGTGGCAGTCTGTAGCAAGGACTGCCATATCCCATGATCCTCTTTCTCCCCCAAGCCCTGACAGTTTAGGCATTGTGCTGCTGCAGGAGTATCTCAGTATCCGCTGTGACTGATGTAAACCAAGGGCCCTGGACACATAGGATACTCCCTTGAGACTAGAAGGGAGCGGGGTGAAATGACTGAGATGTTCAAATTCCTGTAGGGCATAAACAAGACAAATTATGAGGTGCTATTCTCTAGGAACCTCAGCTCTGTGACTTGGGAGACTCAGGTGCTGGCAATGTACGCTGAGCTTTTATAAAGCTCTGTTTTGATGGTTGCTGGTTCCATTATGTATCTCGTCAAGTTGGCAACTAAATTTGGTTGCGGCAATTTTGACACTGCAACAAGGGCGACAGTAAAAGGGGCAATCTTGATTTAGATTACCCCTCACTTCTGTCGCCCCTTCCCCCACACAGTTTCTACCCCCTCCGGGCATGCTGACCATTTCCCAGGAGGGCACTTTGGCGCTGTACCTCCCGGGAGACGAAATGCCTGGTGCTGTGCTGCAAAGTGGCATTTTGTCAGCACCGTAATCGGCATCAACAAAATGGGTGTCGGCACAGGAGAGTAGAACCATTCCATTGTACTTATGGTTGAAGTACAGGCTTTACTTAGCATGTACTTGGCATCGGGAGCACAATGGGACTGGCAACCAGCAAAATGGAGCCTCAGAAATTTACTGTACTTTGTGACACTTGGCCCACTGGTTATGATTGTTCTATGATATTTGTAATATAGGATAAAGAGGGACCTGGGGGTGGTGGTGGATGTCAAGATGAGCAACTCAGAGACTTGTAGGAGGGCAGCAGCCAAGGCCAACAGGATGCTGGGATGCATCGCTAGGGGGATCACCTCCAGAAGGAGGGAAGTGATACTCCCTCTATATAACTGCTTGGTTGAGGCCGCACCTCAAGTACTGCGTGCAGTTTTGGAGGCCACACTTAAAGAGGGACATTAAACTCCTTGAGACGGTCCAGAGGAGGGCAACCAAAATGATTTGGGGCTTGGGGGACAGGACCTATGAGGAGAGGCTCGAAGAGCTAAATATGTACACACTGGAAGACAGAAGGGACTGGGGGGACATGATAGAGGTCTTCGGGTACATGAAGGGGGTAAATAGGGGAGGAACAGTCAGGGTGCTTCAAGGAAGGAGGAGGGGGCCACTAGAGGGCATGGATGGAAGCTGGAGGGGAAGATTCAGGGAGAAAGGAGGAGGTGCTACTTCACTGAGAGGGTGGTGGAGCCATGGAATGCCTGCCTGGGGGACTGGTGGAGGCAGAGACGGTGGAGGGGTTCAAGAGGGGGTGGGACAGGTACAGGGGAAGGGTTCTGGAAGCAAAATCCAATGCAGCGAGAATATCTGGAACTGGGAAGGGAGAAGCCAGAGAAGGCGAGGGGAGCAGCAAGGTCAGCTCCCAGGGTGGGGGCTGACCAAACAAGCAGACGTAAAAGACCGTTAGGCCTATTCCTCTGGCATTTTAGTATGTTAGTATGTTAGAATATGGTATGTGAGGCATCTCACATGAGACATCCTGTGCTCCTGGGTGACAACCCCCCCCAGGTTTCACTGAAGCAGGAACTATTTAATTAACTGACTTACTTCAGAGTCGCATTTTATTACCTTTTATGATACGCCTAGGCTCTTTGAAGTGGAAATGAAATGGGACTTTATGAGACTGCCAGAGGGTTTAGATCATAAACTTTTATGACATCTTAAGAGGAAGAACATTTAATATCAACTGGCGTTAAATAGCTATACTGCACCTAAGTGAGATAGGGCAGAGTTGTTTAAAACCTTTGATGTCCTTGGGAAAATAGGAAGCCAGCCTCCAGTTCAAAGGAAAGGGCTTGATTTAAAGACGGTCATAATTTGGGAAATTAGTTTTTGCCGAAGTCACAGTATTTAATATACCTCCTGATAGGACATCCTGTTTTGTATATTTTTTTTATATTCTGAATTCAGGAGCTAGATGACATCATGGAAGGGTTGTGTGAGAAAGACACAGTTTAAACTGAATACTGTGTCTGACCTGTCTGACACATTTCTTTGTGGGCTCTTAAGAAACAACATCTAACTATAAGCACTGTATAGAGGTACTGTAATAAATTTAGACAGAAAAAGTCTAACTGTATGTTGGTAGGAGTTTGTAGTTTTCTTTGCTTTTCTTTTAAGTGATTGTATGCTTGTGATATAGTGTTTTGCGTTTACATTTTACATATTTTTATCCATTTTTGAGTAAACATTTCATTTGAAAAGACTGCCTGGGTGTGTCTTTCAAAGTTCTTTCTTTTGCATGTGACATATGGAGGGTTAAGACTGACAAAAACTGTTCATAAGCTTGATGGTGTTACCAAACTGGGAAAAGGTAAGAATATACCTAAGGTCTTTTATAGAGTTTTAAAGGTTCATTTTGGATACCTGGTTAGGTGCCCTTAGACGAAAGATATCCGGCATCCCCCGAAGAGCAGATTATTTGGGCCTGTACATTTGGGTACGCTAGCATAAGGTTCACAGTTTGAATCCCCCCAGAACTTGAGACTAAAGGTGATTCGGACCCACAAGCAGACAGGAGGGGTACCCTGTTCTGTTACCTGTTCACAATACTGCGCTCGGAGGTTGGCACTGTGGGAGCAGAAGGCCTGACCTGCTGAGTGCGGTTGTGACATAGCTTGCCAGCAACTGAGTCTCCCATGGCTGAAGCCTGTTGCTTATGTCAGTCGTGGGGATTCCGGGGATGCCCCTGGAGCAGCGTAATGCATAAAATGTCAGAACTTGGGGATGGCAGGATCGACTTACTAGAGGTAAATTTTTAAGCTTTAGAAAAAAAGATGCACACTTCAAAATGTCCTAATTGGGGGCTTCCTTACATGTAGGTGTGGGGCTGGAATTCATGACTGTTCCCCTTTAGTCTCCCTCCTTTTTAGTGTTCCTGCTATTAAGCTGGGTACCAGCAGGACCCCACTAAAAAGGAGACACTGCATCTCAACTAGCTTATCTTGGGTAAATAAAATAATTGTTAAAAAAAAAATGGAATAATGTTTCACATTTCTGCTCAACATGGAAACTGGAGCAAGTTTCCCATTTCTGCTCTACACTGAAAGTAGAATACGAAAGGAAATAAAACAAAAATATTTTAATTAGTTTAAAAAAAGGCCCCCACCTCAAAAAGAAAAGGTAGCACAAATATTTAGACTTTTTCAGTTTACATCAGGCTGCAGATATCTGCTAATCCCTTCTGAATAAACACCCAATACATTGCACTGAACCCCCTGTAAGTAGGTGAAAGTTCTTTCATCTGACTTACTTCGAGCTCTGGATTAGTTTCCCTAGCCAGCAGGATCACGAGGGATCAGTTTCAGTGCAAAGACTTAAGCCCGATCAGCTGCTACGCTCTGAGGGTTTCCTTGAGTAGGTATTTTATTACTCTTTTGACCATCAGTGTGTTCTCACTTTTCCTGACATCTTAATATTACAGACTGGAAAAAAATGGTATACGTTCACCTAGTTCATCACAGCAAAAGGGCAGGTAGGTTTTCATTGGGCTCTGACATATTAAAAGATCTGTCAGTAATCGGAAAATTGGTGGGCACTTTCTCACTGGCTTTCCAACTCCAGTTAAAAAGATGAATGAAGTATGTCCTTGATCTACCCAATTATAGCCGGATGCCCCCTCAGGTTTTCTAGCATCACCGGTGGAGAAGTTAATGGAGACACTATTTAAAGAAAGGCTAGGGGAGTATCTTGAATCCAACAGGTTAGAAGACCCAAGACAGCACATATTCATAGAGGGAGGGGGGTCATGTCAGGTGAACCTAATCAATTTCTTCAACTGGGTGAGAGGAATATAGATCATAGTGAGGCGGTGGACATGGCCTACTTAGACTTCAGAAAGGCCTTCAACACTGTACCACACAGGACTGTACCCCCGCCGGGGGGGCTTACCTTAAATGCCCCCCGTTGCTCCATTGCTCCATTTTCCTCCATAATGCTCTCCGCTTCCTGGCCAGTCCCATAGTGCCCCTGGAGTCTCCATCCAATCTCCCAGCATGTTTTTCAGTGAATCTGGGCTGGAGGAGCTAAACCACAGAGCTGCCGCGCTACCTGCAGTTTAAAATGAGTAGCAGCAGCCTCACGCATGTGCAGTAGCGTATGTATATTTTCCTACTGCACATATGGTAAAACGGAGGCCGTTTGGGAGGTCTCGGTCCCCCTGTTATGCTAATCAGGGACCAGAGACCTGATGGAGGCACAAAAGGAGCCTCGGGGTGCTTTAGTTAAGGAGTGCCTATCAGGTTGGGATCGGCCTCATGAATATTAATGAGGCACACTGAACATCAGTGAGAAAGCCAGCCTGCTGCCTGAGGACAGTGTATTTTGGCAGCAGCAGGCCAGGAGCTAAATTTAAATGTGGAACTCTGCAACTGTGTGAAAGGGCAAAGGGGCTGATATGAAATAGTGACCCATCATATGGGCAACTCTTACAGGAGGCAGTATAGCGCAGTGGTCTAAGGCTCTGAGCTGCAAATCTGGTGACATCCAGCAGACCAGACCTGGGTTTGAATCCCACAGCTTCCACTTGCATACTGTGTGATCCTGAGCAAGTCACTTAACCTCCTTGTGCTCCCAGGTCGCTCCTGTAAAAAAGCTTCCAGCTTAGTGTGCTATACCTGGTTAAACAACTAAATAAAAAAAAACTGAGCGACTCAATTTGAGCGCCTGGGTTAACAGCAAGTGTCATAGAATAGCAAGGAGGAATGCGAGCTACTGGAAACACAATGAGGTATGGTATGTCGAGGAAGGATCAGCTAGAGCAGGATACAGAGCTTTATTTGGGAGGGCCAATCCTAGCTGGCCGTCTAGTGTGATGGTTAAGGGTATGGTCTACGATGGAGGAGGTCTGGGATTCGGGACTGGTGTGGGGTTTATTTTTATTATGGTTGTTGTTGCACTGTTGTATTTTTTTTTAAATTCGGGGGTTTCTTTATCCTTGACTTTGTTTGCCCCCTGCACACAGGTTTCACCTTGTCCAACATTCTCCCCCTGCAGACTGCTACTCCACTGAGTAGCCCCTCCCATGGTTGCCTCTTTCCCCCAGTGTCCATGACCCCCTGGAGTTGGTTATTTAGAAATGAGCGGTGTGGGGGGCTTCCCCCCACAAAGGGGGTGCAGGGGTGTAGCCCTCCAGATTAAAAGTGAAGTTAGATGTGTCTCCCATAGGTTTTGTGTTGTTGTGGTGCTGTTCTTGTTTGGTCGCTGTGGTGCTGATTGCCGAATTTTTTTCTGACGATTTTCACTCACTCTTTTGCAAGTTGCAATAAAATCTTAGCTGTTACAACATGGTACCCTACTAAACGGTGGGGCAATTAGCTAATATGAATGTTTATTCTGGCTGCACCCGGGCTTCAAAGTTAGGACATTACTTGGATTGCAGTTAGACTGTTTAGCAGCATCCATGTTTACAGCCTTTAATTTACCCCAGTTTTAGCCAACTCGAGGGCCAGGATTCTTGCTAAGGTGTCTGGGACTGTAAAGTGGATTTATGGGGGAAAAAGATGGGGAAATTCTTGGCTCCCTTTTTCAGGACCAATCGAGCATCAAGGGAGCGTTGTATATTAATTTTTCACAAGGACAAGTGTTTCAGCCAATCAGGAGCTGCAGAGGGTTCCTCAAACCCAAGGGACTTTTGGTTCTGGGCTCAGTTCAGCCGGAGCCCCTCCAGAGGGAGGGGGGGCTCCAGGCCCTTTGCAGAAGGATGAGGCTGCAAGGCTGGGGAAGGGCTTGTCTGGGGGTTGCCAGCTACCTGTCCCCAAGGGCCTGCATTTTGTCATTTCCATTTTGGAGGACCTTTGTTCAAGGAAGCCTCTTTTTGCAGTTTCAGCTGTGAAAGAGTGCTGCAAGGCACGCCAACTTTCAGCTGTGAGAACTGCAAGTATATGAGAGGGCAGTAAGAATCTACACTTCAATGGTGAGAAGCTCTGCCTAAAGGTATTGGAGGGAGAAAAGTCTCTGAGGATTCCAAATAAGATGGAGATCTTCTTAGGGGCCGTGCGGCCACTGGTTCCAGGAGGTACTAACGTTTGTCTGTTACTCTGCATTTGACTCAACATCACAAAGAAGGGGATGGACATTGGTCTAAACGAATGGTTATGGAAGGTTCTGGTTTTCGATCAGAAAATGGTATGGGGGTCTCCCTATCGCATGGGGCCCGCCAGTATTGCCAAGGTTTATCTTCAAAAGTAGGGAGAGAAATCCTCTTCTGTTGTGAGCACTTGCACAGTGAGGCAAGTGATGTTCAGTATCAAGGGACTGTTCAAGTAAAAGTCTGCAGTTTGGTGCCAGTTTCAGGGTCCTCGGAGGAATCCATTGTGCATACCCAAGTCTCACTGCGACTGTCTCCAGTGAGCATCTAGAGACTATGTCCTGAAGAGAAAGGGCCATGGCTGCTAGGCTGGCAGTGTGATAAAGATGCAAATAGTATTCAGATGTGTCTAAGCTTCCAGAAGGAGGAAGGAAAAAAGAGGTCTTCTATCAAGGTCAGCATTGGGAATCATCCTGGTGGTGTCACTAGCTAGGCACTGCCATTGCACCTCTGCCTGAGGGGTCAAGCCTGGATGTGGGGGTCTGAGGTGTACCAGCCCAGGTCTCTGTGCTGGTCTGTGTTCCAGATTGTGCCTTTTTGTGGCTTTACTCTATTCCCACCCTTGAGTAGTAGGTATGTAGGTAGTAATTTGTAGGGAAAGAAGGCCCATGAACAAGGGTGAGAAGAGCACCAGAGAAGGAGGAGAAAGGGATGGTGGTGGTACACTCCCTAGGCAAGGGAGGTATGTTAGAGGAGAGCTTAAGGCAAGCAGAGGTTGTGGGAGGAGCTATTCCCCACATTGAACCTTGGGTGAGCCCTCCCATTCAATGTTTGTGGAATAGCAATAAGGAGAGATGGGGTGTATAGTGCTTGTGCAACTTGTAGTACTTTTTGTGGCTTTACTCTATTCCCACCCTTGAGTAGTAGGTATGTAGGTAGTAATCTGTAGGGAATAGAAGGTCCAAAAAGATACCTCCTCCAATTCACGGAGAGTATGACTCCCTGGCACTCAGGACAGGAAAACCCCCCAGGTGGAGGAAACCTCTGAGGACCCATGGCTGGAGGTCTGCCTGTCCTCTGGGCATACTAAATGGAGAAGGACCTAGATTCTACTAACCATAGCTGATTTGAACTTGGTGAGTTGCTTGAAGAGATGATAATCCATCCTCAATCATGGATGATGCCGATTGCATGATGATCCTGAGTCTGCAGAGTAGGTCTGTTCTGAATGAGCGATGGAATCTTAAGTTTGAAGTAAATCTGGGTGAAGGAGGACTAAGGAAGTCCAAGTTTTCAAGATGATGAATGATGCTTGTCCACTGGAATTGCAAAGGTGTAATGGGCAAAGGGACCATGACCGGCTGGATGAGGTACTACACTGGGAATGGTGGAAATGCAGTGGTAGAAGAAGTCATTGATGAATGATCCAACTTGTGAAAGGTTTGAAAATAAGGATATGGTCTGGAGGCTAGGAAGTCTGTATTGAACAAGGAGTTGCTAAGGAAGCATCCATGGAGTAGAAATTGTACAAGAGTCTTTGAGTGCCCTGGAGATGATGGTTCATTCTCGATCCAAGGATGATACAGACTGAATGATGAGCCTGAGGATGAAGCGTACAAGATCCAGTTAAAGAAGGGCTGATGTAGTCCATGTTTCCAAGGTGACAAAGGATGCATGTCCAAAGGGATTGAAGGGGCATAATGAGTCAGGAGTGCAAGATTTGATCGATATAAGACTAGACAGTACACTGTGGGAGTTATGATTATTTGTAAAGATATGGGCCAGTGATCCAATTCATATAGGGTTTGATATTCAAGGTAGTCTAGAGGTAAAAAGTGATTAGTGAGCGGTAAGTCACTAAGTAAGCATCCCACAGTAAAATGAGTAGAGGAGATTCTGAGTGTCTGATAAGAATAATGCCATCACTGATTAGTAAGCACTAGAGGAAGATTTGTGGAGACCTCCAGATGCTAGCCTAATATATATGAGGAATGATTGGAATTTCAATATAAGGAATAGATGGCTTCTTTGGTCATGATGTTCGTGACTTATACTCAAATCCTCTGCCGGTACGCTGCCTGAAGTAAATGAGGGTAGTCCTGTGGTGTAATCATTTAGGAGATGCACTGTGGTGGCATAGGTGGTTAAGTTTACAGGTAATCCTGATGCTGAAGTACATGAGAGAAGCTGGGGCAGATGAGAGGAAGAGTCTGTAGGCTGGATTAGTAGTGGGATCGATTAGTGCAGGATGCTATAGGATTTTAGTGCTACAGCTGGTTAATACCGATTGGGATGCAAGGTTAAGTTAGTGAATTTGTCTTGGCTGTTACAGATTGCCAGTTAGAATTCAGGAGAGCCAGTTCTCAGTGATGGTCTTTACTGTAGCGATTAACAAAGGTACTTCGAGAAGACGAGGCTGAAGGGTCCGCTGGAGAGCGGTTGACCCAGCTGAAGGTACTGGGTAAAAAGGTGCGGATAACAGTATAAGGAATGCAGCTGTCCGGGAGTGAAATCGAGGTTTGGATGGTGTGGAGTCAGTAATCAGCTAGCCATGGAGATCCCACGATGAATATTCTGGAAGCTGTCTGTGCAATTCCTAAAACTAGCAATGACTGTTGGGAAGTAGGAGTCTAGTAACTTGGTCATCAGAGTCAGTGTTGAAATAAGAGGCAGCAGAAGGTAAAATGGATGATGTCCATAGTTGAATGGGTTATCTTGAGATTCCCGGTATCTGTAAAAGCGATGCTGATTACGAAATCTGAGTATAAGAGAAGGATTTAAGACCTTTCCATGTATGAGGATAGCCAATGAGACGAGGCATACAGGGAAGTCATGGTAATTGGATGGACAGGGATCGAAGGGTATATCCGATAGAGACGGAGGATATCTTCCTATTGTTCAGGCAAATGTGATTCCATGAATGATTGTGAAGAACTGAAAAATGGGCAGTAGAAGACTCTATGATAATGTAAGAGTCTATGGGGCATGTGAGCCAAGGAATGTTTGCTGGCAGTAGTATTATTTTTATTTATTTATTTATTTAAAAGTTTTACCAGGAAGACATACTGAGCAGACTACCGCTCGATTCCAGATGCATCCTGGGGGAGGAGGGAAACGGGATATAACATACTAACAATAAATTGTAGAAACAGCAAAAATTTCATAGGTAACATACAATATGTACAAGGTTACGTTATTACAGTGAAATACAATAAATTAAAAATTGTATGTACAGGAGGCAAGAAACAGAGTGAACAGCATAATAGTAGGCAGAAATAAGAATAGGAGATCATCAAAAATTTGGTAGTTAAGCATTTGGGTGGGTAACATAGATTATGATGGGTGGTTGATCTTACATTGTGCACACCAGCTTGATAAGGCCCATGCTAGTGTACGTCAAGGTGACATATGCAGCCTGTGGGGACTAGACCTTTTAGAAGGGAGATTTGTATCTGAGGGGAGGGGGAGAGCCGGATGTCAGCTGGCAAGGAGTTCCATAGTTTTGGTAGATGGACACTAAACTGACTGTCCAGCGGAGGTGGCCATGTGTGGGATTTGCAGAAGGGGGCGGGAGTGAAATTTCTGACTGAGTAGGCTGTTGGATTTTGGGCTGTTAATTATGAGGCTAAGTAGAGGGCAGTGATCAGTCCAGAATTTGGCTGTGAGTCTATTGCAGTGGTAACGGGCGCCTATTTCATGAAGAGGGTAGGGGTTAAGTGACTGTATAGGTCGCAGCAGAGTGGAGGGGGACAATCCAGTGCAAAGCAGCAGAAGGAGTTGAAGAGAGGGTCCTGTCTAGCCAGAGTGGATTTAGGGGCAGAACAATAGACTACGTCCCCGTAGTCAAAAATAGGGAGGATCATTTTCTGTATAATCGCTTTACGGGCAGGCAGAGGGATGCAGCTGCGGTTCCGGTATAGTGCCCCCAGCCTAGGGAGCAGTTTTCTGTGTGTAGCATCGACGTGCATGGAAAAGTCAAAGTGTTGGTCCAGCCAGACCCGTAGGTATCTGAAAGAGGTACAGACTTCTAGAGGGGTCCCATGGAGTGTTTTAAGAATGGGGAAAGCGGGGAGGCGGGAGAGTCTTTGTCGTGTGCCAAAAGTCACGGCGATCGTCTTTTTGGCATTTAGGATAAGTTGGTTTTGATGAAACCAGTGCTGTACTTCAGTGAAGTCTTGCTGGATCTTTGAAGCAACATCTTGAGGGGAGAGACCTGATGCGTACAAGACTGTGTCGTCTGCGTACATATGAATGTCAGCATGTCTGCAGATTGAAGGGAGGTTGTTGAGAAAAATGGAGAATAAGATAGGACCGAGGACAGAGCCTTGGGGGACACTGATGGAGACAGGAAGGGGGTTACTCCAGAGTAATGAACTAATGATCCAATGAGCAGTGGAAGGGTACTGTTAGAAAGGCTGGAGCAGAAGTAGGGAATGAGTCATATGGAAGAGCGGATGACTGGGTAGGAGTGCTGGTTGGTGATATAATACAAGGCTCAAAAGAGACACAGCAAACAGTACGAAGCCCCGAGCCAGCAAGGCGAAGATGAGAAGGCAGCCAGTCAAACGGGAAGAAAGTCTGGAGTGCATCCTAAGGAACTAAAGAATAAGCAAAGGACACTATGGGCTAGGTGAAGCTGGATGACATCCTGAGCAGTAAAGCACAGGACCAGGGCAGTGCCATGGCGAACAGCAGTGAATTGCAGGAAAGTGGAAGCGAGGCATCAGATGATGTTCTAGGAAGGCAGAAGAGCCAAGCTAAGCACCATGAGCAACTGAGGTGAGAGACAGGAGTCCCACATCTGACGAAGGCTGGAAGCGACTAGACAAATAATGGAAGGTGCTGGGGTAATGAAGGACGAGGTCCCAAATCTGCAAAGAAAACAAGTTTATACAACAGCTGAACTGGTGAGCAGCAGCAAAGAAGTCCATGAGACAGTTGACCTGGAGTGAGAAGGGGACCGAATGAGTCAGCAGAATCCATATGATGACAGAAAGGAGGCCAAAGGGGCTAGAGAACGAAGGTCCATGGAAGAGTGGGATGGCGAGTGGAGTCATTCGAAGCAGAAGGGTCCTGCGATTGAAGGGAAGTGGCAAACTGACGGGATAGAGGTAAACAAGTCGAAGAGGTCCAGGTTCCACGGTCGAAGTCTCAGGCAGAAGTAGGAGGTCCAGGTCCAGAAAGGTCGTGGCATTGGGTAGCAACAGGAGAAAAACACGTGAGAAGCAGCGGAATGGAAGGACATATGACTACCTGGGATGTTCGAGGCAAGACAATCCGGGCTGCATTCAGCTGGGAAATGTAGAACAATGAGAGAACCTGGAGGAAGCTCCATTCCTGAATGGAAATGGCAATCCGCATTGGTGTAATTGAAAACAGTGGAGACAGTCTATGTTAGAGTCAGGCTGCCAGCCATGGATGTCGACAGATGGGACAAAGACTCAAGGCTGCAGACAGGAGAAGATGGAGAAGCAAGTCAGGCAAAGTCCTGTTCCTGAAGGGAGTGGCAGCCGGGTATCAGGCTGAGAACACTGAAGATGAAGCAGTAGACTGCAGACTCAGGCAACCGTCAGGGACAGCAGAGGTGGCTGGTGGTGACCCAAGCAGCATAAGTAGAATGATGAGGGTACGCAGAGTGGGAAAGTTCCATTCCCAAAGGGAAGCAGCAACTGGTATTAGGTAGAGAGGTATGGTATAAGTCTGTAGATTGGAGACATAGCTCCCATCCCTGGTAGTTGGGGTGAGCTAACCTACACTCGATGCTGCCAAGCAGAGTTAGAGATGGAGGATGTCGAGTTGGAAGTGGGAGATAGTTCCGTTCCCGCAGGGAAGTGGCAACTAGTATAAGGTGGAGAAGGTATGATATGACTCAGTAGATTGTAGACATGTCAGCAGATCAGTAGCAGGAGGTAGTGGTTGAAATGGAATCCCAGCGCCGGTAGACAGGGAAGCCTACCGTCACTTGGCACCTCAGAAAGTACGAGTTAGGGACGGAGTCTGGAATACTGCTGGTATGGGTTGGCAGAAGGTGCAAACGCTGCTTTAGAGAGACAGCAGAGTAGGAGACAAACTGAGATAGGTGGATGAATTAGTGCAAGGCACGATAGAAGATAGGAGTATGGTACGAAAGGCAGACACAAACACAAAACAGGACATGTTTGGATGAGACTGGGAATACTACAAGGGAAGTAAGCAGGATCCACAGAATGAAAAGCATGAACTAGGGAAGGCACTGGGTATTGTAGCAAGTCTGAGTGTAGGCTGCAGGGAAGTAATAAGTGGAGTATGGTGCCAGCTCATGGCGTATGCATGAAGCAGTGGTGTGGAGGAGTTCGCTGCACTGTTAGCTACTAGGTAGACATGATGAAGTAGTCGTGGCGAGGCCAGGTGAAATTAGCGACAGGAAGTTATCTGACTCCTGCGAGCTATAGTTTTCTTTTTGCTGCAAGCAACTGAACTGGAAGGCAGATAGTCCGGAAGTCATTATCTAAGTGACAGCATTGATAAGCATGTGAAGTATGGGCACAACAGAATAGGGACAGCATATAGTTGCGCCCACAGGTCTCACTTTCCCCAGGGAACCCCTCCATAATAAGTCTATAAGCAAGGAGCTGAGCTGTTACAGTCACCCTCATGGCTTGCAGAACTGGCATGTCCAGATGGAGCTATGGCAATAACGTA
The DNA here is from genome assembly GCA_016271365.2 of Neoceratodus forsteri. Taxonomy (NCBI): domain Eukaryota; kingdom Metazoa; phylum Chordata; order Ceratodontiformes; family Ceratodontidae; genus Neoceratodus; species Neoceratodus forsteri. The sequence goes on from JADMNL010000026.1 coordinate 119,662,107, forward strand.
TTTTGGGTCTCGGGAGTATAAAGGTTTTTTACTTCAGCTCAATGTGACGTAGCATGGGTAATTCAGGGGAGAAATAAAAGTACAACAAATGGCGACAGCAGGACATTGGTAAAGGGGGAACAGAAACTGGTATTGTTAAACAGGAATGTTGAACCATAGGATGGACATCACTAGGAATGGTAAAGGAGAACGGAGAAACAAGCAGCGGTAGCATGAGTAGCTGAACAGTACCTTCGGGGAGCTAAGTGCACCACATATGCTGTCATGGGCCAGCTTAAGTATGCATTGATTGGGGCTGAATGTAAGGAATTAACAGAGGTACTTACAAGTAAGACCTAAACGGCCTATATCCATGGTGTGACTTGAGTAGCGCTGAGACTGGAGGTCCTGGGTAGGAATGCTGGGTCCGCAGAGCTGCTGGATTGATAAGTCGGAAGAGTGCTTGCTGGGTGGAAAGGAATAGGAACATCTCCAGAAGGGAGCTAGGGAGACTAGGGGATTGAAGGTAAGGAACGGGGACACCCATGAGCTCTGGGCAGAGGGGAACAAGACACCCAATAAGAAATGGGGAAAGGGGGAAACCCAGGCACTAGCGGGAGAGAGGGAGCAAAAGACAGGAGCGGGGCGTGGCAGAAGCCACCGAGGAGACCAGACAAACAAGGGAGATAAAAAAAAAATAGGCACAACACAGGGAAACAACCAGAGGAAAAAAGGGATCAAAGCAAAGGAAAACAAACCAGACAGCAGCAGCAGAGGCACAAATGCAGCACAGCCACACGAGCCGTGCAGGGAGGCCAGGGATGAAAAACACTCCTTAAGCAAGGGAGGTATGTTAGAGGAGGGCTTAAACAGAGGTTGTGGAAGGAGCTATTCCCCAAATTGAACCTCGGGCGAGCCCTCCCATTGAATCTCAGTTTAAAGCGTACCAATGCCAGCCAACCAGCTGCATCGTAAAGGTCTGCAACAATTAGTACTGGGTACCCAGAGGTAGGATTGAGGGGTCCTTATCTGGACTGGGGGACTGGTGCCAGTTGGTGGTTTGTGCAATCATAACAATATAAGCAGCTAGTCAGTCAGAAAGATAACTCTGGTCCATCAAAGGGTTAATGGGTGGCTTGCACTAAAAAGGTGTTTTGGATTAAAAAATGCAAAAGTGATTATTTACTGTTTGCTGATGCCAATTACTAAATGCCAATTGCCAAATGCGACTGACGTCTAATCCCTGTCTCCAGTTCCCCATTCCTAACACTCCCCATGTAAATAAATGGTAGTTTAACCATTTTGGAAAATTCTGACCCGGGAGCATATTATTATCTTAAGTCAATAATTCAAAGTGTTAACAGTCTGGTTTTTGATTATTGATAATCCATGTGTGGGGTAACTACATGGGGAGGTGGGGTGGTACAGCATCCAAGGAGGTTGTACTGCTAAGTATCAGACCCACTTGAAATCTTACTCTGGGTGGAAGCACTGCGCTATTTTATTTCTATCTTGGGAAAAAAAACCCTGTTACATAAGAAATAGGACCTAGGCCCCTCAACCTGGTTAGTGGCCACCCAGACAGTGGTAGTAGCCTGTGGGGTACACAACGCTTATAAGGAAACTGGGCAATTTGAGGGTGGGACCCAAGGTGGTAAGCTGGATACATAACTGGTTGATGGATAGCTGACAGAGGGTGGTGGTAAATGACACTCACTCTAATGAAGGGACAGTGACCAGTGGGGTACCTCAGGGCTCAATACTGGGACCAGTCCTCTTCAATGTCTTCATAAGTGACATTGCAGAAGAGATGGCATGCCTCTTTGCAGATGACACCAAAATCTGCAATAGGGTGGATACTCTAGAGGCGGTGGAGAGAATGAGTAGAGGTCTGAGAAAACTCAAGGAGTGGTCAAGGATATCAGAGGGAAGAGGTATTGATGGTCACAAAACAGGATAGGGATCTTGGAGTCATCTATCTGTTGACCTCAAGGAGGCGGTGCAGTGTAGCAAAGCAGCTGGCAGGGCCAGCGGGATGCTGGGTTCCATAGGGAAGGGAATCACCAGCAGAAGGAGAGAGGTGGTGTTACTACTGTGTTGATCACTGGTGAGACCTCACCTGGAATAATGTGTCCAGTTCTGAAGACCACATCTCAGAAAGGACATAGACAGGGTAGAGACTGTCCAGAGGAGAGCAACTAAAATGGTGCAGGGGCTGTATCATAAATAGGGGTAGATTTCAACATCCTTTTACTAGCCCAGGACCTAGTGCAAACTGGCCAGGATGAGCGAGCAGATCTTGGCTCTGCCGCATCGGCAACAGGTCGCTGTTGCAGTGGAGGACTTGGACTTTGGGGGTAAGGAGTGGAGAGCGCCCAATCACAGCGCTGGGCGCCAAAGTTTGAACTCACAGTTGGGCTATAAGAAGGCAGAAGCCCAGCCACTTTCATCAGCCGGGAGTGAGCTGTTTTTACTTTCTGACCGCATCGGCAGTGAGAGGAGCTCAGGGGCCTGCAGGGGCGGCCACCAGGGGGATTCTTGGCTGCATCAGTGGCGGGAGGGTGCCCAGACAGAGTGAGCAGATCTCAGCTCGGCCACATCGGCAGCAGGTCGCTGTTGCAGCAGAGGGCTTGGATTTTGGGGGCAAGAAGCAGAGAGTGCCCAATCACAGCGCAGGGTGCCAAAGCATGAACTCATGGTTGGGCTATAAGAAGGCAGAAGCCCAGCCACTTTCATCATCAGGAGGAGGTTTTTACTTTGACCACATTGGCGGCAAGAGGAACTCAGGGGCCTGCAGGGGAAGCCACTGGGGGATTCCTGGCCACATCAGCGACAGGAGGGCGCCCGGACAGAGCGAGCATATCTTGGCTTGGCCGCACCGGCAGTGGGTCACTGTTGCAGCAGAGGACTTGGACTTTGGGGGTGGGGAGCAGAAAGCACCCAATCACAGCGCAGGACACTAAAGTTTGAACTCTCAGTTGAGTTATAAGATGGCAGAAGCCCAGCCGCTTTCATCATCCGGAGGAGCTGTTTCCCCAACCCGACCTATATTAAGTAGTCGGAGGGGGAGGAGCCAGGGGAAGGCAGTGGAGCTGGACTTGTAGCTCAGGTCTTGTAGCTTGGACTTGCAGCCTTGCACTTTGGGAAATCCAGCTTTTAACTATCACTTTTGCTTGGTGTGTAGGGGATTGTTTATGCAAAATTCCTGTCTGTATTGTTTTTGCCTGTATGTAAGGGGGCGGGAGCGCTAGCTCCTGCTTCTGTATATTCCTGTATTTGTATACTTCTGTATATTGGGGCTGGGGGGCTCAGCCTCATGGACAGGGATCTTAGTACTGGGGGGACGGCAGCTCATGTTTGGGGCAGGGTCTTGGTGGGGGCACCAAGCTACATGAGCTGACATCTTTGGTAGGGTGCTAAGGTTCACGGGGTGTGGGTCAGCCATGATCCCTGACTGTGCATGGAGACCGGGTGGTTGCCCAGTGTGTCATCAGCTGTCGCAATTTAGGCAGTAGGTTGACAGGATTAGATGGCGGAGATGGGCTAGAAAGGGGCAGGTTGGGGGAGGACTGAGAGAGGAGTGTTGGCATTGGCATGGCAGCCTTTGGACCCATTTCAGCAGGCAGGAATGGAGGGGATACGGGGGAGGCCTTGGGTTGCAGGGAGGCTTTGCTGGGGGGGCCCAAGGGGCGGCAACTACTGAAAGCACAGGCAGTTAATGGAGGAGAAATGGACAGGTGCTGCACAGGGGGAAACGGGATGGGAGGGGGTGGTAAAGGGGCGGGATAAGGGAGTGGCTGAGAGCTATAATAGATTTGAACCACTGAGTACAATAAACCACTGAGTACGATATTTGATGAGGAGGAGAAGATTGGAGCGGTGGTGGAAAAGGGGGAGGGAGGAGGGACGGGCAGGAGTAGTTGCCAGTGGAAGAGGAGGAGCAAGGTGGGGAACTTGCATTCAAGCCAGCAGGGAACCAGGGGTGTAAATGGTCCGGTCAGTGTGGATATGTGGGGGGGGATAGGACGGGTAAGGTGGGTGACCCGAGAGTTAAGGGGTGTAAACCCGGAAGAAGTTAAAAAAGGGGTGAGGGGGGAGGTGGGCATTGCAACTGGGATGGGGAATAGGGTAGCAGAGAGTTTTTTTGCAGAAGAACCAACATGGATCAGGAGGAGCTGGCAGTCCGGGGTCGGCAAGGGTGAGGTGTAAATTGGCAGGGGACGCACAGGGGCAGGGAGTTCCACATTATTGGGGGAACTATTGTAGGCAGTGAAGGGGGGGTGTGGGACCCCAAGGATTCAGATGTATTGGTGGCTGGTAAGGGTAGAGGTGCTGACCTTTTCACAAGGAGGTGGGGGATTCTGCCAGGAGGGAGGAGGGAGGCCTGGGGGAGCAACAGGCAGGCAGTGTGGGGAGAGTAGGATAGCGGTCGCTGAGAGAGGGGGGAAGGGAATTTGAAAGTGGTATGGAAGGGGGAAGGAGTGCCTGGTGCTGATGGGTCCGTGGGGGGCTAATGGGAGCTGATAGCTCAGCTAGGGTAGTGAGCGGGGCTGAGGCAGCACTAGGGGTGAAGGAAGCAGTTGGGGATATACATTGGGATGAGAGGAACAGGACTGCTAGTGAATCTCAAATGGGGGGCTGATTGTCACCAAGTTAAAGGGCAGGATCGGGGAACAGATAGGGATTGGGGTGGTGGCCTGCAAAGGGGGTGGGCCTAAGGACACAGGGGGAGTTAGGGTGCTCCTGCTGGGGGACTCCATGATTAGAGGTCTTCAGTAGGAGGGGCAGGGTGAGGGAAAGCCCAGTCCTGTTAGGGTCAAGAGTATTTCTGGCCTGACTATGCACATGGCAAAGTTTCTGGTTTATGAACTGGTGCAGGGTTGTGGAGGCTCCCTTGAGATCCTAGTGCACTTGGGCACAAATGACATTGAGGGAAATAGTGTACTGGAAATCCAGGATAGGTTCCGTGAACTTGCCAGGGTCTGTCACACAATCGGCTGTTTGGTCTCCTTCTCAGAAATCCTGCTAGTGCTGAGAGCCAATGTGGAAAACAAACAAAAAATTAGAGAGGTTAACGAGTGGCTCAGGGGGTGGGGTGAAGCTCGAGGGTACGGAGTGGTGGGCAACTGGGAGGGAACTTAGGAGGATAAGGGGCTGTATGCTAGGGATAGATTTCATCTCAACTTGGTGGGGAAGGAGGTACTTATGCTAAAAATGACCGAATATATTCAGGCTAGATGGGGTTTAAACTTGTGAAGGGGGGAAGGGTGGGCTGTGCAACTGATCCTAGCATGCACATCAAGGAAGGGCTCAATCTTCTCTCCCTCACGGTTGTGGCAGACTGCGCACTGGGGCTGGCAAGTAATCTCTCAAGGGGGACGGGATGGGAGATGGGGTAAGGGGTGGAGGGTGGTCCTGAAAAATGCCAGGAGCTTGGGAAACAAGATGCCTGCGCTCCAGGCCATGTCGGTGGAGGGGGATATGGATGTGGCTGCTGTCACTGAGACTTGGGCCACCCCCAGACATGACTGGGACCTAAACCTGCGTCAGTATACTGTGCTCAGAAAGGACAGGGCGGTAGACAGAGGGTGAGGTAGCACTGTTCATTTGGGGCAGTGTAGAGATAAGCAGGGTGGAGGAAGCAAAGGGTAATGTAGAGGCCTTATGGGTCACCATGCAAACTCCGTGGGGCAAGAAGGTCAAAATGCGGGTGATCTACAGGCCCCCCATGTGGACTGATGATCTGGAGGATAGCCTGCTGGATAATATTAGGGACCACTGTGGACGGGAAGGGGGCGGGGTGGTGATTTTGGGCGACCTTAACATGCCAGTGACAGACTGGGTAACTATGACATCCCCATTGGCCAGGAAGCAGGGCCTGCTGGACGCCTTCCAGAATGCATTCCTAATTCAGCAGGTTGTTGACCCAACGAGAGAGGGACGTATCCTGGATGTGGTCCTGGCTGACTCTGACCTTTAAGGGGGCTTGAGGAGGGGGACCCTCTGGCTGGTAGTGACCATGTCACGGTCTGGTTTGTATTGGACATGGGAGGGAGTGCACAATGATGGTGATAGTCGATTTCAGAGGGGCAGATTTTAAGAACATGGGTAAAATTCATAAGGGTCACCTGGAGGGGATAAAACCTGGTATGGACACGGAGAGCAGGTGGGAGATCATCAAGAGGGGGTTGCAGGAGGCTACCAGGTTCTGTGCAAGGGTGAGACATTAGGGTGGTAGGTCTAGGAAACCATGCTGGTGGACCAGGGAGGTCCAGGAGGCGGTAAGGGAAAAGAGGGTTGCTTACAGTAGGTACAAGCGCTTGTGTGGGATCTCGGGCAAGGATGAGTATCTTCTAACAGCCAGGAGGGTTACCAGGGTGGTGAGAGGGGCCATGGCTAGGGCGGAGCAGAGGTTGGCACAGTGGATCGGGGGAGGGTTCTTTAGGTACATTGATGAGAGAAAGAGAGTGATGGGGCAGTTCAGTAGGTTGAGAATGGGGAGTGGGTGGACAGAGGAAGCAGGTGAACAAGCGGAAGTACTAAATGAGTACTTTGCATCTGTCTTCACTAGGGAGGATGCCAGGGAGCCACAGAGCAGGAATATGCTGGGGGTTGAGGGGGTGGGGCCTTGAATGTTAGTGAGCCTGTTGTTGCTCAGGGAGCTGAGAAAATAGCTCCATCTGGAAGGGGGTAGGAGGCACAGATGTTGAAATCCCTGTCAGCAGGGTGTGGGAAGCCCTCAGGTCCCTAAATAAGGATAAAGCTCCGGGTACTGATGGAATCCACCCCAGGGTACTGTGGGGAATTTGTTGATGTCCTGGCTACACCCCTGGCGCCCTTTTCAACCTCTCTCTGCAGACGGGAAGGGTGCCCAAGGATTGGAAGGAGGCAAACATTGTGCCAATCCATAAAGGAGGCTCGAGGGAAGAGTTGGGGAACTACAGGCCTATCAGCCTGACGTTGGTGGTGGGCAAGTTGATGGAGGCCATCCTAAAGGAGAGGCTGGGGTGTTCTTGGAGGAACAGGGATACCTGGATGATTGCCAGCATGGCATAGTTCTGGGCAGATCGTATCAGATGAACCTTGTGGAGTTCTACGACGGCACTCGACCAGGGTAGGCCGGTGGATGTCCTCTTTCTGGACTTCAGCAAGGAGTTTGACTCGGTCCCTCACACAGGTCTGCAGGATAAGCTGAGTATGATGGGAGTAGGAGACTTGATGGTCAGGTGGATTGGGAACTGGCTATCTGGACATACTCAGCAGGTGGTAGGGGGTAGTCTCCTCTCCCAAGGGGGTCATAAGCGGGGTCCCTCAAGGTTCAGTTTTGGGCCCGCTCCTGTTTAACGCTTACGTCTCCGATATCAGGAAGGGTATCAGGAGCAAAATTAGTCTCTTTGCGGATGACTTTAAGCTGGGGCAGTGGTGGATAAAGAACAGGGTAGGCTAGCCCTGCAGGGGGATCTGGATACTCTTGAGAGATGGTCACGCACCTGGACGTTAAAATGTAACACCAGGAAGTGCAAGGTGCTTCATCTGGGGCACAGAAACCCAGGTCAAGTGTACACGCTAAGTGGGAACATACTACAGGATTTGAGTGGGGAAAAGGACCTCGGCATGCAGGTGGATGCCAAAATGAATAACTCTGAGCAATGAAGGTGGGCCGCAGCCAAGGCAAATAGAATGCTGGGTTGCATCGACAGGGGGATTACCTCTAGGAGCAGGAATGTGATTCTGCCGCTGTACAATTGCCTGGTTCAGCCACACCTCGAATACTGCATGTAATTTTGGCGCCCGCACCTAAAGAAAGATATCCGACTCCTGGAGAGGGTTCAGAGTAGGGCAACCAGGATTATCCGGAGTCTTGGGGATAGGACATATGAGGAGTGAATTGAGGAGCTCAACTTCTTCTCGCTAGAGGACAGGAGGGACAGGGGATATGACTGAGGTCTTCAAGTACCTAAAAGGGATGCATGAGGTAAGTCTAAATGGGGTCTTTCAGAGGAAGGTGGGAGGGGCCAGCAGGGGGCATGGTTGGAGGCTGTAGGGTAGGAGACTCAGGGGGAAAAGGAGGAGGCGGTACTTCACTGAGAAAGTGGTGGAACCGTGGAATGCTCTGCCTCTGGAGCTGGTGGAGGTATCTACAGTGGAGGGGTTCAAGAGAGGATGGGACAGGTACAGGTGGGAGATAAAGCTAAGGAATGCTTGTCTGGGGGGGTAACTTTGGAGGGTGGAGGGGGAATCATGGGATGGGCCAGGAGAATGGTGACAGTACCCGTTCACAGTACTGATTCCCAGGCAAATTTGACAGACCATGAAGCCTAATCTGCTGACATTTTTAGTATGTTAGTGCAGTTAACTCTTTATTTGTCTGTCTTGACTAGTGTAGACTTTTTATGGCTGTTCCTGAAGTTAAAAAAGCCCCTACTTTAGCAGGCTGTAGTCCTCATGCTAATCTCCCTCAGTGTTCCAGATGGCCTGGTGTAGTTGACAGCTCATTAACAGCTGCAATTATCTGGCAGTTCAATAGGGGGATCCAACAAAAGATTTAGGACTTTCAGCTAGTGTGCAGGTTGTGATCAAAGGTTGAGTGCTCTTAAGTCATTAGCTTCCAGTGTTCTGAACCTGTCTTTGTCTGATGGTTTGTCCCACATTATTAAGACCAGTGCCCCCTCATTTTCCTACATTTTGAGTGTCTGTATCCAACATTTCAGTGACAAAATGCTAACAGGTATAGGGTCTACCCTGCAGGTGATGGGGTTTTCTCAGCTTCACCATAGCTGCTCCCTCTCCTTTCCCAATCTCTCAACTCTATACTTTCCCTGGACACCACTACAGCGCGATCTCTGAAATGACCATCCATAAACCCATAGCTGCCATTACTGACAGGTATAGTGGTCCCCAGCATGTTTTAATGGACCATGATAGTCAATGTCATCCATGCAATCCCAGTCTTATCCTACCCAGCATGTCCTTTCATCCGAAAATCAATGCTTCAGAGCATATATGGTACAGAAATAAACTTAATAAAAAATATAACTTGAAAGGTTAAAATAGGCATTTCTGGGGTGCATATATCTTCCTAAATAAAAACTGTAGTATAGCATCATGCATGTGTATTTTTCCCCCTGGGCTGATGAAAGGACAATGTTAAAAAAAACTGTTATTGTTGGGGCAGAGCAAATTAAATCAATACTTTTGTGCCTGGTAAATATAAACAGAAATGTCACAAAGTTTTCTATATCATAAGCCCCCCCTAGGTTTCTGTAGCTCCCTCCCCAAAGAAATCCTAGATCTGCCCCTGGCCCACCTGATACTGTACAAAAATGTCCTGAAGTACAAGTCTCTGGTTGATCACAGGGTGGGGGCTGAGAGTGTCTTTCTTTGCCTGACTCTGTTCATTGCCCTGCAGGAGGGGGTGAGACTGTAGAGAAGTGCATGATGATGTTGGCTATTGTGTGTGCAAAGCTAGGGGACTGCTAGATTTAACATGTAAACAATAAGACACAAGAGGGTGTGCATTGAACAGATCTGATTGCACACCCAGAGGCCCCGTAAGGCACAAGACAGTAGGGCACCTTTGTTCAATGTACACCCCGGAGTGTCTTATTGGGCTTATAAAATGGGTTCCTTTTTTTAAATATTTTTCTCACCCTAAAAAATTATATTTATACGTGTAAAAACAGAAATCATTATGTTAATTTGAGGTAAGATAGTCCTTATGCCTGCTACCTGATGATGTCATTGTTTTCTGCCATAGGGTGTTTGCCCTTTTGTGGCATCCATAGTACTGATACCATATTTGTTTGGCACAAGCAGGACGCTCGTGCCAAACAAATATGATAGAATTCTTCGATTGGGTTATGAGAGTCGTGAACCATGGGGCAGCTGTAGACACAGTATACCTGGACTTTAGTAAAGCCTTTGAAACAAGCAGTTCCACACAGAAGGCCAGCAATTAAATTGGAGAAAGCAGGCACAGGTCAGAAAGTAGTTCACTATGCCACACCTCATGCCACGCCAGCGACCCGTGTTCAGGAATGAGCACGGGCCGCCATGGGTCGGCAGGAGAGGAGAAGGATCGATCACCCGGCGGTGGCTCTCCTTCTCCGGGGATGGGGAACTGCAAGCCTCGCTGCAACACCACCACCACCTGGGGGGAACTCGTGTGGACAGTGCAGTAATGAGGTAGCAGCATTGCGAGGGGTGGGATGTTGGCCAAGGGCCTGAGCAGGACACGCCTCCATGTGTTTCAGGCTCAATAGGCCTCCTAGCGTGCCAACATTCATGGGGCGAGGAGAAAGCACAGGAAAAACTCCCCACATTAGTGCCGGTAGACGGACTCCGGGCAATGGCGATCAGAAGGGATCCGGGGTCCAAGCACAAGGTGTACACTCCATAACAGATCTGGAGGCACGGGGTCCTCCACCCGACCGGGGTAATCCGGGAATCAAGGGTTCATGGAGTGGGACACTCATGTGCGCTGACGACCCTCGGAGGAGCTCTGACGTAGGTTGCCTAGGAGTCCTGAAGAGAGGGGCTAATGTGGGGAACTGGTAGGAGTATAAACAGAGTAAAAAAAAAAGAAAAGAAAGTAGTTGACCGGATCAAAAACTGGTGACAGGAGAGGACACAGAGAGTTATGATAAATGGCACCTTGTCACAGGAAGGGAGGGTTGCCAGTGGCATTCTGCAGGGATCAGTGCTTGGCCCGATCCTCTTCAACACATTCATCAGCGACATCGCTGATTAACTGAAAGGGAAGGTCTGCCTGTTCACAGACGATACAAAGCTCTGCAACAGGGTGAACACACAGGAAGGAGTCTCGGGTATGGAGGCAGATCTCAGAAAACTGGAGGAATGGTCCAGGAACTGGCAGTTGAGATTCAAAGCCAAAAAGTGCAAGGTAATTCACTTGGGTAAGAAGAACCCAGGAAATATATATGTCCTAGATGGGCAGCAACTGGAAGAGACAAAGCTGGAACGGAATCTAGGTGTTATGATATCAGACAATTTAAAGGTAGAAAAGCAATGTAAAAAAGCAGCACTAAACGCAAGCAGCATCCTTGGATGGATAGGTAGGGGTATTACTAGCAGAAAGCATGAGGTAATCATCCCACTCTATAGGTCCTTTGGGAGGCCACACTTAGAGTACTGTGTGCAGTTCTGGAGGCCTCATCTAAAAAAGGATAGCGACCATCTGGAATCCGTGCAGAGAAGAGCCACCAAGATGGTGCAGGGTCTGCACCACGAACCCTATGAAGCTGGGCTCGCTCAACTGAATCTATTCTCCCTGGAGCAGAGAAGGAACAGAGGGGACATGATAGAAACATTAAAATTCGTTAAAGGGATAAACGCAGTACAAACCAGAAACCTCTTCCAGGAGAACAGGACTGCGTGTACAAGGGGGCACAACTTGTGACTGGTAGGCAGGAAGTTCTAAACCAATGACAAGAAGTACTTTTTCACAGAGAGGGTCTTGGACCCTTAGAACAACCTGCCACATGATGTGGTGGCAGCAAAGACAGTACAGCAATTCAAACGGGCATGGGATAGTCAGTGTAGTCATCTCAACAAGATCAGTAGATGGGGGGGGGAGTAGACATCTCGGGCAGACTAGATGTACCACACGGTCTCCTTCTACTGGCAAATTCTTATGTTCTAAGTTCAACCCCACCCCCCAATGCAGGACTTGTAGTGAGCCTACAACTACAACTAGTACTGCCGCTAGTGTGTGGGAAACTTGATATGTCAACATTTTGTTTTTTTCTTTTTTTGCTACTGGCTGTATGCCAGGTCCCCCCTTCCCCCCATCTACTGTAGCGAGTTTGTCCCGATCGAGAGAGCGAGGGAGGAGTCAAGCTGTGTGGCGTCAGGTCTGTGTCATTATTAAACATTAATTTTAAAAAAATGGCAGCACAGAATTGGTGTTTGATTGTGAGAACAGTCAAGGCTGGCATGGCAGTATAGCCTAGAGGTTAGAGTAATGAGCTGTGAATGAGCTTGGTGCAGATCAGACCTGGGTTTGATTCTCACAACCTCCACTTGCATACTATGTGACTGAGCAAATCACTTAACTGCCCAGTGCTCCCAGGTTGCCCCTGAAAACAGGCACTTGTGCCTAGTGGGCCTTACCCGGTTACCAAAGACTAAAATAAAAAAGTACTTGGAGACATTCGGCTGCACATTCTGTAGTACAGCTTGCCAGAGCTACTGGATACTGAAAGAAAGTTAGGTGCAGCAGCGCAACATGAGATAAATTCTTTGCTATTTTAAATTTAACAGCTGGGAGCAGGCAAGGACTACAGCAGGTGCGGCAGGGACTCGGAGGAGCAACAGCGCAATGTGAGCAGAAACAGTTTTTGTTTCTGTGCTTTTTAAGTAAAGAAGTAATTTGTGGGGTTCACATTCTGTTTACCAAACTTTTTCAGTGTAAAAAAAAATTTACAGGTATACTTAGTGAAGGTTTTTGTATTGTTACGTTTTCCTCGCTAAGACAGAAAAAGAAATGGCAGCATTTGAAAACGAGTGTTCTAACAGTACACACTGATTATTTTTTGTAATGCAGTCCTGCTTCTGAGTACCTATTTTTACCTGCGCATCAAACAAATTTGATGCACAGCTAACAACCAATCAAAACGCAGGATTTTCTCTCCCCATTTTATAATTGCTATTATGGTATCCTCTGGTTTGGTGGGGAGGCGGTCGCAGAAAGAAGAAGTGAGGGGGGGTCATGGTACAAACAATGGGGTACACTCTGCATATGATTGCATTGCAGTCTCTTTTTTTCTTTTTTGCTCGGGCAGGAAGTAATGTGGGAGCAGGATAAAGGTGCAATAATCAGGGTATTTCTTGGCTTGCATTTTATTCCTGTATACGTGATCAAAATTTACTATTACAGTTGTGGGCTAGTGCACCCATCTGTGGGTGTGTGCAACTTTGAATCAACTTGTTCTGCTGGCTACTGCACAAAAAAGGTTAAGGTTGACCCCTTATCATAAGCTCTATGAGAAGAGACTGAGGGATCTCAATATGTACACCCTGGAAGAGAGGATATGGGGACATGATATAGACCAATAAGTACCTCACGGGGGTAAATAAGGTACAGGAGGGGAGTATTTTTTAGAAGAGAAGATGCACGAGAACAAGGGGGCATGAACTGAAGCTGGAGGCAGGGGATTTAGGAGGGATGTGAGGATGATCTTCTTCACTGAAAGTGTGGTGGGCACCTGGAACAGTTTTCTAGCGGACGTTGTGGGGCAAAAACAGTGGTGGGCTTCAAGCATGCATGGGACAGTCACAAAGGAATCTCGGTAGGATAGCGGAGGGGGAGTAGCCGGAGATCAGGTAGGGTCTGTGATGCCAGTAAAGGCAGAGTAACCAGAGATCAGGTAGGGCCTGCAGTGACAGTAAAGGCAAGGACAAAATGGGCAGTCCCTATCTGCAGACAGAGTCTAAGTTATTATGTTTCCATACAGGGTACATAATCAGGGTGTAATGCTATCTCAGGGTTCTGGACACATTTATAAACCATGGGACTGAAGGTTGAGTGCTTTATATGTGTCTCCAGAACTCTGAGATAGCATTACACTCTGAGTCATGTAGTGAATGGGCATACTGTACAGTCACTTATAATGTACAGTCCTTTCCTGTAAGTGGAGTAAGCACTGGACGGTTATGGGCTTATAAAATCAGTGCTTCCATCATATCTTACAATTGTTCAGTGCTTACATGTACACTAAACTATTACAGACTTCTAAATATTTAGTGCTAACATCACATTTTATAATTCTGCAGTGCTGACATACACACTGAACTATTCACTACTGGCTTACAAGTATTCAGTGCTTACATCACATTTTATAATTGTTCAGTGCTGATGTACCCACTGAACTATTACTGGCTTATAGAAAATACAAAATCACACATGCCCACACAATGCAAAGCATCATGGGCTGCATATGCAAATCACCACAGAATGTTATGCTGGTCCAACTTTAAGCAGAATTGCATGGTGCCGAAAGGCCTCTCACACAGTTTGCAAAGGGTACTAACAGAAAACATAGACACATGTTTTGTCCTACCAGGACTCATCAGTATGCCTCGTCTGTTTGACATCCCAGTGGAATAGACCAGCTACCCTAAGACAGTGTGTCTTAGATATGTTGTGGTGAACCCATTAAAATAAAAAACTATTTAAAAGACAAAGAACCTCTGTGCGCAAACACTGAGGCAAGGATTACCCCAAAGGGCATTTGGCTGGGAAGCCAAGTTTCAAGAAAATACAAAATCACACAAGCCCACACAATGCAAAGCATCATGGGCTGCATATTACTGGCTTACAAATATTTACTGCTTACATCATAGTTTATCATTGTTCAGTGCTGACACATGCACTGAACTATTACTACCTTATAAATATTCATGTAACCCACAGGAGGCGCTATCCCAAGGGCTACTACCCCTGCCTGATTTGCCACTAACAGGTTGAGGGGCCTGGATCCGATGGCGGGTGCCTCCACCCAGAGGTCGGGGTTAAGACAGTCTGATATGACTTGGTCACAGCCCTCTGGATCACTGCAACCCCCCTTTCTTCCCACTAGTGGCCCACACAAATCAATCACAGTACCCTTGCAATATACACTTACCCCCAGGATTGGTTCAATCAGCGTGACTCTCGGGACTCCCTGTAAAACAAGATGATACAGTGCAAAAATCACAGTACAATACTTTAACATAAACGAATACCTCAGGCAGTGTAACTTTGCTGAAACAAACAAATCTAATTTATTTAGGGGGATATAACAAGGACAGGGGGAAATCAGGTTAATTAGTTTAAACGCATTAATAATCACAGTACTGTGCACATATTTCAGAATCCCAAATGTCCCAAATGTCACTCTTACTGGGTACCCAGGCAATAAGAGGCTAGCCTATTTGGTGCAGCTGGTTGGGGCCCTGAAGATGGAAAATGCATGCACAATACCCAAATTGTAATCCGGAGCCGGTAGGCTCAGTTTGTGAAGAAAGAAAGGAAAAGTAATCAGATGGAACACTTGCAATTAGATGACGGCAGGGAGCTACCCTGAATTGTACTCACAAATTCAATGCTGAAATTGAGTGGAAGGCAGATTGTCCTGGACTGTCAGGGGAAGCAGACCATGTGGACAAGGTCCTTGTGACTGGACCCCACGGCAGGTCAGAGCAAATGGATGTAGTCTGGATTAAGCTGGGGTTTACTTCCAGCTTCATGCACTCAATTCACTGTACAGGGGATTTGAAATGCGAGGCCCCACAAGCACTACACACATTTATATGGAAAAAGAAAGTGCTATACCAGGCAGGCTGCTTCTCTATCCCGATCGCAATTATTGCAAAATACCCGGGAGAACATACAGCAGATTCAGTTCCTGACAGACTGAGCGCGATTCAGCAATTTCTCCAGTCTTCTACAGGGTGAGCCTGGTTTCTACTCTTCAGATCTCCTTGATTCCTTCACAGGTCGGATTCAGTCCGAACAAGCACTTGCACAAGCTGCAGACCGAAACCTGGGGCCTTACACGCATTTCCCCGACTAAAACTGCGCACCGAAGGAGCACAGGGCTCCTTCCATCTTCACTGCCAGAGCTCAACTAAAACTCCAGTAGACAAAACCGGGCACTTCCTTTGAGTTCCTCCCAGTTCTTGGCTGGATTGGCTGTCACTCACAATAGACTCCCCCTGATGGTGCAAAACGGCGCTAAAGCCAAAACTACATTTCCCAGAGTCACTGCCCATACAATCCTCTTGTGGCTGGCTCAGATTACGAGTCCAAGTTCTGATTCGTCCACAGGCACCATTTTAGAGCTCCCTTAACCCACACTGATTGGTCCAGTTCAGCAGTTCAAAACTAGAATGGGGAACTAGGCAAACACAGTTCTGATTGCAAACAAAAGCAGGTTAGACAAACTGTATTTTCATTATTACTCTAAATGATTTCTGGCAAACAGTTACATCTTTCAGACAGGCTCCCTTTGCACTCCTAGCGACTGCAAAAACAGAGTGAATTGGCAGCAGCTCGAGTGGGACTCAAGCAGAGAAACACACAGTCCCCCCATACAAACTAATTATGTCTGCAAACAGACAGCTCTTGAAGAGACAGTACCAGAGGCTCTAAAAGCACTCACAGATAAATGGCTTAAACGCCAAACACCATTCAGGCTCGGAGCATTCAAGCAAGCTCCTGGAAGTCTTTTGGGAACCCTCATTTGCAGGGGGTTACACCCAGTGCTAACATCACATTTTACCATTGTTCAGTGCTGATGTACGCACTGAACTATTACTGGCTTACAAATATTCACTGCTTACATCATATTTTATAATTGTTCAGTGCTGACACATGCACTGGACTATTACTGCCCTATAGGTATTCAGTGCTAACATCACATTTTATAATTGGTGCTGATTTATTTATTTATTTCGTTTTTGTTGACCGGGTAAGTGCACTAGACAAATCCTATTTTCAGGCACGACCCGGGGGAAGGGGATACAGATGAATGCCAACTGACCTTGAACCAGATGAAACTGTTGTCCAGGCAGATGGGACCTCGGTTTAATGTCTCATCCGAAAGACGGCACCTCAGAAGTGCAGCACCCCTCTCATGCTGCACTACAGCGTCAGTACTGGGATATTAACCCAAGTGCCAGATGTGGGAACTGAACCCACAGTCCTCTGATCTCCTGGCCTGATGTATGCACTGTACTATTACTGGCTTACAAATATTCACTGCTTACATAGAGAATAATGCATATGTAGGGGGATGATATGCAGGTTTTTTTACACACCCAAGGTGTGTGATAATACAGAAACCTCGAGAGCGAAGCTCGAGAGGTTTCTATATTTTCATACACCGAGGGTGTGAAAAAAAAAACTGCAGATCACCCCACATGTTTTATTTTTTATAACTGGTGCAAAAGAACGATAACACAGCAAATTTCGGTACCTTATGGATCATGGATTCGAGTTGGGTAAAATGGATGGATCAAGTAATCATCGATCGCAGTAATGAAGTTAAAAAACACAAAAAAAGTGTTATTTAGTCTGTGTGCAGCATTGTTGATTTGTCTACTAGATGGATCAGGGTCATTACTGTTGCCGTGACACGGAGGTGAAAGTTCAGGCTGTCAGTGGAAACAGTAAGAGGAGGTAGGGAGGAAAAGTACATTTTTTGCTAAGGGAGATTTTATGAAGGTGAATACTGCTTTTCTGATTAAAGGACTACTTGCTGTTGACATCTCGGCTATCTTCTGTGTGAGCAAGGTAACTTTTTAATACATGGAGATCACTCACAACGGTTGGAGAACGGTCTCGTGCTGCCTCGGATTGTTTAATTGTTCTGGCTTGTTGGAGACAACCCGGCGCGAGACTGTAAAAGTCATATCAACCCGCAGGTTGATACGACTTTTTACAGTACTCAAAAACCGGTTGATAACGGGGGTCACCAGTTATTATATCACGTTTTACAATTGTTCATAGCTGACATACTCACTGGACTATTGCAGCTTACAAATATTCAGTACTTACATCACATTTTATACTTGTTTACTGCTGACGTATGCACTAGACAATTGATTACTGGCTTTACAAATATTTATTGCTTGCATCACACTTTATAATTGTTCAGTGCTTACATATGTACTGAATTGTTTCTGGCTTACAAATATTCAGTGCTTACATCACATTTTATAATTGTTCAGTGCTGATGTGTGCACTGGACTATTACAGGATTGTAATATATGGATAGTTAAAATAATACCATCAAAACACATACGAAAAATTTCCGGTAATACACCGGAGCCAAAGTGATAATACCATTGTTTGTAGGTGATAATAGTATCGTTCAGAGCCCGTAATACTATCGTTCTGACCTCTGAATGATGCTATTATCACAAAATCTTAACAACGCAAGAGCAAGCTCTCCCACTTCATTCAGTGGTTGCCATGCTCCCCCCCAACTGTCAATCAGACAGCCGCGTCCACATGTTTCAAATCTTGGCTCATGATTGGCCGAATTCTGTCTGTGGGAGGGCGAAACATTTAAATAACATGATGGCAGTCTCTCACATAGCGAGAGAGTATCTCATCTTCGCTGTTTCTGTCATGTTTTTTATTTTAAACAAAGGC
The DNA here is from genome assembly GCA_016271365.2 of Neoceratodus forsteri. NCBI lineage: Eukaryota > Metazoa > Chordata > Ceratodontiformes > Ceratodontidae > Neoceratodus > Neoceratodus forsteri. The sequence continues at coordinate 119,680,246 of JADMNL010000026.1, forward strand.
AATTTTTCGGTGGATCCTGCCTTCCCTGCACATCAAAAGAGCAAAAAGGTAGGGCTCCCCACGAAACTTAAGCAGACCACTGAAGTACAGAAACAGACGACGGGGGATGGGGACAGTTCTTGAACATGCACTGAGCGAGTCCTCAATGCAGCAGCGGAAACGCAGTAAGCAAGTCCTCAAAGCAGCAGTGCCTGCACAAGTTTAAAATCGGATCCATATATTACAAAAAATAAAACATAAGTGAGAGTGTATTACTCGGAAGTAATACCATCTCGAGGTTCTGGGGACAATGGAACCTCTCAAGCATCATTCTCGAGGTTCCCTTGTCCCCAGAACCTCTCGATGGTATTACTCCCTTGTAATACACGCTCACCTATCTATTATTCTATTTATATTTACTGGTTAGTGGTTATAAACCACTGCCAGCGAGTGCCCAACAACTCCATAAACCACGAGTAGAACAGTACCGCAGTATCAACAGAAAAAACACCGAACAAGCTAGCCTCGCACTGGACGTTCACAAGCACTACACAATCGGTCACTCAGCGTGAGACAAGCTTGTCGGCAGTAACATTTACCCTTGCAAAGTGACAAAAAAGACAATTTAAACCAAAAAAAACACCAAAAACCAGTAACTATAAAAACTAAAACATGGAGAAGTGTGGTTCTCTGGGGATTTTATGCACCCCCTCGGTGTGTGTGATGCCCATATAAACCCCTCAGGCTTCGCCCTCAGGGTTTATGGGGCATCACACACCTTGGGGGTGCATAAAATCCCCATAAACAACACTTCTCCATGCATTATTCTATATATAGTATTCAGTGCTTACATCACCTTTTATAATTGTTTAGTGTTGATGTATGCACTGGACTATTACAGGCTTATAAATCTTCAGTGCTTACATCACATTTTATAATCATCTGGTGCTGATGTATGCACTGAATGATTATATGCTTTTAAACTGGGTCGGGGATTATCATGTTAGTAGAGGGGAGAAGAGTAGTAGAAGATGCCTCCGTCCTGTTCAAAAACAGTCACCAAAAGAAACCAACACAAAAAGCCTGTTTGGTTCTCAAAGAAGGTAAGAGAGTCTGTGAGGGTCAAAACATGTTTTTAAAGGGTACAGGAGCAATAGAGGAGAGGACAAATGGAAGGACTACCAGACCAGGCTTAAAGAGTCAAGAATGTCAGTCAGGAGGACAAAGGCAGACACAGAGCTGAGCATTGCCGAGTGTGTGAAGGATGAAGGATAATAATTTTTTAGACACATTTGGGAGAAAAGGAAAACTGTGTGTGTAGGGGGCTAGTTGATGTGGGGAAGGTTGTAGAAGATGAGTAGATGGCAAATGTACCAAACAATTACTTTTGTTCAATTTTCACGATTGAGAGTAACGAGACACTACTGGAGAGTGGGATCAAGTCATCCACACAAGGAATTTGAGATATGGGGAGCGTAGAGATCAAGTCTGCAAGAGTAAGAAAGGGATAGGAGGCCGTCAAGGGGGATAAAACACCAGGCCCCGGTGGCCTGCATCTGAGGGTACTTAGGGAAATGGCCGCAGAATTAGCTGAACCCTTAAAGGATAACAACACACAAGGCAGTTATTACTCCCTGTGAAGTCCAAACTTCTGATTAGAAGTTCTGTAAATTAAATTTTGCTTTACCATTTAATATGTTTTTATTCTCTGTACCCTCAGCATTGTAACTTCTGACTGAAAGGGACGCCCACGACCATCTCACGCATAGCAGCTGGCTTCCTGTGCACTCAGTCTGCTAATGAGTGCTACTAACTAATGGCGAAGGAGGCAGTATAGCACAGTGGTTTAAGGCACTGAGCTGCAAACCTGGAAACCTGGGTTTGAATCCCACAGCCCCCATCTGCATACTGTGTGACCCTGAGCAAGTCACTTAACTTCCTCATGCTCCGAGGTCGCACCTGTAAACAAGCTTTCAGCTTAGTGTGTCTCTCCTGGTAAAAAAAATAAATAAAATATGTCAACAGCACTCATTAGCATACCTAGTGCACAGGAAGCTCACTGGTGCAGGTGAGATGACCGTGAGCATCCCTTTCAGTTGGAAGTTATGGCATGAAGCATAAAGAGGATAAAAAAAATATACCAAACAGTAAACAAAATTGCATTCATTTATAGAACTCCTAATCAGGGGTTTGAACATCACACTGTGTAATAACGGCCTTGTGTGCCATTTTCCAGTAGCCCAGCTGTTTAATGACTCACTGGAATCTGGATTAGTGCCAGGTGACTGGAGTTCTGCAAACGTAGTCCCATTCTTGGGGGTCAGAGAGGATGAGCAACTAAAGTCGGATTACTGACATATAAAGCCCTACACGGACTTGGTCCGGACTACCTAAAAGAGCTTCTGAGCCCCTACTGCCTTGGGCGCGTCTCTGCTTGATGAAGGGTTGATAGTATCCAAGGCATCTGCTAAATCTTCAGGGGCCGTGCTTGACTACACTGGTGCCCGGCCCCTTTGGAATTTCTAGCCTGTCAGCTGCGGGAGTGCACCTACCCTGGGAGGTTTTAAACAGGCACTTAAAATGTATTTATGGGGCCATGCCTTTGCTAGTTAAGTATATTTAGCAACAGATTTCATTGGCTATTTTTATACTGTTGTTTTGTGTTACTGTTTTTAGTCATTTTTTGTAAAGCGCTTTGACAATTTTTAAAGGCGCTAAATCAATTAAAGATTATTATTATAATGTGGTGGACTACTTAGAGGATGTTGAGCTGCAGGGTGCTAAGCAGCATGGATTTGTAATGGGGAGGTCATGCCACACCAACCTGATTCTTTTTCAGACTAGGTCACTAGGACAGTAGATAGAGGGCAGGTGGGTAGATTTGCTATACTTCAATTTCAGGAAATCCTTCAATTTAGTATCACACAAGAGGCTGTTGGAAAAGCTACAGGATTGAGGAATAGAGAAAGGTTTGTTCAAGTGGGTAAGGAACTGGCTCGGAGGGTGGCAACAGAGGGTAGTAGTAAACAGAGCCAAATCAGAGAACAGGAAGGTCACAAGCAGGATGCCACAGGGATCTGTCCTGGTACCTGCTGCTATTCAATATGTACTTTAGTGACATCGAGGAGGGTATCTGGAGCAAGATGCGTCTCTTCACTGATGACACGAAATTATGCGGTAGGGTAGATAGCGTGCAGGGGGGTGAGGCAACTTCAGAAAGACATATAAAGGCCGCAGAGATAGTTAAAGATCTGGCAGCAGAGATTTAACACCAAGAAGTTTAAGGGGGTGCACCTAGGGAAAAGGAAACCACACACAGAATATTAGATGGGAGGAGTTAGGCTGGCTGCTAAAACAGCGGAGAGGGATCTGGGGGTTATCAGTGACTCACTCAAGCAAACCAGCCAGGGTAACAAAGCATACATTAAGGCATTCAGGATGCTGGGTTGTATTGGGAGGGGTTTCAGTAGCAGAAGTGAAGTAATTCCGTCCCTATACAGGAGCTAACGATGCCTCACTTGGAGTACTGTGCCCAGTTCTGGAGTCTTCAGCTGAGAAAGGACATGGACAGGGTGCAGTCAGTGCAGAGAAAGGTCACCAAAATTATCCAGGGACCAGCAATACAAATACTAACATACTAAAATGCCAGCAGAATAGGCCTAATGGTCTTTCGTGTCTGCTCGTTTGGTCAGCCCCCACCCTGGGTGCTGACCTTGCTGCCACCCTCGCCTTCTCTGGCTTCTCCCTTCCCAGTTCCGGATATTCTTGCTGCATTGGATTTTGCTTCCAGAACCCTTCCCCTGTACCTGTCCCACCCCCTCTTGAACCCCTCCACTGTCTCTGTCTCCACCAGCCCCCTAGGCAGCGCATTCCATGGCTCCACCACCCTCTCAGTGAAGTAGCACATCCTCCTTTCTCCCCTGAATCTTTCCCCCTCCAGCTTCCACCCATGCCCTCTAGTGGTCCCCTCCTCCTTCCTTCGAAGCACCCTGACTGTTCCTCCCCTATTTACCCTCTTCATGTACCTGAAGACCTCTATCATGTCAAATCATACAAGGGATGCCTGAGGTCTCTGACTATGCACTCACTTGAGGTCAGACGCAAGAGGGAGAACATCATAGAAATATTAAGTTGCTAAGGGATATAACCAGAGTGCATAGTAAAGACCTATTTGTTAGCAACAGGGACAGTTACCAGAGGGTATGACTGGAAGTTGGTGGGGGGTAGATTCGGGTGGGCATGAGGAGGTTCTTCTTCACAGAGAGGTTAGTAGAGCCATGGAGCAGTTTACTGGTGAAAGTGGAAGGGCAGGTACATTACATGGGTTTAAATATGGCTGGGACAGAACAAAGATGGCTCATAATCCCCAAGGACAGCACCGTGTGGGGGATAGTTGAGGGAGGGGGGGCAAAGGGGGACAATCCATCATGACACTAGGCAGGGGGCAGAGGAAGTATAACATGGGCAGATTCGATGGACCATTGGGCTCTTTTTGATTATAGATTCTGCTTCTATGTAAATAAAACACAAGAACACATTATCCTTGAGGAAACCCAAGAATGGAAAATGGTTAAAATGTTTTTATTTTGGATGTTCCAACAGCTCGATCTCTGTGGGGCCCACATTCTACCCAGTTTCTCAGCAGGGCAAAACAAAGCACTGCAAAGGTGGGTTCTTGCTCCATGTCACAATAGCAGATAGGGGAGGAGCAGTTAGGGTGCTCCAAAGGAAGGAGGGCGGACAACTAGAGGGCATGGGTGGAAGCTGGGGGGATTCAAGGGAGAAAGGAGGAGGTGCTACTTCACTCAGAGGGTGGTGGAGCCATGGAATGTGCTGCCTAGGGGGCTGGTGGAGGCAGAGAAAGTGGAGGGGGTTCAAGAGGGGGTTGGACAGGTACAGGGAAAGGTTCTGGAAGCAAAGTCCAGTGCAGCGAGAATATCCAGGACTGGGAAGGGAGAAGCCAGAGAGGACGAGGGGGGCAGTAAAGTCAGCTCCCAGGGTGGGGGCTAACCAAAACGAGCAGACACGAAAGACCATTAGACCTATTCTGCTGGCGTTTTAGTATGTTAGTATAAGAGGGTCTGGCACAGTGGCGCAGCTGCATCCCACACTGAGTGGTGGTGCTCAGACGACTGGTTCTCATGGGGGCAAGGAGCAAACCATATAGCATTCATCCCCACCCACTAGCTAACCAATGAACAGCATTAATGCCAGCTGTAAAAGTAGCTGCTATGCAGCTCTTCTGGCCAGAGAAAGGATGCAGTCATAGCAGCGGAGAAGGTGGCACACAGTGGAAACTATGGCAACCTCAGTCATCAGGGTGGGAATACACAGGATAGACCATGGCAACCATAATAACTGTGGTGGGGGATATACAGAGAAACCATAGCAGCACCCAATCATTGGGGTGGTGAACGGGGTACACAGGGGGAAACCACAGAAACTCCCATCATCAAAGTAGTGGACAGGGATACATGGGAAAACCATGGCAACCCTAATCATTGAGGTGGGGGATGGGATTACACAGGTGAAACTGTGGCAACACCAATCATCGGGTGGGGAACAGAGATAGACAGGGGAAATCATAGCAACCCCAATCATTGCAGTGAGGAACAGGAATACACAGGAGAAACCATGCTACCTCCATCATCAGGATGGGAAACAGGGATACAAAGGGGAAACCATGGCAACTGCAATCACTGAAGTGGGGAATGGGATAAACAGGAGAACCACAGCAACCTCAGTCATCGGGGTGGAGAATGTGTATACACAGGATGAACCATGGCAACTACATTCATCAGGGTGATATATGGAGATACTCAGGGGAAACAAAGGCATCCCCAGTCATTGAGGTGGGGGAAGATGACATACAGGGGAACCCTGGCAACCTCAGTTGGTGGGGTGGGGAGTGAGGCTAGACAAAGGAAACCATGGCAACCTCAATCTTTGATGTGGGAAGGGGTACACAGGGGAAACCACAGCAACCCCCAATCAGGTAGGGAACAGGAATACCCAGGGGGAAACCATGGCAATCCTAATCATCGGTGTGGGACAGGGATACACAGGAGGAAACTATGGTAACCACAATCATCAAGGTGAGGGACAGGAATACAAAGGATGAACCATGGCAACCAAATCATATTTTTTTTTTGTTGTTAATCCTTTACTAACATACTAAAACGCCAGCAGAATAGGCCTTATGGTCTTTCGTGTCTGCTCGATAGTCAGCACCCATACTGGGCGCCCATTTTACTGTCCCCCCCCCTTGGCCTTCCCCATCTTATTTCCAGGATATTTCCCCAGTATGGGACTTCCTCAGCTTCAACCCCCATACCTCTCCAGCCCCTCTTGAACCCCTGCACAGTATCAGCCTCCCCCAGTCCCTTGGGCAGCACATTCCATGGTTCCACCACCTTCTCAGTGAAGTAACTCCTCCTCCACTCCCTTCTGAGTCTCCCCTCCTCCAGCTTCCACACATGCCCTCTGGCCCCCACTTTTTTATTTGGAACACCCCATCCGAGCCTCCCTTATTGATCCCCTTTATGTACTTAAAGACCTATATCATGTCCCCCCCCCCATCCCGCCTTTCCTCCAGGGTGTACATGTTGAGCTCCTCAAGCCTCTCCATATAGGTCCTTTTCCCCATGCCCCAGATCATTTTGGTTTCCCTCCTCTTTACCCTCTCTAGAACTGCAATATCCATTTTTAGGTGCGGCCTCCAAAACTGCACACAGTACCCGAAGTGCGGTCTAACCAGGCAGTTATACACAGGGAGGATCACCTCCCTCCTTCAGGAGGTAATCCCCCTAGCAATGCATCCCAGCATCCTACTGGCCTTGGCCGCTGCCTTCCTACAAGTCTCAGAGTTGTTCACTTGAACATCCACCACCACCCCCAGATCCCTCTCACCCTTCAAGACTTGTAGAGTGTCTCCCCCCAGGGTGTACACTTGACCTGGGTTACTGGCCCTCAGGTGCAGAACCCTGCATTTCCCAGCACTGAACTTCAGTCCCCACTTACTCGACCACCTGTACAGAGCCTCCAAATCCTCCTGTATGACCACTCTCCCCTCCCCCTCCACCACCACTCCCAGCTTTGAGTCTCATTTCACTCCTGATACCTTTCCTTATGTCAGAGACATATGCATTAAACAGGAGTGGCCCCAGGACCGATCTCTGGGGGACCCCACTAATGACCTTCCTTGGGGATGTGACTATTCCTCCAACCACCACCCTCTGGATACGCTCTGAAAGCCAATTCCCTATCCACCTGATCATCTGCCTCCCCACCCCCATTTCTCCCAGCTTAGCCAACAGGCTACTGTGAGGTACAGAATCAAATGCCTTGCTGAAGTCCAGAAAGAGGACGGCCACTGGCCTACCCTGGTCCAGGGCACTCGTCTCCCAAATGTAGAACTCCACAAGGTTGGTCTGACATGATCTCCCTGGGATGAAGCCATGCTGTCTATCGTCCAGGTGACCCATTTGCTCCTGCTTCCCCCCAAGCCTTTCCTTGGTAATACCCTCCATCATCTTGCCCACCGTGGACGTCAGGCTAACGGGCCTGTAGTTCCCCATCTCCTCTCTTGGTCCAGCCTTGTGGAGAGGCATGATATGGGCCACTCTCCAGTCATAAGGCACCCATCCTGTCCGCAGAGAGATGTTGAAAAGCTCCGCCAGGGGGCCGCCAGAACATCCGCTAGTTCCCTCAGCACCCTGGGATGCATTTCATCCGGCCCCGGAGCTTTCTCCGTCCTTAGGAACCTGAGGGCTTCCCTCACCCTATCAACTGTGATTTCAACCTCCCTGCCCCCCCCTTGCCACCTGTTCTTCCTGTCTGTTACCTGACTGTGCTGGCCCATCACCTTCCCTAGACTCGGCTGGACTCCTGGACTCTAAGGGTCCTGCCTCTTTTGCAGGTTCACTATCTCTCCCATCAAGATGTGTGCCTCCCCCTTCCCCCCTGGTAAAAACTGAGGCAAAGTACTCATTTAGTACCTTAGTCTGCTCACCCGCCTCCTGTGCCCATCCCTCCGTCCCTCCCCTGTCCTAATCCTGCTAATCTGACACCTCACTTTCTTTTTCTCCCCTATATATCTAAAGAACCCTTTGTTCCCCTCCTGATTTCCCTGGCCAGGTTTTGCTATGTCCTCTCCTTAGCCAATCTTACCACCCTGGTGACCCTCCTGAACATCAGTTCGTACTCCCCGATCCCTTTCTCCCCTTGAGCGCTTAAAGTGCCCAAAGGCAGCCTTCTTTTCCCTCACCGCTTCCTGAATCTCCCAGGTCCACCAATATGGTTTTCTGGCCATACTGGATTTGTGCCTCACCCTTGCACAGGTCTTGGTAGCCTCCTGTACCCCCAATGATCTCCCACCTACTGTCAGCATCCATGCCTGGCCTTATCTCATCCAAATAACCCTTAAGAATCCTTGCCATGCCTCTGAAGTCCACACCAATAAACTCAATTACCACCATCTTTGTGCGGTTTTCATTCCCCCCAGGTCCAGGAAAAAACAAAGTGGCATGGTCACTCCCCACCAATGGGTCGCTCACCTCCAGGCCCCAAATCTGGTTGCTGTCCCCCAGGATTACGTCCAGTATCTGGCCCTCCCTAGTCGGCTCCCCCACCTGCTGGATTAGGAGCGTGTCCTGAAAGACATCCAGAATTCTCTGCTCCCTGGCCACTGGGGACGGCATAGTCCCCCAGTCGATCCCAGGCATGTTTAGGTCCCCCATCACCACTACCCCTCCCTTACCCAATCTACAGTGGCCCATAATATTTGCCACCAGGCTCTCTTCAGACCCTCCACCAGTGTGGAGGGTCTATCTCTACCTTTTTTTTCTCTTACCCCCCGCATTTGTTGGGTAGAGCCAAATTGCCTCTACATCCCCTCTGCCTCTCCACCCCTCCAATACTGACGTCATTTTGACTATCAGTGCTACCCCACTCCCTATCCTTCCTGAACATTGTGTAGCCTCCAGGTTTAGGTCCCAGTCATGCCCCTGAGTGACCCAGGTCTCAGTGACAGCTGCCACATCCCCTGAACTAGCATTGCCTGGAGCTCAGGCATCTTATTTCTTTATTTATTTGTACATCGGTTTACAACCTTTGAGCCAGGGGCTCATTTCCAAAGACACCACGTCACATTGAGAACAAACAAAAGAATAACTTTTTGGTTACAGCATAAGTGGGAAAATTAGGAGATTAGGAGAGGGAAAAAGGGGTTCTTTAGATACATTGGGGAAAGACGAAGGGTGAAGGGGCAGATTAGCAGGATTAAATCAGGGAAGAGATGGGCACAAGACCCAGAGGAGCAGGCTGAGGTACTAAATGAGTACTTCACCTCAGTTTTCACCAGGGAAAATGGGGATGCTGCATCATACATGGGAGGAGACAGAGATAATGAGGAGGGGGCCTTACCAATCGGCAGGTTTGGGAGGGGCATCACTGGCAGGTGGGGAGGCTAGCAGGGCAGAAGAGGTACTGGAAGTGGAAATCACAGCAGAGAGAGTGAGGGAAGCCCTCAGCTCCCTTAAGACGGAGAAAGCACCGGGGCCAGATAAATTACATCCTACAGTGCTGAAGGAACTTGCAGATGTCCTGGCGAAAACCCTGGCAGAGCTTTTCACCATCTCTCTGAGGACAGGGTGGGTGCCCCAAGACTGGAAGGTGGCGCATGTAGTGCCTATCCACAAGGGGGATCAAGGGAGGTGGCAGGGAACTACAGGCCTGTCAGCCTGACATCAGTGGTGGGCAAGGTGATGGAGGGCATTGTCAAGGAGAGGCTAGGGGGGGACCTGGATAAGTCAGGGTGCCTGGACGATAGACAGCATGGATTCATCCCGGGGAAATCGTGTCAGACAAACCTTGTGGAGTTCTATGACTGGGTGACAAGTGCCTTGGACCTGGGTAGACCAGTGGATGTCCTCTTTCTAGACTTCAGCAAGGCATTTGACTCTGCTCCTCACGTGGGCCTCTTGGATAAACTAGGAGAAATGGGGGTGGGAAACCAGATGATCCGATGGATAGGCAATTGGCTCCAGGACCGGACCCAGAGGGTCGTAGTTTGTGGGATAGTCTCTTCCCCAAGGAGGGTCGTTAGTGGGGTCCCACAGGATCAGGTCTTGGGCCCTTCTGTTCAACCCTACGTATCTGACATAGGACAGGAATCAGGAGTGAGATGAGTCTCTTTGCAGATGACTCAAACTGGGGGTGGTGGTGGATGGGGAGGAGGGAGGGTGGCCCTGCAGGGACCTGGAGGCTCTGGAAGAGATGGTCTAGAAAGTGGAAGCTGAGGTTTAATGCAGGAAATGCAAGGTACTCCACCTGGGGCCAGAAACCCAGGCCAAGTGTACACCCTGTGGGGAATACTACAAGTCTCAATGGCTGAGAGGGACTGGGGGTGGTGGTGGATGTCAAGATGAACAACTCTGAGACTTGTAGGAGGGCAGCAGCCAAGGCCAACAGGATGCTGGGATGCATCACTAGGGGATCACCCAGAAGGAGGAAGTGATACTCCTCTGTATAACTGCTTGGTGAGGCCGCACCTGGAGTACTGCGTGCAGTTTTGGAGGCCGCACTAAAGAGGGATATTAACCTCCTGGAGAGGGTCCAGAGGAGGCAACCAAAATGATTTGGGGCTTGGGGACAGGACCTATGAGGAGAGGCTCGAAGAGCTAAATATATACACTTTGGAAGAGAGAGAAGGGACCGGGGGACATGATGAGGGTCTTCAGGTACATGAAGAGGGTAAATAGGGGAGAGAACAGTGAGGTGCTTGAAGGAAGGAGGGGGGCCACTAGAGGCATGGGTGGAAGCTGAGGGGGAAGATTCAGGGAGAAAGGAGGAGGTGCTACTTCACTGAGAGGGTGGTAGAGCCATGGAATGCACTACCTAGGGGCTGGTGGAGGCAGAGACAGTGGAGGGTTCAAGAGGGGTGGGACAGGTACAGGGGAAGGGTTCAGGAAGCAAAATCCAATGCAGCAAGAATATCCGGAACTGGGAAGGGAGAAGCCAGAGAAGGCGAGGGGGACAGCAAGGTCAGCACCCAGGGTGGGGGCTGACCAAACGAGCAGACACGAAAGACCATTAGGCCTATTCTGCTGGCATTTTAGTATGTTAGTATAAGTGTCACATACTTAGGGTTACATAATGTGGTAGCGTACATTTTAAAGAATTTGGGTAGACATTACAATGATACAACATACATGTTAAACAGTTTGATAGACATTACAATGATACAGCTGAGAACATGCTGGTAATAACAGAGGCATTAGGCTATGGGGTAGGGTGGGGGGAAGTTTCAGTGCTGCCTAAGGGGCGTTGTCAAGTGTTATTTCCTAAACTCCTGGCATAGATCAGGATCACCCTCCACATTCCCCCCCACCCATCTCCAATCCTTGTGCTCCTGTATGGCCTCCTGCCCTTCCCCCCGTGCCCTGCCCATTGGCCTTTCACCATGTCCCTCCATCCATTTAGTGGGGCTGCAACCAGGTCCTTTTAACAGTCCACCTGGAACAGCCCCTCCTTCTGAACCTCCCCCCTTCATAAGTTTAAACCCCACCTTTCACAGACGAATCCAGCTAGTTTCAGCTTTAGAATTTTCCTCCCTTCCACGTTGAGGTGGAGCCTATCCCTAGCGTATAACCCCTTATCCTCCCAGGTTGTACCCCAGTCCCCCACAAGCCTATACCCCCTGGCCTCACTCCACTCCCTGAGCCACTGGTTTACCACTCCCAAGTTTTTGCTTCTTCTCCACACTAGCCCTCGGCACCAGCAGGATTTTGGAGAAGGAGATCGAGCATCCTATGAAATGTCAAAACCTGGCTAACTCCCAAAACCTTGCCTATATCTCTAGTTCACTATTTCCATCAATGTTGTTTGTGCCCAGGTGCACCAGAATGTCCGGGGAACCTCCACATTCCTTTGCCACTGAGCATACCAGGAATTTGACCTTGTGCGCCGTCACACCAGGGTTACATTTGGTCCTGATGGGACAGGTTTAACCTCCCCCTCCCACTGGATACCCCGATCATGGAATCTCCCAACAGGAGCACTTTTACCTCCCCCTTGCCCCATGTTCACCCCCCAAATTACCAACCCTTTCATACCCGTCTTTGTCCTTTCTTCTGGCCTCAACCCCCAGCCAGCTCCTTGCACCTCTACACAATCTGGGTGTCATATGCAGCCCTCTCCCTCCTTTCCCCCTTTTGAGCCCGGAAGCCCCATCACCCACCTTACTTGGCTCCAGCTCTCCCCCAGTGCTTACCCCCCCATGGCAGGGCGGCGAATGGCCATTGCTCGACCCGCCGGACAGAATTCAATGAGAGCCATGTCTGGTTGCCAGTGCAGGACCTGCCAGGGGTCGTAGAATCATCCTGCCAGCCAGGGTGCTTTCCGTTCTTCCTCCCTTCCAGTAGTGCAGAGGTGGTGGCATGCAATGATGCCAAGTGCAGAGCTGCATGCACTTCCATACACAACATGCCAGGTGTCTGCGCCACCTCCGCCCCCGGGGTGCAGTCCCAGTAGTCTGACCCCCAGCCACCGCTAGGGGCGAGGTTAACGCCAGGCGCTGCCCAACCCTACCCTGGAGGAGGAGGACCACACTCCCTCAGATCTTGATCCACCCCCACCCACCCCAGCCAGCCCTCTGACTCTCCTAGAGTTTTCTCCCAATTCGGGTCATCGGTGTCATAAGGAGCAGTGCCATTGCTGCACCAGCGGGTTGGAGCAACCCCAATCATTGAGGTGGGAGACAGGGATAAATAGGGGAAACAATGGCAATCCCAATCATTGGGGTGGGGGATAGGGATACACAAGGGAAACCATGGCAACCCCAATTAATGAGGTGGGGGAACGGGGATACACAGGGGAAACCACGGCAACCCAATCATCTGGATTGGGAACAGGAATACACAGGGGGAAACCATAGCAACCTGAATTATCGGGGTGGGAAACGGGGATACACAGGAGAAACCACGGCAACCCTAATCAGTGAGGTGGGGGACTGGGATACACATGGGAAACCATGGCGACCCCTTTAATCAGGGTAGGGAATGGGGATACACAGTACTGGGGACCAGGATAAATGGGGACATTAGGAAAATAGAATAAAAAAAGTATCTCAAGTGAATCACAGAAACACAGAAGCTGTCAGCAGAAAAGGACCCCCCTGGCCCACCTAGTCTGTCCTAAGGTCGCTACCTACTGAGCTACTGAGGACACTGGATCTCTGGCCTTTCCCCCAGCCCTGTTCCTAAGGTCCTCCTGTGTCTATCCCATGCATGGTTGAAACCTGTTACCATTTCAGTACCCACTACCTCTGCTGGGAGTCTGTTCCAGACATCCACCACCCTTTCCATAAAGAAGTACAGTATTTCCTCACATCCCCTCTAAGTGCCCCCCCCTTCCAGCTTTTTAACATGCCCTCTTGTCCTTGAGCAAATCATATTTTGCTATCTGTGGTGGGATTTGAACAAATATATGCAAACAGGGCCACTTCCACGGGGAACAGTGGTGCTGTTACCCAAAGAGCAGCAGAAATACAGTACAGGTCAAAAGAAGGATTAACACTCTCCTCACTAAACCTCAGCACTTGCAGGAAATTACTTAAACATAAACATTATTTGAAGATAAATGGTGCATAGTCATGAAAAAAGCGAACAGTGATCTCTGTGAATCCAACTGATTAATACCTTGTCCTTTTATGAATGGTGGGATTACATCCTATGTTCTAATCACTGAATTACAGTGACCCACCTTAAAATGTATCAAACCCATAGTGAAGCCATAGTGACCCCAGAGATGCAGTGACATTATGCGTCCTAGTACTACCACAACATTACCAGCCATTGGAAGTTCATAAGAGAAGGCTGATACGATTCAAGAATGGTAATAGTATATTTTCGGGAGATAATTGTAGCTTTGTAATACATATCAGTTGCATTATTAAAGCAAGCCACAGCCATGCGACAAATCGCATTTTGCTATTCATTTCTGTATCTGGCTATTTTTTCTGGACTCTGAATTGCCAGATTGTGATGCTGAAGGCTGCTCTGTGTGTGTGTGTCTCTCTCTAAATGAAATGTTTGGGTTTGGCTACCGATTTGGAGATTTCACAACAAATTTCAGTAGCAATTTGCTAATAAACTACAAGTTTTAAATTTCCAGGTTATAGCTTAGGCATCAGCCTACATCTTCTCCAAAACAGGTGGCAACATCTGTGGAAAAACACTCAGGCTCCCAACCACATACAGTAGTTACAAAAATGTTGTGAGGAGAAACAGGAAGATTTGAAGGGTGGGTGGAAGGGAGGGAGATGTTACCATTTCGCATGCATCATGCATCCAGACAGAAATACTATCTTACTCCCATACAAGAGTACTGTGTCATTTGGTGAGCACTGCACCATGTAATTTATGTCATTTGCAGCACGCGTTGCAATGCAAAACACTGTTCTCATGTTTCATTCTCTTCCAGAGACTTGACATGCTAGGGAGCACCTCCATAAGCAACAAACAGTTTCCACAAACCACCTGGCTCAGAGGTAAACTGGAAATGCAGAGCCTGTCAAGCTCAATGAATACAGTTTGCAAACTTGCCATTGACTTTCACTCTTAAAGATACAGTGGCATAATTCCTGACCATTACCACTCGACTTAACACCACTTTACGTTGCCCTTACTAACCTGATACAGACAAGTCCCATGTTGTTCAGTGACACACTGCTGAACTGGGCTAGTAAAGGCAAAGCAAATAACGCTGGAGCTAAAGTTATATGTAATGTGTAAGGGGCTAGAAGGGTCTGTCTGTTACAATGTAAGAAGGGTCTATTGCACTGGTTTTGTGAGAGGACTGCCATGCTGAGCCTGTCTGTCCATGAAACCAGCATGAAAGACCCTTCTTATATCATAAGGGGCAGCTTCAGCTAGCCCCATATTATAAGGGCATGGTAGCACCCCAATAATAAGGGTTGAGTAGGCTGTTTAACGTTAAACGCCAGTTTATGCACAGTAATAACGTTGGCGTCGTTTGACGAAATAGCCCAAAATATGGCACGCACAGTCAGGCTGCCAGAGTCTCAACATGTTACAAGTTTCATGATGGCATCTTGTTCAGTTTTTGAGATTCAGAGCACTACAAAATGGAAAAAAACACACGTTTGGGTTCCCTATACTTAACATTGGGTATTTTTTGCTCTCACCTACAGCCTAGACGGTGTGGTAGTTTTTCATGAAATTTTCAGAGTTGAAGAGGCCCAGGCCAAGGGTGTGTCTTTGGAAGGTTTCATAAAAAAATATTATATGGTTCCAGAGTTAAAATGAGTGTAGAGCTAACATCCTGACATGAATGCTAGGGAAAAAAAAAGATTGCAGTTGCTTATTTTCATTATTTATCTCAGGAATGGTAAAAAAAAAAGATTGTGACAGCTTATTTCCATGATCTACCTCAGGAATGAAAAAAAAGATCATGACTGCTTATTTTCCTGATTTACCACTCATGCTGGCAAAAATACCGATCGTGTTGCCCACCATTTTTTTTCCCCATGTTAAACTCACAAACTTGAAAATGCATAAAAATACACTCTTTTTAAAATACGGACAAACATCTGAACCTGGTAACCTGGTACCCCTTAAGAGGGGCATGTCCCTTATTCAGGTTTGCTGGAAGGTAACCTTGCATTAGGTCATTCAGAGGACACACCACCAGGGAGTAATCCTTCTTGAAACAATGATAGTTCCCGTAAAACCCCAAGAAGGACTGTAAGACACGCAACTGGGTAGGCCGGGGCCATGACTTGAGGGCCTCCACTTTAGCCAGGTCAGTCTATCCCCCTCAGCCGAGACAATGTGCCCAACATACTTAACTGCCAGCTGACAGAACTGGCATTTGTCGATAGAGACCTTTAGGCCAAACTCCTCCAGACGGCCCAGGACCTTCATCAGCCGGGCCTCATATTCCTCCAAGGTTCACCCAGAAATGATGAGGTCATCCAGATAGACTATGACCTCAAGCAGGTTTATGTCTCCCACAGCCCTTTCCATCATGCGCTGGAAGGTAGCCAAGGCTCCGGATATGCCCTGGGGCATACGCTCGAACTGGTAGAACCCCAGCGGGCATATAAAAGCGGTCTTCTCCTTGTCCTCCTCAGCCATGGGTACCTGGTAGTACCCGCTCCGGAGATCCAACATGAAGAACCACTTACTCACCGACAAGCTGTCCAGCGCATCCTTCACTCTGGGTACCGTGTATTGGTCGGAGATGGTCCACTTGTTTAGCGAGCAGTAGTCGATGCACAATCTCACCGCCCTGCTCTTCTTCCGGGCCACGACAATGGGAAAGCATACTGACTCCGAGACTCCGTGACAACCCCAGCGTTCAGCAACTCCAACAGGTGTTTCTGAAAATCTTCCATATCCCCAGGGGCTAACCTCTGCGACCATTCCCGGAACAGGTAGTCGTCTCTCAGACAGATGTGGTGTTCCTTCCCAGTGACACAGCCTATGTCCCACTTATGTAAGAAGAAAACCCACCAGCGTTTGTCCAACTTGTGGCTCAGACTCTGCCTATAGCTGCCGGAGATAGGGGCATTCCCAAAGTTGAACTAAGACAGGTCTATCTCCTCCCCCAGGTTTTCCGCTGGGGTGATGGACATGGCTCCGTCACACTGATAGATAGTTGCCAACACACAACCCCTCTGAATGGTCACTGGCCTTTCCGACTCATTTAGAACTCTAATGGTAATGCTCCGGGGAGGGCAGCATTCCTCTGTGGACCAATAACTCAGTCGGCAGGCTACCGGTGGTGAGGCATCGAGAGGAATGCAGCCCTGCAAGTGAGCAGTCTGGTGAGAAGCGATGCCCACCACCACGGCATTGCGACCAGAGGAAGAGTTAGCTTCCCACCATCCATCCAGTGGACTGTACAGACCACCTCTCCCCCACTGGGGGCGCTTCGCACCTCCAGCCCTATCTATTTCACATCGCCTTTGATGGAGGGGCTAGCGAGTTCATCTACCCCATCCCATTCAAAGCACATCTGGGCCAACCACTCAAACATATTGACATTGGTCCTAATGAGCACCGAGGTGTCAGACATGCTCTGTGGTTCAGTACAGATGAACGTGAGGGCCTCCTTCCCCTGGGTTGGAAAGGTAATGCGGCCCACACAATACCCATCATACGGGTAATTCGAGTTACATATACCCCACAGGGACAACCCAGATGGGTAGGAGAGTTAGGTGGGTTAAGTGGCGGTCATAAAACGGCCAGTGGATGATGGTGACCTGGGACCTGCTATCCAGCAAAGCGGAACTGGTCATTCCCTCCACCAAGACTTCCGTGTTGGCTCGAGGGCCGATAAGGCCCATTGGCACACCCCAGTTTGGAGGCACCTGAGGGTCGGTCCACAAGGTGGAGCAAGGCCATTTCGGGGGTGCAGGTCACTCCGTTACCAGTCCCCATTTGAGTTTTCCATGCTCCCTGCACTTCTCAGCCACCAGCTGAGAGTTTGCCTCCCTGCGGCAACCCCACTGTGTATGGCCCTCCTGCCCACACCTGAAGCAGATCCAAACATCTTGGGGTCCCAAGGACCACCGAGGGCTGGGCCAAGGGGCCGCATGGTTTGGGGTTGGCTGCCAAGCACTGGGGGCCACCAAGGTAGGGAGAGAGAGAAGGACTCCATGGCCAACTGCATGGTCTGCATCATGTCCTTCATACCCTGGACCTCTTGCAGGACTGCTCCTTGGTCCAGGGCTCTGGCTGGTTCAGGCAAGGCTGGCCCCTTGGACTGCAGGGCAGCACTGGTGGTAGTGCACGCTGGCAGGCTCTCACCTCCTGTTGGGTTGGGGGATCACTTTTCCGGGCCTGCAGCCCAAGGGCGACCAAGGTCAGCCTGGAGTGCACCGCTCCCACATTATCTGCTCCAGCCTCATCTGCGCAACCGCTGCTGGTGGATCGTGTCCAGCTTCCGCCAGTTTACACACCACCGCCTCCACCCGGGTGACATACTGGGATAGTTTCTCACCCACCTGCTGCTTGGTATCCCACAGCTGGCCCAGCACTGCCTCCCTCTTCTCGACTACTTAAAATGTACTCCACAGGATGTCCAAGTAGTCCTGGGGAGCACAATGGGGCTGGCTGACCCGTAGGGACCGGATTACATTCAGCACCACACCCCAGAGACTCTCCAAGACTCGTTTGCACTTTTCCTCCTCAGAACACCCCTAGACCTGGATCATCTGGGTGGTCTGGCTGCTCCAGGAGTGGAAATCATCTTCCCCTGCAGGCATCGGATGGACCCCAGAGAAACATAGAAAGGTACGTTCCTGACTTCAGACAATGTAGAGCCAGAGATGTACAGTACTGTGTCATCAGCAAAGAAGTGAAGGTTGGAATTGATGATGTCACAGTCAAGATCATTGATATACAGGGAAAAAAGAATAGGTCCTAGGATGGAGCCTTGAGGGACTCCCCTGGCAAGCGGCAACGAGCCTGAGAATATGCCATCAGCTTTCACTTTCTGGGTCCTCCCTGAAAGATAGCTGGTGAACCACTGAGCAGTGGAGGGAGTGGCACCTAGTTTTATAAGGCTGGCAATTAGTAAGTTGTGGTCAACGGTGTCGAAAGCTTTACTCAGGTCTAAAAAAATTGCACCAGTGATCTTTTTGTTGTCTATTGCAGAGATCCAGTCATTTGAGACTTTAGCCAAAGCCGTGATAGTGCTGTGCTTAGACCGGAAACCAGATTGTGCTGGGTTTAACAGGGAGAAGGTGTCAATATGAAGTTTTAATTGATTATAGATCAGTGTTTCGAATACTTTAGAGAGCACTGGAAAAATTGAGATAGGTCTGTAATTATTTAGATCATAAGGGTCACCTGATTTGAATAGGGGAAGGATATGGGTGGATTTCCAACAAGAAGAAACTGGGACAGTAGAGATAGAGAGATTGAGTATATGAAGAATGTGGGCTGTGAGACAGGCATAACCTAGTTTTAGAAAAAACGGTTCAAGTGGCTCAGTAGGTAGCACACTTGCCTCTGAGGCCGGGAGAACAGAGGGCTGTGGGTTCAGTTCCCACATCTTGCACTTGGGTTAATATCCCAGTACTGACACTGTACTGCAGCATAAGTGCGGTGCTGCACTTCTGAGGTGCCGTCTTTCGGATGAGACGTTAAAACGAGATCCCATCTGCCTGGACTGGTAGTAGTTCAGGTGGATGTTAAAGATCCCATGGCACTTATCAAAAAGAGTAGGGGCATTTTTTATTGAGAAAAACATAACATCAAGCAAGAAACAGTTGTAAAAACAAGACCAAACCTAATTAAACAGTAACATAAAGTTCATATACATTCGTTGGAACATGACACAAAGAGCAAGCAATATAAGAATCAAAAAAACACATATCAGGCAATGGAATCACAAGGTGATATAACAAATAGTAACTAGTGAAAAAAATCAAAATGAGCCCAAAAAGAAGGAAACCTGGATAGTGGGAGTTGTTTGTATTCAGATTCCTTAATAGACAATAGTGCGTTTTCAATATGAGATATAATGGTAGCTGAACAGGTCAGAATTTGTTGTAATACATGTTGGCATCTGGCTTGCCACAAATAATATTTACAGATAGCAAACAATACCCTGAGTGTACTAGGATGGAATTTTTTCCATGGAGCAGTGAAATCACCCATAATTAACACTAGATATGTAATTCTGCTCAGGAAAGGCCATTTCCACTTGTTTGCCAGTGTTTTCCAAAACAGACGGGCATCTGAACAGGTAAAGAAAAAATGGTCCATAGTTTCCTCTATTTGAACACAAAAAGGTTTAGGGCAATACCTTTCCTGTGAGGATTTGTGTTTCAAATTCCCTCGGACTTGTAACCTGCCGTGGCAACACATCCAGGAGACATCCCACATACTGTATGTGATGGGATTCTTTTATCCTTAAGCATGTTAAAAGCACTAGTCATATGAGACGGAGAACAATGTGGAAACTGTAGCACCTGCTTAGAAACTGTCAGAAAAGCAACATATAGTTGTTTCCTGTTCAAAAATAAGAGAGATGTTTTACTAAGCTTCCAAGCTCGTAAGGTACGGAATCCATCTATGGCATAAGATGGAAAACCAGGTACACAGGAAGGGAAAGGCGGGAGGTCAGTCCAAGCAGACATGATAGGATCCACAGCTTTGCATACCCATGAATCGCAAACATGAAATAAATATCTAAAGCTTTGAAAAAGGTGGAAAAGAAAAAAATGAAAGAAAAAAAGCAATCAGATGTATCATACTCAAACCACCCTGATGTACAGGTAAATAAGTCACATCTCGTTTAATGGGATTAAGGCGACTTCCCCAAATCATTTGAAACAATATGCTAAGAATCCTCGTTTCTAAGTTCTTAGGAGGGGCATAAATATGGCTAAGAAACAAAAAAATAGGGAGCAAAAATTTTTTCACCACTAGGACCCTCTTCTTCTTACCCAGTCTCCATGTCTTCCATACCCAAACTTTAGATTCACCAAGTATGAGGCGGTTTTCCCAGTTATAGCTAGCCCCATCAGGAACACTGAACCAGATTCCCAGAATTCTCTGAGGAGTAGCACAGATTCTGATACCACTCACCCCCGGAATAATGGCAGAAGCAGGGTCCAAGGGAATGCAGACACTTTTCTGTAGATTTATATGACCCCCTGAAAGTAAAAAAAAAGGACTGAAATATCCGAAGTGCTCTATCACCTGAGTCTTGATTCGATGTAAACAACACTACATCGTCCACATAAGCGGAAATTTTGACAGGTAATAAATCAGGATGAGGAGTTAGTCCAACAATTCCAGAGTCCCATCTAATCTGACGAATGATGGGATCCAAGGCAAAGGTGTATAACAAGGCTAAATGGACAACTTATGGAGCCCAACCTTCTGTAGGAGAGTGTTACCCATGAAACCATTTATAATTGGAAAAAAATATGCCAAGGAAAATATGTGTGTGAGCCACTGCAAAAAAAGTTGTGGTATACCATAAAGTGACATAATCTGTAATAAATAAGTGTGGTGTATGGAATCAAAGGCTTTAGTTTGGTCCAGGGAAAAAACAAAACCAGATAACCCTTTACATTTCCGAGCTTCAAAAATCTCACGTAAAAGAAAGAGGTTTGATTGAATAAAGCGTCCCAGTATAGCACACAATTGAGCCGAATCTATGAGATCAGGAGCAACTTTCCTAAGGCAAGAACAAAGTATCTTAGATAGAATTTTAAAATCCGTGTTAAGGAGATGAAGGGGTCTCCAATTAGTAAGGGAGTGTGCATCCCCTTTTTTATATAGGAATTTTAAAAAGGATATACCAAAGTCAGCGGCTTTCTCTAAGGAATTCAAAATATAATTATAAACTTGGGTCAGAACGTCTAACAAATTTTCTTGAAATGTCTTGTAAAACTCATATGTGAGACCATCAGGTCCAGGGGCCACCTTCAGTTTGAGATGTGAGATAGCACAAGCAACTTCATCTCGTGTAATCTGACCAACAAGGTCCGGAATTTGATACACAGAAAGCCGAGGGGCCGGGGCCAACAAAACAGTGGATAAATCTGGAGAGATGTGGGGTAGTGTACAAAAGTGTGTTTGTAAATAGGAATGCATAACAGAAAACATACCCGGAATAGTGTGAACAATATTACCTTGATCATCCAGCAGGCCGTGCAGGACAGTGGAGTGAAGCCTATCTTTATAAGCCAAAAATGGGTTCGCAGAAGGGGACAGAGAAGTACCTACTCGCATAAAGAAATCTAAGGTCTGGGCGCTATCATATTGGTCAGAAATCACGAGTCGTTTAATCCTAGAAATTTGAGAAGAATAATCAACAGAAGAAGAGACAGAAAGGGACATTAACTTATATAATTGGTTGCGATAATTTAAATATGTAAGGTATTGATCCCGAGCCATTTTCTTTCCCAGATGTTGAAAGAAAGAACAAAATTCTAGCTTCATATCTTTCCACCAATCCCAAACTGAATCATAACAGCAAAGAACTGAAATTCGGGCTTGGAAAATAGTACGGACCTGTGTCTGAACAGAAAGAGGAGAAAACAAAGAATTATTCAATTTCCATTGGGGAGAGGTCGAAACAGGGGACAAGGAAGTATAATCAATAAAAAAATACCCGTTAAAAGACAGTAGTCCGAAATTTCAGTAGGGCATAAAAAAATTCGATTGGGAACACAATGTTTGGAAACAAAAATATAATCAATCCTAGTGTGGTATACTGATCTGTGATACGTGTACCCCGCATCAGAATGTAAAGAACGATATGCGTCCTTCAAACCTGCATCTTAATTAAAGTAGATAAAGCTTAGGAATCACAATATACCATTTTCTCCCAAAAGTCGCTTCTATATGCGACATCAATAGAACAGTTAAAATCCCCCAATAATATGTTTACGGGTACACAAAAATGGTTTAATCAAATCAAATAAAGAAATACGGGCAGCTTTAGATTGTGGACCATAAACAACAATTAAACGTAAAAAATTTTTATGAATAGAGCAGTCCATAATAAGTGCCCTTCCAGGGAAAACATCTATGATGCAGGATACAGAAAACTGTGGTGAAAAAAATAATATGGCTACACCATCCGCAGAGTCATTCCCAAAGGTCCAATAGGAGGGGCCCTTATACCACCCTCGCCTATGTTGTTGTACCTCAAATAAGGTAGAGATGTGAGTTTCCTGTAACAAAAGGATATCTAAAGGGAGCGAGGCAGCAAAATAAGAGAAAACCATCTGTCTTTTGTAGCTTTTCAAGCTACAAACATTGAAGGATGCAATTCGGATAGTAGCCAGGACAAAAGGTTACTCCAACCACTACCTATCAGTAACAGCCATATTCTTCCGTTTCTTACTCCCCTTTTTGGTTTTAGTGATTTTTTTCCGGAAAACATCAGGGGGTTTGGAAACAGGAAGATCAATGTCAGATAGTAAAGCAGAAACATCAGTATCACCATCAGTATCATCCTTGTCACCTTTCAGGCATTCAAAAGCATTGGAGAGGGGAAGAGCAGGAGCTTTCAAGTTTTTACGAGCAGCAGCCCTAGTAACCCGTCTACCTGGTTGAAACCCCTCTGAATCCAGAATGGGAGCAGCAGGAGTTGAAAAGGGGGTAGGAGGAAGGAGAGGGTCTACATTCAGTTCTGTATGGGAGGTATTTCCAAGGTCAGTTGGAGAGTCAAGTACTAGTAGTGAATCAGGAGGACCGGCTACAGGGAGATCGGGGGCAGGATCACTATGGGGTTGGGCACAGAAGCCAGGGAAGTAAGACGGTCTTGGGCTTTATCCTGAGCTTTTTGAACTAAAACATCAGAATTCCATCCCTCAGTACGATTCTTACTAGCCCAGGGACACTAATGGTAGGCATGACCAGATTCATTACACAAATTACATTGAAAAACATTTTTACAAGAGACACTAGGGTGTCCATACCCCCCACATAAGCTGCATTTCAATAGGTCACAAGTACTGCTTAAATGCGTGTTAGCTCCACATTTGTAGCAGGCTCGTGGCTGCCCACCATAAAAACAGACCCCACTATCCTTACCTAAAAAGAAACTGCTAGGTAAGTGCACCACATCAGAGTTTACCTGAAAAAGTTTAACCCAAAACCTCCAACCCCCCATCCACAAACCTTCGTCATCCAGAATGGCTTCAGGGGGAGACAGAACATTACAACGATTCTGTAACCAATGGTAAATATCACTTATGCTAACAACCTCATTCCTAAACATAATAGTAACTGTACGCACAGTTGGTTTAGTAAGCGGTATAACATAGAAGGGAGTCCAGAGGGGAGTATTTTTTAAGGAAGTATAGGCATGCCAAAACCTGTCTAAACTGGCTGAGGTTTTAAAACTAATATCAAAAGTCTCCTCCCCAGAGATATGGATCAAGGTATAGATGTCCGAGGCCTGAAAGTGCAATGAGCCTTTCAGGAGAGTCCGAGCTACATAATAGCGGTCAGGGAACTCAGAAAGTCCACCCCTGTAGCATAGACGGACTGCATTCCAACGGGGTGCTTGCTCGAGTTTATTTTTGAATAAATCGGAGAGTACAGGTCCCCTGCTAGAAGCTGGGGGGTGCTCCGAGTGGGGGGTCATAGTGGCAACCATCACATGTGAGGTACCCTCCCCGGGTGTATCCAACAAACTTAAAGAAGTTTGGATAGAGTTCACAGGGAGGGAGGGAAGAAGAAACAGAAGTACTAGCAGGAGTTTTTGGGAGAAGTAATCGTAGGCAGTAATGGAGAGGAGTCCTCCGGGTCCTGAGGCAAAGTAATAAGGGGCATCTCAGTAGTTTTAGATACAGCAGGAGAACCATGAGTACTAGCAAGGTCCCTAGATTCCATAATATCCCCCCAAGAAGCCCCAGATACAGCATCAGGTAAAGAAACATTACAGTCCTTATTAACACAAATGTCACTGTAAGGAGGTGCCTCTTGGAGCTCAGAAGAGGTGCAGGCCTGTTAGGGGAAAACAGTACCCCATGTTTGTCCATGTCCCATGAGGGATCTGGTATCCAGGTGCCCGAAGATGATTGAGTCCAACCCGGCCCTTGTAAGGCCTCAGGAGCAGTCCAGGAGGGATCCGAAATGTCCACCGAATCACGGAGTCCAAACCGGGAACGGAGAAGTGCAGCAGTAGTAACGGGAGGCTGAGCAGTCCCAGGACGTGCAGTCGAAACAAGAGGATCCAAGGGGACCAACTCTGATGTCCCAGAATGTGATTCTACAGTCGCGGCGACTCTCTGCATAGGAGAACCGGAAGACACAGGGGGAATCAACAGTGTAACACACAATGCTGCCGTAGACTCCCGTTCCACCGGAAAATTCAAAGAAATCAGCATAGAAACATCAGGAGAGTCCAAACACTTCAGAGAAGCAGAGGAAGGAATCGAGAAAAAAGCAGGCGTCGACTCCGTAGTCGTAGGTAAGGAGAGATGCAGATCCTCGTTTGCAACATGTGTAGGAGCTGTGGAAGTATCCGTGATTAGCAGTGGAACACTTGAGGAGAGGTCTGTGCTGCAGCAGGGTTTCTCAGAGACTGAGAGATCCATCGTGGTGACCAGAGTTCCCCCTACTGACAAGAGTAGGGGAATTTCCCCAGTGTCCTGGCCAAATTTCCCTCATTCACTAAAAATACCACCAACAGCTTAATCTGGTTCAAGATCAGTTGGCATTCATCTGTATCCCTCTCCCGGGTTGTGCCTGAAAATAGGCAGGATTTGTCTAGTGCACTTACCTGGTTAACAAAAACTAAATAAATAAAAAAATTAAATAAAGTTCATCATTTCCCACACTTTTCTTAGAGTCAAGATTGAGTAGTGCGTCTTCTACTTCTCTGTAATTAAGTGCACGCAGTTGGAAAGAACAGGTCGAAGTACAGGGAGTATGGTTAGAACTAGCCTGATTAACCCATCGACCTGCATAAGACGAGGAGTCAAAAGCTAAGCCAGCAGTGACAAAATTGAAGTTGAGTTCTTCCAGAATTTGGGAATTACCTTTGATAGTTCTACCATTGGTAAGGATCTTGGCTAAAAGGGAGAGAGCACTAGGCCGTCCTTCAGTGGAATTAAGCGTCCTCCAGATTTTTTGTGGGTTCCCTTGGGCCTCTTCTAGGGTAGAAACATAGTAGTGCGCTTTCGCTGCCCAAATGTTTTTTACACATGCATTTCTGGCTGTTCTAAACGCCTGCCAATCTGAGTGACTCTTGGTGTAAGATGGCAAAGAATAATCCCTCTTTATTTAAAACTGTCTAAGACAAAAGAGGTGAGGGCTACTCCCTCGAGCCTCCACAAAATCAAGCACACAACCTAGTATGAGCTCCCCCTTCCCTGGGTGCACCCAGAACAATCCCAGACAGTGGGTACCTCACCATTATCAGTTGCAGGCCTGCAGCCTCTCATTGGGGACCTTGCTGAGCAACACAAGTTCAAGGAAAATGAGTCTGTCATTGGGGGTGGGGCTCTTCCCCAACCCTCTTAGCTGATGCAAACAAAGAATCCCCAGAGCTGCAGCTTGGGGTACTCATGGCTTCCCCAGGAGGATGATGGTCTCCCCAATTCAAGGATATGCACGTGTAATAAAAAGCCTCCTAGGAGTTTGACTAAGTGCTCCCAGCCTGAATGGTGTTCCGCATTTAAGCCGTTTATCTGTGAGTGCTTTTAGAGCCTCTGGTACTGTCTCTTTAAGAGCTGTCTGCTTGCAGACTTAATTAGTTTGTATGGGGGACTGTGTATTTAATGCTCGATTCCTGCCCGAGCTGCTGTCAAATCATTCCGTTTTGCAGTCGCTAAGAGTGCAAAGTGAGCCTATCTGAAAGCTATAACTGTTTGCCTGTAAACATTTAAAGCATTAGCAAAATTGTAGTTTGTCTAACCTGCCTTTATTGCAGTTGGGACTCTGTGTGTGTTACCTCTCCATTTTGGACCTAAATTGCTGTGCTGGGTCAACTGGGTAAAGGAAGCCCTAAAATGGAGCCTGTGGACGAATCAGAACTTGGACTCTTAATTTGAGCCAGCCACAAGGGGATTGTATGGGTAGTGACTCTGGGAAATGTAGTTTTGACCATGGCGCCTTTTTCTACCAACAGAGGGAGCCTTATTGTGAGTGATAGCTGAATCAGCCAACAGAATATTGCGGAGCTAAAGGAAATGCCCTGCTCTGTGACTGGAAAGATCAGATCAGTTGTGGCAGTGAAGAGAGAAGAAACAATTACTCACCTTAGTAATGTTGTTTCTTCTAATGGAGTCTTGCTGTATTCTGACTATTGCAGTGATCTCCAACCTTTGAACTGCCCCGGAGAACAAAGAGTTAACGTTCCATGCAAGGCATGGAACGCTGACCTCGAGCTCGGTTGAAGCCTCTGTCTGCTGTTGTTTGAACCCCAACCACCAGATCTTTACGAGCTATACTCACTGGGCGTTCTGTGTGGAAACTGTAAACTCACACTAGCCAACTGGCAACTAATTTGATAAGTTTTTTTTGGTTTCAAAGCAAAGACTCAAGTCAGAAACCCAAAACAAAACACAACACACCCAAAATAAAGGAGGGTGAGAAAAAAGGGGCAACTCTAGGTGCCAACACTGCTCCCACCCACCCACATCCCAGAAAAACAGGTTCTGAGAGGGGAGGCGGGGGGGAGGTCAGAATACAGCAAGACTCCATTAGAAGAAACAACATTACTAAGGTGAGTAATTTTTTCTTCAAACAACATGAAGTCTTACTGCATTCTTACTATTGCAGACTACCAAGCAGTACCTCCATGGAGGAGGGACAGAACCTACTTTGGGAATAGGCTCTGAAGTACTGCTGTGCCAAACTGAGCATCACTCCTAGCCTGGATATCCAGACAGTAATGCTTGGTGAAAGCATGGACTGTTTTCCAGGTGGCTGCTTGACAAATTTCTAGGATGGGAATATCCCTGGCAGTAGCCAGGGAAGCAGCTGTACCTCTAGTAGAGTGAGCCTTCAGGCCTGAGGGTGGGATTCTACCCAATTTTTCATAGCAGAATTGTATACAAGAGACAATCCACCTGGCAATAGATCTTTTAGTGGCAGGTTTGCCCTTACCAACCTCTCCATTAATGAGGAACAACTGGAGGGACTCAACCCTGTGACCCTTTGTGCACTCTATGTAGTAGCTAAGGGTCCTTTTTTACATCCAGGCTGTGCAGCCTCCTCTCTCCAGAGGAGGAATGGTTAGTGAAGAAAACAGGGAGAGACATAGACTGATTAAGGTGGAAATCTGAAACCACCTTAGGCAAAAACTTCCTGTTAGTTCTTAGACTACTTTATCTCTATGGAAAGAGATGAAATCAGGCTCCACTGACAGGGCTTGCAATTCACTGATGCGCCTGGCAGAGGTAATGGCTACCAAAAACACAGTTTTCCAAGTCAAGTACTTAAGCTCTGCAGAGGACAAAGGCTCAAAATGGGGTTGCATAAGCTGAGCAATGCAAACATTAAGGTCCCAAGCAGAAGCAGGGTCCCTAAAGAGAGGATTGGTGTGCAATAGTCCCTTGAAGAATTTGAAAAATATAGGATGGGCTGAAAGAGAAGAGGGCTTGCCTACTGACAAAAAAACAGAAACAGCTGTTAAATATACTTTGAGTGTAGCTGGTCTGAGTCCCAAGCCACTGAGATGAACCATATAGTCCAGGACTGTATGCAACCCAGCAGATTCTGGAGAAATATGCTTACCAGAGCACCAAATAGTGAACCTTTTCCATTTGGAGTTGTAAGTCTTTGTGATGGAAGGCTTTCGAGAAGCCTTTAGAATATCCAGAACACCTTGAGAGAGGTGCAGATCAGCAAACTCTAACTCTTCAAGAGCCAGGCCTTGAGATTGAGAGATTTGAGATTCGGATACCAAACCCTCCTCTGAGAGGATGTCAACAGGTTGTAATTCCTGGGAAGAGACAGGGGAAGGTGGACTGCTAAGGACAGCAACAGCGGGTACCAGGGCTGTCTGGCCCAGTCTGGAGCGATCAGAATCACTTTGCAGGGTTGAGACCTGATCTTGACTAGCACCTTGAACAGGAGAGGGAAGGGGGGGGAAGCATACAGGAACTTCCCTTCCCAATTGAGAACCAGAGCATCCAGGGGACTGAGCCCAATACTGGGGGTTTGCAGCAAAAGAGAGGAAGTTGGTTATTGTCTGTGTCTGGGGCTGCAAAACGGTCTATCTGTGGAGTGCCCCATCTGGAGAAAATCACCTTCAAAATTAGGGGATCTAGGGACCATTCGTGGTGGCCCTGAGATATCCTGCTGAGAGCATCTGCCAGGACATTGTCCTTCCCTGGGAGGTGAACTGCTGTCAGAGAAGTTTGCAGGGAATAGGCCAGAGACCACAACTTCATTGCTTCTGTGCTCAAGGCCGTAGACCGAGTGCCCCCTTGCTTGTTGATGTACCACATTGTGGTGGTATTGTCTGTTCTGATCTGGACTACTTTGTTATGAACAGACTTGGAAAAAGCTTGTAGTGCCAGAAACACTGCTCTGAGTTCCAAGAGATTGATGTGAAGCAGAGATTCTTGAGGTGACCACAGCCCTTGGGTGGTAAGATCCCCCAAGTGGGCTCCCCAGCCCAAGAGGGAGGCATCTGTGGTGAGGATTAGAGAATGAGACTGAGTGACAAAAGGAACTCCTTGCCTTAAATTGTCCTGATCCTGCCACCATTGCAAAACCTGGAACAGGGTTCGAGTCACTGGAACTAGTTTGGTCAGGGAATCCTTTCTCTGGGACCAGAAGGTTCTCAAGTGGAACTGAATGTCCCTCATCTGAAATCTTGCCCCCTGGACCACTGCTGTAGAGGCTGCCATGTGGCCCAGGAGCTGCAAGAAGTGCCTTGCTGGTCGAGACACCTGAAGGGTGACAGAAGAGGCCAGTTCTGTTAGTGTCTTTGCCCTGTCCAGGGGAAGGAAGGCCTTTGCTCTTATTGTATCTGGCTCCGCCCCGAGGAGCTGCACTGGCTCTAGAACTGACTTTTATTATTTTATTTATTTAGATTTTGATAACCGGGTAAGCCCACTGAGACCAGAGGTCCCTTTTTCAGGAGCGACCCGAAATTAGTTACAGAAACAGACATAAAGAAAACAGTTATTCTTTCTTACAGTAGTTACATATGTTGCTCAAGTAGACATTAGCGACAGTAGACAGGGGAAAAGTAAGGATTCACAATACAGGTTCAAGTAATTATTTACACTAGTTACATTAGATACACACGTGTAGAATTAGAGACCAGTATACAGGCTACATCCAGGTTTAGGAGATACATCCAGTAATGAAAGGAGGTTCAAGGCAGTGCAGAAGAACAGAGGCCTGGGCTAGGGAGCTAACGGTTACAGCCACAGAGACTGAGATTGAAAAGATATAGCTTGAGTTCAGACTTGAATTGGGTAAGGGTGGTAGAGACAGTCAGGCTAGGTGGTAGAGAGTTCCATAGGTGGGAGACAGCAAATTTAAAGGAGCGCTTGCCTTGGTTGGAGCGGATCATTTGGATGTTGAGGGGATAACTTGCAGATGGTCGCAGGGTTCGGATTTGTTCTTTGGGGGAGAGTAGTCCTCTAAGATGGGGAGGGGAACTGAGGGTGGTGAACTTGAAGGCAAGGCAAGCAAAAGGGTAAGCTAGTTTGTGCCGAAGTGCGGGCCAGTTCAGTTCCTTAAGTGCATCACAATGATGACTCCTAGGAGAGGAGTTTGTGGCAAAACCAGCCACACGGTTATAGAGCTTCCAGAACCCTTCCCCTGTACCTGGCCCAGCCCCTCTTGAACCCCTCCACCGTCTCTGCCTCCACCAGCCCCCTAGGCAGTGCATTCCATGGCTCCACCACCCTCTCAGTGAAGTAGCACCTCCTCCTTTCTCCCCTGAATCTTCCCCCCTCCAGCTTCCACCCATGCCCTCTAGTGGCCCCCTCCTCCCTTCGAAGCACCCTGACTGTTCTTCCCCTATTTACCCTCTTCATGTACCCTGAAGACCTCCATCACGTCCCCCCAACTCCTTCTCTCTTCCAATGTGTATATATTTAGCTCTTCGAGCCTCCTTATAGGTCCTATCCCCAAGCCCCAAATCATTTTGGTTGCCCTCCTCTGGACCCTCTCCAGGAGTTTAATGTCCCTCTTTAAGTGTGGCCTCCAAAACTGCACACAGTACTCAAGGTATGGCCTCACCAAGCAGTTATACAGAGGGAGTATCACTTCTCTCCTTCTGGAGGTGATCCCACTAGCGATGCATCCAAGCATCCTGTTGGCCTTGGCTGCTGCCCTCCTACAAGTCTCTGAGTTGTTCATCGTGACATCCACCACCACCCCCAGGTCCCTCTCAGCCATCGAGACTTGTAGCATTTCCCCTCCCCAGGGTGTACACTTGGCCTGGGTTTCTGGCCCCCAGGTGGAGTACCTTGCATTTCCCTGCATTGAACCTCAGCTTCCACTTTCTAGATCATCTTTCCAGAGCTTCCAGGTCCCCCTGTAGGGCCACCCTCCACTCCTCCCCATCTACTACCGCCCCCAGTTTTGAGTCATCTGCAAAGAGACTCATCTCACTCCTGATTCGTGTCCTTATGTCAGAGACATAGGCATTGAACAGGAGGGGCCCAAGGACTGATCCCTGTGGGACCCCACTAATGACCCTCCTCGGGGATGAGACTATCCCACCAACTACGACCCTCTGGGTCCAGTCCTGGAGTCAATTGCCTATCCATCTGATCATCTGGTTCCCCACCCCCATTTCTCCCAGCTTATCCAATGGGCCCACGTGACGAGCAGAGTCAAATGCCTTGCTGAAGTCTAGAAAGAGGACGTCCACTGGTCTACCCAGGTCCAAAGCACTCGTCACCAGTCACAGAACTCCACAAGGTTTGTCTGACACGATTTCCCTGGGACGAATCCATGCTGTCTATCGTCCAGGCACCCTGACTTTTCCAGGTCCCCCTAGCCTCTCCTTGACAATGCCCTCCATCACCTTGCCCACCACCGATGTCAGGCTGACAGGCCTGTAGTTCCCTGCCACCTCCCTTGATCCCCCCTTGTGGATAGGCACTACATGCACCACCTTCTAGTCCTGGGGCACCCACCCTGTCCTCAGAGAGATGGTGAAAAGCTCCGCCAGGGGTTGCGCCAGGACATCCGCAAGTTCCTTCAGCACTCTGGGATGTAATTTATCCGGCCCCAGTGCTTTCTCCGTCTTAAGGGAGCGGAGGGCTTCCCTCACTCTCTCTGCTGTGATTTCCACTTCCGGTACCTCTTCTCCCTGCTTAGCCCTCCCCTCTCCTGCCAGTGATGCCTCCCCCTCTCCCCAGACCCGCCCGGACGTGAGGGTCCCCCTCCTCAGTATCCTGTCTCCTCCCATGTATGATGCAGCACCCCATTTTCCTTGGTGAAAACTGAGGTAAGTACTCATTTAGTACCTCAGTCTGCTCCCCGGGTCTTGTGCTCATCTCTCCTGATTTAATCCTGCTAATCTGCCCTTCACCCTTCGTTTTTCCCCAATGTATCTAAAGAACCCCTTGTTCCCTCTCCTAATTTCCATGGCCAGGTTCTGCTCCTTCCTTGCCTTAGCCGCCCTCTAGTGGCCCTTCTAGCCATCAGCTCATACTCCCCTCGATCCCTTTCACTCCTTGAGGACTTGAATTGCCTATAGGCTGCCTTCTTTCCCCGCACCACCTTCTGGACCTCCCTGGTCCACCAGCAGGGTTTTCGGGCCCTACCGCATTTTCGTCTTACTCTTGCACAGGTGCTGGTAGCATCTTGCACTCCTCTCCTGATGATTTCCCACCTACTATCAGCGTCCATGTCTGACCCAATCTCATCCAAATGCTCAAAGATCCTTCCCATTTCCTTAAAATCTGTTCCCCTGAAGTCAGTTACCTCCGTCTTTGTGCAGCCTTCTAGCCCTTCTAGGTCTAGGCAGAACCAGACCGTGGCATGGTCACTCCCCGCCAACAGGTCCCTTACCTCCAGGCCCCTAATCTGGTCACTGTCTGCCAGGACCACATCCAGTACCCGCGCCTCCCTGGTCGGTTCCCCCACCTGCTGAGTTAGGAACACAACTTGAAAGACATCCAACAACCTCTGTTCCCTGGTCACAGAAGATGTCATAGTCTCCCAGTCTGTACCTGGCATGTTTAAGTCCCCCAACACCACCACCACCGTTCCTCTGCCCAGTCTGCAGTGTCTCCCAACATCTGCCACCAGACTCTCCTCCAGATCTTCCGCCAGGGCAGGGGGTCTATACACCACTCCTATTTTTACTCTCTTGCCCCCCCCCCCGTTATGAAGGTGACCCAAATCGCTTCCACGGTTCCCTCCGCCTCTCTCTACTCCCCTATGCCAATGCAGTTTTGACTATCATTGCTACCTCCTCCTCCCCTCCCCCTGTCCTTCCTGAACATAGTGTAACCCTCCAGGTTCAGATCCCAGTCGTGTCCTGCAGTGGCCCAGGTCTCAGTGACAGCTGCCACATCCACTGCTCCCTCAGTTAGCATTGCCTGGAGCTCAGGCATTTTATTTCCCAAGCTCCTGGCATTTAGCAGGACTACTTTCCACCCTTTCCCTATACTTCCATTTCCCTAGCTCGTGTTCCCATGGGGATTCTGTTTTCCCCTGGTCTGCACTTTACCAGTCGGTCTTTTCCTGCAATCCTCCAGCTCCCCAAGGGGGTGGAGACAGAGTCCCTCCTTTATCGGCACCCCCTTGACAGCCTTTTCTCCCATCCCTCCCCCTTCACAAGTTTAAACCCCACTTTTCACCAATGTACCCCACTATTTTCAACTTAAGGATTCCCCTTCCCTCCAAATTGAGATGTTTTGTTTTGCAATTGTTTTGCAGAAGTAACATTATTTCTTATGTATGTGCTTAATTATTTCTTATGTATGTGCATTATTTCTTACGCATGTGCTGAACACTGTTTACTACTTGGTGTCTTCCAAGTATGTGGAACTGTATGACTATACAAATGACTGTTTCTATACTATCAGCAACTGTTTTTGTACTAAGGGTACCACTGAAAATGAGTTTCAGCTCAGCTAGGCAATCCTTATTATTATATTTCATGAATAAAATATATTACTACTGCTACTACTACTTCAACCCCCTCCCCATATTCTCTGGATTCTGTTATGCCAAAAATAAAGACATAAAGGCAGTCTCTGTCAAGACATGTAACCACTAAACTATGAGTAATGACAACAAGCTTTTAAGAATGCTCAGAGCTGTCTGGCTACAGAATTTGCTGTCTGGGAAAGGAAGTGACCAACAGAATTTTAGCCTACCAGTGGGCCTGATAGTTTGTTTTCACAGTGTATTTGCCCAGGATAGGCCAAATGATATTCGATATCTCGTCTTCAGTGGGGTCCTGCTTGTACTTACTTTTATAGCTGGGTACGCTGAAACACTGAGAGGTTAAGGAACTTGCTCAAGCTCACACAGTGTGCAAGTGACTCTGGTTGTATTCGATCCTGGGTCTCATGGGACTCCTGGTTCCCTGAAGCTCTTGCTCTAACAACTATGCCTTGATGCCTTCCTGGTCCAGCTGCTCTAACACCTGAACAGCTATTCTGAGGATCTGGATTTTATTCTGAGTCATCACATTATTTCTGTCTTATTACTGTTTGTGTTTTGAGTTCCTCGTAGTTAGTAGCATAAATGACATCCTTCGAACTAAAAATATTTCCAGCTGTGGGATCTGCAGTAAGAGAAAGAAAACAGATACATAGAAGGGCGGGCTGTCTTGTTGTTCTGATAGCTCAACCGGCAAAGCACTAGGATGGATTCAATTCCCAGTAATGGCACATTATTTTTTAAATATAGTATATATTGTATGCTCAGATACATGCATTTAACTAATATATACAAAAAAAATGACCTAATTTGAGTTATAAATGTGTTACGGCCATACAGTCATTTCACTTAACATGTTGTTAAGTTAGGGTTACATGAAAACATTAATAACTTTTCCCACTTTCAACTGATTTACATGAAATTTAGAAAGCACAGCCTCTGTGTCAGGAACTCTTGATTCTGTAAATTCCATGTAGATCGGTTTAGGGGAGGCAAAGATACAGAGGTGCAAAAAATTCAAAGTCTCAGTTTTTGAAAATGTTAAGCATTTTTCTGCCATCTGATAACTAAAAATATAGAAGACTTTGAAACCTGAAACTTTCAGGTTTGATAGAGATTGGTCCAAGATGTGTGCTTTTGTGGTTTTTAGGTCCCACTGTTAAAGCAGTTTTTTAACATATTTAATAAAAGACATGGAGGCAATCTGGAAATCACATGTGGCATACATTAACATTACTGTGTAGCTACTGAAAGGGTATGTGTTTCTGAGCCAATAGATCAAGTAAAAAAAAAAGTACATAGTTATATAGATGTTTTCAAGCTACTTATGACGGAACTACCAGAAATTTCACTGAAGCATATCTATTCTTGTTTGACAGCCATCTATTGGCCGGCCGTGAGTTGTGGGCTAAGACTGTTTTAACCACTATATACTTACAGTCTTAGCTCTCATAATTCACGGCCGGCTAACAGACGGCCGTGCTATGTACCACAGCAGGGACAGGAAACAGACATGGGGAAGACAAAGTATGTGCATTGTACCACTGATTAATTCTCCAGCAACCATGGATTACTTGAGAATTAATCGACGGTCACTTGATGCTGTTGGACCAGTCCTGCGCAATCCTTTCTCTTCCCCATGTTACAAATGAAAATAATTAATCAGATGTGGACAGAAGTTCTACAGAACAAAGTTGTTCTAAAGAACAAATATGATGTTCTCAAGGAGCAGGAGAGCCCTGAAAGGGAACACAAGGTTGTGACCAGGGGTGAAGGACAGACCCACCAGGAGGTGGGCACAGGGGACAGAGCAAGAGAATCCCAGGGGAGAAGGAAGCTTCTCCTAGTAGGGGGACTCAATAGTTTGGGATATGGTGATAGGATCAGGCATCAGTAGGGAGAGGGAGGTTATGTGTCTCCCAGGAGGCACAGCTCTGAGGGAGGGGGAGCAGAGCCACAGGATTGCAAAGACCATGGTCGGGGAAGGGGCTGGAAGCCATTGTCCATCTGGGGACAAATGACCTAGCCAAAGAAAGAGTAAGTATGGAGAATGTTCAGGAGAATTTTAGTGACTTGGGTAGGAGCTGGGGAGGGGGTCAAACTCTGTTACATTCTCAGAAGTGCTAGCTGTCAGGGGAAGGAGGGGGAAAGAAACAAACACATCAAAACCCTTAACAAGTGGTTGAAAGACTGGTGCAGGGAAAAGAACTTTGGCAACATTGGGGACTGGGGTAGCACCTGGGATGATGCACGCCTTTACAAAAAAGATGGCCTGCATCCTTTTGAGGAGGGTGTGTCTGTCCTCAATAAGACGTTTACATGCTTCCTGAGCAAGCATTTCAACTAGCCACTGGGGAGGGGTGGCTGTTAGGAGTGGGGAGATTCAGGCAGTCCACCCCCACGGGGTTTTGCACACATCAAGCAAGACCAGGACGTCAACCCGGGGGCAGATGCACAGGTACTGCAGGGCAGGACAGGCTGCAGGCAGGACAAAATGATATCACCACTAATAAAAGGACCTGAACCACAAGCAACCAGTAAGGTAATAAAAAGGAAGCGGCACATAGAACACTCCAGGAAAAGTAGGATGAAGCGAGGGACAATACACAAGAAGGGAACAAAAAGATGCCACATTTCATGGAAGGTCATGCACACAAATGCCTGCAGTCAGGGGAACACAATCCCAGACCTGGTAGCTGCAATGATGGAGGCTAATCTGGACATAGTGGCAATAACTGAAACATGGTACATCAGTAACCACAGCTGGGACATAAGTGTATCGGGTTATTCCCAGTTCATAAAATATAGGGAGGGTAAAAGGAGGAGAGGGGTTGCCCTCTACGTCAAAGAGAGCATAAAGGCGACTGAAATTCAAAACAGGCATGAGCAAACAGAGGAAGTCTGGGTCACCCTTGAGCCAAGCAATGAAACAGCCATTCACACAGGGGTCATTTACAGACCCCCGGCTCAGGTCGAGGAAACTGACAAGTAGCTGATAGAAAACATGCATGAAATGGCAGCAACAGGGGAGGTACTGCTAATGGGAGACTTTAAAATCCTGGTGGTAGACTGGTCCATTCCAGCAGGGACCTAAGCTAGAACACAGGACTTCGTGGACACCCTTGAGGGGACTGGCCTTAGGCAACTGGTTCAGAAACCTACCAGGGCCTGGGCAATCCTAGATCTGGTGCTGACCAATGGGGATAGGGTAGCAGATCTTAGGATGGAAGGTCAGTTAGGGTCCAGCGACTACAATATGGTGTGGTTCAAAGTGGACACGGATCCAGTCAACCCATACGATGGCAAGAGTCTTAGACTTTAGAAGGGTGGACTTTGTCACAAACGCACTCCGCAGGTCAGACCATCTGCTCCCACAGTGCCAATCTTAGAGTGCAATAGTATGAAGAGGTAACAGACAGGGTAACCCTCCTGTCTGCTTTGGGTCCAAATCACCTTCTAGCCTCGAGCTCTGGAGAGATTTAAACTGTGAACTATATGCTAGCATGTCCAATTAACAGGCTCAGATAGTACTCTCTTTGGGTTATGCAATATAATCTTTCGCCCAAGTGCATCCAGCCAGGTATTCAAAATTAACCCTTACAACTCTATGAGAGGCCTAGGTATTTCTTACCTTTTAAGCAAGCTCAGTAACATAATCAAGCTTTTCAATCAATCAATCAATCAATCAAAATCTTTATTTATTCAGGCGGACATCATTGAGCAAAGCTCATTTACAAGATGGACCTGATAGGTCGAGGAACAACTTGAAGGTACAAAAGCAGACATATACAAAACACATCTATATAAACAGATACAATAATATAAATATATATACAAACAGGGTAGCCGGAGATTACAGGCTCCAAGGCAAGCTAAACCAGACAGTTATGATTGATGACTACTAAAATGTTGAAAACAGCCTCTGAAAAATGACACAGAGGGGCTGGTGGGAGTTTTGGATAGGGACTTTTAACAGTTGTCAGCCTTAAATACAGGTTTAGCAAGCATATGTAAAATAACAGAAAAGAGCACAGGCAGTATTTTAAAGAAAATGTTGTTTACTAAAAAAGTTTTAAAACAGGTGAAATAAAACACAGAACAAATTATATCACAAATCTCACAGCCATCTACAAATAAAAAAGGAAAGTTACAGAATACAAACTCCTACCACAAACACTTAATTCTTCTCTACGGGTTACCTTTCTAAGTGCTTTCCAAGTCACAGAACTATCTCTTTCAGAGTCTAGAATCATATACCACATTTCCCAGATGTGATGTTTTATTTTTAACTCTATCTTTCGACATA
This sequence comes from Neoceratodus forsteri, assembly GCA_016271365.2. Lineage (NCBI taxonomy): Eukaryota > Metazoa > Chordata > Ceratodontiformes > Ceratodontidae > Neoceratodus > Neoceratodus forsteri. The sequence continues at coordinate 119,718,136 of JADMNL010000026.1, forward strand.
CCCTTTTGGTGAGTCAGCTAGCTCCTCACTTAGATTTAATTCTAACAATTTTCTACCAGGAGGTACTTGTGAACATAAAAAAAAGTTATTTCCTACATGACAGTCTTTAATCAAACATTTCTCTGAGGTTTTACAACCTCACAATCTGTCACTAAGGTGTGAGAAAGCTAAGGGAAATCGGCCAAATTACGTCCTATCCTGGTGTCATAAAATTCATATTCAGGAACCAACATCAAAGCAGCAGCAGTTGATAATGGACCAAAAACTATCCCTCTGGAAGGAAAGCATTAATTAAGTTTTTCCCTGGTCAGTTCAATGACATCCTCACTGACACACTGAAGGTTAAAAGACAAGCTGCTAACTTGTGTGAGACAATTTCATACACAGACCACTGATTTATAATACAAATATTATACAATAACCATAAGCAGGTGGCAGAGCATCACAGACTTTACCAGTATGGGACTACAGCTGAAAGAAACCCTGGAAAAGAGGAGAATAGGTGGGGATGTTGAGGAGAAATGGGTACACATCAAGGAGGATATAGCAGAGGTAACAAAACAATGGTGTTAGGTCATTAGACAAGAGTAAAAGGAGAAGAAAACCACTTTGCTTCGGGGGGGGGGGTGTGAAAGAAAAAGTAAGGGCCAAGAAGCTAGCCTTCAGGAAGTACAAGGAGACACAAAGGAATGAGGACAAGAAAATGTACCAGAAGTGTCTGAGAGAGGTGGGAAAGGCAGTGAGGAGAGCTACAGCACAGAGGAGAGAATACCTCAATCAGTTAACAAAATGAGATAAAACATTATTCAGGTACATTAGCAAGAGAAGGAAGACAAAAGGGGGGGTAACAAAGCTTAGAGAGGCCGGGGGGAGATAATGGAGGGAGACGGGGGAAAAAGCAGTGATCCTGAATGAATATTTCTGTTCAGTCTTCACTGTGGAAAGGGATGGACAGGGCCCACAGCTGGACTTCAAAGGAGCTAAGGATAAGGAGGTAAACACCAGTCCATTCACAGAGGAGAGGGTCCTAGAAGAACTGACAAAGTTAAAGGTGGAAAAAGCCATGGGTCCAGATGGCATACATCCCAGGGTCCTAAAGGAGCTGAGGACTGAACTGGCTACTCTGTTCAGTGAATCCTTAGACACCGGAGTGGTCCAGAGGCCTGGAGAAGGGCTAAAGTTGTCCCTGTTCATAAGAGCAGTAGTAAAGAAGAAGAAGCGGGGAACTACGGGCCAGTTAGTCTTAACCCTTGTGGTCGGAAAGATAATGGAGGCACTCCTTAAGGAAAAAACAGTGGAACACCTGGAAGAAAATGGACTGGTGGATCCCAGGCAACGTGAGTTCTCTGCAGGATGATCCTGTCAAACTAATCTGATAAGATTTCTTTGACTAGGTGACAAAGGCAGTAAACTGGGGGGAGGGGAGGCAGCAGATATTGAGTACCTCGATTTCAGTGAAGCCTTTGAAATGGTCCCACACAGGAGACTGGTCAATAAGCTAGGCAGCCTGAGGTTGGGACGCAAGGTGGTGAACCGGACTGGAAACTGGTTAAGGGACAGAAAACTGAGGGTAGTGGTGAATGGAACTCAGTCAGATGAAAGGGAGGTGACAAATGGGGTAACTCAGGGGTCAGTTCTGGGCAAGTCTTCTTCAATGTCTTCATCAGTGACATTGCAGAGAGGCTGGAGGGAAAGGTTTGCCTGTTTGCAGATGACACCAAGATCTGCAACAGGGTGGATACTCCAGAGGGAGTAGAAAGGATGAGAAAAGACCTGGAACTGCTGGAGAGATGGTCAGGGGCATGGCAGGATAAGGTTTAATGCAAAGAATTGCAAAGCCATGCATGTGGGGAGTAGGAACACTGGGGCGAGCTACAGGTTGTGGGGGAGCTGCTGGCAGTAATTAAGGAGGAGAGGGACTTGGGGGTCATAATTATAGATGACTTGAAGGCTGCTAGGTAGATGGCAAAGGTGGTGGGAAAGGCCAGTGGGATGCTGGGATGTATTGGAAGGGGAATCGCAAGCCAAAGGAGGGAGGTAACAGTTCTACTGTACAAGACCCTGGTGAGATCTCACCTTGAATACTGTGCACAGTTTTGGAGACCACACCTTCGTAAGGACATTGACAAAATATCAATCAATCAATCAGTCAATCAATCAAAATCTTTATTTTGCCAGGGGGAACATCATTGAGACAAGCTCATTTACAAGATGGACCTAGGGCAAAACAATGGCTAACAGGGTTAAGACATCACAGGTTGAGTGAATGTACATAACAATTACATAATAATAATAACAACATAATAACATATAACCATCGCATGTGACAAGATACAGTACTTGCACCAGAGCATAGCAATAGGTTCAACAGGAGGTAGTGCCATTTAAATACAATTGCATGGATACAGATATATGGACATAAGGTAATGAGCTAAAGTTTATACAGTAAACATCATCGGAGGAGTCATAGTGAGCAGGAGTGGCAGTTCCTCTAGCATCAAAGTGCGAAGAAGATTGAGATGTAACAGTCCTTTGATAAGTACTGCAGGCATGGCCTGGCAAGTGGGGTGGGAAGGGGGAAGGGGTATAGGGAGTGGGGAGGGAAGGTCAGATGAGATAGGAGAGGGTTGAACATGATGTCCTTGGGAGGAAGGACTGTTCGAAGGGAGAACATGACAGATGCCACAGGCAATGGTTGGGGTTTAAGTCCAATATTTGAAGCAAAGACAAATCATGATGTTGGGACCTTGATTTGTACAATGACAGAAGGGAGGACTCAAATGATGCCTCAGGCAATGGTTGAGATTTAAGTCTCAAGCAGCCTATAAGCAATTCAAGTGCTCAAGGAGTGAAAGGGATCGAGGGGAATACGAGCTGATGGCTAGAAGGGCCACTAGAGTGGTGAGGGCGGCTAAGGCAAGAAAGGAGCAGAACCTGGCCAGGGAAATTAGGATAGGGAAAAAGGGGTTCTTTAGATACACTGGGGAAAGACGAAGGGTGAAGGGGCAGATTAGCAGGATTAAATCAGGGGAGAGATGGGCACAAGACCCGGGGAGCAGGCTGAGGTACTAAATGAGTACTTCACCTCAGTTTTCACCAGGAGAAAATGGTGCTGCATCATACATGGGGGAGACAGAGATACTGAGGAGGGGACCCTACTGATCGGCAGGTCTGGGGAGAGGGAGGCATCACTGGCAGGTGGAGGAGGCTAAGCAGGGAGAAGGTGCGGAGTGGAAATCGTGGCAGAGGTGAGGGAGCCCTCAGCTCCCTTAAGATGGAGAAAGCACCGGGGCCAGATAAATTACATCCCAGAGTGCTGAAGGAACTTGCAGATGTCCTGGCAAAACCCCTGGCAGAGCTTTTCACCATCTCTCTGAGGACAGGGTGGGTGCCCCAAGACTGGAAGGTGATGCATATAGTGCCTATCCACAAGGGGGGATCAAGGGAGGTGGCAGGGAACTACAGGCCTGTCAGCCTGACATCGGTGGTGGGCAAGGTGATGGAGGGCATTGTCAAGGAGAGGCTAGGGGGGACCTGGATAAGTCAGGGTGCCTGGACGATAGACAGCATGGATTCATCCCGGGGCAATCGTGTCAGACAAACCTGGTGGAGTTCTATGACTGGGTGACAAGTGCCTTGGACCTGGGTAGACCAGTGGATGTCCTCTTTCTAGACTTCAGCAAGGCATTTGACTCTGTTCCTCATGTGGGCATGTTGGATAAGCTGGGAGAAATGGGGGTGGGGAACCAGATGATCAGATGGATAGGCAATTGGCTCCAGGACCGGACCCAGAGGGTCGTAGTTGGTGGGATAGTCTCATCCCCAAGGAGGGTCATTAGTGGGGTCCCACAGGGATCAGTGCTTGGGCCCCTTCTGTTCAACGCCTACGTATCTGACATAAGGACAGGAATCAGGAGTGAGATGAGTCTCTTTGCAGATGACTCGAAACTGGGGGCGGTGGTGGATGGGGAGGAGGGAGGGTGGCCCTGCAGGGGATCTGGAGGCTCTGGAAAGATGGTCTAGAAAGTGGAAGCTGAGGTTCAATGCAGGGAAATGCAAGGTACTCCACCTGGGGGCCAGAAACCCAGGCCAAGTGTACACCCTGGGGGGGGGGAAATGCTACAAGTCTCGATGGCTGAGAGGGACCTGGGGGTGGTGGTGCATGTCAAGATGAACAACTCTGAGACTTGTAGGAGGGCAGCAGCCAAGGCCAACAGGATGCTGGGATGCATCACTAGGGGGATCACCTCCAGAAGGAGGGAAGTGATACTCTCTGTATAACTGCTTGGTGAGGCAGCACCTGGAGTACTAGTGCAGTTTTGGAGGCCACACTTAAAGAGGGACATTAACCTCCTGGAGAGGGTCCAGAGGAGGCAACCAAAATGATTTGGGGCTTGGGGACAGGACCTATGAGGAGAGGTTCAAAGAGCTAAATATGTACAACATTGGAAGAGAGAAGGACCGGGGACATGATAGAGGTCTTCAGGTACATGAAGAGGGTAAATAGGGAGGAACAGTCAGGGTGCTGGAAGGAGGAAGGGGCCACTAGAGGCATGGGTGGAAGCTGGAGGGAAGATTCAGGGAGAAAGGAGGAGGTGCTACTTCACTGAGAGGGTGGTGGAGCCATGGAATGCACTACCTAGGGGCTGGTGGAGGCAGAGACAGTGGAGGGGTTCAAGAGGGGTGGGACAGGTACAGGGAAGGGTTCTGGAAGCAAAATCCAATGCAGCAAGAATATCCGGAACTGGGAAGGGAGAAGCCAGAGAAGGCGAGGGGGACAGCAAGGTCAGCACCCAGGGTGGGGGCTGACCAAACGAGCAGACACGAAAGACCGTTAGGCCTATTCTGCTGGCATTTTAGTATGTTAGTATGTTAGTAAGTCCAGAATTTAAAGCAGTAATAAATCGTGATGTTATGACCTTGACTTGAAACAATGACAGACCTCGGAGAAGGTCCTCAGGAACAAGGATTTGAAGAGAGAGAACTTGACGGGGGAAGCGACCCTTAAGGTTTTCTGGATCTTATTCCAGCATGTAAGAAGAGTGAAGCTTATTGAGGCTCTACCAAAGCAGGTTTTAACTTTAGGGATAATCAGAGATAAGACGGTAAGACTTCTGATAGAATAGGCACTAGGAATGCAGGGAGTTAGGCATCTTGTGAGGTATTGAGGTAATTTATGACTGAGTGCCTTATATGTCCATAGAATAGTATTCGTTTGCCTCCTGAAGCTAAGGCTGCAGCCTATGGAACATAGAGGATGCAGTAGTGTGTGTCATAAGGGGCATCCAAAATGAACCTAAGGGCTCTGTGGTATAGGGTATCAAACTTGGAGAGAGAGAGCTGTGTTAGTACTATGGCAATATAGGAAGTCCACATAGTCTAGGAGAGGCAAGAAGGTAGCTTGGACTAGGAGTTTTCTGGCCTGCTGGGTTAGTGGGGTGCTTGATCCTGAAGAAAATACTGAGCCTTTGATGCAGTTTCTTAGTGAGTTCATAAATGTGATCAATGAAGGACAATTTGTAGGCAATCCAGGCCCCCAGGTATTTTAATTTTTCCACAAACTCCAGGGCTTCTCCCAAAAGGGTGCTTACGCGAGGAACCTTATCTGGTTGGTTTTTTTTTGTTTTGTTTTGTTTTATTTGAGATGAGGGGCCAGTGGAGAGAAAATCATGGCCTTAGATTTTTTGGCATTGAGCAGGAGTTTCAAGTTGAGTAGATTTTTTGGGAGGATCTCAAAATCATTCTGGAGGTCCAAAACGGCTTGATTCGGAGTTGATCTGTTAATGCATAGATAGCACTGTATCATCAGCGAAGAGATGGATACTAGATGACTTTAGGCCAGTGTCAATTTGATTAATATAAATGGCAAAGAGAAGTGGACCAAGTATGGATCCTTGGGGAACACCTCTAAGGAGTATTTTTTTGGGGGACAGGTCTCCTTCAGCCTTGACCTGCTGCTCTCTGTCCACAAGATAGTTTGTGAACCAACTTAGGACCAGGTTGTCCGCCCCAACTTTCTTTAGGGTCACCAGGAGTAAACTGTGGTCCACCGTCTTGAAAGTCTTGCTAAGGTCCAGAAACAAGGCACATATGTATGGTTTGTTATCGAGTGCAGACTGCCAGTCATTTATAACCTTAGCAAGGGCAGTAGAGGTACTATGCATGGGACGGAAACCGGAGTGAATTGGGTTTAGTAGATTAAAACTTTCCAGATGAAATCTGAGCTGTTCATTTACTACCTTCTCCAATAGTTTTGACAAGGCCAGGAGCAAGTGGATGGTAATTATTTAGGTCACAGGGGTCCCCTGATTTGAACAGAGGGATAACATAGCCATCTTCCAGACCGTGGGGAGGGAGTCCTGACTGAGAGAAAATTTAAAAAGGTGGGTAATAGGGGGAGATAAAAAATTGAGTAGGCCAACTTTAGGAAGAAAGACTCAGTCATATCCGTGCCCACACTTTTCTTAGTATCAAGTAGAAGGAGGAGATCCTCAACCTGTTTGACGGTGACCAGACAGAAGGAGAAAGAGTGGTAAGGGTCAACAGATTCCAGATCATTGCAATCAGATGACTGGCTAAGGAACTGTGCCCTGATGGCATTTGCTGTGGCAAAGTGATTGTTAAGGAGATCAAGAATCTCATTTTTATCTGTAGTGTGGGTACCACCAGTTGAAATTTTGTGAAGAAGCATGCCAGCACTGTTATGGCCTTCTACCTCCCTTAAAGTTTTCCAAAACTTAGTAGCACAGTTAGTGGATGCGTTAAGCTCAGAGCGGAAATAACTAGTAGACTTCACAGCTCTGATAGTTTTCATGCAGAAATTCCTTGCGGTTTGGAAAGCAGACCAGTCTATGGCCAATTTAGACTTTCTGGTTCTTTTCCAAAGAGCATCCCTATGCCATAAGGCAGTCTTTAGGTTATCCGTGAACCAGGGACAGGATTTTCCTTTGGTAACTGGAGCATGGAAGTCTAAGGTTCCGGTGAGTATTTCATGAAGTACCTCGTGTGCTTCTTCCACAGAAGATGCAAGGTAAAATTTCTGCCAGTTAGCATACTGGAGGTCACAGAGAAAAGCATCTGGGCAGAAGTTCCGTTTACATCTCTTATGGATGTATTTAGAGGAAAAGGTGTTTTGGAGCTGCACTGACCTTATGCATGCAATGGCACAGTGGTCGCTGATGTCATTAAATAATACACCTGAGTGGAAAAAGAGGCGAGGCTTGCTTACAAGGATTAGGTCAAGAAGGGAGCTACGCTCTGGGTTTTTGGTGTTTGGGCAGGTAACTTCATTAATGATCTGGGTAAGTCCATGGGCATCACAGAATTCTTTCAGTGGTAAGGAGACTGGAGAGAGCCAGTCATGGATGAGGTCACCAATTATGGACACTTCTGATGAGGTGGTAGCTAGTATGTCACTAAGGTGTTTGAGCAGAGAGAGGCTAGCTGAGGGGGGCCTATAGCACCCACTAATGCAGATAGAGGTTGATTTGGCCAGTTGAATTCTTAGCGTGAGGCACTCAAACTCCTTAGGGACTGTAGTCGTTATCCATCATAGTTGCGGTAATGTTGTCCCAGACATACATGGCCACTCCCCCTCCCCAGGATTTCCTATCAGCATGAAACAAGTTGTACGAAGGAATGTTAACCTCATGGTCCAGGGTGGTTGGTCTTAGCCAAGTTTTGGAGATCACAAGAACATCAGCAGAGCAGTGGAGGGTCCACGTTTTGATAGCATCAAGCTTTTTCAGAAGGCTGCAGGCATTCAAATGCAACAATGATAACCCTTTTTATTTATTTATTTATTGAGAATTCGGAAAATAGTAAAGGTAGGTAAGCTAGGGCAGGAATGGTGGGGGGGGACTGGGGTTTAATTCAACGTTATCAGCACAGATGAGTAGCAGCAGGAGCATCTTTTTTATGGCACAAAGAAGTAGCTGGAATGGCCGAATTTTGCCCCGAGGCATGGGCAGTTTCTCAAACTGTTCTCCAAGGCCAAACAGCGGGGCGAGGGGTGATAGTAAGCATACAGATAAGCTTTAATTGAAAGAGCAAACCTATAAGAGAGAGACAGTTGGTACCCGACGTAAGTACAGCAGTGTATGGTAGTATATAGGCCAGGTCGGGTAAGTGGCAGTGGGAGGGGAACATTTAGAAATGTGTGTATCACATTTAGGTAGCCTGTGAATATGCCTGGGTGTTGAAAATGTTGTACGTTTAGAGACCCACGGTATGTGATGGCTACACTAATATGTAGAAATTCTATGCTAAATGGATGAAGCCGCATTTTTGCAGTTAAAGTTGAGCACAAGAGAGGATCACCCCTTTAAGAAGTTGCTGTAATTGACGGTGCAGAGGCGGTGACCAAAATGGTGAAGGGATTACATCACAAGCCTTACGAGAAGAGAGTGACGGACCTCAATTTGTACCCGTTGGAACAAAGGAGGGAGAGAGGTGACATAATTTTTTTTTTTATTTAGTTGTTTAACCAGGTATAGCACACTAAGCTGAAAGCTTTTTTACAGGAGCGACCTGGGAGCACAAGGAGGTTAAGTGACTTGCTCAGGGTCACACAGTATGCAAGTGGAAGCTGTGGGATTCAAACCCAGGTCTGGTTTGCTGGATGCCACCAGATTTGCAGCTCACAGACTTAGACCACTGCACTATACTGCCTCCAGACATTCAAGTATCTCAAGGGCATTAACAGGGTGGAAAGAGACAACATATTCCGGTGTAACCCCCTTGCAAATGGGGGTTCCTAATGTGCCCTATGCCTGGTTGGTAGTCGGCAGAAAGCCGCCGGAATGGGGGTCCATTGAGTGCTTTTTAAGACCTCCGTATACTGTCCCTGTAAGGGCTGCCTGTTGCAGTCGGGATTAGTTAAAATGGGAGGGGGGTTGAGTGTTGTCATGCTCGACTCCCGGCCGGACTGCTGAGTAGCGCTCCCTTCTGCCATCGCTAATAGTGCAGTGGGAGCCCTAATAAAGGATGTAGGTGGTTGTTTAAAACAAGTTGTAAAGATAATGATAACGTAGTTGTTCTAACCTGTTTTGCAGCACAGAGAGTTTGATTGCCTCCTCCATTTTGGTCCCAAACTGTGAAATTGGACCAATCAGTACTTTGGAATCCCACAGAGTTGACTGACCAATAGAGGAGCTGTTTAGAGGGAACAAGGCATTATGGACTATGGCGCTCATTCTGCACTAATGGGAGCCACGAGAAGTGACTGGCAGGTTCGGCCAGCCAATGACAACGGGTCGCGCCCGAACTAAGAGGAGTGCTGGGTGTTGCCAGTTTCAGAATCATTGTGGCTAGTGAGGAGTGAGGAGCTGTGTGCTTCTGCGCTGGGGAGTGTTCACGCGGGAAGCGCGTGAAGGCCTAAGTCGGCCGTTTTTCCTTCGAGGAGTTCGTCTTGAAATCCGTCGACGGGCGGTCAGAGGAGGCTGTGCTCTGTACAGCTACCCACCAGGCTCGACCTGTAAAAGGACTGGAGAACATTGCTGAATTGCGCTCGGTCCATGGGAGGAGTAAAAAAGCTGCCATTGCAGAGCTGGAGTGACTGTGAAAGCTGAAGAGCCTGGGAGCAGCTGCCTGGTGTGGTACCCCTCTGCTGTTGCTGTTTACCATATAAATGTGTGAGTAGCTCAAGTTAGTCCTGCTGCAATTAAAGGATTTTTGCCTGTTGCTGTTTACCATATACTAACATACTAAAATGCCAGCAGAATAGGCCTAACGGTCTTTCGTGTCTGCTCATTTGGTCAGCCCCCACCCTGGGTGCTGACCTTGCTGTCCCCCTCGCCTTCTCTGGCTTCTCCCTTCCCAGTTCCGGATATTCTTGCTGCACTGGATTTTGCTTCCAGAACCCTTCCCCTGTACCTGTCCCACCCCCTCTTGAACCCCTCCACTTTCTCTGCCTCCACCAGCCCCCTAGGCAGTGCATTCCATGGCTCCACCACCCTCTCAGTGAAGTAGCACCTCCTCCTTTCTCCCCTGAATCTTCCCCCCTCCAGCTTCCACCCATGCCCTCTAGTGGCCCCCTCCTCCTTCCTTCGAAGCACCCTGACTGTTCCTCCCTATTTACCCTCTTCATGTACCTGAAGACCTCTATCATGTCCCCCGGTCCCTTCTCTCTTCCAATGTGTACATATTTAGCTCTTGAGCCTCCTCATAGGTCCTGTCCCCAAGCCCCAAATTATTTTGGTTGCCCTCCTCTGGACCCTCTCAGGAGGTTAATGTCCCTCTTTAAGTGTGGCCTCCAAAACTGCCGCAGATACTCAAGGTGCGGCCTCACCAAGTAGTTATACAGAGGGAGTATCACTTCCTCCTTCTGAGGTGATCCCCCTAGCGATGCATCCCAGCATCCTGTTGGCCTTGGCTGCTGCCCTCCTACAAGTCTCAGAGTTGTTCATCTTGACATGCACCACCACCCCCAGGTCCCTCTCAGCCATCGAGACTTGTAGCATCTCCCCCTGGTGTACACTTGGCCTGGGTTTCTGGCCCCAGGCAGTACCTTGGAGTACCTTGCATTCCCTGCATTGAACCCTCAGCTTCCACTTTCTAGACCATCTTTCCAGAGCCTCCAGGTCCCCCTGTAGGGCCTCCCCTCCTCCCCATCCACCACCGCCCCCAGTTTCGAGTCATCCGCAAAGAGACTCATCTCACTCCTGATTCCTGTCCTTATGTCAGAGACGTAGGCGTTGAACAGAAGGGGCCCAAGGACTGGTCCCTGTGGGACCCCACTAATGACCCTCCTTGGGGATTAGACTATCCCGCCAACTTCCGGTCCTGGAGCCAATTACCTATCCATCTGATCATCTGGTTCCCCACCCCCATTTCTCCCAGCTTATCCAACAGGCCCACGTGAGGAACAGAGTCAAATGCCTTGCTCATATAAATGTGTGAGTAGCTCAAGTTAGTCCTGCTGCAATTAAAGGACTTTTGCCTGTTGCTGTTTATCATATAAGTGTACTATGAGGCTTGTGAGCTCCAGTTAATCCTGCTGCCAGTGAGGGATTCTGCCTGGATTGCGATAACCATATAAATGTGTACAGAGACTTGTGAAGTTCAGGCTCAGCCCTGCTAGTGTTGGAAGAACCAGGATTGGCTGCAGGTTGTGAGTACTAAATCAGGGTAGCTCCCTGTTAAGTGTGCAATCAGTGGTTTTCCAATCGTATTGCTGTACTTTTGACTGCCTAAACAAACTTTCTTTCCCTGCTGACTTGCTCAGGATTGCAGCGTCTATCTGTGTTAAGGGCCCCACCCAGCTGCCACGTTTGGACTAGCCATTAGGGCTTGGGTACCCAGGGACAGTGACTTGTAGGGATAGGCCTGTGCACAGAGCGCTAGGTAATTAAGTATAATGATAAACCAATTAGCCTGATTCCCCCAATCCTTGTTATCCCCCTTAATAAATCAGATTTGTGTGTTGCAACTACACCCTGGCTGGTTTGTGCATCCCTGTTGAACTGCTGTATAATGACTGTGATATAACTGTATCTTATTTTACAGGGGGTCCCTGGAGTGAGCTGAGAGATACTACCGGGGGTAAGTGTATTGGTGAAAAGCCTTGTTGGTACCCAGTGTGAGCCACTAGCGGGGAAAAAGGGGGGTTGCAGTAACCCAGAGGGCTGTGACCGAGGCAATCTCGACAGTATTAACCCCGACCTCTGGGTGGAGGCACCCGCCAACGGATCTGGGCCCCTCACCCGGCCTCTGTGGAGGCAGGCTGGGGTAGTAGCCCTAAGGGTAGCGCCCCCTGGGGGTTACACCAGGTTAATAGTAGTGCCAGGACAAGTGGACATGACATGAGACTGAGTGGTGGCCGCATAACAAGAAACGTCAGGAAGTTCTTTTTACAGAAAGGGTGGTGGATGCATGGAATAGCCTGCCCCAGGAGGTGATGGCAGCCCGTACAGTGGCAGGCTTCAAACATGCATGGGACAGAAACAAAGGGATAATAGATATAGGAAGAAAAAGCTAAAGCCAATGACCAGACATGGTCACTGGACACTTCGTTAGGCAGCTTAAACGGGCAGACTGGATGGGCCTAGCAGTCCTTATCTGCTGACAGCATCTATGTACGTATCTACAGTATGTACAGTAGAATTCCAACACCCCCCCATTGTCACTCCTTTGAGATTTCAAACGTTTGCTGCCTTCCTGATAGTATTCCACTATCCTGAGTCAAATAGCACAGGGAGTGTAGGATTTCAGGATTGGAGCCGAAAAGTGACCTAATAACATGGGGATCAATACTGGAACTCATCTCTGTCCCAGAAGGTCATGGGATCACACCCCAAGCTTCAGCTCATATCCAGTTGCAATCCAGTACTAGGTGGTGCCATTCTGTTAGAGGTATTATCCCGAAGCTCAGCCCCTGCTGCCCTTTGCTCCGGCTGCCTCAAGTGGCGTTTCAACACTCAGTGGTACTGTCTGAAAGAAACATAGAAACATAGAAGTTGACTGCAGATAAGGACCGCAAGGCCCATCCAGTCTGCCCATTTCTTTTTCTACCTTATAAATGTGCCATCGGCCTTTGCTCTGTCAGTGACCTATCTATTCATAGTCATTTGTATTGCTCCCTTATGCCTATCCCATGCCTGTTTGAAGCCCTGCACTGTATTCATAGCCACCACTTCTTGTGGTAAGCCATTCCATGCATCTACCACCCTTTCTGTGAAAAAGAATTTCTCACATTCCCCTTAATCGGCCTCCCTCTAATCTCATGCTGTGTCCTCTTGTCCTGCTATTTTTCTTATATTTAAACATGTTAGACTCTTTCACCTTGTTTATGCCTTAAGGTGTTTAAATGTCTCGATCATATCACCTCTCTCCCTCCTTTGCTCAAGGGTATACATATTGAGCTCGTTAATCTGTCCTCATATGTCTTCTGATGCAGTCCCTGCACCATTTTGTTGCCCTTCTCTGGACTGCCTCAATTTGGTTAATGTCCTTGTGAAGGTGTGGCCTCCAATACTGCACGCAGTACTCCAGATGGGCCTAACTAATGTCTTGTACAGAGGGATTATTACCTCCTCTTACGACTTGTGATACCCCTACTAATACACCCTAACACCCCTAGCCTTACCTACTGCTTTAGAGGTCTGCTTGATGATTTTAGGTCATCAGTGATGATGATGCCCAAGTCTCTTTCTTCCTTTGTGACTGCTAGCAACTCCCTCCCAGCCTATAAGTGGCTTCAGGGTTTCTCTTCCCTATGTGCATGATTTTGCACTTCTTGCATTAAATCCCAGATGCCACTCTTCTGACCATTTTGCTAGTTTATCCAGATCTCTTCTCATTCTGCCCACCCCATCTGGATCATCTACTCTGTTGCAGATCTTGGTGTCATCTGCAAACAGACAAGCCTTACCCTCTAGTCCATCTGCGAGGTCACTAATGAAGATGTTGAATAGGACTGGCCCCAGGACTGATCCCTGAGGTACCCCACTTGTGACTTGCATCTCTTCTGACTGTATACCATTTACCACCACTCTCTGTTTTCTGCCAGTCAACCAGTTTGCCACCCAGTTGACCAACTTCTGACCCACCCGAGCCTACCTAGCTTATTTATCAATCTTCTATGTGGAACAGTGTCAAAGCTTTGCTGAAGTCAAGGTAGGCGACATCAACTGCTCCCCTGGTCCACCACTCTGGTTACCCAGTCAAAGAAATCTATGAGATTAGTTTGACAGGACCTTCCTTTGTAAACCCATGCTGTCTTGGATCCTGTGCCCCTATGGATTCCAGGTGTTGCACTATCCTTTCCTTAAGGAGTGCCTCCATAATCTTGCCCACTACTGAGGTAAGACTGACTGGTCTGTAGTTCCCCGCCTCCTCCCTGCTACCACTCTTGTGGAGCGGGATCACATGAGCCTTCTCCAGTCTTCTGGGACCTCTCCTGTGCTCAGAGACTCACTAAACAATTCTGCTAATGGCTCTGCTAGTTCCTCCTTTAGCTCCTTAAGTACCCTGGGATGTATGCCATCAGGTCCCATTGCCTTATCCACCCTGGAGCTTGGCAAGCTCTTGTAGGACCCTTTCTTTTGTGAAGGGAGTAGTGCTCACCTCCCTCCCCCTGTGTCCATGATGCTGAGCTGTGGGCCCTGCCCTCCTTCTCTTCAGTAAATACTGAGCAAAAGTATCTATTTAGGATAGATGCCTTTACAGGGTCCTCCTCCTCACATGCTCCTTTCTCCATTAAGCTTAGCACTACCCCTCTGGACTTTCTCCTTTCACTAATGTATCTATAGAAAGTCTTGTCACCTTCTTTTACTGTTTGTGCTAGTGTTTCCTCAGTTTGGGACTTGCCTGCCTTACTGCCTTACCTGCTTCCCTTAGGGCAGTTTGGTATGCCTCCCTATCTTCATCCCGCTGTGTTCCTTATATTTCCTGAAGGCCAGCCTTTTGGCTCTGACCTTTTCTGCTACTGTATTTGAGAACCAAAGTGGTTTCCTTCTTCTTTGCACTTCCTTTTCTGTGTAACACAATGGGATGTTGCTTCAAGTATTGTATCCTTAATGCTTGCCCACTTTGCCTGTACCTCCTCACCTGTGTTTCTTTTTGCCAGGGCTAGCTTAACTCTGTTGGCCATCTTATCAAAGTCAGCTCCTCTGAAGTCCCATATTTTTGCCTTGGAATGGGATGATTTAGATGTAGTAGCCAAATTGAACCATACCATGTGATGGTCACTGGCCCCCAGGCAAAGAGCAGTGCATCTTCCAGCAGTCAAGAAGGTTAGCATTGTATCCAGAGGTTACAATATAATAATTTAAGAATGACATGGTTGTGATTATTTTTAGATAATCAGGAAGTGATTATCAAAATTCTGTTTTTTTTGGACTGGGTGCATGCAGCCATAGTTCTGCTTTCCATATCTGTAAATATTTTTTCCTAGCGATCTTTAATTGTTTAGATATTTATAATGTATTTCCACTGTTGTAGATCCACAGTTAATATGGCTGCTGCCTAATTTGCAGCTGAGCTCCCCTTATGTCACATCATGTCTCTTGTTTACTTCCCTGGGACGTTGTGCTGCGTGTTCTCGCTGTCCCTGTGTACTACTGTGAGCCATGTGCATGCGCGGTTGGCAGCAGAGGGTTCCAGTTCAACATGGCAGGTGGGCGAATGGTAAACAAAACAAAGAAAAACGGAGCAAATTACAGGTTGATAATTCAGCGAAAACAAGAAAGATTACCAGGTTAGTGTTGCAAAAGATCCATTTTTTTTATCTAGTACTGCTGCTTTAACAACTTCGACATTGCAGAAAGATAGATTAGTCCATAGTATATACCAATTACTATCTTGGTAAAATTGAGAACACACAAACTATGTTTTTTTTTGTCATATCTCTCATGTGTTAGCAGCCTGTTTTAAAATGTTTACTAGTAGTTTTATTTCTTGTCACTGTTCAGAATTCAATAAACTGTATTATGGGGACAAAAGGTCAGCATTACTGCGTGCAACAGCAAAACAGAAACTATGACAGAAATTGTCACGCAGTAGCCTATGTGCGTTGGATGTGTCTGTGTCTGCAAACAGCCACAAAATTATCAGTACAGTATCTTATCTCACTGCCTTGTTTAGCACTTTTCGAATTTTCAGCAGTGGTGGGAGGCATTTGGCCTTTCTTTTCTGTAGTCGCCCGTAGTAAGAAGTAAGTGAACATGGTGCTAATATTTCACAATCTCAGAGCAGCAGAACAACTTTTGTAAGCCAGTCACCTCTAAAATTCATAAAAACAGTAGCTTACCTGTTACATTTGCTATGTGTTTCCTATCCTTAGAAGCATATTTTTCCTTAACCAGTGTTAAAAACACCAGGGAACAGCAGCCACCTCAAGCATGGGGTCCAGTGTGAAGAGGTGATAAGAAAATGCAATCAGAGTTTAAACTGTATTAGAAGAAATTTCCCATGTAGAACCAGGGGTCTGGTAAATGTCACTGCACAGTGCATTGGTGAAGCTGCACGTGGAGTACTGTGGGCAGTTCTGGGTGCCCCACCACAAGGAGGACATAGCAAAAACTGAGAGGATCAGAGGAGGGCTACTAGACTGGTAGAAGGAATGACTGGGAACAGCTATGATGAAAAGTTACAAGAATTGGATAAAGTCTCCTTGGAAAAAAGAGCAGAATGAGGGAAAACATGACCCTAATGGTGGAAGAAGTGAGAGACAGGAAGCTTGCAAAGATCCTAACTTTGTATACAAAACTTAATTAACAAAGAACAAAGGGGACACACTACAGCTAAGAGGAGAATAATTTAAGGGTGAACCAAGGAGACATTTCTTTACTCAGAGGGTTGTGAACTTCAGGAATAGTTTGCTAGAGTTTTTAGTATGTTAGTATGTTAGAGTCAGTGATCATAGACTCAGCAGGAGAGACCTTTAAATCACAATTAGACGATGGTCTTGAAGGACTTGAAAGTACTAGCAGAACCAAAAATAGTGGACAGGAAATTGCTACAAATTCGAAGAATAAGTCAACAGTAACTTTTATTTCTTACGTATTTTTCTTTTTCCTTTTGCTCATTAAGAAATATTGTATGCGATAATATTATGCTAGATGTGTAGAATAGTACTTTACCTGGCAGCTGATGTATTTACTTTTATTCCCACCACTATGTCATCAGCACTGTGACCCTCACAGAAAGTGACATCACAGGTGACTGATCTGGCAGTTACTGTGTGGCTCTTACTGAGCTGTGATGTCGCGGTCAGTGAGCTCACACTGCTGATGATGTAATGGAAGGAACCGAGTTAGATATGTCACCTGCTGGGCAGAATGCTGTTCCATACATCACACCGATTGACATCAGGTAAAAAATCTTAAGGGAAAAAGTATGTTGTATATATAAAAAGGTAATAGTAACATAGTAGTTGACGGCACATAAGGATCGTTAGGCCCACCTAGTCTGTCTGTATTCCCTGCCTGCATCAGCAGCTGCAGACCCTATTTGGTCATTGACGTTTGCCTCTTTTTCCCACATCTAGGGTTCCCTTATGTCTACGCCATGCATGTTTGAATCCCCCCACTATGTTAGCACCCACCACCTCCTGGGGTAGGCTATTCCAAGCATCCACCACCCTTTCCATGAAGAAAAACTTCATTACATTTCCCCTTATTCTGCCCCTCTCCAATCTCATATGGTGCCCCCTTGTCCTTGTACTGAATGATGTAACCCCTTGCACTTTGTTCACACCTTTAAGATACTTAAAGGTCTCTATCATGTCCCACTATTCCCTCCTCTTTTCTAGTATATACATATTGAGGTATTTTAATCTGTCCTCATATTTTTATTTGTTGCAACCCCTGCACCATCTTGGTCATCCTTTTCTGGACTGCCTCCAACCTGTCTATGTCTTTGCGAAGATGCAACCTCCAGAACTGAACACAGAATTCCAAATGAGGCCTCACCAGCATTTTGTACAATGGCATTGCCACCACCCTTCTTCTGCTAGTGATACCCCTTCCTATGTACCCCAACATCCCACTGGCCCTCCCCACAGCCTTGTTACACTGTATGGCCACCCTTAGGTCAGCTGAGATGATTATCCCTAATCTCTCTCTTCCCTGGGGACTGTCAGCAACCCCACCCCCACCCCATTCTGTAGCTGTCTGCAGGGTTTCTTTCCCCCAGGTACATGATTTTGCACTTTTTTGCATTAAACTTCAACTGCCACACCTCTGACCATTTTTCAGCTTTCCCAGATCCCTCCTCATTCTTTTGACCCCCTCTGGAGTATCCACTCTGTTGCAGATCTTGGTATCATCTACAACTAGGCAAACCTTCCCCTCCAGCTCTTCAGCAATGGTACTGATGAAGACATGGAAAAGGACTGGCCCCAGGACTGATCCCTGAGGCGCCCCACTGGTCACCCTCTTTTCCTTGGATTTGATCCCATTTACTACCACCCTCTGCTTCCTGTCCCTCAACCAATTTCTAATCCACTTTTCCACTTTGTGGCCCACCCCCATGCCCCTTAGCTTGTTCACCAGTCTTTTGTGGGGTACAACATCGAAGGCCTTACTGAAATCGAGGTAGGCGATATCCATTGCTCCTCCCTGATCCACCTCCTTCATCACTCCGTCAACAAAGTCAGTCAGATTTATTTGACATGACCTTCTAGCTGTGAAACCATGCTGCCTTGGAGCCTGTGCTCCCATGGTTCCCAAGTGTTCCACAGTCCTTTCCTTAAGCAGTGCCTCCATAATCTTACCCACTACTGAGGTGAGGCTGACCAGCCTGTGGTCTCCTGTCTCCTCCCTGCTACCACTCTTGTGGAGAGGGACTACATTTGCCCCCCTCAGGAACCACCCCTGTATCGAGCAATACACTAAACAGGGCTGCCAGCAGCGCTGCTAGCATCGTCCATAATTCCTTTAATATCCTGGGGTGTATATCATCTGGCTCCATCGCTTTATCCACCCTCAGTTTTGTGCATTCCTCCAGGGCCCACTCTGCTGTAAAAGGACTGGTGTTTACCACCCCCCCTCACTGTTTCTGCTGCCTACATAGAAACATAGAATTTGACGGCAGATAAGGACCGCTTGGCCCACCCAGTCTGCCCATTTTCCTACCTAACAGATAAGCTGCAGATCCTAATTGACCAACAGCTTACTTCCTCCTACCCCCCACTAGGACTGCCTTATGTCTGTCCCATGCATTCTTGAATTCCCCCACTGTTCTTGACTCCACGACCTCCTCAGGAAGGCTGTTCCATGCATCCACAACCCTCTCTGTGAAAAAATACTTCCTCACATTACCTCTGAGCCATCCCCCCTCTATCTTCAAATTGTGCCCCCTTGTTCTTGCACATCTCTTTTTCTGAAAGATGCCACCCTCTTGACTTTGTTGATTCCCTTGAGGTACCTGAAAGTTTCTATCATGTCCCCTCTCCTCCTTTCCTCAAGGGTATACATATTAAGCTCCTTTAGTCTTTCTTTAGATGTCTTCTGGTGCAGACCCTGCACCATTTTGTTGCCCTCTCTGGACAGCCTCCACTCTGTCTATGTCTTTATGGAGATGGGATCTCCAGAACTGCACACAGTACTCAGATGGGGCCTCACCAACTGTCTGTACAGAGGAATAACAGCTTCCTGTTTTCTACTATTGATGCCTCTCCCTTTGCATCCCAATATCCCCCCAGCCTTCCTTACTGCCTTCTCACATTGCTTGCCCACCTTTAGGTCATCTGATATAATTACCCCCAGGTCCCTTTCCATTTTTAGTGTTGTCAGTATCTCACCCCCCATTGCGTACTCTTGCCCTGGATTTTTGTTTCCCAGGTGCATTACCTTGCACTTCTTTGCACTGAATCTGAGCTGCCATACATTTGACCATTCCTCCAACCTTGCCAAGTCCCTTCTCATCCTTTCCACTCCATCTGGTGTATCAACCCTGCTGCAGATCTTTGGGTCATCTGCAAAGAGACATACTTTTCCTTCCAGTTCCTCTGCAATGTCACTTATAAAGACATTAAAAAGGACCAGTCCCAGTACTGAACCCTGCGGTACCCCGCTAGTAACTCTCCTTTCTTCACTGTGGACTTCATTTACTACTACCCTTTGCGTCCTGTTGTCTAGCCAATTATTTATCCAGGCTACCACCTTGGGACCCACTCCAAGGCTGGCTAACTTGTGTATTAATCTTTTGTGTGGGACTGTATCAAATGCCTTGCTAAAATCTAGGTAAGCCATGTCCACAGCCCCTCCCTGGTCTACTACTTTGGTCACCCAGGCAAAGAAATCTATTAGATTCGTCTGACACGACCTTCCCATTGTGAATCCATGCTGCCTTGGGGCCTGTGCCCCACTGGCCTCTAGGTACTCAACAATTCTTTCCTTCAGAAGTGATTCCATCATTTTACCTACCACTGAGGTCACAACCTACCACTGAGGTCAAACTGCCTAGTTGTGGTCCCTGTCCCTCTCCCTCTACTGTGACTACCAAACAGAAGTATTCATTCAGTATCAATCCTTTTTCTAGGTCCCCTTAGTAGTAGACAGCTTTTAAAAACTAATATTAGTTTTAGGCACTGCACTAGCTCTTTAACAGATTACTTTCATCTACACATTGTATGCTCTTGTGAACAAGTAACCCATTTATAACCAGCATGTATAAAGTCTCATCTGCCTTGCCGAGACTGTAACACACTTTGTTTTCAGCCCTTACAGGTTGTTTAGAAAGCCTCCGGTTCCCCCTACATTCAGTCAGCCAGACTCCATTCATTGCAGTTGCAGATATTACCCATGACATGACTGACTGCATTAACTGGATATATGTAAATATAATTATTGTCCTTTTTTTAACAATTTATGACTCCCTTCTCACCAGTACTGACCCAACATTTGGGAACCCCCTCCACAACTGTGTCACTAGCCAATTTGCTACTTACCCCTTTTCATAACTCTTTGATAACCAGGTAAGGCCCACTAGCCACAAGGCCTGTTTAAAGTGGCAGCTCAGGATCACAGGGAACTAAGTGACTCCCTCAGGGTCACACAGTATGAAAGCTGAGGCTGTGTGGAATCAAATCCAGGCCAGCAGGATGTACCTAGCTCATTCAAAGCCTGCTGCTCTAGCCTCTGGCCTATACTGTCAGACCATTTACATACTAACATACTAAAAGCCAGCAGAACAGGCCTGACGGTCTTTTGTGTCTGCTCGGTAGCCAGCCCCTACTGGGTGCTTGCTCTCCCACCCCCTCAGCCCCTGAGAGGGTCATCTTTAGCTTCAGTTTACCCATGCACCTATCCCACCCCCCTCTTGAAGCATTCCACTGTGCCCTCTTCCACCAGACTCCCAGGCAGTGCATTCCATGGCCCCACCGCCCTCTCAGTGAAGTAATAGTCTTCTACATTCTCCCCTGTAATTTCCCCCCTCCAGCTTCCACTCATGCCCCTGGTTGTGCTTTTCTTTAGCCTGAACATTTCTTTGGCTCCGCCATTGTTTATCCCTTTCACATATTTGAAGACCCCTATCATGTCCCCCATGTTCCTCCTCTCCTCCAGTGAGTACAGCCCAAGTTCTTCCAGCATTTCCTATGGCTAAACACCTCCCCCTGTAGTACTGTAGAACCTTCAGTCCACAGAGGGCCCTCAGCAGCACCAGTGGATAAGAGATCAGTGGCGCATGCCCTGGGACTATGCAACAGTCACCCTGCACTTGCTTGGGTACTTCTAGTTTGCACGTCAGCCCTGACTACATCTGTGCACTTCTGGAGCCCACGCTGCCCCAGCACCTGAGGCCACCCAAGTGGCAGTAAAGCAGAAGACCCAGGAATTCTTCCTCCCTAGAGGACAAGAGAGCATCCCATGGGATCAGTGACACCCCCCCCCCCGTTGGCCCTCCAGTGCTTCAAGTTCAGGACATGAATCCTCTGCATTGGCGGGCTAGCACCAAGACTTTATCTACATCATTTTAACCAAGCTATTTTAAAATAGATACTAACAATCAGAATACACTGATAACATTATCAAAATATTTTGATAATTGCAGAACACATTTAAATCAATCAGCTTTCATACTGGAATTGAAATGTCTGCTTTGGTCTGTTTGTGCTGCACAGCAGCAGAATTCTTTGTCACATGGGAGACCTGCATTCATGTGTGGATGGGGGTGCACTGCAGGGGTAAAGTGCTTAGCTCCCAGGAAGGGAGGTGGATGCATCACATAGTTGATATGCTTGAGGAGCCAGCAGTGATGAGAGAACTGAGCATGACCAGCAGGAGCAACAGCTGGTAACAAGGCAAACGGGGGAGAAGGAAACAGCACCCAAAGAGCACAGATCACAGGAGAAGGAGAACCAGGGGACAGCAGAAGGAGGAGGCAAGACAAGCAGCAGAATTCTCCCAGCTGCAGCCAGATAGAAGCCAGGTAGGTAGAGGGAGGGCAGGGCGTGCAGGAGAGATGCCAGCTATGCAGTCACAGCAAAGAAAGGAGTGTCTGAAGGATGCCTGGGACATGCATTCTTAACATGTAGCATTTGTTGGGGGGGGTGGCGACTGTCATCCACTGCCCCACTGAACACCAAGCATACCAAACACCAATCATTAGCCTTACAATTTAATAAAACAAATATGGACTGAGGTTATCAACTAATAGTGGGAAATAGCTGCCTCTTAGGTTGCAAAAGTAACCAACAGTGGGACCCCGAAGCACTGTCAATAACTTTTTCACTCTCGGGGCAATCGTCTTCCACTATAAGCCTCAGCCTTTGTATAACATATCCCCAAAGTCAAACGACAAATAAGACAAACCGCTTGACACTGGTGTGTCAGAAATCATGACACAACAGCCAAAGGGCAAAAAACACTTACTATGTGACCTTGAACAAGTCACTTCAGCACTCTGCGCTTAACCTCCCTGAACTCTTATTCTAATCCATTGCGGTGCTCTTCAAAGCTCCCTGTGTGCTGAAAATGGCAACACCATTCTCTCCCTCTCTTCTGGACTGTATAGTGTTTTAGGATACCGTCTGTATGAAAAGCACTATGTAAACTCAAATTCCTTTCCTTCCTACGGTTTGAAACATCCTGAAGTAAAATTTCATGTAAACTCTATGTGGAATATTTATAGAATATTATACAACATTTCAGTGTGTGCATTGCTTCTGTCACTATCACTATTATTGATCAACCCAAGCTCACAGCAGGATAAACTCCAGAGGCAATGGAACAATATTTGAATTTCATTTTTTGTTGACCGGGAAAGGAGGAATAGGCAATTCTGGCTATTTTCAGCCTTGTCCTGGGCGGGGGAGATACAGATGGAAACCAAGAGAAATTGAATCAAATTAAGCTGCTGGTGGTATTTTTAGTGAATGGGGGAAATTTGGCCAGGACACTTAGGAACTTTCCTTACTCCCTGTCTTTTGGACAAATTGCACAATATCTTCTTTGTGCTCATATGGGGGAGCCGCTTGAACCCATTTAAGGGGGGGATCTCACAGCTGCTGGTGCATCAGGGTGGGTTAGGTATGATGAACTCTGTGGTGGTCTTTTTTGGTGCGTTCCTGTTTTTTTTAATTTCAGTAAGACCCTCAGTAAGGAGATGAGATTAGGGGTTCCCTTGGTACAAGACTGACTGGATCCTTTTCTGGAGCACTGGCATCTCGGTAGGATCTGTTTACCAAGGACAGGGATGGGACCAGCCTTTCCAGCATACGTCAGGGATGCTGTCACAAAAGTGAGGCAGAAAAAACTGAGTCTACCAGAAAGTGGTTATATGAGATGATCATGTTCTTTTTCTTTGTTCCACCAGATCTACCTGGTTGCCCGCTAGAACAAAGAAAACCAGCATGTGATATGTTGGTTAATAAAAGATTTCCACCACAGATGTGGGACATCCTTTGGTTAAGCACCCATGGATGTTTGGGGGTTAAGGGGTCCCACAGACATAAAAGCCTCAATGAAAGGTATTGCCTGTGCTAAGAGCGTTGAAAGGTGTTGCCTGCACTAAGAGTGTGATAAAGCTGCGGAGATACATGAGCATGTAGTCAAAGACTGCCCTTATGCCCAGGAATTTGGGGGATTTTCTTGCACGGCCATTGGCGCTAGACTGAGGTGGTTTCAGTTTCTGATGAATGCTTGTTGTTTAGTTTCAAACCCCTGGCTTGGAACAGCATAAGACTCAATACTATAGGGGTACTGTTTAGGATTTGTAAGTTTTACTTATGGCAAGCCTGCTGTGTGTATTCTTTGCTACAAAAAGTTATTATGTCTTTTGATTTGCTTCACTCAATATCTATAGCTTGCCTAAAGGCATATGAAAAGGATGAAATGCCACTCACTATGGCCCAGAGGAAACATATGTGGGCATATACGCAGAATGCATTTTTTTCCGGGATAACGCTTATCCTGACTTGATAACAAGGATGCCTCAATGTGTGACCTTATGCCACATAAGACTATAGGGTTTGCTGGCGAATCTTTTTTTTTCTTTAAATTGATTTCTTTCTCTAAAGAGTGCTAGATCACTTCAGCTGCTGTAGCATTTTGTGTATATAGTCTCACTGAATAATTTTTCTTTTTCTTGTATTTTGTTGATATTGTATTTTCTTTGTTGATGTTATGTTTGCTTTGTTGACATTTTGTTGTATTTGACGTATTGATTTTTGCTTCGTTTTGCACATACTTTAATAAAAATTCCCCTGCACTTTTTGAAAATATCATGGGATCTTTAATGTCCACCGAAACAGCCACCAGAATAGGGAGATGGGATCCTGGTTTAACATCTCATCCAAAAGACAGCACCTCAGGAGTGCAGCAGCCCTCCTCCAACCCCCAATGCTGCACTACAGTGACAGTGTTAGGTATTATCTCAAGTTCCTGGTGTGAGGCTAGAACAGTAGTATGGCTACAAGCTTTTGGCACCTTAGTCGGCATGGCTCATAGGTGCCGGAATGTGTGTGTGGGGGGAGGGGGCACAGTGGCCATGGCCCTATCAGTATTTGAAATCATGGTAATGTGTAACTAGGGAAGACTGTGCCTTTAAAATACAGCATGTGCAGTAAACACTGTTATTTACTAGTCCTTCCCTTTGTGGCTTGCTGGATGTCAGCAGAATTTTGGAAAGTGAAGACCTGAGCAGTATTGATGAGTGTGGTCTGGGATCATGGCCTACTGAGTTAAGGCACAGACGTCAAACTTTAGAAATTACAATGAAAGGCCAGGTGGCACCAGTGTTTGAATTACACCTTTTGAGCTTTGGGAGCTAGTGGGCCTGTAAGGACACTATCTTTAAATTAAGTCTCTCCTCTCATTGTAAGTCAATGGCGGTGATGCGTGAGCTACCAGGGCTCACTTCAGAGCTGGGGAGCCAAGCCCTGGCACACCCCCCTGTTATTCCAACACTGGCTATGCCTTCAGGTGGGGCATCAAGGCATTAGGCACAGGGAGATGCTGACAGTCGGTGAGAGGGAATTACTCCACATGTTACAAATTTGATTGAGAAAAAATTAGAGTGTGCGTGAACCCACTCACCTGGAGGGAGTTACCACTTACATCCTTGGCCCTAACACTTTTCAGACCCTTCTGCCTATATTTATACGGATATAAAAATGTAGAGGTTCACAAATCAAAACCCTTAATCAGCTGTAGATTTACATGAATCACACTTAATATAAAGTCGTCACTGTACTTTTCAAAAGTTAAACCAGAAGATACGTTTTGTTAAAAAATATGGTTTGCTTCCAGGAACAGAATGTGACTTTCACTTTTGAAAATAAATGTCATGCAAAAAGAACTTTGACTGGGAAAGTTTCATAAACAGTCTGGGATTCACACTGCAGGTATATAGCTTGATGTGACTACAAGTCAGGACTACTGTACTGTGTCTGAGGCTGTGCAGGAGAGAAACCTGCTACACCAAGATTCTTCACTACCAGCAGCGATCCAATCACAGAGCCAAGCAGGAATAAAGCCTGGACAATACAGCTGATCTGGTGAATACAGTCATGAGCATCTGTATCCCCAGCCAGTAAAAGCTAGGGCATGTTTTCCAACGTCATGACTGAATAAGGTGTTTGGAAAGGCAAAATGCTGCTGTTGTAATGTGATGCATTCCAGCTACATTCAGTCATTTCTCTTGAAAAAAAGAGTATTTCTGATCTATTTTCCTGAAAGAAGGTGAACGCTGCTAGTGTTTGCAATTCTGTAATAATAACTTTGAAAGCTAACAAATCCTTCTTAAGGCAAGTTTAGGTGGCCAGGTACAGAATACAAAAGAAGATGAAACACAGATAACAAGTGATATAATTTATTTAACATTTATTTAACTTAAAAGATATCATTTGCTAATGATGTTTCAAGCAAAAAGATTTCACTTGTTAATGGTGTCATAATCAAAAGATATAGAGGATAATTGATGGGCACCAGTTAACAACAATGCTGTGTTCCCTTCGAGAGGTTGTCATGACAACTTAGTAAACCCTGAGAGCACAGCTCGAGAGGTTTACAGTTGACATGACAACCTCAAGAAGGGAACTCTGTGTTGTTGTTAACTGGTGCCTATCCATTGTCTTTTATAGTGTTTGGGCACCAGTAAACAAAAGTCATCCTTACTTTTCTGGGTTTGCTTTTGTTTTTTGTTTTGCCACGCTCTCCTTCAGAGCCAGCTCTCACCACTGCAGCCATTTGTCCATTGGGAAGTTTTCCCTGCTTTCTGGTAGCTTGCGCCACATATTTGGCACAAGCACCAGTACATTGACTCCTGGGAGTGGCGCGCGCTAAACCATGAATTCGTGGTGTGCAAAATCCCCAATGATGGCCGGTGAATGCCACAAGCTCTGTGTGCCATATGTTCGGCACGGGGGCGTGTGGCATTAATTGGCCTTTGAAAGTGTCAGTGGCTCAGTAGGTAGCACACTCGCTTCTGAGGCCGGGAGATCAGAGGGCTGTGGGTTCAGTTCCCACATCTGACACTTGGGCTAATACCCCAGTACTGACACTGTAGCGCACCATGAGAGGGGTGCTGCACTTCTGAGGTGCCATCTTTTGGATGAGACGTTAAACCAAGGTCCCATCTGCCTGGATTGGTGGTAGTTCAGGTGGATGTTAAAGATCCCATGGCAACTTATCGAAAAGAGTAGGAGAATTTCCCTAGTGTCCTGGCCAAATTTCCCTCCTCATTCACTAAAAATACCACCAACCGTTTCATCTGGTTCAAAGTCAGTTGGCATTCATCTGTATCCCCCTCCCCCGGGTCGTGCCTGAAAATAGGCAGAATTTGTCTAGTGCACTTACCCGGGCAACAAAAACTAAATAAATAAATAAAATCCGGCCCCTAGTGTCCCATAAGGCCAGGGAGCACTGTCTGCTGCATGCCAGTTCATTATAGTCACAAGAAAAGTGATCTTAAACAATGGGGGCCAGATTTTCAAAAAACAACCAATGCCGCACACCCCCTGTGCGTTGAACATATGGCGCACGGAGCTTGCAGTATTCACCATCTGTCATTGGGGATTTTACATCCCTTGCACCTGGCACTGCTCCTTAGACCACAACTTCATGGTCTAGTGTGCGCCACTCCGGGGGGTCAATGTCCTGGTGATTGAGCCAAATATGTGGCGCAAGCTGCCGGAAAGCAGGGAAACTGTACCCATTAATGGAAAATCGGGTGCAGCTGCAGCAAAGGGGATCGGTGCACAGCCAAAATCAGAGTCCTGTGGTGCAGGGCTGGATGCACGCCCTACGTCACCTTTCGAAAATCCTGCCCAATGGGTGTTTAACAGAAAATACTGATGAAAACCAGGTCTGAGCCATATTAAAAGGAGTGCAATTTGTATTATGGCAACTGTAAAATAAAGTGGTAAAGGAGACTCACAATGTGGAAAAAGGGCATCATACAAGGCAGGGAGATAGGTAGCAATCTAAAATACATTAAAAAAACATAGGTCAGAATTTTCATCACTATCATTGCACTGAACATTTTCAGTGGCATTTCTTCTCACCAAAAATGCTAAAATTCTATAAATGTTGAAATGCTGCTTAGGCTTTGATTGTACATGAAATGCACCACAGTGATGTATACATTCTGTGCGTGTTGGCTTAATAGAAGCTATCAGACCTAAGTTTATTTGTTGTACTAGACCACTATTAACCTCATGAGTGGCTTTGCTACTTGTCAGGTCAGAAGTCAAATGCAACTCATAAAGATACTTCTGATATCTTGTATTGCAAAACCTGTAGTAAACATTAAAATAAAACTCTCATAATAAGGACCCAGCGTGTCGAAGCAGAACCAAAGACAAGGAGCCCAAATCAAAGCAGGACTGAAGCTGCTATTTTCACAAAGGACATGTCCTAGCAGATAACTAGACAAAGTGGGCCTTGCGGTCCCTTTCTGCCGTCACATTTCTATGTATCTATGTGCTTGCCCTTACAGTGCACTACACTACGCTGATAATGGGATAGTGGTTTATGAGGTGATAACCGGTCCAGAGTGAATAAACACTGAGGCCATAAGCTGAGATGCTTCCTAACACCCTTAAGTGGTTATCACCAAGTAAAACCCCTGACACTATACCACTATAGCAATTATACTAGGGGAAAAACAGAACATTTTGTTAAAACAGAGCTCCAAAACTGCTTTCTCACTAGCACTGCAACACTTCAGTGAGAAAAACCAAACTGTCAATTTCTCACAAACAGGCTGTAGTGCTTATCTTAGCCAATTGGGCTTTTTTTTTTACTCCACCTCCTGGGTCTGTGTGGTGGCTGCTTGTGTTTGTCTGTAGCTTAGTTTTTGTGGATTTACATGGTTTTCTGGTTGGAGTAACTACACCAGTCTTGCTCACATCATCTGTGAAAGTCTCCTGGTCTGCATTTCTACAAAGCATCATCGCCAGGTATCTGCATTTTTCATTTTAAAATCAACTTGTTGGAAGGTATCCCAAGCAAAACGTAAGTGAAGCAATGAGGTCTGACAAATTCAGTGACTCTGGGTCCTGCTTGAATCCACATTTTCGTCTGACCTGCCCCATGATCTGCATTTGGGCTTTTCAAGACCTCTTAGAATGACAAAGATGCATACAGACAAAAGGATTTCACATCCTGCATATGCACAGGCAGAGTTCATCCCCTTTCAGGAATTCTAACACATTCTATGACTGTGGACCTCAACTGTTGATCATTTCTTTTAGATTTTGACTTAACCACCAGGTATCAAACATTTTCAATTGAAATCAACTCTTAATGTACCTGTCTCTTAAGAGACTTAAGGAGCTTAATATGTATAGCCTCGAGGAAAGGAGAGAGAGGGGGGACATGATAGAAACTTTCAAGTACCTCAAGGGAATCAACAAAGTCCAAGAGGGTAGCATCTTTCAAAAAAAGAGGTGTGCAAGAACAAGGGGGCACAATCTGAAGATAGAAGGGAGGCGGCTCAGAGGTAATTTAAGGAAGTATTTTTTTCACAGAGAGGGTTGTGGATGTATGGAACGGCCTTCCAGAGGAGGTTGTGGAGTCAAAAACAGTGGTGGAATTCAAGCATGCATGGGACAGCCATAAGGCAAATCTAGGGGGTGGGGGTAGGAAGAAGTAGGCTGCTGGTTAACTAGGATCTGCAACCTATCCATCAGGTAGGGAAACGGGCAGACTGGGTGGGCCAAGCGGTCCTTATCTGCCGTCAAATTCTATGTTTCTAAGGGCTATCTATCCAATAACCATTTTGAAAAACAAATGAAACTGTTGGCCTGTTCTCAAAACCACTGCAACTGTGCCCTTACAGCTCCTTGCTATTACTAACTGGTCAATACCTCATGCATCGAAAGGAACCTGTTAAAAAAGGGGCCCTGCTGCCCCACAGAAGAAACTTTAAACCCTTTTTAAAACATCTAATACTGCTGCTGCTCCTCTCAGGGAACATTCACCCTAACCCCCGCCCACCACAACTTGGCCACAAGGTTAACAGCAGTGCAGCGTCACTCTCTTTGGCAAGCATTAACATCTGCAGCCTCCTCTCCAAACCTGATACCCTCTCTGCCTGGGTTTCCCAGCGCAATCCAGACATCCTATCAGTGCTGGAAACATGGCTGTCTCCGAAGATACCTGACTCCGCAATAGCAATTCCTGGATATGTAATTTTCAGACAGGACAGACTTACCAAGAAAGGAGAATGATGTGCCCTCTACCTTAAAGAGTCCCTCATGGGTCATGTCATGCCTGTGCCCATCCCCGGAAATGACATCCAAATCCTTGCTGCCAAAGTACTGCTTGGAACTCATAACAAGATCCTGACTGTTGTTTCTGTCTATATACCACCCAAGTTGAGCAATCTGGGCTTTCACTCCCTCCTTGACTGCATCAACTCCCTGGATCAGAGTACAGAAGTTATCCTACTAGGTGATTTCAACATCAACTGGCTGGCCTCCAGCTCGAATAGTTATAAGGAGGCCCTAGCTGCTGCTAACGTCTCACAAATGGTTAAATCACCTACTACAGTAAACTACAGAACAGGGACCTGTACACTTCTAGACTGGGTGCTAACTAATCGTCCAGAGCACATTCCGAAGCAACAGTCCTCCCAGACTCCTTAAGTGATCATTCCCCTATCTTTTGTATCTGGACCAACAAATACACTAAACTCCCCCCAAAACTATTAACAGGAGAATGCTGACCCACGGTCATCCTGAGTCACTTAAAACACTCCTTCGTGAACATGACTGGTCACCAATTGATACAGCCCCCGATGTAGACACAGCACTTGAATACTTTATCACCCGTTTCAACTCAGCCTGTGATGTTCATGCTCCGTTCAAGAAGCGTAAGATCAAGGGTGTCAATAACCCATGGATGACACTAGGCCTCCTTACACAAATGAAATCTCGAGACCAGCTCTGGTATCCTGCTAAGGCTACCGGCACCCAGACTGATATCCAGGCCTACAAAACAGCAAGGAATGCATGTACCAGAGCAATCTGCCATGAGAAGGCTAACTATTACAGGAACGCCTTAACCAGCACCTGGAATGATGGGAGTAAATACTGGCGTAATTTTGCTGAAGTGACTGGAAAGGATCCCAAAACAACACCCACAATGTTGAACAAAGATGGTACCATCACTCTTGACCATGTAATCATTGCCAACACATTTAACACCACTTTTGCTAACCTTAGTCGTGTGCTACCCCCTAACTTTTTTGATCCCACCACAGTCAACCCAGCTCCTGTTAGTTCAGGTTTGCCACCAAGCCACCCTCCTTTCCATTTCAAAGCAACCCCGGAAAGCCTAGCTAAAAAATACATTCTTAAAGTGTTTGGAAAGTCTAGGGTCAGTGGCGATTCACTGGATATGAAACTTCTCGCCCTCACCATTGACAAAGTCCTGCTCCCACTAACCAAAATCCTCAACCGTTCCCTCATGCTCTCCCGGTTCCCCCAAAAGTGGAAACTGGCAGTGATGACTCCAGTCCATAGAAGTGGTGACAAGACTCTTACGAACAACTATAGGCCTACATCCATCCTCCCTCCTCTATCCAAAGCCTTGGAACGGATAGTGGCTGATCAGCTCACGGAGTACCTTGTAAAATACAGCCTGCAATGTTCCCAGCAGCATGGCTTCTGCAAAGGGCTCAGCGCTACCATGGCACTCCTCGAATCCACCATACATATCCATCATGCACTTGATCAGGGCCAGTTGGCCAGCGCCTCTTTTATTGACCTGACTAAGGCATTTGAAACTATCAATCACTCCATTCTCCTCAAACAATTATCCCTCCTTGGTCTTTCAAGTGAAACTACCCTCTGGTTTCAAAGCTACCTCAGTAACCGGACCCAACAGGTCAGGATTAGTGAATTCCTCTCGTCATCCCTACCAATCCACTCTGGAGTACCCCAAGGTTCTATCCTGGTCCCTTTTTATTCAGCATATTCCTGAACAATCTCCCTGCCTCCTGCCATGACAGAATGTTACTGTATGCAGATGATGCAGTAATCTTCACTTGCCACACCGACCCCACCTCCCTTCAGTCTCAACTACAGAAAAGTTTCACAGAAGTGGAAGGATGGTTTTGCTCACATAAACTCATCCTTAACCACAAAAAAACTAAAACAATGTTGTTCCATTATACCCACAACAAATACAAGGACCATGAGCTCATAATTAAAAACCATGAAGGCGTCACTCTTGAGCAGGTGGATATGTTCAAATATCTGGGCCTGACCCTTGACTGCTCCCTCTCGTATACCAAACACATTGACAATATCGCTAAAACTGTGAACTCCTGTATAGGGCTACTATACAAGCATAAACATTACCTAACAGCTGAAGCATTGAACATCGCTATCCAGAGCTCTGTTATCTCAACTATTGACTACGGGCTTGTTATCTATGGGTCCGCTACTGATACTGCATTCCGGCGCATAGCTGTAGCCCTTAATAAGGCATGTAGACTCGTTATTTCAGCTGCCCACCTTTCTCACATGTGTGACATTTACGAGCAGGCTAACTGGCTCCAGCTATCCGGCAGGCTAAAGTACCAGACCTGCATCCTAGCCAAGAAGACATCACTGGGCCTTATGCCCCCTGGAGTCCAATCAATATTGACCCTGCAGCGTGTCTGCCGCCTAGCTAGAAGATTGGACAGTCTAACCTTTACAATACCTCACTGTCGGACTTCTCAAGCTCAGCATTCTTACCTTGTCAGAGCCTCCACCTGGTTCAACTTGCTACCTACAGAAATCTCCAACATTGCCAGGACTGGTGCGTTTAAGTGTAAACTGTGTCAACACCTTGTGGCTAGTGCTTTCTGTGATTGCTTCTTATAATCCCCTCCAGGCATACTACCCTCAAGCATCCCTCCTCACTGCCTCAGCTCCTCCTCCTCCTCCTCTCCTACCCCCCATTACTGGGTATAGGATGAATCTGTCTCCTTTTCTTTTTCATTCCCCCCCTTCCTCCTCCCTTGCTGTTTCCCATCTACCACATACCCAACGCAATGCCCTTCCCATTTCTCCCCTCCTCCCTCTGTCTCCCATACCACCCCCTCACCACCACTCTTCTTTCTCTTTTCCCACTAACCCACTCCTAACAAAGCTTCCCTGAGCCGCCTATGACTTGTACTGTATAATTAACTCGCAACACAATTCCTTGACAATGCCTTTGGCTGCTAGTATTGCAACCTTATTTGTCTTTTTTTTTTTTTGTAAGTTCCATTGTAATGATCATGCTATGTTTTGTACCTCATTGTCCTTATTGCCTTGATGTGGAACCTTTGTAAAAGAGCCCTCGGCTCAAAGGTGTCACCCGAAATACAAATAAATAAAATCAAAACACAGGAATTGGCATACAGTCCCATTACTGGGTCTGTCACAGTAGTAGTCTGGGACAGTAAGCTGTTTTTTTTCTCTGTTAACTGGGTAAGGCCCACTAGGCACAGGTGCCTGATTTTAGAGGTGACCCGGGAGTACTGGGGAGGTAAGTAACTTGCTCAGAGTCACACAGTATGCAAGTGGAAGTTGTGGGGATCAAACTCGGGTCTGCCTGTTAGATGTACCAAGCTCATTCACAGCTTGTTGTGCTAACCTCTAGGTTATACTGCCGGCCCAGTTCAGTGTTCTGACTGAGAGGGATCTTTTACAGTGTAATTAAGCAATAATACATGACAGGCTATGGTACATCATGAAATATCCTCATGCCTTGGGTTCCCTGTAAAGCAAGAGACAACAATGAGTTCCTTCAGCCAACAAAGAAGTGCTGCTATGCCATGATATACTACCTCCTCCGAGAGTGTACTGTTGAAATTATGGAATAGCCTCAAAGTGTTAGGAAATTGCTGATCTCTGTAATCAGTTTTGAACTGCAAAGATATCCTGATATATCATCACAGGACACAGACTGTTTCAGCCAATCTGTTTCTAGGATTTCTTCTATCGATTTTCTAATAAACATTATGTGCAATAACTCTTGAATGCTACTCTTTTTTTCCTAAACAGTTTGCTGGTCCTATAAAAGGCATTACAAAACCTCTTTGTTCTTTGTTTCCGCATCTTCAATGGGGTTGGTGTGGCCGCCCCACTAATTTAGCTGCATATCACAGCAGAAATGATGATATAAATGGGTATTTTAGCAGCATGCAGGCAGCCTCAGTTGTCTACCCCAACAAGCAATCACAGATGTGGATTTATAAAGTTTTTTTTTTAACTCAAGCAGGAATCAGGGGTGTAGTGGTGCCATAAAAACATTAGCATGGATACTGTTGCCTCCAATAAGTAACGTTTGTATTCTCCATCTACCTTTCACTATATCACTGGCAGGAACCCACACCCTCCCCCCAAAAAATAAAACATATCTCATGGGAGTTTAATTTAGTGAAACGTTCATACAGTCACAGCGCCCTGGGAAGGGAGATACCTGCATTATTTAGCGTGCAGATAAACAGCATCTAGATAACAAAGTCAAAAGCATATTAATTGGACCTAATAACAAAAAAACTCCACTGGTAGGTACTGTACATCTAATAGCTGTTACAAAAGGTCTCTTTTCCCAGAAATTCGTGTTTCACGGAATACAAAGCCTGCTCTCTTCCCCAAATCTGAATTTAAAGCTATGCCATCCCTCTACGATCATACCTCTCAACCCTCTGCCTCAAGTTCAGTCAGTGACACAATCACAGGCATATAACCAAATCATAAAGGCACATCGTAAAACCCCTAATATCAGTTCACCAAGGTGCCACAGTAAGTGATTTTGGTAATAAAACCATTTTCTGATGGAGAAGTATACTGTAAAACTATTATATGGTATGATTTTTATTATTCAATTCTGTACTATTCTGAAGCAAAACTGCCAAATTTAGGAGGGTCAGATGAAATTTGTAATGCAAAAACTAGGGGACGCTCCCGGAAAATCAAGGACAGTGAGAGGTATGGTTACGATCCCCAGAGATGGATAAGGCTCGGCGGCTCCACGCCCAACTAGACAATGAACTTGACGCAGCAGTAAAAACAAACGAAGCCGAGCAGCAGCGAAGCGATAGATCCCAGGCAACCCAGGCCGGGACGGCAAGGGAACGGAGAAGGAAGGATCTGGGACTACGCTCCCAAAGCACTACTCACCGTTACACCACTGAAATGGGTGCATCAATAAGTCCACCAGAGGCAGATCCAGAAGGGAAAATGTCAGGAGATGGCACTGTCGGCGAGGATCCCTCCTAACACCAGCTTTGTTCACGACTCGGCGATATCCAGCAGACCAAATTCATGTCCATCAGAGAAGGAAGATCAAAAGGACTATAATAGGGAGGTCAGAAAAGAGGAAGCAGCATCTGTATAATCTTGACTATGTTTCTGTAATTAGTGCCTCTTATTTCTGCTGTATTTTACAATGTGAGGCCTCGCTGTAGGATGATGGTGTAATAGTGATTCCTTGTCCTGCCTACTTTGTACTGTAGATGTTCGTCCGTACACTCTTTCTTCCGTCATCCAGCCGCGTGTATTACTGGAGCTGAGTGACAGGAGGATTCCCTGGCTGCAGATACATACACAACACCGGATCGGGGAATCAGATTAGCGAAGCTGCAGCCGAATGTACAAGCACCGCCCTCACTGCTCACATCTGCTTCTAGCTGTGACGTCACATATTAGCCGCCCACTCTACAGCCCCCCTAAACATGCTGCTAGGACTATCTCGAGACTAGAGCTCCAGTCCTTGATGTCGCTGCAGTCCCGTCTCAATGAGTTGTTTCGAAAGAAGCCCACTCCATCCGGACGGCAAACAAACTGAGCGGGGTAGCTGATAAGGATCAAGGAAGCAGATTTTAATTGGGGCAACAAGCAGTGTTTTATCAAGCTTGCAAATTCTCATCATTTTCAGCCTCACGCCTTAGCTTAAGTCATTTCTGATCGAGAGCCACTGTTTGCTTCAGCACCACACCCCCCCCCCGCACATGAGAGTTTAAACTATGTATACATGTGTTATATATTCCATGGTGTTTCAAATGTTCCTTGGTAAACCCGAAAACCTTTTCAAGGTTGTTTACTGGCACGAGTACATTCTTAAATATGTAAAATATATGTACGCATTATTAGAATAATGATTTATCCTATTATATCAGGTCCAGGTAAGTATATATACAGGATGGCAGGGAGGAAATTACAGCTCTCACTGTTGAAGTCCTTGGCATTATCCAAGGTGCTGCAACTACATGTATGTCTGCTTTTTCTTACTCTGTTTCTTTTATGTTAAAGTCCTTGTCATTTTGCTTGTCACTTTTAATTGTTTAACTAACTTTAACCTTCGGGCAAGTTTTATTTTTTATTGGAGTTGTTCAATTTGTGGTGAGCTGACCACTTCTGAAATTGCAACTTTGAACTCAGATGTAATCAGAAGAAGCATGGAACCCCCTATTTTTCTTTATTTTGCTATATTCACAACCATATACCACCATATACTACAACTATCAAAATAAGTTTTATGAAAATTACATGGAACTGAAATGGTTTTATGCATAAAGACATACAAACAGGTCCCCTACTTTGGGGAATGTTAGTTCAAGAGGGTGTCATAGTATCAGTAATTTACTCTTTATTTTTGCATTTGTAGAAAATGTGAAACAAACATTGTGACAACAAATATGTCCTTGTTTCACTTTTTCCACACTCATGTTGGCACCTAAAATAATATAGAGGATAATGCATGGTCCTGTATCGGTAACCGGTCAGTTAACTGTCGAGAGGTTTACATTGCCATGGCAACCTTGAGATGGTTAACATTGACCGGTTGCTGATAGAGGGACCATACATTATTTTTTATAGTGTATGGTCCCACATAAAAAGGCTGCTTACTTTTTGATAACTAGTCACCGCCACACCATTCAGTCCTTCCCTAACCGCTGCTGTTCATCCGTCGGTTCCCCATTGAAATAAAAAGCGCGCACATGCGCAGAACAATCGCTGTTGTTAACCTACCGATGCTACGTCACAAACATATCTACGTCACATCGATAGATTAACAACCTTAGGAAATGATGATTTCCTAAGGTTAACAGCATTCTACCATCCATTATAAGGTTTTAACTACATAAAACAAGTGGACCCCTTACAGATTCTTCCCATTAAGAGGAATTACTTTTCACCATGTAATTTAAAAACAAGCTTTACAACCCATGTTTGTTTTTGTGGATTTTACATGTTTAGATGGCAAAAAATTATTAATTTGACATGGGGTTGCTGAAACACCAGGGAACACCCTTAAATTCATAGAGTTCAGCTCCACTACAGTGTGTCTTCAACTCTAAAATGCAGTTATCCACCTCCTTTCTGTAATAATATAATAATATTGGTTTACAGAAAACAAGCTACTACTAAACATCAAAAAAACCAAGCGTATGCTCTTCACCACCTCCCAAAGCAAAAAGAAATCCCTGCCCCTGCGTATTCATAACCAAAAGACTGAAATCCTAGACCAAGTATTTAACTTCAAATATCTCGTCATTACCTTTGATGGCATGCTTACCTTTTCCAAACATATTGACTCTGAAGAAATACAAAATCACACATGCCCCACAATGCAAAGCATCATGGGCTGCATATGCAAATCACTACAGCATATTATGCTACCAGGACTCATCAGTATGCCTCATCTGTTTGATACCCCACTGGAATGAACCAGCTACCCTAAGATGGTCTATCTGGGTTATGTTGTGGTGAACCCAATTAAAACAAAAAACAATTTAAAAGACAAAGAACCTCTGTACGCAAGAACTGAGGCAATGGTTACCCCAAAGGGCATTTGGCTCAGAAGCCAAGTTTCAAAGAAATACAAAATCACATGTGCCCCACAATGCAAAGCATTATGGGCTGCACATTAACTCTGTTATCAAGACTGCAAATATAAAAGTTGGTGTAGTTTATCATCACAGACATTCAATGACACCAGATGCACTCAAACTAGCCACCAGTAGCTCAATACTGTCTACCACTGACTATGGGTTGCCTATACTGTATATGGGGTGGGCACAAAAACTGCTCTTAGTAGGATCAACACACTCCTCAATAAGGCCTGTCATCTTACTTTGGGGGCTACTCTTGACACCCACATCTGCTCACTGTACACTGAAACTGGGTGGCTCCCACTCCATCTTAGAGGGCAATACCAAACCTGCCTACTTCTAAAAAAAGTACTACTTGGACTGACATCCCCCACACTGGGTGGACACTTTAAGCTGGCCCTCCCAACAAAATCTACCCATAGTGCAGTCGCTGACAAGATGGTGATTCCCTTCAAAAGGACAAAACTTGCCCAGAACTCGATCCTGTATCAAGGTCTGAAATGGTACAATGAACTACCTGCTGTCCTCACTGATACTACCAAGATTAGTACCTTCAAAGCTGGGCTCAAATCTCTCCTTGGCTCTAAAATGAATTGTACCTGCCTGCGCTAATGTGATAGTACCTCACCCCCAGTTTTCCATGTACCTACCCCTCCACATCTTTCAGCTATATGCCACTTTTTTTCTTAAACCACTCCCCTACCCCCATTTACCTGATGATGGCCTCACTTGAAAGCTCCACCTCTCTCCCACCTCAGACAACCCCACCTGCCTGCGCTAATGTGATAGTAACTCGCCCCCCAGTTTTCCATGTACCTACCCCTCCACATCTTTCAGCTATATGCCACTTTTTTTCTTAACCCGCTCCCCTACCCCCAATTACCTGATGATGGCCTCACATGGTTGAAAACTTCACTCTCTCCCACCTCAGATGATGCCACCTTCAGCCGATCCCCCCAACCCCTTCTTATCTAATCAGTCTATCTGTTAATATTTACTAATTTGATGTGTATAAGTTAAAATGTTACTATTACTGCCTGTATATATGCTTCAATGTTTTTCTTTTTTTTCTCTGTAAACCTTTTTGTAATGTTTGTTCAACACTGACACCCAAAACAGGAACCAAAACAAAAATCGCAAAAAGGAAATCCCAAAAACTTCTGATCATAGGAGACTCCATGATTCGGGGAGTTGATACCTATCTCCAGCCAAGGGTAATGGCGATATGTCTCCCAGATGCATCAGCGTGGAGAGACACTGACCGCATTGCTAAAGTTGTTCAGAAAGCAGGAGAAAACATTGACGTCCTGGTACACATAGGGACTAATGATCTTGCCAGCCAGTCAGTTGGGGACACCAAGGAACACCTGACCAGGCTGGGTAACAAACTATCATCCATTTCATCCGGCATCTCCTTCTCTGAGATCCTGCCAGTCTTGAGGGGGGAGGAGGGCAGATGGACGGAAGTCAGAGAAGGGGAAATGGGGGAGCTAAACATATGGCTCAAGGGCTGGTGCCAGGAAAAAGGACACAAATTTGTAGGGAACTGGCAACAGTTTTGGGAGCGAAAGTTCTTAAATTTGATGGACTGCATCTGACTAAGGAGGGAGTCAGGGCATTAGGGCAGAAGTTTGACATCTTTACAGAATATTTAAACTAGCACATGGGGAGAGGGGTGCAGCACCCCATATGTCGAATGTGAAGGACACCCCTCCCCCCTCAGCTAGTGGTCAAACAGGAGTTCAGCATGTATGCAGTTCACTTGCATCACCAGGTAAGGAAAAAGGTCCGGCTCCCTATACGACGCATGGGGAAACACCAAACCTCACCCAACAACTAACACACCAAAATCTGGCCAATGGAAAATCATGTACACAGATGCTCGCAGTCTGGGAAACAAGATTCCAGACTTGCAGGCAATAATGACAGAAGCTAAACTGGACATAGTAGCAATTATCGAGATGTGGTTTACCAGTAACCACACTTGGGAGGCTTCAGTACCTGGGTATATACTGTTCACCTAGGTGCAAGGGGGGGAGGTGGAGTGGCTCTGTATGTGAATGAAAATATCAAAGCTACAGAAATTCAGAATACAAATAAGGAGCCAGAAGAACTGTGGGTCACCCGGAAGCAGGAAATGGGACAGCCATACGAACTAGGGTTGTCTACAGGCCCCCAGATCATCGGGAGGACATAGACACATTACTGTTAGAAGATATACAAAACATGACAGCTAAAGTGGAGGTTCTGATAATGGGATACTTCAACATGCCAGGTACAGATTGGACAATACCAGCAGGAACATCTGCCAGAACTAGGCACATGGTGGATTCCCTGCGGGGTGAGGGCCTTAAACAACTGGTACAACAACCCACAAGAGACAGGGCTATCCTAGATCTAGTACTGACTAACAGGGAAAGGATCACAGATCTCCAGGTAGAAGGTCACCTGGGGGCCAGTGACCATCACATGGTATGGTTCAATTTGGCCACTAGAACTAAATTATCCCATTCCAAGGCAACAATATGGGACTTCAGAGGAGCTGACTTTGATGAGATGGCCAACAAAGTTAAGCTAGCCCTGGCAAAAAGAATACAGGTGAGGGGGTACAGGCAAAGTGGGCAAGCATTAAGGATGCAATACTTGAAGCAACATCCCATTGTGTTAGAGAGAAAAGGAAGTGCAAAAGAAGAAGGAAACCACTGTGGTCCTCAAAAACAGTAGCAGAAAAGGTCAGAGCGAAAAGGCTGACCTTCATGAAATATAAGAGAATGCAGCGGGATGAAGATAGGGAGGCATACCAAACTTCCCTAAGGGAAGGCAGCAAGGCAGGCAAAGTCCCAAACCGAGGAAACACTAGCTCAAACAGTAAAAGAAGGTGACAAGACTTTCCATATATACATTAGTGAAAGGAGAAAGTCCAGAGGGGGTATTGCTAAGATCAAAGGAGATAAGGGGGCGTGTGAGGAGGAATACCATGTAAAAGCATCTGTCCTAAATAGATACTTCTGCTCAGTATTTACTGAAGAGAAGGTATGGCAGGGCCTACAGCTCAGCACCATGGACACAGGGGAGGGAGGTGTGCACTAGTCCCTTCACAAAAGAAAGGGTCCTACAAGAGTTCGATAAACTCAGGGTGGACAAGGCAATGGGACCTGGTGGCATACATCCCAGGGTACTAAAGGAGCTAAGGGTGGAACTAGCAGAGCCATTATCAGAACTGTTTAGTGAGTCTCTGAGCACAGGAGATGTCCCAGAAGACTGGAGAAGGGCTCATGTGATCCCGCTCCACAAAATTGGTAGCAGGGAGGAGGCAGGGAACTACAGACCAGTCAGTCTTACCTCAGTAGTGGGCAAGATTATGGAGGCACTCCTTAAGGAAAGGATAGTGCAACACCTGGAATCCATAGGCGCACAGGATCCAAGACAGCATGGGTTTACAAAAGGAAGGTCCTGTCAAATTAATCTCATAGATTTCTTTGACTAGGTATCATCATAGGTATATCAAACTACAAGGACAAGTGTCCGCAAAGCTTGCCAAATATCTGATAATTTTGGTACTTAATCCTGTTCCTGATTGCTACACCTAGGTTGTTTTTAAATATTTCCATACTAGGACTGTCGATGACTTCTGCTGGCAACTGGTTCCATATAGTAACAACCCTAAGACTGAACCAGTGCTTTCTACATAGAGATTTCCATTTTGGGACATATAATTGTTTTGCATGCCATCTGAAATTGAATTTCTTATCACTTTTAACAATTTCTAATTCATTGGTGAGAGTAGTATCTTTAAGTGCTCTGTATAATAGGCACATGTCTCCCCTTAGTCTTCTGTATTGTAGTGTATACAGATTTAATGCCCTTAATCGGTTTTCATAAGTAATACTTGACATGCCCATAAGGGCTTTAGTGAACCTCCATTGGACTCTTTCCATTTTTATTATATCTTCATTGTATTACGGAGACCATACCTGCACACAGTACTCCAATTGGGGCCTCACCAGTGCTATATACAAGGGGAACAGTACCGCAGTCATTCTGCTAGACCCATGCCTACGTATACAATTTAGTATTTAATTTGCTTTACCTATTTGGGTTTTACAGTGAGTCCTAAATTTTAAGTCTGGGTTTACAGTTATCCCTAAGTCTCTTTC
The DNA here is from genome assembly GCA_016271365.2 of Neoceratodus forsteri. Taxonomy (NCBI): domain Eukaryota; kingdom Metazoa; phylum Chordata; order Ceratodontiformes; family Ceratodontidae; genus Neoceratodus; species Neoceratodus forsteri. The sequence continues at coordinate 119,759,559 of JADMNL010000026.1, forward strand.
CTGTTCCGTTTCCAGTAGAACTATGTTCCCTAATTTGTATTTGTATAAATTATTATGTATACCTAGGTGCATAACTTTGCACTTAGTAGGGTTTAACATAAGTTTGTTAGTGCTTGCCCAAATCTGTATGTTGTCTAAAGCTGATTGAAGTGCTACACTACTGTCTGGTTGATTTAAAACTGCCCCGACTTGACAGTCATCAGCATATTTTAGCATCCATATATTGGGTTCTGTAGTAGTTAAAGTAGATACATGGATGTTGAAAAGGCAGGGTCCCAGTACTGACCCCTGAGGTACTCCACTGGTAACTGGTTCCCAGTCCGAAAACTCCCCATTTACAGTAACTCGTTGCTTACGTCCTATCAGCCATTTTTTTATCCAGTTTATTATATGGGTGTTTAGATTGTATTTTCTCAGGGTGCTAATAAGTTCAAAGTGTGACAGTTTGTCAAACACCTTGGCTAAATCTAAAAATACCAAATCCACAGAGTTACCCAAATCCACCTCTTTGGTCACCAACTCGTAAAATACCAGTAAATTAGTCTGGCAGAACCTAGTCTTGGTAAACCTATGCTGTGCTGGGTCGATTTGCCCAGCTTTTTCGAGGTGCTCCTGTATAATATCTTTAATAATACTTTCAAGTATTTTTCCCATGAGGTAAGTTAGGCTAATGGGCCTATAGCTTTCAGGATTAGTTCTCAGTCCTTTTTTATAAATGGGCACCACTGTAGCCACCCTCCAATCTTGACGGACCTCTCCTGTTTTAAGGGAATGTTGTAGTATACAAGTAAGTGGAAGATATATGTCCTCAGCTAATTTCTTTAACACCCTAGGGTGGATTTCATCCAGACCTGGTGATTTATTGATATCCAATTTTCTTAACCTGTCAAGAACTGCTTTAGGCGGTATAATGGGTTCGTCGGTACAAGATAGATCTGCAGTATTTGCCATCCTTTCATCTCTTGGCTTGAATACAGTACAGAAATAGTGATTATAAATATTTGCAGCTTCAGAATTTGAAGCTGGTTTCCCATCATTGGTCATTAAAGGATACATAAACAACATTTTGACAACAAACTATTCAAAAATCTGATTCCGTAGGTGACTAAAGGAAAGGCTGCTGTATTCATTAATGCTAAAACTACATTTACATAATTTACCTAAAAGTGGTTCCAGAGCACTAGAAAATTGTAAAATCAGCCTTCCAATTTAAAAACAAACTGTCTCACCTGCTTTCTAAAATGGTTGCCAAATGTGTCATGTGATGACATCATCGGAGCCAAAGTCAGAGAGATTTATGGCTCTCTATAGTGCTAACTAGTTCTTTATTCCCTTTGTATAGAATTGTTTCACCCAAATGGTAAAAACCATGCACATTATTTTGTGTAATGCACATATTGGGCTATTGTTCTGTTTATTTTGTTTACTTTAACATGCTGAAATTGTGTTTTAATCCAACTGACTTTCTCTGTGGCAAACCACAGTGAAGCACAAATCTTAAATAACCTGGTGGTCTAGTGGTTATGGTGGATCCAGGATACTACAATGGTGGTGCTGGGGTGGTGTGCTTGCTTAATATGCACTTTTTAACATTTTTATCAAACCTTTATATTTTCTGCTATTATTCTTTTCTAGTACTTTTTTGACAGAACCTACAAATGTAATCCATAGTTTCAATGTAAATATTTGTACAATCAATACATCAGACTTCTTCAACAAAATGAAATTCAGCAGCAGCAGCAAGCAAGTATGTTAGATTGTTGGGGGGGGGGGGTTGCAGCCACACCCTTCACCACCCCCTAGATCCACCACTCATTTGTAGCAAAGTTCTTGTGCAGTCCAGTGTTAGAGTTCATACTTTCTCGAAACTCAAATATATACTTGTCTTCTTTTTCCATGGGAAATAATAAAAATACTACTAATAATAAGAATCAGTATTTATATAGTGTTTTTTATACACATTGTTTTCCAAAGTGCTTTACAAGCAGTGCTAGACTGGCAGTGAAGTGACTGAACATGTAGTGGTAGCCATTTCATAGATTAATATCCACACAGAGCCTTGGAAATTTGCATGAACTGGTTTTATGGGAAAGGGAATGTTGGCCAGGACAAATGGTATCAGGTAGTGATCAAGGTGCTGGCAGCCCCACATCTTATTTCTCACAATAATCTGCTCATGTTTCTCTCCTTCTGTCTTCCCCTTCCCTAAAAATAGCAGTACCTTGCAAGAGTGGCCTTCTCAGTCCCCCTCTGGTATTCATTTTTCACTATTCCTCCTAACACCGAAAACCGGTGAGCTCATCACCCTTCTGCATCATGAATGCAAGTAGTACAGCCCCCATTTTATTCTGACATATTAAATATAACCATATCTTTCCAGTACGTCAGGCTCATAGCAGGGAACAAGGAGAATGATGGGCTTTCCTATCCTTAAAAGATCTAGGCTACCTTTGATTAGGCACTATTAAATGATGGGTGTGCACATCATTATGTACGTTATTAAATAGTGTCTAATCATAGGTGGCTTAGATCTTATATGGGTAGAAAAGCGTATCTTTCCACTTGTGCCATGCTGCTATCAGTCTGCCTTACCAGATGATCATGTTTATTAATATGTAACTATAACACAGGAGACTGTACTAACCACATTCATGATATGGAAGGGTAGTGAACTCGCCAGTTTTTGGTGTGGAGCAGGTGAGAAGAATGAATGCCAGAGAGAGAGAGAGAGAGAGAGAGAGAGAGAGAGAGAGACTAAAAAGGCCATTCCAGCAGGGTACAGCTATATTAAGGTTAGTTGAAGACATGAAGGAGGACTCTGAACAGATCACTGTGAGATCTGAAATGTGGGGCTACCAGAATCGTGATCACTACCTGACTGTGGATGAGAGTAGCCAGCGATGACAAATACTCAGAGTGGCAGGGCTGCACCTAAACTGTTATTTGAATTCAGTGTAGGGAGATTACTCTGGGGGGGGTGTTGACATTTGTTAGGACAGTATTGAGGGAGTTGTGCATAGCTTATTCAAGATTTAGAAGGGTGGTAGCCAGCCAACTCACATTGTGGAGTAGAGCGCAGAAAAGTACTGGAGAAGAATTGCTGGGAACTGTCCTCCGGGGTTATGCAGATCACAGGTAAAGGAGTAGACTGACACTGGAAGTCAGGTGGATTCGCTCAAGGTATTAGTATGCCTCGCCTGCTAATAATATTGTTATCCATTGTAAGTGCAGCCCTTATGAGGGCATGAACGGCAGTTTTTCTAGTGGGTCATGATGCTTATTGCTTGGCCCTCCAGGAAGACCTAGTTGTTGGTTAATGAGGTGAGAAAAAAACACAACAGGGAACTGTACATACTACCATCACTGTGCAGAAGGGTGGTGATCCACTCAGTATTTACTTTGGGAGCAGAAGTCAAACACTGAGAATGTGAACTGGAGAGTGATTTGGGAGGCATTTTTTAACAGTGCCAGCCGATGATGCATATCAGTATAGGTGTGTACATCCTCTCTAGCTGCTTGCCCCTGAACAGGGCTGCTTCAGCTCACCCACGGTCGGCCGGCACCCAGCCAGCCACCGACCAAGACCAGGACACCCGCCTGCAGCTCCTTGGAAGGTATGGGACAGTGCAGCCAATCGGAACACGGGTGCTTCCAGCAAACCCACTCTGATTGGCCAGGAGTTTTCCCCTGCTATAGACACCTGGCACTTTGTTAGATTTTCGATAGAACTAAGCACATTTCAACTGTGTTATTAGGAGTTTTTCAACTGTATTAGCTGGATTGTAATTTCTACTACTGTTTTAAAGTGCTTACACCTCTTCTTTCTGACTGCTGTTCCTGCAGCGCCCCCCCTTCCCCTCATCCAAGCACTCTGCCTTGGTGCCGATAAGTCTAACTACCTTTTTTTTTGGCTAGTTTTCCATTAGCAGGTTGTACAGACCTGCCACTAGAGGGATTCTTGGTCTTCTACATAAATCACTGTATTCATTCGTGGGCAATATGGCCTGCATTATCATTCTACTTATTTCCCGGTGCTGCTACAAGGGGACTTGAGTCTGAAGGGTGGATGGCCACTAACTAAGCTGCTCCTGCTCTCCTTGCTCCCCTTTCTGCTGTATTTTCTCATCTAGGTTTTAAGTGAGTACCTAGGTGGGCAAATTACTTGCCTAGAAAATATTGCACTAATACAAATCACAAGACCACTCAATCTGGGACCATGGCTCTCCTTATTGTGTTTTTATTGCTCCTAAGGTGCAGAGTTTTCAGCAATACAGTACAATTTGAAGTACCTCAATGCAATTCAGTTCTCCAATGTACCTTATCAATACCTAATGTTATAACGGTCTACCGTGCAGACACTATGTCATTCTCCTCTCCCCTTTTAGCCTATTCCCCCCGGTTAGCCTACACCCCTTGCTACTGTCCTCACCTATTTCTACCCAAGCACTTACTTTGATCACGATCAACTGTCATTACAGTGGTGCCGCCTCTTGCGCAGCACGATATGGGTTGCCGCGAAGAAATAAAAAAGCAGTCTCCATTCTTATAAACTCCTTAAAGAAAGTTATACTTCTGCTTCTTCTCTGCTCAGAAATGTGAGCTCAACCTGCCGCCCCCCAACTTACCTCGCCTATCGATTTTGTTGAGGCCACAGGTCTCAAAATGATGATGGTCAACATTTGCTCTGCCTAAAAACTTGTACAGCTGCAAGCCTGGGTTGCACACGTTAACCCAGACCTTATCATAATTACTGAGTCGTGGTTAAAAAAGACGAACACTGATCAGCAGAAGAAGCCAGTGGGGGAAGGAAGGAAACATATTCAATTCAGTTCTTCTGAGTAACTGGTAATTGCTATTTTTCTTTTAAACTTAGATTGTGGGCTTTTTAGTGACACTATACTTTCTTTGTTGTCTTTACTTATAATTGTTTTTGGGCTGTTGAGAATTTAAAACATAGTGGTGGTGTAATTCTGTGCTGTCTTTAATTGCTGCAAATTTTCACCCCCCCTTCCCTTCTCCCAACTCTTAATTATATGCCCTGTTAAATCTGATTGACGGGAGTTAAACACGGGGTATAGTAAGGGGTGTGAAGTAGGAGGGGCATAAGGAGGAAGAAGCCCACCCTCAGCACGACAAGTGTTTTGACTTATTTATTTATTTATTTATTGGTTTCTTTTTCTTTAAAAAAAATAATTATCTGAGGATCAGTGGCAGGATTTTTAGTACAGTAAATTAATAAAAAGGGAACTAGGAGAGCTTGTAGCAGACAAGTAGTGGAATTGCAGTATAATGTGAGGAGTGGTGCAATGCAGTGGCTGTGGGGCAGCCATATTCAGGCAGACCTTCTGGACACTGAGGTGCTGCCCTATCTGCATGCATCTCTCTGGACTGTGGGATGAGGTAGCCAGACTCAGAGCTGAAGTAAATTGGGTCAGGAGTACCATCACCACTATCCAGGGGCCACCCAGTCCAATGCAACTGCCTCAAAGGATGCCAAGAACGAGGAGCACTTGGATGACAGTGGGCTCAGGGAGGGTTAGAGCAGTCAGGCAGAAGCACATCCCAGATCCTATTCCACTCGAGAACTCATATGCCACACTGGCAAATGAGGACAACCAAATAGAGGTACCCAAAGAAGTGGAAGGAAAGGATGTGGAGGTTAGCCAAGGAGGTGACCTCAGCAGGGAAAGCAGTGGACCCCAGAGGAGGAGGAGCGCATCCTGGTGGGGACTCCATCATAAGAGGGATCCAGCTAGGAACACAGGAGGGAGGACAGGAGGTGAGGTGCCTACAGGTGCCGCGGCATGGAGAGATGGAAGGAAGATCTGGGGCTCACGGGAAGGCAAGACGGAGGTGAGCTGGATGTCATTATCCACCTAGGTACTAATGACCTGGCAAATGGGGAGCCAAAGGAAGTTCAGGAGAGTTTAGGAAACTGGGGAGGGTCTCAAGCAAGTAGCTACTATGTCACTTTCTCAGAAGTACTACCTGTGAGAGGCAAGGAGAGCATAGGAGTGCATGCACCAGAACTTTAACTCATGGTTGAAGAACTGGTGCTGTAAGGAAGGGTTTGGATTCATTGGTGACTGGGGACCCACCTGGAGGATGGAGGTTTGTTCAAACCTGGCGAGCCTGCATCCATCCTGGAGGGGAATCCAAGCACTCAATGATAAAAGTTTAAATGCTTATATTGACAAGCATTTAAACTAGCAAAGGGGGGGTGGCAGCCACAAGGAGGGTATATACTTGCTCACCCCTCACAGCTAGCAGTGGAACCAGTGAACCAGAGGAGTGGCTATCTCTGCAAAGCAGTGTGCAGAAGATGGAGATTAGTGCCCAAGAGGTGGATAAGCAGAAAAGGGGCCAAATTCAACAGAAGGGCAGACAGCAAGGAGAACCAGGGATAAATGACAACCAAGGAAGGAGCTGGAGTAGAACAGTGAAACAGTCTAGGGAGGTCAAATCATGGAAAGCCATGTGTGTAAATGCCAGGAGCCTTAGCAACAAGATGGAAGATCTGGAGGCTGTCATGGTACAGTCAGACCTGGACATTGTGGCCATCGCTGAAACCTGGTGTAATGATAACCACGACTGGGAGATGGCCATACCTGGCTACAACATATTCAGAAGAGACAGAGCAGGCAGGAAGGAGGAGGAGTGGCACTGTATGTGAAAAAATGACATAAGGGCCACAGAGATCCAGGAGGAACAAAATGGGGGAGAGATACTGTGGGTTAAGCTGGAAAGGAAAATGGGGACAGCCATCCGCACAGGTGTGGTCTATAGACCACCAGCCCAGGAGGAAGAAACAGGGAGCTGATGCTAGCCATCCAAAGGATGGCAGACAAGGGTGAGGTAGTACTGGTTGGAGACTTCAGTATTCCAGACGTGGATTGGAGTATCCCAGCAGCAGCATCAACTAGGAGCAGATTTATCCTGGACTCCCTTCAGGGTGCCTTCCTCAAGCAACTGGTCATGGAACCAACTTGGCAGAAGGCAATACTGGACCTTGTGCTCACAAACAGGGACAGTGTGATGGGGGTAACAGTGGGGGAGCACCTGGGAAACAATGACCACCAGTCATTGTGGTTTGAAAGCACAGACAGAGCAGAACCAAACCACACAAAAACACGTATCCTGGATTTTAGGGGGGCAGACTTTGGGAAAATGGGGAGATACTTGAAAGAGGCATTAAGGGGAATGGGAAAGGAATCAGGGGTTGAGGAACAGTGGGCAGTATTTAAAATGGGGATTACAAGAACAACAGAATTATGCATTAAGCAGGTTAGCAAGAGGAAAAGGAAGAGAGACCATTATGGTTTTCAAAGAGGTAGCAAAGAAAGTGAAAGCCAAAAAGATTGCATTCAGGCAATACAAAAAGACACAGGCAGAAGGGGATAGGGAGAAGTACCAGGAGAAGCAAAGGGAGGCAGGGAGGTCAGTAAGGGAAGCCAAAGCTCAGACAGAAGAACACATTGCAAAATCAGTGGGTAGAGGGGACAAAACCTTTTACAGGTACATAAGTGAAAAAAGAAAGACAAAGGGAGGGATAGTTAGACTGAAGGGGGAGGATGGGGCTGCGTGGAGGATGACAACAGTAAAGCTGACATATTGAACAGGTATTTCTGCTCAGTCTTACTGAAGAGGAGGAGGGAATGGGTCTGAAGGGAGTACAAGGGGTGAGAATGGTGCAGAAATGGACACAAGTCCCTTTACACGAGAAAGGGTCCTGAAGGAACTGGAAGTAATAAGAGTTGATAAAGCAATGGGGCCAGATGGGATGCACCCCAGGATCCTTAAAGAACTAAGAGAGGTGGTGGCTGAACCTCTGGCTATCCTGTTTAGCCATCACTGGAAACAGGGGAGGTACCCAAAGACTGGAGGACAGCAGATGTAGTCCCCTTATACAAAGGTGGGAACAAGAGGAAGCAGGGAACTACAGACCAGTCAGCCTCACCTCGGTAGTGGGAAGATCATGGAAGCACTACTGAAGGAGAGATTGGTGGAACATCTGGTTGTCAATGGACTACAGGACCCAAGGCAGCATGGTTTCACCAGGGGAGGTCATGTCAGACCAACCTCGTTGAATTTTTTGACTGGGTGACTGGGGAGGTGGATCAGGGAGGCGGTGGACATGGCCTATCTGGACTTCAGCAAGGCCTTTGACACTGTGCCACATAGAAGACTATTACACAAACTGGGAATATGGGTGTGGGCAGGACCAGTAGTGTGGTGGGTAGGTAACTGGCTGGGTGGCAGGACACAGAGGGTGGTGGTAAATGGCTGTCATTCCACAGAGGGAAGAGTGACCAGTGGGGTACCACAGGGATCAGTGCTGGGACCGGTCCTATTCAACATCTTCATCAGTGACATGGCGCAGGACCTAGAAGGCAGAATTTTACTGTTCGCTGATGACACAAAGCTCTGTAACAGAGTAGACACACCAGAGGGTGTAGACAAAATGAGAAGTGACCTGCAGAAACTTGAAGAATGGTCAGGGGTTTGGCAGTTGAAATTCAATGCAAAGAAGTGCAAGATAATGCATATGGGACCCAAAAACCCTGGCACAATATATCAGTTTGGGGGTGAGGATATAGCATGCACCAAGCAGGAAAGGGATCTGGGGTTGTCATCTCTGATGACCTCAGGTAGGAAACAGTGTGATAAGGCAGCAAGTAAAGCAAATAGGATGCTGGGATGTATAGGCAGGGGCATTACCAGCAGGAAAAGGGAGGTCATAATTCAGCTATACAAGACACTAGTGAGGCCCCACCTGGAGTACAGTGTAAAGTTCTGGAGACCATACCTACGTAAGGACATAGACAGGGTAGAGAAGGTTCAGAGGAGGGCAACAAAGGTGGTACATGGATTGCATCACAAGTCCTATGAAGACAGGTTGAAGGAACTGAACATGTACTCCCTGGAGGAGAGGAGGGAGAGAGGGGATATGATAGAGACATACAAGTATCTTACAGGGAGGAACAGGGTGCAGGAAAACACTATTTTTAAGCGAAAAAGATGTTCCAGGACTAGAGGGCATGGGATGAAGTTGGAGGGAGGACGATTCAGAGGAAACATGAGGAAGAATTTCTTCACAGAACGGGTGGTGGACAAGTGGAACACCCTGCCAGAGGAAGTGGTGGGGGCTGAAACAATCACGGGATTTAAGAATGCATGGGATAGACATAAAGGAATTCTGGAGGTCAGGGGTAAGGTGCAACAGACTTCTAGGAAAACAAACTGAACTTACAAGCTCAAATGGGCAGACTGGGTGGGCCATAGGCCCTTATCTGCCGACACTGTCTATGTATCTATGTATGTATCTATGTATTTTAAAAAATCTGAAGGCAGGATCATGTTCCTAGGACACCGATTAGGTAAACACAGCTGTTGGTGTTTACCAAAGGGCATTATTTTTTGAATTACAATGTTTTTTTCTCTGTTGCTAACTGAAAACAAGGTGGCGGCCGCACAACACTACTAAACCCATATGTGGCACTATAAGATGCTTTCGCAAAAGCAAAACGTGCTTTCGCACAGCACATGTATTTTTTCCTATAGGCTATAATGGGAAATGTAAATCTTTAATAACTTTTGAATGGATTAATATTTTTTCACCAAACCTTCAAAATGCACATCAGTGACTCAGACCACATAAACCTTGACAATTGCAGACCAGTCCCCCAAACCATTTTGGCCGTAGCCTCAAGCAAAGAATTTGCACAAAAATGGTAAATTTCACTTTTTTGGTACTCCACAGCTCTGCAATCACACCACCCACAGGAACAAAACTTGCCATATCCAGAGATCTATGGTACCAGATGGCACTTGCAAAATTTCAGACAAATCGATCGAATGGTTGCAAAGTTATTAAAGTGCAAAATTTTGGATTTAACATAGAAGTGGCTGTGAAACCCTAACTATGCTGGCACTACCATGCCAGTATGAGATATATATATGTAACTGTATTTGTATTTGCTCAGCCTTTTCCTGCCGTCACTTTAGAAACAAGGAATTTTTTTTCTGTATAGGTCCTCCTATGCAGATACGAGTAGCTGTTTTCAGCTCCATCCCCATCAGCTGCAGCCATCCTGAATCTCCTCCGGTGTCCGGGAATATTATCCTCTGAAGCAGGGCCAGGAGGGGAGGGCCATCCTTCCCTAGCAAAAACACAAATCCAGACTGTCCCAGACCCAGAGAGATCAGGCGGGACACCTGAAGCCCATCTTCCATGTTTCCTCCTTATTTTTTCCTCCCCTGGGCTCCATGGACATGCAGTGAGCACATCCACGCTGCCTCTACAGAGATGCCCCCGTGGTGCTTTGAACGTGGGCCCTCCCATCTTGGTGACTTGCATGCATCTCCACCTGGATTCCTCTGGGTGGCAGTCGAGCAGCAAGTCATGGAAACCCCTCTCCCTGTGGGAAGACAGCAGTCCTACTGATGCTCAATCTTCCCTCTCCCAGCCAACTCCCGAGCGACCCACATCCATTCCTGAACCCGGGATCACTGGTGTGGGAAGTTTTAAGGCATCCATGGTGCCCCAGCCCTCTTCACCACTGTGCCCACTAGAAACATAGATTTTGATGACAGATAAGGACTACTTGCCAAACCCAGTCTGCCTTTGAAACTTTCCATGCTTGTATGTTTCATTGTGTTTATTGTGTATACAATCATGCTCTGCACCTGGATAATTAAGCAATAATACACGACAAGGTGTGCGATATCATGAGATATTGTTCTGCCTCAGGTGCACTGTCATGCACGAGGCCGTAGGCTAGGTGACTTTAATCACCTGGGAAGGAATGATATCCCATAATATCGTACACCTTGGAGGGTATTTTTTTTTCAACCCTGTTCTGGCTGGCCCTCCTTCATGCCCCATCACCCCAGCTTTTTCCAGGACTTACCTTCTCCCATATCCCCCACATCTTGCCCTCTGTGGCAGGGGGTGGGTGTCCCTTGATCCACCAGACTGGATCTAGATTCCAGGAGGTGCCTGAGTCACTGGGTGTGGGGCCTACGGAGGCTGGTGGTCATCATGCGTAATCGGGAGATTTTTCCATGTTTCTCCCTGGGAGACATGACATGCGCTGATGTTAGGTCACACAGACCAATGTCTGCCATGTCTCCTCACCACTGTAGCTTGGGCTGCATTTCCCCTGGCCTCTGCCAGGGGTCAAGCAAGCCCCAAGCTCTTGCCCACTCTCCCTGCTGGAGGAGGAGAGTGGTCTTGCAGATGCTCCATCCTCCTCCCCCCCAGCCAGCCCTCTGATGCCTTGGGCTCACTTCTGAAGCCGGGTTGTTGGTGTCATGAGCAGTAGTGCTACCGCTGCACCAGCGGGCTGGCGTGAGGGTATATTTCAATAATGAAATGGATGTAGTTTGATTTTTTTTTGACTGATGGCATGACCTACTTTCAGACCAGGATTATGTACAGAGATATCTTCGAGTCTGAATGTGGTTTCAGCACATCAGAGTTGAGAATTTTGGTCATGTAGTTCATAATAGTACGTTTATCCCAGTGCTGTCTTGTTCCTTTACACTCACTTGATATCCACTACTTACTGATTATAAAGGCTGACTTGTAGTACTGCTGTCTTGTGAACTTTGTTACCTCTATAACAAATCAATTGTATTATTGTCTTGTACTGTTAACCTTCCCCCTTCCCCAGGATGCATCTGGATTGCCTTTCCTGGTAAAATGTTTGAAATAAAAAAATAATTGTTCAGTTTTCTGTGAAAGGCAATGCCTAATTCTGAAGCAAGACAGCTGTGCAGATATTTGACAAGTACATTTGAAAGATGTGCTTTAAATGAAAACAATTATCAAGTTAAACTCCCAAGTATTTAATATTGTTCATGAAGGATTTGAGAAGGACCCATTAGCAGACACCTTAAAAGTCTCAGTTCTAGTCACACACTGGTTAGGTCCAGTAAGCAGAGTTTTAAGGCCTGTTTACACAACTTGATCTGCACCACTGCAAGAGGCACTGATGAGTTGCAACAGTGCAGGTCAGGCAATGTAAACAGCAAGGGGAGAGTCACAGAAGGCTCCGCTGTGGTACAGGATAATCCCTGTCAGTGCATTTATACACAGCTTACCTGAAGTGTTGCCGTCTGAATTGGCTTCCTCTGCTCCAATCGCACTACTGCTTTCTTGTGTTTATAGGGTGCAGCTATGCAGTGTTCCCAATATCTTTCCTGTGTTTTGGGCACATTTCTGACATTGACAGAGGGATTAATGAGCAGGAGTGGCATGATGCCTTGATAGGGTTGCACCAGTGCAGGTGAAGCAGCATGTTTACACACTTGCAAAAAATGCCTGCACTGGTACACACTGGTACGCATTCCCACCAAAACAGGGAATGATCTGTGCTGCAACAGAGCAGCTTGCAGTCCTCTGGCAGCTGTTTCACACTGCCAGATTTGCACTGCTGGAACTCATCTGCACCACTGTCAATGGTGCAGATCCAGTAGTGTAAACACACTATGTTTTTGTGGGATTGTGTGCTGTTGCAGGCATTTTTTGCTAGTATGTAAACATGCTGCTCCACCTGCAGTGGTACAGCCCTGCACCATGACATGCAGTCCCCACCCCCCATATACTGCCTGTAAAGAATTTGCCTTTCTTGAGTGGTTGAGAAACATGATCAGGATTGATCTGTTTGCAGTAGTAATTAACTCAAAAGCTGGATTATTCAGTTCCCCACTATATGCATCAACAGTGAGCTGTTGTAACAATCCCTCATGTCACGCACATGTTTCGGAGTACTGTGTGCAGCACCAGTATCATGCTTCCTAGTCACTATAGTAAAATCCATATGAGCTGCAGCATACAACGGTTTGCACATTCCAACCTTGTTGCATGTAAATGGAAAAATATAGAACATTTGTCAGAGCTGAGCTGTATACCTGCTTCATCGCAGAACACGCACCGGCAGCTGTAATATCTCCTGGTCCTGGCAGAAATCCAGAAAGTGAAACAGAGACAGTACCTCTACTACCCTGCAGTGGTGCACAGCTCCTTTGTGTAAACAGTCGTAGCAAGCAGTGCAGTTGGGGTGAAGGGCAAGTAGCACCGATGCATTTGGGCAACCTGAATATGCCAGATGTTAACTGGAACACATTTACTACAGCCACATCCAAGAGTAGGGTCATTCTAGATGTCCTACAAGGGGCATGCCTCAGACAACTAGTGTTGGAACCTACTTGGGAGGGAGCTATCTTAAACCTGGTACTCTCAAATGGAGAGAGGATCACAGATTTAGAAGTGGGTAGCCTCCTGGGAACAAGCAACCACCACACAGTGTGGGTCATGATAAAGAAAACCAAACAAAGTAAAAAAAAGACTATGGTTCTCAAAGGAGGTGGTGGGGAAGGTTAGGGAGAAAAAGACAGCATTCGGGAAGTATAAGGAATCACAGAATGAGCAGGACAGAGAACTTTATCACTTAAAACAGAAGGAAGCAGGGAAGACAGAATAGAGAAGGCCTAAACTGAGGAAAAGATAGCCAACTCTATTAAGAAGGGGGATAAAACTTTTTATAGGTACATCAGGGAGAGATGGAAGACCAAGGGAGGGATACTGAGGCTTAATAAAGGGGAAGGGAGGTGGGCAGAGGGTGACAGTGAAAAGACAGAGATACCAAATGAATACTTTTGCTCAGTATTCACAAAAGAAGAAGAGGGGGAGGTATCTAAACCAAACAATAGAAGCACTCTGGGCAGGAGGGTCAAGACCAGTATATTCACAGAAGAAAGGGTCCTGAAAGAACTCCTAAAACTCAAGGTGGACAAAGTGATGGGGCCTGACAGGATTCACTCCAGAATTCTAAAATAACTAAGGAGAGACCTAGTGACACCACTGACTACCCTTTTTAACACATCATGGGGAGGTACTTGTGGACTGGAGGAGGGCAGATGTGATTCCCCTTCACAAAAGTGGGAGCAAGGTAGAGGCAGAAAACTACAGACCTGTTAGTTTGACCTCAGTGGTAGGGAAGATGATGGAATCACTTCTGAAAGATAGAATTGTTGCGTACCTAGAAGCCAGTCGGGCACAGGACCCAAGCATGGATTCACAGCAGGAAGCTTGTTACTCAGACTACGGAATCATGAAGCAATTTATTTGACTGGGTGACCAAAAGAAGTAGACCAGAGAGGGGCTGTGGATATGGCCTACCTAGACTTAGCAAGGCATTTGACACAGTGTCACACAAAAGATTAATAAACAAGTTAACCAACCTGGGAGTGGGTCCTAGGGTAGTAGCCTGGGTAACAAACTGGCAGCACAACAGGACACAGAGGGTAATAATAAACAGAGGTACACTCTGAAGAAGGGGTGATTACTAGTGGGGTACCACAGGGTTCAGTATTGGGGCCGGTCCTCTTTAATGTCTTAATAGGAGACATTGTGGAGGGGGCTGGAAGGAAAAGTATGCCACTTTGCAGACGACAAAAAGATCTGCAATAGGGTTGCTACACAAGGTAGGGTGGAAAGGATAAGAAGGGACTTGGCAAGGTTGGAGGAATGGTCAAAAGTGTGGCAGCTTAGATTCAGTGCAAAGAAGTGCAAAGTAATGCACCTGGGAAACAGAAACCCAGGTGAAGAGTACACAATGGGGGGTACTAACAACAACAAAAATGGAAAGGGACCTGGGGATAGTCATATCAGATGGCCTTAAGGTAGGCAAGCAATATGAGAAGGCAGTAAGGAGAGCTGGGGGATACTGGGATGCATAGGGAGAGGCATCACCAGTAGAAAACAGGAAGTTGTTATTGCTCTGTACAGACAATTGGTGAGACCCCATCTGCAGTACTGCATGCAGTTCTGGAGACCCCATCTCCGCAAGGGCATAGACAGGATGGAGGCAGTGCAGAGGAGGGCAACTAAAATGATGCAGGGTGTGCAAAAAGAGCCATATGAGGAGAAACTAAAAGAGTTTAATATGTATACCCTTGTGGAAAGGAGGGAGAGGGGGATGTGATAGAAATTATCACATACCTCAAGGGAATCAACAAAGTCCAAGAGGGTAGCATCTTTTGGAAAAAGAGATGTGCAAGAACAAGGGGACACAATTTGAAGATAGAGGGGGGCAATATGAAATATTTTTTCACTGAGAGAGTGGTGACTGCCTTCCTGAGGAGGTTGTGGGGTCAAAAACAGTGGGAATCTTTGTGTCATCTGCTAAGAGACATACTTTTCCTTCTAGTCCCGCTGCAATATTGCTTATAAAGACATTGAAGAGGACTGGTCCTAATACTGAACCCTGCGGTACACCACTAGTAACCCCCCTTTCTTCAGAGCGGACTCCATTTACTATTACTCTCTGTGTCCTATTCTCCAGCCAATTCTTTATCCAGGCTGTCATCTTGGGACCCACTCCCAGGCTGGCTAACTTGTATATTAATCTTTTGTGTGGGACTGTGTCAAATGCCTTGCTAAAGTCTAGGTAGGCCATGTCCACAGCCCCTCCCTGATCTACTACTTTGGTCACCCAGTCAAAGAAATCTATCAGATTCGTCTGGCATGACCTTCCCGCTGTGAAACCATGCTGCATTGGGTCCTGTGCCCCTCTGGCCTCTAGATAATCAACAGTTTTTTCCTTCAGAAGTGATTCCATCATTTTCCCTACCACTGAGGTTAAACTAACAGGTCTGTAGTTTCCTGCTTCTGCCTTGCTCCCACTTTTGTGAAGGGGAATCACATCTGCCCTCCTCCAGTCCTTGGGTACCACCCCATCCTCCCATGATTTGTTAAAGAGGTAGTCAGTGGTGTCACTAGTTCTACCCTTAGTTCTTTTAGAATTCTGGGATGAATCCCATCAGGCCCCATTGCTTTGTCCACTCAGTTTTAAAGAGTTCTTTCAGAACCCTTTCTTCTGTAAATGGGCTGGTATCAACTTCTGTATCCAGAGTGTTTCTACTGTTTGTTTTAGGTACCTCCCTCTTCCTTTGTAAATACTGAGCAAAATACTTGTTTAGTATCTCTGCCTTTTCACAGTCACCCTCTGCCCACCCTCCCTCCCCTTTATTAAGCCTCACTATCCCTCCCTTGGTCTTCCTTTGCTCCCTGATGTACCTATAAAAGGTTTTATCTGCCTTCTTAACCGAGTTGGCTATCTTTTCCTCGGTTTGGGCCTTTGCTGTTCTGACTGCCTTCCCAGCTTCCTTTTGCTTTAACTGATATAGTTCTCTGTCCTGCTCCTTCTGTGATTCCTTGTACTTCCTGAATGCTTTCTTTTTCTCTTGAACCTTCACTGCCACTGCCTTTGAGAACCATAGTGGTTTTTACATCGTTTTGTTTTGTTTATTTGCTTCACACAAAGGCTTGTTACCTCTTTGATGGCAGTTTTTATTATTCCCCATTGTTCTTCCACCCCTCCTTCCTGCCCATTTGCTAGTGCATTCCTTGGGCACTCACCCATTTTGGCAAAGTCAGCCCTCCTAAAGTCCAGTACTTTTGCCTTTGTATGACTTGACTCTATTGCTGTGTTTATTGTGAACCATACTGGTCGCTAGTTCCCAGATGGCTACCCACTTCTACATCTGTGATCCTCTCTTCATCTCCATTTGAGAGAACCAGGTCTAAGATTGCTCCCTCTTGAGTAGGCTACAATACTAGTTGTCTAAGGCATGCCCCCTGTAGGGCATCTAGAATAACCCCACTCTTCGAAGTGGCTGCTGCAACTGCACTCCAGTTAACATCTGGCATATTCAGATCACCCATCAGCAATATCTCCCATTTTTCTGCCATTCTAAGTATGCTTTCTATCATTTCCTTGTCCATTTCCTCCCCCTGAGAAGGGGGTCTGTATACAACCCCTCTGCGGATTGTGGTTCCATTGCCGGTCTCCAAATTTACCCACAGTGCTTCTTCTCCTCCCTGTTTTCCCTTTTGTTCTGTTGCTTTGATTCCTTCCCTTATGTAAAGAGCTACTTCTCCTCCTCTTTTACCCTCCCTGTCCCTCCTTAAGATAGTGTATCCTGGTATGTTTACGTCCCAGTCATAGTTTTGTGTGTACCATGTTTCTGTGACTGCCATGATATCCAGATGCTCCTCCTCCTCCATCAAGGCCACTAATTCAGGAAGCTTGTTACTCAGACTGTGGGCATTGGTACTCATTGCTCTCCATTTTTTGATGGCTTTACCTTCTGTTGCAGCATCCCCCATTGACTTTTCTACTTCAGTATTTTTCTCATTTAGTACCCTGTTTTGTAGGGAGAGGCTGGGATTTTCCTGCTGCTTATCAGTGCCTCCCCCCGACTAGTTTAAAAGCTTGCCAATGAAGCATTTAAACCTATTGCTCAAAAGACTTGTTCCCTTCCTGGACAGATGCAGACCATCCTGTCAGTATAGGCTGGTGTCCCTTCAGGTGGAACCCCAGTCCCCAATGAAGCCAAACCCCTGTTCTCCACACCATTTTTTCAACCATTCATGAAACTGCATAGTGCAAAGTACCCTCGCCTCACTCATGCCATTGACAGGCAGCACCTCTGAGAAGGATACTGTGTGTGCTACTTGTCTTAGACCCCTCCCCAATTCTGCAAAGTCCTTCTGCACTGCTCTAATCTCATGTTGAGCCAAGTCATTTGTCCCTAGGTGGACAATGACATCCAGCTCAGAATCCCTTGCAGCTGTTCTCATGATCCTGAGGATGCGCTTCCTGTCCCTCCAAGCCATGGAACCAGGCAGGCACCTTACTTCAGTTTTCCCTGCTGCCCCCAGTTCTATCCCCCTAATAATTGAGTCCCCCACCAGGAGCTGCTTCCTTTCCTTGTGGTGTCCTCTGCCTCCTTCCTGTGGGCCTCCCTTGTGATAGTTGTCCTCAGCCTCCTTAGTCTCCTCTGCGGGTGCATCCATAGGGGAGCTATGCTCCCCAAGAATGGTGTATGGATTATGGAGTGGAACAACTGACTGGGTGTGCCTCTGTTCTACTATCCTCACCCTCCCTGAGCCCACTGTGGTCCAACTACTGTGCTTTCTTTGCAACCTCTAAGGTAGTGGTGGT
The DNA here is from genome assembly GCA_016271365.2 of Neoceratodus forsteri. Classification (NCBI taxonomy): domain Eukaryota; kingdom Metazoa; phylum Chordata; order Ceratodontiformes; family Ceratodontidae; genus Neoceratodus; species Neoceratodus forsteri. The sequence goes on from JADMNL010000026.1 coordinate 119,777,573, forward strand.
GGCTCTGGTGCTCCCTGGATGGGGAAGGTTCCCTTCCTACTGTCCAGTGTGGCCTGGGGAAGGTTCCCTTACTACTGTCCAGTGTGGCCTGAAGATGGGCAACTTCCTCCCTCAGGGCAGAGAGTTGTCTACAAATAGGGCAGCATCTCAGCCTCCAGAAAGACTCCCAGAAGACTGCTGCCCCACAGCCATTACATTGCACTACTCCCCACGTTTATCTACTTTTTTTGTTTTGTTTTTTGTTATTTGTGTGTGTTTGTGTGTGATTGGTTTGTTATTTAGAAATATATATACATATATATATATATTATACAATGTTTATGCTTATATTGTCAGTGCAGTGTGCTAGAGAGGATATGACAGTGATATGCACCTGCACTCTTGAGGAATGATGTCAGAACCCCAGGTATGAAGGAACTATTTCCAGGGGTGGGTGGGGTGAGGGATGGGAAGGGTTGGGCCTAAACTGTGCCCTCACAAAACAATCAGCTAAGAGCTCTGACCCACCGCTGCGATGAGTGCCTTCCTGTCAGCAAGATACCCTACACAACAATTTGACAGAGAAAATACCCTGTTAATCAAACAGAGAAAAATCCAGACATCCAAGTCACACACAGGTAAAATCTCCCCAGCCCCAAGACAGCCTGGTGATTTGTGCTCTGAAAACAGTCAGTCCCAAAATAAGGCAGCTGTGCTTTAAACTCTTCCTGCACTGAAAATCTTAAGAATTGTAACAAAGACTGTCTTTTCCTGATAATTCTAAGTTCCTTATTTCACCTTTCAGTTAGAAGTAGCCTCCACCTGCAGAATATCTGCTCCAAACCAAAGACAATTGTAAGGTTCACCTCCCTCTGTTGTGAGCACAACTCGCTTTCTTGCAAATCCTATGTTTAGTATTGCAGCTTCCAGCCAGAGATAGTTTGACTTGAAAAATGTTAGCTGTTGGCATGCTTGAATTCAACCACTGTTTTTGACTCCACAACCTCCTCTGGAAGGCTGTTCCATGCTTTCACAACCCTCTCTGTGAAAAAATACTTCCTTACATTACCTCTGAGCTCCCCCCATCTTCAAATTGTGCCCCCTTGTTCTTACACACCTCTTTTTTTGAAAGATGCTACTCTCTTGGACTTTGTTGATTGTTGATTCCCTTGAGGTACTTGAAAGTTTCTATCATGTCCCCCCTCTCCCTCCTTTCCTCAAGGCTATACATGTTAAGCTCCTTTAGTCTATCTTCATATGTCTTCTGGTGCAGACCCTGCACCATTTTAGCTGCCCTCTTCTGGACAGCTTCCATCTTGTCTATGTCCTTGTGGAGATTGGGTCTTCAGAACTGCACATAGTACTCCAGATGGGGTCTCACCAACTGTCTGTACAGAGGGATAACAACTTCCAGTTTTCTACTGGTAATGCCTCTCCCTATGCATCCCAGTATCCCCCAGCCCTCCTTACTGCCCTCTCACATTGCTTGCCCACCTTTAAGTCATCTGATATGACTACCCCCAGGTACTTTCCATTTTTGTTGTTGTTAGTATCTCACCCCCCATTGTGTACTCTTCCCCTGGTTTTTTGTTTCCCAGGTGCATCACCTTGCACTTCTTAGCATTGAATCTAAGCTGCCGTACATTTGGCCATTCCTCTAACCTTGCCAAGTCCCTTCTCATCCTTTCCACCCCACCTTGTGCATCAACTCTGTTGCAGATCTTTGTGTCCTCTTACTTGTCATCTAGGCTTCAATGTGTTAAAGTGGACGATTGTTGTTCTGACACTGGCTGGTAATAAAGGAGTGCCCCAAGGATCAGTACTGGAACCTCTTTTGCTTCTTATTTATGTGACTGATCTTCTCAGATCTATTTCCGCTGATTCAAATATTTTACTGTATGCTGATGGTACCATCATTTACACACAAAACAAAGATCCATTGGTTGCATTAGATATCTTGTAGAAAGATTTTGATATTATTCAACATTCTTTACTTAAACTGCGTTTATTGTTAAATGTGGATAAAACCCAGTGGGTTCTTTTTTCTAATCGAACCAAAGAGGAGAACCTGAATAGTAGCATAAGGTCCTTGGATGGAACTAATTTAAAGTGGGTATCTTCTTATAAGTACCCTGGTATTATGCTTGATGAAACTTTGAGGTTTGATTTACACATTCAAATCCTGTCATTTAAATTGAAGAAACTTTTATCTTTCTTCTATAGAAATAGGTCATGTTTCAGCCTTGCCATACGTAAACAGCTTGTTAATTCACTATTTTTGACATTAATTGACTATGGGGATTGAATTTTATATGAGGGCCATAGACATTATATTAAAATCACTTGACTCATTATATCATAGTGCTTTGAGATTTGCTACAGGTTTATTATGGAACACTCACCATTATGTTCTTTATCTTCACATGGGATTGCATTCATTGATTACTAGGAGGCACATACATTGGTCAATATTTGTTGACAAATTTGTGTTACAAAAACTTCCCCTATATTTATTAAACTTAGCTCCTAAAAAGGAGCAAAGCAAATATTCTTTATGATCCACAGACTTGCCTCAATTTGCACTTTCTAAATTTAGTTGTAGATATGGCAGCTACAGACTTGCCATTGCTATACCCTCAGCTTGGGTATCTTTACAAAAAAAAAACTCAAATTGGCTTCACTATTTTCCATATCTCATTTTAAACAGAATCTTTTTCAAAATAATGACATATGAATGTACATGCTTGTCATGATTGTATTTCTTATACACAACTGTATTTTTCACTGTTTGTTATACATGGTTTATGTTATCTATTTACATAATGTTTTATTGTTTTTTTTACTGTTATTTTGTGTTGGATGCAATTGCAGAAGAGAGCTTGCTCTGAGTTTGCTTTCCAATAAATTAATTGATTGCTTGATCCCCTTCACATACTTGCATATTTCAATCATGTCCCCTCTTTCCCTTCTTATCTCCAGAGGATACAAATCCAGTTCCCTCAACCTCTCCTCATATTTATTTATTTATTTATTTCAATCTGGATTACAGTACCTTTGAGCCAAGGCTCTTTTACAAAGGTTCCACGTCAGCGTGTGCAGCATTCATCATTTTTAGTTACATACATATAGTCATTGACTTACAGACATGTAATAACCAGTACAAAGACTTGAGCTATGAGCAAGACAAGGGAAGGGTGGGAGGGTGGGAAGTGAGGGTAGGAGATCGAGGGGGGAAGGAGGTGCAGGGGAAGGCGGAGTACGGGAGGTGGTTGGGGTGGGGGCAGGAGTGGAGATAAGGGGGGGAGGTGGGCGAGGGTGGGAGACAGTGCAGCCAGGGGGCCTTGTTGAGGGCATATGACAGGTAAGGTGCTAGGGGTGCAAAGACTGATTGTAAGTGCTGGGTGCTGGGGCATTTCAGCTGGAATGGTGGAAATGTTAAGATTGGCAATCACAGGATACAAGCAGTGAGAGGCGCAGCTTGGACTTGAAGAGGCCGAGTGTTGGAGCGGTTGCTATGTCGCTGCCAAGAGAGTTGAGCCAGTTGGATGCCCGATAGGTGAATGATCCTTGTCCTTGGGCCATGCAACATCATGGGATATGTAGTAGATGGGAATTAGATCTCCTTGTAGTGACAGTCCTATGTCTAGGCTTAAGGAGGACACAGACACCAGGTGGGGCTAGACCCATTATAATTTTCTTGGACGTGATGCAGGTTGGGTATTTTATGCGTTTGTCCAGTTGAAGCCAACCAGATTGGGAATAAAGGTAACATGTGTGGGCTCGATGTGAGCCAGTGATGAGAAGACAGGCCTTATTCAGGGAGGTTGCGATATGTTTGAGAGCAGTGGCAGTTGCAGACCCATATATGATAAGGCCATAGTCTATGATGCTGACGATGGAGCTTTGGACGGCCACTGACAGTGCTTCTGGAGTTAGGTGTTTCCTGTCTGGAATAATATGCCTAACCTCGCATTGGCAGACTTTGCAACATTGTTGATATGGACAGTGTATGAGAGGTGGGGATCAAGGGTGATGCTGAGGTACTTGAACTATTGTGTTTGCTCTAGGTTGGCTCCTTGTTCAGTTGCAATGGAGAGGTGGAGTTGTTTGTTTTTGTTGTGGGGGCTACAGAAGACCATAGACTTGTTTTTTTTTTCTGATTGAGAAGCAGTTTATGATTTAGGAACCAGGATTCAATGGAGGAGAAGGCATGCTGAAGTTTATTTTGTAATTGGATTGGATCAGGGTCCGAGGTGAGGATCACGGCATCGTCGGCGTAGAGAATTATTTGTTCTGGGCAGCTGTCCGGTAGCGAGTTTAACAATAGGCTGAAGAGGAGGGGTCCCAGAATGGAGCCCTGGGGACTCCCTAGTGGACCAGTCTAGGGTCCGAGAGTGTATCAGCGATTCTTACTGTTTGGGACTGTTCTTCAAGGTAGCTCTTAAACCAGCCAATGGAGTCGGTTGACAGCCCAGTGTTCTGAAGCTGAACAAGCTGGCGGCTGTGATTGATGGTGTCGAAGGCTTTTGTTAAGTCAATGTAGATTGAGCCTAGTAGTTCACCGGAGTCAAGAGTGTTTTGGATTGCACCGGCAAATTCAATTAGGGCTGTGGAGGTGCTGTGACCTTTGCGGAACCCATGTTGTTGCTTGCACAGGACATTGTACATATCCAGATATTCTGTGAGCTGGTCTGAGATGATGCATTCTAGTGCCTTGGAGAATGGGGGTAGTAGGGAGATATGCCTTTAGTTATCGTGGGCAGTTTTGTCACCACTTTTATGGATTGAGGTGACAGTGGCAGATTTCCATCTGTCCAGGAACTGGCTAAGGCTGAGGGAGAGGTTGAAAATTCTGGTCAGAGCACTTCATCAAGTGTGAGAGACAGGATTTTGAGATTGAGGGAGTCATTACTGAATCTTGATTTACCAAGGGCTTTGGTTACATATTTGCGTACTTGGTGAGCCTTGACTGCTTTGAAGTAGAAGCGGGGGGAGCTGGTGGGAGTAGTGTTCATTGTGGACAGAGGGGCTTCACCATCTTTGAAGTAGTCCTGGGGTAGGACAGTGCTGAGGTCAGTAAAGGCTTTGTTAAAGGTATCCGCAATGGTTTTTGGGTTGAGGGTTGTGGTTCCGTTGATGTTGAGTATTGATGGGGGTTTGGGTGGATTCCCGGTGAGTTCCTTTATGTTCTTCCAGAATTCCCGACCATTGCCCCAGAAGTTTGTGAGGGCATGCTTATAGTAGGCGGACTTCATTTGCCGGATGGTTTTGGTACAGTCATTCGGGCACGTTTGTAGTTTTGGATGTCGTTTTGCCTTCCAGAGTTTCTGGCCAGCTCCCATAGGTGGTCTCTTGTTTTTAGCATCCTGAGGAGGTCACCTGTGAGCCAAGGGTTACTGAGTGATTTGACTTTGCATTTCTTAATAGGAGCATACATGTCACAGGCCACAGTGAAGATGTTTATGAAGTGGTCAAGGGCAGTGTTTATGTTGGTTGCATTGAAGATAGGGGACCAATCTTGATGGAGGAGGTGGGATTTGAGTTGAGGAAGGTGGCCACTGGGTAGAACCCTGCTGGTGATAGTTTTTGGCAGTTGTTTGATGAATTTATTTGACTAGGTGCAGCTAACAGGGGAGTAGTTGCTGAGAGAGTCAAGGAGGACATTAGTGTTAGACGTCCGTGATGGGTGACTGGTAAGGATCCAGTTCAAGAGTGTGCTGGTGCTGGTCCTGTTATTTTTCCTGGTTGGTGAGTCAACCATTTGTGTGAGGCTTGCCGCAGCAATGGTATCCCTGTGTGCACCAACATTGGCCACAGGCCAGTTGATGTTGAAGTCACCTAGGAGGATGAATTCAGTGTCCGGTGGGAGTGACTTTACAAAGTCAAGAACAGCTGTTAGACCAGTTCCCTGTTCTTTGGGAGGGATGTAGATGGTGGCAACAGTGAGGGTTTTGTTTTGGACTCCGAGGAGGATTCTCGCTGGCAGTATCTGAGCAGTTGTGGGTTGGAGTGAGGTAATGATGTGGTGCCCCTGTATGGAGTCTTTTAGGTAGAGAGCGCAGCCCCCACCTCTTTTGGAGAGGCGATCCAGCCTAAAGATGTTGCAGCCAGGAAGGCTGATTACATGGTCTGGTACTGATGGCGTGAGCCAGGTTTCGACAACTGCCAGGATGTCAGGGCTGTGCTGGCTGGTGAAGGCCTGTAGGGCATCCATTTTAGGAAGGAGGCTGCAGATGTTGATTGATATGAATGAGAGGGCACCCAAAGGCTTGCTCAGATTAATGGCTTTAGAGCAGAATGGGCCAGGGTTTGGGTACATATTCCATCCCTCCTAGCCTATGCACCACTTTAGAGGCCCTTCTCTGCACCCTTTCCATGCCATCTATGTCCTTTCTTAGATGGGGCCTCCAGAACTGTACCTCATACTCCAGGTGTGGCCTCACCATGGAGCTGTAAAGTGGCATCAGCACCTCCCTCCTTCTGCTGGTTATCCCTCTCCCTATGCGTGCCAGCATCCTGTTAGTCTTGCCCACTGCTTTGCTGTAGTGGGTCCCCACCTTAAGGTCATTTGTGATTATAATCCCTAGATCCTTCTTCTGCCTGGTTGCTGCCATTTTCTCTTCCCCCCCAATGTGTATGTGGTATTTGGATTCCTCCTCCCCAGGTCCATCACTTTGCATTTCCTGGCATTGAATTTCAGCTACCATGTTTCCGACCACTCTTCCAATAACCTTATATCATTCTTCATTGCCTCCACCCGCCACGGCTATCTACCCTGTTACTTAGTTTTGTGTCATTTGCGAAAAGGCAGACCTTCCCCTGAAGCCCATCTGCTATGTCTGCGTTATTGTATTTGACAGATTTATTTCTCCTTAAAATAGGGAGTTAACCATTACGGTTACTTGTCCCCCATTTCCAGGGCCATAATGTATGTGGCTACTTAAAATAATTTAAATGAGCCCTCTGCAGAAAAAAGCAAGTGAGCAATCTCTTAAAAAAGAGTCTTGATATTTGTTTTCTTTTCTGTATATTCCACGCATTACAGTGCCAACACCACTTCATTCCATTTCGGTTCTAATCCTAGTGCACTATATTGATGGGATTTTCCAAATCTGTATTTGGCTTTGGGTTTAATTCTCTAATACTTTCTTTTCCTTTCTTTGTATTACAACTGCTTCACAAAACCTAACAAGTGGAGTTAACATTCTGAATACTTTATTCAGCTCTTTGTTCTTTCGTCTGTGCTTTTTTTGCAATGTTTTGTATTTAGCTTGGGATTAGAGGTACAGATATGGCACACTGATGAGTCCAAATGAGGATGAAACACGTGTCAGTTTTCTTTGATTGGGTGACTAGGGAACTAAATCAGGGAGGGACTGTAGACGCCACCTACCTAGATTTCAGCAAAGCCTTCAACACCATCCCACATAGAAGGCTGATTAACAAGATGGGTAGTCTGGGCATGGGAGACAAGGTGGTGAACTGAGTTAGGAACTGGTTAACAGACAGGAGACAGAGGGTGGTGGTAAATGGGGTACAATCTGGGGAGAGGAGGGTGACCAGTGGGGTACCGCAGGGATCAGTACTAGGACCAGTCCTGTTCAATGTCTTCATTAGTGACATTGCAGAGGGGCTAGAAGGAAAGGATTGCCAGTTTGCAGATGACAACAAGATCTGCAACAGGGGTGGATACTCCAGAAGGGATGCAGAAAATAAAGAGGGACTGGAGAAGCTTGAAAGATGGTCAGAGATGTGGCAACTGAGGTTCAGTGCAAATAAGTGCAAAATAATGCACCTGGGTAGAGGGAACCCTGGGGAGAGCTACAGGTTGGGGGGAGGAGCTGACTGTCACCAAAGAGGAAAAGGACCTAGGGGTTGTCATCTCTGATGACCTTAAAGTATCAAAGCAGTGTACAAAGGCAGCAGGAAGGGCCAGTGGTATGCTGGGGTGCATAGGCAGGGGTATCACTAGCAGTAGGTGGAAGGTGGTGATGCCATTGCATAAAACATTGGTATGGCCTCACCTGGAGTACTGTGTGCAGTTCTGGAGCCAACATCTGTGCAAAGATATAGATAAGGTGGAGACAATCCAGAGAAGGGCAACAAAGATGGTGCAGGGCTTGTACCACAAAACATATGAGGAGAGACTAAGGGATCTCAATATGTACTCGCTGGAAGAGAGGAGACAGCAGGGGGACATGATTGAAACTTTCAAGTACCTCAAGGGCATAAACAAGGTGCAGGTGGGGAACCTTTTCCAATGTAGAAAAAGTACTAGAACAAGGGGGCACAATATGAAATTAGAAGGGGGTAGCGTAAGAGATCATGTGAGGAAGTTTCTCTACACAGAAAGGGTAGTCGACGCTTGGAATAGTCTGCCACAGGAGGTAGTGGGGGCAAGCACAGTGGAGGGGATTAAGCATGCCTGGGACAGGCACAAGGGAAGCCTGAGAGGGGAAGGAGTGAGAAGCCACTGATCACATAGGGTCAGTGGCTACATGCAATGTATAGGGCCTATGAGCAGACTGGATGGGCCTAGCGGTCCTTATCTGCTGATAGTTTCTCTGTTTCAATGTATGCTTTATTTTGATGAACTGGTATTTCTGGATGTGTGAATTTTGCTTTGCTTGCAATGTAGGGTCACCACTTTAAAGCACATTCATATTTTGGACCAGTCCCGAAATACCTGTTGGCAACACCGCAACATTTAGAATACAAAATACATATACCAATATCAATTCAGAAAAAGAGAATGTTTTCCATTTTGTAACCGATTTTTGGTTCCCGTGTCCCATAGCCTTATGTTTGGGTTGCTGGCTGCACCCTTCCTCTAGGCAGGCATGCAGGCAGGTATCTGTTTTCACAGCCAGTTCCGATGCCGCTCCATGGTTGGTCACCAAGGGGATCATGAATGCCTCTGCCTCCTTCCCTGGTGGCTGAGGGCCTTACCACTGCACTTCACTCAGCTGCCTGCTGGCTCCATCTGGGGATTACAGGGGTCACATGCAAACTCTGATTTCCCAGGTGACAGGGCACACAACCTCCTGCTGGGCCAGCCCATTAAAGCAGCAATGCAACAAAACTGGTAAAAAAAAAATACCCTACCTTTTTTTACTGTAAAAATTCAAGTTATTTTCCAGTTTTATTTGATGGCAACATTTTTTGGTTCCGCCAACATTTTATAAATAATTGAATGTATTTTTTTCAGTTTTATTTGGTGGTAAAATGTTTTAGTTCCACCAAAATTTTATAAATGATTGAATTTTGTTTTTTTTTCTCAAGAAAAAAGATGGTTGCCAGATTTATCTTAGAAATAGCTTTGTTGGCCTGGCATGGATTAGGCACATCATAGGTGGTACCTAGACAAGTAGATTTAACAGGTATGCTAATATTTTAATTAATTGTAGCTAAAACTAATTTTTGTAACACGTATTTTCATTGCACTGCTGCTTTAAAATGTGATTCATTAAATAGAGAAAAACAGAAAAAGTACAATAAAGTACCTATGGGAAAAAACTGAAAAAATGCAACATTGTACAAAACTGGGAGGTTTTATTTATTTTTATTTATCAAGTCTAGGATTACACATACCTTTGAACCTTGGCTCTTTTACAAAGGTTCCACGTCAGAGAAATACAAATTATGGGGAACATCAAGACAGACATTACAACAATGTGGACATTGCAAACAGAGTACAGATAAATACAATTCAAGGGTAGCATTGTAACAGGGCAGCCAGCGGCATTTGTCAGAGAAAACAGACAACAGATAAGAAGTGCCAGAGTCATAAGGAGAGGGAAGAGGGGAGAAGGAATGTAGGAAGGGTGGGGAGAGGGTGAAAAGTGCAGCATTGGGTGTACCAAGATGTGAGGGTAGAATACAGTGAGGAGGGGAGGGGGGGGGACCACTAGAGCAGGAAGGGAAGTGGAGAAACAAGGTTAAGTTGGGCAGTCACAGGAGCTGTTGGAATTGTGATATAGTCCTGGAGCCTAGTTTTAAACCTACCAATTGTTGGGGCAGAGGAGATGGTGGGGCTGAGGCCATTGAACCAGAATGGCACTCGATAAGCAAAAGAGCGCCAGGTGGATCCTTGCACCCTGATTTGGCAGTACCCGTGGAGGTGGCAGCACTACTAATAGGTACTTTTTATTTTGAAAGGTTTTTTTTTTATTATTTTTAAAATGTTCCTCATGGCCTCATTTTATAAGCACAATAAGATACTCCAGGGTGTTGGTAGTATTTTGACAACTGCACTTCTGGGGCTAAAGACACTCATTCTGTGGCCTCATGCCCAACTACCTCCCTGGGCATGTGGTTGTCACAGTACTACCAACAGCCAGTAATATCTTATTGCTTACATATAGAGAAACCATCCCATACCTCCACCAGAAACATTGCTTCCAACACCAAAGTGGTGAAGAGTGTCTCAATAGTATTTTATGATTCCTGCAGCAATGTTGTTCCATTTCCACCACTGCCTTTTAAAACCCATCTGATGCAGTTATAGCAGCTGCCCCACTGAAGAGGCTTCGAAATCTTCCTGACAGGTGTTGAGTCCCTAAATAATTCTGCCTGGAATAAATATATCAGCCTTAGTAATGATCAGTGAATATATTATGAATCTGTAGCAAATACTGGACTGAGGACATTTATATGCACTCACAACTGAAACGGCATGATTTCATCCTAATAAAGCCAGGCAAAATTAAGTCTGGCATAGGAAATGCATGCAGTTATGCCTGTGCCTCTTCAGAATGTATTTAGAGTGAACTATTTGTGGGTTCACGTCATCATGGCTGGCTGGTAGGCTGATAAATTTTATTGAAATCACCTTCCCAAATGTGTTAAGTGCAATGGTAATTAAGAAGAATCTTCCAGTGCTGTGACAAAGAACACACAGATACTGTACTTAGGAAAAGGTAAACATTGTCGTGCATCTTACATTTTCTCTAGAAAGACGAGAGGTCATGCAGCGTATAGGATTTTCACAATAATGACAGGCCTACATCATGGCTCCGCCCCCTGCTGTCATAGCAGTTGTAATTGTTCATTTTCTTTCCATCTAAAATCTATCCAGTCGTACTTTAAAACTTGCACTGTGTGGTATAGACTAACAGGTTCATGTGTGCATCTAGATAGAAACTGTATAGGCTTACATGCGAGTCTAACATAATTTGACATTTCCCTGGGACTGGTCTGGAATTAAATTTTTTTTTCTGGTGAATCTCCAAATAGAGGTTCATTCCCTATCTGGAACATTTAAAAGTCCATCTGAGTATTCTGAAGAAGTATGACATCAGATTCCTTGAAAAGTTTTATCTCCTAGAGAAGGCTGCAGTGGAAATTGGATTTTCTGTACACAAGGACAGCAGTTTCTGTGGTGTCTATTAGCAGTTCTTTATGTCGCTGGAACCATTTTCTAAACAGACAGGGCTGCATTAGAAGTCTGAGCTACGCACTAGAGTTGAATAACTTCCAGTTACATCAAATAAGATACAGATTCTGTGCGAGTCTAGAAGAAGTAAACCTGCACGTAGCTGGAGAAATTTCCAACATAGACGGGGCTGTAGTTATAAATAAGGGCTGCATTTTCTTTTTCTGAACTTGGAAAGTGGTGGAAGCTCTTTCTTGCTGCAATGAGAGAAGAGAGCACCTGTGAGCACAGAGTGGTACGCAACATTGTATTCTTTATCAGACAGTGACATTATAACACATCAGTTGGCATTCATGCAAGCAGTTAAGCAAATATTGAAATGGTTTAGCCTTCTATGGCTCAGAAGGCATCTCCTGATCAAACTCTTCCAATAAATAAATAAATAAATAAATAAACAAATAACTAAACACAACCAAATAACCAAATAAATAATTGACTACATTTTAACTACTAAAGTCCAGACTGTGCACTGAAACTATAAACATTTATTTATTTACTTTTGATAACCAGGTAAGTGCACTAGACAGACATCTGCCTATTTTCAGGCGCAACCCGGGAGAGTACTCCTCAATTACAGAGGTACAGATAGCAATTACAATACATGGCATTACAATAAATGATCAGATGACTATATTAGAGTCAGGGAACGAAGGAAGGATACATAGTTGTTGGGGATACACAAAACAGTTGACATATTGCAAGTAACATAAGCATTAACTGGTTGACTTGAGGTAGCATACAGACAAGAAAGGTTATGCTTAAGGCATTGTATACATTAAGTTAAGAAAGACAAAGTGCAGCCAGTATCCAGAGACCAAGGCGACCGAAATGGGGCGCTGACAAAAAACGGTGATTCAATTACGACGCCTGTGTTCATGGCTACCAAGCAGGGAGGCGACTGACTGGGGTGGGTGAATACTGCTGGTTGCAGCAGCTGGTATACACGCACGCACACACATGGGGAGAGGCAGGAGGATGGTATGTGGGAGGGTGTGGCGGGCAGCTGCCGAGCTGGTCCGCTACCATGGTGGGGAGGGCGGTCGGCTGGGAGGCACAGGGTACAGGGTTTATGTCCAGCGCAGTGCAGGTTTTTTTTGCCGGCAGGCAACATGTATTTTTAAGTTTTTCACACCCCTGACATGCACCCCTGAGTTGAGAATCCCTTGCGGAGGCCAAGCCCTGCATTAACAGTGAGACTCTGTAGGTTCATGGTGCTTTTGTTGTCTGCGCTGCGAGTGTACATCACCGAAATTGATTTTCAGTCATGTATACTCACCATAATGGCGATTGCCTTTCCACGATCACCATTATGACATGGAACCAGAGCAACCATAAGCTCCAGAAGAGTAGTTCAGAACCAGGGAATAGAAAAGTAAGTGCAAGGCAGATGGTTAGCTGGGAAAATAGCAAGTGATTAAAAGAATCTGAAAGTATCTAAGGCCTCAAGGTAGTTAAAAAGAGCATACTTAAAGGAGACGTGATTTGGAGTGTCTAAGGGGGTAAGGAAGGGAGTTCCAGAATCTAGGGGCATAGAAGGAGAAGGCCTGTCCACCCATTTTAGTGGCACATGAGTGAGTGGAGAGGAGAGCTAATGACACAGATCGCAGGTGGCGAGGGTAGACAGTTGGCGTAAACATGCCTGCTAGGGAGGCATGAAGGAAGGAGCAGATGATGTCAGTCAGCCAACCAAGGCAAAATAAGTGCCTGGAGGATGGGGATAACCAGCAGAGGCTCCTGTATAGGGAGCAGTGGTGGGTAAGTCGAGGGGAAGACAAGACAAACCTACAGACGTTGTTGTAAGTGACATCCCATTTTTGAAGAGTGCTTGCTTGAGCATGCGTTAGGATAGGTAACGCATAGCAGAGACCAGGGAGTAGGAGCCCCTGAGTGACAGAGATTCTAGCCCCAGCAGTGAGGGCATATCAGATGCAGTAAGCCAGCTGAATTTTGGTATTAGGTGACTTGCAGATAGCATTAACATGAAGTGAGAAGCCAAGCACAGGATCAAGAGTGACCCCTAGGTATTTGAACAAGGGGTGATTGAAATGGGGAGCCATCCAGACAAGATATCTGAAAGGTCAGAGCTACTAAACAATATTTATGGTGAGACCTGAACAGCATTGCTTGGGTCTTGGCGATATTTAGTACAAGGTGATTGGCTGAGAGCCACGTTTGGATAAGGTGAAAATCGGAGGAGAGGCAAGAGTTGATTTCATCAATGGATCTAGAAGAGACATAAAGAACTAGATCATTGGTGTAAACTAGAGTAAGGTGTGACAGTGGAAGGAAATGGAGGGCAGATTATTGATGAAAATGGAAATGAGTAAAGGTTCAAGTATAGAGCCTTGAGGTACGCCCATAGAAATGAGAGCAGGGGAGGAGAGAGCTTTGTGAAAGGAGACGGTTTAAGAGCGATCATGCAGATAACTGGAGAACCAGGCACATGTGGAGTGGGAGGTGCCTAGGGCACCTAATTGGTATAGGAGCAAAGTGTGGTTTACCAAATCGAAAGCTTTGGACAAGTCAATAAATACTGCACCAGTGAGTCAGCCTTTGTCCATGTTAGTTTTGACGTTGCTAGAGAGTTGGGCCAGGGCAGTTGTAGTGCTGTGACTGGCCCTAAAGTCAAGTTAGGCAGGGGACAGGAGGTTATAGTTGAGTAGGTAGTCTGACAGCTGCCTGTGGAGTACCTTCTCCAGAAGTTTGCTCAGGGCTGGTAAGTGTGCAATGGGCTGGTAGTTTAATGGGTTTCTAGGATCCCCATTTTTAAAAACCAGGATGACCCTGGTAGTTCTCCAGGAGTGGGGCACCATGGAAGAGCAGATGGAGAAGTTGAACAGATACATAATAGGGGTGGCAAGGAGAGAGGCACCTAATTTGAGAATCCTTGGTTCCAGTCCATCAGGGCCCACGTTACCATGAGGTGAGATTGATTTGAGAAGTCATAGGTCATTGGCTTTAGAGACAGAGGTGAGAACCAGAGAAGAATGGAGAGGCAGGTTTTCAGATATGGCAGGGGAGGATGCTGAGAACCCAGCACTTGCAAGGGTAGTGAAGAGGGAGTTGAAGGTGTTTGTTATGGTGACAGGATTCTTACAGAAGGCATTGTCAATTAGCATTTCAGTAGGGGCTCGAGTACCTGAGCTACCCAGAATATGGTTAATTTGAGACCAGTATGCTTTAGGGTTCTGAGCAGAAGCCTGTAGGAGTACTCTAAAGCAGTCACTTTTGGAGATGCGAACTTCTCTCTTCCAAGAATTTCATAAAGAGCGGTGAGCAATGAAGTCATAGTGAAGGGAAGAGGCTTTCCAGTTAGCCCAGAGTTTGTCACGCAGCTTAAGCAGCTGAAGAAGAGGGCACTTTAACCATTTGGTGGGAGAGCTATGAACACGTTATTTGGTGGAGAGGATGTGTTTAGTCTGCAAGGCGACCAGGGTGCTGGTAAAGTATTCTGTAGCCTGATCCATGTTGTTTGTAGTAAATAGAGGAGGTCAATCGACAAGCCTTAGGTCTCTTAGGAAAGCAGTAGCGTCCAAGGCCGAGAAATCAGACTATTCTATGTGGAGAAAGAAGGGGGCCTAGCATTCCAGACACAGAGAATTGGGGAATGGTCACTAATGGAGTCTGCGAGAACAGTAATGGTGGAAATTCTGTCTGGTCAGTTGGAAAGAACTCAGTTAATGAGAGAGTGGGTAGTGCCACTGTTGGAGTGTCCAGTGGGCTCCGAGACTAGCTGAGTTAGGTTTGCTTTGCTAATAGAGGAAGCTAAGGCAGGTGAATTGGGACCAAGCCAGCCCTGGTTAAAGTCCCCAAGGCAGATGACTTCATTATTATTAGTAGCAGAAGGTAGAAAGCCCAAGAATTCATCAAGGCCTTGCATATAATATTTAGGAGGGATGTATGCACAAATAATGTGTAGCTTCTTAGCATTCCCAAGTAGAAGAAGATAGTGAAGGACTTCACAGTGCTCAAAGGAGGTGCAGGGGAGTAGGGATATGTTTAGGTGGGACTCAGAGTAAAGAACAAGACCACCACAACTCTTAGACATAGGTCAATCGACATAAAGCATACTGTACCTGTGAAGAGCACACAAGGCATTGGGGAGGTAAGGTTTGAGCCAAGACTAAGCTATGCCCAGCACATCAAACTCATAGGTTCTGACCCAGGCCTCTAACTCGGAGTGGTTGACTACTAGGCTTCTGATATTTAAGTGCCCGGTTTTTAGACCTCTCATCTGGGAAGCAATTGCAGAGCTAGTCAGGTTAGGCAGGTGCAGTGGGGTGGGGTGGAAGGGCCAGGGTTAGTTCCTAGGTCACCAGACAGGGTTAGGGAGATGACCATGATCCAGGTATTCACTAAAGCGGAGGCAGCTTGGACCTGGGTAGAAGAGGAGCACGTGAATCGCAGAAGGAACTTGATAACTAAGCAGAACGTGACACCCAGATTCATGACTGAAACTGACACAAGTTTGTTTTCAGAGATTTCTGGGAAACAGGAGAATTGTAATGCAATTTTTACTGACCCATCTGTTTTCTGATTAATGCCCCCTACTCCCCCATGTCCTACACTACTACTGACCTATCCCCCTCCCCTACGCCCTGGCCCCTGCCTTTGCTCTGCCGTACCACCCCCCATTAAATCTCTGCCCTCCCCTGACCCACTCCATGCCCGTATGATTCCCTCACTCACCGTAGAATGCCATCCCCCCTCGCACTACCCCATCACATCTACCTCCTTCTCCCCTATCCCTCCTATTTTTTCTTTCCTCCCCTACCCCTCCCTACTTACCCTCACCGCTATCACCAAGGACAAAGCCCTCTCAGGCTGCCACACAAGCCCAACCTCATCTAACTATCTCCCAGATTGCACTACCCTCCCTAGCACGTGATCCTGCTACCCCTCTGCCAACCTGCTTCTGGACAGATTTATCTCCAGGTTTCTCAACTACTTTGGCATGTCTCTATATATTTAAAGTAGCGGTGAAATTTTGTTGAAAATTTCTAGACAACTGGTAACTAAAGTGTAACCTGAAAACTTAGTACAATTATTTATGTAACCCATGTAATCTGAAATCTAGTTATCTCAAGTACGTTACTGTTCTGCCTGCATATGTACGGTCTCTTGCTGTTTTGTCTGTCCTGCTATATGCACTGACTTGGAATTTTTGTAAATGAGCCATTGGCTCAAAGGTATTAATCCCAAACTGAAAAAAAAAATAAAGCTTTGTTTTTTATGGTATTTATGATTAAGTGTAGAAGAGGACACTATACACCAATGATCTCAGTGTTTCCCTTGCTCCCTCCCAACATGGATTTAGAACAAACCATTGTACTAACACCTCCCTCATTAACTTCACGGATGAAGTTCTCAGGGCAATGGACAAAGGGATACCCACTAGTGCAGTCTTTATAGACTTATCCAAGGCATTCAACCTCGTCGACCACAACTTGCTGCTACAGAAGCTGCAAAATATAGGCCTCGACAATCATGCCCTGAAGTGGTTGGGAGCTACTTATCAGGCAGGGCACAGAGGGTCTCATGGAAAGGGGCCATGTCTGACCCACTACCCCTAAACCAGGGTGTACCTCAGGGCTCAATTCTAGGCCCCCTCCTGTTTTCCTTGTTTACCAATCACCTGCATACCCACTGCGGGGAGAGCTCGGTTGTGCAGTACGCTGATGATACTGTCATCTTCCGACCCCTGCATGATGTGGTTGCCCTAGGCCCTCTACTCCAAAAGGATCTCACTTCACTAGAGACTTGGCTATGTAAGAACAGAATGGTACTAAATGCCGACAAGACCAAGGCAATGCTATTCGGGCCAAGATCCCTTGGATTTGACAGGTCCTCATCCCTCTCCTTAACCTCACTCTCTGGTAAAGCCATTAATGTAGTCCCCTCCCTTAAATAACTTAGGCCTCACGTTGGATCAGAATATCACATACAAGGAACACGTGGACTAGGTCACCAGGACTCTACATCGGAAACTTGGCACCCTGTACCAACTCAGGGACCACCTTATCCCTGAAGCCAGACTCTCCATAGCTACCAGCGTCCTTCTACCCAACCTAACCTTTGTGGCCCCTATTATATAGGGCATGGCTAAACAAGAGATTAGCAGGATGCAAACCCTATATAATAAAATAGCTCGTTTTGCAATCTTAGACCACCCTAGACGTCACCACTGTGACACTTGGCCAATCTTCATTGGCCCACATTGGTCGTCCGCCTCCAACACCCCTAGCTTGTCCAGACCTACAAACTTCTCAAACCCCACACTCCACCAAGCATTGCTGGGACCATAACCCTCAAACACAACCCAAGGAACCTAAGGACCTCAGATAGAACGCTATTAGAAGTCCCTAGGGTAAGGACAAACGCTGCCGGAAGATCCTTTTCCTCCCAAGCAGCCTGCCAATGGAACAAGCTCCCTCCCCAGGTCCAGGCCTCCTCCTCACTCATGAACTTCCGCACCAGGCTTAAGTCCCATCTGCTGACCTCAAGCGCATGCCACTGTCATGGCACTTAAAACTCCTAAGGTACTCCCCTCTTCTCCAACTCCCGTCTCCTAGCTTAACCTTCCTACTACCTGCCTTATACAGACTGCTCGCCAAAGGCCACGTGCAACCCCTGAATAAACTATATGCAAAGTACTACCAATTGCTTACATGTCATGATGATAACCATGCCTGTACCCATGCCTGCATCCACTGCTTTTCTTTTACCGTGCCTGTAAGCCATGCCTGTATCCACTGCTTTTCCTTTACCGTGCCTGTAACCATGCCTGTATCCACTATTTTTCTTTACTGTAACCACCTCATGATGTAACTCACAATGCCTCAAATGTTCCTTATGTCCTTGTTCATTCTTATAACTTGTATTGTTATCCTGGGTCGCCCCTGAAAAAGGGACCTTCGGGGCTCAGTCAGCCTACCCGGTCACCAAAATTTAATAAATAAATAATAGTAATAATCTGTCACTCATTGGAAGCATTGAGACACTAGTTAGGTATAGTGTTATTTTCTGGCATGTAATTGTAAATGGTATGAAAAGCAAAGATTTATAAACAGATGTGTCATTAAAGATTACATTCCACTTAAGATGTACTACATAAATAAATGAGGACACCAATTATGCTAAAAACCAGATACCGTAGGCCAAATTAGAAAGCTAGTCAGATTTTTCTCTAGCTAACAGTCCTAAGGAACTTCGAAAAGGAGCAAATTATCTATGGCCTGAATCCCCAAAAATGCACTCACAGTTCTGTGCAATGATACATTGATTAATGACTAGCCAAAACACCCAGCACTCAGTTCACTAGTATTAGTGGCCAACTTTCCTCTAAATTAGATCCAACTGAACCAGAATTAAATATAGAAACATAGAAACATAGACTTTGACGGCAGATAAGGACCACTTGGCCCACCCAGTCTGCCCATTTCCCTACCTACTGCCTAAGCTGCAGATTCTAGTTAACCAACAGCCTACTTCCTGCAACCCCTACACTATAATTGCCTTATGTCTGTCCCATGCATGTTTGAATTCCCCCACTGTTTTAGACCCAACGACCTCCCCAGGAAGGCGGTTCCATGTATCCACCACTCTCTCTGTGAAAAAAAAATTTCCTCACATTACCCTGAGCCATCCCCCTCTATCTTTAAATTGTGCCCCCTTGTTCTTACACATCTCTTTTTCTGAAAGATGCTACCCTCCTGGACTTTGTTGATTCCCTTGAGGTACTTGAAAGTTTCTGTCATGTCCCCCTGTCCCTCCTTTCATCAGGGGTTTATATTAAGTTGTATCAGTCTCTCTTCATATGGTTTCTGGTACAGACCCTGCACCATTTTAGTTGCCCTCCTCTGGACTGCTTCCATCCTGTCTATGTCCTTGCGTAGATGAGGTCTCCAAAACTGCACATAGTACTCCAGATGGGGTCTCACCAACTGTCTGTATAGAAGGATAACCACTTTCCTTTTTCTACTTGTAATGCCCCTTCCTATGCATCCCACTATCCCCCTGGCTCTCCTTACCGACTTCTCACATTGCATACCCACCTTTAGGTCATCTGATATGACTACCCCCAGGTCTCTTTCCATTTTTGTTGTTGTTAGTACCTCCCCTGCTATTGTGTACTCTTCTCCTGGGTTTTTGTTTCCCAGGTGCATTACTTTGCACTTCTTTGCATTGAATCTAAGTTGCCATATGTCTGACCATTCCTCCAACCTTGTCAAGTCCCTCTCATCTTTTCTACCCCCTCTTGTGTATCAACTCTGTTACAGATCTTTGTGTCATCTGCAAAGAGGCATACCTTTCCCTCCAGACGCTCTGCAATGTCACCTATAAAGATGTTAAAGAGGACTGGACCCAGTACTGAGCCCAGAGGTACTCCACTAGTAACCCCCCTTTCTTCGGAATGTGTTCCATTCACTATTACCTTCTGTGTCCTGTTGTGCAGCCAGTTTGCTACCCAGGCTACCACCCTGGGACCCACTCCCAGGCTGGCTAACTTGATTATTAATCTTTTGTGTGGGACTGTGTCAAATGCCTTGCTAAAGTCTAGGTAGGCCATATCCACAGCCCCTCCCTGGTCTATTATTTTGGTCACCCAGTTAAAGAAATCAATTAGATTCATCTGACATGACCTTCCTGCTGTAAATCCATGCTGCTTTGGGTCCTGTGCCCTGCTGGCCTCTAGGTACTCAACATTTCTTTCTTTCAAAAGTGATTCCATCATTTTCCCTACCACTGAGGTCAAACTTACAGGTCTGTAGTTTCCTGCTTCTGCCTTGCTCCACCTTTTGTGAAGGGGAAATCACATCTGCCCTCCTCCAGTCCTCAGGTACCACCCCATCCTGCCATGATTTGTTAAAAAGCATGGTCAGTGGTGTCACTAGGTCCTCCCTTAGTTCTTTTAGGATTCTGGGGTGCATCCCGTCAGGCCCCATTGCTTTGTCCACCTTGAGTTTTAGGAGTTCTTTCAGTACTCTTTCTTCTGTGAATGGACTGGTGTCAACCCCTACCCAGAATGCTTCTATTGTCTGGTTTAGGTAACTCCTCCTCATCTTCTTTTGTGAATACTGAGCAAAAGTATTCATTCAGTGTCTCTGCCTTTTCACTGTCTCCCTCTGCCCACCTCCCCTCTCCTTTATTAATCTTCACTATCCCTCCCTTAACCTTTCTATGCTCCCTAATGTACCTATAAAAGGTTCTATCCCCCTTCTTAACTGAGTTAGCTATTTTTTCCTCTGTTTTATGCTTACAGATTCATCACTTGGGTGACCTGCAATATTAGAGACCAATTTCAGTAGACTTACATCTCATTAAAGCAGCAGTGCAATAAAATTGGGCAAAAAAAATGACCGTATCTTTTTCACAATAAACAATTCCAGGAATCATGCAGTTTTATATGCTTTTATTTAGCTTTTTTCTTCTCAAGAAAAAAAAAGATGGCTGCCACATTTGGCATAGAAATTGAAGTAGACCTGGCAAAGGTGAAGATCGAGGAAAAAAAAAGATCATTGTGACGCAGATCCCACACCAGGGACTTCAAGTTCACTGCTACCACAGTGGATTTTACCAATAGGAACCAGCGAAACCTGTTTCTTACCTCTTCCTTTGCACAAGGTCAAGAAGTTCAACACAATAACTGTGGGAAGAGTGCCCCTTCAGAGACGGACTGCAAACAGAGTCCAGCAGAAATAGTAGAATTACCCTTTTTAATCAAAACAAGCAGTCACTGATTCTATAAAAATAGAAGCTTTACTAAAAGACTACAAGTATGTACAATGGGATTTATGTACAATCAGACAAAAGGATTACAGTTTACTAGAAATTAAAATAAATGGATACAAGACAGGTTGCAGACAGAAGAATCTGAGCTATTCTTACTTTAAAAACCTATTAATTTACCTGCTGCTGTCTGAAGAAAACACTAATCCCTAAGCTGTCTTTCTTACCAGACCTCTAGCTGCAGGGCTCTGGCATTTCAGTTGTTCCAAGTCCAAGAGGAAGAGCTTTCTTACAACACCACAATATATTTCTTACTCCTGTGGGGAGGGTTCTCATTCCCTTTGAGTGACAGTTCCATGCTGTCCCAGCCCTGTGTGTGTGTGTGTGTGCTGGTGAACCTTCTCCCTTTCCTCTCACATATGGATCTCATGTTGGTGAATCTTTTCTCTTTCCTCTACCTCCAGCCTTATTATCTCCCTTTCAACATCCAGCCTTGCCTTCTGTAGTTCAGCATCCTGCAGTGCAAGCTCTGTCTTCAGGATCTCAAGTTGAGGTTGATTGGGCTGCACAAGTTGCCCCCCTTGCTCAACCACCTTGACTTCAGTCTCATTACCTGGGTCACTGTCCTCAGTGACTGCCTGCTGACCAGGTATTGGGCCATGCTAATCTGAGACCATCTGCCCCTCCTGCAGCCAGTCATGTGCCAACAGGGCTTCCATGAGTGCATTCTTTGTCATGCCCTCATAGACAACCCCCCGCTCTGTGCCCTGCTCACAAAGCTGCTGTACATGCAATCTGACATAGCCTGAGGAGCTCATATTGTCTAGTTACGCTGCACTAAGCTGTCTTAAAAAAAACAGCAGTAAACAATGCAACCTTTTGAAATCCTGTTTCATGATTGTTAAAGCATATTTCATGTTGGCACTCTGCCACCAGTGTGCTGTCTCTCCCTCAGAGTTCCTGCCTCACAGGAAGGCACACTGTACGCTGCTCTGCACTGCACTGGTACCAGTTGCAACACTGATCCCACCACTCTGCCACCAATGTGATTCAAATCCCTCACTAGGGACTTCAAGTTCACCACCACCACCATGGTTTTTACCAACAGGAACCAGGAAAACCTGTTTCTTACAAAGGTTAAGAAGGTCAACACAATAACTGTGAGTAGAGTGCCCCTTCAGAGACAGACTGCAGACAGAGTCCAGCAGAAATAGTAGAATTACCTTTTTAATCAAAACAAGCAGTCAATGATTCTACAAGAATAGAAGCTTTACTAAAAGTCTGCAAGTATCTACAACAGGATTTATGTGCAGTCAGACAAAAGGATTACAGTTTACTAGAAATTAAAATAAATGGAAGTTATACAAGACAGATTTCAGACAGCAGAATCTGAGCTATTCTCACTTTAAAAACCTACTCATTTACCTGCTGCTGTCTGAAGAAAACACTATTCCCTAAGCTGTCTTTCTTACCAGACCTCTAGCTGCAGGGCTCTGGTGTTTCAGATGTTCCAAGTCCAAGAGGAAGAGCTTTCTTACAGCACCACAATATATTTCTTACTCCTGTGGGGAGGGGTCTCATTTCCTTTGAGTGACAGTTCCATGCTGTCCCAGCCCCCTTTGAGTGTGTGTGTGTGTGTGTGTGTGTATATATATATATATATATATATATATATATATATATATATATGTGTGTGTGTGTGTCCACTCTTCAGCACCTCCTTGCTAAAATTATGACAGACATCTGGGTCCTTTCTCCAACATGGGAACATCTCCAGGAAGGACTCCCCTCTGGCGTTATTGCTTTATTGCCTCCTCCCTAGCCTTCCTGTTAGCTTTCCCATGAGAACATAAGTCCCTCCTCCCTGGCTTAAATAAACTGTCATATACTACTTGATCATGTGATCTGATAGCCATTTTAGACCTGAAGCAGATGCATATTCAGAAAAGAATAAATGAATCAAAAGAATACACAGCGTTGGTCCCCTTTCCCGTCACATCTCCCCCCTCAAGAAATGAAGGTGTCTCTCTTTTGGGCAACCCCCAAGAGACACTGCTGTTCATGTAGGGGGTGGGGAGTGCCTAAAGGAATATGCAATGTGCTTAGTCCTGCCTCAACAGTCTATCTACACTGGCATTCTGTGTCCCACTTCTGTGCTGAATGATCCTATTATATGACTATAATACCAAACTCCAGTGCAGTAGCTTTGTTATTTGCTCACTAGTCCTATGGAGCCATGTCAAGGGGTTATGATCTGTAACCACAGTGAACTCCCTCCCATACAGATATGGCTGCAGCTTCTGAAGGGCCGACACTATCCCCAGACATTCCGTCTCCACTGTGGCATATGCCTCTTCTCTGAGTAGAAGCTTCTGGCTTAGATACATTATGGGGTGCTCCTCCCTCTGCAGTGTAATCTGGCTCAAGACAACACCTAGTCCATGGCCTGAGGCATCCACATGTACTATGAACTTTAAGTCATGATTGGTGTTAGCAAGCACGGGTGCCCCACATAATGCATCCTTCAACTGTCGGAAGGCAGACTCACAGTCCTCTGTCCAGAGAATTTTTTCAGGCATTCTCTTTTTTGTCAGGTCCATCAGGGGCTTGGCCACATCACTGTAGTGAGGGACAAACCTCCTGTAGTACCCAGCTGTTCCCAGAAATTCCCTTGCCTGTTTATTTGTGGCAGGGGTGGGCCAGGCCTGAATGGCGTCAACCTTCGCTGGCTCTGGACAGATGCATCCACTGCCCACCCAGTGCCCAAGGTAGGACACTTCCGCCATGCCTACTTTGCATTTTTCTGTCTTAACTGTCAGTCTGGCGGCCTTCAGTCTTCAAAACACCTCCCTCACATGCCTGACGTGATCCTCTCATGTCTGGCTTTAAATGGTGATGCCCTCCATGTAAGCCAGTGCATATTCACCTGCCCCAGCCAGGATGCGATCCACAAGTCTCTGGAAGGTTGTGGGTGCATTTTTCATCCCAAATGGCATTACTCTGAATTTGAATAAGTCATATGGGGTAATGAAAGCAGACCTGTCCCTGACTGTGGGGGCTAAGGGCACCTGCCAGTAGCCCTTTGTCAGGTCTATCATGGTCAGGAACCGGGTTCCCCCCAGCCGTTCCAAGGTCTCATCCGTTCTGGGCATGGGGTAGGCATCCGACTCTGTACAGCTGTTGAGCCTCCGGTAGTTGACACAGAATCGTGTGGTACCATCCTTCTTGGGGATCAGGACCGCAGGCGAAGCCCAGGAGCTACTTGACTCCTGGATCACTCCAAGGGCCAGCATCTCCCTGAGTTCCTCCAGCATGGTCTTCCTAATCCCCTTGAGTATCCTGTAGGGGGACTGTCTTAGCAGAACTTGGGCCCCAGTGTCTATGTTGTGTTCAGCCAATGTGGTGTACCCCAGATTCCCCATGGACATGTCCCTAAATTCTCTCAGCACCCCCCATTTTCTTGGACTGGGCCAGTGTCAGCAGCCCTGAGAGGGTGAGGTTATTCACTGAGGAGCCCTCCTAGGCTTCCCCAAGGAGGACCACCAGGGGGTCAGCCTCATTCCCCTCCTCTGGTGTACTGCACACGACAACAATAATTTCCTCCCTGTCATAGTATGGCTTCATCATGTTCACATGATATACCCTCTGCCTACACCTTCTGTCAGGCAGCCCTACTATATAGTTAACATCACTCAGCTTCCTGATTGTGGAGAACGAGCCCACCCAGACTGCCTGCAGTTTATTGTGTCAGACTGGGACAAGTACCATCACTTGCTGTCCATCTTCATACTCCTGGGCTCTGGTCCCACAGTCGTACTAGGCTTTCTGTTGCTGTTGTGCAGTGGCTAAGTGCTCCTGGGCAAGCCCCATGATCTCCTTAAGCCTGGCCCTGAAATTTAGGACATACTCCACAACAGACTCCCCTTGAGTGGTATGGTTCCCTTCCCATTCATCCCTGGCTAGATCTAGGGGCCCCTCACCCTGTGACCAAACAGGCATTTGAAGGGTGAGAACCCTGTGAAGTCCTGTGGAACTTCCCTGTATACAAACAGGAGGTGGGGAAAATATTTGTCCCACTGCCTTTTGTGCTGGTCAGCAAATGCCCTGAGCATAGTTTTAAGAGTCCCATTGAACTGCTTAACCAGGCCATTTGTCTTGGAGTGATAGGGAGAAGCATGGAGCTGTTTCACCCCACACTTCTCCCACAAACTGGTTATTAAGGATGATATGAAATTTGCCCACTGGTCTGACAAAATCTCCTGGGGAAATCCTACTCACCTTAAGATTCCCAAGAGCTCATCAGTCACCTTTTCTGCTTCAATGGAGGACATGGCCATGGCCTCGTGGTACCTGGTTGCGTAATCCACAGCAACCAGTATATATCATTTGCCTGTGTAACTTGGGGTACTCAGGGGCCCCACTATGTCCACAGCTACCCTCTTAAAGGGTTCATCAATAATAGGCAGGGGCACCAAAGCTGCCTTAGCCTTGTCCCCTACCTTTCCAACCCGCTTGCACTGTGGACAAGTCCAACAGTAATTTGCCACGTCTGTGTACATGCTTGGCCAAAATAAATTGTTGGCAAGCCACTTTTTTGTGCAGTTCATACCCAGGTGTCCTGAAAAAGGTATGTCATGGGCCAGGACCAGAAGCTGCTTTCAGTAGTCCCCTGGGGACTACCAGCTGCTGGAGTACCTCTCCCACTAGCTCCCTCTGTGGTGTACACTCCCTGTACAACAGCCCATTCTCTCAATAAACTGACCTCTTACTCCCTTGAGAGGCTTCAGCACTATCTGCTATCTCTTTTGGTTTTTGGAGGGTAGAATCAGCTCGCTGTGCCCTGCCCAGCTCCTCCAATCTGACCCTCCCTAGTTCCCATTCAGGAGGAAAGCTGCTCCTGGTGGCAGCCTCCTCCACTTGCAGCTGGGGCTCAGGACTGCTACTCCTAGCTGGCCCTTCAGCCACACTAGCCACTTCCTCAGCTGCTAAGGGGTGGGTCTGCACAGGCTGTGTCACCCCCTCCTCACCCTCAGAGGCTTGCCCTTTTGCCTGGCTATGGGTAGTAACACATACTAGGTTTTCCCTGTGGTCAAAATTATTGCCCATGCCCATATCCACAGGGAGATCAGGTACAACTCCCACCTCCTGTACTCCATGGCCACCCTCCCAGCTCAGGAAGATCCGAGCTATTGGCACTTGGACTACTGGACTTGTGACTTCCTGAATCTTGGAGAATTGCCCTATAAGCCTCAGGAGTCAGTTCAAAATGTTTTAATAACATTCTTTTAACTTTAATATAATCCATGTAATCATCATCGTCCATTTCAGCAAATGCATGCAAAGCACGACCAGTAAGCAATGGGGTCAGGTGGATCATCCAAGAAGCCTTGTCTAATTTAAATTGCCCACAAACCCTCTTAAATGATTTTAAAAATAAATCCAGATCATCCCCCTTCCGGCATTGCAGGAACATTTTAGAATTAATCATGGCTTTGTGGCTTGAACCCCCTTTGCCATCACTTACGGTTTGCTGTGGTGTTTGCAGGTGCAATTTTTCCATCTCAATCTCATGCTGTCATTCTTTCTCTCGGTCTGCTTGCTCTCTGTCTTGCATAAGGATCTCATGCTGGTGAATCTTCTCCCTTTCCTCTCGCATAAGGATCTCATGTTGGCAAATCTTCTCTCTTTCTGCTGTCATATGGATCTCATGTTGGTGAATGTTTTCTCTTTCCTCTATCTCTAGCCTTATTTTCTCCCTTTCAGCATCCAGCCTTGCCTTCTGCAGTTTGGCATTCTGCAGCACAAGCTCTGCCTTCAGGATCTCAAGCTGAGGTTGATTGGGCTGCACAGCTCCCCCAGCTTGTGCCACATGTTGCCCCTTGCTCAACCGCCTTGATCTCAGTCTCGCTACCTGGGTCACTGTCCTCAGTGACTGCCTGCTGACCAGGTATTGGGCCATGCTCATCTGAGACCATCTGCCCCTCCTACAGCTGGTCATGCACCAGCACGGCTTCCATGAGTGTACTCTGTGCCATGCCCTCATAGACAACCCCCCCTTTTCTGCGCACAGCTCACAAAGCTGCTGTACATGAAATTTGACATAGCCTGAGGAGTTCATATTCTCTAGCTATGCTGCACTAAGCTGCCTAAAAATAAACAGCAGTAAACAATGCAACCTTTTGAAATCCTGTTTCATGATTGTTAAAGTATATTTCATGCTGGCACTCCGCCACCAGTGTGCTGTCTCTCTCTCTCAGAGTTCCTGCCTCACAGGAAAGCACACTATATGCTGCTCTGCAATGCACTGGTACCAGTTGCAACACTGATCCCACCACTTTGCCACCAATGTGATTGAAATCCCTCACCAGGGACTTCAAGTTCACCACCAGCACCGTGGTTTTTACCAACAGGAACCAGGGAAACCTGTTTCCTACCTCCTCCTCCTTTGCACAAGGTCAGGTCAGGAAGGTCAACACAATAACTGTGAGAAGAGTGCCCCTTCAGAGACGGACTGCAAACAGAGTCCAGCAGAAATAACAGAATTACCCTTTTTTATCAAAACAAGCAGTCACTGATTCTATAAAAATAGAAGCTTTACTAAAATACTACAAGTATCTACAATGGGATTTATGTACAGTCAGACAAAAGGATTACAATTTACTAGAAATTAAAATAAATGGAAGTTATGCAAGACAGGTTGCAGACAGAAGAATCTGAGTTATTCTCACTTTAAAAACCTATTCATTTACCTGCTGCTGTCTGAAGAAAACACTATTCCCTAAGCTGTCTTTCTTACCAGACCTCTAGCCACAGGGCTCTGGCATTTCAGTTGTTCCAAGTCCAAGAGAAAGAGCTTTCTTACAGCACCACAATATATTTCTTACTCCTGTGGGGAGGGGTCTCATTCCCTTTAAGTGACAGTTCTGTGCTCTGCCATCCCCCTTTGAATAAGTGTGTGTGTGTGTGTGTGTGTGTGTGTGTGTGTGTGTGTCCACCCTTCAGCACCTCCTTGCTAACATTATGACATGCACCTGGGTCCTTTGTCCAAAATGGGAACATCTCCAGGAAGGACCCCCCCTCTGGGTTTTTTGCTTTATTGCCTCCTCCCTAGCCTTCCTGTTAGCTTATGTCAGCCAGGGTGAAGGGACTGATGTTCTTGTGGGAAAGCTATCATATACAACTTGATCATGTGATCTGGTAGCCATCTTGAACCTGAAGCAGATGCATATTCAGAAAAGAATAAATGAATCAAAAGAATACATGACTCTGGTCCCCTTTCCCATCACACTCACGATGCACATATTAATTACCCATCATTGTGGGTAATTAATATGTGCCCATGGCTTTAGAAAATGCCAGAGCACTGATACCACTCTTGCCAAGTTTACAAGTGATGTCTTGGGGACAATGGATAAAGGGTTACTGACGGGGGCCATATTCATTGACCTAACCAAGGTATTTGACCTGGTTAACCACAGACTGCTCCTTGGTAAACTGGAACTGCTAGGTCTTGACAAACACTCACTGTCCTGGTTCTCAGACTATCTAGCTAGCAGATCCCAAAAGGTAAAATGGAAAGGGGTCCAGTCCAGCTGCCATACAGTCACTGATGGAGTTCCCCAGGGCTCTATATTAGGTCCTCTATTATTTTCCCAATGTATCAATGATATAGGCCAAAACTGTGATAGTGGGAACCTACTACTATATGCTGAAGATACTATGGTGTACTGGAGTGATCCCAACCCCAGTACAATTACTACTCATCTTTCCACCAGTCTAAATTCCCTAGAATGATAGTTTGCTGCCAATATGCTAATGTTAAATCAGAAAAAAACAAAGGCTGTGCTATTTGGCCCCAAATGACTAGGCGAGTACAGGTAAAATCTGCTTCAGCTATGTATCGAGACAGGACTCTAGACAGATGTGGTGGATAAGGTGAAATACCTAGGTGTTAACTTGACAAAGAACTGACCTTCAAACCACATGTGGATCACATAACCAAGTCTATTCACCAGCAACTAGGCCTTCTGTATTGGTTAGGTAACTCTCTGGCACCAGACTCAAAGGCTCTTATAGCAAGGAGTACTCTACTGCCCACATTGGTCTATGGTGCCCCGGTGCTACAATTCCTCAGGGAAGCCGAAACTCACAAACTAAATGTCTTATACAACAAAATTAGTCGGTTTGCGACCAGCTCACCACTGGGTAGGCACCACTGTGAGGTTCTTTCAGAGCTACACTGGCCTACGCTGGAGTCCAAACTCTCTTACCCTCTCCTCATCCTCACCTTTAAGCTTGCTAAGATCTATACCCCCCAACCTAGCAGGGCTATTGACCCTGAAGCCACTAAAGTGTACCCTCCATTCAGCAAACACCAACCTACTTGACAGCCACGGACACAAACCAACCCTGGAAAAAGATCCTTCCTATACTGTACCCCACATTACTGATGTGCTCTTCCCGAAAATCGAATCAACGCCACTTCACTGGATGGGTTCAAGGCCGGACTCAAAGTCTATATGCTAGAATGCTGCCATTGCAGCTGTTACTGCTGAACCTATTAACTCTGTGCTCCACAATCCATCATACCAGATGTTCAGTGCATTTATATAATGTCTTAGCATGTAATCTAGACTCGCTGTGAACCTGTGATTTCCTTATTTATTGATGTCTGGTTGCTAAAGTGTTATACCTGTGGACATGGTTACCAGTGTAACCTGTTGTTAACAATTAATTTCCTCTGCACCTGTACGTGACTGACTGTTCATCATTGTTGTCTTTCTGATTTCTGTTATACATGCATACTTGGTTACTAAGTAGCTTAATTGATGTTAACTAAATGCTCCTATGTAGCTGTATATAAGGTGTGCTATCGAATATGTTCTGTCTCTTTTATGATATGACTTAATGTACCTGTAATTACTGTATGTAACTAATTCCGGGTTGCCCCTGAAAAAGGGACTTCTGGTCTCAGTGGGCTCAACCGGTTACCAAAATGCCATAAATAGATAAATGTCCCATGTTATTACATTATGGCCAATTTAACCATTTTACACAGCTTGAAATGCAATGTTTATAGTATGCAACTTGATAGCATATGTGCTGATGTAATTGATGCTGTGTATTATTATACTTCTTATCAGGATAAAAATTAGCCTTGACACCATCCTTTCTTGAGAAAACATGTTAATAAACATAACAAGAACAACAAGACATGGCTGATTGAAATTTGCTGGTGACCTGGTTTTCCTGGCAGCTGCAACAGTGCTCTGAATTGCCCTCTCAAGCTCTGTTTGTGGTGCTCCCTCTATCACTACATTTAAGACCAAGCCCAAAACCTGGATGTTCAGCCAAGTGTTTAGTATGTCCTAGCTTATTGATACATTTAAGCTGGCTACGAAACACAGAAACATAGAAACCGATGGCAGAAAAAAACATTGGGCCATTTAGTCTGATTGTAATACCCTATCCTGTCCTTGAGACTTAGGGCCTGATTCTCAATGCCCTGCATAGAGCATTACAAGCTGCAGCAAACATCACTGGTGTATCAGGGACCCTGCACCTGATTCTCAAATGTGTGGGGTCCAGGCGCCAAACTCCTGCAGCTCGTGGCAAATACTCCTATGCATCAAAGTAGAGGTGCACGGAAGAGGAATGCCGCAGGTTGCGGTACAATCCTGTGGCAATGCCACCTATTAGTAACTTGTTTAACAAGATGTCGTTGGGTTCTGTTCATTTCCATTTCAATGTTTATTAACTCTAAAGCACAAATGTCGCAACCAATTGCACTTCAAAATTAGGGTTGTAGTTGATGTGTAGAACTGTGGCTTCTACTAATGTGGCCATGGGCCCTCAGCTTTCCAGCTATTCTGGACAAAGGATATAATTCATTTTGACTGTATAGCTTTCCTGCTGTGTGGCAATGCTATATGTAGTTTTGAATGAACACTGTCAAAAAGACATCAAGCTATAGCTTTAAGCAGATCACATCATAAGTTCTACAAGGAGTGTTGCACTGTGATGTTTAATTATGCAGATCATAAAAAGTGCTAGGCTCAGACTGTGAAGCAATTAATAAAAAAGAAAACAGGCTAGGCCAATTTGAATTTTGTTACGATGCACAGATTATCTCTGAAAGGATATTAAAACAGAATAGATTAATAACAGATATTAAAGACCATCTTTTACAATAACTCTCATTGAAACACTTTACTGTGGAAAAGCAATGAGGATTTCAGGGGAGCAGTATATTTAGAAGAAAATGTGTGATATGAATCATTTCAAAACTATGCCACTGCTGCCAACGCTCTCTAATTGGGTCCACTGGTGGAACCGCTGTTGGCGCACAGTGGTTTAAACCAGTTCAGGGCTGGTATAACTCTGGGTCAGTGCTGCGGACATTGGTGACCTTGCAGATTCTCACAATCAGGGATGTGGCAACTAATGTCCAGCACATGGCCCCATGCACCATGGCACACCCTGATGTTTGGCACTGGCCTGATGCAGGGCTTGTCTGGTGCATGAATGCCCAATCTCAATGCAGCCTGTGTTCGAGAATTGGGATTGCCACAATATTTGCTGCAAGGTGCCATTTGCATCATTTCTTTTTGACGCAAGCACATTGTGTCAGTCTGGGAGCTTTGAGAATCGAGTACCTAGTGTCTAGATGGGATTTATGTCCATGCTAGCCACCTCCATGTTCTCTGCCTTGCTTCCAGGCCCCCCAGTGACTATTGAAAAGGAACAGTCAGCATTAAGAGCTCCACAGCCAAGTGTAGGGTTGGTCCTCCTGATTCGTACTTTGTGTACAAAAGCATTTTTTTTTGCTTCCTGTTTTCTACTGTAAATTGTACCAGACTGATATGAAAGCTCTAAAATGCACTGCAAGCTATTGAATGTCCACTGCTGCAGCCCTGCTCTGATGTCAGCTGCAGGGAATTCTGGGATTTGTAGTTACAGAAAATGTCAGCTTGCAAGTCAACAGAATCAGTCTGATACAATCTACTATACTGAAGTAAATATTAAGTGAAAAATGTTTTTGATCACAAAGTGTGAACTGTGACCAGCCTCATGCTTGGGGGTGGGGCTCTTGTTGCTGTTTCCCTTTAAGGAATACATTTCATTTTAGTGCCTGTAGACCACCGAATCAACCCTGTGTGATATACCATGTTGAGAGTGCAACAAAGTCAAATAAATATGTTCTAATTATTCCTACTCCAATATGGAAGTATCAGCATAGCTCAGTTGGTCACATATTCACCTCTGTGCCTAAAGGTCATGGGTTCTAGTCCCCCTCTGGGATTGGGTTCATACCATAAATGCTGGTATCCCAGTGCCATGCTAACGGGGTGATGTATGGTTGGGGTTTGCCATCCTTTGGATGAAACATTAAACCAAGATCTTGTCTGCCTTTTCTGGTCATTGTTCAGGTGGATGTTAAAGATCTCATGGCGCATCTAGAAAAGAGTAGAGGAATTTCCATCTGTATCCATCCCCTAGGACAAGGCTGAAAATAAACAGTGTTGTCTAGACCTTTTCCCTTGATTTTTAGTAAAAACTAAATAAATGACTAAGATTTTACCTTCATTCACAAAGAAGTTTGACATGAGGTAGGAAACCTGCACTGCATTTATACTGTGTGGGAATGCCAAGTTCTTCTCCCACTGGAAGCGATTCACTTCAGGGTGCCACTGTACTCCATAAATTGGGTATTTTGTGCCTACATTAATGGGAATATAAGGAACACACTTTACATGCTGCATACAAAAATATGCTCTTGCAGTGATTGGCTACCTAAGGTTAATGATAGAAAGTCAAGCCTGTGCATCAGGGCTTGAATTCCAACAACTTAGAGAGTACAAAAAAATGTTAAGTAAGAAAATATTGTGGTCAGGCTTCAATTTAACCCCTACAAAAGGGTGACTAAGATTTTGTATGAGATTTCCTATGTGGCGTATGAGATTTTGGCCGCTGAACTGTGTGATGTTGGATTAGATGCACTGTTGATCTATAGAGCTATAACTGGGAGGAGGGGGTACAAGGATGAAGACCCCGAAATAATCCTCAAAATACAACAAGCATTGGCCAGTGTCAGCCATGTTTAGTTGCTGATATTCACTGCGTAGTTGTTGGGAACAGATATCGCAACAGTTACGTATGCATTCTGAATGTGTGCTATGACAATGGAAATTGGTGCATACAGATACTTTCAATATTGTCTCTTATTTTAATTTTTCTGATGAAATTATGTTGCACTATGCATATAATGTTATTGATTTTATTATTGTGTTTTTAAACCAAATTGTTAAAGCAGGAAAAGAGCCACACATTTATTGTGGTGGGTGGCTGTATTTTGTGTTCATATTGAAGCACTGTCAGCTTTTAGTATTTATTTTTCATTCTGTGGGACCAGAGTGCCCATCCAAGACTACATCCTTGCTGACTATGTGTAGGCTGACCATTTTGCCTTATTCATTAGTTTACTGTTATTTTTCAATCAAAATGTTATTTGAATTGTCCTGAGCTTCTTACCTCATAGCTCATAGCTCATCCAGAGTTCTACCCTCCTAATGTCTCTACACATTCCTGAGGACAAGAGAATGTGCACCTGAGCAAGGTGGCCCCAAGCCATTGCGAACTCATGACATCATGAGTTATGCACATATGGCCTTAATGTAGGCTTTTTCCTGAACATGGCAACATGTTTTATATTGAAAAACATGCATGGGAAAACTTAAAACAGTTGCTCTACAGTAAGAACTGTGACTACAGGCATGCACAGCAGCCAAGTCCAATTTGGACTGAGGGAGAACTTCTTTATGGGAAAGAGCGTGTGCCGTGTCCTTTGTGCTTAATGTGTTCGCCCCCTGTTGAGAATTTATGGAAGTGCCTGAGAGTGCTGAATTTGCTGAATGTCCAAGTTTTTCACTGATTAGTCTAGCTTTAGACAAAATTTCTATAACAAGTTTGATGGCAACTGGGTATGTTGTATAGCCTAAAATGGAGCAAAAACGGAAGAAACTTCCATACAAAGTTTCATAACAATTAAATAGTTTGAACTTGATACATAACCCAAAATGGAGTGGAAAATATAGCAACTGATTATGAGTCAGAATGCAGATATAATTAGGTCTCCCAGCCTGAGGTGCTGACAGTATCAATAATTAGTAGGAAAGAGAGTAATTATACCAGGTTTCATCATACTTGGTTGAACATTTACTGAAACTTTACTGTATGAGTCTGCCATTATTTCATGTATACAATATGTGCTTACGTTTGCACTATTGCATTTGTGCTGAAGATATTTATTTGGTATTTGTACAATAGCTACTTCTAACACTGACCCATTTTTAACACCATCAATTTATTTTCTTATATTAGATACAGTGAGACTTTAAAAATTAATTAACAGAAAGCTGATCGCTATGTAAATTATCTTCTTACCTTCTATCGTGGACACAAACTCTGCTCCATCCCTATCCCTATTGGTCGAGAGTAAGGTAAAGAAATCTTTTAACTTGGTGTTACTTTGAAAAGTCTGTATACGGAACATGAAATAGAAAAATAAAATAATAGATCATTACACTGCCTTACAAGCAAATTACAATCAATCAGTTATACCACCAACAGCTTACGGTTTCATTTCAGTTGGTTTGCACAG
The DNA here is from genome assembly GCA_016271365.2 of Neoceratodus forsteri. NCBI lineage: Eukaryota > Metazoa > Chordata > Ceratodontiformes > Ceratodontidae > Neoceratodus > Neoceratodus forsteri. The sequence goes on from JADMNL010000026.1 coordinate 119,812,375, forward strand.
AAACATAGAATCACAGATGCTAACAACAGATAAAGGCCACTTGGCCAATTCAGTCTGCCCATTTTCACTGTGATCACATATGCTGCAGACCTTCCTGGGTCTACAGCATTGTCTTTTCCACCCCCTTCCTTTCCTCTATGATTCCCTTGTGCCTATCCCAGGCTTTTTTGAATCCCACCACTGTTTTTGGCCCCACTGCCTCCAATGGACTTTCCAGCCACATCCACTACTCCCACAGCCCAGTACGAGGCTGAAAATAGACAGCATTGTCCATCTCTTCTTTCCCAGTCAACAAAAATGAAATAAATACAAAATAAGGTGAGCATGGCCGGTATAAAATTAGCTATTCTGATTTCTTGTGACCTAGTACTGTAAATAATCAACTGTGTTTATGTCTTATAAAGCTGCAAGGGCTTATGATATTTTGCAGTGCTCTGGTCATAATGAGTCTGTCACCTGAAACATGGACAAAATATCAGAGAATAATTGTAACTAGTGATTGAGTTCACCTCTGGAAAAGCACAGGTAGGTAAGGGTTTCCCCAAATGTCCTTCTCCTCACTATTCTACAGCACACCTCGGTACTGTCCTGGACCTATCAGCTCTATGGGGTAGAAAATTAACTCATTCTCCATAGTCATTCTGTCTTGAGGTGGACAAGCAAGAGCAGGCTTGAGCCTGGCTCAAGCTTAGTGCCTGGCTCGGCTCGGCTCAGCTCGACCTCTATAAGAAACTGACAACCAAAGTCAAGCCAAGCCAGTTATGCTCAAAGTAAGCATTTTTGTCAGCCTGAGCAGTTACTATAGTGTCTGAAATGTTCTATTCCTATGGAGGGAACAGCCTGCAGTAGCCCAGGTCTCGGCTCGTGTTTTGGCTCTTAGAGGCATGCCAGACCTTGCTTTGGCTCTGGCTTGGCTCTAGAGGGAAAATTCCTGGCTTGCCCACCTCTAATTCTATCTTTGTACTTTGAGTTGGCAAAGCCAACCATGCTGATGTGTGAATGATGTACACAACTCCTTCTACCATATCAACTGAGCAGAGGGTAGAACCCAGATGTTCCTTATGAAATTACAGTGCATTAAAGAGTAGGCCTCGCACATAAGGACTGAGAGTAGCCAGCCTGGTGGTGCTGAGGGCTGAGGCACTGGGCACCTTACGTCGTGCTGTGCTGTTGACCCGAGTTTGGGAATGACCTTGTTTCGTCGGGGTGACGGCACGGAGGGGGGAGGGTGAGAGCAGGACTGAGCACTGGCTCTCCTTTCTCGGGGGGGGGGTTGCACACCCATAGTCCTGCCATCACCAGATGAAGGTCCAGTGACAGGTGCAGGCAGTAACAGCACGATAGATAGGGTGGGGTGTCCCATAGTGTGCAGCGTGCGCGTGCCTCCACACATGCGTGTCGACACCGGGACGCACGGGGTTGGGGAACAAAAGCTGAAAAACATACAAACTACTTATAGGAAAAAGAGAAAACAAGGACTGCAAGTCATGATACTGACTTCAGCCAACTGAGGAAAAAAAAGGTGCTGGAGGAACTACCATGGTGACCATCTATACAGGTCCAAACTTTTGTGAAATCTAGGGTATTGACATGTGTCAAGACAATTCTTGATGGTAAGGGTCCAATTTTCAGCTGCAGTATATAAAGCTCCAAATTAGGCACATGCAGTCTTCTGGTTGCAGCATCACATGCTGAGTTATTCACAAAAGACTGACTTTATCACCTGGGGAGGAAATCCCGTGACTAAGGCAGAATGCAGTTGAAGGTCGCCATATGTTAATGTGTGTAAACATGGTTTGTTCCCACTAACACCAGTTATGCGAGACCTGTGGAGGTATGCACATGTGTGGCACATCCCAAGGAAATGCCTTCAACTGTGCTGTCTCCCTTCTGTCATTGCCCCTGCCTTATGGCCTCACATAAAACTGATGGTCCTGGGTCATTAAACTCCTGTTGGGGTTTGTGATCCAGGTTGAAATTAAATGCGATGCATTTCCTCTCAATGAATTTGAGTGGGCTAGGCAATTATTAATATTGCCCCCCAGCAATACTATTCTACTGTGGTCCCAAGGGTTCAAACCACAGACTTCCCATACAGTGCAATGACGGTTTATATCAATTCTTTTACAGTGCAAATAAACAAGCAGTGACTGCAATGTAAAATATGCAGCTGTGACGGGTTTATTTACAAAGGCTACAGGAAGGAAAAAGGGTTGATTGGCAAAAAGAATATTACTCAACCAGTATTCCAATAAGGCAAAACAAGTAATATTTGGCTATGGTAATATGTCTTGCCAGTATCCACCCCAACTTCTTAACATTGCCTCACTGTACTATACAGGCTCTTCTACCCCACTGGTACCAGTAGGGTTCACCTCTAGTCTCTTAGTGAGCCCCAATGTACTACACAGCCAGTGGGCAGTACCCAGGCATTGTAACAGTGCAGGTCTGTCAACAGTTGCATTGCATGTGTTACGGCAGGCGATGGCACACCTGAATAAACAACAGTCAATAATTTGTATTAGGGTTGCACAGAATCTGCGGAACAGAATCAGATTCATCAGACTCTGACCTAATTTTCGGATTTCGGATTTTCGTATTTGCAGTTTGAAAATCCTAAATCCTAAATGGAATCCTAAAACCTGTTTTACATAGGCATTTAGGATTTAGGATTTCAAATCCAAATCCTAAATCTGATTGTTAGGTCCTTATAGGATTTGAAACGGAATTGGATTAGGATTTGGAAGTTTCTAAAATCCTAAATCCAAAAATAGGATTGAACTGGCTGATTCCAAAGCAGCCCTAATTTGTATCTGAGGACCAATGGCCTAGTCCATAGATTCCCAGTGGAACTTTGGGCCCTATCCATTGAACTACAGTGGTTCCAGACAGGCTACAATGCAGTACCTTACAGAATTACTGCAAAGTGCTGCAGGGAACAGTGCAATTCAATGGCAATTAAGCCCTTCTGTCATGCATTATTTTGTGATGCCGTTTACTGCAAAGCACTGCTTTGCTTCCTGGCTGGAACTGCTGTATGTACATGTTGGTGCAGGACCAAGGACCTGAGCATACTTATGGCTCCTCATCTCAGCAAACCTTCAGACACTGGCTTCTTTTTAGGCTCTGGTCCTGGATCAGCTCTCTGGTCAGATCTGTCGCCTGTGCCTCTTGCAGTCACTTCATCTCCTTGGTCGATCATTATGGGCCTGACCTTTCTTCATTAGTGCAAACATGTCTCTCAGAAAATCACCTCTTGGCTTTATCAGTTGGCCTTTCAGCTCTCTCTGTTGGTCACTCTCTAGAATCTCTTGAGCTGAGATCAACTGGATACAGATTCAGCCCCAAGAACACCCACACTTCTGACCCATGCAGCATCCCTGAAACTCCTACAGCACTGTGAAACAGTCACCTAGCCATAGTCTTTACTCTTGATAGGGGGGGTCGATCCCAGTCCTTTCACAGAAGAAAGGGTTCTGCAAGAACTCCTAAAACTGAAGGTGGACAAAGCAATGGGTCCTGATGGAATTCACCCCAGAATTCTAAAAGAATTAAGGGAGCAACTAGTGAAACCACTGGCTACTCTTTTTAATAAATCATGGGAGGATGGTGTGGTACCCAAGGACTGGAGGAAGCGGATGTGATTCCCCTTCACAAAAGTGGGTCCAAGACAGAGGCAGGAAACTACAGACCTGTCAGTCTGACCTCTGTGGTAGGGAAAGTGATGGAGTCACTTTTGAAGGAAAGAATAGTCGAGTACATAGAGGCCAGTGGAGCACAGGACCCAAGGCAGCATGGGTTCACAGCGGGAAGGTCATGTCAGACAAATCTAATAGATTTCTTTGACTGGGTGACCAAAGTAGAACCAGGGAGGGGCTGTGGATATGGCCTACCTAGACTTTAGCAAGGCATTTGACACAGTCCCACACAAAAGATTAATAGTCAAATTAACCAGCCTGGGAGTGGGACCCAGGGTGGTAGCCTGGTAAAACATTGGCTGGACAACAGGACACAGAAGGTAATTGTAAATGGAGTCCCTCTGAAGAAAGAGGGGTTACTAGTGGGAACTGCAGGGTTCAGTATTGGTCCAGTCCTTTTAATGTCTTCATCAGTGACATTACAGAGGACTGGAAGGAAAAGTATGCCTTTTTGCAGATGACACAAAGATCTGCAACAGGGTTGATACACAAGGAGGCGTGGAAAGGATGAAAAGAGACTTGGCAAGGTTGGAGGAATGGTCAGAAGTATGGCAGCTAGGATGCAATGCAAAGAAGTGCAAAATAATGCACCTGGGAAACAAGAACCCAGGGGAAGAATACACAATGGGTGGGAGGTAGTAACAACAACAAAAAAGGAAAGGGACCTGGGGGTAATCATATCAGATGACCTTAAGGTTAGCAAGCAATGTGAGAAGGCAGTAGGAGGGCTGGGGTATACTGGGATGTATAGGGAGAGGCATCATCAGCAGAAAACAGGAAGTTGTTATCCTCTGTACAGACAGTTGGTGAGACCCCATCTGGAGTACTGTGTCCAGTTCTGGAGACCCCATCTCTGCAAGGACATAGACAGGATAGAGGCAGTCCAGAGGAGGGCAACAAAATGGTGCAGGGTCTGCAAGAGAAGCCGTATGAGGAGAGACTAAAGGAGCTTAATATGTATACCCTTGAGGAAAGAAGGAGAGGGGGACATGATAGAAACTTTTAAGTACCTCAGTGGAATCAACAAAGTCCAAGAGGGTAGCATCTTTCAGAAAAAGAGACTTGCAAGAACAAGGGGACACAATTTAAAGATAGAAGGAGGGCGGTTCAGGGGCAATGTGAGGAAGTATTATTTCACAGAGAGGGTAGTGGATGCATGGCACAGCCTTCCTGAGGAGGTTGTGGGGTCTAAAACTGTGGGAGAATTCAAGAATGCATAGGACAGACATAAGGCAATTCTTGTGGGGGGTAGGAAGAAATAGACTGTTGGTTAACTAGGATCTGCGGCCTATCCTCTAGGTAGGGAAATGGGCAGACTAGATGGGCCTAGCGGTCCTTAACTGCCGTCAAAGTCTATGTTTCTATGTTAGTGGCTGTCAGTGATGGTGCTCTGGACATTCAGCTGTAATTTTGGGTCAGTTGACCCCTTCATGCAAATTAGAGAACTAGGGGACTTTTGAGTATTCAGCAATCTCCCCTTTTCTGGATTTCTCTCTGAATGTCCCCTGTGGGCAACAGTCACCTCTTTCACAGCTGTAGCTATTCCACTATGCAAACAGAGTTGTTGGCCTCCTGCGCTGTGGCTATGAATGCCCAGGTAGGCCTTTGAAAGCTGGTAGGTTCAGACAGCACCTCAGCCCTCACGGTGTTCATCACACAGATCAAATCAGTTTAGAAACAGCCTCTGCTTTTCGCTGAGGATTCCAGCATGCCCACTGATTGGTTCCAATTGCCAGTCACTGGGGAGGGTCTGTCTGGCTGTCACTTGATGAACTATTGGCTGTCATACTTGCAGGAGTATCAATGAGCTCTCGGGTGTCCTATGAGCCCTGATGACTCTGTTATAGACTTCTGTGGCCTGATTGGCTGGGGTGCTCACCCTCTAACTTTGTTGCCAGAATCGGGGGGGGGGGGTCATTGGTTCACAAGATAGTGGTGGCCATGTTGCCCAGGGGTGCTAGCCCCAAAGTCTTTATTTTAAAAGGGCAACTGCCCTTGGAACACACTGTACCCCCTTTTGTGTGTTAGCAGTGGCAGTTGCCAGTGTTCAGTTTATTTGGGACATTTAGCTGGGAAAATTCCTGAATCTGGAGTGTGCTATCATGCTTATCTTTGGTATAGGTCAGAGTGGTGGACATGGTGCCTACTTCTTTTCTTCTTCCTCAGTGACCTCCTAGGACCTGCAAAAGAGACTGGAAATTAGGCGGGAGGTGGGGCCCGGGTGGCAATAATTGGGGATAGGAGGGGCCCAGAAACTGCAACCTGTTATCATCTTTCCCCATTGAGTGAACCATTTGTAACCACCCTACAAATGGGGGTTCCCAAAAGTCTTCCTTGGGCTTGCCTAAATGCCCACTGCCAGGCTAGCTTTCTGAGTCCTAGCCATTTAAAAGTGTTTGCATGTGAGTGCCCTGTTAGCCTCTGTGCCTGTCTCTTTAAGAGCTGCCTATTTCATAGTGTATAATTAATCTGGGTAGGGGCCGAGTAGTTTCAGGCTCGAGTTCCGCCTGGGCTGTATTGTTATCGCTCCCTTCTGCCAATTTGCACAGAGGGAGCCCTACAAGAATCTATGACTGTTTACTGATTATCTGCAATAATAATAATAATATTGTAGTTTGTCTGACCTGTCTTCCTTTGCAGCATGGACATTTCTGCTATGCACCACCATCTTGGTTCTGGACTGCTAGTTTGGACCAATCAGTACCTTAGGGGACCCTAAAATGGAGTATGTCCGCAGGGGTCTTGTAGGAGTGCATTTCTGTAGGAATTGTAGTTTTTCACTGTTAGCACCTAAATGGACCTGGAGGAGGAGCCCTAGCTGTGACAGACAGATGAATCGATGAATCAAACCTTTTGGATCTTTGGAAAAGTCCCAAGCTGCCTGCAGCAGGGAGTCAGTCTGAAGTTAGAGCTGAAAGAGTGAACAGCTTGAGTGATTCAAGCAGCTGCTCCTGCAAGATGCACAGGGGAAATCGGCGGGAAGGCTGTGTTTGGCCTGCCTGCTGCCATCTTCATAAGTGAAGAGACCTTGAGCCTGATAACGGACTTCTTCCGAATTTGCAACTTTTGCAATTGGATCCTGATTTGTGACAAATTGAATCCTCCTGAAGTGGACCGAAGATTTGCCTCAGTGTTATTGGCCTGTCAGGACTTGAGACTGCTGCAGAACATACAGTTTGCACAGAGACTCTGTGAACTGCAACCAGACTGTCATCCGAACTGTGGTATTTACCTTGCTTTTGCTATAAGTGTGCTGAATGCTGATAGTTGGTCGCGATTTGGTTCCCCACTGCTTGAATGTGTCACGCTTGCTGGAAGCTGTATCCAGCATTTACCGGACTGTCCCCGAACTGTTCACGCAGTCTGGGCCTTGCCACCTTGGCCCAGACAGCCACTCACAGCGCAGAGAAACAACTGACGAGAGACCCGCCTGGGGATTCAGCTCCCTGCTCAACACCAACAAACAGGTTTGCACCACAGTGCTTCGTGAGGGCCCTGCTTCTCCTGGCAGTCCAGCACTTCATCCTGAGGTCTCCATTTTGTCCGTCCTGCATCCTGTGTTGGTTAGCGTGAGTAAACATCAGGGTAGCTCCCTACAAGAAAGCTCAAATCAAAGTGTGTCAACTGATTTAATTGTTGTTGCTAATCATTTTGGGACTGAACCATCCAGCTCTGGATTACAAACTGTGGGCTAAAGTACATGCATGTTTTCTTTCCATCACAGGGCCCCAACCAGCTGCAACACCAGCCTACCCCAGGAAACGCTTTAGGCTAGTTGTAGTTCCAACTGGGTACCCAGACTGTGCATGACCGTGATACAGGGACCTTAAAGTGCATGCCTTATAACCTGAATCTTTCAGATCTTGAATCAACCACTAGATTTTGCCCCCTTCTTTGTTACTGCCCCTTAAATAAATCAGATCTAAATATTTTTGCATTTAAACTGGTTGTGGTGTCCCTCTGCACAAACAGCATTGAAATACTGTTGGTTGTTGTGCTGAATCTTATTTTACAGGGGGTCTCCAGGGCCAAGCCAGCTGAATCAGCCCTGGTGGTAAGTGCAACAAGTGTGGGGTTAAAACTGTTGTCAGGTGTCAATTGCAGTTGTGTATTCTGTGAACCATTTAGGCCACTAGAGGAAAAAAAGGGGGGTAACAGTGTCCCGGAGGTGGGGGTCAACCTTAACCTTTTTTTGCACTAGCCAGCAGGGCAAGTTGATTCAAAATTGCACTAGTCTGCAGATAGTTGCACCAGCCCTCAATTATAATGGCAAATGTTGATCACTTATACAGGAAACAATGCAAGCCAAGAAATACTGATTATTGCACATTTGTCCAGCTCCTACATTGCTTCCAGCTCCCCAGCAGAAAAAAAAGAATGCAATGCCATCACACAGAGTGAGCTCCCACCCCCCACTGTTTTGTACAATGGCCTCCTCTCTTCCTCCTTCTGCTCCACACCACCACCAAATCAGAGGACATCACAACATCAAATGTTCAATCAAGCATTGCTAGCTCTGCACACACAATAGCTGACATCATCATGCACCTCACTACACTGTCACCACCACCCACAGGGCAATGAACAGAGTCAGGCAGAGAAAGACACTCTCAGCCCCCACCCTATAGTCAACTGGAGACCTGCAGTTCTGGAAGTTTTTGTACAGTCTCAAGTGAGCCAGGAGCACATCTAATATTTCTTTGGAGTGAGGGCTACACAAACCTAAGGGGTTTGGGAAATAGAAAACTATGACATTTTTATTTTTAAATGCATTGATTTTGCTGGCCCAGTGGCGCTGAGGGCTAAGGCACTTGATGCCTTTCCTCACAGCACACTGGCAACCCAGGTTTGGGAACAAGCCTGGACCATCGGAGGTCGGCAATGGGGGGGTGCGGAGCTGCCGACAGGCAAGCTCTCCTCTCTGGGGAGGTGTTAGGGCTTCCTCTGGCTGATGGCTGCCACCTGGTGGCGGCTGGGGACAGCACAGGCCAGAGGAGCCAGGTGCTAGGCCTGGAGTGGGAGGAAAGGGGCCATTAACGGGGCCATGGGACTAATGCGTGCCTCCACACACATGCGTACCTACTTCTGGGATATAAAAAAAAAACAGGAAAAATCCAGCAGCAGTCCGGCGACCAACTCCCTGCAGGCTCTGCCCCGGCCAGGCATAAGGTGAAGTCCTGTAATTCTGGGTGACGGGTTGGGGCGCGGTCAGATGGGGCTGTCGCAGGCTAAGCAAACTGTTAAATGATTTTTAAAAACGCATTGATTTTAATATGCTGTGCCCCAAAAACAACAGATTTTTTTTTTACGCTGTCCTTACATCCGACCAGGGAAAACAGTACACAGGCATAATGCTATACTATCTCTATCGCTATATAGGATGATCTATGTACCCCAGGAATGCCTATTTTAAGCTTTCAAATTATTTATTTTATTACGGTTTATTTTTGTACCATACATGATCCAAAACTTTGTTTTTAGGATGAAAGGACATGCTGGGTGGGATATGGGTGGGACTCTATGGATAGTGATGGCTGGCATGGTCCATTTAAAAGAGCTGGGGACCCCCTACACTTGCCAGTAATGGCAGCTGTGGATCTGTGAATAGTTATTTCAGAGTCTGGTCTGCAGTGGTGTCCAGGGAAAGAACAGAGTTAAGAGATTTGGAGGGGAGAGGGAAGTCATGGTGAGGCTGGGATAAAACCCACCACCTGCAGGGCCAACCCTGTATACTTTCTTGCATCTTGTCACTAAATGTTGGATACAGACACTCAAAATGTAGAGAAACGAGGGACACTGGTCTTAATAATACGGGACAAATTGCCAGACAGAGAAACATTCAGAAAACTGGAAACTAGTGACTTAACAGCACTCTACCCTTGATCACACCCTGGACACTAGCTGAAAGTCCCAACAGTGGAGTGATAATCACTCACATTGAGTCTTTTGTGTGATCCCCCTTTTGAACTGCCAGGTAACTGCAACTCTTAATGAGCTGTTAATCACACCAGGCCATCTGGAACATTGAGAGAGATTAGCATGAGGACTAGAGCCTGCTAAAGTAGAGACTTTTTTAACTTCATTAACAGCCATGAAAACCTGCACTAGTCAAGAGGGACATATAGAGAGTTATCTGCACTAGTCCTGGTCAATTTGCACTAGTGTTTGGGCTAGTAAAACAATGTTAAGATCGACCCCTGCCCGGAGGGCTGTACCCAGGTCAGCTACGCTACCACTAACCCTGTCCTCCAGGTGGAGGCACCTGTTTTCAGTACCCAGGCCCCTCAACCTGCACTTGGTAAGACAGGCTGGGGTAGTATCCCTTGGGATAGTGCCACCTAGGGGGTACACATTAATGCTACTACCTCTCCCCGAGGAGAGCACTCAGTCGCACCCAGATCCCCTGAGGTTTCTAAAGCAATGATGCCTACTGCAGGAGGGAGGGTAGCAGACGTCATGAGAGAGCTAGAAAGAAGGTAGTAATCATAGGGTATTCTGTAGCAAGAGGCAAAGGGAATGTGGTCTGTGCAGCAGACCCAGAAGGAAGGGAGGTGCTTTGTCTCCTGGGGCAACAGTTGATAGGGTTTCACCCAGGATTGAGGGGTTGGTTGGAAAAGAGGGTCGGAAACCAGGTGTAATTGTCCATCTCAGGGCAAATAACATGATAGGGCTGCATTAGATGAACTGAAAGCCAGTTTCAGGGAGTTGGGTATCTGGTTACGGGGCTGGCTGGCATTGTGATCTTCTCAGAGTTATTTCCAGTGAACCAGAGGGGGAGGCAAGGGTGCAGACAATTTACCAGTTTAATAACTAGTTGAAGGAAATGTGCACAGAAGACGTGTTTCACTTCCTGGGGGACTGGGGTGCTTTTTTGGTGGAATAAAGGCCTTCATCCAAATAGAGAAGGGATACAGGCACTGGGGCAGAGGTTAAGGGGTGAGAAAGAAAGAAAGACTGGTCAATGGATGAGGTAAGGAAGGGAAAACAGGCCTCCTGTTGGGTAATCTGCATAAATGCTAGAAACCTTGGGAACATAGAAACATAGACTTTGACAGCAGATACGGACCGCTTGGCTCATCTAGTCTGCCCATTTCCCTACCTACAGGATAGGCCACAGATTCTACTTAACCAACAGCCTATTTCTTCCTATCCCCACAAGAATTGCCTTATGTCTGTCCCATGCATTCTTGAATTCTCCCACAGTTTTAGACCCCACAACCTCCTCAGGAAGGCTGTTCCATGCATCCACTACTCTCTCTGTGAAAAAAATACTTCCTCACATTGCCCCTGAACCGCCCCCCCATCTTTAAATTGTGCCCCTTGTTCTTGCACATCTCTTTTTCTGAAAGATGCTATCCTCTTGAACTTTTTGATTCCACTGAGGTACTTAAAAGTTTCTATCATGTCCCCCCTTTCCCTTCTTTCCTCAAGGGTATACATATTAAGCTCCTTTAGTAACTTGTAGGATGTGGCAGCAGAGTGTAAGCAGATAAAATGGCCATAACAGAAATGTGACTGACATCCAACCACAATAGGACATCATGGTCCCAGGCTATGATCTGTTCAAGAAAGACAGGAAGAAGAGGGATAGTGCCATACCCCAGGGGGGTCATCAGGGCAATGGAGTATAAGGAGATAGGGCAGGTGCAGAGTGGAGGATTCAGCTGATTGTGTTTGGAGGAAAGAACCTCTGAAAGGGGGTGGCCTGCAGGCCTCCAAACCAGTTGGAGGAGATGGACAGGGCACTAATAGGGGAGATTAAGAAGACAGTGGTGGTGAGGTTGTCCTTCTAGGAAATTTCAAGATGCCAGATGTGGGTGGGAGCATTCCTAACGTAAGAAGCATTAGGAACCAAGTGATTCTGGGTGTCTCCCTGGACTGTTTCCTAACACATTATTTGGAAGAACAGACTAGGAATGGCATTATACTGGACCTAGTTAAGTCAGGCTAGGACAACGGAGGGTAGGTAACAATGGAAGATCTTCCTGGGTCAGTCAACCATAACAGAATGTGGTACAACATAGCTCTTGAAGACCAGCACCAGAGGTCCCAGATGCTAGTTATGGACATTAGACAGGCAGACTTTTAGAAGGTGGAGAATGAGCTTAGGAAGACACTCAAGGGCTCAGACCAGCTAGAGGGGATTTAAATAAAAGGATGAAACACCATCAGGCAGGGGATCCAAGATGTATCTATTGCATGTCTCAGACAGTTTGAGACAGGAAAGAGGCACAAGAAACCTATTTGGTTCTCCGGCGGTGGAAGGGGGGAGCAATCTGGACCAACAAATCAGCCTTAAGAAGGTATAAGGTCAATCAGAGGTAAATTAGAAGCCCTACCATAGCAAACTGAAAGACACCAGTAATGCAGTGAGGAGGTCTAAAACAGAGGCAGAACTCAAAATAGCACAAGGGGTGAAGGAAAATGTGAAGGCCTTTTTGGGGAATATATGAAGGAGAAGACGAAAAACGAGGGAATTGAAAATTTGAAAAAAGGGGGATATGCAGGGAAGAAGATGGTCAAAAAGCAGACATAGTAAATGAATATTTCTGCACAGCCTTCATGGTTGAAGAAGGAGGGGCACTGAATGCATTTGGCATTAAAGCTGGGAGGAAGACTAAGATGGTGATGCAAACCGTCACTGAAGACAGTGTGCTCATAAGACTGAGCGGTCTAAAGGTGGGGAAGTCACTGGGGCCTGATGGGCTGCATCCCTGTGTACACAGGGAGGTTGAGCAGGCTCTTGACTGACATGTTTAGCTGCTGTCTGGAGGCAGGCATTATCTTCATGAACTGTAGTATGGCTGAAATTGTGCCTCTGCATAACCCATGCAACCAGAGACTGGTCAGACAGACCTTCATCACAGATAAGCTGCAGATGACTTTTAGCAAGGAGCAGTTGGTAGATTTTCTGGAGAATCATGGTCTCCAGGGCACTAAACTGCATGACTTCAAAAAAAGGACGTCCTGCCAAAGGAATTTTATAAAATTCTTCAACACTGTGTCTCAGGCAGTGGTTATCCTGTGCCTGGACTGCAGCAAGGCCTTTGACTCTGTGTCCCCTAGATGTCTTATTAAGAAGTTTCGTGATTTGGGGATGAGAAAAGGTATAACAAGATAGGTACAGAACTAGTTAGGGCGAAGAACCCAAAGGGTAGCTAGTGCTAAATGGAAGGCAGTTGGAAGTTAGGAGGGTGACCAGTGGGATGCCCCTGGTGTTTGGTCTTGGGTCTTGTGCTCTTCAATTTGTTTACATTCCTGGGTCACAATTGGAAACCAACCTCAGCTCAAAGTGCCTTTCCCAGTGACCAATTTTCAAATAAGTAAATAAATAAATAAATGACACTGGAGATGGGGTAAAGGGCAAAATGTGGTTCTTTTCAGATGACACAAAAATATGTTGCATTGTGGACAGTAAGGAAAGGGTTAGATACATGAAAGAAGATGTAGAGAAATTGGAAAAGTTGTTCAAGATCTGGTAACTGGAATTTAATGGCAAAAAGTGTAAGCTTATGCACATAAGGAAAAGAAACCCAAAAAAACCCAGTACTGGAGGGGAAATGTCAGGTTAGGCCAGACCTTAGAGTAATGGAACTGGGGGTTACTATTAGAGGCAGTATCAGGAACACTGCTAGATGCAATAAGTCAGATGAGGAAGCCAGCGAGGTACTAGGATGCATAGGCAGGAACATTTCTAGCAGAAGAAAGGAAGTGATTCTACCCCTCTATATGTCCTTGATGAAGTCGCACCTGGAGTACTTTGCGCAATTCTGTAAGGATGAGGATAACTTCAACTTAGTCCAGATGAGGGCAAGCAAAATGATACGTGAGCAGCAGCCAACAAGGAATGACCTGTGATGTGAGACTGGTTGGCCTGACAATGTACTCCCTGGAGGCCAGTAGAGAATGAGAGGACATGATTAAAATAGGGCTGGGTGACATTAGCAAAATTCCACTTTCACAGAACTTTAGTGAAATTTCACTACATTTCATGACATTTTTAAAAATTCTCTAATCAGTCTTTTTTTATAGCTAGAGACCTGAAATATGGCATGCTCATTTTTTGAAAGGGGCCCTAAAGGGATGTTAAGTTTCATGGCATTTGGATGAGGGCGTGGAACCTATAAGGATTCAAAATCTGGCAATTTAGTCCTTTTGTGAAAATTTCTGAAAATGTTTGTCTGCTTACAACTTAGGCACCTTTGGAGCTAGGTAACTGAAAATGTATGTGCATACTGTCTCAGAGGAGTCTCTGAAATTGCTAAATAGGGAGGTTGTTGGTTAAGTAAATTGTAACTTAAAGCAAAAAAAAAAAACTTACAGGAGTTCAAAATTTCACAATTTAATTCACTGACCTACGCAGCCAGTATAGTGTTATGCTTGTGTAACTGTGTTAGTTTTGGTTGTGGCTGTTTGCACTGTCTATTCCAGAGGAATTACCACCCTGTAGGGGTATGAAGCAAGGAACTCTCAGAGAGGGTTTTGCCCCTAGAGGTGCCACGGGATAGTTCCCATGGCTAAAGGTACCTTAGGAATCCCCCTAAGGAGAGAGTGCTGCCACTGGAGGAGGAGGAGGAAGGGAGGATGGTGGGGCAAAGACAAAATGCTTCACAGTGAGGCTGAGAGGAACTGCTTATACAGCTCAGGAAGTGGGAGTGGCTGGCTGCTTGGCCACTGAATTACAGCCAAGCCTTTCAATTCACTGACCTATGCAGCCAGTATAGTGTTATGCTTGTGTAAGTGTGTTAGTTTTGGTTGTGGCCATTCGCATTCTCTATTCCAGAGGAATTACCACCCTGTAGGGATACGAAGCAAGGAACTCTCGGAGAGGTTTCTGCCCCTAGAGGTGCCACGGGATGGTTCCCATGGATAAAGGTACCTTAGGAATCCCCAAAAGAAATGTAGTATCATCCCCAAAGGAGGCAACAGGATGCATATGAGCAAGCAGTAACAGTGACGTAGAAGCAGTAACTGGAACATAGTGGTAGAGAAGAATAGTGATGGCTTGCAATGAGAGACAGGGATCCTCTAAGGAGAGAGGGAATGGCAGGACATCTTCCACCTCCATACAACAATGGAACCTACCTAAGGAAACTAGGGGGAAAACTATGCTACGTGTTATGACCTGAAGCAACGGAGGGAAGAAAAAAACCCTATGAGGAGGAAATCTCTGGGATCCAAGGCCTAGGTCGCCTTCCCTCCAGGCCTGGGAAAATGTATTTAGTGACGGCTCTGCAGCTGCAATTTTGGAAAACCCAATTAAAGGGAGGTGGAAAATATTCCAATTTGGAGGAAGGCTCTCACTCAAACCCTCTAGCGAGAACGTCTTGGAAGATTGCGAGAAATCTCTGCAACTATACGAGCATCCAAGGCGCAGGAGGAGAGCTACAACTGCTGAGGCACTCACCTGGCTTACCCGCCCTAAATCAAACCAGGTGAACCAGAGGCAGTCGTGGGGAGAATGCGGTGAAGGTGCCTTGCTAGGGAAACCACTAAAGTCAATGGCCAACTGTTATAGTGGAACACTAGAGCCAAAGGAGATCGTTGTAACCACCCTTCACCGCTAGTCTTAAATTCTACACCAGGAGCTGCTGTCGCGTAGCAGGCAGCTAAACCCAAGCCTGGGGTGAGAATATTCCCAGCTATGGGCCAGCTGAGAAGGATCCCACCCCAAGTTGGACATGCTCAATGATGCAGACTAAATGCAGAGCGAGACCGTCGGCTGCAGGAACCTGCACCAGATTAGAATGTCTGGCATGCCCCAGAATTGATTGAGAGCTGTAAAGCTGGTGAGTTGAATGAGCACGGCGTGCTGAGATCGTAAGGAGCATTGAGTGCTGAGACCTTGTAAGGTCGGATGCAGATTGAGAGCAGTAGAATCCCAGGCTAAGCTGAGGGGATGGCACTAGGCATAAAGCAATGGTTTGTGTAAGCAAGAAGCAACGGTTGCGTAAGCAAGTGGGGACCTGATAGGTCAGTAAGCAGTAGTAGCAGTAATAGGAGGACCTGCATAACAACTGTATAGCAAGTAAACAGCACTGAGTTAGGGGCAAGCCAGCCAGACATAAATAGCCAAATCAAGGTGAAAAACTCTGAGGATTTTCAGCGGTGAAGACAGGGTTTAGAACAAAATTAATTAACCACATAGGCCACATCCCCCCAAACACCTCCCAGTCCCCACCATAGGACAAACAAGGAAGCGATGAAAGGCCGAGAACCACATGCAGATATAAAAGCTAGTTTAATAGCCTCAGCAGGAGCTTCAGCTAACCTCAGAGTGAACAAGGTAGAATAGGAATGGGTGTAAACAATGCAGCAGCAGGAGCAAGTGGGCCTGTACAGCAGTAGTTAAATCAGTACAGTGTTAAAACACAGGCACTGGGTACAATAGTAATTAAAGTAAACAGTCAGCAGCAGTGGCTGAAGTTGTAGGTAACTGAAAGCAGTAGCATGAGCTCCGAGTAGGTTTGCAGTTGCAGTGCAGTAAGTTGAGAGTTATAACTGAAAGCAAGTAGAATGAGCTCTGCAGTAGCAGTATGCTAGGAGTTTTAAAAATAAAAGCCCCCCCCCAAAAAGAGGAAACCAAAACACAGCAAAACAGAAAACAGGGAAGGCCCCTGAAAAAACAAGAAACAAAACAAAGGGAAGCATACAGCCGGAGGAAAGATACAAACCAGAAGCAGAAAAACGAACACTGAAGTCCAGCAGAGACACACAGAAACAGCAGGCTTGACGGGGGGGTAGGACCCAGCCAGCTCAGAAGACAAACCAACATAGCCCCCAGCTGCAAAGACAAAATGCTTCACACTGAGGCTGAGAGGATCTGCTTATATAGCTTAGGAAGTGGGAGTGGCTGGCTGCTTGGCCACTGAATTACAGGCAAGCCTTTCAACTATTTGTTAAATGGTGCAAAAATGACACTGGCCCTGTGGGGAGGAGGGCTGAGGTGTTGGACACTTTACCTCTTGCCACACCAGCAAACCAAGTTTGGGAACAGGCCAGTGTCTCTCGGGGGCCAGCTGGGAGAAGAAGGATTGAACATCCATTTGATAGCTCTCCTCCTTCAGGGAGGGGGCACACCATGTACTGCGGCTTGGTCGCCACCTAGTGGAGGTTAGGTGGCACAGCAGCAGTCACTTACCTAGTTGACTGGGAGCAGGCATAGAGGTGTGCTGCATCTTTATTTTTTTGTTATTCTTTGTTAATGGGGTAAGACCCACTAGGCACAGGTGCCTGTTTTCAGGAGTGACCCAGAAGCACTGGCTAGGCTAAGTGACTTGCTCAGAGTCACACGGTATGCACGTGGAAGTTGTAGGAATCAAACCCAGGTCTGTCTGCTGGACGTACCAAGCTCATTCACAGCTTGTTATTCTAACCTCTATGCTAATGTAGTATGTGCACACCATCCCATGTGCTCCAGCCCGGGGCAAAAAGAAAAAGAGAGAGAGAGAGAAAAAAAACACTATCACCAACAAGATGACGCTGGCAACTCTGCAGGCCCTGCACCATCTCCTGAGGCACCCATTCACCCATTGTGGTAGGAATCAGCAGATAGGGTAAGTCCTGGGTTCAGTGAGTGATGGGGCATGGGGTCACCAGGCAGAAGGGGAAAAGGTGAGGAAAAGGGAGATAAAAAATGTGCAAACATTTCAAAATATTTGGATGTTTGTAGCTCTGCTGCTATTGCAGTTATACACCCAAAATGTGGCATGCATACGCACTGTAAATAGGCCCTGGAATTTAATGGAGCTGGATGAATGAGGTTTAGTTGGTTAAAATTTACTGTGGAAATTTCAGAAATTGATAATTGGCAACATTTTTTAAAATGTTCATGAGCCCATATAGGAAATGCCACTAGAATTCCACTTGTGGAATTTGAAGGGGCACTGTCAGCTTTTCCCCTTCGTTTTCTGGTAAAAACGAGCAGTATGCCTCTTGGCCACATACCACTTAGGGAGATGCTTAGAATGCCCGTAGGGATATAAAATAAATGGATGTTTACCTGGCTTCTTAATATTTCCCTAAATAGTATTCAACTGGTCCGCCCGTAATCCTGTACATACCAGAAGCATTTCTAGGTCCCGATGTACGATTATTTTCATATGGATTCAGTACAGTCATGTTGCACTTGTTCCTTGCATATGTCTCAACTATTACATCTATCTGGCACCACAAACCGAGAGCTGGAAATATATTATTTTCATTTTTAAGCTGCGGCTGCAATCCCATGCATGCACACCAATGGCACACTCTTGCGCATGCGCGGGATCTTTCGGTCTTGCATCTGCTACGCATGTGCGTGATTTCGGTCACAGCTTAAAAATGAAAATAATATATTTCCAGCACTCGGTTTGTGGTGCCAGATGGATGTAATCATAGAGACATTACGCAAGGAACAGGCGCGACATGACTGTACTTCATCCATATGAAAATAATCGTACATCGGGACCGCGGCTTGTGGCAGTTGCACAGTCCTGACCTTGAAGTGCTTCCGGTATGTGCAGGTTTACGAGCAGGGTGAGCGAACACCTATTTTGGTAAAATTTAAGAAACCAGGTAAAAAGCCG
Source organism: Neoceratodus forsteri (assembly GCA_016271365.2). Lineage (NCBI taxonomy): Eukaryota > Metazoa > Chordata > Ceratodontiformes > Ceratodontidae > Neoceratodus > Neoceratodus forsteri. The sequence goes on from JADMNL010000026.1 coordinate 119,830,640, forward strand.
ATCATTTTATATCCCTACGGGCATTCTAAGCATCTTCCTGAGTGGTATGTGGCCAAGAAGCATATTGCTCATTTTTACAAAAAAACGAAGGGGAAAAGCTGACAGTGCCCCTTTAACTTTCACAAAACACTTATCACCACTGAATCCATTTAGCTGTGCTGAGCTATTTTCTTTCCTGTAGTTCCTTTCTGGGTGACAATTTCATCCTTACTGCTTCTTTCTCTAACCTTGATCAGATGGACTCTCTGGATCTGCTTGTCACACTCATTTCCTCCTTTTTTCCCAGTCAAGTTATCTTTAAAAGAAAGACATCTACTCCTTTACCTGCAAGACCTATCTCTTTCGAATAGTCAGAATTTCTCCTTGGTCCCTCAGTGATTTTCTTTCCCCATAAGGTCTCTGTGAGTTCCTCTAAGTTCTGGACTTTCAAATGTATCTGGTGCCCTGACCAGTCAATTTTGCGGGGCCTGATGCTGACCTGTCCTGTGAGAATGCCCCTGTATGCTTTCTTGCGCCAACACGTGGTCTGCAATTATTTTGCTACTTAGCCCAGCTGTCCTTCCTTTGGTGAACCCATGCACCTAACTCTTGCCACTGGTGAGCCTGCACTAGCTGCCTCACCTATCCTATAGTCACAAATCCCCTTGACTTCCATTTCCATTGATATGACCCTCCCTTTTTGTAGAACATCAGTCTATCTTGGGTTGCCAGTTGATCACAGTCATTTGTCTTTTGTACTGCAGGCAGGCAAATCACCTTACCTGCACTAGTATCATGGCCCTGCAGTGCCCCTCCAACACTCCTGAGACAGTGATGCCCAGCATCATGCTCCATCATGAATCACTTTACCTGCACTAGTATCATGGCCCTGCAGTGCCCCTCCAACACTCCTGAGACAGTGATGCCCAGCATCATGCTCCATCATGAATCACCTTACCTGCACTGGCATCATGGCTCTGCAGTGCCCCTCCAACACTCCTGAGACAGTGATGCCCAGCATCATGCTCCATCATGAATCACCTTACCTGCACTGGCATCATGGCTCTGCAGTGCCCCTCCAACACTCCTGAGATAGTGATGCCCAGCATCATGCTCCATCATGAATCACCTTACCTGCATTAGTATCATGGCCCTGCAGTGCCCCTCCAACACTCCTGAGACAGTGATGCCCAGCATCATGCTCCATCATGAATCACCTTACCTGCACTAGTATCATGGCCCTGCAGTGCCCCTCCAACACTCCTGAGACAGTGATGCCCAGTATCATGCTCCATCATGAATCACCTTACCTGCACTAGTATCTTGGCCCTGCAGTGCCCCTCCAACACTCCTGAGACAGTGATGCCCAGCATCATGCTCCGTCATGACTAAAGATATCCAGCTACTTCTGTCATAATGGCCTCAGTCACAGCTAGTTGTACTGCTTGGAATCACCTGGTGCCACTGATTTCAAATGCTAAAAATATATGTTGTTATCTATAGGGTTGTTATAGAGTCAGCGGGGTTGTTAAAGAGTCAGCAGGTGGCATTGTACAGAAATTATGCTGTGCATGTGCTTCCACAAGTCATTTAGTCCGTGAGCTCTCTGGTGGTTAACTGGCATATTGCAAAAAGACAAGCTAGTGCACAGTAATGCCCGTGACTGTCTTTCATGGTTCTTCACTCAAGATACTGATCTGATGCTTGCCACAACTATACTTTCACTCTGGAGCTTCCTATGAATATTACCTTATTGCCACTCTACCCAGCCTTTCTTTCCTTCATAGTGGCAGCTCAAGTACACGGCTTCAACAAAAGTATCACAAAATTCCACTATTTTCACACAAGCTCATGAAATTCAACTTTAATTACTGATGTTATTTTGCTGTCTTTGGATCTTATTATCTGTCCAGCCTTTGAGAAAGAGAATATAGAGTTCACACATGCATGGCATCATTTTAAGGTCATTAAAGCTGACATAACTGGTGATATTCCATTCTCTAGTTTTAAAGTTATAAGGGCCTAAAATTCTGCAGTTTACATACTTGTGACGTGTGATTGTAAAATTTCCAAACATTTGGAGGATTTCAATTCAGTCACCATTAAAGACAGAGATGGGACACTTGGTGCTCCTCTCCACTGGGACTGGTATATGCATCGTACCATATGTGGTGTGGGTTCGACAAATACTTTTTTAATTAGATGGAAATAACTGAAGTAACAATTTGGCAAAAGTTCATGAAATATTCATGGAAATTTCGCAAAATCTTATGGAAGCAAAATTGTAATAGCGCCAGAATTCTGCTGGTGGAAGATAAATGAAAAGGAATAAGCAGAGGGGATTGTCAGCTTTTTAATTAGATGGAAATAACTGAAATTACAATTTTGGCAAAATGTCATGAAATATTAATGGAAATTTTGCAAAATTCATGAAAGCAAAATTATAATAGCACCAGAATTCTGCTGGTGGAAGATAAATGAAAGGAATGAACAGAGTGGATTGTGAGCAACTGTTCAGGCAGTGTGAGGGGTCTAAGATAAGGGCATATAATTGTGAGCGGGAGGAATTCAGGAGGGATGTGAGGAAATATTTTTTTTCACACAGATGGTGGAGGACATGTGGAACTGTCTAAATGGGTAGCTTGGGAGGTTAATGTTAAGATAGTTATAGACTGGTAGGCTTGATAGATCAAGGGTCTTTTTCTCCCTATAAAAATCTCTCTTTCTGTGTCTCTAAGATACTTAGTCCAAGAAAGAAAAATCCTCAAATGGGGGGCAGGGGGTTGTTTAACCAGAGGCAGAGGGGTGAAGACAGAGGCCGGTACTGGATATGTGGCAGTGGGTACTGTGTGAGCCGTCGCCTATCAGGCATGGACAGGATTTTCCTGCTTATGTCTCCCCAGGAACCTGAACGTGCAATGACGTTTGGATGAAGAAGCTGTCGACATCCACCTCATTCCTCCCCTTCTTTGCTCCATCTGCAGTCTGTACCTCCAGTCACCACCAGATGTCACTGCTGCTCCGTAGAGTCCTGGATCCCTCCCCAGGGAGAGGAGAGCTGTCCATCGGACGCTCGATCCTCTCCCTTCCCTCCTGACCCCCACCGCCCGAGTTCATTTCCAAACTCAGGTCGGCGGCGTGGCCCGAGGAGTGGCGTCCAGTGCCTCAACCCTCAGCACCACCAGGGCAGCTTTTAGGATGTTGTTGAAGATTGTGAGTAAACATGGCAGCCTTGTTTATAATTGCATTTAGGGATGAGTGAACTGGCTCATAGATTCTGTATGTGACTGGCCAAAATTCAGATCCCATTGCCTGACCTCTACATTTCTAGGGAACCCGAATTATGGTCTCAGAACTTATTTAACCAATCAGGAAGAAGATTTCCAACCCATTTTTATAAAAGTTGTATAGTATACCGTTATTATTAATGTATAGTATATCTTTATTATTATTATTATTGGAAACTGTACCTTTATTATTTATATGTTAATATGTCCCCCGGAGCCACTCATTGCTGTATAAGAGTGGTCTGACATGCCTTTGGCTGGAGCAAGAACAGCGAAGCAAAGCTGAGCTGTTCTAGCTCAAGCTGAAGGCAAGTGACACACTCTAATACAGGAATGAATGGCAACGGGGGACATATTAATATATAATTGATCGAGAGCGATCAATAATATATATATTTTTTTAAAACTGTTCTCGGAATGTGCCCATTTTCAGGGCACCTGCACGTGAGACACTCTTCAGAGAATAAGATTGTCTCACGCACAGGGAAAAGGAGCACTCTGATTGGTTGGGAGTGCTCCCCTCGATCTATAATATAATTCAATGGGCTTGCACAACTTAGTGAGGAGTTATGCTTGTGAAATTTTATTGATAGTCTGATGGTAGCTGAATGAATGCATTGTTGATTGTCAAAGGTGAATACTTTGGCCATTCGCACTCTCTTTTCCACAGGGAACTACCACCCTGTCAGGGTACAGTGAAGGTAAAGGAACCCTCATGAGGAGGGTTCCACCCCTAGAGGTGCAGTGGGAACATAATTCCTTTAGGCTAAAGGTGCCTTAGGAAGGAGCCCTGAGAAGAGAGACATGCCATTGGAGGAGAGGGGGAGGATGGTGGGGCAAAGAAACAGTGCTTCTGAGTGAGGTTGGAGGGAATGGACATAAATAACTCAGGTGGGGTTTATGGCTGGTTGCTCCTACCCACTGAATTGAAGGTGTAGCTTTTGAATTCTATGGGCTTACACAACTTAGTGAGGAGCTATGCTTGTGCAACTTTGTTGATAGTCTGAAGGTATTTCAATGAATGTGTTGTTGGGTCTCATAAGTGAATACTTTGGTCATTCACACCGTCTGTTTCACAGGGAACTACCACCCTGTTGGGGTACCATGATGGCAAAGGAACCCTCTTGTGGAGGGTTCCACCCTAGAGGTGCCGTGGGAACATAATTCCTTTAGGCTAAAGGTACCTTTGGAGGTAGCCCCAGAAAGTACTGAGCAGCAAGTAATGACTACAGAGCCTGAGTGAGGACAGATAGATGGCAACTAGTGATGACTGGAAACAGACAAAGACTGAATTGAGCAATAACTGACAGATATCAGAACTGATAGCAGAAGAGGCATGACTTCCGTAAGGAAAGAGGGAATGGCAAAATGGAAGAAGGGCCACCATCCAACCCCAACTCACAGTGGAAACCTACCTGGGTACACATTATACTAATATAAATGTACTACAGTATGCTCACCTGTTGCAGAGACTACCTAACTTTTATGACCTTTGGCATGGAGAAGAGGGGAAAAAAAAAACATAAGGGGAAACATCTGGGGATGCAAGGCTTTGGTCACCTTCCCTCCAGGCTTGGCATAAATTAGTGATGGCTCAGCTACTACAATTTAGAAACCCAATTCAGGAGGAAGATTTTCTTTTAGAGGAAGAGCTCTCACTCTACCCCTCTAACGGGAGAGCCATACCGTAAGCCAATCTCTGCAGCTAAAGGAGGTTCCTGTGAAAGAGGCCCACCCCCCAAACCAGGAGGAGGAGAGCAACAGCTGCTGAAATGCACTCCCCTGACCTTCGTGAGAGAAGACCTAGAGAGGAAGCTGATCCCTTGAGGGGTAAGGCATAGGAGCTGAACCCTTGAGGGGCTGGGACTTGGAGTTGTATGATCTTCACCCCTGAGGGGCAGAGGAGGGGAAGGGGGTGGAGACCAGATGAACCTTAGGCAGCTGGAGGTGAATAGCTTTTGAAGGTGCTGCCAACAGGGTCTGCATAGCTAAAGGAGCCCCCGTGGATTTAGAGGCCCAACCTTCCAGCAGCTGAAGTCTTAAATGCTACATCAAGAGGTGCCGTCGAGTTGATCTGCATGGCTAAAGCTTCCCCTGGAGTGAAAGACATTCTCGCCCAAAGGGCAGAAAGAGAAGGACCCCATCTGAGGGAGCAGTGCACAAGATGTGGACTTCAAGGGGGAATAGCGTGACCATTGGCTTAAAGGGCAGGAGCCCGGGAAGCCATACCATGGTTGTGGCATGCATCTGGTTGCAGGAGTAGTGAGAGGCCAATGGCGAAGCCTGACAGCCATGAGCACACAGTAGAAATGAAACATAGGTAAGGCTGAATGACTGATTGAGACATTGAATGACAACTAGGACATTGAATGAAACTGAATGATACAAGCTTGGACTGAATGATGAATGCATGCCAACCAGTTCCTTAAGGGAGGTTATTATTTGTTGCTGCTGCACTGCAAGTCAAGTAGGTTGAGGCAGTAGAAACAACAAATGAAACTGCTAGGAAAAGCATGAGCATATGGGAACCAAAAACTAGGGAGCAGTAGTTGCTGAAGTGAACAACAGCAGAACCCAAAAGGGAGTGGCTGCCTGACTAGGAGCCTGGTGTAAACATTTAAGGATTGTAGTTGAACTGAGAGATTATGAAAGGTATGGAAAAACAGCAAAATGGGAGCCTAAATGGCACAAGTCAAAAAGAAAATGATTAAGGCAGGACACTGGGAAAACTAGAAGGCACAAAAAGAACCAAAACAGAAAGAAACACAGGGTACATGGAACAGGAGTGCAGCAGGAATAGATGATTGAGAGAAACATAAACTACAGCCAGGAAGGCAGAAAGCAAAATACTGACCTAGAAAGCCAGAGAGGCACAAACCAAGCAGAAAGTCCAAAATCACAATGGGAAAGTGGGAGACAAACACTGGGGAAAAAAAGGAAAGGGGGAGCACGAGGCAGGGGGGAGCAGAGCCACTGGCTGCAGTAAAGAAACAATGCTTCTGAGAGAGGCTGGAGGGAGTGGACTTAAATAGTTCAGGTAGGGGGCATGGCTGGTTGCTCCCATCCATTGAATTACAGGCATAGCCTTTGAATACTATATAGTATAACGTTAGTATTATTAATTTATAGTATACCTTTATGACAATAATTAATGTATAGTATATGGTTAGAGCTTATTCTGAATGGAAAACAGTGCCTTTCAATTTCACGTTGTAGGACAGTTCAAAAGTCAAAAAAGTTGTTGTACTATCGTTCTGACGTCACATCGATAGCACAACAACATTTTCCTGTCACATGATTGGCCCACTTGATGTGGCTCTGACAATGAAAATATTGGAAACATGGCGGCACGATTTTGCAAGTCCAAATCCATGGACCCTTTGTGACACGAAGAGCTTCACATGGCTCTGTGTCACAAAAGCAAAATATTGTTTGTTTTGGTTTTCATTTCATTTTAAAAATAAACAGTGCTCAGCGAACGGGCGTGGGGTGAAGCCAGAGCGAGTGGGAGCAGGGAGAAACAGGAGCATGCAGGAGTGGGAGCAGTTGCACCAGATAACAAAGGTAACCTAACCAGCAACTTAAAAAAAATACACACAAAAAAAAAGAAACTAGCTTGAAACCTTATACTATATAAAATAGAGGATGGGTGACCATCCACAACTAAGGCTGTTTCCATCTCGGGGAGTTGATGACATCAGCAAGACCTCTCGAGCTTCACTCTTGAGATCTCTATGATGTCATCGACTCCCTCGATGGAAACACAGCCTTGTAGTGGTTGGTCACCCATCCAGTATTCTATATATAGTATACTTTTAGGAGTAATGCATAGAATAGCTGTATAATCAGGGGATCAGCCTTAACCTATTTTTGCACTTGCCAGCAGGGCAAGTTGATTCAAAATTGCACTAGCCCGCAGATGATGAAACAGTGCAAGCCAAGAAATACTCTGATTTATTACATATTTATCCTGCTCCCACATTGTGTCCAGCTCCTCAGCAGAAAAAAAAGACTACAATGCCATCACACACAGTGAGCCCCCCATTTGTTTTGTATCATGGCCTCCTCTCCTGCTCTTTCTGTCCCTCCACACCAAACCATAGGACATCTCAACAGCAAATGTTCAATCAAGCAGTCCTAGCTCTGCACACAGAATAGCTGACATCGTCATGCACCTCACAACACTGTCACCACCACCCACAGAGCAATGACCAGAGTTAGGCAGAGAAAGACACTCTCAGCACCCACCCTATACTCAAGTGGAGACCTGCGCTTCTGGACATCAGGAGTACATCTAAGATTTCTTGGGGGGTTGGGGCTATAGAAACCTAAGGGGTTTGGGAAATACAAAACAATGACATTTTTATTTTTAAAAGCATTGATTTTATCTCAGTACCACCTCTGCTGGGCCTCATACCTGGTTTACTTGTCCCTGCACACGGGCATAGGATGAACTCCTTTAATAATCCTAAGTGGTATATTTAAATTATAATTGTACACTCCTGTTACTAGGTGTTTGGGATTTACACTTCTCCCCCTTCGTGACTTATTCCGCAGCCCTGCCCCCCCACACCTTTGTGGATTGGTAGTCTGGATGTGAAACACCGTAGATTGTATCTTGCTGTTTGCCTCCTTGCTTGCTTCCAGGTAGAGACTATGCACTAGGACTCATTTGCTGATTGTGGTTGGATAATTGCAACATCTCCTTGGTATTTTTCTTTCTACATCTTTCTATAATCCACTTGGAGATGTCTTACTGCCATGCTCCTAGGCTTTAGTTTGTGGACACTAGTTACATTCTGGCTCCTAGCTTATAGCCATTCTTACACTCTGCTCCTTATGTACTACTCTCTTGGCCTGGAATGCTCTGTATTGCTTGACCATTCCCTGGTCACTCCTCACTTGCTTCTTGTATTTTATGTATAATTGAAAATAACAATAAAAAGCACTAACAACAAAAAAAAAGCATTGATTTTAATATGATCTACCCCAACATTAACAGATTTTTTTTTTTAACATTGTCCTTTCATTAGCTCAGGGGAAACAGTACACAGACATAATGTGCTATACTATCTCTATTTCTATATAGGATGATCTATGTACCCCAGGGATACCTATTTTAAGCTTTTAAATTATGTATTTTATTAAGGTTTATTGTTGTACCATACATGATCCAAAGGTTTGCTTTTAGGATGAAAGGACATGCTGGGTGGGATAAGGGTGGGACTGTATGGATGGTGATGGCTGGCATAGTCCATTTAGAAGAACTGGGGACCCCTACACTTGTCACTAATGGTAGCTATGGATAGTCAATGGTCTTTTCAGAGTCTGGTCTGCAATGGTGTCCAGGGAAAGAACATTTGGAGGGGAGAGGGACGTTTTGGTGAGGCTGGGATAAAGCCCACCACCTGCAGGGCCAACCCTGTATACCTCCTCACATTTTATCACTAAAATGTTGGATACAGAGTAGGGAAATGAGGGGACTGGTCTAAATAATATGGGACTAATTGTTAGACAGAGACACATTCAGAAAACTTGAAGCTAGTGATTTAACAGCACTCTACCCTTGATAACACCCTGGGCAATAGCTGATAGTCCTACAAGTGGAGTGATAATAACTCACTCTGAATCTTTTCTGGGATCCCCCTCTTGAACTGACAGATAATTGCAGCTCTTAATGAGCTGTTAATAACACCAGGCCATCTGGAACGTTGAGAGAGATTAGCATGAGGACTAGAGCCTGCTAAAATAAAAACTTTTTTAACTTCATTAACAGCCATGAAAACCTGCACTAGTCAAGACGGACAAGTAGAGAGTTAGCTGCACTAGCCCTGGCCAGTTTGCACTAGTGTTTGGGCTAGTAAAACAATGTTAAGATCGACCCCTGTGTATAATTATTAACGTATAGTACATTATAGCTTTATTATTAATGTGAGGTGTCAGTGTGGCTCAGTTGCTAGCATATCTGCCTTTGTGCCAGAAGGTTGTGAGTTCTAGTCCCACACTGGGATTGGGCTCATATCATCAATGCTGGCACCCGAGTGCAGTACTAGGGGGATGCTGTACTGTTGGGATGCGCCATCCTTCGGATGAGATGTAAAACTGAGGGTAGCCTTTCAGCGACAGGTCCATGGCGCAGAGGAAAGCACAACAGGAGCTAAAAATTTGGCAGCTCCAGTTTGCAGTTTATCGTGGTAGTGATTAGAGCAGATTTACAGGGCTGAAAAGAGTGCTGAATAAAGCAGTTTAAAAACAAAACTGCTGTTCAGCTAAACGGAGGGACTCATGGAGAACAATAGCAGTATGTGAGCATTTAGTGGCTGTTTTGCCACCCTCCTTCCCCACCACCCACCCACCCACCTAAGCTAGATCTACTGATATAGAAATATAATACTGACTGACATCAGCCACTTCCGGGTTAGAGACAGGAAGGGAAGTAAAAAAAATATTGCTTTTCTTTTTTCTTTCCTCTTTGGTTTTAGGATGGATGTGGTCAGTTGTCATGGATGTGGAGCACTCATCTACTGAAGACTGCTTGAAAGGATGGGTCAGTGTGTCCTACATGGAGAAGACTGGGAGACCTGAAATTTCAGCTGAATGAAGCGTGAAGAGAGCTAGACTACCTGTGTCAACAGATATACTGGAATACAATCCCCCTACATCCTGTCCCCCAGAGACCCACTGGCCCAGGAGGATGGCAGGTGGTGGGTCAAAGGGGGAAGTTATGAGGCTGGACAAAGCAAGAACAAACATCATTCTGACTGCAAACTGTTTTACACCCCTGGAGAAGATGCAGGATCAGGATTCATAAGGAAAGGACACAGAACGGGTCAGGGGGACCAAACAGAGCAAAGAAAAGGCAGCTGGTTGCAGCAAGGATGGACAAGGTAGATGAAACTTGGAAGCGACAGCCGAAGGGAGCAAGGAAAAGCAGAGAAGATCCAGAAGCAAGCAAGTACTTATGCTGGGGGACTCGATGATCAGAGGAGTTGAGTCTCACCTGAGAGAAAGTGCACAGCACAAAGTAATGGTTAAATGTCTCCCAGGAGCATCAGTGCAGCGTGACACCGACTGCATCGGTAGGACAGTGGACAAGGCGGAGAAAGGAATCAATATAGTGACTCACCTTGGAACAAACGACCTACCAGAACAAATATTGGATGAAACTAAGAAAAACTTCAGGAATCTGGGGGAGAGGTTGGAGGCTCAGATGACATCCCTGACATTCTCGGAGATCCTCCCAGTTTCGGGAAAAGGGGATAGCAAGGCCAGGATCAGGAACAAGGAAACTGAGGAATTCAACACTGGGTTACAAGAATGGAGTCACAAGAAAGGATATTAAGTCATAGGCTCTTGGGGGGACTTCTGGGAGAGGAAGCTTTTCAAATTTGACAAACTTCCTCTCACCAAGGAAGGAGTGAGCGCAGTTGGGCAGAAACCTGATGTTCAACTCTACCGTTTAAACTAGATCAGGGGGAGTCTAATGCTAGGGAAACTATCAGAGTTTGAACTCTTGATAGGAATGTAGCAGTCACTCCCCAAAAACAGGAAATTCTAACCCTCGATGGAAGGGTCCAAACAGGAACCAGAAGAAAAATTCAAGAGATCAAACAAAGGGCCATGCAGCAACATCCCAAAAGGAGAAAGCAAAAACAGAAAAAAGAGAATTCAGGCTATGGGAAGGGCTATGTTAGTAATGCCAGAAGCCTGGGTAACAAATTAAGTGATCTACATGAATTAATGGCAGAGTCCAGATTAGATCTGGTGGCCATTACGGAGACATAAGCCTCGGAGAAAACTGACTGGGACCTATCAGTCCAGGGCTTTACCTGGACAGAAGGGAGGATAGGGGGGAGGGGTAGCACTTTATGTAAGGGAAAGGATCAAAGCCATCTCAGTAGACCTTGTCAAAAAGGATGGTTTGGAATCCCTATGGGTGCAACTTAATTCAGAATCAGGGAAAAAAATCTACTTCAGGGTAGTATACTGACCACCAGGGCAAGCAGAAGGCAAGGACGAGGATCTTCTAGGGGAAATCAGAGGTGCAACTCAAAAAGAGGAAACAGTTGTGGTAGGAGATCTAAACATGCCGGATGTCAAGTGGGACATCCCAGTGGCTGGTTCCTCCAGGAGTCAACATGTGGTTGATGCCCTACAAGACTGCCTGCTTATACAGTTGGTTAATACTCTAACTAGAATGGACAACATCCTGGATGTGGTCCTCACAAATTCAGAGGTAGTCAGTGTCACCGGGGTTAGAGAGCTACTGGTCAACAGTGATCACAACACTGTGTGAATCGAATTGGCCTGGGGCAATAAAATCTCAGTCAAAGGCAGAAGTTTTAAACGTCAGAGGGGCTAACTTCAGCAGAATGAGAGAAATAGTCAGGGACAACCTGGCAAAGATACAGGAGCATTGGGAGGTAGAAGATATTTGGGAGCAAATAAAATAGACCCTATTGCAGGCTACCAAGATGTGTATAAGGACAGTGTCTAAAAAGAAAGACACAAAAACCCTATGTGGTTCACTAACCAAGTCAAGACAGCAATTAGGACCAAAAGAGATGCATATATAAACTCTAAAAGAACCATGGGGGGATAATGAATGGGAAGTGTACAACCAGAAGATAAGGAGGCAAAGAGCACAGTTAAAGGAGCCAAGGCTGCAACAGAGCTTAGGCTGGCGGAGGAAGTTAAGGAACAGAATAAACACTTTTTTAGATATGTACAAGAAAAATGAAGGAAGAGGGGAGGAACAGTCAGACTTAAAGATGGAGATGAAATCATAGAGGAGGACAAGCAGAAGGCCACTGTTCTAAGTAACTTTTTCTGCTCTGTGTTTACCAAGGAACACACAAGCCCGTTACCAGATAGTGGTATTAAAGCGGAAACAAGAGGGGTCCCTCTAATGGAAACACCAGAAATCACTACCAGCAGGGTTAAGGAGGCTCTAGAAAAACCATGGATGACAAATCACCAGGGCCAGATAAAATTCACCCGAGAGTGCTAAAAGAACGGAGCGAGGGAGTTGGCAGGTCCGTTGTCACATTTGTTCAACGGTTCACTACAGTTGGGGGTCATGCCAGGGGACTGGAAGAAGGCAGATGTGGTTCCTCTCCACAAGGGAGGGAGCTGTGAGGAGGCTGGCAATTACCAACCAGTCAGCCTCACAGCAGTGGTAGGGAAGCTTATGGAAACCTTAATAAAGCAGGATTTGGTGGAGTACATAGAAAAGAACGGTCTTCAGGATGATAGGCAACATGGATTCTTGGTGGGTAGGTCCTGCCAAAAGAACCTAATCACAATTTTGGATTGGGTGACACAGGAAATTGACAGAGGCCACCCAGTGGACCTCCTCTATCTTGACTTCAGTGATCCTTTGATTCTGTGCCTCACAACCACCTGCTGACAAAGTTGGAGGTCCTGGGAATAGCTAGCAACATAGTCAGGTGGATAGGTAGCTGATTAAAAGACAGAAAGCAAAGAGTGTAGTCAATGGGGAGAGGTCAGAGGAAGGAGAAGTTACAAGTGGGGTGCCACAGGGATCAGTGTTAGGGCCAGTCCTGTTTAATGAATTTACCAGTGATATCGGTATAGGTATACAGGGCAAACTTGCACTTCTTGTGGATGATGTAAGCAATAAGACATGACAGGGTGTGCATGGAACAGATTTTACTGCACGGCCAGGGACGTAATAAGGCACGAGGCCGCAGGTTATGTGCCTTTAGCCCCTGGCGTGTGGTAAAATCTGTTCCATGCACACCCTGGAGTATCTTATTGTGTTTATAAAATGGGAATCTATCATATAATGCAAAAAAATGACAGAACACATATTTTTTGCTGCTTAAGATCATTTATTTTGTTAGAAAATCCATCCGCAGTATAAAAGAGTTCTTATAGCTGGGGAGATCTAGAACTGTGAAAAACAACAAATACTTGGGTTAAAATTAATAGAAATGCAGTTTACCCCATGTTGCACTGTTTTTAAACTTTAGGGATGGGTAAAATAAAATAAAAAATCACTTGCTGCCACTGTTGAAGTTGACTGCCCCATTGAAATGCATGGGACATTGAACGTGAATGCTCCTTGTGTGAAAGCTATGTTTGTTCCTCTTGGTGGCACTGTTACAGTCTCCTAAAGTTCTGGTTCTGGTCTTGCTTCTGATCTTGCTTCTTGTTTCTTTTCATCAATGTCTGCAGGTTCCGATTTGTTGACAGATGTCTCAGTGGTGTTATGTTGTCCCAGGATTGAGCTCCACCATTGCCTGTCGCTAGAAGATGCAGCCCAGTAGGCATGCAGACTGCTCTCACAGCGATGACTGGTTACGGCCATTACCTCATAACTTTGCAGACCAGCATCAGATAGGAAGGCAACTGCAGTCACTCTAATAGAGTAGTTCATGTAAATTGTGCTTAGTTCAGTTTCTTTGCTTATTCTCGACATGAGTGATGACAAGTAGTTTAGGCCAAGGGGCTGCTCCCTGTACCACACGTCACTGCAGTTAAGGAAGCGTTGTGGGAGGTGCCATGGATGACAATATAGCACTGGTGCTGCTGGTGGGTGCTTGTTTAAGTATTTTTTTAAATTGGAGACTGGGAACAACGGGGACCCGGGTTCAGAATATATGAAGCCACGGTGGGATTGGTTGTTCACCTCCACAGGATCACTGTGGTACTTTGTTGCCTCATTGAAGGCAAAGGTGGCATAGTCTTTGCAGTTTTCATCCACTTTAAATTCAAAGCTGTCAGGTTTTAGACTGCGGAGGCCTTCTCAACCATGCCTGGCCATATACAGCTGCACATCTAGCCAAACTTTACGTAGAAGGCCAGGCGCCATGTCAGGAGATAAAGTAGGAGAATTTCCCAGTTTAATAAGGTCAGATTTTGAAATGGCAGGGTGGTGCTTGGAGGTGTCCTTCTGGGCTCGTCTGTAACGTTTTGTTACAGCAACAAAAATGTTATTGCTGGTTGTGAAGGCAGGGTCGCTTATGATTATTTTCTGAACCACTCCTACAGAGTTCAGGTGGTGGTTTAGTGAGGCTCAGAGACTGCAATAACTCAAGATGGAGTATTCCTGCCCATCACTATTTCGCGCTTCCACGTTAGAAGCGTCTGAACGCTTTAGTTAATTCACTTGGACTTGATGTTTTAAAATCCAACTGAACTTCTTTAGCAGTTTGCCAGTCATGAAAGACTTTGATAGCCCAAGCGGTGCTTTTTTGGTGTTGGGCTCGTTTTTTGCATCCTCAAGGTCATTCAGTGCGTCGGTGTAAGGGACAGGTACCGCAATGTACTGGGCATAACTTTTTCTTGCTTAATTAGCGTACTCACTGTGCCACATGGAGTTTGCTGATTTACTGGAACAAAGTTCTCATCTGGCATGTTGGAGATTTCTTCTAGCTCTTCATCGGTAAGGCTGACGTTGAAATTTACCACAGACATTGCAAGGGATTTGAGGTGTTTCACTGTGATGGGCAAAGGAAAGATGGCTGCCAGTAAAAATGTCAACATTCCATGGCACAAGAATCTTGGCTTTTTTACTGCCAGCTCTTTTTTTACCCATGCATGGAACATATTTCAGGCATGGTTAGGGAGCTGTTCTGATTGGCTGGTTAATCTTGCCCATTTTATAAACCAAGCTAGGGAGAAGAGTGGACTGCAAGAAAGCAGTTAGGGACCTACAGAGAGACCTTCAGAGGCTGGAAAGATGATCTAACATCTAGCAGCTGAAGTTCAATGCTAAGAAATGCAAAGTGATGTATCTGGGTAAGGGGAATCTAAAGACAGTCTACAGGCTTAATGGGATGCAGCTAAACGCCTCTCCAGAGGAAAGAGATTTAGGGGTCATCATTTGCAGTGCCCTTAAACAGACCAGCCAATGCAACATAACTTACAGCAAGTGTACTGCCCCAGGAAAATTGGGAGCACCACAGAAAATAGGGGATCCTCAGAGGTATGAGGGGTCAGACAGTTATGGGGACCCTGGCAGCTTAGTGGGGAACCCTTGAAAAGCTTTGGTGACCCTCTGAAACACAGAACAGGCTCAACTCCAGCAGGCAATTCTAGAAGTCTGAATTCAGGATTTTAAAAGGAAAACCATTTTTTCTTCTTTCTTTCCTTCCCCTTCCCCCTGCTCCAGACCGACACCCAGGCAGCCAAGCCAGCTGGGCAACATTCCTGTCCCCAGTGGAGAAGGAAGCCAGGCTCAGCCCTCTCAGCCAATCCCTGTGGCTGGGGTAGATTCAAATCTGGAGATTTTTTTTTGTTTAAGCCACTGACCCAGCTTCAGGAGGCTGACCTCTGGATGAAGGAGCCAATCCCCTGGCAGGTAGCCAGGACCGCCCCAGCCTAGAGGAGGCTCTTCACAGACTGGAGAGAGAGAGAGAAAGAGTTTGACCAGAGAGGGTGAAGGATAGCAAGGCAATGGATGTCAGCTTCCCTGTTAGGAGGTTGAAGTGAATCCCCTGGGTCCCTTTGGTGTAACTCCCTCCAGAAGATCCCCAGTTGCAGCCCCAGTCAGTTTTTTTGCAGAAGTCTGCCATCTAGTCGGGTTCCCCAGTGTGTTGAGTCAGTTCATTTGGCCAGGAGACAGACCCAGTGAACCTTCCATGTAGCAGTCTCTAGGAGAAGAAGCCTTATCCCTCCTTCTTGGTTGTGCATTCCCCAGAGGACAGAAATCTTGGTTGAACTCCAGGGGCTCCTGCACACACCTCACATCTCCCACCTCACACCTCATCCAGAAGTCCTCCGGTGTCTCTTCTTCGACCCAGGAAAGGTCTCTGGGAAACCCAGTATCACCTGCACCCACTTCCAATGACCTCCAACAACTCCAAATGTTCGCCACGATGCCCCAGGTTCAAGTTGCAGGTCGTAAGTGGTAGCCAGCTGGTAGCTAGGGCCCACCAAAATGAGTCAGATTAGGGGCCGCCCCGGCTCTAGCTTGAGGGACTTAAGTCGTCCGCCAAACTCGGAATCACGTTGCCCATTCTCCCGAATAGACATTGTCCTAAGGTGGCAGCAGTACCGGTGGCCTATACCAAGGCCTTGCCAAGGATTGCCAGGCTCTGTGCCCCATTCCCTGAGGTGGCATAAGTACTGGTGGCCCACGCAAAAGGCCACACCAAGGGTCGCCACACTCTTGATTGTACTGCCCATAGGTGGCTCGTGTTCCAGTGATGCATCAAGAGGTCACACCAAAGATTGTCGGATTCTGAAGCTGCAGGGGGTGGTAGGGTTCCGGGACCTGCCCAGAGGTTGTCCAGTGGATCATCACACCCAGCATCCTTTCCTCGACTGGAGAGCACCTGCCTGAGGTCACCGCAGCCAACATCCCCAGAGGAGGTTCTCTTCCCCTACAACCTGGTGTCAACACCCATCCTCGACCAGGCACTGCCCTGTCGACGTTGCCTCAGTGACACCAGGAGTCACTTTCTTTCCAGGGCCAGGAGGCCTACAGTATTTTATTGGTTTTTGGTTCACTGGGGGACGCCTTATTTTATGGCCTGTGTAGGAAGCGCTTCCTTAGGTTCACCCTCAGCAGTCGGCCGACCAGAATGCTAGAAACCCAAGCTTGGTGCATCAGATCGTGACACCTTTAAGACTTGAATAACCTGGACTTTTGTAGGACATTAGTGGGGCCAGTTTGTGGTCCCGGTAACCTTATTCACTTTTTCTTATGTGTATAGTGTTAGTGAATGCTAAGTTTTTTCTGTGTGCTCCAACTGTGGCTAATAAACCTTGCATCTTGGCTCTAGAGTACGTCTCCAGCCTCTCCTTCCAGATTTATCTGGCATCACCCTAAACTACAGGGATACGAACCACCACAGCTCGCCCACCACACAAGGCCAGCAGAATGTTAGGGTGCATAGGGAGGGGATTTGAAAGCAGAAACAGGGAGGTAATACTTCCTCTGTATAGATCCCTGGCAAGGCCCCATCTGGAATATTGTGTCCAGTTTTGGAATTCACACCTTAAGAAGACTGGAGACCATCCAGAGAAGGGTGACCAAAATGATTCAAGGTCTCCAGGGGCTCTCGTACAAGGGGCAACTAGTAAGCATTAATCACCACCAGATGAGGGCTCTGCTGGTGGATTAATGCCCGCTGGGGGGGTTGGTGCCCGAGGGTGCAGCCCGAGGGATCCAATCGCCCAGCGGGCATTAATCCACGGCAAAGTCCGAGGCTGAAGGTGATTAATGCGCTTGTAACATAGGCTCATCACGGAGATGATGAGCCTATGTTACTGGCATCAACTCGAAATAGTGGCAGGATGAATGAGACTTGATCTGTAGTAGTTGGATGCACAGTGATGGTTCTGGATCACTGAATGATGCATCGCTACTTGTACGTGTGCAGTCTAGTTCCACAAAGCAGGTTGTGTTTTTAAAATCCTCATGGTCAGGAAAAGTGCTTGAGTTTTTAGTGTTTACTAACTGCCAGGTTGCCAACGATAATGTAGCTGTACTTGTAGGAAAACAAAGGCATACAAGTGGTTGATTTTTAGTGTTTTTATAACTTTTTGTAAAGAACTATAGACGGTATTTCACGTGCAAAACAACAGCTGTGCATTAATGCTGCGACTGCTAAAACATTTTTTTAAACACTGTTATGATTCTACATATGTCGCTACGTTACTGCAGCATTACAACAGATGCTATTTGGTGTGATTCTTACATTTTATAACACTCATTAACTGTCCCAGAAGCACTGCTAGGATTTCTGGTCTTTGTGTCCCTGATTTGCATATCCTACTTACAGACCCTATCCGTTCATGTGCCAATTCTTACACAGGCATTTATTTTCAGGATTTACACTGTGTGCAGCTTCAAACTGTTATGATTTAGCTTTGCAATACTGCTAACTAGGTTAAACATTTTTAAACATTTCATAATCATTTTTTTTGAGCTACGATGCGCTTCACGGATTGTTCTGTCACCCGGAAGTGGAGATAGATCTAGTCTTCACAGGGATTCTTAGCCCCTGTCCCACAATAATTAGAGTTCACAGGGCCATGTACTGTAAATCTACACAGAATACCTGCGCTACATATGGCATGCATATCTGTGGTCTAAGCACTGGCGCTATGGTGCTTTCGTCTGAATCGGGGAGAAAAATTAACGGAGGCAGTATAAAGGTAGGAGAGCAAGTGAACATCAGAGTAACACATCCATAGTACACTTAGTCTCAGTACAAATTAATGCACAGGATGTTAATTTATGAACTCGGGATCAGACAGCAATTAGTGGGAGCTTCTAACATGGCCACGTTAGGAACACTGTCAACCGGGTGGGTAGGTGGAAAAAAGAAAACGCTGTTGTAACATAGGCTAGTCGCGGAGACGACAAGCCTATGTTACCGGCATCAACTCGAAATAGTGGCAGGATGAATGAGACTTGATCTGTAGTTGCTGGATGCACAGTGATGGTTCTGGATCACTGAATGATGCATCGCTACTTGTACGTGTGCAGTCTAGTTCCACAAAGCAGGTTGTTTTTTTTTAAATCCTCATGGTGAGGAAAAGTGCTTGAGTTTTTAGTGTTTACTCTCTGCCAGGTTGCCAATGATGCTTTTTTTTCTTTTCGTACGCATAATAAACTTGTGCAGCAGTTGAAACTCGTTTTATTATATTTATTAAAACCTGACTGTAAACGGGTCAGAATGATCGCACGATTTAAGTTATGGATGGTTGTGAGTAATGATCCTCGCCCCCGACATCACCTCTCTTCTACTTCCTTTCTATTCCTACTACATGCACTAGTGAGCAGGCTTCTATTCCTACTACATGCCCTAGTGAGCGGGCTTCTATTCCTACTACATGCACTAGCGAGCAGGCTCTACTGCTGCGTTAATACCCGCTCGCTTTTCGTCAGCTGATGCATTCCCACCAATCTGCTTTCTCCATTTCACCATCAGGTTTAGTGCCATGTTACAAGAGGCATTAAATATGTTCTCACTGGAGGAAAGGAGGGAGAGGGGGGACATGCTTGAGACATACATGTTCCTAAGTGGAATAAACAGGGTACCGACATCTGATCTATTATGTATAATTACCAACTCCAGGATTAGAGGTCACGAGTGGAAGTTGAGAGGGGGGAGCTTCAAGAGGGAGCTTAGGAAACGATATTTTACAGAAGAGGTGATAGAACCATGGAACAGGTTGCCCACTGAGGTGGTGGAAGCCAAGGCAGCAACATCCTTCAAACTGGGGTGGGATAGAGCTAAGGCACACACAAAAGTAAAGAGAACAGTGGAATTATAAATCAAATGGGCATTTATGTCCTGAAATTAAAAAGTTCTCAGGAACACTTGGGCAGACTAGATGGACCTCGGTCTCCTTCTGCCGTTATTGTTTTTTTGTTTCTAAACTAAGGTCCTTATGCCTATCTCAGGTGCTGTCACTTAGGGTGTACAGGTAGAAGTAAAAGAACCCAAGGCACTTTTCACAAGAGTAGGAGATTTTCCCTGGTGTACTGGCCAACATTCCCTTTCCTATAAAAATGAGTTATGCAGTTGTCCAAGGCTGTGTGTGGGTGTTGTGTGAAATGGCTGCCATGATATGTTCAAAGTCACTTCACTACCAGTCTCTCATTGCTTGTAAGGTGCTTTGGAATACAGTGTGTATG
Organism: Neoceratodus forsteri; assembly: GCA_016271365.2. Taxonomy (NCBI): domain Eukaryota; kingdom Metazoa; phylum Chordata; order Ceratodontiformes; family Ceratodontidae; genus Neoceratodus; species Neoceratodus forsteri. Next base: position 119,850,527 of record JADMNL010000026.1, read on the forward strand.
AAAAGTGCTATACAAATGTTAATTCTTCTTCTTGTTTAAAAGGATATTTCATGGGCTTTCAGACTATATTGGCCACTATAAATGAATTTCTCCCCTTAACCTGGGGAACTCTTCAGAGAGCTATAGTTCCATACTGCTGGACACACCCTTCCCTCCGACTCCCAGTGCCTTCAATATACTGCTTCCTGCCCCTTCTCAGTTCCTCATTCTAAAACCTCTGCTGGGCAATCTGCCTTGACCTTTCATCTTGCTTTCCTCTTGCACAACCTCTCTCCCAACCTCCATACCTTCTCCACTTCCTCCACCTTCAAAGCTGTCTTCTGTGAGCTCTCCATTCATATTAGCTCCTGAACCTAGAAACCCCTCCCCGCAGCTTTCAGCCTTTCCTTTTTAGCCTCTTTCCTACTAAATGTCAGTGGAAAATGATATCATTTACACAAGTGATTCCCTTTGATTCTCTATCAGGGATGGGAGAACAAGTTCAGATAAGTGCAGAACCATCCAGACCCTGTGCCATATTCTGTAAAATAGCCTTATCAGACCCCTTTTTCAGGTCCTGATAATAAGGTTATATGATTTTAAAGCTTAATATGCTCCTGAGCAGGTCTTTATTTAGAAAGAAGTCTCGTCATGGTGGTGGTAAAAGAACTAGAAAATAGTCTGTAGATGGAGAAAGGATCCAACGATCCAGATATGAAATAAGTGGGCATACTTACAATGCTGTTACATGAGGGATACTAACTAGCTATATGTCAATAATATTATTTATTTATTTCAAAAGTTTTACCAGGCAACTCGTACTGAGCTGGCATCAGCTCATAGCCAGATGCATCTTGGGGGAGGAGGAAGAGAAAAGATACAAAGTACAATGTATAAAAATAATCCAGTAAATGTGGAAATAAGTGTAACAAAATATACAATTTCAAGAGTGGAGGCCACAACTGCATAAGGATATTGTCAGGGTGGAAACAGTGCAGAGGAGGGCACCTAAGATGGTGCAGGGTCTGCACAACAAGGCATATGGGGATAGACTTAGGGACCTCAATATGTACACACTGGAACAGGAGGCAGGAGGGGGATAGGATTGAGACTTTCAGATATCTTAAGGGCATAAATAAGGCGGAAGGTGGAAGGGGATAGCATCTTCCAGTATGAAAAGTACAATAGTACTAAAGGGCATGACATGAAATTGGAGAGGGGAGGGTCACATAAGGGGAAATGTGAGAAAGTTCTTTTTCACAAAGAAGGTGGTGGATGAGTGGAACACCCTGCCTCAGGAGGCAATGGGAGCACATACATTGGAGGGATTCAAGAGGGCATGGGATAGGCACAAGGGAATCACACATATGGGGGGGCATAGGTGAGGCCACTGACCTAGGAGAGGCAGCGGGAGCAAATTGGTAAAATGGGCAAACTGGATGGGCCTCACGGTCCTTTTCTGCCATCAGTTTCTGTATTTCTATGTTTCTATGTTAACGCTTAAAGAATAAAATTGCCATACAGTAAATTGCTTGTTGCATTTGTTTTGTTTATTTTAAATTACAATAAAGTAAAATTGTGAACCAAGCAAACGAACATTTAATAGTAAGCAATACAACAAAATAAGGAACAGGGAGAAATTACTGATACTAGGGAAGTGGGGCAATGCTGTTGTCCATGTGAGTTGGAAGGCAGGTGAATAGAAGTCATAGATGCATAGATTCATAGATTCTGTTGGTAGATAAGGACCACCAGGCCCATCCTGTCTGCCTGTTTACACTAGCTCACATAGCGACCAGTGACCCTTATTGGTCATTGGCTTAGCTTTTTCTTCCTACCTCTGTTATTCATTTGTTTCTGTCTCATGCATGTTTAAAACCCACCTCAGTATGGGCTGCCACCACCTCCTGTGGCAGGCTATTCCATGCATCAACCACCCTTTCCGTGAAGAAGAATTTCCTAATATTTCCCCTTATGCAGTCACCCTTCAATCTCATGTCATGTCCTCTTGTCCTGGTACTACTGTTGAGCTAAAATATGTTGTTCCCTTCCACCTTATTAATGGCCTTGAGGTACTTGAATGTTTCTATCATGTCACCTCTCTCCCTCCTCCGTTTCAGCATGTATAAATTTAGGTCCCTCACTCTCTCCTCGTAAGGCATGTGATGTAATCTGTTCACCATTTTGGTTGCCCTCCTCTGCACTGTCTCTGTTTTGTCAATGTCCTTTTGAAGATGTGCTCTCTAGAACTGTACACAGTATTCAAGGTGAGGTCTCACCAGGGTCTTGTACAGTGGAACCATTACCTTCCTCCTTGTGCTTGTGATTCCCCTTTCAATACATCCCAACATCTCACTGGCCTTTCTTACCACCTTGGCAGTCTGCTTAGTGGCTTTCCAGTCATCTGTGACTATGATCCCCAAGTCTCCTTCTCCTCCTTAGTTACTTTTAGCAACCCCACCATCCTGTAGCACGCTCCAGGGTTCCTGCTCCCCACATGCATGATTTTGCATTTCGTTGCATTAAACCTTAGCTGCCATGCCCCTGACCATCTCTCCAACCATTCCAGGTCTCTTCTTATCCTTTCCACCCTCTCCGGGGTATCCACTCTATTGCAGGTCTTGGTGTCATCCACAAACAGGAAAACCTTTTCCTCCAGCCCATCTGTTATGTCACCGATAAAAACACTGAAGAAGACTGGATCCAGTATTGACCCCTGAGGTACCCCACTGGTCACCTCCCTTTCCTCTGAATGGGTTCTGTTTACCACTACTCTCTGTTTTCTGTCCCTTAACCAGTTGCCAATCCAGTTCACCACTTTGTGTCCCACTCCCAGGCTGCATAGCTTGTTGACCAGTCGCCTATGTGGGACCATGTCAAAGGCTTTGCTGAAGTCGAGGTAGGCAATGTCTACTGCCCCCCCCCTTGTTCTACCACTTTTGGCACCCAGTCAGATTTGTTTGACATGATCGTCCTGCACATAACCCATGCTGCCAGGGATCAACCAGCCCATTGGCTACCAGGTGTTCCACAATTCTTTCCTTAAGGAGTGCCTCCATTATCTTTTCAACTACAGAGGTTAGACTAACTGGCCTGTAGTTCCCCGCTTCTTCCCTACTACCGCTCTTGTGAAGAGGGACGATGTTTGCCCTTTGTCAGTCCTCTGGGACCACTCCAGTGTCTAAGAACTCACTGAACAGGGCTACCAAAGGGGCTGCCAGTTCATAACTCAGCTCATTAGGACCCTGGGATGTATGCCATCTGGACCCATGGCTTTGTCAACCTTTAACTTTGTCAGTTCCTCTAGGACCCTCTCCTCTGTGAATGGACTGGTGTTTACCTCCCTATCGTTAACTCCCCTGAAGTTCAACTGTGGACCTTGCCCATCCAGTTCCACAGTGAAGACTGAACAGAAATATTCATTTAGGATTGTTGCTTTATCCCCGTCTCCCTCCACAATCTCCCCCCAGCCCCTCTAAGCTTTGCTATTCCCCTCTTTGCCTTCCTTTTCTCACTGATGTACTGGAAAAATGCCTTATCCTACCCTTTAACCGATTGAACTATTCTCTCTTCCATTTGCGCTTTAGCACTCCTTACTCCCTTTCCTGCCTGGCTCGGGCACTTATGGTACCGCTCTTTGGCCCCTTCACTTTGTGTCTCCTTATATTTCATGCAGGCTAGCCTCTTGGCACTTACTTTCTCTGCCACCCCCCCAACCCCCGAGAACCAAAGAGGCTTTCTTCTCCTTTTACTCTTGTCTGTAGACCTGATGCATTGTTTTGTTAACCCCACTATAGCCTCTTTGATGTGTACCCATTTCTCCTCCATGTTTATGCCTACCCCTCTCATTTGCAGGGTTTCCTTTAGCTGTAGCCCCATTCTGGTAAAGTCCGCCCTTCTAAAGTCTGAGACTCTTGTTTTCATATGGGTTGACTGATCCCCATGTCCATCTTGAACCACACCATATTGTGGTCGCTGGACCCTAACTGTCCTTCTACTGTAAGATCTGATACCCTGTCCCCGTTGGTCAGCACCAGATCCAGGATTGCTTGGTCCCTGATAGGTTCTTGAATAAGCTGTGTAAGGCCAGCTTCCTCAAGAGAGTCCACAAAGTTTTGTGTCCTCACTGAGGCTCCTGCGGATATGGACCAGTCCACTTCAGGCATGTTATAGTCACCCATTAGCAATACCACCCCCTTTGCTGCCATGTTGTGCATGTTTTCCAGCAGCTGCTTGCCAATTTCCTCAGCCTGATCCAGGGGTCTGTAAACTACCACAGTGCATATGGTAGTTCCATTGCCTAGCTCGAGGGTGACCCATATTTCCTTTGTGTGCTCATGCCTGTTTAGAATTTCAGTCACTATTATGGTTTCTCTGACATAAAGGGCCACCCCCTCTTACCTTCTCTATCTTTTCTGAACAGGGCATAACATAGTACACTTATGTCCCAGCTGTGATTGCTGGTGTACCATGTTTTGATTATTGCCACTATGTCCAGATCAGCCTCCGTCATTATTGCCACTAGGTCTTGGACCTTGTTCCCCAGACTGTAGGCATTTGTGTACATGATCTTCCATGAAGAACAGCATTTTTTTGTTCCCTCGTTATGTATCACTCCCTGCTTCATCCTACTTTTCCCAGAATGTTTTATGGTTTGCCTCCTATTTATTATGCTACAGGATACGTGTGGTCCAGGTCCAACTTTTGGTGGTGATATTATTATGTCCTTAGCGTAGCCTATCCCTCCCTGCATATCCACCCCTGGGTTAACATCCTGGTCCTGCTCTATGTGTGCACTAACCTGAGGGGGTGGGCTGCCTGAATCTCCCTGCACCTGACAGCCCCCCCCAGTGGCTAGTTTAATGCTTTTGCAGGAAGCATGTAAACCTCTTATTGAGAACAGGTGTGCCCTCTACAGAAAGATGCAGGCCGTCCTTCTTGTAGAGGCATGTATCCTCCCAGGTGGCACCCCAGTCCCCAATGTAGGCAAAGTTGTTGCCCTTGCACCAGTCCTTCAACCATTTATTGAAGGTGCTGATGTGGTGGTTCCTTTCCCCCTCCTTCCCCTGACTGGTAGCACCTCTGAGAACATTACTGAGTTTGCCACCCCCCTAAGCTCCTTCCCAACTCCCTAACTTCCCAACTGCCTAAAATTCTCCTGAGCCTCCTCCAGACTCTCCCTTTCTTTGGCTAGGTCATTTGTACCCAGATGGACAATGACATCCAGCCCCCCCAGCCATGTCATTTGCAATACTCTGGATCCGCTCCCCCTCCATCTGAGCCATGCCTCCTGGGAGGCACATGACCTCTCTCTCTCCTAATGTCTGATCCTATATTCATACCCCAAACTATTGAGTCCCCCACCAGGAGAATGTTTCTTCTCCGCTGGGGTTCTCTGGCTCCCTTCCCTGTGCCCCCCTTCCAGTGGGTCTGCCCATCCCCCAGGTCATAACCTTGGGTTCCCTATCAGGGATATCTCCCTCCTTGAGAACATTGTATCTGTTCCTTAGTTGTACTGTGTGGGGGGGAGCTGAGCTCAACCTTTCTTAACCTCCCTGAGCCCACTGTAGTGCATCCAGGCCTCTGTCTGAGTAGCTTCTGTGGCAATGACTGGTGTTGTGGTGGTCATGGGGTGGGGGCAGAGGACCCCAGTACTCCTGCCAACTATGCTTAGAGCATGGCAACCTCCTCCCTCAGCCCAGAGCAGTGCCCTCAAATGAGGCAGCACCACAGTTCCCAGAAAGTGCTCCTGAACACTGCTGCTCCTCACCCACTGCACCACTCCTTGCATCACCCTTTGTACTCTTTAATATGGTCCTACTCCTCTCTATTGTTTTTTTTTTTTAACTTACTTTACTGTCTCGCTGTCACAGATTATTTTTTATCTAAGTCCCTAAAATGTTAATTTTTACCCTGAGTAGCTCAATCCCCCAGAGAAATCAGTGACACACTCAAAAGCCTCTGACCCTCAAATCCTGCCTTGATTCACCAGATAGTTTCCCCAGGCAGAGTAAAAACTTCTGTACTGAGGGCTGACTGAGTCCCCCTTTATGCCCCTCTCACTCAGCTGTCCCTGCTATTCACTGTTCCTTGCTTCTGTCACTCGGATTCAACAGGGCATTTAACAATGTGTTGAGGCAGGGATTGGCAGGGTGGGCATAAATACCAGCAAACACTTGCTCACTTAAAAATACCAGCACCCACTAGCTAATTTAAATTACCAGCAGTGGTCATTAAATACTACCCCAGGCCCAAAAAAAGAAAATAGAACAGTGTAATGAATTAAACAGCAAAGTAAACAGTAGAAACTAACACTTCCATCTTTCTCCTGTGGTTTCTTGTCTCTAAAAGTCCACCCCAAGATCAGAAAACAACTGCAGGAGTGAATAGAGAAACCACAGAGGAGAGATTTCAGAGTGGGAAAGGAAGCAGCAGTTCAAACGGAAGCGGAAAGAGAGACCCATAGTTTAGGAAAGCGGAGCATGAAGGCAGCTTGGCCAGCAGTAGATTTTATTGGTGGGGGAGCAAGAGAGCGAGCATTGCAAAGGGGGGGGGGGAAGCAAGATATGAGGGGAGAGAGAGGCAAACTGCTATTTGGAGATAAAGGAGGCACAGTGGGTAAGGCACCTGGCATGAAGGGAGGGGAGGGAGAGGGATGAGTACAGAGTACAATTGTGAGTATGCAGGGGTCTGTCAAGGGTAAAGTGACAGAAGGAGTGAAAGAGGGAGTCCAGTCAAGCTAAACCCAAAAGCGGACTTTGGAGCATCATTGCAAACAACGTTTCCATAGTTGAAAATGAGGAGAATAATCTTAGTGAGGGTTTCTCTGTGTGGAGAAAGCAGAATGCTTCTTTTATTTCTGTATAGCATTCCACGTTTTAGGTGGAGCTTCTTTTGGATAGCATCAGCACGAACAGAGAAATCAAGGTGGTGATACAGCTAGACCTTGAGGTGCTTGAAGGAGGAGACATCTTCAATAGCAGCACCATCAATGGTATGAAAGGAAGGAAGGGGGAGACTCTAGCAAGCCTCTGCCTGGTGCCAAAAGTCATTGAGACTGTTTTCTTAGCATTGAGGGATACCAGATTTTCTCTGAACCAGACCTGGATATTGTTATTGTCCAGTTGGAATTGGTTTGTGAGGTCAGGGGCAGAAGAGCCAGAGGCAAAGAGTACCATATAATGTGCACACCGGTGAATAGATACAGAGGAGCAGGCATTAGGGAGGTTATTTAGAAACATGGAGGAATGAATTGGGCCAAGGACAGATCTTTGGGGGATGCCTGAGCTGATAGACAATGTGGGGAGGGGGGCTTCCAATACCACTTTACCACTCCAGGTTTTTTCTAAATTCTTTTTCCTTGACAATAGCTGATGGTGTAGTGTAATTTGATGGTTTAACAGTTGATATATTTTAACTAAAAGGTTCTGAAAGTTCTGATAAGACTAGGATAACTATCAGAACTTTCCATGACGTATCAGAACTTTTCATAACCTTTTGTTGTTCTCATTATTCTCTACTCTCTATACTTGCCTGTGTCAGGAGTCCATAGTGGTGGAAGTTTGCTGTCAGCTTCTCCTCAGAAAGAGCCTTCATTATTTTAGGAGGAAAGTCGTGGAACATCCGGCTCGATCTGGCAGCTAGAGACAATAAATCCGACAGAACCAGTAAAATAGGCAACCATGGCATAATGCAAGTAAGTAATTGGATGAGCTTTGGCTAAATGTACGAAGTGGGCTCGTGGTTGGAGCACAGCACTGTGAGATATGCAATAGCAGGTTCAAATTTCTCCATAGCCACAGATTCAATGTGGGAACTTGTCCAGGTTTGGCAGAAGCTGAGGACCCTGTTGAAAACAAGATTTGAGCTCCTGTTTTTGTCAATTGTTACAGCTTGGAGAACTAAAGTACAGGGCAATCAGATGACTTTCTGAAAGTAGCACAATGTGTAAGTGGGTTTAGTGGGATTCAAACTTCAACAACACTATCAATCACAAGAGTGCAGTGTGCACATTTATGGGACACATAAAATAGAAGAGAGAAATAAATAATAGCCTTAGCTAGAACTTGAACCCAGGCCCTTCAGAATACCATTTAAGTTGTGCTACCAGCTACGCCACCAAGGCAACTGGAAACCATGTCTTGAAGTCCCAGCTGAGGCACTTATTTCTTTCTCTGTTCTGTTTGTATGTGTTCCATAAATTGCACACTGCACTATTCTGATTGAAAATGTAATTATGTGTACCATAAATGTGCACACTATACTCTTCTGATTGAAAATTTATTTATCTGTGCAGCAGCAGGTTGTGCACTGGAGAAAGAGTAATGTACTCTGGGATGGCCCAGTTTCCAGTTGCCGTGGTGGCACAGCTGGTAGCGCAACTCGAACGGTTTGTAAACTGTCTTCTGTTAAACTTCAACAAAATTCTGTACTGGTTCCAATTGAATCAGCTCCGGCTCAACACTAAAAATGATGTCCATGACCTTTAGATCCACTCAAAAACTGGCTCGACTCATGACTCATGACTCATGACTCATCTCTCCCCCGAATCACCACACTGGACTGCACCTCCCCCAACCCCAGAATCAGTGCAGTACTTCAAGTATAGCAGTGTGTGACTTGACAGCAAGCTTGACTACTCAGCCCACATTGATGCTAAACATGCTAAACTCCATCCCAAGCTTGGTGCCCTGTATAGCAACAAAGACTGCTTATTTCTGCAGGTCCGAAGGGAACTTGTTACCAAAATGGTGCTGCCTTTCTTCACCTATGCAGATGTAATGGCATCGCCCCCTCCACTTCCCTTGGCAGACAGGAAATCCTCTGTAACTCCTTTTGCCACTTTGCTACAAACTCATCCCCCCCCCCAATACTCACCACTGCTCTCTCTATTCCTCCCTTTCCATCTTCCTTCTGCTCTCAGATCACCAGTCTCACTGTAGCTCCTTTATATCCAAATACTGGTTTGGGTCCCTCCTTTCCTCTCTCCTCTCCCAACTCCCTCCTGCCTTCTGTTCCCTCCATTCCAGGGATCATCCCAATTTCTTCACTCCTGACCCTCGCTTCTCTGCTGGGCAATCTGTCTTCTATCAATTTTCCTCGCTCTGGAACCAACTCCCCTCCTTTCTCTGCCTCTCTTCCTCCCCTTGCTCCCTTAAGTACCAGTTAAAACTCCAACCCCACTTGCTCCTTTTAATCTTCCTTCTGACACCTCCCTGACCTTGTCTTGAACCTCCATGGTTTGGGACTCTGGTGGAGTCTCCACTACTTACTTGTTGCACTTCCTCATCACCACAGCTCTTCTCTCCACCATGGGGTTAGAAATAATCTTGTCTACAGGTCCCTTGCCTATTGTCAGTTTACTAACTGCACGCTGTGTATTGCAGTTTTACTTTGAACCTGAGCTAGTATCTCACATACATACATACATACATACATACAATACACACACAAACAAACAAGGGAAGCTTGGAATTTTATTCTTTTCTTTTTATTCTTTTTTTGTAAACAGGTAAGGCCCACTAGGTACAAGTGCCTGTTTTCAGGGGAAACCCAGGAGCACTGGGTGGTTAAGTGACTTGTTCAATCACACAGTATGCAAGTGGAGGTTGTGGGAATCAAACCCAATCTGCTGGATGTACCAAGGAAGGGAGATAGTTCCACAGCAAGGGAAATTGATAGGAGAAGATAGATTGCCCAGTATAGCCTAGAGGTTAGAACTGGCCGATTCTAATCCAGTTTTCTGATATAGAATTTTAGGAAATTCTGATTCCTAATCTGATTCAAGTCCAAAAAGGACCTCTAAATCAGAATTGGATTCAGATTTGGAATCTGAAATTCTTAACTCTAAATTTCTATGTCAAAATTAGTTTTAGGATTTAGTATAGGATTTTGGATTTTCATACTTCAATTCCAAAAATCCTAAATCCAAAAATCGGATCAGAATCTGACAAATCCAGTTCCGTTTGGTGGACTCTGAGCAAACCTTATTCAGGCCTGTGACACTATCACTTTACAAAATAATAACGCTGAAAGATTCATTTAAGGATATTTCCCATATTGAATTTGTCGTATCCATAGAACACTGGTTAACAAGCTAGCCAGTCTGGGAGTGGGTCAAAAGTTATAAACTAAGTAAGAAGCTGGTTAAGCAACAGGAGTCAGAGGGTGGAGGTAAATGGTGTCCACTCTGGAGAAGGCAAGGTGACCAGCGGAGTGCCTCAGGGCTCAGTATTAGGCCCAGTCCTCTTCAGTGTCTTTATTAGCGACATTGTGGAAGGGCTAGAAGAGAAAGTATGACTGTTCACAGATGACACAAAAATCTGTAACAGAGTAGACACACCAAGGTGTTGGGGGGGGGAAAAATGAGGGATGAGTTGAAAAAGTTGGAAGAATGGTCAAAGGTTTGGCAGCTGGGTTTCAGTGCAAAATCATGCACTTGGGGCACTGAAACCCGGGAGCAATGTACCAGTTGGGAAGGAAGTACTGGCAACCACCAAACAGGAAAGGGACCTTTAGGTATTCATTAGTGATGACCAGAAGGTAGCCAAGCAGTGTGATAATTCAGTGGGGAAGGCTAGCAGGATGCTCGGGTGCATAGGGAGAGGTATCACCAGTAGGAAGAAGGAGGTAATATTACCCCTGTACAGATCACTGGTAAGATCCCACCTGGAGCACTGTGTCCAGTTCTGAAAGCCCCATCTCCAGAAGGACATTGATAAGGTGGAGGTGATACAAAAGAGGGCTACCAAAATGGTGCAAGGCCTACATCAAAAGCCCTATGAGGAGAGACTCAAGGAACTGAATATATACTCTCTGGAGGAGAGGAGGGAAAGGGGAGATATGACAGAAACATTCAAACACCTAACAGGTATTAATAAAGTACAGGAAAGTAGCATTTTCCATAGAAAAAGCAACTTGAGGACAGGGAATCATGCTAAGAAGTTGGGGGGGGGGCTCAGAGGAAATGTGAGAAAGTACTTTTTCACGGAGAGAGTGGTAGATGCCTGGAACAGCCTTCCAGGGGAAGGGGTGGGTGCCAAAATGGTGACAGGATTCAAGCATGCATGGGACAGATACAAGGGGACCTTGGTAGTAAGGCAAGCGGAGAAGATGACCAGAGATCAAGTAGGGTCTGCGGTGGCACAGTAGGCAGGGAAAACTTGGCGGACTAGGTGGGCCAAGAGATCCTTATCTACCGACAACTTCTGTGTTTCTATGTTTCAAAGAGCTTTTAATTAAAGCTCTCATCACTGAATTAAGTATAACTTTTTGCTGACAGTTCTCATGCCCACCAGTTGTGAATCAGCTGAGCTCAAACAATAAAACACAGGGGGTTTGGTTCTTGGTTGCTATTACCAGTACGAAGTGATCACAAAGACTAACTGCAAAAACCCATAGGGAGAGGGTAGGGGAAGCACTGGATAACCAGGGAACACATGACATGGAGAGGGCACTTCGGCAGGACAGGTATGCACCAGGTGCCACCAGTGTGGCACCACTTTGTCCACTGTGACAGGAATTATGCTGCAGTTCCATGCCGTGCATCATCTGTACGCACACAGCAGGATATTATTGGGCATAAACTCCATTTATATTAGGATCATCAGCTGAGAACAGGACCCGCATTTTGCATAGTACCATATCTACAGGGGGGACTCTTCCCTTGTGATTTGTTCCTCACGTCATGTTTCACAGTTTCAGGTAGTGGTGCATTGCTGTGGGTCCAAAATACAGGTTTTGCACCAAATAGAACAGAGAACCAGGCCCTGAATGTTTCCTGGTTACTTGCTGCTCATATGGGTTTAGAAAGGGAGTTCAGTTTTCAATATTTTTTTAGTTTAAGAGTTGAACTGGACAGTAAAAGAAAACAGCACTTTGGAAAGTTAAAATCAGGAAGTTGCAGCTGCCCTGATGTCCCAGCAATAGCTCACTATGTTACCACACAGGTGGTTTAGTTTTAGGACTCACTCCCCATGTCGAAGACTGGAAGGTCGAAGTGCTGGGGCAGCCAGTCAGCATCTTCAAGCAAAATAAATGCTTTAAAACATCATTTACATTTCTTAGAACCATAGAATCTTGCTAGCAGATAAGGACCCCATCGGCCCATCTAGTCTGCCCCTTGCCCCCCTTACTCATCCCTCCTCCCACTGCCCCCCTCCTCCCTGTGCTACTCAGCTCCCTTTGTCTATCCCATGACCTCTTGAATCCCTCCACTGTTTCAGCCCCCACCACCTCCTCTGGTAGTCTGTTTCAGGTCTCCACCACCCTCTCCATGAAGAATTACCCCCTTGCATTGCCTCTGTATCTTTCTGCTTGCAGTCTTAGGCTATGCCTCTAGTTATAGCCCCCTCCTTCCTTTTAAGTAAACAACCCACCTTCACTTTCTTGATCCCTATCACATACTTAAAAGTTTCAATCATGTCCCCTGTCTCCCTTCTAGTTTCCAACGTGTACAGATCCAATTCTTTACACCTCTGCTCGTATGTCTTCCCTTGCATACCTTGCACCATCCCAGTTGCCCTTTTCTGAATTCTCTGTATCCCGTCTATGTCCCTTCACAGGTGTGGTCTCCAGAACTGGACTCCGTACTCCAAGTATAGCCTCACCATGGCTTTGTAGAGAGACATCAGTACCTCCCTCCTGCTAGCAGTGTCCCTGCTGATGCGTGCCAACATTACATTGGCTTCCCCACTGCCCTGCTGCATTGGTTACCTACCTTAAGGTTGCTTGATACTATAATACCCAGATACCTCTCCTACTCTGTTACTTTAATGACCTCCCCCTCTTAGGGTGTATCCTGCTCGTGGGTTTCTACACCCCAAGTGCATCATAGTGCACTATTTGGCATTGAATTTCAGTTGCCAAGTCTCTGACCATCCCTCAAGAATCTTCAGGTCCTGTCTCATGTCCTCCACCCCCTCCCCGGGTGTCCATCCTATTGCAGATTTTCATATCATCAGCAAATAGCCACACCCTCCCCCTTAGCCCCTCCGCTATATCACTGATGTAAATATTAAAAAGAAGGGGTCCCAGTTCTGATCCCTAGGGTACCCCACTCGTCACCTCCCTCTTCCTGGAGTACACCCCATTTACCACCACTCTCTGGCTTCTGCCTGCCAACCAGTTCTCCACCCACCTGGTTATTTTCCCACCCACCCCTATACTTTCCAGCTTACTTACCAACCTTCTGAGAGGGATGGTGTCGAAGGCCTTGCTGAAGTCCAGATAGGCTATGTCCACCGCCCTTCCCTGGTCAACAACCTGCATCACCCAATCGAAGAACTCAATCAAGTTCATCTGACATGACTTCCCTTTCAGGAAGCCATGCTGCCTGTCATCCTGCAATCCAGTATCCACCAGGTAGTTCACCGCCCTCTCCTTTATTAGTGCCTCCATGACCTTTCCCACCACTGAGGTGAAGCTGACGGGCGATAGTTCTCCGTCACCTCCCTGCTACCCCCCTTGTGCAGCAGCACCACATCCACCCTCTTCCAGTCCCCCAGCACCCTCCCTGAGTCCAGAGACAAGTTGAATAGCCTCATCAATGGGGCAGCCAACTCCTCCCTCAGTTCCCGGATCACCCTTGGGTGCAAACCATCCAGCCCCATTGCCTTGTCCACCTTCAACCTGCCTAGTTCCTCCCTAACTCTTTCTATGCTGAATGGGCTTGGGTCCACCCTTTTGTCCTCACTGCCCCTTCCCCTGAGCCTAGGTCCTCTGCCCTCTTCCTCCTCGTAAATACCGAGCAAAAGTGTTTATTTAGCTCCTCTGCTTTTTCCCAGTCCCCTTCCAGTGGTGTACCTCCATTCCTCCTCAGTCTTGCAATTCCCTGCTTTGTCTTCCTTCTTTCTCTAACATATCTAAAAAAAAGTTTTGTCTCCCCTTTTGGCCTGTTTAGCTATTCTCTCTTCAGTATTTGCTTTTGCTCTCTTTATCTTCTGCCCTGCTATTCTCCTCATCTCCCTATAAGCCTCCCTGTCCTCTTCCCTTTGTGTCCTCTTATATTTTCAGAAAGCCTTTCTCCTGCCCCCGGCCACTCCTGCCACCGCTCTTGTAAACCAAAGTGCTCTCCTCTTTTTCCTGTTCTTCCTTATCTTCTTTATGCACATTTCTGCGGCTTTCAGCACTCCTGGTATATTAGTTTCCCATAACTCTGCCACTTTTCCTAGATTATCGGTTCCCTCCATTTCTTCCCTCACTATTCTTCTCATCCTGTCAAAGTCTGTGCTCCTGCAGTCCATAACTGTTGTGTTGGTCCAGTTGCCCTCCCTCACTGACCTTACCCTGAACCTTACCATCCTGTGACCACTGGTGCCCGGTCCATCTCCCACCTCTACCTCCTCCACACTCTCCTCATTTGTCAGGACCATGTCTAGCAGGTTGCTTCCTCTTGTAGGTTCCCTAACCAGCTGCTGTAAGAATACACCCTGCAGCGCCTCTAGTATCCCCCTGCTCATAGCTGACACTGCATCCGGGATGTCCCAGTCCACATCTGGGAGGTTTAGGTCCCCCACCAGGAGCAGTGTCCATTTATGGGCCATCTGCTTGACTACCCATCTCATCTGCCTATCCCCTTCCTCCCCCTGCATATGAGGGCTGTATACCACTCCTAGTTGCAATGATTCCCCAGTCCTTCTGTCCAGTGTTACCCATAGGAGCTCTGTCTCCCCATCTTCCTCCTGTCCTCTCTTACTTTTATGTTGTCCTTGATGAATAAAACAACTCCCCCCTTCCTTCCCACCCTGTCCCTTCTAAACAGTCTGTAGCCTGGTATAGTCATCTCTCAGGTGTAATGTTCTGTCTACCAAGTCTTACTTAGCGCTACTATGTCCAGTTCTTCATCCCTCATGATGGCCTCCAAGTCCACCATTTCTTTCCCCAAGCTCCTGGCATTAGCTGCTAATCCCTTCCAAATTCTCCCCCCTTCCTTCCCTTTGCCAAGCTTTTGTCTAACAAACTATACCTATCCTGAGGGGTAGGCCGGTAGACCCCCATCTCTCCTGACTTTTGGTGTGGATCGTTTCCTAACACCCCCTCCAAATCTAGTTTAAATTATACAATCTTTTTATGAACTCTCCTAATTTATTTTTCAGCACTGCCGCTCCCTCCCTGTTCAGGTGCAGTCTATTTGGGGGCCAACAGGCTCTCGTCCTTCCACACCGAACAACAGTCCCCCATTAACCCATATCCCATCTGCCTGCACCATTTTGTCAGCCCTTTGAGTGCCCCATTTTTTGGTTTTTCATTAGGTTATGAGCCTGGGGTCCCTGCAGTCTGGCCGCCTATGGCCAGATGTACTGCTTATGACAGAGCTTGGTAGTCAGGGAGAGAAGTGCTGCCATTGCTGCTCCCACAGCAACTCCCTGCAGCAGGCTGAGAGGTCAGCATGTGTGGGTGTGCTCTTCCCCTCCTCCACAGGGATGTTATGGATGCAGGGGCATGCTGCGGCACCTGTGGGAGGAGGGGTGGAAGAGAGAAAACATGGAAAATAAATAATTGCATCAGTGGTGCCCTTAGAAGATAAGGACCAGAGAGGTCTCTATACCAGAGAGGTCTCCCTCCCCTCCTACCTTTCTTCCTTGATCTCCCCCACTGCCTACTCTTCCTACTCCCTTTGCTCCAGGGATTCCTGCACCATTCCCATTCCCCACTTTCATGCTTCTGCTGGCCAAGCTGCCTTCTCCTCCTGCCTCCCTTCCCCTCTGGAATCTACTCCCCTCCCTCCTCCACCTCTCCCCTTCTCTCCCTGCCTTTAGACACCACTTGAGGCAACTTCCTGAACCCTCCTGTTCCTATCTTCCCCCTCCCTAACCCCATATCCTCTTCCCTTGACCTACTCCTGCACAGTAACCTAGCTTGATGTCCATCTCCATTTTACCCCTACCCCAACACGCACTGTGCACTTTGCCTCACATGTGATCGACCACTGTTCGCTGCTGTATAAAAACTGTTAATATGCTAGCTCATTTACTGATGCCTCTCTATGTACCTGTTATCCTGTACTGTAATGCTGCATCTGTGTATGTTTTGTAAAGCTGTTACCCCCTACACCCTTTCCCTGGGTCACACCTGGAAACAAGCCTCAGCTCAGTGCACCTTCCCCAATTACCAACTTTTAAATAAAAATAAAACAGAATTTTCTGTGCTTTGCAGTAAGCAAAAATGTACTTTTTTATTTACTTCTTTGGCAACCGGGTAAGGCCCACTAGGTACAAGTGCCTGTTTTTAGGGGTGACCCGGGAGCACTGGGGAGATTAAAAGTGACTTGCTCAGGGTCACACAGTATGCAAGTGGAGGCTGTGGTAATTGAACTCAGGTCTGTTGGATGTACCAAGCTCATTCACAGCTCATTACTCGAACCTGTAGGCTATAATGTTCAATTATATCTAGTGGCTTAGCTACATATAGGATATAGGGAGGCATAACTGAGAGTGGATATTAGTTATTAATCACAGTTTGAAAATACATATGTAACCCCGGGGTGGTGCTCTCCCAAGGGCTACTACCCCTGCCTGCTTGGCTAATAGCAGGTTAAGGGGCCTGGGTAATGAAACAGGTGCCTCCACCTGGAGGTCAGGGTTGTTAGTGGTCAAGCTAACCTTGGCACAGCCCTCTGGGACACTGTAACCCCCCTCTTTCCCTTCTAGTAGCCTGAACAATATACAATAATTACTTTCACAATGACCCTTATTCACCAGGCAATTACCCACGCTATTTGCACTTACCACCAGGGCTGGTTCTTCTAGCTTAACCCTGGGGACCCTCTGAAAAACAAGGTTAAGCACAGCAAATAGCAACAGTACAATACTTTTTGCACAAACTGGAACCACAGTCAGGTTAAATGCAGGCAAAGTTAAATCTGATTTATTCAAGGGACTTGAACAAGGGAGGGGTGTAATCAGGTTGATTTGCTTAAAAGCTATATTAATCAGACAGTTATGCATGCAGTTCAGAGTCCCTACACAGTCACACACTCTGGGTACCCAGGTAGGAAAACGGTGGGCTAGCCAGGAACATTGCAGCTGGTTGGGGTCCTGTGATGGAAGAAAGCAACATGCACAACACATACTATTTGTAATCTGGAGCCAGAGGGCTCAGTTCATGAAAGAAAAGGCAACAAGACAATCAGATGACAACAATTTTAGATTTAGCTGTTGTTGCAGGGAGCTACCCCGATGTTTACTCACGATACCCAATACTGGACACAGGCAGGATGAAATCGAGACTGCAGGCTGTTGAGCTGGAGTGCCCAGAGAAGCAGGGCCCACACGAATCACTGAGGCATCGTTCCTGTTCAAGGCATTGAGCAGGGGCTGATCCTCAGGCCAGTCTCTCATCGATGACTTTCTCTGCGTAGCAGGTATTCTGGCTAGACCAGTGTAGCAGGGCCCAGGCAAACGGAAATGGATACAGATTCAGTCCGTGGAGCTGGACACAGCCTCCAGCAAGCAAAACACAGTTCAGACACACAGTGGGGAACAAAATCATGACCCACTATAAGCACACAGTACATTCACATGTAAGGAAATTCTACTGTACCAGGCAAATGGCTCTCCAGTCACAATTACAGAGTCTCTGTACAATCCGGGAGTTCAGAGGTAGCTGGAAGTTCTAACAGGCTGATTGCATTCAGCAAATCTTCAGTCTTCTTCAGGTTAAAGCCTGGTCACAATTCAGTGGCTTAATTCACTCTCCAAGTTTGGATTCAGTCCAAAAAAATCGCAAGTTCCTTCTCAGGAACAGCAGGCAGGCATGCAGACCAAACTCAGGCCTTTCCACAGTTCTCCCACGCAAATCCACTATGGATTGCTGCTCAGACTGTCTCAAGCTATTACTTCTTCACTTCCCAACTCAGATCTAACTGAAACTGTAAGCAGTGTGGGACTTTCCCCAAGATCCAAAAGGTTTGGTCAGCTGATCTGTCTGTCAGTCACAACAAGAGCTCCCCCTCCAGGTTATTTTAGGCACCAAGGCCCAAGCCATGTTAAAAAAAGCGCTCGTTTTATTATTTCAGATGTGAAAAAAAGTACTAAAGCAGACTCAAATTGTGGAAATAGGGGTATCATACAAGTCAGTAGATAAGGGGCAATCTAAAATAGAATAAAGAAGTATAGGCCAAAATGTTCACCACATTCATGCACTGCTGCCTTAAGCTTTAATGCTAAAAAATGCAAAGTTATGCACTTAGGGAGCAGAAATCAAGGAGCTGAGTACAGGATGTGTGGTCTGGTACTATAAATGACAGAGCAGGAGAGGGACCTTGGTATAATCATATCTGACGATCTCAAGGTGGCAAAGCAATGCGAGAGGGCAGTAGCAAGGGCCAGTAGAATGCTGGGATGCAAAAGTAGAGGTATCATGAGTAGTAGGAGGGAGGTGGTGATGTGCTTGTACAAGCAGCTGGTGAGGCCACACCTTGAATACGGTGTTCAATTCTGGAGTCCATACCTCAGGAAGGACATGGACAGGATGGAAAGGGTCCAGAGGAGGGCAATGAAAATGGTCTGGGGACTCAGCCAATTGACATACGGAAAGAGGCTAAAGGACCTCACCATGTATACCCTGGAGCAATGGAAGGACAGGGGGGATACGATAGAGACCTTCAAGTACCAAAAGGGTATTAACAGGGTTCAGGATAGCAGCATTTTTCAGCATAAGAGAATTGCAGAAACAAGGGGTCATAATACGATGTTAGAAGGGAGTAGATTCAAGGAAAACATTAGGAAACACTATTTCATAGAAAGGGTGGTAGATGGTTGAAGTGCGCTCCCTAAGGAGGCAGTGGGGGGCAGAACTGTGGAGGGATTCAAGGCTGCTGAGATAGACACAAGGGTATACTGGAGATGGGGTGGGGGGGGGGAAATACCTAGGACACCTAGTGTCCCAGGGTAACATGTTGTTAGAATGTTTGGGCAGGCTCGGTGGTCCAGGAGGTCCTTATCAGCTGACAATTTCTATGTGTCTATGTTTTTAATATACCTATTTCTCAGCACTTGTCACTTTAAATATGGATGTTGCTATCACCATCATGATGACATCATCACTCTGCACACTATAAAATAGGCACGTTTTCTTAGTTGCACTTTAACCTTGAAAGAGAGCTGTAGCAAGGCATGAAATGCATCGGGTACCTGTTGGGCTGATGGGTCGCAACTTTGTGCATTCCAGCTCTGTACTAGATATAAGTTGTTAAAGCTTTTTGAAATTACATCCTTTTTGAGTTTTGTGATTTATGGTAGTGGATGCCCATCCCCCAAATGGTGGCTTACCTTATTTGTCTCCCTGGACCTCGCAATATTCTTCCGCCAGAAGAGGGTCCCAGATGGTGCTCTGCTTTGAGAGCCTGGCAAGTCCAGTGCTGTAAATATGGTCCTGAGTGAAATATTGCTGTAATCCTGGTTCCTGCGTGAGTGTGCGAATGGATGCCACCACGCTGCCACTTTAAGAGGCTCGGCTCTGCCTTCACAGTGAATACCCTGTGCTGGGTTCAGGAAAATCAAAGCCTGTGACCAGACGGGCAGTACCCCAATGTGTCTCATTGTACAGTCACTTACCAGTGTATATGAAGCCTTATTAAAGGCTGTGATTGTTTATTGCTAAACCCAAACTGTTATATTTTAGTTGTTTAATCAGGAGTAGCACACTAAGCTGAAAACTTTTTTACAGGAGCAACCTGGGAGCACATTGAAGTTAAGTGACTTGCTCAGGGTCACACCGTATGCAAGTGGAAGCTGTGGGATTCAAACCCAGGTCTGGTCTGCTGGATGTCACCAGATTTGCAGCTCAGAGCCTTAAACCACTGCGCTATACTGCCTCTTAACTTTGAAGTTGGAACTATTTTACATTACAAGCAGCCAGCCACCATGATGATACTGTAATCCCCTTGCAAATGGGGGTTCCCAAATGTCTCCTAATAGCTTGCCTAAAGGCCCCAGCCTGGATGGTGTTCGGCATTTAAGCCGCCTATATGTGAGTGCTTTTAGAGCCTCTGGTACTGTCTCTTTAAGAGCTGTCTGCTTACAGGCAGGACTAGAACCTGGGGTGACTGTGTGGTTCCTTACTCGAGTCCCGCTCGAGCTGCTGAAAAATTGCTCCATTTCTGCCGTGCTAAGTGGGCAGAGTGAGCACTATTCAGGGATGTAACTGTTTGCTAGCGATCTGTTAGAGTGGTAGTGAAAATGTAATTTGTCTAACCTGCCTTTCTTGCAGCTGGGACTTTGTGTGCTTTGCCCCTCCATTTTGGATCTGAACTGCAGACTAGATCCAATCAGGGGGGAGCAGCACCTAAAATGGAGTGTTGAGCGACCTACCAGGATCAGGACTCTCTCAGGAGCTGGCTGGCCATGGGGGATATAGCCAGTGATTCTGGGAAGTGAAATTCTGGACTGTGGTACCTTTTCACACCAATGGGGGATGTTTTGAGTGACTGGCAACTG
Source organism: Neoceratodus forsteri (assembly GCA_016271365.2). Classification (NCBI taxonomy): domain Eukaryota; kingdom Metazoa; phylum Chordata; order Ceratodontiformes; family Ceratodontidae; genus Neoceratodus; species Neoceratodus forsteri. The sequence goes on from JADMNL010000026.1 coordinate 119,870,944, forward strand.
AAGCCCATCAATTGGACCAAGTGGCGCCCAACTGCAATTCCTTGCCTGGTGGCTGAGAAGGCAGATCTGCTGTGGCCGCAACTGGGGAAGGAGCTCCGGGCTTCTGCGCTGCAGAGTTTTCGTGTGTGGAGGCTGAAAGTCGGGCGGCATGTTTGCCGTGGCAATTCGGACTGAATCAGCTGTGACTGAGGAGAAGAGAGGCTGTGTAGCCAAGAACCAGGCTTACCCTGTAGAGGACTGGAGAAACTGCTTCATCGCACTCGGTCTGTCAGGAAAGTGAAGCTGCATTGCGAATTCCCAGGCTGGCAGTAAGGGCCATCAGGACCTGAGAGCAGCTGCCTGGTATGGTAACTTCTTTTACATATAAATGTGTGAGGTGTGTCCTGCTTACAGAACTCTGTTCCCCTGCTATGCAAAGGGCATCCAGAAATCCATGCCACTCTCGGGGACAGCATCCAGCCAAAAGTTAGTGAGTGAAAATCAGGGTAGCTCCCTGCTATCTGTACCTTTAAATTGCAAGTGTTTCATCTGATTTTCTTTCTTGGTATATGAACTGAGCCAACCGGCTCTGGATTACAAATTGGTCATTGTGCAAGTGTTTTCCATCTCAGGGCCCCAACCAGCTGCACCGATCATGGCTAGCCCCCCCCCCCCATCCTGGGTACCAGTGAGAGTGACATTTATGTACTCTGAAATTGTGCACAGTACTGTGAATATTAATGTGATTGCTCTAATTAACCCGATTTCCCCCTGTCCTTGTTGCCACCCCCTAAATAAATCTGATCTGGTTGTTTCAGAAAAGTTACACTGACTAAGGCATGTGTTTATGTTAAAGTATTGTACAGTGGCTGTCGTATTACATCGTCTTGCTTTACTGGGGGTCCCCAGAGTCAAGCTGACCGAACCAGTCCTGAGGGTAAGTGTACACTGTGAAGATACTCCTGACATATTGTGTGGGCCACTAGTGGGAAGAAAAGGGGGTTGCAGTGTCCCAGAAGGCTGTGACCAAGTCAGAAAAGACAGTATCAACCCTGTCCTCTGGGTGGAGGCACCCGCCATTGGATCTAGGCCCCTCAACCTGTCAGTAGTCAGTCAGGCAGGGGTAGTAGCCCTTGGGATAGTGCCACCTGGGGGTTACAATACTTTGACCATGTTGTGGGCCAATTAGAACTTCAGGGGTCCTAATGGGCCTTGAAACTGTGACTGCTGGGAAAAGCTGTGAACTTCATGCTTGGCATCTATTTTGCCCAGTCAGGACACTGAGACTGTGACTGACAGCCTGGGCAGCCACCCGGATTGCAGTATTCTGGTTCCCCTTCAGCCGAGAGAAATGGATGAACTAATTGTCTGGCACGAGCTACTGTGTTGTGAGAAAGCCTGTCTTCAGCTCGGGGATTGAGGGGAGAGGTCTGCCTTGCTTCCTCTCAACTGGAACTTTGTTGAACCCTTGGGACTGCTGTGCAGCAGACCAGAATTTGAAGTCTCCAAGTAGGGAGAAAAGAAGACATCTCCCAGAACAAAATATCCAGACTAAGAAGGGGTCACAGTGTCTGAGAGGCTCACCAAGCTGTGTGTCGAAGAGAATCCTGGTTGCACCAGACATTGTGGCCTAAAACTGAAACTCGGGTCACGGCAATGATCTCTAGCCTGCTTACTAAACGGGGAGATCTGAGTTTCTGTACTGTCATCTGACCACTCCAAAGACTCCTGTTCGTTAGGGGGTAAGCTGAGTGGCATATCTGAGACTGTCCTCAAGTTTAAGCCTGTGACACCCAATACCATCACAAAAAGACTGTTGCTGCCAATTCTACTGAAGCTGCTTACAGACCGGTTGAGGGAGTCCGCTCCAGCTGAGAAGATCATCATGGGTTGCGGCCACCCTTGGAAGCATGGCCAGGACGTGGGGTGAGTCGTGCATGCCCTGGTCCCTGTGCCTGGTTCTGGTCCAGCTCGAGAATACCTGCAGCCTGCAGTCATCAGTCAGAGAGCCAGTCCTTAAGAGGGATCAGCCTAAAAATCAGTCCAGCATCCAAGGTCCTGGTGCAGTTAGTACAACAGGGCCCTGGTCTTGCAACATCTAATACAAAGGATTTGCCATCTGATCTGTGTCCAAAGTTCTTATTGTGGTTTACCTGTGTTTGCAGGCCATCGGGCCTGAGAGTTACAATTTTCTTTTGTGTGTCAAGTGCTGGTGAGTGTGGCTACAGCTAACAGTAAAAAAATCAATAACCATTCATTTGTTTAAAGGCCCCAGTCAGCTGCAATGCCAGCCACCCTGTGGCAATGCTTAGGCCTGCACCATCTTAGATCCTGAGAACCCAAATCTCAGTTACTGAGTCGATTCACGGGTATGAATGCCTTTGATTGTCAATTTAATAGAAAAGCTTAATCATTTTTTTACAGCAACTATTGATCTCTATGCCTAGTCCCTGTTAGTCTCCCCAAATAAGTCAGTTTATTGTTTAAATGTTAAACTGTTTCCTGAGTATATTATTGCAGGGTGTTGGTTACTGGGAATGGTATAAAGTCATATTGCCGGTATTGCTAAACTTTCTTCACAGGTGCACAGGGCATCTAAGAAGGTCAGACCCTGATGGTAAGAGTGGCAACCGAGAGCATATTATTATTACCACTCACTATTAATTGTAACTTAAATGTTAAGTAAAGTGCTGGGTACAACTCCATGTGTAAGTCCACTGGTTGGGGCCATGGGTAAGCACAACTTACCAGTGGATTGTGCTAGCTTAACATTTAACCAACCTGAAATTTTTATTTTATTTTTATTTATTTATTCATTCTTGGATTACAATACCTCTGAGCACAGACAGCTCATTTACAAAGGTTCCACGTCAGTGGGGAAGGGAAACAAAACATACAAAGGGGTAAAAGTACAGTGTTTCTGTAAGCCCCCTGTAAATGGGGGTTCCCAAAAGTCTCCCTTGGGTGTGCTTAAATGCCAACTGCCAGGTGGACATGCTGTATCTTTACAGGTGTAAAAGTGCTTGCATGCGAGTGCCCTGTTAGCCTCCGTGCCTGTCCCTTTAAGAGACATTATTTTTGTAGTGTATAATTATTCTGGGTAGGGGCCGAATGTTTCCAGGCTCGAGTCCCGTCCAAGCTGCATTAATATTGCTCTGTTCTGCCATCGCTAATGATGCAGAGGGAGCTCTGTTAGAACTGATAATTGTTTGTGGATTAGCTGCTCTAATAATAGTGGTATTATAGTTTGTCTAACCTGCCTTTCTTTGCAGCATGGACATTTCTATATTGCACCAATCAGTACCTTTTTGGGGGCCTTTAAATGGAGTCTGTCCCCAAGGGTCTTCTTGGAGTGAATTTCTGTAGGAACTGTATTTTTTTTCATTTTGGCACCTTAATGGACCTGGAGGGGGAGCCCTTGCTTTGACAGACAGATGAATCAACCAACCGAACCCTTTTTGGATCAGAAGGAAGTCCCAGTGCTGCTTGCAACAGTGTGTCAGTCTGAGTTTGGAGTTAAGAGAATGAACTGCTCAAGATATTTGAGCAGCTGCTCCTGCGCAGTAGGGTGGGAAACTGGTGGGAAGGCTGCGTCTGGCCTGCCTGCTTCATCTTCCCTTCTGAGGGATCTGCTAGTGAAATTGGAATCAGACCGAATCCGAAAGTGTTGTGACCAGAATTACCAAATTGTGGCTGCCTTTTACCTGAAGAGGACCAAAAATTTGCTTTACGCGATCGGACTGTCAGGAAGTCTGAATCCACCGCAAAACGTATGGTTTGCGCAGAGAAACTGTGATTGCGACCGGACTGTCATCCAAACTGTGGTATTTACCTTGGTTTACTATAAATGTGCTGAATGGTGTTACTGGGTCATGATTTGGTTCCTCACTGCCTGCTTGTGTCACGCTTGCTGAAAACTGTATCCAGCACTACTGGGCTGCCATCCAAATTGCTTCACACAGTTTGGGCTTTGCCACCTTGGCCCAGCCAGCTGCTCATGGCGCAGAGAAGACCATCAACGAGAGATCACCTGGGGATCAGTCCCCTGCTCAGCATAATGAACAGGAATGACACCACATTGAATCATGTGAGCCCTGCTTCTCCTGGCAAACCAGCAAGTCATTCTGCAGTCTCCATTTCATCCATTCTGCATCCTGTACTGGGTAGCGTGTGTAAACACCAGAGTAGCTCTCTGCAACATCAGCTAAATCAAAGTGTGTCATTTGATTTGATTGTTTTGTTTGATTAGTATGAACTGAGCCATCTGGCTCCGGATTACAAATTATGGGTTACTGTGCATGACTCCATCATTAGGGCCCCGACCAGCTGCAATGCTAGCCTACCCTGGGCAATGCTTCAGACTAGCCTGCATCAACAACTGGGTACCCAGAGTGTGTGTGTGACTGTGTTGAGAGACTCAAAAGTGCATGCCTTTTAGCCTGATTAAATCAGTTGCTAGACCAATCAATCTGATTATGCCTCTCCCTTGTTCAATCCCCCTGAATAAACCAGATCTGATTATTTTTGCACTTAAGCTGTTTGTGGTACATCTCTGTACTAATAGCACTGTATTGTTGTTGCTGGCTGTGTCTAATCTTATTTTACAGGGGGTCTCCAGGGTCACACAGGTGGAACCAGCCCTGGTGATAAGTGCAATCAGAGTGGGGATATATTTGTGGTTATGGGGCCATTGTACTTGTGTATTCTGTTCATTGTTTAGGCCACTAGAGGGGAAAGAGAGGGGTCACAGTGTCCCAGAGGGCTGTACCCAAGTCAGCTACGCTACCACCAACCCTGTCCTCCAGGTGGAGGCACCCATTTTCAGTACCCAGGCCCCTTAACCTGCAACTAGTCACACAGGCAGGGGTACTAGCCCTTGGAATAGCGCCACCCAGGGGTTACATTTCCAGAACAGTAAAATAAAGTGAGCAAATATATATGCATCTATATGCAGTTTTATCATTCTAATAGGACGGAAGTGTAGATGAGAGGGGGAAGGATAATGATAGGAGAAAGAAAGAAAATAGGGAATGGCAGCCATAGGTCTTGTCAAGCTGGTGTGTGTGTGTGGGGGAGGGGGGAGGACAGAGGGGTGAGGTGGGCAGGTGGTAAGAAAGGTAGAAAGTGGCAGCCATAGGCCTTGTCAAGCTGGTGTGGGAGGGGTAGGGGCAGGGGGGTGAGGTGGACGGGGGTAGCCAGGGGCCTTGTCAAAGTGTGAAAGGGGGTAGTCTCGGAGTGACAGAGGTAACAGCAGAGATGCAGGGTTATCCAGTTGTGAGGAGAAGATTGAATACTAGTAGATGGGAGTCTCAGGTGAAGCAGTCACAAGAACTGTTGGCCATGAGATGTTAGCGTAACTTCAGTCAGAATGGTCCCAATTTAGGTAGGGTAGTTATATCGCTGTGAAGAGTATTAAACCAGTGAGGTGCTCTGTAGGCACCATGGCATTAGCATTATTACTAGCACTGATGCCCTTGGGCTAGTTACAGTAGAACCCAGGCCCCTCAACCTGTAGTTAAGGAAGCAGGCAGGAGTAGTAGCCCATTGGGAGGTGGCGCCCGGGTTACATGAGTGTGAGGTTTTCCTGGATTTGCTGATAAAAAAAACATGCAGCTGGACAGATTTTGTCCCCTGGAACTGTCGTGTCCCACACCAAACTAGCTGCATCTTATGTCGTCAGGACTGGAACTATCAAGTTACATGGAGTCTTGAGGGACAGCAGCCACTGGCAGGTGGTGAAAAAATCTGTTTAAAAATGTTTTTTAAATGAGGAGGAAAATATTTCTTGTTTATTTAAAACTTATTCCTTCTGCATGTATTTGACATATTTAAAAACTAGCAAGTTGGAGAGTTTAGTTTTCAACTTGCAATAGCTATTTCAACTAAGGGTGTAGGCAGCCATACTCACTGTACACATTTGCTATCATTTGTGTATAGTATTATTAGTACCTACCTTTCCCAAGTGATGCATCTCTTTCTAACCTTCATCATTCTTTTTTTTTTAACCAGGAGAGACACACTAAGCTGAAAGCTTGTTTACAGGTGTGACCTGGGAGCACAAGGAAGTTAATTGGCTTGCTCAGGATCACACAGTGTGCAGTTGGGGACTGTGGGATTCAAACCCAGGTCACCAGGTTTGCAGCTCAGAGCCTTAAACCACTGTGCAAACTGCCTCTGTATAGCATATAGTCATTCTAATTTTGAATTACAAGTATTACTGGATGAGAATATGCCTTAGCTGTATTTGAAGTGGCCACCAACTGCTCTGACAGTTTCAATTAAAGTTCTCTTATTTGGGGTATGGATAGAAATATTGCATACAGCCTGTTGTGATGAGGGTAGAAGAGATACTGCACTTTCATTTTTCAGTCAGTTAAGTAAAATGAAAATATAACACTCCTCTCTCTAACAATTGTTGATGGATTGATTGATTGATTGATTGATTGATTGATTGATTGATTAAACAAGGTATTTATGCTGCTTTTGCTGGCCGGCCACCATCATCCCTGGCCCAAGCAGCTCCAGCAGACACCTTCTCTGGGACTTACTCCTTTAAGTCCCCCAACGATTTCCCCCATAGAGGGCAGAAGGGGGGCCCTCCCCCCGAGCACAATCCAGATCTGTAGCCCTGCCCAGTCTTTGAGGTGGGGCCTTCAGTGGGCCCGTGAGTCACCTAGCTGGTCAAGGTTTTTCTGCTGGCATTATCTTCTCAGGGCTACCACCATGAATGCGTACCTCTGCACGCAGTTATATGGCAATGGAAATTTTCTGGCCAATCAGCGAGGAGAACAGCTGTACCTTTTATTTCACATACAACTGCCTCCTCATGCTGTGTGCCCAGTGTCTCATCCCCAGTCAAACTATTTCTACACAGCGGGGGAGCACAAAAAGTAATACACTGAAAATCTCGACAAAAAAAAAGACGACAAATTTTGACTGAACCCAGAATCATATAATGTGATCTGTTGCCGTACAATATGATTAGAGGTACAGTAAAATGTGTGTCTGGCCAGCCCAGTGGCATGGAGGGCTGAAGCGCTGGTGCCCTACTTGCTGCCACACTGGTGACCCAAGTTCAGGAACAGACCAGGATCACGTGGAGGCCAGTCAGGGAAGGAGGATTAAGCATCCCACAGACAGCCTCCTCTTCCTTCAGTGGGGAGTCATCTTGTGCTACACTGTCACCACCTAGCAGAGGCTGGGTGGTGCAACAGGGGAGCACCGCAGAAAGGGGACCTGATACCTGTAACATGCACATGCATCAGTATGCACATGCATGTCATTGCATGCAGTTTGGCCTGGAAGGGGAACCAGAGGAGGAAAAAGGGGAAGAAAACCTCATGAGCACCAACTGCCATGGATGGCAGTGCCGGTGCCCTTGGGTCTCACTTCATGTGGATCTCCACCAGTGTGATGGGGGGGGATGGTGGATACAACTGGGGGTGCTGTGTAACAGACCAGAGGCAGGTGAAAGTGGTGGCTGGGGACCAAACTGCTCTTCAAAAGAAGTGTGTTTCTCACTGTTTCACAAGTGTCTCTCATGCTTGTTGGGCAGACAGACCCGCTTAGCTTCACTTTGCAGTCCTCTAGCCCAACCAGCACAAGAGGCACTTGTGAGACAGTAGGGAATACACTTTACCCATAATCATATAGTGTTGGAAACAGGGACGGCCCTTCCCACAACTTGAGTGATCCCACTGCGCTAACTCCTGCCATCCACCAGGTTGTAACCTATGAGCAGAATGATGACCCCCCCTAGAGAGAGGAGAACAGTCCTTGGAACGCTCAGTCCTCATGGTTGATCAGAACTCACTCTTAAAGCCTGGTCACTGACGTGGCAGGCAGTAGCAATATTGCTGTACCACTGCTGCACCAGCCTGGTTTATTTTTAAATCTTAGCCAGTATTCCTCCTGTGTGCTAAATGTAGAACAGTGTGAGGGTGGCAGCAACTTGAGAGCGTGAATACAAGACTGACATTTCTGGCTACATTCCTGGTTGCAGCCAGCCTCTCTCTCGGAAGAATCCAGGTTTGGAACTACAGTATTACACAATAAAGTTTGATTATTAGCCAGTGTAGTATTTTGATTAACACGGGTAAATTGTTAGGCAGTCTCTTATCAAGTCACATCACAGTCTTCAGTCCATTCCTTGCTCTCTATCTTGCTGCTTAGCATCATAGCCACTGGGATCACAAAACATTCTGCCCCCAAAAAATCAATTACCTAATTTATTTTTTTCTAGCTAATAAAACTAGCCTTGGGCTTACACCCTGGGGGTTTCAGAAGTTTCCAAACCTTTCCAGTGACTCTCACCCCACAAGAGGCTCAGAAAGCCAGCCCTTCCTGGTTGTCCTATGCCGCACCGTTCAAGGACAAAGGTCGTTCACCCACAGAGCCCCGTATTGTCTCAACTCCCTATACAATGACATCCTTACTGAATCCAAACTGGGTCCATTCAAATTTAAGCTTCGCTAGCAACTCACAGCACAGAGCAGTTGTGACTGCTTTCCCTAGCTGACCCCTGTTGCTTTCACAATGGAGTTCCCCTCAAGCATTTAAGCAGCTGCACTTGCCCTATTAGCTCCACTTGCCTTGACCTCCCCATAACCATACCACACTTCCTATCCTTTCCAATTCTCTTCACTCCCCCTCCCTCTCTAGCAAGGCGCTCTACCCTACCCACTTCCATAACTCACCTGATTTACCCCCACTTTCTCATACCTACCTGCCACTCTTTGGCAAAGCCTTCTTTGGCTGATTCTCACATTGTCCTACCTACTGTGTATAGCTGACTAAGTTGTTAAGAACTCTGCATCATGTTTGTAACCTGTGTTTGTTGTAAGAGGCCACTATATTGGAATGTTATCTGCTATGATTCTGTATACCCTGTATAATTGTGTTATCTTATACGTCTCCTTTGTTATCTGTGTTAAATTGCTGATGTGGAGCCATTGTAAAAGAGCTTCTTGCTCAAAGGTGTTATCAATCCAAGATCATAATAAATAAATAAATAAATAAATAAATAAAATAATTTCTACCCGAAGGCTCTTTTTAAAAGATTTAAACAGTGGAGGGGCCAAGGGTAGGGGAAATAATTATTCAGTTATAAAAGGAAGCAGGACGGGCTGTTGTTAAGCTACGGGGGTCCTAGAGGAGGATGAACAAAAAGCAACTGTCTTTAATGATTGCTTCTGTTTTGTCTTCACAAGGGAACGCAGTGGTCCCCTGCCTGAAAGTGGTGTCAAGGCAGCTGACAGGAACATTCCAGAAATGAGGTATCAAGTATTTACCAGAGAGAGGGTACAGAAGGGGCTTGAAGCCCTAAAGATAGATAATGCCCCAGGGACGGATGGGATTCACCCAAGGGTGCTCAAGGAACTAACTGTGAAACTGGCTGAACCCCTATTAGGGCTATGAAATAGCTCAGTTCAGACAGGGGTAGTTCTGAAACACTGGAGGATAGCTATATAAAGGGGGGAGAGGGAGAAGGAGCCACCTGGGAATTACAGATCTGTCAGCGTTACCTCTGTAGTGGGTAAACTGATGCAGTCACCGATCAAAGAGGACCCTGTGGACAACCTAGAGAGCAACTGTCTACAGGATAGTAAACAGCATGGGTTTGTGGTTGAGAACTCTTGTCAGATCAACCTGATAGTTTTCTCTGACTGGGTAATAAAGGTAGTAGAAAATGGCCATACTGTGGATTTACCTCAGTTCAATTTCAGCAAGGCTTTCAACTCAGTTTCACATAGAAGATTGCTGAAGAAGCTAGAGGACCTGACCACGGCTAGGGACATAGTTAGATGGGTAGGAAACTGGTTGAAGGAGAGACAACAGGGTGGTGGTAAACTGGGTCAAATCGGAATTGAGGGAGGTCACGAGTGGGGTGCCACAGAGATGTGTCCTTGGTACTGTCCTCCTCAATATGCTCATCAGCAACAATGGAGAAGGCATATGGGGCAAGTTGTGTCTCTTCACAGATGACACGAAGCTCTGTGGTAGGGTAGATACTGGTGAAGGGATCGGGGCCGCGCAAGGAGATCTACGAAAGCTAGAGAAGTGGTCTGAGGTTTGGTAGTTGAAATTCAATGCCAAAAATGCAAGGTTATACATGTGGGGAAAAAAAAACAGGACAGAGTACTAGATAGGAGGAGTTAAACTGAGCACTACAACAGAGGAAATGGTCCTGGAAGTCATCATTGGTGACTCTCTCAAACAATCAAGCCAGGGTAACAGGTCCTCTAGTAAGGCTAATAGAATGCTGGAGTGTATTGAAAGGGGTATTGATGGCAGGAAAAAGGAGGTACTACTGTACTGCCTCTATATAGGTCACTGGTGGAACCACACATGGAACACTGTGCTCAGTCCTGGAGTCCTCACCCAAAGAAGGACAGGGACAGGCTGGAGACGGTGCAGCGCAGGGTGCCAAGATGATTCAGGGCCAACAGGGCAGGTCATATGAAGATCATCTCACGGCACAAAACATGTACTCACTGGAGAACAGGCAAGACGGGGGGATATGATAGAGACCTCCAAGTTCCTGAAGGGAATAAACAAGGTGAACTGAGGGGAACTATTTAGGTGGAATAGAAAGTCAAGAAACCAAAGTTATGAGTGGAAACTGGTGGGAGAAAGGTTTAAACCTTGCTGTGCCGCAGACTGGTATACATTCCAATTCTGTTGGCAGTTTAAGGGTTAAGAGGGATATGAGGAAGTCCTATTTTATGGAAAGGGTGGTGTAGCCATGGGACAGTCTGTCAGTGGAGGTGGCGGGCACCAAGACTGTAAATGTTTTCAAGCATGTCTGGGACAGAGGGAAGGGTTTGATGGTTGCTCAGGTACGTAGCACTAGGGAGGGGAACTGGGATGGATAAAACCCTGTATGGACAATAGGTCCCGGGTCAGATAGGGAACTCAAGGCAGACTAGATGGACCTCTGGTCTTTTTCTGCCATCATTGTCTATGCGTCTATGTAAAAAGCTAAAAACTACGAACTTTATGGCACTCATTTTTAATTTTAATATTTTCTAGTTTGTTTTAATTTCTCCTGTTATTGGTCATTGGTCAACTAAATAGTTCAGACAAAGCCATACTTATTTCATTGCATCTTTCACACAGACTCTGACTGTCGTCAGCTGACCTCACAACTGTGGATCATAACATCACCGTCTCTCATGGCAAGCACTATGATGACATAAACAAAGGCACTATGAGGTCAGTTTCAAACACTCAGCTTTTCTACAAACTGCTTAGACATGCTACCAAGATGTGTTTTTAACCGAAGTAAGAAAGCCGAAAAAAAAAAAAAGTATTCTCTAATGAGTTGTAATAGCTGAAAAATATTTTTGTAGCTACATTCTGAAGTGCAGAGTTGCTCTTTAAGGGGATTGTTGCCAACACAAACATTATCATCAATGGAATTGCAATGGAAATCATGTCTGGGAACTTACTGAGTCAGTTCTCTGAAAGGGAGGCAGTGTGTGTGTGTGTGTGTGTGTGTGTGTGTGTGTGTGTGTACACTAGTTTTTCACTTCTAGTGTGCCAGTTGGATGACAAACTGGAGAAGTGAGTACAATTTTGGAAACCTTTGTAGTGCCCCAAGGTATGGTACCTGGGGTGGGCCTTAGAGACAGTCTACGGGCCTTAGAGACAGTCTGTACTGGGGACCCAAGGGACACCTGGGAAAGGGGCATGACAGTATTTTGTACCCTAGGTTTACAAGGGGTCAGTCGTCTATGTGTGAGATCCTGGAGTGTTAAATACATCACATCCAGCGATCATGTGATCAAGTGTTGGAATTGTACTTTTTGAGCTTTGGGAGCTAGGGGTCTGTAGGGTCACTATCTTTAAACTGAGCCCTCCGTCCCATTATAAGTCAATGGCAGTGATGTGTGGGCTACCTAGGCACACTTCAGGGCTAGGGGGGGCTGAGCCATGCAAGCTCCTCAGTAATTCCAACACTGATTGTGATGTATTCAGAAGATGAGGCTGCGGGTCATAATGGGTAGGAGGGATTGCTTTGGATTTGGAGGCATCATTTAAATGCCTTCCCTGGCACGAGTCATCACACATTGCTGTTATGTGGTGAAAGAGACAATGACCTAGAGCTGGACTCAGTTTGACCATGGCATGTCTACACATATGCACCTATTCCCTGCTATGCTTACCTCATGCAGCCACCAGTGTTAAAGAAATCCACGGCTCCAGCCAAAGGGGGGGGGTGACCTCCTGCCACTAGCATGATGCAAGGTATTCATATATACAGCAAAGGCATCACACATCGAGCCTGTGCTGGTGGCGAACATCAGGCATAGCCCTGACCTACTATTTATTCACTCTAAACGTCTCCTGGCTTGCGCTGCACCCCAGTTAGTTGGGAAGTAGGATGTAGAGGAAATGGGTAAAACACATTGGCTGCTCTCAGGCAGAGGACTCTACACAGAGCTACGGCTTTAAGACGTCTGGTTTCCCTGCTGGAATGTTCTGATTGGCTTTGCTGCTAGCTGGTCAGCCCTACCTGGAGGGTAGTCTATGTAAAGGGATATGGCAGTGGGTAACTGGGGCCAGTGTGGAGATTGCACCAGCAGGTGTGGAATTTATTTATTTATTTATTTAAAAGTTGAGAGGGACCTGGGGGTGGTGGTGGATGTCAAGATGAACAACTCTGAGACTTGTAGGAGGGCAGCAGCCAAGGCCAACAGGATGCTGGGATGCATCGCTAGGGGGATCACCTCCAGAAGGAGGGAAGTGATACTCCCTCTGTATAACTGCTTGGTGAGGCCGCATCTGGAGTACTGCGTGCAGTTTTAGAGGCCGCACTTAAAGAGGGATATTAACCTCCTGGAGAGGGTCCAGAGGAGGGCAACCAAAATGATTTGGGGCTTGGGGGACAGGACCTATGAGGAGAGGCTCGAAGAGCTAAATATGTACACTTTGGAAGAGAGAAGGGACCGGGGGGACATGATAGAGGTCTTCAGGTACATGAAGAGGGTAAATAGGGGAGGAACAGTGAGGGTGCTTCGAAGGAAGGAGGAGGGGGCCACTAGAGGGCATGGGTGGAAGCTGGAGGGGGGAAGATTCAGGGGAGAAAGGAGGAGTGCTACTTCACTGAGAGGGTGGTAGAGCCATGGAATGCACTACCTAGGGGGCTGGTGGAGGCAGAGACAGTGGAGGGGTTCAAGAGGGGGTGGGACAGGTACAGGGGAAGGGTTCAGGAAGCAAAATCCAATGCAGCAAGAATATCCGGAACTGGGAAGGGAGAAGCCAGAGAAGGTGAGGGGGACAGCAAGGTCAGCACCCAGGGTGGGGGCTGACCAAATGAGCAGACACGAAAGACCATTAGGCCTATTCTGCTGGCATTTTAGTATGTTAGTATGATAACTAGGAAAAGCACACTGAGTCGGGGCTCATTTCCAGGTGCGACCTGGGAAAATGGGGTACAGGAAAATAAATAACAATCACATCATATAAGCTGTTGAAGACAGTAGAGACATCACTATAACAGATAGCAGTAGCGAGGACTAATGCAATACTAATATACCAAGTTTGACCTGTATACAATGAGGATCTAAGCGTGGGTGAATCAATACAGCTATACAGTTATGTGCAAAGCAGCTGGACTGGACGGAAATTGCTTCAGAATTATGCTCAGCTGGGGAGGCAAGTGCAGGGTGGGGGAGGGAAGAGTTTTATTTGCTGCTTGAGGAATGGGAATTGGGACTTGAGTTACTAAATGCAACTGAAGGAGAATCTGACCCACCAGGTAAAGGAGGAACAAAGCAGTCCTGATTCTGTTCAATATGGGTCTGGAAACATGAGTGCATGATTTGTGACAATGCTAGAATTTTTGGATGCTTGGCCCTGCTTGGTCACCAGTACAGAATTGACATTTATTAAAAAAGATACACCCCCATTTAATTTCAGTAGTGTAGCAAGATTTCACTAGTTAGATTTAGAACTGCACTACGTATCATATTTTGAGCCCTGTTGCTTCTGGAGAAACAATAGTTTGGCTGTATGTAGCCTGAGTTAACTTAGAACCAATGCCCTGAAATGGCTCAGACTCGTACATTTTGGGGGGACTCAGCTGCTACTCCTTAGTAACAACACTGACCACACTCCTGTTTGATTTTGGCCAGGCAGGAACTCTATCCTAGACAAGTTTGTGTTGGTTTACCCCCACTGTTGGTAGCATAACTGGCACCACACAGTGTTTTGTAGCTTTGCAACGTGGTTCTATTACAATAGTTTATTCTATGGTACCCTCTAGTGGTCAAAACGAGGCATGCATGAAAACTTCAAAAATACTGCAAAATCTCTCTAAAGGCACTGATACAATTAACATAGAAACATAGACTTTGATGGCAGATAAGGAACACTTGGCCCACCCAGTCTGCCCATTTCCCTACCTATTGGATAAGCTGCAGATTCTAGTTAACCAACAGCCTACTTCCTGCAACCCCCACACTATAATTGCCTTATGTCTGTCCCATGCATGTTTGAATTCCCCCACTGTTTTAGACCCCACAACCTCTCCAGGAAGGTGGTTCCATGCGTCCACCACTCTCTCCGTGAAAAAGAATTTCCTCACATTACTGCTGAGCCGTCCCCCCTCTAACTTTAAATTGTGCCCCCTTGTTCTTACACATCTCTTTTTCTGAAAGATGCTGCCCTCCTGGACTTTGTTGATTCCCTTGAGGTCATAAAAGTTTCTATCATGTCCCCCCTGTCCCTCCTTTCATCAAGGGTATACATATTAAGCTCTCTAAGTCTCTCTTCATATGGTTTCCGATGTAGACCCTGCACCATTTTAGTTGCCCTCCTCTGGACTGCTTCCATCCTGTCTATGTCCTTGCGTAGATGAGGTCTGCAAAACTGCACTCAGTACTCCAGATGGGGTCTCACCAACTGTCTGTACAGAGGGATAACCACTTCCCTTTTTCTACTTGTGATGCCCCTCCCTATGCATCCCAGTATCCCCCTGGCTCTCCTTACTGACTTCTCACATTGCTTACCCACCTTTAGGTCATCTGATATGACTACACCCAGATCCCTTTCCATTATAGTTATCGTTAGTACCTCCCCTGCTATTGTGTACTCTTCTCCTGGATTTTTATTTCCCAGGTGTATTACTTTGCACTTCTTTGCATTGAATCTAAGTGCCATATGTCTGACCATTCCTCCAACCTTGCCAAGTCCCTTCTCATCCTTTCTACCCCTCCTTGTGTATCAACTCTGTTACAGATCTTTGTGTCATCCGTAAAGAGGCATACTTTTCCTTCCAGACCCTCCGCAATGTCACCTATAAAGACGTTAAAGAGGACTGAACCCGGTACTGAGCCCTGAGGTACTCCACTGGTAACCTCCCTTTCTTCAGAATGTGTTCCCTTCACTATTACCTTCTGTGTCCTGTTGTGCAGCCAGTTTGCTACCCAGGCTACCACCCTGGGACCCACTCCCAGGCTAGCTAGCAGTTAATAATCTTTGTGTGGGACTGTGTCAAATGCCTTGCTAAAGTCTAGGTAGGCCATATCCACAGCCCCTCCCTGGTCTATCACTTTGGTCACCCAGTCAAAGAAATCCAATAGATTCGTCTGACATGACATTCCTGCTGTGAATCCATGCTGCTTTGGGTCCTGTGCCCCGCTGGCCTCTAGGTACTCAACAATTCTTTCTTTCAGAAGTGATTCCATCATTTTCCCCACCACTGAGGTCAAACTAACAGGTCTGTAGTTTCCTGCTTCTGCCTTGCTCCCACTTTTGTGAAGGGGAATCACATCTGCTTTTTTTATGGTTATGCCAGTAGATTGCTCAATATATACCAACTTGTGTAACACCTATTTCAATTACTTGTACCCTGTAACTTAAATGTATTTTGTCTGACCTCAGTGTGACGTGGCACCTCTGATGAACGCCTATTTCAGCAACCTGTGCTATATAACCTAAAACTCTATGTATGTCCTCAATCTGACCTTTGGAAACTAGCCCCTGGCTCAAAGGTTGTAAACTGATTTCACAAATAAATAAATAAATAAATCTGCCCTCCTCCAGTCCTCAGGTACCACCCCATCTTCCCATGATTTGTTAAAAAGTGTGGTTAGTGGTGTCACTAGGTCCTCCCTTAGCTCTTTTAGGATTCTAGTGTGAATCCCATCAGGCCCCATTGCTTTGTCCACCTTGAGTTTTAGGAGTTTTTTCAGTACTATTTCTTCTGTAAATGGACTGGTGTCAACTTACTATCCAGAGTGCTTCTACCGCTTGGTTTAGGTAACCTCCTCTTCTTCTTTTGTGAATACTGAGCAAAAGTATTCATTCAATATCTCTGCCTTTTCACTGTCTCCTCTGCCCACCTCCCTCTCCTTTATTAATCTTCACTATCCCTCCCTTAACCTTTCCTGCTCCCTAATGTACCTATAAAAGGTTTTATCCCCCCTTCTTAACTGAGTTGGCTATCTTTTCCTCGGTTTGGGCCTTTGCTTTTCTGACTGCCTTCTCCACTTCTTTCTGCTTTAATTGATACAGTTCCCTGTCGTGCTCCGTCTGTGATTCCTTATACTTTTTGAATGCAGCCTTTTTCTCCTTAACCTTCCCTGACACCTCTTTTGAGAGCCATAGTGGTTTTTATTCCACTTTGTTTTCTTTATTTGTTTCACACAAAGGCTTGTTGCCTCCATGATGGCAGTTTTGATTTTTCTCCATCGTTCTTCCACCCCTCCTTTCTGGCCATTTGCTAATGCATTTCTCAGGTATTCACCCATTATGCCAAATTCAGCCCTTCTAAAGTCCAGTATCCTTGTCTTTGTATGGCTTGTCTCCATGGTTGTGTTTATTGTGAAGCACACTGTGCAGTGGTCGCTTGTTCCCAGATGTCTACTGACTTCTAAGTTTGTGATCCTCTCTCCATTTGAGAGTACCAGGTCTAATATTGCTCCCTCCGAGTGGGTTCCACCACTAGCTGTCTAAGGCATGCTCCCTGTGAGGCATTGAGAATGACCCTGCTCTTGGATGTGGCTGCAGTCCATGTCGCCCAGTTAACATCTGGCATATTCAGGTCCCCCATCAACAGTATCTCCTCTTTTTCAGCCATTTTGAGAATGCCCTCTATCATTTTCTTGTCCATTTCCTCCCCTTGAGACAGGGGTCTGTATACAACCCCTGTGCAGATTGTGATGCCATTCCCTGTCTCCAAGGTGACCCACAGTTCCTCTTGTCCTCCCCCTTTACTTTTTAGTTCTGTAGCGTTGATCCCTTCCCTTATGTAGAGAGCTACTCCACCTCCTCTTTTACCCTCCCTGTCTGTACAAATAGATGGGGGTAATCATATCAGATGGCCTAAAGGTGTTCAGGCAGTGCAACAAGGCAGTAGGGAGGGCGAGTGGAATGCTGGGGTGCTATAGGGAGGGTCATCACCAGCAGAAAGAGGGAGGTGTTGCCTCCTGTATAGATTGCTAGTAAGACCCCACCCAGAGTATTGTGTCCAGTTCTGAAGACCACATTTCCAGAAGGACGTAGACAGAGTGGACGCAGTCCAGAGGAAGGCAACTAAAATGGTGTAGGCTCTGCATCAAAAGCCCTATGAAGAGAGACTAAAGGACCTCAATATGTACACCATGGAAGAGAGGAGGGAGAGGGGAGTATGGTGGAGACCTTTATTTTATTTATTTATTTAAAATCTTGGAATTACAACCTTTGAGTCAGAGACTTATTTCCAAAGGCTCCACGTCAATACACAATACAGACATAGATAAAATACAATAGACAGTACGATACAATATACAGTGCCAGGGCAGTTTGATGGCAAGGTTACAGCATGAAACAGTATACTGAGATGTCTAATACAGAGTTGAGGCTGTAGGCTATGGGCAACACAGTAAACAGTGCGATACAGGGTACAGTGCCAGGGCACTTTTACTTCTGGTTACAGCATGACCAGTTTACAAGGATGTCCTGACCAGTTTACAAGGATGTCTAATACATTGTTGTGGCTGTTGACAGTGCATAGGATAACTCTAACAGTAAGAGGTCAGTTAGTGGCCAGAGAGCAAATCAGGGGACAGTGCACATACCTACTATGCTTGGCTGGAGCAGAGTAAACTGAGTAAGTTAGGGGAGGCAGGTAGTGCAAATTCTAGAGCAGTCTGTCGGGAGACTTTGTCTGAGTGCTTGAGTAAGAATTGCAGGCCACTGACTGTGAAAGAGGTCGTGTGGCCATTCTAAGCGGCTGGTGAAGGCACTGGTTGTTGCATTAGAGTGTGCAGGTGCAGCTGCAGGTGGCAAGTAGGTGGGTCTTGAGTGCCTTTTTAAAGGGACCAAGTTTTTGATGGTTAGAGACTGATGGCAGGAAGGCGTTGCAGTAGGAGGGAGTCCTGACCAGAAAAGACCTCTGGGCGAGTGTGGTTCTGACTCTGGGAATGGCCAGTGCAGCTTTGGTCGAGCTGCGTGTGTACACTGTGGGGAAAGAGGAGATTAGGGTGGCAGATAGGCCTGGGGGGGGGGTCAAGCCAAGGAGGGATTTTTTGGTCAAGAGGCAGGACTGGTAGTAGACCCTCTCGTCAAAGTTCAGGATCTGGGCAATGGAATAGAGCATGCATGTGTGTGTCTCATGTGGTCTACAGCAGTTAAGAGCCTGCAGACTTTGTTAATGACCACTTTTATTTTACCAATAGCTGTTGCATCTGCGGCAGCATAGACCAGCAACCCATAGTCGATCAGCGACATTACTGAGGGGGTTATGGCTAGTCTCATGGCTTATGGCGTAAGGCAGTCCTTATGGCGATAAAGGAGACCAATGTGTGCATTAGTAGCAGACATGAGGGTGTTGATGTGTGCATGGAAGGAGAGGGAAGATTCAAAGATAACCCCTAGATATTATACGACGAGACCTGCTCCAGGGTGTGGAGTGACTGTGCTTGAATATGCAATTGGGCATTTTTTAATTTGCTTTGGTGATGTGCGAAAAGTAGGGTCTTGTTTTTTTTTCAGGTTCATGACTAGTCTATGCTTGGCAAACCAGAGTTCAGCTTGGCTAAACACATTCTGGAGTGAGGCCTGAAGGTTGGTTGGGTTGGTGTGAGAGGCACAGATGATGGCGTTGTCTACATAGAAGAGGATCTTTACGGGGCAGGCGGTGAGAATTGCATTCAAGAATATGCTGAAAAGCAGGGGCCCTAGAATGGATCCCTGCAGGACTTCCAAGTGGATGGGACATGAGCAGGAGTCTGTGTTATTTATCCACACACGCTGGGACCCAGAAGACAGGTATCTAGTAAACCAGTCCAAGGGCCCTTGTGAGAACCCCATTAGGAAGAGGGAGTTTATTAGGAGGGGGTGACTGACAGTGTCAAAGGCCTTGGATAGGTCTATGAACATGGCCCCTGCAATGTGCCCTCTATCAAGAGCAGTATGTATGTAGTTCGAGAATTCTAGCAGGGCCGTGATGGTGGTACTATGCCCAGCATGGAACCCATGCTGTTCTTTGCAGAGTAGGACATAGGTTTTAAGGTAGTCAGTTAGTTGATCTGCCACAACTTTTTCTAGCGCTTTGGACAGTGGGGGGAGAATGGAGATTGGTCGGTAATTTCCTGGTGTTAGGGGGTCACTGCCTTTGTAGATTGGTGTAACAACTGCATTCTTCCAGGCTGTGGAAAACTAACCAAGGCATAGGGAGCAGTTCAGGAGGCCGGTGGGCAGGGTAATCAGCACGTCCAGTGCCAGACGGAGGAGTTTGATGTCAATTGGGTCACTCAGGGGGCTAGTACCATTCAGGGCTTTGGCTAGGTATGGCCTTGCTTCTGTGGTGGAGATAGCCCGGAGATAGAAAGGTGGCTGTGGGTGGTGGGGTTGGTCTGGGGCAGGTATTGGGTCAAAGAAGTTTGGGGGGAGAACGCAGCTTAGGTCAGTAAAGTTGTCGTTGATTGTGTTGGCAATCTCCGTAGGGTCTGTGGTGAGCAGTCCCTTAGATGCAATTTGGGATGGGGCGGTGTGTGTGTTTTTCCATTTAGGGACTTTATGTCATCCCAGAACTTGTGTGATGTGTCCCAGGAGGTGGTTACGGTGGTTCGGTAGTGTTCGGCTTTTGCCTTTCAAATAGCCCAAATGCAGCTGTTCCGAGCAGCTCTGTATGCCTGCCTGTCAGCAGGTTTGCCTGATTCATTGGCCCTGTACCAAAGGTTATCACGGTTTTTGAGCTGCTGGCAGAGGGATGGAATTGTCCATGGTGTGCTCTGTTTTTTGAGGCTTGCCTTTTTTATAGGGGCAAAGATGTCACAGGCCTGCGTGAATGATTCCTGGAAGTAGCTGAGCGCAGCATCAATGCTGTGGGCACAGTATATTAGGGACCAGTCCCATTGAGTAAGGTATTGTTTAAAGTTGGAGAGTTTGCCTGGGCGCAGTTGGCCTTTAAATACCTCACGGGGGTAAATAAGGTACAGGAGTGGAGGATTTTTCAGAAGGAAAGGTGCTCATGAACAAGGAGCCATGCTATGAAGCTAGAGGGAGGTAGTTTCAGGAGAGATGCGAGAATGTACTTCTTCACAGAAAGAGTGGCAGATTCCTGGAACAGCCTTCCAGCGGAGGTGGTGGGGGCAAAAATACAGTGGTGGGGTTCAAGAATGCATGGGATAAGCATAAAAGAGTCATAGTTAAAAGGAAGGGGGGGTGTAGATCAGGCACAGTCTAATGTAACAGTGTAGGTAGGGAGAAATGGGCAGACTGGATGGGCCAAGCGGTCCTTATCTGCCATCAAATTCTATGTTTTTAATAGGCCAGGTTCATAATGGTCTTTTTCTTATTATTCATTTTATACGTTTTGACTGTGTTTGTGACAGGGCTGGATGAAAATGACTTGGCTGAGTCATTGTTTTCTTTTTTCATCATGCTTCATTCTGGAGGGATCAGGCAGGCAAGCTCTCAGCTCCATCACTGCCCCTTCCCATCCGTCGCACACCTTCTCTGGTCTGCTGGCTTAAATCCCCCGTGGATTCCTTCCCCGTGGTGGGGTCAGAGGTGGGAGAGCCTCCTCCCTGGTGCACAATCCAGAAGTGCCCAGAACTGGCTGGTGGCATGGGCCAAGAGGGAGTGAGCAGGGCTTCATGAAACCTGCCTGACTGCCATTTTCTTCTTACTTCCTTAATCCCTGTTGTCGGACATGCTTATGTGCATATGGAGGCACAGACGCAGCATGTCATGATGGACCCTCATTTTCTGCCACCCACAGCTGCACTACTGCCAGGTCTTCCCCTGGTGGCAGCCTAAGGCTGGGCAAACATGCCACCCCACCCCAGAAGGGGAGACCAATCCACTGGACGCTTGATCCTCACCCACCTCGACCAACTTCCGGCAACCCGAGTTTGTTCCTGAACTCGGATTGCTGGTGTGGCAGGAGGTAAGGCACCTTAGCTCTCCATGTCACTGGGACAACGTTGAGTGACTGCACAAAAAAATACAAAGATTTGTGACTCTAGTGCTGTATCTATTGTTTGTATATGAACTGTTCATCCTTGTATTTATTGTTATTGTTGAACAACTTGTTCTCTTCCCCCCTTCCCCAGGACACATCTGGAAATTAGCAATTGTGTTCAGTATGCCTTCCAGGTGAAACTCTTAAATAAATAAAAAAATAAAACATGCATTGATAATAGTCTAAAGAGGGACAGGGGTAACATGCTGCTGAAAGCATAAACTTGTGTTGAAAACCCTTCTTGCCCTGTATGGTGTGGTGTGATAAATTCACAATCCATGCTGTACCACATATGGTTGGAATGGAACTCTGGAGAGCGGAACCAAAACATCTACCTGTGATAAAATCTCACCTTCTGTCAGGTTCAGAGGCAAAGAGATGTTTTCACTTGTCGTCCTGTTCAGTAAGTTCTCTCCTGCTGTGAGCACTGTGAGTAGCTGATGTCCAAGACACGTCCCCCAGATTGGGAAATAATCTCCAGAATCATATGCCTGATGAAGAGACAAACAAATCAGGACAGAAGGAGACTGTGCTTGTTAGGTCTGTCCCTTGCTTTCTTAACAAAGAGCGGTGCTCTCTCAGACAATACAAAGCACTTTAATTAGAAAATCAGCGGCAGAGGCAAACAGAGGACCCCCTGAGTAAGACGTGTAATATATCAGTATGTAGAGAAGTTAATGCAGCCAAAGTCTTTTGTTCGCTTGCACTGGCAATTTTCTAATTTATTTGCTTTGTACTGTCTGAGAAGGCACTACTCTATGTTAAAGCAGCAATGCGGGGGTACTGCGGACCCCCCGAGGAAGATGTGTAATGTATCAATATGTACATTCTGCCATCCAGGGTCCTCAGTTCACCCACACTGCCCGGCTGAAATGTGATGTTTTATCATGCTGTATCATAAATAATCATAATCAATTATGTGCAAAGATCACATTCAGTCTGAACGGGGAACAGTCAGCACAAAGGGCACCACACCCAAGTGTGTGGCTGGTCCCAGTGGGTGCAAAAACATTTTGTTTTACTTACCATTTACTGTAGTATAGTAGCTTGTATCAGACTCATTTTGCTTACTTCTAGGCTGACAGCTTCTGTAACTACAAATCCCAGAAGCCCCTGCAGCTGACATCACAGCGGGAGAGCTTTTATAAGCTCAGACCGGATGTTTTCTGGTTATGCTTTTCTCCAGGGGCTAAGTAAGGTCCTCTGGGGCTGTACTTGGCCCTGGGAGGACAATGGGACCATCAAACAAAAAATCAGAGCTTATTTTTAATCAAGTGATTATTTATTCACTTGGGTGGTATCCTTCAAGTGTCTGGCTCTCTCAGACTGTGTTTGTATTGTTTGGGGTTAGCTACCACACGCTGAGCACCAGGCCCCTGCTGCCGTAGAGTGCACTCACTCCTGGAGTGTTGGTTGGTGACGCTGGCTTGTAGCAGGCCAACCAGGGATTTTCTTCTCCTAAGTGTTGATATGCAATGATGTGCACGATGCTCAATCCTTCCTCCCCTACTAGGCCCCCGACGAACCACACTTGTTCCCAAACATGGGTCACTGGCATCCAGAGTGGTAGCCTTACAGTTGAACTGCTGGTCCAGCTGTTGAACAACCAGTATAAAACCTGAACATGACAGCGATAAAAGCAAATGAGTGTAAACACACCTTTCGTTTCCTGGACAACCTGACAGTTAAATGTGTTAATCAGTTTCTGACTCCATTAAACTTATTGATCATTGAGTATCTTATCTTTACCTTCTACCCCTGAACAGTGGAATAGATCAAGTTATTTAAAAACGTTATATCTCCTTACCTTTATTGCCAAGTTATAAAAAATCTTAGCAGTTTTCGCAAAGCTTGAGGTTTGCAAATCCACAGCTCCTCCAGGAAAGAGGATCCTAAAGACAGAAATGCAAATTTATTAACCCCATCCAAAGAAGACAAGAGATATAAGGAACATATCATATGAGGCAAGGCTCGGGCACTAGGGGTTATTTTCCCAGGGGAAAAAAAAAGAGGCTGAAATGCACTATGACACAGGTATATAAAATGAGACGTTTTGCAGAAATCGTCTTTGTCAGCCTGGTTAGCAGAATCCAGGATAGAAGAACTAGCAGGCAGGAGTACAAGCAATGCAGGCAGACAGTTAGGGAGGACTAATGGAAGCTTTTGTTCACTCAAAGAGTAGTAGAGCTGTGGAATGGATTACTAGAGAAGATAATAAAAACAGACGGGGCACTGATGAGCTGCAAAATGTGGTTAGAATGATATTTTAATGGAGATAGTATTTCAAATTACTGCTGTCAGAGTAACTACGAAGCAAACTTGATGGGTCACATTGAGTTATTACCTCTGGTTCTATGAATTAGGATTGCACATAATCTGTTGATTCTGATCTGATTGCACTGCTTAGGTATTTAGAAATGTTCGATTCCTAATCCAATTCTGACCGAAATCCTAAAAGAACCTCAAAATTAGAACTGGATTCAGATTTGGAATCTTAAATCATAAATCCTAATCTCCTATGTAAAAACAGATTTCAAGATTCAATTTAGGAATTAGGATCTTCGAACACAATTCCAAAAATCAGATCAGAATCTGATGAATCCAGTCCCATTTGATGGATTGTGAACAATTCTACCATGAATACAAGCAGTTTGTTCCAAAAGAATCAGCATCAGTAGGCACACACCAGAAACTAGGAATGGGTTACACTTATGGGTAGGGATGGAATTGTTTCATTATCAATACAAAATTGGGCGCTAACCACCTCCTATCAGTGATGACACAACGACGTTGTGCTTCTATCCAAAAAGGTGCTGTGTTGTCTCTTTATTTCATTTTAGACAAACATGATTAAAAGCCAGCAGAAACCAAAGATGCAAGGCATGCATTTTTTGGTGTCTGCTGGCTTTTAATCATGAGGGATCCATAACGCCATTCCTCCCATCTGCCCTTCCCCGCCAATGACCAGAGCAGACCCCTCACATTCTCTACTCCCTTTAAAAAGTCCTTAAAATGACCACGAGCTGTCCATGAATGAGCGCGTACTTGTACAAGCATGCGCTCATTCATTAAATACTCAGTCAGGCTGCCAGCCATGGACGTGAGTGAAGGGCTGTGCCGTGGCCCAGTGGAGGTGAGATCGGGATGGGGGGCGGAGTGGTGTGGTGGCAGTGGTGGGCACTCCCTGAGTGGGTGGGGTGGGAGGCCATTAGACACCAGGGATTGAATTTCAAAAACATGGAATGTCATATTTGACATTTCTGCCAGTGGCCACAATCAACAGGGGTGTGTGGGGGCCTGAGGTATTTTTGTTTCACCTGAGTCCATAATCGAGGTGGGGGCACCAGAGGTAACTTGACAAAAGAAGATATATGTTTGTGTATATATATATATATATATATATTTTTATATTGTGGCGATTGACCAGCCATGGGGGGCTGGTGATCAGCGAGGAGGGGAACACTAGACACCAGAGGATTTGGAATGGTAACTTCTTGCTTTGGGGGGTTAAGTACACTTTGCACTTAAAAACCCAAAAAGCAAGGGGAAATAAAAACTGCAAATTTTCAGCAAGAGCACAATTTCACAGGAAATCATTATGAATCGCGAAATTTGCAACTTCACTGGAAATTGCCGGCTGAATTAAACTTCGCTGCTTCTCTACATGTAATCAACCACTGGGGATGATTAGCTTAAGGATGATGTCCCGGTGGACAGGAGTGGAAAGTAGGATTTATTATGATACAGAGCACCAAATTTAGCAGACAGGGAGTTGGGCAACAGGAGTTATTGTGATAGAGAACACCATGTTTAGCATATAGGGAGCTGGCAACAGGAGTTATTGTGATAGAGAGCACCATGTTTAGCAGACAGGGAGCTGGCAACAGGAGTTATTGTGATAGACAGCACTAAGTTTAGCATACATGAAGCTGGCAACAGGAGTTATTGTGATAGAGAGCACCAAGTTTAACAGACAGGTAGCTGGCAACAGCAGTTATTGTGATAAAGAGCACCATGTTTAGCAGACAGGCAGTTGGCAACAGGAGTTATTGTTATAGAGAGCACCAAGTTTAGCAGACAGGGAGATGACAACAGGGGTTATTGTAATAGAGAGCACTAAGTTTAGCATACATGGAGCTGGCAGCAGGAGTTATTGTGATAGAGAGCACCAAGGTTAGAAACATAGAGCTTGACGGCAGATATGAACCACTTGGCCCACCTAGTCTGCCCATTTCCCTACCTACAGGATAAGCTGCAGATCCTAGTTAACCCAACAGCCTATTTCTTCTTACCGCCCACAAGAATTGCTTTATGTCTGTCCCATGTATTCTTGAATTCTCCCACAGTTTTTCACCCCACAACCTCCCCAGGAAGGCTGTTCCATGCGTCCACCACCCTCTCTGTGAAAAAAAATACTTCCTCATATTGCCCCTGAACCGCCCCCACCCCCATCTTTAAATTGTGTCCCCTTGTTCTTGCACATCTCTTTTTCTGAAAGATGCTACCCTCTTGGACTTTGTTGATTCCACTGAGGTACTTAAAAGTTTCTGTGTTCCTGTCATGGCCCCCCTCTCCCTCCTTTCCTCAAGGGTATACATATTAAGCTCCTTTAGTCTCTCCTCATATGGCTTCTCTTGTAGACCTTGCACCATTTTAGTTGCCCTCCTCTGGACTGCCTCTATCCTGTCTATGTCCTTGCGGAGATGGGGTCTCCAGAACTGGATGCAGTACTCCAGATGGGGTCTCACCAACTGTCTGTACAGAGGAATAACAACTTCCTGTTTTCTGCTGGTGATGCCTCTCCCTATACATCCCAGTATAGCCCCAGCCCTCCCTACTGCCTTCTCACATTGCTTGCTAACCTTAAGGTCATCTGATATGATTACCCCAGGTCCCATTCCATTTTGTTAGTTTACCTCCCCCATTGTGTAATCTTCCCTGGTTTTTGTTTCCCAGGTTGCATTATTTTACACTTCTTTGCATTGAATCTAGCTGCCATACTTCTGACCATTCCTCCAACCTTGCCAAGTCCCTTCTCATCCTTTCCATGCCTCCTTGTGTATCAACCCTGTTGCAGATCTTTGTGTCATTTGCAAAAAGGCATACATTTCCTTCCTCTCGCTCTGCAATGTCACTTATAAAGACATTAAAAAGGACTGGACCCAGTACTGAACCCTGCGGTACCCCACTAGTAACCCCTCTTTCTTCAGAGTGGACTCTATTTACAATTACCTTCTGTGTGCTGTTGTCCAACCAATGTTTTACAAAGGTTACCACCCTGGGACCCACTCCCAGGCTAATTAATTTGACTATTAATCTTTTGTGTGGTACTGTGTCAAATGCCTTGCTAAAGTCTAGGTAGGCCATGTCCACAGCCCCTCCCTGGTCTATTACTTTGGTCACCCAGTCAAAGAAATCAATTAGATTAGTCTGACATGACTTTCCCGCTGTGAACCCATGCTGCCTTGGGTCCTGTGCCCCACTGGCCTCTATGTACTCAATAATTCTTTCCTTCATAAGTGATTCCATCACTTTCCCTACCACAGAGGTCAAACTTGACAGGTCTGTAGTTTCCTGCCTCTGTCTTGGTCCCACTTTTGTGAAGGGGAATCACATCCACCTTCCTCCAGTCCTCAGGTACCACTCCATCCTCGCATGATTTGTTAAAAAAGGGTAGTCAGTGGTTTCACTAGTTCTCCCCTAAATTCTTTTAGAATTCTGGGGTGAATTCCATCAGGCCCCATTGCTTTGTCCACCTTCAGTTTTAGGAGTTCTTTCAGAACCCTTTCTTCTGTGAAAGGACTGGGTTCGACCCTCCTATCAAGGGTGCTTCTGTTAATTGGATTAGGCACCTCCCCCTCCTCCTCCTCTTTTGTGAATACTGAGCAGAAATATTCGTTCAGTATCTCTGCTTTTTCACTGTCCCTCTCTGCCCACCCACCGTCCATTCTATTCAGCCTCACTATCCCTCCCTTTGTCTTTCTATGCTCCCTGATGTACTTATGAAAGGTTTTATCCCCCTTCTTAATCAAATTGGCTATCTTTTCCTCAGTTTGGGCCTTTGCTATTCTGACTTCCCTCCCTGCTTCCTTCTGCCTTAACTGGTACAGCTCTGTGTCCTGCTCCTTCTGTGTTTCCTTATACTTCCTGAATGCTATATTTTTCTACCTGACTTTCCCCGCCACCTCTTTTGAGAACCATAGTGGCTTTTTCTTTCATTTTGATTTATTTGCTTGACACAGAGGCTTGTTGCCTCTGTGATGGCAGTTTTGATGTTTCCCCATTGTTGCTCCACTCTCCTCCTTCTAGCCTGTTTACTAGTGCTTTTCTAAGGCACTCTCCCATCTTGCCAAAGTCAGCCCTCCTGAAGTCCAGTACCCTCACTTTTGTATGGCTTGACTCTGTAGCCGAGTTTATCATGAACCACACTGTTTGATGGTCACTTGTTCCCAGATTGCAACCCACTTCTAGATCTGAGATCCTCTCACTGTCCCCATTTGAGAGTACGAGGTCTAAGATTGCTCCCTCATGAGTGGGTTCCGAAACTAGCTGTCTGAGGCATGCCAACTGTAGGGCATCGAGAATGGCCCTGCTCTTGGATGTGGCTGCAGCAAATGTGCTCCAGTTAACATCTGGCATATTCAGGTCTCCCATCAACAATATCTCCCCTTTCTCTGCCATCCTAAGAATGCCTTCTATCACATCCTTGTCCATTCCCTCCCCCTGACATGGGGGTCCGTATACAACCCCTGTGCGGATTGTGGTGCCATTTCCAGTCTCTAAGGTGACACACAGTGCCTCCTCTCCTCCCTGTTTACTCTTTTGTTCAGTTGCTTTTATCCCTTCTTTTACATAGAGAGCTACTCCTCCCCTCTCTTCCCTCCCTGTCTCTCCTGTAGGTTATGTACCCTGGTATGTTAACATCCCAGTCATGGTTCTTTGTGTACCATGTTTCTGTGACTGCTACAATATCCAGGCATCCCTCTTCCATCAAGGCCACCAGTTCAGGGAGCTTGTTGCCCAGACTACAGGCATTGGTACTCATTTCCCTCCATTTCCTGATGGCCTTACTCCTTTTTGCCCCATCCCTGTCCTTATTGCCTTTGTCACTTTCTCCATTTACCCCTGCCCTTCTCCCTATTGACATCTCTATCTTGGTGTTTACCTCACTTACTACCATGACTTTTTTGGGGGTGGTTAGGATTTCCCTGCTCCTTTCCAGTGCCTCCCCCCTTGGCTAGTTTAAATGCTCACCAATGAAGCATTTAAACCTATCACCTAGGATCCTGGTTCCCCTCCTAGACAGATGCAGTCCATCATGCCAGTATAGGCCTGCATCACTCCAGGTGGACACCCAGTCCCCAGTGAAGCCAAATCCCTGATCTCTGCACCAGTTTTTTCAACCACTGATTGAATCCCATGGTGTGGAGCACCCTAGTCTCACTTATGCCATAGACAGGCAGCAACTCCAAGAAGGTTACCGTGTGTGCTACTTGTCTAAGGCCCTTCCTCAACTCCACAAACTCTTCCTGCACTGCTCTGATCCCTTTCTTAGCCAGGTCACTTGTCCTTAGGTGGACAATGACATCCAGCTCCCTTCCCTATGCAGCTGCTCCTGCGATCCTGAGGATTTGCCCCTGCCCCTCCAGGCCATGGCGCCAGGCAGGCACCTTACCTCCCTCTCCTTTCTCCCCAGTTCTACCTTCCTAACAATGGAGTCCCCACCAGGAGTTGTTTTCTTCCCCTGTGGGGTCCCATGCCACCCTCCTGTGGGTCTCCCTTGTGGAGGTTCCTAGCATCCTCCTTGGTCTCCACTGCGGGTGCCTCCATAGAGAAACCACACTTTGCCAGAATAGCATAGGAATTGTGGAGAGGTACAACTGGAGGGATGTGCCTCTGTTCCACCACCCTCACCCTCCATGAGCCCACTGTGGTCCAACTGTTCCTGTTTCTTGGCAACCTCTGAGGCAACAGCAGTGGCCCTGGTGGTCCCTGGATGGAAGAGGAGGTCCCACAAATCCTGGTCAACTCAGCCTGGAGATGAGCAACCTCCTCCCTCAGCCCAGAAAGGTGCCTGCAGATGAGACAACACCGCATCCTCCAGAACATCTCCCAGAAGACTGCTGCTCCACAGCCACTGCACTGCACCACATCCATCATGTCTTATTTCTGACCCCTTCACTGTTGTTTGGAATCCTTACTCTTTCCTCTGTTTTTTTTTTTCTTCTCTCCCTACTTACTGCCTCTGTGCCCTTTAAGCTCCTGATCATCCTGTTCTGAGACAAGAAGATTATATATTTCTCAGTAGACCCCTTACTTGCTCAGAGGCAGACCTCCAGCAGCTAGGGGGGCCAGAGAGCTACACTTGCTCTTCTAGGATGGTGAGTCTTTGGTGGCTCTGTGATCACTCACTTCCTGCTCCCAAACAGGAAGTTCCTGTTGTCAGTCAACTCCTGTGCCTACAAAAGTAGAACTAGCTTTGTAGGGGAGGGAAGGAGGACAATATAGTCCCAGTAGAGAAGTCCAGTCACACAGCACTCCTTCCTGCTGGTGTTCTCTGCCAAGCCTCTGGCAGAATCTATCTAGGGCAGTGTTTAAATCTAGCTTCCTTCTAGCTAAGCCACTCCCCCTACAGGGAGCTGGCAACAGGAGTTATTGTGATAGACAGCACCAAATTTAGTATACAGATAGCTGGCGACTAGAGTTACTGTGATAGAGAGCACCACGTTTAGCATACAGGGAGCTGGCAACAGGAGTTAATGTGATAGAGAGCACCAGGTTTAACAGACATGGAGCTGGCAGCAGGAGTTATTGTGATTGAGAGCACCAAGTTTAACAGACAGGGCACACAACAGGAGTTATTGTGATAGAGAGCACCAAGTTTAGTAGACAGGGAGCTGGCAACAGGAGTTATTGTTAGAGATGTTCTGAAGGTTTACTTCATTGGTGATGTTCCAACAAAGTGGCAAAATTTGCCTTCGTGAATCATTTTGTGAAGTTCACACTTCATTCAGACATCACACTTTTCCACTTTGCAGTGAGTTTTCCTGACCAAGGTGCACTTTTTTAGGTGAAGTCACTGCGAAGCACCACCTTTGCCAGTGAATTCACTTAACTTCGTTTGAAAAAGGGCCACTTCGCCTGCTGAAAACGCAACGTTGGCACTTTGCGAAGTTAGCAAACTTTGCGAATTCATTTGCAAACCAAAGTTTGCCGACTTTGCCCGTCTCTATTTAGTGTGGTACAGAGCACCAAATGTGGTGGACAGGGAGGGGATGGAGGATTTATTGTGGTACAGAGCACCAAATGTGGTGGACAGGCAAGCAATGGAGGATTTATTGTGGTACAGAGCACCAAGTGTGATGGACAGGGAGGGGATGGAGGATTTAGTGTGGTATAGAGCACCAAATGTTATGGACAGGGAGGGGAGGCAGGATTTATTGTGGTAAAGAGCACCAAATGTGATGGACAGGGAAGGGATGGAGGATTTATTGTGGTACAAAGCACCAAACGTGGTGCACATGGAAGCGATGGAGGATTTATTGTGGTACAAAGCACCAAATGTGATGGACAGGGAGAGGATGGAGGATTTATTGTGGTACAGAGCACCAAATGTGATGGACAAGGAAGCAATGGAGGATTTATTGTGGTACAAAGCACCAAATGTGATGGACAGGGAGAGGATGGAGGATTTATTGTGGTACAGAGCACCAAATGTGGTGGACAGGGAGTCAATGGAGGATTTTTTTGTGGTACAGAGCACCAAATGTGGTGGACAGGGAGGGGATGGAGGATTTATTGTGGTACAGAGCACCAAATGTGATGGACAGGGAGGGGATGGCAGATTTATTGTGGTACAGAGCACCAAATGTGGTGGACAGGGACGCAATGGAGGATTTATTGTGGTACAAAGCACCAAATGTGATGGACAGGGAGAGGATGGAGGATTTATTGTGGTACAGAGCACCAAATGTGATGGACAGGGAGGGGATGGAGGATTTATTGTGGTACAGCGCAACAAATGTGGTGGACAGGGAGGAGATGGCAGATTTGTTGTGGTACAGAGCACCTAATGTGGTGGACAGGGAAGTGATGGAGGATTTATTGTGGTACAAAGCACCAAATGTGGTGGACAGGGAGGGGATGGAGGACTTATTGTGGCACAGAGCACCAAATGTGATGGACAGGGAGGGGATGGATGATTTATTGTGGTACAGAGCACCAAATGTGGTGGACAGGGAAGGGATGGATGATTTATTGTGGTACAGAGCACCAAGTGTGGTGGACAGAGAGGAGATGGAGGATTTATTGTGGTACAAAGCACCAAATGTGGTGGACAGGCAAGCAATGGAGGATTTATTGTGGTACAGAGCACCAAGTGTGATGGACAGGAAGGGGATGGAGGATTTATTGTGGTACAGAGCACCAAATGTGGTGGACAGGCAAGCAATGGAGGATTTATTGTGGTACAGAGCACCAAGTGTGATGGACAGGGAGGGGATGGAGGATTTAGTGTGGTATAGAGCACCAAATGTGATGGACAGGGAGGGGATGGAGGATTTATTGTGGTACAAAGCACCAAATGTGGGGGACAGGGAAGCAATGGAGGATTTATTGTGGTACAAAGCACCAAATGTGATGGACAGCGAGGGGATGGAGGATTTATTGTGGTACAGAGCACCAAATGTGGTGGACAAGGAAGCAATGGAGGATTTATTGTGGTACAAAGCACCAAATGTGGTGGACAGGGAGGGGATGGAGGACTTATTGTGGCACAGAGCACCAAATGTGGTGGACAGGGACGCAATGGAGGATTTATTGTGGTACAAAGCAACAAATGTGACGGACAGGGAGAGGATGGAGGATTTATTGTGGTACAGAGCACCAAATGTGATGGACAGGGAGGGGATGGCGGATTTATTGTGGTACAGCGCAACAAATGTGGTGGACAGGGAGGGGATGGCGGATTTATTGTGGTACAGAGCACCTAATGTGGTGGACAGGGAAGCGATGGAGGATTTATTGTGGTACAAAGCACCAAATGTGATGGACAGGGAGGGGATGGAGGATTTATTGTGGTACAGAGCACCAAATGTGATGGACAGGGAGGGGATGGTGGATTTATTATGGTACAGCGCAACAAATGTGTTGAACAGGGAGGGGATGGCGGATTTATTGTGGTACAGAGCACCTAATGTGGTGGACAGGGAAGCGATGGAGGATTTATTGTGGTACAAAGCACCAAATGTGGTGGACAGGGAGGGGATGGAGGATTTATTGTGGCACAGAGCACCAAATGTGATGGACAGGGAGGGGATGGATGATTTATTGTGGTACAGAGCACCAAATGTGGTGGACCGGGAGGGGATGGATGATTTATTGTGGTACAGAGCACCAGGTGTGGTGGACAGGGAGGAGATGGAGGATTTATTGTGGTACAAAGCACCAAGTGTGATGGACAGGGAGGGGATGGAGGATTTATTGTGGTACAGAGCACCAAATGTGGTGGACAGGGAAGGGATGGAGGATTTATTGTGGTACAGAGCACCAAATGTGGTGGACAGGGAGGGGATGGAGGATTTTTGTGGTACAGAGCACCAAATGTGGCGGACAGGGAGGGGATGGAGGATTTATTGTGGTACAGAGCACCAAATGTGGTGGACAGGGAGTCAATGGAGGATTTATTGTGGTACAGAGCACCAAATGTGATGGACAGGGAGGGGATGGAGGATTTATTGTGGTACAGAGCACCAAATGTGATGGACAGGGGAGGGAGGGAGGATTTATTGTGGTACAGAGCACCAAATGTGATGGAGAGGGAGGGGATGGAGGATGTATTGTGGTACAAAGCACCAAATGTGGTGGACAGGGAAGCGATGGAGGATTTATTGTGGTACAAAGCACCAAATGTGATGGACAGGGAGGGGATGGAGGATTTATTGTGGTACAGAGCACCAAATGTGATGGACAGGGAGGGGATGGAGGATTTATTGTGGTACAGAGCACCAAATGTGATGGACAGGGAAGCAATGGAGGATATATTGTGGTACAAAGCACCAAATGTGATGGACAGGGAGAGGATGGAGGATTTATTGTGGTACAGAGCACCAAATGTGGTGGACAGGGAGTCAATGGAGGATTTTTTGTGGTACAGAGCACCAAATGTGGTGGACAGGGAGGGGATGGAGGATTTATTGTGGTACAGAGCACCAAATGTGATGGACAGGGAGGGGATAGAGGATTTATTGTGGTACAGAGCACCAAATGTGGTGGACAGGGAAGCAATGGACGATTTATTGTGGTACAAAGCACCAAATGTGATGGACAGGGAGGGGATGGAGGATTTATTGTGGTACAGAGCACCAAATGTGATGGACAGGGAGGGGATGACGGATTTATTGTGGTACAGAGCACCAAATGTGGTGGACAGGGACGCAATGGAGGATTTATTGTGGTACAAAGCACCAAATGTGATGGACAGGG
Source organism: Neoceratodus forsteri (assembly GCA_016271365.2). Lineage (NCBI taxonomy): Eukaryota > Metazoa > Chordata > Ceratodontiformes > Ceratodontidae > Neoceratodus > Neoceratodus forsteri. Next base: position 119,904,863 of record JADMNL010000026.1, read on the forward strand.
AGAGGATGGAGGATTTATTGTGGTACAGAGCACCAAATGTGATGGACAGGGAGGGGATGGCGGATTTATTGTGGTATAGTGCAACAAATGTTTTGAACAGGGAGGGGATGGCAGATTTATTGTGGTACAGAGCACCTAATGTGGTGGACAGGGAAGCGATGGAGGATTTATTGTGGTACAAAGCACCAAATGTGGTGGACAGGGAGGGGATGGAGGATTTATTGTGGCACAGAGCACCAAATGTGATGGACAGGGAGGGGATGGATGATTTATTGTGGTACAGAGCACCAAATGTGGTGGACAGGGAGGGGATGGATGATTTATTGTGTTACAGAGCACCAAGTGTGGTGGACAGAGAGGAGATGGAGGATTTATTGTGGTACAAAGCACCAAATGTGGTGGACAGGCAAGCAATGGAGGATTTATTGTGGTACAGAGCACCAAGTGTGATGGACAGGAAGGGGATGGAGGATTTATTGTGGTACAGAGCACCAAATGTGATGGACAGGGAGGGGATGGAGGATTTATTGTGGTACAAAGCACCAAACGTGGTGGACAGGGAAGCGATGGAGGATTTATTGTGGTACAAAGCACCAAATGTGATGGACAGGAGGGATGGAGGATTTATTGTGGTACAGAGCACCAAATGTGATGGACAGGGAGGGGATGGAGGATTTATTGTGGTACAGAGCACCAAATGTGGTGGACAGGGAAGCGATGGAGGATTTATTGTGGTACAAAGCACCAAATGTGATGGACAGCGAGGGGATGGAGGATTTATTGTGGTACAGAGCACCAAATGTGATGGACAAGGAAGCAATGGAGGATTTATTGTGGTACAAAGCACCAAATGTGGTGGACAGGGAGGGGATGGAGGACTTATTGTGGTACAGAGCACCAAATGTGGTGGACAGGGACGCAATGGAGGATTTATTGTGGTACAAAGCACCAAATGTGATGGACAGGGAGAGGATGGAGGATTTATTGTGGTACAGAGCACCAAATGTGATGGACAGGGAGGGGATGGTGGATTTATTGTGGTACAGCAGCAACAAATGTGGTGAGACAGGGAGGGGATGGCGGATTTATTGTGGTACAGAGCACCTAATGTGGTGGACAGGGAAGCGATGGAGGATTTATTGTGGTACAAAGCACCAAATGTGATGGACAGGGAGGGGATGGAGGATTTATTGTGGTACAGAGCACCAAATGTGATGGACAGGGAGGGGATGGTGGATTTATTATGGTACAGCGCAACAAATGTGTTGAACAGGGGGGGATATGGATTTATTGTGGTACAGAGCACCTAATGTGGTGGACAGGGAAGCGATGGAGGATTTTTTGTGGTACAAAGCACCAAATGTGGTGGACAGGGAGGGGATGGAGGATTTATTGTGGCACAGAGCACCAAATGTGGTGGACAGGGAGGGGATGTAGGATTTATTGTGGCACAGAGCACCAAATGTGATGGACAGGGAAGGGATGGATGATTTATTGTGGTACAGAGCACCAAATGTGGTGGACCGGGAGGGGATGGATGATTTATTGTGGTACAGAGCACCAGGTGTGGTGGACAGGGAGGAGATGGAGGATTTATTGTGGTACAAAGCACCAAGTGTGATGGACAGGGAGGGGATGGAGGATTTATTGTGGTACAGAGCACCAAATGTGGTGGACAGGGAGGGGATGGAGGATTTATTGTGGTACAGAGCACCAAATGTGGTGGACAGGGAGGGGATGGAGGATTTTTTGTGGTACAGAGCACCAAATGTGGCGGACAGGGAGGGGATGGAGGATTTATTGTGGTACAGAGCACCAAATGTGGTGGACAGGGAGTCAATGGAGGATTTATTGTGGTACAGAGCACCAAATGTGATGGACAGGGAGGGGATGGAGGATTTATTGTGGTACAGAGCACCAAATGTGATGGAGGGAGGGGATGGAGGATGTATTGTGGTACAAAGCACCAAATGTGGAGTGGACAGGGAGGGATGGAGGATTTATTGTGGTACAGAGCACCAAATGTGATGGACAGGGAGGGGATGGAGGATTTATTGTGGTACAGAGCACCAAATGTGATGGACAGGGAGGGGATGGAGGATTTATTGTGGTACAAAGCACCAAATGTGATGGACAGGGAAGCAATGGAGGAGATATTGTGGTACAAAGCACCAAATGTGATGGACAGGAGGGATGGAGGATTTATTGTGGTACAGAGCACCAAATGTGATGGACAGGGAGGGGATGGATGATTTATTGTGGTACAGAGCACCAAGTGTGGTGGACAGAGAGGAGATGGAGGATTTATTGTGGTACAAAGCACCAAATGTGGTGGACAGGCAAGCAATGGAGGATTTATTGTGGTACAGAGCACCAAGTGTGATGGACAGGAAGGGATGGAGGATTTATTGTGGTACAGAGCACCAAATGTGATGGACAGGGAGGGGATGGAGGATTTATTGTGGTACAAAGCACCAAACGTGGTGGACAGGGAAGCGATGGAGGATTTATTGTGGTACAAAGCACCAAATGTGATGGACAGGGAGGGGATGGAGGATTTATTGTGGTACAGAGCACCAAATGTGATGGACAGGGAGGGGATGGAGGATTTATTGTGGTACAGAGCACCAAATGTGGTGGACAGGGAAGCGATGGAGGATTTATTGTGGTACAAAGCACCAAATGTGATGGACAGCGAGGGGATGGAGGATTTATTGTGGTACAGAGCACCAAATGTGATGGACAAGGAAGCAATGGAGGATTTATTGTGGTACAAGCACCAAATGTGGTGGACAGGGAGGGGATGGAGGACTTATTGTGGCACAGAGCACCAAATGTGGTGGACAGGAACGCAATGGAGAGTTATTATGGTACAAAAGCAACAACAAATGTGACTGGACAGCCAGGGGAGGGATGGAGGTTGTTGGTACAGAGCACCAAATGTGATGGACAGGGAGGGATGGAGGTTATTGTGGTACAAGCGAACAAATGTGGTAGACAGGGGAGGGGATGGCGGTTGTTGTGGTACAGAGCACCAAATGTGGTGGACAGGAGGAGGATGGAGGATTTATTGTGGTACAGAGCACCAAATGTGATGGACAGGGAGGGGATGGAGAGTTATTATGGTACAGAGCACCAAATGTGATGGACAGGGAGGATGTGGATTTATTATGGTACAGGCGCCAACAAATGTGATGAACAGGGAGGGATGGCGGTTGTGGTGCTACAGGCACTAATGGTGGACGAGGAAGCGATGGAGATTTTGTGGTACAAAGCACCAAATGTGGTGGACAGGGAGGGGATGGAGGATTTATTGTGGCACAGAGGCACCAAATATAGTGGACAGGGGGAGGATGTGGGATTTAGTAGCGGCACAGAGCACTGCCAAATGTGATGGGACAGGAGGGATGGATGATTTATTGTGTTTAGAGGCACCAAATGTGGTGGACGGAGGATGGATGATTTATTGTAGTACAGAGCACCAGGTGTGGTGGACAGGGAGGAGATGGAGGATTTATTGTGGTACAAAGCACCAAGTGTGATGGACAGGGAGGGATGGAGGATTTATTGTGGTACAGAGACCAAATGTGGTGGTCGACAGGGAGGATGGAGGATTTATTGTGGTACAGAGCACAAATGTGGTGGACAGGAGGGGATGGAGGATTTTTGTGGTGAGCACCAAATGGAGGACAGGAGGGATGGAGGATTATTGCTGTGTTACAGAGCACCAAATATGGTGGACAGAGAGTCAATGGAGATTTATTGTGGTACAGAGCACCAATATGTATGGACAGGGAGGGATGGAGGAGGATTTATTGATGGTACAAGAGCACCAAATGTGATGGAGAGGAGGGATGGAGGATTTATTGTGGTACAAAGCACCAAATGTGATGGACAGGGAGGGGATGGAGGATTTAGTGTGGTACAGAGCACCAAATGTGATGGACAGGGAGGGGATGGAGTATTTATTGTGGTACAGAGCACCAAATGTGATGGACAGGGAAGCAATGGAGGAGATATTGTGGTACAAAGCACCAAATGTGATGGACAGGGAGGGGATGGAGGATTTATTGTGGTACAGAGCACCAAATGTGATGGACAGGGAGGGGATAGAGGATTTATTGGGGTACAGAGCACCAAATGTGGTGGACAGGGAAGCAATGAAGGATTATTGTGGTACAAAGCACCAAATACTTGATGGACAGGGGAGGGATGGAGGATTTATTGGTACAGAGCACCAAATGTGATGGACAGGGAGGGATAGCCAGTTTATTGTGGTACAGAGCACCAAATGTGGTGGACAGGGACGCAATGGAGGATTTAGTGTGGTACAATGCACCAAATGTGATGGACAGGGAGGGGATGGAGGATTTATTGTGGTACAGAGTACCAAATGTGATGGACAGGGAGTCAATGGAGGATTTTTTTGTGGTACAGAGCACCAAATGTGGTGGACGGGGGGGGATGGAGAGAGTTTATTGTGGTACAAGCACCAAATGTATTGATAGACCTTAGGGAGGATAGGATGATTTATTGTGGTACAGAGCACCAAATGTGGTGGACAGGAGGGATGGATGATTTATTGTTGTACAGAGCACCAAGTGTGGTGGACAGGAAGGGGATGGTGGATTTATTGTGGTACAGAGCACGAAATGTGGTGGACAGGCAAGCAATGGAGGATTTATTGTGGTACAGAGCACCAAGTGTGATGGACAGGGAGGGGAATGAGGATTTAGTGTGGTATAGAGCACCAAATGTGATGGACAGGGAGGGGATGGAGGATTTATTGTGGTACAAAGCACCAAATGTGGTGGACAGGAAGCGATGGAGGATTTATTGTGGTACAAAGCACCAAATGTGATGGACAGCAAGGGGATGGAGGATTTATTGTGGTACAGAGCACCAAATGTGATGGACAGGGAGGGGATGGAGGATTTATTGTGGTACAGAGCACCAAATGTGATGGACAAGGAAGCATTGGAGGATTTATTGTGGTACAAAGCACCAAATGTGGTGGACAGGGAGAGGATGGAGGACTTATTGTGGCACAGTGCACCAAATGTGGTGGACAGGGATGCAATGGAGGATTTAATGTGGTACAAAGCACCAAATGTGATGGACAGGGAGAGGATGGAGGATTTATTGTGGTGCAGAGCACCAAATGTGATGGACAGGGAGGGGATGGTGGATTTATTGTGGTACAGAGCACCTAATGTGGTGGATAGGGAAGCGATGGAGCATTTATTCTGGTACAAAGCACCAAATGTGATGGACAGGGAGGGGATTGAGGATTTATTGTGGTACAGAGCACCAAATGTGATGGATAGGGAGGGGATGGTGGATTTATTGTGGTGCAAGCAAATAATAGAGTTGAACAAGGGAGGATGGCATATTTATTAACGGTACCAGAGCACCTAATGTGGTGGACAGGAGGCGATGGAGGATTTATTGTGGTACAAAGCACTAAATGTGGTGGACAGGGGGAGGGATGGAGGATTTATTGAGCTAGGAGCACCAAATGTGATGGACAGGAGGGATGGATGATTTATTGTGGTACAGAGCACCAAATGTAGTGGACAGGGAGGAAATGGATGATTTATTGTGGTACAGAGAACCAGGGTTGGTGGACAGGAGGGAGATGGAGGATTATGGTATAAAGCAACCAAGTGTGATGGACAGGAGGGGATGGGGATTATTGCGGTACAGAACACCAAATGTGGTGGAAAGGGAGGGGATGGAGTATTTATTGTGGTACAGAGCACGAAATGTGGTGGACAGGGAGGGGATGGAGGATTTTTTGTGGTACAGAGCACCAAATGTGGCGGACAGGGAGGGATGGAGGATTTATTGTGGTACAGAGCACAAATGTGGTGGACGGAGTCAATGGATGATTTATTGTGGTACAGAGCACCAAATGTGATGGTCACGGAGGGGATGGAGGATTTATTGTGGTACAGAGCACCAAATGTGATGGACAGGGAGGGGAGGGAGGATTTATTGTGGTACAGAGCACCAAATGTGATGGAGAGGGAGGGGATGGAGGATGTGTTGTGGTACAAAGCACCAAAATGTGGTGGACAGGGAAGCGATGGAGGATTTATTGTGGTAGAAAGCACCAAATGTGATGGACAGGGAGGGAGGGATTGTAGTGTACAGAGCACCAAATGTGATAGACATGGAGGATAGAGGTTTATTGTGGTACAGAGCACCAAATGTGGTGGACAGGGAAGCAATGGAGGATTTATTGTGGTACAAAGCACCAAATGTGATGGACAGGGAGGAGATGGAGGATTTATTGTGGTACAGAGCACCAAATGTGATGGACAGGGAGGGAGGACGGATTTATTGAAGGTACACAGCACCAAATGTGGTGGACAGGGACGCAATGGAGGATTTATTGTAGTACAAGCACCAAAATGTGATGGACAGGGACAGGATGGAGGATTTATTGTGGTACAGAGAACAAATCTGTGGTGGACAGGGAGTCAATGGAGGATTTTTTTAAGGTACAGAGCACACAAAATGTGGTGACAGGGAGGAGGATGGAGAATTGTTGTGGTACAGAGCACCAAATGTGATGGACAGGAGAGGATAGAGGATTTATTGGGTACAGAGCACCAAATGTGGTGGACAGGGAAACCAATGGAGATTGACTGGTACAAAGCACCAAATGTGATGGACAGGAGGGATGGAGGATTTATTGTGGTACAGAGAACCAATGTGATGGACAGGGAGGATGCTGATTTATTGTGGTACAGATCGGATTTATTGTGGTAAGCACAAATGTGGTGGACAGGGAGGATGGGATTTATTGTACAGAGCACAAATGTGATGGACAGGGGGATGGATGATTTATTGTGGTACAAGAACAGAAATGTGGTGAACAGGGAGGGATGATGATTTATTGCGGTACAATTGTGAGTGCTTGATGGAGAGAGAGATGGAGGACTGTTGTGGTACAGAGCACCAAGTGCTGATGGGCAGGGAGGATAGAGGATTGTTGTGGTACAGAGCATAATGTGGTGGACAGGGAGGATGGAGGATTTATTAGATACAGACTACCAAATGGTGGAAGGGAGGATGAAGTTTTTGTGTTACAGAACAAATGTAGTGGACAGGGAGGATGAAAGTTATTGGTATAGAGCAATCAAATGGAAGCGAGGGAGTCAATGGAGGATTTATTGTGGTACAGAGCAGCAATTGCATGGACAGGAGGGGATGGAGGATTTATTGTGGGTACAGAGACCAAATGTGATGGACAGGGAGGTTATGGATTTATTATGGTATAGTGCAACAAATGTTTTGAACAGGGGGATGGCGGATGTTGTGGTACAGAGCACCAATGTGGTGGACAGGAAGCGAAGGGGATTGATTGTAGTACAAAGCACCAAATGTGGTGGACAGGGGATGAGAACACAGGCACAGAGCACAAATGTGATGGACAGCAGGAAATGGATGATTTATTAGTCAGAGCACCAAATGTGGTGGACAGGAGGATGGATGATTATTGTGGTACAGAGCACCAAATGTGGTGGACAGAGAGGAGGATGGAGGATTTGTTGTGGTGAGCACCGGGGCGGTGATGGACAGGGAGGAGGAGGATTTATTGTATACACCAAATGTGGACAGGGAGGGATGGAGATTTATTGTGCACAGAGCACCAAAAGTGGGACAGGAGGGATGGAGATTTGTTTGTGGTACAGAGCACCAAATGTATGGGATAGGAGGGATAGAGGATTTATTGTGGTATAGAGCACCAAATGTGGTGTGCAGGAGTCACTGATAATTTATTAGGTACAGAGGAGCAATTGTGACATTGGGAGGGATGGAGGACTATTGTACAGACACCAAGTGTGATGGACAGGAGGATGGAGGATCGCTGTGGTACAGAGCACCAAATGTGGTGGACAGAGGATGGAGGTTTATTGTGGCACAGGCACCAAATGCGGTGGACAGGAGGATGAGGATTTGTTGTGTACAGGCACCAAATGTAGTGGACAGGGAGTAGAGGATATATTGGTACTGACAAATGTGGTGAGCAGGGACAATGGAGGTTGTTGTGGTACAGGCAACAATTGTAGTGGACAGGGATGGGATGGAGGATTAGTGTGGTACAGAGCACCAAAGTTATGGACAGGGAGGATGGAATTTAATGTATAGAGCACCAAATGGTGAACAGGAGGATGGAGGATTAAAAGGAGTACCAAATGTGACAGGTAGGATGGAGGATTTTTGTTTTATGAGCACCAAATGTGATGGACAGGGAGTGATGTGGTGATTTTTTTTTGTGGTACAGCCAACAAATGTGTTGAACAGGAGGATGACGGATTATTGTGGTAAAGACACTAATGTGGTGGACAGGGAAGCGATGGGATTTATTAGGGTACAAAGCACCAAATGTGGTGGACAGGGAGGGATGGAGGATTATTGTGGCAAGAGCACCAGGTTTGGTGACAGGAGGAGATGGAGGTTGATGTGGTACAAGCACAAAGTGTGATGGACAGGGAGGATGGAAGATGACTGTGGTGCAGGTACCAAATGTGGACAGGGAGGGATGGAGGACGACAGGTGGGACAGAGCACCAAATGGTGACAGGAGGATGATGATTTTTGGTACAGAGCACCAAATTACGGACAGGGAGGGGTGGAGGATTTATTGTGGTACAGAGCACCAAATGTGGTGGACAGAGTCAACAGATTTAGGTACAAAGCACAAAATATGATGGACAGGGAAGGATGGAGGATTTTTGGTGCAGAGCACCAAATGTAGTGGACAGGGAGGGAGGGAGGATTTATTGTACAGAGCACCAAATGTGATGGATAGAGTCGATGGAGATTTATTGTGGTAGAGGCACCAAATGGTGGATAGAGGAAGGAGCATTGTTGTGGTACAGGCACCAAATGTGGTGACAGGGAGGAGGAGGATTTTGTGGCACAGAGCACCAAATGTAGTGGACAGGGAGGGATAGAGGATTTATTGTGTATAGAGCACCAAATGTGGTGTGCAGGGAGTCAATGGAGGACGACAGGTACAGGAGAAGCAATTGTGATGGACAGGGAGGGTGGAGGATTATTGTGGCACAGGCACCAAGTGTGATGGACAGGGAGAATGGAGGATTAATTGTGGTACGAAACCAAATGTGGTGGACAGGGGAGGATGAGGATTTATTGTGGTACAGAGCACCAAATGTGGTGGACAGGAGGGATGGGGATTGTTGTGGTACAGAGCACAAATGTGGTGGACAGGGAGGATGGAGGATTTGTTGTGGTGCAGAGCACCAAATATGAGTGGACAGGAGAGGCATAGAGGATGATATTGTGGTACTGAGCACCAAAATGTGGTGAGCAGGAGTCAATGGAGGATTTATTTGTGGTACAGAGCACCAAATTTGCGGGACAGGGAGGATGGAGAATTTATTGTGGTACAGAGCACCAAATGTGGTGGACAGGGAGGGATGGAGGATTTTGTGGTACAGAGCACCAAATGTGGTGGACAGGTGAGGGATGGAGGATTTTTGTTTTACAGAGCACCAAATGTGATGGACAGGAGGGATGGTGGATTTTGTGGTGCAGCAGCAACAATGTGTTGAACAGGAGGATGGCAGATGATTGTGGTACAGAGCACCTAATGTGGTGGACAAGGGAAGCGATGGAGGTTATTGGTAGAAAGCACCAAATGTGGTGGACAGGGAGGATGGAGGTTGTTGTTGTTTGCACAGAGCACCAAATGTGATGATGGACAGGGAGGGGATGGATGATTTATTGTGGTACAGAGCACCAAATGTGGTGGACAGGGAGGGGATGGATGATTTATTGTGGTACAGAGCACCAAATGTGGTGGACAGAGAGGAGATGGAGGATTTATTGTGGTACAGAGCACCAAGTGTGATGGACAGGGAGGGGATGGAGGATTTATTGTGGTACAGAGCACCAAATGTGGTGGACAGGGAGGGATGGAGAGTTGTTGTGGTACAGAGCACCAAATGTGGTGGACAGGAGGGATGGAGATTTGTTGTGGTACAGAGCACCAAATGTAGTGGACAGGAGGAGAGAGGATATATTGTGGTACTGAGCACCAAATGTGGTGGGCAGAGAGTCAATGGAGGATTTATTGTGGTACAGAGCAACAATTGTGATGGACAGGGATGGGATGGAGGATTTATGTGGTACAGAGCACCAAATTTGGTGGACAGGGAGGATGGAGAATTTATTGTACAGAGCACCAAATGTGTGGTGGACAGGAGGGATGGAGGATTTTTGTGGTACAGAGCACCAAATGATGGTGGACAGGTAGGGGATGGAGGATTTTGTTTTACAGAGCACCAAATGTGATGGACAGGAGGGATGGTGGATTTTTGGTACAGCGCAACAAATGTATGTTGAACAGGGAGGATAATGGTTATTGTGGTACAGAGCACCAATGTGGTGGACAAGAAGTTGATGGAGGATTTATTGTGGTGAAAGCACCAAATGTGGTGGACAGGAGGATGAGGGATTTATTGTGGCACAGAGCACCAAAGTGTTGGACAGAGGAGGAATGGATGATTTATTGTGGCACAGAGCAGCAAGTGTGGTGGACAGAGAGGAGATGGAGGATTTATTGTGGTACAGAGCACCAAGTGTGATGGGCAGGGAGGGGATGGAGGATTTATTGTGGTACAGAGCACCAAATGTGGTGGACAGGGAGGGGATGGAGGATTTATTGTGGTACAGAGCACCAAATGTGGTGGACAGGGAGGGATGGAGGATTTTTGTGTTACAGGGCACCAAATGAGTGGACAGGGAGGATAGAGTTTATTAGGTATAGAGCACCAAATGAATGCGAGGGAGTCAATGGAGGATTTGTTGTGGTACAGAGCAGCAATTGTGATGGACAGGAGGGATGGAGGATTTATTGTGGTACAGAGCACCAAATGTGATGGACAGGGAGGGATGGCGTGATTTATTATGGTATAGTGCAAATGTGTTGAACAGGGGATGGCGGATTTATTTGGTACAGAGCACCTAATGGTGGACAGGAAGGAAGGAGATTTATTGTGGTACAGAGCACCAAATGTGATGTGGGAGAGGAGGGATGAAGGATTTATTGTGGTATAGTGCAACAAATGTTTTGAACAGGGAGGGGATGGCGGATTGATTGTGGTACAGAGCACCTAATGTGGTGGACAGGGAAGCGATGGAGGATTTATTGTGGTGCAAAGCACCAAATGTGGTGGACAGGGAGGGGATGGAGGATTTATTGTGGCACAGAGCACTAAATGTGATGGACAGGGAGGGGATGGATGATTTATTGTGGTACAGAGCACCAAATGTGGTGGACAGGGAGGCGATGGATGATTTATTGTGGTACAGAGCAGCAAGTGTGGTGGACAGAGAGGAGATGGAGGATTTATTGTGGTACAGAGCAGCAATTGTGATGGACAGGGAGGGGATGGAGGATTTATTGTGGTACAGAGCACCAAATGTGATGGACAGGAGGGATGCGGATTTATTGTGGTATAGTGCAACAAATGTTTTGAACAGGAAGGGGATGGCGGATTTATTGTGGTACAGAGCACCTAATGTGGTGGACAGGGAAGCGATGGAGGATTTATTGTGGCACAAAGCACCAAATGTGGTGGACAGGGAGGGGATGGAGGATTGACAGGTACAGAGCACCAAATGTGGTGACAGGAGGGATGGAGGATTTTTTGTGGTACAGGGCACCAAATGTAGTGGACAGGGAGGGATAGAGGATTTATTGTGGTATAGGAGCACCAAATGGTGAGTGAGGAGTCAATGGAGGATTTATTGTGGCACAGAGCAGCAATTGTGATGGACAGGGAGGGGATGGAGGATTTATTGTGGTACAGAGCACCAAATGTGATGGACAGGGAGGGGATGGCGGATTTATTGTGGTATAGTGCAACAAATGTTTTGAACAGGGAGGGGATGTCGGATTTATTGTGGTACAGAGCACCTAATATGGTGGACAGGGAAGCGATGGAGGATTTATTGTGGCACAGAGCACCAAATGTGATGGACAGGGAGGGGATGGATGATTTATTGTGGTACAGAGCACCAAATGTGGTGGACAGGGAGGGGATGGATGATTTATTGTGGTACAGAGCACCAAATGTGGTGGACAGAGAGGAGATGGAGGATTTATTGTGGTACAGAGCACCAAGTGTGATGGACAGGGAGGGGATGGAGGATTTATTGTGGTACAGAGCACCAAATGTGGTGGACAGGAAGGGGATGGAGATTTTATTGTGGTACAGAGCACCAAATGTGGTGGACAGGGAGGGGATGGAGGATTTTTTGTGGTACAGAGCACCAAATGTAGTGGACAGGAGGGATAGAGGATTTATTGTGGTATAGAGCACCAAATGTGGTGTGCAGGAGTCAATGGAGGATTTATTGTGGTACAGGCAGCAATTGTGATGGACAGGAGGGATGGAGGATTATTGTGGTACAGAGCACCAAGTGTGATGGACAGGAAGGGGATGGAGGATTAATTGTGGTACAGAGCACCAAATGTGGTGGACAGGGAGGGGATGGAGGATTTATTGTGGTACAGAGCACCAAATGTGGTGGACAGGAAGGGGATGGAGGATTTGTTGTGGTACAGAGCACCAAATGTAGTGGACAGGGAGGGGATAGAGGATATATTGTGGTACTGAGCACCAAATGTGGTGGACAGGTAGGGGATGGAGGATTTTGTTTTACAGAGCACCAAATGTGATGGACAGGGAGGGGATGCTGGATTTTTTGTGGTACAGCGCAACAAATGTGTTGAACAGGAAGGGGATGCTGGATTTATTGTGGTACAGAGCACCTAATGTGGTGGACAAGGAAGCGATGGAGGATTTATTGTGGTAGAAAGCACCAAATGTGGTGGACAGGGAGGGGATGGAGGATTTATTGTGGCACAGAGCACCAAATGTGATGGACAGGAGGGATGGATGATTTATTGTGGTACAGAGCAGCAAATGTGGTGGACAGGGAGGGGATGGATGATTTATTGTGGTACAGAGCAGCAAATGTGATGGACAGAGAGGAGATGGAGGATTTATTGTGGTACAGAGCACCAAGTGTGATGGGCAGGGAGGGGATGGAGGATTGATTGTGGTACAGAGCACCAAATGTGGTGGACAGGGAGGGGATGGAGGATTTATTGTGGTACAGAGCACCAAATGTGGTGGACAGGGAGGGGATGGAGGATTTTTTGTGGTACAGAGCACCAAATGTAGTGGACAGGGAGGGGATAGAGGATTTATTGTGGTATAGAGCACCAAATGTGGTGGACGAGGAGTCAATGGAGGATTTATTGTGGTACAGAGCAGCAATTGTGATGGACAGGGAGGGGATGGAGGATTTATTGTGGTACAGAGCACCAAATGTGATGGACAGGGAGGGGATGGAGGATTTATTGTGGTATAGTGCAACAAATGTTTTGAACAGGAAGGGGATGGAGGATTTATTGTGGTACAGAGCAACAAATGTGGTGGACAGGGAGGGGATGGAGGATTTATTGTGGTACAGAGCACCAAATGTGGTGGACAGGGAGGGATGGAGGATTTATTGTGGCACAGAGCACCAAATGTGATGGACAGGAGGGATGGAGGATTTATTGTGGTACAGAGCACCAAATGTGGTGGACAGGGAGGGGATGGATGATTTATTGTGGTACAGAGCACCAAATGTGGTGGACAGAGAGGAGATGGAGGATTTATTGTGGTACAGAGCACCAAGTGTGATGGACAGGGAGGGGATGGAGGATTTATTGTGGTACAGAGCACCAAATGTGGTGGACAGGGAGGGGATGGAGATTTTATTGTGGTACAGAGCACCAAATGTAGTGGACAGGGAGGGGATGGAGGATTGTTTGTGGTACAGAGCACCAAATGTAGCGGACAGGAAGGGGATAGAGGATTTATTGTGGTATAGAGCACCAAATGTGTGTGACAGGAGTCGATGGAGGATTTATTGTGGTACAGAGGCACCAAATGTGATGGACAGGAGGCGATGGAGGATTTATTGTGGTACAGAGCACCAAGTGTGATGGACAGGAGGATGGAGGATTTATTGTGGTACAGAGCACCAAATGTGGTGGACAGGGAGGGGATGGATGATTTATTGTGGTACAGAGCACCAAATGTGGTGGACAGGGAGGGGATGAAGGATTTGTTGTGGTACAGAGCACCAAATGTAGTGGACAGGAAGGGGATAGAGGATATATTGTGGTACTGAGCACCAAATGTGGTGGGCAGGGAGTCAATGGAGGATTTATTGTGGTACAGAGCAACAATTGTGATGGACAGGGATGGGATGGAGGATTTATTGTGGTACAGAGCACCAAAGTTGGTGGACAGGGAGGGGATGGAGAATTTAATGTGGTATAGAGCACCAAATGTGGTGGACAGGGAGGGGATGGAGGATTTTTTGTGGTACAGAGCACCAAATGTGGTGGACAGGTAGGGGATGGAGGATTTTTTGTTTTACAGAGCACCAAATGTGATGGACAGGGAGGGGATGGTGGATTTTTGTGGTACAGCGCAACAAATGTGTTGAACAGGGAGGGGATGGCGGATTTATTGTGGTACAGAGCACCTAATGTGGTGGACAGGGAAGCGATGGAGGATTTATTGTGGTACAAAGCACCAAATGTGGTGGACAGGGAGGGGATGGAGGATTTATTGTGGTACAGAGCACCAGGTTGTGGTGGACAGGGAGGAGATGGAGGATTTATTGTGGTACAAAGCACCAAGTGTGATGGACAGGGAGGGGATGGAGGATTTATTGTGGTGCAGAGCACCAAATGTGGTGGACAGGGAGGGGATGGAGGATTTATTGTGGTACAGAGCACCAAATGTGGTGGACAGGGAGGGGATGGATGATTTTTGTGGTACAGAGCACCAAATTGGCGGACAGGGAGGGGGTGGAGGATTTATTGTGGTACAGAGCACCAAATGTGGTGGACAGGGAGTCAATGAAGGATTTATTGTGGTACAAAGCACCAAATGTGATGGACAGGGAGAGGATGGAGAATTTTTTGTGGTGCAGAGCACCAAATGTGGTGGACAGGGAGGGGAGGGAGGATTTGTTGTGTACAGAGCACCAAATGTGATGGACAGGGAGTCGATGGAGGATTTTGTGTGAGAGCACCAAATGTGGTGGATAGGGAGGGAAGGGAGGATTTATTGTGGTACAGAGCACCAAATGTGGTGGACAGGGAGGGGAGGGAGGATTTTTTTGTGGTACAGAGCACCAAATGTAGTGGATAGGGAGGGGATAGAGGATTTATTGTGGTATAGAGCACCAAATGTGGTGTGCAGGGAGTCAATGGAGGATTTATTGTGGTACAGAGCAGCAATTGTGATGGACAGGGAGGGGATGGAGGATTATTGTGGTACAGAGCACCAAGTGTGATGGACAGGGAGGGGATGGAGGATTAATTGTGGTACAGAGCACCAAATGTGGTGGACAGGGAGGGGATGGAGGATTTATTGTGGTACAGAGCACCAAATGTGGTGGACAGGGAGGGGATGGAGGATTTATTGTGGTACAGAGCACCAAATGTGGTGGACAGGGAGGGGATGGAGGATTTGTTGTGGTGCAGAGCACCAAATGTAGTGGACAGGGAGGGCATAGAGGATATATTGTGGTACTGAGCACCAAATGTGGTGAGCAGGGAGTCAATGGAGGATTTATTGTGGTACAGAGCACCAAATTTGGGGGACAGGAAGGGGATGGAGAATTTATTGTGGTACAGAGCACCAAATGTGGTGGACAGGGAGGGGATGGAGGATTTTTTGTGGTACAGAGCACCAAATGTGGTGGACAGGTAGGGGATGGAGGATTTTTTGTTTTACAGAGCACCAAATGTGATGGACAGGGAGGGGATGGTGGATTTTTTGTGGTACAGCGCAACAAATGTGTTGAACAGGGAGGGGATGCTGGATTTATTGTGGTACAGAGCACCTAATGTGGTGGACAAGGAAGCGATGGAGGATTTATTGTGGTAGAAAGCACCAAATGTGGTGGACAGGAGGATGGAGGATTTATTGTTGCACAGAGCACCAAATGTGATGGACAGGGAGGGGATGGATGATTTATTGTGGTACAGAGCACCAAATGTGGTGGACAGGAGGGATGGATGATTTATTGTGGTACAGAGCAGCAAGTGTGGTGGACAGAGAGGAGATGGAGGATTTATTGTGGTACAGAGCACCAAGTGTGATGGGCAGGAAGGGGATGGAGGATTTATTGTGGTACAGAGCACCAAATGTGGTGGACAGGGAGGGGATGGAGGATTTATTGTGGTACAGAGCACCAAATGTGGTGGACAGGGAGGGGATGGAGGATTTGTTGTGGTACAGAGCACCAAATGTAGTGGACAGGAAGGGGATAGAGGATATATTGTGGTACTGAGCACCAAATGTGGTGGGCAGGGAGTCAATGGAGGATTTATTGTGGTACAGAGCAACAATTGTGATGGACAGGGATGGGATGGAGGATTTATTGTGGTACAGAGCACCAAATTTGGTGGACAGGGAGGGGATGGAGAATTTATTGTGGTACAGAGCACCAAATGTGGTGGACAGGGAGGGGATGGAGGATTTTTTGTGGTACAGAGCACCAAATGTGGTGGACAGGTAGGGGATGGAGGATTTTTTGTTTTACAGAGCACCAAATGTGATGGACAGGGAGGGGATGGTGGATTTTTTGTGGTACAGCGCAACAAATGTGTTGAACAGGAAGGGGATGGCGGATTGATTGTGGTACAGAGCACCTAATGTGGTGGACAAGGAAGCGATGGAGGATTTATTGTGGTAGAAAGCACCAAATGTGGTGGACAGGGAGGGGATGGAGGATTGATTGTGGCACAGAGCACCAAATGTGTTGGACAGGGAGGGGATGGATGATTTATTGTGGTACAGAGCAGCAAGTGTGGTGGACAGAGAGGAGATGGAGGATTTATTGTGGTACAGAGCACCAAGTGTGATGGGCAGGGAGGGGATGGAGGATTTATTGTGGTACAGAGCACCAAATGTGGTGGACAGGAAGGGGATGGAGGATTTATTGTGGTACAGAGCACCAAATGTGGTGGACAGGGAGGGGATGGAGGATTTTTTGTGTTACAGGGCACCAAATGTAGTGGACAGGGAGGGGATAGAGGATTTATTGTGGTATAGAGCACCAAATGTGGTGCGCAGGGAGTCAATGGAGGATTTATTGTGGTACAGAGCAGCAATTGTGATGGACAGGGAGGGGATGGAGGATTTATTGTGGTACAGAGCACCAAATGTGATGGACAGGGAGGGGATGGCGATTTATTGTGGTATAGTGCAACAAATGTTTTGAACAGGGAGGGGATGGCGGATTTATTTTGGTACAGAGCACCTAATGTGGTGGACAGGGAAGCGATGGAGGATTTATTGTGGTACAAAGCACCAAATGTGGTGGACAGGGAGGGGATGGAGGATTTATTGTGGCACAGAGCACCAAATGTGGTGGACAGGGAGGGGATGGATGATTTATTGTGGTACAGAGCACCAAATGTGGTGGACAGAGAGGAGATGGAGGATTTATTGTGGTACAGAGCACCAAGTGTGATGGACAGGGAGGGGATGCAGGATTTATTGTGGTACAGAGCACCAAATGTGGTGGACAGGGAGGGGATGGAGATTTTATTGTGGTACAGAGCACCAAATGTAGTGGACAGGAAGGGGATGGAGGATTTTTTGTGGTACAGAGCACCAAATGTAGTGGACAGGAAGGGGATAGAGGATTTATTGTGGTATAGAGCACCAAATGTGGTGTGCAGGGAGTCAATGGAGGATTTATTGTGGTACAGAGCAGCAATTGTGATGGACAGGGAGGGGATGGAGGATTATTGTGGTACAGAGCACCAAGTGTGATGGACAGGAAGGGGATGGAGGATTTATTGTGGTACAGAGCACCAAATGTGGTGGACAGGGAGGGGATGGAGGATTTATTGTGGTACAGAGCACCAAATGTGGTGGACAGGAGGGATGGAGGATTTGTTGTGGTACAGAGCACCAAATGTAGTGGACAGGGAGGGGATAGAGGATATATTGTGGTACTGAGCACCAAATGTGGTGGGCAGGGAGTCAATGGAGGATTTATTGTGGTACAGAGCAACAATTGTGATGGACAGGGATGGGATGGAGGATTTATTGTGGTACAGAGCACCAAATTTGGTGGACAGGGAGGGGATGGAGAATTTATTGTGGTACAGAGCACCAAATGTGTTGGACAGGGAGGGGATGGAGGATTTTTTGTGGTACAGAGCACCAAATGTGGTGGACAGGTAGGGGATGGAGGATTTTTTGTTTTACAGAGCACCAAATGTGATGGACAGGGAGGGGATGGTGGATTTTTGTGGTACAGCGCAACAAATGTGTTGAACAGGAGGGATGGCGGTTATTGTGGTACAGAGCACCTAATGTGGTGGACAGAAGCTATGGAGGATTTATTGTGGTACAAAGCACCAAAAGTGGTGGACAGGGAGGGGATGGAGGATTTATTGTGGCACAGAGCACCAAATGTGATGGAGAGTGAGGGGATGGATGATTTATTGTGGTACAGAGCACCAAATGTGGTGGACAGGAGGATGGATGATTTATTGTGGTACAGAGCACCAGGTTTGGTGGACAGGGAGGAGATGGAGGATTTATTGTGGTACAAAGCACCAAGTGTGATGGACAGGGAGGGGATGGAGGATTTATTGTGGTGCAGAGTACCAAATGTGGTGGACAGGGAGGGGATGGAGGATTTATTGTGGTACAGAGCACCAAATGTGGTGGACAGGGAGGGGATGGATGATTTTTTGTGGTACAGAGCACCAAATTGGCGGACAGGGAGGGGATGGAGGATTTATTGTGGTACAGAGCACCAAATGTGGTGGACAGGGAGTCAATGAAGGATTTATTGTGGTACAAAGCACCAAATGTGATGGACAGGGAGAGGATGGAGGATTTTTTGTGGTGCAGAGCACCAAATGTGGTGGACAGGGAGGGGAGGGAGGATTTATTGTGGTACAGAGCACCAAATGTGATGGACAGGGAGTCGATGGAGGATTTATTGTGGTAGAGAGCACCAAATGTGGTGGATAGGGAGGGAAGGGAGGATTTATTGTGGTACAGAGCACCAAATGTGGTGGACAGGGAGGGGAGGGAGGATTTATTGTGGTACAGAGCACCAAGTGTGGTGGACAGGCTGGGAGCCATCCAGTGTCCTGAAGACAGGTATAGTGTGGAACCTGGCAAGACACTTTTGGTTACCAAAGACCAGAGACCATTTTTCTAAATGGAACCAGTGCTGAACAAATGCTCAGTGTTGTAGAAGTCACACTGTAAAGAAAATTCCTGTCTGGGGACTGAGGCTCCAGAAGCAAAACGTACAATGTCACCCACATGCGTGTGTATATACAAGGATACACATACTGATGGGAGGTTATTAATGAAGATGGGGGCTAGGATGAGGCCCTGGATAGTGTCCTAGGGGACTGACTCCTGAAGTGCTGAGAAGGAGTGGGAGGACAGGGAATTGACTACTTGGACCACCTGGTACCTATCTAAAAGGTAGGCATGAGCCAGCTGACCAGTTGGTCAGATAGACCCACCCCATGGGGTTGCCAAGTAGAGGGGATGAGAAACAGTGTTGAAAGCCATTGGACAATCCTGTGGTGTGGTGTTCCTTGTGGTCTGAACAGTTGCTTAAAATAGTGTTCGTGTTACCCTTACATCAGTATTGTCTTTCATGGCACAGAAAATAACTCACACAACAATGCTTAGAGAGAGGATGATACAATTAGGGTAATGCCAGTGTTGCTTTACACAGTCGTTCAAACCTTGAGAAACACCACACATTCACCAAGAGTTAGGGGGATTTGTATAGTAATTTGGCATTTCCCAACTTTTATGGCTTTGTGTCAACCCTAACTGATGCCTAAATGTAGTTATTTTTTACAAATAATTTCCATCTCTTTTAAAAAAGGATATTTAATTATAAATATGTGGCAATTAAGCAATAAAGCATGACCAGGGTTAGATCAACAGTCTGTTAATCACCCCCTAGGGGTGTAATGTGTCACGAGGCACTGCTGAGTGCCATATTGCCCCTAGGGGGTGATTAACTGACTGTTAATCTAACTCCTGGGAGTGCCTTATTGCTATTATAAAAACTATTCCAAAAAAAAAGAGTTAAAAACATACTTTTTGAATGTTTTCTTCATTTAGAGACAGATTTTTTTATAAAATAGTTCTTCCGCCAACAGTTTAAGAATGCTGGTTACAGCATTCCAGTCATTCAGCAGTGCTAGGGGATGGAATGATGACAGGAAGGATCAACGTTCCATGGTGATGAGGCTGTACATGATAGTATAACATGGATTAATGTAAGGCTATTGGAATCCTAACAGCCAATCAGATTGCAGCATTTCTGAGACCTTTTCATAATTTGTATTGATAATGCCTTTGGCTGGCATTGTAAACATTTTTGGTGCCAGTGTCTGGTGTCTGGTCCCACCCCCTTTCTTATTCCATTTCATGTCATGTAATCCCTGGCATGCAGTGCTACACCTTTACCCAATCTGTATGCATAGGAGTTCTGGGCATCCTGTGGCACTCCATTCCTCACCCACCCCATGCCAAGCAGTCCCAGCCAAACCCTTACAGTGTTCCAAGCAAAGTAGTCCCTGGCATTCTAGTGCACCCCTTCCATCACCCTACCCAGAGCTGGGCTTTTTCCTGGTGTCCAGATTCCCCTCTCTCCCTGTCCCAAGCTAAGTAGTCACTGGCATCCAGTGGCACTCCTCACCTTACCTAAAGACAGGCATTCCCTGTTATGTAGTGGCACCCCCTCCCGCACCTTACCCAAGCCAAGAACTTCCTGTTGTGCAGTGGTACCACTCCCTCACCTTGTCCCAAGTCAAGTATTCCCTGGTGTCCAACTGCACCCGCTTCCCTGCCCAAAGAAAAACATTCATTGACATCAAGTGCCCCCCACCTCCCCACCTCACCCCATTCATAGCCAAGTAGTCCCTGACATCCAGTAGCAACCTGTACTTTACCAAAGCCATCAAGTGGCATCAACTGCACTCACCCTGCCTCAAGTTAGTTAATCCCTGGTATCCAGTGAAATCCTCCTTTTACCCTGCCCAAAACCTAGAACTCCCTGGTGTCCTCTGGCACCTTCTCCCTCACCCTGCCCCACCACCCTCCCTCTTCTCCCACATGGCATCCAGCACAGACTCTCCACTCACCACCTTGTGTGGCTACTATAATTGTAAATGGGACTGATAAAATATTGGACACACAGTAGTCATGATTTGTAGTTCATAAACTGAGGTGTGTGATAATGGCAGTATTGCAGACCGAGATTGGTGAAATACACCTCACACAACTGTGTGCATTCTGTTAATCACATTTGTGATTGATTGCCATCCAGATGAGAGGCAGCAGAGGATGGGAATAAAGGTTGGTGCTGTCCACTTTCTGGGCTCCTTGGGGTGGGGTGGGGTGGGGGCAAGTGGCAGAATTGTTCCACTGGGGATGGGCTCCAGGTGCCCACATCTACCTACAGGGGGTTGAACTGAGCAACCAGCAGACCACTGGGGATGGACTCCCAGTGGTCACCTTTAACAACGGGAGTAAAACTGAGCCACCAGTGGACCACTGGGGATGGGCTTATGGTGGCCACATTTAATTATACTAACATACTAAGATGCCAGCAGAGTAGGCCAAAAGGTCTATCAAGTCTGCTGGAACAGCAGCACACAGTCAAGACATTGCTGCTGCCCTCCAACTCGCACCAGAGTTACCACTCCATTCCTGGCATTCCTCAGTTTTACCTTCCCCCTATATCTGTCCCAGCCCCTCTTGAACCCCCACTGTATCAACAGCCACCAGTTCTGCGAGCAGTGCATTCCATGGGTCCACCACCCTCTCAGTAAAGTAACATCTCCTAGTCTCACCCCTGAGCCTCCCACCAACCAATTTAATGGAATGCCCCCTAGTGGTCCCTTCCTCCCTTAGCTGGAACACCCTATTAAGGTTGACCCTGTTCACCCCCTTTAGATATTTAAACACCTCGATCACTGGGACCTCCAGGGCCCAGTGGGCTTACCCAGTCACCAAAAGTTAATAAATAAATAAATAAATAAATAAATAAATACCCCCCCCCATCTCTCCTCTCCTCCAGGGAGTACATGTTCAGTTCCTCGAGTCTCTCCTCATAGGATCTGTCCCCCAGACCCTGTATTATCCTAGTTGCCCTCCGCTGGACCCTTTCCAGGAGGGCAATGTCCTTTTTCAAGAACGGGCACCAGTACTGCATGCAGTACTCCAGGTGCGGTCTGACCAGGCAATTATACAGAGGAAGCAGTACCTCCCATCTCCTCGAGGTTATGCGGAAAAGAACCGAGTAACTAGTAGGCAACTAGGAATAGGCTCCCTTCAGCTACATCTAACTATGGAGGGTAGAACCAAGCCAGCAGTGAGTCATTGGGGATGGGCTTCCGTGGCCACATCTAACTATGGGGATAGAACTGAACCACCAGCAGGCCATTGGGGATGGACTCCCAGTGGCCTCATTTAACTATATGAAGTATTACTGAGCCCCTAGAGAGCCACTGGAGGTGGGCTCCCAGTGACCACATCTAACTATGGGGGTAGAGCTGAGTGACTAAGAAGCCACCAAGGATGGGCTTCCAGTGGTCACATCTAAGTACGCAGAGTAGAACTAAGCCACCAGTGGGCTACTGGGTATGGATTCCCAGTGGCCACATTTAACTATGCAGAATAGTACCAAATCACCAGTGGCCACCAGTGATCAGCTCCCAGTGGCCACATTTAACTATGTGGAGTAGACCCAAGCCACAAGCAGGCCACTGGGGCTGGGTTCTTGGTGGCCACATTTAGCTACAAGGATAGATCCAAGTCACCAGTCAGCCACCAGAGATGGGCTCCCAGTGGTCACATTTAACTATGGAGATAGAACAAGTCACCAATCGGCCACCATTGTTTTCTGGGTCACAGCAAAATGTGCACTCTGGTTGTCTAAATAATCGAACGCTGAGGACAAAGTCCTCTGTCAGCCAAAAGGGAAGTCATAAAGCGCAACACACAATAACACATTTTCCACCTTCCTGCCCTTCACCAGTTACAGAGCTCTGAGGAACGACGTACTGGACAAAGCCAGGATCAATTACAGAAAAGAATTAGAGTCACTGGATACTCACCCATTTATTGAGCTGAAGATCTCCTCATATTCTGAGAACGATAGATTCAATCTAAAACACAAAGTCAGTTCCAGATATTATTTCTCAGGTGGAAATTGCAGTGTTGGCACTTTAAAACAACAACAACCTTGCAGACAGCCACGTGATTAGAAGAGAAGTGCTTTAACTGAGAAGTCCTGACGTGTAATATTGTGCCGATTTTAAGGCTGATTTAGTCCGAGTGGGGTGACTAGTAGGTGCTACCTCAGAAGAAAGGCAGCTGGTTTAGACTATTTTTAATTTTTTACCCTTTTTATGCTGCTGCACTGCGCTCTTTTTATGTTGGCTTGTGCGCATGTGCAAGCAACATCTTGCGACAGTGCAGGTCTTGGGGGCACGGCTGCTGTTGGGCGAATGCAGGGCACGCATCAGTAGGTGCGTCCCTCATTCCCCAATCAGCCTGCATGCCACTGCCACACCATGCATACATACTGGGGCGAGCACATCAAAGCAAAGGGCCGCTGCAATCATCATACGCAGCAGTCCTTTGCTTGACGTGCTCGCCGCCATTATGGCCATGGTCGGCGAGCAGGCGGCCACCTCACCTCTGTCGACATCAGGGGTGCCCAATCCCTGTTGGCAACCCCTGTGTTTGTGTGCCGACAGGGAGCCCTCCCGTCGGCATCCCCATAAATGTGGAATGCCGGGGGGTGCCCAATCTCCCATGGCAGCTCCCCGGACTTTGTTTGCCAGCGAGGTGCCCAATCCCCAGGCATTACCCCCTCGTTGTGTGACGACGAGGGTGCACAATCCCCGTCGGCTACTGACCCCCAAAACCCACTTAGGTGGTATGCTGGGAGCCCACCCAGCCGTGACAAATGCCCTGCAATGGCAAAACTGCCCCACAACATTTTCTTTTTTTTTTTTTACCTAGAAAGGAAAACCGCCCCTCGTAGTCTAGATCCCTCCCCACCCGCACCCACCCACCTGCGCACCTGCCTCCCTCACCCCTCACCCCATACTTACCTCCGGACTCTGGCGCGACGATCTTC
Organism: Neoceratodus forsteri; assembly: GCA_016271365.2. Classification (NCBI taxonomy): domain Eukaryota; kingdom Metazoa; phylum Chordata; order Ceratodontiformes; family Ceratodontidae; genus Neoceratodus; species Neoceratodus forsteri. Next base: position 119,929,141 of record JADMNL010000026.1, read on the forward strand.
AGTGGACCGGGAACACGTCTGTACTCTTCAAAGCTGACCGCGAACTGAGGAAATGCCGGTAAGCTGTATAATGCAATGAATAGGGTTTTTTCAACTTTGCTGCATATCTCAGGCATTTCTTGGAATTTTGGTACCAAATTTTCAACTTGGGGTTTTTGGGGCCCCTCCTCATGAATTCTGTCACTGTCATGGCGTTAACCAACCTCGGAAGGTGATTTCGCAGTCACTGAGCGAAATCACGCTCAGGACCCGTGTGAACAAACAGTGCAGTCGTTCATGGTGGCCTCTCAAAAAAGCCTATGTTCCAAATTTGGTGGGGGAAAATCCGACAAATGCCTGTTTTACTAGCGTGACGTTATGCAGTTGCTTACGAGGCTCGTAACCAGCGCATTCACAATATTTTAGCCTTATTTTCAGCATTGGCATTTTTGTGCACCTCTTGTGAACAGTACAGATGTCATTTTCCACATCCTGCCGAAATGTGTTTCCGCACTCGCACACAATTGCGCAGTCATTGGGAAATCAGTGTTTGGGCCAGATTATGAAAATGACAGTGACACAGTTCATGAGCAGAGCTCCTAGAATGCCTATGTTGAAAATTTGAAGCTGATACTCCATTAAATGACTGTGTTACGAGCGTGCATTGGCAGATTGCACGCATGCTCGTACCGTCGTGCATTTCTGATATTGTCACTCTGGATTTTCACCATTGCCATTTTTACACACCTCTTGATGAACAGTACAGCTGTCACTTCACATATCCTGCCCAAATTGTGTTTCCGCACTTCTGCTGCAGAATAGCGTGGTCGCTGTGTGAAATCACTTCTTGGGACACTTTCAGGAAATGACAGTGACACTGTACATGAGCAGAGGTGCTAAAATGCCTATGTTGAAAATTTGGTGCCTAACGCCCACAAACTGGCAGTGCTGCAAGCGTGCCTTGCATTTTTCCCACGCACCCTTGCAACTCCGCAAATTCCGTATATTTGTATGCCACATTTTCAGCACTGGCATTTAATTACACATCCTTATGAACTGTGCAGCTGTCATTTTTCACATCCTGCCCAGCATGTTTTCCCGCACTGTACTAACAAACACCCACAGGGACACCCTAATGCCTCTCACTCTCTGCAGGGTGGGGGTGGGTTGGCATCAGTTCAATACTTGACTGCCACTTCTATGCTGCATCTCTCTAACTCCTGCACTGCCAATGGCAGCAAGACAACATTCGGCATTGATAAATGCTTGTTTCTTTTTAGTGTGTTGGTATCGGAGAAACGTTTTTTAAAGACAGGAAGTAAAAAAATTGTACCATTATTGTCTACGTGCATAGTCTATTGTGCACTGTTTAGTAGTCTTACCTTGTAATCACTCACTTCTTATTGTATCCCTCACCTCTGTCTATTAGGATACACTTTAAATTAGTGCTACTGCTCAATGTGTACATACAGATATAAATGAAGAGGATAGATAGATAGATAGATAGATAGATAGATAGATAGATAGATAGATAGATGACAAAAACTATGTTAATGCATCAGTTAGAGATTTTTAAACAGCAAAAGTAAAGATATACGATGTTAGGGATTTCTGAGCCCATACTCCCCCCCCCACCCCATGCACCAGCCCTGTGAACTCCACTGAACTGAATGCCAAAGTACACTCCAGATCTTGCTACCGAGAGACTTAGACAGATTGACAGTCTGGGCTTGAGCAACAAGAAGAGGTTTGATGTGGAAAAGTGTGCAGTAATGCACCTGGGTAAAAAAAAGGAAGTCCGAATATTAAAGAAACAGAGAAATAAGGGAACTGAGAGTAGTTACCATGAATGACCTGAAATGAGTCACAATATGAGCAGGCAGCAAAGAAGGGGAACCACATATTAGACTTCTTAAAGCGGAAGTTCTTGAGCAGATCTGGGGAGATAATAATGCCACATTACAAGCCTTTGGTAATGGCTGACTTGGAGTACTGCTGACAGTTTTGGGAACTACACTATGCAGATATTAAGGTCAGTGAGAGTGTCCAAAGGAAGGTTTATTTTATTTATCTAAAAGTTTCACCAGGAAGACATACTCAGCAAAAATTCCAGATGTGTCCTGGGGGAAGGGAATAGGGAAGGGTACAGAGGATGGGGAACAACATTATATAACATAGCAAAAAGATTACCATAAGTACAGAGCAGTAAGTGCTAGGCATTACATTATGTACAGGAATAATATACAGTAACGTTGGGTATAGAGTAGATAAGCATGAGTAAATACACCAGTGATACAGCAATAGAATGAATTATAGATAAATTCAGCCAGTGATGTAGCAATAGCAAGGACTTGCACACATAGATTCAACAAGGTGGGTAGTAATAAGTGCTAGACATGACCACGTTAGGTCAATTGGTCAATGTGGGGGAGCCAGGTGAGATTACGGACAGTTGCATGTGGGAGCAGTGAAAGTGCGCATGAGAGAGACCGGAGTGTGGGGCAGAGGGGCCAGGTTACTGAGTAGCTTTGGGAATTAAGGGAAACAATGTACACATGTAACCCCTAGGTGGTGCTATCCCAAGGGCTATTACCCCTGCCTGCTTGGCTAGTAGCAGGTTAAGGGGCCTGAGTTCTGAAACAGGTGCCTCAACCCGGAGATCAGGGTTGGTAGTGGTCAAACTAACCTGGGCACAGCCCTCCAGGACACTGTAAGCCCCCTCTTTCCCCTCTAGTGGCCTGAACACTGCACAATAATCACTTTCACAATACCTCTGGTACACACACACACACACACACACACACACACACACACACACACACAAGTACCACACTATTTGCACTTACCACCAGGGCTGGTTCCCTTGGCTCGACCCTGGGGACCCCCTATAAAACAAGGTTATGCACAGCAAATAGCAACAGTATAGTACTTTGAGCGCAAACTGGAACCACAGATTACATGCAGAAAAAGTTAGATATGATTTATTCAGAGGACTTGAATAAGGAAGGGGCAAAATCAGGTTAATTAGCTTAAAGGTTATATCAATCAAGCAGTTATGCATGCGTTTTGAGTCCCCCCACACAGTCACACCTCTGGGTACCCAGGTGGAGAAGAGATGGGCTAGCCAGGACTGTTGCCCAGGGTTGCAGCTGGTTGGGGCCCTGTGATCGAAAACACAACATGCGCAGTACACAATATTTGTAATCCAGAGTCAGAGGGCTCAGTTCGTAAAGGAAACGAAACAACAAGACAATCAGATGACACACTCAGATTAAGCTGTTGTTGCAGGGAGATACCCTGGTATTTACTCACGATACCCAAGACTGGACACAGGCTGGACGAAAATCGAGACTGTAGGTGGTTGATCTGGAATGCCAGGAGAAGCAGGGCCCACACGAGTCGCAGAGGCATCATTCTTGTTCAAGCATGGAGCAGGGGGCTGATCCCCAGGCAGGTCTCTCGTCTATGGCTTCTCTGTGCAGCAGGTAGTCTGGCTGGGCCAGTCTGGCAAGGCCCAGACCGCATGGAGACAAATTCAGATGCAGTCCGTTTTGGGCTGGATACAGCTTCAACAAGCAGAACACAGTTCACACAGTGGGGCACTAACTCACAGCCACTAGCAGCTCATAGCACATTTACATGTATAGGAATTCTACTGTACCAGACAGCGCTCCCGGTCACAATCACAAAGTCTCTGCATACACCGAGCTTAGGGGTAGCTGAAACTCCTGACAGGCCGATCACATTCAGCAAAATCTTTGGTCTTCTTCAGGTTGAGCCTGGCCCACTTCGGTAGCTTACTTTAGTCACATAAACTTGGATTTAGTCCAAAATAATTCTCTTCTCTACCTCTCAGGAGCAGCAGCAGACATGCAAGCCAAAAACAGCCCTTTCACAGTTTTCCCATGTGAATCCATTCAGGATTGCTGCTCGGCATCACTTCAGCTCCTCTCATTTCACTTCCCAGCTCTGAACTAACTGAAAACTGCAAGCAGCCCAGGATTTCCCCAAGATCCAAAAGGTTTGGTTGGTTGATTTGGCTGTCAGTCAAAGCAAGAGCTCCCCCTTCAGTTGCAAAAAAGAAGCAAAAAAGCCCCAAACTACAGTTCCTACAGATTTTGAATTCAGACAGCTCCTGTAGTCCGGCTACATTTTAGGTCCCACCAGAACTGATTGGTCCAATTTGCAGTCCAGGACCAAGATAGTGGAGACAAAACAAAACAGTCCTTGCTACAAAGAAAGCAGGTTAGACAAACTACATTATCATTATTACTCTAAATGATTTTCAGCAAATAGTTACATCTTTCAACAGAGCTCCCTCTCAGATTACTTATGCTGCAATTAGGCAGCTCTTAAAGAGACAGTACACAGAGGCTATACAGGCTCTGGTAATCACATTTAAACTGCTAAAACGCAGGACACCAGCCTGGCAGTGAACACCTAGGCAAGCTCAAGGAAGACTTCCCGGGAACCCCCATCTGTAGGGGGGTTACACACAACCTGGAGGCCAATCACATAAATTGTTCCACATGGGACAAAGATGAACCTGAGGAGAACTTTTTTTGTTTCAATTGGTTTAGGATAGCCCATCTGAGAGATGATCAGCATCTCATTCTCAGTAGGGGTCATGCTTTTACAGAAATGTACAATTGGGGATGAATGTCTGCAGCACAGGGAACTAAAGAGACTTGATAAAAGTTACACAGTGAGTAAGTGGCTTTGGTGGGACTTTAATTAATAATCCAGATGGAACTGTATTCCAAACCTAATACAGATTTATAACATAATGCAAGATGAGAATCTAAGAGATAGCATAAACCTTGGAGGAAGACAGGATAAGAAAGACAGTTTGGCCTAGTGTGTACAGCACATACTGTAGCTGCAGAGCTGTGAACCTGAAAAAAAATGAGTTTGAATCCCACAACTGCCAAGTAAAAATAGTATGCACAACAGTTTAGTAATTTTTAAAAGTAGTCCCTTGTGACTATTATAATGGGAACCAGGGTAGGAGGAAGGTACAACTAGACTACCATGGATCTCTCACTATTATAGTAAGGACTGGGGTGGGAGAGATGTACTGGTAGACTACCAGGGTTAGTACTTATGGAACAGGGAATGCATGAGGGTGGAGGCAATGGCTGGGGCCCTACACAGTGTCTCCATGCATAGTAATGGGCAGAGGCATTGTGCAGAGCTACTTATTTTTATTTTATTCTTTGGTAAATGGGTAAGGCCCACTTGGCACAAGTGCCTGTTTTCAAGGGTGATCCGGGAGCACTGGGGAAGTTACAGGACTTGCTCAGAGTCACACAGTATGCAAGTGGTAGGCTGTAGGAATCAAACCTAGGGATGCTGGATGTACCAAGCTCATTCACAGCTTGTTACTCTAATATCAGTGCCATACTGCCAGCCCAGACCACATAATGGTATGCAAATGGCCCTATAATGCTTGGCATACCATACTGGGTCATCAGCATGCCAACCTCTGAATGTGGCATCCAGGAGCAAAGGCACTACCCAGTTTGGGACATGCTATCCCCCTTTGCTTCTGGGTGTCTGTTGCAAGCAGGGGGCTGTGGTGTCTTATGCGTATGCGCTTTACGTGGTGTTCCTGTGACCTAATATTTGTGCAGGCAGTACGAGTCAGACAGTGTGTGCTGCCTGCATGACTATGTCTCCCTGACAACCACATGCTATTGCACGCATGGCACTATGTTTCTCGCACACACAAAAAATAACAGCTGGATATGGTGGTCTGTCTCTGTACCTGACTATCTGACATTTCCTTAACCTCCCTAAGCTTTAGTCTCTTCTTTTCTTTATCTAATCCCTTTTCCTTAGCCTCTCTGCTAATAATGTCTGACAACTATTCAAGGACTGTAAAGTGCTTTGGGATACAGTGCATTAAAGATGCTATATAAAACCAAATTCCTTTACTTTACTTTCCTTCCTTTCCTAGAGGCCACTGCAGAAACATTGTGGAGGCTGATTTGGGGGAGGGCAGGAGGCATTCTTCACACAGAGGATGCTTAGCATGTAGAATGGTTGAAGCAGATATGCAAACTGCCTGTAATGTGCACCTAGCCAGACATACTGTAGGAGGAATAGGAGTGTCTGTGAACAGGAAAAACTACTGAAGTGGGAGATAGTCTTGATGGGCTTCATGGCCTGCATCTGCCTTATGTTCCTATGATAAAACATACTACACAGACCACGATCATAGTGTACTATATCACAGAAATTTAAACAAAGAAATAGTATATTTTCTAGCCTGGTTCATCTACAAAGAATCTGTTAGGAGAAAACCAAATCCATTACCTGACTGGCATAACTCTGCAGCCAGCAGACTCCAGAAACTTAACATAGGAAGAGGGAATGTATGTCTTTCCAAAAGGTAGTAAGTCTTTGTCCGTCGTTTCCTGAATGAGTATACCTGTGAAACAAAAAGCATTGTGAAACACTACGTGGTTGCAAATCTATATGCAGATACCACTGATAACCCACATTTCTGCCACACTTTGACACTGGTTGGGCACTGATTACATGTTAAGATGGCCACCAGCTTTAATACAAATTACTGGCAGTTTTAAAGATTTAAATTAACCCATATAGGGCTGTGCAAAAGTTGCAGTGGTGGGGGCAGCTCAGTTTAAATGCAGAAAGCCCGGACTGTTACTGCTTCAGCTGTCAGGGCTGTATACCAGCCTGCACTGTAACGTTTTTCTTTTAAATGTTCTTTCTGCCTCCCTGCTTTCTCAGTCTGTACCTCTAACCATTCTTCGTGGCCACCTCCCGGCCCTAAAAACACCTTACTTGGAGCCAAGATCTTCATGACTTGGTCCTCATAATGGGGTCCAATAGGACTTTGTTACTTTTATTTTACTTCATTACTCAGGAGTACCATTGAGCAGAGCTCATTTGCATTGGTGTACAACATCTGTAGTGCAACAACCCACTCCATACGGTAGGGGATAGCAGGGGGCTGGTGTGTTACTAGCAGTGCCCATCATAGCACTGGATGCCTTGGCACCATTGCTTTGTCCATAGTGAATAGGTAGGAGATTAGGGTCATGGAGATACAGTATGTAGGAGGATTAGGCAGGAAACATTCCATTCCTAAGGTGGGAGTCAAGTTGGACAGATGGAGTCTGCATTGGTTAGAGGTGTAGAATCTTCAGTGTGGTCCATCAGGGGGCTCGAGGGAGTCTGCCAGGCCTTGAGTCCTGGCAAGGTCCCAGGCCTGCAGTAGCATGGGAATCCTTTAGCCTTGTCTGCTTGTAATGTGCCAATCTAATGCAATCTGTTTCAGGTATCCAGTGGCACCTCCTCCCTGCTCTTGTGCCAAGCAGTCCCTGGAGTTCAGTAGCACCCCTCCCCCACTCTGCCATAATCCAGTCATTCCCTGGAGTCCAGTGGCATCCCCTTCCTGACTCTGCCCCTTATAGCAAAGGCAAGCATTCCTGGCATTCAGTGGCACCCTCCCCACACCTTACCCCATGCCAAGTATCCCTGGTGTCCAGAGGCACCCACCTCCCACACCCTGCCATGATCCAAGCATTCCAAATGTCCAGCAATATTTTCTCCAAGCCCTGCCCCAATTCATGCATCCCTGGTATCTAGTGGCACCCCTTCCCACACCACATTCCAAGACAAATATCTCTGGTATCCAGTGTCATTCTCCTTATTACAGACAGTAAAACTCTCCTCACTTCTGCAGTCCATCAGCTTTTGGAAAATGTAATCACAGACTTGCAGTTCAGTGAATGCACTGACCCTCATGTATTTATTGAATCACGAGTTTGTGATACTGTTTTTCATATTCAATACTGCAAGTGTTTAGTGAATGGTAAATTTGTGACAACCTTTTCCAGATGGCAGATGACCACAGACAGAGAAGAGCGTTACTGTTGGACCCTGTCTGCGGATAGTGGGAGACAGTTTCAGGGCTTCAGTAAGACTGAGGATGAGCCCATGGTGCCAGCTTCAACACTGTTGGGCAACAGTGGTGGGGAGAATTTTTTTTTCATTTTCCTGTTTCTCCTGTAGGATCTGGGGCACCTTTTTAGTCCTGTCCTTGTACCCATGGACCAGAATCTGCCTCACCCAGTACAGTTATGGTCGGGCACCCTCATGGATCCCCCCCCCCCCGTAGCAGGGTCAGGAGAGGGAGGACCCCCCAAGTATACAATACAATTCAGACTGCAAGGTATGGCTGGAAGCACAGGCTCACAGACAGACAGGCAGAGCTTCAGAGAGTCCCTGATCCCCTTTTTCTGCTTTTTTCTCTCTATTCTCTTCCCTTCTGTGGCCGATGTAAGCATATGTGTGGAGACAAACATAATTCTTCTGGCCGCAGGCCCTCCTGTACTGTGCTGCCCAACCCTGCACTACCACTAGGCCTCCACCTGGTGGCAGCCAAAGGCCGGGCGAACAAGCCCTCCCTCCCTGGGAGAGGAGAGCAGTCCCCCAGATACTCAATCCTCTTCCTCCCCGGCTGAACCCCGGCAACATGAGTCCACTTTTGAACCCAGGGGATTGGTGTGGTGCAAGGTGTGGCATCCAGGACCTCAACCCTCCATGCCACTGAGCTGGCACTTGAGGCATTTTTTAATGTTACATATCAACACTAGTGTTGGGCTCTTTGCGTCAGAATCAAGGGGAGTGGGTGGGGGGCAGCAGTAGCCACTGGGGATGATCTTCCATGGGCCACATCATTTCTAATTTTTCTGATATGGCTAGACTCCCAGTGTTGGCATCTGGGTTGGGGGAAACAGTGGCCACTGGGGATAGGATCCCACTGGCAGCATCACTTCTTATTGTTCTGACACCAGGGTTGGCTCCCAGTGTTGTAACTGTGGTTCAGGAGGGCAGTAGTGGCCACCAGGGACAGGACCCTGATGACTGCATCATTCCTTAATTTTTCCCAGTGGTAAAACCAGGAAGTTAAGAATGTGTTTGTAGATGTGCAAACACATGTTAAACTTTTTGGGTTTGATGTGTCACCATAGAATCACATGGCACAAGGAAACCTCATGATGTGTGATCATAGCCTCAGCTGTGGCAATCGAAAATGCATCAAGGAAAAAGACACATTTTTGTTATGCACATCAGTGGTTGGTAGCATTTTATTTTGTTTGTAACCAGCCTCTCTCTTCTTTAAAGCTCAAGGTGGGTTTCAAGGAAACACTCGGAGGGTTAAGTCTGACCCTGGTGTGACTTCCTACTATGCCTCAGTTAGGAGACAGGGTGTCTGGAGTTTATGCACTGTACCTCCTGGCCCAGCAAGCCAGAGGCCCAGGCATAAATATTCTTGGCTCTGCCTCCCCCTTTTTTCTATAAAGATTGGAGTCTAGCTGAGAGCTCAGAGGAGGCATGGAAGCTAAACTGGGTGGGTTTGCTCCCTTTTTTGTAGACCAGCAGAAGAAACAGTAGAGAGATACAGCCCTTAAAAGCCCTGTCTCTGCTTGCCCCCTCCTGTGGAAGGGAGGGACCCTCAGGAGAGCAGAAGAGGTGGGAAAACCTGAGTAGCCTTGCCCTGGGGCACCAAGGTGTGGTGGTGGGGTCTCATCTCACAAGGGATCACTGGGGTCCTTGTGGACCCACTGCCACAGAAATGTGCAAGAGAGGAATGAGCTGAAGGTGGCAGGGCAGCATGAGGAGGCAGTAAGCAAGGCTAGCAGGATGCTGAGGTGCAGAGGAAGGGGGACGTCTAGCAGGAGGAGCGAGAGAGGTGGTGTTGCCACTGTATCACTCACTAGTGAGACCCCACCTAGAGTACCTTGTCCATTTCTAGAGCCTGCACCTCCACAAGGACATTGACAGGATGGCAGCCATCAAGAAAAGGGCAACCAAAATAATGCAGGGTTGCACAAGAAGCCATATGAGGAGAGGCTACTGGATCTCAACATGTACTCCATGGAGGAGAGGAAAGTGAGAGGGGACAAGATTGAGACCTATAAGTACCTTATGGGGGGAACAAGGTGCAGGTGGGAAGTCTCTTTCAGAGGGAGAAAAGCACCAGAACACAGGGGCATGCAATGAAGTTGGGAGGGGGTAGTTTAAGTGGGATGTGAGGAAATACTTCTTCATAGAAAGGGTGGTGGACACCTGAAACAGTTTGCCAGTAGAAGTGGTGGGGCAAAGACAATGGGGAGCTTCAAGCATTTGTGGGATAGGCAAATGGGCATAATAAGTAGAGGAAAGAGAGGAGAGCAGGACGCCGGTGATCAAATAGGGTCTGGGGTGTCCGAATAGGCGGGCAGAAAAATAGGGCAGACTGGATGGGCCTAGCAGTCCTTTTCTGGTGATAAATTGTCTGTTTCTATGTTTCTAGGGAGCAATACACAAGTTAATCTTCATGAAGCATTCCAGAGGAAAACAGGTACCTGAAAGCAGTAACCCAGGGAAATGGTATGAATTCTTAACGTAATGGTAAAAGGCACTGGTTCTTCAGGACAAGGGGCCTGGCAAGAGTCAGGGTCATTTAAGTCCCACAGTGGCTGGGCAGGATGAGGGAGTCTATTGCATTGGGGTTACTAGAACCCATCAGAGTGTAACATCCCCCCCATTTGGGGGCTTACCTTAAAAGTGCCTCTGGGTGTTCTCGCGCTGCCTCCCAGTGTCCGCCTGCTCTCCGCAGCACTTTGCCACTCCCCCAGTGTCCCCCTATGTTGGTAAGCCCTGCGGGGCTCATAAAATCGATTTTGCAAGCAGTCGGCATGTTTGCTGAGCTGCTGCTTGCACATTCGTGAAGGTGCCTTGCGCATCCAACCGCCGTTATGGACAAACGTCGTGGGAGGTGTTTTCTCCATGGCTCCCAGTGCCGTGTTGTTTAAAATAGGCACTGGGGACACAAAAGCAAGGCAGCAGAAAGTATATATATTTTTTAAATAAACAAATAGGCAGCCATTTAAAGCACTGCCTCCAGGGTACCACAGACAAAGGTTGAAGGGCAAAGGTCAGGGCAGTGTAGCCTTCATAAATATTCATAAGCTCACAGGGTGTTCCTAGGGGCAGTGTGTTACAGGAGCAGTGACTCCCTAAGGGTACTGTTCATCTAGTTAAGAGTGGACTCATTTAAGAGAGAACTGTTGGGGCTACAAGCCAGTGAGGAATTTATTAAAGTAAAACTGCTGGCTGCACCAGAACTTTAACCTGTGAGGACACTGATTTAGACTGCCTAGACTTGAACTGCAGCCACCATTTTTGTGCCTATTAACCAATCGGAAGCCAGGATTTAGCAAAGGGGATCCTGGGACAATGCCAGAGACTTCTGGGAATTTACTGGAACAATTTCTAGGTGTCAAAAAGTAAGCCAGTTATAAACTTGGAACTGTTCAAGACAGCTTTGGTAGCCAATGGGAACTCTGGAACTCAGCCCCATTTAAAAGGGGGTAACTGCTCATTTTTTTGAGATTTGGAGAGTAAGCCGAAGAGTTCAGTGTGTGCCTCTGGGGAGCTTGCCAGCTCTTAGGGGTTAGGCCTGCCAGGTTTAGACTTTCCGGCTGTCAGTCCGCAGGTCCAAGTGTCCAGTTGGCCCACGTTTGGGGTCACAGCAGCAGGGGATTCGAGCAACATCTACGCTGAAGAAATCAGGATCGGCCTGCAAGCTGTCTGGAAGGACCAGAGAAGGACAGAGCTTTACATATAAATGTGTTTAGTTTGCCAAAATGTTTGCTTGGGTTTCTTGCTTAGGAAAGCAAACAATTACATGCACATCAACCCATAATTTGTAATCCGGAGCCAGATGGCTCAGTCCATTTGCAAATAAACCCAAGCAAGAAAAATTGGATGGCACACACAAGTGATCTGTAGCTTCATTGCAGGGAGCTACCCTGTTTGTACTCACACTACTCAAACCAAGTGATAATCTGACAAAATGAGACCTGTTGCAGATGGCTTGATGAAGCAGGAGGAGGAGAAGTCCCTTGTGGTCCTCGTCGAAATGCTGGTGTTCAGAATGCAGGAGAAATTTAACACTGGCTGAGAACACACAAACCGAATGCCTCAAACTACTCAGCCGCACAAATACTTTGGCAAACTAAACACATTTATACGGCGAGAGGGAGAGAGAGCTCAGTGGAGCTCGGAGGGATGGCAGCAGAATTTTAATTTAAAACTTTTGGGTGCCAAATGCTGCAGGCTTCAGCCCCATTAAAGGGGACCCTGAGAGAGCCAGCACCAATACAGCGAGAGGGAGTGAGGGAGAGAGAGCTCAGTGGAGCTTGGAGGGATGGCAGCAGAATTTTTCGGCCCCCCATCCACCCCATACCGCCTACTGTTTAAATTCCCTTTCTGGGCTGTCAAAAGATGGAGCTTCTCTGGCATCTAACCTATCAAGTCAGTGTGGGGCTGGGCCTTTCGAGGGGAGGGGTCTTCTGACATAAACTAGAATTCCAGCAGAATACACTGTGGAACTGTGGTAATATTGGGCTTTGAGAGGTGGAACTGTGCTAATCTGTACTCTTTTCTTACTAGTCTCACAATACAGAAATAAATTGTCATTATTTCCACTACAGGCTCAGAATACAGAGCTAAACTGTACACTATTCATAATATAGTCTTATCATATAGGGCATATCTGTACTCTAGTCATGGATCTGTGCTAAAGTGACTTGTAACACAGGCAGCATAAATAATACTACAGGCTCATACTACAGACTCAGTATATAATACGTAACTGTACTCTACTGAAGGTGTGAGGGAACAACATTTCAGAATGGGGCCAGTAAATAGAGATGGATGCTAGGATGGTGCAGGGGCCACACATCACTAGGGCCTGCATCTTTGGTAGGGTGGTGGGGTGCACAGGGTGTGGGTCTGCCATGATCCTGGACTGGACTTGGAGGATGGGGGGTATATGGTGTGTTGCCAGCTGGCTAATTTAAAGGAGGAGCTATGGTGGCTAAGGCGGAGCCTAGGAGGCACGGTAGGCAAGGATGGAGGCCATCTTGTCAGGGGAGGAGTGGAAGGGGGCTGGAGGGAGGGGACAGAGCAAAGTGGTCCTGAAGCCAACCCCGGAATCAGAGGCACAGGCAGAATGGAAGGGGGAAGGGAGGGTGAGTATGAGACAAAGGGGCAGCCCCCCAGCAGGGGGGGAGATTGCGAGAACAGCCATAGGAGCTGGCAGTTGGGTGAGGGCAGGGGAGGACCGGGGGAGACTCAGAGGGAGCACGCAGGAGGAGAATACCGTCAGGGAGAAAGAAAGGTAGGCGGCATGGTGCTTCAGTAACAAATTCAGACCTCTGCTATTAAGGATGGAGGAGGGAAGGAGGATAACAATGGTAGTGAGGTAGACGGGGGGTGAGGGGCGGGCTGGCAATGGGCAAAGGCTGCAAAAGAAAGATAGGCAGGGATGAAGGGGGTGCTAATGGGGAAGAGGGGGAGGTGGCCAAAGCTGGTGGGGAGAAGACACAGAGCAGGAAGAAGGAGGAGATGGACACTGCTATGGGGGTAGCAGGTAATAGGAGCTCAGAGTCAGCATCGGAGGGGATGGGAGAGTCGGAGAGTAGGGAAGGGGGCAGAATATGATAGTGAAAACCTAGAAGGAAGGAGTGAGGCTGGTAAGATGGGTAGGGGGATGGGAAGAGCAGGGCAGAGGCAATGGGAGGGGTGGAAATGGAGGGGAAGTGGTAGGAGTCAGATGGTGAAGTGGGGGACTACAAGGAGCAGGGTAGTGGGGACTCTGGAGATGAGGAAAGGGTAGAAGGGAGGAGGGAGGTTTGGGATATGAGTGGGGGGGTACTTGTGCTAGGGGATTCTATACTGAAAGGGGTCAGATGGGCAGAAGGGGGAAAGGCACAGCCGTATTTGGATTTAAGCTATTCCCGAGTTGACTGCAGGGAAGGTAGGGAGGGCACTTCTCAAGTGCACATGGAAGGGAAGGAAGAAACCTTACATAGTGATGCACGTTGGTACAAATGACTTGGCGGGGGAGACTGTAGAGGTGGTAAAGGGGAGGCTCGAGGAGCTGGGTAGGCAGTGTGAGTAGGTGGGCAGGTCGGTGGCACTCTCTGAGGTATTCCCAGTACCATGTGCAAGTACAGGGAGAAAAAGAAGGATAGAAGAGTTCAATGAATGGCTGAGGGACTGGTGCCGTACCATGAAATATGGGTTGGTGTCAGACTGGGGCGGGATCTGGGGCAATAGTGACTTATACACAGGTAACCGGTTACACTTGAGTGGGAAGGGGAGTACTAAAAAATGGAATAGAGACATATATAGCAACTAAGGTGGTTTTAAACTGGGGGGTTAGCATGAGGACTGCTGATAGGATAAGGGTCCAGAAAGGAGAGACTAGTGAGTTCACCCCCCTAGTTATGTGTAAAGGCAGAGGCGAAGTGTCACAGGAAGGGAGAGTGCAGGTTCACCAGACTGGGGTGCAAAATGTGCTCCCCCACATAATAACAGGGCAGATAAGGGGGAGGACCACTGGGAGGAGGGAAACAGACCAGGGAGAAGGACGGGGAGAGGACGGAGGGGTATGGATGGAATGTGGTCTCCCTAAATGCGAGAAGCCTGGGTAATAAAATTGCAAAACTCCAGGCACTCTTTACGGAGGAGAATGTGGTCATTGCTGCAGTGACTGAGACTTGGGCCACCCAGTACCAAGACTGAGATCTGGCAACCCCAGGATATAACATTTACAGGAAAGCCTGGGGGGTGTGAGAGGGGGCTGGGTAGCACTCTGTGTGAGAGAAGGGATCGAATGTATGAGGGACGAAGGGGAGGAAGGGGGGGACAGAGGCACTATGGGTGCAGATTCTGGACTCCAAAGGTAGGAAGCTGAGGCTGGGGGTGTTGTACAGACCACCAAATCATTTGTCGGAACTGGACAGGGAGTTAGCGGAACAAATAAGGAGGGTGTGTAGAATGGGGAAGGTGGTGATAGCGGGGGATTTCAATCTGCCAGGGGTTGATTGGAGCACCCCTGCCACCTCCAGTGCCAGGAAACAGGTGCGCCTGGATGCGATCCAGGATGGTCTCCTGGCACAGCTGGTAAGTGGGCCAACAAGACTAGGTAACACATTGGACCTGGTACCGGCAAACCAGGAGGCAGTGAGAGAAATAAAGGTTGAGGACCCACTAGCGACCACCAAACAGTGTGGTTCGGATGCACATTGGCAGGGAGTATGGAGGCACAGGCACCAAGGTGGTGGATTTTAGGAGGCTCCAGGTGAGAGTCCAAGTTCTGGTTGGCTCAGGCAGTCTCCATTTTAGGGCTCCCCTAACCCAATTGGCCCAGATTAGCAGTTCAGGTCCAAAATGGAGGGGCAACACACACAGAGTCTGAGCTGCAATAAAGGCAGGTTAGACAAACTGCAATTTTACAAATGCTCTAAATGATTTCAGGAAAACAGTTACATCTTTCAGATGGGCTCCCTCTGCGCTCTTAGCGACTGCAGAAATGGAGCCTAACACCTCTGGCGTTAGTTATTGTTACACTTCACATTTTCAACATGGGTTTTGTGACTCATCTCATGAACCAGTGGCAATATCAGTTTGTTAGCCGGCTGAAAGTTGATCGGCTGGAATACCGCCTATTTGGCCCACAAAGAAAAAAAAAAAAATTTCGAACAGGATGTGAAAATAACAGCTGTACTGTTCATGGAGGTGTAAAAATGGCAATGTTGAAAATCTGGAGTGAAAATATAAAAAACTGGTGAAGTCACGGTGTGTGCAGAAACTGCTAGCACACACCCATAATGTAATTAGTTTG
Organism: Neoceratodus forsteri; assembly: GCA_016271365.2. Classification (NCBI taxonomy): domain Eukaryota; kingdom Metazoa; phylum Chordata; order Ceratodontiformes; family Ceratodontidae; genus Neoceratodus; species Neoceratodus forsteri. The sequence continues at coordinate 119,944,838 of JADMNL010000026.1, forward strand.
GGGATTTTTACAGCAGATTGTCAACACAGGCATTTTGGGACCTCCACTCATGAACAGTGTCACTGTGATTTTCTTAATCTGTCCCGAACACTGATTTCCCACAGTGACCGCGCATTTCTGTGCCGGAAGTGCAAAAACACATTTCGGCCAGGGTGTGAAAAATAACACCTGTACTGTTTATAAGGAGGAGTGGAAAAATGCCAGTGTTGAAAATCTGGACTGAAAATATTACAAATTCATGAACTTACGAGGGTGCGTGGAAACTGCACAATGCACACTCGTAACACAGTCATTTTATGGACTTTTGTCATTAAATTTTCAACATAGCCATTTTAAGACCTCTGCTCATGAACAGTGTCACTGTGATTTTCTTAATCTGTCCCAAACATTGATTTCACACACGGACCGTGCCATTGTGTGCTACATACGCGAAAACACATTTTGGGCAAGATGTGAAAAATGACAGCTGTACTGCTCATAAGGAGGTGTGGTAAAATGGCAATGTTGTTGAAAATCTGGAGGAAATAGTAAAATTCTGGAAATTCTGAGCATAGTGTAGTAACTGCGTAGCGCATACTCAGAAAACAGTCATTTGGAAATTTTCTCCAAATTTTCAACATAGGGTTTGGGGCCTACCTCATGAACTGTGACACTGTCATTTCATTACTCAGTCCCAAAAGGTGGTTCCACAAAGTGACTGCGAAATCACCTTTCGAGACCAAATAACAAAATGACAGTGGCTGAGTTCATGAGGTGGGGTCCCAAGAACCTCAATTTGAAAAAGTGGTGAAAAAATTCTCAAAAATGGCTGAGATATGCATCAAAGTTGAAAAAAAAACCATTTATGTCATTATACAGCTTACTGGCATTTCTTCAGTTCGCCGTCGGCTTTGAAGAGTGCAGACTTGTTCCTGGTACACTGAAGATTGTTACGCCGGCCTCCAGAAGTAAGTATGGGGTGAGGAGGGTGTGGGGAGGTGGGGTACACAGAGGGTGGGCGCGGATTGGGGGAGGGGGCAAGAGAGTTAACAAGGGACCGGTTTCTTTTGTTCTAGGTGTTTTGTTTTTTTTATAAAGACGATGTGGGACTTTTGCCATGCTGGGGTGGTCTCCCAGCGTGGCACCTGGTTTGTTGTTGGGGGGAGAGTGGAGCCAATGGGGGATTGGGTTACCCCTGTGGGCCACAGACTTTTGCCACGCTGGGGTGGGCTCCCAGCATGACACCTGGAAGTTAGCTTTTGGGGGCAGTGGAGCCAACTGGGGATTGGGCACCCCCGTTGGTCATACAGTGTGCAGGGGTGGAGGGGAGAGCATGAGCATGCTGGGGTGGGCTCCCAGCGTGCTACCTAGGTGTTCATGGGGGGGGGACTGGATCCTACAGTTCAGATGCAGTGCTGATGTGTAGGTAATTTGCATACTGCCAAAGCAGTATGCAAATTGCCTGCACATTACCACCGCTGATTGTAGCAGTGGTTTTCTCAGAACTGTACAGCACTGCATCTGAACGGCTGTCATAGACAGCTTGGACATTCATTGGTGCGGTGCGGCCGCACCTGCAAAAAGGAGCAGGGCATTGGAAGTGGGGGTGGCACACCTACGAAAACTCGTATGGTGGCACTATGTTTCTTGCATATGTGTGCAAGCAAACATAAAAATAACAAAAAACAAAGCAGGGGCTATTTCCACTTGCCCGTTGACCGAGGGATAAAAAAAGGTCATTAAAAAAAAGGCAAGGGATGTTAGAGAACATAATTTCTACTGCACAGAAACATAGACTTTGATGGCAGATAAGGACCACTTAGCCCACCCAGTCAGCCCATTTCCCTACCTATTGGATAAGCTGCAGATCCTAGTTAATCAACAGCCTACTTCCTCTGAATACTGTGGTATTCAATGTAATATTGTAATTTTGAGGAGCACAGATATGACAGACTTGTATAACTTATACAGGAGAATAATTGTCAGTTCTCTCTCTATAGAAAATAATGTAGTATACAGGAAGAACCAGAAAATCATGCTGAGTTACAGGAAGAAGTAAAACTGATCAGCAAGCCATATCATAATGCACTGAAAAACATGGTTGTGCTTACCAATAATAGGTCTCTCGTTTATTTCCTTCTTGTTTTGCTCTGGAAAAGCAGAGCAGCAGCAGCAGCAGTGCTGAAAGAGAACCCAAATCACAATCCTCCAGATGCAAAGCATATTCTCAGCTGATTCAGTGCCTTCAATCACAAACTGTAAGTAAATGTCTTGTGACTAACTCATGCCAGGCAAGTTGGTTCCTATAAAGGGCAATTATCCACGTCACAGAAGCCAGCAAAAGTCTGCTTTGAACTGGGGCCTAATGACCAATGAACGAAAGACTTTCCTCTGAGGAGACAGTCTTAGAGCCTGCAATTACGCAAGGTACAGAAGAGGAAGTTGAGAGAGAGACAAAACGAAACTTATGCAATGCTGGCAGATCCCCAAAATTGTTCTAGCTGAGTGACTCAAATAGCCTTCCCTCCTGCTTACATCAGAATGAATAATCACAATCCTTAGAGCAGCCTTAGTGCTAAGTAGGACACTTTAATAAAATGCAGTAAAAAGTCATTTATTGGGCGCATTTTGCCTCTCCTGCCCTTTGTCCTCTCCTGCTCTCAACTAGCTATAAGTCCACATTGCAGCTCAGCTAGAGTTGCTTGGAATTGTGGAATCAGAAGAGGATTCAACAGGTTCTGGCCTTTTTAGGCACTAACATTTTCAGAATTGCAGGCCACAAATTAGGGATAGTGCCAGCCCAGTGGAGGAGCAGTTACGCTTCCACCCCCCCCCAGGGCCAGCGACCTGGGTTCAGGAATGGACAGAGTCCCCTCAGTGGGCCTGCTGGGTGATGGAGGATCAAGTACCCCATGGCAGTTTTCCTTTCTCAGGGAGAGGGGACACCAGTTCCTGCTGCAGGGGCTGCCACCTGGCGGAGGCCAGACAGCAGCAGAGCAGGAGTGCATGCAGAATGTAAGAGGTGGGCTGAAGTGTGACATGCTGTTGCACATGCCCCGATGTTCCAGTCTGGGGAGAAAATTTGAGGAAAAAGATACAAGGCTACTCCTAGCTGCCTCTCCCCCCCCCTCCGCAGGCTCTTGCACAATCGGCACGGCTGGCCACCCACCCGACTGGGTTCTGTATAAGTGGTGGATCACCAGTAAGTCCATGAGAAGGTTGGTGACAGGGTTGGGTGCTGCCATTAGGCAAACTCAGAGGGGAGAAAATAGTGATTGGACAATAGAACTAGGGATGGAGCAACTAGACTGGATAAGTTCAGAACCCCCAGGAACCTATGCTATTTTCTGTAAAAGAACCTTAGCAGAACCTTTATTCAGGTTCTAATAAGAATTTGATCATTTTTAAAATGTTGATCTCGGAGTTTAATATGTACCCCGGCAGGTCATTATCCAGTACAAAGGCTTGTGGTGGTGGCAGAAAGACCCAAAAGGAGGTTTGAAGTAGTGTAGTCCTACTTCAAGTTTTTTTTTAATTTTTTTTATCCTTTTCCTTCACTGACAATAGCGACAAAGATGATTAAAACAGTTTTTGTACTTTTAACTAAAAGGTTCTGAATGTTCTGATAAGGTGTGGATAACTATTAGAACCTTGTATGGCTTATCAGAACCTTTTAGAACCCCAGAGCTTTTTGTGGTTCTCCCATCCTTCCCAAAAATCCTAATTCATGAAAAAAGATTGGAATCCTATTCTGATTCTGCATCAGAGACTTCCTAAATCTCCCCCATGCAGCTACAGTAGTGTAAAGGGCCCCCAGCATGACTCAGAAGCATGTCTGACCCCCCAACACAACTGAATAAAGACATCCCCTTCCCCCACCCTCAGCCTCTTGTAGCACCCATCCACACTCTCACTGTAACTTGTGAATGAATCAGCAGGAGCTGCTGTGACATATTGATCCTCTAGAATCAACTCCTGGTCTCGTCTAAAAACGTGCCATCAAATCCATTCCTGAGTCCACTCTGAAGGCGTGCTAGAACTAGGAAAGGAAAACAGGAGCGCGTAGAGCTCCTCTTTCTGTAGTAGAGGAGGGGAAGAAACTGTAGGTCATAATAGACAAGGGGCTGAAGCAGGACAGGCAATGTGCAGCTGCTGTCAGGAGGGTCATTGACAGGGCAGTGTATCAAAAAGGTGGTGGTGGAGGGGAGAGCAACAGAGACAAAGTAATCCTGCCATTTAAAAAAAGGCTCTGGTCATCCCCACCTGGAGTACTGCATGCAGTTTTGGGCTCCTCAAAACAAAATGAACATTGAAGCACTTGAGAGAGCAGAACCTATGGCCACCAAAATGATCAGCAGCAGTATGGGGACAAAGGTGATGAGGAGAGGCTGATGGCCCTTCATGTGGTCACTTCAGAGAAAAGGTGGTCAAGATAACCATGATCTCCGTTGTCCTCATACTCCAGGGTATCAACTAGATTGAATATGTAAGTAATAAGCCACGACAGGGTGTGCATTATAGGATTATAATTAATGGCTGCCCTTTTTCCCATAGGGAAACCGTGGCGTAATTTCCCGTTATACACGAGTGTGTATAACGGCAAACCACGCAAAGCCACGCAATGCCGCACAATCGCGCAAAGCCACGCTAAGTCACTCAAAGCTGCGCAAACAGTGCAAATCACCATTAATTATAAAAAATAAAATATGGGGTGTTGTGTGTAAACTCAAAGTTTACACACACCCTTGGGGTAAGATGCTTGCACAAACCCCTCGAGCTTCGCTCTCGGGGTTTATGTAGCATCTTACCCCTTGGGTGTATGTAAACTTCTCGTTACACACACCACCCCATACATTATTCTATATTTAATGCATGCCCCAAGGTGTAGTAAGGACCAAGGCCAAAGGCTAAGTATCCTTATGTTCCTGAGAAGTGCATTAAAATTCTATGACGCACACCCTGGAGGGGTTTATTACACTCATAAAATGACTATAAGTAGGTTTTTCAGGGAGGAAAATGAGATTTGCCACCTGACCATACATTTATAGAGATTTAATACATAGTCAGCTGGCATCTTTCAGCCAATTAAATTTCTAGAGTTTTTCTTGCCATTTTATAAATCAAGATGTTTGATAGTGTTCTTTAGTATGATGAGGGGACGTGCCCCAAACTTCAGAGGTGGTAACTTCAGGGGTAATGCTGGGAGGCACATCTTCTCCAAAGGAGGGGTAAACCTATGAAGCAGCCTACCAGCAGATACAGTGGACATGGTTTCTTAAGGATGTGTTGTAATGAATAAATGTTCACTATTTCGGCACTATGTCTTACAAGTTTTTAATTTACTGAGTACTTTGAATTTTGTGTGTTCTTCCAGGTACTCCTGGACACATTTCTGCATGCCAAGGGAATCAAAGGGTGGGTTCACTGAGCTGTGGCATGAGTAGGGAATCCCTTTAAATTAGTACAAGTTTGCCCAAACATACTGATTCATCTCCAGTTATCAAGCTGGGGATGCTTGAGTGGACAGACATGATAAACCTCAGGTCCCTTCAGATCTTAAAATGACTCTGTCACCCTGTTACTGTGTAAATGGGAGGTGCTGGCAGTGTCTCCCTTTCTTAGGTGAGGTGGATAGGTACAATGGAAAGAAAAGGGGAAAGGCCTAGATGGGCTACTCAAATAATGATAATATCATATATAACCAAGGCCCTCGAGGGCTTATCCCAAATAGTGAGAGGCCAGCCAGGGATGACAATCATCAAGTCCTATGCAGGAAGGGACGGGGGTTAACAGGAAACAACCCTATGGCCTTTTAAAGAGCCCCTGATACCACTGGGACAACTTTGGAAAAAAGTAATATTCAGACACTATTAAGCCTGTATTTCAATTTATTTTTCTTTGATTCTCATCCTTATTTCTATTTCACTAAGGACATTTGCGTGAAAATAGAATTTTAGCCCTATATGCTCTGGCTGCTTGTCGACACCTGACATCACAATTCTATTTATGACCTCACAATCCATTGCTGCAGACATATATATGCTGTCATAAGCAGAGGATTATAATGTCAGGTGCAGACAAATTGCCAGAGCAGATAAAGCCTGGGGGATCAGTGATCATGTTTTCATGCAATTCTCCTTAGAAATAAGGAGCCCGAGTACTGTGAACGTCATACACTTGAGTTGATTGGAGACACCTTGGAGTGGGAGAAGACTACACATGCTAGCATTTAAGGAGTAGACGCTGGTAGCAGGGCTGCACAGCTAGTTTTAAATTTATAAAAGGTATGCTATCTGTTGCCTGAGAAGTGCAGCCTTTCCAGTTCATCTTGCTGTCTTCTTTCCGTTGGTTTGGTTTTCTCTCCTTTTCCCTTCTGCAGAAAGGGGTTGTTGCCGGATTGGAACAGGCCTGAGCGGCACAGCGGGGAGAAAGGCCAGTCGGACGGCCGGGAGGGGAGAGGAGACGAGAGGAGAGGAGAGGAGGTCTGCAGTGTCTGGTCAGGGGGTTTGGAGAGGTTTCGGGAGGGTGGGGGAGCTGCCGGGAGAAGGTGGGGTCAGCCATCGAGACGCTGAATGCCCTTCTACTTTGATTCTACTTAAACTGTTTAAAAGCTGAAAGACATTTGCAACTTTTATTTCAGCTTTTATTGCTCCCTTCTTTTTTTACACATGTTTAATAGTAGAGAGCTATTTTGTATTATGCACTTTAAATGATACGTGGAGCGTTGTGATATATTGTGAAGCGAGGTCATACTTTAATATATATTCCTTTTACGGGGGTTTATTGTGCACAATTTTGTTGTTTTGACCCCTTATTTTTTTTTCTCTTTGTTTCTAATCTTTTTTCAGTCCCAATTAAAGTTCGTGCCTCAGGCTCACGTGATCCAGGTAAGAGCAGGTGTACTTAATCTGCCCCTTTGAGTCTGCGAGCTCAGAATTATCCAAGATGCCACAGAGAGCGGTGGGCTTGCTGCAAAGAGATCATTACAGCATTTTATTAGAGCTCAGCTGTTATGCTTGTAAAAATCTAGTAGCAAGCAAGCAAGCAGGACAAGATAATTGTGTAGCTGCTGTATTGGTTCTGTCCCAGTCTTTTAAAAAAGTAAGCTGTGAAAGACTGAGAAGTTGCTAGTAGCTCGTTGCTGTTTCTCCGGGAGCCCAATGTTACATGTGGTCGTGATCCATTCTAGCACTTTGATTCCCTAAAAGTAAGTAGTTTAAATAGATACTCTAAAAAGCTTTTTAGTGAATCTTTTAGTGACTTTCATGAGAAAGCTTTTGCAAGTCTTTCTTTAGATGAATTCGGATTAATATAATTTAAGTGTTGACTGGTCATTTGTGTGTTGTATTTTAACTCCGTTGACTTTGTGGGAGCAAGTAAATTAAACGTCTCATGTATTTTAATTTTACTTTTAGTGGAAAGTGAAACAGAGGTATCTGGTGCATTTGCGAAGTGGGGCAAAAGCTACAGTGTGTCGCGCTATTTTTATTACTGGAGTGAGAAAATTGAAGGGAAACCGATCTTAATACCAGCCATCAGTGAAGCCGCTAGAGAAGCCACTGGAGAAGCCTGCTCGAGCTGCAAGGTTTTATTTGGTGTGGTTGACTTAAGGCTGTTCCCGTTTTACCTATTTTATCCGGGACAATTGATGAGGGATCGAAGGACTGAAACGGATTTTAGCTCTACCAAAGAAGCACAAAGGCCTTAGGCTCTGTATTGTGGACAACAAGGAATATAGTGTTCTGTTTGTACACTTATAAACATTCTTACACACATATTGCAGCTTGCAGGGTTTTTTTGTACTTTAGATAGACTGCTTATGTGTTTTTGCTGCATTTACTGAACTTATTGAACTTTGTTTCTCTCTTTTGTAAAGTGGCACTGCTCAAGAGGCAAGAAAAAGTAAATAGCGTCGTAGTGGGAACCTGCAATTACAAGTCGTGGCCAAAAATGTTGGTGCCCTTACAGTTTTTTTTCTAATAATGCACCATTCCTTCCAGAAAATTGTTGAAATTAAAAAATATTTTGGTATCCACATATGTATTTCTTTGGTTTGCAGTGGAATAAAACACAAAAAGCAGAAAAATGTATTAAGTTTTAGCTTATTCCACACAACAATCATTAAATGGCCCAGACAAAATCATTGGCACCTTTTAGAAGTAGTTAGAAATAATTAGATTTCAAACAGGTGATTCTCCTTCACTTTGGAATTGAACTCACCTGTGGTGAGTTGCAGGTGCCTGCAATATAAAAATCACTCATTCAACCAGTTTGAATAGAGAAAAGGACTCATTCTCCTGTTTTGTGTCACTGTGTGTACTGCAGTGAGCATGGAGAAAAGAGACAGCCAGAGAATTGTCTGAGGAGATCAGACAGAAGATTGTAGCCAAGCATGGACAATCTCAAGGCTACAAATCAATCTCCAGAGACCTTGATGTTCCTGTTTCCACCGTACTTAATGTTATCAGGATGTTTAAGGCCCATGGCACTGTAGCCAACCTCCCTGGACGTGGCTGCAAGAGAAAACTTGATCAAGATTGCAGCGCAGGATTGTTCGAATGTGGAGAAAGCACACTGATCAACTGCCAAACAGATTCAAGCTGACCTTCAGACACAAGGTATGACTGTTTCAACTCGCACCATCCGTCGCCAACTCAATGAAAGAGGTTATATGGTAAGAGGCCCAAGAGAGTTCCCACTGCTGAGAGAGACACTAAAGAAAGCCCAGCAGAGGTTTGCCAAAACACACCTGAACAATCCAAAATCCTTCTGGGAGAATGTCCTGTGGACAGAGCAGAGAAAATTAGAGCTTTTTGGTAAAGCACATCATCTCTGTTTACAGAAAACAAAATCAAGCCCTCAAAGAAAAGAACACCTTCCCTACAGTCAAACATGGAGGAGGTTCAGTGATGTTTTGGGGTTGCTGTGCTGCCTCTGGCACTGGGTGCCTTGAACGTGTGCATGACATCATGAAATCTGGAGATTACCAGGCCATTTTGGAGCGCAATGTTGAATCCAGTGTCAGAAAGATGGGTCTCCGTCGAAGGTCATGGGTCTTCCAGCAGGACAATGACCCCAAACACACTTCAAAAAGCACCCAGGAATGGTTCAAAAACAAGACGCTAGACTGTTCTGAAGTGGCCAGCAATGAGTCCAGATCTAAATCCCATTGAAAACCTGTGGAGAGATCTGAAAACAGCAGTTGGGAGAAGGCACCCTTCAAATCTGGGAGAACTGGAACAGTTTGCACAAGAAGAGTGGGCCAAACTGCCAGTAGAGAGGTGCAGGAAGCTAATCCATGGCTATAGGAAGCGGTTGATTGCACTTATTTTGACCAAAGGCTGTGCTACCAAATATTAAGTCTAGGGTGTCAATGCCATTTCTTTTTATTTTCTGATTTAAAAGGATATATTAAATTCTGAATCAAAAACAAAGGTTCTATAATATTAACAGAGAAATAAAGAATTGTGGAGACCAAATACTGTACTGCTAATTTCAACTTATTTTAGAGAAAATTGTGAGTTATTTGAAAAAGTGCAAGGGCGCCAATATTTTTGGCCACGACTGTAGGTACTCATTTTATATTCTACATTTACATGTCCTGTTGATTATGGATAGGTCGTCTTGCACACTTGCACTTTTTTTCAGGATCCTCAGTCTTAGCCTAGCCTAAACTGTTTATAATCCAATTTATATTAGTACTTACCATTTATTACTGCATTATCTTGGCTCAGTGTTGTTGCCTTGTGTAATACATAGTATCTTGAACACAGCATCCAGTACTTAGTTTATTCAATTGAAGTGCCCAGAAGGCTCTTCAACCACAATATCTTGTATTAAGAAGGATTCTGTATAGTAGGACTTGGATTCTTTTTACCAGAGGGCAAGCGGAGTCCAACACTCTTTTCCTTTTCCCTATTGGGAGGAGGTTAAATCAGGGATGGCTAATACTAGCCTGCAGAGGCTCCAGAAAATGGAATTGTCCCCCATAGCGCAGGAACTTCCCTGTTAAAAGTAATGTCTTATAAAAAAAACAGACGAAAATTACAGATCACTTGCATAGGATCAATGACAGTTCTAGTAGAACCTCTATTCCACGGCTCCAGAAATTTGAAAATGATCCTGTTTTGCTTGATTGGAGCACAGAAGAAAGTCAAACTAATTTTAGTGTAAAGGGAAGGAATAGTGCTCAGAGTATGATGGACTCCGCAATTGTAACATTACTGACAGGTAGCCCAGAGGACAACTTTATATGTTCAATTACTGATTCATATAAACCCGAGAGCCTAGAGCCCCATGTAACCTTGGACAATAAACAAGCTCTAAGCTTAATAATCCATGATTTACAGAATACTATCAATGGATTGAAGGAGTGTGATGAGAAGATTAACGGAGTGAGTCATCGGGAGCAGTGTCAGCCAGGTCTGGAATGCTCTATTGATGACCACCTCAGTGATTATTCTCTAAACAAGGAACGGGACTTAGTTTATGTCCCTGATCATCTTGATAGAGATTTAGTCTCATTAAGGAATCCAGCTTATGCCAACTTGATTGTAATGGATCAATTGATAATTAATAGACAATCTTATGGAGAATTTAAAATCTGAAGTAGCTACTAATAGAGCGAAGATTGATGTGGTTTTGAATCAATTGTTAAAAATCTGTCATTTAAATGAAAGTTTGGAGAACATTGATGGGGCTGTACAGTTAGCAGATTCTATTGTTAGTGAAATTAGACCAATGTTTAGTAGCATTGACTTTCCTGAGAGCCCATGTATTACAAAAACCAAAAAAAAAGCAGGGGGAAAAGGGGGCAGGAACAGGACTAAGAGGGAAAGTAGAATCAAGGGAGCTTCCAATGGTAAGAATGACAATTATATAAATAACTCTCAGCCACTCCAGCCAGTACTTGGAAATGAAACAACAGCTGACTTAACAAATAAAGATGGAAATAAAGATGGTACTACTATTAATACATTTACTGTAGGACAACCAGATAATGAGAATGGTGTACAGAATACTGCTGTCTACAGAGTGGAGGGGGACTTAAGCTCACACTTAAGACAGCTGGAATTAGAATTTAATTTGTTCAACCAGCAGTTAGGGAGACCACTGCTGGAAATCAATGGTATAGATCCGCGGGGGACTACAGACGGAGCACCATTCTTAGATCCAGGTAGTGAAAGAAGCTCTTTAGTCCAACAGATTAGTAGAGGTGAGGTGAATGAAAATAGGAGGCATGATGCACCTAATGATGTAATAAATGCGAATAGACCCCTTTTAGGATTGATTGGCCCAGTTGATTGGAGTGGATCTCTGACACCTCACTCTATAACAACTCTTGTACAGTTCCTTAACAAAGAATTAGGATTGAATTTGACTTTTAATGATATTTCTGAACTGAAAGAAATCCTAGTGAGTGAAGCTTATATCTTAGATATAGTGGCCTGGATATTCAAACTTCGCTCAAAACTGGCGCAACAGCAGGAGCAAGCACAAACCAGTTGCGCAAATGCGCAACAGGTGCGATATTCAAACATGGAGCACAGCAAATTACGCAAGCAACCAACGTCTCAATATCGCACATACTGCGCCATCGCGCAACCAGGAAGGAGAAGCTGAGCCAAAATGTTGCGCTATGGCGCAACCAGGGAAGCTCAGCTGAGCAGTCCAGAGCTGCCATAGCGCAAGCACAGCCCCCCCAGAGCAATGGAACTGCACATCCAGGGAGGCAGGCTGGGGCCCACCGCCAGCCATGCCACACATGGGCACAGGAACACACTGCAGAACCCACACCACACCGGCACACCCCAAGCACAGCATCACTGGGGGTGGGACGGATGATCCACGTGCCCATGGGGACAAGCCAACACAGCATAGCAGAGCCCTGACACCCCAGCACAACCACTGGCAGGCGGAGAGTGCCATACACACAGGGGGTTGACAACCACAGTGCACAGCAGCCCCCCGTATGCACAGCACACCCTGCACTGTGACCCCAAGACACCACCCATGTGCAGTGACTGGCACTGCAGGAAACCATGCAGTCCCCACAGCACACGTCAGCCCAGTGCAACACAGAAGCCTACAAGCCAGACACACCCTGTGCACCCAGCAGTGGGTGGCAGCAGATGGCAAGACCAACTTGAAGTCACTGCCATGCTGGAGATATCTTCCATGTACGCAGCCACACACACACACACACACACACGACCATACACAGCCCAGATGGCATGTACACACCTGCAACTGAGCACCTATAGCCAGCTGCAAATCAGAGACCGACAGTATTCATATATCAAAATAGAAATGTATATTGAACATAGTGCAACAACAACGATAAAAACTATTTACAAGGGGGGGACGGGTACAAGGAAGGGGTGTTCAAGGGGGAGGGATTAAAAACTTGGAGAGGGAAGGCAGGGTGGTAGGGATGGGAGAAGTGGGATGGGTGATGATGGCTGTGGCCCAGCCGGGTCCTGGTCCTCCCCCTGCTGGCGCACCGTCCTGTGCCACCCCTGCCGACGTCCATGTCGCCGGATGGCCTGCAGGATCTCCTGGTTCTCAACGCTGACCTGTGCGAGGTGCCTGACATCACGCGACAACCTCCTGAGAACCTCGAGGCCTAGGAAAATGGGAACACAGTCAATGGCTGTGACTGACCACAACCCTGAACACCACCCAACCTGCAAGCCATATAGCCCAATGTCCCGCACCTGTGATGGCATACACCCACCCACAGTGAACATGCACATGGCCATCACAAACAGGCGGCACCAGCGATGTGCACCACCGCCCACACACACTGCCCATGTCAATCACAGTACAAACTAGGCTGGCAAGTGACGTGGCAACATGTGCAATGCCAGTTACACAGCTATTTGCCCAGTGCATGCCTGGACCACCAGTGGACGACACAGGACGTGCTGTGCTAGCTGCACTGTGATGCATGTCACCTGTGTCGTGCCTGCATACATAAATACATAGACAGTGTCGGCAGATAAGGGCCTATGGGCCACCCAGTCTGCCCATTTGACCTTGTAAGTTCACTCTGTTTTCCTATAAGTCTGTTGCACCTTACCCCTGACCTCCAGAATTCCTGTATGGCTATCCCATGCATTCTTAAATCCGTGACCAAGTCAGCCCCCACCACTCCTCTGGCAGGGTGTTCCACTTGTCCACCACCCATTCTGTGAAGAAATACATTCTCATGTGTCCTCCGAATCGTCCCCTCCAACATCATCCCATCACACTAGTCCTGGAACGTCTTTTACGCTGAAAAATAGTGTTGTCATGCACTCTGTTTCCCCTGTAAGATACTTGTATGTCCCCATCATATCCCCTCTCCTCCCTCCTCCAGGAGTACATTTTCAGTTCCTTCAACCTGTCTTCATCGGACTTGTGCTGCAATCCATGCACCATCCGTGTTGCCCTCCTCTGAACCCTCTCTACCCAGTCCATGTCCATACGTAGGTATGGTCTCCTGAACTGTACACTGTACTCCAGTGTGGGGCCTCACTAGTGTCTTGTATAGTGGAATTATGACCTCCCCTTTGGTTGTGTTGTGCATGGCTGGTTGTCTTGCCCCCAGCATGCAATAGCATCCATGAAGTAATGATACTCACACTGCTCCAGCAGCTGGGTCTGCCGCTGCTGCTGCTGCTGCTGTGGTTGGGGCACAACACCCCCTGGCACCGGGGCCCTGGCACGGCCCACCTCACCCTCGCCCAGCGTCCTCAAAATCCGCCCTGTGGGAGACATATGTTGAGACAAACATCAGTGTGACTCAAAAGCAGAATGCCTGCCCACACAGCCATAACCATCCATCGCAGAGCTGCACACACTGACACAGCCAACCGTGTCCGAGCCGGCACCTATGCACAGCCACCCAAGCACACACACACACCCCCCCCTACAGAGAATATAGGTGCATAGATGGTACACTCACCTGGCCTAGGGACTAGGCCCCGCCTGGCACGCGACCGCAGCCGCCTCAAAAGTTCCGGCTCCCTCCGGCAGAGGTTACTGTACCGGTGCCGGCACTGCTCAGCTGACCGGCCCTGGCCAGTGACCTCCACCAGGTCAGTGGCCACTTGCTGCCACACGTGTGTCCTTGGCATGGTGAGGGGGGCCTCACCATACAGTGCCTCACAGTGGGGCTCCACCAGGGCCACCAGGTTGGCCACCTCCAGCTGGCTCCAGGACACTGCCCTTCTCCGTGCCATGGCACCAACTTTACAGCAGGCAATATGGCACCCTGCTGCGCCGTAGAATCCACGGAGTTGTTGCGTAATAAGACCACACAGGCTCCAATCGCTGTTCGAGGCAGCGCCGTCACTGTACATAGCGCTGTCACCGGACAGCGCTAATAGGGACGCACATGGCACTGAACAGTAGGGTCAGAGGCCATACACAGGTCACGGCAATGACGCAAGGCTACGCGACAGCGCCACCGGTCATATAGGCATCCTGCGCGACTGCGGAGATACGCACCAGCCAGTGGACTATCGCGCGGTAGTGCTACAGCGCCATATAGTGCCCAGTGCTGTAGCGCCACTGGCACAATGGTGGCCATGGCCTGAATCACCTATCGCGCTCAGCAGGTCTGCAGCACGATAGACGCATGCGTAAGCTGTCTGGGCATGCGCAATGCAGTGTGGCACGCAGCCACAAACCTGCGCCATTGGCTCAGCCGGACCTTCCGTATTGCGCAAAGCGCAAATACGCGATATTCAGCCGACATATGCAAATCATCCGATCAGCCATTCAAAGGCGCAGTGGCGCGATTAGCATGTCATTAAAGTTGAGCCACACCATTTGCATGTGTTGCGCTATAAAATGCGACAGTGGGTTGTGCTGGCCAGATTTGGTTACTGCAGGTGAGAGGTGAGTTACGCTGTGTGATGCTCAGGACAATGCTCATGGGCGGAGGATGATAAAGGCTGAGGGGCTGAGCATGAAATGGGCACTTAGAACGACAAAGGGCACCCTTTCTATCAGTATCTGCCATGCGGAGAGGAAGCGGGGGCTTCCGCGACCCCCTGGGCCGGCAGCTATGCTCATGGGGTAATGCTGTTGACTGCACAGTGACAGGTGTCCACTTCCACCATACAGATCACCATGACTGACCAGAGCCAAGCTGAGGGTGTGGACGGCTGGCGAGGAGGAGGCTCAACTTTCCACTGCTGCAGAGACAGAGGCCCCTCCAGGCCTACCTGGAGGATGAGCCACTATTGAGTGGGACGGAGGGCACCCCTCAGGACGTGCAGCTGCATGGGAGGGGTAGCTCGGCTGTCAACCTGCACGGAAGCCACCAGCGCCCGTGCAGGAATGATGAAGAAGATGGGGACTGACCGCAGGAGGCTGAAGGAGAAGGTGGCAGCCTTCAGGGTGCACGCGGCTGGCACTGGTGGGGCCCACCAGTGGTGTTGCAGCTGACCCCTCACAGAGGAGACACTGGTCGCGCCATGCAGCTGAGTGCCATTGCGGGCGTATCCTGGCGGAGGATTCCAGACAGGTGGAAGCCCATCACTGCACGGCTATGACATGGTGGTGTTGTTGTGGGGCTGTTGTTCACATGCACTCACATGTACTCTCTTGTTACAGATCCTGTTCATCCTGCAGGAGACGGTGGTGGTGGTGGGTCCATACAGTGAGGCAGACCTGCTGGACGTGGAGGAGGGACCATCCACTCCGGCCACCAGCCTGCAGGCACCGCAGCAGCATGCAGGCTGGACTGCATAACCCAGTGTCAGGATACGGGTGCAGGGGTGCAGCCTGTGTCACAGCAGTCTGGCATCAGGTATGCCAGCATGTTGTGCCTATGGCAGTGGCACACACCTGCACCATTGATGATAGCAGGCCTGCAATGGCAGTGATAGGTGTGTGTCCCATGACGGACACATGGCAGGCCAGCACGTGCCCCTGGGCCTTCCTGGTTCACACCTGTGTACCAGCATGCTGGCACAGTCCCAGACCAGCCTGTCGGCACCGTGGGGCAGCACCAGTGGCTGTGCAGGTGTCTGGTACTGTTGTCAGCATGGAGGTGGAACAGGTGGACCTGGGGGCTCAGCAGTTGGAGGGCAGCAGCAGCAGTCGCACACCAGGTCTGGGGCACTAGTGTCGCCGTGGCACATGTCCACCGCTCTCTTGATCCGCCATACCTGGTCCTGCATCATAGTTTCACCTCAGGGGTGCCGGAGCAGGACCATCCACACCCTGGGGGTCACGATGCCATTGGGGCACAGTACCATTGGATGGCACACACCGCCTGCTGCAGGAGTCGGCACAGCTGCAGGGGCGGGCTGCAAGAGTCCGTGGAGGCACTATCTGTGTCTGTGGAGTGGCATAGCAGGGAGTGTGCTCGACCAAGCCGAGCTGGTCCTTATGCGGACGGATGTGCCGCTGCCATTGACAGGCTGACCCAGGCAGTGGTCTCTGTCACGGACGGACACACACTGTCAGGTGCCCCTGTACCACACCCCACACAGTGCACTCTCCACTCCCCGCTCGGTGTCGTGCATGGCCACAAGGCCTGCTCGATGCCGGGTTCTGCTGTGGGCATCCTGAGCACCCTCTGGTGCAAGTTTGTTTGGCAGGATGCAGACCCTGTGCGGGGCAAGGTGCGCATAAGCCACAAGAGGGACCCTGGTGGTGCACCAGTGTTAAATTAGATGTGGCCCTTCTGCTCAGCCTGCCAGTGCCGGTTAGCAGGCCGCCACGCATCCGTGGTGGCCGTGGGACAGTGCTACCTGACTGAGCTGTCTCCCAGTGCAGGCCCTGTCTGGTGCTGCCCTGTGTGCAATGTGTGTCATGGTGGGCAGTGCACTGCTGGGTGCTCTGCTCACCTGCTGACACACGGACCACCTGCACACTCCCAACTGCTGTCCACAGGTGCGTAGTGCATGATGATGCCTGCATTGCACTGTACACCAAGGTGTGCTGCCCAGGTCCTGACACACGTATGTGGACAGTCCAGGTGGTGGGGTGGTAGGTGGTAGGTGGTGCTGTGTGTTGGCAATGTCATTTCCGAGTGCTGTGCATGTATGCTGCCTGGTGTGTGTGTGTGGTGTGTGTGTGTGTGTGTGTGTGTGTGTGTGTGTGTCTCGTACCATGTGCTCCCCTCTCTGCTGGTGTGTTGCTCTGGAACTTCACCTCCTGACCTTCATGCACGGTGTGTTCCCTGTGTGCCTGTGGTTTGCGATGGACAGTGTTGCCTGCACATGTCCCCTTGCCTACCTGTGTTGGGCGGTAGCTCTTCTGCAATGGTGTCCCAGTGCAGCTGGGTCGCTGGGTCAGTCGGGGTCCCTCCATCCTAGGGGGCTGCTCATCACCCACATCACCTGCGCCACTGGCGCCCCATCACTGTCCCCTCTTGGACCTGTACGGCTATCCCATGGTCTTTTGGCCATGTTGTGGGATGCAACAGGCCTGGAATATCCCACAGGCCTTTGGGGCTGTACTGTAGGGCTCCGGCCGAGGTGTCCAGGCATCGGAAGCGCGGTTTCGAGCATCCCAAACACCCGCCCTATAGAGTTATGTTATGCATGTGCCTCATTGAAACATAGCTGCGCTGGAGTCGTGGGGTGCTGGTACGGTGTGAGCAGCCAGGGACGGAGTGGGTATCCGCAGTCACCTGTGTGGAGATAGTGGAGATCAGTGTCGTGTCAGGTCCATATTGTCTATATCCTTGTGTGCCACTACCATGGCACCTGTGTTATTCCCACCCTTGCCCAGGGTTTGCATTCCATACATGTGTACTCCACCCACTAGATGACCTGTGGGGATGTTCCCACTCGAATCGATGGCACAGTGCAGACTGGTGCCATATGAAGGCATCATGTGCTCCGCCAGGTGTGTGGCACAGACATTGATAATGCGCCCAGTGGCATCACACACCACCTGGCAGTTGACACTGGAAAAGTCCTTTCGGTTCCAATAAGCCTGGCTGCGGGCCAGGTGGCATGCGAATGGCCACATGGGTGCAGTCTATGGCCCTAGCACGCCCAGGCATACGTATACCCTGTGGAACTCCTGCATGTTTGTTAGACGCCTCCGTCGTGCTGGGAAATGGATGTATCTGCAGCATGTGGCAGCAGCGCTGGAGGAATTGGGTGAGGATGCATGGCGTGGCCGACTGTGTAATGCCTGTGGTGTCCCGTGTCGGCCTCTGGAAGGTGCCTCGTGGCGGCAGACATGCAGGCTGTCACCTTGGTCTCCACGGACAGAGCATGACCCGCCGTAAGGGTGCCTGCATCACATCACTGCACAGCCTCGCAGAGCCGCCTCAGTATTGCCCTGTTCAGGTGGTACCGGGCCCAATCTCGACGTCTGTGTACAGCTCGAGGCTGATGTGGGCACGATACCGCCTGTCGGGGCATATCACCGACTGGCCCCTCCCGCCGCCATGTCCCCCTGCAGCATGGTGTCTCACCCCTCATTACAGCTTCCATGTGGAAGCTGACACTGTCCATCTCCTGGCTTCTGCCCCCTGCTGCTGTTCCTGTGTTCCACCCCGCTGCCCCCACTGCTGCTTCCACTGCACCAGGCACCCCCACTGGCCTCTCTGTCCTCCTGGACCCACTGTCCCTCTCTGCCCTTCCAGCTCTCTCTCTCTCTCTCTCTCTGTCTCTCCCCAGTTTGCGCCTGTTAGGTTCTTGCGCTCGCCTTGAGCCTTTTATTTTGGCTCAAATCCGTACTGCAACTTCCGGCTGAGCCACTCTTGCGCATTGCGCAAGTGTTCGGATATCGCATTGCGCACTTTATGCATGGACCGGCCCCCTTCGGTTGCGCATGCCTTCATTTCCATTGCGCTGTTGCTCAGCATGTTTTCGGTGGCGCAACTGGCCCCTTCTGAATATCGCAGAATGGCGCATTTTTGGAGTTGCGCACGCGCAACCCTTTTGAATATCCAGGCCTGTGTGTTTTTCTGCACTAACTGCTAATCATATTTGAACTAATAGCAATCCTTTAAAGGAAAAGGGGATTGTTATATACCCCAATAGGGACAGTTTTAATTATAAATCAACAGTACCCAATGGAAGTCAAGTGAAAGACCGGTTACAAACTCTAATTAGTCTTTTTGGGATGGATATTTTGGAGAAAAACTCGTACTAAATTGACTGGGACTATTAAGGACTTATTTACTAATTTCTTGAAAATATCATTTGGAGTTACGGAACAGAAGGAGGGATGGGAGCACCCAAATTGACCTATACATTAGTACTCAGGAACTTGCAGATAAAATTCTTGCTGAAAGTATCGCACTGGATATGATTGGGTTAAACATTTGTGACAATGAACTTTTGGCTGTAGAATCTAAAGTATTTAAACCAATGAGGGAAATTGCTCAGATGGAACTTCCTTTGAATAATCGATTCTTGCCCATTGCAGACTACCAGGATAATTGACTTAATTCTGACACTAACTCTGAACTTCATACTAACTTAGAGCTTATTAGGCTTTTAACTTGGAATATTGCTGGTTGGACTGCTAAGGTAGTAGATGAGGAGTGGAAGAATTACATTCAGAATTTTGGTTTATTGTGTTTTCAAGAAACATGGCATAGCCCAGGAGATAATATTAGTTTGAATGGATATGATAGCTTTCAATCTGAGGGTAGAAGGCTTTATAGTAATGGTAGAAGTTCAGGGGGTATTATAGTTTTTGTTTGGATTAATGTATTCTCATTGATTCACTGCTGGAAGTTGGATAAAATTTTATAGCATTAGTGCTAGGTATTAAAGAACAGAGAATAGTGGTGATCCCTGGTTATATCCCCCAACCCCGATAATTCTAACTTTTTCCACCCGGCCATCTGGGACTTTTTGTTTGATTACCTTACTGAAGTATTGTTATTATTTCCCCAGGTAGATATACTACTCCTGTGAGATTTTAATGCATGAATAGGAACCTATGATGGTTTGCTGGGAAATTCAGTTAGGATAGATAATGAGATATTGGATAAAAAACACTTAAGGAAAGCTAAGGATGTCACAATTAATAGAGCATGGAGGAAAATCATTGATTTAATGAGCAATTTTGACTTTTATCCACTTAATGGGAGATACAGGGGGGATGAATATGGTGATTATACATGTATATCTACAAGAGGTGTCTCTACTATAGACCTGACATTATGGACAGGCACATATGAAGCTTGGAAGGATGTGCGGGTTGACCTTAGGGCTGAAAGTGATCATTTTCCAATAATACTGGAATTTAATTATCAGAAAGACAAAGTGGAAGCACAGGAGATGGTATTGTTTTCTGAAATAAGAGCAGATACTAAAATAAGGTGATACAATAATGCAGAGGATATAGTTAGACGAATACTTATTACCTCCCTGTTAATGGTACATGCTTCATTATTAGATGATATGCATATTTTACAGATAACTGAATTGATTAATAACTTGCTTACTCAAAGGGTAGATTAGCCTCTCTACCTAGCAGACATAGGCTTTGTAAGCAGATTGGCTGGTATGATCAGTAATGTAGAGCTATTAAAAGACAAATAAGAAGGCTATATAGAACAAATGCTTCAATGGCTTTACTAAAACAGCTTAATATTAAATGAAAACATTATAAAATTACTATTAAGGAGAAAAAAAAAACAATACTATAAAAATCAATGGGGTCAGATGTTAGAGGCAATAAGTACAAATGATATAAAACAGTTCAGGGTCCTGGTAGCTAAGGGAACCAACTCATATAAAACAAAAATGGAGATTTTTATTAAAGAAAAAATGTGGATAGAGTACTTCACAAAGATTTTTTTTGAATCTGGAGTACAGGATAGTTTGCCTCAGTCAGAAAGAAGTGCTGATACCAGATCTAAGTTTTCTCTTATGGAAGTACTTTTTGCCATATCAACCTTAAAGAGAAATAAAGCTGCAGGACCGGATGGGATCCCTGCAGAAATTTATATGTCATCCCCTCTTTTGGAGTAGGGTGTTAGGGCTTATTTTAACAAATGTTTTGATTCCAGCTGTTTCCTACTATCTTGGAAGGCCTCGCATATTTATCCCCATTCATAAAAAGGGTTATTTGACTTCTCCTGCTATGTACAGACCCATTGGTCTATTAGACGTTACCTTAAAAAGTTTTTCCAAAATCATTTTGGAAAAGTTAAAAGTTCAAGTAGAATTGACTGGTGGTTTGTCTAGATTTCAAGCAGGGTTTAGACAAAATTTCTCTACAATAGATAACATCTATATAATGCAACATTTGATAGAGAAGTTTGGTTTGCTTTATAAACAAAAGCTTTATACTGTGTTTATTGACTATTCAGTGGCCTTTGATTCCATTTTAAGGAGTATATTATGGACCATTTTGCTTGACAGAGGTATTGATCCTAATCTGGTCCATATAATAGCTAGTCTTTACCATGATACCTGAGTGAGAGTTAGCTTGGGAAAAGAGGGTCAACTGTCTGCCCCCTTTAAGACCAATAAGGGGGTGCAACAAGGATGTGTCATGGCTCCACTTCTCTTTTCCTTGTATATTGATAAAATGCTAAAGGAGGCAGACTCCTTATGTTCAGATTTTCCAAGGGTGCTGGATTCCACTTGCCCTCTGTTAGCCTACGCAGATGATCTTGTGTTCTCTCTGACACAAAAGGGACTTCAGGTTAAACTGGATTATATTGTACAGCATTCTGAGATGCTAAAATTAACAATAAATTGAACCAAAACAAAAGTTGTTATATTTGGTGAGAAAAAAACTGAAAGGAGCATGGGGTGTGAAGGAAAATAAAATTGAGTTTGTTTCCAGTTTACGTTTACTTGGGGATTGAATTCCACTCAAGTGGAACATGGAACTCTTTATACGACACTTTATTAGCAAAACATAAGAAAATTATTGGAGCTCTGGTTAAGTACAATTATAGATTCGGTGGATACACAGTGAGGCCTCTTCTTAAAGCTATTGAAGCTAAATTGGAAATGCAACTGCTTTATGACAGTGAGATCTGGGATTATGATAGAAAAAAGCTAGACCGATTAATGTCACCCCGTATAGAAATTTAAGATGTTTGCTTAGGCTTGGGCATTCGGGCCCAGCTGCCTGTTTGCGTTCAGAATTGGGGCTTGTTAATATAAGGGCAAAAATGGATCTTAGGTGAATTACTGGATCAAGCTTACCAGAGCTCCAGTAGTATAAACTGACAAAAATATGTTGGAGAGAGAAGTTATATTGGTATGACCTAGGATATAAGGGCATTTTCTGGTTCTCTAAGATCTCCACAATACTTGAAAGATATTCATTAATAAATTTGAAGAGGGCAGTTGACAAAGGTATTACTCTGAGTCTTAAATACAGTAAATATATAAAGAAAAAGGTACAGAACTATTGGAATAAGGAGGATCTAAAAGCCATTTCTGTCTCAGCCTACTCCAAATGGTTTGGTAAGAACAATTTTTGTTTTGGTTATAAGCCATACTTAGATATTTTTGGAGAATAATAAATTGAGAACAGCATTCGCTAAATATATATTTGAACAGTTTCCTAGCAATGTTCTGCTAAGTAGATATAGTAAAGCTAAATCCATATCTGAATTGTGTAACTGTTCAGCGGGGGGAAGAGAAGACTTGGTCCACATCCTCTGGTTTTGTACTTATTATGGAAAAGAAAGATTGTATTGGTTGAGAGACTTTCATATAAGTAGGAATCCGATTGATATAACTTTGCTGACTACAATTATGTTACACACTGCGGATAAGTTGACTCTTGAGAAACTGGCAAACTACTTTGTTGCAATAGGGAAAGTTAAACAAAGATTGAGGATATTGGTCTGAAATATGTGAATACAACATCTGAAAGAAGTGCAATATGGCAGTGATCTTTATCTTATATAAGGAGCTTGAATCTATCAGCTTAGGACACTGGTGATTTTATACTTCTGTGTGATGTTTATATAATATTGTGTATATTTAGCTACGAGGACAGCTGTATCATTAGTTAATCGTCGCTCTCTGGGGGTTGAAGCACGAGGCGTTTAGTGCTTGCCCACCCACCCCTATAGGAGTGACGTTACATGAAAGGCAACACACACCTTGATGTTGCCTCATTGCAATTATACAATGGCTCGATGTTATAGAAAACAAAAATAAAAAAGTTTTTAGTAGATTTTTAGTGAGGCAGTATATCTTTGTTTCTGGGAGAAAAAAAAGGCTCCATAAAATCCACACAGTGATGTTATTGTGTAATATCATCACTGTCTCAGGCACACACTGACCAATCAGAGTCCAGGAAATTTCCTTGCCATTGTATAATAGTATTTATTTGATGTGATATCCTGTTATGTAATGTATTCTGAACTGTATGGTATTTATTTTTGCACCAACTTTTTTGTTGATGGCTTTTAAGTCAAACAATAAACTTTAATTAAAATAAGGAAACGGGGCATAATTGCAGAAAATATAGGAACTATAAACTGTTTTCACAACATCAGGGGCTCTTTAATAGAGAATCCTGTTTTAGTGGAAGTGCTTTGGTTTACCTTTGTTCAGTTCCCTGGGAGGGAAAGGTCTCAAACACAGATCCTGTGACACCTCTTCTCTATGGGATCCAGAAAACAACCAACTCAGACACACCAGTTCTGCTTTTTTGGGAGATCAAGTAGGGTCTGCAATGTTACAGTAGGTAGGGAAAATGTGCAGATTTGGTGGGCCCAGTGATCCTTATCTGTCATCAGTTTTTATTATTCTAAACATGTGTCTCTCACCAACCCAGTGGTGGAGAGGGTTGAGGCACCGTGTGCACCTTACCTTTTCCCACGCCAGTGAACCTGATTCGGTAATGGACAGGGGTCACTCAGGGGTCAGCCGGGTGAGGGAGGATTAAGCATCCATAGGACTGCTCTCCTCCCTTGGGAAGGGGGCACTTCATTACTCAGTGATCGACTGCCACCTGAAGGAATCCAGATGGCAGTGCACATGAGTGACAAGCTGGGGGGGGCAAATTCAGAGCATCAGGGCATCTCCGCAGAGGCAGAGAATGCACAACATGCTCATTCAATGTCCTATGGAGCCCAGGAGAGAAAAGTAGGACAAAAACTGGAGGATGAGCTCCATGAACCCTTGCCCGTCAAGCCGTTGGTCTGCCTGATCTCTCTCAATCTGGGACAGTCTGGACTTGTGTTCCAAATGGAGGAGGATTGTCCTCCCTTCCCAACCCCACTGTGAGGGGCAATCTGCAGGAGATAATGGTCCCGGACACAGGAGGAGAATCGGGATGGCTGCAGCCGATGGGGATGAGGTGGAACAGCTGCCTGTACCTGCCAAGGATGATAAACACCTCTTTAGCAAAAAATAGAAGTGCTTCTTTTTTGCTTGTGGAAAGATATTTGGAAGGAAATTTATGGCTATAAAAATGTTTAAGCCTTAAGCCTGCAGTTAGTTACATGAGGTATAAATACTTCAAACACCACTATTTACTTCACACTGAAAGTCACTAAATAGCAACAGGAATTACTTTGCCAGCTGGATTAGGTACTGATGGTGATTAGGTACTGATGCAGTTGCCTTTGAGGTCCTGAGATCCTGCAGTGCCCCTGTGACTGTGACATATTACCTCAACATAGTTTTACAGCCAGAAAAATTAATGTATACATGGGAATTAATGTTGGGCCTGTCACAAATGCACTCAGCAGGTCAGGCCCTCTGCTCTCATAGTGCCAACCTCCGAGCACAGTAATGTGAACAGGTAACAGACAGGGTAACCCTTCTGTCTGCTTTTTGGTCCGAATCACCTTTAGTCTCAAGTTCTGGGGGATTCAAACTGTGAACCTTATGCTAGCATACCCAATGTACAGGCTCAGATACGTACCCTCTTTGGTAGATTGTGGTACAATCTTTCACCAGGGGCATTAAGCCAGGATTCCAAAATGAATCCCTAAAACTCTATAAAAGACCTTGGGTATATTCTTATGTTTTCCAGTTTGGTAATACCATCAAGCTTTTGAACAGTTTTTGTCAGTATTAACCCTCTATACGTCACATGCAAAAAGAACTGACAGACACACTCAGGCAGTATCTTTCAAATAAAGATTTTACTAAAAGATGATAAAAATATGAAAAATGTAAATACAGAACAATATATTAAAGAGCATACAATCACTTAAAAGAACAAGGGAAAAGTACAAAACAAAAGCTCCTACCACAATACATTTAGACTTTTTCTATCTAATGTATTACCTCTATAAGTGCATTGAAAGTTAGAGAACTGTGTTTCTTAAGAGCCCAAAGAGATATGTCAGATTCCCCAGTTGCAAGGATACATTTCAACTCCATCTCCCCACCTCCTTGGTGAGTCATCTAGCTCCTCCTTTTTAGAATTAAAAAAATATAAACAATGATTTCCTGTCGGGAGATATATTAAATAATGTGACATCAGCAAAAACTCATTTCCCAAATTATGAGTCTTTGATCAGCCAGGTCCTTTGAAGATTTACAACCCTGCAATCCCTCATCTAGGTGCAAGATAGCCTGACAGGAATCAGCTAAATGATATACTGTCCTGTAATAAACTGTATATTTAGCTTCCCAGCTTCAAAGCATGTCATAAACAGTCCACAAAATGCAATATCTAAGGAAGTTAATTACATTACAGAGATCTCCTGGTCAGTTTAATACATCCTTGTAGCTTCACTGAAACCTGAAGGGGGGGGCACCCATGGAATCCCAGGCTGTCTTATGTGAGACAATCACATACTCTGTTGTATGATATTTGTAATATAAAAATAATCATAACCAGCTGGCCAAGCATCACTGGACCACCCTAATTCTTCCCACTGCTTAGGCCATGCTTGCAAAGCCCCTCTCGAATTATCACTTCCAGTCCCAATCAGGCATAGCTGTTGTAGGTACCTTTATCTTATTTTGGTGTTCACACTGGAACAATGCTTTCCTTGGACATGCACAGGAGTCATACCCTTTCATTTCAGGATGGAATTATCTGGATGCTTGGGCACCTGATGACAGTTAGTTGGTCAGAGTGGTGAACTCCCTCCTGGAGTCTCAGATTACAAACATACGAACATACAAAATTTGCCAGCAGATAAAGGCCTAGTGGTCTATCAAGTCTGCTTGAATGTGCAGCTAGCACCCCTTATTCTGCAGCTGCCCTTCCTCCCACCCTTCCCTCCCTTGACCTCCCCTTGCCCTGTCCCAGCCCCTTTTGAAGCAGTCCACTGTTCTACTGGATACCACTTCTGCCAGTAATGCATTCCATTCAGCTACCACCCTCTCCATAAAAAAGTGTCTCCTCATCTCCCTCCTGAACCTTCCTTCCTCCGGTCTCATATCATGGCCCCAGGTGTCCCTCCCCTCCCTTACTTTGAACAGCCCCTCCGTACCTGTCTTGTTTATTCCTTTCATGTACTTGAAGGTTTCAATCATATCCCCCGTCTCTCCTCTCCTCCAGCGAGTACATGTTCAACTCCCTCAGACTCCTCTCATGTGGTAAGTCCCCCAGCCCCTTGATCATCTTTGTCGCCCTGCACTGCACCCCCTCCAGTAACTTAATGTCCCTCTTCAGATACGGGCACCAGTACTGCACGCAGTACTCCAGATGCAGTCTAACCAATGATCTATACAGTGGCAGAATAACCTCCTTTCTCCTCGAGGATATACCGCTTGCAATGCAACCCAGCATTTTGTTGACCTTTGCAGCTGCCTTCCTACATTGTGCCGAGTTGTTCATTGATCCCATAATGAGCACCCCCAGATCCTTCTCCTCCTCTGTCTCAGCTAGCTGCACTCCCCCAGCTGGTAACTCCTCCTGGGGTTTTTTTCACCAAAATGCAGCACCTTGCACTTTTTGGCATTGAACCCCAGTTGCCAGGTGTCTGACCAGGTTTCCAGCTTTGCCAGATCATCCTGCAACCTCTGCCATCCCCCTAGGTCATTCACCACCACTCCCATCTTGGTGTCTTCAGCAAACAGACTGGTCTTGCTCTTTATGCCCAATGATATGTTTGCAATGAATATCCCAAACAATACTGGTCCCAACACCAAGCCCTGCAGAACACCGCTCGTCACTACCTTGGGGATGAGAGCTCTCCACCCACCACCACCCTCTGTTGCCTTCTCTGAAGCCAGTTCCCTACCCATCTCACCAGCTTTGCACACACCCCATGCCTTCTAACGCTTTCCAGCCTCCCATGTGGCACTGAGTCGAATGCCTTACTGAAGTCCAGGCACAGGACATCCACTGCATGGCCCCCATCCAATTGCCTAGTTACCCAGTCATAGAACTCCACCAGGTTGGTTTGGCAGGATCTGCCACTTATGAAGCCATGCTGTCTGCTGTCCTTTAGTCCTCTGGCCTCCAGCAGGGCCAACAGCCTCTCCTTCAGGATAGTCTCCATCAGCTTACCCGCGATGGATATGAGGCTCACTGGTCTGTAGTTCCCCAGTTCATCCTTGGGGCCACTCTTGTGGAGGGGCACCACATGAGCCATCCTCCAATCCTGAGGAACACACCCTGAGTGTAGAGAGGCATTAATCAGGTCTGCAAAGGTCCCACCAGGACCTCTGCCAGATCCTTCAGTACCCTGGGGTGGATGCCATCTAGGCCTGGCACCTTGTCCACCCTCAGTGCCTTCAAACCTTCCAGAACTCTGCCCTCCATGATTTCCCCATCAGTCACCCCTTCCCCTTTGGTTTCTGGCCTCCTTCCCCCCTTGGCTATCACCCCCCTCTTCTCCTTAGTAAATACCGAGCAGAAGTAATCATTTAGTGCTTCTGCCTTATCTCCCCCTTCAACCCACCCCCTTCCTAATCTTTACTATATGGTCCTTACAGTTCCTTTTCTCCCTGATGTACCTGAAGAAGTCCTTCTCCCCCTTCTTAATGCCCTGCGCCAGCCTGAGCTCCATAGACACCTTGGCAGCCCTTACTGCCCTTGTCACCTCCTTTGATTCCTTCAAGTACTCCTCCATGTCCTCCACCCTTTTTTGTACCTCCTAAAGGCAGCTCTTTTCCTCCTTACCTTTTTCATTACCTCCTTGCTCACCCAGCTAGGTTTCTTTGCCCTAGCCTTATTGCTCTGGGCCTTGCTGCAGTGCAGCCAAGGTACAGCTTAATCTGCTCAACAGCTAAACCTGATTCATTATGTCAGTTCATATCCAAGGCTAAAAATAGGCAAAACTGCCTAGCCCTTCCTTTCTGGTCAACAAAAACGAAATAAATGTAAGCACCTCCCACCACCATATTGGTGCTTACCTGTCTTTGGGCTCTTGGGCTCCAGTGTTGTTTTCCCTGAAGGAGTCAGCATATCTTTTCCCCCTTTAGACCCGCTGTGCAGGACTGTGTGTGGCGGTAAGATGGGCAAGAGCGTTCACAGCAGCAAGTCATCAGGAGTTCTGAGGGAGCTGCACCAAGACAGCTGCAGCTTCATGGCTGCAGTCAACCGTTGACCCCTGGTGGTGTAGGACGCTGTACTCTTGGTCCAGCAACAAGATGCATAGGTGTTTCCAGGACCTCAGAAGTATTGGAGAAGTCAGAAGCAGCAAAGACTTAAACCTAGGAATGGCCAAGATTTATAGGAGCCACATGTAATACAGCAGGTGGAGTGCCCATAACTAGAAAAGTACCCAATTCTGTAATGGGCCCACCACAACAGAAGGTGTCCTGGCTTCAGAGCATGCAGCAGGGCCAGGACAGTATAATGCTCAGGGGGTTAGCAATAAGCAGCAGGAAGCTAGACACATGGCAGAATAAGGACTGGGAAAATGTAAAAATATATGGCAATGTCCATACTGAATAAAGCCCTCTGAGCTCACAGTGACTCATGGGAAGAGGTCAGAGGGGAGTAAAGAAGTAACCAGGAAACTGATCCAATAAAACGTTTGCACATAGGAAACAAGTGTAACTCCTAGGTGGTGCTATCCCAAGGGATACTACCCCTGCCTGCATGACTAGGCGCAGGTTGAGGGGCCTGAGTTCTGTAAACGGGTGCCTCCACCCAGAGGGTTGGTTTAAAGGTAGCGTAGTTGCTCTGGGTACAGCCCTCCGGGACACTGATACCCCCTCTAACTCCTCTAGTGGACTGTACTGGTCAGTAAATAGACAGTCACAATTAACACCAGAATGGAATGCTATACCCACACTTGGCACACTTACCACCAGGGCTGGATCAGCTGCACTGGCCCTGGAGAACCCCTGTAAAATAAGACCTGCAATGGAGAAAGGCAATAGCAACACAGTATCCCCACCACAAAGGTACACAATAGCCAGTTTAAATGCAAAAAGATTTAGATCTGATTTATTCAGGGGACGTGAACAAGGGAGGGGCAGTAATCTGGTGTTTGATTTTAGATTTGATTTAGTCAGGTTAAACATGCAGGCCTAAAGTCCCTCTACACAGTCACACACACTCTGGGTACCCAGTTGTTATGCAGAGCTAACCCGAAGCATTGCCCGGGGTAGGCAGGTATTGCAGCTGTTGTTGGGGCCCTTAGGAAGGAAAAACACAACATGCACTTTAACTCACAATTTGTATTCCAGAGCTGGATGGCTCAGTTCGTAATGATCAACCAAAACAATTAAATCAGGTGACATGCTGTGATTTGAGCTTTGTTGCAGGAAGCTACCCTGATGTTTACTCATGCTACCCAGACCAGGCTGCAGGATTGACGAGATGAAAACCTCAGGATTGTATGCTGGTTTGCCAGAAGAAGCAGGGCCCACACGACGCACCGTGCTGGTCAATCCTGTTCTATGGTGTTGAGCAGGGAGCCAAATCCCTGAGCTGGTCTTTTGTCGGACGAATCTCTGCAGTGTGAGCAGCAATCTGGGCCGAGATGGTGAGGGCCAGACCAGGTGAATGATTCGGATACAGTCCGGTAAGTTGCTGGATGCAGCTTCCAGCTATCACAACACATTCAACAATGTGGGGAACCAAATTGCGACCCACACTACACATTCAGCACAGTTATAGTAAGGGTAGGTAAATACCACAGTTCGGATGACAGTCCGGTTGCGATTAAACAGTATCTCTGCGCAGAATGAAGCAGCTGAATTGAAACCACTCAGCCCCCACTCATAACGTACGAAAATGACATCTCTTAAAGAGACAGGCATGGACTACTGTAATTCCCTATACCTAGGGCTTCCAGGGGTTGATATCCGCCGCCTGCAGCTAGTGCAGAATGCTGCAGCCAGGCTTTTGACTGGGACCTCGAGAACCAGTCATATTACTCCTGTGCTTCGCGAACTGCATTGGCTGCCTGTGCAGTGGCGTATCATCTTTAAGGTTGGTTTACTAACCTTTAAAGCTCTACACGATCAGGGACCCGGTTACCTGAAAGATCTTCTGATTCCCTATGGCCCCTTCCGCCCCCTCCGCCCCGCCAATGAGGGATTGCTAGAGATTCCCAGGGTTCGTTTGAAGTTATCAGGATCTCGTGCTTTTGCTTACTCAGCTCCTACCCTGTGGAATTCTCTACCTCATTGGTTGAGAGAATGCCCAACCGTCGATAGTTTTAAAACTGCTTTAAAAACGTATCTTTTTAACTTGGCTTTTTCTTTATAGTTTATTTGTTTTTGTTGATCTTGATTTTATTGTCTTGATTTTATTGTTATGTACAGCGCCTTGATTCTGAAAGACGCTTTATAAATAAACACGAATTGAATTGAATTGAATGGAGGCTAATAGGGCATTCGCATGCAAGCACTTTTAAACTGTTTAGACATGGAACACCAGCCTGGCAGTGGGCATTAGGCAAGCCTAGGAAGACATTTTAGGAACCTCCATTTGTAGGGAGGTTACACCAGCAGTTGTCAATGCCGAATGCTTGCTTGTATTTGCTATGTAAGTGTTAGGAATTGATAGCACAGAGACTACAATTAACAAATTAATAACACATAGAACATAGCATGTGTCTTCAGAAAAGGACTAGTAGGCCCAACTAGTCTACTAGACTAGTCACAGGTGTCCCTCCCTCCTCCCTTACCTCTATTTAGTATACCCACGTGCTTATCCCAAGCATATTTGAAGCTCTTCAGTGTCTTTGCCCCTACCTCATCTTCTGGCAGGCTGTTCCAGGCATCAACCACCCTCCGTGTGAAAAAGTATTTCCTCACATCCCTCTTAACCCCCCAGCTTCATAGCATGCGTCTATGTTCTGGTGCTCCTCCTCTTCTGAAGTATATATTGAGCTCTCACAGCATCTCCTCTTATGGTTTCTCATTCAACCTCCGCACCATTTTGGTAGCCCTCTTCTGGACCGCTTCCACACTGTCGATGTCCTTGCAGAGGTCTGTCCTCCAGAACTGGACACAGTGCTCTAGATAGGATCTCCCAAGTGAGTGATACAGAGGCAACACCACCTTCTTTCTCCCTCTAGAAATCCCCCTGCCTACGCATCCCAGAATCTGGCTTGCCTTGCCTACTGCTTTGTCACACTGCTCTGCCACTTTGAGATCACCAAATATGATCACCCCAAGATCCCTCTCTTGCTTGGTAACTGTAAGTACTTCCCTCCAGCCTTATATATAGTTCCTGGGTTTCCATGTCCCAGGTGCATGACTTTGCACTTTTTCACATTGAAACCCAACTGCCACTCCCTAGACCACTCCTCAAGTTCCCCTAGATCTCTTTGCATTCTCTTCACCCCCTCCTTGCTGTCCACCTTGTTGCAGATTTTTGTGTCATCTGCAGAGACGCACATTCCCCTCCAGTTCTTCACTCAGTACTGATCCCTGTGGTACTCCACTGGTCACTCTCTTGTCTTCTGAGTGGCTGCAGTTCACCACCACACTCTGCTTTCTATCTTTCAAATAATTTGATAGCCAGTTCATGATCTTCTCCCCCAACCCCAGGCTGCTAAGTTTTTTTTTTTTTTTTTTTTATCAGCCTCCTGTGTGGTACAGTGTCAAAGGCTTTACTGAAGTCAAGATAGGTCGCATCCACTGCTCTCCCCTGATCCACCTCCTTAGTTACTCAGACCAAGAAGTCTATGAGATTTGCTTCCCATGGCCTCCCCCCGTTGAAGCCATGCTGCCAGTTGTCATGCAGCCCATATGTCTCCAGGAACTCCATCAGTCTTTCCTCCAGCAGGGACTCCACTAACTTCCACGCCACTGATGTGAGACTTACTAGTCTGTAATGACTAGTCTCCTCCCTGCTGCCACTCTTGTGCAGAGAGACCACATCAGACCTCCTCCAGTCCTCTGGAACCACACCTGTCTCCAATGAGGTGCTAAATAGTGTTGCAAGAGGGGCAGCTAGTACCATGCTCAGTTCCTTTAGTATCCTTGGGTGTATCCCATCTGGCCCCATCGCCTTGTTTTCCTTTAGGACATCCAACCCCCAGTAGACTTTCTTTTGTAAATGGACTTGTGTCCATGTCCCCTTCCCCTCTGGTGCCTGTTAATACATGTTGGTCTGCCCCCTTTCAGCTGTGATGACGAAGCAGAAGTATTCATGTAAAATTTTAGCTTTTTCTTGATCTTCTTCTACACAGTCCCCTCCCTCTGACTCCTGCTCCTCACTATACCACCCCTTGCATTCCTCGTTGTACTCATATACCTGAAGAAAATGTTATCTTCATTTTCCTGTTTTCACCTCTTAGGCATTGGACAATCCTTTCCTCAGTTTGAGCCTTTGCTGTGCTTAGTCTCCTTCCTGCCTCCCCTTGTTTATCTAAATATACTTTCCTCTCCGCCTCTGTTTGAACCTCCCTGGACTTCCTGAAAGCTGTTTTTTTTTTTTATCTCCTTATCACCTTAGCCACCTGTTTTGAGAACTACAGTGGCCTCTTTCTCCACTTACCCTTGTTTACTATCTTTAAGTAGCTTGCCATTACATGAGTAATTCCCTTTTTTATTATTTTCCATTGTGCCTCCACCCTCCTGAACTATCCCCCCCAAGGTATTTCCTGAAGCAGCGTCCCATTTCTTTAAAATCTGCTCTCCTGAAGTGCAGGACCTTTGTCCTAGTGTGTTTTTCTCCTGTCCAATCCATATGTAATATAAGCTATAAACTGTTATAGTAAAACTATCATAACTGGGAAATGACAACGTTATTGTTTTCTTTGATTGTGACTTTGAATTTTCAAGATATAAGTTTCTGCTGTGGATCTGACATCAGGGCGATATCGTATACATCTCACTGGTGCAGTGAACTACAAGTCACAGTAAATGAGATGGCGCATGTTTAGTGGCATCTTCAAGATATAAAAGATTGACAGTGTGCATCATGCTCTACTCTGGACTTTGGGACTGTCATAATATATCATTTTAAAAGCAGGAGTATATCTATACTTTCTGTTAGTAATATATGTTTCAAATATGTGATGTGTGCCTTACTTTTAAGTACAAACATTATATGTTCATACATTGATGTTAAAATAACGTTGCATTATCAGATAGAAATGATTGTTGTTTTTAATGTTTTTATTCACTGCACTTTAAGCAGTTTTTGGCATGTCACTACCCACATACCACTGATCCCTCATTTGGATCTTACTGGTTCATGATACTGCCTGCAGTATATTAGGGGTGTCCATAGGAGAATGGGTGTGTACCCTTGAAAATGCACCATGCATAGGCACAAAACATTGGGGCTCCTGGCACCACTTGCACCTTAAACTTTTTACATAGTTTGACCAATACTGTTTTTTTTTTTTTTTTTTTTCCCTTCTCACTCTGGTTGGCCCTTGTCTGCTGCATCCCACCCCAGCCCTGTCACCCTGGCATCCCCAGGAATTACCTGACCTCCTGCATTCCTCCACAGCTTCCCCCCTCTGATGGGGGTGGTGGGAGCCCCCCACACCGCACACGGATCCAGTTTGGAAGGCAAGGACTGAGTAGCCAAGTGCGGGGTCTTCAGGTAGGATTGGCTTCATCAAGGTGCTAGGGCTTCTTTCCTGGTTTTCTTCCACCTTCCCAGAGGACATCCATGTAAGGGCATGCCAAGTACCTGCACATGCAAGGCGTGTGTGATGCAATGCCCACAGATGTCCTCCCATCCATGAGCCGCTCCAGCAGTCACCCAGGTGGCTGCAACACAGCAGAGTTGACTGCCCTCCCTCCCTGGAGGAGGAGGAGGAGAGCGTTCTCTAGCATGCTCAATCCTCCTACCCCTAGTCGTCCTCCAACAATCCATGCTCATTTCCGAATGCATGATCCATGATTGAAACTTTCAAGTACCTTAAGGGCATAAATAAGGTGCAGGCAGAGGAGCTTTTCCAATGTAGAAAAAATACTAGAACAAGGAGGCACAATATGAAATTGGAGGGGGTAGATTAAAAGGTAATGTGAGGATGTTTTTCTACACAGAAAGGGTAGTCGACACATGGAATAGTCTGCCACAGGAGGTAGTGGGGGCAAGCACAGTGGAGGGGTTTAAGCATGCCTGGGACAGGCACAAGGGAAGCTTGAGAGGGGAGGGAGTGATGAAAAGCCATTGATCACATAGGATCAGTGGCCACATACAATGCATAGGGCCTACAGGCAGACTGGATGGGCCTAGAGGTCCTTATCTGCTGACAATTTCTATGTTTCTGTGTAACACGGGTCACCAGAGTGGCAAGTGGTAGCACAACTGCTGTGCCAACAGGCCAGCCCAACCAATACTATTTGATATGGATTTGGAATACAGCTATTGAACTACACTTGGAGCATCGGACCCTTATGTCTATCAACAGCTACGGACGTTGAGTGCTAAGGCCTTTTTTGTTCAGTTTTTATTACCACAGCCTATGAACATGACAGGTGTCATTTATGAAATGAGATCCGAAACATTGCTTTGTGGAATCACTGTGACCACAGGTTTTGGAGGGGGATTTGACACTTGCCACATTCATTCCATGGAGGTAAAAAACATGAGTATGTTGAAAATGTGGGTTCAAACTGTAAAAATATTGTAACGTTGCAACGCTGAGTACACATTGACAGATGTCAATGTTTATTCAGGACTTTGTTGCTTTTCAAGATTCTGACCCCAGATTTTCAACATGGTCTTTTTATTACCCCACCTTATGATCAAAACAGGTGGATTTTTTTTAATCCTGTTAGAAATGTGATTTTGCAGAGTGACTGTAAAAACATGTTTGAGGGATTTGAAAAATTTCCCCTACCTGGTTCACGAGATGGGATTAAAAATAAGGACATGTTGAAAATTTGGGACAAAAATACTAAAAAATGACAAAGCTATGAGTAAAAGTTTAAAATGTACTAAAAAGCCATTAACTGAACTTACCTTGCTTTCTGTCAGTTCGTGATTGGGCTCAGAGCAGCGGGACATGGCAGTTGAGCGGCAGAATGTACCCGTGAACAGGATTGTATGGGGAGTGGGGGGTGGGGTTTGGTGGCTGCTGAGAAAGGGGTTAGGGTAGGGGCATGGGGGGGACAGAAGTTGTTACTGGACCATTTTCTTTTTTCAGGTGGAGGAAACGGGGCACCAGCTGAAGCAATTGGGAGGTGGGTGGCTATATGGCAGTGGGTGGCATTTTTTACTGGTACCAGGGAAGCAATCAGGAGGTGGGTGGCTAAATGGTACTGGGTGTTTTATTTTTACAGAGCTGGTACTGGGGGAAGCAATTGGAAAGTGACCAGGCTAAATGGCAGAGGTGGGATTTTTTTTTTTTTTTTTACAGAGCAGGTATCGGGAAAGTGATTGGGAGGTGGGTGAGCTAAATGGCAATGTGTGAGACTTGTGTTTTACAGAGCTGTACAATGGAAGTGATTGGGAGGTGGATGGAGTAAATGGCAGTGGGTGTGATTTTGTTTTTTACGCAGCGGGCACCAGGAAAGCAATCAGGAGGTGGGCATGCTAAATGGCAATAGTTGGAATTTTTTTTTCCTAGGAGTGGTCACCAGAGGAAGTGATCAGAAGGTGGGTGGGCTATATGGCAGTGGGTGGGAGTTTGTTTTTTTTACAGAGCGAGCTCCAGGTGAAGCAATCGGGAGGTGGATAGGCTAAATGGTAGTGGGTGGGATTATTTGTTACAGAGCGAACACTGGAGAAGCTATCAGGTTGGGGGAGGATGAGGAGAAGGCTGAACATTAGATCGGTCAGCTGGCTGCTGGGTGGTGTCTTGTAAATGAAAGGATGCAGTCTCACTCTGATAGATGTGGCTGCATCCTTTCAACTACACACAGTTTTCACTGATCAGCCAGGCTGAACACCATCACTATCTCCTCACTGGTCTGTCTGTGGCAAGCCTCCTGCAGCCTGAGCTGCAATGGATGTTACAGTTATACACCTCTGCAGCCCCTACTCTATAAGTAGACACAACATGTTTGCTTCATGCACGCGCGTGCACGCAAACATAAAAAGACTACATACATGTTTGCATGGCTGCATTTGCAAACCCCAGCTGCCAGACTGTGAAATGCTACACTAGTCAGGGATAGGGTTGAACTGAGTACATCATAGATGGTGGGAGTGTCATGTGACACTCCCTGACCAATCACAGAGCTTCCTTCAGTTGCACTTGAGGTGCTCTTATTGCCTTAAGAGTATCTAAAATGCTCACACTTTAACGGGCTTCTCAGTAACTGCTGCTCACACTGCAGAAACATCCTAAAAAGGTATTTTTTTGTTAAATGGTGCCACAATCTATAATAAGTTTATAGGGGTGCTAAGAGGGCCTCTTATGAGGATACAACAGTGTCGGCTCTTGTGTCCTTAGGGCACCAGAACTGCTGAACTTTGATTCACAGTTCTCTTGCCCTAAGAATGCGTGAGGCGATACCCTTATATCCATAAGAGGCCCTCCTAGTACCCTTATAAACTTATAAAAGAAGACAGTGTTGGGAAATCAGAGATTATCGTGTCCTTGCCAAAACTGAAACTGTTTGAAAGCAGTGAAATTGTGATCTATAACTGTGAGGGCTTTAAAATCTAGAAGGCTGTTTTCGTGTGTGCACTGCAGGTTAAAGGGAAAAAAAGTACTGTAGTTCCATTGACTAAGAGAAAAAAGGCACAAGGCTAAAGCAGAGTTTGAACCGAACAAGCAGTATTCTGAAAGAATGGCCCCTTCAGAAATCTGCTGCTAGGTTAGGCGTTACAATTTGGGCGGTCTGCTTTTTAATATGTTTAATTGATATGTTTTGTATTTTAATGATTGCATTTTAACTGCTCTTTGATGTATTTTGATTGTACAGTGCCCAGAGCCTCTGGGATTGGGTGCCTGAAAAATAACATTTGCCTTGCCTATATTGCTCCCTCCTGGGGAGTGGTTAACCCAGAGACAAACATCTGAACTGGATTCCAGGACCCCTGCATGTGCAGGAGAGCAACCCGAGAGACAGCTGCCAACCCCAGAAAGCCTGCCTTGCTGGGAGAATGGCCAGCATCTTCAAAGTCTGCTGGAAACCTCGACAGGTAGTCCATAGAGAAAAGAACTGTGATTAACCACTGGTGTTGATCTTATAACTTGGGGGTGAACACTGGTATTTGCCTTATGGGGAAAAAGTTCTGGGTGAACTGTATAACAAGGCTAAGACCAGCTGAAGAAATACTGAGGCCTCTCAGATCTCTACTTTGTGGGTTACAAATAGGGGACTGTCCCTTGTCACCAAGTTAGTTAGTGGCTTCTCTCAGTTGTGTTTTCAAAAATTACAGATCGCTTTAACTGCACAACCAAGGCCTCCAATCTGATGAATCTCTGGACTGACCTCAAATAAAGGACATTGTTTATTTAGTGTCTCCACCAGATGATATTGTAGTAAAAAGGACTGAACATTGTATTTGTTACAAACTGTTTACACTTTAAGTTTTATTTATTTATTTCGTTTTTGTTAATCTGGAAAGGAGGACTAGAGAGTTCTGTTTATTTTTAGCCGTGTCCCAGGGGAGGTGGGTACAGATTGAAACTAACTGACTCTGGACCAGATTAAGCTGTTGGTGGTATTTATTTATTTATTTTTATTTATTGCAGTTTAGGATTAATACCTTTGAGTCCTGGGACTCGTTTACACAGGTTCCAGGTTATACACAAAACAATTAGTCGGATATACAGGTTGCAGACATTACAAAAAAAGTTAGACAAAGCATATTGGTTGCATACATTTGACCGATACGAGTTAGAATACATTGAAGGAGCAGTTTGTTTCAGTCAAGTTACAAATACAATAGGAGGAACAGGGTTTCAATGGGATAAAGCATTTCAGTGAGGAAACGTTCAGGATACAGCTCAAACAAAGGAAACAGTACTTTTAGTGAATGGGGGAAATTTGTCCAGGACACCTGGGAAATTCAGCTACTCTTTTCAAGAAGTGCCATGGGATTTTTAACATCCACCTGAACAACAACCACAACAGGCAGATGCGACCTCGGTTTAACATCTCATCTGAAAGACACCTCAGGAGTGGAGAATCCCTCTCATGATGCACTACAGTGTCAGTAATGGGATGTAACCCAGGTTCCTGTTGCGTGGGAATGGAACCCACAGCCCTCCAATGCTCCAGCCTCAGAAGCAAGTGGCAACTTGCTGAGCCACTGACACTGCATGACTATATGTGATTACCTTTTAAATTCATGTCAGATGGGCACTGACTGCTGAACTAATTCACAAGACCTGCACAGCTAAACTTGTCAGAACAAATTTAATAATGCCTAAAGTGATAACATAGCAGTTGCACAATAGATTTGCTATTATAATATGCAACATGTGTAGTTACCATTGTAAGAACAAATTACATAATGCCACAAGAGCTTCAGTGATAGCTGTGCAATAGCTTTGCTGTTGTGCTTTGCAACAGCTATACATATGTAGTTGCAAAATGAACCGATTAGTGCCTAAAAGGGAGAGAGTGCTAGTTGCACTTTTAGGCAACTTGTGTAACTATATAATCTGCAAATGTGAAAGTACATAACAGCTACATAGTACTGTAATTCATGATCCTCAGGAGATGGCTGACCTTTTCAACACAAATTTTTGTGATATTTTTCGGCTCCACGTGGTAGTATAACTAGACCTTACTCAGCCCCATTACCCAGTTCTGACCTCATCACTTTTACAAATGACACCATTAAAACTAAGTTAATTACACAAAAAGGAAAAACAAGCCCTGGTCCAGACAGTATTCCAGGTCACTTCTTATATTTAGTTGCTGATAACTTGATTTTACCCTTAAAGCTCCTGTTTGAGGGTTATTTAAAATACAATTTCATACCAGCTGACTGAAAAAAGCAAACGTGATCCCCTTGCATAAAAATGGTTCCAAATCATTATGGGAAAACTACCGTCCTATTAGTCTAACCTCCGCTGTTAGTAAAATAATGGAAAGCCTGATTAAAGATTCAATAACTCAAATTGTGAATGCAAAAGATTCTGGACAACATGGCTTTAAAAAGGGTAGAGGTTGTTTAACCAACTTAAAGTGTTTCTATGAACACATTAGGGCAATATTGGATCAAAAAATACCATGTGATGTGATATATATATTGATTTTAGCAAAGCCTTTGACATTATGCCACATTGGGCTCTACAAGTTAAACTTAACAAATTGAATACAAATCAGCACATTAGCTGGATTTGCGATTGGCTTTCAGGCAGATTTCAACATGTATTAATTAATGGTCATGTGTCTTCTCCAGGGCCAGTAACCAGTGGTGTTCCACAAGGGTCAGTTCTCGGCCCCTGTTTGTTTGAGATATTCATTTCAGACCTAACTTCAGACTATACCTCGCTCAATATAAAATATGCAGATGATGTCAAAATAGGAGATGCCTGTCTTAATCCAGAAGACTGTCTCATCATACAATGAGACCTTGACTTTATTATAGCATGGGTCAAAAAATGGGGTATGACAGTTAATAAAGATAAATGTGAAGTTATGCAGTTAGGTGCAAACAATCCTATTGCTACATACTCATTGGCTGGAGAGACAATAAAATATAACTCATGAGGAACAATATTTGGGTGTGTTTATTAACAGTAATCTTAGCCACATAGAACATATCAATACTGTGATTAACAAAGCAAATAAAGTAATTTGGTCTGTCAGGAGAAATATTAGATCATGCGACCCAAGTCATGATACCTCTATACCGAGCTTACATTAGATCTCATTTAGAGTATGCACCTCAACTGTGGTGCCCATTTAAAAAGCATGAATGTAGCACACTGGAAAGGATAGAACGGGGTCTCACCAAGCATATCTACGGCCTATGCAATGACAGCTATGAATCCAGACTATCTAGTTTAAATTGAATGTCGCTAGAAACACACAGGCTCAGAGGTGATCTTCATTTTTTATACGATATAGTACAGGACCATCATTTAATGTTTGACCTGGGTTAGTTTTTAAAGATAGTACATACAACATCCGAGTGCACCCACTACAACTTGTGTGAAAAAGATTTAACTATATTAGTAGAAAGTACTTTTTCACACTCAGGGTAATTGGCTCATGGAATAATTTACCTCTGGATGTTGTCATCAGTGAGACTGAGTCTGTATTTAAAAAAAGACTTGATACTTTTCTGTTGTCTGGACACAGGCTTCAATATTATTCAAACTGGTCACAATGCATATAAAGGTGCAGATATGGGCTAAACCAGCCCCCTTGCTCCAAATGATCCTTAGTACTGTAGTTACAGTACATGTAGAACTATACAGTATTTAC
This sequence comes from Neoceratodus forsteri, assembly GCA_016271365.2. Taxonomy (NCBI): domain Eukaryota; kingdom Metazoa; phylum Chordata; order Ceratodontiformes; family Ceratodontidae; genus Neoceratodus; species Neoceratodus forsteri. Next base: position 119,985,403 of record JADMNL010000026.1, read on the forward strand.
TAGGGCTGGGCAGACTTTTCCTTTGGAGATCCAGACACCTGGATTAAACCTACAATCCACAGACCCAGATAAATACAGACTTTGCCGTAGAAGTCTGGTTCTGGGTCCATGGAGATGCCATTTCCATGATTGTTGTCTGTTTCCATGGGGATGTTGTCGGCATGTACAGGTGGCCGGCAGCATCCAATCAGGCAACAGAAGGTCACATGATGCACTCACGGTATATAACTGTGCTGAGTGCACCACACAGCCCCAGACAAGTGGATGACTGGAGGAGCAAGAACAGGAGCTGTGCTTAGAAGCAGAGACTGTGCCAAAAGCCACCCAACTCCCCCAAGACACACTAGAAAGGCAGAAAATTGGAGAGGAGGGAACAACAACAACAACAGAAGAAATTAGGGAGAATGAAAGAAAAGAGGGGGAGAGAAACTGATCATTGGGGGTGGGTGAAGGCAGGTTGGGACTTGGGGAGTCAGGACTGAGGAGGTGGTGGTGGATGGGGGAGGATGCAAAGTATATGTGTGACTGACCTTTGTATGAGGGCAGGCTGGCAAAATCTTTGACTTGTGCCATTCCATCCAAATCCAGAGGAGAAAGGGAGAGACTACACGGGGCCCAAGAGAGATTACAGTTACAGAAAATCCCAAATGAAAGTTTTTTTTCTTTTCTTGGCCTCAGACAGCGTAGCTGTGTGTACTGAGAAAGAGCAAGCTGGCAAAATCTTTGACTTGTACCATTCCTGATCCAGAGGGGAGAGGGACAGAGAGAGACTACTGCAGGTCCCAGAGAAATTTTACAGTTACATAAAATCCCCAATTTTAAATCTTTGGCAGTAATGTCCAGAGGGGGGAGAGAGGGAGAGAGAGAGAGAGAGACTGACTGACTGAGACTCAGACTGAGAGTGAGACTGCAGGGTAGTCCACAATAAATGTAACATCCTAGAAATCCCAAATAAATTTGTTTTTCCTGGCTTCAGTGCAGCTGTGTGTACAGGGCAAGGGCAACAGGGTGGCAAAATACATCTTTGGCTGTGATGTCCAGAGGGGGGAGAGAGCAAGAGAGAGACTGCAGGGTGGTCCACAAAAAATATAACAGTCCCAGAATCCCAAATACATTTTTCTTCCTTGCTTCAGTGCAGCTGTATGTACAGGGCAAGGGCAGCAGAGTGGCAATATAAATCTTTGACTGTGATGTCCGGGGGGGGGGACTGCAGGGTGGCCTACAATAAATGTAACAGTCCCAGAAACCCCAAATAAAATGTTTTTCCTGGCTTCAGTGGGGCTGTGTGTACAGGGCAAGGGCAGCAGGTTGGCAAAATTAATATTTGAGTTGTAACAACCAGAAGGGTGTGAGAGAGAGAGACTACAGGGAGGTCAATGATAAATGTAACAGTACCAGAAATGCCAAATAAAATTTTGTTTCCTGGCTTCAGTGTGGTTGTGTGTACAGGGGAATAGCAGCAGGGTGGCAAAATAAATCTTTGACTTGTTGTGCTGTCTGGGGGTGGTAGAGAGAGAGAGAGAGACTTCAGGGTGGCCCACAATAAATGTAACAGTCCCAGAAATCCCAAATAAAATGTATTTTCCTGGCTTCAATGTGGCTGTGTACAGGAGAAGGGCATCAGGGTGGCAAAATAAATCTTTGACTTGTGCCATCTATTTGCATCTGTCTGTCTCTGTCTCTCTCTCTCTCTCCACCTCTCCCAGCACACTCATGCCACAGACCCGAGCAAGATATGCCACCATACTGATTGCTTTTTTATTTAACAGTTTTACTTAAATTTTTTTATACAAATAATCCATTAAATTATTTCCTTTGGGCCTCTGTGTCAAATATGAGTGACGTTGGCCACTTTTATGCATTGTTTTTCATTCTTTCAAATAGTGATCAGTAAATCAGAATAAATCAGAACTTCACCATATTCTGGTTCTTATTTAATAAGGGACATAACTTCACTGAGTTCTCCCCGCCCTAGTATTTACAATGCCATTACAGTGCAGTTATATAGTAGCTACAGTGTCGTTTATGACACTTAAAGTGTAACCTTTAATTTCATCCAATTAGTTCTGGAGGTTCTTGTTTTGATATTTCTTTTAAAAAGAAACCTATTCTTGCCTTTTGTTGTGCCCACACAGAATCTTTGTCTGTAACTGTCACAAACGCACTCAGCAGTCCAGGTCCTCTGCTCCCACAGTGCCAACCTCCGCGTGCATTAATGTGAACAGGTAACAGATAGAGTAACCACCCTGTCTGCTTTTGGGTCTGAATCACCTTTAGTCTCAAGTTCTTGGGGGGGGGATTCAAACTGTGAATCTTTGCTAAGCGTGATCTAAATGCACAGAGACTCAGATACGTATCTTCTCGGGGATTATGCATAATGTTTCACCAGGGGCACCAAGCCAGGCTTCCAAAATGACCCCTTAAGACTCTATAAAAGACCTTAGATATATTCTTACCTTTTCCCAGTTTGGTAACACCATCAAGCTTTTGAACAGTTTTTGTCAGTCTTAACCCTTTATACGTCACATGCAACAAGAACTGACAGACACCTCAGGCAGTCTTTTGAAAAAAAAGATACTTTACTACAAGATGATAAAAATATGAAAAATGCAAACACAGAACAATATATCAAAGAGCATGCAATCACTTAAAAGAACAAGGGCAAAGTACAAAACAAAAACTCCTACCACAATACATTTAGACTGTTTCTATCTAATTTATTACCTCTACAAGTGCCTTGAAAGTTAGAGAACTTGTTTCTTAAGAGCCCCAAAAGATATGTCATATCCCCCAGTTACAAGGATACATTTCAACTCCTTCTCCCCACCCCCTTGGTGAGTCATCTAGCTCCTCCTTTTAGAATACAAAAAAAAAAATACAAACATGATTTCCTGTCAGGAGATATATTAAATAATGTGACATCGGCTAAACCTCCACTTCCTAAATATGACTCCTTAATTAAACATGTTCTCTTTGATCTTGAGCAGTTCCTATTCCCAAGGCATATCAAAGCGGTTTACAACTTTTAGCACCATGGTAAAATGTAAAACTTTATGAGCCCTATATCCTGGCAGCTGGGTCAGTTCTAATTAAGACAGAAAAACAGGAGACCCTTAATGAAGTCTGTCTGGTCTTTTAATTACCTCCTGGTTTCAGGTTACTATATCCTGTAGCTTCTCTGAAACCTGGGGAGGGGGCACCCATGGAAGCACAGGCTGTCTTATGTGAAACAATCACATACTATATTTTTAGATTACAAATAGCATACAATAATCATAACCAGCTGGCCAAGCATCACAGTAAAAGCCAGCAGGCATAGCAGTTTTAGATACCCATTATTGATGAGATGATTTAGAGGCTTATATGTACACGGTTGTATAATAAGTGATTAGAATGTGCCTGCATTTTGTATCTCCTTGATTATTTGAAAAGGTATCTATTTGATATGTTTTTTAGTGTATACCATATTTTGTGTTTTTTTTATCACTAAAGATAATATTTACATAAAACATACTATTTACTATGATTAGAATATAGTACAGTAGTATAGCATGCCTAATTCTGTATATTCTGTATGAGGCAAATATTTCCTCCCCCTTTTCTTTTGAATAACTGAAGGTACAGTATATGACTAGTAAAGCTATTGTTTAATTTCAGTAATTGCATTGCCCCTAGAAACTGGTCTTGGTTCGAAACATTGGCTATCTTGTGCAGTATTTAGCTATGTCACAAATAAAATAAATAGTTACTATTTTCTATTTGTGGTGAGTGGGCCTTATATCCACTATCCATTATGAGTTATGTCAGGCTGTATTGGACCACTCTTCTCCTGCTGTTATATCTTTTGCAGACTGAGGTGGACGCACTGCATTCTCTGTCGATCGTGCTTAAAATCTTGCCAACCTTCATGGTGATTTGCATATGTTACCCAAAATGCATGCTTGTTTCTGCAGCCATATTTTGACTTTGTTGTTTTCAGAGTACCTTCTTTTGGCACCTTTGAATCAGAAATTATTTTTTCAAACTAATAGCAATGGAGGCTAGAGCCCATTCTTCCTTTCCTAATGAAGATAAAATAAGCTCTCAGTCAAAACGCAAGATCATTTCTTTAAATTTTATTTATTCCTCAAGGACAACTGTAAACAGCATTTTACATAACAGGAAGGTGAATGAGCAACATATCTCCACCATTGTAGTTCTGTGGATTAATGTTAAATTGTTACAGAACAATACAAAATCCTGAGTGTTAAATTAAGATATACAGTTCAGTGTTATCGGCAGAGTATATTACACCACTCTAAAAAGACATTATCTGACTTGGACAATTTCTCCCAAACATCTCAGATGTAAGACAATGAATGATGCAGTGTAACACATTACGTTACTATGTCATTAGTCATTTAGTCTAATGGCCTTGAAAAGTTAGACAGTTTCTGATATTTACAATAACTTCAGACCCTGAATTCTTGGTTCTAGGTATAATATACATTTAAAATCCTATTTTAGGGTCTTTGGCAAATCAGTTGCATAAAGGTCTGGTCAATGCCAGATGCTGCATAGAAAGAATATGGAAGTGATACCATTGACTAAGATGCACTTTATTCTTTTTCTTGATAGTATGAACCTAAAAAACGATACCATATGATGAATTTTGGATAATATGTGCTTTGAAACATGACCATAACTACTGTAGCTATTCATTGAGTTACCTCATAAATGAGTTAACATGTCAAAGGACTGAACCATTTATTGTGATACAGTCTGTAAGCATTTTATTCATTGCAGAAACTACATTTAGGCATCAGTTAGAGTTGAAACATTGGACTTCAAAATTAGTGAACTGCAGAGGTAGGTTGAAAAAGTCACCTGACTTGGTAAATGTGTGGTGTGGTGTTCTTGGGGTTTGAATTATTACTCTAAGCAGCATCAATGTCATTTTAACTTTGCCATTTTCTTTCATGGCACAGACATTTATTCCCACTCCATCAAGAGAGGGTGCTAAAGTTAGGGTGATGTCAGTGCTGCTACAATTGGTCATTGGAACCTAGAGAAACACCATACATTCACCAAGAGGTAGGGGACATTTTCACCTTAAACAGCTAGTGTACTGCCTTGAGTTAATATTAATTTTCAGATGTAGTCAGCTATCACGATTTATTTATTTATTATTTATTTATTTATTTAAACTTTGGTAACTCGGAAAGGTACACTGAACCAGGGCTCATTTACAGGTGTGACCCAGGGACAGGGAAGACAGTAGGAACACAATGCAATGAGTCTCAAATAAAACAGTCAGAATACCTAATCCAGACAACAGTTCTGTAGTGAAAATGTGCAAGAGACAAAGGTTATGTTATAATAATTGCAAGAGACATGGATTATGTTACAATACCGAACAAAATGCATTCAGTGCAAAAAATACATAAGTGCAGTTGGTGCAACAATTGTGCAAGAACAAAGCTGATGCAGGCAGGACCAGGATGAAGGAGGGTCAAGGCATTAGAGTAGCTCGACAACAGCAGGTAGAGGCTGGGAGAAATGGCATGAAGCAGCCGATTATATCGCTATAACTTATATCTGAAATATTTGTTTCTTTTCTGTTTACTAATTAGAAGATTTTCCACCTGGCTGTACTGGGGCGATGTGTGGAGCAGCACTCTATCTGGACGTTAAAAAAAAAAGTCAGTTCTGTTCCTCCCACTACATCATAAACACTGAGAAAACACTGACTGTGACTTCACTAGTAACCAAGGAGAACCGTTTTTCATTGGCAGATTATTCTCTTTCACATGAAGCAGCAGGGACAGGCTCTTCTTGGTTACTGGTGATGTTACAATTTCCTGCATTTTGACTAGTAACTTTTTTTTTTTTTCGTTTTTTGGTTTTTTATTCTTTATCCTGGCTGGTTCACTGTCACCATCAGCCCTGGTCATGGCCCTTGGGACTTCCACTCCGATCTTCTGCAGCCATCCCCAGTTATCCCTGGCTTACCTCCTGGAGAGCGGGGCCGCGGCATCGGTCCCCTTCATCTGTGCCGTGGAACTGGTATCTGGTCGGAGATGTGGCGATGGCAGCTAATTGAAGCCCCAGGGAGGGCTTCACATAGACAGCAGACCCACCTGCCATCTTTTTCCTGGTTTTTCTTGGAGGCAGAGACGTGCAATGATGCCAGTGTCCGCCCCACCTCCCTGATGCCGAGCACCAGTAGCGTGAGTGTCTCCCAGCCTCCGCCAGGAGTCCTCATTGTGCTGGACACTACCCCACCTTCCCCCCAGAGAAGGAGAGCCACCCATGGGGCATTCTGTCCTTCTCCCCCCAGCCGGCCCTCCAATGACCTAGGTCCGTTCCCGAACCTGGGTCACCGGCGCCGCAAGCGGAATTCCAACCGCTGTGCCAGTGGGCCGGCTTGACTGGTAACTTGTGAAAGACACTGCTCAGGCTGCAGGGGTTGTGGTGACTCATTGTGTTTGATCACATTTCTGATTATGTAGTTGGAGGAACAGAACTTACTTTTTTTAGCCTGCAGAGTACTGCTCCACACATCAGCCCAATAATGCTAGGTGGAAAATTTTCTAATTAGCAAACAGAAAACAAAAAATACTTCAGATATAAGAAGTGATAGCAGACTGCATCTGAAAATTATTATTAATTCCAGGCAGTGCACTAGCTCTTTAACCCTAACTGATATTGGAAGGGAGTTTTTTTGCAATGAATTCCATCCCTTTTTTACATGGATGTGAGATAACAGATATACAGTAATTTGTATTGACAACGCTGACCACATGTCTTTCAGGCCTTGGCAGCCTGTGCCACTACTCTTCTGCAGCCAGTCCCATGCCAAGCAACCCGTTATCCAGTGGGCCCATCCCTCACCCTGCTCCATGCTGATCAGTCCCTGATATCTATTGTACCCCTACTCCCTCACCCCGGAAAAACAAACAGTGCTTGGTGTCCTGTGCCACTACTCTCTCTCTCTCTCAGCCCATCCAGTGCCAAGCAGTCTCTGTCATCCAGTGGCCTCCACTGTCTTATCCCACAGCAAACTAAGCCATCTCTGACATCCAGTGACACTACTCCCTCACCCTGCCTCAATCATGGCAGACCCTAGTACCGAGTGGCACCCCCTCCCTCACCCTGCTTCAGTCCAAGCAGTCTGGCATCCAGTGGTGTCCCCCCCACACACACACACACCTTATCCTTTGCTAAACTGTCCCTGGTGTCCACTGACCCCACCTTCCATACCCAGCTCCAAGTCAAGGCCATGGTCTTCACTGGCACCCCCTCCTTTACCTCGTTCCGAGTCAAGTGATTCCAGGTGTCCAGTGGCACACCTTCCATTATCTTAACCCACACCAAGCCCCTGGCATTTAGTGTACACCCTACCTTATCCTGCCCCATACAGGTCTCTGGCATCTAGCTGCACTCTCTCCCTCACCCTGGCCCAAGTCTATTACTCCCAGGTGTCCAGTGAACCCTATCCCTCACCTAGCCCTCCCTCAATGGTGACAGAAAGTCTTCACTTATCTCCTCAGCCACCCACCATCTGGAATAGTGATTTGCAACTATGACTGATGAAATACATATAGTCTGCATGCATTTAATCAAGTGTAGTTTGCAATTCTGTAATGTAATTATCACATATCATACTTAAAGAAAAACATGCAGCCTGTTAGTATTTACTCAATTATGGTTGTGCACAAGGGGAACAGTCAACACCAAGGCCCTACACTTAAGTGTGCAGCTGGTCCCAAAGTGCACTTTTTGTGCAAAAACATTTTGATTTACTTACTGTTTACTGTAGTAGAGTAGGTTGTATCAGACTAATTTTTTTACTTCTAGGCTGGCATCTTCTGTAAGTATAAATCCTAGAACTCCCTGTAGCTAACATAGGAGCAGTAGGCAATGGTGGGAGATTCAATAGCCTACAGTGCATGTTAAAGGTTTTATAATCTCTGATCAGATGTTTTCTGGTTCTGCTTTTTTCCCCATGGACAAACTATACTCCACTGTGACTGTACTTAGTCCATGGAGGACAGCATGACAGCAAACAAAAGTTCAGTGCTTAGATAAACTCTAACATGTACTGCAGGCTATTGAATCTCCCTGCTGCCTACTGTTGCGATGTCATCTGCAGGGGGTTCTGGGATTTCTAGTTACAGAAGATGTCAGCCTAGAAGTAAACAAAATTGGTCTGATACTACAGTAGACAGTAAGTAAATAAAAATGTTTTTGCTTCATGGAACAGCAGTGTGGGCTTCTTTAGCTCCAGTTATACTAATCTTTATCTAGGGTTATAGAAGAGAGGCACTATACAAGACCCAGGTATCAACCCATTTTTCAAATACATAGATCTGTAGTGTAGATTTATAGATGATCTATTTTTAATTTGGAAGAGCAACCCAACTGAAAGAAATTTGTAGCATACTTGGAAGCATCAAATTCTCACCTTAGTTTTACCCTTAAATATAATAGGGAATGCACTAACTTCCTTGATTTAATTATAAGTAGGGGTCTTGATGGGAATGTGGATACTAACCTCTTTAGGGGGAAAAAAATGACACCAATTCAATACTTTTGGTGTCTTGTTGCCATGCATCACATCTAGTTAAGAATAGGGAGCAGTTTCTCCACATACAGTACCCACTGCAGTAATGAGAGTACCTTTGAAATAAGATCAGATGAGATGGCAACTCAGTTTAAACAACGGGGCTACCAACAGATAAGCATTGACAGAGCAAGGGATTGGGCTAAACAACAGAGCCAGGAAGATCTGTTGACCATGTGAGACTGTGAATGTAGTAGGAATCATGATAATAGGGTCACATTTATAACAGCTTACAACAAACGTTTAAAGGAGGTGAATCATGTTCTGCATAGAAATATGCATATTATACATGTGGATCTGATTCTGTTTAGACACATTCAGGACCCACCAATGGTGATTTATAAACGAGCCACCAACCAGGGAGATTTACTGGCTCATTCTCTTCAGCCATATGTGAAACAGGGTGTTGTTACTTGGATGGGTAGCCCAGCAGTAGGATGTCTGCAATCGACATTGTAAATATTGTAAATTTGTCAAAAAATGTAAAACTTTCTATAAGTAAAATTACTGAGAATGAATTTGACATAAGACAGCTTATAACTTGTGATACTGTGGGAATTATTTATACTGCAGAGTGCTGCTGTGGAGCACATTCTATTGGGAAAACAATTTGGTCTGTTTAAACAATGGCTGGGTGAACATATTAGGGACACTGAGGTGGAAAATGCACAAGATAGCTTGACTGCCTCTATTAAATTTACAATTGTAACAGGAATTCATAACCAGATGTTTACTGCTATTGAGAAACGTTACATTAGGAGTATGAGGTGGAAATCCAGATTCTGCATTACTTAAAAAGGGAAACAGTTGATCACTCTAGGGAAACTTTTCTTTTTACCTTCCTACTGCCATAGATAGAACATTTATATGTTACAGTTTTTAACATGGGATACTATCACATGTTTAACATGTACTTAAGTGCATATTAAATCTAAAGGTCTTGTGTTTAATTAAGAGCGTATTCTCATAACACTATCACTCTTTCATAATGTAAGTAATTGTAACTGCCTGGCCTCTCAAAGGATTACTCTTATCTGCTTCTGTTGACAGTTGACCTTGGAGTGCTTCACAGCAGTCAGCTGAGTTACACTGATTTCTTGCATTTAAACCTCAGTTATTAAAAAAAAAAAAGTATTTTAAACCAATGAGAATTATTTCTGGATTTCTTTTATGCATGATCTTGGTGTTGATAGAATGTGTTTTTACAAACCTCTGTCATAAGCTTCTGAGGAAGGACTTGGTTGGTCCGAAAGCTTAAGCACTGTTTTCTTTTGCTACATCTATGTTAGTCCAATAAGAGGTATCAAACCATTTATTTCTAGATCTGTTCTTTCAAGGACCAATATGGCAACCAACTAATTGTGTTACTTAAAAAGGGAAACCTTCAGGATGTACACCCTGGTGGGTATGGTAGCCCTGGGGCTAAATGGGAGGTTTAAATTGTCAACATTTTTATAAATTACTGTGTCTTACAATCAAAACCTAAATTTGATATGGCTGATTTTATAACTTTTCCCAGTTTAGTGCTGTACAGGTTTTGGTCTGCTTAAAATGAGTGTACTGTATGCGTTTTGTAAGAAATATATGTAAACAATATGTCTGTTTGATTTATATATTAGGTCTCCACCTTTGTATGTGCATTTATGTCCATGGAGCATTGAAAAACAAAGTCCTATACTAAAGACCAAGAAAACTCAAAACCACGCAACTGAAGTGCAAGTTTAAGTCCCACCACGGGAGCAAGAAAACCTACTGGTCATATTTTGGACATTTACAAATCAAATCTGAACTATGGACTTTTAACATTTTACTAATCTAAACATGTGTTCATGGTATTGGGCATATCCACATTTTAATATTTTTTGTAGTTGTTTCTATATTTATCACAGGGGTATTTTAACTTAATTAATGTGAAAGTATGTGATGATGTCACTCTCCTGAGACATATAGGGACCACATGATACATTAATGAATTAACCCGTGACAAAGTGCCATTGGGGCACAAAATGCCTTCAGGTTTTAGTGGCACATTGTAGTTTTGCACTTTTTGACTATAGGCCCAGTACCCTAGCATCAGTTTGTATTGTGAGTAGTAAATAAATATTTTTTATGGCTACTGTACAAACTTATGGAGACACCAACAGAAACAGGCCATAACGATCTATCAAGTCTGCTCAAGTGTACAGTTCATAGCAAATTATACTGGAGCTGCCTCCCCTTACCCTCATGGAGTAATCTTCTCCCACCCTTTTAACCCCTCCCCCTCCTGCTGTACTCTGTTGATTGTCTGTATCATTTGCATTAGGCATAGTAAAGTGTGAGGTTCTTTTGATATACTGTTTTAAAGCAATTACTTGACACACTGCTTATCCCAAAGTTTTTAAGGCTGTTTACTGGCACACATGCATTTGTATATTGTACGTATGGTAGTATTATTAACTTAATGATTTACACTATTATGCTACATCCACCTGAGGATCTAACTTAGGATCGCAGTGAGGAAATCAAGTCTTACAACTGTAGCCGACACCCTCTGCATTGTACATAGCTGTTTGTCTTGGGTTACATTGCTTCTTTTATACTGAAGTCTCTGTAAATCTGTACAGTATTTACTTTTATATTTTCTGAATGGCTTTCCAGTATGCTTTGTTGTTTTTTTATTGGGATTTTTTGTTAATTTTGTCCTAATCCATCCAGCTGTGAAACTGATAATTTGAAAGCAGAAACAGCCAAGACCAACAAGATGGCCCTTATATTTCTTTCTTTTGCTATAATCCAAACCATACACTACATCTATCCAAAGGTTTTTATGAAAATGGCATGGGGTTTACATAGTTTTATGCATGCAAGTATACAAGCTTTCTCCATATTTTGTAGAATGTTAGTTCAAGAGGGTGTCAATGCATTGGTAAAGTACACTTTATTTTTGCCTTGGTGGAAAAAAGAATGTAAGCCATCAAGAAAAATGTTGCGTCCTTGTTTCAATTTTTCATTCAACCTCATGTTGCCACCTGAAACAATGATGTTATGACTATCCACAATAATCTGACCCCTTACTCTTTTTCTAGTATGAGACATTAAGTCTCACAATGTATCTCAAAAACAAACATGGCAACCCATGGTTTATTTTGTGGATTTTGAATATTTAGACAACCATCAGGCACTGGGCAAAAATCAAACATTTGCCATGGGGTGCAGAAACATCAGGGAATGCCATTAACCCTTGCTCTGCCACAGACTTCTATACACATCCTGAATTCCACAGGCAAGGGATCTATTTGCTGTAATCATACCTTTCAACCTCCTGCCTCATAAATGAGGGACAGGGCTTAAAAAAATCAGGATGAGGGGCCAACATCAGGTATACATCTTTGAAATTAGTGATATACACTCAGTAAGCTGTGAAATAAGGGACTTGGTGTAAAATGCATTATCTAAAGAAGCACAAGTCTGTAATTTCAATGTTTGACATTATTTTGTGATTACAGTCCCTAGCTTTTAGTCATAGAAACATATATTCTAGGAGGGATAGAGTAAATTTTTTATGCAAAATCAGAGACAGTTGAGAGATATGACTGTAATGACAGCAGCTTCAGACCTACTGCATTGAGGTTACCTTTGTAGTCTGCTACTCACAGCAAAACAAAAGTTCTGTTCCTGGTCATTAGCAGTCATTGGAGTCATTTAAAGTTGCAGTTTTTGATAGTCCGCAGAACATTTCATCATATAGTTTTTTTTTGTTTAGCAAAAATGTATTTCTGATATCCTTAGATTTGTCATCAGTGTATTTTTTATGATCTCAGATATTTTCAAATTAGATTTTATAGCTAATTTTGTAATTAATGACTCAAGTCATTAAAGATGGCTGCCACTTGCCATTTAAAAAGATGTCTTGTATGTACGTTACCATTTGAATGTACATACTAGATTTATACTGTGGATATATTAGGATGGTGCTACCACATATTTAGGATGGTAAACAACACAGCACTGTACCATGTTATTTAATTATTTTCACAGTGGGCATGGCATGAGAGCAGGAACTTATAAAAATTTAAAAATCCAATACCTCAAGTTAGGAATGAAAGAAAATAAAAAGAAAAATGGATATATTGATGTCTTTGCCAGAAATACATTATCAATGAAAACAAAACTAGATGTGACTAACAAACACTGCTACTTTAAACAGTATAAGTTTTCCCATGTTTTCAGCCACTTTCACAGATGTTTTAGAATGCCTGTTGTTTGGCTGGCAGGCAACAAACAGTGCCTCCAATGCTGACTTTATAGGGCACTGGGGATGGAGAGAAAATTCGAGTTCAAATTAAGTTCCAGCATAGAAAAATTGTAATTAAATAAATTATAATAAATGGCAGGGCACACCATTAGCCAGGAGTAACTACTGTATATGACCTCAATTATTTTTTTAATGTGCATTGCTGTTGTAAGTTGTATTTTGCTGCAAAGAAAAAAAAGGATTTTAAATATGAATGGATATATTGCTTTTATTCTTCTTTAATTTGCAAGTGATTTGTCTTGAAAATTGTGTAAATATTATTTTAAATAATTATGGGTGAGCAAAAGCTGTAGACCTGCAAGGGGAACAGTGTACTGGGGAACTAGCCTGTGCTGTAACATGAAATCAAACACAAGTGTGACAGTTTATTGTGTGTGCACAGTATGTTAAAGGAGCCCTGTCAGTTGGAGCAGGAAGAGAGTGGTGTAGTCTCCATGTGCTGGGAGAACTACAAACACTGCTGTACTTTTTAAAACAGTAATTGGAGCATTTTATTCCACTTGTGTGTCTTACCCACGTATGAGTGTGCGATGCACAACGAGTTGTAGTGCTAAATCCACCTGATTTTGCAACTTTGTGAAGATCGATGACCTCTTGCGATCTATTTCGGGTGACGGCAGCTTATAGCTCAGCCCTGCAGCAAGCAGAGTGAGCATGAGCAAGGGTGCGCGCGCACTGCACAAGACAGAGATGAGCGCTTGAGACACGCGACGCTACGGCCACAATCAGCTGTGTCCGCTATGGGGTACTAGGGGCATGATTATCTGCTAAAAGCAAAGAAACACACTAGTAAGTACAAATATAGTTGTCATTATGTCACAAAATAAGGGAAGGAGAGGTAGCAAAACTAAAAGGGTCTGTATCAAATGCAAAATGTTTACAGATGAACCAGCTTGCAAGGAGTTTGTGTGTGAGAACCGCACCTTAATTATAAGTTTAAAGCAGGAAATTGAAATATTATTACAGAGATTAGAGACCCATAAAGAAATAGCCATGTTAGAAAAATTTATAGATGTGGCTGTCCAGGATATCACAACAGTTCAAGCCCAATTTCCAACTGATACAGATAAGAGGATGTTGGAACAGGATCAGTCAAATATGGGGAGCCTACCCAGCCTTCAGACAACATACTGTGGGAACAACCAAAACATCCTACAAAAACACACTGTAACAGTCTTAACGAGAATATCTTGCCACTTCAAAATAAGTTTGAATATTTAAATGATCACATAGACCTTGAGGACAGATCCATGCACAAACCCCAAAGTACTTGCATCAAGCCTGACCCTGTAACTGATCAGGACTCATTATCAAACAGTGAGATCCTGACCAAGGATATATTGGTTAAAGGGGATTCTATAATTAGGGGAGTGGATTCTGTAGTATGCAAAGGTGGGAAAGATAGTACTACTGTTAGTACCCTACCTGGAGCCAAAGTGGGAGACATGTCTGATTTATTAGAGGGACTTATGGAAAATATGGTGAAACCCTTGGTTGTTATGCGTATAGGTACCAATAACATTAACAAAACTAGTCTGAATGTATTTCAGACTAAAATAGCTGATATAATGAAAAGAATGAAAGAAAAAGGCAGTGAAACCATCATCTCAGGTGTACTACCAACACATGGGTACCTTGAATATAAAAATGGGGCAATCAAATCTATCAACAATTGGTTAAGAACTTTTTGTACAAATAATAATCTTGGGTTTATGGATAACTCTGTTACCTTTTGTAACTAATTTCTATTTAAACCAGATGGTCTTCATCTCAGTTTAGCAGGCTCCAGGATTCTGGGCAGGAAACTGAATAAAGTTAATGACTTCTGTTTAAACTGGCACGGGGGGCAATCTATGCTAGAAATTATCCCAGCTATAATCAGGGGAAACAACAACAATATTGAAAAGGTCTGGAGGACTGTGCTCATTAACACCAGAAGCCTAACTAATAAATTCGATGAATTCAAGAATTTTCTGGTATCACATGATATACACGTAGCTTGTGTTACAGAAACTTGGTGGGAGAACAATGATTCATGGGAGAAATCTATTTTAGGTTATCACCTATATCATAAGTCTAGAGCATACAGAAAAGGCGGAGGTGTAGCAATGTATGTTCACAATTCTATAAAAAGCGTACAATTACCCTATGATGACCTTGACTTGGAAACTATTTGGATTACACTAATACCATCATGTGGCCCCAAAATTATAACTGGGCTATTCTATAGACCACCCTCCACTACCCTAGATAAGGACCGTGCCTTCTTAAAGTTACTTAATAACGTAGACCCAGCAGACAATTTAATATTGCTGGGAGACTTTAACCTCCCTGATATTGACTGGAAATTAACAAAAGGGGGTAATACAATTGAAAAAATGTACTTGGATGCATCAGACCAGCTGGGCTTGGAACAAATAGTACACGATAATACAAGAGGTGACAATACTCTCGACCTCATATTAACTAATATGGGGGACTTAATAAATGGGGTAGAGATTTTCCCCCCTTGGGTAACAGTGATCATTCTATGGTCTTAATTAAACTAAAAGGGATGGACCACCTCTTAATTCAGATTTATTCTCAAGCACTGGGGGAGCTACAAAACTAAATTTAGCGAAAGCAAACTTTACACAACTTAGGAAGGCTCTAGCATCATGGGACTGGTTTAAGGACCTTAATGGAAACAATACTGAAGGCATGTGGAACATACTCCTCAAAAAGCTCAATTATTTAATTAGCCTACATATCCCAAAACATAAAACTAAATATATGGGTAGCAAAAAATTAACCCCATGCTGGGTATATAAACATAGCAAACATTTAATAAATAATAAAGATAGGTCATTCAAAAAAATACAAAAAGGACAAAACTGTACAGAACTACCACGCATACATACTGTAAAATGTTCTAAACTAGTTAGGGCATCTATAAAAAGGGGAAAAGCTCAGCAGGAAATTACCCTGGCCACCAAGGTGAAAGGGAATAAGAAATCCTTTTTTTCTCATATAAATGGCATGAAGAGCAATTCAGCAATGTTAGGACCTTATAAAAACTCCCCTGGAGAACTGGCAAATGAAAAAGAGACTGTGAACATCCAAAACAAATATTTTTGTTCAGTCTTTAACTCTGGAGTTATAAGATGAATTAGCACCTATCCTGGGGAATATTATAATTAAACCTGAGGAGGTTAGGACCAGACTAAAACAATTGAATATCAATAAATCCCCAGGACCTGATAATATTCACCCCAGAATTTTACAAGAGCTGGCAACCCATTGACACTTCCACTTAGTTTTCTATTCCAAACATCTCTGGATAGGGGCGAAGTCCCTTGGGATTGGAAAGATGCTCTAGTGGTCCCTCTCCACAAAAAAAGGCTCTAGGTCTGAGCCAGCTAACTTCAGGCCCATAAGTCTAACATCATTAATGGGTAAAACTATGGAAGGGATTTTGAAAACTATTATTGTGGATTAACTAGCAGATAACAACTTGTTAGACCTTGTACAGCACGGGTTTACTAAATCTAGGTCATGCCAGACAAACTTATTAACTTTTTATGAAAAAGCTAATTCTGAGCTGGATAGGGGTAAAGCAGTGGACGTGGTTTTCATGGACTTTGCCAAAGTGTTTGATAAACTACCCCATGTGGAACTAATAGAATTATTGGCTAAGGTGGGAATTGATAGTAACATCTTAAGATGGATAACTATATGGCTGACTGGGAGGAAGCAGAGAGTCGTGGTTAAAGGCGTGATGTCAGACTGGTTGGCAGTCACAAGTGGGGTGCTGCAGGGGTCGGTACTGGGACCCTGTCTTTTTAATATTTATATTTCTACCTTGCAACTTAGCAATCCGAACATATGGATTTCTAAGTTCGCTGATGACTGCAGATTAGGTACAACAGTGACTAATACTACTGAGGCCCTTGCTCTTCAGCAGACTATAAATGAAATCTACTTGTGGACCAACTCTAGCAAATTAGAATTTAACATCTCTAAGTGCAAAATCATGCATCTAGGCCTTCACATTAATAACTATACATATAACATAGGGAATAAAAGTCTAACTGAAACATGTGAAGAGAGGGATTTAGGAGTAAAATACAGTAACTACTGATCTAAAGTTCAATATACATTGCAGGGAGCAGGTTAAAATAAGCAATCAAAACAAATTGTATTCTGAGGCATATTTCCAGCAGAAGTGAGAAGGTCCTTATACCATTATATGAAGCCTTTGTGAGACCACACCTGGAATATTGTGTCCAGGTATGGTCCCTCCAAAAAGGGAGAATGTGGTGAGAATTGAGGGGGTACAGTGTAAGGCAACTAAATCGGTGACTGAACTGAAAAATTTATCCTACAAAGCGAGATTGGAAAAACTTAAATTGTATTCCTTGCATTATAGAAGATTAAGGGGCAATCTATGTGTCTTAAATTGTATTCCTTGCATTATAGAAGATTAAGGGGCAATCTATGTGTGATGTTCAAAATAGCTAAGGATATATCACTAAGGGAAGATCCAAGAATGTCTTTCAGACCAGGTTAGACTAGTGCTAGAAGACATAGGCCCAGATATTCAAAAGGGTTACGCATGGCACAACAGTGTTCGCCATACGCTTTCCACCAATCTTTCAGCACGATATTCAAAGGAAAAGTGCGGCACAAATCCTGATGCACCAGAGTGCATCAGTAATGCGTAGCATGCGCAGGGAGGAGTGCCCATGCACATTCTGCACAGCCCGATATTCAGCCCAGGATGTGCAGAGCCATGCATGCGCAACCTCTACCTGCGCCAGCACAAAGTTGATCCAAAAAAAAAAAGAACAGATGGCCAACCACAGGTGAGTTGCCGCATTGCAGGGTGCAACATGGCAGCTGCCACCTATGGGTGGCCACCCGAGCTCTGGCTGCACCTGGCGGCGCCCCCCATGCCCAATCATGGGCATTTGTAAAAAAATGCAGAATTCTGTCAAATATCCCTGGTGGTCCAGTGGACCACTTTGTGCCCACTCACGGGCATTAGTAATAAATACAGAAATATATCCCCAAACTTCCTGGTGGTCAGTGGACCACTGTGTCCGATCATGGGCATTTGTAATAAAAAAAAATAAAATATGTCCAAGTATCCTGGTGGTCTAGTGGTATCCCCACCCCACCCTGCCACTGGAGCCCCACCACCCTGCTCCCCGGTCAGCCCAGGAATGTGGCCAGTGCGATTGTGGGCTGCCGCGGCCCATTGGCTCCGCAGCTGTGAATGACAGACCCTAGCTTCCACAGCAGTGTCAGATGGTTGGCGGCAGGAGGCGACAGTTGGCTGGGGTGCTGCCACCCATGGGGCTGACCAGGGGAGTGGGTGGTGGCTTAGAGGGCAGGGGAGGTGGGGTACCACTAGACCACCAGGGATATTGGGCATATTTTTATTTTTTATTACAAATTCCTACGATTTGGCACACAGTGGTCCACTGGACCACCAGGGAGTTTGGGGATATATTTCGGTATTTATTACAAATGCTCATGATTGGGCACACAGCGGTCCACTGGACCACCAGGGAGTTTGGGAATATATTTCTGTATTTATTATAAATGCCTGTGATCAGGCACACAGTGGTTCTCTGGACCACCAGGGATATTGGAGTGTACTGTATTTTATTTCAGCCCATGATCGGGCTGTGAAGCACATTGCCGGCTGCAGGGGGCATCGGTCCTTGATGGCTGCTGCCTGGCAGGGCGCCAGGCTCAAGTTGTCGGGGATCGGTGCACCTGCATGCAAATGGGGCCATAATGACATGCAAATGGCCCCATTTGTGCCTTGCATACATTATGGCCCTATTTGCATGTCAGTTTTGAATATCATGGTTGCTGTGCATAGCGCAATGGAACTTGCGCTAGCGCATCCCCATGTTCCACTCTGGCCACTTGCACAGGTGCAGTGCCACTGCACCATGCACACTGCAGGTGGCCAGGGTGTGATATTCAATGATGCTGTGCCATGGCGCAGCTCCGTTGAATATCACCCAGTCCACACCCCTGTGCAGCCAAGTTGCGCTGCGCCCAAGCTTGCGCCACAGCCTGGCGCAGTTTGACTATCTGGGCCACAATATGCAATTAGAGCTGTCTAAATGGAATACAAACTTAAAGAAACACTGGTTTACAATCAGGGTGGTTACTGCCCTGAACACCTTACCAATAAATGTGCTAGAGAGTGCAAGTATGGACATGTTCAAGACTAGACTTGATATCTTTAGTCAGGATAAAACTATTGTTTTTTAAATAATGTGAGACTGGCAAGCATTATGGACGCAAGTCCCACAGCTTGAATCTACTTATGAAACTTATGAAATGTCTCAGGCTATAAACATTATTTATTCTGGTAACAGAATAAAGTTATAATAAAGAGAACAAATTATTTAAATAATTTAAAATAACAATTAACAAATATGCCTTATGATAGTAAATGGCACTGTGGTACATCCATCTGGCAGTGATGCTTAAACTACTGTGTATATATATAGGAAGTTTGAATTTACATATATAAATGTTAGACATACAGTTCTAGAAATGTATATAAGAAATGCATCTTGTATGAGTCTGCTATATAGATATGCTACCTACAGTATGTGTGCAGACATATGCATTACTAATACACACATACTGTATGGATTAGGTACAGTAGTAATACTTGTTTAATTCTACTTCTTAAAGAGCTGGTATTTAATAAAGCAAAATAATTTGAATATTTATGGTATATTTATAATTTATGTTTAAGTTCAATGTTTTCTAGTTTCTTATACTTGCTACTATTATTTACCTTCTAAATATTTCAGAAAATGCAATACTTATTACACAGCATCTTTAAAAAAGCATCTGACTGGCGACAACTGACCTGCTAGTTACTGTGCTTATGACATCACAACCTGGTGCCAAGTTAAAGCATTATGATGTCATAACTATGAGTACTATGAGGTCAGTTGAGGATACTGCTACAAAGCTGTTTATACAGACTTCTGAGCTGGGCTATCAAGATGCATTATTATAAAAAGGATCTGAGAAAGATTTCTGATTG
This sequence comes from Neoceratodus forsteri, assembly GCA_016271365.2. Lineage (NCBI taxonomy): Eukaryota > Metazoa > Chordata > Ceratodontiformes > Ceratodontidae > Neoceratodus > Neoceratodus forsteri. Next base: position 120,005,371 of record JADMNL010000026.1, read on the forward strand.
GCTGTATGCATTCTATTAGCCTTATGTTAATCTTTTACTAACACATGTGAAGAGTCTAATAATATGCTGAAAAAGGTTTAACACTGAAAAAACCTTTTTTATTGTAATAGCAATAACGCATTCCCAGGATTATATTGATGGTAGATAATAACCATCTAGGGGCATGTGGCACTCGGTTATGCCATGTGCAATATTACACCCCTAAAGGGTGATGAACAAACCATTAACATAACCCTGGTCATGCCTTATTGCTTAATTAATCCTGGAAAAGAAAATTGAAAATTAAAAAAATATGTATATATATATATATATATATATATACTTTATGATAAATTGTAATCATTGAAACATTTTGCATGAGACAGTACATACTGAAGTGGATACCTGCTCTTTAAACAATAAAATAGGCAGTTGTATATTTTAAGAACTGATTTCAGGTTTTTCTTTTCAACCTTAAAGAGTTGTCCAGAGCCACCAGTTGCCTCAGAAACCCTCGATTTGGGATGATACCACGGCGATCCTTCACTGTCTTTATGGCTTCTACCAAGGTCATGCTATGGCGAATCATGAGGTAGGCCAGGACCAGGGTAGCAGACCTACTGACCCCAACAGCACAGTGGACAAGAACCTTTCCTATTGGGATGGAAGTGGGGGAAAAAAGTAAGAACTTTATATTGCATATGAATCAACTTTGTATTTTTTCTATAAGGCAACATAGCACAAACAGTTCACGAACATGCAATATGATATAATATCACATTATTATACATCTTTCATACTAGCCAAATCCTGACATTTGTTGCAGGCACTAGAAAATACAAACTTTTGTAACAATAAACAAATAAAATGATAGGTCCAGAAATGAGAAACCTAGGAAAAGTGATCATTAATCAATATCACAGTTAAGCCTATATAGGTTATACGGTAGGTCAAGCTACAGGGAGAGCAGTCATACACAACAGAGGTAGGGCATGTTTAGTGATGGGATTTGAATGGGGTAGTGACTCAGTGGTGCAATGATAAACACCAGCTTTTACAGTATGTATGTTTGTAACTCACTCTGTGAATATCCTGTAAATAACATTTTTGACACATTATATTGGTTAGTGGGTGCTTACCCTAATTTGTGATAGAAATGTATAAAAAACACATACAATAAGATCATTTACAACAAAAATGCTGACCATCTAAAAGGCTTAACAAATGTTTCTTAAAAACAGATACTGATCTAATGGTCTTAACTGATTCTGGTAAATAGTTATTGGTGCTTGGTTCAACAAAATCAAAAACTCTTCCCCCAAACAAGTTTTACAAAAAGGAATTTTAAACAAAATTGATTCCTGGGAACTAGTGCAGTAACTGTTATAGTGTGTTGGAAACAATTCTACTACTGAGCAAAAGACCTTACTCAGGAAGACCTTGTGAAAAAAAAAAATAACATTTTTATTTTCAAACGGTCATCCAGTGGAGGTAACTGTGTGGTCTGATACAACTAACAATGATCAGTGTTAAAAGGAAGTCCAGGAATAAAATAACATATTGAAAAAGTCTGACGTTGTTCCAGGAATAAACTATGGAAGGACTGCTTCTGTGTAAAACACACACCTCTAAAAGCATAACACTCACTAAAGTACACAAATGCAACATGTGATGAAAAAACATCACCCCAGACCCTGTCAGATATATTAGATCACAAGTGATGTGTTCCCTTAAAGAATCCTTTCTGTTTCCAGCACTGAAAGCAGACTTCTTGCTAGCAGTCCACTGGGCATGGCCAAAACCAGAAATGGGGAACTTTGCTGTTTTAATCCCTCTGGGGGGGAAAGTCAGTGGGTTGCTGATCACAGCACACAGCTGTAATGCAGTAATGTAGATTATGTAGGAATCTATGCCACTGCATTCCAGCTGCTTGACCCCCCCACCCATTTAAAGTAGTTCCTACCTATGAACATACAAATCTGCCAGCAGAAACAGACCACCCAGTCTATCAGTGTCTGCCCAAGTGTACAGCTAGCCCCTTAGATTGCAACTGCCCAACCCCTCCCCATCTGTCATTCCCATGACAGCTTCAACCCCCTCCACCCAGACCCTCCCTTGTACTCTGTCCCACACCCTCTTAAAACTTCCTACTGTCTTACATTATACCACCCCCTCTGGTAGAGTGTTCCATTTGGACACCACCCTCTCCGTGAAGTAGTGCCTCCTCATCTCCCTCCTAAATCTTCCACCCTCCAATCTTAGTTCATGCCCCCTCGTGTCCCTACCCTTCCTCAGTTTAAACACCCCTTCAGTTCTAGCTTTATTTATCCCCTCAAATACTTGAACATTTCAATCATATCCACCCTAGCCCTCCTTCCCTCCAGCATGTACATATTCAGCTCATTCAGCCTGTCCTTGTAGGCCTTGCCTTCCATCCCCTGTAACATTTTTGTTGCCATCCATTGCACACCTTCCAGTAAACTAATATCCCTCTTCAGATACAGCTGCCAGTACTGCACACAGTACTCCAAGTATGGTCGGACCAAAGATCTGTAGAGGGGCAGGGTCACCTCCCTATGCCTGGATGAGAAACCCCTTGCGATGTAGCCCAGCATCCTGTTCACCTTAGCTGCTGCTTTCCTACATTCGGCAGAGTTGTTCAAGCTCCCTGTTACCAACATCCCTAGGTCCTTCTCTTCCTCAATGATCCCCTGCCTCACCCCTCCCAACCAGTAGTCCCTCATTGGGTTCTTTGCCCCGAAGTACATAACCTTGCATTTTTTCGCATTGAATCCCAGCTGCCACTTCTCTGACCATACCTCCAATTTGGTTAGGTCCCCTTGTAGTTGTTTCCATCCATCCTCTTCAGCCACCACTGCCCCCATTTTTGTATAATCTGCAAACAGACTAACCCTGCTCCCAACTCCATGTGCAGTACCTGAGATAAAGAGCCCAAATAGCATCAGGCTCAGCACCAAGCCCTGTGGCACACTGCTCATCACCAGTCTAGGTGTCGAGAGCTCCCCCCCACTACCACCCGTTGCGGCCTCCCCTGCAGCCAGTTCCTTATCCAGTTTGTCAGCTTCATCCCCACCCCCACAGCAGTCAGCTCCCCCCCCAGTCTCCCATGAGGCACTGAATTGAAGGTCTTGTTGAAGTCCAAATACGGGACATCTACAGCATGACCCATATCCAGCTCTCTAGTTACCCAGTCATAATATTCTATTAGCTTGGTCTGATAAGACCTCCCTGAGACAAACCCATGCTGATGCCCATCCTGGAGGTCATTATCCTTGAGGAATGACACCAGCCTCTCCTTCAGTATCATCTCCATAAGTTTACCTACTATGGAAGTGAGATTGACAGGTCAATCATTTCCTGGCTCATCCCTAGGGCCAATCTTGTGTATGGGCGCCACATGGGCCACCCTCCAGTTCTGAGGCACCCATTCCGTGTCCAAGGAGGTGCTGAACAGGTCCACCAGCAGCTCAGCCAACACCTCCATGATCTCCCTCAGCACCCTGAGGTGGATGCCATCAGGACCTGGTGCCTTGCCCACCCTTAATGCCCTCAGACTCTCTAGTACTCTACTCCCCTCAATCATTCCATCTGTCATCTCCTCCCCTCCCACCACCACACTCCCAGTCCATGGTGGTAGTGGACCATCCTTCTCCTTTGTGAAAATGGAGCAAAAGTATTCATTTAGTACTTCCGCTTGTTCCTCTCCCTTTTCCACACACTCCCCTCCCCACTTTATCTTCACTATATGGTCTCTGCACTTCCTCTTTTCCCTGACATATCTAAAAAAAGTCCTTCTCCCCTCTCTTGATGCCCTGTGCTAACCTTAGCTCCCTGGAGGCCTTGTCTACTCTCACTCGCTTGGTCACCTTCTTGGACCAACTCACATAAGCCTCCCTTTCCTCTTCCTTCCTCATTCTCCAGCTTCTGGTATGCAGCTCTCTTCACCCTCACCCCTTCCAACACTTCTCTGTTCAGCTAGCATGGATTTCTGGCTCTGCACTTCTTGCTCTTAGTCCTGGTGGGTAGCTGAATCTATGCCCCATAAATTTTTTCCTTGCTCAGTAAATTTAAGATTTTTACATCACAATAATGCAAGTTGTATATTACAACTAAGCCACACTTTATTCTATATCCCTGATCAAGGTAATGCATTAGCAGCCATATTGACTCTGAGCAGAGCTGCTTGTCTATTTTAGGATCTGTGGACAACCCTAATTTTTCCCTAAATGTAGAATGATTTGTACAATAAACAACAAACTGAAACATCACATTTCATCTTTTCTTTTTAGCAGAAAACCTACCTGCACTGTATTTTAACACCTACCACATATCCTGAGGAAGGCACATATAACACAACTGGCAAAATAACAGATTATAGCACACATAGTTGTTTGCGTCTGAAATCTATGTGATTCACTGTTGTGTGATTTCCATAATTGCATCTCTGAAAATAAAAATGACTAAAAAAATACGGTCTAGTAATGATTTGTTTGGGGGGATGGCGAGGGTCTGAGTTAATGTTGCAATGGTAGCCTGAAATGGACTAATGTTCCCAAAAAAATACCATTGTGGTAAACAACCACTTTAGGAGAAGCAACCTTTGTTTAACCCCTAAAATACTCAACATTGACTTTTACCTGAACTCTTTTCAAGACATAACATCACCCCCTGTAAATTAAAGCTTTCTGTTGTGTATCCTACTGATATGCAGCCACAGTCGATGATCTTCTCTGTAACCTTGCTGCTGACAATAATAAAGGTAACCCTGTGTTGGGTGCTACAGTATTTACTAGGGGGTTGTAGAAACATAAAGGTTTACAGGCAGAAAAGATAACAACAGTTCACAGAGTTCCCAAGATCCCTAATTGTTCAATACCAAACTTGATTCTGGTTGAGCGTAGCAATGTACCCTACTGGCAACTCAGCCCCCTTCATCCTCTGTCCCACCCACCACCCCTGCATTCATCCTCACCAACCTCCTAAATCTGTCCCACCCTCTCTAGAATCTGGTAACTGTCTCCACATTGACAACTTCCCTAGGAAAACAGTTCCATTTGTCCTCCACAGTTGCAGTGAAGATATACTTCCTCACATCCCTCTTGAACCCCCAGCTTAAAATTGTGCCCCCTAATTGTTGCATTTTTGCAGAGCTTGAACAACTCTTGAGAATACACTCTACTTTTCCCCCTTAGAAATTTCATTTTTTTCTTCTACTGAACAGATGAGCAAAATTTACCCATTTCACTAGTGACAGATATATAAACACATGACACAAACGCAACATAATAAAAAACAATATAGACACACAATAGCATGAATCACGAATAACATTTACAACTTTCACATGAAAATAGCCACTTTTTCAATTTAAACTTTAGAGTGGACATCCTGGAACAGCTCAAGACATTAAAAGGCAGAACATTGTAAGGGCTAACTGAAGAACAAACATTTTTTGGCCAAAGGTGGTCTTGCAGATTGGTGGTTTAAACATAAATTTGCTCTGTGATCTGGTTCCCAGAACATTTGAAGACTGGGTAAACAGTTGAGAAACACTTTGTGACACAGTTTCAAGCACAGTTTTATGTAATGCTGGGGCAGTGCAAAACCTACACTGTTCATCAAAAGGAAGGCATCCCATGGCAGAATATAGATGACCAGTTACAAGACAGTAGTCACTGTTGTAGGGAGTTTTCAGTTTGGAAAGCACTCTCTCTGATTTGGCTGTGTAAACTAAGGACCCATAGTCAATGATGGAAAAAAGCAGGCTATAAGCCAAAGGTTTGCAAGACTCAAGTATAAGAAATGCATGTACCCTAAAAAGGAGACTCAGCCTACAATGGATTATTTTAACTAACTGGGACACATGTGACTCAAAGGAGAGAGCTATCCAAAGTGGTCACCAAATACTTATAATTTTCTATGCATTCAATAACATCTTTATTTAGATAACAAATAATACAGGCAACTAAAAATACCACCAACAACTTAATCTGGTTCAGTTTCAGTTGGTTACCATCTGTATCACCCCTCCCCCCCCCCGGTCGCCCCTGAAAAAGGGACTTCTAGTCTCAGTGGACCTACTGGGACAACAAAATTCAATAAAAAAATTGGTATACTTCATGGGACACTTAAATACCATTGCTTTTGCATTTTAGAGTTGAGGACCATCCTACGAGACCTAAACCACTCAAGTAATCTATCAAAATCTCTTGCACCCTAACACTCAGTTCCTAAATATTGTCACCAGTACTAAAAATGATAGCGTCATTGGCATTTAAGATGACTTCAGTCTGCTGACAGACTGCACATGCTGAATTCAGGAAAAGAGAAAAAAGTAAGGGACCAAATATGGACCCCTGCAGAACTCCAGAACAGATGGGCAAAAAATCAGATCTCAGTCAGATCTCACTACTGATATGTTGTGCTTCTATTACATCCACTTTTCCCTTCTGGATTCTAGTGCGTACATTTCCAGCTGCCCAGCTGTTCTTCATACATTTTCTCCTGCTGTCCCAGTATCATCTTTGTTGCCCTCCTTTGGACTGACTCTATACCTTTGGACTGACTGTATAACTCTGGACTGACTCTATAACTCTGGACCTACTCAATAGCACGTTATAATAGTGACTCCAATTGAGTGACTCAGTATTGAGCACTCAGTTGGAGCGCATGTGATGTGGGCTACCCTAAAAGGGTAGCGAGACACAGTTATAGCTCCGAGGTAAGGGACAAATCAGTGAAGAAGTAAGATGGTGAATGAACAGAAGAGGAGAGTCCAGAAAGCAGAAGGCATGTGTGGTGTAGCTTGGCAGTGTGTTGCCAAGTTGCCATCCTGGTGTGGTGGTGAGGGTGGCAGGCTGTAGTGAGGGAGGTCCAGGGTTCGGGGCTGGGTAAGGGATGCTATTTTTTTTCTTCTTTTGTTCTGAGCGGGACTTAATTTTTACTTGTGTTCCCAGTTTCTCCCCCGCCCCAACATGCACCCCCCCCCAGAGTTGAGAATCCTAATTTAGGAGGTGCAGCCCTCCGCATAGATGTATTTTTGTTTCATGGTCATTGTTGAGAGGTTCGCCAGAGTGTACACTGCCATTTTGCTTTTTAGCGATGTACACTCGCTGTAACAGCGATCGCTGTTATGACATGGAACCGAGTGACTCTATAACTCTGGACTGACTATATACTGCCCCTATGATTTTTCAGGTGAGGACTCCCGAATTGTGTGCACTACTCAAGATGCAGCCTCACCAGGCAGCTAAAGAAGGGACAAATCCCCTCTTTCCTCCTGCTATGCCCCCCCAACGTCCTTGTGGCCTGCCAATATGATTTACTGCATTGGGCTGTGAACTTAAGGCTGCTTCTTATGATAACTGCTAGGTTCCTTTCTTTTGATGTCTGGACCACATGAATGCACCCCCCCCACACGCACACACACATACAATTTAGTAGTTTATTTTAGGATTCCTTTCACCTACTGTATTTGCATGACCATGCACTTCTTAGTACTGAACTTTAGCTGCCAGGTCTGTGACCATTTTTCCAACTTTTCAAAATTGTTCAGTTTACTGGAGTTTACGAAGGAGGTCATTTGGCCCATCAGGAGTGCCTTCTACCATCTCAGTGTTAATACCTGAAGGTATAACCTGATTGAGCCAGTTTATTGATTGATCTTTGAGACTGGTTTTAGTATTACAGGTAACAACTTGTTGTAGTGGGTAATCCAGAGTCTCACAATTCTCTGGGAAAAGCAACATTTCCAAGTATTTGAAGTTACAAGGATTACTTGTATCTTCATGCCTCTAACTCCCTCCTCACTGTCCACCCTACCACAGTTTACAGTGTCATCTACAAAGTGGCATAGTTTTCCCTGTATCCCCTCCCCAGTGTCAGAGATAGACATATTAAGGAACACTGGTCCCAGGACCAATCCCAGAGATACCCCACTTGTCACCTCCCTAATCCCTGCATACTCGTCATTTAACATGACCCTTTGGGACCTTCCCACTTACCAGTTGCCTGGCCACCTAGTTAGCTTATTCATTGCAAAAGACTATATAAAAGCATCAGTTAGGATTGCAGCACTAAGTGTCAGAAGTAGGGAAATGCATTTTTTTTAATTCTTTGGTAACTAGAAAAGGCCCACTAGGTACAAGTGCCTGTTTTCATTGTGACCTGGGAGCACTGGGGAGGTGATGTAACTTGCTCAGAGTCATGGCTGGCAGTATAGCCTAGAGGTTAGAGTAACAAGCTGTGAACATGTTTGGTACATCCAGCAGACCTGGATTTGCTTTCCACAACCTCCACTTGCATACTGTGTGACTCTAAGCAAGTCACTTAATCTCCCCAGTGCTCCCGGGTCTCCCCTGAAAACAGTCATTTGTGCCTAGTGGACCTTACACGGTTACCAAAGAATAAATAAATAAGTACAGTACGCAAGTGGAGGTTTGAGGAGTCAAACCCAGGCTCTGCTGGATGTACCAAGCTCATTCACAGCTCATTACTCTACCTTCTAGGCTATGCTGCCAGCCCCAACATTAGGGTAAAAAGTTCACTGAGCATTGTTGAATCTGTGATGTGGCCTTCCTTGGGGTCTAAATGATAATTCAATGCAGTGTTGGTGTTGGCAGAGAAGAAAAAATTACTAACCTTAGTAATTGTGTTTCTTCTAATGGAGTCTTGTTGTATTCTGACATATGCAGTTAACCCCAGCACTTGAACTGCCCCGGAGATGAAAGAGTTAACTCTATGCAGAAGCATAGAATGTTGAGCTCGAGCTTGGATTTCAAACCTCTGTCTGTGGTGCTTCAGAGTGTAACCGTCAGATTCTTACGAGCAACTAACTAACTACACTCCTGGTGTGGAAATTGTAAACAATAAACTAATAGGAAAATTTTGGGTCCCAAAAGACTCAGGTCGAGAACCCAAAATAGAAAAATCCAGGTAGTGAACAATATATATATAAACAATATATAAATCAACAAAAACAATAACAACCACAACCCTATCCAAAGGGAAGGGGTGTAAGGTGCACCCGTGAGGTGCAGCACTGTACCTGCCAGCCCACATCCCAAAACTAGGTTCTGAGAGGGGAGGCGGGGGGGGGGAGGTCAGAATACAGCAAGACTCTATTAGAAGAAACACAGTTACGAAGGTGAGTCATTTTTTCTTCAAACAACATGAAGTCTTGCTGTATTCTGACATATGCAGATTACCAAGCAGTACCTCCATGGAGGAGGGTACCGAACCTATTTTGGGAGTAGGCTCTGCAGTGCTGCTGTACCAAACCTAGCATCACTCCTAGGCTGGATATCCAGAGAGTAATACTTGGTGAATGTATGAACCATTTTCCAGGTCGCTGCTTTGCATATGTCTAGTAAAGGTATATCTCTGGCAGCAGCCACAGAAGCTGCTGTGCCCCTAGTCGAGTGGGCCCTTAGGCCTGATTGAGGTGTTTTACCTAGTTTGGTATAACATAATTGTATACAGGCTACGATCCACCTGGCAATAGTTCTTTTAGTAGCTGGCCTACCTTTTCCCACTTCACCATTAGTGAGGAACAATTGAAGACAGTCATTCCTATGTGCCTTAGTATGATCTATATAATAGCTAAGTGCCCTTTTAACATCCAAACTGTGTAACCTTCTTTCTCCTGAAGAGGAATGATCAGTGAAAAACACAGGAAGGGACATGGACTGGTTCAGATGGAAATCTGAGACCACTTTGGGTAAGAACCACCTATTGGTTCTGAGGACCACCTTATCTCTATGGAATGAGATAAAATCAGGTTCAACTGACAGGGCCTGTAATTCACTAATTCACCTGGCAGAAGTGACAGCTACTGGAAACACAGTTTTCCAGGTCAAGTACTTAAGCTCAGCTTAAGTCAAGGGTTCAAAGGGTGGCTGCATAAGCTGAGCAATGCAGATATTAAGATCCCAAGCCGGGGTAGGCTCTCTAAAAGGAGGGTTGATATGAGTCAAACCTTTAAAGAACTTTCCAAAAACAGGGTGGGATGCCAGAGAAGAGCCCTTCCCTGCTGACAGAAATGCAGAAACAGTTGCTAGGTAAACTTTTAAAGTGGCTAGCCTAAGGCCTAACCCATTAAGGTGAACCAGATGATCTAAGACTGTGGCAATAGCTGCAGCATCTGGCAGGATGTTCCTGTGTGAACATCAAATGCTGAATCTTTTCCATTTGGAGTTATAAATTTTCCTTGTAGAGGGTTTCCGAGAACCCTTGAGGATATCTAAAACTCCCTGAGAGAGATGCAGGCTTGCATACTCTAACTCTTCAAGAGCCAGTCCTTGAGATTGTGAGACTAGAGATTGGAGTACCAGATCCTCCCCTGAGAGAAGGTTAAGAGATTGCATCTCTTGGGAAGAGACAGGGGAAGTGAGACTGCTAAGGACAACAACAGAGAATACCAAGATTGCCTGGCCCAGTCTGGAGCAATTAGAATCACTGTGCAGGGTTGTGACCTGACCTAGGCTAGAACCCTGAGCAACAGGGGAAAGGCATAAAGAAACTTGCTTTCGCAATCCAATATCAGAGCATCCAGGGGGACAGTCCCCAGGACCGGAGGTCTGCAGCAGAACTGGGGAAGCTGATGATTGTCTGGGACTGTGAAGAGTTCTATCTCTGGAGTGCCCCACCTGGCGAAGATTACTTTCAGGATGAGAGGATCCAAGGTCCATTCATGATGGCCCTGGGAGATTCTGCTCAGAGCATCTGCTAGCACATTGTCCTTCCCTGGGAGGTGGACTGCTATTAGGGAAGTTTGTAGGGAGTAGGCCAGAGCCATACTTTCATGGCCTCCATGCACAAGGCCATAGACCGATTGCCCCCTTGCTTGTTGATGTTCCACATGGTGGTGGTGTTGTCTATCCGGACCTGAACTACCTTGTTCCTCACTGAGTCTGAGAAGAACTGAAGGGCTAAGAATACTACCCTGAGTTCCAGAAGATTGATATGAAGGAGAGACTCTTCTGGGGACCAGATCCCCTGTGCTGTGAGGGCTCCCAGGTGGGCTCCCCAGCCCAGGAGAGAAACATCTGTGGTGAGAACCACTGAAGAAGTTTGCTTGAGAAATGGGACACCTTGCCTGAGATTGTCTTGGTCCAACCACTACTGGAGAACTTGGACCAGAGTCTGAGTCACTGGAATCAGTTTGGTAAGAGAGTCTTTCCTTTGAGACCAAAAGGATCTTAGATGTAATTGAATGTCCCTCATCTGGAACCTGGCCCCTTGCACCACTGCAGTGGAAGCTGCCATGTGGCCTAGAAGCTGAAGAAAATGTCTTGCTGGACAAGAAACCAGAGGATGAAAAGAGAAAGCGAGATCTGTAAGGGCCTGAACTCTTGCTAGTGAAAGGAATGCCTTTGCTTGAACAGTATCTAACTCTATCCCTATGAAAGTGAGGAGCTGTACTGGTTCGAGAACTGACTTTGGCAAGTTGAGAAGGAACCCCAAGGAACTGAGCAGATCCTGAGCGACCTGTAGAGCTGACTTGACCTGGACGGAAGACTGACCTACAATAAGCCAGTTATCCAGGTATGGAAATAGGGAAATGCCCTGTCTTCTGAGGAAGGCCACTACTACTACAAGACATTTTGTAAACACTCTTGGAGCTGATGTTAGACCAAAAGGCATAGCTCTGAACTGCTAATGGCCTGAAGGCAACTCAAACTTGAGGTATTTTCTGTGGGAACACCTGATGGGTGTATGGAAATAGGCATCCTTGAGGTACAAGGAAGCTAACCAGTCTCCTGGCCTTAGAGAGGGAAGAATTACTCCCAGAGTCACCATTATGAACTTTGGTTTTAAAATGTGCTTATTCAAATACCTTAAGTCTAGGATGGGTCACCACTCCCCTGTCTTCTTTGGGGTAAGGAAGTATCTGGAGTACAGACATTTGCCCCTGTGTATAGTAGGAACTCTCTCCATGGCTCTGAGAGCCAACAGGGGAAACCTCTGCTTCTAAAGCAATGGTTTTGGAGATGTTTGCAGGTGGAAAAGACCTGACCCTCATTTATGGAAATTTTTTGAAACTGAGGGCCAATCCCTAGCTTACTACCTCCAGGATTCACCTGTCTGAGGTAACAGACTTCCAGGCCTGGAAGTAGTAAGTCAGCCTGCCTCCTACTGGATTTGGGGAGTTGACCCAGGCTGACGCATCAGGGTGTCTGCTTGGCAGGAGCCTTGGACTGGGAAGAGGATGCAGCCCTGCTCATCCCCCTCGTGCCTCTCCCTCGGAAGAACCCCGCTGTGTTGGAAGGGAGAGGAGGCCTGGGATTGGTAGAAAGGCCTGTGAAAAGGCCTGCCCCTGCCCCTAGACTGCTGCCTCTGAGGAGTGGCTTGCCTATCCTTGGCTTGAGCACTCCTGTAAGTAGTCCTGTATTCATCCATTTTCTTCATGCAAACCTCTGTCTGCTCCCCATACAGAGAATGACCTACTACAGGGAAATCCATGGCCTTAGCCTGGGTGTTCTGCAAAAGGCTAGTACATCTGAGCCAAGCAAATCTCCTGAGAGACGCAGATGTAGCCATGACTCGTGATGCCACATCATTTGAGTCCACAGCAGCATGGAATTGTACCTGGATGCCTCAATCCCATCAGCAGCCACCTCCTCCAGCTCTTTGGCCAGCTGGGGGGAGGCCTGCTTGGCCAGTTCCAGAACAGTGTACCACCTGGACTTCTGGTACCTGGCTACATAGGCCATATAGTTTGCTTGCCTGAGTCCCAAGGAGGATGCCAAATATTGTTTTTTGGCCATGGCATCCACCTTCCTGGAGTCTTTATCTGGGGTGTGTGAAGCCAAAGGTATGTTAGCCCTGTCACAGGCTGCAACCTGCTCTACCCCAACATGGCTGCTATGATTGTACAAAAACTCCGTACCTGAGCCTGACAACATATACCTCCTGTCCATTCTTTTGTCCAATGGAGGTAAAGAGTTTGGTGCCTGAATAATCTTTTTTGTCCATTTCCCCAAGGATTTGTGGAGGGGAACAGCCTCTTAGACTCTGGGATGTCCATCATCTCGACAAAATCAGGCTCCTCTTCCTCTTCTGCAGCTTCTACCATAGGGAGCTGGAGAGTTTCCGCCACCTTTTTGTAGAACAAATAGTGGGAAGGGGACTCAGAAAGCCTGGAAGGGGAGACATTGGAGGGTTTGTCTGGGGAGATGTCCGGTTCAATGGGCACATCCAGACCATCTAAATCATTATCATCTTCATCAACTTGTTCTGGATTGTCTTCATCCTCCTCCCACTCCAATTCATAATAGGCATCTGGATCGTAATCCGATGGAGCAGGATCCAACTGAACTGACCACCTGGACAAAGGCGTCGGTTCGGACGGAACCGATTGAAGCTATTGAAAATACTTATCACTTTGGCTATCTTATCAGCGGTTGGAGTACGTGATTCTGGATCCGAACCAGCTGATTTCCTTTTTCTTTTTGTTGGAACTGACCCCTCCGAGTCAGATCTCCTTTTGCCCGAGGAGGTATTGCCCAGGTCAGTGGGGACCTCCTCAGGTTCAGCCGCAACCGAACTGGGCTGGCCATCCAGGTCAGTGGACTTCTCAGCCTCCCTTTACATTAGCCTATTCATTCTTTTATCCATAGTGGCTTTGGGAACATTTTTATAGATTTGGCAGTCTTGTTATGAGGTGGTCAAACCCCAGACAATAAACACAGATGAGTTGAGGATCAGCTTTAGCAAAAGCCTCCCCACACTCACCACAGTGTTGAAACACAGTGGGCCTGGTTTTCTTTTTGGGTTTCTTAGACGTGGCCAGACTAACAAGAATTACCCTTAATAGCTGTTATGCCACATAATACTCTCCGATCGGTAACCAACCGTGTTACGGGTTGTGGAAAGAAACCGGTAGAAGTCCAGTTTTTTTTTTAACCGATCGGAACCAGCACACCACTACAAATTATAAAGGAAGAAATTCAAATAGAAACAGTTGGTCCTCAACCGGACCGACCACTAGGGAACCAAAGAAATTACAATTTCCACAGAATTAAACAAAAAATCAGTTCATTACCTATCTACACACTTACCATACCATAGACAGAGACCTGAAAACTGAAAAATAATATATCAGTTAAAACCGACACTTTTTATGAAACTTTACTGAACTGAGCGAAGGAGCAATCTCCAGAGTAACCTCACAGTTAGGCGGAGTAAAGAATCTTATGGTTACACTCTGAGGTTTGAAATCCGAGCTCGGGCTCAATGTTCTATGCTTCTGCATAGAGTTTACTCTTTCATCTCTGGGGCAATTCAAGTGCTGGGGCTAACTGCATATGTCAGAATACATCAAGACTTCATGTTGTTTGAAACAACAGTTACATGCCAATGCTTGGAGATATGGTGATGAAGTTAGGGCAGCACCAAGGCTGTATTGTGGGATTGTTTAAACCCAGAGGTATTGAGCTGTATGGGGAGGGTAGAGAGGGGATTAGGTTTGCTATTTAAAAATGTTGAATATGTTAGCCTTATATGAGGTACTAGACCATTGACAGATAGCCCTGTACCTGTAGACTGGCCTTGGGTTTACTAGGTTTACTAGGTCTGTTTGGACAAAAGAAAGCCAAAGCCCATTGAGATTGTCCCCCACCTTGTGGGTAATTAGTTTTGTGATAAATTTCATTTTAACCAAATATCCAGTTTATTCTTGAAAGAATTAAAACTGTCAATGTCAACTAGTTCCTGAGGTAGGGAATTCCAGATTTTTGCAGAGCAAATTGTAAAAAAATTGTCCCTCTTATTCATTCTGGCTTTTACAATTTCAAGCTGTTTATTATTTAGTCGGGGTATAGTGCAGTTGGATGAATAAGTAAGACCACACTGGTGCATACGCTCAGGTGATTTTACTAGTTTATACAAAAATAGTATGTCCCCTCTACATTTTCTTGTATGAAGTGAATGAAGATCTGATTCCTGACATCTGCAGGGGTAGTCTAGTGGGGAGAGATGTGGGACCATTTTAGTTGCACGCCTCTGTATCCTCTCGAGTTGTGATATGTCATTCTTAAGGTATGGGTTCCAGAATGGAGAACCGTAGTCCATGTAAGGTCTAACATATGCTCGATATAGTGGAATTAGACATTGTTCAGTTCTAGTGACAAAGGTACACTGACTTCTTGTTAGAAATCCACTAGGGCAATTTTTGTACAGTGGTCAGAAGAGGAAAGTTTGTTATTAACTAAGATGCCTAAATCTTTCTCACAGCCAAACACTTTGAGGGGGGTGTTATTAAGGTAGTAGGTATATTTAGGATTCTTTATCCTGAAATGTAGGACAACACATTTGTTGATGTTAAATAGATTTTAGATCTGAGGTTAAAGCTGAGGCACGTATGGGGGAGTCCACCCTACCTCCCAATTTGGTATCATCAGCGAATTTTACTAGTACATTGCTGGATTTTACATGCATATCGCTGATGAATATACTAAACAGGGTCGGTCCCAGTACCAAGCCCTGGGGAACACCACTAGTGACTGGTCCTACATTAGAGGGGGAGCCATTTATTCTCACCCTCTGTGGCCTATTCATTAGCCACATTTTAACCCAATTGATTAGGTATTCTGAAAAACCCAGTAATGCTAGTTTGTCGATCAGTTTGCCATGGGAGACTTTGTCAAAGGCACAACTGAAGTCTAAAAGGATGACATCCATAGGGATGTTGTTGTCCAACTCCTCGCTGATGTGATTACAAAACACTATAAGGTTTGATGTACAGGAATGGCCAGACCTGAATCCATGCTATGATTGGTCGACAATATTTAGTGAATCCAATTCAGATTCTAAATAGGATTTGATGATTCTCTCCATTAATTCACAGGAAATGGAGGTCATGCTGATTGAACGATAGTTTTGGGTGTTGGATCTATTGCCTTTTTTAAATATTGGAGTGACAATTGCTTGGAGCCAGTCAGAGAAAATTCTATTTTCATTAAGGGATTTATTAAAAATAATTGATAAGGGCAGGGCTATTTCTTCTGCTGTTTCAATTAAAAATCTAGCATGAATTTCATCTGGTCTTGGGCTTGTATTATTTTTCAAAGTTTTGAGAACAGAACCTACCTCCTTCGGTGTGATAGTATATATGCTATCAGATGAAATGCCAGGTGAATAGGTGATGTTATCAGAGTCACTTTTTGAGAATATAGAGCAGAAATAGTCATTGAAATGATTGGCTATGTCACTTTCAGAAGTAATAGTGTCCCCATTGTTAGTTATAGGACCAATGACTGGACCAATGACCCTAATATTTGCCTTTTGATTGTTTAAATAGGAGAATAACATTTTTTTGGCAGTTTTTAGAATGTGCCAGTCTGAATTCTAAATTACTTTTAGATTTTTTAATCATATGTTTTAATGTGGAGATAGTAGTTCTGTATTTGGAGTAAATTCCTATTTTATCTTGGGATTTACTAGATTTAAGTTTTTGATATAATTTCTTTTTATTTTGAATTAGAGTCATGATGGATTTATTTAGCCAAATTGGAATTTTACCCTTTTGTTGTAACTTTTTTGTTAGGTATATAAGTCTCCTCTAGTTTAGAGATGGTTGTTTTAAAATAGGGTCCAAGCCACTTCAACTGTAAGGTAGCATAGGGAAGTTTCCCAGTGTACCCTAGCTAGAGAAGCTATAATTTCATTGAAATTTGCCCTATCATAATTTTTAAATTGTAAGTGGTTTACCGGGGGTTTCTGTTTGTAAGTTATGTTAAATAGAATTGAATTATAATCACTATTTCCCAGTGGGGCAATTATCTCCAAGTTAGATATTTTCCTCTCAATATTAGTGATAAGGAGATCCAGTGTGTTGTTGCCTCTGGTTGGCTGATCAATAAGTTGGTCAAGCCCTATATCAGATAGTGATGAAACCAGTTTTTTTTTCAGGTAAACCGGATCCTGTTAGTGTATTTCAATTAATATTGGGCAGGTTAAAGTCACCTAGGATAATAACCTCCTCTTTATTAGCAAAATTAGAGATGTCCTGCAGGAGCCAAGAGATGTAGTCATGATCAGCAGATGGAGGTCAATAGCAATTCCCTATGGTGATTTGGGGATGTCCTGGGAGTTGAATATTAACCCATATGCTCTCACTGATGGTTTGGTGCTGAACTTTGTATGAGGGAATCTCCTACCTGATGTATATACAAACCCTGCCTCCTGCTCTTTCTAGTCTATCCTTATGGTAAGGTTTGAACCCTGGTATCTCCCTCATCCAGGAAGAATGCGGATCCCACCAAGTTTCAGTAATGGCTATTATGCAGATGTCAAGATCTATACATCTAGCTGTGAGCTCAGCCATTTTTACTAGATTTAAGGATCTAGCATTTAGTGCAAGGACTTTGCAGCATTTAATATTACCGATGATGAAGACTGGTGTCAGAGAATTAGGTACATTCCCATTCTCCCCCCATTTAACAGTTTAAATGTTCATCAATACAAGCCTCCAGACATCTGCTGAAGAATGTGCTACCCCTGTGGTTAAGATGTAGTCCACCCCAACAGTAAAGGGAAGGTGTGTCATGAAAGTCCTCCTAGTGAGTAATGCATGAAATGGATTGTTTGAGGCACTGTTTTCTAAGCCATTCATTAGTGAGTTTAATTCTGTGGGTTTTATAGTCACTTGCTCTGGGTACAGGTAGGATTTCAGAAAATCAAACAGTGCACCCCCTTTCTACCAACAAGTTATTAAGTGCTACATAGTCCTGTTTGAGTTGATTGGGGTGGGTAGAATTGATGTTGCTAGTGCCTGCATGAATGAGAACCAGGGGGTTTTGCCCAGCATCCTTTAATATGTCTTGGAACATGGCAGTAATATCTGCAACCTTTGCCCCTCTAAAAGTAGAGTTTGTTCGATTTTATTTATCATGTCTGCAAATGATTCTGTCTATATGTTTGGTGATCGAATCTCCTAGCACAATTACCTGTCTTGGAGGGGTAGGTAGATTTATGTCAGGTGGCATATGTGGATGTGCAGGATTTGTACCCTTCATTACTATGTCTTGCATGTCTCTAGACACCTCTTTTTATGGCTGCAGAAGGGGGAGTCTGCAGATGTTTTGCATGTACAAAAGGAGTGATGTCATGTTTTCTGTCCATGGAACTAACTGAAGATGTAAATAGTGTCCTCCACCTTACCATCCTCCAAGCAATGTTTTCTGCCCTCAAATAAATATACTTTCATGTTAGTCAATGGTTACAGGGTACTATTTTCTTTCTTAAATGGGTGGTACAAGAACTGGAACCTGAGTAGTGGGAGGCAGCATTAGTTTTTTTTTTGGGAGTAAGATCCACACCAACCTGCACCCAAGAAGCTCCTAAAGATCCACACCCACTTTTTTTTTGATTCATGTGGGAGGGACATGAGGTGGGTCTATCATGCTGGAACAAGACACACTAGTTTGGACCTGTATCAAGCAACAGAACAAGTCTGTCAAGTTGTGGAGCCCCTGCATTTTATTAAGGACTAGGAGAACAGATGATATTTAATGCCTTCAAATTGACTTAAAAACCCTTGGAACAAATGATTATCAGAGCCACCTGGGACCTCAGAAGGAAAAAGTAATTAAGGAGTGAAACTACAGCTACCAAGGAAAAAAATAGACACAGCATTCTAATTTAGAGTAAGTTGAAAGAGCCACGGGTATTTCTTAAACATTTATATACTAAAAACATAAAGTTCAGCTTTTGGGATTAACAATTTTTGTTTACCATATTCCTCTCTCTCTCTTCTCTATATATATATATATATATCTATATAGTTTATATCTAATTTGTCTTTTTAGTAGTTTCATAACTTTGAAAGCACTGGTGTTAGTAATGCATTTAGAAATACATTTTTAATTGTCTTTACAGTTAAACGTTCAGTTTTATGTGAGGGCACATTTTTGGGGGGAGGGGGGTTACATTATTTTAATCATGAAGCATTGGTGTTAGTAATGCATTTAGAAATACATTTTTTAATTGTCTGTACAGTTAAACATGCAGTTTCGTGTGAGAGCACATTTTTGGGGAGGGGTTCAAATTATTTTAATCATGGGCACAGTACTTGGTAAACACAGACTTGATGATAAAGTGTATTTTTTCTTTTAAGTTTGAGAAGCATGTATTAGAAAACATTGAACAAGAAAACAATTAGTGATTGTAAAACTATTCTGATCAGAGCTGACATTAAAAAAAATCTCAACTGTATTTTTTATTTTATCAAGGACACTAGAAACAGGATATTAACATTCCTGGTGGGTTTTATACTCCCTGGAACTTGCTATTCAGTTTTTTTATTGCATCTTGTTCCAGGCAATCTTCCCAGAGTGCAGTTTGCTCTATTGTTTAATAGCTGTGTGGAGGCCAGTGCCTTGTTACATTGTCTTTTGTTTCAAATTAGCCACAGACATTATGGCAGCCAAAGGAGACACACTTTGAGTCTTAGGGTATGTACAGCATAATTAATATGTTTTCATGTGCATAGTTTAAACATTCAGTTTTATATGAGGGCACATTTTTGGAGGGGAGGTTCAAATTATTTTAATCATGAAGCATTGGTGTTAGTAATGCATTTAGAAATGCATTTTTTAATTGTCTGTACAGTTAAACATGCAGTTTCATGTGAGAGCACATTTGTTGGGGGAGGGGGTTCAAATTATTTTAATCATGGGCACAGTACTTGGTAAACACAAACTTTGATGATAACGTGCATTTTTTATTTTAAGTTTAAGAAGTATGTATTAGAAAACATTGAACAAGAAAACAATTGGTGATTTTAAATGCTATTCTGATCAGAGCTGACATTAAAAACAAATCTCAACTGTATTTTTTATTTTATTTTATCAGGGACACTAGAAACAGGATGTTAACATTCCTGGTGGGTTTTATACTCCCTGGAACTTGCTATTCAGGTTTTTTTTTATTGCATCTTGTCCCAGACAATCTTCCCAGAGTGTAGTTTGCTCTATTGTTTCATAACTGTGTGGAGGCCAGTGTCTTGTTACATTGTATTTTGTTTCAAAATAACCACAGACATTATGGCAGCCAAAGGAGACACACTTTGAGTCTTAGGGTATGTACATCATAATTAATATGTTTTCACATGCATAATCTTTCCATTCATGTTATTGCTAGACATACTGTAGCTAGCTTGGCTTGAGGAAGAGTTAAGTACATTTGTATTGAAGCAAGCGGTGTGGTGCTGCACTTTCACACTAAATGGAGCCACGGTCTGTCCACCATGTTCCTGACTCCCGAGTTCTCAAAAATAAAATAAAGTAAGTAAAAGCAGCTAAAACAGGCTTTTCATTGCAAAAAGCTTAATCGGGGGGATAAGCCTTTTGGGGTGGAGCGCTCCAGATTTTGACAGCTTTCCTTTAAAGAAGTAATATCTGTTAGTAACCATACAGTTTTCTTTTCAGCAACAATGTTTGTCTGGCAAAACTATCAAGCTACACATTTTTATTTTTGTTTTCTTCCATTCCTGAATCAAGAGATGGAGTTTTGAGGTTTTTAAAAGCTTCCACTGTCATGCTATGCCTGCCATGAAAAAATTAAATATCTTGGTACAGTACTGTGTCATTTACCATATGAAACATGTAATAGTACCATCCTAATACATTTACAGTATATGTCTAGCACGTACTTTCAACAGGTAACCTCTGCAGATGAGATTTTCAATACTGTATTGCAAGTGGTGGCCATCTTTAATGATGTGAGCTATTAATTACAAAATTTGCTGTAAAAGCACTTTTAACAATATCTGAGAAAACTAATAATACACTGAGCATAAATCCTAGGGTATCAGAAATACATTTTTGTTGAAAAACAAATACAATTCTGCTTTAAACCTTTCTCTTACAAACAGTAAAACATCATCCTTTAAGAGGTGCTGATGCCTCAAATAAATCTTTTCGAAACATAACATTTAGGTACAATTCAGCTTGCATTCCATATATATTCTATAGATTTCTCATCCCCGTTGTTTATTACTGAGGAAATTTGCATGAATACGTGATCTTTATTCCTTACAGTTCATCTGCCTCTACAACTAATTCCCTACTTCAAGTCATAATCCTCTGCTGTGACATCACAATCTGTTGCCATTGGAGTAACTGCGGTGTCACAAGGAGTGCATTATTATCTCAGGTAGGGAGAAAGCAACTAGAACAGATGAAATCTTCAGAGCAAAGATCCTGTGTTCATACAAATGACCTTAGTAATAAATAATGGTGAGGACAAATACTGAACAAAGGTGAAATACGTACTGAACTTTGTCTGCATATTATATTTTGTTAAAGTTCTCCTGAAGGCATCAGCTGCTCTTTAACGTTTAAGTATTTGATAACATACATTACATTAAGCTTTTTGTTGATGAGTAATTAAAAACATTTATACAGCACATAGGGTTTCAAAATAAACATCTTCATGCAGCATGTACATTATAAAAACCATCTAGCAGCACACAGACTTTAAAAACCATTTTATAGCATGTAGATTGTCAAAATCTATGTCTTATGCATTACCTGGGTTAGTATGCACCACAAAGGGCATGTACCAAGACCCACAAGAGAATGCCATGCACTCAGCCCCAGCTGGACACGTGGGGCTGGGATTCACTATCCCTGGCTGGATTGGTACATAGCTGTGTAGCTCCAAGTAAAGGGCGATGCTACCTGGAGGCAGACCTTAGTCAGACTATAGACTTTCAACTGGAAGAAACAAGTGGTTCTGTAGTAAATCCCCCATTGCATGGATGTAGAGGCTCATGATATGTAACAGTCCATGGAAGGACAGCTGTGTCCTTCAGCAGAAGTGCTTCTGGCTTTTCACAATACAGAAAGGATCCTGTGATAAAGTATTTTAGAAGTCATCTCCTGCTTTGTGAAGGGTTTCAAAGGCCATGTGTAAAGGAAGCTCCCACAGTAATTTCATAAATGTAACGAAATTCATGGCAAAAACATATGTTAATGCTTACTAGGGGTGCTACCCCACAAAACCTAAACCTTGCAAAGGTTGGAAATGTTTGTTTTTATACCTAAAAGTTTCAGGTTTGAAATTACAGTCATTTTTGTGCTACAGGTGAGCAAAAAATAAAGTCTTAAAACACATATTTTTCTGTAATTTAAAGAGCCCCTGATGCAGTTTTGGCAACTTTGAAAAACATTAATATTTAGACACAGTTTAGCTTATATTTAATATTTTTTTCTGTAATTCTCACCCTTACTTCTTTGTTACCAAGGACATTTGCATGTAAACAGGATCACTGCCCTATCTGTTCTGGCTGCTTGCCTACACCTGACATCAAACTTCAGTTTATGACATCAATATGTTGCTGTAGAGATAATTATGATGCTATAAAGGGGGATTATGGTGTCAGACGTAGGCAAACAGAAAGAGTAGATAAAGTCTAAAGGATAGTAATCCTCTTCTATACAACTGTCATCAGTAATAAATAAAGAAAAAAGGTATGGAATTTTAGAAAATATATGAATTATAAACTGAATTGTGGGTCAATCTCACTTTTTTCTAAGTTTTCTAATGGTATCAGTGACTCTTTAAATGATCTATAATGTTTAAACAGGCTATTCTATTCAGGGATAGCTGCATTATTAAGTACAGAAACTAGGGTTTAACACAGAAGTGCCTACTCACCTCTAATATAGGGATGCTACCTCACCCCTGTAATTATAGTGGTATGGCAGCATCACTATATAAAGCCACTTTGTTGTGAAATCATGATCTTCAGCTGCTTACAGTATATCTCACTCATTTCTCAATGGATATTCATGAAACCTTTCAGAATGTGAGCTATCGCCCAGAATCTCCTGACATGGCAAGGTT
This sequence comes from Neoceratodus forsteri, assembly GCA_016271365.2. NCBI lineage: Eukaryota > Metazoa > Chordata > Ceratodontiformes > Ceratodontidae > Neoceratodus > Neoceratodus forsteri. The sequence continues at coordinate 120,028,222 of JADMNL010000026.1, forward strand.
GGTGAAATTTGGTAAAGCAGGTTTTCTTTTGCTAGAGATTAGCAAACAATATGAAAATCCCAAGAGGATCACCACACTCTGATACAAGCAAGAAAGGATTCACATTTTGCAACAATTTTGTATGTAGTTTCTGACCCTGATCCTGGTATGACTTTAATTTCAGTAATCCAAAGCACCAATCCATTTAAATCCAGAAAAGAAAAAGTAAATTCTTAATGCATCACAGGTTTTGGTCAATGACCATGCCACCCATGAGGGGAGTGTGTACTGTATGTGGCCTGCATGCACAGCAGCTGACATTATGTTATGCATGTGCACAACTTCCTCAGAGCATGCATACTCCTAGTACCAGAGTGCAGCACTCTGCCTGGTGTCATAGCCAAGCCAGTATCTGTAAATTGTTAACCCTGGCACAACACTTAGGAATTGCAACTCCAATGAGCTGAGCACTGTGATGGGAATCACCATCTGCCAGTTATGTATATCTAATTTTGATATAAATATATGTTTTTGAATTCTGCTTGTGAAATATGACAGTCAGCACAAGGCATCCTGGGACATTAGATTTTTGAAAATGTGCTGTTCTCTCTGAGTGGAAGGAAACAGCTAACTTCAAAAGAAACTAACACATGCCTAACAAAACCCATGTGGAAATCATAAAAGTCATGTTCTCAGAGAGTTGGTGCTTTGAAGTGAAAATATTGCCTTTTTACAAGGTGACAGGAGGGAAAATGCTTCCTCGTCAGTCTATGTCAAAAATCTTACGATGTTGGGAGGTGGTTCTCAGACTGTTTTCCTGGCAGATCAAAGGGATATTGTAACCTGTCATAAAAACCATGCTGTAATGGGAAGAAGAGACCATCTTGTTATAATTAAAATATTGCTATCTTTGCAGATTTCAAACAGGCAGTAAGCTGAAACATTTGGTTATACACTGGTCATGTTACAAAATAATTAAAGGGCTAAGAGTGACCTAGTGTGCTGTGACATCACAAGGAGGGTGGGACTTTAACTCTGATATTGCCAAACTGGCTGAAGGGACTGAGACACTTTTTGTTCTGGACTTCTAAGGAACACTTTGTTTCCTGGACTCAAGAGAGACCACTTCTGTCAAGACTGGCAGTTCAAGTGTGAACCTTTGCCAACTGAAAACCAAGTTAGAACTAGTTAATTCAGTTACAAGGTGCTTTGTTTTGAAATTGTCCATTTCTTTCTGACTGTAATCATTATGTATATATGTTCTGTTTTGTGTACTATATTTATTTACTATTTTTAATTTAAGTAAATGTTGTTTTCCTTAAACCTGCCTGAGACATTTTCTCATTTTGAGTGTGAATGGTGGAACAGTATTGGTAATTCTGACATAACTGTTAAACTGCTAAGTCTGTCACCGTATGCAGCCATGCTAACAAGGACCTGTGTAAAGATCCAAAAAGTAAGAAAAATACCAGCGTCTCAGTTGAGTTGGCAGGGGGTTGTGAACTAGGTTGGTTGTGTGCCCACTGGGTCAAGTATTGCACTGCTTTCCCTGAAGAGGTGTGATATTTGGACCTGTTACCCGGTGTGCTATCTAAAAGGCTTCATATTGATCCCAGGACTTGAGATTGGTAGTTGTTCAGACCCAAAACAAACAGGAGGGTGTCCCTCATTTGTCCCTGTTCGTGAATCTGCACTTAAAGGTTGAGCGCTGTGGGAGTAGAAGACCTGACTCGAGGAGTGGGTTTGTGACAGATTTGGTGTGCAGCGCGATCTAAAAGATTTGTCTGCATACTATGCAATTATTTGGTGGCATGGGCATTAACAGTCCAGTGTGTCAGATTGATAAACTGTAACACTTCACACACAAACAAGACAGTTTAAAAAAAAAAAAAAGAAATGTATCATTTTGGTTACAGTCTAAAGTTCCCTACCAGTTTTATTTTTTTTTTTTTCGGGTGCAAGCTAGTGTAGCTGTAGATTAGGAAGAATTCACCTGCAGTGACTACACTGTGGAATATCTGAGACAGTTGTGCCAGAAAAGAGGAGACCTAAGTGAGGGGCAAAACAAACAGCACCTCATGGAGGCTCTTGTGCCAGCTGATGCACAAGTGACTGCCCAAGACCTCAGGTCACAGTCAGTGACTGAAAGGGACCAGACCTTAGGTGTGGAGGGGCCAGGGGCCATCGCAGTGTCTAGTCCCAGGAAGGAGGACAGCGGGACCAGTGGGAACCGAAAGCCACAGCAGCAGCAGGGAGGATCCCCACAATGCTGAAGCCAGAGGGGATCAGGCTATAGAGCTGAGGAGAATGGAGCTAAAATTTGAGCAGAAAAGGTTTGAAGATCAGTAGCAGAGGGAATTTGAGCAGAGGATGTTCGAGCTGGAAATGCAAGAAAAAGAAAACCAGTGACAGAGAGAGGCCGAGGAAAGAGAAAAACAGCTCCAGGGAGAGGCTGAGGAAAGAGAGTGGCAGCTTCATAGAGAGGCCAAGCGAGAGAGAGAGAGAGAGAACATCAGAGGAAATTTGAACTGGAGAATCTACAACTCCAATGACCAGTGCCAGAGCAGATAAGTGGCATGGGTGAACCTGGAACTCCAGGACTGGGTTACAAGTTAAATTCTAAATTGATAGCTGAATTTAAAGAGGGGGAGGATATGGATGCATTTTATAATTCATTTGACAAGGTATGCATTCAGGCAAAAATTCCCCGAGAGTCTTGGAGCTTCCAGCTAACCCTGCTGCTTACCGGTAAAGCTTGTGACACCTTGGGTCACATGGACGATCAGAACAGTAATGATTATGAGAAACTTAAAACTGCATTGCTTAAAAAGTATAAACTGACACCTGAAGCATATAGAGTTAAGTTCCGTAAGCTCAGGAGAAGCCCTGACATGAGCTACGAGGAACTAGCCACATGCAACATCAGTTTTTGAAGTGTTGGTGGGAGAGGGTCAAAGCAGACTCTGTACAGAAAATTGAGGATGTGGTACTTTTGGAGTGATTCTTTTGGGCTTGTCCAGCAGAGCTGAAAACCTGGCTAGAGAACAGATCCAAAAATAGTGCAGGAGGCTGCTGAGCTCTCAGACGATTATGTCAGGAACAGGCCTGCTCTAAAGGGAGTGGGCAGGTGTGGCAGTGCAGAAAGGGAAAAGCGTGCCTTCAGGGCAGCTAAAACCCTCACTGCCTCCCCAGAAAGTGGGCAGCCCCAGGCTACAAAGAAAGGATTTGCCTGATAAAAGAAATGATGAATGTTGGTTTTGCAAGCAACCAGGGCATCTTGCAAGACAGTGTCCTAAAAAGGCACAAAATGCCCAGAGTGGTGCTCAAACAGAGATGGGTGCACTGTGTATCCCTGAAAGCATACCTATAAACATGAGGGAGCACATACACTCGGTTACTGTAAATGGGGTGCAAACCCATGGGTTGAGGGACACAGGGGCATCCCTTACTTTGGTAAAAGGGGATTTGGTTGAGCCTGAACAGCTTATACCTAATCAGTTCATTACAGTATGGGGATTCACTGGGGAGGAGAAAACTCTGCCACTTGCTAGTGTTCTCCTGGACTGGGGTGAGACAGAGAGACTGTGCAAAAGTTGCAGTGGCAGAAAATCTTGCCCTGGATGTGATTATAGGAACAATCTCAAAAGGTGGTGGTGTGTGGTTACCTACAGTCAGATGGCAAAGGCCAATTGTGGTTCCCTGGACCCCATAGAAGCCCCTGTGGAAAACACTGGGAGGCTGGTTCCCCAGCCTGTGTCTCCTGACATGGAGAGTAATGAAAGGAAGGCAGAAATTCCCCAGGTAGCAGTTAACAAAACAGCTTCAGAAGGTTACTCTCAGGAGGCAGGGGTAACCAGTGGTCAGAGCGCTAGGGATGGCAATGACCCTGAATGCCCTGACGCTAGAGCTAGGGACCCTAGTTTAGAAACTGAAGGGGACCTGTCCCATTCTTTGGAACTAAGTAAAGATTTTGCAGCTGCTCAGAAAAATGTCCCTAGTTTAGAGAGACTGAGGGCTTGTGCAGAATCTGATGGGACACAGGGAGGTGACGGAGGACATAGAGTGTATTGGGAAAATGGACTGCTGTATATGCAGGATGTAATGACAGAGGGAGGAGTGATGGGCAGGCAGCTTGTCATTCCCCAGGGGTACTGTGGGCAGTTGCTCAAGATTACTCATGATATCCCCATGTCTGGACATCTGGGAATCATGCACACCATGCAGCAATTGACCCAGAATTTCTATTGGCCCAACTTCACCCAGTAGGTGAGGGAATATTACAGGTCTTGTCACCATTGCCAAGAAATAGGGAACACGGGTAGTAAAACCCAAGCCACCCTAATTCCCTTGCCCATAGTGGAGCAGCAATTCCAGAGGATAGGAATGTATATTGTGAGGGCCTTTGAATACCCCCAGCTCCTCCAGGAAGAGGTTTATCCTAAAAGTGGTGGAGTATGTCACCGGTACCCAGAGGCAGTCGCCCTATCCCCACTGATGACAGACAAAGTGGCAGATGCCTTGCTGGGGATTTTCTCCCATGTCAGGTTCCCACAGGAGGTTATCATCGATCAATGGAGTTCCTTCATGTCGAACCTGATGAAGTGTTTGTGGGAGAAGTGTGGGGTGGTGCAGAGACACACGGCACCTTATTGCCCACAAGCCAATGGGCTTGTGGAAAGGTTTAATAGTACCCTAAAATCAATGCTCCAACCATTTGCTGAACAGCATGGGAGGGACTGAGAGAAATACCTTCCCCACTTGTTGTTCGCATACAGGGAGGTGCCCCAAGAATCAACAGGGTTTTTCCCCTTTGAGCTCTTATATGGACACAGGGTGCATGGGCCCCTAGACTTGATCCAGGAGGACTGAGAAGGCAAGCACACCACCCTGGGAACTCCCATAGTGGGTTATGTCACTCTTAAGTTTACGGAAAAGCTGAAGAAGCTTATGGGAACTGCCCAGAGCAACCTGGCAGCCACCCAGCAGAAGCAAAAGGTAAGGTACGACAGCAGAGCCAGAGCTCGCTCATACACTGTGGGTCAGGAAGTCATGGTCCTAATCCCAGTCTGGAAAGATAAGATGCAGACCGAGTGGGCAGAACCATGCAAAGTAGTCAAACAGGTGAACAACGTAAATTACATTGTAGAACTGCCTGACAGGAGACATACCAATAGAATGTACCATGTCAACATGATGAAGTCATATGCAAATAGGGCGGACAAGGTATTTGCAGTGTGTAGTCCTGGGGAGGGAATGGACGAGGAAGACCCTCTTCTGGACTTGCTGGAGGAAAGCAAGCAGAATCCTCTGTAGAGGCAATCAAACTGTTGCCCCAGTTGACCCCAGAACAGACCTAGGAAGTAAGGACGGATTTAGCAGTCTTTGCCCCATTGTTTAATGCCAAGTCTGGACTAACCCCCATAGTGACACAGAATTTAGATACAGGGACGCAAAAGCCCATATGGTGGACAGCATATCAGGTGTCAGAGACTGTCCTAAAGGACATTATAGAGGGAGGTGGAAGAAATGCTGTATTTAGGGGTAATTCAGAATTCCGACGGCCCCTGGGCCTCACCCGTAGTCCTCGTTCCCAAGCTGGATGGCTCTACTCATCTTGGTGTGGACTATCATGGGCTCAATGCAGTCATGAAGTCTGACACCCACCCATTGCCACGAACAGATGAACTACTGGATAAGTTGAGAGGGGCGATATACCTTACCACTATTCACCTGACAAAAGGGTATTGGCAGGTGGAGTTAACTGCCAGAGCTATGGCGAGATCACCCTTCATCACTCCAATAGGGTTATTTGAGTTCAAGGTAATGCCTTTTGGAATGAAGAATGCACCTGCCACCTTCCAAAGGTTGGTGAACCAGGTGTTACATGGTACTGAACAGTAGGCCGTGGCGTACCTGGATGATATTGCCATCTTCAGTGCCAGCTGGAAGGAACACCTGTCCCACCTTAAGGAAGTGTTATGCAGGATTCAAAGGGCCAGGCTCACTGTAAAAGCTGAAAAGTACCAGGTGGCCATGGCAGAGGTGACATACTTAGGGCATGTCATAGGCCAGGGACCGCTCTGTCCTAATCAAGCAAAGATTGAGGCAATAGAGGCATGGCCCAGACCCAAAACACAGAAGCAGGTCTGGAGTTTTCTAGGGACCAAAGGGTACTATCGAAAATTTGTATCAAACTACAGTGCCCTGGCAGCTCCCCTATCTGGCCTGCTAAAGAAAAGAATGCCTAAAAATAATGGGAGCCAGCTTTTGAACAAGCCTTTACATGGCTAAAGGAGGCACTGTGTGGTGCTCTTGTGCTGGCCAGTCCAGACTACAGTAAGCCATTTATAGTCCAGACAGATGCCTCAGACATGGGTATTAGGGCAGTACTTAGTCAGACTTCTAACCAAGGGAAAGATCACCCAATAGTGTACCTCAGTAAGAAATGACTTCCAAGGGGACAGGCTTGTTCTACAGTGGAGAAGGAGTGCCTTGCACTGGTGTGGACCTGAAGAAATTGGAGTCATACCTGTATGGGAGGCACTTTGAGGTACAGACGGATCATAACCCCTGGTTTGGCTGTCACAAATGGGTGAAACAAACAGTAGGCTTCTAAGATGGAGTCTTGTCTTACAGGGCTATAATATGACTGTCATCCACAGAGCAGGGTCAGCAAATGCAAACGCAGATGGATCATCCTGACAATTAGAGCAGTGAACTGAATTTGGGGAACCCGCCCCCTGCCTAGGAATAGATTCCCCCAAATTCAGTCTAGGAGGGAGGATGTGACACGAATCACCGTCTACCAGTTATGTGTATCTAATTTTGATAAAAATATATGTTTTTTAATTCTGCTTATGAAACATAGCAGTCAGCACAAGGCATCCTGGGACATTAGATTTTTGAAAATGTACTGTTCTCTCTGAGTGGAAGGAAACAGCTAACTTCAAAAGAAACTAACACGATCCTGACAAAACCTCTGTAGAAATCATAAAAGTCATGTTTTCAGAGAGTTGGTGCTTTGAAGTGAAAATATTGCCTTTTTACGATGTGACAGGAGGGAGAATGCTTCCTCGTCAGTCTATGTCATAAATCTCACAATGTTGAGAAATGGTTCTCAGACTGTTTTCCTGAGAGATCAAAGGGATATTGTAACCTGTCATAAAAACCATGCTGTAATGGGAAGAACAGACTGTCTTGTTATAATTAATATTGCTATCTTTGCAGATTTCAAACAGGTAGTAAGCTGAAACATTTGGTTATACACTTGTCTTGTTACAAATTAATTAAAGGGCTAAGAGCGACCTAGTGTGCTGTGACATCACAAGGAGGGTGGGACTTTAACTCTGATATTGCCAAACTGGCTGAAGGGACTGAGACACTTTTTGTTCTAGACTTCTAAGGAACACTTTGTTTTCTGGACTCAAGAGAGACCACATCTGCCAAGACTGGTAATTCAAGTGTGAACCTTTGCCAATTGAAAACTAAGTTAGAACTAGTTAATTCCGTTACAAGGTGCTTTGGTTTGAAATTCTCCATTTCTTTCTGACTGTAATCATTATGTATATATGTTCTGTTTCATGTACTGTATTTATATACTATTTTTAATTTAAGTAAATGTTGTTCTCTTTAAACCTGACTGAGGCATTTTCTCATTTTGAGTGTGAATGGTGGAACAGTATTGGTAATTCTCACATAACTGTTAAATTGCTAAGTGTGTCACCATATGCAGCCACGCTAACAAGGACCTGTGTAAAGATCCAACAAAGTAAGAAAAATACCAGCGTCTCAATTGAGTCAGCAGGGGGTTGTGAACCAGGTTGGTTGTATGCCCGCTGGGTCAAGTACTGCGCTGCTTTCCCTGAAGAGAGTGTGATATTTGGACCTGTTACCTGGGTGTGCTGGTTAAAAAGGGTTCATAACTGACCCCAGGACTCAAGACTGGTAGTTTGCTTGGACCCAAAAAAGCAGGAGGGTGTCCCTGTTTGTCCCCTGGTCACAAATCGCACTTAAAGGTTAGGCACTGTGATAGCAGAGGGTCTGACCCCAGGAGTGGGTTTGTGACAAGCACCAGCTAACCCTTACAGTGTTATGAAATTGAGCCATTTTTACTCTAAGGTAATTCTCGCACCACTCTAAGGGCCACTTTCCCAGATGCAATTGAACTGGTTGTTTCACAGTCTGAATTTTTTTCCCCCAAGTCATTTTGCAAAAGGGCATCTGCAAAAATGTCAGTTAAAGTTAGCGATGGTATAATGGGTAGGATTTAAAATTTGAGCCCTTTCTGTATTCAGCCACCTGCAGTCATAAATTCAGCCCCGCTTTTGTTGTGTGAGATAAAAGACTTGTACATCCGTGTGGGTCAGCAAATTAATATATCACAAATTTCCAAAAGAGTTAACCCATCCACACTGTACAGCATCAGGGCTGCTGCTCACGATTCCAGTGACCCAAGTTTTGGAACAGGCCTGGGAATTTGCGGTACGGCTGTGGGGAGGAGGGTCAAGCATCCCAGAGGATGCTCTCCATCTTCAGGGGGGAGGGGAGCAGGCTGTGCTGCAATATCTGCAATATAAATCAAGCCCCACTCTTTCTCCAGCCACCCACAGCCCCCCCAACAATGTCACTTGGACAGCTAACCATCACCCCCTGCAGAGCATCTATTTCAGCATTACTGCTCTATAGCCCCCCCCAGCAAAAATCCCACTATTTTACCAAGTACCCTACCTGTCTGTCCTCTGTTGCTTTCCGTCTGGACTGTACCTCATTCACTCTATATGGCAATCTGCCATACCCTTTCTACACATTGCCTGCTCATGTACCTATGTAACCGCATGAAGCTGTTATTATATTCCTCTGTAATTGCCTACTCATGTACCTATGTAACTGTATGAAGCTATGTTATTATATTCCTCTGTAACTATATGGTGTTCTTTTTGTATGTAATCTGTACTTTGTCTGACGAGGAGCCTTTGGAAACGAGTCCTTGACTCCAAGGATTGTAATTCCGATTTGTACAAATAAATAAAATAAATAAATAAATAAGCCAGAAAACAGTCATCTTTATGCCTAGTGCACTTATTTGGTGAATAAAAACAATTATACAATGGCAAGAAAGAACCCTGGCTTCTGATTAGTCAGTTGGCCATCACAGCAGGGATGATATCCTGGCATAACATCCCAGCTGACTGTTTCCTTTGCATTTGCATTGTTTGCATTAGCATTTGTATTATTAGCATACTAACTTACTAATTGCCAGCAGATTAGTCCCTACGGTCTATCGAGTCTGCTCGCACCTCAGATCCCTAGTTGGGTACCGAGGCCTTCCTCCCCCCCTTGTGTTCCAGAAACTCTTATCATCCATCCCCACCCCCCTGGGCCAGGCCATCATCTGATACATCCACTTTCCATGTCTGTCCCACCCTCTCTTGAAGCCCTCCACTGTGGATCTCTGAACCAGCTCGCCAGGCAGCGCATTCCAAGGATCCACCACCCTCTCAGTGAAAAACCTCCTCCTCTTTTCCCCCTCACCCTTCCACCTTCCAACTTCAAACCATGCCCTCTGGTGATACCTCCCTGCTTTAGTCTAAAGACCCCCTTCGTGTTTACCCTATTTATTCCCTTGAGGTACTTGAAGACCTCAAGCATCTTCTCTTAAGAAACAACAATATTTTTACACATAAACAAAAACATTCTTTAAAATTATTTTTGTATTCTGTATATAACAGCAAGCCATTGTATAATAGGAATACTGCCCTCCAAGTTGGGTGTTATGCTGGGATAACATCCCTTCTCAGGTGTTGGATGCCCTCAGCCTGCTGCCTCGGGCCCAACCACCCAAGGCGGGATGTTATCCCAGCATAACATCCACCTTGTCTGCCATTATTCCTTTAATAAATACTGCCACCTGGGTAACCAGGGTTGGCAGTGCAATTGGGCCAGTTTCATGGGAGGAAGTCTACTAGTGCTGTGTGCAGCCACACATCTGTGTCTGCATGCACACTAATCATTCTGGCTGCTAATATCCTGACAGTGGGGGGAACCTAAGTGTAAGTCCCCCAAAATGGGCTTACCTTCAGAGGGGCTCCATGCTCCCTGGCTTCTCCCCATGCATGCTGTCCTGGGGTTCTGCTGGGAGTTGCGTCTATGACCCCCCATTGCAGCAAGCGGCTATTTTCACCAGTGTCTTGGCCAACTCGGGGTCGGGCCAAGCGACAGTCTGTGCCACTGGTTGTGGTGTTGCATAGTCCCGGGTCCGGGAAGGTCCTGAATCGGTCTTGGGGCCGCACAGAGATTAATAAATATTTTTTAGTTAAACATGGCCGTCCTGCGCATAATGCACAGGTGCGGGGACCACTGAGAGCAGAAATTTAAAGGGGTAGTAGCTCCTTTAGGGGATAGTAGTTTTCGGTGCTGGCTGGCACCCTGGGGCACCAGCATTAAGTGATGAAGCAGGACTACAATTCCCAGGGGGCTGCCGGTTTGGCGCCACAGTACGTGTTCCCTGATTGGGCCAAACGTTTCGGCACCAAACCAGTCAGCCTTTAAAAGCAAGGGCTTAAGGGGACAAAGAGGAAGAGAGACAGTGAGAGAGAAGGAGGTTGCTACAGGGCGCTTGCCCACTTGACCATGCGGCTGTGGCTGCATTTGTATTGGCCTTACTATGCATGACCACCAGAAGAATGGACTAGCCTGGGATTCTCGGCTAGAGAATCCAAAAGATAGGGAACAAAGGAATAGCTTAAAGGAACAGGAGTTGCAGCAAATGGGGAGTCCTGGGATTCTTGGCCAGAGAACCCAAATGACTGAAGAAAGAATCGCTGCCTGCATGGCAGCCATGAGGTAGGGGATCATGTGTGGGGTCTGTCAAGGGGCAGCCTATGAGGAGATCATGCCACGGTGCCTTAGTAGGTTAATTCTGGGCTTCGGGCCCAGCAGCCAGCAGCAGCATGTGTGTGGGGCTGCAAAGGGTCAGGCAGTTGTTGGCCCCACTGGAGCCTGCTCCAGGTAGCAGTGCCTGAATGTAGCCAGAACAGGGACCTGCAGCCTGTTGTTCTATTTCTGTTGGGGATGGTCAGTTTGGCCTCAGGTGGGCCAGTGCCTTAGACAGTAGGCTGCCCAGTGATCCTGGAGGAGCAGCCTGGAACCTCGTGGATGTACTCCAGCAGGTTCCAAATGGGGCCCCTGGGTCCCCGCTGTAGCTAAATGTCTACCCTGCATTTAATACTGTGGATCCTGGTCTTTCTTTTGCTGCTGTATGGAAATGACTGTATCTGATGTGTGATCTATTGAGCATTAAAAGGAATCCCCTGGTCCTGCAATTTTGTGTCTGCCTCATGTGTTCTAAACAGACTGTTTTTGCCACAGCTAAAAGAAGTTGCCTCCACAGCCTTGCTTCCTGTGTGTTCCAGACCAGTGCCACTAGGGCCCCTGTGCCCCAAATGGAGTCCATCCATCACCACCTCTACCCGGAGACATTCAGGTACTGTTTTTTTCATTGTCTTATTTCAGGACTGTGTTTTTGTTGGCTGTACAACGCTCCCCCTTCCCCATGAGCGTTGCCATCTAATTACCCCTAGACAGGGGAAGTGGAGGGTGCTTACAATGTGGGGGCTCATCCAAAGGATGATGATTTTGGGAGGCAGGGGGCCTTTCTCCATCTCACGGCTGCAGTGCTGGACAAGCAGTGGATGTCTCTCCCCCCCCCACATTTGCTGGATTATTTTGGAAGCGCAGTCAAAATGGTGCCTAGGGCTGGGACATTTTCTCACCACTTCCTGTGAGAGCTGCAAGAGTTTTATCCATGGCCGTGGATGGGAGCAAAGACTTTTAAACTGTGTGCAAAAGGTGGACTTTGGGGGGGAGAATTGTGTTTAATTAAAAGAAGAACAAACATGGTTAAATGTTTAGGCCTTGATGGTACAGCATTGTAGTAATTAAATATTTCAGTTTGGCCATGCCAAGGTATTAGCTAGTTATACGCTGGTTAAAATGTGTGTAATTTTATAGAGGACATAATTTCCCTTAAGGGATGCTCAGGGTAGACTGTTTTCTCTAGTTAACATTTTTTACTTTTTGAAAAATGTTTCAAATAAGAAGATAACACAGTAATGCTATTTTAAGGAGAGTGGTAATTATGGCTAAAATGTATGTTTGCTAAACTGTTCACCATCTTAAAGGTCCTGGAAGTCCAATGCAGACCACTGGCTGCAGGTAAAGATTTAAAAGATAGTTCTGTGTCAGAGTAAGGGCATGAGGACACCAGTGGGTAAAGCCGAGTTTTGGGTCTTTTCGTAGGTTTGGTCGGTGGGTGGCCCAGTGGGTATAGTGATCCCCAGGTGGTTTAGTAAGGTAGGTTAGTGTTAAGGTAGGTAATGGTTAGTTGAGGTTTAGAACTTAGTGTAAATAGTATTCGGGCACATTTTGGCTTGCTGGGATGTCGTGGGTTTTGTGGGGGGAGTGTGTAAGACCCCCAAAAAGCGCTTACCTTTAGAAGGGCTCCATGCTGCCTGGCTTCTCCCCATGTGCGCTGTCCTGTCCTGGGGTTCTGGTGGGAGTCGTGCCTGCGACCCCCCCCATTGTGGCAAGCAGACGTTTTCACCGGTGTCTCGGTCAACTCGGGGCCGGGCCGAGTGCCGGAGCGACTGTCTGTGTCGCCGGTTGCGGCGTTACATGGTTCTGGGTCCAGGAAGGTATTGGATCAGGCTCGGGGCTGTGCAGAGATAAATATTTTTTTAGTTAAACATAGCAATCCCATGCGCAATGCACAGACGCGGGGACCGCCAAGAGTAGAAATTTAAAGGGGCAGTAGCTCCTTTAGAGGACAGTAGTTTTCAGTGCCTGCTGGCACCCTGGGGTTCCAATATTAAGTGATGAAGTGGGACTACAAGTCCCAGGGGGCTGCAGGTTTGGTGCCATGGTACGTGGTCCCTGATTGGACCAAACATTTTCGGTGCCAAACCAGGCAGCTTTTAAAAGCCAGGGCTTAAGGGGACAAAGAGGGAGAGAGGGAGAGAGAGAAGGAGGTTGCTGCAGGGTGCCTGCCCACTTGACCATGCGGCTGTGGCTGCATTTTTTATTGGCCTTGCTATGCACGGCCACCAGAAGAATGGAAAAGCCTGGGATTCTCGGCTAGAGAATCCAAATGATGGGGAACAAAGGAATAGCTTAAAGGAACCAGTGTTGCAGCAACTGGGGAGTCCTGGGTTTCTCGGCCAGAGAACCCAAATGACTGAAGAAAGAATCGCTGCCTGCACAGGAGCCATGAGGTAGGGGGTCATGAGCGGTGTCTGTTAAGGGGCGGCCTCTGAGGAGATCATGCCCCGGTGCCTTAGTAGGTTAATTCTGGGCTTCAGGCCCAGCAGCCAGCAGCAGCATGTGTGTGTGGCTGCAAAGAGTCAGGCAGTTGTTGGCCCCAGTGGATCCTGCTCAGGGTAGCAGTGCCTGCATGTAGCCAGAACAGGGACCTGCAGCCTGTTGTTCCATTTCTCTTGGGGGATGGTCAGTTTGGCCTCAAGTGGGCCAGTGCCTTAGATGGTAGGCTGCCCAGTGATCCTGGAGGAGCAGCCTGGGACCTCGTGGATGTACTCCATTAGGTTCCAAATGGGGCCCCTGGGTCCCCGCTGTAGCTAAATCTCTACCCTGCATTTAATACTATGGATCCTGGTCTTTGTTTCGCTGCTCTACGGAAGTGACTGTATCTGATGTGCGATCTATTGAGCATTAACTGGAATCCCCTGGTCCTGCAACTTTGCGCCTGCCTCATGTGTTCTAAATGGACTGTTTTTGCCACAGCTAAAAGAAGTTGCCTCCACAGCCTTGCCTCCGGTGTGTTCCAGCCCAATGCTGCTAGGGCCCCTGTGCCCCAGATGGAGTCCATCCATCACCACCTCTACCCGGAGACATTCAGGTACTGTTTTTTGAGTCAGCAGGGGGTTGTGAACCAGGTTGGACTGTTTTTTTTTTTTATTGTCATATTTCAGGACTGTGTTTTCGTTGACTGTACAGTGCTCCCCCTTCCCCACAAGCTTTGCCATCTAATTACCCCTAGACAGGGAAAGTGGGGGGTGCTTACATAAGCAACCCCCATGGTAGGGGGTACAGTGTTGCTTTGTGCTCCTGGGCCCTTCTCTCCTGACTGACTGACTGTCTGCTCTACCCCCTGCCCTAGAGGGCTGAAGGAAGTGGTTGAACAAACCCCCAAATAAACAATTACAGTGTAGGATCTATGCTGTGGCATTGGAGGTCTGGCTAGAGAAGGGTTGTGTTGCAGATGGGGGTTACCAGGGCTAAAGGGGGCAGCTTCATTGACCAAGAGGCATAACAATGTATTTCTGTAAGCATACACTCTCTTGAAACTTCTCTGCATAACTTTCACCCACACTTTCTGCGCACACAATCTCTATTGAGTGCACCTCCACTTTTTGTTGACGTCTAGTCTAGAGGATGCGCTCACTCCCAATTGTCACTGCATTTCATTGACAGCATACACCACAGACAAGGGCTGCACCCATGGCAGTGACTCTGGGGCAGTGCCTGCTCAGTGATGAACTGAGTTTCTTCATTCCATCATCTACTCATCAACTGTCTTCCCTTTGATGTTTCCTCTCCCCATAGAGTGGGCTACCTTTACTGAATCTGCTCTGGAACTCAGATGGCACAGAGAATAGGTGCATCAGTAGCAAACACCAGTGACACTGCACTGATCAACTAGCAGGGGATACTCATGCCTGAGACATGGTCCACACCCTGGAAATTAAGTGCACTATCTCTGCCACATATCCGCACCTTCCCGTGCTCAAAGTAGGAGTCTCATGGCCTGTCATAATGCCTGATCTTACTGTTTGCAATGCAACAGACTTGTGGCATGCAACTGAGTTGGTAAGCATTCCCCCTCTAAATGACTGGCTTGAGTTTAAAAAACCTTTCCTCTGGGATGTTATGCTAGATTAAAGCAGAAACATTGGGAATGGACTCCTTTATGGACACTAGATATAGCCAGATATAGCCAGTTATCATAGGTGACTCATCAATTCATTCCAGTCGATGTGTTCTGTGACAAGTGACATGCATTAGCTCCAGCGACAATTGGCTCCCTGCATAATTCATTCATGATTTGCTCCCCTTGGAGTTTATTATATTTATATGGGGGGAGAGCAATTGTCAGGGAATGATTTGTATAGGGGGCTGATTGAAAATAGAGCTAAAGGATGACATGAGTTGTCACAGAGCACATTGACCAAAGCGAATTGACATGAAGTCATTATCATATTAGCACCCCCCCCCTTCCCTCCATAATGTAATTTCATGGCAAACTATTCAAAATCTATTAGGTTGTATTTTTCACCTTACCTCCACTTTGTTTCAGGGCCTTGTGAACAAAGTCTGCTGCTGGATAGAAGTGAACACTCATATCAAAGGTTGGAGAATCATGGGCTTCTATACCACAATAGGTGATGGGCATGCCTTCATAGCATTCTGGTCCTCCCCTCCATTTGCTGTGGGATGCATTCAGTATGTGAGTGATTCCTAACTTCCTTAACTCATGCCTGTCAGCAGCTATATCCCTGGAAGAGCAGGATTAATGATAGAGATGAGTGAGATATAGATAATTTATTGCACTTAGACAAGCTGCAGGAATGACTAGACTGACCAATACATTTGCATTGGTTTAGACAAGCAGTTGCTGCTAACTTTTGGGAGAGATTTGCATAGCAAAAGGAGCTCATTAGGTGTGTCAATTTAGGTTTCCAGTATTATCCTTTCTATAGCTTACATACCAAAGTACTGTACTATGATGCATGCCCCCGACAAAGAGTTATTGCAACTCGAAGCACTGGGGCTCGTCTGCCGGGATAGTTTACTTATTTCACTCTGCATTTATGTGTATTACACATTTTTTTTTTGCTCCCCCTCTCTTCACATCTATGACATCTATGGCCTTTTTAGCCCTCGCTCACCTACCAGGTGACTGGAGCAGTCCGTCCCCCATGGAGCCGTGGCTGTACCCCCCAGGCGGGTACAGGGCGGGGGCTTCACACCCTGAAACATTTATATTTGTCAGGACGCTGTCTCCGGGCCTTGTCGGGGCCTGGTGCTCTGTCTACTGGGAGGCTGCGAGGCATTTTCCCATTTTCTCTGGACATACCATGTCCCCCAACATCAAAGCACTAAGGCGCCAACATCTGGCACGTCGCCCCTCCGTTCGGCATCAGACTTGCTGTACCTTGGGTCTCCATCCGGGGCCAGACAAGAGCCGAGCTCTGGCACCCCCTCCCCCCCGGAGAGGACGAGCAGTCCCTAGGATGCTCAAGTCCTCTCCCAGCCCTCCCAGCTCCCGAGCTCATTCCTGAACCCGACGCTGCGCCGCAAGTGGGAAATCCAACCGCCGCGCCGTGGGTCAGCCTCACATTACACATTTTTGAAGCAAAAGTAAAAGTATCTATTACTGATATTGGGAGTGCTGGTTTTCCTTTTGATGGACTACTAAAACCTTTTGGCATGCACCCAGCTTTACTGTGAGGGCTGCTTTGTGTTGGACTGGTCATCTGTACTATGATGGTATCTGGCAAGGCAAAATGGAACCTAGTCACAGTCCCATAAATTTGTAAAGTAGTAGGGAGCTGCATTTAGATTTACTTTAACAGTAATAGTAATATCAGTTACAATGAGCACTAGTGACTTAAAGAAATCCTCACACTGCAGAAAGGTGGCAATGAAAGCCAATACAGTGCTTGGCTACATTGCCAGAGGAATCACTAGCAGGTGGGAGGGGGTCATATTGTCACTATGCAGATCACTGGTGCAGCCGAACCTGGAGTATAGTGCACAATACTAGCGCTCTTACCTGAAAAAAGGACATTTACATGCTAGCAGCAGTCCAGAACCTGAGGTAAGCAACAAAAATGGTTCAGGGTCAGCAGGGCAGAACATAAGAGGAGAAGCTGGAGGACCTCACACTGTACTCCCAGGAGGTGGGAAAAGGGGGACATGAGAGTGATCTTTAAGTACAGGAAGGGCATCAACAAGGTGAACAACGAGGGCCTCCTCAGTCAAACTACAAGGGGACATGAACTTAAAGTGGAGGGGTGAAGGTTCAGGAGAGAATTCAGGAGGCATTTCCTCATGGAGAATGTGATTGCAGGGTGGAATGAGCTCCCTGAGGAAGTGGTCTCACCAGAGATGGTGGACGGTGTGACGCTTGGCCAGCTGGTTATGATTATTGTATGATATTTCTAATATAAAAATATAGTATGTGATTGTCTCACATAAGACAGCCTGTGCTTCCATGAGTATTCCCCTTCCCCCAAGGTTTCAGTGAAGCTACAGGATATGTAAACTGGCCAGGAACCATTTAATTAACTGACTTCCTTCAGAATGGCATTTTATTACCTTTTTATGACATGCCTAGGCTTTTTGAAGTGCAAACCAAATGTGACTTTATGACTTCAGAAACAGGACGTCATTAGGCTGATTCCTGTTGTTGTTTTTGTTTTTTTTAACACATTGGTGCCAGTGTGGGATTGCTAAATTCAAAGGAAAAATGTGTAATTAAGGAGTTATATATAGGAAATGTCTTTTTTCTTCTGATGGCACTTTATTTAAAATACCTCCTGATAGGAAATCTTTTTTTGTAATTTTATATTCTAAAAGGTAGAGCTAGATGACTTACAGAAGGGGTGTGGAGACACAGAGTTTAAAATGATACTTGTGTCTGAAATATTTGTCATATCATCTTGAGACTCTAGAGAGACACAGCTCTCTGATCTAACTTTAAAACGCACTTCCAGAGGTAATACCTTAGATAGCAAACATCTAAATGTATTGTGATAGGAGTTTTGCTTTGTAATTTTCCCTTGTTATTTTATGCGATTGTGAGCTCTTTAATATATTGTTTTGTGTTTACATTTTTCATATTTTTATCATCTTTTAGTAAAGTACATTTTCTTAAGATACTGCCTGGGTGTGTCTTCCAATTTCTTTTTGTGTGTGATGTATACATGGTTAAGTCTGACAGCTGTTTGAAGGGCTTGATGGTGTTACTAAACTGGGAAAAGATAACAGTATACCTAAGGTCTCTTACAGAGTTAAAAGGGTTAATTTTGGAAGTCTGGCTGGGTGCCCCTGGCAAAAGATTGTACCACAATCCCCAAAGAGGGTACGTATCTGAGCCTGTACATTGGGTATGCTAGCATAAGGTTCACAGTTTGAATCCCCCCACCCTGGAACTTGAGACTAAAGGTGATTCGGACCCAAAAGCAGACAGGACGGTTACCCTGTCTGTTACCTGTTCACACTATTGCACTCGGAGGTTGGCACTGTGGGAACAGAGGGCCTGACCTGTGGAGTGAGTTTGTGACAGATTTGGTTGTCAGCGGTGCGATAAATTTGGTAACACAAGCTTTAACTGTTCAGTATGTCAGCTTAATACTGTACAGCTCACTTGCAAAATACGGCGGTGATTTATTTTTAAAAAGGAAACAGAACTATATCATTTTGCTTACAGTCAAGTTCCTACCTGTTTTATTTTTTTGTCTAAAGTGCAAGTTAGAGTAGTCGTAGTTAGGGAAGAAGATGGCTTCCAACTACAGCGGGTACACTGCAGACTACTTGAGGCAGTCGTGCCAGGACAGAGGAGTCCTGCACAAGGGAAGAGCCACCAAACAGAACCTCGGGGTTGCCCTGATGGCAGCAGATGCCCAGAGCATCAAGTCACAGACTGTGACTGTAAAGGACCAAACCTTGGGCGTGGAGTGGCCAGCGGCCAGTGCAGTGTCCAGATCCAGTGAGGAGGACAGCAGGGCGAATACAAGCCAAGGGCCACAGCAACAGGGGAAGGCCACCAGCATTCTGGAGCCAGAAGCAATCAGGCAGCAGACTGAGTTGCGCAGAATGGAGCTGGAGTTCCAGAGGAAGGCTGAATGAGAATGTCGAGAAGCAGAACGAGAGAAATGAGCCACAGAGGAGAAGAGGGAGCATGAACAGTGAGAAGCAGACCAAGAGGAGCGTGAGTGTCAGAGGCAACATGAACTGGAGAAGCTACGACTCCAACCACCATCACCAGAGCAGGTAAGTGACTTGGGTTTAACTGGAACTATAGGACTGGGTTGCAAATTAAATTCCAAATTGATAGCTGAATTTAAAGAGGGGAAGGATATAGATGCCTTTTTAAATTCCTTTGAAAAAGCTTGTATTCAGGCAAAGATTCCTAGAGGGTCCTGGAGCTTCTAGCTATCCCCGCTACTTACTGGGATAGCTCGGGATGCATTGGGTCAAATGGACAATGAGGACAGTAATGACTACAGCAAACTTAAAGCTGCACTTTTAAAAAAGTTTGATTTAACTGCAGAAGCATACAGAGCTAAATTCCATAAGCTCAGGAGAAGCCCTAACATGAGCTACAAGGAGCTAGCCATGAAACGTCAGTTTTTTAAAACGTTGGTGGGAAGGAATTGAAGCAAACTCTGTAGTTAAAATTGAAAATGCCATATTGTTGGAGCAGTTCTTTTGGGCATGCCCAGCAGAGCTGAAAACCTGGCTGGAGGACCGAGATCCCAAAACCAGGCAACAGGCTGCTGAACTCTCGGACTGCTATGCCAAGAGCACACCTGCTCTGAGAGCGAATGGGGTGGGCATGGCAGTGCAGAAAGATAAAAGCGCACCTTCAGGGCAGTTAAAATCCTCTCTGCCTCCACTGAAACCAGTTAGCCCCAGGTTTCAAAGAAAAGATTTCTCTGAGAATGAAACAAATGTTGGGTTTGTAAAGAAACTGAGCATATTGACAAACAGTGTCCCAAAAGGACGAGCAATACGCAAAATGGGGCTAGGAAAGAAGTGGGTTGTTTGTGTGTCACTGGAAGCATGTCTGTGAACATGAGGGAACACATGCACCCAGTCACGGTCAATGGTGTACAGACACAAGGGTTAAGGTACACAGGGGCATCCCTGACGCCGGTAAAAGGGGATCTGGTAAAGCCTGGTCAGCTTATACCCAATAAATTTGTAACTGTACCAGGGTTCACTGGTGAGGAGAAAATATTGCCACTCGCTAGTGTTCTCCTAGACTGGGGTGAAACAGGGGGAACTGTGCAACAGATGGCTGTAGCCAAAATTTTAGCAGTTGACATCATCCTTGGCAACAATCTCAAACAGGGGATGGTGTGTGCAGTTACCCGTAGCCAAGCGACAAGGGAAAATTGTAGTTCCCTGGACTCCATAGAAGCCATTATGTAAACCACTGGGAGGCTGGTTCCCCCAGCCTGTGTCTTCTGATATGGAAACTAATGAAAAGGGAGTAGAAATTTCCCCAGTAGCAGTTAACTACACAGCTACAGAGGATTACTCCAAAGAAGGAGGGGTGACCCATTGTCAGAGGGTTAGGGATGACACTGATCCTGAGTGCCCTGATGCTAGTGCTAGGGACCCTAGTTTAGAGACTGAAGGGGACCTGTCCCATGCCTTGGGAATGTATAAGGAATTTGCAGCTGCTCAGAAAAGTGACCCTAGTCTAGAGAAGCTGAGAGCTTGGGCAGACTCTGATGGAGCACAGGGAGGTGACGAAAAACATAATGTTTGTTGAGAAAATGGACTGATGTATGCTCAGGATGCTAAGACAGAGGGAGGGGTGATAGGCAGACAGCTTGTCATTCCTCAGGGGTACCGTGAACAGTTGTTCAAGACTGCATACGATATTCCCTTGTCTGGTCATCTGGGAATTGCATGCACTAATCAGCGGTTGGCCCAGAATTTCTATTGGCCCAACTTCACCTAGCAGGTGAAGGAGTATTGCAGGTCTTGTCACCGGTGCCAAGAAATAGGGAAGGCAGGTAACAAAACCCAAGCCGCCCTAATTCCATTGCCCATAATAGAGGAGCCATTCCAGAGGGTGGGAATAGATACTGTGGGGCCATTAAATAACCCCCAGCTCCTCTGGGAAGAGGTTCATCCTGACTGTGGTGAATTATGCCACCCAGTATCCAGAGGCAGTCGCCCTATCCTCACTGAGGACAGACAAAGTGGCAGATGCCTTATTTGGGATTGTCTCCTGTGTTGGGTTTCTGCAGGAGGTTATCACCGATTGAGGGGGTTTCTTCATGTCAGACCTGATGAAATATTTGTGGGAGAAGTGTGGGGAGATGCAGAGGCACACGACACCTTATCACCCGCAAGCCAATGGGCTTGTGGAAAGATTTAATGGTATCCTGAAGTCAATGCTCCAAGTGTTTGCTGAACAGCATGGGAGGCACTGGGAGAAATTCCTTCCCCACCTGTTGTTTGCATACAGGGAGGTGCCCCAAGAGTCGACAGGATTTTCGCCCTTCGAGCTCTTATATGGACGCCGGGTATGTGGACCCCTAGACTTGATCCAGGAGGACTGGGAAGGCAAGCACGCCACCCAGGGAACTCCCATGGTGGATTACGTCCTTAAGTTTAGGGAAAGGCTGAAGAAGCTTATGGAGACAGGCCAGAGCAATCTGGCAACTGCCCAACAGAAACAAAAAGTGCAATATGACTGCAGAGCTAGCGCTGACTCGTACACGGTGGGTCAGGAAGTCATGGTCCTTATCCCAGTCCGGAAAGACAAGCTGCAGGCTGAGTGGGCAGGACCGTACAAAGTAGTTAGAAAGGTAAATGACGTGAACTATATTATAGGGTTACCTTGCAGAAGACATACAGAAAGAATGTACCATGTCAGCATGATGAAGCCATATGTTAATAGGGCTGACATGGTGTCTTCAGTATGTAGTCCTGGGGAGGGGACAGACACAGGAGACCCCCTTCTGGACTTGCTAGAAGAAAGCAAGCAGGAGTCCTCAGTGGAGGCAGTTAAATTGTTACCCTAGCCTGCCCCGGAACCGATCCAGGAAGTAAGGGAGGTTTTAGCAGACTTTGCCCCACTGTTTAGTGCCAAGCCTGGATTAACCCCCTTAGCAATGCACAATGTGGAGACAGAGACACAGATGCCCATATGGCAGACAGCATATCGAGTGTCAGAGGCTGTCCAAAAGGACTTTAGGAGGAAGGTGGAGGAAATGCTGGATTTAGGGGTAATCCAGAGATCCCATAGCCCCTGGGCCTCACCCATAGTCCTTGTGCCCGAGCCAGATGGCTCTACTTGTTTCTGTGTGGCTGTCATGGACTGAATGCAGTCACAAAGTCAGACGCCCACCTGATGCCTCAGACGGACGAACTCCTGGACAAGTTGAGAGGGGCAACGTACCTTATGACTGTTGACCTGACAAAGGGGTATTGGTTGGTAGAGTTAACTGACAGAGCTAGGGAGAGGTTGGCCTTCATCACCCCGAGAGGCTTATTTGAATTTAAAGTAATGCCTTTTGGAATGAAGAACGCCCCGGCCACTTTCCAAAGGTTGGTGAACCAGGTGTTAAATGGTGCTGAGGAGTACGCCATGGCGTACCTGGATGACATTGCCATCTTTAGTGCCAGCTGGGAGAAACATCTGTTCCACCTTAGGGAAATGCTGGGCAGGATACAGAGGACCGGGCTCACTGTCAAAGCTGAGAAGTGCCAGGTAGCCATGGCTGAAGTGGTATACCTCGGGCATGTTGTAGGCCAGGGACAGCTCTATC
Source organism: Neoceratodus forsteri (assembly GCA_016271365.2). NCBI lineage: Eukaryota > Metazoa > Chordata > Ceratodontiformes > Ceratodontidae > Neoceratodus > Neoceratodus forsteri. The sequence continues at coordinate 120,050,790 of JADMNL010000026.1, forward strand.
CTAACCAAATAAAAATAGAGGTGATCAAGGCATGGCCCAGACCAGAAACACAAAAGCAGATCAAGAGTTTTCTAGGGACAGAAGGGTACTATAGGAAACTTGTACCCAATTACAGTGCCCTGGCTGCTCCCCTATCTGACCTGGTAAAGAAAAAGATGCCTAAGAAAATTACCTGGGAACCAGCCTGTGAAAAAGCCTATACCAGACTGAAAGAGGCACTGTGCAGTGCTCCTGTGTTGAGAAGTTCTGACTATAGTGGACCCTTTATAGTCCAAACTGATGCCTCAGGTGTGGGTCCTGGGGCAGTACTGAGTCAGACATCCAAACAAGGGAAAGATCACCCTGTAATGTACCTGAGTAAAAAGTTACTCTCCAGGGAGCAGGCTTACTCCACTGTGGAAAAAGAGTGTCTTGCCATAGTGTGGGCCCTAAAGAAGTAGTAGCCATACTTATATGGGCAGCATTTTGAGGTGCAAACTAACCACAACCCTCTGGTTTGGCTGACACAAATGGGAAAAACTAATGGTAGACTGTTAAGATGGAGTCTTGCCTTGCAAGGATATGACATGACGATCTTACATAGGGCTGGAGCGACCAGTCAGAATGCAGATGGCTTGTCGTGTCTATATGAGGAGTGAACTGACTTAAGAAGCTCATCCCATGCAGGGGATAGAGCCCCCAAATTCAGTCTAGGTGGGGAGGATTGTGATGCTTGGCCAGCTGGTTATGATTATTGTATGATATTTGTAATCTAAAAATATAGTATGTTATTGTCTCACATAAGACAGCCTGTGCTTCCATGGGTCCCTTCCCCCCTTCAGGTTTCAGTGAAGCTACACAATATGTAAACTGACCAGGAACCATTTAATTAACTGACTTCCTTCAGAATGACATTTTATTACCTTTTTATGACATGCCTAGGCTTTTTGAAGTGCAAGCCAAATGTGACTTTATGACTTCAGAAACAGGACGTCATTAGGCTGATTTCTGTTGTGTTTTTTTTTTAACACATTGGTGCCAGTTTGGGATTGCTAAGTTTAAAGGAAACGTGTAATTAAGGAGTTATATATAGGAAATGTTTTTTTTCTTTTGATGGCACCTTATTTAAAATACCTCCTGATAAGAAATAATTTTTTGTAATTTTATAATTCTAAAAGGAGGAGCTAGATGACTCACAGAAGGGGTGCGGAGACACAGAGTTTAAACTGATACTTGTGTCTGAAATATTTGTCATATCATCTTGGGACTCTAGAGAGACACAGCTCTCTGCTCTAACTTTAAAACGCACTTCCAGAGGTAATACCTTAGATAGCAAACTTCTAAATGTATTGTGGTAGGAGTTTTGCTTTGTAATTTTCCCTTGTTCTTTTATGTGATTGTGAGCTCTTTGAAATATTGTTTTGTGTTTACATTTTTCATATTTTTATCATCTCTTAGTAAAGTACATTTTCTTAAGATACTGCCTGGGTGTGTCTTCCAAGTTCTTTTTGCATGTGATGTATACGTGGTTAAGTCTGACAGCTGTTTGAAGGGCTTGATGGTGTTACTGAACTGGTAAAAGTTAAGAGCATACCTAAGGTCTCTGATAGAGTTAAAGGGTTCATTTTAGAAGCCTGGCTGGGTGCCCCTGGCGAAACATTGTACCGCAATCCCCGAAGAGGATACGTATCCAAGCCTGTTCATTGGGTATGCTAGCATAAGGTTCACAGTTTGAATTCCCCCCCCTCCCAGAACTTGAGACTAAAGGTGATTCAGACCCAAAAGCAGACAGGAGGGTTACCCTGTCTGTTACCTGTTCACACTATTGCACTCTGAGGTTGGCACTGTGGGAGCAGAGGGCGTGACCTGCCAAGTGTGTTTGTGACAGACAGTTTCAAAAGAGGGTGGGATATGGTGATGGGGAAGGTCAGGGTCAGGGTGGTAGGCAGAAAGGAGAGGCAGCAGTAGGGGAGGGGTCATAGCCTTTAGTTGCCACAAGGGGCTCTGCAACATAAGCAATATTGATGGACCACTGCGCCTTCTTCTGCTGGCAAAATTTGTATGTTTGTAATTACACTGGTATGGTATATGGTAATCTAGTATACTGTATGTCCTTTTAAGTACTGTGTACTTCGTTTTTTGTTTTGTTTTTTCAGTTCTGTTTCCATCCAGTCACCATTGACTGGACACCCCTCAGTCATCACCCAGCCTGCTCCCACCCTGCCTGAAATCCTCCTTACCTGTGACCCCCCCCACAACCCACCTGCAAGCAACCCCCTGGCTTGTATACCCTGGAGCAGGGTCGCCTTCTACACCTCACTGCTTCCTTACAAATATCCAGTGGCCTGCAGTTGGAGGTGAAGATCTGAGGGTAGTGGGTCCCAGGTGGGCAGAATCCAGTGGTGAATGTGGGGGCTGTGCAGTGATGTCACCCATCCAGCGAACAGGGTTTTTCCTTGTTCTGGCAGTACCCCCCCCTTTGATGGGAGCAGACGTGCAGTGACTCAAAGGGAGGTGCACACGCTCCCATGCATGCCACACTGATGTCCGTTACTTCCCACCATCCCTCGTGCTGAGGGCTATTCACTCAATACCCTTTAGCCTCCAGGAGGTATCATATTGCCGAAGCCTTCCACCCACCCTGGAGAAGGTGAACAGTCCATTGGATGCTCAAGCCTTCTACTCCCCTGGCCAACCATCTAACACCCTAGGCTAGTTTCCGAACTCAGGTCATCGACCCCAGAAGCAGTATCACTACCGCTGTGCTGGTGGGCCAGCCCTACATAGTTTTATTATGCTATAATATTGACACGGTGTAGGTGCTTGGTTCAAACAGACCCACATATAAATTCTTAATACCAACATCTGATTTGTGACACATTGAGAACTGCAGGTTTCTATCATAGATCCTCTAAACTGGCCTCTAAATCAGTGGTATCTCATGAGCTACAGTGTTAGTCTTTTTGTTTGAGTGCCAGAAGTGTGAGTGCATGCCAGAACTGTGAGTGCCAGATGTATCTCCATGGTCATAAGACTATAACTATAGGCAGCAGTGGCAGAAGATCCATGGGCAAGGCAAATCTCTGTGTCCCATGAATTTTGATAGATTTGGACTGTGTTCTCAGATTTTAGTGAATAAAATTAAAGTTTTCAGCCCTTTCAACTTCAAAATTAGCTTTGCCTGTACACATCAATGCATTTCTATTCTGATGGGATTATGTCAGAGTTTTTTGTGATAATTACCATTTCCAACAGAGTCTTTCAGTGATCTTGTAAAACATGCATTATGTTTTGTGCTTACAAGCTGTGCTCTCACTGAACATATATATCATTTAGCCATATAGCATGTTGGGAGAATATTAGGAAGAACCTGTGGAAAGTAATAGGGGATAAGTGAGATGTTTGACTAGAGTCTTTTTGTTGGAGTTTTTTTTATTTTCTATTCTAGTCACTGCGCCTGCTGGACTGGGCATCACACACTGTCTGGATGGGTCTGGTGTTTTGTTTGGTTATCATTACAACACATCTCTCCGGGACCCAGTCTCACACTGTCAGCAGTCCCATTCCCAAATACTACTGCCTCTACCACCCACCTTTATTTTATTCATCATGGCTGCAGTTTCCCCCCTGTGATCCCTCAACAGTCCTGATATGATGTCCTGGAGTTTTCCTACCCTCAGTCTGGATGGGCAGTGCTGGCAAATGTAAGAAGTGGGGAAATCATCTGGGCCTGCATAGCATGGGGGGGAGGGGGCAATGATCCATGCCACAGAAAGGCTTGCACACTCACCACTACTGACAGGATGAATAACACTGAAGGTGTGTGTGCTGGGGGGCTGCTGGGTGGGAACTGGGTTGCTGGCAGCAGGACACAGAGTTAGGAAGCCCAGTGAGGCAACATTTTAATGGAAAATAGAGGCCTATGCTAGGCTGGAGACCCTGTATCTGGAATTGACCAAACACTAGATTTAGAGTATCTGCTTACCCTTGTTTATCAGACATGGATAGCAGTTACACCTCAAAACCTGGGAACTACTGACCCATCTCCCTCTTTCATGTCCTTGCCATAGTGCAGGGAAACTAATGCTATCCTCCTTCCTTGCCTCCTCTTCCTTTCTCTGCCCTTTCCAGTCTCATTATCATAAAACCCACTTCACTTTCTTGTCCCTCCAACGGTCTGCTGATTTCACTCTGCAAGAGATAGATTGGAGTCTGTATTTTTTTTTTATCTGTACTTTTTCCACCCTGGTCCTGCCCAAATATGCCCAAGGCTAGTACCCAGCACCTTCTCCCCAACAGTTGTCCTCTTTTTCCAAGCCCCCAGTTTGCTTCCATTGGGGCAGAGGGGATAGGTTGTCCCCCTCGGAGCACCTGGGGTAGAGAGGGGAACAGTAGGCTGCCTGGGATTGGAGTGTGCCAGGCATCATACTGCAGGCCAGGGAACTTTATCCTCTGTTTTTCCCTCTCCTGTGGCTGCCTGCATGTTAGGGATCCACTGCACGCATTGCTCACAGCTTGCATGCCCCCACACAGAAACATCAGGGGTTTGCCTTCCCCAGCAGATCTACCTGCAGCTCCCCCTGTGGTCACCAGGTGGTAGTGCTGCGGTAAAAAAAAAAAAACAATATGCAGGAACAATGCACCCACCAAGTTCTGCTGAACTTTTAATTGTAAGGTGCAACTGGACCACCTACCAACAATCCCTATGGTAGTGCCTTGATAGGAGGCTTCCTCAGGCGGCCTGGCTTGCTTGTAACATTTCATTTCATTTCATTTATTTGTTCTAGGATTACAAATACCTTTGAGCCGAGGCTCTTTTACAAAGGTTCCAAGTCATTGGTACAATTAAGACAATCATAAGCAAAGATAACAGTTTATAAAATAAAAAAATTAAAAAAAAAGAAACACATAGTCTTGTAGATGAAAAAAGAACAATAAGGTGAAACTTTGGTGAACATTTATACCATTTATAAGTTTTAACTGCTCATTCAATACCTCTGCGTTACAAGGAAAAGTGACAAAACTGCAGTAACAAACATCACAAACATTCTGTGTAAAAATACAAACAATTCAGTTCATGGCTGCATAAGTGCACTTATTGCAAAGATATTCTTAAAAAATGGATATTCAGCCAGCCCAGTGGCATGGAGAGCTAAGGCACTGGATGTCTTACCTCCATCCATGCCAGTAACCCAGGTTTGGGAACAGACCAGGGTTGCTTGCAACGGCTGGGAGAGGGAGGATTGAGTGTCCCAAGAACAGCTGTACTACCTCGGGGAAGAGGGTTTCTGACTCCCGCCACTTGACTGCCTCCTGGCAGAGTCAGGGTGACAGCACTACGGGAGTAGTGTATGTGGGGAGTAAGTCCACTAACGGAACACTCAGGTATACCAATGCACACATGCATGACCGCATCACATGCTGACACCCGGGGGGGGAGAAGAACCAGAAGGGAAAATGGCCTGGCTTGCTCAGTATCCCCCACAGGCACCATACGACCCTACGTGGCAGGCTATCTGCCAAACATAGCTTTGTGTAAGTGGCAGTTAGCCTGTAAGTCCACGAGATGGATCAGTGACAGGGCGGGGGGGATGCCACCAGGACCAGGAATAGAAGGCAGAAAAACAAGAATAATAATAATAAAAATGGGCATTCAACATTTCCACCAATAGCAAGCCATATATCCTAGGGCCAAATTACAATGAATGGGATCACTGTAACATGCATAGTATGACACGGACCACAAGGAGTACTCTTAAGATAGCACAGCAACCATTTGTAAATCCCTGAATCCACAGCATAGTGAGGCTCTGTACCAAAAAGGAGTACAGTCTGAGCAAAAAGTGGCTTCTTGGTTAATGTGCTGTCAGTCTTTTTTTTTTTTTTAAAAATGTTATTGATTTATTAGAAGTAAAACAGTAATACTCAGAACATTTGGAAAGAAAAAGTTACTTAATACAGGTACACTAGCAGATCCTTAGGCCTCAAAACAGACATATTACGCTGGCCCGGTGGCGCAGAGGGCTGAGGTGCTGGACGTCTCACCTCGCGGCACACCGGCAACCCGGGTTCGGGAGCAAGCCTGGGTCATCGGAGGTCGGCACGGGGGGAGGTCAGAGCTGGAAGGAGCAGCCAACAGGCAGCTCTCCTCTCTGGAGAGGTGGAATTGCATCTCTCACTCATGGCTGCCCCCTGGTGGAGACTGAGGGCCTGCACAAGCAGGGTGCTGGCGATAGGCCAATGGGGCGGGTAGAGGAGGGTCATTACGGGGAGCTGTAAGGCGCATGCGTGCCTCCACATGCATGCGACCTCCTCCCTGAGCCTCGGAAAAATGGGAGAAATGGAGGAAACAAACCCGCAGCAGGATGGCGACTGACTCTCCAGGCACCGCCCGGACTGGGCAGAAGGTAAGCCCCGGTAATTCCGGGGGATGGAGCTGGGGAAGCCGGTCAGATGGGGGCCGTTCGGGGAAGAATATAAATAAATATACAAAAGAAACCCAGACATAACAAGATAAAGTGAAATGTGGGGTAGATTCAATAGATCTTAAACTAGAGCAGTGGAAAAAACAGTGCATAGAAAAACAGAAACCTCTATTTACTTTTACAAAGTACTAATATTCAGATAAGGCTTACATAATAGTAAAGCCAGCAAAGGAGAAGTAAAGGCTCATTCTCTGTCTAAGAAAGCTAGAAAAGGAGCCCATGTTTTTAAATAGATCCCTTTTCCCAATAATTTGAAGGGCTAAGCTTTCGTTATTAATCACTTCACACATTTTGTTACTCCACTCTTTAAGCACGGGGGGGGGCAGGTAAACTTCCAGTGAGAGAGAAAAAGCCTTGTAAGTGTCAGTGCAGCTGGCCATGTGCTGCATTTTTGGTGTTTTCCAAGTTGATCTGGCCCTTCTTCTATCCCCAAGATAAGGAACTTAGGAGTAAAGGGAATTTTTGTCTTAAATGCAGATTCACAGATACCGTGAACCTTAACCCAAGTTTCTTTAATGAGTGAGCAGGACCAAAGCATGTGGAGCAGGTCTACATCTTCCCTCTGACATCTCCAGTACCTTATATCAGCCTGGAAGCTGATAGAAGATAATCTTTTCAGAGACTAGTAGCAATAGTGCAAGATTTTGTATTGAACTATCCTTCCTTAGACTTCCTTACTACAATTATAGGCATTGGTCCATGTTGAGGCCCATTCTGAGTCAAATATTTGTTCTTGTATTTCTCTTTCCAATTTTGTTTTGGCTGAGGTGGTCAGAAGGGAGTGATCTTGAATATTCATCAAAAGCCTATAGGACTGATGTACCCCCTTTCTAAGATTTGCCATTTCTATCGCTGGTTTCCACTCATTATTTCCAACTAAATGTAAATGTGGGCCTAGCACAGAGTCCTGAAGCACCTTCCTTAATTGTAGATAGTTCACAAACGGGAATTTCTGCCATTTAAATTTAGATCTGAGAAATTCAAAGGAAGGCAATTCTCCATGAGTCCCTAACAAACCTGCAAATTTGTTATGTCCAGTTACTCCAACCAAAGTCAGTTATGAGGTTGTAATATATGAAGATGGCCAAATAATATTATAGTATCCCATACAAAAAAATCCCAGTAATACAACAGTAGCCAAAGTGATAATACCATTGTTGCTCCCTGAAGATACTATCGTTCAGAGGTAATAATACCATTGTTTCAGCTCTGAATGATAGTATTATCACAGAAATGACACTGCACATGTCCCACTCTGCCTGCCACACAGACCAGTTGCCAAGGTGCCACGTTTCTGAAGTGACTGCGCGTATTCTTATTGGCCGCTTTCCTCTGTGGGGTGGGCAGATCAACTTTTAAAACATGGTGGCTGGCTGTTTCCCCTTGCTTTGCGGATGGTCACCCGTATTTCTTTGCTTTTCTATTTAATCACTGAATTATCTGCTTCATCCTCCATTCACCGAAGTATGATAAAAGGGAAAGGTAGGACTTACTGCCTCAGAACAAAAAATGCCAAATTTAAGTGTAACAGACATGCGAGGGGGTGGGGAACGAGCAAGCGAGCGAGTGAGACAGAGTCTTCAGCATGTCAGCACAGCGCAAAGTCGGACGTCCCACAGAAAAAGACAGAATTTTTACACGGCTCCATATATTACAAAAAATAACAAGTAGATGAGGGTGTATTTCATGGCAGTAAGAGCACCTCAAGGTTTTGGGGACTTTGGGAACCTCTCGAGCTTCGCTCTCGAGGTTCAAAGTCTCCAAAACCTCTTGATGATCTTACTACCTTGTAATACACCTTCATCGATCTATTATTCTATTTATTATTACAGAGCAAGTTAGTATTACCCCAGATTGTCATCAATTGGATAGGTAGGTTTCCAAGCTGTAGCAGGCGCTGTATATTTTTAATTACCCAAACTGATGTGGAAATGCATTTATTGTTGTGTAATGCAGAAGGTACTGGGACAAACAGATAGTCCAATGACTTGAAGGGAGCAACTAGTTGCCTCTCCACCCTGAACCATAAGGGATATATCTCTTCAGCTTCAAAAATTAGGTAATAAATACTTTGTTTGAGTCTAAAGGCCAGATAATAATTTCCACCATTTGGTAGACCAAAATCCACTTCAGATCTATGGGCCCTTAACTTCCCTAGTGATAGTCTGGGTGGTGAAGTACCCTGAGGAAATTCCTAGTTGCTTTATTAAGCATGTCAAAAATGGGCTTCCCTATTCTGATTGGCAAGCCTTTCTTTCCCCCAATCTCTTTATTCTGGTTATTGAACCTTTAGTCAGGAAAATTCCAGAATGTTCAGAAGTTAAGGGAATCAGAACAGGCAAAACTGTTAATAAAGTTTTTACCTATGCTGATGATTTACTTGTCACACTCTCAAACCCTAGAGAATCAGTAATTCGCCTGAGTAAAATCTTTAATTACTTTGCCTCATTTTTATGACTTTAACTTAACTGGAATAAGACCTAAATTATTTCTATGAACTCCTATCAAAGGCCAGGAGACTATCTAAGGATAATTCAGACTAAACTCAAGTGTACTGAGTGTTTGACCTATCTAGGGATTAAAATTACTAGAGAGATTCACAAAATAGGGAATTTAAATGTCATGCCTGCAGTAAAAGGAATCGAGGCTGACCTTCAAAAATGGCAAAGTCTTAATTTATATCTATGGGGCAAAATCAATTTGTTAAAAATGATAGCAGCGTCTACGTTATTTTATCTTTATCAGAGCGTGCTGAGTCGGTCTTGAACAGCCAAAATAAAATTACTCATAGCAAAGTGCTGTAAAAGATCAGCATTCAGAGAACTGGACAGCTAAATATGAAAGGCACGATAGACACGTGGGCCGGGATATTCAGACTGTGCCAGGCAGTTGCACAAGCCTGGGCGCAGTGCAACTGTGATGCACCGGGGCCAGATCCAGGTGATATTCAACGGTGCTGCGCCATGGCACAGCACCATTGAATATGGCATGGGCAGCGCATGCACTGCCACTAAAAGGGAGCACAGGAATGAGCCAGCGCAGGTGCAGTTGCGCTAGGTGCATCACCTGTGATATTCAGCAGGGGGGCATGCAAATGAGGCCATAATATATGCAAGGCACAAATGGAGCCATTTGCATGTCATTATGGCCCCATTTGCATTCCTTGCACAGGGCAGGCCAGCGACTTGCGCCTGGTGCCCTGCACAGCATGACGTGTGCTGTGAGGATCCCGGGACATCCCCGGCCCTGTAGCCACGATCATGCGGTAAATGTATCTAAAGATAGTCCTGGTAGTCTAGTGGCCCCCCTCGGTCCCCAATTCCCCGATGAGTATGCACCATGTCGATCCCTGGTGGTCTAGTGGTCCCCCCTTCCACCTGAGTCACCAATGCCCTGATGTATGCCAATATGACCACCCTGGTGGTCTAGTAGAAACCCCCCGCCCATTGCTGTGATCGCAGAACCATCCCAATCGCAACGCCCCTGGTGATCCAGTGGCACCCCCACCCCACCCACCCACCCAGAATTTCATGTGTCACCACAGCAATGTCCCAGCAGGCCTGGGCCGTGTTCACCATGGCAGCTGCATGCCATGACACTGTTGTCAATGGAGGCCATGCCATCCACAGATTACCCCTGTATGGAAGCAAGTCAAGCTGTGATGGCTTCCCACATGGAGAAAGCAGTCATGGCCCCTTGGGGGAGACAATACCAGCAGTGAGTACCTGCTGTTTGGCATCATGGCAGGCAGTGACCCACTCCTCCACTATTTGGAGTGGCCCCTTCAGGTGCTGGACCACTGCTTGCAGTCCCTCGTGGGCTCCCACAGCCACCTGGAGCAGCTGCCTGTTGGTTATCACCTGCTGTCTGTGTGGACTGGGTGGTGGAATTGGCTCTGGCTTCACCTGAGTGGAGCAGGTGGTCCCATGGCTGCCACTAGTGGGCCAGTGGTCACTGCCACTGCCTGTGAGGCTACAGGTGGCAGTGCTGTTATCAGCATTTGAGTGCTGTCCTCGGTGTCATCATCCTCACTGTCCATCAATGCCTGGCCAAATACATCCAGCAGGGACTCCCCAATGTCCTCTGCTGCCACCTCTTCAGGTTGCTCCACTACCTGCTCATGAGCAATGTGCAGGCCCTAGCTGGCCTTCATCAGCGCCGTGGACCTCCCAGTTATCAAAAAGCGACTGGGCTGTGAAAAAATGCAGAAAGGCCCAAGTCAATCATGCAGCACACATAGCACCTGCTAACTATTGTACACCCAGAGAACACTGACAACACCACCTGGGACGTGCAATGCCCCATCACCCCTGGTGCAATACGCAGCAATTGTATCACCCACTAACCGCTGTGCATTCAGTGAACACAAACAATACCACTTAAGATGTGCAATACCTCATCACCCCGGTACACTACACAGCACACCTATCACTCACCAACCATTTGCACCCAGAGGATACCTACATACGTAGTAGTGAGCAACACCCAGCAACACCCAGCACCAGTGTGACAGGCACCACTTCATCAGTACTGATAGTGGCTGAGGAGGTCTTCCCTGACCACATATGCTTAGACCTGGTGGAGCTGCTCCACCTCTGTGAATTTTGACCTCTGTCTATGGACACTGGTAGTCGTAGCAGGACAACCTGCAGCCATAGTTACCTGCAGAACAGGGACAGCATGTCAGCCATGATCACTGAGGTATAGCACTGCATATCAATAGTCCCCTGTGGATAGGCCCTGTCAGGTATGAAAAATACAAACTCATCTTGAACTGCCTGCTACAAGACCACGTAGTACTGGCTGCTCCTTATATATGCACCCAGGACTGTTAGGGGATTCAAGAGAATATAGACATTCCAGTAATAACATGTAAATCAGGCCTTAGAGCCTGGGCTATGTAATTAAGTCATTTGCATACAGTGTTTCAATATTGTGATTTAGCACTGGGCACTACTGTGGTAGCACAGCGCAGGTGTAGCTCTATCACCAGACACCAGTGCTGCACTGGCCTGTCACATGTTGCTGTGCTGGTGGCAATGCTTTGACATGGTGCGGTGTGACAACTATAAAAGTGCATGCACAACAGGGTGCTTTGCATGTTCATATGGTGCCTGGGAAAAACATGCCTGTCTGTATATGGCCCACACATCCCCCACCAAGAACCGGAGGTTGTGCTGCACAAAGCAATGGCAATGCAGCGTAATAGCCAAACGTACAGCACCAATGTGACCCATACAGTACAGCACAGGCAATCCAGACAGAAGCAGGGGCCTCGGTGGTGTGTACTGTCCTGAGCTTGCGATGTTGGATAGGCACAGGAGTGCGAGTGGAACCAACCAGAGAGACACCAGTAGTCCTTGGAGGATCTGTCTAACCTAGTGGATCTGGTGATGGCCAGAGAAGACCAGCTACTGGGTGACACCAAGGAAGGTGTCAGCCAGGCCAAGATGCAAGGTCTGGGACTCTGTGGACCAGTGCCTTGCCTGAAGGATTGGCATCTTGAGGACAGGGGATAATTGCATGCATATGTACAAAGGAGGGTGGCAGTGTACTAAGGCCAGATGAGTACAGCCATATGTTCACATGGATACTGTGTGAGCTGGTGCACAGTAATGTGCACTGCACCTACCCCAGTGTGTGTGATACCACATAGGCCGCAAGTGCACATGTACAGTGTGTTTCAGCATCACCCACCAGCTAGGGTTACTGTGGGACTGTGCAGGTGGGGGAACCCTTATGTATGGATTTCTAGGTGGTGGGATTGTCATGTCTAGGTGGTGAGACTGTCATGTCTAGGTGGTGGGACTGTCATGTATATGTGGTGGAACCCTCCTATCATAGGCAATGGAGACAGATGACAGGGGTGGTGGCAGTGTCATACAGTTCATCAGGCAGTGATGGAACTGAATCCCTGTGGGGTCCTGCACGATGACCCCCTGCACACCAGGGGATGTGTTCACACCACCAACTACCGATGGCCTCCACACAGCGTACAGTGGGGGCTTGCTAATATGATGCTTGGACGTAGTACAGTAGCCAGGTAGGTTGTGTGGGGGTGTATAGGATGTATCAACCCTGCCAAGTACCAGTGGTACATGTACATCACTACATGTCAAATGGGGCTGGGAAAGCTCTGTACATGTGTGTGCATGGCAGCAATACAAAGGTATATATCTGTGTTGTATGGGGAATGCATGGTACCATGCTGTGTGACGGGGCTGCAAACATGAGCTGTACATATCCCTCTTGGTACCCATGGCTGCACACCCCATGCCTGTTCATTGCTGCAGTAACCTCCCCATGGGGGTGGTGGACAGGCTTGAGGTGGCCGCCGTAGTGTACTGTTGTCTGGAACCTAAGCCTGTGTGATGCAGGGCCCTCATGTGAATTTACTTCTGTACTCAGCTGCCATTCCTTGCAATGCTGACATGGCATGTCTGTTATGTTCCTCTATATTGCCAGGCTGTCTGTTGCCTGCTATTAGTCTGATGTCCCCCTTGATTCCCATCACAGTTACTAGGTCCCAGGCAGGAGTGCATGCAGCCAGGATTGAATTTTATGTGTGGTAGGACAGCCAGGAAGACTTGGAGGGTCCATGTGGGACTGCAGCTAGTGCCAGAAGAGTGATAATGGGTGCATGACCAGCTCTAGACATTGTAAATATCTTGCATTGTGCAGCATGGGTGTGGGAACGCATACACCAATTAAGCCACGGCTTATATGTTCATTGCAGGGGACCACCGTTCAGAGTCCTTACCACTGACTGTAGTTACCTCTATTGTCTGATATCCACCTGTACTGGTCTTCTCATATGATTGTTGTGCTCTGTTTGACTGGAACATTATGTTGGATGCAAAACACAGAGTACTGCTGTAAATTCATAAACTTACACTGTAGTTCCTGATGTACAGTTTGGTGTATGGGTACCAAATATGGTACATTTACAGTGGTTAGGCAATGTGGCCCCAAAGGGCTCATGCTGCCACATTATACTGTCCTAGCTACACTACTGTTGTGCACTGTACAGAGCTGTGACGTGTGTCCTGCCCTTCAGCCTGGATGTCACACACTATAGTGTATTGTCCATGCTATGGAGTGTACTGCTTACACTTTCCCTACAGTGGTGGCTGAGGCTTGTCTGGGCTACCGCCACGATCTGGCTGCGTGCTGCATGCAGCAGGGCTATACCACCCTTTATAAGGGGTTATTACCAGTCAGCATATGTACACCGTTGTATTCCATGCTGCCTCTGTTTTCTTCTGGGCTCGATGCAGAGGGGGGGCTGTATGACTGTGTGACCACCCCTGTCAGTGGTTCACATGGGTCTAGGCCTGCATACCCCAGGTACACCACTGTCAACATGCTGCAGGGTGGCCATCGGCATCATGGGCCTTACCCAGTGCAAGTGTGTACCTCTGCTGGTGCTATGCTAAGCATGGTGGGCACTGTATGCCATTTGTGTGGGGTCCATGCATGTGTTCCATGCATGCCTGTGTCTGGTCTGTTTTGACTCTTTATTCCTGTGTCTTTGCAAATCCACAGACACACATGGCTGTCCCCTGTATGCTCCATGTATTCTGCCCTCATAGTGGTCTGTCTCTGTCTACCTGTACCTGGCATGTCACTCCATGTCTGGTCTGGCTGTATTGCTGTTAATCATGCCTTGTGGGTCCTGCATCCCATGTACTGTGCGCCCAATTGATTCTGTGCATTCTTTTCTTCTATAGGTGCTTTCAGGACTACCAGGTGGTTGCTGGATGTCCCACAAGATAAGGTTAAGGATGCTCTTTTAAGGTGGCAGGTGATGCTCCTGTGAGTTCTCTGCAGCCCGATTTGGGCTGTGGAGACAACAGTTAACACTGCAGTTACCACTGTAGTGACAGCATTGGACACGGTGGCTGCGGCCATGGACTGCACCACCACCACTACCATGGACAGTCTGGTGGCACAGCTGCCCATGCCACCCACCAGTCAGCAGTTTTGTGGAGCATGATGTGCCAGCAGCAGACAGTCTGTGAGACAGACATTTCAGTTTCCTTTTTCAGTTTTGGCTCCGTTGGGCTATTTCCATGTTTCCTTTAGGTTCTCCCTTATACAGTTGTATTATACAATTACATACATTTGTTAGTTTGGCTGGTGTGCGTTGTTTCTTTGCTGGACCTTTGATGGGGGAGGGCGTTTGCTGTCCAGGTATTGGGTTGGGTATTGTACGGTGCCATGTACAGTGCTATTACCACTGTATCTGTGTCCCTGTGCTGTGCCCTATTCAGCATATTGGGTGCTGCACCTGTGTCCCTGTGCTGTGCCCTATTCAGCACAATCGGTGCTGCACCTGTGTCCCTGTGCAGTGCCCTATTCAGCACATTAGGTGCTGCACCTGTGTCCCTGTGCTGTGCCGTGTTCAGCACAATCGGTGCTGCACCTGTGTCCCTGTGCTGTGCCCTATTCAGCACAATCGGTGCTGCACCTTTGTCCCTGTGGCATGCCCTTTTCAGCACAGTGAACACTGCACCTATGTCCCTGCACTGTGCCCTATTCAGCACAATGGGCACTGCACCTGTGTCCCTGTGCTGTGCCCTATTCAGCACGGTGGTCACTGCACATGTGTGCCTGCGCTATGCCCGACTCAGCACAGTGGGCACTGCACCTTTGTCCCTGTGCCATGCCCTGTTCAGCACAGTGGGCACTGCACCTGTGTCCCTGTGCTTTGCCCTATTCAGCACAGTAGGCATTACACCTTTGCCCCTGTGCCATGCCCTGTTCAGCACAGTGTATACTACATCTGTGTCCCTGCACTGTGCCCTATACAGCACTGTGGGCACTGCACCTGTGTCCATGTGCTGTGCCCTGTTCAGCACAGTGGGCACTGTACCTTTGTCCCTGTGCTGTGCCCTATTCAGTGCAGTGGGCACTGCACCCGTGTGCCTGCACTGTGTCCTGCTCAGCACAGTGGGCACTGCACCTGTGTCCCTGAGTTGTGCCCTATTCAGTGCAATGGGATCTGCACCTGTATCCCTGCACAGTGCCATATTCAGTGCAGTTGGTGCTTCACCTGTGGCCTTAATGCTGCAGCACTGTGACCAGATATTTAGCCCTGCTAGCACTGGCGCAGTGCCTGGTGCACTGTTTGAATATCATGGTGGGATGTGCCTGCACTATTTTGAGTGCAGCATAAACCTATCTGGATAAATATGGGGGCCAGAGTCAGTAAACTCATTATGCAGGGTCTAGCTTGTTCCTCATTTGGACAGATGAACTGCCTGGAAGAGTTTACCAAAATGTGGTACCTTGTCATGCCTTGGAGGGTTTTTTTTTTTACAGCACATTCATCAAGATGATGTGTGATCAGCTGGTGGTGGAGCGAGAGCTTTCAAAGAGCTTTCCCACAAGCAACATTTTTGAAAAACTTAATGACTGCTTCTTCTAGAAGAGTATCATTCCTTATCAGTGAGGAGTTAAAAAACTTGTCTGCAACATTTTTTAACAGCTTGCATCTGTGCAATTGACAAGGAAGTAGAGAAGACACCTGTACCCAGGGAAGGTGCTGAAAATTTATTGGCACATCTTTCTCCAGAAGGCTTTGTTCAGTCAGCGGCATGTGAAAAAAACAGGACAGATTTGCCTTAGCTCATTCATACAAAGATTCTAGAAAGATAGATTTTTTTTCTTTTTGGCAAAAATAATTATTCTGCAAGAACCCTAGAACTAAGGTTGTCTTCAAAAACAAACAAACAAACAAATAAATAATCAGTATCCTTTTTGCCAGAGGCAATTCGCTTTCCAATGAGAAAGAGCATCAGGACCAGAAAGCATGTGATGAAGCTGTAGGCAGAGAAGTCTAAGAGGAATGTGAGGAAGGACTTCTTCACCGAAAGAGTCGTGGATGCCTTGAACAAACTACCAGTGGAAGTGGTGGAGGCGAAAACAGTAGGAGGCTTCAAGCATGTGTGGGATAGGCATAGGGAAATATTAGTAAATAGTCAGGGAGGAGGGTAGGTTGCCAGAGACCAGTTAGGGTCTGTGGAGACAGACTGGGCAGGGACCTTCTGAGCAGACTTGGTGGGCCAACTGGTCCTTTTCTGCTGACAAATTCTTTATTTCTGTGTTGGTCCTTAGTACTGCCCTTGAGTGAAAACTTGCCACATGAAGATGCATCTCATGCAATGCATCTTGTGAAGTATATTTTAGAAACCTCTGCAAAGCAGCTTAAAATGTCAGTTAATCTGCATGACACTGTAGCTGGGATTGTTAGTATTACAATAATCAGTAGACAGTTTGCATGGCTCAGAACAACAGATCTGTGTGCTGATCTACAGCAAAAAGCTGATGATTTTCCCTTCTACACATATGGAGATTTCCTGTTTGGCAATAAAACAGAGGACTACATGGAAAAGGTTAACAAACAGGCAACCACATTCATGACCCTCACCAGACAGGATAGGAAAGGGCATAGTTATAACAGAACCTATTCAATTGGATGCTTTAGAAGGAGCCCATGGATTAGATCTTACCTCCAAGTAAATTATTCTGTGACAAGAGGTACTATTAAAAGAAGAGGCAGAAGGGGTCATGTCCAGCAAATGGTGCCAGCTCACCTGCACCTGCCAAACACAATACCTGACAAAAAAAGACAAAGAACCTCAGCACTGAGGCAAGGGCTACCCACGAAAGGCATTGGCAACAAAGTCAGGTTTCAAAGAAATACATAATCACTCATACCCCCCATAATGCAAAGCATCTTGGAACATATATGCAAACCACGATGATCATGGTGATTAGCATACATATCTCATGATGCTTTGCATTATGGGGGTATCAGTGATTTTGTATTTTTTTGATAACTAACTGCTGTGTCCTAGCTGTCACTTCTCTTGTTTAACCAGTAGGAGGCCACCTCTCTTATTGCCTCCAGTGTGTGGGGGGGGGGTCAATCACCACAGGCAAGTGGGTGGTGGAGATAAGAGAAGGGTTGGAAAGATAGAAGTACAGGTGCGTAATCAAGACCAATGGTCCATCGATGCAGTCTAGAGCAGCTGGTCCAAAGCATCAATAAACAAAAAAAGACTGTACTTGCTGGGAGAAACCTCAGGCAAAAGTGTCTTTAACACAGATTAATCTGAGCTCTAATAAATTTGTGTTAAAGACACTTTTGCATGAGGTTTTTTCCTGTGAGTGCAATCTCTTTCTGTTAAAAGAAGGGTTGAGCCTGTTGTTTTTGAGAGATCCAAAAATAAATATTCGCTGAACCATGTGTTATAAATCCAGAGTCCTTGGCTTTGCTTCAGTTGGAAATCAAGAAATTGTTACTTCTAGACTAACAGAGCATAGTGCTGAAGAATTAATTGGAAGAAGGGTGCTTCTCCAGGCATTCCCCCCAAAAAAATAGAGGAGTTGTCATTTCTTCTCCTCAACCTGTCATCTGCTTTTGGCATTGGGGATCATCAGGAATTCCTGGACAGATTTAGAGACCAATGTATTTTGAGGGTACTGTTCTCAAATAGATCCCCTCATACCTAGATGGAAGGGAGCAGTTAGTTGCAATGTGATCTTTCTGGTTGTGACCAATGTGCAATTGTCTGTGGGTTACCCAAGGTTATGTCCTGTTGCCCATCTTGTTTGTAGTTTATAAGCTGCCATTGGGAGAGATAATTAGGTGATTAAAGTGTTAGTTATAGAGTAACGGCCCCTGGATAGGCCACCAGGACATCCCACTAGTTACTTCTCTGACATCAGAGAATTTTCCATTCAGTATCACTGCCCGAGTGTTATCTTTCTGTCAATTTCTTATCTACCCAGTTAACCCCTTTCATTGTCCTAGGTCTCTCACCTTCCTCACTCACCTTAAATGTGGCACTAAAGCTAAAGCTTTGCTGAAATCCGGGTACAGGATGTCATTTGTCTGGCTGCCAATGTGTTTGTCACCAAATATGGCACAACCTGCCTGTCATGAACCCATGTTGTTTCCCATCCATAAGGGCATCTACCTCCAGGAATTTAACTATCCTCTGCTTTATGATTGCCTCTAGTAGCTTTCCAACTATAAATATTACTCTTACAGGCCTGTGACTACCCCAGATTCTCTCTATCCCACTCTTATACAATTGAAAACATACCTCAGCTCAATGGTTTGTGACAGTCCTTAATGGAAAACTACACCCAAAACTTGAAAAAATATATGTTGTGCAGAGTGTTTTAATTTGTATGTGAAGTTCTAGTGTTTGCTTCCCTCTGACTGGTATTAGGAGTTTTTCCCAAATTAGCCTGCTAGCTTTATACTAGTTTTATGACCCCTGGGAATCTTCATACCTGATAGTGTAATTATATTTCTTGTTCCCACAGTGCATCTTGTCTCATGTAACTGTGATGTAAGAGAGACCCAACATTCAGCACACGCATGCCAAACAAACTAAATATCTTGGAAGCTTTACAAGCTGCACAAAAATTACCAGCAGCAAAGTTTTTCAGAACAGTAAAACCTTTAGGATGAGGGTGGTCACCAAGCTGAATTCTACAGATTTTAAAATATAGCCATCTCTATTGTTGTGAACTGATTGTAATGC
The DNA here is from genome assembly GCA_016271365.2 of Neoceratodus forsteri. Taxonomy (NCBI): domain Eukaryota; kingdom Metazoa; phylum Chordata; order Ceratodontiformes; family Ceratodontidae; genus Neoceratodus; species Neoceratodus forsteri. The sequence goes on from JADMNL010000026.1 coordinate 120,069,817, forward strand.
AATGCTTTCTGCTGGATTTATGGGCTCTGCTACATCACCATCACATGAAACAAAGTGCATTGTAGGACAAAGAAATGCAATAAAGCTATTTGATATGGTGATCTCCAGGGGTCGTAAAACTACCCTAAAGCTAGCAGGCTAATTTAGGAGAAACTTCTAATACCAGTCAGAGGGAAGGAAACACTAGGACTTCAAACAAATTAAAACACTCTGCACAGCATATATTTTTTCAAGTTTTGGGTGTAGTTTTCCTTTAATTTTCCAATTTTCCAAATAAACATAGCTGAGGATGATGACAATTGTGTAGGGGTATCATGTTTGCCACCCTTCAGTTCCTTTGCAGCACAGCCTTTGCTGTAGAAGTTGAGAAAAAATTTTGTCTTCATTTAAAAATGAATTGCTGGATTTACAAATGTTTCATCTATATGTAGACACTTTTGTCATTGTTTTATTCAGCTGCCTATAATTTGAGTGTTCTCTGTTTCCATCTCTCTCTCTCTCTCTCTCTCTCTCTTTCTCTCTCACTAATACATACACACACACTCTCTTGACACTTTATGCTAGTTAATCGCTAGGAGTACTGTGCCCTATTCTGGAGACCACATCTCAGGAAGGGCATAACAGAGTGGAAGCAGTCCAGATGAGGGCTATCAAAATGGTATAGGGTCTGCATCAAAAGACATATAAGGAGAGGCTAAAAAAACCTTAATATGTATAGTCTGGAGGAGAGGAGGTAGAGAGGGGATATGACAGAGACCTTTAAATACCTCACAGGGGTAAACAAGGTACAGGAGGGGAGTATTTTTCAGAGAAAAAGGTGCTTGAGAATAAGGGGATGTGCTATGAAGTTGGGGGGGTAGGTTGAGGAGTGATGTGAGGAAATACTTCTTCACAGAAAGAGTGGTGGATTCCTGAAACAGCTTTCCAGCTGAGGTATTGGGGGTAAAAACAGTCATTGGGTTCAAAAATGCCTGGGATAGGCACAAGGGAATCGTAAAGGTAAGGAAGTGGGGAAGAGACAGTCACAGCATCATGGATCAAGTGGATCTGCAGCAAAAATGAAGGTAATAAAAAAAATAAGCAAACTGAGCAGATTGGGTAGGTCAAGCAGCCCTTATCTGCCATCAGATTCTGTGTTTCTATGTTTAGAAGAGTTACAAGACTCCTCACAAAAAATCTTTCTAACCAACTGAGAAACGGGTAAAATCATACTCTGAACTAACTTCAAAGACAAATCCAGGACTGAAAGTTCTTCCATGTTGCATAGGACACTAGAGCTTTGCTTAATCCCCTTTCTGAACTGCATCTTATCTGAAATCTTACTTACTGATCTCCCAGGTAGAGTCCTGGCCAGACTTCATCTGCATGGTTGCAAGCTGTCTTGCCAGTGTAAAGCAGCCGCTCTAGCTCAAAGATGCTGAGGACAGGTGAGCTTTTATCTTCTGGTTCACTCCTGGTAGGTGACCTTGAGCTGCTTCTAGACAATCTGGACATGAAAGCCATTGGGCTTCAACTGTGAATACATCCCTTTCTGCTGTGGAAGGAAGCAAATATGCAATCAGCAACAGTTCCATTTCTGTGGACGGGGTTCATTTATCATCCAGTCTGAAATACATACCTTCCTCTTTTAATTGGCTAGAAAACATAAACCCATAATAAATACTCTGTGAAATGCAATGGTTGAATTACAGATGTTTAGGAGGAGACACTCCCATCTCCAGATTTGTAGCAGGGGGCACCTTCATCTCTAAGAAGCACAACTTTCTAATACTAGTCAAATCTGAATGGATCTCAGCAGGGCTTCAGTTAATTTGTTGTTAGTGGAAGTCTAGAACTTCCATTAGTCGAAATCTGGAAGTCAGTCCAATTTTTTTTGAAGTCAGAATACTTTCCAGATCTCACATTTTGGAAGCCAGTATTCTAGGAATGACCAATTTATGCATGTTAAAATAAATATTAGTGGCAAAATACAATTTCTTTCAGAAAAAGCCATCATTTCTAATTTCCGTGCCTGAAATTTGTGAAGTCATCTAATTTTCTGTTTTACATTTGGAAGTCAATGACTTTCTCACCCTTAATTTTGGACGTTTTTGCCTTGTTTTTGGAAGTCAGATACTTCCAAAATGGAGTTAACTGAATCCCTGGGTGTCAGAGAAGCTGGAAATCTAATAAACATTTGTAAGGGACTAGAAGTTGAAAAAAAAGATATTAAAAACATAAAAAAACTGTAATCCTTTCCAGACAGAGTACATAGTCCTTGAGCATTGAGCACCCAGATGAAAAGCAAGTTCTGTTCACACAAGGATTCGTTCAGCAGGCACACAGGCAGGCATATTCCAAGGCAAAACCAAAATCAGAAAACTCAAAGCTTATTAAGGTACTGTGGTTCTAGTGAAGATGCAGTGAATTAACTTGCAATAAATGGCATGTCACAAAATACTTAATGACAAAAGGGCTTTATTGCTATCGAATTGCACTGTTCACTGCAGCATACTGCAGCATTTTGCAGTAATGCTGCAAGGTACTGCACTGCATCCTGGTTGGCACCATTGTATCAAAGCACAAACTTGCAGGACAAATGATGAGAAGAAACAAAAAGCTTGGGCCACGAAGTGCTGGGGAAGGATGGTTGCTCCAATCATTTGACCTGCAAGTTTGTGCAGGTATATGTCAATAAATGTTGAGTTTCCTAATATTTGCCTTAGAGTGCATCCTTCTGTATGCCTGTCAATTAAATGCTCTGCCAGGTGGCCAGGGCTAGTCCCATCACCTCACCCACCTCTATTCATTTCCTGCCCTCCATACCATTCTCTTATACTGTTGTATAATCCCTAGCTGGCATGTTGCCCAACTCCTCCCACCTCCCAAGCAATCTTGCAGAAGCTCCCCACCAACAGGACTCCCTAAAGAGGCAGATTAGTCAAAGAGCCCTCCTGACCCACATTTATTACCAGAGGGGCAATAGTTAGCAGTGTTTCCAGCCATTTAGCTGTCCACCTTCATCAACCACAACTTAATTAATGCCATAAGGGCTATGCAAAATTTTAACTTTTGCCACCAGAACTAATGCAAAATTACAATTTCACTTCTGAAAAATGTTCATGAAATTTCCATGGCAATTCTGCAACATTTTGCCAAATGTCATTTTCAGATATTTACATGTAATTTTAAAGCTTCTCATTTCACTACATTTGGCACAACTGCAGTTCCATTCCATATATTTAAAGAGCAGCTGACACCTTCAGGATAACTTAAATAAAACATAATATTAGACACAGTTCAGTTTGTATTTTACATTTAGTTCTGTATTTTTTCCTCTCCATTATTTATTAGTAAGGCCCTTTGCAAAAAAACAGGATCTCTGTCCTTGAAGAGTTCATCTATTCCTATTGCTTTCTCCCTATCTGAGGTCATAATGCACTGCTTGTGACATGACAATTACTACCATAGCAGCTGACTGTGATGTCACAACAGAGATTTATGACTTCAAGTAGGGAGTAAGCTATAGAGGCAGATGAACTCTAACAGATAAACATCATGTATTCATGCACATTTCTTCTGTAATAAAGGATGAGGAGGAGAAATTGATAGACTATATTTGGTATGCAAGCTTAATTTTACCTAATTATTATGTTTTTCAAAGTTTTATATGAGACATCAGCAGCTCTTTAAGTGTGATAAGTTTAAGATCTCTAGCTGTAAAGGGGTCTGAGTAGTAAGCATCCAGACATTGGGAAATGTATACATTAAATTTCTCAAGCATGTTACCTGTCTAATTATAAGCCCCTTTAACTTTAACATTAGAAAATGGAGTGTCACCAAGTCTGGCAGGATTGCAGACCCTGAAAAGGAGGCTATGTTTGTCTTCTTTTCAGTCTCTTGCTTAATGGATGTCACTGTTGCAAGCAACTTAAAACTGCAAAACAATATCAGTACTTAAAGTAAAATTCCAACATATGAACATATGAAAATGCCAGCAGAGACAGGCCTCATGGTCTATTGAGCCTGCTTGATTGTGCGGCTAGCCCCACAGCTACATTCCATGTATTTTTGGGAAAATTTTGAAATTTTGCAATAACTTTGTGGAAGTCATATCCATGCCTTCTGATCGGTTGTACACATGACCTGACCTGCCATGGTGGAGAAAGATGACTAGGTAGAGTGGTAATAAGGTTAAATTCCTTGGGGACTCCACTGTAAAAGCAGGAACACTGAAGGGGCATAAGTACCATAATACTAGTACAGATAAGATGATTTGCCTGCCCGCCTGCATTACAGGTCCAGTAAGTATGAGTCACAGTCAGGCACTGCAGCTAGAAGGAGAGTTGACTGCTGTCCACATTGCAGTAGGAGTACACGTTCTGAGGGCATGAGGAGGCTATTTATTGAATTAAGGCTGCTCATAAGAGGAACAATATTCAGGTGGATCTCTTACAAGTGTCTTCATGGTGCTGTGGCCTATAGGGGAAGACAGTGACAGAAATTAGATGAGTTAACTTTTGCTAAGATTCTGTTGAAGTAGGGAGGATCTCGCTTTTCTGTCCCGCTAGAGGGCATTCTGGGGCAGGGAATACCTGCATGCTCATGATGGGTTGCAAGTGTGCCAAGAAGGAGGGGGTACTGGTCTTGGTAAGTGACAGGGCAGTTTGGGGGATTTAAATTAGAGGCTAGGGGTTGGAAGGCATCTTGTACAGAGGGCACCAGTGGCAGAAGTTAGATGTATGGGTTCACCAAGCGAAGGACAATTGGGATGGGTAGCTGACAAATAGTAGACCACTAGCTGGAGAAAGACAGCACAGAGTGACAATAATTCTGACTAGAAAGCAGGTCATAAAGAATCACACCCAGCAAAAGTAACTGGCCTGAGATCCTGATGTACTTGGAAGACCAGGACTGACAGGCACCCAGAGAGACCTAGTAGGTAAATCAAACTACTGGGGTACCAAGAAGGAGTAATTCCTACTGTTTCAGTGGTATCATAGTTAAGTGTTAAGTTGACTCTCTTTTTAAGGGATTGTGTTACTGTGAAGAATGAGGTGGATATCGGGGACAAGCAGTTCCACTGAGTCCATTTGATCAAGTTGAGAGAAAAAAGAGGTGGGACAGTAATCAGATACTTCAGAGAGCAAGGATGCCCTTAAAAAAGAAACATATGTCAGGAGGGATCTATTCCATACACAGTTAGCAAGACCAGCCCAAAACTGAATTAATAATAATAATAATAATAATATAATAATAATAAATTTTATTTCTAAAGCGCCTTTCAAATTTCAAGGTGCTGTACAAACATAATAAAACACAGATAAAAACTTAAATCTCAGAATAATACATCACAATCGATGATCTAAAAAGGCAGACTGATACAATTAAGTTTTTAAATCCCTCTTAAACTCCTCCATGTCTGCCTTAGGACCCACTCACCAGAAATGAGTTTTAATATTTTATTGTACCATATGGATCTTTAAAATAATCGCATCCTAAAGCGCAAAAAATTTTTTCGGTACTACACTGAAGTAAAGTGATAATAGTGTCATTGACAGAGTAATAACATTATCGTTCACAGCTCATAATATTATCATCTGAGCTTTGAACAATAGTATTATCACAAAATCTGAAGAGCGCAACCTCAAGACCCTCCGATACCTTAGGCCTGTTCCTGACATCCCCAAGGCAACCTCCAAGCTGTGCGTGGTGACGTTCCTAAAACCACACCTCCTGATTGGATGTGGTTTCTCTGTGGGTGGGCCAAACAGTTAAAAAAGCATGGCGTCTGTCTCTCACTTAGTGAAAGAAGATCGTCCCTTCAGTGTACTATCCATGCTTTTTTTTTACCTATCCTGTATACCCTGAAGTAAGAAAACAAATAAATGTAAGACTGCCTGCCAAACAAAACTCGCTAAAGCTAAGAGAGACACCGAGCAAGCTGGAGGGCAGGGGAGCGAATGAGGGGTGGGGGTGGACATGAAGAGAGTGAGCGAGTCCTCACTGCGGCGGGAGTCCAACCTCACAGCACCACATAAACAAACAGCTGAAAAAAAAAACCTTGCATCCATATATTACAAAAAATAAAAAATAGGTGAATGTCTATCACTCGGGAGTAATACCATCTCGAGGTTCTGGGGACAAGGGAACCTCTCAACAGTATTAATCCCTTGTAATAGACACTCACCTATCTTTTATTCTATTTATCAACCACCAAGTACACTGGAAATAACAAGCCAGGGCAATGGAATCGAGATCAAACGAAACTGACACCAAAGCCCCTCCTCTCATTGCCAGTGTTTCATGCCCTATCAAGTCACTTCATCCTTTGTTCAATAGTGATTGCTTGTGATTATCACAGCTTTCAAAATGCTGATAGTCTCTGATGTAATGTTATTATTATTATTATTAGGTTTCATTGACCAGGTAAGTACACTAGACACAGATTACACCGATTTTCAGGTGCAATCCAGGAGGTTATAAGACAAGCAATATCATACGGTACCAGAAGGTTACAAGACAAGCAGTACAGTACAATATAATACAATAATGGAGACATAATAGTACATGAGGCAAGGAACAGGAATATCAACAAAGCATAAGATACAAAAATATAGAGTAATACATAATCAATTATGGGAAACTTTTTTTTTTTATTTCTTTCTGCCCCTGGATGACCAGCCCATCCTCCTTCGGTCCCCCCAGCCCTGTCACCCTGATGTCCACTGGTACTTACCTCCCATGCTGTTCCTGGAGGTGTCCAGTTGGCCAGGTGTGGCGCCTGCGAGGAACCAATTTCATTCTGCCGGTTGCCCCAATTTTCCCTGGTTTCTCCCTTCCCCAAGTGCAGCGAGGAGCATGCAATGGTGCCAATGGCTGAACTGTGAACACTTCCTCATTCAGCACACCAGGCATCTGCTCCATGACCGACCCCTCTATGTGGATCCACTGTGCCAGCCTCCAGCTGCTGCTAGGGGCCAGGCAAGCAACAGACTCCATCCCCACCCCTCCCCAGGAGAAGAGAGCTGTCCTCGGGACACTCAATCCTCTCCCTCCCCAGCCAACCCCCGGTGGCATGCTCGCACGGCAAACATGGGTTGCCGTTGTGGTAGAAGGTAAGGCAGTGATGCCTCAGCCCTCCACACCACTGGGCCAGCCACTTATGGCAAACCACTGGCAGAGTACATACCAGCTATTCCAGCTGAAGCAGTGCCGAAGGTAAAACTGTCAGCCTAAGGCAGTTAGACTTAAGGACTACTTGCAAATATTATGTGCAAACACAATTAGAATATACCTTGAGATGAAAAGGGGGACTAGGGTAGAAAAGAGACTTATTCTCACTAGAGGGTGGGAAAAAGGAGGTGTCGGCAGAGAGAGATCAGTAAATTGCCAATTAAAATCATCAGCCAACGTCCTAGCATTGTTGCAAATCACTCCTCCTATCAAAATATCAGCAGGGTGTTGCTTGGAGGAGCCGCCAACCAGGCCCTTGACATTTTTTCAAGAAGATCTTGGGTGTTTGCAGAAGCTAAAAGGGCTTCTTGGCTGTAACCACTCTTGGCAGAGTGGATTTCATGTTTGCAATTGTTTCTCTGTCACTTATACTCCTGCAAGTCAGACATAGTTGGGGATGTCTTGTAGTGGTACCATTGTTTTTCTCTTGGCTGGAGTAACTTGAGGAGGTCACTGTGAAGCCCCTTTGTTGTGACATCCCTTACCTTCCTTATAATAAAGGGAGTGTGGACCTCCTACAGGGAGAAAAAGGCTAGAGTGAAGGCAGTTGGGGCAGTGGAGACAGATGGAGAGAAATAAACACAGGACCAATCTGTGCTTGTTAGGTCCAAGAGACAAAGCCCTGGGTCAAAATGCGAGCAGTCCCTGAGGCTTATGACTTTAGGGGGTAATTGACTTTACGGGGTACTTTGGGGATGTTAATTTTCCAGCCACAGTAGATAGGGGAGTGGTCTGAGATTGTGTCAGGAAACACACCACCTTGCAGGATACTATGTGGTCTGTTTGTTAATACCCAATCAATGAGCGTATGAGACCCATGCCTCGGTAGCATCCTACTTGGGCCAGAGACGACTTGTGTGAGGCTCAGCTCTGAGATCAAGTTTTCAAAGAGGCTTCCACTGGATCCAAGCCAATTCAGGTTAAGGTTACCCATAGTAAGAACCTTGTTAGACCCCACAGAGCTTCTAACATAGGAAAGGAGCTGCGACAGGTCATTAAGGTCAAAGGTGGGAGGGTTGTACACATGTAGGAGATACATTAGTTTGGTGTTCCCCAGGAGGAGTACAGTGTGTAAGTATTTAACAGATAACTCAGCCGGGCAGGTGTTCTCGACCAAGGCGATATTTAGGTTGGACTTATAGTAGACTAGTAGGCCACCACCTCGTTTGGACCCAGGGTGGTCCCATCTAACGATATCGTAACTGGGGAGGGAGCAAACTACATTGTATGTGGTGGGCTTAAACTATGTTTTAGTAAGGCTGAGGATGTCATGGTGGTAGCTGACAACCCAGGCTAGGAGCTCCGATTTATTTGCAAACAGGCTACAGATATTTTGATGAGCTATCTTTAATCCTTTGCTACGGGTCCAGCCAGGGGAAATAACAGTGGATCCTGGTGTTAGACCCGGGTTAGGTGCCGGGCCCTCTGCAACTAAAAGACAGAGGATAGCAAGCCATAGGGGAAAGATGTGCAGAACACTTTGAACAATACTAATGGGCAGGCAGAGCTTGTCCTTCAGGTGCTTAATCAGTGGCAGGAAAAGTTGGCGGTAAAGTAACCATGATTTGGGCATTTCATGTACACTGTTACAGAGCAAATTTGAAAAAAAGAATTGATTGCCAGGGTCAGAGGCAATGGGGAAGATAAGTGGCATTATGGGGGGGGGTAATAGGCCACAAGGGTCTGCCATAGGAAAAGTGATGCTGCAATGCACAAGAAGAGGAACAGTGTATAATAACAAGAAGAGGAACAGTGTATAATAACAGGTGAGGATAGACTTACATTTGCAGCTTCAGAGTGTGAAGGATGCCAGGGGGTCAGGGAGGGACACAGACAGCAGTAGGACTGAACAGATGTGCAACCAGGGCACCCAGAAAGGTACAGGCAGCAAGCCCAATGTGATACTAGGACAGTAACTACCAGACTCAAGCTGTGGGAGAGAATACTTTCAACACTCAGATTAGCATGGGTCAAAGGTTTGAAACACTCAGGGTACCCAGGATAGGGAGCAGCTATAGGCTGTGTAGCTATACAACAGTAGTTTAACAGTTAGCAAGGTGATTTAACCAGGAAGAAGGCTGAAGCTGTCCTTAGATAAGGTGTACCTTAGAAACCAGCTAAAGCACCCACCGGTATCCCCAAATCTTTCCTAATTGACAGATTTAGTCCCCCTTGCAAGCCTTCCACATGCTATCTCTAGAATGTATGAAGTACTTCACAACTGGAAATGGCCTGACAGCCTCGTCCCAACTCACTTTTGGATCCCTTTTTTTCCCAATGAAGAATTTTTCAGGCCCTCTTTATGAAAGAGCTGTCATAAGTTGGTGATACAAGACAGGCTCCGATTAATGCAATTTAAAATCTTGCACCACCTTTATTATTCACCTCAGAAGATGGCTAAATTGGGTCTTCTTCCTTCACCTACATGCACTCGATGTCTGCAGGGTGAGGGTAACCTATTTCATATATTTTGGACATGTCCCAAGATAGTCCCCCTCTGGACCATCATCAAGTAGAGAATTGACCCCCTTTTTTTTATCAGATCTATTTACTCCTGAAATTTGTATCCTAGGGGAGCTTTCCTCTGTTGGTGTTACCAATAGAAAGTAAGTATCACATTACCCTTATTGCCATGTCAGTTAAAAAGCTGGTCTTGAGGCATTGAAGAGATATGGTTGATATTTCTTATAGTGAATGGTTACAGGAACTGTTGGCCAATCTTCGCCTGGAAGAGACAGTTGCCAGTCTACATAACCAGTCTCATAAATTTCTCAAGAGATGGGGCCCTCTTGTTACTCTGTATTCTTTTCAGAGACCCTGAGGGTTGCTCTTTTTTTCTCTCTCTTAGATAGCTTTCTACTATATAGTTGTGCTCTGTGTGAATGGCTGGGGGGTGTAGGGAGGGAGGTGGGGGAGAGTTGATCTGATTTCATAACTATGTATAGTTGTATGTTCCATACATGTATGTAACAGCAGATGTTCTCTCTGCAATTGTGGAAAAATGTAATAAACTTTGAATTGAAAAAAAGAAACCAGCTAAAGCAGTTCAAACAGTCAGGCAGACATGCATTAATATGAATGGAGGACGCGTAAAATGGCAGTAGTAAATCTCAGTCACAACACAGATCAGCAGGTGGACCCCAGATAGGTACTTAGCAGGAACATGTTATAAACAGACAAAAGCAGGAATTTGTAATGAACTGATGAGCAGCAGGTGAGACTTGGCAAACTCCTAGCTATCTAAGTTGAGGAAAGTTAGCAAGCTCCAAAAGAGCTACGAGGCAGTGGGGCAGCGAGCTAGTATGATAGTGAAAGGCTGCTTGCAAGTACCTGTCATGTAGGAAGGCATACTATTCAGTCAGTGTAGAGATGTAGGGAAGACACACACCAAGATGAAGGTGTTCACTGCTGGGGCAGCACAGCCAGCCGACAGCTGATTTACAATTGACTCCAGGTAGTCTCCTCTTCTTCGTTGCCCTTTGCACTGTGGCCATTAGCTCAGAGGACCACACTGTGGAGGACTGCTTGAAGGTGCAGTTCTTATGAGGAGGGGCCGAGATTCAGGGCAGGAGCAGGCAGCATCCGGATTGGCTCCAGGACAGGAGAGTGGATATGGCTAGAAAGTTGATTGGCCCTTTCTTGAAGCTGCTTGGAGGGCTGAAGCTCCACAGAATGCAGGTCAGAAAAAAAGGTCGGCTCAGCTCTGGGAAACTGCGGTGACATGGTACCGGGGAGAGGGCTTCTTATCAAGCTGATGAAGCCATCACAACCCCGGCAGGCCCTCAGTGGGGGAGTAGGGAGGAAGCTGAGAACAGTTCTGGTGAGTGCTCTTTTTAACTCCTATCGCCCCTTCAGTGAATCAGGACAGGAGCAGGTGGCATCCAGATTGGCTGCAGGCAGGAGAGTGGGTGCAGATTGAAAACTGAATGGCCTTTTTCTGAAGCTGCTTGCAAGGCTGAAGCTCCACTGAGCGCTGGTCATTAAAGCAGGTCAGCTCAGCTCCAGGAGGCTGCAGTGGCATCCCCCTGATGAAGTGTCATGTCTGTGATGTGAAGCGCTGGGGCTTCATGCCGTATTCTACTTGTGCAATAAACTTTAGGCTTGGCAGTATCTGCATTTTGTATCTTCCACTTTATTATTAAGTGCCACCATTGTTTTCATTTTTTGTTGCAGTTCTGTTGGTTCAGCACCAGACCTCCCTGTGAGCACGTTTTTGACTTTCTATGCATGTTACTTTGCAAGTATCTAGCACCACAAGTGGCTGAGATATAAGCAACAAAATAAATTACAAAAAATAAAATGTCAGACTTAGAACCCCTATAAGTTTAAAACGACTTACTTCAATGTTGCAATATTTGGTATATTCTCGTTTAATTCACATAAGGACAAGTAAGCATGCCAGTTCACTTCTCATGTCTGCAGTTTAACAGATGGCAGAGTTACGACCAAATGAACACATTTGTTAAATTCCTTCAAATTTCATGGAATTCCACACGATTTTATAACAATTCTGCAGATTCATTATTTGCAAATTCAGAGCAGCCCCAAATTCTGTGTATTAATATAGCAGTTTGACATAACACAATCTGCTATTTCAATATATTCTAGTGTATTGATATTGCAACAGAGAGTATTTGACACAGGACTGGGTTAAGGAAAAAAGGTTGGACTAGACACCAGGGAATATCTGGCATGGGACTGGGTGAGGAAAGGGGTGCTTTTAAACACCAGGGAGTATTTTGCACAGGACTGGGCAAGGTGGGTTTCCAGTAAACACCAGGGAGTGTTCTGATATGGGACTGGACAATAAAGGGCAAGTGCCTCTGGACAGCAGGCAGTATATGGCACAGGACTGGGTGAGTGAAGAGTGCCCAAGAGACCTGCAAGAACGAGAAGCAAAGCTGTCAAGAAGCTGCCTGCATATTAGCTCAAACTGCAGGATTTAGTGACAGCACACTCATATATTCACTGTGTGAATGAGAAAACACAATGCGTACTTGAACACATTTTCATTGAATCCTGCAGTTCAAGCTGAACTGCATGCAGGTTCATGAAAGCTTCACCGCTTGTCCATGCAGGTTAGATGCACAGTCTCCCTCACACTGAATCAATTGCTTGCATTTTTGTTACAGACAGCAATAAAAAACATTTGAAAGTAGACATTTTGGGAAGTATTCCTATGCTGGGACAGATGTGACAAGGTTAGAACCACCCCTTTGTGAAGATCTCAGGACATGACCCCACTTCGCCAAATCAGGGTTATAGTGCACTTCATATCAGTAAGGTGCTGCATTGGCAAAGTCAGCACTACTTTGCAAAGGGTGAATAGCTGGACAGGTTACGTGATATATAAAATCTGATCAAATGGCTAATTTGCTGCAGCAAATACAGGGATGTAACCATGTGACAGTGTGCAGTCTTAGCCTGCTGGGGGCAGGAGTAGGATGTGACTCCACTGTGTTGTGAAGAACATCATACAAAAACAGAAACATTGCTTGATTTACAGCAGCTATTTGTTAATAGTATGTGTTTAAAGTGATCTAAGGTGTGTTTGGAAGTTAGAAAGAATGGGTTTTTGAATAGCATTTTACAGCACAGATATATACTCGCAGTTAAACTGTGCTTACTCTCAGGGATCTGTGTTTGAAGGTCAGCAGGGTATCAAAACAAGAGTCTTTGCACAGATAAATTTCCTGACTGAACCCTCTGTTCTGGTAGCTGTGATTGGAAGTGAAGAGAAAGTGAGCACAGGTTGGGAAAGGGGGGGGCTCCTTAATTGTTTTGTTTTCCACTGACGTAAAGATTGTAGATTCTTGTCCCACACCAGGATGGGGCTCGTACCTTAAAAACACTGGCATTCAAGTACAATACTTGGGGGGAGTGCTGTACTGTAGGGGTGTGCCATCCTTCAGATGAAACGTTAAACCGAGGTCCCTTCTTTCCATCGCTGGTCCTGTCCTTGTGGATGTCCATGTGGAAGTAAAAGACCCCAAGGCACTTTTTGCAAGAGTAGTGGGGATATGGCCAATCACCCCTTCCCATAAACCCGGTTCATGCAATTGTACAAGGCTGTGTGTGGGTGTGGATGTGCAAAATGGCTGCCACTACACATTCAGTCACTTCACTATCAGTCTAGCATTGCTTGTAAAGTGCTTTGGGATACAATGTGTACAGAAAATGCTATATAAATGCTGATTCTTCTTCTTAAAATTTATGGGAATCCGCACTGTCCCTGTTCCCCCAAGAGGAGGAAACAGAACTAGTCTCTACATCCAGAAAGAATTGAGATGGATTTTCCAACTCTGGGTCCTCAAACCAACAGGCCTCAATAAGGATTTTAACTTTGCCTCATTCTTTTAACTATAACTCACCCCTCTGAGACAAAGAACTTACAATGGTATATTTTATTTCCCTGGTTTTCTAACTCTAAACTGTATTTATGTTTAGTTTAGGATGGTAAATTTATTCAAAGCCTTATCCCTGGGTTCCTTTTTTATCCCCTTTATCCTTATCACTGTATGAGAGGGGAGAGACCTCAGTTCTATTGTGGGTATAAGGTACTCTACTCAAACAAATGCTACAGACAACACTTTATTCAGTTATCTTATGCTTTAATTCATTTTTCCTTCATCCATATTAGCACCCATCTATTTGTTTTTCATATATTTATCACTGTCTTTTTTCTGCACCCATTATAATAATTCTGATGACTTGGCTAATGTTTCTAAACCATCAAGGTTTCTTCTTCAGAGCATAAGGGTTTATAAAAATAAAAATATATACAGAAATTTATCATTGTCTGTGTACATAATTCATTTGTTTGCATAATGAACTATATATAGAGAAGTGCCACCTGTAAAAATTATTTCATTAAATATACATAATGCCCACCTCCTCCTCTGAGCAAACAAGGTCAGATGTTTATTTATTGTTTTATTTATTTATTGAGTCTCGGACTACAACACCTTTGAGCAATACAATTCATTTACAAAGGTTCCACGTCAGTAGTACAAAAACAAAATAAGGTAAACAATAGATAAGTAAATAGCAGATATCAAGAATATACTTAAAAAAAATTAATACATCAAAAGCAATCAAAATAGCACTACATGTTGCTCAATATAACAGTTGCATGGGCAAGAAAAGAGGGCAGCCTGGGAGGCCTTGTCAAAATCTAGGAGAGAAAGTAAGGGGGTGTAAGGTGGGGGATGGGAGAAATAAGAGGGAGAAGGAGATCAGTTGCACAGGAGGTGGAGAGGGAAGGAGCGGAGTTGAAAAGGAGGTAATGGGGATAGAGAGATGAGAGGATAGGGAGGTGGAAGGAGGGAAATAGGGTGAGTGCAGAGAGAAGGGGGGAGTGCTGGTAAAGTCAGGTGGAGGAACACAAATTAATAGTATAAGGAGAAGAGGTGGTGTTTAGTCGGGAGAGGGGGCAGCCTAGCAGGCCTTGTCGAAAACCCAAGAGACAGACAGTAATATGGGTGGGAGAGAGGTAAGAGAGAGAGAAGCATAGGGAGAAAGAGGGGAAGAAGTTGCAAAAGAGGTGGCATGAGATAAGAGAAAAGGTGGAGGGTGGAAGAGGGAAGGTGAGGAGAAGCAAGGGAAGAACTTGAAGATGCATGAGCAGAGAAGAAGCAGGTGAGGGGTGGAGGGGAAAAGGCTCGAGGGTAGGATCGAAATGAAGTGCCAAGAGTTAAAAGTGCCGAAAGGTATAAGTACAATGATAAAATAAGCAGAAGGCTGCTAAGGGTGGCAGTCACGTATACTGTTTGCTAACAGATGTTGTTGGAGTTTGTGTTTGAAAGGGCCGAGTTTTCACTCAGCAGAGATGTCCCTATCCAGGGAGTTGAGCCAGAGGGGGGCTCTGTAAGCAAAAGACCTCTGACCTAAGGTGGTACGGCATCTGGGTACAGTAAAGACCTGAGTTGCCAAGCTGCGAATATGTTGGGTACTGTGACAAGGGCTAAGGAACTGTTAGACCCCAGGGGGCAACAAACCAAGGTGTGCCTTCTTGACAAGTAAGCAAGTTTGATATTGGATCCGGCTGAATAATTGAAGCCACCCAGTCTGAGCATATAGGTCACACGTGTGTGTGAGGTGGGCAGTCCTAATAAGGAGTCTGCATGCTTTATTCAGAGCAACAGTGATCCTGTGAAGGGATGTAGCAGAGGCAGAGCCTTAAACAACCAGCCCATAATCAATGATGGTAATGACAGAGCTGAAAATTGCTATTCTTAGTGTCTCGGGAGTGAGGCTAAGCTTGTGCCTGTGGAGTAGGCCAATCCTTATGTTGACAGCTCGAGCTATGTTATCAATATGTTGTGAGTAGTTGAGTGAGCTATCAACAGTGACCCCTAGATATCTGAAGGAGTGGATCTGTTCAAGTGGGGTGCCAATGCAGTTTGTGATGAATAAGGGTTTGGACCTGTGTTTCTTATGGGCATTGTTGAAAAGCATCACTTTGGTCTTTTTATAGTTTAGCACCAGTTTTTGAGTGCTGAACCACTTTTCCACTTCTGAGAAACTGTATTGAAGGTTATCCTGGAGGCTCTTAGGGTCAGGGTTACTAGGGTAGATCACGGCATCATCTGTGAAAAGCAGAATCTGTTCATGACAGGCTCATGGGAGGTTATTCAAGTAGATACTGAAGAGAAGGGGCCCCAGTATAGATCCCTGAGGCACTCCAGAATGGACTGGCTTCCATTCGGAGAGGACATTGGTTATCTTGACCTGCTGTAAACGGTCTTCTAAGTAACTTTTGAACCAGCTAACAGCATCATTCGAGACCCCTGTGAGCGACAATTGCCTGAGTAGCAGTGAGTGGTTCACAAGTATCAAAGGGGACATTGGATATTGTATTGTCCAGGTATTCCTCAAGATGATCTGCAATTATACACTCTAGTGCCTTCAATAGAGGAGGTAGAATGAAGCTTGGCCTGTAGTTTGTGTGCTGTGCCCTATCTCCACCTTTGTATACCGGGGTTACTAGGGCCTGTTTCCATTTTTTGGGGAATTGCCGAAGCCTTAGAGAAAGGTTCAGAATATTGATAAGAGGTGTAAGAGTTTCCTCGAGGGTGAGGGCAAAAAATTTGAGATCTAGATTGTCCCCACTGGGTCTTGCTTTACCGAGTACTTTTCGTATGTAATTTCTAGCCTCATGTTTAGTAACCTCTTTGAAGTTAAAAGGGGGAAGCCTGCTGCTGAGCATCACAGACTGGGAGGTGTCAGGGGCACAGACCATGAAAAAATCAGGGGGGAGGACACTGCTGAGGTCTGTAAAGGTATTGTTAAAAATATTGGCTATGGCCATTGGGTCAAGAGTCGGGCTTCCATCAGTGTTAAGCATGATGGGTGCTCTCTTGAGGTCTTTGCCAGTGACTTCTTTTATGTTGCTCCAGAAATGTTTACTGTCACCCCACGAGTTGAAAAGTGCCTCCCTTAAGTATTGATTTTTTGTAAAACGGATGGCTCTGGTACAAACATTTCTGGATTTTTTTATAAGCCTGAATATCTGCTTGCTTGCCTGTGGCTTTGGCTCAGTTCCAGAGGTGGTCCCTAGTTTTCATAAGTCCCAGTAGTTCAGGTGTTATCCAAGGGTTGTACACCCACCTTAACTTTCTGCTTTTTAAGGGGGGGGTGGATATCACATGCAGCATTAAAGCAGTCAATGAAGAAATCAAGTGCCTCGTCAGTGTCATTGGTAGAGTCCAGTGGTGACCAATCCTGGCATCGAAGGTGTGATCTGAGTGGTTCTAGGTGTCCTAGAGTTAGGACCCTACTGAGAATAACCTTAGGTGAAGATTTGCTAAACTTATTGGACCAACTACAAAATATAGGGGAGTGATCGCTTAGGGTGTCTGGGAGTACAGAGACATTTGTGATTCATTCAGGGTGACTAGAACGAATCCAATCCAGTAAGGTACTTGATCCAGTTCTATAGTTAATTCTGGTTGAGATGTTAACTAGCTGGGTAAGGTGCATGGCGGAGATAGCATCCTTAATGAGTCCAATGTCAGATGAGAGCAAGTTTACATTGAAATCTCCCAGTACTATGGTTTCAGTGTTCCAAGGCACACTATGAATATATTCCATGAAGTTATGAATGCCAGAGGAAGATTCTTTGGGTGGTATGTAAACAGATAGCACAGTTAATGTTTTCTTTTAGGCCCCTAGGATTGCCTTGATGGCCAGAGGGCCCTGCACTCCCACCTACAGATACCACTGTGCAAACCTGGGAGCACATGGTCCTCCCGCGCTATGACTCTATACTTATTGGTGGGTGGGAGCACAGGGCCTGGAGGGCCTGTGCTCCCACATATAGATACCATCATGCAAAAATGGAAGCACAGGGCCCTACTGCATTGTGTCTCTAGCCTTATGGGCAGGTGGGAGCGCAGGGCCCAGAGAGCAAGCACTCCCACCTATGGATACCATTTTGCAAAACTAGCAGCACAGGACCCTGCTGCACTATGTCTCTACACTTATGGGTGGATGGGAGCGTAGGGCCCAGAGGGCCAATGCTCCCACCTATGGATACCATTTTGCAAACCTGGGAACACACTTATGGGTGGGTGGGAGCACAGGGTTCAGAGGGCCCATGTTCCTGTGCTCCGGTCTATGGATACCATTTTGCAAACCCGAGAGCACAGGGCTCTCCTGCGCTATGTGTCTATACTTATCGGTGGGTGGAAGCACAGGGCCCAGAGGGCCCATACTCCCACATATGGATACCATCATGCAAAACTTAGAGCACAGGGCCCTAATGTACTATGTCTCTATGCTTATGGGTAGGTGGGAGCACAGGGCCCAAAGGATAAGAGTAACATTACACTTTCTCAAAAAGAAGGGAAATCATTGCAAAAAAACTCAATTTTAATCCAGCTGCAAGGGTTAGTTCCACACCGACAAAAGTTTGGAAATTCGATGTTTGGGTTACCAACCCAACCACCCCACCCTCCACACAACAACAAGTGTAGGGGTGTGTGTTGGGGTCATTAGGCCTAACTCTCACCCCATTCTCCTATACAGTACCATCTCAGCTGGTTTACACATGGAATGGGGTGGGAGTTAGGCCAATGACCTCAACGCACACCACGATGCCTGTTGGTGTATGGAGGGTGAGGGGTTGGGGGTGGGGCGGTAGAGTTGGAAACCATAATATTGAATTTCCAGACTTTTGTCAGTGTGGAATCAACCCTAACTGCTGCATTAAAATGGAGTTTTTTGCAAAGTATATATATATATATATATATATATATATATATATATATATATACTCCTGTATATGTAGATTGAAAGATAATATCTGATAGGTAAGTGTCAGGTATGAGGAAATATCACCATTGAGGGGGTTGAACAAGCCGTAAAGGCATGGGCCTGAAGGGTGAGTGGCCTTAATGAACTTGTTCAACCCCGAGATGGTGATATTTCATAAATATCTGAGACTTAGCTATCAGACGTTTTCTGTATTACATTAGGTTGGTCTGTTTTGCTTTAAGATAAAGTGTGCTGTTTATTTTTGTGTAGCTTGTTTAGTGCATTTGCTTATGTTAGTGTGTTTCCATAATGCAGTGGCAGTATTCCTGTTATAGTGTGACATTAGTGTTTTTCCATAGTATAGTGGCATTTTTAGTGCTGCCTAATTTTGCCCCTTTTGAGGTTTCCATAGGGTAGTGGCCTCCTATTAAAGGAGGTGTGGTTAAAGCATGTCATCCCGTAGTTCTTTATCAGGATAGCAGAGGAGGAGAAGCAGCACAGAGGTGACAGCAAAAATGGTTGGTAAGAGATTCTGTGGGGCTGACACTGTGCAGTGCAGCTCAGGGACACTTACTTTACACAGGTTAACTTTCTTTTACAGGTGTGTGGCTGTTTGTTTGGCAAGTGATATGAAAGTTGCAGCAAAAGTGGTTGGTAAGTGATTCTGGGGGAACTGACTTTGTACAGTGTAGCTCAGGGACACTTTCTTTACACAGGTTACCTGTCTTTTACAGGTGTGTGGCTGTTTGTTTGGCAAGTGATGGGGGATAATACTGTGCAGTTTAGGTTAGGGACACTATCTTCAGATCCGTTATTTCTTTTTTGCAGGGGCTGTAGTTGGAGAGGCTGTGGGGGCTGTAATGTGGGAGGTTTGTAGGTTGTTGTTACATGTGTTATTCAGGTGTTTACTCACATATTTATAGTGTTGTAATGACATGTATATATTGTGTCTATGCTTGTAATAGTGAATAGGTTGTTCATTGTACTGTAATAAGTTGTGTAGTTTCATAAGTTGTGTTAATTGCTATCAGATATGTTGGTTTTTATAATGGGAAAACGTCCCAACCATGTAATTAATATATATATAGACAGAATGAATTTTGGGAAAGGGTGGTATGCAAAAATATATATACCTATTGAGGGGCTAATTAGTGCAATAAGACCACAAGCCTGAAGGATGAGTGGCTGTATTGCCCTAATTAGCCCCAAAGATGGCTATACTTCTGACTGTATGCCAAAAATATATATTATTTATTTGATATATAGCAATCTATCTATCTATCTATCTATCTATCTATCTATCTATCTATCTATCTATCCAATGTAGGCTAGAATCTCACAGTTCAGATAGAGAAACGTTTTTTAAAGAATCTGACCCAAACAAAAAATAAATTGTGTTATTAATTCTTTGGGTATATAACACCATTCAATTTTCACTTGCCTAAGTTATCCTGTGACCCAAAATGTCAATCAACTTGATTTACATGTCATGCTACCCAGTCCTAAGACAAATCAGCCTCCTGGTTCTAACCAACAGCAATCCTGATAAAAAAGAAAACTCCACTCCCATTGAAACGTAGAAACATAGAATTTGACGGCAGATAAGGACCGCTTGGCCCACCCAGTCTGCCCATTTCCCTACCTAATGGATAAGCTGCAGATCCTAGTAAACCAGCAGCCTACTTCTTTCTACCCCAACCCCCTAGAATTGCCTTATGGCTGTCCCATGCATGCTTAAATTCAATCATTGTTTTTGACTCCACAACCTCCTCCGGAAGGCCGTTCCATGCATCCACAACCCTCTCTGTGAAAAAATACTTCCTTACATTACCTCTGTGCCACCCCCCATCTTCAAATTGTGCCCTTGTTCTTGCACACCTCTTTTTTTGAAAGATGCTACCCTCTTGGACTTTGTTGATTCCCTTGAGGTACTTGAAAGTTTCTATCATGTCCCCCTCTCCTCCTTTCCTCAAGGCTATACATATTAGCTCCTTTAGTCTCTCTTCATATGTCTTCCAGTGCAAACCCTGCACCATTTTAGTTGCCCTCTGACAGTTTCCATCTTGTCTATGTCCTTGCAGAGACTGGGTCTCCAGAACTGCACACAGTACTCCAGATGGGGTCTCACCAGCTGTCTGTACAGAGGGATAACAACTTCCTGTTTTCTACTGGTGATGCCTCTCCCTATGCATCCCAGTATCCCCACAGCCCTCCTTACTGCCCTCTCACATTGCTTGCCCACCTTTAAGTCATCTGATATGACTACCCCCAGGTCCCTTTCCATTTTTGTTGTTGTTAGTATCTCACCCCCCATTGTGTACTCTTCCCCTGGGTTTTTGTTTCCCAGGTGCATTACCTTGCACTTATTAGCATTAAATCTAAGCTGCCATACATTTGACCATTCCTCTAACCTTGCCAAGTCCCTTCTCATCCTTTCCACCCCACCTTGTGCATCAACTCTGTTGCAGATCTTTGTGTCATCTACAAAGAGACATACTTTTCCTTCCAGTCCCTCTGCAATGTCGCCTATAAAGACATTGAAGAGGACCGGTCCTAATACTGAACCCTGCAGCACCCCATTAGTAACCCCTCTTTCTTCAGAGTGGACTCCATTTACTATTACCCTCTGTGTCCTATTCTCCAGCCAATTCTTTACCCAGGCTATCATCTTGGGACCCACTCCCAGGCTGGCTAACTTGTATATTAATCTTTTGTGTGGGACTGAGTCAAATGCCTTGCTAAAGTCTAGGTAGGCCATGTCCACAGCCCCTCCCTGATCTACTACTTTGGTCACCCAGTCAAAGAAATCTATTAGATTCATCTGCGACCTTCCTGCTGTGAATCCATGCTGCCTTGGGTCCTGTGCCCTCTGGCCTCTAGGTACTCAACAATTCTTTCCTTCAGAAGTGATTCCATCATTTTCCCTATCACTGAGGTTAAATTAACTGGTCTGTAGTTTCCTGCTTCTGCCTTGCTCCCACTTTTGTGAAGGGGAATCACATCAGCCCTCCTCCAGTCCTCAGGTACCACCCCATCCTCCCATGATTTGTTAAAGAGGGTAGTAGTGGTGTCACTAGTTCTACCCTTAGTTATTTTAGAATTCTGGGATGAATCCCATCAGGCCCCATTGCTTTGTCCACCTTCAGTTTTAAGAGTTCTTTCAGAACCCTTTCTTCTGTAAATGGGCTGGTATCAACTTCCGTATCCAGAGTGTTTCTATTGTTTGTTTTAGGTACCTCCCCCTCTTCATTTGTAAATACTGAGCAAAAATATTTGTTTAGTATCTCTGCCTTTTCACAGTCACCCTCTTCCCCCCCCTCCCCTTTATTAAGCCTCACTATCCCTCCTTTAGTCTTCCTTCGCTCCCTGATGTACCTAAAAAAGGTTTTATCCCCCTTCTTTACTGAGTTGGCTACCTTTTCCTCAGTTCGGGCCTTTGCTGTTCTGACTGCCTTCCCATGTTCCTTTTGCTTTAACTGATACAATTCTCTGTCCTGTTCCTTCTGTGATTCCTTGTACTTTCTGAATGCTTTCTTTTTCTCTTGGACCTTCACTGCCACCTCCTTTGGGAACCACAGTGGTTTCTTACATCATTTTGTTTTGTTTATTTGCTTCACACAAAGGCTTGTTACCTCTGTGATGGCAGTTTTTATTATTCCCCATTGTTCTTCCACCCCTCCTTCCTGCCCATTTGCTAGTGCATTCCTTAGGCACTCACCCATTTTGGCAAAGTCAGCCCTCCTGAAGTCCAGTACTTTTGCCTTTGTAGAACAACCAATTTCACTTAATAAATTACTCTGCCATATTACTTTAAACTGGGGTGGTGCTGGCAGTAGAATCAACATTATTTAACAGTAGCAAATGTCTATTGGCTCTGCTTTCTCAATTGAATGGCCACACAAAGTACTTGCACACACTGGGAGTTGGCGTGCTGCTGCTGTCTCTATTGCGACCAGTCACACATCTGACTTACTCGCTCACATTGGGACTTGACGCTTACTTGGTTGCTCGCTTTGAAATCTCCACATTCCAAAAATAAGAATGGTCTGCAAAAAGGTACTGTTCACTGCCACAAAAAAACACAAAAAATAGACCACATTACTTTTTCTTTGGGGGGCAATAATACTTTTATTTAGTTATTTTATTTATTTGTTTTTGGTAACCGGGTAGGTGCACTAGGCATAAAAAATGTCTATTCTCAGGCACGACCCGGGAGAGTACTGACATAATGCAAGTACAGTCATACAAAATACAATTACAATCCACAACAAATACAGAGTAGTAGCAGGTACAAAACAGATCAATGAGCATTTCAGTGGCGATAGACAGTTGACAATTGGAATATTTCCAGTTACAGTCAAGAGCATTTCAGTGGAGATACACAATTGGAATAATTGCAGTTACAGTCATGAGGAACCCAATTAGTCAATACAGAGTCACAGGTACAAATATATACAATATCAGAAGAGCATAACCCTAAGCATAATCAGCATGTGTACAATGTCTAAAGAGAGAGCATAAACAAGTAGGGTACAGTCATTACGATAGAGATGACATTATAGTGACATACCCAAATGATTAAATGCCGAGCAGCTGGATAAATAGGCCCCAGGTGGAAGGAGGAGGAATAGGTGGCGATCAAGGGGGGGGATAGATTTGGGCAGGGGAAAAGAAAATTGCATCACTTCTGTTGATGGGGAGACAGTACTTTTGGCCTAGGGCACTCTATCCTGTATGGTATTGACTGCAAAAAAAAAAAAAGAATCCTGTAAAAAAACATCAGAACACCTACATGCTATACGTAGAAAGTACAATGCATGTGTTCAAATAAGACATTAATTTCCATTTGTGTGGGGCGGGACTTTCATAACTTACTCGTGGCTTCACCACTCATGAATTAAGGTCCTGCCCCCTCATACCATTTGTACACATGCTGTTGTATATCATGTGTCTGTCTGTCTATATATCTATCTATCTACCTATCAGGAGCGAACTGTTCCACTGTAAATCAGAACTCACCCAGACTAAGAGGGGGGGTAGTATTCTGGTTTACTACAGGAGCCACCTTAACTTGTCGGTGCTGACCTGCCCTCAGCCAGAGCAGTCTTCCTGTGAGTTGTTGCACACTGTTCTGCTACTTGGGAATGAAAAGAAACTGCACATTATATGTACCTATAATCCCCCCATGAGTGGTGTACTGGGCTTATCCTCCCTTATTGAATCTATTGGTTCCAGGACAGGAAACAATGAGGTAATAATCTTAGGGGATCTCAACCTAAACTGGCTTGGAGGCAATGTCAAGCAGTATGAAACTCTGCTAGCTGGCTTCTCAATGTCCCAACTCATTCAGAAGCCCACCAGATGGTCGTCCATAGGTGGTAACAGCTCTTTCCTGGACTGGGTCCTGACCAACAGGCCTGAGCGGATTAGCTCCTCAGGTACCCTCCCGGACTGCATCTCTGACCATGCCCTGGTGTACAGCATATGGAAGATCTCCACCCCCAAGATCCCTCCCAGAATCATCCAGGTCAGGGACTTCTCCAGGTTTGACCCGGGAACTTTCCAGGAGGATCTCATGTTCCTTGACTGGTCTTCAGTGATGGATGCCCAGAATGCTTCCTTGGCAGTCTGTCACTTCAACAGTATCTTCAGGATGTTACAGGATAAGCATGCCCCCCTCGTCAGATGGAGGGTAAGGGGGCTGTCACAAAATGGTTGCATGGGAGCCTCCTTGCTCTCATGAGGGCTAGAGATAAATGTTGGGCCAGTTTCAAGGTCTCAATGGACCAGACCATATTCCAACATTACAGGAGGCTCAGGAATGAGTGCAAAAGGCTATCAGGGTTGCCAAAAGCAACTTCTGTAAAGCTGCCTTGCAGACCTCCGCCAAGGACCCTAGGAACTTCTGGAGGAATATTAAAAACATAGTGAGTGGCTCCTCCTCCTGTGAGGCTCCAGACATGCTCATTGATGGTGATAGCTGTAATAATCTGCTAACCACTGCAAATGCATTCAATGCTTACTTCTCTGACCTGTCTGCGTTCACCTCACTATTCTCCTCCACTGGTCATGATAGTCCTATCCAAGTCCCTCTGCCTCAAATGGCACCTTCCCCCCATCCTCCATTCTATCTCAAGGCTGTGATGGTAAAATAAATGCAGAGATTGCTAACTGGTCTCTCACCCTTTTCTAGTGCTGGCCTTGATGGCATGGAACCAAAGCTTCTCTGCCTTGCCGCTGCCTACATTGCCTCCCCTGTGGCCCATATCGTCAACATATCCTTAGCCTCTGGGGTTATCCCAGACCTGTGAAAGGTGGCACAGGTTGTCCCTGTGCTCAAATAGGGCAACCCCAGGATCCTTGACAACTATCATCCGATTGCCATTCTGCCTGCCATCAGCAAGCTCCTTGAGAAAGTTGTGGCGGGACAACTCTTGGATTATATCCAGGCTCATGAGCTTCTGTCTCCCTCACAGCATGGCTTTTGAAAAGGGCACAGCACCACCTCTGTGCTGGTCTCTGTCACTTCTGGGATAAGGGCTGCTATGGACAAGGGCAGACTCTCTGGGGCCATCTTTATTGATCTCTCTAAAGCCTTTGGCCTTGTTGGTCATGCCTTGCCATGCTCTCAACTTGGGTCTTTGGGCTTATCCCCTCCGGCCCTGAGTTGGTTCCCCAACTACCTTCATGGAAGGCAGCAATGGACCAAATATAGTAAGGTGCTCTTGGACACCACCCCGGTGTCCTCAGGGGTCCCCAAGGGGTCATCCCTTGGGCCCCTGCTTTTTTCCATCTTCATCAACAACCTTCCCTCCTCGGCGACCTCCTGCAGGGCTGTCCTGTATGCTGATGACCTTGTTATCCTCACTCATTCAAAGGATATTGGGGTCATTAACCACCAACTGAGTGAGGGTTTCAGGAGTGTCCATTCCTGGATATCATCCCATAAGCTGATCCTAAATCTTAAAAAGACCCAGGCCATGCTGTTCGGTTCCCTGGCCAAGTTAAAGGCCTCCTCTGTTCCTATGTGCATCTCAGGTATTGATGGCACTCCTGTTCTCACCACCAATTCGCCAAATACCTTGGGTGACACTTGACCCACAGCTCGATCTTGGTCAGCATATCCAAAATGCGTGTAGAGCTGTTAACTGGAAATTGGGTCTGGCTTACAGGGCAAAGAATAACCTTACTCCGGCTGTTCGCCTAGCACTGTCTAGAGGGGTGTTTCTACCATCCCTGTGTTATGGGCTCCTTTTGTTTGCCAATACCTCCAAAGATCTACCTCTCTAGATGGACCGTTGCCTATAATAACATCTGCCATTTTGCTCTTGGAGTCCCTCGTCTCCCACCACTATGATCTGTACAGTAAGCTCAACTGGCTCTCCCGCAATTATTTTGAATTTTGTTGTGGGCAGTTTCACGGGTAGATGCACTGGGCACTGGCACCTCCCGAACTGGAGGAGCTCCTTGTGCCAGCAGCCCCCGCTACCTACCCCCTAAAGTCACTGGGCCCTGCTATCCTTAAGGTCCCTCCTACTCGTACCAAAATGGGGGACAGGGACTTTGCATCATGTGCCTCTAGACTGTGGAATTCCTTTCCTGTTCAGGTCCGGACCTCCCCCCAGTCGGGCCTACGCACCTCCCTGTGGAACCACTTGAAGCTCTCGTCAGTATGTGACTGTCTTAACCCTCCCTGATTAGCCTGGTCCTCTGCACAGTATACTTGAGTGTATTCATTCCATGTATCTTGCAAATGTGTAAATTTTGTATATATCTGTATATGTATATTGCTGGTGATGTTGTGTCAGTGATGCTGTACCTTAGCATATTGACTATGATTACTGTCGTGACCTGAGATATCTTACTATGTATATTATGCTTCTCCTGACATTTGTGTATCTGCCCTACTTGCTTCAGATTGTACTCTGTATGTTCTTTGATTTCCTGTACTCTCCCGGGTCGTACCTGAAAATAGGCATGTGTTTGTCTAGTGTACTTACCTGGTTAACAAAAGCTAAATAAAAATAAATAAATAAACTTACCCATGGACTCAGACAATACAGACTTCACCTAAAAAGTCAGATTCTGGATCCGTGGTAAGCAAATCTGCTCCACTTCCCAGCCATCCCCATGCTGTTGGCATGCCATGCTCAACACAGGTGGTCGGCAGCATCCAATTAGTAAGGGAGTTTGTCTTGCTGTCATGTGACACCAGGAAGCCAGCTATAAAAAAAGCCATAAGTGCACCACGCTGTACTGAGTAGAGAGCAGACAGCTCTCTGATGGGGACAGTGAGCACTTACTGGTGCAGGCGGGCAGATGAGCCTAAACCACAAACAAAAAAACAACAAGAAAACGAAAAGTGGAGCACTGACTGTTCGGTGAGAGTCAATTCTGCTGCCAATAGTGTCAGGAATAAGAGGGGAATAGAGACTGATCCAAGGTGGGGTGGGAGGGTGGAGAAGAGAGAGAGAGAGAGAGAGAGAGAGAGAGAAAGAGACTGGGACAGGCGGGAAAGCCCACAAAGAAAAGTCAAACTTGTGCAGGGAAATTTGTGACAAAAAGAGATTAATTTTTGTGGCATGTGCCAAACAAAAATAATAATAATAATATTTTTATTTATATTGTGCCTTTTAAATGTCAAGGCGCATTCCAATAAAATATATAAGATAAAAATACAGGAATACAAAAACAGGAGTACAAAAAGCAATATTAAAAAACACACAAAGGCAAATCAATGAACAGTAAAACCATATGCCTTTTCCCACAGAAAAGATTTCAGAGCTTGTTTAAAACTCCCCATGGTCATATGCTGCCTAGTCTGACGGGGTAGAGAATTCCAAAGGGAAAGGGCCGCAAACATAAAAGCCCGGGCCCCAGCAGATTTTAACATCACCCTTGTAATGTCTAGCAACCCCTCGTTGGCTGAGTGGAGCGATCTCATAGGCTGATAAGGGATCAGTAGTTCTTTCAGGTAATCAGGGCCCAGATCATGTAGGGCTTTAAAAGTCCGTAATCCGACTTTGAAGGTGACCCGCCACTGAACTGGCAGCCAATGCAGTTCCCGCAGCATCGGTGTAATATGGGAAGATCTAGGGATGCCCATCAACACGCAGGCTGCAGAATTCTGCACCAGCTGCAAGCGGTGGATATCAACCCCCAGAAGCCCAAGGTAAAGCGAGTTGCAGTAGTCCAGGCATGAGGTCACAAAGGCATGGATCAAAGTTGGCAGATCACCGGACGGAACAAGGTGCTTGATCCTGGCGATGTTTCTTAGATGGTAAAAAGATGACTTTACCACCGCTGACACCTGGGACCGAAGAGTCAGCCCTGCATCTAATATCACCCCCAGGTCTCGCACCCATTCAGAGACCTGTAGCTTGACATCCCCAAAAAACAATCCAGATGGGGTGCTGGTCGCAGGTCCCCCTATCCGGTGATCCAGATCCAATAACAACACCTCCGTCTTTCCAGAGGTCAACTTCAGCCAGCTGGACCTCATCCAATCCTGGATTTCATTTAGGCAGCTGTTAAATACCGAGATAGCTCCTTCCTGGTTGGGTGCAAAGGACAGGTACAGCTGGGTATCATCTGCATAACAATGAAACCTCAGCCCACACCGTCTCACAATGTCTCCGAGGGGAAGCATGTACACTGCAAACAACATGGGGAACAATATAGAGCCCTGAGAAACCCCACAAAACAGAGAGATGGGATCAGAGGAAAAAAAACCTGACACCACCCTCTGAGTTCTTCAGTGAGGTATAGGCTGAACCATCTGAGAAACAATCTGAAGACCCTACAAATACATCTCAGACGCTCCGTGGGACCACATGGTCATGGTGTGCAAATGCTGATGACAGATCTAATAGTACCAAAATGGACCATTTTCTCTGGTCTCTCGCCATCAGGAGATCATTGGCACCCGAACCAGCACAGTCTCAGTACTGTACCTCTTTTGAAAACCTAATTGGAGAGGTTCATAGATGCTATGGATGGTCAAATGGTTCTCCAACTGGGCCGCCACTACCTTCTTGATCACCTTCCCCACAAAGGGAAGGTTCAAGATAGGTCTGTAGTTAGCAAGACAGTCTGGGTCCAAGGATGCTTTCTTCAACAAGAGTGTCACCACTGCCTCTTTCAAGGAGCAGGGATATTCACCTGAGTCAAGGGAACACCAGACTATCTGTGCTAGAACCAGGAAGAAAAAATTACTCACCTTAGTAATGTTGTTTCTTCTAATGGAGTCTTGCTGTATTCTGACAATAGCAGTGAGTCCCAACCTTCGAACTGCCCCGGAAGTGAAAGAGTCAACTTATCATGCCAGGCATGGAACGCTGAGCTCGAGCTCGGTTGAGACTCTGTCTGTTGTTCTTCAAACTCAAACCGTCAGATCTTTTCGAGCTAAACTCACTAAGGCCCTGTGTGGAAGCTGTAAACCTACACTAGCCAACTGGCTACTAAACATAAAAACAAATTTTTTGGTCCCAAAACAAAGACTCAAGTCAGGAGACCCAAAAAATGAAAACACAACACCCACTCACCCCAAGAAAAAGGGGGTGAAGAGAACACGGTGGGCACCTACTGAGTGCCAGCACTGCACTGCCCACCCACATCCCAAAACAGAGGTTCTGAGAGGGAGGCGGGGGAGGTCAGAATACAGCAAGACTCCATTAGTAGAAACAACATTACTAAGGTGAGTAATTTTTCTTCAAACAACATGAAGTCTTGCTGTATTCTGACTAATAACGAACTACTAAGACAGTACCTCCATGGAGGAGGGACAGAACCTACTTAGGAAATAGGCTCTGAAGCACAACTGTGCCGAACCGAGCATCACTCTAGCCTGGATATCCAGGGAGTAATGCTTTGGTAAAAGTGTGAATTGTTTTCCAGGTAGCTGCTTGACATATCTCTAGAATAGGGATGTACCTGCAGCAGCCAGGAAGCAGCTGTACCTCTGGTAGAGTGAGCCCTCAGGCCTGAGGGTGGAATCGTACCAGTTTTCATAACAAAATTGGATACAAGAGACAATCCACCTGGCAATGGATCTTTTAGTGGCAGGTTTCCTTACCAACCTCGCCATAAGTGAGGAACAGTTGGAGGAGTCAAACCTGTGACCCTTGGTACGCTCTGTAGTAGTAGCTGAGGGCCCTTTTCACATCTAAACTGTGCAGCCTCCTCTCGCCAGAGGAGGAATGGTCTGTGAAGTACACTGGAAGAGACACAGACTGATTAAGATGGAAATCTGAAACCACCTTAGGCAAGAACTTCCTATTAGTCCTGAGGACCACCTTATCTCTATGAAAGGAGATAAAATCAGGCTCCACTGACAAAGCTTGTAATTCACTTATGCGTCTGGCAGAAATGATGGCTACCAGAAACACAGTTTACCAAGTCAAGTACTTAAGCTCGGCTGAGGACAAAGGCTCAAAAGGGGGTTGCATAAGCTGAGCAATGCAAACATTAAGGTCCCAGGCAGGGGCAGGGTCCCTGAATGGAGGGTTGGTGTGAAGCAATCCCTTGAAAAACTTGGAGAATACAGGGTGAGCTGAAAGAGAAGAGGGCTTACCTGCTGAAATAAAGGCAGACATAGCTGCCAGATGCACTTTCAGTGTAGCTGGTCTCAGCCCCAAAGCTATTTAAGTGGACCATATAATCAAGGACTGTGGGCAAATCAAGCAGATTCTGGGAAATATGCTTCCAGAGCACCATATGGAAAACCTTTTCCATTTGGAATTATAATAGCCCTGGTGGAAGGTTTTCTAGAAGCCTTCAGGATATCCATTACACCTGGGAGAGGTGTAAATCAGCAAACTCTAACTCTTCAAGAGCCAGGCCTTGAGATTGAGAGATTTGAGGTTGGTACCAAACCCTCCCCTGAGCACAGGTTAACAGGTTGTAATTCCTGGGAAGACACAGGGGAAGATGGACTGCTAAGGACAGTAGGAGTGGATACCAGGGCTGTCTGTCCCAGTCTGGAGCAATCAGGATCATCTTGCTAGGTTGAGATCTGATTTTGACTAGCACTTTGAACAGGAGAGGGAAGGGGGGAAAAGCATAGAGAAACTTCCCTTCTCAATTGAGAATTAAGGCATCCAGGGGGACTGAGCCCAACACTGGGGGCCTGCAGCAAAAAAGGGGAAGTTGGTGATTGTCTGAGGCTGCAAAAAGATCTATCTGCGGGGTGCCCCATCTGGAAAATATCACCTCCAAGACCAGGGGGTCCAGTGACCATTCGTGATGGCCCTGGGAAATCCTGCTGAGAGCATCTGCCAGGACATTGTCCTTGCCTGGGAGGTGAACTGCCATGAGGGAGGGTGTTCAGGAGTAAGCCAGAGACCACAACTTCATTGCTTCGTGCACAAAGCCGTGAGACCGAGTGCCTCCTTGCTTGTTGATGTACCACATTGTGGTGGTGTTGTCTGTTCTGACCTGTACAACTTTGTTCTGAACAGATTTGGAAAAAGCTTGAAGTGCTAGAAATACTGCTCTGAGTTCCAACAGATTGATGTGGAGCAGAGATTCCTGAGGGGATCACAACCCTGGGTGGTGAGGTGTCATGTGAGCCCCCACCCCAAGAGGGAGGCATCTGTAGTAAGATTAAAGAGTGAGACTGAGTGACAAAGGGAACCCCTTGTCTCAGATTGTTCTGATCCTGCCACCACTGTAGGGCCTGGATCAGGGTCAAGTCTACTGGGATCAATTTGGTCAGAGGGTCCTTCCTTTGAGACCAAAAGGCTCTCAAATGGAACTGAATGTCCCTCATCTGAAATCTTGCTCCCTGCACTACTGCTGTAGAAGCAGCCATGTGCCCCAGGAGCTGAAGAAAATGCCTTGCTGGTCGAGACACCTGCAGGGTGAATGAGGAGGCCAGAGAGACCAGGGTCCTTGCCCTGTCCAGGAGAAGGAAGGCTCTGGCCTTCTCTGTGTCTAGCTCTGCACCTATGAAGGTGAAGAGCTGGACAGGCTCTAGAACTGACTTTGGAAGATTTAGAAGGAAACCCAAGGAAGTGAGAAGTTGCTGAGTTATCTGTAAGTGTAACTTGACTTGGTCTGGGGACTGGCCTACTATGAGCCAGTCGTCCAGGTAAGGGAAGATGGTAATCTTCTGCCTTCATAGAGCAGCAACTACCACTGCCAGGCATTTTGTGAATACCCTTGGAGCAGAGGTGAGGCCAAAGGGCATTGCTCTGAACTGGTAATGGCCTGAGGGCAGCTCGAACCTGAGGTACTTTCTATGGGAGCTTCTGACGAGAATATGGAAGTAGGCATCCTTGAGGTCCAGGGACACTAGCCAGTCCCCTGGCCTTAGAGAGGGTAGAATAATTCCCAGAGTCACCATTTTGAATTTTGGTTTTAAAAGGTGCTTGTTTAAGTATCCGAGATCCAGAATGGGCCTCCATTCTCCTGTCTTTTTTGGGGTAAGGAAGTACCTGGAGTACAACCCTTTGCCCTGGTGTAGGGTTGGAACCCTTTCCACAGCTCTGAGAGCTAGGAGGGAAGAGACCTCTGCCTCTAAGGGAAGTGCCTCTGATGGACTTGCAGGTGGAAAGGATCTGGTTCTCATCTTTGGAAACTTTTTGAAGCTGAGAACCAGTCCCTGGCTTACTACTTCCAGGACTCCTTTATCTGATGTCAGAGACTCCCAGTCCTGGAAAAAGTAAGCCAGCCTGCCCCCTACAGGTTGCTGAGAATCGGCCCTGGCAACCCCATCAGGGTGCCTGTTTGGCAGGGGCTTTGGGCTGAGGGGTGGAAGCAGGCCTGCTTGTGCCCCGTCTGCCTCTCCCTCTAAAGAACCCCCTCTGGGCATAAGCAGAAGAGGAGGCCTGGGCTTGGTAAAAAGGCCTATGAAAAGGCCTGCCCCTGCCCCTGGGAAGCTGCCTTTGAGGAGTGGCCTGCCTTTCCTTGGCATGTGCACTCCTATAGGTGGTCCTATGCTCATCCATTTTCTTCATATAATTCTCTGTTTGCTCCCCAAACAGAGAATTACCCACAACAGGAAAATCCATGGCCTCAGTCTGGGTATCCCGTGACAGGCTAGTACATCTGAGCCAAGCCATTCTTCGAAGTGCCACAGATGTAACCATGACTGTAGACGACACATCATTGGAGTCTACTGCAGCATGGAATTGCACCTTGGATGCCTCAATACCATCAGCAGCCACCTGCTCCAGCTCCTTGGCAAGCTGGCCAGGGACCTGTTTTGCTAGGGCCATAACAGTGTCCCATCTGGATGTTTGATACCTAGTAGTATAGGCCATATAATTGGCCTGTCTGAGTCCCAAGGATGCTGCCATGTACTGTTTCTTTGCCATGGCATCAATCCTCCTGGAGTCCTTATCCGGGGGGGTGTGAAGCCAAGGGAATGTTTGCCTTATCACAGGCTGCAGCCTGCACTACCCCAACATGGCTGCATTGTTGTGTAAGGAACTCCATGTCAGAGCCTCACAATATATACCTCTTGTCCATTCTCTTATCCACAGGATGTATAGTGTTAGGAGTCTTTAAAATCTTAAATGTCTGTTTCCCAAAAGATTTGTGCAAGGGAATAGACAGCCTCCTAGACTTTGGGATATCCATCATTTCCACATAGTCAGGCTCCTCCTGGTTATCCACAGCTTCTTCCATAGGAAGCTGGAGGGTTTCAGCCACTTTTTTATAAAACATGAAATGGGAGGGGGACTCAGAAAGCCTAGGAGGAGACACTCCTGAAGGTCTGTCTGGGGAGATGTCCGGGTCAATGGGCACATTCAGACTTTCAAATCCACATTCACTTTCCTCATACTCCTCTTCCTCCTCCTCCTCTTCCGGTTCATAAAATTCCTCTATCATACTCTTGAACCGGTGGAACCGGCCAAACCGAGCGCCTGCCTGATGGTGCCGGTTCGGTCGGAACCGGGGAAAGCGACTGGACAATTTTGATCGCTTTGGCTATTTCTTCAGCGGTTGGAGAGGAAAGTTTTGGCTCCACACCAGCTGATTTTTCTTTTCTAGTTCTTTTAGCCAAAACCGACTCCTCAGAATCGGCTCTCCTTTTGCCCGAAGAAGTCTCACTCTGGTCAGAGGGCACTCCTTCTGGTTCGGTTTGAACCGAACCGACCTGGCCATCCAGTTCAGCGGACTTTTTGGCCTCCCTATCCCTGAGCCTACCAGCTCTTTTTTCTAGGGTAGCTGCAGGGAAATTTTTGCAAATCTGGCAGTCTGCATTGAGGTTGTCAAACCCCAGACAATAAACACAGGTGGTGTGGGGGTCAGCCTTGGCAAAGACTTCCCCACACACACTGCAGTGTTGAAACCCAGTGGGTCCGGTTTTTCTTTTGGGTTTCTCAGACATAGTGCCAGTCCTAACCAAACTTACCCTTTTATGGCAATCAGCCAGGCAAGACCTTCTTATCGGTTCCCAACCATGTCACGGGTCGTGGAAAAAGTAACAAAATCCGTTTTTTTTTTTAGAACCGATAAGAACCGGTAACCACACTCTAAAAGCACAATTTAAGATTTTTTAAACAACTTGATAGGTTCAAACAGAACCGATAAACCGTTTACAAGTTCCACACAGAATAGAATAAAATAACCTATCTAGTACTCACGGATACCACAGACAGAGACTGAACCGACAGGTTACGGTTTAAATTCGGTCGAAAACCGAGAAAAGCGGTACTTTAACCGACAAATTGAACAGAGCAGAAGGAGAAATCTCCGGAGCGACTGTTCAGTGAGGTGGAGTAAAGAATCTGACGGTTTGAGTTTGAAGAACAACAGACAGAGTCTCAACCGAGCTCGAGCTCAGCATTCCATGCCTGGCATGGAAAGTTAACTCTTTCACCTCCGGGGCAGTTCGAACGTTGGGACTCACTGCTATTGTCAGAATACAGCAAGACTTCATATTGTTTGAAAATAGACTCCCCACGCCCCAGAATTAGGGAAGTAGGGCCTGTATCTAAACTACAGCATGGATTTACAGCAGGAAGGTCATGTTAGATGAATTTAATTGATTTCTTTGACTGGGTGACCAAAGTAATAGACCAGGGAAGGGCTGTGGATATGGCCTACCTAGACTTTATCCAGGCATTTGACACAGTCCCGCACAAAATATTAATAATCAAGTAAGCCAGCCTGGGAGTGGGTCCCAGGGTGGTAGCCTGGGTAGCAAACTGGCTGCACAACAGGACACAGAAGGTAATCGTGAATGGAACACATTCCGAAGAAAGGGGGGTTACTAGTGGAGTAGCTCAGGGCTCAGTACTGGGTCCAGTCCTCTTTAACATCTTCATAGGTGACATTGCAGAGGGTCTGAAGGGAAAGGAAGGCCTCTTTGCAGATGACACAAAGATCTGTAACAGAGTTGATACACAAGAGGAGGTAGAAAAGATGAGAAGGAACTTGGCAAAGTTGGAGGAATGGTCAGACATATGGCAACTTAGATTCAATGCAAAGAAGTGCAAAGTAATGCACCTAGGAAACAAAAACCCAGGAGAAGAGTACACAATAGCAGAGGAGGTACTAACAACAACAAAAATGGAAAAGAACCTGGGGTAGTCATATCAGATGACCTAAAGGTGGGTAAGCAATGTGAAAAGTCGGTAAGGAGAGCCAGGGGGATACTGGGATGCATAGGAAGGGGCATCACAAGTAGAAAAAGGGAAGTGGTTATCCCTCTATACAGACAGTTGGTGAGACCCCATCTGGAGTACTGTGTGCAGTTTTGGAGACCTCATCTACGCAAGGACATAGACAGGATGGAAACAGTCCAGAGGAGGGCAACTAAAATGGTGCAGGGTCTGCAGCAGAAACCATATGAAGAGAGACTGAGAGAGCTTAATATGTATACTCTTGATGAAAGGAGGGACAGGGGGGACATGATAGAAACATTCAAGTACCTCAAGGGAATCAACAAAGTCCAGGAGGGTAGCATCTTTCAGAAAAAGAGATGTGTAAGAACAAAGGGGCACAATTTAAAGATAGAGGGGGACGGCTCAGGGGTAATGTGAGGAAATTTTTTTCACGGAGAGAGTGGTGGATACATGGAACAGCCTTCCTGAGGAGGTTGTTGGGTCTAAAACAGTGGGGGAATTCAAACATGCATGGGACAGACACAAGGCAATTATAGTGGGGGGTTACAGGAAGTAGGCTGTTGGTTAACTAGAATCTGCAGCTTATCCAGTAGGTAGGGAAATGGGTAGACTGGGTGGGCCAAGTGGTCCTTATCTGCCGTCAAAGTCTATGTTTCTATGTTTCTACAGCAGGTAGGACGCAGCCCTTGAACAATCCGCATAACATCTATGATTTCCAGGCGGTCGAAAGTACTCCAGAAAAATGAAGGGGTGGTGACCAGGTCCTGGCCACTAGCAACCCGCATAGAATGTGTCAAACAGATCTCTGACCTAATGTCAGCCACCTTATCAGCAAAGAACAGAGCGAGCTCATCACAGTGTAGTTGTGAAAACACTCTACGGAGCTGTAGACAGGTTGGGTTGCACAATCTGTCCACAGTTCTGAATAGCTGAGCTGGTCGGTTCTGAGTGGCAGAAATTTCCCCGGACAGGAACTCTGCCTTCTTACGAGAGATTTCTGACTGATAGAATTGATAATGTTCTAACAGTCTAAGGTGGTCGGCATCCAGGCCAGATTTCTGCCAAAAACGTTCTAACCTGCGTCCAAGTCGCCGCAACTCCGTCAAGGCCCCATCAAACCATGAAGCCCAAGGTCGAAGGGAGAGAGGACTTACACGAACTGGAGCAATAGAATCCAGGGCAGAGGTGATGGCAGTATTATAGGCCACAACCAGCACCTCTGGATCACTGCAATGCACAGGAAATTGTGATAGGTCAAGCACTGCCGCAAGGCCATTAGAAGAAATATTCCGCAAAGGGCGGTACTTGACCATCTCCACAAGGGTCGGCCTACAAGTTGGAGCACCAAAACTGAATCTCTCAGTGTAGTGATCTGACCAACTGACTGTTTCCAAAAGAGGTTGAGTACAGTCTAGAGCAGCTTCCTGTAATACCACTGTAAACTGCAGGCCAGGGTAGAAGGAGAGAGCAAACAGTTGCTGCAAAAACGGGGAAAAAATAGAAAAACTGATGAATAAAAAAAACAAAAAAACTACAAGTCGCCAAATTAATTAAAAATTACAGCGGCATGAGTGGTCTCCATCACAGTGGCACAAGTGACAGGTGTAAATTCATTATACCCTGTGTGGCCATTTTGTATTAGGAGAATCAATGGATGGTTCAGACTTCATACAGAGCTATTGGGTACAATGGATCTGTTTGTGTACAAATTAATGATTTAATGTTCCCTTTACCCCCACAATACTAACTACCATAGTTGTAGCTTCTTATTCTTCATTTTTGGTATTTAATTCACACTTTCATAAAAAATCAAACCTAATCCGAAGCCCCCCTGTGTTCCGGTTCTTATTTAATAAGGGTCAGAACTCCACCAAGTTCTCCCAGCCCTACTACCTATCTATCTATTAGGGCCATGCTAGTCAGCAAATGTGGCCTGACGTGCCAGTTTTGAACCGGGCCAGGAAAAAAACTGCATTGACACGATCTGGCCCAAAATTAAAGAAGGGTTTTGAGGGTAAAAACATATTTGATTTTAAATGGCTTCTCATGTACTATTATAATATAGAGGGCAAGCAATTGCTGCAAAAAGGGGAAAAAAAAAGAAATACTATTGAAGAAAAAAAGTAAAAAAACAAAAATGCATACAGTCCTAATTTCTCCAGGCTCTTTTCCAATGCGTTTCGCATAACCAGTGTTTTCCACTAAATTAATGTGTTCATGTTCACCTATGTACCTACCTGTTATATTCTGTATATACCTCCATGCGCCAATGTTTGTACAACATTCAAGAGTATGCTTCCTATTTACCTGTTGTACGTTTACACTATAATTACCAATTGCTAAGTTTTTTCCTATTTATATTTTTGTATCATGTATTATTATTATTGTATTCGGTGTGTAATTTCCCTTTTGTACCTGCCCCAGGTTGCACCTGGAAATGAGCTTCGGCTCAGCATGCCTTTCCTGGTTACCAAACGATGGGCAGCACCTTCCTCCTGCACTGTTCTGTCCCACCCAACCATGCTCCACTGTAGGACCCCATTGGGGACCTTCCTTATCCTTGCTCCCCTAGGTAGTACTCCCCAGCAAACAAACTTAATATTTTTTTATATATTTGACTGGAATTAGAGGCAGTCCCTGCCTGGCCCCTCCCTCTCCTACCACCTCAAACAACTGCTTCTGTTGTCCAAGTGACAGATAAATTAAGAAATATATATATATATTATTCTATTTGCTGTACTTTTATATTTCAATGTGTCACATTTTCTCTAATCTTGTGTGCCCAGAAAGCAGCCCAAGGCATATTTCTCTCTCCTAGTCTTCTCCTAAATATTGCAATTTGAGCTACAAGACAACCATGCGCCACTGTCTCTCAGACACACAAGTGTCTGCCTGCCATGCTGCTCCTGCTGCTCCCCTCTGACCCTGCTGCACCAATGTGATGGGTTTTCCTGCATGGTCAAATCATGGTACACCTAGCAGCAGCAGGGTCAGAGTGAGCAAAGACATAGGCAGTTTGACTGGACTGCCGGTAGTGCAGTCACGTGACTTCTCTACCTGTTAACATCTGAGTGTGGATGCAAGCACTACAGAGGAGGATTGGGAGCAATTTAAGACAGCGTCTGTGTCAAACGTCTTGAGTGCACAGTGCGCACTCACACTTAGGACACTTAGGAGGAGCCAGACCGACCCACATTGAGGTACAGCCTTCCGTCCTCACTGCTGCTTTGTCATCAATCTTGCCACACCTCAACCCCTTGCTGGTTCCTTGCAGCCCGCTACCCACCCACATCAGTGGCACAGTTTAGTTCCAATGCCTACCCCCCCAGCACCAGTTATACTTTCTGCAGCACACATCCTTTATGGAGAAGGACTGCAATTTCAGCCTGTAGTGATCTACAGCAGGATTCAATCAATTGCCAGCTACGGCTCCTAAATCAGAAATTACTTTTAAATGCCAAAAAGACTAAGGCTATGCTTTTTTCATCTCTTTCTCATGCAACAAATCCATCTACTATTGGAATGCTTCCTCAGAGTACCACCCTACTTGGTGAACCTTTGGAATTTGTAGACAAATTTAAATATCTAGGGGTCTGGATCGACCACAAACTTTCATTCATTGATCACATTGAGGAGCTGTCAAAAAAACTCAGAAAGAGACTTGGTCTCTTTTACAGGATTAAGCACTTTCTCACCAAGGATGCAAAGAAGAGATTGGTGCAAAACACATTCCTCTCCCTGACTGACTACATGGACTTTCTATATAGTCAAGGGCCTACTACCATGCTAACTAAACTGGACACACTCTGTCACCGAGCCCTGAGGTTTATCACGGATCTCCCTTACTCAACTCACCACTGCGCTGTATGTACAGCTGTGGGTTGGCCTTCCCTAAGCTTTAGGCGACAGAGAAATTCTGCCGTGTGGACCTATAGTGCCATCACTCAGAGGTTACCCTCTTATATCTCAGACTGTCTACCATTGAGAATCATATCTAAGTATGGGCTGAGAAGTGCTCAGTATATTTCTCTGACTGTGCCCAAGGTCAGATCACAATTTGGCCGGTCTGCCATAAGCTGTATGCTACCACTGCTGTGGAATAAGTTGCAAGAAACTCTGAAACTGTTCCACCCGATCAGTCTAGCAGCATTCAAATCAAGTTACAATCGCTCCTTCAAGGAAGCCTGTAACTGTTTCCATTGACAGCTGCCATTTCTCCAGTTGTTGATGTCCTCCCTCGTACCATGTATCATAATTGTGCCATTATTGTCCCCTCACCACTCTGCCCTCTCCAATTCTGCCCTCTCCATCCTTTTTTCATCAACTCGTACATTCCAAGGGTAATTGCTGACCACTTTCTTTCCTTCCTCCCCCTTACCCTTCCTGCCCTTCTCAGTACACCGCCCTAGCTTAGCATATTCGTGATGGCATGTGAGTGTTGCCATCCTATAGGATAACTCATCCCCAACTAGCATGTATCCTTCCATGATTACCCCTGCTCAGTGTCAGGGTCTATATGTAAATATATATGCAGCTGTTATGTGGTGGTTCTATTGCTATGTTCTCAGATTCTTCCTTTCTTGATTGTCATTATATTGTTAATTGTCCTGACCCCAGTTCAACTCTCGTTGACTGGTACTGCTGTAACCATGATGTCCTTTACTGTCTTGTTGTTCTACGTCCAGGTCCATCTTGAAAATGAGTTTGCTCAATGATGTTCACCTGGTTAAATAAAGATTTTGATTGACTGATTGAATTTCGGGCTGGGGGCTTTTTGTGTTTTGGCAGTGAAACCCGATCCGGAGGCTTACTTCTGAGCACTGCCAAACCTGAATGGCCTGAATGTTTGACCCAACACACTTCCTGGTATGTATGTGTATATGTATATGTATATGTATATGTATATGTATATATATATATATATATATATATATATATATATATATATATGTATGTGTGTGTGTGTGTGTGTATATATATAAAATATCTCACTCTCTCTCTCTCTCTCTCTCTCTGTCTGTCTGTCTGTCTCTGTCTGTCTCTCTGTCTCATGTTATGTATGTGACTTGTGAGCATATGTCTTTGGTCTCCAGGATCCAGTGCTGTTAGTTCCTTACCTTATCTGGGACACTAAGGTTACCATAAAATCGATAAAATGAAAGGAATGAGACAATGCCATGTTTAAACACACTGCTGTTATATGCATAGTACTTACATTTTCCTTCACCACAGTCACTGAAACTAATCTGAGAAAAGGCCAGCAGGGAGCGAAACTACAGTACTTGGCCTAGAGCCATGCCTGGTGCTAAGAATAGCATCAGTGCTGCTGTCTCTGCTCCGCTTTTATCACTGCTATCCAAGGAGAGATTGGGCTGGATTAGTCTAGTGATTTGCCATTGAAAGTCAGAGCGCTGATCAATTACAAATGGCCAGTGTATCCTTTAGTACTGACTAGCTACAGTGCAACCTCGTTAATGAATTTAAATTCATAGGTTCATACGTAATTCCAGAGCAATTAAAGACGTAAGTCCATTTAGCTCACCAGTATCTGTTACCCATATCCTCTGATGTTATTTTCTATGCAAAAGGCATCTAACTTTCTTTTAAAATCTGACATATCATTATTTCCCTCCACTTCCTCAGGGAGTGAGTTCCACTGTGTCACTACCCTCTGGTTATACCAATTTGATAATTTGTTTGTACGGCATATCTCTCCTCTCAATTGTAAGGTATGGGATCTTGTGCTGTAAATCAGATTGCTCATTTCCACTCTCAGGCAGTCCCAAATTGCCTCCTGTACATTGTCACTTACTTGTACAAATACTGGTAGGTTGAGAGGTAGACCAAGTGTGCATTTGTCATTAAGGCCTGTTGCGAACTATAGCAGGGCTTTTTTTGTCCTGTCATTAACTGGAAGATCCAACCTTGACATGGATCTTCTGTTCTGTAAGCCTACCAAGTGTCACTGTTTACCAACATACCGGAGTTTACCAAGTGTCACTGTTTACCAACATACCAGAGTTTACCAAGTGTCACTGTTTACCAACATACCGGAGTTTACAGGCTTTTGGTGCAGTTGCACAGCTACCCTGCTTCATGTTGTGTTTAATAGACTCTCATTTTACATGTTTTTGGCAGACTCACACAGGCGTGACATAGTGTTCGATAAAGAAACAAGAAACCGTGATGCTGGTTAGACACAGCTAAAGATAAAATGACAACAGACACAGTTTATGTCACAAAACGCTCAGAGTATAGCAATAAAATCCTCCCTTAACTCATCCCCACACAGGAATTGAAGGAATGTATGGTACAGTATTGTGTATTACAGTTCTTATTACTGCTTTGGACAGACAATAGCTCAGGGATCGTGCCCAGAGGCTTTACCCTGTAGGTCAAAATACTTTTTTTTTTGTATGAAGCATTACCTCATCTCATTGTTTGGCATAAACAAACACACACTGTAAATTGGTAATATAAAATTTTTCAAAACAGGGTCCAGGTAAAGAAAGAATTCTGTCAGGCTTAGTGCAATTATCATTGACACATGGCTATTTATAACTTCTGGGTAAATTATTTCATCCAACTGGGGACAATCACACACACGCACACACACACACACAGCTGTGACATCACAATGTAACCTACTGTATGATGCTCCAACATTCCATAAGTCCATTACTAGCTCGAGATAGCCAATTGTTCAGTGTTGGTCGTGGGACAAGCAGTTAAACCCTTGTTGCCCTTCTACTTGAATTGTGCTTTGCAACTTTTATTGTTTTTTCCCTTTGTAGTAGAATAGTAGCAGTTGATTTAGCAGGTTATTTTCCAAAATCACTGGAGATCTTTAAGGAGATTTTCATGAGATTTCCTGCAGCAAGGCAGTCACAATGATTTTATATAGGAGGGACAGGGAGAGTAAAATGGAAGGCGGGGTGGCTCTATACATCAAGGAGGGTATATACCTGTCTCGTCCTCTGTAATATTGTCTCCATTATTGTTTGTACACTCCCGGGTCATGCTTGAAAATAGGTAGGTCTTTTGCCTAATGCACTTACCTGGTTACCAAAAGCTAATAAATAAATAAAATAAATAAAGACTACAGAGGTGCAAGGAATGAAGGGGGAGGCAGAAGCACTGAGGGTCACCCGGGAAACAAGCAGTGGCATAGCCATTCACATGGGAGTAGCATACAGACCCCCAGCACAAAGGGAGGAGCTGGACAGGGATCTACTGGAAGCCATCCATGTGATGGCAGCCAAGGGAGAGGTGTTACTGGTGGGTGACTTCAACTTGCCAGAAGTTGATTGGAGCAATCAAGCAGCTGCAACAGCCAGGGGCAGGAACATCCTAGACTCCCTGCAATGAGCATGCCTCAAGCAGCTAGTGCTGGAGACAATGCGAGAGGAAGCAATTCTGTATCTGGTAGTAACCAACGGGGACAGAATTGCAGATGTAAGGGTGGGTAAACACCTGGGGTCCAGTGACCATCGCACAGTGTGGTTTGATGTA
The DNA here is from genome assembly GCA_016271365.2 of Neoceratodus forsteri. NCBI lineage: Eukaryota > Metazoa > Chordata > Ceratodontiformes > Ceratodontidae > Neoceratodus > Neoceratodus forsteri. The sequence goes on from JADMNL010000026.1 coordinate 120,112,377, forward strand.
AAAATTACAACAGGGACAAGCCATATGAAGGCAAGGGTTCCGGACTTCAGGAAGGCAGACTTCAACAGGATAGGGGTATTTTTTTATTTATCTATTTAAATAGTTGGTAACCGGGAAAGGCACACTGAGCCGAGACTCAATTCCAGGTGCAACCTGGGGGGAGGAGGGAATAGGATTACATACAAAGTTGCACAAGATACATACATTTTAGTGCATAGACATAATTTCAGTGGGTTACAGTAGCAAGTGATACAATAGTATAGAAACTGTATAAAATTTTACAGGAGAGGAATTCTGATTTTCAGTAATACAGCTGTAAACAGTACAGTGGGATTTACAGTAGAAACAATGAATATTTGATAGCTCAACACGCATCATAAGCACAGTTTAAGTCAGATGAGAAAAAATACCTGGTGTGGAAAACTACAGGTAGCAAGTGCATCTAGATGCTGAGTAGAGAAAGTGAGTAGGCGGAGAAATCATGTGAGCCTGATGGTAGTAGAATTAGTCATCTGGAGTAAGGGCATGAGGGTGGTGGAAAGGAACAAAGTTGATTTTTACAGGTGACATGAGAGATGGAACTGGTGATGGAGGGGCTGAGTCTGTTCCACAAACTGGGCAGCCGGTAGGAAAAAGTGGTGAGTCCAGATGAAGAAGATGGGTGAGGGATGCTGAACGAGCGTACGTTTCTTTGCCTCAGCTTATATGGTGTGATGGCAGTAGGAGAGAGACAGACTGATAGGTAGGAGGGTAGCATGTTGAACCAGAACTTAGATATAATGTTTAGGGATTGGATATACCACCTGTGGGACAGTGGGGCGAGTCCAAGGAGAGAATATAGGTCACAGTGATGGGTTCCAAGTGGAGAATTTGTTGGAAAATGGCACAAGGAGTTTAGGAGGGTGTCCAGCTTGGATAGGGTGGAACCTGAGGCTATGCCGTAGACCACATCAGCATAGTCAAAGACGGGGAGGATCATTTTATTTAGGATCTGGCATGTGGCTTGGGGCAGGAGGGAATCACAGTGCCGATACAGCATAACCAGTTTGGGGTGCAGTTTGGTGACAGTATCATCAATGTGGGAGGTGTAGGATAGGTTGGGATCGAGCCAAACACCCAGGTATTTGTACTTAGTGACCTGGTCTAGTGGGGTTCCATCCAGGGAGGTGATGGGGAGTGGGTGGGAGGATTTGCTGAGCTTTTGAGCAGTGCCAAAGATCATAGATACAGTTTTGGTAGTGTTTAATATGAGTTGGTTTTAACTGAGCCATATTTGAATATTGTTGAAGTCACGTTAGAGAGTAAGTTGGACTTCATGAGTTGATGGGCCTGATGTAAAGAGGACGATCATCCACATATATGTGTATGCTGGATTTTGTGAAGGCAGAGGGAAGGCCATTAATGAAAAGGGAGAACAGGATGGGACCAAGAACAGATCCTTGTGGCACACCAGCTAGGATGGGGAGAGGAGAGGACGAGACATCCGAGATTCTGACAGACTGCAACCTGTTGGAGAGGCAGGATTTAAACCTTTGTAATGAGATGGGGGCTAAGCCAGCTGCCTCAAGTTTAGCTAGAAGGAGAGGGTGAAACACAGAATTGAAGGCCTTGGCAAGGTCAACAAAAACAGCAGCAGTTAGCAGGCCTTTGTCGGAGGCAGTGTGAATGTGGTTAGTGACCCGCAGGAGAGAGGAGGTGGTGGAATGATGTTTTCTAAAACCTGACTGGTGATGGGATAAGAGATTGTATGTGGTAAGGTATTCTGATAGTCTGGAGTGGACAAGAGATTCCTGCAGCTTAGCAAGGGCTGGGAGTAGGGAGATTGGCCTGTAATTTCCGCGTGTCAATGCGTCACCACCTTTGTGGAGGGGGATAATGGAGATGCATTTCCAGGCCTGAGGCAAAGGGCAGGTTGAGTAGATAGGTGAGTGGCTTTGTGATAGCAGAAGCCTAGATCTGCAGGAGCTTGGGGTGGATCCTGTCTGGGCTGGCTTTATTGGTATTTAAAGAATGCAGGGCGGTTAGGACCTCTTATTCAGTGACAGGCGAGAAATTGAAGTAGTTTTGGTGCTGGGGAGGTGGGGGGTGGCAGTATTGGGTGGAGGGCCATGGGGCATGGAGCATGAAGTGAAGAATTTGATTAGGGTGTCGGCAATGTCTCTGGGGTTGGTGATAGGCTGACCAAGATGCAGGAGGGCTGGAGAGCCGGACTGAGTCAGAGGATCAAGAAGCAAGTAGTGACATTCCAGAATCTGGAGGGGTGGGCCCAGGTAAGCTGTGATTTAAAGTAGTCAGCTTTCACCTGTCTTATGGCTTTAGTGCAGCCATTTCAGAGGGAGTTGTAAGTTTGCCTGTTAATAGGGTTTGGGTTAGATTTGAAAGTATGCCAGGCTTTGTCTCTGGCCTGGCATTTGGAGAGGATGGGGCAGAGATCCACTGCTGGTGGCGCTTCTTTACCCTAAGTTTCTTTTGGGAGGCATGGGAGTCCCAGATCATCGTAAAAATGTGCAGGAAGGCGGAGAGGGCAGTGTCGACATCTGGGGCCAAGTAAACTTGGCACCCATCTGTGTGGCTGAGGTTGACAAGTAGGGATTCAGTGTTCAGTGCACTTAGAGTGTGAGTATTTATGTACTTAGGTGCAGACTTTGACACAAGAGGTTTACGGATACAGTATGTAATGCAGTGGTCACTAAGCGCATTTGCAAGGACACCGGAGGAGGTAGTCCTGTGTATGTGGGTGGGTGGTGAGGATTCAGTCTAGTAGGGAGTGGTTATGGGAGTGGGGGTTGTAGCGGGTGGGTTTGTTTACTAGTTGCATGAGATTTAGGGACTCAGTTTTGAGAATGTGGGCATTAGAGGAAGGGGCAAGCCAATCCATGTTGAAGTCATCTACTAGCACTAGCTCCCCTTTGGAGGTTAGGTCAGGAAATGTAGCTACTATGGAGATGAGAAAGTCATGAGCAAGTCAAGGTGCTGCATAGAGTACACCAATAAATAGAGGGAGACAGGCAGGGATGGCAAGTTGGACCAGAAGGGCTTCGTGGGAGTTTGGGCAATGCTCTCCAAGAGTGACCGTGCACAAGAGGGGTTGCTTTACATAGATAGCAACACCACCACCACATTTGCCTTGGTCTTGTCTAAATGTCAGGGTGTCAGCGTGGCTCAGTTAGTAGCACATCTGCCTCTGGACCAGAAGGTCGTGGGTTCTCGTCCCGCACCGGGATAGATTTGCACCTAAAAATCGCTGGCATCTGAGTGCAGTACTGGGGGGTGCTGTACTGCTGGGGTGTGCCGTCCTTCGGATGAGACGTTAAACCGAGGTCCCTTCTGCCCATCCTGGTGTTGTCCTGGTGGGTGTCCAGGTGGAAGTAAAGAACCCAGGTACTCTTCAGAAGAGCAGGAACATTCCCGGTGTCCTGGTCAACATTCCCCTTCCCATAAACTGATTCATGCAATTATCCAGGCTGTGTGTGGGTGATGATGTGCGATATGGCCGCCACCACACATTCAGTCACTTCACTACCAGTCTAGCATTGCTTGTAAAGCGTTTTGAGATACTGTGTATGAAAAGCGCTACATAAATGCTGATTCTTCTTCTTCTATTCTTCTAAATAGGTTGTAGTTACGGATATTTACAGTGGAGTAGGGGGTTTTAGCAGACAGCCAGGTTTCAGTTAGGCATAGGACGTCGGGATAGTGTTCGGACATCCAGCAGTTAAGTTGGTCCATTTTCAGCAGGAGGCTACGAATGTTTATGTGGACAATCGAGAGTCCTTTGTAGGAGAAAAGTGGTTACTTGTTGATCTGAGGGCCTGGGTTGGGTTCGATGTCACCTGCGAGGAGAAGGGTGAGAAGGAGGAAGGAGTAGGCAGCAGGAAATTTTAGTCTCCTGGCATGCAGGATGGCTAAGGTGGCTGGTCTGACAGCCCTAATGAGTGATACGGGGATTAGCATCAGAGTGGGCAGGATCCCAGAGCCAATGGGGGGGCTTGCGGGTGGGATACAGGGTGGTTGTTTGGGTGAGGATTACTGAAGAGCGTGCATGGACCAGGTGTAATTGGGGAGGGCCTGCTTAGGCATAGCTCCAAGGGGGTCACTGTGAGGAGGTAAGAAGTGAGGAGGAAAAATAAGGCAGGCTTGCACATGGCCATGCTAAGGAGAGTGATATTCACTTTATTTATTTACTTGATTCAGAGGTTTACCAGGAAGGCACACTGAGCAGATTGCTGCATGATGCAGATGTGCCACGGGGAAGGGAAGGGGGAGAGTCAAAACGGAAGATACTATGTGGTAAGATACAATGCAGTACAACATACAATGGAGCAGCCCCAAGTGGGAGGTCGAAAGGAGGCCCTGGACAGGGGACAGAAATGGGGTTGGGGGGGAGTCGAAGGACAATGGGCAAATCTAAAAGAAGCTATTGTGGAGGCAACAAACCATTGTATTCGACAAATTGTCAAAGGCAAAAGGAAAAGAAAACCACTATGGTTCTCGCAGGAAGTAGCCGAGAAAGTAAGGGCAAAAAAGTTAGCCTTCAGGAAATATAAGGTTACTCAAAAGAAGGAGGACAGAGCAGTGTATCTAGAAAAGCAGAGGGAGTCAGGGAAGGCAGTTAGGGGCACCAAGGCAAGAACAGAGGAAAATGTAGCAAATGACATTAAAAAAGGGGACAAGACCTTCTATAGCTACATTAGCGAGAAGAGCAGGATCAGGGGGGATTGTAAGGCTGAAAGGGGAGGAAGGGGTGGGAGTAGAAAGGTACCAGGATAAAGCATCAATCCTGAACAAATATTTCTGTTCAGTTTTCACTGAGGAAGAGGAAGGGGAGGGACCGCAGCTGAGAATCAGGTAGGGGAGGTGGACAACAGTCCATTCAAGGAGGAGAGAGTCCTACAGGAACTTAAGAAACTGAGGGTGGATCAAGCAATGGGACCAGAAGGGATACACCCTAAAATATTAAAGGAGCTGTGGGAGATACTGGTGGCACCACTGGCAGCCCTGTACAACAAGTCACTAGAAAGAGGGGAGGTTCCGGAGAACTGGAGAAAGGCTGACGTGGTCCCTCTCCACAAAAGTGGGAACAGGGAGGAGGCTAGAAACTATAGACCTGCCAGTCTGACCTCGGTGGTGGGAAAAATTATGGAATCTCTGCTTAAATAAAGGTTAGTAGAGCACCTTGAATCAAGTGGGGCCATAGACCCAAGGCAACACAGATCCATGGCAGGAAAGTTTTATAAAACTAATCTGATTGATTTCTTTGACTGGTTTACTAGGGAGGTGGATCAGGCAGAGCAGTGGATGTGGCCTATCTTGACTTTATCAAGGCATTCAACACTGTTCCACATAAATTTATAAACAAGCTAGACAGCATGGGACTGGGACAAAAGGTGGTGAACTAGATAGGAAATTGGTTGAAGAACAGAACTCAGAGGGTGGTGGTAAACGGGGCTAAATCTGAGGTAGGGATGGTGACCAACGGGGTGCTGCAGGGTTCGGTTCTTGGAACTGTGCTGTTTAATATCTACATCAGCAACATTGTGGAGGGGCTGGGGGGGAAGGTGTGCCTCTTTGTAGATGACACAAAGCTCTGCAACAGGGTGGACAGCCCAGGAGGGGTGGAGTGAATGAGAGACCTAGCTAAATTGGAGGAATGGTCCAGAGTGTGGCAACTAGGATTCAGTGCAAAGAAGCTCAAGATCATGCACTTGGAGCACAGGAACCCAAGGGAACACTACATGATGAAGGTGAAAACATTAGCGACAACAAAACAGAAAAGAGATCTGGGGGTCATTGTACCTGATGACCTAAAGGTGGCCAAACAGCATGCCAAGGCAGTGGGGAGAGCCAGTGGGATGCTGGGGTGCATCTAACTAAGGCTTTTGATACAGTGAACCACTCCCTTCTGCTCTGCTCCCTCACCTCACTAGGTCTCTCCTCAGAAGTTACATCTTGGTTCAGATGCTATCTTGATGGATGCTTCCAACAAGTTAAAATCTGCAACACCCTCTCTAGCAGTCTTTCCGTGCGATCTGGAGTCCCACAAGGCTCCATCCTAGGGCCACTACTATTTAGCTTGTTCATCAACAACCTGCTTGCTGCCTGAAACTGCAACATGGTCCTGTATGTGGATGATACCATCCTTTTCTCTAGTAGCCCAGAACCTTGCACGCTTACGGCTGACCTTCAGTCTAATTTCAAAATGGTTGAGACCTGGTTTGAGCAACACAAACTGCTCATGAATTACAAAAAGACCAAGGTTATGCTTTACTTGAACTCTCACAACACACACAGATCTGCTAGCCTAGTCATTTGCAACAACTGTAGCCAACCCCTAGATCAAGTTAAGGAATTTAAATACCTCGGTGTCACTCTGGACACCACTCTCTCATACAATCTCCACATTAACCAAATTGCCAAGATTATTAACTCCAGGACTGAGATCCTATATCGACACCAACACTATATGACCCCAGAGGCACTGAGACTGGCAGTCATCAGCTCAGTTCTCTCGCTGGTCAACTATGGTTTAATATCTATGGTACTGTCTCTGACACCTCCCTAAAGAGAATCTCACTTGCGCTGAACAAATCCTGCAGACGGGTCTTTGGATCTGACAAGCGCCCCACACTTGTGAGTTGTACGAGAGAACCAGATGGCTTCCTCTCCAGGCAAGGGTCACCTACCATATATGCCTACTTGCATAAAAGATCATTCTTGGCCTTACTCCCCCTTTTACCAAGAACCTAGTGCTACTGGTGCCTAAAACAAGGTGCACTCGGAGCACCTCTAAGCATTCCTTCCTCATCCCTTTCTGCAGGACCTCTCTTGCCCAGTGGACCTTTGCATATAGGGCACCCTCTCTTCTTAACGGTCTCCACCCTGATGTCTTAACTGAACCTAAACTAGGTGCTTTCAAACTTAAGCTTTATCAGCATCTTCTCACTCTAACCTGCTGCGACTGCCTTACCTAGGCCTGCCTCTGCTCAGTCCCTCTCTAATCTCTACCCCTCCCTTTTTCTCACCCTCCCACCTGGTCCCACTTCCATACATTTCCTCCTTTTCACCCCCTCCCCTCACTCCCATTTCACCACACCCTGACCTCTTGCCTATAGTACATTTCTGCCCCTCTACTTCTACCCATCACACCCTCCTCTCCCTCTCTCTGTCACCTCCCTCTCCCCATATCTCTGCCCCTTTTTCCCAGCCCTTCCCTCCTCGCCCAATGTTTCCATGTCCTTAATACTCAAACACCCTCTTCTCAATCTGTTCCTCTCCCCCTCCTCACCTGCACTTAAACCCAGTCCTTTGCACTTAGGTTGACTAGGTCAAATTGCTGACTGCAGGCTGTCTCAATTAATTTGATTAACCCTTGTAACTGTGTTCTTGAAAACTGCTACTACATGGCTGTCAGGCAACTAGGTCAGTTTGCTGACTGCTTGATGTCTTTTATAATCTTTTCTACCGTGTAATCTTGTGCTTTTGTAAATGCAACTTCCCTGTCTGTAACCTATATTTGGTGTAACACTCCTGTTTAATATGGAACCTTTATAAAATAACCTCTTGTTCAAAGGTTATTGTAATCCCAGCTCTGAATAAAATAAAAAATAAAAATAGGGAGAGGTATCATCAGCTGAAGAAAGGAGATCATAATGCCACTTTACAGATCACTGGTAAGACCTCATTTGGAATACTGTGTCCAGTTTTGGAGGCCACATCTCAGGAAGGACATAGACAGGGTGGAGACAGTCCAAAGAAGGGCAACTAAAATGAAGCAGGGCATGCACCACAGGTCATACAAGGAGAGATTGGAGGAACTCAATATATGAACCCTGGAGGAGAGGAGGGGAGAGGACAGACATGATAGAGACCTTCAGGTATCTCAAGGGGATTAATAAGGTACAGTAGGGTAGCATCTTTCAGAAGAGAAGCTGCTCTAAAATCACAAGAGGGCATGACATGCGACTGGAAGGGGGAAGACTAAGGGGGAATGTGAGGAAGTACTTTTTCACAGAAAGGGTGGTGGATGCTTGGAATGGTCTATCCCAGGAGGTGGTGGGGGCAAGTACAGTGGGGGGATTTAAGCATACATGGGACAGACATAGGGGAACCCTGGGAGAGGGTGAGAGAGAAAAGGCAGCAGCCAGGGACCAAGTAGGGGCCATGTAGCAGCTAAGTATAGGTAGGGAATGGGCAGACTGGATGAGCCTAGCGGTCCTTATCTGCCATCAATTTGTTTCTATGTTTGCTTGTGCGCATGGGCAAGCATACATATTGGGGCTGCTCCAGCAGTTTGGGGTCTGGGGAGATGTGTACTGTAGCAGTGCTTACAGCTGAGCCTGCAGGAGGTGTGTGAATTAACACCCAATCCTCCTAAGGCTACTACTGACATTGCTTTGTTGGCTGAAGCACAGAAACATCTCACATATGAAAGGATGCAGCCATACCTATCACAATGTGGTTGCATCCTTTCATATCACCTCATCAGGCCATGAAGCAGTGCCCCCCCCCCTTGCTGGCTGGTCCAGCTTTTCTCAGATTCCAGTGGTTGGGTGCCTAACCCTACTGGAGAACTGTGCTGTCACCCCCACTCCTTTGAATCTTTAATTGATTTATCAGCCTATTTATTGCTTGTACATTTTTTCTGTTCTGTAGCTTATATCCTTGTCATTGCTGTGATTTTTCTGTACCTTATTTTCCTTACCAGGACCTCCTTGCAAATGAGCCTTGCTCAATGGAGCTTTTCCTGATAAAACAAAATTGAAAAATTAAAATGAAATGTTCGGTGGTCGGGTGTCCAGCTCCGCAGCCGGAGAACTCTGCAACCCCCCCAGCATCTGGTGGTTAGGTGTCCAACCCCATTACTGGAGATCTCAGCAGTCCCCAGATGAATGTCTGGCTCTTGGGAGCCCAACCTCACCACTGAAGTCTGTGGTCATCCCCTCACCTGAACATCTGGTGGTTGGTGTGCCCAACCCTGCCACTGGAGAAATCTACAATTACCCCTCCTCATCCAAATGTCCAGTGGGCAAGTGCCCAGCTCCACCGCTGGAGAAGTCCTAACCCTCAACAGGATGCGACACCAGGGTGCCTACCCCCAGTGCCGTCAACAAACAGACTGACACTGGGGTGCCCAACCCCCAGAGTCAGTACCTGTAATAAAGAAAAACATCCCTTGTTGTCCTCTTTGTTGTTTCTAAACCTGAAAAGAAGAAAAAGGTCTATCAATGTGTTCTGCTCCCCAATACCCCTCAACCCCCCTGCACCCCTCACTTACCTATCCAGATCACCAGTACGTCCTGCTGCTACTGACATAGACTGCACACTTACTGAAAAGGTAAGTCCTGTAAATGACTTTTTCATGCCTTCTAAACTTTTTCTCATAACTTTATTCATTTTTTTTACATTTTTGTTCCAAACTTTTCAACACAGCCTTTCTTTACCCCACCTCATGCATGAGAGATGTGTAGTTTTTGAAATCCTCTCTTAAATATGTTTTCATAGTCGCTAATCGAAATCACCTTACAGATGGAATTTAAAAAAGTTCCACCAGTTTTGATCATAAGGTAGGATCATAAAAGACCATTTTGAAATTTGGGGTCAGAATTTCAAACCACAATAAACCTATAAAGAAATAGTTAATTTTTTCAATGTTTATTCATAATTTTGTGATTTGTGCATATTGTGGACCCACATTTTCAACATAGCCCTTTTGTGTTACACCATTTATTTTTACCTTAATATATGTTTTTTTTTTTTTACTTTGGGACACCTTGCCCCATTTATAACCCCTCTTGTACTCCCTCAGTGCTCCACTCCTTCAGGCATTGCTCATGTCCCTCCTAGGTCTGCTACCATGGTGTCTGTCCCCTAGAGTACTCGGTTACTCCTTACCTCCTCCTCCTACTCATGCAGCACCTGCACAGCAGAGATCTGTCCATGGGTTCTGGACTTGGATGGCTGTTCTGGGGTGGCCATCATCTAGGCTCACTGAGGCTTTATTTGCTTTTCTGTGACTCCCAGTCCCCTGGGACGTACGTCCAGAGAGGCGACGTGCTGAAGCATGCCTTCTCCCAAGTGCCTGACAGCATCCCCTCTCCCCGACTCCAGTGAACGAAGCCGCCAGAACCCTGGAGAGCCTGTGCTTCCACCGGCTCTTTCGGGATGCGGGTGCACAAGGCACCCCTGGTAACCCTCCTCAGAGGGAGGAGAGCATCCGTTGGGGTGCTCGATCCTCCCTCCCCCTGCCGACCCCCGCTGACCCAAGTCCGTTCCCGAACCCAAGTCGCCATCCAGCACCTCAACCCTCAGTGCCACTGGGCCAGCCTACCTTAGTATATTTGACCTTTGTATACTTACAAGCTGAGCAGTAGGACAGCTTTGTAAATAGTGTATCCCAGCCCTAATGTTTTTTTCTGTATAAAACTTAAGATTTTTACTACAATGTCATGAACATGATAGGTGCCCTTTCCCAAATCTCCTCAGAAACATTTTTTTCACCTGCAACAGTACTGTATCTCATATTGTGTTTTACCTCTGTAGTTGCTGATTTCTCACTCATTTGTATTGTACTGCTTTCTGTGCCATCCTGTGGCCCGGGTCGTGCCTGTAAACGGTCCATTGGATCAATGCACTTACCCAGTAACCAAAGACGTAAATAAAATAAATAAATCAATAAATAAAAACATGCTTTTGAAGTCGCTCTACGAAATCACCCTTTGGACATGATTTAGAAAATTACACCTATCTTCATCATAAGGTGCGGTCATAAAAAGACTGTTGAAAAATTGGGGTAAAAAAAATCTAAAAACAAGTTACAGAGAAACATTAAATTTTTCCAGTGTTTATTCATAACTTTGTTATTTTTGCAGATTTTATTTTCAAATTTTCAACAAAGCCCTTGTATTACCCCACCTCATGAACATGACAGGTGTCATTTTTCAACCCCCCCGAAACATGTTGTCATAGTCACTCCACAAAATCACTTTTCAGACAGGATTTAAAAAATAAACATGTCTTGATAATAAGGTGGGGTCATAAAAAGATGATGTTGAAAATTTGAGGTCAAAATGTGAGAAAATAAAATTAATATAGAAACGTAGACCATGATGGCAGAAAAAGACCAGAGGTCCATCCAGTCTGCCCATATTCCCTATAATCCTTGGAACCTTCCCTGGAACCTACTGTTTGTACAGGGTACTAACCCTCCCCATCCTATTTATTTATTTGTTTTTGTTTACCAGTAAGCACACTAGACAACCAGATGCCTATTTTCAGGTGCGACCCAGGAGATTACAGAGATACATACATGGTTATTACAGAGATACATACATGATTACAAGGCTACAACCAGGTACAGCAGGAAAACAATGAGAGCAGGTACAAGTAAGAGGTAAATGAAGCAATACCAGGGGACCTTATCTACCCTGTGGTAGGAAGGTAATAGCTTCATACAAAGGAGGCCAGCTGTCGGCTAGGAAATATCAGCCAAACATGACATCTGGAGGCTAGGAGTTGAGGCGTATGTCAAGGAGATTACAAAAGGGTATAGGAGAGGCGAAAGGAGCACTTAGCTGGAGCAAGGAAGGCTCCTTATTATCAGATAATCTGAACCCTTGTATGATTCATTGGAGGGGAAGGTCATGATACCCTACACCATAGAGCTGAAGGAACAGTGGGGAAAGTGACAGGAGTAACTTAAGTGCAGAGGCAGGGAAAGGCATTCTCCTCCCTGGTCTTGTCACCTCGGATGACCACTATTCCCTTCATCCTATCTTATGCCTGCTTGAATCCTCTGACTGTGTTTACACCCATCACCTCAGCTGACAGACTGTTTCAAGGTTCCACCTTAGACAAAAAAAACAACTGCGCCAGGGAAATGTGGTATGGTGCAGGTTAAGGACTTGCAGCCCAATGCAATGACGACCAAACACAAAATTAACTCGCACTCCAGAGTAATATGCAGCTTAAGTTCAGGACAAATACTCCAACACTGATAAATAATTTCGAGAGAATCCAATTGCTTTATTGTGAAAATCCACAAATGCTGCAAGCACACACAAACTGTTCAGGCTGTAACAGCCACTACGTAGTTGCCCCTGTGCTTCGCTCAAATGGAGCTTCCTTAGCACCTCCCTCCTTCCACTGGTGATCCCCCTTCCTATGCATCTGAGCATTTGATTTGCTTTCCCCACCACTTTCCCATCCCTTAGGGTCATTGGCAATAATTACTACCAGGTCTATCTCCTCCACTGTGACCTCCAGCACTTCCCCACAAGTGTGTATTCTGCACCTGGGTTCCTGTGCCCCAGGTGCATGATTCTGCATTTCTTAGCATTGAACCTCAGTTGCCACCTCCTGCATCACTCCTCCAACTTCCCCAAGTCTGCCCTCATCTTGTCCCCCACCGTATGTCCACCCTGTTACTGAGTTTTGCATCATTTACAAACAGGCACACTCTTCCTCCCAAACCTTGTTTTATATCACTGACATAGGCATTAAAAAGCACTGGTCCCAACACAGACCCCTGTGGTACCCTGCTAGTCATCCTCCCCTACTTTGAGCATACCCCATTCACCACCACCCTCTGACTCTTATCCTTAAGACAATTTTCCACCCATTTCTCTGTCTTTGTCCCCACCTCCAGGCTCCTCAGCTTTATTATCAACCTCCTATGTGGGACGGTATCAGAGATCTTTCTGAAGTCCAGTAGGTCGCATCCACTGCCCCACCCTGGTCTACCATCCTAGTTACCTCATCAAAGAATTCGATCAGGTTGGTCTGACAGGACCTACCCCTGGTGAACCCATGTTGCCTCTGGTTTTGCAGCATACTGGCTTCCAGGTAATCCCCAAATCCTTTCCTTGATGATTCCCATTTGTCTCTCCACTAATGTCCCTGTAAATAAGATGAATATGAACCTTCCCCCAAACCATGTAGTACCCCACGTCCCACCCTTGTGTCCCATGGTTCCAGTAATAGAAATGGGATGTGCTTCCCTCAACCCAAGTTTCCCACCACCTCCCACCCATCTCTACCTAGAGGAGTAATTACAGGAGCAATTATGTCCACAAAACATTACAAAAGGTGCAGCTGTGTATGAGGCAGTGTTTTGGCTAGCTACAATATAGTTTCACAATGTGCAAAATACTCCTAATATCTGGAACAGCATGCATTTGTAGTGAATTGTATCAACATTAATTCAGAAAAAATAATTCTTTAAAGTGCATATGAACTGTGGTGCTGTTATCCATGGTTCAGCACCCTTGACGGTGCCCCCATCTCATGGACAGCAACTTATTTAGGTACATATACTTACCTTAGGGCAAAGACACTTGTCATATAAGCATAAGTGTCAAGAGCTGTGTTATATTATGCTTCATTATGTTTTACTGATTTATATTAGCCATGACAAATACTTTTTGCTCTGTTTCTTACTGTAATTTCTATATGTAATTTAACAGTGCCATCTTTAGTAATTGTGCGTCATTACAATTACAACTGACCTTGGAATAATAGAAGTCTCATTGTATTGTTTATCTCTGCAAGCTATGCAACTTTTCTTACTAGTTAGGATAGTTACTCAGATCACCTGTTTTTGTCCAATTATATACATTTTATGTATCTTCCTTAGCCATTGCTATAGTGATTATCGGGGTATAACACCCTTTGGAACACATAGCTTTTCTGAGAAGAGACTGCATTGCCTAGGTAAGGAACACTGGTGTTCTCCCTGTGTTCACACTGTTATGGCAGTAAGCCTGTATTACTGATCTGTAATACATTTCATTTATTACAGGAGTGCCACTTGCCTGTTGTCTTTTCCTTTTGTGCCGTTACACCAAGAACTTGAGAGGGTGATTTTTTTTTTATCCAGTTATATTTTGGCAACCGCGTGCAGGTAGAATGTACAAATGAAGATTCACATTCAATTTATTTTGAATGTCAAGTAGTGTAGTGCGAATTGTGCCTACTTGGACCTATTTGTGCTTACAGTGGTAGCAGTTGTGGCAGACCCACACCGTCTTGGTCTCGGGCATGGCAGACCCACACCGGACCCCTTTATCCCCACTTTGCCAGTGGCATCCTACCCCCTTGGCACAACCATTCACCCACCAGGAACTGGAAAGCAGTTGATGATGGCACCAAGGCATTTTGACCAGTTTTCTGACTGCTTTTTTGTTTGTCTACCCCTTATTTGTCACGTCTGACCTTTGCACAGAACTGAGGCTTGACATCTCAAATTACCTCACATCCCATGGCAGATGGACAGATTTCACACTGAATGCAAAATCTGCAGACAAACCATTGTTGCCAATATCTGACCATTACTTAGAATCCAAACAAACAACCAGAAAGTATAACCTCAAAGGTCTTTTGGTTGTGGCTCTACATATTGCTGTTGAGAGTCTCACAGCGAGGTGTGCCTCCCTTGAACTGCAAAATGTGTCTCTAAAAAAAGAGATGGGCTTGCAGGCATTGGACTTGCAGAAAAAGGAACAGAAACTAGCAGAGGAGACACAGTCATGCCATGATGCTAATTCCAGACTAATGCACTGTACTGCTCAAGACACTGAGCAAGAGATATGTTTATTAAGAGATGATTGTGAAAGGTTGAAATGTGATAAGAAACAGCACATTTGAATGATAGTTTGAGTGATATGAATGAGACTGAGAGATGAGAATGTTGAGTTGAAAGAAGATTACAAATGTGTGAGTTGGATTAAGAGCTTAGGGAAAACATCAAATTGGGTGCTGCATATAGAGTGTTACAGAGAGATGTTGAGAGAGGTATTGAGCAGGGTACTACAAAAGTCTGTCACAAGAAATGTAAACAAAAGATGGGGAAGTTGCACCATCAGTGGGAGGTTCTTGCCGGCCATGTTAAGGCCATGAATGGGTTTCAATATACGCTCATTGAGATTATGTCATCCAGCGATGATGACTCTGACTTTGATGATGAGGCATGCCATGTCACACGCAAGTCCAGCCCCCATGATGCAGCAACTTCTGCTCGCCATTCACAAGAGGGCACCAATGTTGGCATGCACACTGCGTCACCACGTCCATGTAAACATGGCAGATGCCACTTACAACACCAAGATGACAGCCTCCTTGACACAGGCGGAGGGCCTATATTCCATAATGAGCCTCCACTCACTCCTCTCACTAGTGAAGATGAGTCAGAGATCCGCAGCATGATTCGTGAAGTGATCAGTAGGATCACTGTCCTGGGGATCAAAAACAGGCCATCCAGGACCAAACTTGACAAAATGCTAGAAGATTCTGTCACTCAGGGTCATACATACATGGCAGTCGCTGATGCAGCAGCAGAGGCTGTGCTTCATGGGGCCATGTAACGTATTGAACTGGGTACGACTACACCTACTTCTAACCTCCTGCAAGTCACTCATTCTGTCCAACAAATTGCGCAGAGCATCAGACAGATGGGCCCAACTGACAATCTCAGTTGCCACCTGGAGAAAGTGCGCTCCCTTTGTGAGAAGCTCTCTCTCCAGTCCCAGTACCAGGTTCAAGTTTTGAGACAAGCAGTTGAACCCACCCTCTAGGGTAAGCTCTCAGAGATAACATGGAGTGCCGAAAACTTCACCTTTGATGAAATTGCCGCTGCCCTCATGTGTGCAAATTACCCTGGAGTTGTGGGAACACGCTTGGCCTATAAAGTCAAGCAAGGCATAAAGGAAAGCCCAGTGGCCTACCACCAACAGTTGTGGCTTGCATGCAAAACCAGCAAAGTGCTAGCAGACAAGCAATTTGATGTAGATCAAGTTGAGTACAAGGATTTGTACATCCGGAACATGTGCCCAGCCTTGTGGGAGAAGGTCGAGCTCAATATTTTCCTGGACACTGACAAGTTTCAGGATGTCCTCACTAAGACGGAGTGGGCCTATCAGATCTACCTCCGCACCCTTTCTTCCAGAAAATCCAACAAGGTAGCTGCAGGTGCTGATGCTACAGTTGGGGCACAGCTAGGAGTAACCTGATTAAGTTTTCTGTAGTTAGTTGTGAGTCTCCAGGCCCATCTGGCTTTTTAAAAGGTCAAATAGGTGAGCTGACAGTAGAGACACAGGTCCTAATCACTCCTTGTTGAAGTAGTGATTAGATGGTTTCCCTAAGTGATGGCAAGGCCTCAACAGAAAACGGGTACTGTTTCTGCCTCACAGGGTCAGGCCCTGTGATTTCAGTGGTACTGCGCATTATACTTCAGTCATGCTTGTTGGTGGCAAACACATTAAGATGTTTTTGCAACAGAGATGCAAGCTCAGAAAACAGGTCATGACTTTTGAACAAAGCCATGACGTCATACTCCTTATTGTTGTGGGAGATGGCTGCCACCACATCCGAGTCTGGAATAGTGACAGCATGACATTGTCCTTTGATCTGAATGAGTAGCCTATTAGCTAGGTCCACTACACAGCCATGTAATGCTAAGAAGTCAATTCCCAGAATGCTGGGGTGATGATGTAAAACCATGAGGTCAAAAGAAATGCCAAACTATTGCCACAAAGGCAATCTGGACCATAGAACACAATACAAATTGATTTCCTTGACCCACTGACTAACTCCAGGAAGAATAAGTATGCACTTGTTGTTACAGATTTGTTTTCCAAGTGGGTTGAGGCATTCCCTACTCAGAATAGCACAGCAAAGACAACTGCCAAGATCCTGGTGGATCAGTTGTTCTCCAGGTGGGGCCTACTCCTTAAGGTAGACTCAGACCAGGGAACCAGTTTTACAGCTGAGCTGATGGAGACACTTCAAATGCTTGGAGTAGATCAGAAATTTCACATCCTATACCATCCTCAATCATCAGGTCAAGTAGAAAGAGCAAACAGAAGAATTAAACACATGTTATGCAGATTCATCAGTGACAATCCCAAGGATTGGGATTCCCTCCTGCCACTACTGCTGATTGCAATCAGGGGTATTCCTGCAGCAACTACTCAGTGTACACAATAGGAGGGTATGACTGGTAGAGCCATGAGATTACCTAAGCACCTGTTGATTGACCTCCACACTCCTACCGTTGATAGGGTATCTGTGGACAAATACATTGAAAAACTTTGTGATGACATCATGAAAACACACTTGTTCACTGCAAATCATATGGGTAAGGAACAATAACAAACAAAAGCATATTTGGATAAGCGTGCCAAAGAAGTCAACTGGCAAGTTGGAGATCAAGTCATGCTTCTCCAATACACACCACTGGCTCACTCATTTACTAGCAAATGGGAAGGCCCATATCCCATTGTCAACAAACTCAGCCCTGCTGTTTATCAGGTCAGAGTTATGCATCAGAAACAGACCACTGTGGTTCCATGCTAATCAGCTCAAGTTGTATAAAGGTGGCTAATTACTTTTCCCAATCCTCTTAGGGAGAATGGTACCCCTCACTTAATCCTTTTCTGTTTTTTTTTTTTTTTCAGATAAACTGGCAAGATGGCTATCTTGCACCTCCTCATCCTGGTGGGACTAATTTTCTTTGACTTACTCTCAAGACAAACCCTTTACAACTGAACACAGATGATGTATAGCACATTTGCTTGACAAACTTGAACACTCAGCTAGAGATGTACCCATCTCCAGTCCCCAGGGAGTACGTATAGATGTCCCCAACAAATTGATTACTGTTAAGGGAGGCTCAGATGCCTAACTTAATGCCATGGTTGTAGCTCCAGACAAATCCACATTTCAGATACAATGGGAAATTGATTTTAATGGTTACACACTTCCTGTAGCATGTTTATCTAAAGGTACTTTTCACGGATGGCCCAACACAGGGATTGCACCAAATAGTACACTCTCTATTTGACAAGCCACTTCTAAACACACTGGCCTCTACAACCTAACTGCCTTAATAGATCCTGTCTTTTGTGACTACCTCCCCTCTGAGGAGTCACAAGCTTTCTGTCTTCACAACTATATGGCTACTGAAGCTATATTCCTTTCTGTAGTTGTACCCACTGAAAAAGAACTGACTGAATGTCTTTCTCAGGAGCCTGGTCCTCCTAGTGGCCGGATCACCGCTTCCCTTCCAGGAGCTTTGATTAACAATGTACAATTCATACATGTTTCAGGTATTTTTAATCTTACACATTGGAATATGGCAGAATTTGGTCTCTGTCACAATACCAACACTTCTAAATTTTTCAGTATGATGCTTCTAGACATTGTAGCTGCTTACCAAACCCACACAAATGATCCCGTTAGTGGACCTCAAGCCACTGAACATGTAGCAGTTTTTAGACCCGCACCTAATGCTAAAAGTATACCATGCAGTAGGCGTGATACTTCAGATGTTACTGGTGCAGCAGGCACCATCTCTGGCCTTTTTGGTTCAGGAATGTCAATCTGGAATAGAGCAGATATAGCTGCTATTAAAGCACAAACAGTTAACTTTTAACAAGCTATTAAAAATGATGTGTTACCACCACTGTTACATGGTGTAAATGGATTAAGTCAGGCAGAGCGTTTTACTGTTTATAACATGCAGGAAATCGCTAAAGGGTTCAACAACATTCAAAACAAAATTAATGAATTGATTTTTCAAAATAACAAAGAGGCAGACAAGCAATATATTGCTCATGAACTTTTATGCTCTGCCTATGGTTCTTATGTAATTACCACTGTTAGTAATCCTTTCAGGGACTTGGAAACAGGATGTAGTCCACATATTATTCATGATAGGATAATGTCTAGATGGTATTGTCCTCGCTGCAAATCTACTGCATGCATTACATTGTGTATGTCAAATTCTGTCAATATTTCTATGTCTACTGCTAGAAATATTGGGTATGTTTCATGTTATCCAAACCAAGCACCATTCTATTTTTCTAAGAAATGCTCAATTCATGACAACATGTTCATTACTTTCACTGTGTCACTACCTCCCTTTGATCTACAAACTTCTGTCCTTGACAAACTGGCTGCTATTAATTCCATTGGACATCTTGATGAGAACATTTACTGAGAACTAACTGACTTGCCTTCTTTGCTTGTCTGTCACTCTGTTCTACAAGCTTGGGTTGCACCACATACCAGCTACTGAGCCAAGAAGGGATATTATTGTCACAATCCCACTCAGCAGGTCAGCCCTCTACTCCCAAAGTGTCAACCTCTGAGTGTAGAATTGTGAGCAGTTAACAGAACAAGGTAACCCTCTTGTCTGTTTTGTGGGTTCGAGTCACCTTTGTCCCAAGTTCTGGAGGGATTCAACCTGATAATCTCTTGTTAGCATACCCAATTGTCAGGCTCAGATAATTCTGTCTTCGGGGGGCCAGATATCTTTGCCTATGGGCACCTAACCAGGTATTACAAAATGAACCCTTAGAACTCTATGCAAGACCTAGAGAACTCTTATCTGTTTCCCAGTTTGGTACCACAATATGCTAATGCACAGCGTCAACTATAACCATCTAAGCTTCACTTATAGAAAATGAAGTTTCAAGGCATACCAGGCAGTTTCTGTTTCTCAAAGATATCTTTACTTTAAAATAGGTAAAAAGTAGGAAAACAGTAAATACAGAACAAGATATCCCAACACAAACAGTCTTAAAAACAAAATAGGTTTAAAAGTGCAAATTCCTACAACCCATACACTCAGACTGGTCTTATCTAATGTATTCTTACTCTTTCAGTGCTTCGATGTTCCTCTTTCTCAGTCAGAAAATGAATCTCTCTCTGTGAGGTCTGCTCAGTATACTTAAAAGCAACCCTGAGCTGGCCTTCTCTCAGAGGTCACCTAACTTCGCCTTGGTGTATTAAAATGTATATTTTATAACACAAAATGTCCTAATAAGATATTTTAACAAAATAGGTGACATTAGTGAATCTCCTCTCTTCATGTGGATTACACAAACCAGTCTATGATCTGCTTCACACAGACATCAAAGTCTCTTTGATGTAATTCACTGGATACCCCAAACACATGCATATGCCCCTTTCCTCATGACACCTAGTGCAAATCAAAGGATTTCCCTGCGTGCATTATAACATGGATATATTGGTTCCTGGCTTCAAAGCAAATTGACAAGGTAATTGCATCTCAGATATCTGTAGTTTAACCTACGTCCTGTCCTTTGAACTTATGCCTGGGGGGTTTTGATGTGTCAGTTTCAGCAAGACAGTAGTTTCTCCTGACAGACACTCCCCTACATATTTTATATTGCAGAAAAAATATCATATTGTAATCAGAACCAGCTGTCCATGTGCCACAAGTATTACCTGTGCTGCTGTGACACTAAACCTGTCTGTGGCTACTGTCTAGAACATCTCAACCTGTCTTATTCCTTGGGTGATGATCTGCTGTCTAACCTGACTGAAAAATCTTCTCAAGCTGCATCTTCAGCACTCGCTGTCAAAACAGCTGCATCCCAAAGCTACCTGGAGGAGGTACATCGCTTCACATCATGGCTCACCAACCAGTCTTTTACTTGTCCCATATGTTTACAACAATGGAGAGTTCCAACTGTACGAGTTACCTACAATTCTGATGAGCAGTATTGTGTAGTGATAAATCATAATTCCTTTGCTTATGGTGCTAAATCTTGTGCTATTCATGCTCCTAACTTCTGTTTTACTCCACAGCAGAAAAGGGTAATTGGTCACACAGTTATTACTCCTTTTCCTCTCCCTGAACCAGATGTTATTGATACTAATCCCCAATACTTGCTTGCCTCAATATTTGTCTGTATTCAATGTACATATTGACCCTTTGACACTTTCTTTAAACTCCCTTTTAGCTAAAAAGTACTCACATCTTATCTATATTAGCAATCATTTTTCTAAAGCTGTTAATACTCTTGATACTGCTCTTGTATGATCTTGTATAATGCTCTTAATACACTTATTCATGATGGTGATTTAAGCACACTGCTCTATCCAATACTTGGTTAGAATTAACTTTTAAATCTTTTGTTATTATCCAAGCATTTTTGATTGTTTTTCTGATACTAACCCTTTTGCTGTCTGCAACATACTCTTAGACAACATCACACACAACTCGAATTCCTTTACAAGGCTCGTGCTTCGGGCTTGTAAACAACAACTTTTATAGCTCCATCCCACTACTTTCCTGTGGTTGTTGCCTTTTCTTTTGAAGGCAACAAGGGGAGGGGGATGTTATCCATGGTCCAGCACCACTGATGGTGCCCCCCACCTCATGGACAGCAACTTATGTAGGTACATATACTAACCTGAGGATGAACACACTTATCATACAAGCATAAGTGTCAGGATCTGTGTTCTATTATGCTTCATTATGTTTTACTGATATATTAGCCATGAGAAATGCATTTTGCTCTAGTTCTTACTGTTTTTCTATATGTAAGGCAACAGTGCCATCTTTAGTAATTGTGCATCATTACAATTACAACTGATCTTGGAATAATAGAAGTCTCATTGTATTGTTTATCTCTGCAAGCTATGCAACTTTTCATATGAGTTAGGATAGTTACTCAGACCGCCTGTTTTTGTCCAATTATAAACACTTTATGTATCTTCCTTAGCTGTTGCTATAATGATTATCAGGGTATAAGACCCTTTGTAACACGAAGCTTCTCTGAGAAGAGAGACTGCATTGCCTAGGTAAGGAAAACTGGTTTTCTCCCATAGTTCACACTGTTATGGTAGTAAGCCTGTATTACTGATCTGTAATAAATTTCATTTATTACATGAGTACCACTTGTCTATCATCTCTTCCTTTTATGCCATTCCACCAAGAACCTGAGAGGGTGATTTATTACCCAGTTACAGTGCCTTGGGTCTTTTTACTTGTATTGTACTTATCGCTTTCATATTTGAACATGTATTTTTATCTTGTTGTTTTTAGTGTGTAAAACTTATTGTGATAATGTAATGTGCAAGTAATGCAATGTGTACTTGATCTATGATCCTGGGTGACTTCTGAAATGCTACAGGAAATGATGGCCCAGAGGGCCAATCCAGTTAACAGATAAATTGGTGCACCTCAGACTTCTGTGCCTCTGCCTCCCTGACTTCATGCTTTGTTTCCAAACCTATGTTGGCTCCCTCCCTTAATTAGGTGGGCCTGGTAGTAATTGTACCATGGGGGGGATAGAGTGTTATAAAGAGCCTGTAAGGTGCACCATGCAGAGCTGTTTCAACCAATCTTTTTATTCTTCAGTAACTGGGTAAGGCCCACTAGGTCCAATGCCTGTTTTTGGTGGTGACCCAGAAGCACTGGGGAGGGTAAGTGACTTGCTCAGGATCACACAGTATGCAAGCAGAGGTTGTGGGAATCAAATCCAGGTCTGTGGGATGTACCAAGCTCATTCACAGCTCATTATTACTCTAACCTCTCTAGGCTATACTGCCAGCCTAACCACCAAAGGCAGAATAAGTAGTTTTGTGTGGTTGAAGGGGAGAGGACAGTTCACAAAAGATTTTAGGAAGTACTTTTTCATTGAATGGGTAGTGGATAAGTGGAATAGCAAACACAGCACAGTAGTCAATACAGAAATCATTGCTGGGCTTAAAAAGTGGCTGGGATGGGCTGTGTCTGCAAGGTGGCAACACACACACATGTACTATGGTCATGCTCAATCCTTGAACCCTTTCTGAAAGCAGTGGAGGAAGAAGTTAATGTTATAATTCAGTCATATGGTACACTGAAGCCTGAAACTGCCCTGTTATTAGCTTACCCTGATGACGTTAAAATAAAGTAAACCTTTATTTGCTGGGCATCTTTATTACAGCAGTGAAAAATGTAATCACTAGACTCTGGCTGAAACTGACCCCGCCAACACTGAACCAATAGGATACAATTTAGGACATACATAAAATGGAATGGCTCACCTCGCAGCTACAGCAACATTAAAACTCAATATCAAAATAAATGTGCTAGTTGGCTAACCCCTGTTATGGCAGAACATCCTGCTATCATTCCCTAAAGTTGCGAATGGACAAGGACTGTGGGGAACTTAATTAATAAGGACTGGAACTAGGGGTGGAGGAGAGGGGGACATGCTGGAACTGGATAGTTTATTAGGATTAAAGGACATTGGCTGCCACCTTGCTCTCGCACCCCGATGAATACCAAAGCTTCTTAAGTGGTAGAAATTGACATTAACACTTTTAAATTGACTGGAAATGTCAATATAATTGTGCTTTTTAGATTATTAATGCAGAATGTAAAATGTGTGCAAATGTTTCCTCTCTGTAACATTGATTATTGTCATTCTTGCTATGCATGGTTCCCCGAGCCTGTAAAAAAGCTGTTTTTTAAATAAAATTCAGGTATTAAAATAAATAAAAATGACTGGGATGGTTACAAATGGGTTAATAATCAAGGGAGGTTAAGGAGTACCGGGGGAGGTGGGGATAGAGGGAGGAGCCATATCAGAGTAGCTTCAGGTCAGGTTCCAGGGCAGATTGAATGAACTCCAGGGGCTGGAATTTCGAAGGCTGATGCAGGGCTTGCATGAAGCCCTGTGTCAAACCTTCATGCAGACGCAGCTGCGGCATTGATGATTGCAGCAACTGCACCTGATTTTGTAATTTTGGGCACAGGTGTGACAACGGACACGATTTACAGCAGTTTGTGCCAAATCTTGGATGCAAGATGCATGTATAGGGTCCCCAGTCAGATGCAAGCTAGACCACAAAATGATGGTCCTAACGAGTGTCTCTTTGCTGAAATGTATAGAAAATCCTTTTAGACTGCTGCATGCCCGTGTGCCATATTTCTGGTGCACTCAGGGCTTGCGGGAGTTCTGCATATTTGACCCCACATCTTTTTCTGTCCTGATCTTTCCTTGCTTCTAAACAAAGTGCAGATAAATGACCTCATAAAATCACTTCAAGCAGCGTTTGAAAATTGCTAACATTGATGAACATCAAAAAAATTACTACTGAATTTCAAGACAAAAATGTTATGTGTGGTTTCATGTGGAAAATCCATCTATCACGACCTTTGCAAATCCTACTGTAGCTCATTCAGGTCAGCCTCTGGAAACTTTGCAGTCCTTCAAATGCCTTAGAGTATGGCTAGACACAAAACTCATTTTCTCAAGCCACATCAGTACAGCAACCAGAAGTGAGCACCAAAACTTATCTTTACACACTGTTGTTAAGGAAAAGGTCAGTAAGCATAGGAAGACCAGGAGAAATCATAAAATTCAAAAGTAGCATTTTATTATTATCGATAGCAATAGAATAAAACAAATAATAAAATTGTGCAGGAAAGCGCTTACACAGGCAGTTCAAACAAAATAAAGTCCTTCATCTGAGGGTATCTCCAATTCTCAATTTCAGTCTCTCTCTGTCTGTCTGTCTCTCTCTGAAAATATCACTCTCTTTGTACATAGAGGCCAAGATATTCAAACTGTGCCCGGAATGGACACAAGTGTCTGCACCAAGAAACTGAGTTTGGCCGGAGCACAACATTACTATATTCAAACGAGATGTGTGATTGCGCATCCCATCTGAATATATCAAATGATGTGAGTGGTGCAAAGGAGGCCACTGAAGATGTGCTGGTGCCTCTTCCTGTGCAGTCTGAATACCTGGAATGGGGATGCATGGCGCATTCTTTGGGTGCGCCAGGCACAAGCTCCAGACTGTGATGTGCAAATGGGGCCATTAGCCACGCAAGGTGCAAATGGGGCCATTTGCATGTCATTATGGCTCCATTTGCATGTCTGGAGCAGAGATGCGCCTGGAAGAATGCGTTGGGTGCCCTGCAGCCTCCATGTCCCAATGCACTCTACAACTCCCTGGTAGTCTAGTGACTCTCCCCCACCCATCCCCAATCATATAATAAAACTAAACCAACCCTCCCTGGATGTCCAGTGTACCCCCACCCATCCCTGACCATATATTAAGTGCAATGCATCCTCCTTGGTAGTCCAGTGCCCCCCTTCCGACCCTCATCCGCATAGTAAATAAATCTCACCAGTCCCTGGTAGTCTAGTGGTACCCCTCTCCGAGCCCCGATCGCAGCATAGCACAAAACCAATAGTGCCTGGTAGTCCAGTGGACCTCCCCACCCATCAACTGAGGAACCCACACCCCACCCCGCTCCCCCATCCCAGGATGGCCACTGCAGCTGGCAGGCAGCAAAACCCACCCACACACCTCTACGGCTGCCCACTGACTACTCTGTCACTAAATGACAGCTTACAGTCAGCACCGCAATACCATTGGTCAACAACATCAATAAATGGGCTTACAGTGAGTACTGTAAGCTTTCATTCACAATTTTGCAATCATTTCAACAATATGACTATATACATTTTCAAATCAGAGGGCCCAGTTTCATGCAAAAATCCACATTTATTTTATAATCACAGATAAGCAAGGGATAAGAAAAGATAGAAACATCAAGAAACAGCAAGTGAAGGCAGGGAGGTAGTGGGAGGGGGGAAAGAATCATGAGGTTGTCAGAATGATCAGTTCCTAGGTCTCACAAGAAAATTTGATTGTGCAATTAGACAGATGAGACAGAAAAGGAGAGACTAGAACAGATCCTTGCTTTTAACTCTTTCTGTGTGGCAGATTGGACAGAGTCTTATTCAACACTGTCACACACGTCTATACCTGTCTCTCAACAAGCATGGGATGGAGTGGGATACAAAGACACAGCAACCAAAGGTAAAGTGCATAAAAAAAGCACAAGTGTGTTTATCAATTTATTTTGCTTTATTTTTTCCCTCCTTCGTGCTCCACAGCCCACCATTCCTTCAGGCTTACCAAGGTCCCTTTTGATCCACTCTGTCCCTTCCTGAGCCTCCAACTTCACATGGCAGCCTCCCCCAGGGTAACACGGATGTAACCCGTCGCTGGATGGGTCCCCCTCCTCCGAGGGGGAAGGCACCAGGGAGGAGGCCAGTGCAACTACCTGGCCCTGGGGGTGCTGCTGAGGTGGAATGGCTCCTTCAGGGCATTGGTGGCATCGGTGGACTGGTAGCCATCATCCAGTCAATTTGTGGAGTGGTTTCTGGTTTTCTGTGTGGTTCCCTCCTTGCATTGCTTCTGCAGTACTCCTGGTCTCCCCCGGAGGACGCTGCAGAGCGACGCCATCCCACTACCTACCCCAGCAGAGGACAGCAGTCTTACAGATGCTCAATTCTCTCCTTCCCCTGCCAGCCCCTGGCATCCAGCGTGCATTCCCAAACCCAGGTTACTGGCGTGGTTCGAGGTAAGATGCCAGCACCTCAGCCCTCTGCGCCACCGGGCTGGCTATCAACTTATTTTTGATAAGTAAAAATAACAAAATAATACAGAAATAAAATAATAGTTGACTAATTCAACACAATAATTCAACCCTCTGCTTCCGTCAACAGAGGCTGCAACTTTACTTCAGCGAAGACAGCCTATGTGTAATCCCTTCTTAACACTTCTCAGTTTTGGTGTGAAAACAGCATACTCCACAAGTAGGTCCTTTCCTGCTCACTGTCAGCACTAGACTGACTAGACGATCTAACATTCCCTTAGTGGTGAGCCCTATTTATACCCTAGGGATTACATCACACTTTTAAGGGGAATTCCCATTTGCTGTGGCATTACTTAATGGGGAGTTTCCATAGGCCGCGACATAACATAATGGGGAGTTTCCATATTTCCCATGTTTTAACATGTACGGGCTTTTTATTTGGCCCTTTTTGCACAAATAAGCTTTATTTCTACAGGCAGCCACAGTTGCAACATCTCTGGGGCTGCAGAAACTCATTTTCATATTTCATTTATTTTAAAGCTGCCCAAACACATATAGGTGGTTGAGGGTAGACCAGAGCACCCATCCATGATAGGGGCCACCCTTCCACAAAGCACAAGAAAGTTAGTACTCAGGCAATCATTACTCTTGATCTTGGAATACTGCAGTTAAATCCACATGACGACATCAGTATCTTTCCTGTACAAAGTCACCTTAACATTCAACAGCATCTGCAGATTTGCACTGGCCTATAGTAAAACCAAGTGTGAAGGATCATTAACATATCTACAGTAACCCAGGTCTCCTACATAGAAACATAGAAACATAGAAGTTGACGGCAGATAAGGACCGCAAGGCCCATCCAGTCTGCCCATTTCTTTTTCTACCTTATAAATGTGCCATCGGCCTTTGCTCTGTCAGTGACCTATCTATTCATAGTCATTTGTATTGCTCCCTTATGCCTATCCCATGCCTGTTTGAAGCCCTGCACTGTATTCATAGCCACCACTTCTTGTGGTAAGCCATTCCATGCATCTACCACCCTTTCTGTGAAAAAGAATTTCCTCACATTCCCCTTAATTGGCCTCCTAATCTCATGCTGTGTCCTCTTGTCCTGCTATTTTTCTTATATTTAAACATGTTAGACTCTTTCACCTTGTTTATGCCCTTAAGGTGTTTAAATGTCTCGATCATATCACCTCTCTCCCTCCTTTGCTCAAGGGTATACATATTGAGCTCCTTAATCTGTCCTCATATGTCTTCTGATGCAGTCCCTGCACCATTTTGGTTGCCCTCTCTGGACTGCCTCAATTTGGTTAATGTCCTTGTGAAGGTGTGGCCTCCAATACTGCAAGCAGTACTCCAGATGGGGCCTAACCAATGTCTTGTACAGAGGGATTATTACCTCCCTCTTACGACTTGTGATACCCCTACTAGTACACCCTAACACCCCCCTAGCCTTACCTACTGCTTTAGAGGTCTGCTTGGATGATTTTAGGTCATCAGTGATGATGATGCCCAAGTCTCTTTCTTCCTTTGTGACTGCTAGCAACTCCCCTCCCAGCCTATAAGTGGCTTCAGGGTTTCTCTTCCCTATGTGCATGATTTTGCACTTCTTTGCATTAAATCCCAGTTGCCACTCTTCTGACCATTCTGCTAGTTTATCCAGATCTCTTCTCATTCTGCCCACCCCATCTGGATCATCTACTCTGTTGCAGATCTTGGTGTCATCTGCAAACAGACAAGCCTTACCCTCTAGTCCATCTGGGGTCACTAATGAAGATGTTGAATAGGACTGGCCCCAGGACTGATCCCTGAGGTACCCACTTGTGACTTGCATCTCTTCTGACTGTATACCATTTACCACCACTCTGTTTTCTGCCAGTCAACCAGTTTGCTACCCAGTTGACCAACTTCTGACCCACCCGAGCCTACCTAGCTTATTTATCAATCTTCTATGTGGAACAGTGTCAAAGCTTTGCTGAAGTCAAGGTGGCGACATCAACTGCTCCCCTTGGTCCACCACTCTGGCTACCTAGTCAAAGAAATCTATGAGATTAGTTTGACAGGACCTTCCTTTGTAAACCCATGCTGTCTTGGATCCTGTGCCCTATGGATTCCGGGTGTTGCACTATCCTTTCCTTAAGGAGTGCCTCCATAATCTTGCCCACTACTGAGTAAGACTGACCGGTCTGTGGTTCCCGCCTCCTCCCTGCTACCACTCTTGTGAGGCGGGATCACATGAGCCCTTCTCCAGTCTTCTGGGACCTCTCCTGTGCTCAGAGACTCACTAAACAATTCTGCTAATGGCTCTGCTAGTTCCTCCTTTAGCTCCTTAAGTACCCTGGGATGTATGCCATCAGGTCCCATTGCCTTATCCACCTTGAGCTTAGCAAGCTCTTGTAGGACCCTTTCTTTTGTGAAGGGAGTAGTGCTCACCTCCCTCCCCCCTGTGTCCATGATGCTGAGCTGTGGGCCCTGCCCTACCTTCTCTTCAGTAAATACTGAGCAAAAGTATCTATTTAGGATAGATGCCTTTACAGGGTCCTCCTCCTCACATGCTCCCTTTTCTCCATTAAGCTTAGCAATACCTCTCTGACTTTCTCCTTCACTAATGTATCTATAGAAAGTCTTGTCACCTTCTTTACTGTTCGTGCTAGTGTTCCTCAGTTTGGGACTTTGCCTGCCTTACTGCCTTACCTGCTTCCCTTAGGGCAGTTTGGTATGCCTCCTATCTTCATCCCGCTGTGTTCCTTTATATTTTCTGAAGGCCAGCCTTTTGGCTCTGACCTTTTCTGCTACTGTATTTGAGAACCAAAGTGGTTTCCTTCTTCTTTGCACTTTCTTTTCTGTCTAACACAATGGGATGTTGCTTCAAGTATTGTATCCTTAATGCTTGCCCACTTTGCCTGTACCTCCTCACCTGTGTTTCTTTTGCCAGGGCTAGCTTAACTCTGTTGGCCATCTTATCAAAGTCAGCTGCTCTGAAGTCCCATATTTTTGCCTTGGAATGGGATGATTTAGATGTAGTAGCCAAATTGAACCATACCATGTGATGGTCACTGGCCCCAGGTGACCTTCTACCTGGAGATCTGTGATCCCTTCTTTGTTAGTCAGTACTAGATCTAGGATAGCCCTGTCTCTTGTGGGTTGCTGTACCAGTTGTTTGAGGCCCTCCCCCTGCAGGGAATCCACTATGAGTCTAGTTCTGGCAGATGTTCCTGCTGGTATTGACCAATCTGTATCTGGCATGTTGAAGTCTCCGATTATCAGAACCTCCCCTTTAGCTGTCATGTTTGTATCTTCTAACAGTAATGTGTCTGTGTCCTCCCCCTGGTCTGGGGGCCTGTAGACAACCCCAGTTCTTATGGCTGTCCCATTTCCTGTTTCCAGGGTGACCCACAGTTCTTCTGGCTCCTTATGTGTATTCTGAATTTCTGTAGCTTTGATATTTTCATTAACATACAGGGCCACCTCCCCCTTTTTGCACCTCGTCTCTTCTGAACAATACATAGCCAGGTACTGAAGTCTCCCAAGTGTGGTTACTGGTAAACCACATCTCACTAATTGCTACTATGTCCAGTTTAGCTCTGACATTATTGCCTGCAGGTCTGGGATCTTATTTCCCAGGCTGTGAGCATTTGTGTACATGATTTTCCATTGGCCAGATTTTGGTGTGTTAGTTGTTGGGTGAAGTTTGGCATTACCCCTGTGCATCGTATGGGGAGACAAACCTTTTTTCTTACCTGGTGATGCAAATGAACGGCAAACACGCTGAATTCCTGTTTGACCACTAGCTGAGGGGCTGAGATTATATAAATGGCAAATAGTAGACCATCCTAGCACCAGATAAGAGATGAGAGTTGTGATGGATTATTTTAATTTATAAATGCCTACCTGAACTATATCCCAGTATCCCAACTACCTCTTGACAGTCTTCTAGAAACACTTAACCCATCATATATGCTGAGATCGCAAGAGTCTCCTTTAGATGCCAAGAACTCACGGGTTCACTAGTTCAAAATCCTTGGCTTTCCCTGCCCAAAATACCTGGAATGCAAAAGAAGCTCCAGCTATCAGTGCCACTAAGAAAGCATTTTCTGCCATCTCAACAAACCCTGCAACTGTCCCCACACCACTGTTCTAGCCGTGTCATTTGCTTAACCATCCATACTTTCCCTATCTCTGCGCCTACCTAAACTCTGTATCTATGTAACTGTGAATATTAGTTGTATGCTGCTATTTGCCATTTATATAATCTCAGCCTGTATATACTTAGTGTAATAAGCATTTCATAATCATATCTGCTGCTGCTCTTGTCCCCAGACCCCTCTTGGAAACAAAGCAATTTGTCAAAATAAATATATACTGTACAGCTGCAGTTTTCCTCTTATTACAATGCATATACTTTTCAACTATTGGGTGTTTAACCTGGAGGCAGCAACAAAACAGTGTGAGGTAGTGTAGTCTAGTGGTTAGACCATATGACTGGGAACTAGTTATCTAGGTTCAAATCCCACTAAAGCCACTTATTCCCGCTATGGTCATGAATAAACCACTGGACTTCCTTGCATTTTAGTCTCCTCACTAGCTGCTAGATTGGATAGAAACATGACCCCACTGTAAACAATGTGTTGCATTTCAGCTGGCCTATTACAGGTAAATAACTAAAATCAAACACCCAAACAAACTAAAAAAAAGGGGTGGGGAGTGCATAAGAAACAGGGTTATGGTGTTGCTACAGATATTTTATTTTACAGTAGTTTTATTACTATTGTCCTGCAGCCCTGTTCTAGCCCAGTAAAATGATCAGTTATAACACGAAACATAAAAGCTCTGCAACCTTTCTTACAATGCCAATCACAAGATTGACTGACCAGGCTGTTTTGGAGAGCAACAGAACATTATTTTTGTTTAACCAGGTATAGCACACTAAGCTAAAAGCTTTTTTTACAGGAGTGACCTGGGAGCACAAGGAGGTTAAGTGACTCGCTCAGGGTCACACCGTATGCAAGTAGAAGGTGTGGGATTCAAACCCAGATCAGGTCTGCTAGATGTCACCAAATTTGCAGTTCAGAGCCTTAGACCACTGCGCTATACTGCCAGAACATTTAGAAGGTACATGATGATACCAGGACATTGATGCATCTGTAAGGGAGAGAAGCAGATACCTGAGCTTTACAGAAATATGCATTACTGAAGGCAGTTTTACAGCAGCATAGGCTGAGACAGACAAATGCATAGCAGAATAGAAAGAAGCAGAATAAAACTGGTGTAAATTTCACACTAACAAGCAGAATATCTAGGATGCAGATTATGCCTACAGCATCAGTTTAGTAACCATACACAAGATGACCCACCCAAGGCAGGACAACACCTGCACTGCTGAATAAAGAACTGTATCAGGAGGCCTTTACACCCCATAACATACAGACAAGAAAGTAACACAGAAGGATACAGCTGTTTGTTCAAGAATATAATAACGAGAGGTTAGAAAAAGATTATGGTCAGTCACTGCATACCGTATCCAGTACCTCTGCTTCTTTCTTGTTCTCTCTCTCTCTCTCTCTCTCTCTGTCTCTCTGTCTCTCCCTCTCTCAGCTCAGACTCAAAAGGAATATTCCAGGAGGCTACAAACAGCCATGCTCTGTGTGAGTAGCAGCGTCAGTATTACTGGAGATCTATTTTAAGCTGTGGCATGTCTAGTGGGCAGGAGTGATCATATCAAAAGTGTGTGGAGCTCTCAGAGCGATGAACCATCTTCACATTTGTGACTTTAAAGATTGATTCCAGGCAGTTTTCTTGGGGATTGCACGTGGAAATGACGAACCAGGAGATAGGGTGGGGTGTAGTTACAGTTTGAGAGGATTTCGGATAAATATCAGCTGGCTCAGCCACTACAGATGCATTAGCAAACAACTACAATTTTAAGACTGGAAAGTAAATTAAAAGCATTTTGGAAGTTGCAGCAGTTTGATTAATAGAAACTGAATAAACAGCTGTAACTGCAACACACAGATGTTTGGTGCCTGACTTACAAAGATTGGCGTCACTATTTTCATGCTTCTTTCACAACTTGCGACATGACCATTAGACCACAGAAAATGGGGTCTAATTTCATGTCATAAGTGAATGCCCCAAAACAATGCAAGCATCTAAATAATGACACACGAATCATTCTGTGTCATAAAAAATGAAGAAAATATTGTAAATGCATGAAAATGTTTAAAAATAGGAAGCAAGCATTTTAGGGCATTTACCGTGATTGAGGCTACATTTATAACTGGGACTTATACCTGTAGGATGAGTTATATTCAGCCCTGCATCTGCAGAACCAAGAGGAAATTTGAAGACTGCACTGGGGACAACATGAGGGCCATTGGGGCAACAGTTACGAATATGTCCTGGTTACCCATGTGAACTCCACAGATGGTCCTAATGGCCACCAAATCAAATTTATGGGCATAGAACAGGTTAACATGGATCCGAGAGGTTGTGACTGGGACCTTAAGTTAGCAAGTGGTGTAGGTGGGTACCCTTCAATAGGCAGTTTTCTTTATTTCATATTTGGGGCTGGAAAACAGAAAGTTCAGTGTACTGAGGAAGTTCATGGAAACCAGTCACACATCTCTTTTTGGAAAAACTCTCGTTTATTTTATTTTTTATTTTCACAACGATCCCCTGTTAATGCCCAGCGTTTCACTCAGATAGACTTCTTCAGGGGCTTTAGGATCTGTGGTAAATACATAATTATTAGATTTATAACTATTCTTGTTATATTAATATACATTTATAAGTAGTTCTAGGTAACTTTTCTCTTTCTGTACAAAACATAACTCATAGTTTTGTGCTCAATAATCTATGATTGGCTTAATATTTTCTTAAATTAAATACAGAATTCTAGCAACCTCAATGGTATAACACAATCCCTTATTTGCTACTGTTTTATGAATAATTTATAAAACATTAGCAAATATGGGACTGAGATTGCAATTAACTCTGAACATCTGATCTCACTTTGAGGGGGAGCTCTTACAGCAGGATACACCATAAGGACTGAAGCCAGCAGGTGCCAGGACCCCACGGAAAACTTCTAGCTAGAAGTATACAGTGAGGGACCACCCCCTGACATCACACGCTCCCAATGTTGGCCAATGGTATAAAAGGAGCGGTCCCCCAGCCTTACCTCAGTTCTTTTCCTGCCGTCGACCTGTTCTCATCAGCTCCACGGATGCCTTCTGCTCTAGTTGACCACCATTTTTTCGTGATTATCTGCACTTTATTTTTTTCTTAAAAATCTGTGTTCTTCCTCAATTTCTCTGCAAGTCTTCTTCTCCAACCTTATCAGATGAACTGCAGTAGTCCAAGTGTCCTTGTAGCATGCAGATCCCATTGAAGGATGGCCACACTGTCTGTCTCTTCCGCCTAAGGCCCAGACCATGATACAGAGGTCTGCCAGCACTGCTTGAAGTTCAACCAGAGGACAAGAATTCATTGCCAGAAGGCCCTAAAAAGTTTCTTGCTAGAAAAGAAGATGGTAGCAAAGGAGAAACAAATCCAGGACAAAAGTTCCTCCTCCTCCTCACTGATTTCTGAGGTCACCACCTCTTTGTTTTCCAACCGGAAAAAAAAGTCAGATGGAAAGCATAGACAACAGGAAAAGCACAAGGACAAGTCTTCCTCCCACTCCCAGTCCCTTCATTCAAAGGCAACCAGCTCTGGATCATCCTTCCGCGGGAGGTCGAACTCAGTTCCCGTGGCAGCCCTCTCTCACCAGGCTTCCCAGCCCCTGTTGCTCAGGCCCTTCCATCAATCTATGGGCCCTCAGCCAGGTGGCTTGATCTGGTCTACCTCAGGTGGTGGGTCTTTGCCCATCATCCACCCGACCTCAGCATCCACTAAGTCGGCTATCGACTCCAGGGCAGATGCCACCCAGTGATGCCAGAGACATGTGTCTGCCTCCACCGGCAGAGTGACACCTCTACCCCATTCAGGAGTTAGCTCCCCTAGACAGGCTTTCTCCAGACCATGCTAAATGTGTCCCCCCCACCAGTGCCAGTCCACACCTGTCTGGTTGACGCTGGCCACCTTGGCATCAACCCAGTGACACCTATTCCGTCATTGCCCGACCACCCTGTGTCACCGGTTGATCCTAAACCTACAGGTCAGGTGACATCAGAGGGCCTGGCATCAGATCCGATGACATCTTTTGGGCCATTGTCAGATATCCAGATGCCCGCTGGGCCACCACCAACCAACCAGAACCCTCAGGGCCTGATGCCTGGGTTGCCGCCTCCTAAAGAACTGATGCCAGAACTGTCAGACATCTCCCCACTGTTGCTGGTTAATTCTCCTGATACTGTGGTGGTTCCTCCTCTGGTGGATCCTTTCAAGGATGTCACCAAGTCTGTGTGGAAATGCCCATCGTCCACCCCTGCCATTTCCAAAAAGGCAGACTGTCTCTATAATGTACCCTAATTTGAACCCTACGTTGGAAAGCAACCTGTTGTGAACTCCATGGTCATTACAGCAGCCCACGATTGGTCCAGGAGGCCACGCCATCTTAGCACACAGCCTCTGGACAAAGATTCCAAACAGATGGACCAGCTCAGTAGGAAACTTTATGCCTCGGCCACCTGTGCCATCCACTCTCTGAATTTCTTGGCCCACATGGTCCAATATCAGAACGCCTTGTGGGAGAAGGCCATGGAACTAGTCCAGACCCAGCAAGATAAAGCTGAGATACTACATATCTTAAAATCCGGTTTGGACTAAGGCACTCATGTATAACATTCCTCCTATGTCACAGCAGATTCTGTGGCCAGGGCAGCAGCCTCTGGCATTTTCCTCTGCCACTATTCTTGGCTCCGAGTCTCAGGTTTTACTCCACTGGGCCACTGTCTGAAACAGACTAATTTCAATAATCTCCAACAGGCTAACCTTGGAGACCCTAGGAAATTCTGGGCATCCATTGGCTCCCTCCTAAACCTTCACTCAAGTAAGGCAGCCCTGCAACTAAACTCTTCGGACGGCCTCATTACGGGCCCGCTGGAAGTAGCCAGGGTTTTCAATGACAAATTCTCTGATCTAGCTATGTATCTAAGTAAGCTCCCAAATGGCCAGTCAAATTGCTCCATCCCCCCCATTTAAACCCCTGTTGACCTCTGCCGGGCCTACCACCCATCCCCAAATCCCCCCATTTTATTTCAAAGCTCTCTCAACTGCTGACTCCGCTGAGTTCCTCAAAAGTCTCCCAAATCATGGCTCCCCTGGGGCTGATGGACTATCTACAGTTTTCCTCAGGCTCATCTCCCCATCCATCATCGAACCACTCACTTGTATCTTTAACTTTGCTCTTTCCATCTCCTCCATGCCTGACCCTTGGAAGACTGCCAAGGTGATCCCCATCTTCAAAGCCAGTGACCATCTATCCACGGACAACTACCGTCCAATCTCCATCCTCCGCCACCTTGGCAAACTGCTCAAGAAGGCTATCCACCATCAGCTTGCTGAGTACATTGGCAAACAAAATGTCTTGTGTAGCCAACAGCATGACTTCTGCAAGAACCATTCCACCACTACTGCCCTCGCACTGGATACCGACCACATCCTCATAATCATGGACCATGGTAACGCCACCGGCGCAGTCTTTGTAGACCTATCCAAAGCCTTTGACATGGTCAACCATACCCTCCTCCTCTCCAAACTACGTTGCCTTGGCTGTTCCAAGGAGGTTACTTCCTGGTTCAGGAGCTACCTCACTGATCGTTCCCAATTTATAAGTATTGACCCTGCCTGCTCCCCCACTCTGCCCATCTCAACAGGTGTCTCCCAGGGCTCCATTCTTGGCCCCCTTCTAGTCTCTTTATTTATTAACTCCCTTCCCTCAGACAGTCTCAGATGCCACTCTCTCCTCTATGCTGATGACCTTGTACTTTTCTACAGTGATAAATACCCTGCCCACATTTCCTCTGTTCTAACTCAAAACTATGCTGCAGCCCACAATTGGTTTGCTGATAACCTCCTCCTGGTTAATGCTATAAAAACAAAATCTATGCTGTTCAGATCCAAGCCCTTACTGTCCAAATTACAAACTCACCCCCCCCAACATCATCTCCCCGATGGCTAAGCCCTTGTAGATGTCAATACTTTCAGATACCTAGGTGTTCCACTCGACCATCCCTCTCTTTTTCCGAGCACATCAACTTATTACTTTGAAGGTTTCACTAAAAATTAGGTGCTGCCTACAGATTCTGGCAATACCTGACCCCAGAGGCCCAACTTGCCATCGTCCAGGGGAATCTACTGCCAATCTTGGACTACAGCTCCCCTATCTATGTTAGGACATCCACAACTCTTATGGCCAAGCTCTCTTCTGCCTACAACAGTGCCTGTCATTTCCCCTTGCTGGCCTCTTTCACTACACACCACTGTGTCCTTTACAATTCCCTAGGATGGCTTCCACTGCAAGGCCGCTTTGACCTTGCCCTTTGCTGCATGGTGGATTCTGCCATCCGTACTGGCCAGGAGTCTCCCCTTGCAGCCCTCCTCAAGGTCCCAACTTTACACTGTGGCCTCCGCTCAAGCAACATTCCTCCTCTGAATGTTCCCAGAGTATCCACCAATATGGGTGGTAGAACCTTGTCAGTGGCAGCCCCTATCCATGGAATAAACTGCCTGCCAAGCTCTGCTCCATTCACACCCACTGCCAGTTCAAATCTTGCCTCAAGATTGGCTCCTGGAGACTTCCTGCTGCCACTGCTTTCCTGAATAGTTCTTCATTTCCCACCTGCGCTTACCACAAGAGTTTCTTGCCTATGCAACTCCCTTTGTAAATCCTCCAATTCCGCTTCCTCTCACACCCCTTCCCCTCTCCTTCCCTCTACTAGCCCCACTTTATCCTTTTCATGCCACTCCTGAGGAACATTGATTATCTTCTATGCAACTTGCTGTATATCAATTTCATGTATATATATATATATATATATATATATATTTCTTTTATGTATGTAC
This sequence comes from Neoceratodus forsteri, assembly GCA_016271365.2. Lineage (NCBI taxonomy): Eukaryota > Metazoa > Chordata > Ceratodontiformes > Ceratodontidae > Neoceratodus > Neoceratodus forsteri. The sequence continues at coordinate 120,149,584 of JADMNL010000026.1, forward strand.
ATCGATTTATGTGCTATATCACCTTGTATCATGTGGATTTATGTATTTTGCTACCTTATATCTTGTGTACTATTGTAACGTTTTATTGTTTGTCAGACTGTCTACTGTTCTATGCATTGTTTGTGATTTACTTTGTGCCACTGTATGTGGCCCATGTCATGCTTGAAAACAGTCCCTGGGATCAGTGCACCTACCCAGTTACCAAAGTCATAAATAAATAAATGAAAATAAATACTCCGGACATCCAGGCGAGCATTATGGACACCCCTTTTAAAGGCTCAGTCCTTTTTGGCGAGGACTCTGAGAAGGTTATAACTCACTCCCAGGAATCTGGCAAGGCTGTCAGATCTGTACATACTATGTACAGATCCTCTCAGAAACAGAACTGGTGCCAGCCATTTCATCAGTCTTCTAGGCAACAGTCCAGGGCCAACAAATGAGACATGTCTTTGAGCATAAGACCACTTTCCAGGCCTCAGGAGGTTTGGGACCCAGAGCCCCCAAAACCTTCCAGGCCCCTCTGCCTGTCCCCAGTTCCTCAGCCTGACTCCTTACCCAACCCCCCCCTCCTCTGGCAGTAAACCTGGTTGAGGTGGTAGGGGGTCACTTTTCTCTAGCTAGAGAGATAGCAAAAAATCATGATAGACCAATGGGTTCTTCATTTGACAGAGAAAGAACATATTCTGGAGTTCACAGAGCTGCCCCCAGACAACCTTCCCATAAACTCCCATTACCCTCCATCACACCTCTTCCTTATCCAAGAGAAGATGCAGGTGCTGTTACTGAAACAGGCCATAGAGCAGGTTCCACCTGCTCAAAGGGGAAAGGGATTTTATTCCCAATTTTTTCTGGTCCCAAAGAAAACAGGGGACCTACAACCCATCCTGGGTCTCAGCCACCTGAACAAGTTTGTAGAATACAAATGGTTCAGGATGGTCACCCTTCCAGGCCTCCTTCCCCTCCTTCATCAAGGGGACTGACTGTGCTCCCTGGACATGCAGGACACATACCTCCACATTTTGGTGTTTCCGCTCCACAGGAGGTTCCTTCACTTCCACTTTCAAGGCAACCATTACCAATTCTGCGCCCTACCATTCGGCCTGTCCTCAGCTCCCCAGGTCTTTACAAAGTGCCTAGCAGTGGCGGCTGTGGCCCTCAGGAGAAAAGGCCACTATGTCTTCCCCTACCTAGACGATTGGCTACTGGCAGCTCTGCCCAAGGCTCAGCTGATCAGCAGCATGGAAGACACCTTTTCTTTGTTTCGAGACCTAGGGATAACCCTCAGTCTCCCAATGTCCTCCCTATGGCACAGCCAAAGATTGCAGTACATTGGGGCAGTTCTGGACACCACCGAAGGCAAGGCTTTCCTGCCTTCTGACAGAGCAGATCGCATTCAGGAACAAGTTTGCCTAGTTTCCTTGTCACACCAGGTCCCAGCCAGAGTTTTTCTGTAGTAGCTAGGTCACATGGCAGAGGCCATTGCGATGGTCCCTCTGCCATTCTTGCATATGAGGGTTCCTCAACAGACCCTCCAAGTCCAATGGGACCAGCGCACGGACAAACTGGAACAGCTGGTGACAGTCTCCAACTCGGTGTGCCAGACTCTGGCTTGATGGTTGAACCCCTCCAATCTTTCCACAGGGTCCACTTTCATCAGGAGTCTCCTTCTCACAGCCTAACACTGGATGCAGCCAGCCTGGGCTGGAGTGCACATTTCATGGACCATCAGACCCAGGGAACCTGGTCTTCCCAAGAGCAATATTTCAATATCAACATTTTGGAGATGCGGGCGATACTTTATGCCCTTCAGGCATTCCAGACAAGTTTGCTCCCAGGCCCTCTCCTTATTCAGATGGGCAACATGTCAGTGGTCTTCTACATAAACAAGCAAGGGGGAATCACTCCTACCCCCACTGCAGGGAGGCCATGAGAGTCTGGTATTGGGACACCGAGCATTGTCTAGAACTTACTGCCGTCCATGTCCAAGGTGTACAAAACACCTAGGCCAACAGCTTAAGCCAGTCTCAGTCCAAGGCACATGTATGGGAACTTCTACAATCTGTGGCTGAAGAGCTTTTCGACAGGTGTGGCTGGCCTGAGTTGGACCTCTTCACATCCCCACTCAATGCCAAACTGTCTAGTTTTTGCTGGTGAGACCCCCTTGTTCCCAGGGATAACTAGAATCCCAGTTAGAATCAGTGGCAGGCAGGGAAGGCAGCTTGTGAAATGCCAGGTAAATGGGTTCTACACTGTCACACTCTGTTTTCAGTCTCAGCTGAGTTGGAGTGATTATGTAATCATGGAACTCTCGCAGCAGCATAAGTCACAGTGTTCAGCTGGCTTTGGAGTGAATTGGAATGTTGAGTTATTCTGTAGACTGGAGTTCTAAGAGGAGGTTGCAGCTGCTGTGCAGCTCCCCAGTTTAGCTCTGACAAAGAGCTACCCCTTTTGTTTTTGTGGTAGTTTGTTCTCACCCTAGAAGAAGAACAAACAAGACAGTTTTCTTAAGTGGTGGAGACCTGTGCCAGTAAGTTTTCTTTGCCCCATCCCAGGAGGGATGGGGCCAAACTCCAGGATTCAGGGACAATCCCCTTGATCCACTTGTTTGGTGAAGCTGCCTTGGACATCTTCATTTGTTGTGAGTACAATCTCTCTGTGTAAGCCCAGGTGCATCTGCAATACCTAGGGGTGAATTTCTCTGACAAAGGGACTCTGGCACCTAGATTTTCATTTTAAAAATGTCTGCCTATGCTGGAGTCCAGTATGTGACCGTCCAAATACAGAACTTTTAATTTCTGACACCTCTGAGGTGTGTGAAAGTAGTATGTTAAGTGTGATATACATTTCAAGATAGCATCTACAGTGTTTCTACAGTTGAGTGGTGTTATTAACCAGATGAATGGCCAAGTATAAGCTTGGAAACAAAAGGTGGGAGACCCCCCACCTGGAGTAACCAGTTTACCTCTACGGGTTCTGAAGGGCACCTATTACTTTTTCTTCAGTGCAACTGGCCAATGCCTGAGAAAAGTGTTTACCCTTGTATGTGGGTTGTTTTCTCTCAGTTTACCCAGGTATAGTGGGTTCAGAAAGTCCTGAGCCTGGATGTGCTCCTTTGTGGTCACGTGTACCACCTTCATTCCTCATGAAATATGGGAAAGTGTCCTAGCACTGGCCATGTGTGTCTAGTCAATGGGAAATGTACTATGTCTGGCTGTGTGTGCCAATCTCTAAATCAGAACCAGAGTGTTTGCTCCTTTGTGTTACTTCAGCCTATGCTAAATGGGAATTCAGGAATTTCTGTACCCTGGAGAATCTGCAATACCAGTATGTGTAGCCCTGTGGGGTTCCATCTTTGGTTTGTGATTATTCCTACTTTCTTACGTGAATAAAAGCCACACTCTAGAATCCCAATCTGGTTTGGACAGTATTGTTATTGCTTCCCTGTGTCTGCCCCTGTCCAGAAGTGCAAACCTAGCATAATTGTGAGCAAACATTTTCTCCCAGGGACCTGGGTTACTGACAATGGTTAAATGGTCCCACTAGGTGTGTGCCAGGTAGTTGCCTCACTTGGTTGACTGTTTTTGTATAACAGTCTGGTCCATCGAGTCTAATGGTGGCCATTTCTCTCTTTTTTATGTCTTGTACTGATTCATGTAAACCCCAACCCCTCTCTGTTGCCCCTAGACGTTTGTGGTAAGAGGAGAAGCCCTGCTGGTTAAACAAGGGGGGTCGGTGGGGGCAGGTTACACTTGCTAGATCCAGGGCCTGGTGTTTTTTGCCAAGACACATTGTCCCTCTCTTGGACAGGGAGGCTTCTCTATGCCTTCCCTTCCTTTCCATTGCTGCAAAGAGTTGTTCTCAAATTGCAGTCAGAGGGAGCAGGGATGATTCTAATAGCTCCCTACTGGCCATGTCAGATTTGGTTCCCACTACTTCAGCAGCTGTCTGTGGAACCCCCCAATCCCCCTGCCCCTGAGCTCAGGCTTGCTCGCCCCAGAGCAGGGTACTGTGGTCCACCCAGACCTCAAACTGTTGGACCTGCATGCATTGCTCCTGTAGACCTAGCAGTTGCTCAGTTTGGAGTTTCCCCCAGAGTGGCAGAAGTCTTGGTGACAGCTAGGAAGCCTTCCACCAGGGCTACTTATTCTTTGAAATGGAAGCAGTTCTGCCCTTAGTCCGCTGCTTGCCATCTGGATTCTTTCACCTGTCTGGTGAATTCTATTTTGGTGTACCTTCTTTATCAGACTCAGGGCTGAGTTACTCCTCCATTAAGGTGTAGTTATCAGCCATTTCTGCATATCATGCACCTGTAGAGGGCAAGACCCTTGACAAGCTGGATCTTTCCCACACTTTCTTTTGGGACGTCCTTCACCTTAAACCTCCCATCAGGGACCCTGTCCCTCCATGGGATCTTTTGTTTGTTTTGGAAAAACTTACGCTGCCTCCCTTCGAACTGGCCGCAAGTTGCGAACTGTGCTTTCTGATATGGAAAGCGTTATTTTTAGTTGCTATTACTTCTGCTCAAAGGATTTGCGAGCTTCAGGCTCTGATGTGTAAAGAGCCCTATTTAGTTTTCCAGAAGGACAGGGTATCCTTGAGGATGAATCCTAAGTTTTTGCCTAAAGCAGTGTCCAAGTTTACTCTGAATTAGGACATCCAACTACCTGTTTACTATCCAGAGTATTCTAATGACTCAATAGGTACAGCAAGAAAGCTTTAAACATTTTAAAATAACCAAAGGACACAAAACTTGAGATTGGTAAGATTACCTTTCTTGGAAAGTTTAACATTTAATATATGGGACCTGGTGAAAGACTTTCTAATTTATTAATTTCATTATACAAAACTCACAGTGCCCAATCTGATATAGTAAAAGCATTTAAGTTTCCCCTAAGACTAAGTCCTGTGGAAGCATATCAATCATCCATAACTTCAATCAAAATCCCTGTTACCTTTGCTGCGCTTTTAGGTTGTGAACATATTTTGAAAACAGCCAGGATTAAAGGGGCATTTAAATATCATGACTCTAAAGTATATGTGTATGCTAACATTTTTTCCAGCTACTTAACAAAGGTAAAGAAGATTCCTACAGTACAGACAGGACATCCAATAACTAGGGGATTGCTTATCAGTACTCTACCCATGTAGAGCCAGCATGATGATAAAAGACCAAATAAAAGATTTTATTAAAGTTCAATGAGCAGTACAAGTGGCTGAAGGATGATATAAATGACTCTAAACTGGACTCGGATGTAGATTGTCAACTCTCGGATAAGTCGAATAATATGACAAATACTTCTTTGAGTCACATTGTTATTAAAAGAGCACATGAAAAAAGACCCAATTCAAAAATACAAGAGATTATATAGATTATATAGTTTTATGGGTTTTTTTTTCCTTTTGAGGAGTTGTTTAGTATGATTTAAAATGACTTTGGAGATGGGTGGGGGTTGGAGTAACTCTGCCAATATAAATGATTATCAAAGCTTTGAAATGCATTTAAAAATAATTCAATAACAGTTGACAGAATAACTAATGAAATGGTTATCACAGTAAAAAGCTTTGTGTATAAATTAATTAGAACCTTTGATTATATACTGTTAGTAAGGAATAGAGAGCTATTTTTTACTTTTGTTTGATTTTATTCTTTCTTTTTTGTCCCGCTATAAAACAAATTAATAACCACTAAGATAATTAATGCTTAACATTTCTTTAATTATTCCATTTGGAAATCTCTGATATAGAATTACAAAAGTATACTTAGAAATGCAAAATAAGCTTGCACACCTCTTCTTAGAATACAGAATTAATAAATACTCAGTTTTTGTATAATCTCAGCAATTTATAACTTCTACCCTATTCTTTTTGGACATTCCCTGAACAACACTGTAGTATACTATTGTCAGTAATTCTTACTTCATGGTCAGACCTGAACACTGATTGCTCAGAAATGAATGTAACAATGTATGATTATATCATTAAAAAAATCCCAAAATAATTTAAAAAAATGCATGGTGATGCACAGAAGGGTAAAAAAGTCTGGGAACTGAATATTGAATGGAATAGGTGGTTATGGAAAGCACAACTGAGGAAATGGACTTGGGGTAATAATTTCAGACAGCCTGAGACAGCAGCAGAATGGAATGGGTCAGTGGGTAGGACACGTAGATATTGGGGTGCATTGGGGGATGATCGACAGCAGAAGAATGAAGGTGCTGCTGCCACTCTATACTGTAGGTCACTGGTTTATCTTCACCTGGAATACAGTGTACAGTTTTGGAGACTGCATTTAAAGAAAAACAGAGACAGAGTGGAGGCAGTACAGAGAAGGGTAACCAAGATGATCCAGGGACAAAATGAAAGGAAATATGAGAAGAGGTTGGCAGATCTGAGCATGTATATGCTGGAGGCAAGGAGGGAAGGAGGGGGGCATGACTGAAACATCCAAAGACCTCCAACCGGGCAAACATGGTGGATAGTAGGGCACTGTTTAGACTGAGATGGAACACAAGCACCGGGAGTAACTCTGCAAAGTGGACAGGGCATAGATTTAAGAGAGATGCCAGGAAATAGTTTTTCATGGAAAGGGTGGTGGAGGGGCAGAATAGGCTACTGAAAGAGGTGGTCTGTGTGAAATCAGTGGGGAAATTGAAACATGGGTGAAACAGATACATCGGTTTGGTAAAGCTAGCATCAAACAGAGAGGGGGAGAAGGGGCACGAAGAGCTGTTAGTGCTCCCATGTTCCAAATTAGGCAGGTAGGACTGAGCAGGCACAATGGGCCAAGGGGACTTTTTCTGCTGGCAATGTCTGCATTATTGTTTCTACTGTATGTTTCTATTACTCAGCCAGTCACCTAGCCAGTGTACTATATTATAACAAATCTGGATTGCATCAAATCTGTTAATCAGTTTTGCATATGACATCATATTAAATGCTTTGCCAAAGTCCAAAAATAAGACATCCATACCACGGCTATACCACTGTCTGTACTTTTAATGACTGGTTTGGGAAGGGTTACTAGACTGGTCAAACATAATTTCCCTTTTTTGAGGCCATATTATTTTTCTATAAGCCCTATTTCTTTTTGTTCCTTCTCAATTTTCTCCTTAAAAAGAATTCCATCATTTTACATTGGATTGCCATCAAGGACTGCTTAGTCTCTGCTTTGATTGTTTACCTCTCTCTCCTGTTTTTAAACAGACAATGCAAAATTAAGTTCATCAACTCATGAACTGTGACTAATTTTCATGAATTGTTCATAAACGTTCATCATAGTTCAACTGTTCTTCCGCTCAGTTCATCACTCTGGCATTAATATGGTATATGAATCAACTAAGAATGTGCTATACTGTTTCATGTATGCATTTGAATGCCTGTATTGTATTGTAAATGTGCAATTAACACAAAATTGACAAAAAGTTTGTGAAGTTACTGAATCTTTAAAGAACCACACTGAAACAAGACAAACCTCAACTATAAAAGTTATTTGCATATCAGAATGCACTGTTTCCCACTGTAAGCATTAGAAAGCCTCCCAAATCAGACCATTTTCAGTTTTGGAGTGGAGAATATATGTTCTCCAAGGCATGTAACTATTTGAGCACCCAAAAGTATTAACATTTAAACTCAGATTCCCTATCACATATTCTTCTGGCACACCCTCTAATTAAGTCCTTCTGGGATCAGATTACATGGTTATAGCCACATGACCCTGCAGAGTCAGTCTCTTGCTGATGGCCCCGTGGTACTACTTGGCCTAACAACTTCTCCCACCCTAGATCTCATCCTCGCATAAAATGGATCATGATGGCCACAGCAGCAGTAAAACACTTACTTCTAAGGAGCTGGAGATCCAAAGGTAACCCTACCCATAATGAGTGACTGCAGCATATTAGGCAAATGGTCTCATTAGAATGGCTACCATGTCAGGCACGAAACAAAATGTCAGAGTATAATGAAACATAGTCACCCTACTCACAGTAGACAAGCAGGTCCTAGGCTAACAGTTGAAATGTTTATAACCATTATACAATGTTCTACCTACCATGCAATATGGTCATGTTATTTAAGACTATTTACTAGTGTGTCAACCAGTTTATTATGTAAAGATTGTCCCTTCCCTAGATCACGTACCCTATGTAAAGATTTTGTAAGGTGATTCCAATCCATTTGTAATGTGACTGCATGAACTCTTTCTTGACTATTTGTTTTGTTGTCATTTGAGGTTTTGTATGTCTATTGGTCTGTATTTTTCTTGTGTAATGTTTTTTGAAAATTTAATAAAAAGTTTAACATTAAAAAGAGGGGGCAGATTTTGCTGATATAGATAACAGTTGGCCATTTGTAATTATAAAAGAAAGGTGAGTAGTGATTCCATTAGAAAGAACAGCATAAAAGTAAGTCTAGGATAAGTTTGTAATTCTAAAATGTATGGTGAGAAAAATCAATTTAGTAGAAAATTTTGAGTTTGTTAAAATAATTCAGTTTTCATGGTTAATTGCTTAACCAATCCCCACTGATTTATTGTATCATTCTGAATGCCTTTACTTTTGTGCCATGTCACTTTTTTGTATCATTATTCTGTATATATTTATACAACACCAGTGGGGATAACGTTTTCCCGATAAGATTATCACGTTGTCTAACCTCCAGATAAACATTTATCTAGAGGTTAGATGCCACAGTCACTTTCCTTTGCCTTTGCACAGAACAAAACCAATCAGAGAGCAGCTATCACAGTGTTGATGACAACATAATAAGCCCATGCAGCAGTGAAGCCAGCAGTTGAAATCACAGAAAAACAGAAACAACTTCAGACAAGAAGGTGATTTAAAAAGCTATAACTGTTAAACTGATATAATGAAAATTGAATATGTGATGGCCAGACTCAAAATACACAATTATCTCCACTTATAAGGGGACAAGACTTTCATAACTCACTTGTGGCTTCGCCATGCATGTGTTATGGTCTTGCCCCCTCATACATAGAGATATATTGCATATTTTGAGAAAGCCAATTATGTATCTATCTATCTATCTATCTATCTATCTAGTCTATCTTTTCTTGTATCTTGCTCCACTGTCTCGATGTATACTGTTCTGTACCTGGATCATGCCTGAAAATGGTGCCTCAGCGCCTGTGTACCTCCCCAGTCATCAAAATAAATAAATGAAATAAATAAGGTTGTGTGACAGAAAAACTATCATTTTGAAGGGTCTGCAATTGGGTTGCACACAGGGCAAATATCTTTTGAGGCGTCTGGTGATTTCAGCAGGGATAAAACTACAAGGCACAACACTGCATATTTAAAACAGCATTAATGAAAACAGCTACAGAGAAAGTAAAGCACAGGCATAACAGCGCCATGCCCTGTGGCTGTTCTTGAACAGGTCTAATTGCCAGTGTACCATCACTGTGGCTCAGTGGGTACAGCCACAGGCTGTGAAGGGCCACGGTGCCTGTGGCTGTCCCAGATTTGGGATTTCACTCACTGCAATTCTCTTTCGGCTTCTCTTTTTCCCAGTCACTTGCCTGAGTCTGCCCCAATCTAGCCTTCCCTACCACAACTCCGCCCATCCCCAAGGTGTTGCGCCCCACCATCGTACCCCATCCTCATTCCCCCCCCACACACCCTTGTGTTCACTGCAAAGTTTCTACTGTTCTGCTGCCCAACTGCCCAAATGTCACCCCTGTCACCTCTTCCCCCACATGCACCCCCCTGGGAGAGTTTGTTATTTTTTTGTAGGGGGGTGCTGGGGGACAAAGCCCCCCACAGAGCATTATATTAGTTATGTCTGCTTCCTAACAAGTGCCCTTCCTCCCTGCACTGTTTGTGGGGCTAGTGGTTTTGCCCCGTGTGAGATTTCCTTGTGCTGTGTTGACTGCGTTGTTTTGTGCCACACTCTTGTCTCAGCACTGTATTCACAGTAAACCATCTTTTGAGAATAGGGCTAAAACCGAGTTGCCTGATGCATTTAACAATATTATAAAAGTAGGGCATTTATGGTTGTCAAAATATTGATGGACTTTTCCCATTAAAATTCGGTGGAGGAATTTCATGGACTTTCATAGATCAATGTCAATTCATGAACAATTTGATGCACGCTTGATGAATGTTCCATGTCCTGAATGTAAGAACTGTTCATGAATGATTCATAAACCTTCATGAGTGCTTCATGATCATTTCAACTGGGATGGTGTCACTGTGCTCTATTCCCAATCTCAAGGCACTTTTCCTGTCTTAAGAGATACATTAACAAAGTTAATCAGGTGGTCTGCTTATTCCTTACCCAGCTCCTTAGGGACCCTTGGGTGGAGCTCATCTGGACCTGGTGATTTATCCACCTTCAAGCTCATTAGTTTCTTTAAAACCTTTTTCCTTTTGAATATACCACTGCAGTTATCATTTCCCTGTGCCTGTCTCAGCTGTGTAATGCTCCTTACTACTGGTTCTTTCTCACCAAATACTGAACAGAAGTATCTGTTTAGTTCTTGTGCTTCCTGTTTTTTTTGGTCTGATCTTCCTGTGTTGTTAGTTTTTTTATTGTCCACATACTTGCAAAATTCCTTCAGGTTTCTCCCTGTACTTGTTCTCCCTTTTAACTTCTGAATACCCATGCCTGGAAGTTTTTCTTGAGGCTTTCATTTCTTCTGTATTTTGTTCAGTAGTGACACTGTTCTCACTCCTTCCTTACTGTATACAGCCCTTTTGATGTTTGCTTGCACAAGAAACATATTGCGGCAGCTTGCTGAAGAAGCAGGTTGTGGAGGTGTGGCACTGTTGTGGCCAATGCCGCCACAGCACTGTGGGCTTGTGTGTTGCGTAACAATAAAGGAGGACACTACCCGTGACACTAGTTTTAAAGCATGCCACCACCTGAAAGAAAATAGCCGCACCAGTCTGGGAGTGCCTTGTCATAGCAGCAGCAGCCTGTCATTTCAGCCTGAACAGTTTTGCAGACAGAAGCTAAGACTGCAATGGCAGAGTGGCCCTGACTGATGCGGCACAGTGTTGCCCTTCTGGCAGTATGCTTTTATGCCCAGTTCAATAGATGGGGGAAGCCCACTCCCTGTCGGCATAATGTCCCCCCATTTGTTGTGTGCTGAGGGGGTTCCCAATCCCCCTAGGCATCATGTGCCCCAACAGTCTTTCTTTGCCAATGGAGGCCCAATTCCCATCGGCTTCATCCCCCACCCTTTCCCAGTTCAATTTGCCAATGGGGGAGCCCACTCCCCGTCGGCATTATGTCCCCCCTAATTTTTTTGTGCCGATGGGAATGTCCAATCCTCCATCAGCTACAGCCCCCCCCAAAAAAAAACACTCAGGTGGCACACTGGGAGCCCACCCCAGCGTGCCAAATGTCCCTGTAAAAAAAAAAAAAAACTTCCCAAAGTTTTTCATTTTTTTCCCTTTTTTAAACCTGTAAAACAGAAAAAAGTCCCTTGTTGAGTCAGGTGGCCCCTCCCTCGACCTGCACCCACCCTCTGTGCACCCCACCTCCCCACCCTCCTCACCCCACACTTACCTCTGGAGCCCAGTGCGACGATCTTCAGTTCACCGTGAACACCTCTGCACTCTTCAAAGCCGACCGCAAAATGAAGAAATGCCGGTGAGCTGTATAATGGCATAAATAGGGGGCAGAGTGGCCCTGACTGATGCGGCACAGTGTTGCCCTTCTGGCAGTATGCTTTTATGCCCAGTTCAATAGATGGGGGAAGCTCACTCCCTGTCGGCATAATGCCCCCCCATTTGTTGTGTGCTGAGGGGGTTCCCAATCCCCCTAGGCATCATGTGCCCCAACAGTCTTTCTTTGCCAATGGAGGCCCAATCCCCATCGGCTTCATCCCCCACCCTTTCCCAGTTCAATTTGCCAATGGGGGAGCCCATAGGGTTTTTTTCAACTTTGGTGCATATCTCAGGAATTTGCACCAAATTTTCAACATGGGGTTATTGAGACCCTCTTCATGAATTCAGTCACTGTCATGGCGTTATTCTGTCCTGAAAGGTGATTTCGTGGTCACTGCGTGGAATCACCTTTCAGACTGATTAATAAATGACAGTGCCACTATTATGAGGTGGGCTCTCAAAAGGCCTATGTTGCAAATTTGTAAAAACCCAAATGACTGTTTTATGAGCGGCATTGTGCAGCTTCCACATGCTCAGAATCTCTCATGAATTTCTAATATTTTCACTCCAGATTTTCAACATTGGCATTTTTAGACACCTCCTTATGAACAGTACAGTTGTCATTTTACACATCCTGGCCAAAATGTGTTTTCAGGGCAGAATAGCGCGGTCGCTGTGGGAAATCAGTTTTTGGAATAGATTGAGAAAATGAGAGTGACACTGTTCATGAGCAGCGGTCCTAAAATGCCTTTGTTGAAAATTTGGTGATGAAAGTCCATAAAATGACTGTGTTACGAGTGTGCGTTGTACAGTTTTCACGCACCCTTGTAACTTCAAAAAATTGTAATATTTCCATGCCAGATTTTTAACATTGGCATTTTTTCACACCTCCTTATGAACACTACAGATGTCATTTTTCACATCCTGGCCAAAATGTGTTTTTGCACTTCAGGCACAGAATAGCGCGGCCACTGTGGGAAATCAGTGTTTGGGACAGATTAAGATCGAACAAGTGAGAAAGGGGGAGTGAATGAGCTCAACTGAGCTCTGTTGGGACTACTGCAGATTTCTTTGTGTGCAGAAAAGGCACCAATGCAGGCATGAGCCCAGTACAAAGAGCAGCCTGCAGCGCCGGGAGAAACAGAATGAGCGAGTGAGAGAGGGGGAGTGAGCGAGCTCAACGGAGCTCTGTAAGGACAGCTGTGAACTTCTTTGTGGGCAGAAAAAGGTGCTAATGCAGGCGGAAGCCCAGTACAAAAGGGCAGCCTGCAGCACTGGGAGAAACAGAATGAGCAAGTGAGAGTGAGCGAGCTCAACAGAGCTCTGTCGGGACAGCTGTGAACTTCTTCTTGGGCAGAAAAAGGTGCCAATGTAGGCAGAAGCCCAGTACAAAAGGGCAGCCTGCAGTGTCGGGAGAAATAGAATGAGCACGTGAGAGAGAGAGGGGGAGTGAGCGAGCTCAACGGAGCTCTGTCGGGACTTTAGAGTTGCCCACCCTCCCACCCAGCATCCTCTGTGGTCCTATATTACAGCAGGGTCTCTGGGGTGGAGACAAAGTAATGATTAGATACTTTTAGGATTGCTGTAATAATACAGATTTAGTTGTTCTGTTTATTTCTCTAACTGAGCTGAGTAATACCTGGAGTGCAATATGAGTTCTAACTTGGCTAAGTGAAACTATATGAGAGCTGAGAACAAAAAGTATGGTAGCTGAGGGGTGAAAAATGGACAAGGACACTTTAGGATTGCTACAGTAATACAGTATCTAACAGATGAGATTTCAAACTGAATTAACCCAGTCAGCAAGGGGCCAGTAGGGGGACTAGTGTGTGTGCGTGTGGGGGGGGACAGGAATTTGAGTAAATAGGGGCCTATCAGTTGTAGTAGGGTACAGAACCTGGGAGTAAGAGCCTGTAACATAAGATGTGGGCCAAAATGGGGCAGATGCCACATGTCAATAGGGCGGACATCTTTGGAAGGGTGGTGGGGTGTACAGGGTGTGGGTCCGCCATGATCCTGGACTGGGCTTTAAGGATGGGGGGTATATGGTCTGTAGACGACTGGTTGGTTTGAGGGAGGAACTGTGGTGGTTAGGGAGGAGTCTAAGTGGCAGGGCAGATGAGTATGGTAGGCATTCTGGCTGGGGGGGAATAGGGGATGGCAAGGGGGATGCAGGAAGAACAACTAGGGAATGAAACCGACCCCAGTGTCAAAGGCACTAGCAGAAAAGTGAGGAGAAGGGAGGGGGTGCCCGAGGTGAGGGGGGCCTCCTGAAGGGGGAGGAAGAGACCACAAGGAGTACCAGAGGAGAGACAGAGCTGACTACAGGTAGGGTGGGACCAGAGGGGGTGGCATGGAGGGAAACAAGTGGGGGACCGATGGGATGAAGAGATGTAGGAGGGCTATCGACTAGGAATAGATTCAAGCCTCTGCTATGGGAGAGGGGTGGGAGCAGGAACATACTGAAGGGGGGAGGACAAGCGGGGCATGAGAGGGATGGCAACAGGTAGGGGAAGAGATAGCGAGGACAAAAGGGTAGAAGGGGCTAGTAAGGAAGAAGGGGTGGTGACTGGAGGAGAGAAGGCTACAGGAAGGGAGAAGGATGGAGGGGCACTCACCATCGGGGTAGAAGGGAATAGGGCTCTAAATCACAACAGCAGGGACCGGAGAGGGTTGGAAATCAGCAAGGAGGTTGACATGGGAAGCCCAGTAGGAAGTAGTCAGGCTGGGAAGGGGTTCAAGGGGATGGGAGGAATAAGGCAGAGAAAGGGGTGAGGTGGAGGTGGGAGTACAGATACAGAAGTCACAGAGGGTGCAGCTGGCAGGGTAAGGGGCAGGAAGAACGAATACTGGGGTGGTGGAAGGGGTAATAGAAAGGAAAGGGGGTAAGGGGGGGTACCCATCCTGGGGGATTCTATACTGAAAGGGGTGAAATGGGGCGGAAGGGGGAAAGGCACAGCCATATTTGGGTTGAAGCTATCCCCAGCTTGACTGCAGGAGGGGGTAGGGCAGGCGCTGCTCAAGTGTGCAGTGAGGGGGAGGAAGAAACCTCATTTAGTGTTGCATGTGGGTACAAACGACTTGGCGGGGGGGAGACTGTGGAAGTAGTGAGGGGAGCTTGGTGCTAGACGCACAGAGCAGTGTGAGGGGTGGGGAGTCGGTGGCATTCTCAGAGGTATCTCCGGTACCATGCGCAAGCATGGGGAGGAAGGGCAGGATTGAGGAGTTCAACGAGTGACTGAGGGATTGGTGCAACACCAACAATTATGGGTTAGTGACTAACTGGGGTAGGGTCTGGGGTAATAGTGACTTGTATGCAGGGAGACAGGGTACACTTGAGCAGGAAGGGGATGAGAGTATTAAAGGCAGGATTAGAGGGGTATATCTCTACTAAGGTGGATTTAAACTAGTGAGGTGGTGGCCAAAAGACTGAGGTTGGTAGAAAGGTCCGGACAGAGGAGCCTAATGAACTCTAAAGGCAGAGATGTAGCAACCTGGGGGGGGGGGACAGAGTGGTCTGAGTGTAATACAGAAGGCACCACAACCCGGTAAGAATAAGGAGGAGAAAGGGTGCGGACTACCAGGAGGAGGGACACAGGCCAAGGAGGAGAAGAGTGACGAGAAGGAGGGGTATGGGTGGAAGGTGGTCTTTCTCAACACAAGAAGCCTGGAGAACAAAATTGCAGTGCTTCAAATGCTCCTTTCAGAGGGGAAGGTGGATATTGCTGCAGTGACAGAGACTTGGGCCACAGAGTACCATGACTGGGGCTTAGCAATCTTGGAATACAGGATATACAGGAGGGACCAGGGGGTTGGAAGGGGGGAGTTAGCACTCTATGTGAAGGAAGGGATTAAATGCATAAATGATGAGGGAGAAGAGGAGAGAACAGAGGCGCTTTGGGTGCAGCTCCTGGACTCCAAGGGCAGAAAGCTGAGGCTGAGAGTGGTGTACAGACCACCAGCCCAATCCAGGGAGCTGGATGGGGAGTTTGCAGAGCAGATAAAGAGGGTGTGTAGAAGGGGGAGTGTGGTGATAGTGGGAAATTTTAACCTACCACAGGTTGACTGGAGCACCCCAACCACTAGCAGTACCAGGTAGCAGGTGCTCCTTGATGCATTCCAGAATGGCCTTCTGACGCAATTGGTAAGTGGGCCTACAAAGTTTGCTAACACTCTGAACCTAGTACTGGCAAATGGGGAGGCGATGAGGGAGGAAAGGGTGGAGGACCCAGTAGCAAGTAGCTACCACCAAACAGTGTGGCTCATTGTCACGCTGGGCTGGAAGACAGGAGGCATGGGCACTAAGGTGGTGGACTTTTGGGGGATGGAAGCAATACTGCAAGGGAGACTCCAGGTTATAAGGCCAGGGATGGATGCAGAACAAAAGTGGTGAGTCATAAAGACTGGGCTAACAAAGGCCACAATAGCCTGCACCAGGGCCAGGAGTAAGAAAAGCAGAGGCAAGAAACCATTCTGGCTGAACAAGGAAGTGGTGCAAGGGGTGAGGGGAAAGATGACTGCATACCGGAAGTACAGGAGAACAGGGAAGGGAGAGGATAAGGAGGCTTTTGGGAGTTGGTCAAGGGAGATTGCCAAGAGAGTGAAAAAAGCTAAGGCCTCCAGGCACTTAAGTTCGGCACAGGGCATAAAGGGAGGGGAAAAGGACTGTTTTAGGTATGTCAGGGAAAAGAGGAAGTGCAAGGAACATATTGTGAGGATAAAGCAGGGAGGGGATTGGGTGGAAAAGGAGGAGGAGCAAGTGGAAATTCTAAATGAGTACTTCTGCTCCATTTTCACTAGGGAGAGGGATGGGCCACTACTAGAATGGGCTGAGGGGTGGGGAAAGGGGGGAGGAGGTGACGAAAAAGTGATCACAGGAAGTAGGGTGCTAGAGAGGCTGAGGGCAGTAAGGGTGGACAAGGCACCAAGTCCTGATGGCATCCACCCCAGGGTGCTGAGGGAGATGGCGGAGCAGTTAGCTGAACCGCTAGCAGACCTGTTCAACACCTCCCTGGGAATGGGGTGTGTGACCCAGGACTGGAGGGTGCCCCATGTGGTGCCCATACACAAGAGTGAGCCTAGGGAGGAGACAGGAAATGTTTGGCCGGTAAGTCTCACATCCATAGTGGGTAAGCTTATGGAGGCGATACTGAAGGAGAGGCCAGTGGCATTCCTAGAGAGTAATGGCCTCCAAGAAGGGCGGCAACATGGGCTCATCTCAGGGAGGTCTTCTCAAACCAGCCTAATAGAGTATTATGCCTGGGTGACAAGGGAGCTGGATAGGGGCCATGCAATATGTGTCCTGTACTTGGACTTCAGTAAGGCCTTTGATACAGTGCCTCATGGGATACTGGGGGGCCGGACGGCAGTGGGGGTAGGAAAAAAGCTGTCTAAATAGATAAAGAACTGGTTACAGGGGAGGGTGCAGAGGGGGGTGGTGGTGGTGGGGGAGCTCTTGCACCCAGAGCAGTGACAAGCGAGGTGCCGCTGGGGTCAGTGCTTGGCCTGGTGCTATTTGGGCTCTTTATCTCCAATACAGCACATGGAGTGCGGAGCAAGATTAGTCTGTTCACACATTATACCAAATTGGGGGCAGTGGTAGACGAAGAGGACGAATGGGAAAAACTGCAGGGGGACCTAGCCAAACTAGAGATATGGTCAGTGGAGTAGCAGCTAAGATTCAATGCAAAGAAGTATAAGGTGATGCACTTCAGGGCTAAGAATCAGAAGAGGGACTATTGGTTGGGGATCACAGATGAGGAGGAGGACCTGGGGTGTTGGTAACTGGGAGCATGAACAACTCTGCCCACTGCAGGAGAGCAGCAGCAAAGGCAAACGGGGTGCTGGAGTGCATCGCAAAGGGGTTCTCATCCACACACAGGGATGTGATCCTACCTCTCTAAAGATCATTGGTCAGACCGCACCTACAGTACTGTGTGCAATACTGGAGGCCATACCTGAGGAGAGATATAAAGTTACTGGAGGGGATGCAAAGGAGGGCAACAAAAATGTTAAAGGGGATGGAAGGAAAGGAATATGAAGTTAGGCTGAAGGAGCTGAACATGTACACACTGGAGGAGAGGAGGGATAGGGTGGATATGATTGAAGCATTTAAATACCCAAGAGGATAAATAAACCTCGCACCGAGGGAGTGTTTATTTTATTTATTTATTGAGTAAATCGGATTACAACCTTTGAGTCAGAGACTCATTTCCAAAGGCTCCACGTCTGATAACAAAACATAACAAGAGGCAGTCATTGTACAATATTACAGAGGGGGTAGAGGAAGGAAAAGACAACAGGGTATAAACAATATGTGTCAGATATAGGCAGTATACAGTAAGTAGCAGACAAGATAACAAACAGGGTATGAACAGTGCTGCTAGTCCTACACAGATTGGGTAACTATACAAGTCCTGCAGGGAGCTTATGAAAGTCAACGAACAGTACAATCAAAATTATGGCATGGGCTGTATTATATGCATGTGATGCGAGCAGTCGGATTACCAACATTGTCATTAATACACAGTAGTAGCAGTGTGATAGGGATATCTTTAACCCAGGGTCTTGCCGTCTGAGGGCAGATTATCTGCTTATTAGTGGGAACAAAGGCAGAGGTGAGTGGAGATTATGTGGCTCTTAAGGGCTATTTTGTAGGGACCTAGTCTGGAGATAGAGGTGATAGCCAGGGGGAGTTCACTGTACCAGGATGGTGCTCTGTAGGAAAAGGACCGTTGTGCCAGGGTGGTTGTGACCCTGGGAACAACCCACGTTAATGTATCTGCCGCACAGGTGTTTGCTGAGGTATGTGCAGTGCGGAGGGAGGTTGAGACTCTAGTGGGAGTAAGGTAAGTCCTAGGTGGATTTTCTTAGTAAGGAGACATGTTTGGTAACATATTTTTTCATCGGGGTGAGGATTTTTGTTAGTGCTGAGGAGTGGAAGAGAGATGAGGGGGCACGGACTAAGGTTGGAAAGGGGACATTTCAAGAGGGAAATGAGGAGGCACTACTTTTCTGAGAGGGTGGTGTCTAGTCGGAATGCGCTGCCAGAGGGGGTGGTAACATGTAGGACAGTCAATAGCTTTAAGGAGGAGTAGGATAAAGCAAGAGGAAGAGTTAGGGGGCAGGGGCTGGGACAAGCGGGGGAGGAACTGAGAGGCAGGAGGCTGGGGCAGTTGCAATCTAGGGTGCTAGCTGCACACTCAGGTAGACTTAGATAGATCGATGGGTGTGTTCTGCTGGCAGATTCATATGCTCATTTGTTCATACGTATGTTCGTATGTAAAATCACAGTGACTCTGTTCATGAGCAGAGGTCCTAAAATGCCTATGTTGAAAATTTGGTGACAAATGACTATAAAATGACTGTGTTACAAGCATGCGTTGTGCAGTTTCCACGCACCCTCATAACTTCGCAAATTTGTAGTATTTTCAGTTCAGATGTTCAACATTGGCATTTTTTCAGACCTCCTTATGAACAGTACAGCTGTTATTTTTCACATACTGCCCAAAATATGCATTTACACATCTGGTGCAGAATACTGCGGTTGCTGTGGGAAATCAATGTTCGGGACAGATAAAGAAAATCATAGTGACGGTGTTCTTGAGCAGAGGTCACAAAATGCGTATGTTGAAAATTTGGTAAAATAATTCCACTAAATGACTGTGTTACACGCATGCATTGCATAGTTTCCATGTACGCTCGGAGGTTTGAGCATTATTAATATTTTCACTACAGATTTTCAACATTGCCATCTCTTCACACCTTCATATGAATGGTACAGCTGTCATTCTTCACATCCTGCCCGATCTGTATTTTCATACATGTGGCACACAATGGCACAGTCACTGTGGAAACTCAGATTTTGGGACACATCAACAAATGCCTGGGACGTTACAGTTTCTAACCATAACGTCCCACCCTATACAGACTGACAGTCATCAGGGTGTGCCTTTAGATTGCCGACTGTAATGCTCCATCATTCCAACCCCACCCACCCCACCCCACCTCACCCTCAGCCACTGACAGGCATCGAGCTGTGCCTTGGACTCTTCGTCCCCAGAGTTCACCCTTCTATACTGCACCCATTTCAGCTTATGTCCTTATGGAGTTGAGTCATTGAAAAGCCGAACACCCCAAGGCATACCTCAGCACTTGTCAGTGTCTGCAGGATAGGGTGAGGTGAAATGGCATGAATGTTATGGTGACAACCCAAATGCATACCCCAATGCCTGTCTGTCTCTGCAGGGTGGAGGTGGGGTTGGCGTGAAGTTCAATACTTCACTGCCATTCCTACTCTGCATCTAGAAACATAGAAACATAGAAGTTGACGGCAGATAAGGACCGCAAGGCCCATCCAGTCTGCCTATTTCTTTTTCTACCTTATAAATGTGCCTTTGCTCTGTGAGTGGCCTATCTATTCATATTCATTTGTATTGCTCCCTTATGCCTATCCCATGCCTGTTTGAAGCCCTGCACTGTATTCATAGCCACCACTTCTTGAGGTAGGCCATTCCATGCATCCACCACCCTTTCTGTGAAAAAGAATTTCCTCACATTCCCCCTTAATCGGCCCCTCTCTAATCTCATGCTGTGTCCTCTTGTCCTGCTATTTTTCTTATATTTAAACATGTTAGACTCTTTCACCTTGTTAATGCCCTTAAGGTTTTTGAATGCCTCGATCATATCACCTCTCTCCCTCCTTTGCTCAAGGGTATACATATTGAGCTCTGTTAATCTGTCCTCATATGTCTTCTGATGCAGTCCCTGCACCATTTTGGCTGCCCTTCTGGACTGCCTCAATTTGGTTAATGTCCTTGTGAAGGTGTGGTCTCCAATACTGCACGCAGTACTCCAGATGGGGCCTAACCAGTGTCTTGTAAAGAGGATTATTACCTACCTCTTACGACTTGTGATAACCCTACTAATACACCCTAACACCCCCCTAGCCTTACCTACTGCTTTAGAGGTCTGCTTGGATGATTTCAGGTCATCAGTGATGATGATGCCCAAGTCTCTTTCTTCCTTTGTGACTGCTAGCAACTCCCCTCCCAGCCTATAGGTGGCTTCAGGGTTTCTCCTGCATTTCCAATGGTAATACCAGCAAGCAAACATTCGGCATTGACAAATGCTTGTTAGTATGTTTTCCCTCAGCTCTTAGAGCTTCAATTTTATCACATCCCGTTGTTCCTTTACGTTTTTCTCCATCATCATCCTACTCAATCAATCAATCTCCTTTATTTAACCAGGTGGAACACTGTTGAGGCAAGCTCATTTACAAAGTGGGCCTGGATAAAAGTACAATGATGATCATAACAAAACATAGTTATACAGTGCCAAGGAAAAAACCAAAAAATAGAAATAAAAGCAAACATTTTGCACTCATACATAGCAGAATAATACAAGAAGGGGAAGGGAGAAATATACAATATACAGAGTATAATATATATACATAATTCTGTGTTGCCTGACAATGGACCATAGTGCATACACAGAACAAACAAGTTGTTTGCAAAAATGCCTTTAACTTAAAACCATGACAATATCACCATAAGGCTATATAGGGATATTGTTCGGTTTGGGAATGGTACTGGTAAGGCTTGTGTAACCCCTCACCCCTGCCTTTCAGCAAAAACGACAGGTGGCCGGCCACTTGATCCACGGTCCATTTTGGGAAATGAACCAATTATCCTGTTGTGGCTCCCCAAACCACCTTAGAGCCTTTGACTCCTAGAGGGAATTTTCCTTCCAATCCCACGTCTGGGTACTTCCCTCATCACTGGTCAAGTGCATGAGGCAAAGTAGAAATCCACAGAGCAAATCCGTAGAGGTGGACCTGGTCACTAAAGATGGGGGGTCTCCCACCTCCAGGTCCCACAGTCCATACCCGGCCATTTCTCTGGAAACTAAACAACTCTTTTACTGAAAGCTTGGCAATGTAGATTCCTGGGTAGACATATGTCACATCTCCTCTACATGTCTTTTGATTTCCCAATAAGCTCTGGACTTGAGCATACTTTTACTTTTTGGCTAAGCCTATTACTCTAGGCCTCCCACTATTTCAGTAGTCCAATCCCCACATGTCACACAAGTCCCAGGGTGAAAAACATAGGCCCTTTAGTAACAGCAGACACTCACCCTCTGTTGCAGGTGCCCCACAGGCTATTCACAGTCTTCTTGTTTCCCAAAAAACTCTTGAACAAATATGCAGCTTCTCCAATAGTAGCAGAACCAAGGGGCTGCCCCAGGAATATGCAGGAAACCCTTTCCTGCCCCCATCCCCGGAGGGGGGGCACTGAGACCCGAAACAGTGGTCTCCACCACTTAAAATTATCTTCTGTGCCTCTCTTTTGGTGGAGACACACACCCTTTTACCTAAATGTAGCCCTCTGTCAGGGCTAAGGCTCCAAGAGCCTACACTGAGCTGCTGTGCTGCTTTCACAGCAAGCTCCCAACTCCAACTGACCTACAGACTACTGTGTTCAAACCTCCCAACATTCTTATTCCAACTCCCTGCTGCAGATTCCATTGTGGCTCATGCAGCTGCAATAGTTCTATGGTGATGTCATCCCTCAGTCTCAGCTGAGGCTGAGAACAGAGTGAGACAGTGTGAAATCCATTTAAATGGAGTTTCACAAGCTGCCTTCCCTGCCTACCATTAGGTGTTACTGGGATTCTAGTAACCCTGGGTAACAAGGGGGTTACACTCACCCTTGACCAGGAAAATGACTGTCTGCAGTCATTGTTTACCTGGCTTTAGGCCATCCCACCCTATGTGCTACCTGCGGAGGGGGTTGATCAGGCCCCCTCCTACCATGTGCGAGCACAGGCAGGCAACACTAAGGGCCCAGAGGCCTTTAGCTGACGTATCAGCCTCTACTCTACCCATTTACTATGGACGCCTAGTGGCTCTGGTAGAACTATCCAGGGCATAGCCCTAATAGCTCAGCACTGCAGTCCCTATGGCCGTTCAGGACCACAGCCTGTCTATCCCCCTAGCCCTCTAGGGAAAATCTATCTGCTTCCAACTTAATACCCCAAAAAACAAAAACAACCCAGGGACCTCCCCGACCTTGGGCAACCTGCAACCACACACCAAGAAAATACCACATTTTTACACCATTTTACTGCCTCCTCCCTACCCCCACAACCACACCTGTGGAAGGAAAGGGTTAATACAGTAACAACAACAATAACAACACCACAGTACTTTAAATTACTACACACTAAAGTACTAGTGAGGAACTCCAATGAGCCCCTCCTCCTCTCCTTGTCTTCTCTTCTATCTTCCCCAGGAACACCTGTAAGAAAAAAAAAGACAACACACACTCCTAATCTGCATACACAGTCTACCTAAACCCCTACCATCAAAACACTGAAGAATCCCAAAAAGATTTTTTTTTTTTTAGAAAAGGTAGAAAAACAGTATATACATTAGAAAACAACGACATTATTTACAATACACATTTGGGGGGATGGAGTGCCCTAAAAGTCCCAACTAGTGACCACAATGCCCGAAGGCTAGTCCAATAAAGAGTCTCTCCTGGGCCGGAGCCCGGTGAAACACAGTTCTAACAGGCCAAAGTCCCAAAGGGGAGAGTCTTTGAGGACAGTTCACACATTTTGGAGTCTGCTAGTGTAGGGTGTGTACTGCAATGTCATAAAGATAGAAAAGTTTGGACTTACCAGCCCCTTGTAGAATGGAAATTCTGCACCGACCTGCACCTCTGATGAAGACTCTCCCTGGCAGCATTTCTTCCGATATAGCTGGGCGGACTTCTTCCGGGAACCACAAGAGGGCACATCTGGGAACTGCTGGGTTGATGTCATCTCTGGAGATGGAACCTTAGAACAGGAACAAAAAAGAAAACAGCTGGTCCGACGTCATCCGGTTACCAGGCGATGAAACAGGATAAAGCTGGGCTGGTGTCCTCTCTGGATCTGAAGTCATCTGGTGGGCCAGTTGATGGTTGCTGGACAGGACAGTGCACTGTAGAACTGATGAATGTGGGGCACCTGAGTCCTGGATGTTCATATTGATGGATCAATAAAGGCACTTCACAGTCTGGTGTGGCAGTATTGACTACCACTGCTCGGCTTCCCATTTAGTGGGCACGGGCACATTTGCTGGGAGGTCCTTGCACTGAGGCCAATAGTACCGGGGGTCAGAAGCTTGAATTATGACCCCATCTGGGCGCACATAATTCACACAGTGGGAGATTTCACATCCCTCTCTGTCCACTATTCGCACTCTGTCCATAAACAGTGTCCTGCCTCTCTTCCACTGGGTATACTTCTCGTGAAACAGTCTGTTCTTCACATGCTTGTTGGCCCCAGGATGCACACCTTTCATTGCTTCAGCCCAGATCCAGGATTTCCTGCTGTTCTCAATCTCCTCCCAGACTTTCCGAGGAAAGGTAGGAAAGGTCATACCATAGATCTCATTTGCCTTTCTACGAACCAGTCTCTCCTCTTTACTAGCTTTGGTCAATCTGAGACCACTGTCCTGGCTTGGGGGTGGCCAGTCCTGGTTCTGCCAGCTTCGCATCCTTAAATAGATCAAAAATGGATCCCTGACTTCTTCTTCTTCCTGCATAGCCAGGGCAGTGGCATCACCACTCTCTTCCATGCATTCCTCCGAGGCAAGATCTTGAGGCTGTGTACCCGTTCCTTTTTCACAAGGCCACATAGGTTCCCCCTCATCTTCCTCTTCACTGAGGATCTGAGCCCAGGAGTGAGCAGTCGTCCTCACTCCTGAGACTATCCACTCATCACTAGGTGCGGAGGTCGACACCTCCCACTCAAAGGCTTCCCGCATCTCATCTTCTCCTAAGAGACTTGGGCTAGGCCCCCCCTCCAGGGATCTACTGATGCTTTATCCAAACTTTCCTTCTAGGATCCAGCATCCGAAACTTCAGCTTCTGGTTCCGTCTCTAACTCTGCACCCTCCAGCTTTGTGCCACACTCCCCTGAGGGGCCTTCCTCCACAGGCTCCACCTGGTGCTGTGTGCTGCCAACTGCAGATTTCTGAATTTTTGTCCATGTGGGAGCCAACCGAATTTGAGGTGCTTTATACAAGCCATATTTTTCTAGGCATCCAGCACAGTGAGGAATCATGAAGACGTCCCTTCCAGCTCTCAAGCATATTTGACACACATGCACTGGAAAACCAGGAATCGCCACATGAGGAGGCAGTTGTCCTCCATAGCACCACTTTTCAATATCCCTCAGTCTATTTACTGCTGCTGTTACTGCAACCCGGGCATGATCTGGATAGCGAGCTGGTCCTGAGGCCATAACTGCAGAAAAACAAACAAAAGTTCACTGTAAGTGAAAGTCCCACTTTATTGAACACCTTCTTTAGTTTTAAAATGGCTCCTCTGCTGCTAGAAACATAGAAACATAGAAACATAGAATTTGACGGCAGATAAGGACCGCTTGGCCCACCCAGTCTGCCCATTTTCCTACCTACTGGATAAGCTGCAGATCCTAGTTAACCAGCAGCCTACTTCTTCCTACCCCCACCCCCTAGAATTGCCTTATGACTATCCCATGCATGCTTGAATTCCACCACTGATTTTGACTCCACAACCTCCTCCAGAAGGCCGTTCCATGCATCCACAACCCTCTCTGTGAAAAAATACTTCCTTAAATTACCTCTGAGCTGCCCCCCTCCTATCTTCAAATTGTGCCCCCTTGTTCTTGCACACCTCTTTTTTTGAAAGATGCTACCCTCTTGGACTTTGTTGATTCCCTTGAGGTACTTGAAAGTTTCTATCATGTCCCCCCTCTCCCTCCTTTCCTCGAGGCTATACATATTAAGCTCCTTAAGTCTCTCTTCATATGACTTCCGGTGCAGACCCTGTACCATTTTTGTTGCCCTCCTCTGGACAGCTTCCACCCTGTCTATGTCTTTGCTGTGTTTACTTTACTACCCCACCCTGTAATGGCGGCAGCAGCACTCCTGTGCATCAACATTTAGAAATTGGGTCAAGCCACTGCGCACCCGATGTACACTCACTACTGATAACTTTTGCTCAAACTGCACAAACTTGCACTGTTCTTGTTTTAAACACATTTACTTGATTTTCCACTGGCTTTTTACATGCTGGAAACATTTCTTTTACACACAGTCCCTTAAAGCTTCAGGTTTTTAAGCACAGGATTGCCTGTAAAACTAGTGCTGCACATTTGGCTACAACTCACAGTCTCTCTCTGGCTTTAAACTTTAAACTGAGGCTGAACTCATTACTATGTACACAGTCAATGGCTTAACAGACTTGCACTTGCTGGCAGGACTTGACACAGTCGTTACTTGCAAAGCGACTACGTTGCTGCACACACATTTATATGGCACAGGGCAGAAAATCACTGTTTGAGCAGTTTTCATGTTGTTACTTACTGTTATCAGTAGCAGTTTGCTACGATGGGGAAAAACAGCCTGCAGCCAGTTCTTGGAGGCCTCAGAACAGAAACAGGCGGGCAGTCCTGCCGATCGTCTCCTCAACCACCACACTTGCAAATCAGACGATCGATTAGCGGGTTGAGCCCGATTTTAAACAAGCAAGTCTGTTTTTAGAAGGTTTACAGTGATTTTAACACTCCGCGATGCTCCTCCACAAGCTAGTACACGCACTCCACTCACACTCCCTCTCGAATGCTGGGGCAGTCACTGTAGAGCTGGCTGAGGGGCAGGACTGATTGCAGCCTCACCAATCACACGACGCCATGCAAATGAGCTTCTTCCTCGCGAGTGCTCTTCTCCTCACGGCGATCATCGAGCAGGCAAATTTAAACTGCAGAATGCAACTTTTTTTTTTTCAACTGACTCCACTGCAAGAGCCCATTTCAGCCATTTAATATAGCCATTACACTTGCAAGTCTCTCAGTTCTTTTAAAAGCATTTCCAACGTCCAGGGCACAATTTTCTTGTTGTACCCCTAGTCTTCCACACTTTTCTTTACCACAGTTCATTTTAAAAGCATTTCCAACATCCAGGGCACAATTTTCCTGTTGCTACCTCTAGTCTTCCACACTTTCCTTTACCACAGTTCATTTTAAAAGCATTTCCAACGTCCAGGGCACAATTTTCCTTTTGCTACCCCTAGTCTTCCACACTTTTCTTTACCACAGTTCATTTTAAAAGCAGGCAAAAACGCTGTAAACAATTGATGCAGGACAAGAGCACACTCTTTGGCTTTACTGCTCCTTGGTAAACAGTTGGCATTTTAAACAGCAGCATAAGATCCACAGCACACAGCGACACACTAATTAACTTGCTTCAGCTTTTGGGCTACCCACTGCCAGAAAGTCAAAATGCTAGCCCCCTTTTCCCAAGCACCTTCCTCCCTCCCTGAATAAAATTCAAAGTGGTGCCTCCATTTTTGTAACCCCTCACCCCTGCCTTTTAGCAAAAACGACAGGTGGCATGCTGTTGAAGCTGACAGCAGTACCTGGTGGGGACTGGGTTCGGGAAGGATGAGGTTACTCGGCACAGGGAACCTAGGTTTGGCTACTCTGCACAAGGGCACCCAAGTAAATCTGAACACAGGAATCAATAACTGTAATGTCCAGAGCCAGGAATGGGATTCTACAGTGTGGCTTTTATTTACATCCAAGCTGAACAAAACAAAGCATAGACGGACCCCCATGGGGCTACATTCCTGGTAATGCAAATTAGAGACAACAGAACACTTCTTCACATTTCCAGCCCTCAGGCTCTGAACCTACCAGGCACACAGCCCGGCCATGCATGCAGCTTTAGGTACACAGCCCGACTTGTACACTACTTGGGTTTTCCCACTGGTCTGGCTCCCCTGCCGGCCACTTGATCCACGGTCCATTTTGGGAAATGAACCAATTATCCTGTTGTGGCTCCCCAAACCACCTTAGAGCCTTCGACTCCTAGAGGGAATTTTCCTTCCAATCCCACATCTGGATACTTCCCTCATCACTGGCCAAGTGCATGAGGCAAAGTAGAAATCCACAGAGCAAATCCGTAGAGGTGGACCTGGTCTCTAAAGATGGGGGGTCTCCCACCTCCAGCTCCCACAGTCCATACCCGGCCATTTCTCTGGAAACTAAACAACTCTTTTACTGAAAGCTTGGCAATGTAGATTCCTGGGTAGACGTATGTCACATCTCCTCTACATGTCTTTTGACTTCCCAATAAGCTCTGGACTTGAACATATTTTTACTTTTTGACTAAGCCTATTACTCTAGGCCTCCCACTATTTCAGTAGTCCAATCCCCACATGTCACACAAGTCCCAGGGTGAAAAACATATGCCCTTTAGTAACAGCAGACACTCACCCTCTGGTTGCAGGTGCCCCACAGGTGATTCACAAGTCTTCTTGTTTCCCAAAAAACTCTTGAACAAATATGCAGCTTCTCCAATAGTAGCAGAACCAAGGAGTTGCCCCAGGAATATGCAGGAAACCCTTTCCTGCCCCATCTCCGGAAGGAGGGGGCACTGAGACCCGAAACAGCGGTCTCCACCACTTACAATTATCTTCTTTGTCTCTCTTTTGGTGGAGACACACACCCTTTTACCTAAATGTAGCCCTCTGTCAGGGTTAAGGCTCCAAGAGCCTACACTGAGCTGCTGTGCTGCTTTCACAGCAAGCTCCCAACTCCAACTGACCTACAGACTACTGTTCAAACCTCCCAACATTCTATTCCAACTTCCTGCTGCAGATTCCATTGTGGCTCATGCAGCTGCGATAGTTCTATGGTGATATCATCCCTCAGTCTCAGCTGAGACTGAGAACAGTGAGACAGTGTGAAATCCATTTAACTGGTTTCACAAGCTGCCTTCCCTGCCTACCACTAGGTCTTACTGGGATTCTAGTAACCCCGGGTAACAAGGGGGTTACACTTGCATAGACAGAAAAAAGGAGGGAGGCAGGGGCAGGGACAATGGGGTATAATGATAGATAGATAGATAGATAGATAGAAGATAGATAGATAGATAGATAGATAATTTATTAAGCATCTATTTCCACAGACTCTGGCCACTATACAAACAACAACAATAAAATAAACAAGTTAATAGAACCAACCAATATACAACTTACGGCATAATTAAAATATCACAACAGTTTCAACAGATCAGAGAGAGGGACCCTCAAGGAGGCAGAGGCAAGAGGAAGATGGAAGGGGAATGGATGGGATTAGTTTCAATTCATTACACCGCTTAGTAGAGTATGTGGAAATAAAAAGGACAAGGATCAAGAAAAGCAGTTGCAGGAGTCAGTTATGTGGCATCTTAATAAGGATTTGAAAGTTAGCATTTTTATAAAGGATGAGAGCTTCAAGGATTTCTGTAGAGTGTTCCAGAGGGCTGGTAAGGAATGGCTTAATGCGGAGGCCCCGAAGCAATTTCTAATTCGAGGAATGTTGAGAAATAGGTAGGAATGACTCTTAAGTGAGTAAGTACCAGTGGGATATGTTAGCAGGCTGGAGATACATGTCGGTAGCTTACTAGTTAGAGCTCTGTAGGTCCAGATGGCCGCATTTCCGAGTTTTCTATTTTTTAATGATTGCCAACCCAGCATTGCATATAGTGTACAGTGGCGCATCCTGAAGGGAGCGCCAGTGATAAATCTTAAGGCTCTATTATATAATGTGTCAATGTTCGCTAGAGTAGAGATAGGGTCCTGACTGCATAGATGTCTGCATTGTCCATGAGAGGTGGAAATGTGGAATGCACAAGTCTTAGCCTTGCTTCATAGGTTAGGAGGTGTTTGATTCTGAAGAACAACCCTAGGTGCTGTTTCAACTTCTTATCCAGTTCCGCAGTGTGGACTGTATAAGAGAGTTTATTATTGAGCCAAAAGCCAAGATATTTGAATTTTTCTACAGTTTCGATAGGCTTCTCCAGGAGGGATGTTATTTGTGGCCAGGTTCCCTGAAAAGGGGAGGAGTCCGAAATAAGTTTGGGAGCAAAGATCATGACTTTTGTTTTCTTCGCATTAAGCAGGAATTTGCGACTCAGGAGGTTATGTTGAAGGAGGTTAAATTCACGTTGCAATGTACTGCATGCTAGTTCAAGGGTAGGTTCAGCAGCGTAAATAACAGTGTCATCGGCAAACAAGTGCACACTTGCTTGACCCATGCCTGCATCAATATTGTTAATATATATCGCAAAAAGAAATCGCCCTAAGATGGAACCTTGAGGGACACCTCTGGGTAGTGTTTCAAGTGGGGACATGTCTCCTGGTGCCTTAATTTGCTGTTTTCTGCCATTGAGGTAACATGTGAGCCAATTGACAGCAACAGCATCTAGTCCAATATCTTAAAGGACAGACAACAGTAGATCGTGGTCGACTGTGCCGAAGGCCTTACTCAGGTTGAGAAATAAGGTGCTGACGTAGTGTTTGGTGTCAAGTGCCAGGAGCCAATCATTGGTTACTTGGCTAAAGCAGATATTGTGCTATGGTTTTCTTCTGAACCCTGATTGGATAGGGTTTAGAAACTGTACCAAGTCTAGATGATTTCTTAACTGGGTATTTATGACTTTTTCAAGCAGTTTTGAAAGAATGGGTAGTAAGGAAATCAGTCTATAATTATTCAGGTCACTGGGATCACCAGACTTGAAAAGTGGGACTACATGTGCCACTTTTCATACCGAGGAGAGTTCACCATGGGCTAATGACATGTTAAATTAGTGGGCAATAGGTGCAGTTAGGGTGTGATGGCCAATTTTTAGGAAGAAAGGATCTAAGTTATCCGCTCCTGCACTTTTTCTGGTGTCATGTCACAGGAGAAGGTCCTCCACCTGTTTATATGTAACGGGGCTGAAAGAGAACTTGGGCTCCATCATGGGAGCCTTGCTGGGAGGTCTAGCATCTGTAGAATCAAGGGTTTGTTGACAAAGTTTATTTGTTGTGGATGTGTCAAATGTGAGGCCAGCCATAGCGAAATGATTATTTAATAAGTCAAGTATGCACTGCCTATCGGTGGTACTGGTATTACCAGATGCAATCTTGGAAGGGAGGCTATTAACTGAACGGTGACCTTCGACTTCTTTTAAAGTTTTCTAGAAGGTGGCAGAATCAGTGGTAGCAGAGGCTAATTTAGATTGGAAGAAGCTTGTTTAGCGGCCCTAACAATTTTGGTACCGTGGTTCCTTAATTTCCTAAAGGCGGCCCAGTCCGCTGGATCCTTGGTTTTTCTGGCCCTTTTCCACGGAGCATCTCGACTATGAAAAGCAGACTTTAGCTCAGCAGAAAACCAAGGGCAGAGTCTCTTCCTGGTACAGGATTTGGTCAGGGATGCATGTTTGTCAATGATGCCTAGTACTAGTTTTTGAAAGGTTCTAAAGGCTGTATTCACCGAGGACGCAAGGTAGAAGTCTCGCCAATTAATATTGTTAAGGTCTACAAAATAATTACAGAGGTCGAAGTTTTGTCGGTTCCTTTTTAGGGTGAATGTGGAGGATGATAAAGATTTAGGGGCAGAGTGAGCGTAGGCTATTGCGCTGTGGTCGCTGATGTCATTGAAGAGTATGCCGGTGTAGCTGTATATATGGGGTTTGTTTACTAAGATAAGGTTGAGAAGTATGCTCTTTGCATAATTATTTGAGTTGCGGCAAGTGATTTCTGGTATAAGCTGTGTGAACCTGAGTTCATCACACAGGTCTTTTAGAGGTTTAGAGGAACTGGAGAGCCAGTCCATGTTCAGGTCCCCCAAGATGATAACTTCACTAGGCTGCATGTCCACCAATTTGCGTATTTGATTCAAGAATGCAAGGCCTCCTGAGGGGGGCCGGTAACAGCCAGTGATACAGATGGATCCAGAAGATGGAAGGGAGAGTCTAATAGAGACCCATTCGAATTCCTTAGGGACAGAATTAGTTTCAATCAAACTCAAATTTAAACCATGAGATTCCCTCTCACATTGCCATATCTGCCTGCTTTTTAATTATAATATTCTTTCTGCCCCATCTCTACAACTAATTTCTTTGTATTTCAGCTGGCCTGCCAGCGCCGCAGTAGTGCTTGTGCTTGCAGTGCCGATGACCAGGGGTTCAGGAATGAGCCCAAGGTATCAAAGATTTTGCCGGGAAGGAGGATCGAGTATCCATCAGACAGCTCTCTTCTCCAGGGTAGGAGGGTATGCTGCTCCGGCAATAGTCTGACCTCTAGTGATGGCCGGCAGTCAGTGCTTTGAGAGCCCATAGCAGCTGCAGGACTGGTAGCATGGTGGATGTCAGCACATCAGGTGTGGGAGCATGCCTGATGCTGCCTTGGATGTTCTTGCCTGTCCATGCAACTGAGGGAAACATAATAGTGAAAAAAAACCTGGTCTGTACAGCAGGAAGCCAATCTCTTCTTGGCCGCTGACCCTGCACCTGGATTAGTATACTTCACCTACATTTGGGAGGCCCATTGAATAGGTCGCTCTGGTCTCCTGGAATGCAGGTCAGTCCATGGGTTGGTGGGGGCAGGGTGGACCACTTAGCAGAACAAGGGATACATCCCGTCAAGGTCAGGGATTAAAAAAATATATACAGTATAATTGAGAACAAAATTTCTTTTGCATTTCAAATGCGCCCATGCTATGATCACCTCTTGCTATTGGTTCCATTCTTTGAAATCCAGTTATATAAATTCCTGTGTTGCTTAGGACCAGGTCCAGAAATGCCCTTTCTCTGGTTTCTTGATTTACGTATTGACTTGTTTATAGCTTCAGTAAATATTCTTCCGACTCTGCTCCTGGGTATCTGTGTTTGCAAGTCTATTTCTCCATGATCGAAGTCTCCCGCTAATATAACATCTCTTTCCAATGTCGCCATTTCAGTGTCACAGTTTCTTGCGTGTTTCCCCCTCATGATTAGAATCAGCTGGCCTGTAACACACACCAGTCAGGATGACCTTCCCTCTGTTGCATTCTGCCCTTATCCATATAGATTCTATTTCCAAGTCTGCTTCTTTTATGTCTTTTTCCTCTCTTTTATTATCTCATCTAGGTAGACTTCCACTCCTCCTTCATTGTTTATCTTTTATTCCTTTTGAAGGGCTTATAGCCCTCTAGATTATTCCCCCGTATATCTCCCTGCACCAACCATATCATCATGAACAGTTTCCAGAGCATGGGGACATGAGTGGAAACTAGTGGGTGGGGATAGTCAGGAAGGACATGAGGAAACTATGCAGTATATCACTGAGAGGGTGCTTGAGCCATGGAAGGGCCTGCCAGTTGAGTTGTTGGACACCAAAAATAATGACTTCATATGTGATTAGGACGCTGTTAAAGGCTGTGTAGTGACACAGGGGTGTAGCAGTGATACAGGAAACATGGTAGGGTGGGGCAGTGGGGACAAATAATCCTGGGCAGACATTAGGTCTCGGGGTCAGATAGGGTTTTACAGGCAGACTGGTCTTTTTCTGCTTCCTGTTCTATGTTGCTATGTCTCTGTCTTTGCTATTGTATCTGCTATCTCCCATAGCGCTTATTATTCTAATTGTCCCATTTTTTTGTTTAGGTTTCTGTCATTAATTAGAATTCATTTATAATTGTTATTACCTTGTTTGTCCTCTTATTGTCTCATTTTTCTAGTTGCTTTTCTATCTGCATTTTCCTGAGCGTTTGATCAGATTTGGTCTCTTCTGGTTTCACCTGACAGGTTTCCCCTCAGTTACACTGAATCCCCCTTCTCATTCAGTTTAAATGCTACTATACAATCCTATTTGTCTTTTCCCCAGCTGATCATGATCCTTTCCAGTTCAGATGCTGCCATCAGCCACAAAGAGGCCAGAAGCTGTCCCAGTTCCACAGAAAGGCAAATCCTTTGCCTAATTACATGATCAAATATTCATCAATTTAACCACCCTACCCCTCCCTGGACCAGTCTTTGGCACAGGTGCTGTGGGATCTTTGAGGTAATTACCTTGCACCCTCTCCTCTTAAGGTCCTCCCCCAATTCCCTAAAGTCCTTCCGAATGCTATTATATATTTTCCTAACTATATCATTTATACCCACATGAATGGCCACTACATGTTTCTCACGAGTACCCCTATGAATTCCATCTGCTAACCTCCATAGGTGATCTACCCTCACTCCTGCAAAACAATTCATCATCCTCTTCTTCTTATCTTTGCTATACACTGTGTCATCAACTAACCTAACTGTGGGATCCCCAATGACTACTAGATGCCTTAACCTCATAGCTCCAACTGTACCTGTCATTTCTTCCTCTGTACCAGATGATTCTATCTGATTGACTTCCCTCTATCCCTCCTCCCCTAAGTATACCAAGAATACAAAATCATGACATTAACTAGTAGATATTCCACTCTGTGCTCCCTTTTTTTGCTGTCTGCCTTGCACCCTTGTGCACTCCTTATCATAGTCACTATGAGCACATACTACTGTACATAGTACTCATACAGTGAATGACAGCAGCTGTCATTCACTGAGCGCATACTATTTACAGAACGCACTCATAGCAGAGCTCAATCAGTGGCTGGCCACAGTGGTGAGAGGTGGGTTATGCCAGTCACTGGCTGGGTATGGGTTAGGGGGGAGCGTGGTGGTCTGGCACCACTGGGTGGGGGGCCACTAGACTACCTGGGCTCATTGGGCACTACAGGATTTATTTTATGTTACTATTAAGACCTGCCTCACCATTCCTGCGGAGTGCAGGGATCGAGTTCTGGATATTTATTTATTTATTTATTTATTAGCTTTTGGTAACCGGGTAAGTGCGCTAGGCAACAGACCTGCCTATTTTCAGGCATGACCCGGGAGAGCACAGGACATTGGTTACAATATGCAGAAATGCACAGACATAACATAGGTGTACAGGAGCAAAACAAGATATACATTGGGTAGCACAGTAATAGTTACATATAAGGTACATTTTAGGCATAGATCATAATAAGGATGTAAAATAAAACAATTAGGGTAACCATAAGACAGCTGAGGACAGTAAAGACGTCAGGTTCATAGCCACCTAGACAAATTGCATGGGAGAACATTAGTGTAGTACTCCAGGGTCAGACCCGACAGCCTGCAGTGGGACAAAGCAAATTAAGAGCATTGCATTGGCCAGAGGCTAGGAGGTGGGTGAACATGAGTTTTTGAATTCTCGATGGGAGGATGACGTTTCACCATAAGGGGAGTGAGTTCCAGAATTTGGGAGCAAAATGGTCAAATGCCTGTTCACCCATTTTGTCATGCAAGGTCTAGTGGAGAGCATGGGGACAGAGGAAGACCTGAGGGAATGCGGGTGTGTGAGGCAGGAGTCAGGAGGTTGGCAAGATAGACAGGGCAGGGAGGTCTAGACAGGAGTCGATAAAGCAGCCCAGGAGTAGGCTCGAATATCCTTAGGTGACAGCCAATTTAAGCCAGTGTAAAGGAGACAATGATGGGTAAGACGTGGGGCAGTTAAGGCGAATCTACAGATGTTGTTGTAGACAGTGTCCCATTTGGGGAGTGTAGCAGAGTTTGCAGCAAAGAGGAGGGGCAGAGCATATTGGAGCTGGGGTAAGAGAATACCTCTCGCAACAGAAAGTCTAGCGGAAGGAGTGAGGGAGTGGCGCACGCGATAAGCTCCGCCAATTTTAGCATTGACGACACGGCACACCATATTGACATGTTGAGACAGGTCAAGTGTGGGATCCAAAGTGACCCCAAGGTACTTGAAGGACTCATTGAGGGAGCCATCAAGGCATTGAAACCGGAGCCTGTTCGCAGGGGCAGACAGTTTCTTAGAGGATCCGAATAGCATAGCAAAGGTTTTTTCTAGGTTCAGGACTTGGTGGTTGCTAGAGAGTTAGGTCTGCAGGAATTGGAAGTCATTAGTGAGAGTGGAGTTGATGGCAGCAACCGATTTTGACCCAGAGTAGAGAACAAGGTCATCTGCATACATAAGAGTGCAGCTATGCGGGGACATGGTGGGAATATCATTTAGGAAGAGGGAAAAGAGTAGAGGTCCAAGAGTGGATCCCTGGGGAACTCCATGGGAGATGTTTAGGGGGGAGCAAAGGGCCTTGTGAAATGCTACCGCCTGAGTCCGATTGTCAGATACCTATGGAACCAGGAGAGGGCTTGGTCAGATGCTCCAATGGATTGGAGCTTCTTTAGCATGAGAGGATGGTGTACCATGTCAAGGCTTTAGACAGGTCGATAAAGACGGCCCCAGTGAGTAGGCCATGGTCCATATTATTTCTGATGTCATTTGTAAGTTGTGTAAGTGCAGAGTGGTACTTTGACCAGGCCGGAAACCATGTTGGCACGGGGTTTGAAGATTAAACATGTCAAGGTGAGCAGCAAGCTGGCGGTGGACTATTTTTTCAAGCAGCTTACTGAGAGTGGGCAGAAGAGATATAGAGCGGTAGTTGGACATGAGTTTGACATCGCCCTTTTTGTGTATAGGGATGGTTCTGGCAGTTTTCCAGGTGGATGGGACAGTAGGCGTGCAGATAAAGAGAGGTTAAAAGCAGGTGATAGGTCTGGTCAGCCAGGTGCATACTGCTTAAGTATGCAAGATGGATACCCTCAGGCTCTTGACCCAGCGTGCGGAGAGGGAGTTAAGTAGCTTCGAACTTCAAGGTATGTGGTTGGAGCCAGAATGAAAGGGAGGGGTGGGAGGGGCGAGGGAGGAGAAGAGGGACAGTCAGGTTGAGGGCTAGTTAGAGTAGCAACTGGTGGAGAAGAAAAAAGGGCATTGAAGAGATTGGCAATGGTGTCATGGTTGGTGCAGTGAACACCTTGAATGTTCATGTCAGCTGGATTCTGTGGCTTGTCGTTGCCGAGAATGTCCTTAATTTTGGACCAGTACCTGCGCGGATTTGTAGAGGATGTTATTAGTAGGTTCCTATAGTAGGTGCTTTTGGCAATACGAATTTGTCTTTTGCAGTTGTTACGTAATGCACGATAGTCTTCAAAGTCTGCAGAGGTGGAGATCTTCCACCTGGACCAAAGTTTGTCCCTAGATTTGAGAAGTTGACAGAGGGGCATGTTAGCCACTTGGTTACTTTCCTGCCATCCTACGTGTGGTGACCGGATGTGAAGGTTTTGAAGAGAGAGGAGGACGGAGTTGAAATATTCTGTGGCTATGTTAATGTCCTCTGTTTGGTAGAGAGGGGACCAGTCAACCTGGTTAAGGTCAGTTAAGAAGTCCTCATGACTTGGGCGGGAGAGATTAGGAAAGGTTACAGTTTTAGCAGGGAGGGGAGGAATGACAGTGTTCCAGACACAGTAGATAGGATAGTGGTCACTAATTGTGTCAGGTAGCACACCGGCTGAGGCAACATATTCCATCCTGTTAGTAAGTATCCAGTCAAGGAGGGTGGCACAGTTGCCCCCACGTGAGACCCTTGTGGGTTCATGTATGAGCTGGGATAGATTTGCCTTGCTAACTAAGGAGGATGGGTTAGCTGAGTTTTTCTCGGACCAGTCAAGGTTAAAATCACCAAGGCAGATAATGTCATTCTTGCCTGTAACTGAAGGCAGAAACCCTAGGAGTTCAGTGATGCCTTGTGTAGCATTTTTTGGGGGGATATAAGTACAAAAAATATGGAGTTTCTTTACACCCCCAAGAAGCAGTAGGGA
This sequence comes from Neoceratodus forsteri, assembly GCA_016271365.2. NCBI lineage: Eukaryota > Metazoa > Chordata > Ceratodontiformes > Ceratodontidae > Neoceratodus > Neoceratodus forsteri. Next base: position 120,186,775 of record JADMNL010000026.1, read on the forward strand.
GTGTAGAATTTCACAGTTTGGTAGGAGGGGGTCCTGCAGAAGGGTAATGTTTAGGTGAGTTTTGAAGTAGAGGGCAAGGCCACCTCCCCTTTTAGTGCCAGGACGGTCGATACGAAGCATGTTGTATCCAGGAAACTGGCACTGAGAGTCAAGCACTGTGGGCTTAAGCCAGGTTTCTGTGATGGCGAGGACGTCCGGGATGTTAGTATAGATCCAAGCCTGGAGGTCAGGGAGGTTGGCCATAAGGCTCCTAGCATTCAGGTGGGCGAAAGTTAGTCCATCGGTTTTAGGGAGAGTGGTGGCCGGGGGCAAGGTTATGACGGGACGCAGAGATGGACCAGGGTTGATCTCAATGTCGCCGGATAGTATAAGAGATAGGGTTAGTAACCATTGCGGGGTGATGAGGTATGCCCTATTAGAGATGCAGGTGGTGGCTTCAGATGAAGGTGAAGGTATCTGACTATTGGGCAAATGCTTGCTGATGAGAGCAGAGGGGTAGAGTGAGTGGAGTGGCAGTGCAAGCATGTTGGAGTAGTAGAAGTCAAACTGAGTATAAGTATTGGCAGAAGCTGTTGATGTGTTCAAGCAGTAAAGCTCAAAGAGGATAAGAAGGCAAAGTATTCCCATGAGGAGGCGCTAGGAGGGAGGAGGGGACATTTTGACTAGAGAAAGAGTGAGGTAGAGAGGAAAGAGACAGCAGAGGGCTCCTATAATATAAATCACCAAGTGAAAACAGTTACTAGAGAGCAGTAAAATGTGACAAGTGAGGTATTGGGAGCAAATTGTTCAAACTTAATCAGGCTCCCCTCTAGTGGCAAAACAATATAAGGAGCTAATGGAGAAGTTGGGTGTTGAGCACCGATAGCCCTGCAGGGCCATTTTCTGTCACATTGGGGATAGGGGCTAGTGGTTCAGATAGCCCTGCAGGGCTTTTCAACAGTTTATTGGGGATCGGGCTTGTGGGGGGATCTGATAGCCTTGCAAGGCTTATTTTATAGTACTCAGGGTTCAGGGCTGGGGGAGGGGGCACTTGCACCCTTCCACATCCAGTGCCGAGGACTTGCGACAACCTGTTCAGGTACACCCTATGTTTTGTGTACCTGTTGGGCTGGAGCAAGTCATGGGACTTAGCTGCAGGGACCCTGCCCATTACAGAATCAGGCATAGGGTCCTTGGCACAACTGCACCCCTCGTATATCGCAACTTGCGACATGCATGGGGTGCTTCTAGAATTGGGCCCTATGTTTTTCTGAAGTAACCAAACATGTGTTCTGCTAATCAGGACCCATTTTATCGGATTCTGGTGTTAGTTTTTTCATAAATCACTTGGATATGTGTTTTTTTAACATGCCAAAATCCTTTCTCGCAAATTTGTGAAAACAGAAACACAAAACAGGATCCTGTTTCGCAATGTTCAAAAAAGGATTTTTCTTCTTTCACAAATTTGTGAAAAAACAATGCAAAACAGGATTCTGTTTCACAGTTTGTGAAAAAGGATTTTTCTTTTTCGCAAATTGTGAAAAATGAAAGCTCGAAACAGGATCTTGTTTCGTAATTTGCAAAAAAAATTATTTTTAAAACAGTTGTTTTTTTTTTGTCACTTCACACTGAAGAAACAGCTTGGAATTTAGGTCTGAAATTTTCAGGTTACAAAGAGCTTGCTCCACAGATGTGCCTTTTGCTGGTTTGGTGAAAGCAGATTACTTTGCTCTGGAGTTCTGGGGGGTTAAATTTTCCTTAGTTTCCCATAGGATAACATTGTAATGTGAAGTGTACTCAGTCGTTTCTTTGTCACTCCGTTGTGAAGACATGGCTTCCAATTTGTGTATGAAATTTTCAGGATACAAAGGGCTTGCTCTACAGATGTGCCTTTTGCTGGTTTGGTGAAAAGATATTTATTTGGTGTGGAGTCATACAGGTTTCAAAATTTCCTGTGATTTCCATAGGATAACACTGAAATGTGAGGGCTTTCTTTGGTGCTGCGCAGCATGGAATGGGAGAGGACAACAGTATCTTTAAAATTATGAATAGCGGGAGCACAGGGCCCTTTCCCACATGCAAATATGGATACTATTGTGGACTGATCAGTGGGGCCCAGAGGAACCTGCGCTCCCACGGGGAAATACAGATATGATTACAATATCTCAAAAATTATGGATGGATACTAATGCAGAGCCCAGAGGGCCCTGTGCTCCCACACTCAAATGTGGACACCATTATGGACTGATGTGAATGCAGGGCCTTCCCACAGGCAAATAAGGATACAAGTATACTATCTCAAAAAGTAAGGAGATTCTTTGCAAAAAACTATGTTAATGCACTAGTTAGGTTTCCAGCATCAAAAGTAGGGAAATGTCATGTTAGGGTTTCCAACCCTAATACCCCACCCCCACCCTGCAGGCAGAAGCAGGTGTGGGGTGTGCCTTGGGGTTGTCAACCCTAACACTCACCCCATTCTCATATGCTATACCCATCTCAGCTTATTTACTCATAGAATGGGGTGAGAGTTAAGGTCGACAACCCTAAGGCACACCCCACGCCTGTTGCTGCCTGCAGGGTGGATGTTGGGTGTTAGGGTTGGAACCCCTAACATGACATTTCCCTACCTTTGATGCTGGAACCCTAGCTAGTGCATTAATGAAGATGTTTGCAAATTATATATATACACTGTATGGATGTGTGTGTGTATATATATATATATATATATATATATATATATATATTATTCTTATATTTCAATTTCATATATTAGACATCACATTCTTAGTCTGGAAACAATACATACAGTAAAAGAATGTCAGTTCAGGTGATTATATTAAAGCTAGAAAAAAATACATAATAAAGTTGTAAGACAAATCTTCAAAGTATTAATCCGGATAATGGCTCAGTGGTGAATTGGTTTCACTCCCACGCCTGGGATGTCAGGATTGGGAATGGATGTGCAAGCCACAAATTTGGCCCAACAGGGTGATTTCAAGCCAGGCCATCCTAAATCTGACTAGGTCCCATGTGACCTGATTCATCCAAGCCCTCCTGCCTTGCTCCCAGCATTCACCTCTGCATGCCCTGCTGCTGCCAAACTCACTGCTCCAGGTTCAAAAGGCCATCTGATGCTCTCCTATGCTGCTGTAGTATCTTTATTGCCTCTCTGACAACTCCCTTATTGATAAAAGAGACCTTCTTTAGCCCTTACAGATCAAAATTACTTTTGGCACTGTTTTTCAGGTTTTCCTGAATAAAACCCAATTTGTCTCAATTTACCAAACACCCCTAAATCCAAGTGGCTCAGACATGTGTTTTGACCTGATTCCCAGCCCTAGTACTGATTGTCCACATGTACTCTCACTTCATCCAGGGAGGGATGCAGAGCACACCACCTGACTACCCCATGGTACTGCAGGGAATTAGGGCTGTGAGCACAAAGCAGAACACATGGGGAGGGGGCCTACACATCGGGAGTGACACGTAGATGCATTCAACTGTCAGCAGTATAGAAGTGGAGAAAATGGGATGAAAACTGATATGGATTCAGGCTGGCAGCTGAAGCTCACCCACTTCCCATATTCCAATACGCTGCATCATATGTGTCTCTCTCTGTGTCTCTCTCTCTGTCTCTCTGTCTCTCTCTCTCTCTCTCCTGTCTGCTGGCCTCATCTCTCTTGGATGATTTGTTCCCAGGCCAGTACATGTGGATGGGCTCCAGGGATCTTGGTTGACCACACCACACAAGATAAGTTGTGGGGGGGGGGGGGACAGCAGGCAGCATTTGCTGGGGATGGGCAGTCAGACTGTGTGATGGAAGATGGACCTGCCCAGGCCATCTAGGTTGGAGCATCAGTAGAAACAAACAAAAGAACTGGGAAAGACCTCCCATCAATCCTGATATTAACACAGTGAGGACCCATTTTTTGAATGTCTCAAGAAAATATATAATTAACAGGTTTCCTTTTTTTCCCCGTAGAGAAACTGTGGCATAATTAGACGTTATAAAGGAGTGTGTATAACGGCAAACACGTGCATGGTTTCCCTCATTCTGCGTATGCGCCAGACGCAGCTTGTACATTCCTGACCATTCACCACTTCACTCTCATCCGAAACTGTTCCACCAGATAAACTTGGTGGTAAGTTATTTTTTAAACACACTGAACAGTACAAGTGTGGGAACCATGCTAAAAAATAAACACATAAAAAACATATGTTGTTGATGGAAAATGTGGGGACCGGGCTTAAACCAAGCCAGACCGCAGCCACACCGGAACATCTTTTTATTTTATATAATTGCTGTGGCAAAAAAAGGGAAACCCAGCAATTATATAAAATAAAATATGGGATAATGTGTTTAAACTCAAAGTTTACACACACACCCTCGGTGTTAGATGCTTTCACAAACTCATTGAGCTTTGCTCTCAGGGTTTCTGTAGCATCTAACACCTCGTGTGTGTGTGTGTGTGTGTGTGTGTGTGTGTGTGTAAACGTCTCATTACACACACCATCCCATACTTTATCCCATCTATATAATAACTCTTCTCTCAACTAAACTCGTTAGTCTGGGGAAACACAAATGGATTCTTACTCAAGTTGCATGACTGCCACAGACTTCAAAATAAAGTGTGGTCTACCTTCAAATCCACTCAAGATGACAGAGACTGGTAGTCCTCTAGATGTTTGAGAAATATGGCTTTAACACTAACAAAGAAAGCCAAACCAATCTTCTATACTAGACACAGAGAAAGCTACAGCAGATCCCTTCAGAACCTCTGCTTCCCCTTTTTATGTTTGCTCGCACAATGCATGCACAAAGCGAACATGTGGCTATTCAGTGGAGTAGCAGCTGCAACAGTGTGTCAGTGTAGCACTGGGTGCAGCTCAGGCTGCAGAAGACTCACCACTGATAGCCCAACCAGGAGCAGGCTGATCGTGATGATGTTCAGCCGGGCTGATGGGCGGAAACTTTGAGTAGTTGAAAGGAGGTAGCTGCACCTGTCAGAGTGCTTTCTTTCCTCTACAACCCACTGCCAAGCAGCAAGTCGAGTGGCATCACAATCAGCTGCTGGTCATCCTCCCACTCCCCAACTGCTTCCCCCAGAGCTCTGTTGGAAAAACAACCTCACCCTCTGATGTTTTGCACACCCGCCTCCTGATCAGTTCTCCAGTAGTTCATTTTCTCCACCTGAAAAGAAAACGGTAAAGTTGTGAATTCTGTCCCTCCACACATCCCTACCCCAATCCCCATCTCAGCACCCCCACACACACACACTTACCTGTCTGGTCCACATGCACTTTCTGTTGCTTTCACGGTAACATCCTGCTGGTCCAAAGCCCAATTGGGGAGTGACTGAATATAAGGAAAGTTCAGTTGCTGTTTTTTAATGTGCTTTGAACTTTTACTCATAATGTTGTCAATTGTTAATATTTTTGCCCCAAAGTTTCCAAATTGCCTTTTCTTAACCCCCTCATGAACCAGGTAGGTGAAATATTTCAAATACACTCACCCAATGTGTTTTTGCAGTCACTCTGAGAAATCATGTTTCGGACAGGATTTAGAAAATTCCACTTGCATTAGTCATATGGTGGGGTAATTAAAGACTATGTTGAAAATTGGGGGACAGAATCTCAAAAAACAACAACATTATTCAGAAATGTTGAAATTCTTCAATGTTTACTCATAACTTTGCTATTTCTCCAGATTTTGGCCCCATATTTCAACATAGCCTTTTGTTTACCCTACCTCATGAGCAAGGCAGGTGTAATTTTTTAAATCTCCTCCAAAACCTTTTTTCACAGTTACTCCATGAAATAACCTTTCAAATTGCATTTAAAACATTTATTTTATTTAGTTATTTAAAATCTGGTAATCAGGAAAGTCACACTGAGCCAAGGCTCATTTCCAGGTGCAACCCAGGGTAAGGGGATGGGGAGAAAATACAAAGATAAATCAATAGCTCTTAGAGTACAGGGGAAACACCTCAACATACATTTGATACTTAGATACATAGTTTACAGGTGATACAAAGATACATTTGATACAGGCGTGCATAGTGTGAGACATACATAATTTACATGTGAAAGAAGATACATTTAATACAGGAAGCGCAATGTGATACATACATAATTACAAATGATATAAGATATAATTGATATTGGAACTCACGGTGGTGTATTAGGGGTTCAGAGGCAGGGCAATGCCATTTACAAATTAGAGCCAGAGGGACAGGATGAAGACGCAGTCGTGCACTGGTGCAGTAGTGGAGTTACAGAATTAAAGCAGAAGCGCAGGAGTTGCCGCAAGGGAAGAGCGGGTTTGTTGGGGTTTGAAGGTGGGGAGGATGAGCTGAGGGGAAGTGTGTGTGGCTAAGGAGGGACCACCTTATGATCAACACGCCTGTGTTGATCATAAGGCAGAGTAGTAAAAAGACTATGTTGAAAATTTGAGGTCAAAATCTCAAACAAACAACACAGCCCTAGCGTTACCGCCTGTGACACTGATGAGCAGCATTCGGAAGCGAGCCTGGACTGGTGAAAGAGGATCAAACATCCCAGTGAATACTCTCCTCCTCTAGGGAAGGGGGGGAGGAATCCATGTCCCACTGCTATACTACCACCAGGGTGATCACAGGTGGAGGTGCAGGGAAGTGGTGCATCAGCAGGGGATTTGGAGTGTGCTTTTCAGGAGGGCATATCTGGCATTGCCATGCTCCTGGGGGTGGGGGCAGGACACAAAACTTGGAAAAAAATGGTGCTGTTCAGCTCAGATTCTGAGTACCAGGGCCTGGGGATACCCCTAGTCATAGCTCTGCCTCGTGGCCAGATGCAAGAAAAAAGGGAAGTGCTATGTAGCAGAAGGCAGCCTCAAGGAGTAAGTCTGGGGGGGGAACAGCATGGCATTGTGACATGGGTGGGCTGGAGGACCTTGTTACCTGAGCAGTGGGATCTCGAAGGATGGTATGAGGGCCATGGTGGAAGGTGGAAGGAGATCCATGGAAGTGGTTAGGTGGGTGAAAACAAAATCTCAAAAAATGAAAGAGTTATGAAGAAACATTAAAATTCTACCAAATGTTGACCCCCACTTTTTCATCATAGCTAATTTTGTACCCTACTTCTAGAACATGGCGTCATTTTTAAAATTTTGCCCCAAACATCTTTTCAAACTCATGCCACAAAGTGACATTTTGGACAGCAGTTCATAAATGAGACCTGTCATGTTCGTAAGATGGCGTAATAAAAAGCCTATGTTGAACATTTGAGGTCAAAATTGAAAAAAAAGGTATAAACAAACTTTGACATTTTTCAATGTTTACTAATTACATTGCAAAATATTTACTTTTTGGAACCCACATTTTCAACATGCTCATGTTTTGTTTTTTTTTTTACTCCCACCAAATGAAAAGGCAGGTTTTCTTTGCAACTCCCCTTCCAAAACCTGTTTTCCCAGTCATTCCACAGAACAATATTTTGGGTTGCATTTCATAAATGACACCTGTCATGTTCAGATGCTGGGGCAATAAAAACTCAGGGTCACAATGTAGGAAAAAACATTATACGTGAGCCTCTTCTTTGCCCAGTCATGACAATTTCACCATTATAACTTGTATTATCAATTTGTTAATTGTAGCCTCTGCACTATAAATGCCAAATGCCTACACAGCAAATATGAGCAAGCAAACATTTGACATTGACAAATGCCTGTTCTAAAAGTGTAAGTAAGTGAACAGTCTGGTCTCTCTGATAACATCCCCAATTCCAGTCCATTGCACTGTTTTCTCCTGAAATGTCATCAGGGTGTTGGGATTGCAAATGTGCTTCAGTTTTGTGACACGTAATGCCAGCACAGTGGGAATGGGAGGCAGCATGTGTAAGTAAACTCATGTGAGCGTTTTAACAATAAAAGTATATTGTGTGAGGTAACTAATATTTGTTCACTGACAGCAAAAAAAAAATCATCAGTTGAAAGAGACCGAGTTATTATAGTTGCTCTTTCAAGGAATAACCAGAAGGTGGAGACAAACACTCAGTGATGAAATTAAATTTCAGTGGCAGGATTCTGACTCTTCTTCTGTGCAATGCACAAAAGAGATACAGTGCCTAATTTCAGCCCTGAGAGATGGGCATTGTACTGACTACTATCAGAATGTACGAAGATTGTATTTTACCTTTATGAATTAATGCAGCATATAGAATTTAAAAACATGAGTAGGACCACACACTACTGTAGATAAGACTGCAGTTTCCTCTAATGTGATGACATTGACTCTCGAGTCATATGAAACAAGTATTTATCAATGCCGAATGTTTGCTTGCAGTGTTCTAGAGCTTTAAAGGGAACATAAACAATATGTAATTTAAATGAACTGTTTCTGATGTTTTCTGTTCATTACTGACATGCTGTTGACATATTCAATGCTATTATACAGTATTTTTTTTGTTGTTATTATTTGGTAACCAGGAAAGTCCCACTAAACACAAGTGCCCGTCTTCAGGGGTGACTTGGGAGCACTGGGGAGGTTAACAGACTTGTGCAGAATCACGCAGTATGCAACTGGAGGTTGTGGGGCTCACACCAAGGTCTGCTGGATGTACCAAGCTCATTCACAGCTCATTACCATAACGTTTAGGCTAAACTGCCAACCCCTATTTGCAGATAACAAGCTAGATTTGCTGGGCAATTTGCATTTGCATTTTGCCTGCCTAGTGTTTTCTTCTCATGTGTAGTACTTTTAAAAAGAAGCACCTAAACTCCTGTCTGTAACTAGGGGAAACATACATACACACACACACACACACACACACACACACACACGCACACACTGTGAGGCCTGATGTTCATCTTAAAAGATAGATTATGTTGTCTGTTAACTAGCTAATAGACAGAAAACTAATGTGATTGGTGTGGCTGCATCATTTGAACTACACAAAGTTTACACCCAGCTCAACAGTGTCATCATCAGCCTTCTCAGCAATGTTTTTTTGAGAAGCAAGCCTCCTGCATTTCTGTAGTCATTGGCTTATACAACACACATCTACACAGCCCCCTGCACTGTCTGAGCACCACCAATATGTTCACGTTGTGCATGCATGCCAGCAAACATAAGAAGCAGATGCCCTGTATTGCATTTAATTACATTTATCTGATTCTTTGGTTTGATTCTGAAAGTGATACCCTGGTTTTTAATAAAGTAAATTAACATCAAAAAATTAAAATGATAAAGAGCTGACAGGTTGCTGAAGACTTGCTCTCCAGTCACAATAAATTCTAATGCTTAGGTTTGCTGAACTTAGATATTTTTAAATGTTTCTGTGTTTTGGTTAAATCCTACTGCCAAAAAAGTAGCATTTTTTAGTATACATACTAGAAAAAATATATAAAATTGAAGTTGCTAACAAACCTTGGTAGAGTTTATATGACTCTGAACTGCCCAGAATGTGACTGATTTTGCAATATGTTTCAGGGAATAAATATTCTGATATTATCAATAATATCTGTGGTGACAAATTAATAATGAAGAACAAAAGTGTTTATTAGTAAAGAAAAAATTGCATGTTGGAAATTACCTCAAATTTCCTTTTCCCAGAGTTCAAATATTGACTTTGTTCGCAAATGTAAAACACAGCAACCAAATGAATGACAATTTTCAGAAATTATTTTTATTTTGAGAGTACAGCCTGCATTGACCTTTATAAATGACATTTTAAATTCAAAGAGTGGTCTGTGTAATGCGCCCATCCACAATATTCCTGAGCATGTAGTTCCTTGCAAAGTGTTAACTGGACTGAAACTAACCCAGGCTTTGCATATAGAAATGTAACATTCCGGCGTGTGATTATGCAGAGAATTTCTGTTCTGCCTCTACAGTATGTCAACCCTTTAGTTTCCTCTTTTTCTACTACTACAGGGAATGCTCCTCATTAATGTAACAGCAAAGCTTCCCAGACAGAAAATGAAGGGTCAAATCTCAGCCAAATAGTCATCAAAGTCCCTTTATTTTGTATTAATACAATGCAACCATTCAGTTCCCCATTTTTACCCTTCTATTGTAAAATCTTTTACTTTTTGCTCATAAGAACCCTTCAAAGCCCATTTAAATTAGTTCATTTTTAGCAGAAAGAGATATTCTAATGTTTCATTTAATGTTTCTCCAATACTTTTTCCTATTCCACAGCCTTGCTTATACAGAACATTTTTATTGAGTTATTTGAATAGGCTGTGGCCTGCTTCTTGCAAGCGTGAGCCCAACTACAATCATCAGGTCTCTTCCTCAGCATGCTACTGTTCCTGACTACCCCAGCCATCAAAATAACTTTACTTTCTTGCCTTGTGGGTGCACCCATATAAAGGAGGGGGCCTCTTGGCTATAGAAGTGGAGTCTGGGTAGAAACTACTAGATCAAGAGGCAGCAAGGATGCAGCACCATAGGTGGAAGACCGGGACTGGCTGGCCAAAAAGAGGGATGGAAGGAGGCCAGCAGGTGAGGAGCAAAACAATAACAATGATCCCTACCACCCACAGGCCAGATCCCACCCCCAAAACCCCTTTCCTATCTCAGTGACACAGGTTCCAATGTAGTATTGCTGCGTGGTGCATTAGTAAGGGATATTACATGACAGACTGTTTGGTTATATGGGAATAATGCACTTCTCGGTTGGTTGTTAGGCATGAGACATAGCTGAGTGCCAAAACCATCCAAGAAGTGCATTATTTCCCTGATGACCACACATCATGGCATGTGTTATCTCACTTATAAAATAGGCTTTAATTTGTTAAATATATATTTACATATAAAATAATGATCATGTGACATGTTTTGACTAATGAGGTGATAGGATTTCCATGGCCCATTTTCTGAATGCAGTTATTGGCTGCAGCTGGCTGGCTACCTAGGTGGAAGCTAAAATAATTCATGGCACTTTCTGAAACAGTAGGGGAAATATCCCCAGTGTCCTTGCCACGATTTAAGCAATAAGGCATGACAGGACATGGATACTTATGGGATTTATCTGCACCTTGTGTGGTGTGGCATGAGGCATAGCCAAGTGCCTCAAATCACATGAAAAGTGGATGAATCCCAGCATGACTTACACCTGGAGTGCCTTATTGCAATAATAAAAATGGGCTCATCTGTAAAAGAAAATACTAAGGAATAAAATAAAGTGAAACATTTTTGTTAAATAAGCGATAAATAATGATGAGATGCATTTATCAATCAATAACATAGTCCCAAATTCAGTAGTTCTGTGCAGCTGGCAGTACAAAATGTTTGTTCCAGAAGGTGAAATGATGACCACCCTGATAGCCCAGGCACAGTGCATTGTGTTGCTCTGCTGAGCACACGTGTTTGAAAGCGAGCCTGGTGAGTCACGTCAGGAGGTGGTTTGGGGGTTGAGAAAGTTACTCTCCAGCAGTGTGTCTTGGCCAGGAAGGGCTGATGGCAGACTCCACCACCACAGATTCATTGCAGCTGGGCAAGAGAGCTTGCTCCCTCTGCTGGGGAAATGTGTGTGTGCAAGGCCATTAATAGTACAGGCCCCGACACGGGAGGAGCCTGGGAAAAAAAGCAGGGGAGAAAAACCTGGTAGCTGTCTACATGACGGCCAGGTATGGCCTGATTAGGGTATAACCCTGTGACCAGGTTAGAGCCCTGCAAGGATGAGCTACTGGCCAGGGAGAAAAACATATAGACAAAATATGAAATTATGTTTTTATTTTTTATTTTCATTAACCCAATTCTATGTCTAATTCTAAGTCTGTTGCTAAATCACTGTGGCATGATTTGGCAACAGGGTAAGCAGCACAGATTCCTTGGTATGCAAGTAAGGATGAAAGGGGAATTTTTCATGGCAAGCAAAGGGACATGAGAAATGAAAAATATGAGTATTGCTTCATTCTGCTTATTGAAAATAAGAATAGCATTTCATGTAACCCTTGCTATAGCTAAATGTGTAACCCTCCACCTTTTGATATTAGTGTGGATTAAGTAGTCCATGTGATGACGATGCTATGAGAAGTATTATTGCAAATTTATGTTACAATTGCTTTTTAGTGCCCTTATAGTTAGGGTTACAAATGCGGTTGTATGTTAAACGCCTATTATTGCACATCAGTTACATGCCTGTCACTGTAGGGAATAATCTAAAATTTAGCATTTGTGTAGGTGTTATCAGGGGGCTAGATTCTCAAAACCCATGAAAGTCCCGCAGCTGCGAGAAAAACTCGGCGTAAGTGGGTTGCCGCTTGCGGAACTGCAGTTTTTCCTGCATCTACAGTAGTCTCAGAAGTGGGGCCAGTTTATGATCAGCTTGCAGCTGGTTTTTTTTCCCCACAACTGTGGAAAAATGTTATGGCCAATAGGACCAGACATAACATCTCCCTACCAGGTCAGTTTGCAGTACAGAGAACAGCGCATGCTAAAACCACTCATCAGAGACAGCACGGGTGTGAGTAGTGACAGGGTGCAAAACTGCTAAGGGATTTATGCACAGTTGTGCAGCCTGTCTTTTTCCCTTGCAGAGGATAAGTCCTGTGGTTGGAGGAGGGTCCATCAAAGCGGCTGCCGTGGCGGATAGGGATGAGCCATAGGCAAATAGTAGGCTAGTGCACCCAAGTGACCAGGTATCGAATCCTTGTCCTAGATGCACATATTTTTTCTTTTATTCGCACTTTGTGTGAAGTAAGTGTCCACTCCCCCCGGAGTTGATTATTTTAGTTGGGGGCGGTCCAGGCGTGGGAGCTGAAGCCCCCCAAAACACAGACTTATGCCGCTGGCAATATATCGCACTGTATTGGCAGTGTGGTATATTGCTTTGGCACAATGTCTTGCGGCAATGTCTTATGAACCCATGTCTAATGTCTCTCAAAACTGTGGTGGACTAAGAATACAAATCTCCGCAGCTGCAGAGATTTTGGTCTGCAACTGGAGTTGTGGAGTGGGACTTAGTCCCATGACATTTTGAGAATCTGGCCCTGGAACTCTACAGTCTGAAAATGTATCTGTCTTGGGGTTGAGATGACAACATGGACCTCTCTTTGCTCCTGAGGTACTTATGCTGTTATTTCAACTCCTCGATAGAAACACAGGCCTGCTGTGTATGGCTGCCCATACATTATTCCTTATGGGTAGCTGCAGGCTACATCATTGTGGAGGAGTGGTAGAAGCAGGAACATTCAAAAGGTTTTCCCATCTGTGAGAACAGGTATGCCACCACTGCCTGCATAGCAAGGAAGAACAAACAGATCAGAGTTGCCTGTTTTGTTCTGTATTCATCGTCCTTTCTGGACATTCTTGTGCTGCTGGCAGTAACTGTTCACTGTTTTTCCTGCACTGTGGTCCTGTGTCTGGTGCCTGAAGTCCAGACAGTGGGGAAGCCCATCCCTGACGCTGGACTTACACGACAGCCCTGAAGAGGGCTGGTCACCCTAAAAACAGTGCACTCTTTATGCTGTCTGTAATGTCTGCTGTATTTGTCCAGTCAAACCTCCCACTATTTTTGCTTTCAACATTTCCCGCATTGCGAATGTGGCTCCCTTATTACTTTTTTTTACATTAGTTACATATTAGTTATATTTCAGCTGCATTTTAGTAATATATAGAATACTGAATGGGTAACTATGCACAACCAGTGTGTTCTGCCACAGAGGGGTTCTGATTCCCTCTGACCTCGAGAGCAAAGCTCCAGAGGTCCATGGGAATGAGAACCCCGGGGTGACAGAATACACAGGTTGTGCATGAAGTTCCATATTTTTTATAGTGTATAGTAGTGTTAAGTGAAATTAGTGCATTGCGTTTTTCTTTTCTCTTTTTCATAATCAAACTGACTTGTGAAGTCTCTAGAGGTTCTAGAATACTGTCTTATCACAGAATTAAACAGAGGAAAGCAACAATGTGCCAGCATTCCAAGTGGTTCTGCTGCAGTAGTGACATCACTACTGCAGCAGAACAAGCATATTCCAGGCATGGAATTTCATGCACAACAGCATTCCACTATACACTATAATTATATCTTATATCGTGGCAGCAATCTTAGTTTTATCCATCCAATCCTTCTGTTTCTTGCAGGAGAATGGGTACTTACCAGACTGAGTGAAAGTAGGGGACATGATACTGTTGTTGCTCTCCAATTCTTTCAGACTGCTCCGGTGTGATATTTAAGAGTTGCTTCTTACTAAGCAAACCTAACTATTATTTATAAAGTATTTGTTAAATGATCACTTTTTTAGATCACTGTTTAGAAGAGCCTTTTTATCCAGGTTATTTTAAATTTCGCGCTGCGCAATCACGTGACACTGCACTTAAAAGAACATGCGTGGGCGTTCTCTGCAAATGATCATTTCATCAGGAAACTTCTGAGGTTTTGCTTGGAATTGGCAACGCAGTTCACTTGCTGTGCATCACAGCACTTTTACATTTTTGTAGTTAGCATGTTTGAATACTCTTTCATTCTGGCTTGATACTGTTTATAACCTCATTGGGTAAATTGTCCTGCATAGTCCTTGAGATTTGTGCCGTCGAGACCAGCAGGTTCTGTTTCTGTGCCCCCCCCCCCCGAATGTCTGCTATAATGGAGGTAATTTAATGTGCTATACAGTATTAGCTATTATTGCTTGGCTCTGCTTAAAATTACCTTTTATAATTCTTTTTCTATTTTAGGACTATGTTACAACAGTACATCCACAGCTAGCAATCCATAGCAAATTTGGTTTTGTGAACTACCTTTGGTCTGACTAACAGGGAGAAGTTCAGGTTTCAATTTTATGCTCACCCTGGATGGGCTTGTGACGGTTATTTAATGGACTTAATTGATCGATCGACTAACTGGGGTTTTGGAATTGGTTCATTTTGTGCTGGGTTCATGACCAGTCTTATGTTACCTTTTCAGCTTTTAGGATTCCCTTCATTTTGCGTAAAACTCTTGCGAGATTTGAAATAGACTTATTTCGGGCAAGGAGCCTTATGAGGATATATAAATGGAATATAAGTGTGTAGGTGGGATACTGTTAGGCTTCTTAGCGGTCACCTTTATGTTTTGGTGGGTGGTTGTGGGGTGACTAGTGCCCATGCAATTATTACCTTGCTTTTTTGCTTTTTATCTATTTATCTGTTTAGCCCAGTCCCAGAGGACTGGGTTCAACTTATGGGACATTGCAGAGGCTGTTCTATTCATGGAGAAGTAAAAGATCTGATTTCTGCAAAGGAAGCTTTCCCCCATTAAATGATCTGTTGGTGTGGACTATCCAGGTAACAACTGTTGGATTATTGGACTGGAAAGATCAATAGGAAACCAAGAGCCACAAGCAGACAAATTATTTCATCAAGAACACGAAATGGAGTCACATCGGAGATACTAGGCTGGCTCAGACTGTGGTGGTAACACTCTTTGATCTAGTGCACTTTAATAACAGTCTTTGGACATTCTGGGACTGCATGGGAAAGGCTTATTGTACAGCTATATTCATATTACATATTTTATTGGGAGTGAGTGCTTTTTAACAAACTCGTTGTGTAAAGGCACTGAGTGCTCTTGTGTTCAGCTGCAGTTTCAAGTATCATATTTAGTTTCCTAGGGCACAGTGACAACATGGTTTTCATTAGAAATCAGTTGTGTAAAATGGCCACTGAGCCCATAGAAATAAGTCAAAGTCGGGGCATAGAGGGCAATGGGATTAATGGGACAAGTGGCAATAGCAGCTGTAAGAAAGGGAAAAGAAAAGGCAAAAAAGACATTTTTATTAAAGATCAACCACAAATTTCTGCTATCTTAAAACAACTTCCCCTGGTAAATAAACTAGAACAGTGTCGGTCAGCAGTGACTAGTTCAAAGTTGGCTATTTCTTACCTCCAATTAAGGACATCTACACCTATACTGCAAGTGTCCCCCTATAATCAGAAGGAGTCCCAGTGCCCAAGCAATATAAGTCACTCAGCACCCACGCTATTAAGCAGAGCTTGTTTGAAATTCACTGTGGCAAATGTTGATGGGCCAGTGATAAAGGGAGCTGTAGGTCAACCAATTGTATCTGCAGACTCTCACTACAGCATGCTGGCATACACTGACAGAAATTCCTTGCAAAGCTCTAGCACTTCCTAGCCAGGCAATTTTGTTTATCTTCTTTATCCCTTCAGTCACCTCTCCCCTTGATCTCCCTCTGACATCATCCCATGGCTTATTCCGTCCAGCCTGAGACCACCCTGACCTTGAGACCCCTCCATGCTCTGATCCCCTCTGACACCTACCTGCAGGTGTACCCCCCAGCTTGTGCCCCCCAGGGCAGGGATACCATCCACTCACTGGTGCTCCTTCAAATCTAGCATTCTGGTAGGCAGCGTGGGGGGGTCGGAGGATATCGGGACAAGGCTGAGTGAGATCTGGCATTGGACATGGGGTCTAGGCATGTCTTTGTCCTCTTGGGGAGTGGGTTTTTTCCTGTATTATGAAGTGGGAATCATGATAGGTCCCACCCCAATGGCGGGCATGGGAGTGCAATGGTATCCTGGGGGCACATGCACACACCTATACACATCCCACCAATGTCCTCCATACCCACCTAGTTACAGTGTGGGGACCAATGGCCCAGTACCTCCAGCGGCTGCTGGGAGGTACTCTAGATGCTGAGGTCCTCAACCCTCCCTCCCTCCCCAGAGAAGGTGAGCTGTCATCAGATGATAAAGTCTTCTCCTCCCTGACTGATCCCCAATGCCCTGAGCTTGCTCCCGAGCCTGGGCCACTGGTGTGGTGCAAGGGGTGGCGCCCAGTGCCTCAACCCTCAGCACCACTGGGCCAGTCTCATATCTAGGCAATTTAAGTGCTAGTAGCCCTGGGCCAGAAAGTCTGAAAGAACTCAGAGTAGAAGAAATGAGATTCGGGAAGTATAACAAGACCTACACAAAACTACTGAATGGCTGAAGGAGTTAAATAATTACAACACGTCCAGAGAAATAGAAGACAAAAGGAATTTGGAGACACAGGATTTTGGTGTTAGCTCCTCTTCCCTAGATTCAATAAAGGGAGATGATATCCCTCTCAGTTTGTCCCAAACCTCAGATAGGAAGCAGTTTAATGAGTCCTTATCTTATTTCCCTACCTATCTCAGCGAAGACCTTATGAGGGTTCTGAAAAATCAGTACACTGTTAATCTAGTATTAATGGAGCAGTTAGTAATTATTAGAAATGAAATTGACACCTTGAGAGAGGATATTACTATAAATGGGGTGAGAATGATTGGCTTCTCTGCCTGCAGCGTCGTGTAGCCAGCCAGGATTTAGGCTGCTTCCAGAGCCCTGCAGCTTATAGCTGCCAGCTGCGAGGGACCGCGGGAGGTGAGGGAGACCCTGCTACAGTGGACCCCCCCCCCGCACCTGCACCTGGACTGACGGTGCTTGCTGTGGAAGGAAATAAGTCGTGACCCAGGGTTTGAGGCACAGACTTGCTGCTGTTGTCAAGCGGACCTCTCCTGGAAACCGAGAGGGAGAAAAGTGTGGACAAAGGAAAAAAAAAAAAGAGAGAGAGACTGTGCGGAAGCGGGACAGGGGCTGCAGCATTGTGGCTAGTGCTGTGGAGGGTGAATTGCTGGACTTGTTTTTCTTCCCTCTGACCCACCCCATTCCCTCCTCCCTTTAAATGCTCCCTAGCCCCTCCCTCTAATCTGGGGGAGCCTACTGGGGTGCCTACTGCACTCTCCTCATCGGTTGGTCCAGCGTCAGGCTTACTGGTGTCATATTCTAATGTATATGTGTGGCTCTACCCTGTGCTTACTGGAGCTTGCTACAATCTAATATTTGACTTAGCCTGTATATCAATCCTTGAGACATACTAACATACTAACATACTATTTGCCAGCAGATTAGGCCTTATGGTCTATCGAGTCTGCTCGAACCTAGGAGACCTATTCAGTATTGTATTGTCTCAAAGTTAGAGCTAGCTTATGCTCACGACTGTGCATGTTTATTAATTCTTGAGCTATGATCAGCACTTTATTGTTTTAAAGTTAGAGCCAGGTTGATCCTCATGTGCATGCCCAGCAACTTGGGAGCCAGGAGCTGCTAGCTATTGTCCTCACCAGCTGAGACAGGGATTCAACTAGGGTTCCTGTTTCCTGATGTGTCGTAACCTCCCCCAATCACATTCTGAGCCATGTGTCAATCTGTGGGCATTGGGCACTGTGTATTTTGAATATTCCAATGTCTGTACATGCATTTACTGCTTGCTATTGCTCCAGGGGCTATTGTTAGCCTCTACCTTAGGATCTGTTCTGCTGTACTTTGCCAGGGTGTGTTTTGTTGCATTTTGTCTGAAAGTTGCTATGTTGAGGTGCTCCCATTTGTGCTTATAGGTCATTTGGTGGGTCTGGACGGCTCTGTTCCCTGCTACCCTGCTGTGTCCATGTAGGATACTGATACGACTCAGAAGAGGGCATACATAACATGTGGGCCCCTAAGCATCGCAGGAGTGTTGCGGACTCCCACCCTTTCTCTACCATCCTCCTCAGTTGGCTGCTCATGGCAATGTTCCTCCTTCTCTTCATTATGGTCTGTGCTCCCTCTATGGGACAATCTGAGATTCCACCTGGGCTACCTGATGAGAAGGATTTTACCTTCTCTAACATAATAGCCTCCGACAGACAGTCTCCCTGGCCCATCTGTGCCTTAATCTGCAGAGCTTTCAGTATTTTGCTATAGTGGTCAGGCATTCTGGGCACAGGCTACCCGCTAGGGTTGGTTCTCCACTGCTGAGACATCTTCTCTGGCTTCTTTTGGTGATACTAGTCCTTGCAGGGGACGTGGAGCTGAACCCTGGTCCTTCATGCCGAGTCTTCTCCTCTCCTGTGGGCTGGCTGGCTGGCAATGGGCTAAAAATTGCTCATCTTAATGTCCGCAGTCTTCTGCCCAACTTGGCCGAACTCCTTGCCTGGGTCACCTATTTTAAGCCTGACACCCTTGGGATAACTGAAACCTGGCTGAAACCCTCTACCCCAGATTTGGCCTATGCGCTCCCTGACTTTGACCTTGTTAGGCATGACCGACCAGGTTAAAAGAGGGGGGGTGGTATACTGGTCTACTACAGGAGTCACCTTAACCTCTCGGTGCTGGCCTGCCCACAGCCTGAGCAGTCTTCCTGTGAACTGCTGCATACTATGCTATGACTGGGGAACGTTAAGAAACTACACATTGTGTGTACCTACAATCCCCCCACTGGTGGAGTAGTGGGTTTATAGAAACATAGAAACATAGAATTTAATGGCAGATAAGGACCGCTTGGCCCACCCAGTCTGCCCATTTCCCTACCTACTGGATAAGCTGCAGATCCTAGTTAACCAGCAGCCTACTTCTTCCTACCCCCACTCCCCAGAATTGCCTTATGACTATCCCATGCATGCTTGAATTCCACCACTGATTTTGACTCCACAACCTCCTCCGGAAGGCCGTTCCATGCATCCACAACCCTCTCTGTGAAAAAATACTTCCTTAAATTACCTCTGAGCCCCCCCCCATCTTCAAATTGTGCCCTCTTGTTCTTGCACACCTCTTTTTTTGAAAGATGCTACCCTCTTGGACTTTGTTGATTCCCTTGAGGTACTTGAAAGTTTCTATCATGTCCCCCCTCTCCCTCCTTTCCTCGAGGCTATACATATTAAACTCCTTAAGTCTCTCTTCATATGTCTTCCAGTGCAGACCCTGCACCATTTTAGTTGCCCTCCTCTGGACAGCTTCCATCCTGTCTATGTCTTTGCGGAGACTGGGTCTCCAGAACTGCACACAGTACTCCAGATGGGGTCTCACCAGCTGTCTGTACAGAGGGATAATAACTTCCTGTTTTCTACTGGTGATGCCTCTCCCTATGCATCCCAGTATCCCCCCAGCCCTCCTTGCTGCCCTCTCACATTGCTTGCCCACCTTTAGGTCATCTAATATGACTACCCCCAGGTCCCTTTCCATTTTTGTTGTTGTTAGTATCTCACCCCCATTGTGTACTCTTCCCCTGGGTTTTTGTTTCCCAGGTGCATTACCTTGCACTTCTTAGCATTGAATCTAAGCTGCCATACATTTGACCATTCCTCTAACCTTGCCAAGTCCTTCTCATCCTTTCCACCCCACCCTGTGCATCAACTCTGTTGCAGATCTTAGTGTCATCTGCAAGGAGACATACTTTTCCTTCCAGTCCTTCTGCAATGTCGCTTATAAAGACATTGAAGAGGACCGGTCCTAATACTGAACCCTGCGGTACCCCACTAGTAACCCTCCTTTCTTCTGAGTGGACTCCATTTACTATTACTCTCTGTGTCCTATTCTCCAGCCAATTCTTTACCCAGGCTGTCATCTTGGGACCCACTCCCAGGCTGGCTAACTTGTATCCTCCCTTCTTGACTTTGTTGGCACTAGGACGAGGAATAATGAGCTATTGATCCTAGGGGACCTCAACCTAAACTGGCTTGGAAGAAATACCAAGCAGTATGAGACTTATTTTGCAGGTTTCTCACTGTCCCAACTCATTAAGTATTCCACTAGGTGGACGTCCACTGGTGGTATCGGCTCGCTTCTGGACTGGGTCCTGTCCAATAGGCCTGAGAGGATCAGCTCCTCTGGTACCCTCCCTGACTCTATCTCTGACCATGCCCCTGTGTATTGCATATGGAAGGTCTCAGCCCCTAAGATCCCCCCTAAGATCATTCATGTCAGGGATTTCTCCAGGTTTGACCTTGGTGCTTTTCAGGAGGATCTTATGCTCACGGACTGGTCCACAGTGATGGATGCACAGAGTGCTTCCTCAGCAGTCTGCCATTTCCTTAGCATCTTTGGGGTGCTACAGGACAAGCATGCCCCTCTTGTCAGACGGAGGGTAAGGGGAGGCAACTATGAAATGGCTGCATGGGAGCCTCCTTGCTCTCATGAGGACTAGGGATAAATACTGGGCCAATTTCAAGGTCTCAATGGACCAGACCATTTTCTAGCATTACAGGAGGCTCAGAAATGAATATAAAAAGGCTATCAGGGCTGCAAAAAGTGAATTTTGCAAAGCCGCCTTACAGACCTCAGCTAAGGACCCTAGGAGCTTCTGGAGGAATATTAAAAACATTGTGAGTGGTTCCTCCACCTGTGAGGCCCCTAACATGCTTATTGAGGGTGCCAGCTGTACTAATCCGCTGACCATCGCAAATGCATTTAACTCACATTTCTCAGACCTGTCTGCATTCACCTCTTTATTCTCCTCCAATGGTAGTGACAGACCTGTCCAGGCCCCTTCATCTCAACTGGCACCTTCCCCTTGTCCTCTGTTCTACCTCAAGGCTGTGATGGTACATGAGATGCAGAGATTGCTCTCTGGTCTCTCCCCCCTTACTAGTGCTGGTCATGATGGTATGGAACCAAAGCTTCTCTGCCTTGCAGCTACCTTCATTGCCTCCCCTGTGGCCCATATCATCAACCTATCCTTAGCCTCTGGGGTTATCCCTGACCTGTGGAAAGTGGCGAGGGTTGTCCCTATACTCAAACAGGGCAACCCTAGGATTCTAGACAACTATCGGCTGATTGCCATCCTGCCTGCTATTGGTAAGCTTCTTGAGAAAGTTGTGGCGGGGCAACTCACAGATTACATTTAGTCTCATGAGCTACTGTCTCCCTCACAGCATGGCTTTCGTAAAGGGCATAGTACTACCTCTGTCCAAGTCACTGTCACTTCTGGGATAAGGGCTGCTGTGGACCAGGCCAGACTCTCTGGGGCCATCTTTATTGATCTCTCTAAGACCTTTGACCTAGTTGACCATACCTTGCTATGCACGCAACTTAGGACATTGGGCCTGTCCCCGCCTGCACTCAGTTGGTTTCACAATTATCTTCAGGGCAAGCAGCAACTTACCAAATATAATAAGGTGTTCTCAGACGCTGCCACTGTGTCCTCAGGGGTTCCCCAGGGGTCAGTCCTTGGGCCCCTGCTCTTCTCCATATTCGTCAATGACCTTCCCTCCTCAGCTGCCTCTTGCAAGATCATCCTGTATGCTGATGACCTTGTTATTCTCACTCACGCCCGGGACATTGGGGTCATTAACCACCAATTGAGTGAAGATTTCATGAGTATCCAATCCTGGATATCGTCCCACAAGCTGGTCCTAAACCTTAGAAAGACTCAGGCCATGCTGTTTGGATCCCAGGCTAAGTTAAAGGCCTCCTCTGTCCCTCTATGCATCTCGGGTATTGATGGTGTTCCCGTGCTCACCACCAACTCTGTCAAATATCTTGGGGTGACACTTGACCCTCAGCTTGACCTTGGTCACCATATCCACAATATGTGTCGAGCTGTTAACTGGAAATTGGGTCTGGCTTACAGGGCGAAGAATAATCTTACCTCGGCTGCTCGCCTTGCATTGACCAGAGGAGTGCTCCTCCCATCTCTATGCTATGGGCTCCTTTTGTTTGCCCGTACTACCAAGGTCCACCTCACTAGGTGGACCGTAGCCTACAATAATATCTGCCATTTTGCTCTTGCAGCCCCACATCTTACTCACCATTGTGATCTGTATAGCAGGTTTAACTGGCTCTTCTCGTCCAACTACAAGAACTTTGTCTTGGGCTGCTTCACGGGCAAGGTTCTGAGCTTTGGCACTCCCCCTGGATTGGCAGAGTTTCTCGTGCCTGCTGTCTCCACTCCCTACTCCCTAAGGTCCTTGGGCCCTGCTATCCTCAAGGTTCCTGTGACGTGTACCCAAATGGGGGACAGGGATTTTGCATCCTGTACCTCGAGATTATGGAACTCCTTTCCTGTCCAGGTCAGATCTGCCCCTTCCCAGGCGTGTCTACGAACCTCCCTGTGGAAGCACCTGAAGCTCTCCTCAGTATGCGATTGTCTCAGACCTCCCTGAGTACTCTGGTCCCTGCACTGTACTCGAGCACATTATTTCCTGTACTTGGCTCCGTCCCTACTGTTGCTGCCTGCCCGCCTGGGTGTGGCCCTGTGTAAATTGTGTATATTCTGTATATTTTTGCTAGGCATATTGCTATAGAAACTCTGTGCTGTTACATGTTCACATTTGACGGTGTCCACTGCTGTAATCTGAGCTATTATGTATGTTACGTTTCTCCTGACTTCAGTGTATCTGCCTCACTTGCTTCAATTTGTACTCTGTATGTTCTTTATTCTCCTGTACTCTCCCGAGTCGTACCTGAAAATAGGCATATGTTTTGTCTAGTGTACTTACCTGGTTAACAAAAGCTAAATAATAATAATAATGTTCTGAGAATTTTAAATTTAATACACCCACCTAAAGAATCCTCTTCTATAGTAGTTTCAAACACTGAGAGTTCAGGGACGGACTCTGGCAAACTTAGACCAGACTTTTCCTCTACTGACTTTACTTCAAAGTCACCACTGAAAAAAAAAAAAATTCTGGCCAGAGCTGGTACGGCTGCAGCCGAGCTGACAAGAGGAACATGGCACTGTCCGCTGCGTTCAAGATGGCCGCCAGAGTTTTCTGCACATGCACGACGACTCACACATGCGCAGTGAATTCCATCCGGGACAAGGTGGCACAGTCCACCATGTCCAAGATGGCTACCAGAGTTCAGTGAGCAAGTGCAAGTCGTTGCACTTGCGCAGAAAACTCCAGCAGCCATCTTGAACATGGCAGACAGTGCCATGTTCTACAGACAGACAAAATAGTGCATTGAATGCACAGTGATTACCATTCACCTCCACTATTAAATGTTCGCTCAGTATCCAGTAAGCTCCCTTTTCTACTGTGATTGCAAGATGGATGCAGGGCTATGCTCATTGCAGCTGTAAAAAGGTGAAAGGAAAAAGAAAGCTAAAGGGGAAAATGAGGGACTTCCCAACAACTTGAAGTATTAAAAAAGAAAAAAATGAAAAGCTCTCCTGCACCACAGGCAAATAGTAATGCGGGTGGCCATGAGTCGGGGATAGATGGCAATAAAATGCACTAGGGAATGATAGAATCTTCTGAAGCCCTCGCAGAGCTGGATATCATGGGCTTCTACATGGCAGATGATACCATGTGGGTCCCCCATAAAAGCACCCAAACTGAATTTCCCATGACTACAGCAATTGAAAGTGAGGATGTCAACCGGGGGGAATTGTATTTTAAAACAACTTCCCATGGCGGGCTACAATGATGGGTTTCATAACTGACTGGATCCTTGTAGGGATAGTGCCTTGTCAAAGCTAACTGCTGGACTAGTGCTCTCTGTAAAGACAATATAGACAGGCCTTATCTTATTAAAAACTCTCTTATTTCATGGAACATTGTCAGTTTTGATTTCAAGCTTCAGGATGCAGAGTGGAATAATTTAATTACAAATTTTGCTGTTATATGCTTTCAGGAAATGTGGCATAGCCCACATCTTCAGTATGATATAAATGGTTATTAGTTTTTTCACAGTCCCTCAAAAAAAGAGTGTAGGATGGGTAGAAGAGTAGGGGGCCTGATGATATTTGTTAAAATAGGGCTGTTTGATCATGCAGGGTTTACAGCAGTTGGTGACTCATGTACTGGTAATTTTGAAAAAGGGTGAGACAACTGTTGTAATATTTAACGTATATATTCCACTGTACAAATCCAAGTCATACTCCTCTAATATTTGGGAGATTCTGAGTCAGAAGATTACGGAAACTCAGAATAATTTTCCAGAAGCTTTTTTTACTGATTATAGGTGATTTAAACACCAGAATTGCCACTTTTTATGGTCTGAGTGACAACTCTGTTTTAAACTGGATGTATCCCTTGGCATCTAATAACCCCAGAACCACAATGGATAGTAGGATTAATCATAATGGCCAGCACATATTAGTAATAATGAAACCTAATCACTTGTTTCCACTAAATGGGAGAACTAAGGGTGATAGGTCTGGTGCCCTGACATTTTTCACTAAACAAGGTACCTCTATACTTGACTTAGTACTGTGATGTGGCCCTCTAGAGTTCTGGAATGATATGAGTGTATGGATAAGACCTGAAAGTGACCGCTTTCCAATTATTCTGCAAAGTGACTATTTAGGAGAGAAATGTGACTCCCATAGTGCTCCTAGTCCCACCTACTGTATGAGCCGATCTTGAAATTAGATATTCTAAAAGATTACACTGCAAATGTTTTAACAAACCCTAACATTATCTAGCCCTTGCCTAAGCAGTGATCCCTGGCTCCTTTCATACCACTCTCTCGGACACTAGTTTAAACTGTTACAATGCTCTCCCCATCTCCCTTCCTCCATTGCCCCATCTCCATCTCCCACTTCACATCTCTCTCCCTCCCCTGACCTCCCCCTTCCACTCCCCCATGACACCCCTCTCCTCTTCCTTCTTGCCTACACCCCCCTTCTACCACATGCCTTCCCACTCCCCCTGCCCACCCTGACAATTCCCTCCTCCTCCTCCTCCTCCTCCTTCCCTGCACCCTGCCACCTTCTCCTCCCCACCACATTCTTTCTTTACCATGTGCTGACAAAGACTCCTCTGGCTGCTCCACTAGCACGCAAGATTTGGATCCTTAGTCCTATTGCTGTACTCTACACCTACCCCAATATGGCATTACTTTACAATCTGCATATTAACTGGAAACAGTTCCCTCTATTTCACACTGAATTCTAATCTATTTGTGTTGTGCCCTGGGTTACTAGGATCACTAATTTCCTCTGAAACCAATGAAATAATGTGTACCCTTTGTAACTTGCAATGTAAACTTACTATGGAATCTGCGTAACCTTTATGTAACCTATGTGTTGTGTTGTTGCTTGTGTTCTGTATCTGTATGACCTGGAACTTTTGTAAACGAGTCCCTGACTCAAAGGCATCAATCCCAATCTGAAATAAATAATTAAATAAATATTACGGTCCAAGTCTGTGGAATTGGATGTTAAAACCCTGTTTGGGAATTTCCTGGTTAACTGTGCCTTGGACCCATGCACCTTTCAGTCTTTGGCACTAGTGGACAGGAACTTACACAAACTAATGGAAATGGCTCAACAGTCTCTTTATGAGGTCAAAACAGTGAAAAAGAAAATGCAGGGTTAGGAAGAAAAGATTAAGCTCCTTTTTAAGAATTATGAAAAATGCTCCAAACAAAGAACTCAATATCACTCTGAAATCAGAACGGAAACAATACAGAGAGTAAAAAGCAGGATTTTTTTTAGAACCCAGTGGGACCACATGTTGGCAGTTATAAATAAAAAGGACCAACAATCCTTTTGGGCCATCGTGGCCAAGGGGTAAATGGACATAGTTATGAGTTAAACATCTTTATCAGTCCTGAGGTGTGCCGCGTTATTTTATGAATATGTTTTATGATGCCTCAGCAATAGGTTGCTGGAAACCTTTTGCCACACCAGTGATTGGAGAGTCTTTTAAAGGTTTTAGTAAACAGGAAGTCCTAAGGGCAATCTGCAAGTTAAAAACAAATAAAGCACCAGGTCTGAATAAGATTCCAGCAGAAGTTTAGGTATGCCTTGTTGATCAATGGACGGACTTTCTTGTCCCCTTTTTAAACAAAAGCATACAGGAAAACTACATCCCTAACTCATAGAGGAGCTCTGTGGTACAGAAGTACAAATTTTCAAGAAGGGTGACATAAAGGATCCAAGAATGCATAGACCAATAAGCATAACTGATTTTATGACAAAGACATTTTCCTCGATTCTTTTAAATAAACTAAAACTAGAAATTAAAAGATTGGGAGGGGTTTTCTCCTTTCAGGCTGGGTCCAGAGAGGGATATTCAACTATAGACAGCTGTTTTGTTTTACATCATATTTTAGAAACATATTTTAAAATAAGAAGACAAAAGATATATGCAGCCTTTATGGACTACAATATAGCTTTTGATTCTAGTAATAGACATGCATTATGGATTATAATGAAGAATTGTGGTATATGCCCAATTCTGATCAATACTATTAGAAACCTGTATTCCCAGACCTGGGCTCAGGTAAGGGTTGGGTTAAGGGGTCAATTATCTGACCCTTTCTCCACAAACAAGGGAATAAGGCATGAGTGCATTCTTGCACCTTTTTTCTTCTCAATTTATATAAAGTCTTTTATTAGCACTGGGGTACTCTACTTCAGATTCTCCAAAAATTAACTCAGTCCTCTGCCCAGTATTGGTGTACACCGATGACTTGGTGTTACTCTCTCTTTCTTGTTCTGCCTTACAGAAAAAACTTAACATCTTAGCCAAACAATCTAATAAGTTAGCCTTAAAGAATAGATAATCACTTATTTCACCTTTTTTTATTGTAGGTTCCGACCTGAATGTGGTGGTGTCTAAACCAACGCTGAATTCCATGGTGGTGGAGTTGTCTGCATGTGCCCACGTTGGTCTGTCTACCAAACGTCAAACTACCACGGAGAAACAGCTTGTTTTTAAAAAAGAAGCCTTTGCTTGCCACGGAGTGAGACGAGCATCATGACGTCAATTACAGTAAAACGTCAGAGATAATCTGATGTGCACGCTCTCGGACGTGACCTGTGCTCGCCCCCACTTTTCAACTAGGACGCACCCCTTTATTGAATCATTGTGAAGGCGGGAGCAGCGCAAGCTCTATCGGATGTGCATTAATCTGCTTACAAGCTGCACTGTCTCCAAGCCTATGCTTGGTTGCAATTGGTGTGCGAGTGGAAAAGAATAGTAAATAAAAGTTGGAAAAAGTGAGTGTTTGAGCACAGTGCCATTTGTCCTACAGTGAAATCAGCATGCATTCATTAATACAAAATGCCATTACTTTTTTAGTGAAATGACAAGCACACACAGACACACAGACACACAGACACACACACACACACACACACACACACACACACACTGTTCTTACTCACCTCGGCTGACAGGATTTACTCATCTGTCATACAGTAACTCATCCTGCCCAGACAGAGAATGTCACACATAGGATTAACAAAAGTAGACATTGCGTATGCCTTTTCTCGGTGTGCCTGTTTGAACCTGGGAAAAGAAATACCTGAAAATGCCGCTTGCTAGTCAATTTCTGTTTATGCACTTACGAGCCAAAAATGAAAATCTTGTGACACAGCCTGTCATTTGCTATTAGCTGACTGAACAAATCGGCATGAAAGTTAATTAATGTGGCTTCACGAGTTCCCGAGTGATTCAGCAAGACACAGATACATAGATATTTCAGATGGGGTTTGTTAATGTACTGACTGTAATTGGATTCGATCCTCAGTTTTCAGGCGCCCATACTGAGGGAAAAGCGTGACAGATTGTGCTTCATTTTTTGTCCAATTTTTACAACCATGCCACAGAATAATGTAATAAAGGTGGCTGTGTAATGTACATTCCCCATTTACGTAACGGTCCAGCTAAGTAGATGGATTTGAACTCAGTTTCACGTGTGTCTGCAATGTAGGAGAAAGGACAGCGGAATGGCTGTTTTTTTTTTTTTTTTAAATTGAAGCAGTGAAAATTTTTTATTATAAAATCTGAATGTTTCCCACCTGTGTGGCTTAACTTGATTTGTATATATTCAGGCATACTCAAAATGTGTGTTATGCATCCACATATCATTGCTGTATACACAAAATTCTAAATCTCTGTCTCCTATTGCCGTTTGCATCACTTCACCATAGTCCTCTACTCTGTCTTTGATGTCTTTGCCCCATGCATATTAATTAGCCCTTTTTAATGCATAGAGCTTGCGCTGCTCCCATCTTCACAATGATTCAATAAAGAGGCACGTCCTAGTTGAAAAGCATGGGCGAGCACAGGTCGCGTCCGAGAACGTGCACATCAGATTAGCTCTGACGTTTTACTGTAGTTGACATCACGATGCTTGTCTCACTCCGTGGCAAGCAGAGGCTTCTTTTTTAAAAACAAGCTGTTTCTCGGTGGTAGTCTGACGTTCGGTAGACAGATCAACGTGAGCACATGCAGACAATTTCACCACCATGGAATTCAGCGTTGATTTAGACACCACCTCATTCAGGTCGGAACCTACAATAAAAAAATGTGAAATAAGTGATTATCTGCTCTTTAAGGATAAACAGTAATTAGTCCAAAATTATGACCTTTGGTGCAGGGAGAACTAACATAAATGGACAGTAAATTTACAGCAGTTCAAGGTCATTGAGAACTATTGCTACCTAGGCATTAAGTTTGCCTGGAATCTTTCATGGAAACATCACTTGGATGCTTATGTAGCAAAAAACCAAAGCTGCTGTTTAGGGCCTGAAAAGATTGAACTACCTGTATGGCAGCCATTCGGTTAGACCAATGTTAAATGCTATACAGGCCAAATATAACGCACACACTTTTGATGGGGCAGAGATATGGGTATTATCTGAAATAAACATCCTGGAAGAACCACCATTACAGGCTTTATCAGCAGCATTAGGACTAAATAAATCTATCCAGGCCTGCTTTATTAGAGCTGAATTGGGTTTAGTGAGTCTGCAGGCCCATGCAGATGCCAGGATTATTAACTTCTGGCGCCGATTCTTGCAGTTAGAGAAAGAAAGGCTTTTCAGCCAGTGTTCGCAAGAAAAATTAAATTAGATGTGTCAGGACTGTGGGGGTACAACTTGGTTGAAAAATGTGACCAAGTTGCTTACTAAATATGGTTTGGATGACTTTCTAAGCTACACCAAGAAGAACATTAGTATAAATGTCAAATATAATACCTATGTTCTTAACACAATTTCTAATTATTTTATGTACAAAGCCCTAGACTATATAAGACAAGATAGATTTGCAAAGTGGTATATCAGTAACAATTGCACATATAAATTAAGAGATTATCTGGACTCCTTGAAAGATCCAGCATCCAGGAAAATGTACACTAGATTTAAATTTGAACTTTTTGAATCTAATGTTCTTACAGCACAGTTTGGAAAGTCTTCTAATGTCAAAGATACTCTGTTTTTGTAACAACAGAGATAGAGGATCTATGTCATGTGATTCTGCACTGTTATTGGTATAACAAAGTGAGAAAGTGATGGCTTTCTCCTGTTATAAACTCTATAAAGTACAGAAGAAAATATTCTGAGCATCCTGTTTACAGCTGGAGATGACTGCATCATTATGAGAGCTGCACAATTTTTAATTGCCACACAAAAGATCAAACGCAGAATAATGAAGAGGTCTCAGTAACGGACACTTGGGGAAATTATTTTTGTAACTTGTATGCGATGGGATGCCTGTCACTTGAGGGAATGATATTTATGTAATGAAGTTTGGATAGTATGTCTTTGTATACTGTGCTTTTTTTTATTTTTGTGTTGTAATTATCACTTATAAAAAAAATTGAACAGTAAACTTGTACTTGCCTTATTCCTTATATAATGCTTTTAAAATTGGAGAAAGAATTTCAACATCACAGAATTTCTATGGCTGCAAGAGATAATCTGGACTAACCATCTCATACTGGAAAGGAATTCTTAAAGTGTTAAGTTAATTTAAAAGCTTAATATATATATATATATATATATACACACACACACACACAACACACACACACACACACACACGTGTGTGTGGGAAGTCCACCAGGATGAAGTGCACTGTCACAGGTATACTGCATGACAAAAGGGATGAACTCCCATTGAATTGCATTGTTTGCTGCAGTAACTTACTGCAGAATTCTGCAGTGCTGCACCTCATCCTGGTGGACTAGATGTAATATATATATATATATATATATATATATATTGGTATATATATATTATATTGGTACGGTAGTACCACTATAGTTAGGATTGAGTGCCCCATTTAAAGTTAAAGTGTGAAATTTTGCAGCTTAATAACATTGCCACCACATGACAGATTTGCCTGAAAGTTGGCAGGCACAGAGCAGTACCATAGATCTCTGGATCTGCCAAGTTTTGTGATGGTCAGATATATGGTTGCAGAGCTATACAGCACAATAGAAAGTAGTATTTATGCTTTTATGCGCATTCTTTGCTCGTGCCTACAGGTCGCACAGTTTGTGCGACCGGTCCAAACGTTCAGGAAACATGCAGCCAGGGTCCCCAGTGTGCCTTTCAAAGATTTTGTGAAAAAATATTAAACTGTTCAAAAGTTATTCAAAAAACACATTTCCCATTATAGTCAATGGGGAAAAAAACTATTCG
Organism: Neoceratodus forsteri; assembly: GCA_016271365.2. Taxonomy (NCBI): domain Eukaryota; kingdom Metazoa; phylum Chordata; order Ceratodontiformes; family Ceratodontidae; genus Neoceratodus; species Neoceratodus forsteri. The sequence continues at coordinate 120,217,840 of JADMNL010000026.1, forward strand.
ACGTGTCGCAAAAGCAGTTTTAATTTTTATTTATTCCTTTATTGAGAATATCGGACCCCTCTTTTAGTGTCACAAATGACCCCTGTAGTGTCGTGAGTCAGCCATTATTTTCAGTTACTGGTCACAGAAATGCTTGGCATTTAAATTTGGGACCCTCTAGGGACACAATTCTTTTTGTGTTCACCTAGTCGAGCCCTGAGGATGCTAGCCATGTCTTTTTGGGGGGGTTAAACACCCCAGAAAAATGTTTTTGAAATTTTTGTAAATAGTAGTGTCACCAAGTAGTGTAGAATATTCGTCACTTTCGTGATTTATTTTGCGAAAGTGTCATGATTTGCGACACTACTTTGTGACACTAAGCCCAAAAGAATACAAAATCTTTGCCACCCTGCTGCAAAAGAACGGTTTGGTCTTTTGGGCTGCAATTTGGAGGGACGAAAGCCAAGATCCAACAGATGTGCCTTTTCGTGGTTTGGTGACAAAATATTGGAGGGCTGCAAAGTTATGATACTCTGAAGTTAACTATTTTTCCCATAGACTAACATTACGGCGTCCGTCATGCCTTTCAGGGCCCGTGTCTCGGAAACACTTTGAAATATGGACTTTTCGCAGAAAAATGCTTAGATCCACGCTAGGGGGCTAAGTGCAAAACTAGCCAGGAAAGTCATAAATTATATGAAGTTTTAATTTTTTTTCTACGTCATACGGTTCTGAGATATAAGTAATTTAGTATTCCAAGTGCTCATTTTCTGCTCCGAGGACCATTATTATGCATACATTCTGTGTATTCACTGTGTTTCTCTATGCAGCTTTTGGGGAAGCTGTGCGTTGCTATTGTTACACTTAGCTTAAACTTGCATTCTCGCTACCATTTATGCTCCCATCTACACCACCGTATGCATACCCTTTATGCTTTTACTATGCATACTGTTATCATTTGCATTTCCATTACTGTTTTTGTTTATTGTGTTTCCTTTTGCATCACCGTGTGCATTTCCATTTGCGTATGTGCTTCCATTTACGTTTCCGTTTCTGTTTGTGTTTTCTTTGGCGTCATCGTTGCTGTTACCATAAGTGTCTGCATTTCCAATTGCATTACCGAGACCGTGTGCATTACAGTTTGTGTTTCCATATGCGCTTGTGTTTGCATTTCTGTTTTCATTAACGTTTGCGCTTGTGTTTCTATTACCGTTTGCGTTATCATTTACATTTGCGTCACCATGTGCATTGGTATTTTCACTTCCATTTGTGTTGCCATTACTTCACTATTTACAGTGCACATTCTCAAAAAGAAGGGAAATTCATGGCAAAAAACTCAGTCCTAACTCTCACCCCATTCTCCTATGCTGCACCACCTCAGCTTGTTTACACATGGGATGGGGCGAAACTAGGACCGACGACCCCAACGCACACCCCGATGTCTGTTGGTGGGGGTGGGGTGCAAGGGGGGTGGGAACCCTAACATTGAATTTCCTTGCTTTTGTCACTGTGGAACAACCCTAACTGATGCATTAAACTGAGTTTTTTTGCCATAAAAAAATATATATATATTTATACAATAGGGGTGAGCTGATAACACATAAAATAAAAACACATATCACTCACCCCATTGTATAAATCATCAGTGACGTATACACAGTGATAACTTCTTACAGATATACACACAGTGCATACGTCAGCAGATGATATTCTCACTGTTGTGACGTCTGCTCATGAACCTCCCTCACCGGACTACTTTTCTATACACAAAGGTACAAGCACAAACATTATCCCAAAGAATATGATAAACACATCTCACCTCAGCAGCCAAAACCGTAAGCAAACAAAGCACAATATCTGAAAATAAACTCGCGCTCTAAACAGTGCAACCTCAACAGCATTAGCAAATCGTATTCAAGTCAGATCTGAGCTGCAACTGACATGAATGAGCAATTTAATGATCCCCAAACCACAAAATGTTGGCCATAAACTTCCCGCAAGTTAAACGTTTCCTTACCAGTATTATATCGGGAAACTTTTTTCTCACTTGTCATCAAACCTCCAGACTGTGAAACTGAAACTCATAGATGCACTGCTAATAAAAACAATTGCAACGGACTAAGAAATAAAACTGACACCCACCAGATTACACAGCGCAGGAGACACAAAATAAAACCATTAAGAAAAGCACAGAAAAATGAATACTGCAGAATGAAACAGAACTACCACTAAAAGCCGCATTCAGGAAGATGCCCATTGAACTCTGCCCACTAAAAGTAAACACCCAATCACATTACAGAATTGAAAATAACACAACCAATCATGCACTGCAACCAATGCAAAACAATCACACAACCAAAAACTACCATTCATTCAGCCAACTAATAACATTACCAGACTCACTCCCAGTCTGAAAACACAATTCAATGCCAAAAACCAAGCATGCATTCATGTAGTGCCCCAGAGTTGGGGGCACCACAGAAAAATATAGAAATAGAAAAATGCTCAGCTATAGATGACTTAATACAGTAATAAGGTGCCTAAGAAATGCCCAGGTGCCCAGTTTAAAATGCCAACACAAAACTCTGCACAAAGCCTGTCAAGAATATTGTAAATAGCTTAGAAATAATGCACAAGACTGGCTCGGTGGCACTGAGGGTTGAGGACGCCATGCCAGCGACCCAGGTTCAGGAACAGACTCGGATCATTTGGGTGCCAGCGGGGGAAGGCAAGGATTGAGCATTACAGCTCTCCTTCCTCGGGGTTGGGGGGTCTGTGCTGCGAATGGCACAGCTAGGAGGGCTTGCCCATGCCCAGGGTGCTTGGTTGCCTCCACGGAGGTGGAGACAGCTGCTGCACCCATTGTATGGTGAGCGGGCGCAAAAGGGGTGAAAAAAGGAGGAAAAATCCCCAGCGGCAGAATGACGCTTGACTACCCACAGGCACCACCCTGGGCCTGGCATAAAAGCCCCGCAATTTGGGACGAGCTGGGGTCAGGCAGAAGGGGTTGTCGGGGGTGTAGAAACAGCAGCTGTAATAAAAAGAAATAATGCACAAAATAAGCCTTTCTGCCATGCTGCAGCTAATGGAATGTTGAGCTGAGCTAACAGAATGCTCACTGTGTGGCACCTGCTATGCCTTCCAGAACCAGAATACAGAGTGCTGCAGTTTAAAAAATTAGTTACTGTTGGAGAGAATCGTGGTGACTGTGGAGGAGTGAGGACACAGAAAGTGAGGAGGGATGAGAAGGGCTTGCCAAGAGGGCTGAAGCTGTGCCTGAGGGCTTTGCTGTGTGCCTCCTGCCTCCAGTCACTGAAGAAAAGGTACCTGACTAAAGTGTCTGGTCTGCAGTGCTGTCCTGAGATGCCTGTGAAGTGAAACAACATCCTGTTGTGTCCCGGGGGGGCTTGGTGCCCCATTTTATTATTTTTAATTTAAAAATCAAGTGTTCAGTTCCCCGGTGGTAGCAATCATGCTGCCGCATCGTGGTATGCTGTCCCAGAACCTCCGTGAGGTCCCCAATTGTCCTGCGCCTGCCTGAAACTCCCTCCCTCTCCAGACTGCACCTCTCACCTCCTGTCTTCATTCCCTACCTTCCAGTGGTGTGGTGAGTTGGCGGCAGCACACTATAATGAGCAAGTCCTCCAAAGAGACCAAAGCCAGAGGAAGAGTAGAGTACATATATGGAGCAGGGTAAAGAGCAAGTAAAGAATAGAGTATAGATTCAGATGCCGTCAGGATTCAGAAGTAGTGACAAGATGAATCGAAAGATGGCTAGAGAGATGGATGGAGCAAGAGGGGAAGGATCAAGATGAGTGCAACCTTCCCCTTTGACCATGTCCTTAGTTTAAATAATTCAGCCTTCAGGGCGTAGCGACGCCCACAGGGGATGGGACAGCAAAAGGGAAGCCTCAGGAAGGGCATGAATATTCATTAAAGAGGTGTGGCTGGGGAAAAGAGTGATAGTGTAGCCCAGCCAGCCCAGCAGGAAAGGAGTGTGTGTGTGTGTGTGTGTGTGTGTGTGTGTGTGTGTGTGTTTAAAAGGGGCTGAAACAAGCAGGCCCAGCATTTTAAAAGGTCTAGAGTATTTGCAGGGGCTCATCCAGGAAAAGCCCAGTGACCAGAAAGGGGCCCCAGTGTATTTTAAAGGGACACAGTCAAGTAGGCCCATGATTTAAAAGGGGGCACAGCTACAGGGTGGCCCAGTGATTTAAAACGTGCACGCCAGATAAAGGCCCAGTGATCAAAGGGGGGCTAGACAAAGCCAGGCCCCGTTCTTAAAAGGGCAATACAGGCCCACATGTGTATTTAAAGGGGTAAGTTAGGCCCACGCCAGTTAAAGAGGGCAAGTCAGGCCCACCAGTTCTTAAAGAGGCAAGTTAGGCCCATGCCAGTTAAAAAGGCCAAGTCAGGCCCACCAGTTCTTAAAGGGGAAAGTTAAGCCCACTACTGTGTAAAGGGGCAAGTCAGGCCCACCAGTTCTTAAAAAGGGGCAAGTTAGGCCCACCGCCACATTGCTCTGAAATATAAAGGGGCAAGTTAGGCCCACTGCTAGCCATTTAGATTCCCCAGGTGTAATAGGGGCCCAGCAGAATTAGTGACCCCGGATGTTTAAGGATTCTAGCTAGTCATACAGAGTCACAGTAACAAGAAGAACCTGATTTAGTCAGAGGGACCCATGTTAGTTATGTCCACCAGTGCTAGGGTTCTATCAGAAAAGTGAATTGCCTGTGTATTTACTGTGATTTGAACACTAAGATTGAATAAGAGACCACTGCAACAAGAACTGAGACTTTATTTTGCATGCAACTATTGCTACAAGCAGTGAATGTGCCAGAAATGATTGCTTTGTTGCCAGCTTTCCAAGTTGCAAGGTGTTTGAAGCAGTCTTCTAAAGCTTTTCAGAATCTGTTCACCATTGGTATCCAGATCAATCTTCTTCAAAGTACTCCAGAAGTTGTGTCCAGTGCATCCTCAAAGCAGCCAGCAGTAGATCTTCCAGGAACCATGCCGCAGTCATTTGCAACATTCTGTTTATTGTTTTCCGCTCTTCACAGTTTCCCCAAAGTATGACCTGTCCTGGTTCCAAGGTACCATCTGTTTTCAAGTTTTGTTGTTCGTATCGAAGTGTTATCCAGATCTTCTGCCACAGTGTTTTGCATCATCGTCCTGTTTCTTATTTTACGTAGATCTTGGCTCGTCCGGCCTTGGTGCCCAGAACCCCGTTGGTGCTGCCAATTCACAGACTTCCTTTCTTCAGAATCTTCCTTGTGTCCCGGCAGTCCAGAAGAGGACTTTGGGCCAGTTGTTCAGCACTTTCTTCTTATTCCTCATGTCCCGACAAGTCCAGAAGAGGACTTTGGGCCGGTTGGTCAGCATCTGCTTCTTCTTCGTCTTACTCCAGCAGTCCAGAAGAGGACTGTGACCGGGTTTGGCATGTCTCAATTCCGGTGCCCTCAGTGGGTTCTGAGCCAATAGAATCGTTGCTTTGTTCTTAACAAGTCCGACAACCCTAGAGAGGTGGGGTGTGGCCAAGAGACTCATGGCCTGTATATCATCCTCTCTGCAGTCCCTTAGTTGTTAGCCCAGTCAGCCAAGTGTTACCATTGTGTTTTATCCTGCAACTCAGTTTCTTCCCCAATGACAGGGAAAGTTCATCCATGCATGAACTGCCTTTTATGACAAATGTAGAGTGTTACAGTAATACATTTTAGAGTTCCTTAAAGTGGAGTACTCCAGGTAATAGTCCCTAGGTAGTGGTGCACCTCAGGGTAGTATTGAAAGGATTATATAGTGATTTTCTGATTATAGAGTGTAGACCACTCAAAGTGGAGCTGTTACAGCCATTTATTTAGAGTCCTCCTCATATAGGAGAGTGAAAATAAGTGTAAGTGTTCCCCCGTGACCGTGTTTCCCCTTAGTTTGGTATCAATAAAACCTTACTAAGTATTTGGAATCTATTTCTGGACTCTCGCCTCTTTTTGTCTGATGCCAATATCCACCCCTATTTGGAACCTGTGTTAGTAATTCATGTGCAAGTTACTGGTGTTATCGACACAGTTGCTTTATTTACCCCTTTTTATTGATGTGGAAACCCAGCACTTGTTAACATCCATCTTACCACCTTCGGGGCACCACATTCAGCAGAAAAATACCACAAAACAAAAATATAGTTATAAAAACACACAAATAAAATTGTCATATCTCTGTCCCCTACTGTATAAATCGCACACATCATGTGCAGATCATGAGATATGGCAAAATATTCTCACTCCCGCATCGTGAGCTCTGGATACTGTCACTCGTGCCTTTGGCATTCGTGAGTATTCAGAGCTCACTCTGCAGGAGTGAGAATATTTTGCCATATCACACTCCTGCCCATCATGTACCATATATATATATATATATATATATATATATATATATATCACGGTACAAAAGTTTATCAGTACTGAGGTACACCTCGAGGTACCACTGAGGCACTCAAGTTCAATTTGCATCAACTGTAATGTGATCCTGCCTCAGTACCACTGAGGTATACTTCAGTACTGATAAACCTTTGTACGATCACCATTGTATATGATACATGATGGGCAGGAGTGTGATATGGAAAATATTCTCACTCCTGCAGAGTGAGCTCTGGATACTCACGAGTGCCGACAGCACGTGTGTGTGTGTGTACATATTAAAATGTTGTGCCACTATATTTAGGGTTGAACTGGGGTTGGGTTTCTACGTTAAACCCAAACATTTGCACTTTCATATCTTCACAACTGTTCAATGGATTTGCATAGAATTTAGTATGCACGGTCTCCTGTGGTTGCTCTCTGGGTGTGCCCAGTTTTGTTCTGGTTGGATGTACAGTTTCCGAGATCTGAATAGTGAAAAAAGGTGATTTTATGTAGGTTTTTTTCCCATTGGTTTAAATGGGATTTTCTTAGAATTTGTCTACTGCCCAGACAGTTTGGAATTTTGGTCTGAAATTTTCAGGGTAGAAAGGGGCTGCCCACAGATGTGCATTTTGCTAGTTTGGTGAAAGAACAATAATCCATTCCAAAGTTATTTAATTTAAAACATTTGTAAATTGGTTCTCAGCATGCTCAGTAAGCACCTCAAAATAGCTGTATGAGACAAAAAAAGAATTCCTTGTTCATATTGACATCATCCTTTTTCATTTCAGGGAAATCCTTTTTTGTTTGGCCACCATCTTATATAATTGAGATTGTAAGAAGCTACCAAGACATGTAGCTTGCTTATTGGGACTCCCTTAGCTGCATTCTGCTCTTTATTGTTTGACAAATGACCCACACATATTGTTTTTTAATGTTTATAAATCCTTTTCCATATCACGTAATATGAATAAAGATTATTTTTTCATATCACAAGTGACTAAAAAGGATTTTTTTTTGTGAGGGAAAACTGCGTTCCCTGCTGTGTAGTGGCATCCCTGCCCTCTAATCCCTTTCCCCTTGCTTTTATAATTTTCCCTGGTGTCCAGTGGCACCCCCACTCTCCGATCCCAGTCCCCTTCTTTTATTAAAATATAACTTGCCCTGGAGTCTAGTGGCATCCCCGCCAGATCTTGTCCCCATTGTAAAAGTAATTTCCCTGCTGTCTAGTGGCACCCACCACCTAATGATCCCTGTTCCCCTTGTTTCTATAGGTTCCCTGGTGTCTAGTGGCACCCACCACCTAATGATCCCTGTTCCCCTTGTTTCTATAGGTTCCCTGGTGTCTAGTGGCACCCCCCGCCTTCCAATCCCCATCCCAGTTGTTTGTTGAGATTCCATGGTGTCTAGTGGCACCCCCCGCCCTCCAATCCCTGTCTCCCTTGTTTCTATAAGTTCTTTGGTGTCTACTGATACCCCACCCTCAGATACCCATCTCCCATCCATTTTATCCCTGGTGTCTAGTGGCACCCTCCGATTGCCATCCTCCATATCAGCATTATTTCCCTAGTGGCTATTGGCACCCCAACCCTCTCTCGCTGCTTTTTTTTTCTTTTTTTTTGCCTGTAATAAAGAAAATGGTGCCTCAATTTCTTTTCTTTTAGCTTGTAAAAAAAAGGTCCCTTGCTGATCTGACCCCCCCACTCCCAACTCTCACTCAGCACCCGCCACCCACACCCCCCACAGACCCTCACTCACCTGAGCAGGTGCCATGGTGAAGGTCTGCTCCCTGATTGGAGAAACATCCTGCTGCTAGAACTGGTGACTTCAATTTCTGGACTACCTAGAGACAAGGGGGCTGCTGGACCCAAGGCAACATGGATTCATGGCAGGGAGGCCAGATCAACTTGATTGATTTCTTCAAATGGGTGACGAAGGAAATAGAGCAGAGTGGTAGATGTGGTCTATCTGGACTTCAGGAAGGCCTTTGATACAGTCCCACACAGGAGACTAATCCACAAGCTGGCAAATCTGGAGGTGGGGACAGAGATAGTCACATGGGTTAGAAACTGGTTGAGTAACAGAACACAAAGAGTGGTGGTAAATGGGGTTAGCGCACAGGAGGGATGAGTAACAAGTGGTGTGCCCCAGGGATCAGTGCTGGGAACAGTGCTCTTCAATGTCTTCATAAGCGATATTGCAGAGGGCCTAGAAGGGAGGGTTAGCCTGTTCGCAGATGATACAAAGCTGTGTAACAGGGTAGATACACAGGAATGTATAGAAAAAATGAGAAGAGATCTGAAGAGACTAGAAAACTGGTCTGAGGAATGGCAGTTGGGTTTCAATGTAAAAAAGTGCAGGATTATGCACCTGGGAAGAGGGAATCCTAGGGTCGAGTATGAACTAGATGGGGTAACATGGGAGGCCACCACAGAGGAAAAGGGATCTAGGGGTAGTCATAGAAGACAACTTCAAAGTGGCTAAACAGTGCAACAAAACAGTCAGAAAAGCTAGCAGAATACTAGGGTGCATAAGGAGGGGTAGAACAAGTAGAAGAAGGGAAGTGGTGGTACCATTGTACAGCTCCCTAGTAAGGCCTCATCTGGAGTACTGTGTTCAGTTCTGGAGGCCCCATCTCCAAAAAGACAGACAGGATGGAGATGATACAGAGGAGGGCAACAAAAATGGTGTCCAGGATGCAACATATGTCATATGAGGAGAGACTCAGAGCTCTCAATGTGTACCCCCTGGAGGAAAGGAGAGTGAGGGGGGACATGATAGAGACTTTCAAGTATCTGAAGGGGATCAACAGGGTACCTGAGGGGAGCATCTTTCACATGAAGGGAAATAGCAGAACAAGGGGGCACAGCATGAGACTAAAAGGGGGAAAACTTAGGGGGAACTTGAGGAAATTCTACTTCACTGAAAGGGTGGTGGAGAGATGGAACAGTCTCCCCCAGCAAGTGGTGGGGGCAGTCACAGTTCAGGGATTCAAGAATGCGTGGGATAGGCACATGGGAATTATCAAGCTAGGGCGAAAGGAGGAGAACTTGTAGCATCTAAGGTACCTTAAGCATTAGAAAGAGGGATAGGGCAGACTGGATGGGCCACAAGGCCCTTATCTGCTGACAACATCCATGTATCTATGTAATATGAGAAACTAAGATAAATGGGGTAAATGTATTTCAATGGGGTTTTCAACTTTTGTGCATTTGTCATTTTTCAAGATTTTTACACCAAATTTTCAACATACCATTTTTGAGGCCAGATTTCAAAATTTTCACCATACTTGTTGATAAGATGGGCTTATAAGAAGGATATGTTGAAAATTTGGGGTCAAAATTTGTTAAAATGGCAAAGTTGTGCACATCTGTTGACATTTTGCTACACTCGCTCCTAACTTCAGTAATTTTCAATATTTTCACCCCACATTTTCAGCATAGCCATTTCTTCACATCACCTCATGAACGTGACAGTTGTCAGTTTTCAAATCCTGGCCAAAATGTGTTTTCTCACCTGTGACATGGAATGATGCTGCAGTGATGCGGAATGATGTTTCAGCGTGGATTTGAAAATTCTCAGCCCAGCATTCATGAGGTGGGGTAACAAAAAGGCTATGCTGACAATTTGGTTGCTATTTTGGCTAAAATGCTTCCACGGCAACATACATGTATGCAGCTATAGAGGGATGGGAGCACAGGGCCCAGAGGGCACTGCACTCCCACAGCCAAATGAGGACACAATTATACCGTCTCAAAACATAAGGAAATTATTTGCAAAAAACATAATTAATGCATCATTTAGGATTCCAGTGACAAAAGTTGGGAAATGTGTTAGGGTTTCCAACACTAACCACCCCACCCCAACCCTGCACGTAACCACAGGCCTGGGGTGTGTGCCTTGGGTTGTGAACCCTAACGCTCACCTCATTCCATGAGTAAATAATTTGAGATGGGTACAGTATAGGAGAATGGGGTGAATATCAGGGTTCACAACCTCAAGGCACCCCCATGCCTGTGGCTGCATGCAGGTTGGGGATGGGGTGTTAAGGAGGCTGATGGAATGAGTGATAGTGAACTGAGATCCCCCACTGGAAAAAACAGTTTGCACTACTCACTTCTGGAGGTCTTGGAGCACAGAGCAGTCCCAAAATACTTCCTAGAGATCTACCAGGACCTTTTCTTGTGAGTGGTAGGGCTGGATACACTGTCAGCTATGCCTAATTTATGAATAGTGCAATCACTTTTTTAGTTTCCAGTGGGAGGACAGGTGCCAAAGAGCACATAACTCAGCAGCAGAAATTGCTGTTTTTTGAGAGGGACAGCCTACAGTCCCATGTGTAGACCTGGACACCCCCATATACCCATGTACCCCTATGCATGCTACAACACCCATTATTGCAGCATAAGATACAATTTGTATTTCTTTTATACTTGTTATTATGTGCTTAGGAACTGTTATCCAGCATGACTTGGTAGTGCTTGTGTGCCACCTACATCTTTTTGCCTTGTTACAATGGTCAGCACCTCTTATGAATCTCTGCATTGTTACCCAAAACTAGCCGTAGTCAGCTTTACTCTTATCAGTGTGTACGTGCAAAGCAAGTAATGATCTCACTGTCCGAGGTGCTAACTGCCCACCAATAGAATTGCTTTATTCAGTTATTTTGCCTTTTTGGGACAGCCCATTACCTAGTAACGTACTTTCTTATCTATAGTATAAGAATGTCTGTAAGACTGTTTTTCACTGAGTTTGCATGACAACACCATGGTGTACAGAGGTTTCTGAACTCCCAGCAGGTATGCTGTTTTTCTGTAGTTTCTGGAATAAACGCTTCTCTGTGACATCTGGGCTTCTGTGTCATGTTTTGCCAACAGGTCTAGACTCCTGCTATCGAACAATTGGTGACTGCAGCAGGACCTGTTTGGACGGAACCAAACCAGTATGCCAAAAGGTGTGTAGCAAGTGAACGGATTAGGGATCACGGTAGTTGATGGAGCCTTCTCCCCTCGTTCAATCAGCGGATGGGCAACCAATTGGGGCCTCCGCATCCAGAAGGTGTAACTGTCTAGCTGTAAGATTCAAGGTGAACCAGTAAGCCTTGGGTTTTTGGTTAGTACAGTAAAGGGAATCCTCCAACAAAGGCCATTAATACTGAGCTCATATTAGATGTCTTGAACTTTCTGACTTTCCATGGAAGTTAGAATGATTTTGTGCTGGATGCGAAATTACAGACTGATCTTGTACAGATTGTTGGCAGACTGTACAAGGAGGTGAAGTCTGCAGCCAAGAAACATGACCAGAAAGGTGTTATGGTAGCCGCCCTGTATGCTTTATTCCAGGCAATGGAATCTGAAGTTTTAGCTCTGAGAAAAGAGCTAGGTTCCAGGGAAGCAGGCGAGCACCAGAAAGATTTGGAAAAAGATATTGAAAAACTTGAGAAAGAGTAACAGGAGTAACTTGGACGTGTTGGGCAGGAAAAGGATAAAGAAATCCTTAGGCTGCAGGAAGAGAGTGAGAGACTGCAGCAAGATAAAGTGCATGTGTTACAGTTGAATGGGTTGCTTACAAATATAAACAATTCACTAAAGAGTGAGTATGAGGAGTTGGAGCAAGAGTTTGAGAGATGCCAGAATTAATTAGAAAAGCAACATAGAAAAGTTTGTGATGTTAGTGCCGCATACAGAGTTTTGCGGGATCATGTCAGCAAGCGACAAATCAAAGGCAGTGGGGATCATTCGATGTGTAGAATTAGAATGACAAAATTATGTCAGCAATTGGAAGTACTACAGGGTCATGTGAGAGCTATGCTGTTTGCCCCGCCTATCACTTTGACATCATCCTCCAATGACGAAAGCGATGATGAGGGAATTCCTTGGGAGTTCAGAGGGTTGAGACCTCACCCATCAGTAGCTGTACTGAATGAAAAAGAGAAGGAAGAGGTGGAAAGCCTGATTCAGAAGGTGATTACAAAAGCTGGTATCTCCGACACACAGGCCAAAGCACTGAAACAAGCAGTCAGTGATACGCTGAAGAAGGGGGTGGAGAAGCAGACGCTCCTTCAGGGCATGGCTACCACCGCGGAGGAGGCTGTCACTAAAACCATTGCCAGACAGGGAATGGTGCACAGGCCATCTAGAATATTGTGGACAAAATTGGCCGTATGGCCCGTACCGATAATCTTAGCTGCCATCTGGAAAAACTGCAACGACACTGACAAATGTTCAGCCTCTCACCTGAGTACCAAGTCCAGATTTTGAAGCAAACCTTGGACCCCATGTTCTGGCACAGTTGCTGGAAGGCATATGTAATGATGTAATAGCCTCTTCTGACAGAGTTGCAGCTCACTTCCTGGTGGCGCATGACCCCAACATGGGCAGCATAATGCAAGCAACCCAGGTGAAGCAGCATGCTAAAGAGACCCCATCCCAATAGGAGAGCCACTTGTGGTTCACGTACAGCACTGGCAAAGATTTGGCCGACAAGCATCCCGACAGGGACTCAATTGAGTATAAAGCCCTGTTTCCGAGAAACTTTCAACCAAACGTCTGCGAAAAGGTGGAAGCCACCGTATTCCCCAGACGGGAATGCCTGTCTGCAATCATGAAGCGAGTGGAGCGCGTGTACTAGGTACATGCAAAAAGACCTTGGCTTGGGCCAAAAGCCCAAAGTAACTGTAGTACAGCAAAATGTGGATTCTTCTACTCAGTACAAGGTAGAGAGGAAATCAAAGGACCCTCAGCAAAACAAAAACTCGTACAAAAAGAAATATATGAAAGGGAATAAAGGACAAAAACAGCGGTCCGTCCCTTTATATAAGGATTTGGCAGCCAAAGTGGAATGGCTTTGAGCGTACAAGGCCAAAATGAAATCCGAACAGGTTATATTAGCCATCCCTGGAGCAGATCCCGCCCTCACTACAGCACAGGATTTGGAGGGCGATCAGTCAAATTGTCTGTATACCAAAGTGAGAAAGATGCTCCGTGACTTGGATCTAATGCTCTATGACACCTTGCAAGCTTGAATGGCATCAGACTGATGGTGTCAGGCCCTGGTTTGAAAACTCACTTCTTTTGTTACTGATGACTCTGGTCGCCTGTGCGTGGAGGTGCTGGTTGGGGGCCGCCAGCTTGAACTACTTCTGGATATGGATGCTGCCATCTTGGTGTTGCATCAGGATGATCCTAAACATTCTTTCTGGTCTATGGGGAAGGCAGCTTCCCCCCAGACCTTTGAGGAGACCGAGAGTACAACCTGCTGGTCCAAACCAATATCAATCAGCATTGGTACCTTAGAAGTGAAACACTGTTTTAACCTCATGATTTTCTCTCACCATCAGAGTATCCTGGGTGTCGATTTTCTCTCTTGAAATGGATGTGTGTTGGACTTAGCAAATAGGCTTTTACTTTAGGCACCCGGCCTTAATCATCTGCTACTCATTTCTGACTCACACGTCATAGTAGCAGTGAAAACGAATGACGCAGAATATGATGTCATCCTCATGTTTTAACAACATCCTCTTTTTGATCGAGGCCTATTTTGGAAAAATACCAAAAGGCCTTCACCAAAAACAAGCATGACTGCATCAGAATGAACACCCTCATACAGATAATTGGTGCAGACTCACCACACCAAAGGCAATACTCCTTTCCAGCTGAGGCAGTCCCTTCTCTAAAGGTCACAACTGAATCTCTTGTGAAACAAGGGGTCATTATGCCATGTGTCTCCACAATCAATTCCCGGTTTGGCCTGGGAAAAAGCCCAACAATAGTTGGAGATTGACCACTGACTACAGAAAGCTTAATCAAACAACCCCAAGTTGTGCACCTACTGTGGCACCTGCCCCAGATGTACTCAAACTCCTAAAACCTGAACACAAATGGTTCAGTGCCCTGGACATTTCCAATGGCTTCTGGTCACTGCCATTGGCCCCTGAGAGCCAATACAAGTTTGCCTTCACTTTTGAGGGGCATCAGTACATATGGACCTGCTTCCCATAGGGATTTCATAATGGCCTCTTCCTCTTTCACATTCACATGAAGGATGCTCTACAAGGCCTTTCTTCCCCAGACTGCATTTTGCAGTATGTGGATGATCTTTTTTTGGCCACGGCAGACTTGGACAAACACTTGCAGCTCCTAAAAGAGCTCCTTGCACTTTTGCAACAGAGAGATCTCAAGTGCAACCCGGCAAAGGCACAGCGTTGCCTCTCTGAAGTCTCTTTATTGGGCCCACACATTACTACAGAGGGCAGGAGCTTCACTTTGGATAAGGTCCAAGGTAGTCAGGATTTACCCCTACCTACTAGTGTCTCTACTCTTAAACATTTTCTGGGCATGGTCAACTACTCCCAAGACTTCATCTGCAATTTTGTGCAGAAGGCTGCACCCCTTTACGAGTTACTGAAAAAGGATGTTCCTTGGTCACGGGGACCAGAACACACAGCTGCTGCTACTTCCTTAAAACAAGCATTTGTCTCAGCATCAGCTTTGGTCAGTCCTAACCCAGAGCTGCCATTCCATTTGGAAACTGCTACTTCAGACACTGCAATGTCTGCAGTTTGGGCACAAAAGGTACCTGAGGCCCTTAGGCTTATTGCCTATGCTTCCCAGGTACTAAATCCAGTGGAACAAAAGTACTCTCTCTGTGAAAGACACCTTCTTGGTACAGCATGGGCTGTTAAACACTTCACTTACATCACAGGCCTTTGTCCTGTGGTGCTGTACACCAACCACACCCCTACCACCTTTCTGTTATCAGACCGAGTCAAAGATGGTAATGTCTCCAACACCAGACTTAACACTAGTCACTCCTCCTACAACACAGAGACATCACTGTACTACCCACAAAGATGCCATCCATCCTAGCACATGGACTGCTTTACCAAGGAGACCCACAAGTGTGATCTAGAACCACCCACTTTACCAGAACTCAGACCTTTTCTACCCGCCACTGACACTGCTTTGGCAGATCCAGCCATACACTGCATCTTTATTGATGGTTAGTCTTTCTACCAAGAGGGGAAACAAGTGGCAGGGTTTGGAGTTCTGGTCCTCTGTCCAGATAGTGACACCACTGAGGTGTCCATCAGTGTACAATTCAATCCTCACAGTATGCAGAACTGGCAGCCATTGCCTGTGCCCTATAAATTTTCCTTGGCAACGAAGAGGAGGACACCATCATTTTCTCTGACTCAGTCTAGTTGTGTAACTCTCTTACAGAGTTTCTTCCCTTTTGGAGGACCCATAACTATGCTACCTCAGATGAAACCCCTGTTAAACACAGAGACCTATTTCGATACATTGACAGCTTAGCTGAACAATTCCCTTTCAAGCTTTACATTCAAAAGGTAAAAGCTCACACAAAGTCTGCCCCATTCTATGAGTACAATGATCGTGTGGATACCTTGGCCAAGGCAGGTGCTCAAAGTGGGGGGGGTATGGGTAATGCCATCCCATACCAAGACCCAAACCAAAACTGAGGCCCACATGGCACCACACAAAAGAGAATCCAAGAGATTCCACTGGATCTGGCTACAGCACAGATGACAGATTCTGAAATAAAAGAAGTATATGAATATCTCTCCAAAGAAACAAAGAAAGAGATGTCTGGGGACAACGCTTTTAGAAGACACTCTAAAAATCTCTTGCTGTCTGCAGACCAGAAGTTGATCTTGTACAACTCTGGGGATACAAAACTGTGGGTGGTCCCCAAGGAGCGCTGAACAGAGTTCATCTACCAGGTACATGACACACCCACAGGTGGACACCAAGGTGTAGCCAAAACTCTACAAAGACTGAAAACCATGGGTTGATGGCCTGGTCAGTCAGCAGACATGCAACATTATATGTACAACTGTATCACTTGTTTCCAGAATAACCCCATTCCTGGCAAGAAAAATGCCAGGTTACTTCCACAGAGGCAATCTGGTCCTTGGAATGCCATACAAATTGATTTCATTGGGCCTTTGCCCATAACCAGCAAAAGTATACACTTGTTATCATAGATCTCTTCTCTAAATGGGTAGAAGCCTTTGCCTGCAGAGCAAATACCACAAAAGCTACTGCTAAGATCCTGGTAGAACAGGTATTTTCTAGATGGGACCTACCTCTCAAGGTAGACTCTGATAAGGGAGCAAGCTTCACTAACAAGTTATGCAGGAATGCCTGAAATTGCTAAGGGTCAAAGAAAAGTTTCACATAGCCTACCAACTCTAGTCTTCTGGACAAGCAGAGAGAAAGAGTCAACAGGCAGATTAAGTTGATGCTGTGTAAATTTGCAAATGAAAATGCAAACAATTGGGACACTCTGTTGTCCTTACTCCTAATGGCAATCAGAGCTACCCCTGCTGCAGCAACCCAGTGTAAACCTTTTGAGGTGATGACAGGTCAGCAGATGAGACTGCCAGAATACTTGTGGTTAGATCTCAACACCCCAACCATGGACAGAGTGTCGGCTGACACTTATGTCAAACAGCTGAAAAACAATTTGATCCAAACCTACTGCTTTGCTGCTCAAAGTATAGGCAAGGCCCAGAAGAGATCCAAAATGTACTTTAGCCAAAGAAATCAACTGGCAAGTAGGTGATCAAGTCATGGTACTACAACACGGCATGCCAGCCCATCCGTGTCAAACAAGTGGGCTGGTCCCTTCTATATTGTGAACAAATTGAGCCTTGCTGTCTACCAAGTAGAGTTGGCAGACCATAAGAAACCCAAGCAAAAGTGGTACCATGCAAATCAACTGAAACTGTACAAAGATGTTAATCCTCCCTCCCCAGACGGGGGAGGGGGGATCTGTATTTTTACCTTTTTGTACATTGTTTTTCAGAATGTTGCTCGCAACCTGCCTGATAATATGTGCTTCAGTGAGTGTTCTGGAACCAGCCTCAAAGAATTTCCAGATACTCCTTCATCACCTGAATGCTGAACCTCCCGAGACCCATGTCACTGCATCTCCCAGTGGGGGTATGGCCATCAAACTGCCATCCGCTCATGTTACTGTGATTGAAGGAAAAGATGTCTATCTTAGGGCCATGGTGGTTTTTCCAGACAACTCCAGTGTGCAAATCAAAAGAAGAACTGGTAATTCTACCGATCAAAGCCTCCAAGTGGCCTGCCTTGCTAAAGGAACCTTTCACATTTTGCCTAATACCTGCATTTGTCCCAATGGCACTTTGTGCCTACACCAAGTTAATCAACATTATACAGGACTTTACAACATTGTAGCAGCATTGGGGCCAATTTTTGTGCTAAATACTTCAACATCACCGTGCGTCATGACTGTTTATCCCAATGAATTGCAGCGGCTGCTCTTTTCCTCACAGTCATACCAGCCTCCACTGATGAGCCCTTACAGTGCTCAACAATAGAACCAGGTCCACCTAGTGGTCTGGCAGCAACTTCCATTCCTGGGACACTTATCAACAATGTTCAATTTATGCACATTGCTGTTGTTTTCAATATAACTTATGGGAAGACTAGATGGACCATATGGTCTCCTTCTGCCGTCACTTTCTATGTTTCTATCAGAACATGGCCGAATTTGGCCAATGCTCCAGTACAAATGTCTTCAGATTTCATGCTACCATGTTACTAGACATTGTTGCAGCATATCAAGCACATGCACATGACCCTGAAGCTGGGAGACATACTGTTGAACATAGGGGTGTGTTCCACTCCAAACTCATTAAACAGAGTTTGGGTGTAACAAGCCTAGCCGGAATTTGCAGGTACTGTAACAGGCGTATTTGACTCAGGCCTGTCAATCTGGAACAGAGCTGATTTAGCAAAAATCAAGCATTATATAAAATTCTTTAATAGTAAACAAGCTCAAACTGTGGTACAGCCCATGCTACATGGCATTACTGGTTTGTCTCAGGAGGAAAGATTCCCAGTGTATAACATACATGATATAGCACATTTGTTTAATAAGACTCAAAACAAAATTAATGAATTGATTTACTGTAACAATAAAGACACTAAAGAGTAAAACATAGCCTGGGAAATTATTTATTCAGCTTATGGTAGTTACACCATAAACACTATTACCAATCTCTTTCAGGATCTGGAATCAGGGCGTATCCCTAATTTGATCCAAGATAAATGTATGGCTGAATGGTACTGCACATACTGTAGAATCTTGATCTGTACTACCAAGTGCATGGCCAAGACCATTTCCTTTTCCTTAGCCACAGCCAAAAACTTGGATTGTGTCACACTGCATCCTAATCAAGGACCTTGCTACATGACACACCATTGTGACATCAGGGACACCTTGTATGTCTCCTTCACCATGTCTCTGCTGATCATCGACAAGGATTCTTCAGTTTTCAACATGAGGGCAGCATCTACAGAGAATGGATCAACCTTCTTTGTCTGCTGGTGTTTCATCCTGAACTGGATGCCTGGGTAGCCCCACATATGGACTGCTGTGCTACACAAGGCTACAGCTTTTTGAGCTGATGTGATGTCTTTGATATAACTGCACCAGTGTGTGGTTACTCCATGAACTCTATAGATTGGTCATATGCCTTTGAAGATGACCTGTTTGAAAATACTTCTGCTCGTGTAAATATCACATCACCTCCTTCAATATCTACTGGACAACACGTGTCATGAGAGGCCATGCAACACCTCACCAGCCAGATGACAAATGCTTCCATTATCTGCCCTGTACAACTCATGAAGTGGCGTCTTCTTCAAAGTTCGAGTTGCCTACAACAACAAAGGACAATACTGTGTTGTCACTAACTACAAGGCCTTCTCCTATGGACTTCTCACTGGTGGCATTGATATGCCCAACTTCTGCTTTGTGCCACATGAGCTCACTATCATTGGCCATACTGTTATCACTCCTGTTACCACTCCAGAAGTTGATTACGTTGATAGTGACCCTGACTATGTCAATGCTCTAGAACAGTATTTACCAGTTTTCTATGTGCATATTGATCCACTCTCCCTGAATCTCAAATCCTTATTAGACAGAAAGGATACACGTTATTCATATTAGTAATAAGAAAATACAAAAATCACACATGCCCCCACAATGCAAAGCATCATGGGCTGCATATGCAAATCACCACAGAATGTTATGCTGGTCCAACTTTAAGCAGAATTGCATGGTGCCGAAAGGCCTCTCACACAGTTTGCAAAGGGTGCTGATAATTCTCTTAATTGTTTCATGATGGTGATTTAAGTATTGCATTATCTAACACCTGGTTAGAGTTTACATTTAAAGGTTTTGTTATTATTCAAACCTTTTTGATTATTTTCCTTATTTTTACCTTATGATGCTTACGCCGCACCCCCCAACAACATTGTGCACAGCTACGCTTTCTTTATGCCACACAATATACCAAGCTTTAGCCCATAGTGCAATGTCTTTGGTGGTGTCTCTTTATCAGGCAACAAGGGGGGAATATGTAGACCTGGACACCCCCATATACCCCCATGCATGCTACAACACCCATTATTGTGGCATAAGGTACAATCTATATTTCATTTACATTCGTTATTATGTGCTTCAGAACCATTATCCAGCATGATTATTTGGTAGTGCTTGTGCACCACCTACAGCTTTTTGTCTTGCTGCAATGGTCAGCATCTGTTATGAATCGCTGTATAGTGTATGGTGGAATGTGGCTGTGTATGGAAATCCATACACCACAAAAAGTTGTTCTGCTGCAATAGTGTCTTCCTCACTAATGCAGAATGACTTTTCATTCTGCATTAGTGAGGATGTCATAATACAAGGGACTCCAGCAGCAGTTGTGATTTATCCCTTGCTGTGGGAAAGTGGCGCGTGGGGGTGTGCTGACCAGCGGCAGTTGTAAAGCAAGGGCTGTCGGCAGAACTGACATAAAATATGTAAAAGTGAATTTTTATTTTTTATTTTGCGGTCATCATACACTATATAGAACAGTGTATGATTACCCATACACTACTCGGCTATTCTTTCATATCGTGGATACAATGCCGACTTGGGAGACCTCATCAGTCGGCATCATATCCACTCAGTGGAAGAATAGCCTTGTAGTGTATGGTTACCCATACACTATCCTATATATTATTACCCAAAACTAGCCTTAGTCAGCTTTACTCTTATCAGTGTGTATGTGCAAAGCAAATAATGATCTAACTGTCTGAGGTGCTAACTGCCTGCAAATAGAATTGCTTTATTCAGTTATTTTGCCTTTTTGGGAGAGTCCGTTACCTAGTAATGTACTTTATCTACAGTATAAGAATGTCTGTAAGACTGTTTTTCACTGAGTTTGCATGACAACACCATGGTGTTCAGAGGTTTCAAAACTCCCAGCAGGTATGCTGTTTTTCTGTAGTTTCTGGAATAAACTCTCCCCTGTGACATCTGGACATCTGTGTTGTGTTTTGCCAACAGATCCAGACTCCTGCCATTGAACACATATACTCCATATTTGTAAATTGTGTAATCAACCTTTACTTTAAAATGCAAGTGCAGGGCCTTCTGTGGCTGTGCTCCCATTCCTCCACTTCCATTCTGTCATAGCTGAGCATTAGTATATTTTTGAGGGGAGCAGGAACCAAGGTGTAGTCATATGCATTCAGAATTACCATATAGTGTAAAATGAAATCCTTACCTTTATAATTGGATCATGTGGACTGAATTGTTCTGCACTGAGGTTACTCCATAGCTCACTAGTAAAATGTGTTTGTTTGTTTTTTGTTTAGTGTGCAGCCAGTTGAACTGTCATCCATTCGTAATTGGTAAATTGCGTAATCAGCTTCTTACTTACCCAAGATGTAGTAGTGAGTCATACAGGAACTACTTCCATTCCTGTATAACTGTCTAGTATATTTTTTACTTACTATTGTTTGGGGGGCAGACTGCACTCCCATGTACTGCTATTTTGTAAATTGTGTAATCAATTAACAACTTTCAGGTAGAAGCACAGTGTCATTTAATCTATAACTGACTAGTACAGGTTTACTTTTGAGTGCTCACTTCTGTGCCCATATGCTCCTGATTTATAAATATTGGCATCAAGTTCTTACTTTTAAGACAGATTACACTATCCTTAGGGACCTACAGTCTCATTGTTGCACAGCTGAGTATAACAATATTTATTTAGATGAGTAAGCTGTCTGCACTGCCACATATTGCTACTTTGGAGGTACTATTCTCAATGCCTTAGTTACTGGTGGGAGTGCAGATCCGTACAGGCTCTATGCGGGCAGGATACATGCCTCAGGCACATATTTCCTGCCCATTAGTATATAGGGTCCTATATAAATATTGTTACAATGTCACGTCATTACCTGCAACTGATGACCAGTCTGTGATTATTAAAAGTATGAAGTTCATATTGTCAATACCATACCCACATAATATTGTACTTTATTTCAGTACAGACTTATAATGTCTTATCGCTATGTGTTAAGACAGACAACACAGAACAGGTGTTTTAAAAAAGTTTATTTGAAAAGTGCCAATTGAATTGCAGCCAAATCATGTTTGTGTTCATGGAGTGGGCTAAAAACCAAGTGCTTATTACAAAAAAAAGATGATATGAATATGAGACACTTGTCTATTACATATTACCTGATCACAGACTACACATCTTAAAAATTTGTAGATAATCATATTTATATTTATATAGAACTGTTAAGTATGCACTGCTCTGCACTTGGAAAGTTCCACACTCGACCCTTTAATGAAGGCGAGCCTAAAAAATAGCAGGAACACACCATAAGTAGCATACTAGGTGTAACACATAAAAGCACTAGCACATTTTATGTCAGATTCACCTAGACCAGTTTGAAGGACTGTCTAAAATCACATAAACAAATTAAAAAAATCAGATAATATTAATGAGAAATAGTAACTGTTAAAAACTTAAGAACCTGCACTGCCTTCTTAGAATAATATGTAACACATGTATAACAAGAATCAGAAATATGAACTGCATTTTCTTAAAATCAGTAGTATACAACAATAAGAATATAGTATGTTGATATATTAACAATGTTTTCAGTCATATACACATACAGTATTTACAAGTCTAAGTCGTAGTTTGGTGGTTGTTGAATATGAGGTCAGGGATGGTGTCATAGTAGCCTCTTTTCCCCACTGTAAATAGTCTTATAATAGTACACATGTCTGTAAATAATGACTGCATCACAGTAGTTTTTACAGAAGTATATCATCATCAACTTCTACATGAGCCAAGATATTGTATAGTTGCTGATATATTTATACAGCCCAGCACCCTACTTTTCTGAGTCCACTTAAACTGTACATATGTAATTGCAATAAGCAAACCAATCAAGGCATCAAATGTAGAAGGAAACAGTAAAAAGATTACTGCTTTTCATTGTCCGTATGGCAAAATCACTTCTATTTTACAGTGCATGAGTGTTGCACTGTGCACAACAACCATGGACAAGAGGCAGGATATGTAGAAGCACCTAATAGTATGGAGACAGTCACAGCACCATCACAAGACAGAGCTCATTATAATGTAGCTATAGAATGCTGTACTGAAAACAAGTAAGGTATAAAACCTGTCAGGCATATTGGAACAAGCTACTCCTCTGTAACTTGTATAAGCTCCATGTTTCTCAGAGTAATGACGTATGCATCTTTAAGACTCTTTGGCAGTCTTCCTTTCATGGTACACACTGTATCACTGAACTCTACCCACCCACCTCTATCTGCACCATGTCACAGAATGACCAGGCTGTACAGAAGGGCCATGGTGGAAAATGACTGCATGAGTGTCAGAGAGTGCACCTAAAAACATGACTTTGCCAGCTGTGAAGTCTGTAATGGGTGTTGTAACTTTTAATCTACGCAAGTCAAATCGCTGTAGCACAATCATGATATACACATTGCATTCAATCACTTTCAAAGAGCATGTTGTACTTCTGCCACATGTTCGACACTCCCCGTCACATTTTGTATCTCTGAATAATTTTAGAAATTTAACAAAGGTATCATGTGGAATGTACAGAGATCCATGGCATGTCATTTGTGGTAACCACATGACAGACATGTGCATTTGTGCACGTAATTAACTGTGATGTACTGTCTCAGTGGAATGTTATCATGATCCAAACTGTTTATGACTCTCTTCATAAACTCAGTAACATCTTGCTGTGCGTTGTCAACAAACATCTCCTGTCCGCGATAAGTTGCCGGAGTTAACTGAAGTGGTGTTAAGCTCTGTAAACTTGGAACTTCTTGTTGGCTGCCCCTTATTACTCTATTAAGTACCTCAACAGAGTTACTGATTTGGAAGCAGCGATCACTGCAACAAACTCCTCTATTAAGTGCCTCAACAGAGTTGTTGATTTGGAAGCAGCGATCACTGCAACAAACTCCAGCATATGTAGGAGTGCCAGCATTGTAGCATTAGCATAGCAGTTTACTCCAGTACTGTTGTCAAATGTTGGCATTCGTGCCACACCAATACACCTCTTTGCAGGTGGTGACCAGATTTCATCAGTTGCTGAGTATTTGCTGTGGGAAACAGAGACAGAAGAGAGACCTTTTTTAAAGTTTCTTCCTCTTTAATGTATGTGATGCATCCATAGAGACATCTTACATCACTACATTGCCAGGTACAGGAATGACACTCTGGTTTGGTTAGTATGGAGTCCACAGGTGGTTGTACTCCAGAATGCACTTGATATCAGCACGGATGTTCTTTTGTGCAATACATATTATGTACAGACCTGCCAGACGTCTAACATGAGATAAGGCAACATAGGATATACCATCTTTGAAGATTCCACTCCCTTTGTCAACCTTTGCAGCATCAAAACTTAACCCTTGAGACCTGTGGATGGATACAGCATATGCAAGACAGTGGAAGCTGTTTCCTTGTCACATAAATGTCCTTCACAATCTTAACAATGCACCTGTCAGTAGGAACAGGGTTCTCAAGGTTGTCAAATTTAACCACAACCATTGCAACAAATGTTTTCTCTACACTGTACTGAAAGTCTACCATGTGGTCCATAGTACCATTAACAAGTCCATGGTCCACATCAAGATTGTGACGTAGCATGAAAAATGCATTTTTTACAGACTGATAAAACTGCTTCTAAACCTGCAGTACATGACACGTCTGAGGTGAGTTCTTTCAGCCATGCTACCATCTTTGATGCCATAGTAGGACTTAAGCACACACCATTAACTGAATCAAGTGATGTTAGTGTCACAATTGGCTGCTGCTGTCTCTCCAACATAATTTGGATGAACTCAGCACACTGCTGAAGCCTTGGCATCAAACACACAATGTGTACACCATTACTCTGTAGCTTAGAAAACAGGTCACATGCATCATGCATGGAAGTTTATTTTCTACATATGACTCATATTTTCAAGACTTCTGCATTGGAAGGTGATATGTTCCCAATGCAAACTTCATCAAGTAGTGCTTTGTATTGTAGATCACCACACTGCGACATATTTTGGAAAAGTTCAACATAATAGAAGAACTCTCATAGAATGACACCACCTATGTAACCAATTATCTTTTTTGCTTGTTTTATTGAAAGAGTAGAAAGACATGTTGACCATTTACTGGGACAAGCTGCAGTAGGTCTCCAAAAACTGCTATGTTTTTTCACCAAATGGTGCATCATCATCATCATCATCATCAGTGCTGTCTCCTGCAGGTGTGGGTGAATGAATGCAAGAAGAACATCTGAAACCATGCTGATCTCATCAATGATTAACAGTTTCATTTTGTCAAACATGGTCCGTAGTTCAGTTGCAACTTCAAATGATAATTTTCTATACTCACCTGTCTTGCCATGCTCAACAGGGAACAGAAAAAGACTGTGTAGAGTAACACCTCCTATACTGTATGCTGCTAGGCCAGTTGGAGCTGAGACAATGATGGAGGTTGGGATACCAGTAAGTTGTCGTACCACAGCACTAATGGCTTCAATGACTAAACTCTTACCAGTTCCAGCAGCATCACTGGCAAACATCCTAACTGGATTGTAATTGTCACAGGAGCACTCCTTCTTCCAATGCTTGATGCCATGCTCCACAGCATGCATAACAGAACTGTAAATGATTCCCTGATGGTCATTCAACCTTTCCTGTACCACAGAACAGTCAGTGGTGAAGTGGCTAACCTGCTGCATAGCACTTTCAACTTCTAACATCAGCACTGCAGGATCATGAGTGAGAAGGGAAGGTCCCAGAGTGCCTTCACTCTCAGGTTCACACATTTCTTGTGAGTTAACTGCAGTATCTTCTTCCAGTTCTTGCCTCACTTTTTCTAGTTGTTGTTTTTCTTACTCCAGTCTGTTGATGTAATCAACTGACACTTCAGTTGTAAATGCGTCATAACTGAGATGGAATTGTTCCTCATGTGTCTCACAATAAAACTTTTAATGTTGTTTCATCTCTCCATGGCTTGAACAGAAACAAGAGAGAAAAGTAGTAATGATCTTTCTTTCCTGCAGTTGTCAGGCTCAGCTTACAGTGGTTTATCAACCACAGTTTTTGCCTCTTCACAAGACTATCCTCCAAGCCTGTGACTCGGTATATCTGTCTAGCTGGATCCAATTCAACTTCCCATTTGTAGTCGCACCATTGAGTGACTTCAAATAGAGAGATGTCATCCATGGCATTGTGGCACTGTGGATAGTAAGTGTCAATTAAGTTGTTCTTCAATATATTAGTTGAAGATGGCCTGAATGCAGCAAGCTCTTCAATCTCATCATAGCTTTTGAGGACACGGCATCTCTTTTCCTTGAAGTTGACATTCAAGTAACAAACTGGCTCAGATTTGCCATAGAGGCATGGGCTAGTCAGTCGATCACTTGCTTCATAGGCTCCACATTCACGGTGTGACAGAGTCTTTAATCCTAGGGACCACAGCCATAAAGAGATTGATCTGTTGCTGTTGGACAAACCTTCCCACAGCTCTTGCAAGTAAGTTTGCTCATTTTTGGTGATGTATGATGTAGCGTACCATACCAGAGCCATGGAGTCATCCACAACAAACTGTACATTAATGTTAGCCTGCCGCATCAACAACAATGCTGGACTGTAGTCTTTGATGTATGCCTCAGTTTCTTTTCTGGGCAACTCATAAACTCTCTTTGTGGATTTCGCTTTCAGGTGATGGTGCATGGCAGAGAAAATGTCATTTAGATGCCCATTCTCACACACCCATCAAAAAAATCCAAAACAACATCTTGTATCATAGTAACATAGTGACTGATGGCAGATAAGGACTGCTAGGTCCACCTAGTCTGCCTGTATTCCCTGCTTGCATCAGCAGTCACTGACCCTACTTGGTCATTGACTATCACCTCTCTTCACCTCTTCTAGGGTTCCCTTATGTCTATCCCATGCATGTTTGAATCCCCCCACTGTGTTAGTACCTACCACTTCCTTGGGTAGGCTATTCCAAGCATCCACCACACTCTCCATGAGGAAAAACATCCGTACATGTCCACTTATCCTGCCCCTCCAATCTCATATTGTGTCCTTTCATCCCTGTACAACTCTTTTACATAAAGATGACACCCATCTGCACTTTGTTCAAGCCTTTAAGATACCCTGAAGTTCTCTATAATATCCCTCTGTTCACTTCTCTCAAATGTATCCATATTGAGGTCTTTTAATCTGCCCTCATATGCTTTCTGATGCAAGCCCTTCACCATCTTGGTTGCCCTTCTCTGGACCACCTCCACCCTATGTCTTTGTGAAGATGCAACCTCCAGAACTAAACACCGTATTCCAGATGAGGCCTCACCAGCATTTTGTACCATGGCATCACCACCTCCCTTCTTCTGCTAGTGATACCCCTTCCTATGCACCCCAACATTCCACTGGCCCTCCCCACAGTCTTTGTACACCGTTTGGCCACCTTTAGGTCATCTGAGATGATTATCCCTAAATCTCTCTCTTCCCTGGTGACTGTCAGCAAATTCCCCCCCCATCCTGTAGCTCTCCACAGGGTTCCTTCACCCTAAGTGCATGATCCTGCACTTCACTGCATTAAACTTTAATTGCCACACCACTAACCACTCTTCCAGCCTTCATAGATTCTTCCTCATTCTTGTGACCCCTTCCGGTTTGTCTACTCTGTTGCAGATCTTGGTATCATCCGCAAATAGGTAAACCTTCCCCTCCAGCTCTTCAGCAATGTCACTGTTGAAGACATTAAAAAGGACTGGCACCAGTACCGATCCCAGAGGTACCCCACTCGTCACCCTCCTTTCCTCAGATTTGATCCCACTTTCTACCACCCTCTGCTTCCTGTCCCTCAACTAGTTGTTAACCCAGTTTTCCACCTTGTGGCCCACCCCCAGGCTACCTAGCTTGTTCACCAGTCTTCTGTGGGGTACAGTCTCGAAGGCAGTCTGAACTCAAGGTAGGCGATATCCACCACTCCTCTCTGATCCACCTCTTTTGTCACCCAGTCAAAAAAGTCAATCAGATTTGTTTCATATGATCTTCCTGCTGTGAATCCACGCTGCCTTGGATCCTGTACTCCCACGGTTTCCAGGTGTTCCACAGTCCTCTTCTTAAGCAGTGCCTCCACGATCTTACCCACTACTGAGGTGAGGCTGACAGGCCTGTAGTTTCCTGCCTCCTCCCTGCTATCACTTTTGAGGAAAGGGACATTTGCCCCTTCCAGTCCTCTGGAACCACCCATGTATTAAGTGACTCACCAAACAGGGCTGCCAGCAGTGCTACTAGCACCGTATATAATTCTTTTAATATCCTGGGGTATATATCATCTGGTTTTATCACTTTGTCCACCCTCAATTTTACAAGTTCCTCCAGGATTCTCTCTTCTGTAAAGGGACTGTTTACCTCCCCCCCTTGTTTTTGCTGCCACCTAACTGTGGTCCTTGTCCTTCCCCCTGTATCAAGAACACCAAACAGAAGTGCTCATGTAGTACTGAATGCCTTTTCTAGGTCCCCCTCTATACACATCCTTCCCAGCCCTTTGAGCCTTACAATCCCCCCAGCCTTCCTTCTATTACTAATGTATCTATAAAATGTCTTGTACCTCCTTATTTATTGTCTGTGCTAATCTCTCCTCTGGCTGTGCCTATGCACTCCTAACTGCTTTCCCCACATCCCTCTGTCTCTCTAGGTACACTGCCCTATCTTCATCCTTCTGAGTCTCCTTGTACTTTCTGAATCCCCTCTTTTTGTCTTTCACTTTCTCTGCCACCTCCTTTCTGAACCATAGTGGTTTGTTCCAGAGGAGGGCAACTAAAATGGTGCAGGGTCTGCAACAGAAGCCATATGAGGAGAGACTAAAGGAGCTTAATATGTATACCCTTGAGGAAAGGAGGGAGGGGGAGACACGATAGAAAATATTAAGTACCTCAAGGGAATCAACAAAGTCCAAGAAGGTAGCATATTTTAGAAAAAGAGATGTGCACGAACAAGGGGACAATTTGAAGATAGAGGGGGGATGGCTCAGGGACAATGTGAGGAAGTATTTTTTCACAAAGAGGGTGGTGAATGCATGGAACGGCCTTCCTGAAAAGGTCGTGGGGTCAAAAACAGTGGGAGAATTCAAGAATGTATGGGACAGACATATGGCAATTCTTGTGGGGGGGTAAGAAGAAATAGGCTGTTGGTTAACTAGGATCTGAAGCTTATCCAGTAGGTAGGAAAATGGGCAGACTAGGTTAGCCTAGCGGTTCTTATCTGCCATCAAAGTCTATGTTTCTATGTTTACTTTTTTCCCCTTGTTCCTCAGCCTAATGCACTGATTTGTCACCTCCACTATGGCTTCTTTCAGGTGTGCCCACTGCTCCTCAACCCCTCCCCCTTGATTCCTTCCTGCCAGGGCTTCTTTGATCTCTCTCCCCATCCTAGCAAAGTCCACCCTCCTGAAATCCAGTTCCCATGGTTTTTCACCTTCTTACGACAGTATTTGCAACACAAATGTCACTGGAATTTCTCGGCCAGTTTCCATAATGTTGGACTGTCATATTTGTCAGGAATCTGACATGTAATGTACTTCATAATGAAGTTGAGTATCTCAGAATCATCACTGTCACCAAAATGGAAAGCATCATTCACCTACAGTAGCATGTGGATGTGTGGGGCTCCACTTGCCTGATATTCCACCCTCCAGAAGTAGTGTTCAACAATCCCAAGGGGTAGATTAGTTTTTGACAGAATGAACCTGAGCACTGCATGAAAGCGATGGTGAAAATGTTGTGATACAGACACAGAGTCCAGAAAGCACATCTCACCAAGAGTCATGGATGCTATACCATCTACATCTGATTTGCCCACTTCAGAAGGTCTGCTAACTCTTCCCAGGTGTACGCTGCACAACTAAGAGTAACAAACCATGTAGCAGCATCAACCTCTCTCAACATACACATTACTTCTGAGTGCCTTCTATACCAGTACTCTTTTGTGCCACACATACTAGAGAGGACTGAGCTAAGATTTGCCTGCAGTGCCTCATCCTTCTGTTGCAGCTTGAAAAGCAACTCTGTATCTGTCATGCCATGTAAATCTGTGGTCAGCTGCAAAGTAAGTGAAATAAATACTGGATATTTCTTCAAAACTTGCCATCTGAATGTAGCACTCTTGATGCTCGGTACTCAGCTCCAGAAGCATGTACCTCACGTTCATCCAAATGACCACCAGTGTCATGGGGAAACAGATTGGGAAAACAACGAGCCTCCAATGTGCTATCCCAGATATTTATAGGTGTTCATTCAACCTGCTTTAACTGGCACAGGTCAATATTGTCAAGTACTGGATCCTTGCCACGTAGAGGGTGAATTGTGTATTGTTCATAGACATTTTCATTAGTAGCAATGGTGACCTTCTTAATCATTGCTTTTGTGGTGTCAACCAGTCCAAACTGACTGTCAATGTCAGCAAGATGATCCGCATTAATATCCTCATACAATGGATTGTGATATTTTAAATACTGTAGAGCATTTTTCACTTTCTGAACATTGACAACGTCTTGCCAAATCGTTTTTGACTTAGTTGGCACACATTTATCAGAATAACTATACTACTGTCTCTGGTGATGATCTGAACATTTTCTTGTAATGGGAGTGGCAGGTACATGATAGAGCCCTTTAATTATATAATTAGCTCTTTCTGTGGTACATTTTTCATTTTAGCATTCAGTCATAAAATTGAAACGGCTTCATAGTCTGTATCAGAATCCGTTCAAACAAATTCAAAGAAGCTATCTCAGCAGGTGTGACATCCGCCTCCATCTTGTTCAGGACTGATCTAGGAAGCATGCTATTAGATTTTATCTTACGAAAAGAAGTGTGTTCACATGACTACTGTTTCGTCAAGTTGGAAGTCACTCTTTAGTATTAAGTAGGCAACCAAACAACCCCACATTTCATTCCACCTTCTAATGTTGTGGAGGTCAACCTTTACCATTTGTTCAAGATAGAATAGACAGTTACATGACACACACACACAATGTCAAATTTCTGTGTCTTACACATCTCAAATTTAGCAATTTCATTGCCAAATGCCCTGAACAAGAGTGATTCTTGTACTGTCAGTTGCTTTAGATTATCAAGACTGACTGTTGAAACATTGTCTAAAGTCATTTTGCATAATTTTAGTTCCTTAATAAGCTGTAGCACAGCACGCATGTCACCTTCAGTTAAGGAATCAAATACTGTGAAGTGTCTGACAGTACATCTGAGGCGAAACAAACCTCTAACAAATTTGTGCATACCTGAGTTGTGTACAGCAATCATATTGAAGTGATGAAATATGCTGTCACAAGCCAATGAATGTCCCATCAGACCACAATAGGATCTAATCACACACTTGTCAATGTGCTGAAATACAGTAGTTTGTATTTCTCACATCTTCTTGTGTTCAGAAACATGTCAATGAATGTTTCTACCACATGACAAGAAGATTCTCTGATTTTACGCATGGCATCACATGTCTAATGTGGCACAATGTGTTTTTTTGTGATCATCACTAGCGGAATGGTCCTCATCCATCTCATCTATGTCATTATCCTAGAGGACAGGTAAAACACTGTGTGCGTTCCCAGAATCATCTACAGAAATAGTGACTTTCACATTTTGCACATAATATGTTTCTTCCCAAAAGCAAGCCTCTGAATATTCTGTGTGTAGCCATCGACCATCAAACACCAAGCACAGACTATCCCTGGTTAGGTGTTCAAAGTCAAGTAAGCAAGTATGAAGTAGTGGAGCACACTGGACGGGTTGGGGGTGGGGTTCAACTAGACTGCCAGGGAGCAGTATTGCTCTTACAGGACTGGCGATCATTGGGGGGTGGGACCCTAGAATTACAAGGGCATAACTTCACTTTATTTGAGAACAGCTATCGGTAACCATGTGAGGGGGACCCACTACACTATGGCAAATGATTATTCATATGGGGTTGGTGATCAGGAAGGGGGTGGGACCCTGAACTATCAGGGAATGGATTTATTTCTTGGGAAGGGTGATCGGAGCACGGGGAGGGACCACTACACTATGGAAACTTATTCTTCATATGGGGTCGGCAAGCGGGAAGGGGGAAGGGACCACTACACTATGGAAAATGATTTTTCATATGGGGTCAGCAATTGGGGAGAAGGGAGGAAACCTCTACCCTACTGGGAAATATATTCTTTTATTTGGGGATGGTGATCAGAGACAGGAAGGGGGAAGGGACCACTACACTAGAGAAAATTATTTTCCATATAGGGTTGGAAATTGGGGAGGGCACCATTAGACTACCGGGGATTACATTCATTTATTTGGGGACCGCAATTGGAGAATGAGGAGGGGGGCTGGGGTGCAGTACCTCTGCCAACCACCAGGGTTGCGAGGACTACCACCAGGTTTTGGTTGGCCATAATTTCTCCATGCAAGGACCTTTGCAAAAGTCTCTTGCATGGAGCACAAACTTTTTGTGAATTGCAGTGCTGGGATATGCAGGTCCCTTCCCCCTCATTTGCACTGAAGAACCCCTCACAACGTTGCCCAGATGCAAACCCAGTTTGCATGGGCAAACTGGGCTTTGTGAATACCAACTCTGGGCAAAACCCAGTTTGCGCTGGGTAGAGTGGGTTTGCACCCAGGCAAATTTTTGTGACTCTGGCTCCAGTTCTCTAATTAGTGCTGTGAATCTGTAAAAGAAAGAAAGAAAAAAAAAACAATAGACCAGAAGTGACCATTATGCTATACAAATGGTCTAAAAAGATATTTCACAGTCTGAATGTGTGAGTGAAAAGAAGACAATTACTATTTAGCTGTATCTAGGAAAAGAACATCATTAAACATGTATTTCATGTTAAAATGCTGTATGCATAGTGAATGCATCAGGTATCTACAGTACAGCCATAGCACATTCTGCACTGTTACTACAGAGGCAATAGTATCTCTATAAATACTGTTGTGCAGAGAATGGGCCAATATTGGATAATCATGTCATTCAGAAAACTGAAACTATTCTGCACATCACAATTAAAGAGAACAATCAAAACAAAAAAGTCCAATTTTTGAATAAAACACATGTATAAAATAAACATGTTGCAGAGAAGTATACATAGAAACTATGGCAGCTGTATCCTCTGCATTCTCTGTAGATTTAATCAATGGTTGTTTTAAACCAGCGATGTCAGTACACTTTTTATTTAATTTTTTTCTTTATGTACATTTACACATCTCTCACATAGCTCATATCTAATTAATAAACATATACCCTAAAAAAAGTTAAATACATAAAATATACGGCATTGATGGAGAACATAGCACCACTCCCACTTGCTAAGTGCAATGCTATGATCCTTGAGTAGTGTAGCATCAGGAAAAGATGGCATAACATGTGTACTGCTGCTTAGTAGCTTTCAACATTGCTATTAGGGGATCCACTCCTCACACGTATATAGAACATAGTGTATGAACGCTAATACACACATATATCTTTCATGCAAGAGGTTTCCATGGTAACTGCAGACCTAAAAAGTGCAGCATGAGAGGTCTCATTAGCACAGAAACCTCCACAGCTAAAAATATCCCTCCTGTGTATGAGCGCTCATACACTTTTATAGAGTATGGACACTTATACATTGCAGTCTTGTCCTTATTTTGTTTCCCCTCCCCCCATGCTCACTTCCGCAGCCAGCTGTCACCGCTGTGTCCATTTCCTGAAGACAGGAGGGTTACAGGAATGCAAATGTGTATACGCATTACAAGTTGTGCTGCAATAGGTATGTAGCTAGTGCAGCACAACTGCTACAATAACATACATACAGGAGCACAACATTCCATCATGTACTACACATAGTAATGTTACTACTATAATAATAAAAGGACAGGAGTGGGTGGTGTAGTAACCCAATAATAACATTTAAAAACACATACTCTGCTGAGCTATTTCTGTGACTGGTCAAGTTATGTCAGCACATGTTCTGATGTCCACGTGTGCATGATCAGACAACATGATCTGAACATAAATGTTGCATTCCTATACCAAGTAAAAAAGTGATCCAGTCTCCTCTACCTATGTTAACTATTCTATGGCATATAACTTTCTTATATATGCATCATAAAAGTTAAGATGGGGTGCAGAACATGAATATAAACCAGTTAGCTCACAGTAAAGAACTGTGTGCAAAATACAGTAAACTAAAGCACATACTGTCCTAAATTGTTTAATGCATGCCTGTCCTATGGATAGCTGCAGATCCCAACTATGCTTTGTGCAAAAAAGAGGAAACATAATACAGTAGCATTTAAGCTCTGCCTGAAACCATGAGAAATACTCCAAAAATGTGTTAGTTTATCATGAAAGAGAATCAGTTTTGGCAAAATGTTATTCATTTGTCATGACCTGTTCATGAAAAAGGAATTCTAAATGTGAAAAAACATTCTAACCAATAGAAAACAGTATACAGACCCTATAATGACGTGACACTCATGACTAAGAATTTTTTTGCATGAGTTACCATTCCTTTTTCACGAGTCACTCACAAAAAAGGAATGTTAACATGCAAAAAAGGATTCTGACCAATCGTGAACCATGTTGGGACCTAACAATAAACTGATAGTCTTGACACAGAATCATTTATTGCAACATCAGATTCCTTTTCCATGATGCGCTAGCGAAAAAGGAATCATGAGTCACAAAAAAGGATTTAAATTTAAACAGGAAATACATTCTCTGAAGTGGGGAATCAGAAGTGGGGAAGACGGCAGGAAGTATGCCATCTTGAATTTCTCTGGCAACAACAGAAGAATACACAGAAAAATGCTGTAAGTACTCTATGAAACAAAAAAGTTTTAAAAATGTTAAGAAATTGTGCAGACATAGAAAAACTACATTATCTTTAATCGGAAATTATAAGGTAGTGGGCTTTGTTTTCAAATAGTCTATCTGACAAGGTTTTCACACACAGAGTAGTTCACACTGTTTCTATGACACACTTGAGTTTTTCAAGAAATTCTTCACTTAATTACACATAAAAGTATTATCTCTCTCTCTATATATATATATATATATATATATATATATATATATATATATATATATATATATATATATATATACATACATATATATACATACATATATCTTTTAAACATCAGAACACGGTATGCCATAGCCAAACCTAGACAGGCAGGTAGTAAAGAAGATATTTTGTTATTTAAAAAAGCCTGTCTTGTACATGAGAAGATACTAGTATATTTGCCCACAGCCATATGTAATTGTAGAAGTAAAGCAATGAATTAATTTCCTTATTTTTTTTTCTAGTTACAATGACTTCTAACAAGAAGAAAATAATTAAATAGAACATTATGTTGTTATGTGCTGGCACACACTTATCTTCAACACAGCTGCCTTTGTTTACTCCCCAAAATATGACTTTAACAGTAAATGCCATATAGGTATCTTACCATCTAAGATGTTAGCTCAAAAAGGAGGGAACAGAAGCTCTGTCACACTATCCTCACATTGGCTGTCACCAATAGAATTGGTCAATGTTGGCATGTTAGAAGTATTATCCAATTAGATAACTATACTCTACCACCAAAATAAAAGTCTATTTTATAAACAAATGTCCACTAGCAAACAACCCATTAGATATACCAATAACTATTTATCTGATTGGCAAAGACTTATTGTGGTTACCCAATCAGATGTTTTAAATTGGTTGTTGCTGAGTGACTCAGCAAATTTGCCTTCTGACACTTTGACACCAAAAGTAAACCAGTCACTTTGCGTACGGCTGTTGAGACACACACACACATATTATTGAGATTCCTGTCATTTGCAGTATCTCTGAAAGAATAAACCATGATAGAAGGCTCCAGGACTAGTGTTTGGCTCATTGGAAGTTCAATTGTGCGAAGGGTGGCACAGTTTGCTAGCAGACTTATTTTGGAAATGACTTACGACTGCCAACCTGTGATGTCTTGTGGTTTGGTAAGGGTGGCATGAAGTGGGAGCAGCTCATGCCAACTGCACA
This sequence comes from Neoceratodus forsteri, assembly GCA_016271365.2. NCBI lineage: Eukaryota > Metazoa > Chordata > Ceratodontiformes > Ceratodontidae > Neoceratodus > Neoceratodus forsteri. The sequence goes on from JADMNL010000026.1 coordinate 120,253,684, forward strand.
CCAACTTCTGGAGAATTCTCCTCAAGTGGCAGACACTCAGACTCAAATATTGCCAACCAAACAGCAGTGACACAGCCACAGTCACTGACAGACTCCCTGTCCTCGCTGGCCTGCTTGGATGGCAAACATTCCCAGCTACTGGGCAATTACTTCTACAATTTCAACTATTCAAATGGAAAACTCCCGGGATGTGTCAAAAATTGCACAGAACACCTACAATGTTACTCATGATGTGCAGTGATATTGAAAGAAATCCTGGCCCGGTGGCACCATCCACAGCACAGGACAGTGGCCACTGGTCAGCAACCAGAGGATTAAAAATTGCACACATCAATGTCTGTAGCTTACCCCCCAAACTCCATGCAGTTGAAGTGTGGGTAAAACTCCATAACTCTAATGTACTGGACATAAGAGAGACATGGCTCAAGCCAACCTGCCCTAGCTCACTCTACGACATCAGTGGCTACAAGACATTCCAGAATGACAGACAAGGTTACAAAAGAGGGGATGGAGTACTTATATACATCAAGGACCACCTATCAGCCTCTATCACTTGCTCCAGTAAGTCGACTGATTCATACCCGGAATGATTAATCCTTGAAATGGCCCTGGGAGCAGCAAAGAAATTTTATATCGGATGTGCGCACAACCCCGAGGTGGCAAGCTTGATCTTACCAACCGCATCAACATGATTGCTAATCTCTCCCCAGTCAAGGACCTTGTTCTAATAGGAGATTTCAACCTCAACTGGTTTGACAATAAGCAGACTGAGTACACAGAACTATTAACAAACAAAATCAACCTTGTCCAAATCATTCACTCCCCCACCCAATTAAACACCAAGTCACAGAATCACACACTACTTGATTGGATTTTAACAAATAGAGAGGATAGGGTCACATCTGCAGGGGTACTATCGGGCTCAATAAGTGACCATTCCCCCACCTTCTGTACCTGGCCATGTCACAAACTGCGTCCGCCATCCAAACTCACTTCCTTTGGGGATTTCTCTTCAGTCGACAAAGCAGCATTACGAGCAGATCTACATGGAGTGAAATGGTCTGCTCTCCACTCATTAACTACTGTGGACACAGCACTCAGCTACCTTATCACAACACTATCCTCCATCCAGGACAAGCACTTTCTGCTCTCCACAAAATGCATTAGCGGCGGAAATAGCAGATGGTTCAATAAAGAGCTACTGGCTTGCATGAAGATGAAGGATAAATCATGGGCCACCTACAAATTGTCTCCTACTCCTGAAAACTGGAATAACTACCGCAGAGTAAGAAATAGCTGCTAGCATGAAGCCAAATGACTAAAATTGTCCTTCTTTAAGAACCAACAAACTCGGAACCTAGGCTATCCTCATAAATTCTGGACTTCATTCAACTCAATAATGAAACCTACCTCCTTAAGAATGATACACTCCTCAACACTAAGGCAAGGCCTCAGACTGACCCTGGTAAAGTGGCTGACATTCTGAACAGGAAATTTACTAGCCTGGACTCTTGCTTTGCCCAACTACCACCCAAATTGACTGAATCTCAATCACGTTCAGAAGACCACATACAACAGAATGGCCCCAAGTTCTATTTCAAGGCCACCTCCCTCAGTCAGCTTGGTGGCGCTGAGGGTTGAGGCACTGACACCACACCTCACTCTACGCCATTGACCCAGGTTCGGGAGCAGACTCTGGTCGTCGGGGGTCAGAGGATTGAGCATCCATGGGAATGCTCTCCTCCTCCAGGAGGGTGAGGCGGGGTACCCGCGCATGTGCTGGCTCCTAGCAGCAGCTGGGGGAGAGTGCAAGTCATGGTGTGATAGAGGGGACAGTGCAGGCAGATGTTTGACGTACGGTAAATGGAAGCGCTCACCGTAGCGTCACTAGCATCACTGCATGCCCAGGCTGCAGGGGGGGGGAACTACAAGGAACAAAACCACAGATCCTCCAGCTCATGAAGGCCTGCCCCGCGGTGCTGCATCAGACGCTCCCAGGAGCTCCCTCTGGTCCCAACCCCTTGGTCTTCCACGAAGGGGTCCACAATACGACCTTGGAGAGGGTGAGGGTGAGGAGGTTGTAGCTCAGGCATGGTGCAGGAGCTGCCAGGTCAGGGCTAGAATAGGGGAACCATAGGACCACCCCAGCAGGAGGAAAGGTAGGTAGATAAATAAATCAAATAAAAAAATATTAAAAAAGGCCACCTCCCCCTCTGAAGTGAGGTGTCATCTATGGGCACTGTCCAGCTCTGGCAGTGTGGGAAGCGATGGTCTGTGTCCCCATTTCTTGAAATTGGTGGCTGATGTAATTGCAAAACCATCTCCTTCATCTTCAATCTCTCATTAACCTCAGGCACCATACCACACCTATGGAAGCAATCCAGAATCATTCCCATCTTCAAATCAGAAGACCCTAGTCTCCCCAAGAACTACAGACCAGTGTCCATAATATCACACATCAGCAAGATCCTGAAAAAGGTAGTATTTCAACAAATGACTGATCACCTCACAAAATATGACCTGTTGTCCCTGGACCAGCATGGATTCCGCAAAGGTTACAGCACTACCACAGCTCTTGCACAATTTATGGACCATGTGCTAAGTGAGGTGGACAAAGAGAAATTCATGGAAGCAATCTTCATTGACCTCTCAAAAGCTTTTGATATGGTTGACAATGATCTCCACCTTAGCGAGCTTGCTTCATGTGGTTTTCTCCCCAGCTCCTCAGACTGGATCAAGAATTACCTTACAAACAGAACACAATTGGTATGCATAGGGAAAACACTGTCACGACCACAGCTGGTACACACGAGTACTACAAGGGTCTGTCCTCAACCCACTCTTTTACTCCCTATTTGTCAACTCCCTTCTCACCAAACCTATGAACTGTCACATGGTCATGTATGCATATTACCTCATTCTGTTCAGCAGTAATGATAGCCCCAGCCATCTGGTCCAAACACTCTCCAGGGACTTCTCCTCTGCAACTCAATGGTTCACAGCCTGTAGACTAGTAGTGAATTCAAAAAAAAAAAAACTAAAGCATTGCTATTTGGCTCTAAACATCACTTCTCCAGAAGCTCCTCAACCCACCCACCCCCACTATATATTCACTCACCAGATGGAGCTCACACCGGAGCAAGTTATGGTATTTAAATATTTTGGAGTGGGCCGGCCCGGTGGCGCTGAGGTGCTGGACACCACACCTCGTGGCACACTTCCGACCTGGGTTAGGGAACGGACTCGGGTCACTGGGGCTGGCAGGGGAGAGGAAGGATTGAACGTCCCATGACTGCTCTCCTTCCTCTGGGGCGGGTGAGTGCATGGCTGCAACGGATCACGCTGCAGTGGCAACTGACGGAGGTCAGGTACACTATAGCTGAGTGCCTGGACAGGGGGAGTGCGGTGGGCGTCAGCATGGCCGTGCTCTGATGCCATTGCACATCCGGCTTCCAAGGGCAAGAAAAATGGCAGAAAATAGCAGGGTGATCTCGGTGGCTGATGGTCATGCCCTGCACCCCCAGACACGAGAGGCACCTTCACCGGGGTGTGACTGACCCCGTGTGCAAGGGGCATATAAATCTGTGCACCAGACCTGGTGCGGGGGTGCGGGTGCCAGTGGCTGGAGATCACTGGGTCCACTCTGCAGGGGCGAAAAAACAGGAGGAATATAAAAAATATATATATCTTGGAGTAACACCGCGACCCAGAGCTCACCTTTTCAAATCACATAGGTCAGTTATAAACATTGTAAATCAGCATTTGGGGGTCTGCTACCACCTTAAACACATTATGACACTTGAAGTTAGACTCGCCATTGGAAAGGGAATGCTACTACCTCTCTTAGACGACTGCTCACCAATCATCTCTCTTGCCCCCCCACCTTCTCACTCGTCTAAATACAGTATACAACAGTATCTGTAGGCTTGTATCCCTTGCACCCTACTGCAAACACCATTGCAGCCTGTACGTGAAGCTGGGATAGCTATCCCCACAGGGACATGAGGATCTAAGGCTGGGCTCTTTTATCTTTAAAAACCTTCATGACGGTGCCTTATCTCCTTTATCACAGCTGCTAACAGTCAAACAAGGTCCCTGCCTTCTTAGATTCTCATACCAAAGATTACTTGACTGTCCTAAATCCAACACCGAAACGGGAAAAAGAGTCTTCTCTTGCACCGCTCCAAAGTATTGGAACTCCATACCGGGGGAGCTACATGCCCTTGGGTCACCTAATACTTTCAAACGGCACTTAAAAAATGCATTACTATCTAAAATATCTTGCTGCTACTAACAGCCGTAATTCACCACCACACTAAACAACTACCTGGTTGGTCCTAGATGCTTGTGTGCAATCCGTCATGTATAACAGGCTAGTTGCTATATATAACTGGCTAGTTGATTTGCCTATGGCAGGGTAGCAGTTTGGCAAGTGCAAGAGGAAGGAGACCCCTGCCCTTGTCAGTCCTTCAGCCCACATAGCTAGGAGTTCATGAAAAAGGTCCAGTTTATGTATTCTCTGTTTGTTGTCCCTTGCTGTGTTTTTGACCGATGTTAAGGGGTATACCTCCGATACGATAAGGCAGCTTTTGTCACCATAATTGCTGTGTACTACCTACCTTGGTTTACTCTACTCCTCACGTACTCGACACTGTTTTATGTAATACATGTGAATGTACTTATACTGTTACTTTCATTTGTATTACCTATCCTTGAATGTCCCTCTGCTCTGATACTCTGTGTTTGTATTGCTGTATCACCTAGATGACCCGGGTTGTGCCTGAAAACTAATAATCATGCAGACACCAATGTGAAGTGAGCTGGTAAGTTTACTGTATGAAACACACACTTGAAACAACTGCATTACACGTGGGCATATGCCCGCCAAGCAAGGGTTTATATATGCACGTTATCGCATGCGCATTAGTAAAGCATACGCAAATCGTGTATGCTAATTAACTTCCTTACATCTCCCTTCTCAACTGAACTCCCCCCCCCAAGTAAAATATTTAAAGTTCTATGTAGCTCAAAGTTTTTGTAAGTCTATATATTCATGATGCCAGGCGGGCCTTCGGAGCTCCTGTCCACTGACACGGCTGTTTCTCAGGCTGGAGCTGGTGCCAGTCACTTGGTCCCAACTACTCAGGGGAAGGACCGACACCACAGGCTCACTTTGTGACTGCCCTAGTGTCACTTGTGGAGGGACCTCCATTGCAGGCACCTCAGGGATCCCATCGTCCTCCATAGTCATCCTGCTCACTTCCCTCCTCCTCCTCTCCTCGGATGTGCGAGTTTTGTGGGCCACAGGAACGGCATGGCTCAGGGGTTAACAAAAGGTCTCTCCTGTTTCTGTGATAAAATTTACCATTTGCTTGAAATACATAGGAACGTGGCTCTTCACTATGGCGCTCCACAACTGTGGGGGTCCAGGTATTCTCAGGTGTCCACAGGTAAACAGGCTGTAAGGCTGGGAGTGGTCTGGCATACAAATTGTAATAAGATTTTAGTTTTTCTTGAGCCCTTCACAATGTAGATCGCACCTCAACTTTTGGTACTTTTTGTTTAAAGATATCTACCAACCTGTATTGATCAGCCACTGCACCTAATAAATAGGTGCCTTACCACCACAGCATTCTCCAGTTCTAAGATTTCCCCCAATCATGCCACTGATAAAAAATTACAGCACTCGTAAATTTAATTAAACCAGGTCCCAAGGACTTCCCAGTTGTAAGGGCCACCTATGTTCTGCCCCCGTGCTGACTAATGTTATGATGAGATGCCAGGGAGAGCACGGGGGCACGCTCCATTATAAGCAATGGGCGGCAACATTATGATCTATTTTTAACATTATATTGGCCAGTTGGTAATGAAATGTGGGCACCGGTCAACTAACAAAGGCCTTGCGTTTGCATTTTTCAATGCCCAAGTGGCTGCTGTGTAATCTGGTTAGCATGTCTGATCTCAGTGACATGGGGACTATCAGTCTCTCCCCCTTCAGCAAACGTCCATTTTCTATCGAGCTTTCATCTCTGAACTACCAGTACTGCCTTATCTCGGGGTGCACTAATGTTTTCTCCTGGGACCACCCATTCAAAACAGTGTCTCTCAACTTGACCAGTGCTGAATCATTATCCGTCTCTCACAGAAACAAATTTTTTTTTTTAAATCACTGACTGGCATATAGTTCACCGTGTGAACCTCATATTTGTCTAATTCAGTTTCTGGCACAGAATTTTCACCCACAGCCCTACTCAGGGCATCTGCTATATGAAGTTCTTTACCTGCTTTGTACTGTACCAGCAAATCATACCTTTGCAGTTTTAGCATCATGTGTTGAATTCTCGGTGGAGCTGTGGCCAGTATTTTTTTGAAAAAGCTTACTAGGGGGCTTGTGGTCCAATTCAACATGGACCCGGGGTCTGCCATAAATATACTGGTGTAACTTTGAACAACCAAACACAATAGCTAGCGTTTCCTTCTCAATTTGTGCATAATTTTTCTCAGCTTTATTAAGGGATCTGGAGCAAAAGCAACAGACCTGCCTTCCTGCAGCAGAAAGGCACCCAGACCTTTAGAGGATGCTGTGACGCTTGGCCAGCTGGTTATGATTGTGCTATGATATTTGTATATAGAATGTGGTATGTGAGTGTCTCTCATGAGACGGCCTGTGGGATGCCCCCCCCCAAGTTTCAGTTAAAATGACAGGATATATATTAAACAGCAGATCTCTGTAAGTTGATTAACTTCCAAGACATTGCATTTTATGGCCTTGTTTATGACCTGTGCTGCTTTGAAGTCGGGAAGCTAAATATACAATTTATTACAGAATCTAGCTATCTTGCAGTTAGGTGACAACTTGCAGAGCTGTAAAAACCTGTGATGTCCTTGGAAACAGGAAACCACACAAAATTAAGTCATATTGGGAATTAGTTTTTGCTGATGTCACCTTATTTAACATACCTCCTGACAGGACATCCTGTTTGTATATTTGTAATATTTAACAAGGAGGAGCTAAGTGACATCATGGATGGGGTGTATATGAGAGACAGTTTAAGCTATTCTGTGTCTGATCTTTAGACACATTTCTTTGTGGGCTCTTAAAAACAATAACTAACTATAAGCACTGTAAGAAGGTAATACATTAGATAGAAAAGTCTAATTGTATTGTGGTAAGAGTTTATGTTTGTACTTTAACTTTGTTCTTTTAAGTGATTGTATGCTTTGTGATATATGGTTCTGTGTTTACATTTTACATATTTTTATCCATTTTTAAGTAAACCTCATTTTAAAGAGACTGTCTGGTGTGTCTTCAAAGTTCTTTCTTTTGCATGTGATGTATAGACAGTTAAGACTGACTATAACTGTTTATAAGCTGATGGTGTTACCAAACTGGAAAAGGTAAGAATATACCTAAGGTCTTTTATAGAGTTTTAAGGGTTCATTTTGGATACTTGGTTAGGTGCCCTTAGGCGAAAGATATCTGGCATCCCCTCGAACAGCAGATTGTCTGAGCCTGTACATTTGGGTACACTAGCATAAGGTTCACGGTTTAAATCCCCCCAGAACTTGAGACTAAAGGTGATTTGGACCCACAAGCAGACAGGAGGGTTACCCTGTTCTGTTACCTGTTCACAATACTGCACTTGGAGGTTGGCATTGTGGGAGCAGAGGGCCTGACCTGCTGAGTGGGTTTGTGACAGATTGGTTGGCAGCGGTGTGGATAAAATTTGGTAACACAAGCTTTAAATTGTTCAGAATGTCAGCTTGATACTGTACACCTCACTTGCAAAAAAAAAGGCAGTGATTTATTTTTAAAAAGGAAACAGAACTATATAATTTGGCTTACAGTCAAGTTCCTACCTGTTTTATTTTTTTCTAAAGTGCAAGTTAGTTAGAGTAGCCATAGTTAGAGAAGAAGATGGCTTCCAATTACAGCGGGCACACTGTAGACTACCTGAGACAGTTGTGCCAGGACAGAGGAGTCCTGTATGAGGTAAGAGCCACCAAGCAGAACCTTGTGGATGCCCTGATGGCAGCAGATACCCAAAGCATCGAGTCACAGACTGTGACTGTGAAAGACCAAACCTTGAGCATGGAGGGGCCAGCAGCCAGTGCAGTGTCCAGATCTAGTGAGGATGACAGCAGGGCCAGTGCCAGTGAAGAGCCACAGTAGCAGGGGAAGGTCACCAGCATTCTGGAGCCAGAAACAATCAGGCTGCAGACTGAGTTGTGCAGAATGGAGCTGGAGTTCCAGGAGAAGAGAGAGCGAGAACAGTGAGAGGCAGAGCGGGAACAGCGGGAGGCTCACCATGAAGAGTGTGAGCACCAGTGAGCTTCTCCTCTAGAAGAGGAGTGACAACAGCAGAAGCTGGAACGCCGAGCGGTGAGCGCCAAGCGCACATGAACTGAGAAGTTATGACCCAACCATCAGCATCTCAGAGCAGGTAAGGGTTTGGGTTCTGGAACTACAGGACTGGGTTACAAATTGAATTCCAAATTGATAGCTGAATTTAAAGAGGGGAGGAGCATGAATCATTTTAAATTCCTTTGAAAAAGTTTGTATTCAAACTAAAATTTCTTGAGGTCCTGGGTTTCCAGCTATCCCGCTGCCAGGAAAGTTGAGATGCACTGGATCAAATAGACAATGAGGACAGTAATGATTACAGAAAACGTAAAGCTGCACTATTAAAAAAGTTTGATTTAACTGCTGAAGCATGCACAGCTAAATTCCGTAAGCTCAGGAGAAGCCCTGATATGAGCTACGAGGAGCTAGCCACGAAACAATATCAGTTTTTAAAACGTTGGAGGGAAGGAATTGAAGCAAACTCTGTAGATAAAACTGAAAATGCTATTTTGTTAAAACAGTTTTTTGGGGCATGCCCAACAGAGCTGAAAATCTGGCTGGAGGACCGAGATCCCAAAACAGTGCAAGAGGCTGCTGAACTCTCAGACTGCTATGCCAAGAGCAGACCTGCTCTGACAGCGAAAGGGGTGGGCGGGGCAGTGCAGAAAGTGAAAAGCATGCTTTAAGGGCAGCTAAAACCCTCACTGCCTCCACTGAAACCAGTTAGCCCCAGGTTTCAGAGAAGAGATTTCTTTGAGAAAAGAAATTAATGTTGTGTTTGTAAAGAAACTGGGCATATTGCCAATGTCCCAAAAAGATAAGCAATACGCAAGGTGGTGCTAGGAAAGAAGTGGGTTGTCTGTGTGTCCCTGGAAACATGCCTGTGAACATGAGGGAACACATGCACCCAGTTATGGTGAATGGTGTACAGACACGAGGGTTAAGGGACACAGGGGCATCCCTGACATTGGTAAAAGGGGATCTGGTAGAGCCTAGTCAGCTTATACCCAATAAATATGTCACTGTTCAAGACTTTACTGGTGAGGAGAAAACATTGCCCCTCACTAGTGTTCTCCTAGACTGGGGTGAAACAGGGAACTGTCCAACAGATGGCTGTAGCCAAAACATTAGCAGTTGGCGTCATCCCTGGCAACAATCTCCAACAGGGAATGTGTGTGCAGTTACCCGTAGCCAAGCGGGAAGGGAAAATTGTAGCTCCCTGGACCCCACAGAATCCGGTGTGGAAATCACTGGTAGGCTGATTCCCCAGCCTGTGTCTCCTGAGATGGAGACTAATGAAAAGGGGGTAGAAATGTTCCCAGTAGCAATTAACCACACTGCTACTGGAGGGTTAATCTAAGAGGGAGGGTGACCCATTGTCAGGAGGGTTAGGGATGACAGTGATCCTGAGTGCTCTGATGCGGTGCTAGGACCCTAGTTTAGAGACTGAAGGGGCCCGTCCCATGCCTTGGAATGTGTACAGGCATGTAGCTGCTCAGAAAAGTGACCCTAGTCTAGAGAAACTGAGGGCTTGGGCAGACTCTGACAGTGCACAGGAGGTGTGATGAAACATAAGGTTTATTGGGAAAATGTACTGATGTATTACTCCAGGCTGTGCAGACAGAGGAGGAGGAGGGGTGATAGGTAGGTATTGCGAGCAGTTGCTTAAGATTGCATGATATTCCATTGTCTGATCATCTGGGAATCGCATGCACTATGTAGTGGTTAGCCCAGAATTTCTATTGGCCCAACTTCACCCAGCAGGTGAAGAAGTATTGCAGGACTTGTCACCGGTGCCAAGAAATAGGGAAGGCAGGTAAGAAAACCCAAGCTGCCCTAATTCCATTGCCCACAGTGGAAGAGCCATTCCAGAGGGTGGGAATGGATATTATGGGGCCTTTAAATAACCCCAGCTTCTCTGGGAAGAGGTTCATCCTGACTGTGGTGGATTATGCCATTCGGTACCCTGAGGCAGTCGCCCTATCCTCACTGAGGACAGACAAAATGGCAGATGCCTTACTTGGGATTTTCTCCCGTGTTGGGTTTCTGCAGGAGGTTATCACCAACCGAGGGGGTTCCTTCATGTTGGACCTGATGAAATGTTTGTGGGAGAAGTGTGGGGTCATGCAGAGATGCACAACACCTTATCACCCACAAGCCAATGGGCTGATGGAAAGATTTAATGGTACCCTGAAGTCCATGCTCCAAGTGTTTGCTGAACAGCATAGGAGGGACTAGGAGAAATACCTTACCCACCTGTTGTTTGCATACAGGGAGGTGCCCCAAGAGTCGACAGGATTCTCCCCCTTCGAGCTCTTATATGAATGCTGGCTACGTGGGCCCCTAGACTTGATCCAGGAGGACTGGGAAGGCAAGCACGCCACCCAGGGAACTCCCATAGTGGATTACGTCCTTAGGTTTAGGGAAAAGCTGAAGGAGCTTATGGGGACAGCCCAGAGCAACCTGGCAGCTGCTCAATAGAAACAAAAAGTGTGGTACAACCGCAGAGCCAGAGCTCGCTTGTACATGGTGGGCCAGGAAGTCATGGTCCTTATCCTGGTCTGGAAAGACAAGCTGCAGGCTGAGTGGGCTGGACCGTACAAAGTAGTTAGGAAGGTAAATGACGTGAACTATATCACAAAGTTACCTGACAGAAGACAGACAGAAAGAATGTACCATGTCAACTTGATGAAGCCATATGCTAATAGGGCTGACATGGTGTTTGCAGTATGTAGTCCTGGGGAGGGGACGGACTAAGGAGACCCCCTTCTGGACTTGCTGGAAGAAAGCAAGTGGGAGTCCTCTGTGGAGGCAGTTAAATTGTCTCCCCAGCTGGCCCCAGACATGATCCAGGAAGTAAGGGAGGTTTTAGCAGACTTTGCTCCCTGTTTAGCGCCAAGCCTGGACTAACCCCTTAGTGACACACAATGTGAGACAGGGACAGAAGCCCATGTAGGACAGCATATCTGAGTGTCAGAGGCTGTCAAAAGGACATTAGGAGGAAGTGAAGGAGATGCTGGATTTAGGGGTAATCCAGAGATCCCACAGCCCCGGGCCTCACCCGTAGTCCTTGTGCCCAAACCAGATGGCTCTACTCATTTCTGTGTGGACTATCGTAGACTGAATGCAGTCACAAAGTCAGATGCCCACCTGATGCCCCGGACAGATGATCTCCTGGACAAGTTGGGAGGGGCAACCTACCTTACAACTACTGACCTGACAAAGGGGTATTGGCAGGACGAGTTAACTGACAGAGCTAGGGAGAAGTTGGCCTTCATCACTCCAACAGACTTCTCGGAATTTAAAGTAATGCCTTTCGGAATGAAAAATGCCCTGGCCACTTTCCAAAGGTTGGTGAACCAGATGTTAAATGGTGCTAAGGAGTACGCCGCGGCATACCTGGATGACACTGCCATTTTTAGTGCCAGCTGGGAGGAACACCTGTCCCACCTTAGGGAAGTGCGGGGCAGGATACAGAGGGCCAGGCTCACTGTCAAAGCTGAGCCAGGTGGCCACGGGGGAAGTGGCATACTTCGGGCATGTTGTAGGCCGGGGACAGCCCCGTCCTAACCAAGCAAAAATAGAGGTGATCAAGGCATGGCCCAGACCAGAAACGCAGAAGCAGGTCAGGAGTTTTCTAAGGACAGCAGGGTACTATAGGAAATTTTTTACCCAATCACAGTGCCCTGGCTGCTCCCCTATCTGACCTGGTAAAGAAAAGGATGCCTAAGAAAATTACCTGGGAACCAGCCTGTGAGAAAGCCTTTACCAGACTGAAGGAGGCACTGTGCAGTGCTCCTGTATTGACAAGTCCTGACTACAGCAGACCCTTTATAGTTCAGACTGATGCTTCAGACATGGGTATTGGCGCAGTACTGAGTCAGACATTCAACCAAGGGAAAGATCACCCGGTAGTGTACCAGAGTAAAAAGTTACTTCCCAGGGAGCAGGCATACTCTACTGTGGAAAAAGAGTGTCTTGCCATAGTGTGGGCCCTAAAGAAGTTAGAGCCATACTTATATGGGCAACATTTTGTGGTGTAAACTGACCACAAGCCCCGGTTTGGCTGATGCAAATGGGAAAAACTAATGGTAGATTGTTAAGATGGAGTCTTGCCTTACAAGGGTATGACATGACAATCTTACATAGGGCTGGAGCGACCAATCAGAACAACGATGGCCTTTTGTGTCTTTATGAGGAGTGAACTGATTTGGGAAGCTCATCCCATGCAGGGGATAGTGTCACAAACCCACTCAGCAGTCAGGCCCTCTACTCCCAAAGTGCCAGCCTCTGAGCGCAGTCTTGTAATCAGTTTAACACAATAAGGTAACCCTTTTGTCTGTTTGTGAGTTCAGGTCAAACTTTGGTCTCAGTTCTGGAGGGATTCAAACTGTGAACCTCTTGCTAAGCGTGAATCATACAAAGGCTCAGATAATTCTGTCTTCGGGATATCTTTACCACGGGCACCTAACCAAGTGTATAGAAATGAATCCTTAAAAACTTTAATAAAGACCTCAGATTTAAAATGCTTCTTTTTCCAGTTTGGTATCACCATTCAAGCTTATGCCTAGTGTCAGCTAGAACCATATATACTTTTCTTACAAATGAAAGAAAATCAAAGTCAGACCAAGTATGCTCTAAAAAGAGTTTTACTAAAATAGATAAAAATATCTAATACATAAACTATAGAACTATTATATCACAAGACATACAAATCTCTTAAACAAAACAGGTTTTAACAGTGCAATTCCTGCTACAGTACTTAGTCTCTAAATACCTGCTTAAAAGTGCTCACAGATGTTTCTTTGTCAGAGTCTAGATAAAAGTGTCTCTGTGAAGTCAAACAGAATAATGTTTAAAATCTGGTTTTCCCCACCTACTTGCATGAGGTCACCTAGCTCCTCCCTGTCAGAATGTATAAAAGGAATTTATATGAAAAACAGGATGTCTTTTCCAAGTATTAAATTCTGCAACCTCAGCATGACTCATGTCCTCCAAATGACATTTATTTGATCTCATGATAAGTTTCCCCCTTCCAGGACATGAAAGCATCTTTATGATTTTGCATCAGTTTACTAAACCTGGTTTCCTCTCCTAACATCATAAAATGGATATGCTCAACTCAGTCCTCTTCCAGTCAGTAATTAACTTTAGGTACAACAGGATATCCTTGATCAAGGTGTGTTTTACTCTGTCATTAGCTTCAGGCCTGCCATGTAACACCTGGTATCTAAAACCTGTGTGTGTGTGCGTGTATGTGTGATCTCACATGCTGTTTTAGCCTTTTCTCATGGGAGACAGTCCATACACATTTTTATATTTACAAAAAATTATCATACAGCACTCAGAACTGGCTGTCCATGTTACAGATAGAGTCCCCAAATTCAGTCTAGGTGGGGAGGATTTGTGATGCTTGGCCAGCTGGTTATGATTGCTCTATATTTGTATACAGAATGTGGTATGTGCCTCTCATGAGACAGCCTGTGGGATGCCCACCCCCCAGGTTTCAGTTATAATGACAGAATATATATTAAACAGTAAATCTATGTTAACTTCCAAGACATTGCATGTTATGGCCTTGTTTATGACCTGTGCTGCTTTGAAGTTGGGAAGCTAAATATACAATTCATTACAGGACAGGATCTAACTATCTCGCAGTTTGGTGACAAACTGCAGAGCTGTAAAAACCTGTGATGTCCTTGGAAACAGGAAACCACACAAAATTAAGGAGTCACATTGGGAAATTAGTTTTTGCTGATGTCACCTTATTTAATATACCTCCTGATAGGACATCCTGTTTGTATATTTTTTTATATTTAACAAGGAGGAGCAAGGTGACATCATGGAAGGGGTGTATATGAGAGACAGTTTAAGCTATTCTGTGTCTGATCTTTAGACACATTTCTTTTTGGGCTCTAGAAACAAGAACTATAAGCACTGTAAGAAGGTAATACATTAGATAGAAAAGTCTAATTGTATCGTGGTAGGAGTTTATGTTTGTACTTTAACCTTGTTCTTTTAAGTGATTGTATGCTTTGTGATATATGGTTCTGTGTTTACATTTTGCATATTTGTATCCATTTTTAAATAAACCTCTTATTTTAAAGAGACTGTCTGGTGTGTCTTTGAAGTTTTTTCTTTCGCATGTGATGTACAGACGGTTAAAACTGACTATAACTAATCATAAGCTGATGGTGTTACCAAACTGGAAAAGGTAAGAATATACCTAAGGTCTCTTATAGAGTTTTAAGGGTTCATTTTGGATACCTGGTTAGGTGTCCTTAGGCGAAAGATATCTGGTTCCCCCCCGAAGAGCAGATTGTCTGAGCCTGTACATTTGGGTATGCTAGCATAAGGTTCACAGTTTGAATCCTCCCCAGAACTTGAGAATATAAAGGTGATTCAGACCCACAAGCAGACAGGAGGGTTACCCTGTTCTGTTACCTGTTCACAATACTGCGTTTGGAGATTGGCACTGTGGAAGCAGAGGGCCTGACCTGCTGAGTGGGTTTGTGACAGATGCATCAACAGATAATTCAACAGGTTTCCTTAGAGCACAGTAGGCCAGCACCTGGTGGTTAGTAACAACTGTTTTCAGTTCTTGAAAGGCCTGTTGGTGGTGTTCCTCCCAGAGCCATGCTGTTTCTTTCTCTACTAACTCTTTCAATGGCTTATTTACAGTTGATAGGTTTGGAATAAATTTTGCCAGGTAGTTTACCATGCCCATAAATCTCTGTAAGTCAGTCTTATTTTGGGGAACAGGCATCTGGGTAATTGTTTTAATTTTCTCGGGGTCTACCAACAACTTGTTGTTACTTGTGTCCAATATACTGGACCTCTGACATTTTGATTTTGGATTTCTTTAAAGACAAATACTTATCTCTGGCTCTTTGTGGAACATGCCATAACCTCTCATTGTGCTCTTGTACATTAGCTCCCCAGATTAGGATGTCATCCATAAAGACCTCTGTGCCTTCGAGCCCTTCAAAAATGTGTGAAATTTTCTTTTGGAAGACTTCTGGTGCTGAGTAAATCCCACAGGGGAGATGCTTGAACTTGTACCTCCCAAGAGGTGTATTAAAAGTCACTAGATCAGCGCTAGGCCCATCTGGTTTAATCTGCCAAAAGGCATGCCCAGCATCTAACACTGTGAATACTGGGGCCCCTGTTAGCTTGGCTGCAACCTCTTCAGCTGTTTTCATCAGGTGATGTTCCCTTTTAATTGCTCTATTAAGCTCTCTGGGATCTATACAAATTCGTACTTTGGCTTTTCTACAACCACCAAAGAGTTGACCCAGCTTGTGGGTTTCTCCACCTTCTCAATAACCCCTACCCTTTCCATGTTCTCTAGCTCAGTTTCCACTTTACCTTGTAATGTGAAAGGTATTTTCCGGGGGGGGGGGGTGGATCACAGGACTGACTGTTTTATTTTAATGTGGTATTCACCTAAGCATCCCAATTCCTCAAATAAATCAGCAAACTGGGCCAGTATTCCTTCTGTGGTTTCCCCTGCACTTCCATTTGCAGCATCTACTGAAAATAGCTTCTTTATAAGCTTCATTTACAAACAAATACACAGGCCCAACACTGGGGTCACATTTGCATTAACCACTTGAAATGGCAGCAAGCAATACTTTTGCTTCAAACATGTTAGCAACATCACTTTGCCTTTTACATCCAGTTTATGCCCAGAGTAGGAAACCAATCTAGCTGATGACCTTTGAATAGCTTCTCCAGACAGTGTCTTATACTGTATATCTGAAAAGGCATAACATTACACTGTGCTCCTGTGTCTAACTTGAACATCACCATTTTCCCATTTACATTCAGATTTACTTTCCAGTCAGTCTCTGGCTTATAGGCAGTCACAGTTTCAATGCTGAAAGTACTTTAATTCTCCTGAGCATCTTCTCTAACAACATGGATCTCACTGCATTTGCCCACATGACATACCCTAGCAAAGTGTTTTTTTTCCTGTGGCACAATCTACAAAACTGTCCATATGCTGGGCATTTATTTATCTCATGCTCATGACGACATTTTTCACATCTGACAGTATTCGCTCGAGGAGCATAACTCCCCTTGCTCACATTGGCACTTGCTTTGACTCTTTCTTCTTGGACCACAGCTACTTGCACTGCACTTTCATCCTTAGCATTCCCACTTAAGTGTTTTATCTGCATTTCACTCAGTTCAGCAACCCTGGACATATCTATGGCATCATCTAATGTTAAATTCACTTTTCTCAACAGTCTGTGTCTCACATGCTCACTCTGTATGCCACATACAATTCTATCTCTGATCAAGGATTCAGTTAAATCTCCAAATTCACAAGATTTAGCCTTTAGCCTCAGTTCAGTTACATATGAATGAATGGACTCACCCAGATTCTGGTTCCTCGTTTTGAACAAATGTCTTTCTCATGTCACATTCTTTCTTGGGTTACAGTACCTCTAAAATTGTCCCATAATTTTATTCAGCTTCCTCTTCTCTTCCTCATTTTCCCAAATGAAAGTATTGAATACCTCTAATGCACCAAGGCCTGCCACATACAAGAAGGTCATAGCTTGATTTTTCTGGGATTTTTCAGCGACTCCACTGGCAACTGAGAAATTTTCAAATTGCTGCTTAAATCTTCTTCAGTTTTCATATGCATTTCCATTTAAATTGAGAGTGATGGGAGGCTGCAAGGGGTTCATTCTGACACCACGTAAAAATCACACAGACACCAACGTGGAGAGATGGTAAGTTTACTGTACGAAACACACACTTGAAACAACCGCAGAACATGTGGGCTTCTGCCCACCAAGCAAGAGGTTATATATACTTGTAACATGGCAAGAAAAATGGCTGCGCACGATTGGACAAAGAACATCATGTGGTAGTGACATGCCCATACATTAACTCTCAATTAATGTATGAGCCGGGCAACAATAATGCATGTTGTAACATGGCATATCAGACAGCAGTGAAATGGAGCAGCCGCATTGGCCGAAGTGGCACAGGTGACACAAACCGAGCAGGTATTAACCCAAAGTTAATGCCCGCTCGGTTAGTACCACCTGTCGTCAACGCGGCAGTAGAGGGGAGACGCCTGCTCCGGCACCACCCCTGAGGCCACCCACGGCGCTCGAGAGCCGCAGCCCCGGCTGACTCATTACTGAAAGTGTTCCATTGTAATTATTAAAGCTGCAGCATACCTGAAGAAAAATAGAGCGCAGGCAGTGTACAGGTGGAGGACAATGAACCCAGGCAGTGTAGAACTGGAGAGCAATGGGGCTGCTGTTTCTAATAGGGAGCGGTCACAGCCAAGCCCTGAACATGCAGCAAAACCCTTGCCACTCTCCAAACTGTCTCTGTCTCCCTGTAGGGTTTCTGGCACCGAGGGACACACACCGGTAACACAGGCTCGCCACCGCCGCAACGAGCCTATGTTAGAAGCATATAATCACCTCAGTGGCTCTGCCGGTGATTACGCTCACTGGCTATTGACCCGGCTTCGCCCCCGGCACCAACCCCAGCGGCATTAATCGACCGGCAGAGCCCTCCTCTGTCGGTGATTAATGCTTACGTACAGTACTTAAATTCGCCACATGACAGAACACATGGCAAAACATAGGTAGTGTAATACAAAAATATATAGAAATATTGAATCGTAATCCTAAATGGAAGTACATTAGAAGCTGTAAAAAGAATGACCATTTGCAAATAAAACATTAAATAGAAAATGACATCTGCCTTCTGTGTCGTGTGCCATTATTGTACATGTTCTGGCAGAGTTTGTAGTGCAAATTGCAAAGCGTGATGACACAACTATTTTTGTATCTTTTTCTGTTCCTGTTGAAGTTATGTGTGTGCGTTGAACACCCTCATACCATATATTTGTATATACTTCCTATATTTCTGAATCGTTATAGCACAAATCTTTATATGCTGACAGTCATAACTTTATATACTGACAATCGTAACTGTGCCTATCTCGCTCTGTAGCTGTTCAATAAACAGTGCACATTTGAATAATTAAATGAGTGCAATGTTACATGTTTTATATTGAAACAGTAGCAGCACAAAGAACCGTGCAATTCTATCGTAAGTAAAACTTTATTTTTTAAGCACTTTTCAAAACCAAAGCGTTGTACAGAAAAATTAAAACTAACAGTTTAAAAAGACAAACAATTAAATATTTATAAAATCATTCAC
The DNA here is from genome assembly GCA_016271365.2 of Neoceratodus forsteri. Lineage (NCBI taxonomy): Eukaryota > Metazoa > Chordata > Ceratodontiformes > Ceratodontidae > Neoceratodus > Neoceratodus forsteri. The sequence goes on from JADMNL010000026.1 coordinate 120,272,228, forward strand.
CATAGGCTTTAAGAAACAGAAAAGGTTTGAGCTCTGATTTAAAACTCTGGTTTTGAGATGAAAACAAACTGAAATCTGAGCCACGAAAACAGATGAAATGTACGTGCCACGACTGTTCTGTACAGAAAGAAAATGCGTGTTTCATAGTAAAAGTTTTATTAAATACAGTATCCTGTGGTTATGTTGCACACAACTCACAACTAACCAAACTGCATTTCCCCGACACAGAAAAATTATAGAATCTCGCCAACAGGTAAAAAGTGTTCTACCATGTACTGTTCTGTCATCTACTAGTACGCGTAGATACTGCCTAGTTTCCGACGGAACGGGAGAACACACAATTTTTAAATCGATTTTAATGTGTAACATTGGCAAGAAACAATTAGTTACAGTGAGCAGAACAGTTTTTCTTGCCCATGTCACAAGTGGATTAATCCATTCCAGAGTGCGAGTCTCTCAGGGACTAATGTATGGCTGGGTGGTTGGAACCACTCAGTTTCGTGGTCCATCCGCCCACCCCCATTCATTAATCTCTGAGAAACCCATGATCAGTCATGGTTTAATCCTTATTTATTAACAGGTCTCTAACCAGCTAAACACCCCCAGCACTCAGTGTTGGGTAAGTTACTTTTTATATTACTTTTGGAAACTTGTTCCAGGAAGCTCTGTGTAGTCACTAGCAAGGATGGATAAGTACTAGAAGTAACACACCTTATAGTTACATATATCTTGTTATACCAAAGTAATACATAACTGTAACTGATTGCATTTATTTGAAAGTAACTAACCTATTACTCTCAAATAAATGTAATCTATTATAGTTACTTATTACTTTTGTATTGTTTTCGTATAAAAAAAATAGATAAGTGTAAGGTGTATTACTTCTAGTACTTCTCCATCCTTGCTAGTGACTACACAAAGCTTCCTGGAACAAGTTTCCAAAAGTAATAAAAAGTAAAAGGAAAAGTAACTTACCCAACACTGCCAGCACTTAATTGCAGGCTGCCACTTCATTGGGGCACCTTCCAAAGGCCATAACATAGTTTTGAAAAAGTACAGGAAAAGCTCCCGGATTTTCAGAGTAAAATGTCCAAAAAAAATCTCATCTTAGAGCTATGCAGGCCTTAACAGGTAGAGTGAAGCACATCAGGGATATGTTTGCAAAAATACAGTTTACCAGCCAAAAAAACACCTAGGTTCTCTTTCTTCATCTTTTTTTTTTTTTTTTGGACGTTTCCGTAAGAAACGTCAAGGGCTGAGATCTGAAACCCGAACTCCTTCCTCGTCGCTTGCAAGGTCACTCCTCTCTATTGTATTGCAGAACAGAGAACCCATCCTCCATATCAATCATCTTGCAGCTTCCCAGCCCCCAGCAGTGCTAGCGACCTGTCTCGCGAGAGCTAGGAACCCTGAGCGCAGCCGAAAACTCCACGGTCCGAAGCAGTTGTGGGTTTCTTAGCCTTTTAAAAAAATATTTATATATGCTTGGTGTTTATGTTTATTATCATCTGTTACTCTGCTGACAAAGTTGGTGTATGATTCGGGCGAGGCTGCATCTGTGATCGGAGAGCAGAGCTTGCTGTCGTTTTTGCCTTTAGTTTGCCGAGGAGGCGTACTGACGCCGCGATGAGTTTCCTTTTGTAAGTATCAAGTGTTGCAAGTTACAAGGTAGCTGGGGCTGCTGCCGATAGCACTGGCCCCAACTCGGCCAAATCCACTTCCTGTTTTATAATTTCAAGGCCCCGGAGAAGAAACAGCACGTAGTTCTTTACATTTTGGGTTGGATTCTTTTTCTTGTTGCAGTTTTGCTGTAGCATAGGTGGGGTTTAGACTTGTCTAAAATGTGCGGAAAACTTTCTTAACTCCGCACACGTCATTCTTGCTTTATTTTTTTTTGCATGCAAAGAAGCCGAGGACAGTTTCTGCATAAAAGTTAAAGTAGCACTTTTCTTTTTCCATTTAACATTCCTTTTTTCATATGTTATATGATTAGTTAGACACAAAGTCAGGCTCGGGCGAGCACCATCTCGTCTGGTATGTGTGTGTGTGCTCACCAAGTGTTAGAAAATGGGTGTCTCGACTTTGAAAAGTTGTTACAGATTGGCACAGTTTGTGTGGATTTGACTGATGTGATGCCACGGTTCCGTTCCATTAAACGTATTCATCAAATCCTTAGCATTGTCACTGAGAGTGTCTTGCTATGTTGTACTTTCTGTTACCCCTCTCCCTGTTTTATGTTAGTTGCCAAGCATACGTTTTACTTTTCTTTCTGTTCTCCATTTTATATACCACATTTTACAGTGGTATTTCCATACACAAAACCCCTTTGAAAACGTATAATTATTAACAGTTGCATTATAATTCTTACTCTAAAAAATTGTATAGAGAAAATATTGACCCTATCACGAGGGTCTGTTATTCCCACTACATATTTATTTATTTATTTATTGAATTTTGATGACCGGGTAGGCCCACTGGGCCCCGGAGGTCCCTTTTTCAGGGGCGACCCGGGTGAGACAACAAATTACAGTTAACAGATCAGTACAGTCATGTAATTGTAAAGTATTTAACAATAAGAATACACAGGTTTACAGGCAGCAGGTAGTGTAGGTTTACAGGCGGCAGGTAGTGTAAGACATGCAGGCAGTAAGGACATAGAGGTTACACATAATGAGACCGTTTTACATCCCAAGTTAGTGATTAGGTTGAGAGTGCTCTGGTAGGCAAGCAGAAGCTAAAGACCTGGGGTTAGCTTCTTTGTGGGCATATTGGAAGGGGGATAAGAGGGACAAAAGTGCACCCCATCTTTAGGGGGAGGTCTGTTATGCAACCAGGGTGGCTATGCACTACATCCCAAAATAATTCCAAAATTGTACCCCCACAGGCGTCTAGGTGACTGCTCCCTCCATTATTTATTTATATTAGATGTTTTGGCCAGAAAATGAGCTGAAGCTTGTTTCCAGGTGCATCCTGGGAGCACTCCTAATATAAATACTGTATGTTAAGATTTTACTCCACCACATCCCATCATTTTTTAATTTTTGGTGGTTTGGTATGCTTGTGGGACTGAGTTTAGTTTTTAGCAATACAAGCCACATTTGTTCTTCCTACTTGGATTTTCCAGACATGAGCTAGTGCCGTTCCATCAGAGTGGACAGATGTTTGCTGATCCTGCTGTTTTCCCAGAGTTACGTACAGCCCGCTGTGACTACGTAGCCTAGGGTGGACAGAGGGAACAGCAAATAAAAGATCAGGGGGCCCGATATTAAAAAAATGGGCAGAGCGGTGTGCAAAGTTTTGCGCTGCACTTGCCCATTACCCACGAACCTGAGGATGGTATATTTAGTTAGATAGCACACTGGCGCCATCCGATTGCATATAGAACACGACATTGTGTTAAGCAGAGTAGTGTTGCTCCAACATGAATCCTGCCAGTGTAAGGAACAGCACCACCAGACCTGATAGCACCAGTAAGCTCCCAGCGCGGTATTCAGATAGCCCCATGCAGATGAGCCCATTGGGCATGCAAGGTGCTAACGGTCCGTTTGCATGACTAATATGAGTACATTTGTATGGGAAGCGTCAGCAGGTTTCCGCCCTTACGACTGGCTCCACCCCCACCACAATTGCCTGCCCCTGTAGAAAGCAAGTATTCCTTGGTGTCTAGTGGCACCCCCTAACCATCCACTGGCCAGCCTGTAGAGCTGTCAAACTTTGCCTGGTGTCCAGTAGTCCCCCCACCCCACCCTCTGAATGCCAACTTAGTACATGTGCAGCCTTTCCCTGAGGTCTAGTAGTCTCCCCATACAACGTTTCCTTGGTGTCTAGTGCCCCCCCAACACCAGTCCCTGGCCTGGTACTTGTACAGCCTTTCTCTGGTGGTTAGTGGTCCCTCTCACCCACTGATCACTGTCCTTGTGAAAGGAAAACACTGTCCCTAGTATCTGGTGGCTCCCTCAACCTTCCAAGCAGCAGCCCCAGTATAACATAACTCCCTAGTGGCACCCAACCCCATACAGTACCACAGAGTCTCTGGCATCTAGTGCCCCCCCCACACTGCAGGTACCGACCACCCACCCTGCCAGCCCCCTTCAAGTGTCTGTGCCGCTGGAGCCCATACAGCGACAGGCAAAGCCCTGCTGTCATCTCTTTGGCTGGCTGCTGTATGAACAGACAGCACACGTCTTCTGTACTGCACACGGTGCACATCCTTGGTACTGTACACAGCATGCATCCTCTGTACTGCACAGGGTGTGCACGGCCTGTGTTCTGTACAAGGAGTACACAGGCCGTGCGTGCCCTGTACAGTACAGAGGACGCATGCTTAGTGTTTGTCCATATGGCAGCCGACCAAGGAGGTGAGAGGAGGACTGTACTGCTCACTGTATGGGTTCCTGCAGCACCGATGCTTTAGGCAAGGGGGGGGGTGACAGAGTGGGGTATGGCCACCAGATGCCAGGAACTCTGGGATAGTGTACAGGGATGTGGATCAGTGGGTGGGGCTGCCACTAGACAGGGAGTTATTTTATACTGGGTCTGGCACTTGGGGGGGGCACTAGACACCAGGGACAGTGTTTTTCTTTCATGGGCATGGTAATTGGTGGGTGGCGGACCACTAGCAACCAGGGAAAGGTTGTACATGTACTGGACCAGTGATTAGTGGGCGATGGGAACCACTAGACACCAGGGAAAGGTTGTACATGTACCAGGCAGGTGCTCTGCGGGGGGGGAACCACCAGGCACCAGGGTTAACTTTACATATGCTGGGATGGCAGTCGGAAGGTGGGGGGACCACTGGACACATGTTTCCAGATATGGGATGGGGGGGACCACTGGATGCCAGGGACATATATTCATTTCACAGGGATGGGGATGGGGGGGCACTCCATGCCAGGGGGGCAGATAATGCTCCCCAAATTGCCAACTTGGTTGTTGGCTGCATTGCTGTGCTTGCCACTAGGGTTGCCTGGAGTAAGTCAGGCTTTTGATTGGCAGTATTGCGCTGTGCAAAGTGGCCTGCACTAACCCCTTTGCACAAAACAAATGTGCTGAATATCACGCTGCCCCAGTATTCCTGTCCCCACCCCTCACTTTGCCAACTGTATATATTATTTTAGTTTTGGTTTTTTCTATGTGTGTGCACTAACCCTGTTGACGCACACAAAAATCTTCTTTAAATATTACACACTGGCGCAATCCCTGGGCAAGGCGCAGTCATTTTGCCCACCGGGCAAAGGTTTGAATATCTGGCCCTAGAGCTCTAACATGCATGGCAGGCTGTTGAATCTCCCACTGCAGAAGCCCTGGTCTCATGTCAGCTGCAGGGGATATGGGCATTTCTGGTTACAGAAAATGTCAGCTTGGAAGTCAGCATCTGACACGGTCTTCTATACTGCAGTAAACCCGGAGTGAAAATAAATGTTTCTACATACAGGGTGCTAAATGGGACTAGCCCCTACCTTTAGTGCTGACTGTTCTTGTTTACTTTTTTGTACTGGTGGTACAGAATCCTTCTCTAATGCTCTCCCACTTTTTTGTAAAGCTAATGTGAGCAATACGGAATTAGCCAATGGGTGACATTGACGTGCTTTCTACAGTTCCAGACTGTTGCCTAAAGCTGTAATGGCACTAGGCCAGGGTAGCGGGCCTTCGTTGTTTCAACCTCAGGATGACCACTCCTCCTTTGGATATTTCATTGCGTATTTCTGCTCAGAAGTGTTTTCATGTTGCACTCTTGAGTGTTTCTCTCGTGAGCTGCCTCTCAGAGTCATGCCTTCTTGCACTGACAATGCTGTTTCCCACCTGAGTACTGCTGCTGTTATGCATCCTCCTGTCTGGCTTCCTTAAGAGATGGAAGTCTGCCTCCCCCTCTCTCCATATCCCCGTCAGTATTTTTTCCTACCTCGTTTCTCCCCCGTCGCCCTACCTACCCATTTCTCTGTCCCTTATCTTATAATCTTGTCCTCCCCCTCTATGTTATCACATCAGTCTACGCCTCTCTTCTCAGTTTCACATTACATCCCTGCCTTCAACTGCTACACTATGTCTGTTGGTTCCCCATTTACCTTCCTGTACGTTTTCTAGTTTACCTGTTTACCATTCCAATATACACATGTGTATTATCTGTTTATTACTCGAATTGCTGTTCTGGTGTACCTATGGGTACATTTTGTGTGCATATGTGTAATTATCTGTATATTACTTGTTCTTGCATATTGTTTTTCCATATTTACTGTACACTGTATTTTAATCTTACTGTAATCCCTCCTCCCCTCCCCTCCCCCAGAGGGCATCTGGAGATGAGCTGTTTCAGCTCAGTATGCCTTTCCAGGTGAAACTCTTCAAATAAATAAATATAAGAGGGTATCACTTCATAGGTCCTTCGTCTGTATGTTTGGAGGGGGGGGGCTGCCTGCATGGCTCTGAGAGAGCGAGTGAGCAAGCTGCATTGTGTGCCTGTCAGAGGGTGCATCTGGGGAGGAGAAGCCTTAGCAGGTGGGCTCTGTAGCATTTGCAGAGGGGTAGAAATGAATGTCCACCATGTGATCCAGGACTGATATGTTTCCGGTTTTCTCCCAGCACCCAAGGACCAGGAGTATCAGGTGAGTGATAACTAGAAATCAGTGTTCCCCATTCATTATTTTAGCGTAGTGGGCGACCACTCATATATTTTTTAACCTCCGCTCTCTCTTTTTTTACCATCACCTTGTATTTTTTTGCCACCACCCTATATTTGTAGCCATCAGCCTAATTTGTTTTTATAAAATCCTCCAAAATGTTCTTTTACCACCATCCTTTATTGTTCTGCTACCCTTGTTGTGATACCAGTGCTCTAAACCTTACTTAAAACCACTTATGTACTGTACAGTGCATTTTGGAGACCCAAGGAATAATGCACCTTCGTCCACGATCTCCACAACCACTGCCCTATAGTTGCAGGCAATGGGGAACCCTGGAAATGGACAGTGTCTGCAGAAAAAGACCATTAGTCCTTCCAGACTGCCTTGTTTAACCCTACCCAGTGACTTACTGTCTAGATGGGGTTTTCATATTCATCCCACCTTGCTCCCTGCCTTACTGTAACCCCCCCCCCCCGAGTAGCCGTTAAGCCCTTTACTCTGTCTTGGCCATGCTTGACCCCATTAGTGGCCTTTGCACTTTCCACCTCTTCTGGTAGGCTGTTCCATGGCTCAGCCTCTCTCCCTGTAAGTAAAACTTTTTCACATCTCTCCTGAATCTCCTTCTCCCCCCAGCTTTCACTCATCCCCTTGTTTTTGACCTGCCGTTTCTGCTGATTAGCTCCTCACAGTTTACCTTATTCATGTCTTTCCGGAGCTTGAAGTTCTGTTATCATGTTGACTCTCGCTCTCTCTCTCTCTTCTGGTCTCCAGCGAGTACATGTTAAGTGACCTGAGCTGGTTGTGGTAGAGTCTGTCCTGCTGACCCCAAAATCATCTGCGCTGCACCGTCTCCAGCCTATCTTTCTCTTTCCTTGGGGAGGGATTCCAGAACTGGGTACTGTATTCCAGATGTAATCTCACCAATGATCTGCAGTGAGTTAGAAAATGGGTAGGGAAATTTCCTGGTCTCTGATTGGCGTAGACCCCTGGCAAGGAGTACAGTTACGTGCCAGTAGAGACCGGGAAATAACAAGTCCCTATGGCAGCCTGACCTTTCATCCAAAAAAATCACTGTGCCAACTAAATTTTCAAAAATGTTTTGCCGCCATTTTTTTCACTCGCTTAGCAAGATTTATCTCGCTAGCCCAGCTTGCTATCCCTGCTGGAAAGTGCACATCAAAACCAGTTAAAACTGCCATAATTTACCTGTTTTTACAGGCCTATTTTTTTTTTTATTTTTATTGTTTTTGTGGCAGCTCGCTCCACCTCCTGCGCTCTGCAGCTCCCGACTTTGGTTCCCCAGCAGCTCCGTACTCGATCTGCACACCTGCTGTCTGTCCTGATGCAACCCAGCAGCATATCTCCATCTACAGTGCAGTCATAAAAATACCACTGCTCTCATTCCTGACCATGCTGTCATTCCCAACCACGTTGTCGCACCACATTTCTAATCCTTGGAAGGAAAAATTTTTTTTTAAATGCATCAGTACTTGGGAAGGGAGTACCAGACAAAACCAGACTGCAACTTGGAAAGGGAGGACAGGAAGCAGTACAAAACAAAGAGAAATGTACTGCTACTGCATTCGCTGACTACATTCAGTAGAATGCCTAAACACTGTTAAACATAACAGTGCCCTCTACTGCTAATTCCAGCAGTGGAGGAACTACTTAATACAAAATTATCAATTTCCATTAACTTTTTACCATTTTTTTTTTAATTACTTGAAATATGTAATCTAAAATGCCATCCAAAACCCATTTTTTAAGTGCAGTAATACCCTCCAGGGTGGGCGATATGGGCTATACTGGACCACCCCAGGAAGTCTAAGGCCCTCCACCTGCAACATCTGACCTCATTATGCCTCTCTAGCTTTCCAATGTAGCTCAGTACCGCCCACCCTGTCTGGTATTATTGGTAGCATAGTACTACCTCTTTCCTCCTGCTATCAAAACTCCCATCCAGTAGACCCCAGCATTCTGGTTTCCTTGCTTTAGGCCTTGCTGCATTGGTTAATTTGTTGTGGGGAGTTACGTATGATGACATCCAGATCTCTCTCTCTCCTCTGAAGTAGTACCCAGAAGTGAAGGAGTGATGTCATTCATGCCTCCAGACACCTGTTGTCCCCAGTGCCTCCCCCCTTCCATAATAGGACTTCATTGTGCGACTGCCTCCACCTACTACTAGGTGGCAGCCAAGATGCAAGACTGTCTGGCCTCCCTGAAGTTAGCACCTGTATGGATGCACTGTCCTCTGCTCCTTGCATGTTTTGTTCCGAACATGAATTGGGGTCGCTAGCATGTTAAGCAGCCACCTGTTGCTTGGCGCATAGGAGTCAGTGCAAGTCCCACAGTCTTTTTTTAGTGTATATCTAGCTTTTCCTTTTTTGCCACCATCCACCCAGTTTTTGGGCCTTAGGACATACCCACGCAGCACAGCCTCCAGACCCATTTTCTGCTAACTGCACCATCACTCTAGAGGGGTTCCTGGGAGTGGGACCTGAGAGCACCAGCCAGCCCTCCATCCTGATAGTGGCATGGGCTATCCCACCTTTTGTCATGATACCATCTGCGTCCCCACAGCACCTGGTAGTGGCCACAGTAAACCCTACATGCACACAGATGATTGGTGGCTAGACCCCTGGCCCTCCATAGGTGTTACTGTGGCACAGGACATGACAGCAGCCCTTCCTGGCTGGCAGTGCCTCTCTACTCCCATGGGCTGTGCGCCAGTTCCGAATTTTGCTTCTGAACCAGGGTTTCTAGACCAGTAGCACACTGGGAATTCAAGCGACATGTAGTTCCACAGTATTAAATTTCAGACAAGTCAGGAAGTTCATACTAACATACTAAAATGCCAGCAGAATAGGCCTAACCGTCTCTCGAGTCTGCTCGATTCAACACCCACACTGAGGGGTCGCTTGGTGCCCCTCCCCTCGGATTATACTGTCCTCAGTCCCAGATGTTCCACCTGTATTGGGCCTGGTCAGATTTACCTTCCCCACTGTACCTGTCCCATCTCCTCTTAAATCTGTCCACAGTCTCCACCTCTGCCAGCTCCCTGGGTAGTGCATTCCATTGCTCCACCACTCCTTCAGTGAAATAACATCTCCTCCTTTCTTCTCTGAGCCTGCTGCCTTCCAGCTTACACCAATGACCTCTCGTTGCCCCACCCTCTTTCCTTTGGAGCACCCTGACTGGGCCTCCTTTATTGATCCCTTTCATATACTTAAAGACCTCTATCATGTCCCCCCGTTCCTCCTTTCCTCTAGGGTGTACATATCAAGCTCCTTGAGCCTCTCCTCATAGGTCCTCTTCCCCCAGGCCCCCAATCATTTTGGTTGCCCTCCTCTGGACCCTCTCTAGGAGTGTAATTTGCTTCTTTAAATGTCTCCAAAACTGTACACAATACTCGAGGTGTGGCCTAACCAAGCAGTTGTACAGTGGAAGGATCACTTTCACCTTTCTGGAGTTAATCCCTCTGGTAATGTATCCCAGCATCCTATTTGCCCTTGCCGCTGCCTTCCTACAGGTCTCCCGAGTTGTTCATTTTGACATCTACCACTACCCCCAGGTCCCTCTCACCCTCCGTGACTTTGAATCATGTCTCCTCCCAGGGTATACCCCTGGCCTGGATTTCTGACTCCCAGGTGCAGACCTTTTGCACTTTTCTGCATTGAATTTTAGTTTCCATTTTCCAGCCCACCTTTCCAGAGCCTCCAGGTCCTCCTGCAAGGCCACCCTCCCCTCCACCACTGCACCCTGCTTTGAATCATCTGCAAAGAGACTCATCTCACTTCTGATCCCACTCCTGATGTCTGAGATATAGGTGTTGAACAGGAGTGGCCCCAGCACTGTCCCTGGGGAACCCCACTAGTAACCCACCTTGGGGATGAGGCTAACCCTCCAACCACCACCTTCTGAGTATGCTCAGAGAGCCAATTTCCTATCCATCTTAACAGCTGTCTCCCTACCCCCATTTCCTTCAGCTTAGCCAGCAGGCCACTGTGGGGTACCGAATCAAATGCCTTGCTAAAGTCCAGAAAGAGGACGTCCACTGGCCTACCCTGGTCCAGGGCCCTCGTCACCCAGTCATAGAACTCAATAAGGTTTGTCTGGCATGATCTTCCCATGACAAAGCCATGCTGCTTATTGTCCAAGTACCCAGTTTGCTCCAGTAACCCCCCCAGCCTTTCCTTGATAATACCCTCCATCACCTTGCCGACCACCAATGTCAGGCTAATGGGCCTGTAATTTCCGGCCTCCTCTCTTGATCCCCCCCTTGTGGATTGGCACAACATGGGCCACCCTCCAGTCTTGGGACACCCACCCAGTCCGCAGAGAGATGTCGAAAAGCTGCGCTAGAGGGACTGCCAGGACATCCGCCAGTTCCCTCAGCACCCTGGGATGTATCTCATCTGGCCCAGGTGCTTTCTCCGTCCGAAGGGACCTGAGGGCTTCCCTTACTCTCTCTACTGGGATTTCAGCCTTCTCGTCCTCACCCTTTTCACCCTGCACTGCTGGGCCCCCACCTGTCAGTGGTGGCCCCTCCCTTTCCCCAGACCAGTCAGGGCCCCTGGTCTCTACTGGTCCCACCCCTTCCTCCGGTTTGCGCCTGCTCCCCTTACAAGACATAGCCCTTCCATCCCCCCTGGTAAAAACTGAGGCAAAGTACTCATTTAGGACTTCTGCCTGTTCCCCCGCCTCTTGTACCCAACCATCCCTATCCTTATCTTGCTGATCTGCCCCTTTACTTTCCTTTCCTTCCCCCATGTTTCTATAGAACCCCCTCCCCCGGACCCCACTGACCAAGGATTGCTCCTTTTTTGCCTTGGCTGCTCTCACCACCCTGGTGACTCTCTTGGTTGTCAGCTCATATTCCTCGTGATCCCTTTCACTCCTTGAGCACTTGAAGTGCCTATAGGCTGCTTTCTTTTCCCTCACCACCTCCTGTACTTCCCGGGTCCACCAGCAGGGTTTTCTGGCCTTACCGAACTTATGCTCTTCCCTTGCGCAGGATCTGGTAACCTCCTGTATTCCCCTCCTAATGATCTCCCACCTGCTGTCAGCATTCATATCCGGCCTTATCCTGTCCAGACGATCTTTAAGGATCCTTCCCATCTCCCTGACGTCTGCACCCCTAAAGTCGGTTACTACCATCCTTGTTCGGCTCCCCTCCCCGGTCCAGGAAGAACCAGACTGTGGCGTGATCACTCCCCGCCAATGGGTCCCTCACCTCTAGGCCCCTAATCTGATCACTGTCCGCGAGGACCACATCCAGTGTCCGGGCCTCTCTAGTTGGCTCACCCACCTCTTGTATCAGAAATGCATCCTGGCATACATCCAGCAGCCTCTGCTCTCTGGCCATTGGTGAGGTCATAGTTCCCCAGTCTGTTCCTGGCATGTTGAGGTCCCCATTACCACTACCCCCTCCCTTTCCCAATCTACAGTATCCCTCGAGATTTGCCACCAAACTTTCTTCCAGGACCTTCACCAGTGCTGGTGGTCTGTATACCACTCCAACCTTTACTCTCTTACCCCCCTGCATCAGCAAGGTGACCCAAATAGCCTCCACGTTCCCCTCTGCCCCTCCAATACCAATGCCATTTCTGACAGTGTTACACCACCACCCCTTCCCTCCCCCATCTTTTCTGAACATAGTTTAACCCTCCAGATTTAAGTCCCACTCGTGCCCTTGAGTGGCCCAGGTCTTAGTGACTGCTGCCACATCTACCTCCCCCTCAACTAGCATCGCCTGGAGCTCAGGCATTTTATTTCCTAAGCTCCTGGCATTTATCAGGACCACTCGTGCCTAACCTGACTCAAAATGGCGACTCCGAACTGAATGAGTGGAATGAGCAAAAAGGGGAGGATGTGATAAGAGACCTTCATTTGCCTTACAGGGGTAAACAAGGTAAGGAAGGGAAGTATTTTTTAGAAAAAAAAGGAGTTCAAGAACAAGGGGACAGGCTATAGAGCAGGAGGTGCGCAGATTTAGGACAGATGTGAGGAAGTACTTCTTCACAGAAAAAGTGGTGGATTCCTGGAACAGTCTTCCACCAGAGGTGGTGAAGGCGAGACAGTGTTGGGGTTCAAGAATGCAAGGGATAGGCATAAAGGTATCTTAGTGGGAAGGGAGGGAGTGGAAAAAAAGCTCAAGACCGACTAGGGTCTGCAGTAATTCTATAGGTAGGGAAAATCTGCAAACTGGGTGGGCCAAGTGGTCCTTGTCTGCAATCAAATTCTGTGTATCTGTGGAACGATCACACATTTTATCCTTTTATTTTTATCCATTTGGGATTGAACAGTATCAGATGTCATGCCAAGAAAATTTCTAGGGGTCACAAATTAACAATAAAAAAGTAGTAATCTAAAGGGAACATTAAATGACACTTGACTGCCTGCTTTAGCCCAAAAATGCAGTTTGGCTGGGGATTTGGGCCAACTCTGTGGCGATGAAGGCCCTGAACAACAGTAATAAAAAGTCAGTTTGTGTTTCAGTTACCTACCCTGATCCTACAGACAGTTTTGTAAGCACAGAAACTGTTTTTTTTTTTTTTTTTTGGTTTTGTGTGTGTGTGTGTGTGTGTGCTTTTTTCTTTCTTTCTTTCAGTTCCTCAAAATTATGCTTGAATGTGCACTGCTGAAGTCAGCACACATCATGTGCAGTTGTGTGATCATCTTAAAGGTCCTAAAACAAACTATAACGGAAGCTTTTCTTGGCCTGTAGCTGTGTGTGATGTTTGCTGACTGCCATTATGAGTTAAAAAACAAAAATTAGACTCCAGATAAGAAGTGAAACTCTAATAATAGCCTGAATGGGGGAGGGGGGATTCTTTACATGCATGGTTCTTTTTTTCTAAAATGCATCACAACTGATGTTCTTAGGGACTTAATACACCCATCTCCCACCTGCACCAAAACCACAAAAGAATATTTAATTGATTATAAAACTGTCTGGACCACACACTCTCAGGCTCCTTTAGTAAAAGAATACATCCAGGCCGTACGACGACAACCAGGTACCCACAGGGTGTCCCTCAGTGAAAGAATACGTTAGGGCCCTACGATAACGGACCGACAACTGCAGGGAGACCCTCAGTGAAAGAATATATTCGGGCCCTATAACAACAACCAGATACCCCACAGGGAGTCCCTTAGTGAAAGAGGTAGCAAGTAGAGTTTTATTTTCTCAGAAGAAGCCAGAAGGGGAAGGAAGGAAACATATTCAATTCAGTGCTTTAGAGTAACTGATAATTGCTATTTTTCTTTCAAACTTAGATTGTGGGCTTTTAGTGACACTGTACTTTCTTTGTTGTCTTTACTTAAAATTGTTTTTGGGCTGTTGAAAATTTAAAACGTAGTGGTGGTGTAATTCTATGCTGTCTTTAATTGCTGCAGATTTTATCTTGTCTTGTCTGACTGCCCTGTAGTTGGGTGAAGGGTGTTAATTGTCTGGCCTCTGACCTCAGCTACGTGATAACTGGAGGTGGGGCTTAGTCAGAGTTGAGGTAGCAAGTAGAGTTTTATTTTTTTTCAGAAGAAGCCAGAAGGGGAAGGAAGGAAGGAAACATATTCAATTCAGTGCTTTAGAGTAACTGGTAATTGCTATTTTTCTTTCAAACTTAGATTGTGGGCTTTTAGTGACACTATACTTTTGTTGTCTTTACTTAAAATTGTTTTGGGCTGTTGAAAATTTAAAACAGTGGTGGTGTAATTCTGTGCTGTCTTTAATTGCTGCAAATTTTCCCCACCCCTTCCCCCAACTCTTAATTATATGCCCTGTTAAATCTGATTGACAGGAGCTAAACACAGGGTATACTAAGGGGTGTGAAGTAGGAGGGGCATAAGGGGGAAGAAGCTTACCCTCAGCACAAGTGTTTTGACTCATTTATTTATTTATTGTGTTTTTTTTTTTTTTTTTTTTAAAGAAAATTATCTGAGGATCAGTAGCAGGATTTTTAGGACAGTAAATTAATAAAAAGGGAACTAGGAGAGCTTCAGTAGCAGACAAGTAGTGGAACAGCAGTATCATTACAGTATAATGTGGGGAGTGGTGCAATGCAGTGGCTGTGGGGCAGCCATATTCAGGCAGACCTTCTGGACACTGAGGTGCTGCCCTATCTGCATGCATCTCTCTGACCGCGGATGAGGTAGCCAGACTCAGAGCGAAGTAAACTGGGTCAGGAGTACCATCACCCCATCCAGAGACCACCCAGTCCAATGCAACTGCCTCAAAGGATGCCGAGAACGAGGAGCACTTGGATGACAGTGGGCTCAGGGAGGGTTAGAGCGGTCAGGCAGAAGCATATCCCAGATCCTATTCCACTAAGAACTCATATGCCACACTGGCAAATGAGGACAACCAAATAGAGGTACCCAGAGAAGTGGAAGGAAAGGATGTGGGGTTAGCCAAGGAGGTGACCTCAGGGGAAAGCAGTGGGACCCCAGAGGAGGAGGAAGCGAATCCTGGTGGGGACTCCATCATAAGAGGGATCCAGCTAGGAACACAGGAGGGGAGGACAGGGAGGTGAGGTGCTCACCAGGTGCCACGGCATGGAGGGATGGAAGGAAGATCCTGGGGATCACTGGGAAGGCAAGACGGGAGGGTGAGCTGGATGTCATTATCCACCTAGGTACTAATGACCTGGCAGATGGGGAGCCAAAGGAAGTTCAGGAAGAGTTTAGGAAATTGGGGAGGGGTCTCAAGCAAGTAGCTACTTCTGTCTCCTTCTCAGAAGTACTACCTGCGAGAGGCAAGGGAGAGCATAGGGGTGCATGCACCAGGAACTTTAACTCATGGTTGAAGAACTGGTGCTGTGAGGAAGGGTTTGATTCATTGGTGACTGGGGACCCACCTGGAGGGATGGAGGTTTGTTCAAGCCTGACGGCCTGCATCCATCCTGGAGGGGAATCCAAGCACTCAATGATAAGTTTAAATGCTACATTGACAAGCATTTAAACTAGCAAAGGGGGTGGCAGGCCGGCAAGGAGGGTACCTACTTGCTCACCCCCCACAGCTAGCAGTGGAACCAGTGAACCAGAGGAGTGGCTATCTCTGCAAAGCAGTGTGCAAAAGATGGAGATTAGTGCCCAAGAGGTGGATAGGCAGAAAAGGGGCAAAATTCAGCAGAAGGGCAGACAGCAAGGAGAACCAGGATAAAGGACAACCAAGGAAGGGGCTGGAGTAGAACAGTGAAACAGTCTAGGAGGTCAAATCATGGAAAGCCATGTGCAAATGCCAGGAGCCTTAGCAACAAGATGGAAGATCTGAGGCTGTCATGGTGCAGTCAGACCTGGACATTGTGGCCATCACTGAAACCTGGTGTAATGATAACCACGACTGGGAGATGGCCATACCTGGCTCAACATATTCAGAAGAGACAGAGCAGGCAGGAAGGGAGGAGGAGGAGGCACTGTATGTGAAAATCGACATAAGGGCCACAGAGATCCAGGAGAAACAAAATGGGGAGAGATACTGTGGGTCAAGCTGGAAAGGAAAATGGGACAGCTCATCCGCACAGGTGTGGTCTATAGACCACCAGCCCAGGAGGAAGAAACAGATAGGAGTTGATGCTAGCCATCCAAAGGATGGCAGACAAGGGTGAGGTAGTACTGGTTGAGACTTCAATATTCCAGACGGGACTGGAGCATCCCAGCAGCAGCATCAACTAGGAGCAGATTTATCCTGACTCCTTCAGGGTGCCTTCCTCAAGCAACTGGTCATGGAACCAACTCGGCAGAAGGCATACTGGACCTTGTGCTCACAAACAGGGACAATGTGATGGGGGTAACAGTGGGGAGCACCTGGGAACAGTGACCACCAGTCATTGTGGTTTGAAATCACAGAAAGAGCAGAACCAAACCACACAAAAACACGATCCTGGATTTTGGGGGGGAGACTTTGGGAAAATGGGAGATACTTGAAAGAGGCATTAAGAGGAATGGGACAGGAATCAGGGTTGAGGAACAGTGGGCAGTGTTTAAAATGGGGATTACAAGAACAACAGAATTATGCATTAAGCAGGTTAGCAAGAGGAAAAGGAAGAGGAGACTATTATGGTTTTCCAAAGAGGTAGCAAAGAAAGTGAAAGCCAAAAAGATTGCATTCAGGCAATACAAAAAGACACAGGCAGAAGGGGATAGGGAGAAGTACCAGGAGAAGCAAAGGGAGGCAGGGAGGTCAGTAAGGGAAGCCAAAGCTCAGACAGAAGAACACATTGCAAAATCAGTGGGTAGAGGGGACAAAACCTTTTACAGGTACATAAGTGAAAAAAGAAAGACAAAGGGAGGGATAGTGAGACTGAAGGGGGAGGATGGGGGCTGCATGGAGGATGACAACAGTAAAGCTGACATATTGAACAGGTATTTCTGCTCAGTCTTTACTGAGAAAGAGGAGGGTAATGGGTCTGAAGGGAGTACAAGGGTGAGAATGGTGCAGAAATGGACACAAGTCCCTTTACACGAGAAAGGGTCCTGAAGGAACTGGAAGTAATAAGAGTTGATAAAGCAATGGGGCCAGATAGGTGCACCCTAGGGTCCTTAAAGAACTAAGAGAGGTGGTGGCTGAACCTCTGGCTATCCTGTTTAGCCGATCACTGGAAACAGGGAGGTACCCAAAGACTGGAGGACAGCAGATGTAGTCCCCTTATACAAAAGCGGAACAGAGGAAGCAGGGAACACAGACCAGTCAGCCTCACCTCGGTGTAGGGGAAGATCATGGAAGTACTACTGAAGGAGAGATTGGTGGAACATCTGGTTGTCAATGGACTACAGGACCCAAGGCAGCATGGTTTCACCAGGGGAGGTCATGTCAGACCAACCTCATTGAATTTTTGACTGGGTGACTAGGGAGGTGGATCAGGGAGGGCAGTGGACATGGCCTATCTGGACTTCAGCAAGGCCTTTGACACTGTGCCACATAGAAGACTATTACACAAACTGGGGAATATGGGTGGGCAGGACAGTAGTGTGGTGGTAGGTAACTGGCTGGGTGGCAGGACACAGAGGGTGGTGGTAAATGGCTGTCACTCCACAGAGGGAAGAGTGACCAGTGGGTACCACAGGGATCAGTGCTGGGACCGGTCTTATTCAACATCTTCATCAGTGACATTGCGCAGGACCTAGAAAGCAGAATTTCACTGTTCGCTGATGACACAAAGTTCTGTAACAGAGTAGACACACCAGAGGGTGTAGACAGAATGAGAAGGGACCTGCAGAAACTTGAAGAATGGTCAGGGGTTTGGCAGTTGAAATTCAATGCAAAGAAGTGCAAGATAATGCATTAGGGGCACAAAAACCCTGGTACTATATATCAGTTGGGGGGTGAGGATATAACATGCACCAAACAGGAAAGGGATCTTGGGGTTATCATTTCTGATGACCTCAAGGTAGGGAAACAGTGTGACAAGGCAGCAGGTAAAGCAAATAGGATGCTGGGATGTATAGGCAGGGGCATCACCCGAGGAAAGGAGGTCATGCACTCCACTATACAAAACACTAGTGAGGCCCCACCTGGAGTACAGTGTACAGTTCTGAGACCATACCTACATAAGGACATAGACAGGGTAGAGAAGGTTCAGAGGAGGGCAACAAAGATGGTGCATGGATTGCATCACAAGTCCTATGAAGACAGGCTGAAGGAACTGAACATGTACTCCCTGGAGGAGAGGAGGAGGAGAGGGATATGATAGACATACAAGTATCTCACAGGGAGGAACAGGGTGCAGGAATACACTATTTTAAGCGAAAAGATGTACCAGGACTAGAGGACATGGGATGAAGTTGGAGGAGGACAATTCAGAGGAAACATGAGAAGAATTTCTTCACAGAATGAGTGGTGGACAAGTGGAACACCCTGCCAGAGAAAGTGGTGGGGGCTGAAACAATCACGGGATTTAAGAATGCATGGGATAGACATAAAGGAATTCTGGAGGTCAGGGGTAAGGGGCAACAGACTTATAGGAAAACATAAACTGAACTTACAAGCTCAAATGGGCAGACTGGGTGGGCCATAGGCCCTTATCTGCCAACACTGTCTATGTATCTATGAATACGGTAGGGCCCTACAACAACAAACTGACACCTGCAGGGAGTCCCTCAGTGAAAGAATATATTCGGCCCTATAACAACAACCAGATACCCCACAGGGAGTCCCTTAGTGAAAGAACGGGCCGTATGATGGTGTGACATCACAAGATTCTTAAAAAAGGGGGTAAACCAATATCAATATTAAAAAGGGGTAAAATAATATCAGTATACTGCAGACTGGGGCATCAGTATCTCTGGACTGAATACAGCTTTTGAAGCTGAAAATTGAGGGAGGCAGTATAACGTAGTGGTTAAGAGCACTGAGCTGGAGAGGTGGGTTTCAGTCCCACAGCCACCACCTGCATACTGTGTATCTGTGAGCAGGTCTCTTCCCTGTGCTCCCAGGATTCACCTGGAAACAAGCTTCTGCTTAGTGTGACTTTCTTGGTTAAAAATTGTAAAATTTAACCAAAAAAAAAGATTGAGACCCCAAGGGAAGGTGACTTTTTAAAACTGGTTAAGGCTGCCCTGAAACCATCTTTATTAAACAGCCACACTGGTTACAGAAATTGAAACATGAAAACTATTAAAATTAATGTACTAAAATGTTGCAATAGAGAACCTACTGAAGCCTGTAAGTCACAGCTGCTTGGAATGGATTGGTGGCAGATTTTTTTTCCCCAGCTAACATGGATGACTGCTCTTTAAAGTGTAAATGCCTATATTGTGTATGTAGCCCAGGCACCATGCGCCTGTGGGCTACTACCCCTGCCTGTTGACCCTCTAACAGGTTATGAGGCCTGGGTCCTGCTACGGTGGTGTTTGGGGGTTCTTTCCCAAAGTTAGAGTAAATAGTGCGGTGCCTCCACCTGGAGTGAATTATTAGTGGGTCAGATGCCTGGCTAGTACAGCCCCCTGGGATGCTGTACCTATCCACCTCCCCTACCAACCACCCCACACACTGGATACCCGTCAGTCCCTTAATACCATAAACACTTTACAAGTGACAGACACAGAAATACCCTTCACGCAGCAGTTCCATACAACAAAAACACAGCTTTATTGGGGTAAGGGGGTAGGAATGGGGTACCTGGACATAAGGACTGCTGTAGAAGGAAAATGAAAAAGTTGGCAGAAGACACCATAGGCTTGCAAGCCAGACCACCCCAGCTGCCCACCCCACTAGTACCAGTGTTATTTCCGGGTACCCAAAAGTTGCAAGCCTGGATGTTGCCATGGATTGGCTGGCTGTTGGGGGGCCCTAAAAACTTGAAATTTGAAATTAACTGTAACCTGTACACTCCCCTTGGGTTCCAGGGACAGGCCCTTGGTACTTACAGTTCAGGGGATTCTACTTTGTCTCTGGCAGAGAGGGCCTCCACAAGTTCGGGAGCAGTGAGATGAGTACACAGAGGGCACAGCACTGAGCAGCAAACAGACGACTTGAAGAAGCCTTGATCTTAATTGAAGGTTTAGCAGCTTGTCCCCTTGATTGAAGATGTGGCCACTTGTCACATTCAGCCTGTTCTGGCCCATTGCAGAGCACTGGCGCAAGATCCACCAAACCTCAGAAGACCCAGACCCAGGAGTGGCTCTGCAGCCCAGCTCTCCCAATGGGTCGCAGGTGCCCTAGCACCCCAACAAGTGCTGCTGACCCCCTGAGACTAGCAGGCCCCACTTGGTAGGGTTGTCAAGTTCCCTACCTGACTCTGGAAGCAGCTGGAAAACAACTTCTCTTCAGGTCTCAGCAGGAAAGTGACTCCAGGGTACAGCCAGGACAAAGATAACTCTTGAAGACTCCAGTGCCGCTTGGCAACCAGGCTACAGTCCAACCAGCAAGCTCTCCATTCTTGAGTTGAGGTGGCAACCACAGGGTCCATAGGGGTAGAACGCTGGGTCACCTTTTCCCTCACAGTCTCTCAACTCCAGAGCCGCTTTCTCTTTCCACTTGGCTGGTTCACAGCACTTTTAAACTCTCCCAGCTTTCGTAGTGGCTAGCACCCAATTCTAGCGAACTTTGAGCTTGCAAGGAGTCTCTCACAGTCTCAGAAAAACAGTGCAGGAGTTCTGCAGCAGAGTATCTCCTCCAAACAGCACAGTCCAAAATACCGTAAGCGTTTTCTCTCCAGAACAGTTTCGCTCACAAGGATCCCCTTCACTCTCTCAGGACAACTACCGTGAGTTTTGTGCAGGGTCTCAAAGTCCAAACTCTTTCAGTGCAGGTCACTCCTGACTTGATAGGAGCCTGGAATGGACTGAATCAACTCCCCAATGTCCCTGGGATTTCTCCAGTCATTTCTGCCCAGTGTTATCAATTACCAATATCCATATTGATCATCCCTATCTGATTATTCATTTGCTCTGTCTCATGGTGTCTGAAAATAGTTAACTCCTTCTCCCATAAATCCCCTGTCATAGTTTTGGGCACCCAGAGTCCTGATTGGCTTTGGGGGGGGGCGGTTCAGAGTATCAGAAACATGGCTGCTCCCATACAGTTTCATAGCGGTTCTCATGTTGTCCCACAACAAAATTTTGATGCAGCCTGTAGAAATACTTTTTTTTACACTTTCCCCACAGGCATATAGCCCTTACTGTACCTCTCTAAACAAGCTCACTCTTAAATATTTATGCCTAGTACTTTTCCAGTCGTTGCTGCCAAAATACAGCCCCCCAGGTGGCAGGCAGCTCCCTCATTCTTGCCAGCCTTGTTCTGGTCACAGAACCCCAAATATACTGGTAAGGGGGTCGGAGACCATGGAAATGCCTCCCGTTTGACTGCAAAAACAGCAGTGGGAGATCAAAAGCACTCCCCTGCGCATGTACGAGTGCCGGTGGTATTAGGAAAATGCTGGCGGCTCACAACCCAGCTCTCCAAGCCCAAATTGGGCTGAAACAAAGTATGGGCTATTCCGGTAAGCCCCCAAAGGGGGGAGGGTACATGTATGTAATACCACTCATTTTTTGTGCTGTTCTACCCGGTCGTGCCTGAAAAGAACTGTTTGTCTAATGCACTTACCTAAATATAGTTAGGCCTGGTTAATCTGAACACATTCATTTAGAGTACATTACAGATGGATTATTAAACGTTAGATTAACAAAACATAATATGTAGTCACTACTAAAAAACAATCTTTATTAATGTTCTTAGCCGGCCCGGTGGCACTGAGGGTTGAGGCGCTGGATGGCACACATTTCACCACTCCAGCGACCTGAGTTCAGGAATGAGCTTGGGTGCCGGGGGTCAACAGGAGGGAGTAGGATTGAGTGTCCGATGGACTGCTCTCCTCTCCCTGGGGAGGGATCCAGGGTTTCTGCAGCACAGTGGTGACCCCTTGTGGAGACCGGGGGCACAAATAGCACTCATAGCAGTTAGGGGAGGAGGGCGGCAGGTGCCTATGGCATCACCATGCTGGCCTCATTGCACACCGCACTCCTAGGAGGAAACACAAAAGCCTGAAAAATCTCCAGACTCCGGATAGGTGACGGCTCTCCTCCATGCCACATCCCCAACACCGGCCCTTGTCTCAGCTCCCCCCTGTTCCTTCACCTCCTCGGCTGACACAGTCTATTATAGATAGAGTGCCGGAGTGGAGGCCATCCTACCCTAGGGGGCACAGAGCTGGGGAGTCCACCAGCTCGAGGGTGGTGGAGGACAGCAGCATCTCTGAGACGACAGGCCAGGTGGGCGGTAGAGTGGCGTTAGGCATGTAGAAGTGGCCTGACAGAGTTCTGGATAGGGAGTATAAACAGAAAATACCAAAAAAATATTGTTCTTATCAGCAGTAAAAATAATGGTAATTAATTAAAAAAGGCAGTGCACAAGTGCACAGTTTTCAGCAAAGTGGCAGAACAGCATGAATTTTCTTGGTTTAATACAGTACAGTAATTGTAAATTATTTCACGGTATTTTCTGTTTTACTGCAATATACTATATATTATACAAATCAGAAATAAGGCGATAGGCTAGTTTTCTAATCCTCTAACTCTTTGGCAAAATAGCAAGACATCTTTATAGGTGCAGGGATAGGGTTATCACTACTGACAATGCTTTTCTTTATAAATAAAATGACTTTCCAGGTTTCTGCAAAACACCTGCTGCTGGCATCGGCAGGATTCATGTCTCATAAGATTCCCCCGAAAAATTGCTTCCTAGCTTATTTTGCCCAAAGAAATTTGCTTTCAGGCCATTTTTAATCACATGAGTGTGTGTGTGTGTATGTATGTATATGTGTGTGTGTGTGTGTGTGTATATGTGTGTGTGTGTGTATGTATATATATGTGTGTGTGTGTATATGTATATATGTGTGTGTGTGTGTGTGTGTGTGTGTATGTATATATATATATATATATATATATATATATATATATATATATATGTATATATATATATAAAAAATATGAAATACAAAAACAAGAGGGAAAGAAATAAGTGCCTTAGCTGGGATTTGAACCCAGGCCAAACAGGATAACGTTCCGGTGTGCCATCGGCTGCATCACTAAGGTGATAGGGAAGCCTGGGACTCTCAAGAGCACCTTAGTACTTCACAGATTTACAACCTGGTGCTGCACAGATATTCCAAGCTAAGGTACTTATTTCTTTCACTCTCCTGTCAGTTTATAGCATATTAAATAGCTGCTATAATATAGCAAAATGCTACTCATATTGGAGAGTAGTGCTAACCATGTTCTGAATTGTATAGTACGACTGCTAAACATTTTTTCTTACGTATTGAAGCATACACATTCAAAACACATTAAACATAAAGCATTTTTCATTGTGCCACATGCTATGCATGTTCACAGCAGATTAGTAGTTTTGCATGTGAAAGTGCTATCAGTTTAATACCCTGGGTTTGTATTCTGTGTCTGTGTGTGTGTCTGTGTGTGTGTGTGTGTGTGTGTGCGCGCGCAAGCGCGCATGAATGAGCAAAGGAAAGTTGGTGGCAAAAAAAGGCCTTACGGTCTACCAAGTTTGCTTGGTTGTGCAGCTTGCAGCCCTTATTTTGCAGCTGCCCATTGCCCTGTCCCATCCCCTTTTGAAGCCCCCCACTGTACCACTGCATACCACCTCTGCTGGTAGCACGTTCCACCCAGCCACCACCCTCTTGGTAAAAAAGTGTCTTCGCTTCTCCCCTTCTGAACCTTCCCCACCTCCAGTCTCGTATCATTGCCTCGGGTGTCCCTCCTCTCCCTTAGTTTGAAAAGCCCCTCCATACAAGACTTGTTTATCCCTTTCATATGCCTCAGTCAATCAATTTTATATCTATACTGGAGGGTATGAGAGCAAAAATGCCCGTTTTCACAAACGTCCAGTGGAGAAAAACAAATACTCACAGCCTGGGAAATAAGACCCCAGACCTGCAGGCAATAATGTCAGAGGCTAAACTGGACATAGTAGCAATTAGTGAGACGTGGTTTACCAGTAACCATACTTGGGAGACTTCAGTACCTGGCTATGTAATGTTCAGAAGAGACAGAGGTGCAAATGGGTGGAGGGCCCTGATCTCAATGAAAATATCAAAGCTACAGAAATTCATATACACATAAGGAGACAGAAGAACTGTGGGTCACCCTGGAAACAGGAAATGGAACAGCCATAAGAACTGGGGTTGTCTACAGGCCCCCAGACCAGGGGAGGATAGACACATTACTGTTAGAAGATATACAAAACATGACAGCTAAAGGGAGGTTCTGATAATGAGACTTCAACATGCCGGATACAGATTGGTCACTACCAGCAGGAACATCTGCCAGAACTAGACACATGGTGCATTCCCTGCAGGGGAAGGGCCTCAAACAACTGATACAACAACCCACAAGAGACAGGGCTATCCTAGATCTAGTACTGACTAACAGGGAAGGGATCAGAGATCTCCAGGTAGAAGGTCACCTGGGGGCCAGTGACCCATCAAATGGTATGGTTCAATTTGGCCACTACATCTAAATCATCCCATTCCAAGGCAAAAATATGGGACTTCAGAGGAGCCGATTTTGGTAAGATGGCCAACAGAGTTAAGCTAGCCCTGGCAAAAAGAATCACAGGTGATGGGGTACAGGCAAAGTGGGCAAGCATTAAGGATGCAATACTTGAAGCAACATCCCATTGTGTTAGACAGAAAAGGAAGTGCAAAAGAAGAAGGAAACCACTTTGGTTCTCAAATACAGTAGCAGAAAAGGTCAGAGCCAAAAGGATAGCCTTCAGGAAATATAAGGGAACACAGCAGGATGAAGATAGGGAGGCATACCAAACTGCCCTAAGGGAAGCAGGGAAGGCAGTAAGGCAGGCAAAGTCCCAAACTGAGGAAACACTAGCACGAACAGTAAAAGAAGGTGACAAGACTTTCTATAGATACATTAGTGAAAGGAGAAAGTCCAGAGGGGGTATTGCTAAGCTCAAAGGAGAAAAGGGGGCATGAGGAGGAGGACCCTGTAAAAGCATCTATCCTAAATAGATACTTTTGCTCAGTATTTACTGAAGAGAAGGCAGGGCGGGGCCTACAGCTCAGCTCCATGGACACAGGGGGGAGGGAGGTGAGCACTACTTCCTTCACAAAAGAAAGGGTCCTACAAGAGCTCGCTAAGCTCAGGGTAGACAAGGCAATGGGACCTGATGGCATACATCCTAGGGTACTTAAGGAGCTAAGGGTGGAACTAGCAGAGCCATTAGCAGAACTATTTAGTGAGTCTCTGAGCACAGGAGAGGTCCCAGAAGACTGGAGAAGGGCTCATGTGATCCCGCTCAACAAGAGTGGTAGCAGGGAGGAGGCAGGGAACTACAGATCAGTCAGTCTTACCTCAGTAGTGGGCAAGATTATGGAGGCACTCCTTAAGGAAAGGATATTGCAACACCTGGAACCATAGGGCACAGGATCCAAGACCGCATGGGTTTACAAAAGGAAGGTCCTGTCAAACTAATCTCATAGATTTCTTTGACTGAGTAACCAGAGTGGTGGACCAAGGAGGAGCAGTTGATGTCGGCTACCTTGACTACAGCAAAGCTTTCGACACTGTTCCACATAGAAGATTGATAAATAAGCTGGGTAGGCTCGGGTTGGGTCAGAAGTCAGTCAGCTGGGTAGCAAACTAGTTGACGGGCAGAAAACAGAGAGTGGTGGTAAATGGTATACAGTCAGAAGAGATGCAAGTCACAAGTGGGGTACCTTAGGATCAGTCCTGGGGCCAGTCCTCTTCAATATCTTCATTAGTGACATTGCAGATGGACTAGAGGGTAAGGTTTGTCTGTTTGCAGATGACACCAAGATCTGCAACAGAGTAGATGATCCTGATGGGGTGGGCAGAATGAGAAGAGATCTGGATAAACTAGCAAAATGGTCAGAAGAGTGGCAACTGGGATTTACTGCAAAGAAGTGCAAGATCATGCACATAGGGAAGAGGAACCCTGGAGCCACCTATAGGCTGGGAGGGGAGTTGCTGGCAGTCACAAAGGAAGAAAGAGACTTGGGCATCATCATCATCACTGATGACCTGAAATCATCCAAGCAGACCTCTAAAGCAGTAGGTAAGGCTAGGGGGATGTTAGGGTGTATTAGTGGGGGTATCACAAGTCGTAAGAGGGAGGTAATAATCCCTCTTTACAAGACACTGGTTAGGCCCCATCTGGAGTACATAGAAACATAGACTTTGACGGCAGATAAGGACCGCTAGGCCCATCTAGTCTGCCCATTTCCCTACCTACAGGATAGGCCGCAGATCCTAGTTAACCAACAGCCTATTTCTTCCTACCCCCACAAGAATTGCCTTATGTCTGTCCCATGCATTCTTGAATTCTCCCACAGTTTTAGACCCCACAACCTCCTCAGGAAGGCTGTTCCATGCATCCACTACCCTCTCTGTGAAATAATACTTCCTCACATTGCCCTGAACCGCCTCCTTCTATCTTTAAATTGTGTCCCCTTGTTCTTGCAAGTCTCTTTTCTGAAAGATGCTACCCTCTTGGACTTTGTTGATTCCACTGAGGTACTTAAAGTTTCTGTCCTGTCCCCTCTCCCTTCTTTCTTCAAGGGTATACATATTAAGCTCCTTTAGTCTCTCCTCATACGGCTTCTCTTGCAGACCCTGCACCATTTTAGTTGCCCTCCTCTGACTGCCTCTATCCTGTCTATGTTGGAGATGGGGTCTCCAGAACTGGACACAGTACCCAGATGGGGTCTCACCAACTGTCTGTACAGAGGGATAACAACTTCCTGTTTTCTGCTGCTGATGCCTCTCCTATACATCCCAGTATACCCCCAGCCCTCCCTACTGCCTTCTCACATTGCTTGCTAACCTTAAGGTCATCTGATATGATTACCCCAGGTCCCTTTCTTTTTTGTTGTTGTTACTACCTCCCACCCATTGTGTATTCTTCCCCTGGGTTCTTGTTTCCCAGGTGCATTATTTTGCACTTCTTTGCATTGAATCCTAGCTGCCATACTTCTGACCATTCCTCCAACCTTGCCAAGTCCCTTTTCATCCTTTCCACGCCTCCTTGTGTATCAACCCTGTTGCAGATCTTTGTGTCATCTGCAAAAAGGCATACTTTTCCTTCCAGTCCCTCTGCAATGTCACTGATGAAGACATTAAAAAGGACTAGACCCAATACTGAACCCTGCGGTACCCCACTAGTAACCCCCTTCTTCAGAGTGGACTCATTTACAATTACCTTCTGTGTCCTGTTGTCCAGCCAATGTTTTACCCAGGTTGCACCCTGGGTCCCACTCCCAGGCTGGTTAATTTGACTATTAATCTTTTGTGTGGGACTGTGTCAAATGCCTTGCTAAAGTCTAGGTAGGCCATGTCCACAGCCCTCCCTGGTCTACTACTTTGGTCACCCAGTCAAAGAAATCTATTAGATCTGCCTGACATGACCTTCCCTGTGAACCCATGCTGCCTTGGGTCCTGTGCTCCACTGGCCTCTAGGTACTCAACTATTCTTTCCTTCAGAAGTGACTCCATCACTTTCCTACCACAGAGGTCAGACTGACAGGTCTGTAGTTTCCTGCCTCTGTCTTGGTCCCACTTTTGTGAAGGGGAATCACATCCGCCTCCTCCAGTCCTCGGGTACCACACCATCCTCCCATGATTTATTAAAAGAGTAGCCAGTGGTTTCACTAGTTCCTCCCTTAATTCTTTTAGAATTTGGGTGAATTCCATTGGACCCATTGTTTGTCCACCTTCAGTTTTAGGAGTTCTTCAGAACCCTTTCTTCTGTGAAAGGACTGGATCGACTTCTATCAAGAGTGCTTCTGTTAATTGGATTAGGCACTTCTCCTCCTCTTTGTGAATACTGAGCAGAAATATTCGCTCAGTATTCCTGCTTTTTCACTGTCCCCCTCTGCCCACCCACCGTTCATTCTATTCAGCCTCACTATCCCTTCCTTTGTCTTTCTACGCTCGCTGATGTACCTATAAAAGGTTTTATCCCCCTTCTTAACTGAGTTGGCTATCTTTTCCTCAGTTTGGGCCTTTGCTATTCTGACTTCCCTCCCTGCTTCCTTCTGCCTTAACTGGTACAGCTCTCTGTCCTGCTCCTTCTGTGTTTCCTTATACTTCCGGAATGCTATCTTTTTCTTCCTGACTTTCACAGCCACCTCTTTTGAGAACCATAGTGGCTTTTTTTTTCTTTTGATTTGTTTATTTGCTTCACACAAAGGCTTGTTGCCTCTGTGATGGCAGTTTTGATAATTCCCCATTGTTGCTCCACACCTCCTTCTAGCCTGTTTGCTAGTGCTTTTCTGAGGCACTCTCCCATCTTGCCAAAGTCAGCCCTCCTAAAGTCCAGTACCCTCACTTTTGTATGGCTTGACTCTGTAGCTGAGTTTAACGTGAACCACACTGTTTGATGGTCACTTGTCCCCAGATGGCAACCCACTCTAGATCTGAGATCCTCTCACTCGCCCCGCTTGAGAGCACGAGGTCTAAGATTGCCCTCACGAGTGGGTTCCGAAACTAGCTGTCTAATGCCTGCCACCTGTAGGGCATCAAGAATGGCCCTGTTTTGGATGTGGCTGCAGCAAATGTGCTCCAGTTAACATCTGGCATATTCAGGTCTCCCATCAACAGTATCTCCCCTTTCTCTGCCATTCTAAGAATGCCTTCTATCATATCCTTGTCCATTCCTTCCCTGACATGGGGGTCTGTACACAACCCCTGTGCGGATTGTGGTGCCCTTTCCAGTCTCCAAGGTGACCCACAGTGCCTCCTCTCCTCCCTGTTTACTCTTTTGTTCAGTTGCTTTTATCCCTTCCTTTACATAGAGAGCTACTCCTCCCCCTCT
Organism: Neoceratodus forsteri; assembly: GCA_016271365.2. Classification (NCBI taxonomy): domain Eukaryota; kingdom Metazoa; phylum Chordata; order Ceratodontiformes; family Ceratodontidae; genus Neoceratodus; species Neoceratodus forsteri. The sequence goes on from JADMNL010000026.1 coordinate 120,301,151, forward strand.
TCTCCCCTGCCTGTCTCTCCTGTAGGTTATGTAACCTGGTATGTTAACATCCCAGTCATGGTTCTCTGTGTACCATGTTTCTGTGACTGCTACGATATCCAGGCATCCCTCTTCCATTAAGGCCATCAGCTCAGGGAGCTTGTTGCCCAGACTACGGGCATTGGTACTCATTACCCTCCATTTTCTGATGGCCTTACTCCCTTTTGCCCCATCCCTGTCCTTCTTGCCTTTGTCACTTTCTCCATTTACCCCTGCCCTTCTCCCTATCGACACCTCTATGTTGGTGTTTGCCGCACTTACTACCGTGATTATTTGGGGGGCTAGGATTTTCCTGCTCCTTTCCAGTGCCTCCCCCCTTGGCTAGTTTAAAAGCTTGCCAATGAAGCATTTAAACCTATCACCTAGGATCCTGGTTCCTCCCGGACAGATGCAGCCCATCATGCCAGTATAGGCTCGCATCACTCCAGGTGGACCCCCAGTCCCCAATGAAGCCAAACCCCTGAGCTCCACACCAGTTTTTCAACCACTGATTGAATCCCATGGTGCGGAACACCCTAGCCTCTCCTATGCCATAGATGGGTAGCACCTCCGAGAAGGTTACCGTGCATGCTACTTGACTAAGGCCCCTCCCCAATTCCACAAACTCTTCCTGCACTTCTCTAATCCCTTTCTTAGCCAGGTCATTTGTCCCTAGGTGGACAATGACATCCAGCTCCCTCCCCTGTGCAGCTGCTCCGGCAATCCTGAGGATTCGCTTCCTGTCCCTCCAAGCCATGGCGCCAGGCAGGCACCTTACCTCCCTCCCTTCCTCCCCAGTTCTACTCTTCCTAACAATGGAGTCCCCACCAGGAGTTGTTTCCTTCCCTGCAGGGTCCCCTGCCACCTCCTGTGGGTCTCCTTGTGGAGGTTCCCAGCATCCTCCTTGGTCTCCACTGTGGGTGCCTCCAGAGGAACCACACTTTGCCAGAATGGCATAGGAATTGTGGAGAGGTACAACTGGAGGGATGCGCCTCTGTTCCACCCACCTCACCCTCCCTGAGCCCACTGTGGTCCAACCGCCCTCTTTCTTGGCAACCTCTGAGGCAACGGCAGTGGCACTGGTGGTCCCTGGATGGAAGAGGAGGTCCCACAAATCCTGGCCAACTCAGCCTGGAGATGAGCAACCTCCTCCCTAAGCCCAGAGAGGTGCCTGCAGATGGGACAACACCGCATCCTCCAGAACATCTCCCGGAAGACTGCTGCTCCACAGCCACTGCACTGCACCACTCCAATCATGTCTTATTTCTGGCCCCTTAACTGTTTGCAATCCTTACTCTTTCCTCTGTTTTTTTTTCTCTCTCCTTACTTTCTGCCTGTGTGCCCTTTAAGCTCCTGATTGTCCTGTTCTGAGACAAGAATATCCTATATTTCTCAGTAGACCACTTACTTGCTCAGAGGCAGACCTCCAGCAGCTAGAGGGGGCCGGAGAGCTACTCTTGCCCTTCTAGGATGGTGGGTCCTTGGTGGTTCTGTGATCACTCACTTCCTGCCCCTAAACAGGAAGTTCCTGTTGTCAGTCAAATCCTGTGCCTATAAAAATAGAACTAGCTTTGGGTGGAGGGGAGGAAGGAGGGCAATATAGTCCCAGTAGAGAAGTTCAGTCACACAGCAGTCCTTTCTCCTAGTGCCTTCTGCCAAGCTATTAGCAGAAACTTTCTAAGGCAGTCTTTAAATGTAGCTTCCTTCTAGCTAAGCCACTCCCCCTACTTACCAGATCTTTCTACAAGTAATTTAAACCTCACAGCAGTTAAGTCCTTTGTCACCTGAGATTTACACCTAGATAACTCTGCAGATACCCATTCAGTTCAGTTAACCCAAACACACACTTTTTTTTTGGTATGTTAGTTTTTTTACCCTAAATTAAAGGTCAAATACAAAAGTTCTTCTACTTTAGTCCCAGCAGAGAAGTTCAGTCACACAGCAGTCCTTTCACCTGGTGCCTTCTGCCAAGCTATTAGCTGAAACCTTCTAAGGCAGTCTTTAAATGTAGCTTCCTTCTAGCTAAGCCACTCCCCCTACTTACCAGATCTTTCTACAAGTAATTTAAACCTCTTGCGTGCAGTACTGGAGGCCACACCTTCACAAGGACATTAACAAAATGGAGGCAGTCCAGAAAAGGGCAACCAAAATGGTGCAGGGACTGCATCAGAAGACACACATGAGGACAGATTAATGGAGCTCAATATGTATACCCTTGAGCAAAGGAGGGAAAGGAGTGATATGATCGAGACATTCAAACACCTTAAGGGCATTAACAAGGTGAAAGAGTCTAACATGTTTCAATATAAGAAAAATAGCAAGACAAGAGGACACAGCATGAAATTAAAGGGAGGCCAATTAAGGGGGAATGTGAGGAAATTCTTTTTCACAGAAAGGGTGGTGGATGCATGGAACAGCCTACCTCAGGAAGTGGTGGCTATGAATACAGTGCAGGGCTTCAAACAGGCATGGAATAGGCATAAGGGAGCAATACAGATGAGTATGAATAGATAGGCCACTGACAGAGCAAAGGCCGATGGCACATTTATAAGGTAGAAAAAGAAATGGGCAGACTGGATGGGCCTTGTGGTCCTTATCTGCCGTCAACTTCTACATTTCTAATACAGTATAAAAACATAACAGTGTCAAAAGGTTACAATATATGGATAAGAGTATATATAACACAACATAAAATGGCAGAACAGTTTCAAAATTAATTACAGGCTGGATAAAGTAATACAATGACTTAGTGTCAACATCGTAAACAGAGAGACTAGAAGTGAGGAAAGAAAGGAAATGGGTGGCGCAAAAGTCCCTAAAGTGCAGCGTTTGGGAATAATACAAGTCAGTCGGGTTAGGTGGCAATTGAAGTCTTCTGAGGAGGCAGGACTGAGATGAGAATAGGAGGGGAGAGTGCAGGAAGGGAAGTTAGAGTTGGGTGCAGAATTAGGAGGAGGAGGGTGAAGGCAGAGGTGTCGTGGGTGGGAGCCAGGGAGTTTATACCTTGGATTTGCATGGGGACCGACCGTGGGCAACCACAGTCAGCCATGCTGAGGATTTGAGCCTTGAGGGAGGAGCTAAAAGAGTTAATGGATCTAGAAGCCTGGATTGTGGTGGGCAGTTTGTTGTATAGCTTAGTGCCCTTGTAAGAGATAGAGTTCGGAGCCTGCTTAGTCTGATTAAAAAGCAGTGGGCAAAAACTAAACTGGAGGCCCTTTTGATCAATTGACCGAGTGCTGAGTGCAGGAAAAGGGAGTTAATGCTGGACAGTGGCAATTTGAGGTAGATCTTGTGGAGGAAAGAGAGCATTTTTAGATTGGACCTCCCTTCTAAGGTGGGCCAGCTGAGGGAGGAGTAAAGTGTACATTGGTGAGTTTTCCAGGGGAGACTGGTGACAAAACGAGCTATGCTGTTGTAAGTTGATCTTAGTTTGGAGAAGAGGAATGATGAGGAGGGAGGAGAGGAGAGAAGATGATGGAACCAGTCTAAAAGAGGCAGGAGAAGAGAGCTGGCAAGGCGAAGTCTGGAAGCGGGAATCAGAAACTTTCTAATCCTGTAGAGGAGACCAAGTCTCGTATGGATCTTCTTAATGAGGTTGTTGATGTGGACATTGTAGGAGAGGTGGCGGTCCAAGTGGAGACCAAGGTATTTGAATTCAGACACTTGTTCTATGAAGTTTCCAGAGTTATTGAGTAGCATGAGGCTGGGGACAGGGCCTTTCCTAGGGCCCAAGAAGATCATGAACTTGGTCTTCTTGGAATTTAGGACCATGCCATTCCCAGAAAACCAGGAGTGTAGCTTACTGAAGTCAGACTGCAAATTGTGGAACATGGTGGCAGAGTTTTCATCGCTGCAGAAGAGGGCAGCATCATCGGCGTAAAGGACAAGTTGGGTGGATAGACATATAGAGGGAAGGTTGTTGATGAAGAGTGAGAAAAGAAGAGGGCCAAGGATAGAACCCTAGGGAACCCCATATGTAACTGGACATTTGGCAGAGAGGTGACCCTCGATGGAGGTTTGATGGGATCTCCCAGAGAGGTAGCTTCTGACCCAGCTAACTACATTTTCCAAGAGGTGTAGACCTCTAAGGGTGGCAATGAGGAGGAGATGGTCTACAAGGTCAAACGCCTTGGTCAGGTCCACAAAAGCAGACCTGGTGTACTGGCCTTTGTCATTGGCCTTATGGATGTCGCTCATGAACCTGACTAGGGCAGTTTCAGTGCTGTTTCTGGACCTGAACCCGTGTTGGCCACTAGAGAGTAGTTGGTAGGATTCGAGGTAGGCGGTAAATTGAGAGTGCACGACTTTCTCGATAATTTTTGACAGGGGGGCATGGAGGGAGATGGGGTGGTAGTTTCCAATATCGTTTCCGAATCCGCACTTGAATAATGGTTTAATAGTAATGGTTTTCCAGGTATTGGGGAAAGAGCCCGAACAGATGGAGTGGTTAAGTAAATTGGTGATGGGAACCACTAGGGCACCGATGGCCAGTTTGAAGATTTTATAATCAATAACGTCGGCCCCTTTACTGGGTTTTGGGTTGTTCCTATGAATAATCTTGATAGTATTGGCAGGTTTGAGGGCCTTAAAGTAGAAGTTAGGGAGGAGCCTATCCATCCATTGTTGGGGCAGTTGAGGTGAGAGGGTGGGAAAGGTAGGCAGTGAGGAGGAGGGGGGAGGCTTATATTTTTCAGGGTCGCCAAAGAAAGAGTTAAAGATGTTTGCCACTTCCGTAGGGTCATTGGTCTGTCTACCACCCTGGTAAAGAGTGATGGGATCTGAATTTTTGGCCTTGCCGAGAAGTGAGTTGAGGGTACCCCACAGCTGACGGGGGCATGAGGAGTCACCAAGTTGTTTATTATACAAGAGGTCAATTTTTGTTTTTCTTACAGCCAATTTGCACTTGTTTCGAAGGAACTTGTAAAGTGAGAGCTGGGAGGGGTCATTGTGCTTTGAGTAATGGGCCCAGGCTTTGTCCCTTGAGGTCATCATCTTGATAATATTGGGAGTAATCCATTTATTGATTTTACCCCTTGTTCTGATTTTTTTGAGTGGGGCATGTTTCTCGCAGATGCTGGCAAGGGTGCTGGAGAATTTCTGAAGGATGGAGTCGCAGTCCCCGGGCCCATCAGTGAAAGACCAGTCATCTCTGCTAAGATCTCTGGTAATTAATTCAATGTTACAGTCTCAGCCTCCTGGTATAAATACATTTTTTGGGGGGGTGCTTGGGCAGTCAGGCAGACCAAAGGCAATAGGTGGCACAGTGATCGCTGATAGTCTGGCAGAACTCCTGAGTCAGTGATGTGGGTGGGGTGCTAGGCTGTTATCCAGTCTATGAGTGATTGAGTTTGTTTTATAATTCGATCTAGCGGGTGAGGAAATAAGCTGGTTGAGGCCTTAATTTGCAATGCAAGATTTGGCAGTGTTGACTTGGCTGGAGATGCAGTCAGTGTTAACGTCCCCAAGGAGGATTCACTCTCTGTTGAGCTGGAGGGAGTGTTTGAGGGCTAACAGTGACTCAAGGTCTCAGGGCGGGGTTCCCGTGGGGAGTTATGTGGCGGTAAGGGAGAGGGATTTTTTAGTACCAAGGAGGTGGATGGAAAGGGTTTCCAAAAGGGAAAACTCTGAGCTGGGACTGTGTTCAGTGAAGGAGAATTTGTTTGAAATATAAAACATGCAACCCCCTCCTTTTTTTTCTCAGTCTGGCTTTTCTAACAGAAGTGTAGCCACTGAACTCTGTCTCACCATCAGAGATCTTGTGAGAGAGTCGGGTTTCGGAAATGGCGATCACGTCAAAGTTATTTATGGCTACACAGGCTTGAAATGAATCCATTTTAGCTGGGAGACTCTGAATGTTTAAGTAGATTATACTGATATTTCGTTCTTTATTAAGGAGGGGCTGCTGTTGTGGGGGTGGGGAATTGTTTAACCAGGAGAGGCACACTAAGCTGAAGCTTGATTCCAGGTGCAACTTGGGAGCACAAGGAAGTTAAGTGACTTGCTCAGGGTCACATAGTATGCAGGTAGGAGCTGTGGGATTCAAACCCAGGTCTCCAGGTTTACAGCTCAGAGCTTTAAACCACTGCACTGCAGATTCACTGGGGAGGAATAAAGTAAGGAAGAAAGGGATTAACACTAGTGACTCCTAGTGGTTGAGAAATATAGGGAGCTAATGAGAAAATGAGGTGATAGAAAATATCTGATTGTGTCATGTGACCAACTGCAGTAGATAGAGGAAATGACCAAGGGTGGGTGTGGTGGGGGAAGGTGGAGCAGTCGCCGCACAGTGGTGACGGGCCAACACACTTCACACCTGTGCCACGGGTCATCTTGCTCTGTGCAGGAGGGGGAAGGCTCATATGTGTTCCTTGAACCCTGCAAGGGCTCGCCAGGCAGTGGAGCTGTGAGGAGGGAGGGCTCGTTAGATAAATGGGACAAGAGTTAGGGGAGGGATGTACAAGGAGAACAAAGACCTGGGGGAGGAAAGATAGGAAGGGGGGGGTTGTGCCAGGACTGTGTATGCACGACCTAAGCCATGGACATGGCGTCAAGAGAGGAAGAGGGGAAACAAAGGGCCAAGAACAATGGAATGTTGGGCAAGTGAAAGACCCGAGAGAGCAAACGCCAGAGGTACAATTTAAAATCCTTAAGCAATACCATGCCCACACATGCTACACTAAAATACATCATCACAGTTTGAAGGTTGATGGTACTTAAAGGTTTCAATCATATCTCCCCTCTTCCTCCTCTCCTTCAGAGAGTACATGTTCTGTTCCCTCAGTCTACTCTTCTAAGGTAAGTTCCCCCAGACCATTGATCATCTTTGTCACCCTGTGTTGCACCCCCTCCAGTAAACTTAATGTCCTTCCTCAGGTATGGGCGCCAGTACTGCACGCAGTACTCCAGGTGTGGCCTAACCAGTGATCTATACAAGGGCAGAATCACCCCCCCCCCTTGAGAATATACCCATAGCAGTACAACCTAGCATCCTGTTGGCCTTTGCAGCTGCCTTTCTACATTGTGCTGAGTTGTTCATTGCTCCTGTAATGAGCGCCCCAGATTCTTCTCCTCTTCTGTCACAGATAATTGCTCACCCTCCAGTTGGTAGATCCTCTTCGGGTTTTTAGCCCCAGAATACTGCACCTTGGATTCTTTGGCATTGAACCCCAGCTCCCATGTATTGTACCTTTACGACTAAAAAAGTAACTAATCTGTGCAGCATCGTGTTTGCATTTGAGAGAGAGTAAGGTGCTTCTGAGAGGCTCAGATTTCCATTTACCTTGGTGGCACTCCTGGAAACGCATCAGAACGGTATTCCGAGCTGCCTGTTTTCAAATCCCAGTTCAAGCCCTTATTTCCTTCTGTCTTCTTTGTGTTTGGATTTCATGACATTCTACTTGTACATGGAAACAGGCTGAGAGCCCTCAGACTTTTTTGTTCCTGGTGCTTTTCCTGCTTTGAAGTCAAACTCTCCTGCTTGTGGTATCAGTACCTTGTTTATGGCAGAATGTTGCGATATCTGAACAGGTTAATGACCTCACAGCAGGCACAAACTAGGTGAACAAATAGAAACATAGAAACGTAGACCGTGATGGCAGAAACGGATCACTGGTCCATCCAGTCTACCCATAAACTAACAGACCTGGGACCTGTTGTCCATACAGGGTTCTAACCTACACTATCCACCCCCATGCTCCCCGCCCTACCACTATTACCCTGAGCAACCACTAAGCCCCTCACTCTGTCCTAGCCATGTCTGAAACTATTGATAGTTTTAGCGCCCACCACATCAGCTGGCAGATTGTTCCTTGGCTCTGCCACCTTTTCTGTAAAGTAAAACGTTCTCATGTCTCTCTTGAATCTCCCCTCATCAGTTTCCACTCATATACCTGTGTTCTTGATCTGCTACTTATATGAAATAGTTCCTCGTAGTTTACCTTGTTCATTCCTTTCAGGAACTTTAAGGTCTGTATCACATTTCCCTCTCTCATCGTCTTTCGGATGAGACGTTAAACCGAGGTCCCATCTGCCTGGATTGGTGGTAGTTCTGGTGGATGTTAAAGATCCCATGGCACTTATCGAAAAGAGTAGGGGAATTTCCCCGGTGTCCTGGCCAAATTTCCCCCATTCACTAAAAAATACCACAAACAGCTTAATTTGGTTCAAGGTCAGTTGGCATTCATCTGTATTCCCCCTCCCCCGGGTCGTGCCTGAAAATAGGCAGGATTTGTCTAGTGCACTTGCCCGATCAACAAAAACTAAATAAATAAATAAAATCTTGCCTCTAATGTGTACAAGAGCTGATCCTCTTAAGATAATGCCCTTCTGGTCCTGAGTCATTTTGGTCACCATACATTGCACTGTCTTCATCCTGTTCTTCTGTTTCCTTAGGTTTGGACTTCAGGTAGGGCCTCAACAGTGATCTATAGAGAGAGAGTAATACCTCCTTCCTTCTGCTGTCGGTACCCCTTCTTATATACACCAGCATCCTGTTTGCCTTACTGCAGGCTTTGTTACACTGGCTTGATTGTTTAAGGAGTCACTGATGATGACCCTTCGACCTCTTTCCCCAGAGGCCGTGCATAGCTTTACCTCCACCTAATCCAGTACTCTGTCCTCAGGTTCTTGTTCCCGGTAATTTACAGGCTGAAACTTTCAAAACTACTAGCAGTTTTATTTGATGTATTGATTAGTTCTTCCTGTTTACATGTTTGGAATGCTTGTGCTGCTGCTCACACCCGTGCTGCTGCTTGCATATGCTCACACCTCCCCAGTTTTCAACCTCCATCCATCCTCTCACAGGTAGGATTACACCAAACAAGATTTAAAAAAGAGAAATACGCACTTCAGTGCTTCCAGGTGTCTGTCTCTCTCTCATTATTTTGTACTATTGTTTTATTAAAGTTTCAGCCATGGTGTACAGAAAATAACATGCCACCCACATTTCAAAAGCTCACAGAGTACATTATCATGAGATGCATACTTGATGAAAGCACCACAGCTAGATGCAAGAAGCATGCCATTGAAGTGAGACCCTCAAAGATGTTGTGTTAAAAAAACATACTAAGGAACAATATAGTAAATAAACAGAAAGAAATGTATATATGCAGAGTATAAGGATACTGAAATGTAAACCAAATAAACAAGACCAGTCCCTTAGAACCCTTTCTGGTGAGGGCCCCCACCTCCATGCACCAGACAAACATTGATTTCCAAGGCCTCCTTGTCGAGGCACAGGTCAAGAAGCCTAGTAAGACCAGGAGCAGGTATAAAAGTCGCAAGTAGCATTTTATTTTTTTTTCAAGTAACAGTAAATTAAAAAATAAAATTGTTCCGTATAACAATTTACAGAGGTAGTGCAAACACAGTCTGAGGATATTTCTAATTCCAAGTTTCAGTCTTGCGCGCACTCTCTCTCTCTCTAGCAAAAGTATTGCAGCTCTTTTTATAAGTCTTTGCCTGGGAACTCATTAAGGAGATATCTTGTTTTTCAGAAAATGTTCTTGTCAGTTTCCTTCCTTGCAGGTGCAACAAAACAAGTACATGATGTCCCAGAACTGACCTTCTGTTGACAGCTCTACAAAAGAGCTTGTGTTGCATTCCAGGTTAACCCTTATATGTTCTAAATGGATTTTTGCAATCATTTCAACAATATAAGTATATACATTTTCAAACCAAGGGATCCCAGTTTCACATAAAGATTCATACGCATTTTATACCTTCAGATACACAAGGAGGAAGAAAAGATAGAAACAGCAAGAGAAGGCAGAGAAAAATTTGACTGTGCAGTCAGACAAGAGGCAGAAGAGAAGAGGATAGAACAGATCATTGTGTTTAGCTCTTTCTACATAACAAATAGGACAGGGTCTTAGTCAATCCTGTCACATATCCCCCTTTAAGAGGGAATCTGTGTGTGTGTGTGTGTGTGTGTGTGTGTGTGTGTATATATATATATATATATATATATGTATATGTGTGTGTGTATATGTATATGTTATGTGTGTGTGTGTGTGTATGTATATGTATATATGTATGTATATATATATATATATATACACACATATACATATATGTATGTTTACAAGATTTTCTTTAAATTTTCCGTTAACATTAGCTTATAAACTTTATAGTTCTGAGCAAATGCAGTATCTCTCTTCTCCATAACAACCAGTATGGCAAACAGTTAAGTTTAAACCCACACACATTTTTTCAACCTCCAGAATACTCAATTATAATGTTTCTAATTTATCAGTTTAGCCATTAACGTTGCAACAAAAACATTATACTGCTACCCATGTATCTCTTTTGTTTATGTTTCTCCCAGCCCTAGAGGAAGCATACCTATTTTACCAGAATGCCACCTCTTACACCAGGTGGTATTCTTTTGTGGGCCTTCTGCTTCTCCTGGTCTCTGGGAAGTGATGGCTTTTTTTCTGCAGGGTAACAACACTTCTCTTGGGGGTTACAGCCAACATTAACTGGCAGGCAACGAAGGATCTACAGTAGGTCGATACCTGCCTGTAGACTCCTGGCCAGTAAAAATGAGGCAGAAGGTTTGCCTTTTACTTGTATGCCTCCCACTGTGATCAGTGTGTGCCCACTGTATCACCTGCATCTGACATTTGGTGGGAACAACCACCTGCTCTTCCATCTTGTTTAACCTGTGGTTAGGATGTAACCTGTATAATACCCCTTTCTTCACAACATAATGGGTGCAGACACTGTTGACCACCCCAGGACCAATATGTACACCATCAGTACTTGTCACATACTGATATAGCCTGCAAACATGTGCATCCTCATTTTGTAGCATACCCCAGTCTCTGAATCTCCAGGGAATCCCCTGGTTTAACAAAAAGATCAGTCCCTTCAGCCATCTCATAGAATTCTTCATCACCTTTCAACTGCTGTACTAATGGGGCCATACCTCCATCTTGGATCACATGATCTGCATCTCAGGCAGTCCTTTCTTTACCATGATCCAGCACCTCTTCATTGGCAGTCTGTGCACCACTCATATGTGATCCTCCAGGACCTGGCACCAGGTGTTCCTCCAGCTTTGATTCTGGATCAACAAGGTAGCACCAAGGAAACTCCAAATGCTTCATTTCCATCTCAGGAATCACGACGCTGAACAGGTTCTCTGTACTATGACTGGACTTCCACTGACCTCTACAACAGATGGGGCCTCTTCTCTCCTCTCGACCTTGTCCGAATTGTTCAGGGGCTTGCCTTTCCTGGTGGATTCACAGTGCTGCCCCTAGTGGATTACTCAGTTCCTTGGGTATCTTTGCTTAGCCTCCATCCATCATTCTGTGAGCCAGTTCACCAGTTCTATTAAGGTTTTACCATCAGCATCATTTCCTTTACTGCCCAAAAGTCATATCTCGGCCATTCCATAGTGTCTCTGTTAGGTGCACTACTGCCAGTCAGACCTGCTGTTTATCATATAGCCCATCATTTGAAGATGGCAGACAGGCTTTCAGGTTCTGTCCCTGCTTCCTTTTCTTTTTCCATCACTGGTGCTGGCTGTACAGTCTCAGATTGGACTTTTTGTTTCTGCTTCTATTTTGGCTGCCACTCTCCTGGTAATCACTCCTGGGCTTGCTGTTGCAGGATCCATACCTTTCTTCTCTGCCTCCCAAGTACCAGGTCCAGAACCCAGGCACAAAACTCCTGGCCTAGAGTATGCACAGCGTAAGTCCCACTGCCAACACCATCTGTCATCGAGGCACAGGTCAGTAAACATAGGAGGACCAGGAGCAAGTATAAAATTTGCAAGTAGTGTTTTCTTTTTTTCCAGTAACAGTAAAATAAAAAATAAAATTGTTCGGTATAACTGTTTACAAAGGCAGTACAAACACAGAAATAAAAAGTACTTCATCTGAGGATGTTTCTAGTTCCAAGTTTCAGTCTTGTGTGCTCTCTCTCTCTCTAGCAAAAGTGTTGCTGCTCTTTTTATAATTCTTTGCCTGGGAACTGTTACAGACACATCCCGTTTTTCAGAAAATGTTCTTGTCAGTTTCCTTCCTTACAGTACATAGTGTCTAACTACTGACTGACCTGTTGACAGCAGCTCTGCAAAAGAGCTAGTGTTGTATTCCAGGTTAATCCCCCAAGTTCCAAATAGCTTTTGCAGTCATTTCAACAATATAACTATATACATTTTTAAACCAAAGGATCCCAGTTTCTCATAAAGATTCACACATATTTTATACCTCAGATACGCAAGATGGAAGAAAAGATAGAAACAGCAAGTGAAGGCAGAGAAAATTTGGATTGCGCAGTCAGACAGACAGAAAAGAAGACGATAGAACAGATCCTTGCATTTAGCTCTTTCTACATATCAAATGGGACAGAGTCTTATTCAACCCTTTCACACTTCTCCAGAGGACCCCACACTGCAGCAGTATATTTGGCTGTGGCTGTGAGCATAATACTGGGCTTTGTGTAGTGCCAGACAGGAAAGTAAATTCTTCCCCCAGTGAGCAGTGACGGGAAGATATGAAGCAGTCCAAGTCTGAGCAATGGACTTCTTTGCTAAAGCCAAAGCCAGGTGCTGGAGAGGGGATATGAGTGACATTTGGTCTGCCAAACCCAGCCCAGCCCAAAACAGTGAAAACTGGACTGCCTGTTCCAGCTTGCAGGCAAAAGTTGCCCAGTCTGGCTGTTCAGGCTGGACTAGTCTTTCATTTTTTTACTGTCTTAGTCCATCTGTTCCAGCTGGCTGGATTTAATGTAAGGTGATGGGTATGGCTGAAATCCAGTCTGCTGGAACAAAACGGTAAAAAGGTCCAGTCCAGGTCCATCCGTCTGGATTTCATCCATACCCTAGCCTAGATAAAATCCTGACCAGATGGAATGGATAGACCAAAATAGCGAACAAAAGGACCAGCTTGGAATAGCCAGACCACACAAGGTGGGCCAAGTCCAGTGTTTACCATTTTGGGCTGGATTTTACCAAGTCCCCTAGGAAACCTAGTCTCCAGCCGAGAGAGGTGAATCCCCACTATCTCCCATGAGTAACCAAACCATCGGATCCCCCCCAGCTTAACCCTGAGGACACTCCCTGTAATGACATGGACTCTACCCCAAAAGACCACAGTTTTCAGGGCAGAAAATGGTGCCATTACTTTCAAGCCCTTTTTGTGCAGCAAACCTTTTTTCTCACAATAGCTTTGAAGAAAGAAAAACAAGAAAAGATAAAACTCACATACCATGTCATCACAACCAAGGTATCTTTTATCATTTTTATTAAATAGAATCAGTATAAGTTATAGCAGAAGAGAGAGAGACGTGCTCAAAACTACACATTTAGAAAACTACAAGTATGGAAGCCCCATTAGGACAGATGCCCTAGAGGAACCCTACCAAAAAAATTCATCAAGTTACAGCAGGCAGAACTACTTAAACAGTTCATTTAGATTCCAGTTTTTACGCACTTGAACTTCATTATGTTTCATAAAGGCATTAAAAATAATGATAAGCTGTATGGCCACACTCCAGGCTATGTGTTATTCTAGATCCTTTCACTTGCTAGGTGGTTTAAGGCACTCCTCCACATCATGTCATGTGTTATTGCTTGCATGCTTTACCTGCAGGCTGACATGTCGGGGTCTGTTTCCTTCCCTACCTCCTCAGCATCGTTACTGTCCTCATTGTGGCATCACAGTGCTGGCAGTTACACGTGACGATGTGGTTTGTGAGACACGAGGGGTAGCCATGTGCATGCTTAGTTCAGCACAGCATACAAATCCTGTTGCACATTATTGCACTTTTAAAATGTGATTTCGAAAGAGTGAAAAGTGGTTTTGTTTTAATCTGCACTTAGGAAAAAGTAGAACACAGAAATTAATTCTGACTCTTGGAGGGCAGGGATAGAAGTAGTCACAACTCTCTTGTGTACATCATGATCATTTATATTGGCGGCATTTCTTTGTATAATCTTTTTTATTATTTCTGCTTATATCAACAGACATACAGTACAGAAACAGACAATTATACATGCATATTACTATTGGCAGTTACATCACACATATAATTATAACAGACACATACATATATAAATAGATGCACTTACATATAACTATTCCTACATCCAACAATCCCATTCCATACAATTGATTCTCAGGGGCTCATTTAGCATATTGAGGGAAGGGGCGGAACACTCCGACATATAAATTAATCATCAAATCTATATACCACAGGTGCCAATATATGCTTCCCTTAGGTGTATCTTCCGTCAGGCGCACCAGTGGGGGGGGAGGGGCCGGAAATCCATCCAGTCAGTCCCCATCTATCTAGATCAGTCCCTCACATAATGTGGTCATCTCTTGTATTTCAAGTGTAGCGAGAAATGGCGTCCATTCATCATAAAACACCTCTAGCCTATTCGCTAGTAACAGAGATAACCGTTCCAGTGCCAGATTTTGCAATATTAACTGGCGCCATTGCCGGGTTGTAGGTGCGGCATTACTAACCCACGTATTCTGGATGCAATGCCTAGCCATTACCATAAGAATCCTGATCCAACGTGGCATTGCTTCCCAATCCTCCACCCCTTCCACATTTAAGCCAAATAGCCCTTTGATTGGGTCCAACTGGATGAGAATCCCTGCCATCGATTCCACCTCTTTAAATATCTTTCCCCAAAAAGATTTCATGACCGGACAGCCCCAAAAACAATGCATGTATGTCCCCACCTCCTTCTTGCATCTTCCACACAACGGAGAAACAAACGAATAGGCCCTATGCACCACTGCCGGAGGATAATACAACCTGTGCAGAAATTTAAAATATGCTTCTTTAAACCTGTTACAAATCAACAGGCCCATATGTCCCGACAATAGCTTTTACCAATTCTCTGCAGAAATTTCCCTCCCCAGATCTCTACTCCACTGTTGTTTTACCTTCTGAGTATAATCCGGCCAACCTCGTTTCCCGATCCTTGCAGCTTTCCCAATAAATCCCTTGGGATCCTTCTATGCCCCAGAATCACCATTTCCACTGAGTCCCACCCTACCCTCCAGGTTTCTCTCTCTCTATCCTACCCATAAACACTTTCACCTGTAGGTATAGAAACACCTGTTGCCCTTGTAGATTCACTTTCTTTTTGATATCCTCCAATGGAAGCAGCATTCCCCTTCCAAGCAGACTACCCATACATTTTATCCCCCTCTTCTCCCAGTCCCTAAACCCTCTATCCCCGGCAGGAAGAACGGATTGCTCGCCACCAGCATAAGTATAGTTTCCCCTTTAACTATTCCTCTCTCCTTCTTTAGCATCACCCAAGCTTCCAAGGTCATTCCTACCAATGGGTTCCGGC
Source organism: Neoceratodus forsteri (assembly GCA_016271365.2). Taxonomy (NCBI): domain Eukaryota; kingdom Metazoa; phylum Chordata; order Ceratodontiformes; family Ceratodontidae; genus Neoceratodus; species Neoceratodus forsteri. Next base: position 120,316,494 of record JADMNL010000026.1, read on the forward strand.
CCCCCTGCCTTCTGTATACCAGTGGTCCCTTACTATGTAGGTAGGCCAATAGTTGCCCCATGCAACCTTCGTGTTCCAGCGCTACCCAGCTTGCTACCTCTGGTCTAAATACCCAATCCGCTATATACCTCTGCTGGATGGACAGATAATTTAGCAGATCAGGAAAGTTAAGACCTCCCTTAGCCACTTCCACCATGAGTCTTTGAAGCCGCATTCTTGGCCTTTTCTGCCTCCATATAAACTGAGTAAGTATATTTTCCAACTTATCTGTGTCCCTCCGAGTTATTAGCATGACGCAGCATCTGCATAGGGTACATTATTCTAGGCAGGACATTCATTTTTAATACATTTATCCGCCCCAACCAAGATATTGGCAGCTGCATCCACCTTCTAAGGTCTGACTCTATTGTTCTGATCAAGGGGGCATAGTTCAACTCATACAAAGAGCCTATTGTTCTTCCCACATTAATCCCAAGGTTCTTAATACTTGTAGATTTACATTGTGTACCCCATCACTCATCGTCTGTTTCCTACTTGGGGAAGCATAACATTTCTGATTTGTTCAAGTTTATTTTATATCCAGAGAACTCCGAAAAGCTCTCCACCAACTGTAGTAGCGATGGCATGGAGACCCCTGGCTCTCCCAGAAACACTAACATGTCGTCCGCATATAATGTGACCTTGTGTTCAGTGTTGTCCATCCCTCTCACCCCCGAACCCCTCGACACTGCCTAATCGCTGCCGCCAGTGGTTCCAGCGCTAAGGCGAATAATAGTGGCGAGAGTGGGCAGCCCTGCTGGGTTCCCCTTTCCAGCTTGAAGGGGGGCTGTAGGGGTTCCATTAAGTATGACACTGGCCCATGGGGAGCGGTACATTGCTCTAATCCATCGTATGTACGGGTCACCCAGACCAAACTGGCCTAAAACCTCAGAGGTACTCCCACTCTACCCTGTCAAAAGCCTTTTCGGTGTCCATCGATATAACATATGTTTTCCCCACTTCTCGACCCACCTTCCAGATTACATTAAGTAATCCACGTACATTATGAAACGAAAATCTTCCCTTAATAAACCCGGTCTGGTCTGGGTGAACTAACAGTGGCAAGTATCTCTCCAACCTCAGAGCTAATGCTTTGGCCAGAATCTTAAGATCACAATTCAGCAGTGCAATTGGCCTATATGATGCACAATCCAAGGGATCCTTACCCCCTTTTGGGACCAGGCATATCGTGGCATCATAGCATGTCTCTGGGAGACACGGTACCCCCTGTCCCTCTTCCACCTTGAAGACCTCACTTAGTGTTTCTGCCATCGGATTCGCTAACGTCTTATAAAATTCTATAGGGTACCCATCCGGCCCACTCGCCTTCCCCGCCTGGAGTCTTCCAATTGCTTTTAGTATTTCCCCCTTTGTCAGGGGTTGACCTAAACATTTTCTCTGCTCCTCTGTAAGGCTAGGTAAGTTAATCTTATCCAGAAACCCCCGCATACTCTGTTTCTCCTTCGCCCCCTCCATCTTATACAGATGAGCATAAAATTCCCGAAACCGTTCTCTCATCTGCCTCTCCCATCGCTGTACCCTACCCTCTTTATCTTTAATCCCTGTTAACCGGGCATCTTCCCCCATTCATTTATCTCACCAACAGCGGTCCTGGTTTATTGGCCCGTTCAAGCACCTGTCTGTTACAAAAAAAACCAAGAGGTTTGGGCCTCCCCCCCTTACCAAAGAATTTAATGCCTCTCTCGTGACCATCAACAGACGTTCCGCTTGCCCTCTCTCTTGCTCAGCAACCCGCTTTTCTAATTCCTTTAACTGCCTCTCTAGTCCTTGCCTTTTATCCCATCTCTCCTTCTTAACTCTGGCCATATATGCTATTATAAAGCCTCTAATAAAGGCTTTTCCTGCATTCCAATAAACTGCCCCATCCACTTCAGTGCCCCCATTAGTCTCCTTATATAGTTCCCACTGCGTTTTCAGGTATTCCCAGAAACCCTTTTGCTGGAGCATATATGTAGGGAATTTCCACTGCGGCCTTCTATCCCTCTCCTCCTGCATGTGAAATCTACCCACCACCATAGCATGGTCCGATATATGAATGGGACTATGCGAGATATCTATAACCCTTCCATGCCATGTCCTAGGTATCAAAATATAATCTAGCCTTGACCATGTTCCATGTGGGTTGGAATAAACCGTGTATTCCCGGGCCCCCGGATTTGTCATTCGCCAGCTAGCTACCAGATCCAACTCTGATATCCCAACTTGCCACTGGGCCACTGCCTCCGGCGTTCGCCCCTTACCCTCTGAGTGATCTAACACAGGGTCTAAAGTACTATTAAGATCTCCTCCCAGGATTAGGTTTGGGAATTGCTCTCTAGTAATCAGATCCAAAAGCCACGGGAAGAACTGCGGGTCATACTGGGCCGGGCCATACACGGCCGGGCCATACACGTTCCCCAATGTAATTAACTCACCATAAAGCTTCCCTACCAAAAATATGTATCTACCACCCTTACTGTCTTTTACAATTCGATGGATCTCTAGTGGTAGGCTTTTATGTACGAGGATGGCCACCCCTCTCTTACGTGACGAGTAAGAAGATGCAAAGCATCTGCCAACCCAACCCTGTGCCAGCTTTGCGTGTTCTACGTCTGTCAGGTGCGTTTCTTGCAGTAACGCAATCTGTGCCCCCCTTTTTCGTAGTGCAGTCAGTAACATTGTGCACTTAATCGGGTTTGTAATTCCTTTCACATTCCAAGAAACTACCACCATTTCCTGCTTATTAGTCATCTAGTTGTATCATGTGTTCCCACATCCATCCATTTGCTTTCCCTAGATTCTTTTCCAATCCCCACCCTATTGCCCCATCATTACCTTCCCATCCACAAGCCCTGTTAACCTTCATTTTGTATGAAGTCATGTCAACAAACAGTATAGAAAACAGTTAAACAATTCAACTATATGCACAGTAACAAGAACACTATTCCTCTACTAAGTCTTTCTGGTACTTTCCTTTCCTCCTCTTGCTCTCCCTCCGCTCCGTCATTGGTTTCCCTTGAACACACACTATCCCATACCAACTGTCCCCCCTTGACACTAACTGCAGAATCCGCATGAGTGTCCACCAAACGAACTCCAGTATAGACACGTGGCCCCCCACCCTGCCCACGAGCAATTCTCAGCTCATCGACCTGTTTCTTTCAGTTACATAACGAAACTGCCACCTTACAATGGCTGATTACCAAGAGACATAGAAAAGATCGAATAGGTGCGGATTGGCAAGCAGATCCCACTCTTAGGATCCATTTCTTCCCATTATTCGCCAACCATCCCCCAGAGACCGTTCGGAAGCCCCCCCCCAACTCTCATTCATCCCCATTCCGTGACACCGTAACCCTCTCCTTCCATCCCTCCCATCCATTCGTAGTATCAGTTAATATGGCATTGTCAATCACTTTGGAATCCTCTCCAGCCCACACTCTCCAAACGCATCCCCCAGAGCCTTACCCCAGACATACCCACCGGATCTCCCCCTTATCCCCCAGGTCTTCATATTACTTGCTATCGTGCCCCGTAATTTTAATTATCCATTTCACATAATTCTCTGAATGCGACCTTCCTCGTGCGGCCTGGCGCTGATCAGTGCTCTGCGCCACTTCCCCTCCTCCACCCTCTGTCAGGCATAGCCTCCCATTTCCCCCATTCACCGTTCCAATAATCATCTCTCCCACATTACTAGAAGGAGGAAGAAGCGGAGAAGAGCAGAGCACATACCCCCCCCATCACATCCCTATGTCTTTGTGAGTCTCATAATTTGTCGTAGCTGTCCAATACTGTGTGACTTCCCCTTAAGCCCATGCGACTCTCTGGTCTCAGTTTCACCCATTCATCTTCTTCTGCAGCTCTGCGACGAATTGCTCGGCCTTACACAGTTCCCAGAAAGAGTAAGTCGCTCCTTCGTGCTTTATTTTCAGTACTGCTGGGTAAACCATGAAATTCTCTATTTTAAGATTCCGTAACTGGGCCATCAGTCCATTAAAGGCCTTCCTCCTTTGCAGTAGACTCATCGAATAATCCTGAGAGATATATAATCGTGTGCCCTGGTATTCCAGTATTCCTGCTTCTCGATATGCTTTGAGGGTCACCTCTCTATCCTGATATGAATGAAAGCGAATAATAACTTGTCGCGGGGGCATTCCCCCCCCCCGGTGGCCTGGACATTACAGCGTGATGTGCCTTTTCTAATTTGAATTTCCCATTTTTTGGCTGCAGTCCCAGCAACTCTGGAAAAGTCTTGGCACAACAACTCAGCATATCCCCTTTTCTGCACCTTCTGGCAACCCCCTGAGCCTTAAATTTAACCTTCTGTAGTGATTTTCCTGATAGTCCATCGCATCTTTCAACTCCTCCAGTTCCTTTTGCAGGCACATTACTTGACTCGGTACTTCCCCTGTATCATCTTCCAGTCATGATATTCTCTCCTCAGCCTCTGCAATCCTATTCGTGTGGGCTGCTTGTTGCTCTAAAATTTCTTGTAGCTTAAGATCCAGCTTGCCCTCAAGCTTAAGCAATCTAGGTTCCAAGGCCGCTATCACTTGGCCCGTCACCTCGCGTCCCAGGGCTCCGATTTCAGCTGCTGATAGCGAGATTACTCCCGCGCTTTTACCCACAACAGAGGCCGTAAGGGCCGCCGCTTTCTTGCCAGCCTTTCCAGTTTGTCTCTGGCTTTTCCCACCTCCTGCCACCAGATATTCCTCCATTCTTCCTTCCAGCACACGCTGCACCTGTAATATTTCTCATAACAGGTCAATTTTTTACTTAATTTTACTTTTAATTGCTCGTGGAGACAGAGCGACGCAAAGGCACATCTGTTCTCTTCAGGCGCTCATTAGCGCTGCCTTGGCGGCATTTCTGTATACAGTGAAGTTGTCTAAAAGGAGTATTGCAGTCAGTTGAAGTGGGGGAAAGCGAAAACTGAACTACTGCAGATTACTCTGGGGGCTCTGTGAGTAGACTCGCATCACACTGTGAATATATAGCGCAGTGATGTGCTGTGCATTATTGTGTAGCAGATTATTGCTCTGTGGATCCCCCTCCTGTTTCGATGGCCATCTCCGCGTTTTCATTTTCTGCCTTTCCAGCAACACATGGCGATCCCCCCCCTCCCCCCTCAAAAAAAGCTTGGTGTCACTCTTCCTTCCATCCCACGCCTTGAAGCCACTCCATTGCCAAACCAGAAATCCAGCAACCGAGTTCCCATCCCCACCACCAATGGAAATGCCAGACATCCTGAAACCGTATGTTCCCCCACCTTTGAGCACCCCCACCGCCACAATTAGTTGCACCCCATGGCACCCTTCTCCATGTCCTTGATACCTAAAGTTAATTGTAATTCAGATGGCAGGTGTTATAGCCCTCATCTCACCAATTCAGCCAGCCACTTTTGGAATGAATGAAAGTGCAATTGTGAATCCGCTGTTCATTTTCACTATTTGTTATCATGCATTCGTTCATTGTGATGGTGGCGTGCATAGGTGGTGAGAGGAGGGCTGTACTGGTTGTTACCTGAATTACAATGAATTTTAGGTGCTGTGTTATCTGAATTACAGTAAATGTTGCGTGCCATGGAAGGAGAGGAGGAAGGCATGCAATGTTAGTGGGTTGGAGGATTGGGGTATACCTCACTGTGGCTGGTAGAAGAGTAGGGTGGGATGGGTGCAAAAGAGTGAGGACAGAGAAGTTTTTTTTGTTTGTTTAATATGATTTATTTGGGTGTCATTCAGGGGACAGGATGAGATGTGTAGGGTAGGATTGTGACCACAGAATTACCCCCACTCCTGCTTCTGCCGCCACCCAACCCAGCCCTGCTTATAGAAGGAACATGTCCCACTGCTGTCACCATCTGACCTGTCTTTGTGAGAAACTCCTTCTCCTACTGCTGAAAGACCCACCTGCTGTGAGTGTGTGTGTGTGTGTGTGTGTGTGGTACATATATTTGACGAGGTTGCAGAGAGCTCAGTTAATAGTGAAGACAGACTAGCAGTTAAAGAAATTACATCCCAGCAGTCTGTGAGTAGACCCTTTCCCTTAGGGACAGCATGGGGGTTGGGGGTTCTTACACTGCAGTACACTACAGTATTGTATTATTGTTCATTGTCTGGTAAATTTTAGTATAGGGCATCTGTTGCACAGGGTAGGGGCATGCAGTTCCCCTCTAATAGGCTAGAAATATGCAGGGCATCATCCCACTTGGTATGTACAGTGCTGTCATCTACATACATGAATGGGCTCGAGTCTTGACTCGGGGTGATCATGGGACGAATTCCTTATCCTTAGTTATAACATACTATTCAACTGGTCCATTTGGTTGGTGGTACAAGGTCAGATTTATTATTTTAGGAATCTGTGGGCATTTCCAATTTTATAAATTTGTTTAGCTGTCACCCTCCCTCCCCCCACCAGGCACCAGTTTCAAGGGGTCGATGGGTAAGCCAAAGTCTAGTAGTTGCCTTTTTGCTTGATGTTAAGAGAATACCCAGGAGATCCCCACGGTACTCAAGTCCCGCTGCCTGCTAGACTCCCCTCTTGCTGCCTTTTGTTAATTCTTTTCTCCCCAGGTCCTCTCCGTGGCATGACAGTTGGACTAAAGACATGCAGCCTTGCGACATTTTCCCTCGGAATTTTGGCTTAATGATGGTTTGGCCTATGGGATGCGTGCTGTAACGTAGCGGCTATCCTTCCATCCGGGATGGAAGCCGATCTCAAGAAGTTAGAAGAGTGGTCAGGAATATGGCAGTTACAATCCAACGCCAAGAAGTGTAAGGTGATGCACATGGGTGAAATTAACCCAAGGCAGACATGCACACTGAATGGGCATCAACTCGTAAGAAACAAGGATGGAATGGGGCCTTGGAGTAATCGGTTCCGATGATCTAAAAGTGGGTAAACAATGTGAAAAAGCAGCAGAGAAGGCCAGCAGCATCCTTGGCTGCATAGGTAAAGGGATTACGAGCAGGAAGCGTGAGGTAATTGTCCCTTGGTCAGGCCGCACCTGGAATACTGTGTGCAGTTCTAGAGACCACACCTAAAAAAGGACATAGACTGCTTAGAAAGGGTTCAGAGGAGGGCCGCTAAGATGGTTCAGGGCCTGCATCAAGAACAGTATGAAACGAGAGACTGTGAATTAAACTTATACTCTCTGGAGCAGAGAAGAAATAGGGGGAGACATGATAGAGACATTTAAATACATAAAAGGAATCAACATGGCCCAGGTGGGAAACCTATTCCAGGAGAACAAAACAATGCATATTAGGGGGTCACAATCTGCACCTGGTGGGAGGCAGATTTAGAACCAATGTAAGGAAATACATTTCCACAGAGAGGGTGATAGAACCATGGAACAGCCTGTCCCCAGCAGTGATAGCATTGAGGTCAGTACGGGAATTCAGACTAGCATGGGACAGACAGTGCGGATACCTGAGGGGTAATAAAAACAGGTTGGGGGTAGAAATGTCTTGGGCAGACTAGAGGGATCACGCAGTCCCCATCTGCTGTCTACTTCATGTTCTTATTACTACAAGGTAGCGATATGACTGCCTCCTACATGCGTACCATCCCACTGCTGGTGGGTGTCGGAGTTATTTTTCCTAGTTGTCGCGTTATGGAAAATTTCATTAGGCTGAATGGCTACTGCCAGGTGCTGTTGCACTGGGTGTCGTGCCAGTTGTCACAGATCATCCTAGAGTCCAGAGTATTCTCCCTTCCCCCAAACTACGACCATGGGAGAAAGCATTTTGTGGCAGGGGACGTCAACTTGTGGTATCCCAGCAGTGCACTGAGTGCTCCAGTGGTGTGGAAGGAAGAGGGGGCAAACATCTGGCATGCCTCACTGGGATAGTGTTTTCATCTCTTCTGGTCCCTTCCCCTCCCTCAAAGCACTTGCCGTTGCAAACTTTACCTCCAGACTTCTTCATGTCAGCATGACTGTCTGGAAGCTTCTGGTCTGTTTTTGTGGTTTAATAAATGCTAAATGCTGTTTATGTCAGCAACATTATATCAGTAACCAGCTCATTAACAGCCATTGTGACTCTGACAACAGCTTGTTTTTAAGAAAGCAGTTTCTCTTGTAAAGCAGAGAAAATGGTTTAGAAACATAGGCTGATAAGGGCTAATGGGCCCACTCAGTCTGACCATTTTAGCCTTCATATTTTGCTGCAGATCCACAGTGCCATCTTTTCCCTTCCCTTCCTTTCCCCTACGATTCCCTTGTGCCTGTCTCAGGCATTTTTGAACCCCATCACTGTTTTCGACCTCATTATGTCTGCTGGAAGACTCTTCCAGGCATCCACTACCCTTTCTCTGAAGAAGTACTTCCTTACATCCCTCCTGAATTTACCCCCTTCCAGCTTCATAGCATGCCCCCTTGTTGTAGAGCACCTTTTTCTCTGACACACAACCCTCCTCAACCTTAACAACCTTGGTGAGGTATTTAAAGGTCTCTGTCATACCCCCCCCCCCAATCCAGGGTGTACATATTTAACTCCTTAAGCCGCTCCCTATAGGGCTTTTGATGCAGACCCTGCACCATTTTAGTAGCCCTCCTCTGGACTGCTTTTACTCTGTGTCCTTCCTGAGATGTGATCTCCAGGACTGGACACAGTACTCCAGGTGAGGCCTTACCAGTGATATTTAGGGGCAGCACCACCTCCCTTTTCCTGCTGGCAATACCCCTTCCTGTGCATCCCAGCATTCCACTCACCCTTTCGACTGTCTTATCATACTGCCTGACCACCTTTAGGTCATCCGATATGATTTTCCTTTGATCTCTTTCCTGCTTGGTCTTTGTCAGCACCACTCCACCCATTTTGTACTCTGCTCCTGAGTTTCTATTGCTCAAGTGCATTGTTTTGCACTTTTCTACATTACAACCTAGCTGCCATACCCTTGACCTCGCCTCCAGTCTTTTCAGATCCCTGCCCATTCCCTCCCCCCCCAACTGAGTGGTGTCCAGTCTGTTGCAGATCTTGGTGTCCTCTGCAAAGAGGCAGACCTTTCCTTCCCGTTCCTCCGCTATATCGCTTGCAAAGACTTTGAAGATGACTGGTCCCAACACTGATCCGTGAGATGCTGATCACCTCCCTTCCTCGGAGCGAACTCCATTTACCACTGTCCTATGCGTCCTATCTCTTAACTAGTTTTTAACTCAGGTTATTACCTTATTACCTACACTCAGGTTACACAACTTGCTTACCAGTCTCCTGTGTGGGACGGTGTTGAAAGCTTTGCTGAAATCCAGGTAGGCCACATCCACTGCTCTCCCCTGATCCAACTGTTTGGTTGCTCAGTCAAAGAAATCTATCAGATTTGTTTGACATGACCTTCTCCCTGTAAATCCATTCTGCTTTGGATCCTGTAATCCGTCAGATGCAAGATATTCCAATCCTTTCATTTAGTAGTATTTCCATTAACTTACCCACCGCTGATGTCAGGCTAACCGGCCTATAATTGCCCGCCTCTTCCCGCTACCACTTCTGTGAAGTGGGACTATATCTGCTGTTCTCCAGTCTCCAGTGATCTGTTAAATGGGTCTGTCAGAGGTGTAGCCAGTACCTCCTTGAGTTACCTCATTACCCTTGGATGTATAGTATCCTGTCTGGCCCCATAGCTTTGTCCACCTTCAGGTTAGCAAGTGCTTTCAAGACGTTCTTCTCAGAAAATGGACTAGTGTCCATTTCCCTGCCATCAAAGTTCCTGGCACCTTTTCGTGGTCCTTTCCTTTCCCTTTCTTCTGTGAGCACTGAGCAGAAGTGTTTGTTCAAGATGTTTGCCTTCTCTTGAGCTACCTCCGTACAGTCACCCTCCTTAATTGCACAATCCCTCCCTTTGTCTTCCTTTTCTTGCTAACATTCCTTAAAAAAAAAAAAAAAATTCTTGTCTCATTTTGATAATCCCATAGCTGTTCTTTCCTCAGGTTGAGCCTTTGTGCTGCTTACTGCTTGCCTGCCTCCCTCTGTTTTCACAGATACAGTTCCCTATCCTCTTCTGTTTTTCTTTTACTTTTGTTTACTTGCTTGACACAGAGGTTCATTACCTTCACTATGCCCTCTTTTATTTTGTCCCTCTCCCCCGCCAGGTCATTCCTGATGTATTCACCCCTCTTTGGAAAATCAGCCCTTCTGAAGTGCGGGACTCATGTCACTTTGTGGTTGAATTCTGCAGCTGTTCTTGCGTTGATCCATGCTGTACAATGATCCTGGGTCCCCAGATGGCTTCCTACCTTGACGTCCACGGTATTCTGTTTACAAGCACCAGATCCAGTATTGTCCCATCATGAGTGGGATCGCTGATTAGTTGCCTGAGGAACACCCTCTGCAGGGAGTCCAGGATGTCTCTCCTCCTGGCTGAAGCTGCCGCAGGGAGGCTCCAGTGTACATCCTGCAGGTTGCAGTCCCCCACTAGCAACACCTATCCCTTTTTTCAGCCATTTTGCCAGTTGCTTCTAACATTTCCTTATCTAAGTCCTCCCCCCTACACCAGAGGCCTTTAGATCACGCCTGTCCAAATAGTGGCTGTTTTTCCTAACTCAAGGGTAACCCATAGCACCTCTGCCCCCCCCCCGAATTCCCAGTATTTGTGTTGCTTTTGTGCTTTCTTTCACATAAAGCACCACTTCTTCTCCTTTCTTTCCTTCCTACTGTATCCCTCCTGAACATCAAGTAGCCTAGTATTACCATGTCTGTCATGATTGTCAGTGCACTCGGTAATGACTCGGTAATTGCCACAGTATCCAGGTCGGCTTCCGCCATGATGGGCTGTAGGTCTGGGATCTTATTTCCCAGATTTCTAGCATTAGCACACATGGCCTCCCTGATTTTGTTCGCTGTCAGCTTGTTTTGGATAAATCAAGGAGACCACCGCTCAACTAACAAGGGTCTTGTTGAGTGGTGGCCTTGGTTTATCCGAATCGGAACCCTGAACTATTAAAAACAACTTCAAATCCAGCCCCTATAGTAGTCCTGTGGATCGCGCTCCTATGCTGTCCATATAATTACATCACAAAACAAGCTAGCTCGGGGGGTGGCGCTCAGGACAAGGCAGTGTACGGGATCGGTGGCTTGGCTCCAAAGAGCCCAAATATGATCCCTTCCCTTCCAGAAACCATGGCCTTGAAAATTATGATTTATGTATAGACAAACTCGGGGGGTGGTAAAGATTCTTGCTGACCTACAATGAATATGCTAGGAAATGTACTCTTTACACAAAACCTTTTTATTACTGCATCACACTGCACTCCTATACAGTAGACCTCTTGTCTCCAGCCCACTTTCTAGGGTTCCTCTTGCAATGACACACCTCTAGTAACACACATATGGTATATAAGGAGTATCTACAAATTTGTAGCTTTAACTATCACCACCATAAGGCTACAGCATGTGACTGTATGTGTGCTGCTGGAGATCGTAGTGAAAAGATGGTATGGCTCCCGTCATTGTCAGTGGCAGTTAAAAAAAAATAAATAAATAATTCCCCCTCTCTTAGGATGCCACTTTCACTATTATGTGGTTTCCATTTTGTGTGCTATAGCATCCTCAGCTCTGACTGTGGCTGACAGCTGATTCTATGTGTGTGGTCGCGGTGCATGTGGATACCTACGTCGGTGTGAGGTGACCTCTCATCTGTGTTTGGCAGCTGGACCAGTCATTCACTAAACATTAATGTTCAATCCAGTAGCCAATTATAGATTAAGGCTGTCTCCTTCATAAATAATAAGCCTTATAATGTGTATCATATTGCTGCTCATCAATGGTAGAAACACCATATTATTGTAATGAAAGAAATTTTCTCTTACACTGATTGGTTCTCAGAGTTGTAGCAGGGTTACATTAATCCATAGTACCTTACCATGTAGAGCCTGAGAAATGCGTACGTTTTTAAAAAATAGTGGTGGAAGAAGATCCAGTAATTGTACAAGAAGCTAAAATTTTCTTTGAAAAATGGCAGCCCCGGCACCTATCACATGTTTTACACAGCATTAATAAAATGATTTACATACATAGAGTTACTCCCATCAATTGTATGTAATTCTTATTCTTTTAATAGATTGACACACTAGTCGCGTTGATGTACGAATGCTAGTTTCTCGCTTTCACTTGCAGGATTCCGTTATAGAGCGCAATCACCCAGGAGCGAGAGAGAGATACAGTCATGTAATGAAAAGAGGAAAAACAACAACAAAAACATTTTTAGATTTTAACTGCCTAATGTAAATGGCTATTGGTTTTAGTTAGGGATTTGCATAAAGTAAATAGCTACAAAGTTCAATTGTGAATTTACTTAACTATTTATAACAGACACGTGGAGAACTTGTTGTGAGGACCCCAGAAAGACTGCACTGCTAGGAGTCCCCTACAGAAAATACGCTCCCTCATGCCCGATTATTGTTAACTTTCACCAGCATCAATAATAAATTCGAATAATCAGGAAAATACAGCGCCATGACCTCTGTGACACTCCTCAACAATGCTCAAGCTATCCGGGGCAGTGGCGAGACAGCCTGAAACAGTCTAAAACTGGGGTTGGGGGACGAATTCCAGTTTCATGACTCAGTATGAATTAATTGTGAATTATGAAAGCACGTACTTTACTGTACAAATTTATGTGATTACTTTGCCAAAACAAATAATCTACTTTTATTACTTAAAAGTTGAAACATTATTTATGAGCACGTGTTCTACATACAGCATTGCATGCATCTTGGACAGTACTAGTGTGCATACTGATAAGCAATGTTCCAACTTTTTAAACGTTAAGTATTGTTTTGGAAATCTAATTACATACATTGCTACAGACGATTATGCAGTTTAAAAGCACATAATACACATATGCTGACTTCTGAAATCGCAGTTCATCAGTTTACGGAGTTTAACAGCGCATAATTGCTATATGTCCCGAAGGTAAGAGACAAAGTTGCCATAGATACAACTTGGCAGCCTCATTACCTGCATTGATATGACATCTCTACATTCCAGGGACTACAAACAATTTGTGGAAGGACGATTTTAGTACAAAAATACATTTTTATTATTTTTATACAGAAGATTTTAAGTTTATAATAGCAGTAAGAACAGGTTACTCACTTGTAACAGTAGTTCTAGGAGTGGTATATGTTGTTCATCCACACTGTTTGGCATTGTCCCCTTCCACTTTAAATCTGCCGGAAGTCTTCAAGCTGGCTCTTCCCACCCACCTCGGTGGTATATACCTCGGCTGCACCCCATGACGCCAGATCTTAGCCTGCTGGATGCCAGGTTGTTTGCATCCGCAGCTGGGGAGATCAGGTGGGTCTGTGTGGATGAACAACGTATACCACTCCTAGAACAACTGTTACAGGTGAATAACCTGTTCTTCCAGGAGTGCGGATATGTTGTTCATCCACACTGTTTGGCAGACTCCAAGTAGTTCTCTGGGAGGAGGGAGGCAAGGCGCACACCCCCTACTTGGGGAACAGAGATTGGAGAACCGAGGCTCCAAAACCAGCATCCCGGCGTGACTCAAGGTCGATGTGGTAGTGGGTAATAAAGGTGTTTGCTGACTTCCAGGATGCAGTCCGACAGATTTCCTGGATAGGGATGTCCCTGGAAGCGGCCACCAATGCAGCAGTATGGCGGGTAGAATGAGCTCTTATCCCTCTGGGAGGCTCCTTGCCCGCCAACTGATAGCACAGACCAATTCATGATGTAATCCATCTTGCTATGGTCCGTTTGGCTGCAGGTGTGCTAGAAGCGGCTTCAGCGTAGGTGACAAACAACTGGAAAACCTCTCCACAAATTTCCGCCATCCTCTCCTTGTAGTAGGAGAGAGCACGTCTACGGTCCAAAGTATGGAGCCTGTACTCTGCGTCCAAGGTGTAATTAGGGTAGTATACCGGCAGAGTCAACACCTGGTTAAGGTGGAACTCTGACATCACCTTTGGGAGGAATTTCTGGTGGGGACGCAGGACAACTTTGTCCCTGTGAAAGACAAGATAAGGGGAGTCCACCGAAAGCACCTGGAACTCCCATGTCCTTCTGACTGACGTGATAGCCACCAGGAAGGCAGTCTTCCACGACAAGTGTGACAACTCACACTTTGCATGGGTTCGAATGGCTTGCCCATGAGCTTTGCCAGAACCAGCAGTAGATCCTACGGAGGTGGAGGTTCACGCACTGGAGGGGATATGTGATCTAGGCCTTTGAAAAAGCGCCCGACCACTGTCTCCTGTGCCAATGTCGGCTGCCTGGCCTGCGTCCGGTAAGCAGAAATGGCTGCCAGGTGCACCCTAAGGTTCGAGGACCGTAGATCCCCTTTGGAGAGAGAGATCAAAGGTAGTCGAGAATGTTTGCCACTGAACAGGACAAGGGGTCCAGACCCTTACCCTGACACCAAATGGAAAATCTTTTCCATTTGAAGGCATAACATTTCCTGGTCGATTCCTTTCTGGATGCCTCCACAACAGTGTAGACATCTTCAGAAAGACCCAAAGCCTGGAACTCTAGCTGCATAGGTACCAGGCTGTGAGATGCAGGGATGGAAGGTCCGGATGGAAGACCTTCCCCTGGTTGAGAGATGTCCGGGTGTGTACCAAGCCGCTCCGGGGGCCTACAGCTGAGGCTGAGGAGATCTGGATACCAGAACTGGTGCGACCAGTCTGGGGCTACCAGAAGAAAAAAATTACTCACCTTAGTAATGTTGTTTCTTCTAATGGAGTCTTGCTATATTATGACATATGCAGTTTGTCTCAGCCTTAGAACTGCTCCGGAGGTGAAAGAGTTCACTTTCATGCCAGGCATGGAATCTGGAGCGCGAGCTCGGTTGAAAAAACTCTGTCTGTTGATCTTCAAACTGAAACTGTCAGATCTTTACGAGCAAAACTCACTAAGGTTCTGTGTGGAAGCTGTAAACCTACACTAGCCAACTGGCTACTAAAATATTAACACATTTTTCTGGTCCCAAAACCAAGACTCAAGTCAGGGGACCCAGAAAATAAGATACAACACCCAAACACCCCAAAAAGGAGGGGTGGAGAACACAAGGTGGGCATCATTAAGTGCCAACACTGGACTGCCCACCCACATCCCAAGAGTAGAGGTTCTGAGAGGGGCAGGCGGGGAGGTCATAATATAGCAAGACTCCATTAGAAGAAACAACATTACTAAGGTGAGTAATTTTTTCTTCAAACAACATGAAGTCTTGCTATATTATGACATATGCAGACTACACAGCAGTACCTCCATGGAGGAGGGACAGAACCTACTTAGGAATAGGCTCTGAAGCACTGTGCCAAACCGAGCATCCTCCTAGCCTGGATGTCCAGGGAGTAATGCTTGGTGAAAGTGTGTACTGTTTTCCAGGTAGCTGCTTGACATATCTCTAAGATAGGGATGTCCCTGGCCGCAGCTAGGGACTCAGCTGTACCTCTGGTAGAGTGAGCCCTCAGGCCTGAAGGGGGAACCTTACCCAGTTTTTGATAGCAAAATTGGATACAAGAGACAATCCACCTGGCAATGGATCTTTTAGTGGCAGGTTTCCCTTTCCCAACCTCACCATAAGTGAGGAATAGTTGGAGGGAGTCAAACCTGTGACCCTTGGTATGCTCTATGTAGTAACTAAGGGCTCTCTTCACATCTAAACTGTGCAGCCTCCTCTCGCCAGAGGAGGAATGGTCAGTGAAGTACACTGGAAGAGATATGGATTGATTAAGGTGGAAATCTAAACCACCTTAGGCAAGAACTTCCTGTTAGTCCTGAGAACTACCTTATCTCTGTGAAAGGAGATAAAATCAGGCTCCACTGACAAAGCTTGTAATTCACTTATGCGCCTGGCAGAAGTGATGGCTACTAGAAACACAGTTTTCCAAGTCAAGTACTTAAGCTCTGCTGAAGACAGAGGTTCAAAGGGGTGTGCATCAGCTGAGTAATGCAAACATTAAGGTCCCAGGCAGTGAGCAGGTCCCTGAATGGAGGGTTGGTGTGAAGCAATCCCTTGAAAAACTTGGAGAATACAGGGTGAGCAGAAAGAGAAGAGGCTTTCCTGCTGAAATAAAAGCAGAGCAGCTGCCAAATGCACTTTCAGGGTAGCTGGCCTCAGCCCCAAAGTATTTAGATGGACCATATAGTCCAAGACTGTGGGCAAATCAGCAGATTCTGGGAAATATGCTTCCCAGAGCACCATATGGAAAACCTTTTCCATTTAGAATTATAAGTAGCCTGGTGGAAGGCTTCCTAGAAGCTTTAAGATTTCGAGTACACCTTGAGAAAGGTGTAGGTCAAGCAACTCTAACTCCTCAAGAGCCAGGCCTTGAGGTTGAGGGATTGAGATTCGGATACCAAACTCTCCCCTGGGCACAGGTTAACAAATTGTGGTTCCTGGGGAGACGAAGGGGAAGATGGACTGCTAAGGACAGGAGGAGAGGATACCAGGGCTGTCTGGCCCAATCTGGAGCAATCAGAATCATCTTGCAAGGTTGAGATCTGATTTTGACTAGCACCTTGAACAAGAGAGGGAAGGGGGGAAAGGCATAGAGGAACTTCACTTCCCAATCGAGAAGGAAGGCATCCAGAGGGACTGAGCCCAACACTGGGGTCTGCAACAAAAAAGCGGAAGTTGGTGATTGTCTGAGGCTGCAAAAAGATCTATCTGAGGGGTGCCCCACCTGGCAAAACTAACCCCAGTACTAGGGGATCCAGTGACCATTCGTGATGGCCCTGGGAAATCCTGCTGAGAGCATCTGCCAGGACATTGTCCTTGCCTGGGAGGTGAACTGCTATGAGGGAGGGTCAGGAATAAGCCAGAAACCCCAACTTCATTGCCTCGTGCACAAGGTCGAAGACCGAGTGCCCCCCTTGCTTGTTGATGTACCACATTGTAGTGGTGTTGTCTGTTCTGACCTGTACCACTTTGTTCTGAACAGATCCAGAAAAAAACTGAAGTGCTAGAAAAACAGCTCTGAGTTCCAACAGATTGATGTGGAGCAGAGATTCCTGAGGGGACCACAATCCCGGGGTGGAGAGGTCGCCCATGTGAGCTCCCCATCCCAAGAGGGATGCATCTGTAGTAAGGGTCAAGGAGTGAGATTGAGGGATGAAAGGAACCCCCTGTCTCAGATTGCTCTGATCCTGCCACCACTGCAGGGTCTGGATCAGGGTTCGAGTTACTGGGATCAGTTTGGTTAGGGGATCTCTCCTTTGAGACCAGAAGGCTCTCAAATGGAACTGAATGTCCCTCATCTGAAATCTTGCTCCTTGCACTACAGCTGTGAAAGCAGCCATGTGTCCTAGGAGCTGTAGAAAGTGCCTTGCTGGTTGAGAGACCTGCAGAGTGAAGGAGGAGGCCAGGGCCACCAGGGTCTTTACCCTTTCTAGAGGAAGGAAAGCTCTGGTCTGCTTTGTGTCCAGTTCTGCGCCTATGAAGGTGAGTAGCTGAACAGGCTCTAAAACTGACTTTGGGAGATTGAGAAGAAAACCTAGAGATGTAAGCAGCTGCTGGGTAACCTGAAGGTGTGATTTGACTTGGTCTGGAGACTGACCCACTATGAGCCAGTCGTCCAGGTAGGAAAGATGGCAATCTTTTGCCTTCAAGTGAGCAACTGCTACTGCCAGGCATTTGTGAATATCCTTGGGGCAGAGGTGCGCTCAAGGGCATTGCTCTGAACTGGTAATGGCCTGAGGGCAGTTCAATCTGAGGTACTTCTCGGTGGGAGCTTCTGATGAGAACATGGAAGTAGGCATCCTTGAGGTCCAGGGACGCTAGCCAGTCCCCTGGCCTTAGGAAGGGTAAAATCATTCCCAGAGTCACCATTTTGAATTTTGGTTTTAAAAGGTGCTTGTTTAGGTATCTTAGATCCAGGATGGGCCGCCATTCTCCTGTCTTTTTTGGTGTAAGGAAGTACTTGGAGTACAGTCCTTTGCCCTGGTGTAGGAGAGGAACCCTTTCCACAGCTCTGAGAGCCAGGAGGGTTGAGACTTCTGTTTCCAAAGCAAGAGCCTCTAATGGATTTGTAGGTGGAAAGATCTGGTTCTCATCTTTGGAAATTTTTTGAAGCTGAGAACCAGTCCCTGGCTTACTACTTCCAGGATCCACTTGTCTGATGTTAAAGACTCCCAGTCCTGGACGAAGTAAGCCAGCCTGCCCCCTGCAGGTAATGGAGAATCGGCCCTGGGCATCCCATCAGGGTGCCTGTTTGGCAGGGGCTTTAGGGTGAGGGGGTGGGAGCAGGCCTGCCCGTCCCTCGTCTGCCTCTCCCTCTGAAGAACCCCCTCTGGGCATAAGCTGAAGAGGAGGCCTGGGCTTGGTAAAAAGGCCTGCCCCTGGGAGGCTGCCTCTGAGGAGTGGCTTGCCTTTCCTTGGCCTGTGCACTCCTATAAGTGGTCCTATACTCATCCATTTTCTTCATGTAATTCTCTTTCTGCTCCCCAAACAGAGAATTACCCACAACAGGAAAATCCATGGCCTTAGCCTGGTATCCTGTGACAGGCTAGTACACCTGAGCCAAGCCATTCTACTAAAAGCCACAGATGTAGCCATGACTCTTGAAGATACATCATTAGAGTCCACTGCAGCATGGAATTGCACCTTGGATGCTTCAATACCATCAGCAGCCACCTGTTCCAGCTCCTTGGCAGCGGCCTAGGGACCTGTTTCAGCAAAGCTTATAACAGTATCCCATCTGGATTTCTGGTATCTTGCAACATAGACCATATAATTTGCCTGTCTGAGTCCCAAGGATGCTGCCATGTATTGTTTCTTAGCCATGGCATCAATTCTCCTGGAGTCCTTGTCAGTGGGGGTGTGAAGCCAAGGGAATATTTGCCTTATCACAGGCTGCAGCCTGCACTACCCCAACATGGCTGCATTGTTGTGAAAGGAACTCCGTATCAGGGCCTGACAAAGTGTACCTCCTGTCCATCTTTTTATCCACAGGAGGTAAAGAATTAGGAGCTTTTAAAATTTTTATTGTGTGTTTCCTAAAGGATTTATGTAAAGGAATAGACAATCTCCTGGACTCTGGGATATCCATCATTTCCACATAGTCAGGCTCCTCCTGTTCATCCACAGCTTCTTCCAAAGGGAGCTGGAGGGTTTCAGCAACTTTTTTATAAAACAGAAAATGAGAAGGGGACTCAGAAAGCCTAGGGGGAGACACTCCTGAAGGTCTGTCTGGGGAGATGTCCGGTTCAGTGGGCACATCCAGACTTTCAAAATCACATTCACACTGTTCATAATCCTCCTCCCTCCTCCGGTTCATAAAATTCCTCTATATCATATTCTTGAACCGGTGGAACCAACCGACCGACCGTTTACCTGATAGTGGCGGTTGGACGAGATTCCGAAGCGACTGGACAATTTGGATCGCTTTGGCTATCTCTGCAGCGGTTGGAGAAGGAAATTTTGGCTCCACACCTGCTGATTTTCTAGTCCTCTTTGCTGGAACTGGCTCCTCTGAGTGAGCTCTTCGTTTGCCCGAGGAAGTCTCGCCCTGGTCAGAGGGCACTCCCTCTGGTTCAAGTTGGCACCGAACCGGGCTGGCCATCCGGGTCAGCGGACTTTTTGGCCTCTCGTTCCCTGAGCCTACCAACTCTCTTATCCAGGGTAGCTGCAGGGAAATTCTTGCAAATCTGGCAGTCTGCATTGAGGTGGTCAAACCCCAGACAATAAACACATGTGGTGTGTGGGTCAGCCTTGGCAAAGGCTTCCCCACAGACACTACAGTGCTGAAACCAGTGGGCCCGGTTTTTCTTTGGGTTTCTCGGACATAATGCCAGCCTAACAAAAAACTTGGCTTTTTCCGCAAATCCTAAGCAAGACACCCTTTTCGGTTCCCAACCGTGTCGCGGGTCATGGAAAAAACCGTAATGAAATCTGTTTTTTTTTAGAACCGATAAGAACCGGGAACCGCACTCTAAATGTAATTTTAATAAGTTTTAAAATCAACCTGATCGGTTCAAACCGAACCGATAACGTTTATAAGTTCCACACAGAGAATGTAAAACCTGTTACTTACGATACCACAGACAGAGCTTGAACTGACCGGTTTGCGGTTAAAATAAATATAATTGCGGTTTAAACAAACCGAGAAAAAACACTTTTTAACTGAGAAATGAACCGAGCAGTAGGAGGAATCTCCGGAGCGACTGTTCAGTGAGGCGGAGTAAAGAATCTGACAGTTTCAGTTTGAAGATCAACTGACAAGAGTTTTTTCAACCGAGCTCGAGCTCCAGATTCCATGCCTGGCATGGAAGTTAACTCTTTCACCTCCGGAGCAGTTCTAAGGCTGAGACAAACTGCATATGTCATAATATAGCAAGACTTCATGTTGTCCTTCCTCACCTTGAGTAACACCTTGTGGATCAAGGGAAATGAAGGGAAGGCATTGAAGAGGCCTGGGGTCCACGACCTCGAGAAGGCATCCCACTGCAGTGAGCCCTGCTGAGGGGATGGGCATGATACAGCCTCAGCTTGGCGTTTTCCTTGGAGGCAAACAGGTCCACCATCGGTTTGCCCCAACAGGGGAACATACTGTAAGCTACCTCTGGATGGAGAGCCCACTTGTGGGATGTCTGGCCTGTGCGGCTGAGAGGATCTGCCAGCTGGTTTGAGGCTCCTGCCACATAGATGACTAGGAGATGCGCTTCCAGCCGGCTTACAAGGGTCCAGATGTGGAGCGCCTCCTTGCTCAGCAGACGGTAGTGCGTGACGCCCTGTTTGTTGAGGTAGTACATGGTCGTGGTATTGTCCATCTGGACTTGAACCACTTGACCCCGGAGCTGAGGAGCGAAAGCTGACAGTGCCAGTCTGACTGCTCTGCGCTCCAACAGGTTGATATGACAGCGGGACTCCTCGGGGGTCCAGAACCCGTGGGCCCTGTTGTCCCCCATGTGGGCTTCCCAGCCCATGAGAGAGGCATCGGTTGTAAGGACGACTATCGGCTCAGGGCGTGGACAAACAGGATCCCTTCCTGCAACCGGTCTGGGGCGGTCCACCATTGGAGAACGTTACACATCTTCTGGGTTACAGTGATCAGCTGGTCAAAATGACCATGACGCTGAGTCCACTGGGCAGCCAGCTCCCATTGGAGGGGGCACACGTGCAACTTGGGCCAACCGACCACCGTAGTGCATGCCACCATGTAACCCAGAAGGCGCAGAAAGTTCCGGGCAGGGTGCAAGTGCCCAACCAGAAATGATTGGGCAAAGGAGGAGAGAACTTCCGTCCTGTCCACCGGGAGCCGAGCTCTGGCTTGACAAGAGTCGAGCTCTGCCCCGATGAAGTCCATCACCTGAGAAGGCATGAGTTCTGAGGCCAAGTTGGGAGCAGGTCTGGAGGGTCAGATCCCTGGACTTCTCCACCTCCTTTTGGGTGGAACCTGCCAGGAGACAGTCGTCGAGGTAAGGGTAGATTCTGGCTCCTCGATGCCGAAGGTGGGCCGCCACCACTGCAGTCCATTTGGTAAAGACCCGTGGGGCCGATGACAGACTGAACGGCATGGCTCGGAACTCATACAGGGTCCCCTCGACCTTGAAGCAGAGGAACCGCTGATGGAACGGACGGATTGGGACATGAAAGAACACATCCTGCAGATCCAGTGAACAGAACCACATGTTTTGCTCCAGGGATGGTATGATCTGGGCAGAGTGACCATCCGAAAGGTGTGAGACCTGAAAAATCGATTCAGGTCATGGAGATCTAGAATGGGGTGCCAACCCCCATCCGCTTGGGCACCAGAAAGTACCTGAAAACAAAGCCTGGGTCTGCTGGAGGATCCGCACAGGAGCTACTGCCTCCTTGCGGGGCAGCTGAGCTATGTCGTTTTGAAGAGCTGACTGAGTGCACGCAGAAATCCGTTCCTCCCAAGGGGTGCAGGCTCAGCTGGGAGGGTACTGTTTGAACTCTAGAGGCAGTCCCTGACCGACCACTTCGAGAACTCCCCTGTCCAAAGTGATAGCGGACCCGGCAGAAAGGAAGTGGCGGAGCCAACTCCCCACGGGAGGGCCCAGAATTTGCATGACAGAGATAGGGGTGGCAACCCCCATCCCGTCAGTGGGCAGGCTTGGAGGAGAAGGATCCAGGACCTGAGCCTCGGCCTCCTTTGCAGGCCTGTTGGGGTCCAGGCTTGGGCCGAGGGCACCAAACTTGAGCCTGCTGCTGTGGATGTTGCTGTCCTCCTTGATAAGAGGGCTGCCGGGCCGCAGGGGAAGAGCGCGGAAAAGGCTTCTTTTTCTTCTTCTGCTGGTTCTTGCCCGAAGAACCCTTGGCAGAAGTGGCATCCAAGGTGGCATTGGACTGCTCTATGTACTGTAGGTGACCAGCGACTCCTGGACTGAACAAGTCGGTCCCCAGGAAAGGCACATCAGCTAACTTGTGCTGAGTATCTGCCGGAAAGGAGGAAAGCCTCAGCCAAGCCCTGCGGTGAGAGGCCACTGCGACTGCCATCGAGCGGGCACAAGAATCCCCAATGTCGAGGGCCGTCTGGAGCTGCTGTTTGGCAACAGCACAGCCCTGGTCATGGACATGTTTGACCGTGGTCTGCATGTCTGCAGGGAGATGGAGGACTTTGTCTAATGACCCGAGAAGTGCATAAGAGAAGTGTGCCATAATGACAGCCGAGCTGGCCTGTCGAAGGCCCAAAGAAGAGGCCGCATAGACCTTTCAGACAGTGTGGTCCATATTTTTGGACTCTTTGTCTGGAGGTCAGTCAGTGTTGGCCGAACTACCAGTACACCTGAACACAGAGGCGGTTACCAGGCTCTCAGCTGAAGGGTGCTCTGTGAACCCTGCAAGGGACCCCATGGGCACTGTGTACTTGCGGGCCATGCGGGCAGATGGTGCTGGGCATGAGGCAGGGTGCTGCCAAAGTTCAAGGGCCTGGCCAACAATGGCTTCAGACACTGGAAAGGCCTCCATCGGAGTATCCCCTTTCTTTAGAATATCTGTGAGAGAGTACTCTGCCTTTTTCTGGATGGGTTCCAGGGGCATTCTCATAGATTCGGAAATAAAATGAAGAATCCCTTGGAAGGAAGAAGAGCCTTCCTCCATCCCTTTGCCAACGCATGACTCATCATCCCCAGGATGAGAGTGGAGCCCGGTGACATCAGAGTCCGAAGAGTCGTGATACAGCGGTCTACCACCTAAATCACCATTGATTCACCGAGGAAAGTCCGGGGTGACTGTGACCGACAGACTTGGAAGTCGGTGTCTAGTCAGTCCTCTTTAGAGGCCCCTCCTCCCGTATCTGCTTGGGTGGTTCCACGGAGACAGGTGGAGAGGCCAAGCGATGGACAAACTGGCCCCGCGGGCAGAGGAACCAGAGACTTTGGTTCTGGTGGGGTCGGCTTCAGCCTGGGAGGCGAAAGCCAAGTAATGGCTGGGGTGGGCGACGGAGCTCGCTTCTGCTCGGTCAGGATCAGCTGCTGCCACATAAGGTCCTCATAGCGCCGACAGAGTTTCCATCGGAGCCTCTCCTCGTCTGAGGAGGATGAGGACAACCTGTGGTGTTGCCTCTTTGAGCGCTTATGGCTCTTCCTCAGTCGTTCGGTCGAGGGGGTCTTGGACCTCGACCAAGATCAGGGAGGCCAACTCGGTCGATCGGGAGACACCGGTGGAATCGGTGAAACCATAGGGTCCAGAACCGGGTCCTTGATGGGGACGCCAGCAGGCTGCATCTCCTCATCAGGAAATACTAGGACTGGAGTCCGTTCTAAGGAGTCGGCGGCCATGGCCGGCAACAAAGGGTCGATCAGGTCAAGGATTATCTCGACCTCGTCGGTCACTTCCTCAGTCCCCTTGCCAGATGGAAGATCTGTAAAGCCGGCGGGTGAGGAGGCGATCTCGACCGAGGTAGAGATCGCATGCTCTTGGGACTCAGACCTCTCTTGGTCCCAAGATCGCCTTCATCGGAACGAAGTTGAAGGTTCTTTTTCTCTCTTCCGAGAGTGAGAGGAGTTCAAGCCTGAGCGGGTGGGGAGAGACTAGCATAACTCTTTAAAAGAACCCGTAAAGGTGGAGCCTAGGTTAAGAGGAACAAAGAAGATTCAATTGGTCGTAGCGCGAGCGGCTTCCTGCTTGAACACCTTCATGTGTTCCAGCTGCTCGGTGGAGCCTGCGGCCACAGAAACCGCCCTCCTAGCCTTCTTGGACTTCACCAGAGGGTTCCTTTTTTCCGGTCTCCCCAGCTTCAGGCGTGCCTTGCGGTCATCCAGGACATTGGGATAGAAGGCCAAGCAGTAACTGCAAAGCGAGGTGACATAGCCGACACCCTAAGCAGTAGGCGCATGTGATGGGGATCGGTCTTGCGCCAGCATCTTTTGGCCACAGGGGCACCGCGAAATCCGGGGAAGAGTTTTCTTTCCTTCAGATCGATGCTGCAAAGCGTAATCGCTAACCCGAATGAGTTGCAGTTTCGTAAACCGACGATTTGAAAGCCAGGGCCTACAAAATGCGAGAGCACAAGGGAGGCAACCTGTATCTTCCAGCGGAAAGGAAGATCTGGCGTCATGGGGCAGAGCCGAGGTATATACCACCCGGGTGGGTGGGAGGAGCCAGCTTGAAGACTTCCGGCAGATTTAAAGTGGAAGGGGACAATGCCAAACAGTGTGGATGAACAACATATCCACGCTCCTAGAAGGTATGATGTGGGGTTAGTATTGTGGCTTTATGGCACTCTGCTGTGCCTCGTGCCATATTACACCCCAAGGGGGTGAATAACAGACTGTTAATCTAACCCTTGGTCATACTTATTGCTTAAGAAACCGCTATGCTACTACTTCCCGCCCCTCATCGCTTTCTACTAAGATTCCTTCATGTCTATCCAATGCATATTTGAAGCCCACCACTGTTTTTGCTCCCACCACCTCCACTGGTAGACTGTTCCAGGTGTCTGCCACTTTTTCAGTGAAGAAGTACTTCCTTATATCCCTCCCAAACATCCCCCTTTCCAGCTTCATTGCATGCCCACTTATCCTGGAGTAGCTTCTCCTCTGAAAAATATTCCCCTCCTTTACTTTATTCACCCCTGTGAGGTCCTTAAAGGTCTTTTATGCACCCCCTCTTTCTCCTCTTTTACAGGGTTTAAGTACTGAGATGTCGATCTCTCCTCATAGGGCTTTTGGTGCAACCCAAGCACTTTTATAGTTGCCCTCCTCTGAACAGCCTCTACTCTGTCAGTGTCCTTTCTGAGATGTGGTGTCCAGAACTGGACACAGTACTCCAGTTAGGGTCTCACCAATGACTGAAACAGTGGCAACACCACCTCTCTCCTTCTGCTGGTGATTCCGACCCCATAAAACCCTGATTCCCACCAGCCCTACCTACTGCCTTGTCGTACTGCTAGGGTCTCTTTCCTGCTTTGTGACTGTCAATACCCCCTCAATTTTATATATCACTTCTGGATTTCTGTGCCCTAGGTGCATGATTTTGCACTTTTTTGCATTGAAAATCATCTACTTTACCCTCGTCCACTAATTGAGTTTTCTCAGGTCTCTACATTTTCTCCACCCCCTGTGGAGTATCTACCCAATTGCAGATTTTGGTGTCCTCTGCAAAGAGGCATACCTTCCCTTTCATCTCTTCTACAGTGTCATTTTATTTATTTTTTGGTCCCTACCTGCCGTAGCCGCTGTACATACCAACATAGTAAAATGCCAGCAGAATAGGCCTAACGGTCTTTCATGTCTGCTCGTTTGCTCTGCCCCCACCCTGGGAGCTGACCTTGCTGTCCCCCTCACCTTCTCTGGCTTCTCCCTTCCCAGTTCCGGATATTCTCGCTGCACTGGATTTTGCTACCAGAACCCTTTCCCTGTACCTATCCCACCCCCTCTTGAACCCCTCCACCAGTCCCCTGGGCAGCGCATTCCATGGCTCCCCCACCCTCTCAGTGAAGTAGCACTCCTCCTTTCTCCCCTGAATCTTCCCTCCAGATTCCACCCATGCCCTCTAGTTGCCCCTCCTCCTTCCTTCGAAGCACCCTGACTGTTCCTCCCCTATTTACCCCCTTCACGTACCTGAAGACCTCTATCATGTCCCCCAGTCCCTCTCTCTCTAGTGTGTACATATTTAGTTCTTGAGCCTCTCCCCATAGGTCCTGTCCCCCAAGCCCCAAATCATTTTGGTTGCCCTCCTCTGGACCCTCTCCAGGAGTTTAATGTCCCTCTTTAAGAGTGGCCTCCAAAACTGCACGCAGTACTCGAGGTGTGGCCTCGCCAAACAGTTATACAGAGGGAGTATCACTTCCCTCCTTCTGAAGGTGATCCCCTTAGCGATGCATCCCAGCATCTTGTTGGCCTTGGCTGCTGCCCTCCTACAAGTCTCCTACATCAGCCCGATCATGGACTTCCACCTCCATTTTGGCTGCGGCTCCCCCCCAAACCCCCCCGGCTTTACCTCCCCCCGGTTGGGTTGCGCACTGGCCCCAAGTGCCACAACGCTGTATTAGGATGGGGGAGCTGGCCCTGGAGGGGAAGGCTTCACTAGCACAGCTGGCAGGCGGAGTTGTTTCCCCCAATACGGGAGTGGGGTCATGCAATGATGACCAGCGTCCGCCCTGCCCCCTGACGTGCTGATGCCGGCACTTGCGGTGCACCCAGCCTCTGCAGGGTGTCTGTAGTGCACCAGACACTCTACCCCCCCCCCAGAGAAGGAGAGCAGTTGCGGGACGCTCGATCCTTCTCCCCTAGCCGGCCCTCCGACGTCCTGGATCCATTCCCGAACCTGGGTCGCCTGTGCCACAGGTCTACACTCTGTCCCTGCGCCAGCGTGCCGGTCTTCTGCAGTGTCACATATGAATATATTGAAGAAGACTGATCCCAGCACTGACCCTGAGGTACCCCACTGGTCACTCTCCCCTCATTAAAGCGAGTGCCTTTTACCACCACCCTCGGTCATGTATCCATCAACCAGTTCTTTACTCAGTTTACCACCTTGGATCCCACCCCTAAACTGCCCAGTTTCCTTATAAACCTCCTGTTTGGTATGGTGTCAAAGGGCCTTGCTGAAGTCTAGGTAGGTCACATCCAATGTCCCACCCTTATGTATTTCCCTGGTTATCCAGTCGAAGAAATTGATCAGGTTCATCTAACATGACTTCATTCCTATGAATCCATGCTGCCTTGGGTCTTGTAACCTGCTGGATTTAAGATATTCTTCCTCTAGCCTTTCTTTTAATAGTGTTTCCATTAACATCCTCGTCACTGATGTTAGACTGACTGGCCTATAGTTTTAGCCCCCTCCCTGCTACTGCTTTTATGAAGCTGGAGTACATCTGCCCTCCTTCAGTCCTTTGGAACCACTCCGGTTTCCAGTGAGTTGTTGAGTAGGGCTGTCAGAGGTACCTTCTCCCTCCTACTGTGAAAACTGAGCTCCCTCTGCACCGTTGGATATATCCCGTCTGGCCCTATAACCTTGTCCACTTTCAGATGTGCAAGTCCTCTCAGAATTCTTTCCTCTGTAGATGGACTTGTGTCCACCTCCCTCCCTCTAATTTTCCTCTGCTTCTATGTGGCCCATCCCCCTCTCCCTCCTACTGTGAAAACTGAGCAGAAGTACCTGTTCAGGATATCTGCTTTTCATAGTCCTCTTCTACGTAGTCTCCCCTTCCTTATTCTCACAATCCCTCCCCTTGTCTTCCGCTTTCGCTTAAGTATCTGAAGAAAGTCATGTCCCTGTTAGCTACCCTTTTGGCTATTCTTTCCTGTTTGCACCTTTATGCCCCACACTGCCTTCCCTGCTTCCCTCTGCTTTACCTGGTACACCCTTACACCCCATCGTCTCCCCTCCTGAATGCCTTTTAGCCTTAACCTTCACAGACCACTCTCTCAAGAATGATAGTGGTCTCCTTTTTTCTTCTGTTTTTGCTAATTTCCTTGCATGGAGGCTTGTTGCCTTCACTATGCCATCCCTTAAGTTACCCCACTGTTCCTGCACCCCACCCTGGCAATCCCCTCCACTGTCTCTGAGGCATTCAGCTTTTTTTATTTAATCCACCATCCTGAAGTCCAGGACACACGTCTTTGTGTAGTTTGTTTCTGCCGCCATCTTTATGCTAAACTACACTGTACAGTGATCACTGGCACCCAGGTGACATCCCACCTTGATGTCTGTAACACTCCCTCATGGTGAGCACCAGGAAGCAAATGATCTTCTGCCAGCACTGGATTTAGTCCTTGGTGGCATAAGCAAAGTGCAACTGGAGGACCGAAGCAATCTTTTCCATTATTTAATAGCTAGTACCTCTCCAAGACTAGGTGGGGTAGCACCTTTTAGGAGCTTGAATTCAAGGCAAAGAAGCAGATAATTTAATCTTCCTTTGTAAGAGGGCCCATTTAGGGAGCTGAGGGCATCACAGTGGTGTGCCCTGGGCAGAGCCCTGGCAGCATACCGTCAAATCTTGTGGTAAAGGACTTTGTCTGTTTGCCTTATGGCACCTTAGGGTTTGTAGAATAGGGGTGCCATACAGCGGCACAGGAAACGGAGTGCTGTTGGCTGTTTTTTGCTGGGAGTTCTTACAAATAAAACTGCTCTGGCGGTAGAGAAGCCCAGTCTTTTGATATAGGGACATTGTGATATAGTTTACATGTGGTTTGAAGGTGACATCCTGGTCTGTGTAGACTCAGAGATATTTTAATAGAGCTAACTAGCTCAATGTGGTCTCCAGAGGAGGTAGCTAGGGTTAGCAGATGCTTTCTCTCTATACCTTTTTTTTGTATTTAGGACTTATTTGTTGCAATGGAATCAGTCCTCTAGTCCCCAGAAATCACTTGCAAGCTAAGCGTTTATTGGGCAATGTCGGATGAGCTCCTATATAGCACAGTATCATCAGTGTGTAATCGTAAGTTGGCCACACCACGGTGACTTGGCATTTCATTAATGAAGAAGGAAAATAGAAAGGGACCCGAGATGGAGCCTTGGGGTATGCTATCCAATGTGGGTCTCTTGAGGGACTGGGTACCTTTCCAATTTACAAGTTGAGACTTGTTTTCTAGGTAGTTGGGAGAACCATTGGCAGGAATGCCTATCAAGACCAAGCCTCTCTAATTTAGTCAGCAGTAGTCTGTGGTTTACCATACTGAACACTAGAGTTAAATTTATGAAGATTCTGTAGCTCCTGTCGACAGACCCTTGTCCATGACCCCCAGGATATCAGCAGTTAATCAAATCAGAGCAGTGTCTGTCCCATGATGCTTCCTGTACCTGTGTTGCCTGTCCGTCAGGAGGTGATTCTCGTCAAGATAATCCTGCAGCTGGTGGAAGTCCAGCTTTTCCAACTTTTTGGACAGGGTGCTGAGAAGGAGATGGGACAGTAGTTTTCTGTGCCCCCCACACACACACACACACTTGTGCACTGGAACTAGGGCAACTTTTCAGCTATCTGAAATCTATCTTCAATTAGGGATTTGTTGAAAAGCATTGGCTACAGGCTCAGCCTAGGGGAGGCAGGGGCAGCTAATTTTAGAAGTTTGGGGTTGAGTTTGTCATTCCCAGCTGAACCTTCGGCTCTTATTTGTTTTAGAAGGGGCAAGACATTTTTTCATGTAATTCTTCTAAAGTGGAATTGTGGGTATAACAAAACAACTTGCAGCAATGTGTGAAATACCACATTTACCTTCATTTAACTGTGCAAACTGAGTTGTAATGTAATGTTTTTCCTTTTAGACTGTATTCAGTTTGTGTGTTTCCAGAGTTTTTCCAGGACATTTGTACTTTTAGCATAGAGGTAAATGGTATAAACGGGTGCTGTGACATCGTGTTCTCATATGCTAATGCAGCTGTCATAGTGAGATTTCAACAACCGTAAACTAGAGACTCTCGGGAGAGTTACAGGGGGCTAGTACGAACAGTGAAAACAACATAAAGCAAACACCTATATCCTCAACAGCTACAGGAAATGAGTCCATCTGCTGACATGGAAACAGATAAAATTTACAAGATACGAGGTGTAGTTTGCCTTTTAAACATGGCTTCGTTTATATTTTCTGACATAGAAAGTTAGACGACGATGGCAGAAGTAGACCAAACCTCCATCTAGTCTGCTCCTTGACCTATTCTTCATGTTGGTATTATCCCTCCCATCTCCCCAACTCACGGACTGTAGCAATCATCAAGCCTTTCACTTAGTCACAGCCATGCTTGAAACCATTCATGATCTAGGTGCCCGCCACCTCTGCTGATAGACTGTTCCACTGCTCTACCACCCTTTCCATAAAATACAGTTTCTTCACATCCCTCTTAAACTTTACTCAACTAGTTTTAACTTGTGATCTCCGGTTCTTGACTCTGTACTTCTACTAAATAATTCCCTGTAGTTCACCTTGGAGGAGAAGGCAGTATAGCGCGGTGATTTAAGGCTCTGAGCTGCAAACCTGGAGACGTGGGTTTGAATCTCACAGCCCCCACTTGCATACTGTGTGACCCTGAGCAAGTCGGTTAACTTCCTTGTGCTCCCAGGTCGCACCTGGAAACAAGCTTTTTAGTGTGCCTTTCCTGGTTAAACAAATTCCCCTTTATCTTGTTTATTCCCTTCTGGAACTTGAAGGTCTTTGTCACATCAGCCTCTATTGCCTGGTCTCCAGTGAGTACATGTTTAGTGGCTTGAGGCAGTCTTCGTAAGCTCTGCATTGTTGGCCCGGACTCATCTTGGTCACCCTATATTAAACCATCTCCAGCCTGCCCCTTCCTTAGGTCAAGGCAGTCTTCATAAGATCTTCGCTGTTGGCCCTGAATCATCTTGATCACCCTGCATTGCACCATTTCCAGCCTGTCCCTGTCCTTCCTTAGGTCAGGACTCTAGAACTGAGCACAGTATTCGAGGTGCAGCCTCACCAGTGACCTAATATAAAGGTACTAATACTTCTGACTAGAGTAAACACCCCCCCCGCCCCAACCACCACCACTTGTTTCTTCTTTACTTAGAAATTCTCATCACTGCATGCTGTGTTGGCCCCCAAAAATGGTTTTTGGAAGTTCTTTTATTTGAACAAGCCAGGATTTTCCTTGCTTTAGTCATTGTTTTTATAGAGTACTGGATAAGCAAGGAGAACACTAGCACCACTAGTGAGAGAGTGGACGGGCTACAGGACAGAGTGCCACTGGCTCTCCTACAGTCCCCAGTCATTCGTCCATCCCAGGACTGAATGAAAAGATTAAACGGTAAATACAATCTTACTTCGAGAGGGCTCTTGCAGTAGGTAATTACGTATTACATATAGGACTGATGCCGGCCGGCATCGGGACCCAACAGAAAAATTTCTAGCTAGCAGCCTCTGGTGGGGGACCGCCCGCACATCAGGTGACTGACATCCTCTTGAGTCAGTATAAAGAACAGTCCTCATGCCCGCCTTCAGTTATTTCCTTGAATTAGCCTTTCGCGTAGCGTTTCTTCTAAATCAGCTCTATCGTCAGTAGTTTTTACCGCTTTTTCAATTCTTTGACTAAATGCGTCAGGCATGTGTGTCGGTGTGTGTCATTCCCAGACACCTTCCGAGCACAAAAATAAGTGCGACTAGTGTGGCGCCCAACTCCTGCACAAGGACGGCCATTCCCAGTGCCTCTTTTGTCTAGGCCCGGTTCATCAGGTGGAGAAGTGCCAGCATTGCCTTAAATTCAGTGCCGCCACCCGCAGACGGAGGCAGTGATCCCTGGAGGCCCACATACTAAAGAAGAAAATGTCCTCCATGGAGAAGGAGTTAAAAAAGCTCCGGCAGGTGTTCACTTCCCCCGAAGGCCATCATAAGAAGAAAGACAAGGAGAAGCACCGGGATAAGGGCTCCTCATCCACTGCGTCGTCTTCGGGAGTCGCCGTACTACAGGTGATGTCCCCTCTGGGGGGACGGACTGCTCCGTGATGGCCGCCTTGGAGGCTTCCAAGGCGGCATCGGCCCGCGCATCTGGCTCGGGCTCTTCAGGCACCTCTGGGCTATTGGAGGCCTCCGCTCCCAGTAAAGCCGCTACTGTGCGGCCTTCTGGTTTGAGCGGCTCCGGTAAGCTGGACTTCAGCTCCTCTGACGCCTGCACGGAGACGGTCGATAAGTCGTCTGACCCTTCAGGGCGGTACACGGCCCCTCTTCTGCCCGACCAGGCTGCTCTTCCTTCGCAACCTACCTCGGGCAATGGGTCCGATAAGTCGGACGTCGGCTCCTCCGGAGTCAACCCGGACTCCGCTGATAAGTCGGACGTCAGCCTACCCGACACCCGCACAGCGGCTGAGCCGATGTTGGACCCTCTCACATCCGCCGTTCCTGGTTCCCCACAGCCTTCGCTGCCCTCCGGGGACTCTGGGTCTCCTCAGCCTGACCCCAGGGATTTTCCCCTCCATTGCCGGGTGATGCCGAGGTTCCTGCTGCATCCCTGTCAGGCCATCCACTCGCTGGGCCGACTGACCTGATGTCAGTTCCCCGGACGCCAGCTCCGACGCCGTTCTTGCCGAAGCTGGGTGACATCCCACTCCCGGATGCCGCTCCAGCGCCGGGCCTTCTGCTCCAGGCCTGCCCGTGGGCCCTCCGGCCGGACCATCTCCAGCAGACCCCGGTTCCTGGGTATCTGACCCTGTCGTATCGACACTCTTACCCAGCTCCGCAGTATCCGACGCCCCAGTACCCAATGCCGGCCTAACCGACACCGCAGTACCCGGTGCCTCAACACCCGATACCGGGTTTCCCGCCGTCGGGTTATGGATATGTGCCTTACGGGTACAGTCAATACCCGTATCCCCCTCCTCCTCCTCCTCCTCTTCCACCGCCTCCTCAGTCGCCGGTGGACTTGAAGGAGACTCTGGCCTCCTGGTGGGCTGAGGCCAAGGCTCAGCTCACCAGAGAGGTGGAGAATCGTCTTCATGACGACGGTGCCAATTCCGGCTCCCGTACGTCCGCGACAACAGACTCCCTCCCCACCTCCGGACACCAGGGGCGAGCCCTCTGATTCCAGGGCGGGGCAGGATACGCTTCCCAGAGGACCTTCCAAGGGGTCCGTTCCTCCCCCATGCCGGGAGAGGGAGTGTTCCTCTTCATTTTCTTCCTCCTCGGACACCTCGAATGACTCCGACGGTTGCTCCGAGCCGGACGATGAGCCACACTCTCCATCTAAGCTCAGGCCTAGTACTCCTCTGAAGTCTCCTCCGGATGATCCTTCCTTTATGGAGTTGCGCAAAATCCAGGAGGCTCGCAAGTGGCATTCCTTGGAGCTGGATTCACAGCGTAAGATACTCGCTGAGCATCTGGACCTGCCAGAGACAGCTCCTACCTTGGTGCCACCCTGGATTGAGCCTCATGCCGATCTTGTTTCCACTATTTGGAAGCAACCGTTGGCGTTAGCCCTGCTTCCTCGGAAGTCAAACAAGCTATATCAGCCTCCCGAGGGTGTTGACTTTCTAGATTCTCACCCTCTAGCTGATTCGGTCGTGATTAGTGCCGCTCAGGGCCGGACAGCTAACCCGAAACATCTGAACTCATCTCCACCTGACAAAGAATCCCATCTTCTGTACCAGTGTGGGAAGAAGATCTTTGCTTCTTCCATTCTGGGAATTAGGGCTCTAAATTATGTCGGTCACATGGGGGATTACTAGAAGGCGATTCTTAATGAGGTGGAATCCAAATTGGACTCCCTTCCTGACTCTCAAGTCAAACAGGAAGTGGCTGACCTCGTCTGCTCTGCACGTTCGGCCAGTCGGCACATGCTTCATGCCACATATGATACAGTGTACACTGCTGGTAGGAGCTCCACTTTCGCCATAGGCTTACGGCGTCCTGCCTGGCTCCAGGTGTCAGGATTGGTCCCAGAAGTGCAATCCGCTATCCAGGACGCGCCCTTCTGGGATTCGGTGGTGATGTCAAGGACGTCATCACCGGACTGCAGGAGAATGGGGGCTGCACTTAAGTCTGTGGACTCCATGTACCACCCCCATCAAACGCAGCACTGTCCCTTTCGCAGGCGGAATCGGCAAAAGGCGAAACCCAAGGGAAAGCGGGCCAGTAACGCTGGGCCCTCCGGCTGCCAAGCCCCCTCCACCCAAAAAAGCAGCGGGTGCTTCATCTGCGATGCTGCCCCACACCACCTGACTCCTTTCCTCTCCCACAGCCTCTGGGCCTTCCAGAGGAACCGGTAGGAGGGAGGTTTTCCCTTCACCTCCCGGGTTGGGAGAGGATAACTTTAGATTCCTAGGTGCTCCAACTGATCGCAGAAGGACACTCAATAAAGTTTCTTCAGAAACCCCCTCAGCACCCTCCCCGGAGGTCGTCGTACTCTCAGGAACATCATCTTCTGGTCCAGGAAGAGATTTCAGCACTTTTGCTGAAGGAGGCGATAGAACCCGTCCCCATTCCTCTTCATGGAATGGGGTACTATTCCCATTTCTTCCTGGTCCCAAAGAAAACGGGGGATGTGAGGCTGATTCTCGACCTCAGCTCCCTGAACTTGTTCATGGAGTACAAGAGGTTCAGGATGCTCTCACTGCAGAGCCTCGTGCCCCTTCTCTGGCCGGGACAGTGGCTGTGCGCTTTGGATATGCAGGATGCCTACATGCATATCCCTGTCCACCTTTCCCACCGCAAATATCTGCATTTTGCGTTCCAGGGGACCACTACCAGTTCAAGGCCCTTCCATTTGGTCTTCCTTGGTGCCCCGGGTGTTCACCAAATGGCTTTCAGTGGTAGCGGCCTACCTGCGTACCCAGGGGGTGCAGGTTTTCCCATACCTGGATGATTGGCTCCTGGCAGCCCCATCCAGGGAGGAACTCCTGTGCTTCCTTTCCCTTACCCAGCAGGTCTTTGCCTGCCTAGGTATTACCATCAACCAGGCTAAGTCCCATCTGATCCCGTCCCAGAGGCTCCAGTTTATCGGGGCGATTCTGGACATGACCTCTGGCATGGCCTTCCTGCCACCGGACAGGGCGGCCACTCTCCAGGCCCAGGACAGCCTGTTGTCCAGCTGCAGGTGGATCAGCACCAGGTCAGTCCTTTGCCTCCTCGGGCTAATGGTGGCTGCGATTCCGACAGTCCCTCGTGCTCGGATGCACATGAGAATCTCTCGGTGGATGCTTCCGTCTCAATGGGATCAGCTGGTGGACGACCTAGATCAACTTGTCCTGGTCTCCACTCCCATGGCTCAGGACTTGCAGTGGTGGATGTTTCAGGAGAACCTCTGCTAGGGTGTTCCCTTTGGTCTCCCTCCCCCCCTCGCAGACATTAACTACGGACGCCTCCGACGAGGGTTGGGGAGTCCATCTCGGTCCTCGCGGGACCCAGGGCTCCTGGTCCAAGCTCGAGAAGTCTTTTCACACCAGTGTGCTCGAACTAAGGGCAGTACTGTATGCTGTTCAGGCTCTGCATCTGTATCTGTCTCCCGGTCACCTAGCTGTACAGGTGGACAATATGTGCGTGGTCTGGTACATCAACAAACCAGGAGGAACTTGTTCCTACCCCATTTGCAGAGAGGCGATGTGAGTCTGGGATTAGGCAGTGCAACACAACCTTAACCTCACAGCATCTCACGTCCCGGGGGTAGAGAACACGCTGGCAGACAGGCTCAGCCAGTCATCTGCTCTAGCTCACGAATGGGAACTGGATCAGGGGGTCGTAGGCGACATCTTCCTGCGCTGGGGAACTCCACAGGTAGACCTGTTTTGCTTCCCCTCAAAACACAGAACTTTCCGTCTTCTGCTTGCTCACTCCAGGGCGTGGCATTTTTTGGAGAGACCCTCTGTCTCTAGACTGGAAGGGCAGATTCGTCTATGCCTTCCCCCGATTCCACTGATTACGAGGGTCTTACAGAAACTCGGTTCGGAAGGAGCTCGAATGATTCTGATCGCTCCTTTCTGGCCCAGGCAAGTTTGGTTCTCTCTTCTGCAACATACTCAGAGGAACCTTCTCTTCCTCTGTCGCTATTTTTGCTGACCCAGGATCAGTGGACCCTGGTCCATCCAGGCCTCAAGTCCCTTCAGTTGCATGCGTGGCTCCTGCAGACATAGCTCAAGCCCGATTCGGGGTTCCACCCCCTCGCCCAAGTAGCTGACATTCTGGTGGAGGCCAGGAAACCCCTCAACCAGATCTACTTATGCCATGAAATGGAAGCGGTTCTCTATTTGGGCTGCCTCCAGTGATGTTGAGCCCTTCTCGTGCTCTGTCGGCCGACTTCTGGATTACCTGCGACACCTCTTCAATCTGGGTCTCAGCCATTCATCCTCAAAGGTTCACATAGCGGCCATTTCGGCCTATCATGTCCCCTGTGCAGACAGAACGTTTGCTCAGCTGGAGGTCTCTAAGACCTTTTTGAGAGGGGTCCTTCACTTACGACCCCCTATCCAGGTTTCTGCCCCTCCTTGGGATCTGAATTTCATTTTAGAAAAGCTTACTCTGCCTCTTTGGAGCCGGCAGCCTCAGTGGACCTGAAGTTCCTTTCTTGGAAGAGACTCTTCCTAGTGGCCATTACTTCTGCTCGACAGATTTCCGAGCCCCAGGCCCTGATGTGTAAAATCCCGTATTTGATTTTTCACAAGGAACTTGTGGCTCTGCATACTAACCCTAAGTTTCTCCCTAAGGTGGTAGTGGAATCGATGCTGAATCAATCCATAGAGTTGCCTGCCTTTTTTACGCAGCACTCCAATCAAGGAGAGTACATCTTGCATACTTTGGATGTTCACCGAATTCTGAGATACTACACCAACAGGACGAAGGATCTCAGAAAGACTGATCAACTGTTCGTCTCTTTTGCTTCTAAAAGAGAAGGCAATGCTGTTTCTAAGCAATGCCTATCAAAATGGTTGGCTCATTGTATCACTTTCTGTTATGACAAGTACAACAAGACCTTGCCGGGTCAAGTTAGAGGCCACTCCACTAGAGGGGTCGCTGCCTCTGTGGCTTTTTCAAGAATGTGTCAGTGGCTGACATTTGTGCATCGGCCACTTAAACTTCTGTCCATACCTTTACGAGACATTACAGTTTGGACATTGCCTCTTGCTGTATAGCAGGCTTCGGGCTGGCTGTTTTGCTAGGCCTTCTTTCTTAAGGCCTTCACAACCAGAGGGTCTGCTTCTGAGTAGCTTTCCTCCTCCTGTTTGCTTCTCCTTGTTCCAGACTGCTTGGGACTCAGTCCTATATGTAATTACCTACTGCAAGAGCCCTCTCGAAGTAAGATGGTACAGTTATGTAAGAACTTACCGTAACAGTAGATCTTCGAGAGAGGCTCTTGCAGTAGGTAATACCTTCCCACCCTCCATCCCCCTCAGCTTTTTCAGCTCCTTTTCCAGGAGAGGAAATATCTGCTTCTCTCTCTCTCGTCTTGCCTTTTGGCCTTTGTCGGGAAAGAACTGGAAGGTGGGTGTGGGGGACCACCCCGTTATACTGACGCCGCATGACATCAGTCACCTGATGTGGGGGAGGTCCCCCGCCAGAGACGGCTAGCTAGAAAATTTTCCATTGGGTCCTGACGCCAGCCGGCATCAGTCCTGTATGTAATTACCTACTGCAAGAGCCTCTCTCGAAGATCTACTATTGCGGTAAGTTCTTACGTAACTGTACTTTTCTCAAATACTCCTTTGGAAGACCTCTCCCTGCCTTCGAAAATGCAGCGAAGACTACAGAGGTGTGTTGAAACTGGGTCTCACTTGTGTACGAATAGCAGCTTTTTCATCTTGCCATTCAACACATCTTACTGGAATGCAGTGTGTCAAATAGAAAGTCTATGCCATAGGCTGGAGTGATAGGTCACTGTCTGGTGCCGGGCATAAACCATTAGGTAAAGCAATCATGTTGATTTCTAACTTTTGTCACGTAGCTGTATGTTTGAAAAGCAAGTAGTGGTTTGCTGTCATGCACGTAGTTTAGGTTTTAGTTGGACATTTCAAGTGCTTCTTACAGATGAGAGCGTTTGGCATGCATCTTATCGAAATGTTTTTTGTAGAAGGGACAGATATTGGTATTGTTGAGAGCATGTTCATAGCTAGAATTTCTATAGTTGTGCAGCTCCGTGGATCTGAATTCTGTGACAGATAATAGGTTAAAGTGATTTCCCATATCCAGTTCATTTATAGTCTACATTCATCTGTCCTCATTCTTTACTACAGAGGATATTTGCATGGAAACAGGATCTTTTTCACCTGATCCTCCTGTTCTAAATTCCATCCTGTCTGTGACACTTTTTGCATAGCAGTACATTGTGATGTCACACTTGGATGATTGTGACTTCATCAGAGACTAGAACAGATGAAGTGCTGGGTTGTGAAAAATTATTTATTTTGTTTTTGTTAAATACCTTCTTTAGTAAAGAAGAAGGTGTGAGAAATACACAGAATTAAATACAAGCAGAATTGTGTCTGATTATTACATTTTTAAAAAGTTTTCCTGACTATTGGAATATAGCTGTAAACGCATGGAGGTTCATTGACTTGCTCAAAGTCACATAAGTGAGTAAATGGCAGTTGTGAGATTGAAACTCGTGTTTTCGGGTTGACAGCTCTGCACTCGAACCACATGGCCACCCCTAACCACTAGACCAAACTGACTTCCAGGCAAATGCAAAGGACGATGCTCCTCCAGTTCCTCCATCTCTGGATCGTTGTCTCGGTCAGCAGCCAGGGAGACTGACTGGGACACATCATGTGGGGGAGGTGTCTGCAGAGGCCAAGAGGAGAGAGGAGGAGGCTCGCGATGAATTGTTTAGAGGCTCTTATAAAATGGGTCTGAAAGTCGAAGAAACTTAATTGGATAATTGCAACATAATGCACAGTTGTCTTTGGTCCTAAATCTGATTTGTTAGCCATATCGCACAATGAAAAAAAATCAATCCCTCTGCAACCCAGCACTGACCTTCCATCACAAACATGGAACGTGAACACATTGTATAAAATGGGTTGGAAATTTCCTGATAGGTTAAATAAGTTCTGAGACTCAATAGCGGGAGAAAGGTGAGGTTGGGGTGGTTTACAGACCACACAACCAGGATGAGGAGAGGGACAGGGAACTGAGCCTGAATATTGGAAGCTGCGGGAAAGGAGAGGTGGTAATTGTGAGGGACTTCAGTCTGCCCAAGGTGGACTGGAGCATACCATCCACAACATGTAGGAGTCGGGTGATCCTGGAAGGACTGCAGAGTGGATTCCTGACTCAGGGCATCACAGAACCAGTAAGAGCAGATGCAGTTCTTGATCTGGTGCTCACAAATGGGGAGCATGTACAGGAAATAATGGACAGGGAGCCCCTGGGTGGGAGTGACAATTGCACATTGTGGTTCCAGTTAGATATGGGCATCGAAAGCATCCCAACTAAGACCAAAATCTTGGATTTTAGGAGGGCGAACATCAGGAAGATGGGCGAAATGCTAAGGAGTCACCCGGCGGGCATCAGAGCAGGTATGGGGACGGACCACAGGTGGTTCATCATTAAGGAAAGAATACTGGTTGCCACGGAGGAGTGCGTTTGGCTCGGGGGAAGAACACAAGGGCCAAAGCACCCAGCTGGTTCAGTTCTGGGGTTGCCCAGCAGTAACATACTCAAATGCCAGTAGAGTAGGCCTAATGGTCTTTTGAGTCTGCTTGATTGTCAGCACCCACACTGGGGGCTGCTTTTGGTGTCCTCCCTTCCCCCTTGGCTTACACTGTCCCCAGTCCCAGATGTTCCACCTGTACTGGACCTGGTCAGATTTACCCTCCCCCGTACCTGTCCCATCCCCTCTTAAACTCGTCCATAGTCTCCATCTCCACCAGATCCCCTGGCAACGCATTCCATGGCTCCACCACCCTTTCAGTGAAATAACACCTCCTCCTCTCCCCCCTGAGTTTGCTCCCTTCCAGCTTACACCCGTGTCCTCTCATTGCTCCCATTTCCTTCCTTTGGAGCACCTTCACTGGACCCCCCTTAAGCTCTTTTATGTACTTGAAGACCTCTGTCATGTCCCCCCGTCCCTCCTCTCCTCCAGGGTGTACATGTTGAGCTCCTTGAGCCTCCCCTCATAGGTCCTCTCCCCCAGACCATTTTGGTTGCCCTCCTTTGGACCCTCTAGGAGTGCAGTGTCCCTCTTTAAGTATGGTCTCCAAAACTGCACACAATAGTCGAGGTGTGACCTAACCAAGCAGTTGTACAGTGGAAGGATCATATCCACCTATCTGGAAGTAATCCCTCTGGCAGTGCATCCCAGCATCTTATTCACCCTTGCCGCTGCCCTGCTACAGGTCTCTTGAGTTGTTCATTTTGGCATCTACCACCAACCCCAGATCCCTCTCACCCTACGTAACTTTTATTGTGTCTCCTCCCAGGGTATACCTCTGGCCTGGATTTCTGCCTCCCAGGTGCAGAACCTTGCATTTCCCCACACTGAAATTTAGTGTCCATTTTCCTGACCACCTTTCCAGAGCCTCCAGGTCCTCCTACAGGGCCACCCTCCCCTCCTCCTCATCCACCACTATACCCAGCTTTGAGTCATCTGCAAAGAGACTCATTTCACTCCTGATCCCCTTCCTTATGTCTGAGACATAGGCATTGAACAGGAATGGCCCTAGCACTGACCCCTGGGGAACCCCACTAGTAACCCACCTTGGAGATGAGGCTAGCCTCCCAACCACCTCCCTCTGAGTATGCCAATTCCCTATCCATCTTATCAACTGCATCCCTACCCCCATTTCCTTCTGCTTAGCCAGCAGGCCATTGTGGGGTATTGAATCAAACGCCTTGCTGAACTCTAGAAAGAGACATCCACCAGCCTTCCCTGGTCCAGGGCCCTCGTCACCCAGTCATAGAACTCCACATGGTTTGTCTGACACGATCTTCCTGGGATAAAGCCATTCTGTCTATTGTCCAAATACCCAATTTGCTCCAGTAACACCCCCCTCCCAGCCTGTCCTTGACAATACCCTCCATCACCTTGCCCACCACCGATGGCAGGCTAACGGGCCTGTAATTTCCCGTCTCCTCTCTTGATCCCCCCCCTTGTGGATCGGCATGACATGGGCGACCCTCCAGTCTTGGGGCACCCACCGCATCTTCAGAGAGGTGTTGAAAAGCTCTGCCAGAGGGGCCCCCAGGACATCTGCCAGTTCCTCAGCACCCTGGGATGTATCTCATCCAGCCCAGGTGCTTTCTCCATCCAAAGGGACCTGAGGGCTTCCCTCACTCTCTCTGTCTACTGGGATTTCAGCCTCCACGTCCTCCCCCTTTGCTCCCTGTACTGCTAGCCCCCCACCTGTCTATGGTGGTCACTCCCTTTCCCCAGACCCGTTGGGGTCCCTGATCTCTACCAGTCCCACCCCTTCCTCCAGTTTACCCCCTCTCCTCCCACAAGACATAGCCCCTCCATCCACCCTGGTAAAAACTGAGGCAAAGTACTCGTTTAGGACCTCTGCCTGTTCCGTCTCCTGTGCCCATCCCTCCCCTGTCCTTATCCTACTGATCTGCCCCTCACTTTTCTTTTTTTTTCCCCCGCATGTATCTAAAGAACCCCTTGTCTTCCGTCTGGATCCCCCTGGCCAAGGACTGCTCCTTTCTTGCCTTAGCCACTCTCACCATCCTAGTGACTCTCTTGGCTGTCAGCTCATATTCCCCTGATCCCTTTTGCTCCTTGAGTGCTTGAAGTGCCAATAGGCTGCCTTTTTGTCCCTCACCACCTTCTGAACCTCCCAGGTTCACCAACAGGGTTTTCTGGCCTTACTGAATTTAAGCCTTTCCCTTCCACAAGATCTGGTAACCTCCTATACTCCCCTCCTAATGATCTCCCACCTGCTGTCAGCATCCATGTCTGGCCTTATCCTGACCAAATGATCTCTAAGGATCCTTCCCATCTTCCTGAAGTCTGCACCCCTGACGTCAGTTACTACCGTCCTTGTGAGGCTGTCCTCCCCCCTACAGTTCCAGGAAAAAACAGACTGTGGCATGATCACTCCCTGCCAGTGGGTCCCTCAGCTCTAGGCCCCTAATCTGATCACTGTCCACCAGGACTATGTCCAGTGTCCTGGCCTCCCTGGTTGGCTCACCCACCTGCTGGATCAGGAACACGTCCTGGAAGACATCCAGCAACCTCTGCTCCCTGGCCAGTGGTGACGTCATAGTCCCCCAGTCTGTTCCCGGCATGTTTAGGTCCCCTAATACCACCAACCATACTTTCCCCAATCTACAGTGTCCATTGACATTTGCCACCAAACTCTTTTCTAGAGCCTCCACCAGTGCGGGGGGAGGGTGTCTGTATACCACCTCAACTTTTACTCTCTTACCTCCCTGCATCAGCAAGGTAACCCAAATTGCCTCCACGCTTCCCCCCGCCTCTGCCACCCTTCCCGTGCCTATGCCATTTTTGACTAACAGTGCCACCTCCCCCCTTTCCTTCCAGAATGTCGTGTAGCTCTCCATATTTAGGTCTCATTCATGCCCTCGTGTTGTCCAGGTCTCAGTGACTGCTATCACATCTACTGCCCCTCAACTAGCATTGCCTGGA
Source organism: Neoceratodus forsteri (assembly GCA_016271365.2). Taxonomy (NCBI): domain Eukaryota; kingdom Metazoa; phylum Chordata; order Ceratodontiformes; family Ceratodontidae; genus Neoceratodus; species Neoceratodus forsteri. The sequence goes on from JADMNL010000026.1 coordinate 120,358,926, forward strand.
GCTCAGGCATCTTATTTCCTAAGCTCCTGGCATTTGTCAGGACCGCTCCTCCACCCCTTTCCCCTCCTCTTCCCCCCCCCCATTGAGCCCCCGGACAGCAGCTTCTTTGTCCTTCCTGTTGGCCCACTACCGTGTTCCTCCAACCCCCTAGGGGATCTGAGGCCACATCCCTCCTTTATCGTAACCCCTAGATCAGCCCCTTCTTTGGTTCCTCACCCCTCTTCACAAGTTTAAACCCCGCCTGATAGAGGAGGATAGAGTGAAGGAGGGGATGCTTGCATTGAAGGTGGACAAATCACCTGACTTGGACAGAGTACATCCAAGGGTACTTAGGGAACTGGCTGAGGAGCTGGCAGGGCTACTGGCCAACCTATTTAATAGTTCACTGGAGTCAGTTGTGGTACTGCAAAACAGCACATGTGGTGCCCCTCCACAAAAGTGGTCCCAAGGATAAACCAGGGAATTACAGACCAGTTGGTCTGACCTCAATCATGTGCAAGCTCATAGAGACCATACTTAAGCAAAGGTTGGTAGAATAGAGGAGCATGGTCTGCAGGATGCGAGGCACCATAGGTTCATGGGGGAGAATCATGTCAAGCGAATCTGATTGACTTCTTTGACTGGGTCTCTAAGACAATAGACAGAGGCCAAGCAGTAGACATCTTCTGTCTGGATTTCAGCAAGGCCTTTGACTCTCTGCCCCACAAAAGGTTGATTAGGAAGTTGGCAGATCTTGGGGTTGGGGAGAAGATGACCAAATGGGTGGAAAATGGTTGAGAGACAGAACTCAGAAGGTGATTGTAGGGCGAGAGTTATCTGGCACCAGAGAGGTCACCAGTGGGGCCCCACAGTGCTCGGTGCTGGGGCTGGTGTTGTACAATGTCTTCATCAAGGATATTGCCTTGGGGGGTGGCATTAAGGGCAAGTGGCTCAGTAGGTTGCACACTCTCCTCTGAGGCCGGGAGATCAGAGGGCTGTGGGTTCAGTTCCCACATCTGGCACTTGGGTTAATATCCCAGTACTGACACTGTAGTGCAGCATGAGAGGGGTGCTGCACTTCTGAGGTGCCGTCTTTCTGATGAGACGTTAAACCGAGGTCCCATCTGCCTGGATTGGTGGTAGTTCAGGTGGATGTTAAAGATCCCATGGCACTTACTGAAAAGAGTAGGGGAATTTCCCTGGTGTCCTGGACAAATTTCCCTCATTCACTAAAAAATACCACCAACCGCTTAATCTGATTCAAGTTCAGTTGGCATTCATCTGTATCCCCTCCCCCGGGTCGTGCCTGAAAATAGGCAGGATTTGTCTAGTGCACTTACCCTGGTCAACAAAAACTAATAAATAAGGTGTGCCCATTCACGGATGACACCAAGCTCTGTGGGAGAGTGGACACAACTGAAGGCGTACAGGACCTACAGGACGATCTGGAAAAGCTGGGGAGGTGGTCCGGGATCTGCAAGCTTGGCTTCAATGCCAGGAAATGCAGAGTTATGTACATTGGAGCCAAGAATCCCAGGAACAGAATACTACCTGGGTGGAGTCCAGGTATCTGCATCAGAGGAGAAGGCCCTGGGAGTGATGATCACTAGTGACCCGAAGCACTTCATACAGTGCGAGAAAGCAGCAAGGGCAGACAAGATGCTGGGATGCATAGCTAGGGGGAATCAGTAGTAGGAGAGAAGAGATTGTACTACCTTTGTACAGTTCACTGATGAGGCCACATATAGAGTATGGAGTCCTGTTGACTTCACCTCAAGAAACAAAAATTAACCTGCTGGAGAAGGTCCAGAGGAGGACTACAAAGATGATAGTGGGTCAAGCGGGGTAAGGCATATAAGGAGAGGTTGAAGGCACTGAACTTGTACTCCCTAGAGGACAGAAGGGGGGGGTGATTGGGACCTTCAGGTACTTGAAAGGGATAAATAAGGTGGATAAGGAATGTCTCTTTAAGCTGAGTGGCAACCCTAACATGAGGGGGAACATTCTTAAGCTGGAGGGAGGTCTGTGGAAGGGTTATGGTATAACAGATGGACCAGACACTGAACTTCAAGTTCAACACACAATCTCTGTGTGACGTTTATTCAAAATACAGATAATAACCTTGAGCAGTGGCATATTCCTTCTTCAGTACATCAGTTTGCGCAACACACTATGAATGTCCTTTCTCTGCACTTAGCCAGTACCTACTGACACTGATCTCTGATCTAACTTACCAGTTGAGATGTAGCCTCCACCCCTATGTGGGCCCTGCTTGCTTGGGTAGTGGGGACTCGAACAGAAAAAAAACAGCTAAAAACATAAGAACCTCCGTGCATAAGCACTGAAAAAAGGGTTACTCCAAAGGGCACTGGCAACAAGTCAAGTTTCAAAGAAATATAACATCATACATACTTCCATAATGCAAAGCAACACGGGATTTATGCAAATCACCATGAAATTTCAGACTTGTTCAGTTTACGGCAATTTACATGCATATTAAATAGCACAACTAACTTAATTTCTATAATATCACCTAGTACGTTTTACCATTATCAAAAACACCTAGTGCCATGGTATTTTCAACATTTACAGGTTTCATAAAGTATATACATCAAGGTATTTTTTGGCATAGTGCTATTACATGCTAAATCCAACAACAATAAACACAACCTGTTTTACATACACTTGGAGGTCACCACAATAACCTGCCTGTACGAGGACCTGAGAGGGAAAAGGAAAATTAAAGAGGACACTATAGCATAGTCAAGAAAGGCAGTAGGGTGCCCATAGGTGGCCAACCTTATGGACTAGAAATTGTAAAGGATAGATTAGGCTAAGAAACAGAAGAACTGTTGCAACAGATTTAAGAAAAGGTCGGTCCTCAAGAGTGGCAGGAGCTCCCTGTCACAAGGTCAGGAAGCACTTCTTCATGGAGACACTTGGAATGTGCTGCCGGAAGAGGTGGTTTCATTGAAGACAGGACAGCTTCAAGAGATGCTGGGATAGGCATAGGTGGAAGGTAAGGATCATGGGTAGGCAGGATGAGAGTAGTGTTGGGGGGGCAAGCACAGTTGCTTAAGCTGTGGACCTTGCAATATGAGCAGACTAGATTGACCAAATGGCCTTCCTCTTCTGGCTTCTTTGTATGTTCATATGACCCATATATTAATTATGTACAACTGCACAGGTCTGAACAAGTTCAGGCAGTGGAACATAGAATTGGGGCAACTCGCATACAAAATTCATGAGCCATTTCACTCATTTCTGATTTCTGTCATAAACATGGCTGTCACCTTTACTCATTTTTAAAACATTTTACAAGGCATCAACAATAAAAGTTTGCTATATAAAACAAAATAAGTAAGTAAGTTAATGTTCCTTACACTCATGAGCCCCTCCTTACATGCATAAACAAATTAAAAAAAAAAAATTACACTGTTCAGAGTTTCAGTTGTTGGTGTTTCTTTGAACACAATGAAAATTCTCCCTCCTATCCTTATCAGTTTGTTTTATTCATTTGTTTTTCATTACCGGGTAAGTGCACTAGACATCAAAAATGCCTATTTTCAGCTGGCCCGGTGGCACTGAGGGTTGAAGCGCTGGATGCCACACCTCGCGCCACACTGGCGACCTGGGTTCGGTAAGGAGCCCGGGTTGCTGGGGGTCGGCAGGGGAGGGAGAGGATTGAGCGTCCGGAGGACAGCTTTCCTCTCCAGAGAGGGACAGGGGTCCCTGTTCGGTGATTGGCTGACCTCTGGCGGAGGCCGGAGGTGCAGCAAGTGCCGACAAGATAGAGAAGGGGCAGGGAGTGGCAGATGTTGGTTCCATGCCTTGACATCAGGATGCTGGCCACTCCCAAGAAAAAAAAAAACAGGAGAAGAAGTGCCCTTCAGCTCTGGCGGAGACAGAGCACTGGAGCGTCCCTCGATATGCGGCCGCCCGACTGACGTTACAGACTGCTCGGGATGTTGGGGTCCACCTGCACTCCACCGGGGTAATCTGAGGCCACATGGGCGACAGAGGATTGACCAGGTAGGGGCGAACCACAGAGGCATGACTCCTTGGGTGCTCCCAAGGAGACCGGAGCTGGGGAGAGGAGGAATAAATAAGAAAATAATACAAAAAAATAAAAAAAAATATGCCTATTTTCAGCCACGACCGGGGTACAAGGCAAAACAGGCAATCACATAGTGGTACAGTGAAAGTATACAATAACAAGTAGCAAGTGGTTTATAACTACAACATATAGTACATTCACAATATCAGAGGTATTTAGCCAAAAATAATACTTTCAGGGTTACAAATGATAGCATACAAGAAGGACTTTAAAGAGATTCACCAGGATACAAAATTTAGCCCATGCACCATACCTTACCACCAGAGGATCCAGATAGTGTTAAGCTTTCCATTAAGCTAGCATTAATTCAAAAGCTACAACACTTGTAAATTTCTATTCACTGGGTCCCAAGGACTTGCTGTTTTTTTGCAGCTGCTCACACTCCACCCCCGTGCTCGTTATCGTGATGACGAGATGCTAGTGAGCATGAGGCTCGCTCGTATAAGCAGTGGGGGGCAGCTTTTCCATCTGTTTTAAATAATATAATGGCCACTTGGCAATGAAACGTGGGCACCGGTTGACTAACAAGGGCATGGGAATCACATACGAGTGTTTTCAGGAGAAATGTACCCCACAACATCCTGGCAGGTTCAACAGTTTTAACACATTTCCAATAAAATACCTGTATTGGTTTTGAAATGCAAAAAGGCAATATGTGTTTTATAAAAATGCAAGCCACGCATGGTTTTCATTGTATTTTTAATGTTTTAGCTATCCCTGGTTACCATACTATGGACTATATTAGACTTAAAATGACTTAAAAGAAGATATTTAAATGCCATTTCATAAGTGCATTTAGACACACATCCCAGGGCCTTCCAATATGGTGATCCGCTTGATGCACAGGGTCCCTGTCAGTTGAGCAGTCACTTTGATTTCTTTTAAAATCTGAACTCTGTATGCTAAAAATATGTTTAGAAAACTTGCCCCCTTTGAACTGAATGGGGGTGCGCACACACGGTTTTCATTTTATGACATCACAAAACGAGGCTGTGTATGCCTGCGTGGGGTGTGTCAGCGGCCTTAGGAAGTGGCTTCACTTTTGGCTGTGGTGGCAGGGGACGATTTTATTTATTTATTTATTTAGTTTTTGTTAACCGGGTTAGGTGCGCTAGCCAAAGTTGACTATTTTCAGGCATGACCCGGGAGAATACATACATAAAATGAGATGAGATTATACAATACATAGTATATAGTACAGGTACATAGTACAGGTAGGTTAGAATACAGATCAAGTCAGACAGTACTCGAGATAATACATATTGCTATGCAGAGATGACAAAAGTGACAGTACATGCAAATAACTGAAACTGGGCTAAGTGGCAGCTATAAAGACATTTTATAGCAAAGCTTGTTTAGAATTGCAGCAGTGTCTTGGGCAAAATAGGGTGGTTAGCTGTGAAGCATTAAGTGGGATCAAAGCATGTGCAGGGGTCCTGGGATAGGTGGCGATATTGTTCTTTTTTGAATATTGGGTGGGAGGTAGCCTGCCTCAGGGCAGATGGGAGGGAGTTCCAGGTGGCTGGGGTGGTGTGGTGAAATGCTCCAGAGCTTTTTGAAGTAAGACACCTGGGTATGGTGAGTAGAAATTTGTTTGCCAAGTGTAGTCCATGGGCAGGTGTCTGTGGTACAAGTAGAGCTGCAAGGGAGGAGGGGGTTTGTTTACGGATTACAGAGTCTGTGAGGGTCCCTAGGGAGTATAGTCGGTAGGCAGTTGGGGAGAGCCAGCCTAGGTCGCTATACAGTGTGCAGTGGTGCTTGAGGCGATGGGAAGAGGAGGCATACCAACATATGTTGTTATACGCAACATCCCATTTATGGAGAGCAGTCTTATGGGCATTAGCAAAAGTGGAGACACCATATGTCAGCGCTGGAAGCAGAATACTCTTGGCAGTTGCCAGTTTGGCAGATGTTGTTAGCAGGTGACAAGCCTTATAGGCGATTTCAAGTTTGGCATTTGTTGCTTTACAGGTTGACTGGATGTGCAGACTGAAATCAAGGGATTTATCAAGGAGGACTCCCAGGTATTTGAAGGATGTGACACAGTCGATGAGAGGACCCCTTCCCCCAGGGTCATGGACTAGGAGGGGTTCCTTACAGGCCCTGAGTTTGGGGGCAGTGCCAGATAGCATGGCTTGGGTCTTTTTTGTGTTGAGGATGAGCTTATTAGCATTTAGCCATGTTTGCGCATTCCTGAAATCCGAGGAGAGGTTTTTGTTAATGATGTCAACTTTGTCAGCGCTGGAGTAGAGAACAAGATCATCAGCATATAAGATAGCTGAGCAGGATAGTATGGCATATTCTGTGTTGTTGATGTATAGAGAGAAAAGAAGGGGTCCCAGGATGGAGCCCTGGGGTACTCCGATGTCAGTGCTGGTCACATCCGAGAGAGCGGAGTTGAATTTAACAAGTTGTAACCTGTTTGATAGGTGGTAGTTAAACCAGTCAACTACTGAGGATGAGAAGTTAAGTCTATGCAGGGTTGAGAGAAGCAGGGGTTGATCAACAAGATCGAAAGCTTTGGTAAGATCGATAAATACTGCTTCAGTGAGTAGGCCTTTGCCCATGTTGCAGAGTACATCAGTGGAGAATTTGAGCAGAGTCGTTGAGGTGCTGTGCCCTTTTCTGAAACCATGCTGATTGTCTGAGAGAAGGTTGTTCTTTGTGAGATAGTCAGTGGTTTGGGTTGCAACAAGCTTCTCCAGTAGCTTGCTTAGCACAGAGAGGATGGCTATGGGTCTGTAGTTGTTGATATCCTTTGGGTCTCCTTTTTCAAGGATAGGCATAACTCAGGCAATCTTCCAGAGATCTGGGACAATGCCAAGAGAGACAGTGGAAATCTTGGCCAGTGATGAGGCAATCAGTGGTGCCGCTAGCTTCAGGAGTCGTGGCTCGAGTGAATCTGAGCTGGGGCTAGTGTTGTCGGATATGTTTTGCAATGGCCTTTGGATCTTGGATCTAGATATAGCTTTAAAGTGGAAAGGGTGGGGTAGTAGTTAGTTGGCAGTGGTCAGCACCAGATGCAGATCTCTGGGGTGTGCAGTAAGGCTGAGATGCTGTGGGAGGTGAAGCGAAGGATGAGGTGTACTGAGACAGGTCTGTGAATAATGTGTTAAAGGCATTCGCTATAGTGTTCGAGTCGTTGCAGTGTACACCATTGAGGATCATATCCTAGAATTACGATGACTTGGTAGCCCAAGAAAGGTCTTGATGTGTGTCCAGAATTTTTAGGGTCACCAGCAGAGTTTGTGAGCAGTTCCTTGCAGTAGATGCTCTTTGCTGTTCTGATTTGTTTTTTTACAGGCGTTCCGAGAGGCCCTGTAGGTATTGTAATCCTCCGGTAGTTTGGGCACTTTATACTTCTTCCAGAGTTTGTCCCGTGTGCGCAGGTTAGCCAGCAGGTCCTTGTGTAGCCATCTTGTTTGTTTACCCCTGACTCTTCTGGTGACCTTCGGGGTATGTTTGTCCTGAAGTGCTGTGAAATTGTCAATGAAGATATCAAGGGCTATTTGAACATCATGGGAGTGATAGATGTCAGACCAGTTGTTACAGGATACATCATAGAGGAAAGCTTCCATGTCCAGTTTGGCAAAGTTGGTAATTGTGATGCAGCGTGGAGGGGTTGGGGGAGCAGTCTCCGGGCTCCATACACAGAAAGTGGGGGAGTGGTCTATGATAGCATCTGCCAAGATGCCTGCAGTTTGTCCATGGTCAAGGCGATTCACCAGTACCCAGTCTATGAGGGTGGAGGTAGTTAGAGAAGGGGTAGTTCTAGTGGGTTCAGTTAAGATCTGGTGAAACATATAGAAGCATAGAAGTTGACGGCAGATAAGGACCGCAAGGCCCATCCAGTCTGCCCATTTCTTTTTCTACCTTATAAATGTGCCATCAGCCTTTGCTCTGTCAGTGGCCTGGTGCAGGTTATAACTCTGCGTTAGTGTCAGCAGTGTGCTGTGAGTTGGTCCCAGCCAGTTTAGGTTAAAGTCACCTAAGATTATGACCTCGTTGTGCTTGGCATTTGTGACAGTTTGATTAAGTGAATCCTGAAGACCTGTGATACCTCCAGTGGGTGGGTTGTAGGTGCAGATAATGTGGAGTTTTTTTTTGCACCAAGGGCAATGGTTATGTGTAGGGACTCTCAGACTGAGGATGAGTCATTGGGTGGGCAGACCGTAACATCAAGATGTTTTTAAGGATAGCGACCCCCCAAACACACACGTTTTGGGGAAGGGCTGTCTCTCCATATCGAGGAATTATTGGGCAAGGAACATAAGGAGTTCAGAATGTGAGGCTTGAGCCAAGTTTCAGATAGGCACAGCAGGTCAGGAATGTACACTTTCGTCCATGCCTTGAGATCAGCAAAGTGCCTGGTAATACTCCTAATATTCATATGGGCAATGGGAATCCTTTTCCTGAGGTAGCCGATAGGTCGGTGGGAGAGTGGTGGACAGAGGGGCCAGGGTTAAGTTCTACATCCCCTGACAATAGGATGATGAGGAGTAGGAGAAACCACAGTTTAATGATGTGGAATGGGAGATGAACCAGTTGTGTCATTTTGTATTTTCTGAGCATACGAAACGAGTTGTAGGTACAACCCTTCAGAAGGAAAAGGGTGGTGTAGGCACGCACATGTGTTTCGGCAATTTGTTTGGAGAAAGTAAAGTCATTGTGTTGTGAGGTATTCTCTCTATACTGGTTGTTGATTGGAACAGAAGTAGATACCCCGTGTAAGCATACTAGCAGTATCAGAAGCAGGATTCATCCTCCCAGTCTATGAGTTGCCAGTTTTGGCAGGAGACTGCAAATGTTTACTGTAGCAAGGGTGAGTGTTCCTGAGTGACTCATGGTGAGTTACTGTAGATCAAAGACCCAGAAAGTGTCAAATTCCTGAAGGTGTTGAACATTAGCCTAGGGCATATGCAGGATGTAAAAATCCTTTGTTAGAATCTTCCCTTTGTTCTCCAAAACAGTTGTGAATAGACCTCAAAGACAAGCACACATCCTTTAAGAAAATCAGACGGAAATGTGGATTCAATGCAGCACTCCACAACCCAGAAACTTGTATAAAAGATTTACTGACCTCACTTTTGCTTTTTGATGTCTTCCAAAAAAGTTGATTTATGATGAGAATGCCTATACCTGGTGGTGGTGATTTGTAGTTATTTAGTCCAGGAAATGTTCATAGATGTTATGTCCAAGAATGGTCCAGTTCGTCCAAGAAGAAGCACATGAAAAACCACAAAAACTAAACTAAACTACTGACAGAGACAAACACAGCCAGCCAGCCACACTGATGATACATTCAAATGACGAGGGATAGAACTTTTTAAAAAGTTCTATCCCTTGTAAGGAGGAGCAGCACCGGATTGGTTAACTCTGAGGTGTGAATTTAGTTGTTTATGTTATTTAAAGGGAAATTTCTAATATACAGTATTTTACTTCCTAGCCCAATACCATACAGTGGCGTGAAAAAGTATTTGCCCCCTTCCTGATTTTCTCTATTATTGCATATTTGTCACACTGGATGTTTTCAGGTCTTTAGAGAAAATGTAATATTAGATAAAGGGAACCTGAGTGAACAAATAACACTTGTTTTTTTTTTTAATTTCACTTATTTAATGAAAAAAAGTTAACCAACACCAACTGGCACTGTGTGAAAAAGTAATTGCCCCCTTACACTTAATAACTGGTTATGCCACATTTAGCTGCAATGACTGCAACCAAACACTTCCTATAATTCAATATCAGTCTTTCACATCGCTGTGGAGGAATTTTAACCCACTCTTCCTCGCAGAACTGCTTTAATTCAGTAACATTTGTAGGTTTTCGAGCATGAACTGCTCGTTTCAGGTCCTGCCACAGCATCTCTATTGGGTTTAAGTCTGGACTTTGACTAGGCCACTCCAAAACTTTAATTTTACTTCTTTTAGCCATTCTGATGTGGACTTGCTTTTTGTTTTGGATCATTGTCTTGCTGCATGACCCAACTACGCTCAGCTTCAGCTGACGGAAGGATGACTGGACATTCTCCTTAAGAATTTTCTGGTACAGAGCAGAATTCATGATTCTTTTAATTATGGCAAGTCATCCAGGTCCTTAGGCAGCAAAGCATCCCACACCATCACTACCACCACCATGTTTGACTGTTGGTATGGTGTTCTTACTGTGGAATGCTGTGTTTGCTTTACGCAAGACATTATGGGATCCATGTTGTCCAAAAGTTCCACTTTGGACTCATCTGTCCATAGAACATTTTCCCAAAAGGCTTGTGGATCATCCAGGTGCTTCTTGGCAAATGAGAGACGAGCATTTATGTTCTTCTTGGTTAGCAGTGGTTTCCGCCTTGCTACTCTCACATGAAGCCCATTTTTGCCCAGTCTCTTTCTGATTGTGGAGTCATGAACACTGACCTTAGCTGAGGCAAGAGAAGCCTGCAGTTCTTTGGATATTGTTTTAAGATCCTTTGAGACTTCTTGGATGATTTTACACTGCACCCTTGGAGTAATTTTGGCAGGCCGCCCACTCCTGGGAAGGTTCACTACTGTTCCAAGTGTTCTCCATTTGGAGATTATGGCTCTCACTGTGGTTCGTGGAGTCCCAGAGCCTTAGAAATAGCTTTGTAACCCTTTCCAGACTGATAGAGGCAACAAATTTTTTCTGATCTTTCAGGAACTTCCTTTGATCATGGCATAATGTGCTTGTTGAATCTTGTGCTGGCAACGTGACTCTGATGGTAAGGGCCAAAATAAGTGAGGTTTATATTGAGCAGGGCTGGCTGTAATCAAGCCTGGCTGTGTTCAATCAGCTGACTCTAATTATCCCTTTAATTGGGTTAATTTAACTAGGGGGCAATTACTTTTTCACACAGTGCCAGTTGGTGTTGGTTAACTTTTTTCTTTAAATAAATGAAATAAGTGAAAAAAAAAAAAGTGTTATTTGTTCACTCAGGTTCCCTTTATCTAATATCATATTTTGTCTGAAGACCTGAAAACATCCAGTGTGACAAATATGCAATAATAGAGAAAATCAGGAAGGGGGCAAATACTTTTTCACGCCACTGTATATCTTCCTAAGCTGACATATGCCAAAATGTTAATTTAAAAGTTATTACTTTTTGTTGTGGAAGGATCGTAACTGGTGCCGAAGCCTCAGCCAGCCAGTCCCTTCCAGCTTCCTGGTGCCCCCGCTGTGCCCAACTCCGCCCCTGCGCTTTCTGAAATTGTGACATGTGGCCAGGGAGAGTGAGGGGGCAAGCTCCATACAAGTCTATGGGGGTTATTTATAAAGCCGTTTTTTAGCTATTTTAAACAGTCTTAGGGGAAAATTTAAAGCAGTCGCTTAACTAGTAAGGACCCTACTAGTTAAGCCCAATACCTTATAGCTCTAGGTTGGAACATCACTTTAATTTTGTCACCAGTAGAGCGCGCACACAAATTCTTTTTTTTGGGGGTTTTCATTGTCTTTTTAACATTTTAGCTCCCCCTACTTACCAGACTATGGACTAATATCTTCTTTTAACTCATTTTAAGTCTAATATTTAAATGCCATTAAATAAGTGCATTTAGACACACCCCAGGGCCTTCCAGTATGATGATACACTTGCCACTCGACTCCCAGGGTCCCTGTTAGTCGAGCGGTCACTTTGATTTTTTTTTTTTTTTATCTCAACTCTGTATGCTAAAAAAATGTTTAGAAAACTCACCCCCATTGAACTGAATGGGACACGCACACGCAGTGTTTATTTTATGACACCACAAAACAGGATTGCGTGTACCTGCGTGGGTGTGTGTCAGCAGCCTCAGTGGCTCCGCTTTTGGCTGTGGACGATATTACGAGGGATAGAACTTCTAAAAAAGGCAGAAATAAAAGGAAATATGTATAACCATCAACTCTGGGCCAGGTAAGCTATACAATATGCTTGGGGCAGCGGGAACTAGAAACCTGCTCTTTAAAAGGTTCTGATAATTACCAGAGCAGTCAAAAACTTTTTTTTTTTTACTCTCTATTTTTGCTCCCTCCCTGCCTCCTGCGCTCTGCCTCATCGGGAAACAACTGGCCTATGTTCCTGCTCTTTCCTGCCAGGAGCCTACGGAAACCCCCCACCATGTAGCCTTGGTCCCCCTTCCCCCCAAGGTGGTGATGAGGTGGGGCCCGTACACCCCGAATTCTGTGCATTTCATTGGGGGGTGGGCTGCCCGTGGGACAGGCAGGGGACATTAGGGATCTGGGCTGGTGCTCCGTCTTCCCGGAGCACAGTGGGCCATTTTCCTGTTTTCTTGGGCATGACGTGGGCCCTGACATCAAGGCAGAGCTCCGCTGATGTCCGTCACCTTCCCCCCCTTCTTGTGGCGGGTTGCTTGCTGCACCCTAGGCCTCCTCCTGAGGGCAGGCAAGTACCGAGCTGCATCCCCCCTCCCCAGAAGGCGAGCGGTCTTAGGACGCCAAGCCCTCTCCTCTGGCCAAGTCAAAATGTTTCAAAGTACAAAATAAACACTGTCCTAACAATCATTGTCTACCCTTAAGTTGTAGTCAGTGAAGGGAAAAGAATCTGTAAACGCCCTGGAGTGGTACTACACTACCACCAGTCTCCATTTGGGTTTTTCTGCTACCACCAGCAGCAGCAGCCTTCTTACTTGATAAATTCCAGCTGGGGGAGTATATTGAGCTTCAAAATCAATGTTTTTTGTCTTGATCAAAACATTAGCAAACATTATAACCAGAAAAAAGGTTATGATGTTATTTTACAGAAAGTGGCATAGGTTATGGATGGTTCTAAATGTAATCCAAACAGTTTCTCCCATCCCTTGTGTTCTAGCAGTTAGAGTGCTGAACTGTGAAATAGGAAATTGCAGGTTCAAATCCTACTACTGTTTCTGGCACAGTGCAACCTTGGGGAAGTCACTTGCCCTTCCAGTGCTTCAGTCCTTTTGGCTCTAAAACTGTATTCCAGCAGAACGTCACTGTAAAAAAGACACTGCATCTCAGTTGGGCTATCCTGGATAAATAAGTTACAAAAGTAGCAAACATCCAACAAGAAACGAATAGAGAGATGGGACTAAAAATGCAGTGCATAATCTAAAATCCATCATTCTATCAGTGATAAAACGAGGTCATACGATAAGCACTTCACTGCACTTCTAGCCAGTAGGTACTCTTGGAGTTCCCAGAGAACTCTCTAGATCAAATTGCGATACCTGGTACTGACCGAATGGGTGTGCCTTGGAGACTGGGGTCTATGTGCATGTCAATTCGGAAACTTCAGCACCACCCACTGCCAAAAGACCACAACAGAACAAATTGATAACTTCAAATTAGAAAAGTTTTTTTATTCAGAATGTATGCTGAGACCTCTTACCAAGATCAGATAATACCTGTGGGACCCCAGGGAACACCGACCGGTTTTGCTCACGACGTCATCAGGCAGTGTGATCCTGGTAAGAGGGCTCAGCACACATTTTACTTATTTATTTGATTAATTCGGACACCACCTTTGAGCTAAACTGTTCACTTACAAAGGTTCCATGTCAAGCAACATTCACAAGTAACATATTTACAGGTATCAAGAGAGTACAGTGCCAAATCAATCATTCAAACTTTATTTAACCAGGCAGGTACCTCATTGAGCAAGCTCATTTACAAGATGGTCCTGGACACATAATACACCTTAAAACAAAAAGAAAAAATTACTCACCTTAGTAATTGCTTTTCTTCTCATGGAGTCTTGCTATATTAGGACTTATTGCAGTTAGCCACTGCACTTGAACTGCCCCGGAGAGGAAAGAGTTAACTCCAGAGAATCTGGAGTTCTAAAGCGCGAGGGCGCTATACCAAAGCTCTATCTGGGCAGTTTCAAATGAAACTGTCAGATCTTTACGGTTAACACTAAGCAACAAGTCTGTGTGAAAGCTCTACACTAGCCAAATGGCTACCTACTAGTAGTAATAACAACAATAGAAACAACAATAGAAACAACAATAACAATAATGAATAATGGTATTATTAGTTTTCCCCCCTGACAAGCACTTTTAGGAACCCCCCCTTCCCCCAAAGACTCAAGTCCAGGAAGGGGGCCAACAAATCACTCAACACAGAAACCCTAGTTCCCTAACCCTAAATAAAAGAGGGTGAAGGGAAGAACTACAATGGCATGACACAGTGCTTGCACTAATTTGCCACCCCCACCCCAGTAGAAGTTCTGAGAGGGGCAGGTTGGGTGGTCTAATATAGCAAGACTCCATGAGAAGAAAAGCACCATGCAGGAGTAATTTTTCTTCAAACACCATGAAGTCTTGCTATATTAGGGTCTTATTGCAGATTACACAGCAGTACCTCCATGGAGGAGGGTCAGAACCTACTTAGGAAATAGGCTCTGAAGCACAGCTGTGCAAAATGAGCATCTCTCCTGGACTGAAATCCAGGGAATAATGCTTGCAAAAGTGTGAACTGTCTTCCAAGTAACAGCCTCGACAGATTTCCAGAATGGGAATATCTCTAGCAGCCGCTAGAGATGCAGCTGTACACCTGGTGGAGTGAGCCTCAGTCCTGAGGGGGTCTCTCTCACCTAGTCTTTGATAACAAAAATGGATACAAGAGACAATCCACCTTGCAATTGTCCTCTTAGTGGCAGGTTCCTTTGCCAACCTCGCCCTAGGTAAGGAAGAGTTGGAGGGATTCAAACCTGTGACCCTTGGTGTGTTACAAATAGTAGCATAAGGCTCTTTTGACGTCCAAGCTGTGCAGTCTCCTCTCACCTGAGGAAGAATGCTCAGTGAAAAAATCCTGGGAGAGAGATGGATTGGTTCAGGTGGAAACCTGAAACCACTTAGGGACAAACCCTGTCTTATCCCTGTGGGGAGAGAAAAACTTTCTTCCACTGCTAGGGCCTGTAGTTCACTTATGCGCCTGGCAGAAGTGAAACCACTAGAAAAACATTTTCCAAGTGAGAAGCTTGAGCTCTGCTGGGGACAGAGGTCCAAAGGGGTTTGCATTAACTGAGCAATGCAAACATTCGGCTCCATGCAGGAGCTGATTCTCAAAAAGGAGGGTTGGTGTGAAGCAACCCTTAAAAACTTGGAAAACACAGGTTGAGAAGAAAGGAAGCAGGCTTCCTGCTTGCAGAAAAAACAGAGACAGCTGCCAAAGGAACCCTTAAGGTAGCTGGCCTAAGACCTAAAGAATTTAAAATGGACCAAAAGTCCAGAAAATGGGCAGATAAGCAGACTGTGGTATAATCTGCTTCTCAGCGCACTAGACTGAAAACCTGTTCCACTTAGAATTGTAAGTGGCGCCAGTGAAAAAAGCTTCCTTGAAGCCTTTAAAATATCCGTGACACCTTGAAAAAGGTGTAAATCAGCAAATTCTAACTCCTCAAGAGCTACCTTGAGAAGGAGGAATTTGAGGTTCGGATACCACACTCTCCCTTGTGCAAAGGCCAGTAAGTCGTGGACTCTGGGCAAGCTCAGGGTAGGGTGGACTGTCAAGGACAGAGACAATGGGTACCAGGGCTGTCTGGCCCAGCTTGGAACAATCAGAATCGCTTTGCAGGCTGAGATCTGATTTTACTAGTACCCTGAAAGAAAGGGAAAGGGAGAAAGGTGAACAGAAACTTCCCTTTCCAATCCAAGTGAAAAGCGCCCAGGGGGCTGATCCCAGCACTGGCGGCCTCAACAAACAGAGAAAGTTAGTGGTTATCTGGGGCTGCTAAAAGATCTATCTGAAAATGAGCCCCATCTGGCAAGGACTGAACCCAGCACCTGAGGATTCAGAGCCCAATCGTGATGGCCCTGAGAATCCTGTTGAGGGCATCTGCCAGGGCATTGTCCTTCCTGGGAGGTGAACTGCTGTCAGGGAGGTGTTCAGGAGTAAGCCAGAGACCACCACTTCATTGCTTCCGTGCACAAGGCTGATGACTGAGTGCCCCCCTGCCTGTTGATGTACCACATTATTGTGGTGTTGTCTGTCCTGACTTGAACTACCTTGTTCTGGACAGAAGCTGAAAACTCCTAAGAGCTAGAAGACAGCTCTGAGTTCCAAAAATTGATGTGGAGCAGAGATTCCTAGGGAGACCACACTCCCCTAGTGGACAGGTCGCCTAAGCGAGCTCCTCACCCTAACACAGGAGCATCCGTGGTGAGGGAATGAAGAGGACCCTAGTTTTAGATTGCTTTGATCCTGCCACAGTGTAAGGCCAGGATCAGGGATTGGGTCACTAGAACCAATTTGGAAAGGGAATCCCTCCTTTGGGACCAATAGGCCCTCAGATGGAACTGAATGTCCCTCATCTGGAATCTTGCTCCTGCACTACAGCTGTGGAAGCAGCCATGTGCCCTAGTAGTTGTAGCAAATGCTTTGCTGGTCAAGAGACTCGCAGAGTAATGGAAGATGCCAGGGCAAGAGACTGCCTACCCTTTTAGAGGGGAGAAATGCCCTGGCTAACTTTGTGTTCAACTCTGCACCTATGAAAGTTAGTACCTGAACTGGTTCGAGAACTGACTTTGGTAAATTCAGCAGGAATCCCAGAAAGGTGAGAAGCTGCTGGGTGACTTGCAAGTGGGATTTTACTTGATCTGGAGACTGACCCACTAAGAGCCAGTCATCCAGGAAAGGAAACAAAACAATCCCTTGCCTTCTTAAAAGAGCCACTACCACAGCTAGAATTTCTTGAATACCCTTGGCGCAGAGGTAAGGCCGAAGGGCATTGCCCTGAACTGGTAGTGGCCTGAGGGTAACCTGAGGTACTTTCGGTGAGAAGGCCTGATCAAGACATGAAAAAATAGGCATCCTTGAGGTCCAGGAAAGCTAGCCAGTCCCCTGGCCTCAGCCAGAGTTAACATTTTTAACTTTGTTTTCAAAAGATGCTTGTTCAGGTACCTTAAATCTGAGATGGGCCGCCAATCTCCTGCCTTCTATAGGTTAAGAAAGTATCATGAGCACAGCCCTTGCCCCGGTGGCAAGGAGGGACCTTTCTACTGCTTTGCAGTTCAGAGAAAAGAAACCTCTGCTCCCAAAGCAAGGATTCGAAGGATTTGCAGGTGGACCTGTCTGGCTCTCATCTTTGAAACTGTTTGAAGCTGAGAACCAGACCTATTACTTCCAGAACCCACTTGTCGAAGGTTAGGGACACACAGTTCTGGCTGAAATAAAACCAACCTGCCACTGGTATAGGAGAATCGGCCCTGGGCACCCCATCAGGGTGCCTGGCAACAATAGTCTTAGGCTAAGGGGAGGACGGTTTACTTGTGCCCGTCTATCTCTGCCTCTGAAGAGACCCTCTCTGGAGACAGAGGAGGCCTGAGCCCTCTACCTGGGCACTTTTGTAGATAATCATCCATGTTTTTATATAGCTTGTTTGTTCCTCAAACAGAGAATTACCCACAACAAGAAACAAATCCATAGACTTTGACAGAGTATCTTGGGACAGATTAGTGCATCTGAGCCATGCCAACCTCACGGAAAGCTACAGAAGTGGTCATGACCCTAGAGAAAACAAGATTAACACCAACAGCAGTATGAACTTGAACTTAGAGGCTTAGTGCCATTAGCAGCCACCTGTTCCAACCAGCAGCCAGCTGGCCATGGGCCTGCTTGGCTAACTGCATATCTGCGTCCCACCTAGATTTCCAAATCTAGCCACATAAGTCATACAACTTGCCTGTCTGAGTCCCACAGAAGCTGCCATATACTGTTTTCTTGCCATGGCATCAATCCTCCTGGAATCCTATTCAGGAGGATGTGAGGCCAGGGGACTAGCCTTGACACAGGCTGCAGCTTGTACCACACCTACATGACTACACTGCTCAGTGAGGAAGTCTGTAACAGAGCCTGATGAAATACACCTTCTGTCCATTTTTTTATCTTACAGGAGGGACAGAAAGAAGAATCTTATAAAATCTTAGTTGTTTACTTCCTAAATGACTTATGCAAAGGAAAGACAACCTCCTAGCCCATCATTCCTACATAATCAGGCTCCCCTTTACTCATCCATAGCCTCCTCTAAAGGAAGCTGGGGGGATTCTGCAAGCTTTTTGTAAAACATAAACTGAGAAAGGGACTCAGACAGAATAGGAGGAGATTCTAAAAGTCTGTCTGGAGAAATGTCCGCTTAAGTGGGCACGTCCAGACCCTACCAGCCACACATGTATTGATCAGTTTTCCTCCTCCCACTCCTGTGGTTCATAACAATTCCTCAACATCATAAACCTGAACCACTGGAACTGAACGAGCCACCTTTTACCAACTGTAGATGGTTCGACAGGACCTAGAAACAGTGACTGGACAATCTGTATGGCTTAACTACTTCTGCAGCAGTTGGAGACAAAATCTTGGACTCCAAACCTACTGATTTCTCTGTCATATTCTTATTTCTTTTTTTTTTTTTTTTAAACTGGTTCCTCTGAACCATCCTTTTGCCCGAGGAAGTCTAGCCCTGGTCAGAGGGCACTCCCTCTGGTCCAGTGGGTACTGGACCGGGCTGGCCATCCGGGTCAGCGGACTTTTTGGCCAATAGTTCCCTGAGCCGTCCTATCTCTTTCAGGGTGGCTGCAGAGAAATTTTAAACACCTGGCAGTCTGACAGGAGGTGGTCAGCCCCAGACAATAAACACAAGTGGTGTGTGGGACAGCCTTGGCAAAGGCTTCCCACAGCATCACAGTGTTGAAACCCAGTGGGCCCGTTTTCTTTTGGGTTTCCCAGACATAATGCCAGCCTAACCAAAAACTTGCCCTTTTGATGGCCGTGCCAGGCAAGACACCCTTATCGGTTCCTAACCGTTTCACGGGTATTTGAAAAAACCCTATTTAAAATCAAGGTTTTTTTAGAACCGATAAGAACCAGGTACCGCACTCTAAAAGCCCAAAACTTTAAAACGTTAAAATAAGCAAACCGATCGGTTCAAAACCGAACCGATAACTAAATTTCCACACAGACTTTTCATTTTGTACTTACGGTTTACCAGATAGAGCTTTAACCGAAATGCGGTAAAATAATTACTTTTTGGCGGTTCAAATGAACCGAAAATACTCGCTTGACCGAGAAATGAACCGAGCTGAAGGAGCTGATCTCCGGAGCGACTGTTCAGTGAAGCGGAGTAAAGAATCTGACAGTTTCATTTGAAACTGCCCAGATAGAGCTTTGCTATAGCGCCCTCGCGCTTTAGAACTCCAGATTCTCTGGAGTTAACTCTTTCCTCCCCGGGGCAGTTCAAGTGCAGTGGCTAACTGCAATAAGTCCTAATATAGCAAGACTTCATGGTGTTTGAACTTAGATTTCACACGTGAGAAACATAATTTCAGAGTAAAATAAGATGACAATCAGTAAGCGTTGTAGCTTAGCAATGATTGCAAATACACACATGATGATTTAGCGTATACAGGAACATAATATGACACTGGGAGGAGAGGAAGGGGGAAGCGGAGGAGGGTTTGGGGTAAACAAGAACAGGGAGAAAGGAGGAGGGCAATCCAGTCAGATGAGGACCCCCAATGGAGCTAGCTAGGGGCAATGGGGTGGATGCATAAAAGGGTAAAATTATCCTAGTGGGATGCTGGCCTAAGGGGGGATATATAGGCCTAGTTAATAGGTGGCATGGGATTTTTTATAGTTAGGAGGGCAGTGTTTACCTAAAGCAGTCACACACCGTATTTAGGCTTGGATTGAGCAGCTGTTTGAACATGTAGTGCTAGGCAGGATGGAGAGATTAAGTGCTTTTTGCATATTGTTCCAAAGCATAGGTAGAAAAGGGATAATTGCATTGGAGCCAAGTCATGTCCTGGTGCGTGGTATTTTAAAGTTGATAAAGGAGGAGTTCCTTATGATGTAGCTAGCCTTTGAGCGCTCAAACAGTTCCCTGATATAGTGTGGCAAATTGTTTGATAGAGCCCGGGAGAACCACAGAAGGGCGTTTTTTTGTCTCCTCAGGGAGAGGGACGACCAGTCTAATCCTTGGTACAACAAGCAAAAATGGGTCTTTAGGGGCAGGCCAAGAACAAACTGCAGAGCGCGATGGTAGAGAGTATCAAGTTTTTGGAGCTCACGTTGGGGGGCAATGACTATAAAGAAAGTCACCATAATCAAGCAGAGGAAGAAAGGTTGTTTGAACCAATCTCTTCCTGGCTTCCAGGGTAAGTAGGTGTTTTATACAGTAGAAAAGGCCAAGGCGCTGCCTTAACTTTTTGGATAACTCGTTTAGATGTACATTGAAGTTCAGTTTGTTATCCAGCCAGACTCCCAGATATTTGAATTTGTCCACTATTTCTAACGGTTCACGAAGGAGGGTGATAATTTGGGTGGTACTGTAGGCCTTCATTTTGAGGGTGGAGGAGGGAGAGATAACCATAGATTTAGTTTTTTTGGCATTTAATAGTAGCTTCAGGTTCAGCAGGTTGTGTTGGAGTGAGATGAAGTCCTTTTGAAGCTCCTTATGGGCAATATCAAGAGAGGGATTGGTTGAATAGATGACAATGTCATCTGCGAAGAGGTGAACTTTTCCTGCTAAAGGACCAGAATCAGTGCGGTTTATATAGATGGCGAAGAGGATAGGTCCCAAGATCAAGCCTTGCAGGATGCCTCGCGGCAGAGTTTTCCTTGGGGAGAATTCATCTTGGCTTTTAATTTGCTGTATCCTATTGGTAAGGTAGCAGCGGAACCACTTTATTGAAGAGGGGGTTAAACCAATGCATTCCAGTAAGTCAGGTAGTTTGGAATGATCAACCATGTCGAATGCTTTGCTAAGGTCAAAGAAGAGTGCGTAGATATGCTGCTTATTGTCCAGGGCATGTTACCAATCGTTGGAAACTTTAGCTAGGGCTGGGACGGTGCTATGTTTGGGTCTAAACCCTGATTGAATAGGGATGAGGATGTTTTCACTATCCAAATACTCCCTTAGTTGAGCGTTGACGACTTTTTCAAGTACCTTGAATAGTACAGGAAGCAGCGAAATGGGCCTATAGTTGTTCAAGTCTGTAGGGTCTCCTGATTTAAACAATGAAATAATGTGAGCAGTTTTCCAACTAGATGGTAGTTCCCCTTGGCTTAATGAGCAATTAAAAAGGTGGGCAATTGGTGCTGTCAAATAGAAATAACCTGCTTTTAGGAAGAATGGTTCTAAATAGTTAGCACCCGCACTCTTTTTGATGTCCAGTGAGAGGAGGAGGTCCTCCACCTGTTTATAGGATACTGGACAGAACATGAACAGGGGGCTGGTGGACCCGGGTGCAGAGGTTGGGCTGAGTAATGAGCTGGCATAGCAAGCGGTACCCATTTTACTAACAGGTGACACGTCAAAGGAGAGGCCTGCAGTTGCGAAGTGATTATTTAGCTGATCAAGGATCTCAGCCCTGGCTGTGTGTGTGATGATATTTGCCACAGTTTTGGCCGGGAGAGGGGTGGCAGGAGTGACCTTTGACCTCTCTCAGAATCTGCCAAAATTTGGCTGAACAATTTTTGTTTACCTCAAAGGTGGACTGGAAGAATCGTGTTTTTTCCAGCCTGACCAGTTTGGTGCAGGTATTCCTGGCTACTCAGAAGGAGAGCCAGTCTGAGTCAGCCTGCGACTTCCTTGCCTTTTTCCAAAGATTGTCTCTTAAGTCGCAGAGCCTTCTTCAATGCTGGGCTGAACCAGTCAGGGGCACGTTTCCTCAGCTTCATTTTCCTTAAGGGTGCATGCTTGTTGATGACCTTAAGTAGTAGGTCCTGGAATATGCAGAAGACCTCTGACACAGTGGGTGCGAGATAGAAGTCCTGCCAGAGAATGTTACTAAGGTTGGCCAAGAAGGCAGACAGCACAGCATTTTTCATGTTGCATTTCATCTTGAAGGTGGAAGTGGAAGGAAGGTGTGGGGAGTACCTGACACAGGCAATTGCGCAGTGGTCACTCGGATCGTTATGAAAAACCCAGCGTGGGCGATATTATGTGCTTCACTGATCAGAATAAGGCCCAATAAGGAACTACGGTCAGGATTTTTTTTGTTTGGTCGAGTAGCTTCCATGGTCATCTGAGTTAGCCCATGGTCGTCACAAAATTCCTTAAGCCTGTTCGCACAGGCATCTGTCCACTTGAGGTTAAAGTCCCCCATTAAGATGCACTCTGTGCTTGCTTTTTCTAGGAGAGAATGTAGGTGGGTCAGTATGCACAGACTGGCTGCAGGCGGCCTATAGCATGCGGCTACCAATAGGGCTACTCCAGGTGATAGAGTAATTTTAAAGGAGAGGCACTCAAATTCTTTGGTCACCGATGTGCGGTCAAGGTCTGCGATTTGAAATGTGTCTCAGATATAAACGGCGACACCACCGCCTCTAGATGGTCTGTCACACATGAATAGGTTGTAGCCAGGGATATACAGCAATTTTTCTGGTATGCTGCTCTTCAACCAGGGTTTCCGAGAACATTGCTACATCAGGGGAGGCATGTAATACTCAGGCTTGGGCCTGATCAGATTTGCTGGCAAGGCTGCATATGTTCAAGTGCAGGAAGCTCAGGCCCTTTAATTGCGAGAGCTCCCCAGGAGCAGCTATCAGCAGGGGGGGCCCGGATTTAATTCTACATTACCTGCACAGAGTAGCAACAACACTAGTAATTTTCTGAGGCCTCTAACCAAGAATCTCAGGAAGGCTTTATTAGGTCGCTTGGCTTGTCCATTGGCTAGGGCAGCAGGACAGGAGTTAGTGGGGTTGTGGGAATTGGTAAGAGCGAATAATATTACCCTAATGGAAAGTGTAAGAGGGGCCAGCTTAGGGGGTGTGGGGCAGTAGGGGATGTGAGCCAATGTGGATGGGTGATGATTACTGCCCTTGGAAGGAGTTAATAGAATTACCGATACCATAGGGCTTGAATCCTGGCATAAGGAGTTGTTCGACCAGTTTGTGCCTTTTTTTAAGTCCATGGCAGGCCCTATTGTAAATAAGAGGATGCAGCCCAGGAGGAGGGAGGCAGAAGCCCGCTATCACTAGAGAATTTAATGTCCGAAGGAGGGGCATCTTCTGGTAGGATTGGCTACAGCGCCTGGGATGCCCAGGTTAGATTCGTCAGGATTTGATTGCAAGGGCAGAAGTAGTCACTAGAATGAAGAAAAAGTAGGTAAAGGGGCAGCAGCAGGATACCTGTACGGGATGATAGGAGACAGAAAAAAGAATTATAGACAGAGGAATATAGTAACATGGCTTTTTACAGGATATATGTCATTGCGGTTGAGACAGGATACAGTTTGACAACAGGACTGGAGCCAGCTAAATATAATGCTGACAGGCAGCTCAAAGCAGCACAGTTCTTGTTACAGTAGGGAGAAAATCAGGGCAGTGACAGTCTGCATCAAGAGTGAAAAGACGTCGCAACTGTTTTTTTTTTAAGTGGACATACTTTATTGAGACTAAGGATAGACTCCGGGAGCTCGTTAAGCCACTGAGGTGTTCTGACAGCAAATGCTGTCATTGCAAGAGTGGTTTTATGGAATGGTACCTTGAGTATGCTCTTGGCCATTGACCTAGTGAGTAGGGATTAAGGTATGCACTCAGAAGGTTTTGTAAACCCAGAGGAGCAAGACCCAACAGTGTTCCCCCACCCAAGGATGCAGGATTGGAATCTTATTCTATCCTGCAGGGGGAGGATATCGGTTAGGGAGTAGAGGGCATAGGTGTGAGTTCACCTATTGGCATCAAGTATTAAGTAACAGGCCTTGTTCAGGATCAGCTCGATTCTATGGAGGGTGGTGTCAGAAGCCGCTCTGTAGACCTTAATACCATAGTCAACGATTGGGAGAATTGAGCTGATGACCACAACTCACCTCGCATCCTGTGTGAAAATTGTGCCTCTGTTCTGTAAAGTACACCTAGCTTTTTGTTGGCGGAGTTTACTATGTGGTCTATATGTGAGGTAAATGAGAGGCTGTCATCTAAGATGACCCCCAGGTACTTGAAAGTTCTAATCTGCTCCAGTGCCACAGCATTCTCATTTAAGATGGTTAGGGGTTGAGTCCTGTTCCTCATGTGTGGTCCTGAAAACACCATAACCTTAGTATTTTTGTAGTTCAGGACAAGTCTGTTTCTTTTGAACCACCCCTTGAGTGACATAAAGCAACCTTGGAGATCCTCTGTTAGAGAGTCCTGATTTGGGCTACTTGTGAAAATAGCGTCATCGTCCATGTAGAGCAGGATCCTAGCCTTGGGACAGGCAACTGGTAGGTTGTTGATGAAGAGGCTAAAGAGGAGCGGACCCAGTATTGAGCCCTGCAGTACCCCGACAGTCGCATCTTTGGGGTTAGATAGCACCCCGTGGATTTTGCCACATTGTGTTCTTCCAGTAAAGTAGCTACTGAACCATGCAACAGTGTCCCGTGAGAGACCCAGAGAGCAGAGTTTGTTGACCAGAAGGGGGTGATTTGACCAGATGCTTTCATCAGGTCAACATAGATTGGGCCAACCAGATGCCTGTTGTCAAGAGCCTCATGGAGGTAACTGGTGTACTCGATAAGGGCTGTGTTCATGCTGTGGAGTCTGCGGAAACCATGCTGTTGTTGGCACTGGAGATTGTGTTTGTTGAGGTAGTCAACCAGCTGATCTGGCACTACTCTTTTGAGGACTTTTGACAGAGGGGACAGTATGAAGAGTGGCTTGTAGTTAGTTACAGCAGTGTGGTCCTCACCGTTGTAAACTGGTATAACAATGCCATTTTCCAGGTGTTTGAAAATTGGGCGTATCTCAGGGGGATGTTGAAAAATTTGACTAGTAGAGAGGCAATATCATCTAAGGTAAGTTTTAGGTCAAGAGAGTGTTGCTCCCCATTCTTGTTTTGCCTAGTATGTGCTTGATGTACTTTTTAATGTAGCCAAAGATGGCCTTGAAATAGAATTTGGGGCTATTAGTGTCCGGTACAGCTGGGTGGTCTGCTTCAGACTTAGTTGGGTAATTGGGGGTAGGGGGAAGGATTGCACTGAGGTCAGTGAAGGGTCGTTGAACAGTTTTGCCATTGTGAATAAAACATTTCTAATTTGAAGTTATCAGTTTGTTCTGTTGTGGTTTTTTGGCAGTGGGTGTTGCTGGAGTTTCTGAATTTGGCTATATTTATTTCTCTTTTTGCACACCTAGACGTGGGGTGGCCTTTTTTTGTGATACTGGTCTGTGTGCACGTCCCAGACTTACCCACTCTGAGGTCAGGTGGGGGCTAAGTGCATAGAGGGTGCTTGGTGCTTGCCTCCTGATGAGGGAATGCTCCTGCCAGCTGACCATGAAGTGGCATTCGCATACCCTCCTGCCTGGAGGAAGGTTGCAGCTGTTGTCCCTTCAGTCATCAGGACAGCAGGCAAAATGGAGAAGAAGGCCACCCTGATACCCCTGTGGAAGCATGTCACACTGCCTGGCAGATGACCCAGTTTCCAGAGTAGATATGATTCACGACATTAGGAGGCAGGCCAGGCTGCAGGCAGCAGCCGAAAGGAAGTGTCATGACTTGGGGAGGGCCGAGTTCCGGCACCACAGTGACCCCTGTGGGTGGACCAGGGATCTTGCTCCTTTTGCTGGGGAAGTGCTGCGTGTGCACAAGACTAATAAAGGCACTGACTACACAATGGGGAGGAAGTAGCAACATGGTCAAAAAATTGAAGAAAACACAAAACAAAAAACACCCCTCTACCATCTCCACCACGACACTGGCCTGAACAGACTTGTATATCTGACATCTGGGTGCATCCTGGACCATGGTGGGACAGAGGGTGCAATCCAGGTGGGAAACAAATGGGGAAAAGTAGTGTAGAAGGTGATGCCTGGATCTCCACAGATATACATGAAGTCATGAATGTGTTGGAAATGTCTGATTTGAAAATGGGACTGTGATCAGGTACCACTGGTCAGTGATGGATTAGGACAGCCTGGTATCAAAGGAAACCTGCCCATAGCTGTCATCTGACTGTCCCTGAAAAATGGACAGTTAGGGAACTGAATACAGCATTCAGATATACAAGCAGGGAATCCTTTCCAAGCAGCAGGAACTCCTGTTGGAAAACACCAGCATGGGCCAGGGATCAGTGTTCCGTTTTCATCCTCTGCTATCATTTGTAACTCCACTGTGTACATAATCTCTTTTTTAGCTGGTGTGGCATTTTCTGAAAACATAGCATAAGGGCTTTATTTTGAATCAATAGTCAGTGGTTAGTGGTGGACATACAACACTGTTGGATCCTAGTCCTGGTTCTAGAATCCTCATCAGTGTTTGGTTGCCAGCTTCTTGTCCCCGTCACTGCCAGAAAAACTCCAGTCATCTCTAGTAATTTAATATGCTTTCTTTTTGTGGTTATAGTCAAGTTTTTGTCACTTTCTGGGTCTGGCGGCTTTCACATGGCATTATTTCAGAAGTTTCACCAGGAAAGACATACTGAGCTGATAACTCGTTTCAAGATGCGTCCTGGGGAAAGGGGGCCAAGGAGGAACAATCAGAAGCAAAAGTTGCATAGTTGGAAAAAGAACTAAGTATAATAATAAGCATCGTACAATAGGCAACTTATGCAAGGATGAGGAAAATTAGCTATACAATAAGGTCCTAGGGAATGCCATTCAAAAGTACAATTTAAAGTGCCAAGACAATAGCATGATGCAGGGTTAATAAGCGCAGAATGGGAGAAGGGAGAGGAAGAAGGGGGTAGAGGGCAGTGAGGAAAGGACCAAGGGCAGGTATTGGGTGCAATTTCAAGAATGAGAAGTGAAAGCGTGGAGGAGAAAGGAGAGTGAACATTGGGAAGAGGCGGAGTAGATAGTTGGGGGGAAAAGAATCCCATAGTTTGGGGAAACGGAAAGAGAAAGCAGCCTGATCAGCAAAGGATTTCCTTGGGAGAATAGCAAGAGAATGAAAGCCAGAGTTATGAAGGGAGAACGAGGATTGGGGGGGGTTAGAGTAGGAGAGGAGGGAGCCTAGCCAGTATTTCAGTATTTAGAGATAAAGGAGGCACCATGAGCGTGGTGTCTGGCTTCAAGGGAGATGGAGGAGTACAGGGTGCAGTGGTGGGTGCAGGGTGGACAGTCCAGAGCAAAGTGACAGAAGGAGTCGAAGAGAGGATACAGACTGGCTAGGATGGACTTGGGGACAGCACTGTAAACAATGTCGCCATAGTCAGTGGTGGGGAGTATCATTTTCAAGACAATAGCTTGGCGAGCAGGAAGAGGAATGCAGCCTTTATTACTGTATAATGCACCGAGTTTGGGGTGGAGTTTTTTGTGGATGGCATCCCCTTGCCCATAGAAGTCGAGAAGCTGGTCAAGCCAGACCCCAGGGTACTTAAATACAGGAACATCTTCGATTTCTGCACCAGCGAGGGTGCGGAAGGAGGGAAGGGGGACCAGCCTACTGAGCTTCTGCCTAGTGTCAAAGGTCATGGAAACCATTTTTTTGGCATTAAAAACCTAACCGGGATAAATTAAAATTAAATCTTTTAATTTTAGTATCTAACACCTGCAGAAAATACTGTTACTTTTTAAAGCAGCAGTTATAGCTGTATACATATTGAATGCTGACGCCGCAGTGACAATTCGATAGCGAATCACATTACAGCGGCAAGTCGCTGTTGCTGCCGTAATGTACCACGGGACCCCGGCACTGCTTTATCCAGGGTTTGCCCCAACCCCCAATAATCAACTGTGACATGGAGTTGATGATCCTTAGTTATGGGGAGGGTAGGGCCTGCCCTCTGAAAAAGACAGTTTTCGATGGATTTATGCCAAGGGGTTATGCCATGGACTGTCAAAACATTTCACATCTGTTTTTATCAACAGGTTTGACCAGTTCTATGAGGTCCATAGAAGTCAAACTATGCTGATAAAAATAAATATGATATTTTTAGCTATCCTATCGCATCCATCATATATACAATTACATTATAGTATATGGTTAGGGCTTATTCTAGATGGAAAACAGTGGCTTCCCAAATGTTTTTTGTAGGACAGTTCAAAGATCAAAAAAGTTGTACTATCGTTCTGATGTCAGATTGATAGTACAGCAACTTTTTAGCCTTGAGCTGCTACACGATTGGCTGAAAACAGAGCAGATCAAAAAATGCGCTCTAAAATGGCGGAGGTGTCTAACGATCAGTCGGTAGTGCCATTCAGTCAGATAGTTGGGACATGGACTGCCATACTCGACTCTGTGTTCCCAAACTATCAGTTTGCCAGTTTTTTTGTTTGTTTTTTTTTTATTTCTTTTGCTGAGAGCAGGACCGCAGGAAGCAGTGAAGCACCGGTATCTTCGGTGTCGGAACTGGATGGCGACTGCAGCATGGGAGGGAGCGACCGAGCAAGCGAGCGAGCGGGACAATATTCACAAGGTATGAACCTTGTCAAGAGTCAAACCTCTTACAGTTTGGGGAACCATATACTATATAAAAATAATATATGGTTGCTGAAACGTAACAAGGCATTGTTGCCATCTCGGGGAAGTGATTCTGTCACACACACCTCTCGAGCTTCGCTCTCGAGGTCTGTGTGACGTCATCACATCCCCTCGATGGCACACAGCCTTGTGTTTGAGCAACCATACACTATTCTGTATGATTCTCTGGCAAGAATAGTTCTTTTAATGAAGATTTTGCTGTTTCTACTTGATTTCACTGCTCTGTTTTTAATTGTAGCAGAGGTCATTGTGATGTAATCAGGCTTTGTGCAAGCTGTTCTACCATTGGCATTGGTTACTGGGTCCATTATGACCAACTTAAAGTAGAAATAAATGCTGAGGACCCACTTAACATTGAAATAAAATCTACTTTAGGCCTGCCATACATGAAAATATGTGCATTTATTTGCAACATGTTATTCTCAGGTGTGTGTGTGTGTGTGATATATATATACATACAGGCACGGCCACTCCTGTATATTAGGGTTGAGTAAGCACCTCTATGTTAAACTCAAACTTTTGCACCTTAGCAGCTTTGCCCCCTTTCAACCGATTTACATGAAATTTGGAAACACAGCCTCTGTACCAGAGATTCTTCATCCTATAAATTTCATCTAGATCAGTTCAGGGGAGGCAAAGTTATAGAGGTGCAAAAAAACACAAAAGTCTCCATTTCTGAAAATGTTGACTTTTTTTTTTTTTCCATCCGCTAAGTAAAAAGTAGGAGGATTTGAAACCTGAAACTTTAAGGTTTGATAGATGTTGGTCCAAGGTGTGTGCTTTTGTGATTTTTAGTTCCAGCTGTTAAGTAGTTTTTTTAAATATTTAATAAAAATATTCCGTTTCTGAGCATGTGCGGTTCAAAAAATAAACGTTCTATTCATAACTGAAATTTTTGCGAAAGCAGCAGTTTGCAGTATGACACAGCTGTTTTTAATAAACAACAGCTGTGTCGTATGGTGCAACCCCTGCTGCTGTCACCACTTGTAGGTCAGGGACGGGGCTACTGTCATTGTAACCCCACCATCCTGACTGTGCTGTGACCTTCAACTGTATCTGCACATAAGGGTGCCCAATCCCTGATGGCAGTGAATTTATTCTTCCAACACCAGGATGCCCACCCCTGGTGTCTGATGTCTCCTGCGCCTGCAGCATGTTATCAAATTCACTCCCTCCCCAGCAGAGTGGGACACTGGGAAGCCAACGCCAGTGTCCCGAAATAGATTAATGTTCTGTGTATACCTGAAAAAAAGAAAACCGTTTCCCAGCATTTTTTTATTTTTATTTAAACCTGAAAAAAAGAAAACCGTCCCTCGTCGTCATCACCATTCCCTTCCCCCATCCCAACCCTCCAACCGAGTGCCCCCCTTCCCTTATACTTCACTCCGGAGGTCATATGCTGTCATCTTCTGTGAACTGGGACATGTCTGCACTCTTCAAAGTCGAACCGTGAAGTGAGGAATCATTGAATCATAGAATCGTTACAAGTTCAATAGACCGAGGTCCTTTGAAGAGCTTGCAACCATAAACATGTTAATGATGGTAATAAAAATGTTTATCTACCATAAACGTATCTCATCTAATTTTGAATATTTCTATGTCACCACTTTCAATTACACAACTGGGAAGTTTGTTCCATATTGCAGTAACTCTCTGTGTATACCAATGGTTCCTTTTGGATGTTTTGTTCACTTCACCCTTATATTTATACTTATGTGACCTTGTATTTAGATCAATCATATTTTGTTTTTGAAGTCCTAGTGTGTATTGAAGGATTTCATTAGAACTTGCCTTAAATGCCAGACATAGGTCACCTCTTATTCTCCTGTAGTCCATGGAGTAAAGGTTCAATGAATTTAGCCTTCACCATATGACTTATTATTCATGTTTTCAATTTTTTTTAGTAATCTTCCTCTGTACTTTCTCAATTTTATGTTTTCCCTCAGCAGTGTATGGTGCACAAAACTGAGTACAATATTCCAGATGGGGTCTAATCAAGGACGTATACAATGGCACAATATCCTCATCAGCACTCCGACTCTTGAAGTTTCTCATAATACAATAATAAATACCATAACATTCCATTATCATCATATTTATATATTTATCAAACTTAAGGTCTGGTGTAATATAGACTCCAAGGTCTCTTTCATTATCTGTTACACTTAGTATGGTACCATTTAATTTATATTCATAATGAGGATTATTCTTGCCAAAATGCATGATCTTACATTTTGACTCGTTGAAAACTAGCTTGTGCTCTATTGCCCAGGTTGCTAGGTGGTCCAGATTAGTCTGGAATTGAAGCTTAGTGCTGTATGTAATGTGGCACTATACGACACAGCTTCACTCTCGAGGTCAAAGGGAATCGGAACAGCTCTGTGGCAGAAAACACTGGTTGTGCATAGTTGCCCATCCTGTATTCTGTATAGTGGAATGTTGTTCTTTATAGAATTCCATCCCTTTCAAAATGCTGTTCTTCCACAGTTCCAAGGTCATGGAATGCTGTTCTAACCTACTGTGGTAGAACAGCATTCTAGAACCTCTAGAGACTGCATGAGTCAGTTTCATTTTGATGGCAAAAGAACTCACAAAACACATTTTTCACACAGTACTATACACTATAAAAATACAGGATGAGCAACTCTATGCATAACAAGTGTGTTTTCCCACCTTGGGGTTCTGATTCCCATGGCCCTCTCAAGCTTCGCTCTCGAGATCAGAGGGAATCAGAATCCCTCTGTGGCAGAACACACTGGTTCTGCATAGTTTCCTATCCAGTATTCTCTATGTCCAGCACAACACACACTTTTAAGTACTTCAGTGGAATCAACAAAGTCCAAGAGGGTAGCATCTTTCAGAAAAAGAGACATGCAAGAACAAGGGGACACAATTTAAAGATAGAAGGAGGGCGGTTCAGGGGCAATGTGAGGAAGTATTATTTCACAGAAAGGGTAGTGGATGCATGGAACAGCCTTCCTGAGGAGGTTGTGGGGTCTAAAACTGTGGGAGAATTCAAGAATGCATGGGACGGACATAAGGCAATTCTTGTGGGGGCTAGGAAGCCTGGAAGAAATAGGCTGTTGGTTAACTAGGATCTGCGGCCTATCCTGTAGGTAGGGAAATGGGCAGACTAGATGGGCCTAGCGGTCCTTATCTGCCATCAAAGTCTATGTTTCTATGTTTCAGGTGTGTAAACAAAAATCACCTCACCATTCATTATTCTCAGTGTTTTAATATAGTGGGACAAAACTTGGTTCATAATTCCATCTTGTTTTGTAAGTTTTTTTTTCTCATGATGGTGGTTCTGTGGGTTAAACTTATTCTGCAGATTGTTGAAGTGTTTGGTTTTTCCAGTGGGCTGGCCTACTGACCCCCGTCTGTTCTCATACAGTATATAATATAGATAGATATATTTTATTCGCCCATTAGTTTATGCACTGGGCCCTTTTTTTTTTTTTTTTTTTGCTTTTATATTCTTTTTGTTTTTAGAACCTAAACTGCAACAGCTGCAGCATAGATGTTTCTGAGATAAGCTGCTTGGAAGAAACACAAGATGAGAGAGCAGAAGGGGGCATGAGGAGCCAGGACACTGGGGTACTGGAGAAGCAGCAGCAGCCAAGAAGGAGCAGGCCCTGAGTCGACTCTGCTGCCTGCAGTCTGACAGAGTCAAAAACCCCGTCCACGCACGCCAGACCACCGCGGAGCCAAGATCAAAGCAGCCCAGAAGCATCATCAGCAATTCCATCCCTTTCCCATGCCACCTTGCCTTGCTGCGCCTCACCCTCGCTCGTTGTCGCTGCCGCCACGGCCACCTCGCCTCACTCGTCACTCACTCACTATCAGAGCAGAGTCACTGACTGACTGCAAAATTAAAAATATTTTATTTTTTTGTGTTATAAATTTATTTTAATCTGGACTGTGGTGCAAGTGAGGAGGCAAGCTCAGCGATGACAACTCAAGTACTGAATTGATCGAGGAGTTGGGAGGACCCGGCTGGAGCAGCAGAGCACTGAGCTGAGCAGCAGAGCAGTCTAGAGGAACAGAAGTTCAGAACAGAACTAAGGGACAGAGAGGAGACTAGGAGAGGAGTCACGAGTCAGTCAGGTGATTCTGGATGGCTCGGGACCGTGGTGCCACCGTGTCATAACCGCAGTCCACCAACCGCCATTTTCGCCATCCATCATTCAGCATCAGTCTTCTGTCCCTACAATTTCCCCCTGCCTAAGCTGCCTTTTTTTTTTTTGCTTAAGTTCCCAGTCAATCCTAACCTGAAGTCGTTGAAATGAATGGGCAAAATTTATTGATCAAGCGCGAGCTGAGGCAACACTACAGATAAAAACTTCGCTTCACTGTACTAGCTAGCTGGCAGCTAGAAGGCTTTCCGCTGTCTACACCACCAAGAGTCAGAATGTCTGAGAAGGGGCAGGGTGGGCTCTACAGAACACGTACATTTGGCAAGGCGGTGAGACATCATCTGACTGCTGGTGGAGTGAACATGTGACCCCCGCCGCTGGCTAAGTAAAAAGTGAAGTTTTTTTTTTTTTTCATTCAAGCAGCTTTAAAACTTTTAATTGCTTGCGGTCAGGACTTCCAGTGACAGGAGCTCAGAGCAAATGGGCAAGATATCATGGGGGCCCCCTTTTGGTGGGGGGCCCAGGGCATTTGCCTCATTTGTTCCTATGTTAATCCAGGCCTGCCTCTTGGGGCAGGCTGTTCCAGGTGTCCACCACTCTTTCTGTGAAGAAAAACTTCCTGGTGTTGGTAGAGAACCTTCATCCTTGCAGGCTGAGATCATGTCC
This sequence comes from Neoceratodus forsteri, assembly GCA_016271365.2. NCBI lineage: Eukaryota > Metazoa > Chordata > Ceratodontiformes > Ceratodontidae > Neoceratodus > Neoceratodus forsteri. The sequence goes on from JADMNL010000026.1 coordinate 120,392,185, forward strand.
CCTGGTCCTGGAGCCCTTCTTGAAGTGAAAAAGGTCCTGTGTCTGTACCTTGTTAATGCCTTTTACGTACTTGAATATTTCAGTCATGTCCCCTCTCTCTTTTCTCTGCTCCAGGGAATACATATTCATTTCCCTAAGTCTTTCCTCGTAGGACATGTACTGCAGACCCTGAATCATTTTTGTCGCCTTTCTCTGTGCTGTTTCCACCCAATCAATGTCCTTCCTGAGGTGAGGCTTCCAGAATTGGACTCCATATTCCAGGTGAGGCCTGACCAGCGATCTGTACAGTGGTAGTACCACCTCTCTCCTCCTGCTCGTGATTCCCCTCCCAGTGCAGCCCAGCATTCTATTGGCCTTCAGTGTTGCCTTCTAACACTGCTTACTAACCTTCAAGTCGTCTGAGATTATGATTCCCAGATCTCGTTCCTGGTTTGAGGCTGCCAGTCTGTCACCTCCTAGGTAATACTCCTTTCTTGGATTTTTCTTTCCTATGTGCATGACGTTGCACTTTTCTGTGTTAATTCTCAGCTGCCAAACTCCAAACCATTCTTCAAGTTTCTTGAGGTCAGCTTCCATCTTACTCACTCCTTCTGAGGTGTCCACCCTGTTACATATCTCTGTGTCACCTGCGAACAGACACACCTTCCCTTCTAGTCCGTCATCAATGTCTGCTATAAAAACATTGAAGAGCAGAGGTCCCAGCACTGAGCCCCTGGGGCACCCCGCCTTCCGTCGATTGCGTTCCATTAACCTGTACCCTCTGGGTTCTGCCTTGTAACCAGTTTTGTACCCATCTGACTACTTCTGGACCAACCACTGTGTGGTCAAGCTTCTTTACCAGCCTTCTGTGTGAAACCGAGTCGAAGGCCTTACTAAAGTCTAGGTAGGCCACATCTACTGCCCTACCGTCGTCCACTATTTTTGTGGCATAGTCAAAAAAACTTGAGCAGATTTGTCTGGCATGACCTACCTGCTGTGAAACCATGCTGTTTAGGGTCTTGTTGACCTCTAGTTTTGAGGAATGCTGTGATCCTCTGTTTGAGCAGTGTCTCCCATTAGTTTCCCTACTGTTGACATGAGGCTCACCAGTCTGTATTTACCAGCCTCTTCGCAACTGCCTGATTTGTGAAGTGGAACCACTATTGCCTTTTTCCAGTCTTCGGATACCACACCACTCTTCAAGGATTTCGTGAATATATGTGCCAGAGGGGCTGCTAATTCTGCCCCTAGTTCCTTAAGGATTGTGGGGTGCATCTCATCTGTTCTCATGGCTTTGTCTGCTTTTAGTTTATTTAGCGCCTCCCGTACTTCGGCTTCTGTAAAAGGACTCGTGTCTACCTCTGGTCCTGGGATGTTGTGTGTTTTCAGGGCTGGGCCATCCCCTGAGTCCTCTTTGGTAAACACCGAGCAGAAGTATTTGTTGAGGATTTCGACTTTCTCTGGGTCATGTTTGGTGCATTTCCCTTCTTCAGTAACAATCTTTACTATCCCCCTTTTGCCTTCCTACATTCCCTAATGTATCTAAAAAAACGTTTGTCTCCTCTCTTTGCCCCTTCTGCTATCTTTTCCTCTGTCTGGGCTTTTGCCTTTCTAATTTGTTTTAGACTCATTTTTTCCTTGTACGACTTCCAATCTTTCTCAGTTTTGGTTTCAGGGTATATGCTGTTAGCCGCCTTTTTTCTTTGACTGTGGTAGCTACTTCCTTGGAAAACCATAGAGGATTTATTTTTCTTTTTGCTTTGCTGACCCATCTGGCACATTGATCTGTGGTATTCTTTATTGCTCTCTTAAATATATGCATTTCCCTGGTGTCTAGCAGACCCCCGTCCGATCCCTGGTAGTCTAGTGGTCCCTCCCTGTTCACTGATCGTGGACCCCAGGTAAAATAATATATTATTCCCTGGTAGTCTTGTGTATACAATACGCGGACATTCACAGTTCAGTTGGCAGCCAGCCATGGTGGTGAGAAGAGGACTGTGCTGGTTACCAGGTGAGAGTCGGGATTGGGGGGAGCAGGGTGGTGGGTGACTACCTGACAGGGTGGGGGGGTCCACTAGAGCACCAGGGATCTGTTACTGTGTTTTCACTGGACGGGGATCAGGGATGAGGAGGGACCGCTAGACTACCAGGGAAATTTTAAAAAGTATAAACGGGACCGGGATTGACCTCTGGGAGTGGGGAGGGAGCACTAGACTACCAGGGAATAATATATTATTTCACCTGATTCGGCAGTTGTTGAATGGAGGAGGGGCCACTAGACTACCAGGGAATTATTTTTTACACAACGGGACGGTGATCAGAGAATGGGGGAGAGGGGAGGGGCCACTAGACTACCAGGGAGTTATTTTTACACAGTGAGATGGCGATGGGGGTGGGACCACTAGACTACCAGGGAATTGAGAAACTAAGGTAAGTGCAGTTCAGTGCATTTCAATGGGATTTAAACTTTGGTGCATAATTTTGTCATTTTTAAAGATTTTGACACCAGATTTTCAACATACCCTTTTTGCGATCCCTTCTCATGAGCAATGTTGGTGTCATTTCACATATTATTCTCTGAAGCGATTTTGCAGTCAGGTGGAAAAATCACCTTTTGGGATGGATTTCAAAATTTTCACCTTACTTGTTCATGAGGTGGGGGCCATAAAAAGGTTATGTGAAAATTTGAGGTCAAAATACATTAAAATGGAAAAGTTGTGTGCATCTGTTGTCATTTTGCTACATACACTCCTAACTTTCATAATTTTCAATATTTTCACCCCAGATTTTCAACATAGCCATTTCTTTACATCACCTCATGAATGTGACAACTGTCAGTTTTCAGATCTTGGTCAAAATGTATTTTCTCACCTGTGGCATGGAATGATGTTGCAGTAGTGCGGAATGACGTTTTAGCGGGGATTTGAAAATTCTAAGCCCAGCATTCATGAGGTGGGGTAATAACAAGGCTATACTGACAGTTTGGTTGCTGTTTTAGCTGAAATGCTTTCATGGCAACATACATGCACGCATCTGTGGAGGGATGGGACTGCAGGGCCCAGAGGGCACTGTTCTCCCACTGCCAAATGAGGATACGATTATACTGTCTCAAAAAGTAAGGAAATTATTTGCAAAAAACTTTGTTAATGCATCAGTTAGGGTTCCGGTGACAAATGTTGGGAAGTGTGGTGTTAGGGTTTCCAACCCTATTACCCCACCCCCACCCTGCGTGCAGCAACAGGTGTGGGGGTTGTGCCTTGGCATTGTCAACCCTCACCCCATTCTCCTATACTGTACCCATCTCAGCTTATTTACTAATGAAATGGGGTCAGCTTTAGGACTACCAACCCCAAGGTGCACCCCCAACTGCCTGTTGCTGCTTGCAGGATGGGGGTGGGGTGTTAGAGTTGGAAACCTTAGCACCACATTTCCCAACCTTTGTCTCTGGAACCCTAACTGATGCATTAACAAAGTTTCTTGCAAAAAATATAGTTTAATCTGACACTTTAACAGAGTTCTTAGCATTATAGGGAAGATTATGGTCTGGAAGGCCCTAATGGATGAACCTCTGCCCTTATTAAAGATATAGTATGTTTGAAGCTGGCCCATCGGCCGCTTCTCAACATGTCAGCGACCTGGGTTCATGCCACGAGCCTGGATCATGTGGGGGGGGTCAGCTGACGAGAGGAAAGTTGAGCATCCCAGTGGATGCTTCTTTTCTCCAAGGAGGAAGGATGACAGACCCCCACTGCTATACCACCTCCTGGATAACCACAGGGCTGGGGGGATGCAGTGATGAATGCAAGGGATATGAGTGCTTGTGCACAAGACAGGATATTCTAGCGAGGCATCATCAGGGGAGAAAGCGGGAAGGAAAATCCCCCAGCCATGCAGCATGAGCGCTCCACCACACCCACAGACCTCAGTCGCCGACCTGGACACTCTCCCTGTACAAGTAGTTATGGTGTTCCCGAGGGACCTGGCCCAGCCTGAGGGCCCCACTATGGGGGGATGGGGTGCATTGTGGGTAACCTGGAGAACCAGGTTATACCCATAGAGTGTGAGGTGATGGGCTGGGGAGGGGACCATATGTCTGAACTGCAGCATATTCAGCGCAGTATAAAATCATCTGCTACACCTACATTAAGCCTACTGATAAGGAAAACAAAACATTTTCAGGATACTTTTTCCTTTAAGTCTGCTAAACTTTCAAATTCATTATTTTTGTGCACAGCTAAAGTTCAGTTTTGAATGTTAACTATTTGTTGGAGCTTCATTCGGGTTCCCTTACAAATGTGACTGTTTTTCTGTAACTACTGTTATTTTGTTTCCTGTGCGCCTGCACCTGGGTCGCTCTTATAAACTGCAGTATACTGGTAGTATAGCCTAGAGGTCAGAGTAACGAGCTGTAAGTGAGCTTGGTACATCCAGCAGACTTGGATTTCAATCAATCAATCAATGAAGTCTTTATTTAAATTTTGATTAGATTTGATTCCTACAACCTCCACTTCCATACTGTGTGACTCTGAGCAAGTCACTTAACCACCCCAGTGCTCCCGGTTCAACCCCAAAGACAGGTACTTATGCACAGTGGGCCTTACTTGGTTACCAAAAGAATTAAAACAAAAAAAAAAACCTGGCATTAATGCCCAGTGAAGCAATACAGTTTATAAAGGAGAAAAACTACTGTACTTATTTTTGATTATAGCATACAAAATAATGTCAGGCAAGACAGATTCACACAGTTATAGAGGCTGCATTGGAGCCTGTAAAAATGCAGAAATAGGAGGTGGTTAAGGTAAACTTCAGGATGGTTTAATGTAATATAATTTTTTTTTTAATAAATAATTCCATCTAGAATGTGTTTAAATGCACCAAACAGCCCAAACTTTCAATTTGGCCAATCAGAAGGGGCCACAAGCAGCCTATTAGGGGCCAAGAGTCCCTGTAACAATAAAATACTGGATTAGAGCTGACCTGTTTCAAAAGGAGTCGGAAATCAAAGCTACCCTAAGTGCCAGTGGATAAAGGTTTTGCCAGTATGTTGAGTTTGTAGTCTTCTTTTAAATCAAGGATGGAAATGAGAAAGGAAAAGTGTGGCCTACTGGGATTTCAACCTTAGATCTCTGGTATGCCATTCCAGCGCTCTAACCATTAAGCTACAGGCTCACTGGTTAAAGTGTCTGAGGAACTTCCTTTTTACAGCCACACATTCCTTTCTCTAGTGTTGCGCAATCATGCAACTAGGAACCAATTTAGAAAATCCTTGATTTAAAAATGTATACCTTGCAGGGGTTAAACTACACTGAGAAGAAGTGGTATTTCTAAATTAGTCTTTTTTTAGGGAGGCGGGGGAGGTGTGCTAACTGATGGCATTTTGAAAAAGGCCAGTTGTTTAAAAGGAGCCCAAATGTAAGTTTCAGAATGGTTACATTTCCATGGTGCCCTGATTAACAGAATTTAAGCTTGTTGTTTTTTTCCCTTAATTTTTCACTAAAACATGTTTTACTGGGTGGGGTGTTGGTGTGCAGATGAACGGTTGTGGTGCATGTGTGATAACCAGTGGCCCACCCATTGTCCCTGTCACAGTCAGCAGTGACTCCAGGTTGAAGCTCTGCCTGTTCAAACAGATAAGAGGAACTGCCTTAATAAAGAAAACATCCCGTTCCACCTCTCCCTGCTGAAAATACAGCATCCCACACGGTCCATTCAGAAAAATGCAGTGCGCATCTCTCCTGAATACACCCAGAGATGCTTACAAATTGAGTCCCTGGTATATGGTGCACAAGGTTTTTTGCTTCTTAAAGTGCTCCATGCTTTTTTGGCTTTTTAAAGTGCTCCAATAGTGATAAACTTAAACAAAATGACTAAAAGGTCGTGACAGTGACATGGTAGTACAGCAGATAGAGTAAGCTAATTTTCCAGCGGAGTGTTTTAGGAACTAAGTGCATCTTATTTGGGCTCCATGGAGCTTAACAGCCTGTTTCCTTCCTCTTTTGTATCCGATGCCATGCTCCTGTGCTTTAGACATTTCATCACATTAGTTTGGAGACTGTTGCTCTGCATAGAAGTGAATTGGGGGGGTATCTTTTGATTTTATTTTTCGTCTTAGGTTTCTGCATCTTCAGACACCAGGTTCTGTGGCACCCCTTATCCCTAACCATCTCATGGACTTGCCGGTTGCCCACTGCTTACCCAGAATGTCACGTGTTAGCGTGTGGCCTGCCATGTTGATGGTGCGTGGGCATGCAGCATCACACAGGGCCTTTTTTTCCTATGTTTTTTTTCTCCCCACGGCATCATCTTGCAGTTGTCCATGATGAAGAGGCAGTGTCTCCTCAAAGCGCCAGAGAGACTACTTGCAGGTATATGCCGCTCTCAGTAAATATTGGCGCATTATTCTGCCGTGATGAGCACCATTTTTCTGTTTTTTTGTCATCATCTTGCAGTGAACTGCACACATGCGTGCATTGCATCAGCTTGCCAGTCCCTGCAATAAACACTTAACTTGTGCTACCACCTGATCTCCGCAAGGTGACAGTCAAGCAGCAAAACACTGTCTCCCCACAAGGAGGGAGGAAAGCTGTCCCTAGGATGCAGGATCCTCCCTCCCTCCCGCAGCTGAGCAAGCTTGTTCCTGAACGCAGATCACCAGCATTGCAAGCGGTGACCCTACTGCTGCACCAGCGAGCCGGCTTTGAATAAATTTTTTTATATTTTGGAGGGCTGTTTGTTGAAAAATCAAAAGCTAGTGATCAGCTAACAAGGATCTTTAAGGCCAGCCCGTTGGTGCAGCACTACTGGTTGCTACGCCAATGACCGAAGTTAGGGAGCGAGCTCAGGGAGTCGGAGGGCTAACTAGCGGGAAGGGGATCAAGCATCTGAGGGAACTGCTTTCCTCCAGGGTTGAGAGGGATATGGAGTCTGGTGTATGCCTGACACCTAGTGGTGACAAAGGATGTACTGCAGACGCCGCAGCTGTAGACGTACGTTGCATTGGAGCATGCAGTGTGCGTCACGACGGCATTGCACGTCCAGACCTCCTGGGGAGGAAACTGGGAGAAGAAACACTGCTTTTTGACCGGCAAGATATTGCCGGTCTCCCAAAGGTCCTGCACTCATTATCCAGGCATAGTCTGAGTGCACCAGATCATATTTGGTGGGTTTTGGGGGACCTAGCTGGGGGGAAGCAGCTGGACTGAGGTAAGCCTGGGAGGATGCCAGGTGTGAGGGCTGGGGAAACGGGGGGGATATGGGTTGGTTGGGGGCAGGGGAGAAAAAGAATAAAAAAAAAAAAAAAGCGTTGTTTAAAGGAGAATGTACTCTATCAGACCCCGCACCACCACCACCACCACCACCTCCTATGGTCAGAATGAACTCCAGACTGCAGTCCAGGCTTGCCATATATATTTATACATCCCATATTGCCCGGCACTCCTGGTGGTATAGGATTGGTCTTGCATGCATTCTTGGGGTTGAGAGGTCCTAACACCTGGTAACGCAGATGGGACCAGTCTTGCAGTGCTGAGAGGAGAGGATCATTGGGAGATGTAGAACTATATTGCTTATCAGGACTGAGCAGTATTCAGATACCTCCTCCAAATAAGATTATTTCTAGGGCCTCTGCCCATGAGACAAACACTTTTTACAAAACAAGAGTGTCTATGGCGCAAGGGAAAGGACTGCAACAGTTGGTTTGGAGCACTCCCTCAATCTAGTTTCTCAAAAATGACTGTTTTTCTCTGTAAGTAGTGGTTCAGAAGGGTAGAAATTGTGGTAAAAATTGCTGAACTGCAGGAACTAGTAATCACAATTTCGTAGTTTTTACCGCAATGTGGAAAAAAGTGTCAAATTGTGGAAATGTTTATCACAATGTGGAAGCTCGATTAATAAGCAGCTGCTGCTGATCAAGACGGATAGCATTTTGAGGGCATCAAATTGCATGCAGAGCTGCCTACTTTATTCCTTGAGAAAGCAATGTAAAAACAATGTATTTGACTTTTATCTTTAAAAATGTACAGAAATTACAAGGGTGATAAATCATACTAAATACAATGTTGGGATTGGGTGGGGGCAGAGGTAGCCAGGGATTTAAGTGAAAGTCAACCATATTTGATGGAGGTGTCTAACTGAAAGAACAGGGTTGTAAGAGATGTGCTAACGGAAAGCAGAGTGAGGACAAGAGATGAAAAGGGAGAGAAGGTTATTCCAGAGGGTTGGGATGCAGACAGAAATGGCAAACTGACCCACAGAGGTTTTGTAGCTTGGGACCTGTAAAGATCGGAAAATCTTTCAAAGAACAGTTATTTCATTATCTCCAAGTCAGTAATTTGATCTGTGGAGCTGAGTAACTAGAGATGTTTTCCACTATCCAGAGAGACACTCAGCATGTACTACAGAGGAACATGCATGCTGCCTGAGTTTTGTGGTTATTTGAGATTTGCACCCAGGTCTAAGCCCCAAGCCAGGGGAAAGTGGTTATTCAAAGAAGCAACGGGGAGGGTTTATGGTCTCATGAGTAACTAGGTGCTGCTGGCAGTGATGCCTCCAAAAGAAACGCACTGAACAGTGAGTGAGTGAGTGAGTGGCGCAAAAAGAGAAGAAAGCCAGATTTAGCCATAGCAAAGTGGCACATGAGTTAGCATGTCACAGTTGGGTTGCCAGCTTTGACGTTTTTGTTAGCCCAGGCTGTAATTTGGTCTCCATACCCTGTATTTATTAGAACCTTTCAGTGAGTGGAATTATTTGCTGTGAACTTGTTGAAATTAACAATTTGATTTTGAATTTGGGGATATTAAATGTTTCATTGGGATGTGAACCCTGTTATGATTTCTTCATCTCTTCCCCCAAACAGTGGCAGTCGATCTTCCAAAACCTTTAAGTCGAAGAAGAACATTCCAGAAGGCTCCCATCAGTATGAGCTGTTGAAACATGCAGAGGCAACCCTGGGCAGTGGGAACCTCAGGCAGGCGGTGATGTTGCCTGAAGGTGAGGACCTTAACGAATGGATTGCAGTGAACAGTAAGTTGCACAGTTTTCTCTCGGGCTGAATTTGAATTGCAAGAATCCCAAATCTCGTGGTTCTCCACTGCGGCTACCAGCATGATTGTATGTGGTCATGGAGTCTTGCTTGTTAATCAGTGATTCTACACTGGATGTATTTGCTAAATACCAGAGTTTGGTGGCATACAACGATTGTGAACATAATTTTGCATGAGTAACTTTTCAGAGAGTTTTGTATAGCACTCCCTCCCGACAAATTACTGTATTACATATGTTTACTGGTTTTCCTGTTTGTGCGTACTTTAATTCAACTGATGTGTTTGCTCCATTTGAGGATTGTAGGAAACTTTAGACCAAGAAATATTTATTTATTCATTCATTAACTTCAAGTTTCTAGCCTTCAACTACCAGCTATATTTCAGGGCTGAATATCGAAAGCTCATAACTTTTTTACATTGATTTTTTAATTTATGTTCCTTACAGAGAGAGAGAGGGAGAGATTTTATTAGTTGTCATGTAGGGCTAAGAGAGATTGAGAACGTAAGACAGTATCATCAGTGTAGTCAAGGGCTCCAACCACTTGATTCTTAATCACTGGAGGATTAAAATCTGAGGTTTTCAAATTTAGCGGAATATAAGGTAAAATATTAACAAAAAAAGGAGCCAGTACAAATTCTCATTGGACACCGTTGTTGGTAATTCTTTGTAAGGCTATCAGCCCATTTAATTGTCTCCCACTCCTAGTTGGATTATTGACCCACCTGGTACCAAACCTTTCTGTATGTTGGCCCTATTTGCACATTCTAACAATTGTCTAATTTGTATAAGACACATGATTATATTAATTAGGCTGCTTTCAGCCTTTGATTCTTTTTTTTTTTTTTTTTTTATCACATTATTATTTCTAGGGACGTAGATAAGTTGTGCAATCCACACTTATTGGCAGGTTCCTTGCCACTTTAAATGTTGCCGGAAGGTCTTCAAGCTGGCTCCTCCCACCCACCCGGGTGGTAAAACCCTTGGCTCCGCCCCATGACGCCAGATCTTCCTTACCATTTGGAAGCTCAGGTTCCCTCCTTAGTGCTCTGCATTTTACGCCTGGATCCAAACTCTTCAGTTAACCCAAAACTAATTTTAAAGTTTACAAGACTTTGGTCTTCATCTTCCCTCGCGGCTGTGATGCACAAATTGACTCCCGGCTTTCGTCGGTGCCCTTGTGGGCAGAAGATGTCCCGGACCGATCCACACTCCACGTGCGTCTACTGCCTGGGGCTTGGTCATGATTTGCAGGCTTGCGAATTGTGCAACTCCTTCTCGGCTTCGGTCTTGGAGGACCACGCTGCTCGACTTCTTGGGCTCCCTGAAAAACTGTATCCGCCGGTGAAGTCGAAGGAGGCCTGTTGGGCGGTTTCTGCAGCGGTGGGTTCCGCGGAACAGCTGGAGCAGATGATCGCCCTCGAGGAGGCGGCCCAGGCCGCTTCTTCTTCCTCTTCGTCTGCGGCATCTATCCCACTCTCTTTGGGCTCCTCCTGTATGGCTTCGTTTAAGGAGCTTTGCCAGTCCCTCTCCACCAAGGGAGAAGGGCCATTGGGACATTCCAGTTGGTCCAAGAAGAAGGATTCAAAAGGTTAGTCCCACCGTCGACGTTCGTGGGAGCGGGAGAGATCCCCTTCACCAGACCGTCGACTTTCGACTTCGGTCGAGGTTGCGGCTAAGGCCGCTGGCTTCACGGTGTCCCCGTCAGGTCAGCAGGCCGAGACAACCGTCGATGCCATCGAGACTTTTCTTGACCCGTCGGAGGGTTTGTCGACTGGTGATGCCGACAACCCTACTTCACCGGTTCCCCCGGTGATTACCGAGGACTTGCCTGTGCCTCCAGTGCTGGAGTCCCCGGTTAAGGTCCCTGAACCGAAGGAAGAGCGGGTTTCCCCTGTTCCCTCTCTGATCCACCCTCTGAAACCCCGAAGGTCTTGGTCCTCTTCCAGGTCCAGCCGGTCCCGCCGATGTCAGCGGTCTCGGTCTCAGCACTGTGGCAAGCAGCGTCGCCGCTCATCCTCGTCGTCCTCTTTGGAGGATAGGCTCCGGCACAAGTTGCGTCGGCGCTATGAGGATTTAATGTGGCAGCAGCTCTTATTGTCTGGGAATAAGCCGACTCCATCGCCTTCTCCAGCTACTAAGTGGCTGTCACTGGAGCGGCTGAAACAACCCCTCGTAGTGGTTGAGGAGCCGACTCCGGCACCGGTTGTTCGGCCGAAGCCGGCTGCTCTGCCCATTGTGGTGGAACCCCTGCCTCCACAACCGAAGACTGGGGCCCTGACCAGGGATTCTTGGTCGGGTCAGGGCTTGCCCCACAGGTTGTCGGTCACCCTCACTCCCAGTCGACCTCGGCAGGTGGAGGGTGGCTCAGGCGCCTGTCAGCTGTTTGCAGACTCCTCAGAGTTTGATGATGACTCCTCTCTGTTCTCCAGGCTGCTTGATCTGGAGTCTACGGGCGGTCAGTCGGTGGATGAGAGCCCATCCTCGTTTTTAGGTTTGCTTCAGCTCATCTCGGAGTCCACCCAGATGCAGCTGGAATCCGTTTCAAAACGGGCCAAGTATCCCCTCACGGAGATACTGGACCAAGGGGATTCCCCTACGGAAGCATTTCCTGTGGCGAAGCCATTGTTGGCCCGGCCTGGAGTTGTGGCAGCGGCAGCATCTTGTCGTCGTCCTTGCCGAGATGGCCCGAAGTACGAGTCCCTACCGCTCACTCTCTGGTTTCTCGGAGCACCCTCTCGCGGAGGGGTTAGTGACCGACAGTGTTTTCAGCGCTCCGGGAATGCTTGGAGCGTGGATAAACCACCCGATAAAGGAATCCAGAAGCTGGATTACACAGGGCGGAAGGTTTACACTGCTTCTTCCCTAGGCCTTCGTCAGGCTAGCTCGGCACTTCTGATGGCACATTTTTCACACGCCCTCATGGGCTCCCTGGATGAGGTGATTCCTCATCTCTCGGCTGACTTTCAGACGACAGTCAAGCAGGTGCGGGATCAGGAAGGGGCGGTGGCAAAACAGTTACAAACCTCGTTGGACATTGGTGATTCTTGTGCCCGATCAGTAGCGGCCGCAGCGGCCGTGTGCCACAGAGCTTGGCTGCGGATCTTCACCTTCTCGGCAGACACCCAGCACAGGCTGGCAGATGTTCCCTTCCTGGGCACTGACTTGTTTGGGCCGGGGGTGGAAGGCCATCTCCAGAGGATCGAGAAGTCCAATGCCACCTTGCACTCTGCCACATCTGCCCAGAAGGACAAAGGCCGCCAGCAGCAGCGTAAGCCCTTTCGCCTTTCTGCACCTACGGCACGTCTGGCCCAGCAGCACCAGAGCCAGCAGGCACACACTTGGCACCCTAAGGCCAAGTCTGCCACTTCCTCCAGTAGGAAGCCTGGAGGCAAGGGTCCAGGAGGTCCCTCAGCGGGCCCTTCCTCCAAGCCTGCCCAGTGACGGGTTGAGGGGTGTCACCCCCAACCTCGTCACTCCTCCCCGGGTTCCCTCTGTGGGGGGGGCGGTTCCACCACTTCCTTTTCGCCTGGTCCGCTATCACCACGGACCGCTGGGTGCTTGAAGTGGTGGGCAGGGGTCTGCCTCTGGAATTCGAGCAGTTCCCTCCCTATCGAGCCGTCACCCCCACGGGGGGCAACGGGGTCTGCAGCCTCTCTGTCTACTCGTCGAGCCGACATTGCCTTGCTTCTCCAGAAGGAGGTGATCAGCGAGGTGGCGGATCCTCCTCCAGACCCAGGGTTTGTGTCCAGGTACTTCTGGTCCCAAAATGGACGGGGGGCTGGCGCCCCATTCTCGACCTACACGACCTGAACAAGTTTCTAAGGCAGCGCACCTTCAGAATGGTCATTCTGGCTCAGATCATTCCATCATTGGAACTAGGCATGTGGTTTTGTTCTCTGGACCTTCAGGACGTGTTCTTTCACGTCCCAATCCGTCCATCTCATCAGCGATTCCTCCGCTTTCGAGCAGAGGGATCTCTTTATGAGTTCCGGGCCATGTCCTTCGGCTTCTCTCCAGCTCCCAGGGTCTTCACCAAATGCATGGCAGTGGTGACAGCATTCCTGCGGCGCCGAATGGTCCAGGTGCACCCTTACCTGGACGACTGGCTGATGGCAGCCCCCTCCAGGTTGGAGGTGGAGCGATCCAGGGATCTGGCCCTCCAGGTCTGCTCTCAGATTGGCCTCCTCATCAACAAGGCCAAGTCGGAACTCGTCCCATCGCAGGTGATTCAGTTCATCGAGGCAGAGCTCGACTCTCTTCGAGCCAGAGCCTAACTCCTGGCGGACAGGTTCAAGGTCCTTTCCTCCTTTGCCCAGTCATTTCTGGTTGGACAGTTGTGCCCTGCCCGGGAATTTCTGCGCCTCTTGGGCCTCATGGCGGCCTGCACCAACGTGGTCCATTGGGCCCGCTGGCATATGCGTCCCCTACAATGGGGGCTGGCCCACCAATGGTCACAGCGCTCCGGTCCTCTGGACCAGCCAGTGGCGGTGACCCAGGAGATGTGGGATGGCCTACAGTGGTAGCTCGTTCCAGCTCATCTACAGGATACATAGATACATAGACAGTGTCAGCAGATAAGGGCCTATGGCCCACCCAGTCTGCCCATTTGAGCTCGTAAGTTCAGTTTATGTTTTTCTAGAAGTCTGTTGCCCCTTACCCCGACCTCCAGAATTCCTTTATGTCTATCCCATGCATTCTTAAATCCCGTGATTGTTTTCTATCTAAAATGTTTGTTAAAATATTGTCAACATTCTTGTTATATTTTAATTATGTTGTGACTCTATCAAGTAATAAAATATATTAAATAAAAAAAAAAAAATCCTGTGATTGTTTCAGCCCCCACCACTTCCTCTGGCAGGGTGTTCCACTTGTCCACCACCCGTTCTGTGAAGAAATTCTTCCTCATGTTTCCTCTGAATCGTCCTCCCTCCAACTTCATCCTATGCCCTCTAGTCCTGGAACATCTTTTTCTCTTACAAATAGTGTATTCCTGCACCCTGTTCCTCCCTGTAAGATACTTGTATGTCTCTATCATATTCCCTCTCTCTCTCCCTCCTCTCCTCCAGGGAGTACATGTTCAGTTCCTTCAACCTGTCTTCATAGGACTTGTGATGCAATCCATGCACCATCTTTGTTGCCCTCCTCTGAACCTTCTCTACCCTGTCTATGTCCTTACGTGGGTATGGTCTCCAGAACGTACACTGTACTCAGGTGGGGCCTCACTAGTGTCTTGTATAGTGGAATTATGACCTCCCTTTTCCTGCTGGTGATGCCCTGCCTATACATCCCAGCATCCTATTTGCTTTGCCTGCTGCCTTGTCACACTGTTTCCTACCTTGAGGTCATCAGAGATGATAAACCCAAGATCCTTTCCTGCTTGGTGCATGCTATATCCTCACCCCCAACTGATATATTGGGCCAGGGTTTTTGTACTATATGCATTTTCTTGCACTTCCTTGCATTGAATTTCAACTGCCAAACCCCTGACCATTCTTCAAGTTTCTGCAGGTCCTTTCTCATTCTGTCTACACCCTCTGGTGTGTCTACTCTGTTACAGAGCTTTGTGTCATCAGCGAACAGTGAAATTCTGCCTTCTAGGTCCTGCAAATATCACTGATGAAGATGTTGAATAGGACTGGTCCCAGCACTGATCCTGTGGTACCTCACTGGTCACTCTTCCTCTGTGGGTGACAGCCATTTACCACCACCTCTGTGTCCTGCCACCCAGCCAGTTACCTACCCACCACACTACTGTCCTGCCCACACCCATATTCCCAGTTTATGTAATAGTCTTCTATGTGGCACAGTGTCAAAGGCCTTGCTGAAGTCCAGATAGGCCATGTCCACTGCCCTCCTGATCCACCTCCCTAGTCACCCAGTCAAAAAAATTCACGAGGTTGGTCTGACATGACCTCCCCGGTGAAACCATGCTGCCTTGGGTCCTGTAGTCCATTGACAACCAGATGTTCCACCAATCTCTCCTTCAGTAGTGCTTCCATGATCTTCCCCACTACTGAGGTGAGGCTGACTGGTCTGTAGTTCCCTGCTTCCTCTTTGTTCCCACTTTTGTATAAGGGGACTACATCTGCTGTCCTCCAGTCTTTGGGTACCTCCCTGTTTCCAGTGATCGGCTAAACAGGATAGCCAGAGGTTCGCCACCACTTCTCTTAGTTCTTTAAGGACCCTGGGGTGCACCCATCTGGCCCCATTGCTTTATCAACTCTTATTACTTCAAGTTCCTTCAGACCCTTTCTTGTGTAAAGGGACTTGTGTCCATTTCTGCACCATTCTCACCCTTGTACTCCTTCAGACCCATTACCCTCCTCTTCCTCAGTAAAGACTGACAGAAATACCTGTTCAATATGTCAGCTTTACTGTTGTCATCCTCCACGCGGCCCCCATCCTCCCTTCAGTCTCACTATCCTCCTTTGTCTTTCTTTTTCACTTATGTACCTGTAAAAGGTTTTGCCCCCTCTACCCACTGATTTTGTAATGTGTTCTTCTGTCTGAGCTTTGGCTTCCCTTACTGACCTCCCTGCCTCCCTTTGCTTCTCCTGGTACTTCTCCCTATCCCCTTCTGCCTGTGTCTTTTTGTGTTGCCTAAATGCAATCTTTTTGGCTTTCACTTTCTTTGCTACCTCTTTAGAAAACCATAATGGTCTCCTCTTCCTTGTCCTCTCGCTAACCTGCTTAATGCATAATTCTGTTGTTGTAATCCCCATTTTAAATACTGCCCACTGTTCCTCAACCCCTGATTCCTGTCCCATTCCCCTTAATGCCTCTTTCAAGTATCTCCCCATTTTCCCAAAGTCTGCCTCCCCCCATATCTGTATCTCGTTTATCCACCCCAAGCTGACGGTCACTCTGATGACCGACGCCTCTCTGATGGGTTGGGATGCCCATCTGGCGGAGCTCAGAGCCCACGGCCTCTGATCCCCTCAGGAGTCTTGATGCCACATCAACCTGCTGGAGCTTCGAGTGTTCCGACTAGCCCTCACCACCTTCGCTCCGTTTGTAAAGGGTCAAGTGGTCCAGGTCCAGACAGACAACACCACGACCATGTATTACCTCAACCGACAGGGTGGGATGTACTCCTTGCCCCTGTGCAAGGAAGCTGTCCGCACTTGGTCTCTCGTGATCAGCCTGGAGGCGGATCTCCTAGCCATTCATGTGGCAGGAGCCTCCAACAGTCTGGCCGATGCCCTCAGCCAGATAGGCACTGCATATCACGAGTAGTCTCTCCAACCGGAGTTAGTACAAGATCTATTCTCCCATTGGGGCACCCCTCAGGTGGATCTGTTCGCCTCAAGGGAGAATGCAAAGCTGAGGCTGTTTCACGCCCGCCCCCCTCAGCAGGGCTCGCTGCAGGGGAATGCCTTCTCAAGGCCATGGACCCCGGGCCTCTTCTGTGCCTTCCCTCCATTTCCCTTGATCCACAAGGTGCTTCTCAAGGCAAAGAGGGACAAGGTGCAGGTGATTCTGGTAGCCACAGACTGGCCCCACCAGTTCTGGTATCCAGATCTCCTCAGCCTCAGTTCCAGGCTCCCAAGGCGGCTTCCAGCCCGCCCGGACCTGATCTCAGTCAACAAAGGGAAGGTACTCCATCCGTACCTTCAATCCCTGCACCTGACGCCCTGGTTCCTGAGCGGCTAGAGTTCCAGGCCTTGGGTCTTTCCGACGAGGTCCTCAACGTTGTTGAGGCATCCCATAAGGAGTCAACCAGAAAATGCTATGCCTTCAAATGGAAGAGATTCTCCATTTGGTGTCAGGACAAGGAGTTGGACTCTTCTTCCTGTTCCTTGGCTAGCATTCTGGACTACCTGTGGTCCCTTTCTCAGCTAGGGCTTCGGTCGACGACCCTTAAGGTGCACCTAGCAGCCATCTCTGCTTACCGGGTGAGGGCCGGCAAGCAGTCGGTGGCGCAGGAGAAGGTGGTCGGGCGCTTTTTCAAAAGCCTTGATCACATATCCCCTCTGGTACAAGAACCTCCACCTCCGTGGGATGTACTGCTGGTGTTGGCTAAGCTCATGGGCAAGCCATTCGAACCGATGCACAGGTGTGACATCTCTCACCTGTCGTGGAAGATCGCCTTCTTGGTGGCTATTACATCAGCCAGAAGGATGGGAGAGCTCCAGGTGCTTTCCATCGAGTCTCCTTATCTGGTCTTCCATAGGGACAAGGTTGTCCTGCGCCCCCACCAAATTCCTTCCGAAGGTGGTGTCGGAGTTCACCTTAACCAGGTATTGACTCTGCCGTGTTCTACCTCAATCACACTCGAGGCCGAATATAGGCTCCATACTTTGGACCCTAGAAGAGCGCTTTCTTATTATAAGGAGCAGATGGCTGAAGTTTGGGGAGAGGTTCGCCAGCTGTTTGTCACCTATGCTGAAGCCACACCTGGCAGACCTGCAGCCAAGCGGACGATAGGCAGGTGGGTCAACTCCTGCATAGATCTCTGCTATAGGTTGGTGGGCATGGAGCCTTCCAAAGGGATAAGAGCTCATTTGACCTGCCATACTGCTGCTTCGGTGGCTGCTTCTAGGGACGTCCCTATCCAGGAAATCTGCAGGGCTACTACCTGGAAGTCAGCGCACACCTTTATTTCCCATTACCACATTGACCTAGAGTCATGCCGGGATGCTGGTTTTGGGACTTCAGTTCTCCAGTCCTTATTCCCTAAGTAGGGGGTGCACACCTTGCCTCCCTCCTCCTGGAGAACTGCTAGGAGTCTGCCAATAAGTGTGGATTGAACAACATATCCACGTCCCTAGAAATACAGGTTACTGACCTGTAACAGGAGTTCTGGGAGTGGTATATGTTTTTCATCCACACGACCCATCCGACCTCCCCGGCTTCGACGTGCAACCTGGCTTCCAGCGGGCTAGATCTGGCATCATGGGGTGGAGCCGAGGGTTTTACCACCCGAGCGGTTGGGAGTAGCCAGCTTGAAGGCCTTCCGGCAACATTTAAAGTGGCAAGGAACCTGCCAATAAGTGTGGATGAACAACATATACCACTCGTAGAACTCCTGTTACAGGTGAGTAACCTGTATTTTCTCCCTGCGGTTCAGTCTGCATTCATCCAGCCGCTGCCCTCTGCACCCCATGCGACCCCCGACGGCTCACTCACACAGGGCTAGCACGCGCAGTGCCGCAGTGGGGACGCCCTAATCTCTGGCCACCGGGCCTGGATCTAATATGCAGGTGCGATTCCATATGGGTCCGAGGGTGTGCAGAGGCACGGCCATCAAGCCGCTGTGACCGAACGCCATTTTTCGCCATGTTTGGGTCCCTAGGAGTACGGATGTGCAATGATGTCTGGGCACTACGTGCGCTGTACTCCTCCCTCTAGATGCACCGCTACTGTGGACGCCGCTTTCTGTCGGGGTCACGTAGCTGTATGCTACCCAACCCTCTCGGAGAGGAGAGCTGCTGTAGACGCCAAGTCTTTCCTCCCGGCCGAATTCTCGATGACCCGGGCTCATTCCTTAACCCAGGTGGCTGGAGTAGCATGAGGTGTGGCGTCCAGCGCCTCAGCCCTCCATGCCACTGGGCTGGCCAACATTTGATTCTTTTAAAAATGTTCCTGTTGTATGGATTCAAAAAATGTTGAATGCAGCCTTGAAATCCATGAAAAACAGAACAAAAGTAGCTTTTTACATTTTCAGATATTTTGAAACAATGTAATACAAACCAAAACAACGCTCTGCATAGAAAATCCTTGCCCATATCCATTCTGGGAATCTGGAAAGATTTTCTTTTCTCTTTCCCAGATTTCCAATTTATTCAGAATGATTTTTGTAAAAATCTTTGAAATATTATCTAGTAGTTTAATAGGCTAAAATATACACGTGGTTAGTAAGAATTTTTTTTTTTGTTGTTTGTTTTTTTGAGGGGGTGGACAATAATGTTACCCCACCATTTGTCTGAATTATTTTTTTTTTCTTTAGATCTAAGAATTAGGTTAAAAACATTACATAGTAATGGGACATACCAGGAGGCAGAGTTTTATATATGTCAGCAAGGATTATACTGTTAGAATGATCAAATAAAACATTTTTTGATTACAGATAATGATTACTTTACTTTTGAAGTCGGTAACTATGCATGCAGTAGCTGTTGTCTTCTCCAGGTGTCGGGATGCAACAATTCAATAGCACTGCTACCCAGTAACATTTGAAGGAGCTCCCTAAGGATATTGGGATAGTAATCCTGGTGCACCAGTCAGTTTAAAGATACTGTGGAACTGATTTTGGGGGTGAAGTCGATGTAGTGAGTTTGCTGACTGATTTACTTGTTCAGTTGCTTGATTTTACCCTTTCCATTCCCAGATTCTTGTTCAGGTGCTTCCTAACGAACCGCCTCCCTGGTGTGCATTTTATTCCTGTGTACTATGGGTTGCATTGCTTGGTTGCTCTGTTACTGCAGTCTGGGACTAGGCTGTGTGGAACTGTGTAGAATATCGGTTGGGATTTTCAAAGGCCTTCACACAGGCACAATACCCGATTTTTGGGCTGGGCCTGCATCAGAATAGTTGCAGCAAAATGTGGGATTTATGTTTTCAAACATTTTGGCTCGTTTTCAACAGTTTACCTGCTTCACTGAAACAAACAAGTGATGCATGCCGTTGCTTGCTGAGCACAGCTCGTGTCACTTGTAGCAAGAAGTTAGGTTATGTTTTATGTGATCTAACTGTTGTGACCATCCAGAAGGGGTTAGAAAATCTGGCCCTTTGTTTCCTGGGGTGTCACTTCCTGAGTGCCAGCAGGTATTTGGGAGGCTTCCTAGGTAGAGGCACTGCCTCACTAATGGATTGCCCAGTTAATAACTTAAATCCAGGCCCCATAGACCTTGAGAGACCAGAGCGAGGACAGCTTACATCTGAATAAGAATAATCCTAACCAACATCTCCTACCATTTCCCCCCCCAAAAAAAAAAAAACAGAGCAAGGAAGAAGTTTAAGATTATATATGGGATACCCATGACCCTTGCTTGTGTCACTACCATAGTCATGATCTGGAAATGTAGTTCTGCATATGCCTTCTGTAGTACTATATTATGAATCTACATATTGACTCCTTATCATGAGTTGCGTTGTACATTAGGAATCCTGGGGACTTTCTGCTTGGTGTAACCCTAACTGTACCTTCCCATTTAAGTACGTTGACACCATCAGATTTACTTGTAGTTTGACTTTCTTTTTTGTCAGATTGAGGAGTCTGTCTGTGTCTCTCAAATCCAGTCGTGAGAGAGCCTGGAGTACTGTATTAGTCCAACCTCATTGCCGTTGCTGGGGTTCATTTAACTCCAGCACCTTCAGAAACACCCTGGATATATTCAATATCTTGCTGAAGTTTGAAAGAGCTCACAGAATACCAGTTGCATTCCCCTTTAGGGTTGATGAAAATATTCTTCTTCTTTATTTAATTATGATTCACTGAAGCTGATCCAGTCTCTGCCCTTAGAAGCTCCCCAGGGACAGGTAGAGGTAGAGCCAAAGGGAGTGATTTTCAAAAGCTTTTCTAGAATTTTTTTCCCCATATAGGTGTTTAGGGCTCCGTCGGCAGGCTGCAACTGCCGTCTGCCAACCTACCAGACTCCGGGGGTCTTTCAGGATCTTATGATGCTTTTGCTTGTCCTGGCAGACACCCCGGAGCCGGCCCAGAGGCATCATCCTTACGCAGTCCCCGACCATTTTCCAATTTTCACCCTCATTACCCCAGGGCCACAGACAGGCGCATGTACCTGGAGCCATGCATGCACCCTCTTGCTCCGGTGATGGCCCCATCCTCCCACTCTATTGGCCTAGCACCCCTGGCTTCCTCGGCCGTGTTGCCCCCAGCCTCTACCACGAGGCAGCCAAGCGTCGAGGAAGATGCAGGTCCCTCCCCGGAGAAGAGATCTGCCTGCTGGCAGCTCATCCTGCACCACACACCCCCCCATGCCGACCTCCGACGACTCATGTTTGCTCCAAAACACAGGTCGTCGGCGTGGCGAGAGGTAAGGCATCCAGCGCCTCAGCCCTGTGTGCCACCGGGCCGACTCCTTGCTTTTGTAGAATTTGTAACATGTTTCTGCTTGGAATTGCAGCAGTTTGCTCACAGGAATTGATGAACACGGTAAAAAAAAATTTGGCATACGCTTCATTTTCTTGCTATAAAGCAAGTACTGTACACTGGTGCAGATGCATCAAAATAGTAGTAAAACATCTGGTACATCTGTTTAGACACAAGAACAACTCAAAGTTGGGAAATGTGCCTGAGTTGAGACTTAAAAATCCAACTCGAAAGCTATATGGTAAAATCTACAGTATTCTGTTTGGGCTACAAAGGAGCAAGTGGTCCAGCCCATGCTTATAACAATCTTGCTCTCCCATTCCCCCATACCGCTGCACTTTCATTAATATCCCTCATTCTGACCTCTGTACAGACAGCTGGTGAGACCCCATCTGGAGTACTGTGTGCAGTTCTGGAGACCCAATCTCCGCAAAGATATAGACAGGATGGAAACTGTCCAGAGGAGGGCAACTAAAATGGTGCAGGGTCTGCACCGGAAGACATATGAAGAGAGACGAAAGGAGCTTAATATGTATAGCCTCGAGGAAAGGAGGGAGAGGGGGGACATGATAGAAACGTTCAAATACCTCAAGGGAATCAACAAAGTCCAAGAGGGTAGCATCTTTCAAAAAAAGAGGTGTGCAAGAACAAGAGGGCACAATTTGAAGATAGAGGGGGGGCGGCTCAGAGGTAATTTAAGGGAAGTATTTTTTCACAGAGAGGGTTGTGGATGCATGGAACGGCCTTCTTATAACCATCTTGCTCTCCCATTCCCCCATACCGCTGCATAAGTGGAGGTTGTGGAGTCAAAATCAGTGGTGGAATTCAAGCATGCATGGGACAGTCATAAGGCAATTCTAGGGGGTGGGGGGTAGGAAGAAGTGGGCTGCTGGTTAACTAGGATCTGCAGCTTATCCAGTAGGTAGGGAAATGGGCAGACTGGGTGGGCCAAGCGGTCCTTACCTGCCGTCAAATTCTATGTTTCTATGGCTTCCTCCTTATTTTATTTTTTTTTTTATTTCATTTGTTTTTGCTTACCAGGTAAGTGCACAAGGCAAGTGGATGCCTAATTTTGGGCACAACTTGAAAGAGTTGCAGTAGAATGACCGTACAGACGGTGGTAATGGGATGCTAAAAATGGGATAAACAAGACCACACTTGTTCAAATTAAATACAGTAGAACTCTGATTATTCGAACCGCTTGGGAGACATCCAGTTGGTTCAGGTAACTGGGAGTTCATATAATCGAGGTTCCCTATTTCCTACCTGTATGCCTAATTATATTATTGTCTGGATTCATTCTGCATTCTCTCAGAATTCAGA
This sequence comes from Neoceratodus forsteri, assembly GCA_016271365.2. NCBI lineage: Eukaryota > Metazoa > Chordata > Ceratodontiformes > Ceratodontidae > Neoceratodus > Neoceratodus forsteri. The sequence goes on from JADMNL010000026.1 coordinate 120,414,584, forward strand.
CTAACATTAGCAACATTTATATTACTGTAACTTAATTAGTATTTCTACAGTTTCAGCAACATACATAGATACTGTGCCAGGCTCAAAGCAAAATGTCTGTGCTTCCAAAATCATCAGCTGTGATTGCATTCGTTGAATAGATCAAAAATGATGATTCAGTACTGCTGCAAGGTAGTCTAGTGCATGTCCCTTAACTGGTAAACCTTTATAATTTAATATCCCCTTTTGCTTTAGTTTTACTTATGGCATTCTCACTGCTGTTGTGTTAGTTTTCACATGAATACTATAAATCAAAGTATTAACAAATAGAGAGAAATGCTCTTTTGTATTTCAGTACTGTACCTTCTCTCTCACCCCCAAAGAGCAGTGCAAATGTAGTCTCTGTGTGGTAGAGCAGGGTAAACATCTGACAGCATCATCCCTAAAACTGGCGTACAGATACGCAAATGGTGAACCACACAATGCATGCCACAGACACTAAAACCTCACGCTACACGCTACTTCTCTCTACCGATACTCACAACACTACAACTGTACTGTTCACAGCATTAGTACACCTGTAGCAACTCTCACAACACCAGCACTAGTACATGTACTGTATGTGACTGAACAGTGGGGGTGTGTGATACTGTAATGTACGGTGAAAATACCTCAAGTAGTGGTCAAAAAGGGTAAGGTTTGTTAGAGGGAGTTCTGGATGACTGGGGTTTGCTAGATCGGGGTTATACTTTATTACAATTCAGTAGTGCACAATAAACGTAGCAGCAGAAATTGTAAAAACAAAGACCTTGAGCAACTAGTAGATGTCAGAGGAATGCAAACAGTGGTGAAGTGATACTGCAACAATGAAAACAGGATCACACATGGCAGTGTTAAATATTACAGTTCAAAGCAGTGCACAAGAAACATAGCAACAGCAGTAATATAAGCAGAACGCCTGGCAGCCATAAATAATAGCTGTAGCAGTGCAAAAGTGCACAGCGTGAACTATATCAGGCCAAAGGATAGTGTTATGATAATGCATAGGAACAGGAGAAGTTTATGTAAAGATGCAGGCACTGGACAGGAGCAAGAATTCCTACAGGGATCCACAAAATTTCAGCTGATTGGTAGTGCTCTTCACAGAAAAGGCAGGGAGTTCCAAGATGTAGGAGCATATTGGGCGAAGGCAAGTTGACCTAGCTTTGTGGCACACCTGTGCACCATAGTAGAGGAAATCCCATAGATCTCATGCTGTAATATGTCATAAGATAATGCGGGTGGTCAGTAAGCTTATGTGGGGATCCATATCTAAGCGGTTTCTATGCAGAACAGCCCAGGAGGAATGAGCGCTTACCAGCTGGGTACCACCCGCCCAACCAGTATAGCGTAGGCAGTGGGTGGGTAAGATGAGGGGTGGCCAGGGTAAAGTGACAGATGCTGTTGTATGCCACATTTAAGTTGAATAGGTTTGTTCTATTAGAGCCAAGGTAGGCCAGCAGACCATAGGTAAGACCTGGCAGCAACGCTCCCTGAGCAATGGCTAGACATGCCTTTGGGGGATAGGCAGTGTTTAACTCTGTAGGCCATGTCCAGCTTAGAGTGGATAGATTTACTGAAAGCCGTGATATGAAGGGGTCTAGTGATAGGGTCAAGTATGATTTCTAGGTATTTAAAGAGCACCAGTTTGGTGCCTTTTGGTAGCCCCCAGCTGGTGACTTACCTGCACCGAAGTTTCACTGCGTGTTTAACATTTTTTTTTTTTCGATTTGAGATGGGGTAGGGATTGTAAATGTGAGTTGGCTATCTGATCCATTCCCCTGCCTGGTCCCAATCTTCTCCATCGCTGCCCCTGTGCTATCTCCGCTCTCCTATATTTTGCGATGGAGTTTGTAGAGCACAGGGGTGCACTCCATTGATTGCAGTGATATCGTCATTTAAAATAGGGATTTTTATATTTTAGAGGTCCACCAAAGGCGAATTAAAGCCACAACTGAACTAACAAAAGCCTTGTTCATTGAGCTGCGGCTTTGATGTGCCCTCAGTGGAGCTCTAAAACATAAAAATCTTTATTTTAAATGATGCTGCCAATGGAGTGCATCCCTGTACTCTACAGACTCTTTCATCACAAAACATAGAGTGGGGGTGGCACAGGGGCAACAGTGGACTGGATTGGGACTAGGAAGTCCAGATATTAACATATTGTAGTAAATATTATGGGGTCAGCTTAGATATCAAGGAGGCCATACAAAGACGCTAGGCCAAGATGTGCACAGGGAAGGGTGTCCAAAGTCCAAGGTGTACGTGAAGTAGCAGAGAAACAGTATCTGAGCCCTCATGCTCAACGTCCATGTCCACCTGGTCAGCCCCATTGCCCACTTCTCCCGTTCGGCTTCCAACTTCTGTAGGAGCATATTGGCCTTTTGAGGGGTTGAGAAAATGTATCTTTTCATGCCAGAATCAATACTGAGCTTGGTGGGGTACAAAAGAGCAAACGATCAGAAAGGTGCTCAGTATAAGTGGGTTGGCTGAGGCCCATTTGGGATTGTTGCGATAGGTGCGTTGTCGAAAAAAAAAATCAGAGTCCAGAACAGGAGACAAGTTTAGCAATTGAGGCAGCCACTGTTCACTGAAGCCTACAGGGTCCTACCCCTCACTGTTCTCCGTCAGCTCAACAAGTCGCAGGTTTCATTCCCATATTGTAGCCTCCGCTGTCTCCTGTTTCATTTTAAGAAATATCTTCACGAGGACCTTGGAAGTTGCTGCCATTGCTTTTTCTCCCAGGAGGATGCCTTAGCTGCCTTTTCTGTAAATCCTACTGATTGCTTCACTACATGTAGGTGACTGGCAAAATTGTTGACATGCCTTTCAATAGCTTGCAAGGAAGCGCTCAAAGTTTTGAGAGTTCTTAATTTTGACAGCGTCTGTCGACAGGCCTCCCAGTGCAGCGGTAGCACTACAGCCAGTGACACCAGCGACCCACGTTCGGGAATGAGCATGGGCTGTTGAAGGGCCAGCCGGGGAGACTAGTCAAGCCTCTCATGGACACTTACCTCCTCGAGGGAGGGAGCATTCCTGGTCTCCCGCTGTTACACTGCCACCTGGGTGAGTGCAAGCACGGAGCCAGTAAACTGGGGTGGGGAGCATTGTTCTGATGTCGCAACATCAGCAGTACATCTCGAGATGCTCGTGGGTAGGTCTGTAATACAAGAAAATCCCTTCCCACGCAGGATGCTGCCCGCTGACTGGGCTCGCTGTTCCTCACTGACACTCAAACTCTGCCCGGGGAACTGGGGTATTCCCCCACCTTGGGCAGCCCTTTCTGTTGGGGGTCATTCATGGAGCAACACGGAAGAGACAAGGTAAGTCCCAGGGAAGATGGATGACTGGGCTGGATGGTGTAGTAGGGCTGAAGAGGGCCTGTTGAAGTTACAGGAGGGGCAAGCATAGTTAAAAAACAAAAAAAAAAGAGAGAGAGGCCTCCCACAGCAGTTGCTGTATTGTGCCTGCAGCCCCAAGGAGACTGTGTAGGTTTAGAAAAGTCATTTGTAGCCATTTGCCATGTCATGGCTTCCTCGTACTGATCCTAAGAACAGACCTCATTGTGGACACCAAAGAAAAGTTGACTGGGTCTGTGTAAAAGATTATTTCAAGTCAAATAATAAGAACCCAAAGCAGGAGCACTCAAAACTACGTCCTTCAACTCCAAGAGCTAGCTCCGCCCCCACAGTCGAGTATTAGTTTGTTGTTGGATAACCACAATTGGATGAGGGTGAAGGAATCCAAAAGGTTTAGCCGAATCTTCGAGACAGCACCGCAGTGATACAGGAATTAGGACATCAGCATGCGGCAGTGCATTACATTGAGTGGCAGCATCAGAGAGCTGGCTAATATATCAAGAGCAAAGGAGGGGGCCCAGAATTGACCCTTGGGCAACCCCAACATTTATGTCCACTAAGGGTGACATGGAGGAATTCAGCTTGACATGTTGCTTCCTGCCATACAGGCAGTTATAGAAACCATTGAGTTGCTGTAAAAGAGGTCCCAAGGGTAGTCTGCATAAAGCAGAGTAGCAAAAGTCCAACAAGGTCGAACACTTTGGTGAGGTCAATGAACACTGCATCGGTTAAACAGCCAGCATTCATGGCCTTGCCGATATCATTAGTGAACGCAGTTAGTGCTGAGGTAGTGCCATGACCTCACCTGAACCCATGTTGGGCTGGAGACAGGCGGTTATAGTTCATGTGGTCAGTGAGCTGTGAAGGTTTCTTGAGGATCTTGGCAAAGACCAAGGGAATAGCCATCAGATAGTAGTTGTCCATAGTTTTCGGGTCATCAGTCTTGAAGACGGTAGGAACCCTGACAGTTTTCACCTGGCAACATTCCACACATCTGGAACAGTCCCAGTTGTGAGAGAGGTTAAAGATTTTTGTAAGTGACACTGCTGTGAATGGGGCTGCCATTTTCAGCCATTTGGTTTCCAAGTCATCAGAACCTTCATTGTTATTGGAGATAATGCTGGTCAGCAGCTCCCGAACCTTCCTGAGACAGATGGTATGTGAGTGAGAACTAGTAGCAGGAAGAGGAGGCAGTGGAGGCCATATTATGGCCAGTGGTGAATACCAGTAGGCCAAAGGCCTGCTGCCTTCTTTCAGAACTTGTAAAGTACTCTGGGACACAGTGGGTATGAAAAGCACCATATAAAACCAAAATCTTTTTTTTTTTTGTCTTCTATTTTCCTCCCCGCAGGACAGCTGGGAGGCAGCTTTGGCTGTCCCTCTCAGGAGGGCTAACATCCACCCATGACCATATTGGTTTCTCTCGACCCTCCCTTCCCCCCGTGGCAGGGCCAGGGAGCAGAGGGCAGTCAGACCCACACAGTGCACACAGTCCAGTTGCTGGGGGGTTAATCCGAGGGTTGGGAGAGCGGCCTGGGCTTCATGTAGCCTGCCAGCATTTCCCTTTTTCTGTGTTCTGCCCCTCCCCCGTTGCTAAGGCAGGCAGGTCAGTGCATGCACATGGAGGCAAGCACACGCTACGGAATCCTGCTGCACCCTCCAATCATTGGTGTCTTCCTGGAAGTTCTGTCCCAGGCCTCCACCTGGAGGCAGTCATTTGGCAGCACTGCCAAGTCTTCCTCTCCGGGTGAGGAAAGCTGTCCTCAGGATGCTCAATCCTTTCCCTCTAGCCAACCCCCTGTGACCTGCGTTTGCAACCGAACACAGGTCAGTGGTATGGCAGGAGGTAAGGTGCAATGTCTCAGCCCTCCACGCCACCGGGTCGGCCAAATTCTTTTCCTTTTTTATGCTACAGTACAAAATAATGGATATGTAAGAAATGCATCCTGCCACTACAACTAAATGCATTTGTAATCCAATCCTAGCAGGTGTGTTCATTGCACAGTATTGTTTATTAGAATGTTTCTCTAACTGCATAGTATGTTTTAATCTTGGAAGGTGTGAATCCTTATGCTGGGATTTCAGAATTCGCTGAAAACACATCTAACTCCTCCAAACATGTGGTACTTTTTTCCAGCAGGAGACTGCATTGAGGTTAGTGCAGCTGTGGTGATGCTTACGGATTACTTGTGCCCACTGTTTTATTGCTATTTTAGGACTTAAGAGCTGTACGGCTGCTGGTTTTACTTTAAATAGATTTTGGTTATTTTTTCCAACCACCAACTGCTTATTACATAAGTTATGTTCATATGTAAATTAAATACAGTTCTGTGCATCGACATAATCTGTAATTTAATTTGGTTGGATATATGATCTCTTCCCTCCAGCCCTCCCCCACCAGATGCTTGTCTTCCTTAAAAAACAGACTCACGACTCTAGAAAGTGAAATCCTACACAGATGTGTTTTTTGGCAAAACTATCAAAAGGATATTCCCAGAATCTCATTTTGCAAGTTGAAGTTAAACCTAAAGGCCTCAGTCATGCAACATAGAACCCAAAGGGCTCTGTCCCATCAGTGTAGTTCCCACAGGGCTCTGTCCTGCCACCATAGAACTTGGAGGGCTCTGTCTTGCCAGTGTATACATAGAAGGCCTTGCCTTGTAATGGAAAACTCAGAGGGCCCTATCTGGTCAATGGAGAATCCAAAGAGGATCCTGTACTACCAGTGGAGAACCCAGAGAGAAGGCCCTGTACTGTTAACCAAGAAACCAAAGAGGTCCCTGTACTGCCAATAGAAAACTGTGAGAGGGTCCTGTTCTGTCAATAGACCCAAAGAGGGCCCTACCCTGCAGAGGAGAGCACAGAGGACCATGTCCTATCAACGTAGAACACAGAGCGGATTCTGTTCTGGCAGAAGAGAACCCAAAGAGGGTAATGTACTGCCAATGGGGAACCCAAAGAGGGTTTTGTCTTGCCAATGGAGAACCCAAAAGAGGGTCCTGTCTTGCCAATGGAGAACCCAAAAGAGGATCCCGTCCTGCCAGCAAGGAACCCAAAGAGTGTCCTGTCCTGTCAGCAGAGAACCCAAAGAGGGTCCTATCTTGCCAGCAGAGAACCCAACGAGGGCACATTATGCCAATAGAGAACATGAATAGCCCAGTGGAAGTGTCGGTGCAGTGCAAAATATTAGGATGTTGACTATCCACTTGCTAGGCAGGCTTGTCATTGAGACACAGGCCAGGAAGCATAGAAAAACCAGGAGCAGTTATAACATTCACAAATAGCGTTTTTTTATCAATAACAGTAAAATAAAAAATAACAATTGTTCAGTATAACTATTTACAAAGGCAGTACAAGCAGAGAAAACAAAAGTATTTCATCCGAGGGTATCTCTAATTCCAAGTTTCAGTCTCTCCCCAGCAAAGATTGCTGCTCTTTTTATAACAAGTCTTTGCCTGGTACATAACTTCTTCATTCTGAGGTCGTTAAGGAGACATCCTGTTACTCACAAAATGTATCGGCGTTCTTGTCAATTTCTTTGCAGGCTCAACAAAATAGAACATGGCATCCTAAAACTAATCTCCTTTTGTCGGCTCTGCAAAAGAGTTTGCAAACAAGCCTGAGAGGAGCTCAAACTGCATCACAGGTTAACCCCCTAAATTCCAAATCGCTTTTTGCAACGGTTTTAACAGTATAACTATATTCAGTTTCAAACCAAGGGATCCCAGTTTCACAAAAAGATTCACATGTATTTTATAACTGCAGATATGCAAGGGAGAAGAAAAGACAGAAACAGCAAATGAGGGCAGAGATAGCAAGAGGCAGAGAATCGCGAGACCGTCAGAGCGATCAGTTCCTAGGTCTAGGGGGACCTGGATAGGTGGTCAAGGAGGTGGGGATTGAGGTTTAATGCAGGGAAATGTAAGGTACTGCATCTGGGAGTTAGAAACCCGGGTCATGTATACACCTGGGGGTGGGCACAATGCAAGCCACATCGGGCGAGAGGGATCTAGGGGTGGTGGTGGTGGATGTCAAAATGAATAACACTGAGAATTGTCGAAGAATGGCAACAAAAGCAAACAGAATACTGGGCTGCATAGCCAGGGGGATTACATCCAGGAGGAGGGAAGTGATCCTCCCTCTGTATAATGCACTGGTCAGGCTGCAGCTCGAGTACTGTGTGCAGTTCTGGAGACCTCACCTTAAGAAAGACATAGCACTGCTGGAGGGGGTCCAGAGGAGGGCGACCAGGATGATTCAAGGTATGGGGGGAGGCCCTATGAGCAGAGGCTGGAAGAGCTTGGACTGTATGCACTTGAGGAGAGGAGGGACTGGAGGGGGACATGATAGTGGTCTTCAAGTATGTAAAGGGGATCAATAAGGGTGGAGCCAAGGAGGTGTTCAGGCTAAAGAAGGGGGGAACAACGAAGGGGCATGAGTGGAAACTGGAGGGGGGAATACAGGGGGGAGTGTAGGAGACATTACTTCACTGAGAGGGTGATGGAGCCATGGAATGCAGTGCCCAGGAATCTGTTGGAGGAGGGCACAGTGGAGGCATTCAAAAAGGGGTGGGACAGGCACAGTAGGAAACTGAAGCTGGGGAAGACTCTCTCTGGGGGTGAGGGGGCAGAGAAGTGAGCACCCAGTAGGTGGCTGGCAACCGAGCAGACACGACAGACCAAGAGGCCTATTCTGCTGGCTTTTAGTATGTTAGTATATCTCACAAGAACATTTGGTTGCGCAACCAGACACAAAAGAGACAGAAAAGGAGAGGATAGAACAGATCTTGGCATTTAACTCTTTCTGCATAACAAATGACAGGGCCTTCTTAACCCTGTCACATACCCTCCTCTTTATGAGGGAACCTGTTTTTTAAAAAAAATAGGTTTCCAAAACTTTCTATTAATTTTCTTCTAACGTTAGCTTAGAACCCTTACAATTCAGTGCATATACAGTATAGCAAACAGAGAAGTTTAAACTCTCACAATTTTTTTTTCAGCCTTTGAAATTCACAATTCCTGATCCATATCTTGACAGAGAATCAGCATTGACATTCATCACTTTAAATTTAAATGGCTGTAGTGCCAGGTACCACTGTGTGATTCTGGAATTTTTATCCTTCATTTGGTTAAAGTGCAGTTTCCCAGCTGCCACTCCCCCAAACTTATAATAGAGCTCACCTGGTCCAAAGTCGATTTTCATGAATAATCACTTGTTTTTCTGCTATTCGAAAAACATATATCCCTCGTAAATTTCAAATTGGACATGTCGGTGCAAAATGCAGCCACTTCCTCATGCTGCTGACACCACTTCTCATTACAGGCATGCAGCCCTGTTTTGGGATAAGTCACAAACTAATGTTGTATGGTGTTTCCATTGACGTGAATGGGGCCAACTTTTCTATACATTTTATTTATATTTAGAGGTGCGATTTTAAGAAATCAAAGCGACTGCTCGACTAACAAGGGACCCTGTTGGTTCATTCCCCTGGGGTGTTCTACAGATGAAGCACATTGATGAGTCCTGGTAGGACGAAACACGTGTCTGTGTCTTCTGTTTGCACCCTTTGCAGATTGTGTGAGGGGCCTTTCGGCACCATGCATTCCTGCTTAAAGCTGAACCAGCCTAACATTTTGTGGTTATTTGCATATATAGCCCGTGTTGCTTTGCATTATGGGGGTATGTGTGATTTTGTACCTGGATGATGATGATGTGTACAGTCCAGACTGGAAAAGCCACCTGGAACACCTAAGGTGATAAAATGAGCAAGAAGACCAAAAGGCCCATAAGAGCTCGTATACTATCATAATCAATAATACTCCAGTAGAGTGCCAGAAGTAAGGAAATTATCCAATCTAGTCTTGAACCGAATTCTGTCTTTACTAACAATAATAGACGAAGGCAAACTATTCCAAGGTTTGATCACTCTTAATGAAAAGAAAAATTTACGTTTATTATTTTTAAAGGGTGTACTAGCTAGTTGAGGAGGGTGTCCTCTAATGTTGTAGGATGATTCTTTAAAGGTAATTCCTAAATCCACCATCAAAATTGGATCATGAACTACATCAAATAGAAACAGAAGATCCCCTCTTAATCTTCGAGTTTTAAAATAATATAAACCAAGCTTTCTAAGTCTGTTTTCATATGACAGTTGATGCAGACCTGAAAGGTTTTTGGTGAACCTGCGCTGAACCCTCTCCAATTGGTTTATGTTAGCCTTTTTATAAGGGCACCAGAGTTGTGAAACATACTCCAAATGAGGCCTGACATAAGCATTAAATAATGGGATTAATACTTTAGGATGTTTAGAGGTAATATTACGTTTTATGGACCAAATGACCTTATTTGGCTTATTTATAGAAGCATTAATGTGATTATAGAAGTCAGAATTGTTCGAGATGATACCACCGAGATCTTTCTCATACGTTGTCTCACAAAAGGAAATACTGCCCTAATATATATGGGGTTTTTTTGGATTAGAAATACCTAAGTGCATTACTTTACATTTGATGTACTTTAGCTTCATTCCCCAGTGAGTAACCTAATCATTAATATGATTTAAGTCCTGCTGTATAATATTAAATTCATCAAGAGTAAGCAAGGTCTCCCAATCTTAATGTCGTCTGCATATTTAACAGCAGATGACAAACAGTAAGATGTAGCGTCAGGTACAAAGGCTTGAAAAAGGCATGGACCAAGTACTGACCCCTGAGGAACCCCACTGGTCACATATCCAGTGTCAGATAAACATCCATTTATGCTCACCCGTTCATAGGTGCCGGAATGGGGGGGCCACTAGGGCCATGGCCCTACCACTTTTATAAGTGGCCCTATCACTTATTGCTATCATGGTAATATTTTTAATAGGGGAAAATTTACCCCTTACGTCCTCGACCCTACCACTTTTCAGACCGTTCCGGCACCACTGCACCCGTAGAGAGCAATCTGTTAACCAATTTTTAATCTGTGTGATAATGTATTGATTAATTTTTAAGTTATTCAATTTTACCTCAAGGGCCCAATGTGGCATAACATCAAATGCCCTACTGAAATCCAAAAAGATGACATCACAAGGTATGCGATGATCAGTAAGGGAACTACAGTAATATTCTCATAGAAACACATCAAATTAGAGTGACAACCTCTGCCCCTTTCTAAAACCATGTTGTTCTAAATCTGCATCGATCAGGAAGGGACTTAATATATTTTTAATAAAACTTTCCAACAATTTACAAATAGGGGAAGTAAGACTAATTGGTCTACAGTTGGAACAATCTGATTTAAGGCCTTTTTATAAATAGAAATGACGTTTGCACATTTCCACTGTTTGGGGACAAAACCACCTGTGAGCAGTTATCCAATCTGTCAAAAAAAAGGCAGGTCAGACAGTTAATCCTACCAAATGTGCACTGGGCATGCAGGAAGCCAGATACTTTGGCTGTGTTTTGGGAAATGGAGAAGTAAAGCCAGATGTTTCTAAGATAGAAGCTGTACCTAACAGTCCTATCCCTAAAACAAAGAAACATGTCTGGTCATTTTCGGGCAGGCTGGTTGTATCTGAGATTTGTTCCCAGCTTTGCCCAGCTAGCTATTCCCCTCACTGAACTCGCAAAGAAACAGTTCCCAAATAATGTGAAATGGACCCCAGAGTGTGATGAAGCTTTTCAGACCATTAAGGCAGCATTATGTTCAGCCCCTGTTTAAGAAGCCTAGACTATGGGAAACAGTTTTTGTTGCAGACAGATGCATCAGAGGTAGGCCTAGGTGCAGTCTTGAATCAGCATATAGATGGGAAGGAGCATCCCATTCTATATATCAGCAGGAAGTTGCACGACAGAGAGAAGAGGTACTCCACCATTGAAAAGGAATGCCTTGCAGCAAAGTGGGCCATGGTCCCATTAGTTTTATTTGCTAGGAGCAGACTTCATACTTAAAACAGATCACAGTCCTCTCTGTTGGCTTAAAGAGCAGCTTCCTACTTACAGGTTCCCCAAACAGTAGCTCACCTGGTCTAGAGTTGATTTTAAAGGAATAATGCCCAACAGCGTGGGTGTTATGCTGGGATAACATCCCACCTCGGGTGGTTGGGCCCAAGGCCACAGGCTGAGGGTGTCCAATACCAGAGAAGGGATGTTATCCCAGCATAACACCCACCCTGGAGGGCATTATTCCTGTTATACAATAGCACGTTTGTATAAAAAAAAAAAAAGGAAAAAAGATTAAGAAGTTTATTGAATTTTTTTGTCATTTTTAGTGGACAAGTATACGAACAAAAAAATAGTGCAGATTGTTTTGGCCAGTAGGTGGAGCTGCTGATCTGTGTGGATCTATTGCTTTCCCCACTGATCTTTGCTTCTGTTGTCTGCAAAAAATGTTGAGTTCCCACACCACGATCTTTCTGCCATACGCCACCACACGCAAAGTGGAAATAAAAGCTGTCCACAACCGCACGCCTGCCGTCTGATGCCATTGTTGACTATGATGGCTGTCTGGATGTGTGGTTGTTTTGGTACAGTTGCTGCCTGTTTTAAACCAGGAAATAACAGAAGATGAAAGGACATAATGACTAGCACAGCACTGTGGGTGAGTAAGAAGCTGGCTGCTTTTTTAAAGGAGGTGCTCAGTCTGTTCAGGGAAGGCGCGGACAAGTGCCGTTCCTTCAGTGAAGCGCTGAGCACATGCTTACTATTTGAAACCGGAGTGGAGACTGTGAATCACAATGTCAGCTTTTGTGTTTCAACTTAGTTATTTTACAAATATAAGGGCATAAATAAAATATGTGAGGATCTGCACCGAAAGCCTGAGAGTGGGAGAGAGAGCTTCATCTCTGTATGGGATTTCAGAAATGGAGTACTGAAGCCGATCGTGATGACTGCTTCTTGGGTTGGGCTGTGGAGTGGTATTTTTAACCTGCAGTGTGGCATTGAGTGGGCTGGAACTAGAGCCGTGATGTTATGCTGGGATAACATCCCAGGTCCAGTCCCAGACTGACCAATCAGAGCCCAGCATTCTTATTTGCCATTGTATAATCATGAATAATCCCTTGTTTTTCTGCCATTTACAAAAGATATATCCCTCGTAAATTTAAAATTGGACATGTTGGCAAAAAACACAGCCACTTCCTCATGCTGCCGACACGCCCCCATCCAGGTATGCAGCACAGTGACCAGTGTCGGGGGAGTTAAAATTACATCCATGTATTGCTGGAATGCAACGGGTGTGCCATGTAAACCAAATGATGTGGTGGTGAACTGATAGCATCCAATAGGAGTGGCAAATGCAGTTTTGTCTCTGGATTCTTTAGCTACAGGGATTTGACAATAGCCCTTGGTGAGATCGAGGGTGCTGATGTACTTGGCACTCCCCAATCTGTCCACCAAATCATTTATCCTGGGCGTAGGATAACGATCAAATTCTGACTCTTAAAATCAAGGCAGATTCTTATACCCACTTCTTTTATTTAGAGTCACCATGTGATGACCCAGCACTTATCGACTCTTCTGTGATACCCAGTTCTTTCATTTTTTGTATTTCCTTAACCACGTCTGCTCTTAACCACTCTGGTAATCTGTATGTCTTCTGTCTGATAGGGGCATGCATTCATTGTCACTATTACATGCCAGACCCCTTTTGCTTGACCTGGCACCGTGGTAAAAGTACTGTTAAATGTCTACCAAGTTACGAATTTCTGTGGTTTGTTCAGATGTTAAGGAAACATTCACCTTTACAAATCATCTGTTACAGTTTGTTCCAGTCTGTCTTAAGCTATATCAGTATCTTCTTTATCAGTTTCTGATAAAACTAGTGAAGCAGCCTTAGGGTTTTTTTCAACCCATGGTATATCTTGATAGGAAATGTCCTATCAGGGGTCTAAATTTCATAGCTAACTGTGCCAGTACATCTAAGCAACTTATAAGGCCCTTGCTACTTCATGAACAGCTTATTTTCTGTAGTGGGTAACAGTAGCGAGACCTTTTCACCTGGCTCAAAAACATTTTCTTTTACTCCATGGTTTTAATATGCCTTCTGCTGGTTTTGAGCCTCTTCCTGGTTATATGGCCAATTTCAACATATTTTGTCAGCTTCTGTCTCATGGCACATATATAAGATACATAATAGATTTTTTTCTGAGTGGGGTTATCTTCCTATGTTTCGTGTATTACAACTAGTGGCCCTCTAGGTTGTCTACCATTTGGCATTTCAAATGGTGAAAAACCTGTTGATGCCTGTGGCACTTTTCTGTAAGCAAAAAGCATGTAAGGTAAGTATTGGTCCCAGTCTTTCTCTTCCCGTTTTATAAACCTTTTTAACATGCATTATAGGGTTTGTTTACAGCGCTCAACAAAACCGTCTGTCTGAGGGTGATAAGGGGAGGCTCTTAAGGCAGTGATGCCTAGTAATCTGTACAGCTCCCTCAATAATTCAGTACCAAAATTACTACCCTGATCAGTAGTGATCTCTTTAGGTATGCCCACTCTGTTGAACATTTTGGCAAGCTCTGCTGTCACTTTTGGGGTGTTACAGTACGCATTGGAACTGCCTCTGCGTATCGAGTAGCATAGTCACATACTACCAAAATGAATTGATTACCCTTTTTACTTTTGTCTAAGGGGCCAACCACATCCATTACAATTCTCTCAGAGGCACATCTGTCAAGGGTAGAGGCACCAGGGGCACCTTGTCTCTTTTTGTCTCTGGGGCTACTGTCTCACACTCAGCACTGGAACTGCGATAGCTAGCAACATCTTTGTGAACTCCTGGCCAGTAAAATCTGTACAGCAATCTGGAAAGAGTGCTGTCCCTCTCCAAGTGACCAGCCATAGGACTGTCATGTGCTATATGTAATGGATATACTACTTAAGACTGAAATGCAAAATCCTGAGTGTCTGGAGCCCAAAACCGATTGTCCGATGCTCAGTATCCCAACACTCTGAATTTTCCCGGCAGAGGTTTTTTTTTTTTTTTTTTTATGTTTGGATTGCAAACTCTATGTTTCAGACTCCAGGCACTCGGATTTTGCATTTGAGTCTTCGTAATACTCTCTCTGTAACAACTCAGATCTACACTTTTGTGGTATAACCAATTGTTCTATCTGTTCCTATGTCTGAGGTTTAACCCGAACTCTGTACAGTAACCCATTAATTTTTTTAAACATTGGTTCACCCTGCGTTTGTTTCACCCTCAGCTGCTTAAAATAACCTTGGAGAGAAACATTATTAGCTTGCTCTGCAACAAAATCGCAGTCTGTTAATTTAGTTTCAGCATTTTCATATACTGGTTTTAACCCCTTATGTCCATCCTTCTTTTGTTGCCACTGTTTCTTCAGGCATCGTCTTTCTTTCTTTCCTGGACTTTCAGATCTTAGAGCTATGTTCAAACAAGTCCAAATCAAAATCACTGAAAGGAAGAGACCATCTGAGATTTTCTTTGCCTGTGCTCTTGTCGTCACAACTGCTGAAACATCAGGATTTACTCCCTCTGTGATTAACTCACTAAACCCTGGGAAGTTATTTCCAGTAATTACAGGTACAGGTAACTTAGGTACTGCCCCGCTTTCATTTGGTGTGACACCCCATTAATATTCAGATTTGCTTGGGTGTTAGGATAGTATCGAGTATTCCCCTGGATGTAGGTGACATCAGTACCTGGTCCTTTTACACAGTGTTTTCCCAGCACTTCGTCATTCACTAGGGTCTGTCTGCTTCCTGAATCAGTAAGTCCCTTCACAGTTTTATCTCCTACTTTGACATCTGTTAAGTACTTGCCCCAGTTTGCTAAGGACAAATCTGCTCCAGTGTTATCCTCCTTACTACAGCAGTTTCTTGCAATATGGCGTGACTTGTTACAGTTATAGCAAATAAAGTCTTTGGGTGCAGGTTTGTTACCCCACCAGATTTCTTATCAGACTTGGAGTTAAAATTGGGAAAAAGAGGGTCTTACCGGTGCTTGTCTGTTACCTTGCTGCTGTGGCATCTGTCTGGTAGTCTTCAGCCAAAGAAAACACCTTTTCCCCACTTTCTGATCAGTGTTCTTTTACCCAGAGCTGCACATCTGTAGGTAGGGTGTTGACGAACTGCTCCATTGCAAGTGTGTCAATGATCTGTGGGGACTGTTTTACCCTCTGGTTGGATCCATTTAATAAGGAGTTCTCTGAGTCGGGTGAAGGCTTCTTGAGGATTGTCGACTGAGTTGTACCTCAGAGACTGGAATCTTTGCCTGTAGGTCTCTCCTGAGATGTCATACCTTTTCAGAATTCTCTTTTCACTAGGTCATAGTTTTCTGACTGTGCAGTGTCCATATAGCTGTAGAGCTATAGACTACTTGGATTTTACCTGTCAGGTGAGATACCAGCCTGATTGCCCATTACTGCTTTGGCCATTGACAAGCTGTGGCAACCCTTTCAAAAGTTGTCCGGCATGCTTCAGTGTCATCTGAGGAACACAATTTTGCAAGTTTAATGTATCATGCCCTGTGCCTTCTGTCAATGTGGCTGGCTGTTTGTGTTTGTCTCTGTCAGTAGTTTAGTTTTTGTGGTTTTTCATGTGTTTCTTCTTGGAGGAACTGGACCATTCTTGGACATAACATCTATGAACATTTCCTGGACTAAGAAACTACAAAACATCACCACCTGGTGTAGGCATTCTCATCATAAATCAACTTTTTTGGAAAACATCAAGAAGCAAAAGTGAGGTCAGTAAATCTTTTATACAAGTTTCTGGGTTGTGGAGTGCTGCATTGAATCCACATTTCCATCTGACTTTCTTAAAGGATGTGCTTGTCTTTGAGGTCTATTCACAACTGTTTTGGAGAACAAAGGGAAGATTCTAACAAAGGATTTTTACATCCTGCATATGCCCTAGGCTAATGTTCATCACCTTCAGGAATTTAACACTTTCTGGGTCTTTGATCTGCAGTAACAATCAGTTTTCTGGTCCACAGTAGCTCACCATGAGTCACTCAGGAACACTCACCCTTGCTACAAATAAACATTTGCAGTCTCCTGCCAAAACTGGCAACTCATAGATTGGGAGGACGAATTCTGCTTCTGATACTGCTATTATGCTTACATGGGGTATCTACTTCTGTTCCAATCAACAACCACTATGGAGAGAATACCTCACAACACAATGACTTTACTTTCTCCAACCAAATTGCCGAAACACAACATGTGCGTGCCTACACCACCTTTATCCTTCTGAGGGGTTGTACCTACAACTCGTTTCGTATGCTCAGAAAATACAAAATGACACAACTGGTTCATCTCGCATTCCACACTATTAAACTGTGGTTTCTCCTACTCTTCATCATCCTATTGTCAGGGGATGTAGAACTTAACCCTGGCCCCTCTATCCACCAGATATCCCTTGAAATGATTGTAGTAGATAAGGGAGTCGGGGAACCAAATTTGGGGGACCGTAATGTAATTAGATGTGTTATAAACTTGGAATTTAAAAAAGCTCCAAAAATGAAGACATCGATTGAATATAAAAGAAGTTATGCAAAGTTCAACAACAACTTATTTTGAAAGCATCTGCGGGGATTACCATGGCATAGAATATTCCTAATACCTGACCTAAATTTAGCAGTGCAGGAGTTTACACATATGTTTATTGCTGCATGTAATCAATTTGCACCTTGGAGGAATGTTAAACAGAAGCAGAATCATCTGTCCTGGGTGACTCCTACCATAAAGAAGTTAATTAGGGTAAAAAATCAACTTTGGAAAAAAGCTAATAGGACCTTGAAAATTGAAGTATGGGATAGTTTTAAAAAAGTAAGAAATAGGGTGATCCACGAAATTAGGAAATCAAAAGCTAAATATTATAAACTAAGGATAAATGAAACAACCGAACCCAAAAAATACTGGTCTTTGATAAAGAGTCTTATAAATCCTGTAAAAATCAAAAAGAAATAAAATTGAGACAAAATGGGTCTATCTTTGAAGCTGAAAGAGTGGCAGAAATGTTAAATCAATACTTTATTGAACTTTCAGACTTGGATACTGAAGTTGAACCTAAAAAGAATAATGTGCAATATACTGACTCAAATATAAAATCTGATAACAAAGAAAATCAAATTCCAATGTTTAGGTTTAAAGTAGTGACTATTTCTGAAGTACATAAAATTATAAGTAACTTAAAGATCAATAAGGCTTGTGGTCCTGATGAGATAGAAGAAAAAATTACTCACCTTAGTAATGTTGTTTCTTCTAATGGAGTCTTGCTATATTATGACAATTGCAGTTTGTCCCACCATTAGAACTGCTCCGGAGGTGAAAGGTTAACCTACCATTCAGAGAATGGAGTTTAGAGTGCGAGCTCGGTTAGAGAAGCTCTGTCTGGATAATTTCAAACTGAAACTGTCAGATCTTCTGAGCAAAAACTCACTAAGGTTCTGTGTGGAAGCTGTAACCTACACTAGCCAACTGGCTACCTAAATATTAACACATATTCCTGGTCCCAACACAAAGACTCAAGTCAGGAACCAGAAAATAATAAAATAAGGTAGAATAAAACACCACACCCCAAAACCCCAAAAGGGTGAAAAACATATAATGGGCATAACCGGTGCCCACACTGGACTCGCCCACCCCATACCCAAGTAGAAGTTCTGAGAGGGCAGGCTGGGGGAGGTCATAATATAGAAGACTCCATTAGAAGAAACAACATTACTAAGGCGTAGTAATTTTTCTTCAAACAACATGAAGTCTTGCTATATTATGACAATTGCAGAATACACAGCAGTACCCTCCATGGAGGAGGGACAGAACCTACTTAGGAATAGGCTCTGAAGCACGGGTTGTGCCAAATCTACATCTCTCCTGGCCTGGATATCCAAGGAGTAATGCTTGGTGAAAGGTGTACTGCTTCCAGGTAGCTGCTTGACATATCTCTAAAATAGGATGTCTCTGGCAGCAGCCATAGACGCAGCTGTACCTCTGGTAGAGTGAGCCCTCAGGCCTGAAGGGGGAACCTTTCCCAGTTTTTGATAACAAAATTGGATACAAGAGACAATCCACCTGGCAATTGATCTCTTAGTGGCAGGTTTACCTTTTCCAACCTCACCAAAAGTGAGAAAAAGTTGGAGGGATTTGAACCTATGACCCTTGGTACGCTCTATATAGTAACTAAGGGCCCTCTTAACATCTAGCTGTGCAGCCTCCTCCACCAGAGGAGGAATGGTCAGTGAAGAACACTGGAAGGAGATATATTGGTTAAGATGGAAACTGAAACCACCTTAGGCAAAACTTCCTGTTAGTCCTAAGGACTACTTTATCCCTGTGAACGAAATAAAGTCAGTCTCCACTGACAAGGCTTGTAACTCACTTATGCGCCTGCCAGAAGTGACTGGCTACTAGAAAAACAGTTTTCCAAGTTTAAATACTTGAGCCCTGCAGAAGACAGAGGCTCGAAGGGGGTTGCATCAACTGAGCAATGCAACATTAAGATCAGGCAGGGGCCAGGTCCCTGAAAGGTGGATTAGTATGAAGTAATCCCTTGAAAAACTTGGAAAATACAGGGTGAGTGGAAAGAGAAGAGGGCTTTCCTGCTGAAATAAAAGCAGAGACAGCTGCCAAATGAACTTTCAGGGTAGCTGGTCTCAGGCCCAGAGAATTAAGATGGACCATATAGTCCAGAACAATGGGCAAATCAGCAGATTCCGGGGAAATATGCTTCCCCGAGCACCAGATGGAAAACCTTTTCCATTTAGAATTATAAGTGGTCCTAGTGGAAGGCTTCCTGGAAGCCTTCAAGATGTCGAGAACACCTTGAGAAAGGTGTAGGTCAGCAAACTCTAACTCCTCAAGAGCCAGGCCTTGAGGTTGAGGATTTGAGATTCGGATACCAAACCCTCCCTGGGCACAAGATAACAGATTGTGTCTCTTGGGAGGCACAGGGGAAGATGGACTGTTAAGGACAGAAGGAGTGGGTACCAGGGCTGCCTGGCCCAATCTGGAGCAATCAGAATCATCCTGCAAGGCTGGGATCTGATTTTGACTAGCACCCTGAATAGGAGAGGGAAGGGAGGAAAAGCATATAGAAACTTCCCTTCCCAATCTAGGAGAAAGGCATCCAGAGGGACTGAGCCCATCACTGGGGGCCTGCAACAAAATAGTGGAAGTTGGTGATTGTCTGGGGCTGCAAAAAGATCTATCTGAGGGGTGCCCCATCTGGCAAAAACTATCCCCAGTACTTGGGGATCCAGTGACCATTCGTGATGGCCCTGGGAAATCCTGCTGAGAGCATCTGCCAGGACATTGTCCTTTCCTGGGAGGTGAACTGCTATGAGGGAAGTGTTCAGGGAATAAGCCAGAGACCATAACTTCATTGCTTCGGTGCACAAGGCCGAAGACCGAGTGCCCCCTTGTTTGTTGATGTACCACATTGTGGTGGTGTTGTCTGTTCTGACTTGTTCCACTTTGTTCTGAACAGACGCAGAAAACACTTGAAGTGCTAGAAAGACAGCTCTGAGTTCCAGCAAATTGATGTGGAGCAGAGATTCCTGAAGGGACCACACTCCCTGAGTGGAGAGGTCGCCCATGTGAGCTCCCCATCCCAGAAGGGATGCATCCGTAGTGAGGGTCAAGGAATGCGACAGAGGGATGAAGGGTACCCCCAGTCTTAAATTGCTCTGATCCTGCCACCACTGAAGGGCCTGGATCAGGTTCAGTCACTGGGACCAACTTGGAAAGGGGATCTTTCTCTGAGACCAAAAGGCTCTCAAGTGAAACTGAATGTCCCTCATCTGAAATCTTGCTCCTTGCACTACAGCTGTGGAAGCAGCCATGTGTCCTAGGAGCTGTAAGAAGTGCCTTGCTGGTCGAGACCTGCAGAGTGAAGGAGGAGGCCAGGGCCACCAGGTTCCTTACCTCTCTAAGGGTAGGAAGGCTCTGGCCTGCTTTTGTGTCCAATTCTGCACCTATGAAGGTGAGTACCTGAACAGGTTCCAGAACTGACTTTGGAAGATTGAGCAAGAAGCCCAGAGAGTGAGCAGCTGCTGGGTAATTTGCAGGTGTGATTTGACCTGTTCTGGAGACTGGCCTACAATGAGCCAGTCGCTAGATAGGGAAAACAGCAATCCTTTTGCCTTCTTAAATGAGCAACTGCTACTGCCAGACATTTTGTGAATACCCTTGGGGCAGAGGTGAGGCCGAAGGGCATTGCTCTGAACTGGTAGTGACCTGAGGGCAGTTCGAATCTGAGGTACTTTCAGTGAGAGCTTCTGATTAGAACATGGAAATAGGCATCCTTGAGGGCCAGGGAAGCTAGCCAGTCCCCTGGCCTTAGAGAAGGTAAAATCATTGCCAGAGTCACCATTTTGAACTTTGGTTTCAAAAGGTGCTTGTTCAGATATCTTAGGTCTAAAATGGGCTGCCATTCTCTTGTCTTTTTTGGGGTAAGGAAATATCTGGAGTACAGACCCTTGCCCTGGTGTAGGGGGAAACCCTTTCTACAGCCCTGAGAGCTAGAAGGTTGAGACTTCTGTTTCTAAGGTAAAAGTCTCTAAAGGTTTGCAGGTGGAAAAATCTGGCTCTCATCTTTGGAAATGTTTTGAAGCTGAGAACCAGACCCTGGCTTACTACTTCCAGGACCCATTTGTCTGATGTTAGAGACTCCCAGTCTTGAAGTAAGCCAGCCTCCCCCTACAGGTAGTGGAGAACTGGCCCTGGGCACCCCATCAGGTGCCTGTTTGGAGGGGTTTTAGTCTGAGGGTGGGAGCAGACCTACTTGCACCTGCCTGCCTCTGCTCTGAAGAACCCTCTGAGCATAAGCAGAAGAAGCCTGGGTTTGTAAAAGGCCTGTGGAAGGGCCTACCTCTACCCCTGGGGGTTCGCTTCTGAGGAGTGGCTTGCCGCCCTTGGCTTGTGCACTCCTATAAGTTGTTCTGTATTCATCCATTTTCATGTAATTCTCTGTTTGCTCCCCAAACAGAGAATTCCCCACCACAGGAAAATCCATAGCCTTAGACTGGGTATCCTGTGACAAGTTAGTACACCTGAGCCAAGCTAACCTATGAAAGGCCACAGATGTAGCCATGAGTCTAGAGGATACATCATTAGAATCCACAGCAGCATGGAATTGCACCTTGGAAGCCTCAATACCATCAGAAGCCTCCAGCTCCTTGGCAAGCTGGCCAGGGGCCTGTTTAGCCAAAGCCATGACAGTGTCCCATCTAGATTTTTGGATCTTGCCACATAAGCCATGTAATTTGCTTGTCTGAGTCCCAAGGACGCTGCCATGTATTGTTTTTTAGCCATGGCATCAATCTTCCTGAGTCCTTGTCAGGAGGATGTGAAGCCAGGGGAATGTTAGCTTTATCACAGGCTGCAGCCTGAACTACCCCAACATGACTGCATTGCTGTGAAAGAAAGTCTGCATCAGGACCTGACAAAGTGTACCTCCTGTCCATCTTTGTGTCAACAGGGGGCACAGAATTAGGGGCTTTTAGGACTTTTATTGTTTGCTTCCTAAAAGACTTATGTAAGGGGATAGATAATCTCCTAGACTCTGGGATATCCATCATTTCCACAAAATCAGGTTCCTCTTGCTCATCCACAGCTTCCTCTAATGGGAGCTGGAGGGTTTCAGCAACCTTTTTGTAAAACAAAAAATGAGAAGGGGACTCAGAAAGCATAGGGGGAGATTCTAAAGGTCTGTCTGGGGATGGGCACATCCAGACTCTCAAAGTCACATTCACACTGTTCATAATCCTCCTCCCCCTCCTCTGGTTCATAAAAATCTCCAATATCATATTCTTGAACCGGTGGAACCGACCAAACCGACCTCCTACCAGACAGTGGCGGTTCGGACGGAACCGGAGAAAGTGATGTACAATTTGTATAGCTTTTGTTATTTCTGCAGCAGTTAGAGAAGGAATTTGACCCATACCCAAGGATTTTTAGTTTTCTTTGCTGGAACTGGCTCCTCAGAGCCAGCTTTACTGCTTGTCTGCGGAAGTCTCGCCCTGGTCAGAGGGCATTCCTCCGTCGGTTACACCCAACCGGCTGGCCATCCGGTCAGCTGGACTTTGGCCTCTTGTTCCCTGAGCCTGCCCACCTCTTATCCAGGGTGGCTGCAGGGAAATTCTTACAAATCTGGCAGTCTGAATTGAGGTGGTCAAACCCCAGACAACAGACACATGTGTGTGTCGTCAGCTTTAGCAAAGGCTTCCCACAGACACTACAGTGCTGAAACCCAGTGGGCCCGTTTCTTTGGGTTTCTCAGACATGATGCCAGCCTAACCAACAAACTTGCCCTTTTAATGGCAGTGCCAGGCAAGACACCCTTATCGGTTCCCAACCGTGTCACGGTCGTGGAAAAAACCGTAATGAAATCCGGTTTATTTAGAACCGATAAGAACCGGGAACCGCACTCTAAAAGCTTTAAAATGCTTAAACTTTAAAGTTTTAACCAACCTGATCGGTTCGAACCGAACCGATAAATATTTACAAGTTCCACACAGAAATAAAAACCTGTCTATTACTTACAATACCACAGACAAAGCTTGAACCGATCAGTTTGCGGTTAAAAATAATAATACTCGCGGTTGAATTTAACCGAGAAAATACTGTTTAAACCGAGAAATGAACCGAGCAGTAGGAGAAATCTCCGGAGCGACTGTTCAGTGAGGCGGAGTAAAGAATCTGACAGTTTCAGTTTGAAATTATCCAGACAGAGCTTCTCTAACCGAGCTCGCGCTCTAAACTCCATTCTCAGAATGGTAGTTAACCCTTTCACCTCCGGAGCAGTTCTAATGGTGGGACAAACTGCAATTGTCATAATATAGCAAGACTTCATGTTGTTTGAAAATAGATTTTTAAAGGAAACTGTACAAGAAATAGCACCCATTTTGACTGGTATTTTCAATTGAGTTTAAGGGAGGCATTTTTTCCCTCAATATGGAAGCAAGCAAAAACAATTCCTATAGATAAAGGGGTGACTCTATGGCTACATCTAATTATCACCCTATAGCACTACTGTCAGCTGTCTCAAAAATCTTGGAAAAAATTGTTCATGGACAATTAATGCAGTATTTGGAGAAATATCAGAAAATAACCCGCTTCAGTCGGGTTTAGATAGGTAGGTCCATGGATACCGCACTCAAGGACTTCCTAGATTTAGTTGCTACTCCCTTAGGGGAGGGGAGGTCGGTGGGTGCGGTATACATGGACCTATCAAAGGCTTTTGATTTGGTGAATCATTGTATCTTGATCAAAAAATTGAAGAGCATGGGAATAGAGGAAGAGACTTGTGGATGGCTTACATCATATTTAGATAAGAGGACTCAATTTACTATAGCAAATGGTTATAAGTCCGGATTGGATTATGTGACTAGGGGGTACCCCAGGTTCAATCTGGGGCCTCTTATTCTTGGTTTATTTGGATGACTTACAGATTGATAAAAATTCACAAGTTAGACTTACGCAGACTACTACAGTTTTGATTGCATCAGGTAAAAATTTTGAAGAAATTGTACAGAAATTACAAGGGGATTTCTTAATGCAGTATTTTTTTTCTTCACTTGGACTCTTGATAAACAGCAAAAAAACACAAACTATGCTTTTTGGTAGTGAGAAGAAAAATCAAGTGTCCTCAAAATTAATAATTAAGACTCTGGAAGGAAATATTCTAGAACAAACACAAGTCTATAAATATTTGGGTATATACATTGATCAGGGTTTAAATTTTGAACGACATATAACGGAATTAATAAAAAAAAACAAATTCAAAACTAGGGGGTATGAGAAGGATTTCAAATTGTCTATCAAAAGAAATGCGATTAAATATAGCAAATCAACTTATATTACTAATGATAGATTATGGGAGCTGTATTTATAGACATACTTCCAAAAAACAGTTACACCATCTGGATGTTCTTTACAATAAAATAGCAAGATTTGTATTGAAATGTGACATTGGCACCCACCATTGTGATATGTATACAGAAATAGGTTGGAATTCATTACATCAGAAAACTGAGAGAAATTGGTTGAACCAGATAAAAGGATTAATTAAAAATTCATCACAGTACTACTTGACTAAAACATTAATAAAACCTGATCATGGATTAAATCTGCGGAAACAAGGTGCTAGAGATTTTCTGGTCCCAAAATTAAAAAATGGTTTTGGTAATATGACCTTCCAATATAAAGTTTCTACAAGTTGGAACAGACTTCCACCTTATCTTAGAGACCCAGACTTGTTTTTTATAGAATATAAAACTGCAGTAAAACACGAATTATGTTTTAGATGTTTGTGTAATAGGTAGTTATATGTTTAAGAGGTTTGACTTATGTCTTGTATCCTTTGATGTAATGTGCATTGAGTGTTATGTATATTCTGAATTATATGTTTTTGTACATTTTGTGATTATTTACACATTTTTACGACACAGGATTGCCTTGTAAATAGGGACTCTTTGAACACTAATGGCAAATTTCTCTGTATAAATAAAATTTTACTACTACTACTACTACTCTCCCACTGACCTATTGGCTGTCTCAGGAAAAGGGCTTCTCATTGCCCATATGAATATTAGGAGAATTACCAGGCACTTTGCTGATCTCGAGGCATGGATGAAAGTGTACAATCCTGACCTACTGTGCCTATCTGAAACATGGCTCAAGCCTCACATTCCGAACTCCTTATGTTCCTTGCCCAATTATTCCTTGATACGGAGAGATAGGCCTTCCCCAAAATGTGGAGGGGGGGTCGCTATCCTCTATGAAAACCATCTTGATGTTATGGTCTGCCCACCCACTGGCTCATCCTCAGTCTGAGAGTCCCTACACACAACCATTGTCCTTGGTACAAAAAAACTCCATTATCTGCGCCTACAGCCCACCCACTGGAGGTATCACAGGTCTTCAGGATTCACTTAATCAAACCGTCACAAACACCAAGCAAAACAAAGTCATAAAAAGCCATCAAAAAATGGAGAGCAATGAGTACCAATGCCTGTAGTCTGAGTAACAAGCTTCCTGAATTAGTGGCCTTGATGGAAGAGGAACATCTGGATATCGTGGCAGTCACAGAAACATGGTACACACAAAACCATGACTGGGACATAAACATACCAGGATACACTATCTACAGGAGGGACAGGGAGGGTAAAAGAGGAAGAGGAGTAGCTCTTTACATAAGGGAAGGAATCAAGGCAGCAGAACAAAAGGGAAAACGGAGGAGAAGAAGCATTGTGGGTAAATTTGGAGACCGGCAATGGCACCACAATCCGCACAGGGGTTGTATACAGACCCCCTTCTCAGGGAGAGGAAATGGACAAGGAAATGATAGAAAGAATACTTAGAATGGCAGAAAAGGGAGATATTGCTGATGGGTGATCTGAATATGCCAGATGTTAACTGGAATGCAGTTGCAGCAGCCACTTCAAAGAGTGGGGTTATTCTAGATGCCCTACAAGGCATGCCTCAGACAACTAGTATTGGAGCCCACAAGAGGGAGCAATCTTAGACCTGGTTCTCTCAAATGGAGATGAAGAGAGGATCACAGATGTAGAGTGGGTAGCCATCTGGGAACTAGCTAATCACAACAGTATGGTTCACAATAAACACAGCAACAGAGTCAAGCCACAAAGGCAAAAGTACTGGACTTAGGAGGGCTGACTTTGCCAAAATGGGTGAGTGCCTAAGGAATGCACTAGCAAATGGGCAGGAAGGAGGGTGGAAGAACAATGGGGAATAATAAAACTGCCATCATAGAGGTAACAAGCCTTTGTGAAGCAAATTAAACGAAACGATGTAAGAAACCACTATAGTTCTCAAAGGAAGTGGCAGTGAAGGTTCAAGAGAAAAGAAAGCATTCAGGAAGTACAAGGAATCACAGAAGGAGCAGGACAGAGAACTGTATCAGTTAAAGCAAAAGGAAGCTGGGAAGGCAGTCAGAACAGCAAAGGCCCAAACCGAGAAAAGATAGCCAACCTGTTAAGAAGGGGGATAAACCTTATAGGTACATAAGGGAGCAAGGAAGACCAAGGAGGGCTAGTGAGGCTTAATAAAGAGGAGGGAGGGTGGGCAGAGGGTGACTGTGAAAAGGCAGAGATACTAAACAAATATTTTTGCTCAGTATTTACAAAGGAAGTGGGGAGGTACCTAAAACAAACAGTAGAAACACTCTGGATATAGAAGTTGATACCAGCCCATTTACAGAAGAAAGGGTTCTGAAAGAACTCTAAAACTGAAGGTGGACAAAGCAATGGGGCCTGATGGATTCATCCCAGAATTCTAAAAGAACTAAGGGTAGAACTAGTGACACCACTGACTACCCTCTTTAACAAATCATGGCAGGATGGGTGGTACCGAGGACTGGAGAAGGGCAGATGTGATTCCCTTCACAAAAGTGGGAGCAAGGCAGAAGCAGAAAACTACAGACCTGTTAGTTTAACCTCAGTGGTAGGGAAAATGATGGAATCACTCTGAAGGAAAGAATTGTTGAGTATCTAGAGGCCAGAGGGCTCAGGACCCAAGGCAGCATGGATTCACAGCGGAAGGTCATGCCAGACAAATCTGATAGATTTCTTTGACTGGGTGACCAAAGTAGTAGATCAGGGAGGGCTGTGGACATGGCCTACCTAGACTTTAGCAAGGCATTTGACACAGTCCCACACAAAGATTAATATACAAGTTAGCCAGTGTGGGGGTGGGTCCCAAGATGACAGCCTGGGTAAAGAATTGGCTGGAGAATAGGACACAGAGAGTAATAGTAAATGGAGTCCACTCTGAAGAAAGGGGGGTTACTAGTGGGGTACCACAGGGTTCAGTATTAGGACCGGTCCTCTTCAATGTCTTTTATAAGCGATATTGCAGAGGGACTGGAAGGAAAAGTATGTCTCTTTGCAGATGACACAAAGATCTGCAACAGAGTTGATGCACAAGGTGGGGTGGAAAGGATGAGAAGGGACTTGGCAAGGTTAGAGGAATGGTCAAATGTATGGCAGCTTAGATTCAATGCTAAGAAGTGCAAGGTAATGCACCTGGGAAACAAAAACCCAGGGGAAGAGTACACAATGGGGGGTGAGATACTAACAACAACAAAAATGGAGAGGGACCTGGGGGTAGTCATATCAGATGACCTAAAGGTGGGCAAACAATGCGAGAGGGCAGCAAGGAGGGCTGGGGGGATACTGGGATGCATAGGGAGAGGCATCACCAGCAGAAAACAGGAAGTTGTTATCCCTCTGTACAGACAGTTGGTGAGACCCCATCTGGAGTACTGCGTGCAGTTCTGGAGACCCAATCTCCGCAAGGACATAGACAGGATGGAGGCTGTCCAGAGGAGGGCAACTAAAATGGTGCAGGGTCTGCACCGGAAGACATATGAAGAGAGACTTAAGGAGCTGAATATGTATAGCCTCGAGGAAAGGAGAGAGAGGGGGACATGATAGAAACTTTCAAGTATCTCAAGGGAATCAACAAAGTCCAAGAGGGTAGCATCTTTCAAAAAAAGAGGTGTGCAAGAACAAGGGGGCACAATTTGAAGATAGAAGGGGGTGGCTCAGAGGTAATTTAAGGAAGTATTTTTTCACAGAGAGGGTTGTGGATGCATGGAATGGCCTTCCGGAGGAGGTTGTGGAGTCAAAAACAGTGGTGGAATTCAAGCATGCATGGGACAGTCATAAGGCAATTCTAGGGGGGTGGGGGTAGGAGGAAGTAGGCTGCTGGTTAACTAGGATCTGCAGCTTATCCAATAGGTAGGGAAATGGGCAGACTGGGTGGGCCAAGCGGTCCTTATCTGCCGTCAAAATCTATGTTTCATAATCTTAGGTGACTTTAACCTAAACTGGCTGGGACCAACTCACAGCACACTGCTGACACTAACGCAGAGCTATAACTTGCACCAGATCGTAACTGAACCCACTAGAACCACCCCTTCTCTAACTTCCTCCACCCTCCTAGACTGGGTACTGGTGAATCGCCTTGACCATGTGCAAACTGCAGGCATCTTGGCAGATGCTAACACAGACCACTCCCCCACTTTCTGTGTATGGAGCCTGGAGACTGCTCCCCAACCCCCTCCACGCTACATACATCACAATTACCAACTTTGCCAAACTGGACGTGGAAGCTTTCCTCTATGATGTATCCTGTATCAACTGGTCTGACATCTATCACTCTCATGATGTTCAAATAGCCCTTGATATCTTCATTGATAATTTCACAGCACTTCAGGATAAACATACCCCAAAGGTCACCAGAAGGGTCGGGGTAAACAAACAAGATGGCTACACAAGGACCTGCTGGCTAACCTGCGCACACGGGACAAACTCTGGAAGAAGTATAAAGTGTCCAGACTACCGGAGGATTACAAACGTACAGGGCCTCTCGGAGCGCCTGTAAAAAAACAAATCAGAACAGCAAAGAGCATCTACTGCAAGGAACTGCTCACAAACTCTGCTGGTGACCCTAGAAAATTCTGGACACACATCAAGACCTTTCTTGGGGCTGCCCAGTCATCAACACCAGGGGATATGATCCTAAATGGTGTACATTGCAACGACTCGAACACTATAGCAAATGCCTTTAACAGATTATTCACGGACCTGTCTCAGTACACCTCGTCCTTCGCTTCACCTCCCACAGCATCTCAGCCTTACTGCACACCCCAGAGATCTGCATCTGGTGCTGACCACTGCCAACTAACTACTACCACCACCTTTCCACTTTAAATCTATATCTAGATCTGAGGTCCAAAGGCTATTGCAAAACATATCCGACAACACTAGCTGTGGCTCAGATTCACTCGAGCCACGACTCCTGAAGCTAGTGGCACCATTGATTGCCTTGCCACTGGCCAAGATTTTCACTCTGTCTGTCTCTTTTGGTGTTGTTCCAGATCTCTGAAAGATTGCCCGAGGTACGCCTATCCTTAAAAAAGGAGACCCAAAGGATACCAACAACTACAAGCCCATAGCCATTCTCTCTGTGCTAAGCAAGCTACTGGAGAAGCTTGTTGCAACCCAAACCATTGACTATCTCACAAAGAACAACTTTCTCTCAGACACTCAGCATGGTTTCAGAAAAGGGCACAGTACCTCAACCGCTCTTCTCAAATTCTCCACCGATGTACTCTGCAACATGGACAAAGGCCTACTCACTGGAGCAATATTTATCGATCTTGTTGATCATCCCCTGCTTCTCTCAACCCTGCAAAGACTTAACTTCTCATCCTCAGTAGTTGACTGGTTTAACAACTACCTATCAAACAGATTACAACTTGTTAAATTCAACACCGCTCTCTCGGATGTGACCAGCACTGACATCAGAGTACCCCAGGGCTCCATCCTGGGACCCCTTCTTTTCTCGCTATACATCAACAACATAGATTATGCCATACTCTCCTGCTCAGCTATCTTACATGCTGATGATCTCATCCTCTGCTCCAGCGCTGACAAAGTTAACATCATTAACAAAACCTCTCCTCGGATTTCAGGAATGTGCAAACATGGCTAAATGCTAATAAGCTCATCCTCAACACAAAAAAGACCCAAGCCATGCTATTTGCCACTGCCCCCAAACTCTGGGCCTGTAAGGAACCCCTCCTAGTCCATGACTCTGGGAGGTCTCTCATCGACTGTGTCACATCCTTCAAATACCTGGGAGTCCTCCGTGATATATCCCTTGATTTCAGTCTGCACATCCAGTCAACTTGTAAAGCAACAAATGCCAAACTTGGAATCACCTATAAGACTTGTCACCTGCTAACACCATCTACCAAATTGGCAATTGCCAGGGGTATTCTGCTTCCAGCGCTGACATATGGTGTCTCCACTTTTGCTAATGACCATAAGACTGCTCTCCATAAATGGGATGTCGCGTATAACAACATATGTCGGTATGCCTCCTCTTCCCATCGCCTCAAGCACCACTGCACACTGTATAGCGACCTAGTCTGGCTCTCCCCAACTGCCTACTGACTATACTCCCTAGGGACCCTCACAGACTCTGTAATCTGTAACCAAACCCCCTCCTCCCTTGCAGCTCTACTTGTACCACAGACACCTGCCCACGGACTACGCTCAGCAAACAAATTTCTACTCACCATACCCAGGTGTCTTACTTCAGAAAGCTCTGGAGCATTTCACTGCACCGCCCCAAACACCTGGAACTCCTTCCCTCCTGTCCTGAGGCAGGCTAACTCCCACCCAATCTTCAAAAAAGAACTATATCGCCACCTATCCCGGGACCCCTGCACATGCTTTGATCCCACTTAATGCCTCACAGCTAACCACCCTATTTCGCCCAAGACACTGCTGTACTTCTACACAAGCTTTGCTATAAAATGTCTTTATAGCTGCCACTTAGCCCAGTTTGTTATTTGCATGTACTAATGTCATTTTTGTCATCTCTGCATAGCTATATGTATTATCTCGAGTACTGTCTGACTTGATCTGTATTCTAACCTACCTGTACTGTATACTATGTACCTGTACTATATACTATGTATTGTATAATCTCATCTCATTTTATGTATATATTCTCCCGGGTCGTGCCTGAAAATAGTCAGCTTTGGCTAGCGCACCTAACCCGGTTAACAAAAACTTAAATAACTAATTAAATAAATACATTTTAAGTTGTTTGTGTCTTGCTGCTGTGCTGGACTTGTGCCAGATACTCCAGCTTTGATAGCTTGCAAGGCATCCAGCCATCTCTGCTCCTGTCACTGCATCTCTTCTTTTCTCTGCATCTCTGTCTATCTTTGTTGTATAGCCCACCATTTGAAAAAGGCAATCAGGCTTTCAGGTTCCATCACTGGTGCGGGCTGTACAGTCTCAGCTTGGACTTCTGTCTCTGCTGTTTATTTATGTTTTTGATAACCAGGAAAGCAAACTGATCCAAAGGGTCATATTTAGTTGCAACCTCAGCCGTACAGTGGCACAGACAGTAGGTACAAGTTATAATACAGTAGGTACATACAATATTGCGAGTATAGTGGTATCAGAAACAGTGATACATAAACATCATATCTTAAAAATAGGGGTTAAAGACTTAAAAAAGTTCATGACAAATAAAGCGGCGCTTATCTGCTTGCAGAGAACTAGGACATACACTTACAGCAAATCAAGACATTATGCAGCTAGTCCAAGGTTTACAAATAAAGTGCATAAGGGATTACACTATAACAATCGACATTTTCATAATGGCGTCAAAAACGTATCAATTGTATATGTAGTAGCCAGTACTTGGGAAGTAAGGCAAATGGTACACTGGGACCCTAAGGTGGATTTCTGGTGAGGGTGTTTCCAAGGGAGCAGGCACATGTGGCCCGAGACATGAGCCAATCTCTTAGCTTCAATTTTTATTTATTTATTTATTTAAAAGTCTAGGAATTACAACCCTTTGAGTCAGGGACTCATTTACAAAGGCTCCACGTCATACAGAGAATGAAAACGGGTACAGAGGATGACAAGTACAAGGACTAAATACAGTGGCATTGTGCAGTACTACTACATTGAGCGATTCAGAGGTGTATATGGTACAATCAAGCAATAGAGTCAGGTACCATATTTAGCAGAGGAACAAGGGGAACAATCTGAAGGACTGATAAGAGGGTAACATACGGATAGCAGGTGGTATTCTGTTCCAGAGTTGGGGGCATAGACGGAGAAAGCCTTGTTCCCCATGACAGTAGATACACGGGGAACTACTGGGGGGAAACGGAAGAGACCCTGAGACACCAAGTTACCACCCTGTCAGAAGCGAGGAGTACTAGTTTGGCTGCCATTCTTCTGGCGCTCACTCCTGGGTTTGCTGCTGCAGAAGCCATACCTTTCTTCTATGCGTCCCTGGTACCAGGTCTAGTACCCATGCACAAATATCCTGGCTCAGGGTATGAACGGCGCAAATTCCACTTCGTCTGACACCATCTGTCAACGAGGCACAGGTCAGGAAGTATATGAAACCAGGACAAGTTATAAAATTCACAAATAGCATTTTATTATCAATAACAGTAAAATAAAAATTAAAAATTGTTCAAAGACGGTACAAACGGAGAAAACAAAGTCCTTCTTCACCTGAGGGTATCTCTAATTCCAAGTTTCAGTCTCTCCCCAGCAAAAGATTGCTGCTCTTTCTATAACAAGTCTTTGCCTGGTAATTAACTTCCTCATCCTGAGCTTGCTTCTCACAAAATGTATCAGAGTTCTTGTCAGTTTCTTTGCAGGTGCAACAAAATAGAACACAGCGTCCTAAAACTAATCTCATGTTGTCAACTCTGCAAAAGAGTTGGCAAACGAGCCTGAGAGGAGCTCAAACTGCATCTCAGGTTAACCCCTTAAAATCCAAATAGCTTTTTACAACCTTTTTACAGTATAATGTTATATTTTATAACCGCAGATATGCAAGGG
Source organism: Neoceratodus forsteri (assembly GCA_016271365.2). Classification (NCBI taxonomy): domain Eukaryota; kingdom Metazoa; phylum Chordata; order Ceratodontiformes; family Ceratodontidae; genus Neoceratodus; species Neoceratodus forsteri. The sequence continues at coordinate 120,447,322 of JADMNL010000026.1, forward strand.
AGAAGAAAAGACAGAAACAGCAAGTGAAGGTAGAGAGATAGCAAGAGGCAGAGAATCGCGAGACCGTCAGGGTGATCAGTTCCTAGGTTTCACAAGAACGTTGATTGTGCAGCCAGACAGACAAGAGACAGAAAAGCAGAGGATAGATCAGATCCTTGCGTATAACTCTTTCTGCATAGCAAATGGATAGGGCCTTATTCAGCCCTGTCACAAGGCTACCTTGCACTGTGTATTTGTAACCACTTACAGCAGTAAATCTATGTATTTGTATTGAAGCTTTATGTATGTTCTCCTTCATTCTGTTCTGTGAAAAACAGTCATTCACATACAGGTATACTAGAGGGCCATGTTATGTCTGAGCAAGTGGCACAGCCAGTCCACATGGCTGCTTAAGCCGCTCGATCCTTACTTGCGTGATCAGTGTTCCAGCTTTTCAGAGGTTCACGGAGCACCGTAATGATTGACTTACCACTATGTGGTGAGTTAGTACACAGAAGCCTTTGCACCGTAGCAGCACAAGTGCTCACGTTGCTCCAGTGCAAATGCGACCGTGTAAACGAGGATTTCATGCTAATTTTGTGTGCTTTGCAGGCTCTCCCCCTCCCCTGCCTGAAAAAGTACACTATCTTCCTACTGGTTCGGCATTTTAGGATTCTAAAATGGCAGAAATATGACATAGAAATCAGATACTGCATGAAAATAACGGAAAGAAACCCCGATGGAATCCTAGAGAGCAGAGACAACTTAAGCCTGTTGAAAGCTAATTTTGTATTATTTCACTTTCTCCAATTTGTTGCTATGGACATAGCAACAACATGAACGGAGATGACATTATGTAAAATTAAGCTGCATGTACTATAAATTAATGCTGCAGAATGTGATTTGCCAACTTTTGATTTTTTAGGATTCAGAATTTTTAAGTGTTTCAGGACCGGACTGATACACCAGAAGCTCCTGTTTCCTTGAGGAAAATAATGATGAAATGGACACAGAAGTAGCACATGGCACTATTGGAAATACCCCAGATGTTCTCCAGTTCAGTCTGCAGCTTCCTAAAACACTGTAAAAGTGTTCCAAGTACTCAAGGGACACTGTCGTCCCCCAAAAAAAAAACACACACACACCAAAAGACCAGTTCGATCTCTTTTGAACCAGTAGGGTTGATAGTGTCTTACATGCACAGCATTTCATTCTGTTTAGGACTTTTTAGCAAGATCCCATTTTTGAGAAATGGAAATAATCCAGCCGGCCTGCTGGAGCAGCAGTAGCACTACCGCGCGCGGCATTGGCGACTTGGGTTTGGTAACAGACCAGGGCTGCCAGAGGGTCAGGTGGGGGTAGAGGTGGATTCAGTGGCTCTTGTATGCTCTGCATCTCTGGGGGGAGTGTCTCCACTGCAGTGCTCCTGGGTGACCACAGGATGTTCTGTTACCAGAGGCCAGGTAGTGCATGGGAGGCGTGCCAGCCACTTGACATTCTCACGCCGCTGCATCATTGCATGCCATGCCTCCCACAGTCATTCCACTGGAAAAACTTCAGATGAACAGCATGCTGCCCGCCTTGAGCCACCGCATAGCCAACCCGGGGGCTGCCTCACGCTTAATCTGTGACTCAGCTCCAGTGAGAATGGCTGAAGTATCGGACAGTCCCCAAAAATATACTAACATACTAAAATGCCAGCAGAGGAAGCCTAATGGTCTTTCATGTCTGCTCGATGGTCAGCACCCATACAGGGCACCTAATATGCTGTCCTCCAACCCCCTTAGGTTTCCCCAGCCCCAGATGTTCCCCATGTATTGGACTTCCTCAGCTTCACTTTCCCCTTATACCTGTCCCAGCCTCTGTTGAGCCCCTCTACAGTCTCTGCCTCCACCAGTCCCTTGGGCAGTGCATTCTATGGCTCCTCCACCCTCTCAGTGAAGTAACACCTCTTCCTGTCCCCCTTGAGTCTCTTCTCCCCCCCCCCCAGCTGCCACCCGTGTCCTCTAGTTGCCCCCCCCACCTTCCTTTGGAACACTCCAACTGAGTCTCCCTTATTAATCCCTGTTATTTACTTGAAGACCTCTATCATGTCCCCCTGTTCCTCCTCTCCTCTCCTCCAGGGTGTACATGTTGAGCTCCTCGAGCCTCTCCCCATAGGCCCTTTCCCCCAAGCCCCCGATTATTTTGGTTGCCCTCCTCTGGAGTGCAGTGTCCCTTTTTAAGTGCGGTCTCCAAAACTGCACACAGTACTCGAGGTGCAGCCTAACCAAGCAGTTGTACAGAGGTAGGATCACTTCCCTCCTTCTGGAGGTGATCCCCCTAGCGATGCATCCCAGCATCCTATTTGCTTTTGCCACTGCCCTCATACAGGTCTCAAGAGTTGTTCATTTTGACATTCACCACCACCACCCCCACCCCCCAGGTCCCTCTCGCCCTTCGAGACTTGTAGTGTGTCTCCCCCCAGGGTATATACTTGACCTGGGTTCCTAGCCCCCAGGTGCAGAAACCTGCAGTTCCCTGCATATGGAAGGGCATTCCTTCCCCACCACAGCCTCTCAAGCACCTGTCGTTATGACCTGTTGTGTAATGTTTGGTTTGGGAGGAGGTGAGAAAATAGCGGCTGACAGTTTTCCACCTGAATTCCTTCCAGTTGTTGGTAGCTGATGTACGGAATAGCCCTTTCCACGTGATCTTCCAGTGTTTGGAGGTTAACGCTCCACTCATCTCTGTATCCCATGCTGACTGGTAGGAAGGAGAGGACTCTTTCTACCCCAAGTGTAACATTGGACTAGGTAGGAGGTGTATTTGTTTTGAATCTGACCGTTGCCTGCACTTTCAGTCATTTCAATCAGGCACCTGTGGTTAATTTTAACATTAGTTGACTTGCCTAGAGCATATATACATACATAGTTGCCAGCAGATTAGGCCTAACGGTTTATCATATCTTTATTTATTTATTTAAGAGATTTACCGGATAAGCATTCTGAGCGGGGACCGCTCGTTTCCAGATGCGACCTGGGGTTACATAGGTCAAGATACAGTTAAATCGCAGTACAGCAGTGTTACATAGGTCTAGAGCAGCTAACAGTAGTCGCAGTACAACAGTGTGGGTAGACAGCAGACAGCAGGTGCAAAGGCTTTATTAAATATGTCAGCTAAATCGGTGGGTGGCAGTTACATACATCAGAGTAGTAGGACCTCAGGCGCGGTTTGAGAGCCCAGTGGGAAGCTGAGAGCCTGATGTCTGCCGGTAGGTCATGCCATAGTTTGGGCAATCGATGCATGAAGGCCATTTGGCCCTTAGAGGTGTGCATGAAAGGTACATGGAGCTGTTTTGCATCTGAAGCTCTGAGGGGGTAGGCTGGGGGTGGTTGGGTTGCTAGAGCAGAGCTGAGGTAGAGGGGAAGGGTATTTGACCAGTATTTGAAAATAAGATTTGTACAATGTAGTTTACGCCGAGACTCTAGAGATGGGAAGGACATCTGCCTGAACACAGCTTACTGGTAAGGTACAGTAGCTGCTGTACCTCCCTTTTTTAACCTATCACTCCCACATTCTCTCCCCGTATACCCCTGCTGTTCTCCTTTCTTCCAACCCTTACTATGCCCCCTGTATCTGTCCCAACCTCTCTTGAAACCTCCTACAGTTTCCATTTTTATAAGCACATCTGGAAGCACGTTCCAGGGTGCCACCACCCTCTCCATGAAATAATGTCCCCTTATCACCCCTCTGTACTGTTCCAGGTAGATGGTTAACTGCCCTTGTCTGGGACATAGTGTATATTGCCCCAGAGAAGGACAGCTAACCATCTACCTGTTTGTCTTGACCAGTGCGGCATGACTGCTGCTGAAGTTGCTGTGTTGTCAACCACACACACAAAATAGAAAATCCGACTGCACCCACTGTCAAAAACTGGAAAAAGTCACCAAATACTACTGTACTGATGTTGTGTCCAAGGTGGTCACAAACACCAAAACCTGTCCGTCCTGATGACTGTTACGCCGAGGTGTTCACTTGGCATGGTGCAATCACTTCTACAACTGCAGTGGTCTGTTCTGTAGCAGAATGGGGGCTCAACATCTTTCTGTGCCCAACTCTTTGTTCTTCTGTGTGTATATGTGGGAGATCTGGTGAGGCCTGTAATGCCGGCAGGGGTGAATCTGGTGAGACCCATGATACAGGGGGGGATCTGGTGATGCCCATGATGCCAGCGGAGCATTGTTGCCTGTTCGTGTGCGTCGGGCTAGGGTTGCATGACTGATGGCTGCTGCGTTAGGATCATCTGGTTCATGGGTGGGAGGGGGTGGAAGGGGCAGCGAGGCAGACACAAGTGCTGACAGTTCTGGTTGTTGGTGGGGAAGTAAAGTAAGAGTAAGGTGAATGTGCTAGAATGCATTATTTGATTACTGTGTAAGTGCTCAAAAGTCTCCACTACAGTTCTGCACTAGTGAAACTGTTGATTGGCTAGTGCAATTTTGAGACAATTTGTCCTCCTGATTGCTGCATGTAACAGTCAATCCCTGTAACACCAAAACCCAAGTGCTCCATTTGCTTGTTTTTGAGTGTGTTCCCAGCAAGCAAACCATGGTAGTGATACGCTGCAGTGCTAAACCTAGTTTAAAAAAAAAATTAATCTGGCAGAAAGGAAATTACAGTTTGTGTTAACACACTTGGCTCCCTGGTTTCGTTCAAATTGGACAAAGGTGTGTGGTGGGGGGGCACATTGTCCCTTTATCTGGGTAGAGAGGAGCATTCCTTTTCTGCTGTTTTATAGCGTTATTCTCAAATGAAAGAAAAAAAAACTTTTTGCAGCAGTATATAGCATCAAACTAGCTTCCTCTTCTTTAGTCTGACAAGGCACCTGATGGAAGAGGCCTGTAACATCTCTTTGTTGGTCTATTAAAAGGTTTCACATTTATCCAAGTCTGATTCTTTGCTCTGATCCGTAGAACAATTGCGCACGTGTGTGTGTGTGTGTGAGGGGGGGGCATCTTTGTAGTTTTATCTTATTTCTTCCATGTCAGAGTTGGATCATAAGGGATTCAATGGCACTGTTCACTTACATTTTACATATTTACACTCCTGCTTTCTTTAATGTGTAGTGGAAATAAACACAGGGATATTAAAAGAATCATGCAGTGGGAACCAGCAATCTAACGGGCCCCATGTTCTAGTGCCTTTGCTTCCCACGCCGATGTAAGCTGTTAAATGAAACCTGTGACTCTGTTTTAACTGGCCCCCCAGTGTAGTTTGCATGCCAAGGACAGGTGGTGGTTTCGCCTGTAATTTAAATGAGAGGAGTTTATTATTGTTTTTGGTACTTGCATTATATAAGCCCACTACTAGCACATGAAATGCATTTTAATTTGTTTTCAAAAATGAAATTAACTGAGGCCAGATGATTTCATTAGCCAACTGGGATGTAGTGTCTTGCTTACCATGGTTCCCTTAAGTCATGCAGGGGAGCAGATGCTAGCAATGCTGAGGGGAGAAGACTACGAACTGCAGGAGACCCGGTTTTTGTGCTTCTTACCTTCTGCAGTGAACTGCAATTTTCAGTACTTGTAAGACATCCTTCCACCATCTTTTTTTCTTTCCATTTTTAACACACACACACTTAATTCTCCTCACCAGCTGCCATGTACTTCTTCCACCTGTCCAAGCCCTTCTCACCGTCGGAGTTCTCCAGAGGTCCAGCCCACCTCCAGCCTCTGCTCGACATCCTCTCATAAGTCTCAGTCCTAACCCACAGTTTGTACCATGAACAGAAAGAGGATACTTCGTTCAACTATCGCGGTCTGGGAGGTGGAGGTGGCAAAGCATGGGAAGAGTCAGTAGGGCCCTACAGTGGAGTGGGGGCAAGGTGGCATCATCTGCCTGGGGCTGCTGGGAGTATTTTGTCCCACTAAAGCCAGAATCTGTATGTGACAGTCAGCAATTGAGGGCATCTCACCCATGCTGTGACAGTGGGCACAGGATACATGGTTCAGAATGAGGTTTCTTCAACCTGGAATGGCTCTCCCAAGGGGGTTGGGAGCACAGTATAGGAGAATATGATGTATAGGTGTAAATGTATAGGTGGGCATGTTGGGAATATCCATATGTCCAAGGGGCATAGTGAGGCCCAGCACTACAGGAGGAGGGCCTTATAGCCCTTGGAAGTGCAGATATCCCCCAGCTCTGCCCACACTATGGGATGCCAACAAAAAAGAGCAGATATACTTATTAAAAATATTGTAAGCATGATTAAAAATGTTTGCTTTGAAAAACAGTTTGGGTAAATTAGTAGCAGTTTTATAGTCTCTCACTAGGGGGCATTTGCTTTCATTTCACTGACACTGTAAGCCTGGTTGAGCTATTTGTAATGTTGCATGTAATAAGCTGACCTTAGAAATGAGATTATAAATCACTAACTGTACCTCTCATCCTGTGTACATTGTGCTGTCATGCGTTTGGAGGGAGCGCCCCACTTCAGTGCCGGGGGAAGGATGGCTCAATAAAATCAAAAAAAATAAAAATGTATTATAAATCACTCAAGGTAAACTTCAGTGATTTATAAGTCAATAGGGCCTCCAAGGGGTGTCTCTTATGGTATAAAAAAATGCTGTGTTTGGAACCGTGGTGTTTTGTACAGTGGCAAGTATGGTACCTGTACTTGTTTTGAACAGCTCATTTGTCGGTACATAAACCTATGGCATTAGAATGCCATTAGCCAATCAGAATCCAGAATTTTCCCAGCCACTTTATAACCAAGCATAAAAGTCGACTTGTTCTAGCTGCTGTTAGCAGTACCACAAACCCCCCCAAAATTGGGCACTCACCACCGATACAGAAATAGGCACACAAGCTCTGTAAGTTGATACTTATTTGTGCATCCTTTATTAAGTGTCAAAATACACAGAAGGACAGATGCCAGAGTCTGGATAAGTGGCTAATATTGAGAGCACCACCTTCCCTGTGCAGGTTTTTTTTTGTATGTTCTGCTGTTGGCGGCCCCAGTATGCAGAGGATCATGGATTTTATCTAGCATGCTCCATATTAAATTTCAGACAACATGCATTGCATCCTTTCATTTCCTGTTTTTGTTCTGCTTCATGTCGTTTCCTTGTGTGATTGTTTTTGTGTATGCTAGTTTATTAATAATTGTGGAATTCCTATTAGCCATTCAGAAGTCTAGAAGGTATATCATGAGAGACACTTTGATCCTCGAGAGAGGTCGCCTGTGCATAACATCCTTTCCTGGCTGGTGCTGAGCTGATTCCGAGATGGAGTGGGCAAGCACAATAAAAAAGGAAAAAAAAATCTTTTTAGTCTTGTTGATTACTGATGGCTTTTATGTTTTGAGCTTAGTTCTCTATCTCTCACTTTGAGCTTACTGTTAAACAGTAGCACTTGGCCCCTTACCCACTCCTTATGTGAGATCACTCTGAGGAGAGTTCAGTACAGAAGTTACCTACAAGTCATTATTATACAACACTTTCAATAATCTGCACAGAAGAAAAAATTACCTTAGTAATTGTGTTTCTTCTAATGGAGTCTTGCTGTATTCTAACTATATACAGTTAGCCCCAGCACTTGAACTGCTCCGGAGAGGAAAGAGTTAACTCTATGCCAAGGCATAGAACATTGAGCTCGAGCTCAGTTTTCAAACCTCTGTCCCAGGTACTCTTCAGTGTAACTGTCAGATTCTTACGAGCCCTATACTAAGCAACTAACAACCCAGAAATTTTAAAAACTTTTGTGCCTAAGGGCAAAAGACATCAATTTTGGGGTTCGAAGTCTCAAGTCAAGACCCCCAAAAAGAATCCAAGTAGGTAATAAAACAAAGGAACAAGAAACAATCTTCAATTAAGAAGAGGCACCCAGGTATACCCCTGTGGTGCAACACTGCGCCTACCCACCCACATCCCAAAACAACTAGGTTCTAGGAGGGGAGGCAGGTCAGAATACAGCAAGACTCCATTAGAAGAAACACAGTTACTAAGGTGAGTAATTTTTTCTTCAAACAACATGAAGTCTTGCTGTATTCTGACTATATGCAGACTACCAAACAGTAAACTCAAGTAGGAGGGAACTACAGAACCTATTTTGGGAACAGGCTGTGCTGTACTGCAGTACCAAACCTAGCATCACTTCTAGCATGAATGTCCAGGGAGTAACGCTTGGTGAATGTGTGAACAGTCTTCCAGGTGGCTGCTTTACAGATTTCCACTAAGGGTATGTCTCTAGCTGCTGAGACCGAAGCAGCTGTACCTCTGGTGGAGTGAGCCCTCAGGTCTGAGGGTGGCTCTTTCCCAATTTTGAGTAGCAGAACTGTATGCAAGAGACAATCCATGTAACAATAGTTCTCTGGGTGGCAGGCTTACCTTAACCCACCTCCCCATAAGTGAGAAACAGCTGGGAGCAGTCATTTCTTTGGGGCTTAGTGGATTCTAAGTGGTAACTCAGAACCCTCTTTACATCGAGACTGTATAATCTCCTCTCTCCAGAGGAGGAGTGATCAGTGAAAAATACAGGCAATGTCATAGATTGGTTCAGATGGAAGTCTGATACCACATTAGGGAGGAATTTCATATTTGTATGAAGGACCACCTTATCCTTATGGAATGAGATGAAATCAGGTTCCACTGATAGAGCCTGTAACTCACTGATTCTCCTGGCAGAGGTAATAGCAACCAGGAATACAGTTTTCCAAGTCAGTTACATGAGCTCAGCTGAACAAAGGGGTTCAAAGGGAGGCTGCATCAGCTGTGCAATACAGATATTCAGGTCCCATAAGGGAGTAGGATCCCTGAAGGGAGGACTGATGTGAACCAAACCTTTAAAGAATTTCTTGAAAACTGGGTGGGAAGCTAGAGAAGAGCCCTTCCCAGACGAAAGGAAAGCAGAAATAGCTGCCAAATGCACCTTGACAGTGGTAGGCCAAAGGCCTAAACTGTTAAGATATACCAAATAATCTAGGGTAGTGGCAATATCAGCGGAATGTGGCTGGATGTGCCTCTGGGAATACCAGAACCCAAACCTCTTCCATTTAGAATCACAAGTTTTCCTAGTAGAAGGTTTCCTACTGGCCTTAAGGATATCCAGAGCTGGTTGAGAGAGACGCAGGTCTGCATATTCTAGCTCCTCAAGAAGCAAGCCTTGAGCCTGAGTGTGTGAAGGTTGGGGTACAGTATCCTTCCCCGAGATGAGGTGAGGAGGTTGAACTGTCTGGGGAGGCACAGGGGGATTGTCACTAATAGTGACAATAGTAGAGGACACCAAGGCTGTCTGGTCCAGTCCGGAGCTATCAGAATCACAGTGCAGGGTTGGGACCTGATCTTGACTAGAACCCTGAATATCAGAGGAAAGGGAGGAAAAGCATAGAGAAACCTGTTGGTCCCATCCAACAGGAGGGCATCTAGAGGAAGAGACCCCCGCAGAGGGGGCCTGCAGCAGAATAGAGGGAGCTGATGGTTGTCCGGGGCTGCAAAGAGATCTGTCTCTGGAGTGCCCCATCTCTTGAAAATGATCTGAAGGATGAGAGGATTCAGGGCTCATTCGTGGTGACCTTGAGAAATCCTGCTGAGAGCATCTGCAAGTACATTGTCCCTCCCTGGGAGATGCACAGCTATCAGGGAAGCCTGCAGGGAATAAGCTAGTGACCATATCTTCATGGCCTCGGTGCACAGAGCCGAGGACCGAGTGCCTCCCCTGCTTGTTGGTGTACCACATGGTTGTGGTGTTGTCTGTCCTGATCTGCACCACTTTCCCCTGAATTAAACTCGAAAATGCCTGAAGGGCCAGAAAGACAGCCCTGAGGTCGAGAGTTATCTGAAGAAGAGACTCCTGATGGGACCAAGTCCCCTGAGCAGTATGCTGATTCGTGTGGGCTCCCCATCCCAGCAGAGAAGCATCTGTGGTGAGAGTTACTGTGGGAGCCTGACTGAGGAAAGGAACCCCTTGCCTCAAATTGTCCTCTTCCAGCCACCACTGGAGGGCCTGAACCAAAGTTAGAGACACTGTAACTAACTTGGAGAGAGAATCTTTTTTTCTGAGACCAAAAGGCTCTTAGGTGAAATTGGATGTCTCTCATCCTGGAACCTTACCCCTTGCACTACTGCAGTGCAGGCTGCCATGTGGCCTAGCAACTGCAAGAAATGTCTGGCCGGCCGAGACACAAGTGGACGAAAAGAGGAAGCCAGAGAGATGAGGGACTGGGCTCTTGATAGAGGAAGGAAGGCCCTGGCCTGAACAGTGTCCAACTCCACTCCTATAAATGTGAGAAGCTGAACTGACTCCAGAACAGACTTTTCCAGATTTAGGATGAATCCTAGGGAGTGTAGAAGATTTCAAGTGACCCCTAGAGCTGATCTGACTTGGTCTGGGGACTGACCTACTATGAGCCAGTCGTCCAGGTAAGGGAACAGTAGGATGCCTTGTCTTCTGAGGAAGGTCACCACTACTGCTAGGCATTTGGTGAATACTCTTGGGGCAGATGTTAGGCCGAAAGGCATTGCTTTGAACTGGTAATTGCCTGAGGGCAATTCGAACCGGAGGTACTCTCTGTGGCACTGCCCGATAGGTATGTGGAAAAAGGCATACATGAGATCCAGAGAGGCTAGCCAGTTCCCTGGTCTCAGAGAGGGAAGAATAATTCCCAGAGTCACCATCTTGAACTTTGGCTTTAGTATGTGTTTGTTTAGGCACCATAGATCCAGGAAGGGTTGCCACTCCCCTGTCTTTTTTAGGGTAAGGAAGTACCTGGAGTACAATCCTTTTCCCCTGTGAATGAGAGCTACACTCTCCACTGCCTGCAGAAGCAGTAGAGAAGAAACCTCTGTTTCTAAGTCCTATGTTTCCTCTTCCGAGGAATGACAGAAAGCCTTTGCTCTCAACTTTGGGAACCTGCTGAAGCAGAGAGCAAGACCCTGGCTCACTACTTCCAGGACCCACTTGTCTGAAGTGACAGACTTCCAGGCCTGGAAAAAGTGAGCCAGTCTGCCCCCTACAGGAATTGGGGAGGCGGCCCTGGCTGACACATCAGGGTGTCTGTTTGGCAGGGGGCTTAGACTGAGAGGAGGATGCAGCCCTTGTCATCCCCCTTCTGCCTCTTCCCCTAAAGAACTCCCTCAGCTGGAAAGAAGAGGAGGCCTGGGCCTGGTAGAAGGGCCTGTGAAAAGGCCTGCCCCTGCTAGCCCTGGATTGCTGTCTCTGAGGAGTGGTCTGCTTTTCTTTGGCTGCAGCACTCCTGTATGTGGTCCTGTATTCGTCCATCTTTTTCATGTACGTCTCTGTTTGTTCCCCAAACAGAGAGTTACGAGTGACAGGAAAATCCATTGGCTTGGTCTGGGTATCCTGAGATAAATTGGTACCCCTGAGCCAGGCAAATCTCCTCATGGAAACAGATGTAGCCATGACCCTAGAATGAACATCATTCAAGTCCACATCAGCATGAAATTGGACCTTCGAAGCTTCTATGCCATCCACAGCCACCTGATCCAGCTCCTTGGCCAGCTGGGGAAGGGCATTCTTAGCCAGCTCCAGAACTGTATCCCACCTGGACTTCTGGTATCTGGCTGTATATGCCATATAATTGGATTGCCTGAGTCCCAAAGAGGATGCCAAGTACTGCTTCTTTGCCATGGCATCCACTTTCCTGGAGTCCTTATCTGGGGGGTGAGATGCCAGGGGAATATTAGCCTTATCACAGGCTGCAGCTTGCACTACCCCAACATGGCTGCAATGGTTAATAAGGAAATCCGTACCAGGGCCTGACAGAGCATACCTCCTGTCCATTTTCTTATCCACAGGAGGTATGGATGTTGGAAACTAATATTTTTTGAGTCTGTTTCCCCAGGGACTTGTGCAGAGGGATAGGCACTCTCTTTGACTCTGGGACATCCATCATTTCAACATAGTCAGGCTCCTCCTGATCCTGTTCAGCTTCTTCCACTGGAAGCTGAAGAGTCTCAGCCACCTTCCTGTAAAACAAGAAGTGGGAGGGGGACTCAGAAAGCCTGGGAGGAGACACACATTAGAAGGCCTGTCTGGGGAGATGTCAGGCTCAATAGGCTCATTTAGGTCTTCATAATTATCATCTTCGTCTCCTTCCCATTCGCCCCCATAAAATGCTTCAGGGTCATACTCAGAAGCAGACAAGTCCGACCGAACCAACGGTCTCTGTGTCGGTTCGGTCGGAACCGGCCGAAGCGACTGCACAATAGCGATCGCTTTGGCTATCTCGTCAGCGGTCGGACCTCGGGAACCAGGATCCGAACCAGCTGACTTGCGCTTTCTTTTTGCAGGGACTGATTCCGCGGAATCGGCTCTCCTTTTGCCCAAGGAGGTATTGCCCAGGTCAGTGGGCACCCCCTCCGGTTCAGTCGGAACCGAGCCGGGCTGGCCATCCGGGTCAGTGGATTTTTCGGCCTCCCTTTCCTTCAGCCTACTTAGACGTTTATCAACAGTGGCCTTAGGAAAGTTCTTGCAGATTTGGAACTCTTCTTTGAGGTGGTCAAACCCCAGACAATACACACAGATGAGGTGGGGATCAGCTTTAACAAAAGCCTCCCCACACTGTCAGTGCAGTGTTGAAACCCAGTGGGCCCGGTTTTCTTTTTGGGTTTCTCAGACATGCCTTTAAACACAAAGTCACCCTTACCAGCGTTCAAGCCAGGCGACTACAAAATCTGTCTGTTCCAACCATGTCACGGGTCAGATGAAAGAACCGGAGAAATCAACGTTTTTTTTCAGGAACCAATAGATACCGGAAAACCACACTAAAAACACCTGTAGAAAACAGAACAACAAATCGCTTCGGTTCCCAACTGGACCGACTGGAAAGAAACCAAAAACAAAAAATTTCTTTCTAAACCACTCTACTACCTACTAATACACTTACTGTACCGGGACAGAGATGTAAAGACCAAAAAAATAAAGAAGCGGTTTACTAAACCAACCGATTTTACCACAACTGAACCGAAGTGAAGGAGAGAATCTCCGGTGCGACTTCACAGTAAGGCGGAGTAAAGAATCTGACGGTTACACTGAAGAGTACCTGGGACAGAAGTTTGAAAAACAAGCTCAAGCTCAGCGTTCTATGCCTTGGCATAGAGTTAACTCTTTCCTCTCCGGAGCAGTTCAAGTGCTGGGGCTAACTGCATATAGTCAGAATACAGCAAGACTTCATGTTGTTTGAAGGACACCATACCAGTCCCTTTAGTTAAACATGGAGCCAGTTACATATGAACATACGGTTGAGCAGGAAGAAAAAGGCCTTGCAGTCTGTCTTGTCTGACTGAGTTTGCAGAACCCACCTGCCCATTATCTGTCCCTCCCTCTCCTCTGATGTCTTCACTCCCCTCCCCACATGCAGCTTTCCTCTTTGCCAGCCTCTCTTGAAGCTGTTTACCATCTTCACGGAAACTACTTCCTCTAGCAACTCGTTCTGCTTAGCTGCCACCCTCTCCGAGCAAAAATGCAGCCTCATTTCTCTCCTGAATTTCCACCCACCAGCTTGAGACAGTGCCCCCTAGTGGTCCTGTTCCCACTGAGGCTGAAGAGAACTTAAGAACTCACCCTGTTGAAACCCTTAAAGAGGAACTGTCTGCAATAAGAGCCTCACACCCAAGTGTGAGGTTGATCCCAATTTGCACTTTGTGTACAAAAACGTTTTTCTTACTTACTGTTTACTGTAGCGTAGTAGAATGTATTAGGCTAATTTTTCTGACTTCTAGGATGCCATTTTGTGTAACCAGACATCCTTGAATCCTCTGCAGCTGACATCAGAGGAGGGCTGCAGAGTTGGGAGATTCAATAGCCTTCAGTAGCCTGAGAATATTCAAGAAAACTGCTGCCCCTCACCCCCTGCAACACACACCTGTACCCGCCACATCCTTCCCCCTTGGCAAGCCTCCTCCCCACATTCTGTTGTTCCAGTCCCTCCCTTGTTGCGACTTCTGTACCATTTAATCAGTTTTATATAATATATCCATCCTGTGACCTATAATGTTTATGATCTGTTGTTATGGTTTGATGTGCACTAATTCTAAGGCTCTGTCTTCCAGCGGTGGACTTCTTCAATCAGATCAACATGCTGTATGGCACAATCACCGAATTCTGTACAGAACCGAGCTGTCCAGTCATGTCTGCAGGCCCAAGGTAGGAATTCAAGAAATCTAAATGTGTGAATGTATGGCATCATACAAGCAATAGCAACACACCCACTAAAGTGTCCAGTTGGGCAAAGATATACAGATGCCTTGGGTGCGTTGTGAGCCAAGTGCCTTTATCCACTGGAGAGGTCTGTAATCTCTGCATGATCTGATACCATGGAGGGTGCTCTGCTTATAAAACAGGTGGTTTTGATTACAAAACAGGTCGTTACTATAAAAAAAAAAAAACACACTCCAAAAAGTTAAAAGGATTAAAATATATTAAATATTTCTGTGCTCTGTAGCATGAGCAGACTTGATAGACCACTAGGCCTTCTTCTGTGGCAATACTAGTAAAACCACGATCTCACTTCAAGGGGACTGAAGCCAGCAGGAGCCAGGACCCCATGGAAAACTTCTAGCTAGCAGTCTATAGCGGGGGACCACCCCTTGCGTCGGCCAACCCACGATGCCCGCCAGTGGTAAAAAAGGGACGGTTGCCAAGCACCACCTCAGTTCTTTCCCCTCCATTAACCCGCGCAAATCGGACCTCCACAAATGCCATCTGCTTCAGATGACTGCCATTTTCTCTGTGTTACCCGTGCTTTATTATTTTCTAATTTTTCTTCAGTTTAGCAGAAATCAGTGCATGTCTTCTTCTCCTGCCTCGTCTGTTGAGTGGCGGCGAACAAAGTGCACTTGTGTCAAGCAACTTTCCCCACAAGAATGGCCATTCAGTGCGCCTGCTTTGCCTAGGCCTAGACCATGACACTTGGGTCTGCCAGCACTGCCAGGAGTTTAACCAGTGCACCCGGCTTCTCTGCCAGAAGACCCTGGAAGCCTTCCTGCTGCAGCAAAAACTCTCAGCGATGAGGAAGGAACTTTACCAGAGTACCTCCTCTTCCCCGGCCTCCGGGGCCTCCACTTTTTCATCAGCTAAGGACACGAAGAAGCCTTCAATAAAGCACAAACACCGGGATAAGTATAGGGAGAAACTCCGGTCAGCTTCCCGCTCTAGGTCCCCACGCAATTCGGGCACCGATCATGTGTCTTCCTCCCATGGGGGGTCAGCCCCTTCTACTCCATCAGCCCTCTCTCCCTCCAGGCTGCCAGTGGCTAGACCACCCACTCTCCTAACTGTGTCGATCGGTGGTTCCTTGGGGCTTGGGACTTCGTCCCCAGCCTCTCAGCCCCTGAAACTCAGGCCCATTCAACAGACTGGTCCTCAGCCAGGTGGCTCAACCGGGTGCTCCTCGGGCAGCGGGTCTTTGCACGTCACCCCTTTCAGTCAAGGCATTTGTGAAGTCAGTTCCAGTGTCAGGGACCGATGCTACCTCGCGACACCAGGGGCATACAGTCTCCTTCTCTGCGAGTGTGATGCCTCTGCCCTGCTCAGGAGTCAGCTCCCCTCTACGGGCTTCTCCCTCCAGGTTGGTGCCGGCTGCTTCAGCAGACCAGTTTCAGCCTGCACCTGTCCCATCAATGCCAGCCTCCCCGGCGTTGACACTGACGCCTCAACCGTCATCCCCAAACCCTCCACAGTTGCCAGCTGGACCTGTCGTCACACAGACGATGCCAGGGGGACTGACGCCCAGTCTTTCGACCCCAGTCAGACCAATACCAGATGGTTCCTTACCTCAGGATCCGATGCCGGTTAATCTAACACCAGGGTTACTGCAACCTGATGAACTGACTCCAGGGCCCTACAAACCTACCCCACAGATGTCGGTTCCCCCAGCATTGCCTCAGAACCCATCCACGGACCTTAATGCCCTTTTTGCAGCCTGGTGGGTGTACTTCAAGGACAAGGAGGCCCCGAAGGAGCCCCCAACTCCAACTTTGAGGGACCCTCTGCCCAGTCATTCTGAGGACCAGGTTCCTGCTAGAAAGACTCCGCCACCAACAACTAGAGAACCTACATCACAACTAGCAGGGACTGGCACCAGTCGTTCTAAGACGCATTGGCACAAGCTTTGTTGCTCCCCCTCTCTAGATTATGGTAAGTCAGGGAGATATTCCTCTTCCTCCTCTTACGATGAGTCTGGAGATTCAGATCTCCCGTCCAAGCCAGAGGAGCCCAAGGATACCCCACGGTCTCCTCCAGATGACCCAATTTTCATGGATGTGATGAGGCACATCCAGGCCCTCATGGGCTGGGATACTGAGGAGGTGGACCCCAACCGATGCCGGCTAGCCACTTTCCACCACAAGAAGGAGTCCTTGCCTCTAGTAGTTCCCCCTTTAATCAACTCCTTCAAGGACATCAATAGGGCGGTTTGGAAGTGCCCATCCACAACATCGGCGATGTCTGAAAAGGCAGATCGCCTGTATAACGCCCCAAGGGATAAACCCTTTTATGGAGAGCACCCAGAGGCTGATTCAGTTGTTAATGCGGCCCATGACCATTCAAAACAACCCTGGCACCTCAGCACTCAGCCTCCTGATAAGGATTTTAGGCAGATAGACTATTTTGGCAAAAAGATCTTCTCTTCAGCCATATATGCTATCCATTCCCTAAACTTCCTTGCCCACATGGTTCAATATCAGAATGCCCTGTTGGATAAGGCTTTTGAGGTGGCACAAGCTCAGCCTGATCTCCCTGAGAAGGCTGAGCTGTTGTACCTTCTCAGGTCGGGCTCAGATGTTGGAACTCGCGTCCTCCGGGCCTCTTATGATTCTGCGGACTCCGCAGGTAGATCCACGGCTACAGGAATTTGCCTACACTGCTACTCCTGGCTTAGGGTCCCCGGGTCTGCTCTGGACATCCAGTCTACAATTTTGGATGCCCCCTTCAGAGGCCCTGCCTTGTTTGGAGAGGGTTCTCAAAATATAGTCACTCGCCTCCAAGAGTCAGGTGAGGCTATCCGTTCAGTTCATACTCTGTACTGGTCTCAGCCTATGTCGTCCCAGCGACAGCCTTTTCATCGCAACCCCAAGCAGCAGCCTAGAAGTTAGCAGCCATGGGGCGCCTTTAAGAGAAAGGCTACTTCCCAAGCCACAGGAGGCTCACTGCCTGGAGCTCCGAGAACCTCACAGGCCCGATTGTCTGGCCCTGACTCTGCTGCCTGACTCTTTACCCGACCCCAGCAGAATCCCATGGGGAAGTGGTGGGGGCGTCAGTTCTCTATGGAGGGGGTAGGCACAGAATAACCTCGGATCAGTGGGTTCTGCAGTTAGTGGAACAGGGGCACACCCTAGAATTTTTGGAGATTTCCCCCAGACAATCCTCCAGTTCCCGCCCATAACACTCAAGCTCATCTCACCTTGACTCAGGAAGAGATCCAAGTGCTGCTGGAAAAACAGGCCATTGAACCCGTTCCACCAACACAGTGAAGGGAGGGATTCTACTCTCATTTCTTCCTGGCTCCAAATAAATCGGATCATCTGCATACTATTCTGGACCTCAGCAGCCTGAACCAGTTTATAGAGTACAAAAGGTTCAGGATGGTCACTCTTCCCAACCTTCTCCCCTTACTTCATCAGGGGATTGGCTCTGCTCCCTGGACATGCAGGACGCTTATCTTCGCATCTTGCTGTTTCCACCACACAGAAGGTTCTTTCACAGGCCAGCCTGGTGGCGCTGAGGGTTGAGGCGCTGGATGCCACACCTTGCGCTCGCGACCCGGCTTCGGGAACAACCTTGGGCCGTCGGGGGTCAGCAGGGGAGGAGAGGATTGAGCATCCGAGGGACTGCTCTCCTCTCCTGGGGTGGGTTACAGGGGTTTCTCCACCTGGTAGCGGCTCATGGCAGAGGCTGGGGGCACCACACACTGGGCTGGGGACAGTCAGTGGGGAATGGTGTTGGCGGGCATCTGCAAGAGGGGTCCGGAGAGCACCTTCCATGCACTGACACCATTGCACATCCTGCACCATAGGGGCAGAACAAAGGAAACAACCCCAGCTCCTGGTAGGTGATGGTGGGTCCAGTGGACCACCACGACCAATGCCATGTCTCTCCAGTCTACCTCCGGTTCTCCCTCTTTGTCCTGGTCGCTCTGTTAGATTCTAGATAGAGCACCAGGAGGAGTTCGACAGGTCCCGCCTCAGGACCTTAGAGCCAGGGGGTTGGGCGGCCAGTGGCACAGAGAAGAGACTGACCCAAGCCAGCGGTGAGACTGGAGGACTTCAGGTGGGCAGGAGCAGCCGCGCCGAATGACTACACCAGAGAGAGTCTGGGAGTTGGAGAGGAGGAGCATAAAGAAAATTAACCAAAAAAAAATAGATACCCAGGTTCGGGAATGACCTCGGGTCATCAGGGCGCTGGCACAGGAAGGAGAGAAGCAGGATCGAGCAGCCCTACGATGGCTCTCTTCTCCTTGGGGAGGTGATCACCCTCCCGTAGTCCTGCCTCCACCTGGTGGAGGTCCGGTGTCTGTGCAGGTGAAGGGGGCGACACAAAGGGGGGGGTGTCTCGATGCACGGCGTGCGCTTACCTCCACACACAATGCATGCAAGACATAGGGTGGGAGAAAGTGGGTAAAAGCCTAAAATGTATATCGATTAAAAAAAAAAAAAAAAAAAAAAAAAAAAAAGGTTCTTTCACTTCCAGTGAAACCATTAACAGTTTTGGGCCCTACCGTTCAGCCTGTCCTCGGCCCCTCGAGTCTTTATGAAGTGCCATGCAGTAGTGGCAGCAGGTCCTTGGAGAGGGAAGGCCATTATGTCTTCCGTTATCTAGACGATTGGCTTCTGACAGACCCTACCAAGGAAAATTGCTCAGAACCATGGAGCCTCTCTCTCTCTCTCCCCGCCCCGTTCGGGACCTGGGAATTACCCTCAACCTCTCCAAATCCGCCCCTTGGCCAAGTCAAAGACCTAAATACATAGGGTCGATTTTGGACACTGAGCAAGGCAAAGCCTTTCTTCCTCCAGACAGAGCAGAACACCTTCAGACTCGGGCTCAGCTGATCTCGTCTCATGTCCCAGCCAGAACAGTTCTAAGGCTGCTGGGACATATGGCAGTGGCCATTGCAACAGTACCCCTGGCTCGCCTGCACATGAGGGTGGCCCAGTGGAACCTTTGGGTCAGTGGGATCAGCATTCAGATGACTTGGACCTTCTAGTGTTGGTATCCAACTCGGTGCGACAGACTATGATGTGGTGCCTGGAACCCTCCAACCTCTCCAAGGGGGTCCACTTCCGGTCGGAGTCACCTCAGCAGAGTCTGACCACGGGTGAATCAGGCCAGGGCTGGAGTGCCCATCTGGCAGACCATCAGACTCTGGGGACTTGGTTCTCATTGGAGCAACATCTCCACATTAACGTTGTGGAAATGCGGGCAATCCTGTGTACTCTACAAGCCTTTCAGACTAGCCTACTCCCTGGTCCTCTCTTGATCCAGACGGACAATATGTCTGTGGTCTTTTACATAAACAAGTAAGGGGAAACGCTTTCTTACCCCCTCTGCAGAGAGGCCATGAGAGAGTGGTATTGGGCCATAAAGCATCACCTGAGCCTGTCTGCTGCGCATGTTCCAGGCATTCAATACACCTTGGCTGACAGTCTAAGTCATTCCCGGTCCAAGGCTCACGAATGGGGAACTTCTTCCTGCTGTGGTCAGAGATCTCTTCAACAGGTGGGGCCACCCAGAGCTGGACCTATTCACATCCCCATCCAATGCAAAACTGCCCAATTTCTGCTTATCTGATCCGGGGCCTGGTGTTTCTGGCGAGACGCATTGTCCCTGTCTTGGACAGGGAAGTTTCTCTATGCCTTCCCTCCATTTCCATTGCTGCAGAGAGTTCTGTTCAAGTTGCAGTCCGAAGGGGCAGAGGTGATCCTGATAGCCCCTTACTGGCAATGCCAGATTTGGTTTCCACTTCTCCAGCAGCTTGCAGTGGAACCCCTGATTCCCCTGCCACTCTGGTCCAGCCTGCTCTCACAGGAGCATGGCACACTGGTCCATCTGGACCTCAAGTCACTGTACCTTCATGCATTGCTCCTGCAGACTTAGCAGTTGCCTGCTTTGGGTTTTCTCTCCAGGTGGCAGATGTTCTAGTGGCAGCCAGAAAACCCTCCACTAGATCCACTTATGCTGTAAAGTGGAAGCGGTTCTGCTTATGGGCCACCTTTCATCACTTGGATCCCTTTACTTGTCTGGAGAATCTCGTTCTAGAGTATCTCCTTTCCTTATATGACTCAGGCCTGAGTTACTCATCAGTTAAGGTGCATCTTTCGGTCATCTCTGCGTACCATACACCTATCAAAGGCAAGCCCTTTGCCCAGCTTGACCATCTCCCACCTTCTTGCAGGGCAGTCTGCATCTGAAACCTCCCATAAGGGACCCTGTTCCCCCGTGGGGTCTGCTGTTCATTTAAAAAAAGCTTACATCGCTTCCCTTTGAGCCTGCCGCAAGCTTCGAGCTACGCTTTCAGTCGTGGTATGCGTTATTTTTAGCTGCTATTATTTCTGCTTGAAGGATTTCTGAGCTTCAGGCTCTAATGTGTAAAGAGCCGTATTTAGTTTTTCGCAAGGACAGGATGTCCATGAGAACCAATCCTAAGTTTCTTCCTAAGGTGGTGCTTGAGTTTACCCTGAATTAAGACATCCACCTTTCTGTGTATAACCCAGAATATTAGAATCCAGTGGCGGCATTACTACATACTCCGGATGTCCACCGGGTGCTTTGTTATTATTTGGACCACACCTGAGCCATCAGAAAAACTGATCAATTGTTTCTTTTGCCCTGAGAAACGAAGGAGCTTCAGTTTCTAAACAATGTCTGCCCAAATGGTTAATTAATTGCATTGTTTACTGCTATCACAAATACAACAAGCCTTTACTGGGACCGGTTAAAGGTCATTCTACCAGGGGTGTAGCTGCTTCATTTGCATCCTTCAGAAATGTGTCCATTGCCGACATCTGTGCAGCAGCCACTTGAAGTTCTGTCCACACTTTCATCTGGCATTACAGTCTGGACAGTGCTTCTAGGCATAGGGCAGGTTTTGCACTGGCAGTCTTGCAGGGCCTGCTTTCTTGAGAGCCTTATGCTGACCTCCACCTCCTCCCAGCTGACCAAGGTCAGTCTTTTACTGCTTGGGACTCAGTCCTAATGGTGTAACCTGCTGCAAGAGCCTTCTAGAAGTGAGATAGTACAGTTAAGTAAGAACATACCATAACAGTAGATCTTCGAGAGGAGCTGTTGCAGCAGGTGCTGCTTTCCCTCACTCCATCCCCCCTGGTGACTGCTTCTCTATCACTTTTAAGTTTCCTCAGTTTCAGAGGAACACCTCGGTTCTCTATTCATTATGCTTGCTGGGGTCTCCAGCAGGAGAACTGAGGTGGTGCTGGGAGACCGCCCCTTTTTATACCATTGGCGGGCGCCGGGGTGGGTCGACATCAGGGGCGATCCTCCACTATAGACTGCTAGCTAGAAGTTTTCCGTGGGGTCCTGGTGCCTGCTGGCTCCAGTCCTAATGGTGTAACCTGCTTCAAGAGCTCCTCTCAAAGATCTACTGTTACGGTAAGTTCTTACGTAACTGTACTTTGTGTATTGTCCCCATATCCCCAGCTCTAAGGATTCCATTATTTTGCATAGAAAGCAAGCTGACTCGTCTACAGTTTCAGTTCTTCTCTGTCGTCCTTCTTAAACAGTGGAATCACTGTTACTCCTCGCCAGTCACCCCAACCTTTCCCCTGTCTCTATTGAAGCCGTATGTATGCTAGTTATTATTATTTATTTATTGAATTTCAGATTTACACCTATGAGCCAGAGGCTCTTTTACAAAGATTCCATGTCGGGGCTGGCCGCTGGCACAGGGGCAGAGTGCTAACCTTTGGCTCCAACAACCTGGGTTCAGGAATGGATCTGGGATGTCGGAGGGCCGGCTGGGGAGAAGGATCGAGTGTCCCGCGTAGGGTTGCCACCTGTCAGGTTTTTTACCTGGTGATCAGGTTTTCAGGGTCCCTATCAGGTAATCCGGTTTTCCTCTGTGCTGGTCAGGTTTTTGAGCCATTTTGAGTGCTCACATACTTTTGAAATGGATCTTGTTGTATCATGCATTGTTTCAGCTGCATGTCCAGGTTACAAACAAGTTCTGTTTCGGTATAGCCCTTTGTTTGTGAAAGCAGTCAAACTGGGAGGTGTAAAGTATGGTCATTAAACCATTAGCACTTATTTACCTATTCATTTCCATTGCATCTTAAAGTGGCATAGCAGCAAAGCTGCCCCCACCTTTTGTAACAGTAACAGAGACAGTTGTCTTCCACTTTCATTTGCTGGTAAGCATTTTCATATCTGTAAATGCGTTTTCTTTTATCTCTGTTTATCTGGTAAACCAATGTCAATAAATAAATACATGAAGTAAATAAATAACTAGGAAGAATCTAGTTAAGTGACTTTAGCAGGCACAGTACAGTTTCTTAACATTTGTGTTGAACTGTTGCTTTAAGCCTCGTCTTTTATTGATATAACAAATGGCTTTCTAAGAGGAACAATGCATGATGAGTCATGAAAAGGGGTGGGGCTAGAGGCGGAGCTTAGGATCCGGTTTTTGCTTCATTCAAAGGTGGCAACCCTTCCTACGACTGCTCTCCTTCTCTGGGCGGGAGGAGGTGAGTGTCGTGCACTCTACGGACGCAAGCGGAGAGCTGGGTGTACCAGGCACAGACACCAGCACTTTAGGGGGCGGGGCGGACGCTGGCCATCATTGCACGTCCCAGCCCCCATATGAGAGGAAAAAATCACAGCAGCCACCGCCTCCATGATGCCCGCATTCTGCGCTACTTGCTCCCAGGCTGGTTCCCGGACCTAATACGGCATACGCAGCACTATGAGGGCTGGTGCTGTGATCCTGCCCTTGGGGGGCAAGCCCAGGGGGTATCTGAGGAGCCATGGATAATGTGGGACACAAGAGCTGGAGGGTCCGTGACCAGACGGAGGTTCGGCGAGGAGCAGCTGCAAAAAAACAAAAACAAAGGTTCCGCATCAGGATACATAGATAGTAGGACAAACATATTAAAATTAGCAAGTCAGGTAGTTCAGGAATCAATTCACAGTAGAGGGTAACATAAATCAGAAACATAGCATACGTATACAGATTATTGAAATCACACAGACAGAATATGTACAGTTTAATAATGCATCCAGCACAGCACTTTCCAGAAGAACTGACGAAGAGTTGCCTAAGATCTAGCTTGAAATTATACCAGGGCAGGCTGGGCCTGAGGGAGAAGCAGGTGGAGATGAGGGGGAGGTAAGCAAGAGGAAGGGAGGGGCGTGGATTACCAGCAAGTGAGAAGTAATGGGGGGGTGGAGATAGACATGGGGAAAGGAGATAACAGGAAGGCGCTAGGAGGGGCGGAGTGGAGATAAAGTTCAGGGGACTGCAGCAGGAAAGGGGTGAGCAGACAGTAATTGGGTTGGGGAGGGAGGTGATAGTGGGTTTGAAAGTATGGATGGGGACCAGGTTGGGATAGAAAGGAACAGGGGGGTAAGGAAGGCGGGTGGGGATAGGTGATGGGGGAGAAGGGGGAGGAGAATAGAGGTGAAAGGTAAAGGGGTGGCCATCATGGGAAATTATCAGTAACAGTCGCACATGGCCCTGGACACATGCGTCTGCTGAAGTTTGTTTAAATGGGCCAAGGGTGCCTAAACTGGTGATTTCACCACCTAGTGAGTTAAATACTGTATCTTAGGGGCTCTTCCTGTAAATGACCGCTGGCCTTGAGAAGTGCAACAGCGGGAGACAAGTAGTTTGTAATTATCTGAGCTTCTGGTGTTTCGAATGCAGCTGGCTGGGCTGAGGAGATTCTGGACCCCCGGGGGCATGAGACTGATAGATGCCTTTTTACTACTAGGCAGGTTTGGTATGAGATTCTTCCCTGCAGTTGTAGCCAGTTTGCCTGCTCGTAGAGGTCACAAGTGTGCATGTGGTGGGTAGCTCCAGTTAGAAGCCGGCAGGCCTTATTCAGTGCTAAGGAAATTCACCGTAGTGCTGTGACCGTGGCCACTCCATAGATAACAAGCCCATACTCTATGATGGAGACAATGGAGCTATGTATTGCTAGATTAAGGACTTCGGGTGTCAAGCAGTGCTTATGTTTTTAGAGAAGGCCGATGCAGATATTCACAGATTTGGCAACCATGTCGATACGATTGGAGAAAGACAGATTCAAACAACATGAAGTCTTGCTGTAATGACTATTGCAGTTAGCCCCAGCACTCAAACTGCCCCGGAGAGTAGAGGGTTAATTTCTATGCAGAGCATAGAATGTTGAGCTCGAGCTCAGTTCAAACCTCTGTCTGCTGCACTTTGAAGCACAACTGTCAGATTCTTTACTCCACCTAACTGAATGGTCGCTCTAGAGATTTCTCCTTTGCTCGCAGTTCAACAGTTGGTTAAAGTCCTCGGTTTTACCTATTTATTTTTCACAAGTTTCGGTTCAGATCTCAGTCTGTGGTACAGTAAATATTAGGTAGTGAACTAGACATAGTAAACTTGTGGAAATTGTAAAAATTAATTTTTCAACCAGTTCGGCTGAACCGGCCGTTTAGTGAATTATATATTCTGTCTTTGTTTTTAAACTTGGAGTGTGGTTACCGGTCCTTATCAGTTTTAAAAAAACTGCATTTTCTTGTGGTTTTTTACAATACCCATGACACGGTTTGAAACCGATAAAGGTGTCTTGCCTGGTTGTTTGCCATAAAAAGGGTAAGTTTGTGGTTAGGATGGCTACGTCTGAGAAACCCAAAAGAAAAACCGGGCCCACTGGGCTTCAACACTGCAGTGTGTGTGGGGAGGTCTTTGCTAAGGCTGATCCCCCCCCCCACCTGTGTTTATTGTCTGGGGTTTGACCACCTCGATTCAGACTGCCAAATCTGTAAAAATTTCCCTAAGTCTACCCTGGAAAAAAGACTAGGTAGGCTTAGGGATAAGGAGGCTGAGAAGTCCGCTGACCGGGATGGCCAGCCCGGTTCGGTTCCGACCAAACCTGAGGGAGTACCCTCTGACCAGGGCGATACTTCTTCGGGCAAGAGGAGAGCCGATCCTGAGGGATCGGTTCCTACAAAAAGAAAAGAAAAATCGTCTGGTTCGGATCCAGAGACCCATTTTCCGACCGCCGAAGAGATTGCAGAAGCGATAAGGATTGTAGAATCGCTTCACCTGGTTCCGTCTGATCCAGCACCTTCTGGCAGGCGCTCGGTTCGGTCGGTTCCTCCGGTTCAAGATTATGCCCCTGAAGATTTCTATGAACCGGATTTGGAGGGGGATGATGATGATGACGACGACGGTGTGGAAGGTCTAGTTGAGCCCATTGAACCGGACATCTCCTCAGACATGCGTTCTGGTGTTTCCCCTCCTAGGCTTTCTGAGTCCCCTTCCCACTACATGTTTTACAGGAAAGTAGCAGAAACCCTCCAGCTCCCTGTAGAAGAAGCTGTAGAGGAACAAGAGGAACCTGATTATGTGGAGATGATGGACATCTCAGAGTCCACGAACTGTCTATTCCCCTTCATAAGTCTTTTGGGAAAGCGGACACAAAGATTTTAAAACTCAAATTCTGTACCTCCTGTCGACAGAAGGATGGACAAAAGGTACACCTTATCAGGTTGGATGCAGTACTTGTATCGACAATCCAGCCATGTTGGGGTGTGCAGGCTGCAGCCTGTGATAAGGCTAATATACCCTTTGCTTCACACCCCCAGATAAAGACTCTAGGAAGCTGGATGCCATGGCAAAGAAACAGTACATGGCATCCGCCTTGGGACTCAGACAGGCTAATTATATGGCCTATGCAGCCAGGTACCAGAAGTCCAGGTGGGACACTGTACTGGCACTGGCTAAGCAGGCCTCCCGCCAGCTAGCCTCGGAGCTGGAGGGGGTGGCTGCTGATGGGATTGAGGCATCTAAGGTACAGTTCCATGCTGCTGTGGACTCCAATGATGTGTTATCTAGAGTCATGGCTACATCCGTGGCTCTTCGGAGAATGGCTTGGCTCAGATGTACTAGCCTCTCACAGGACACCCAGGCTAAGGCCATGGATTTCCCTGTGGTGGGTAATTCTCTGGGGAGCAGACAGAGAATTACATGAAAAAGATGGATGAGTATAGGACCACCTATAGGAGTGTACAGGCCAAGGAAAGGCAGGCAACTCCTCCAAGGCAGCAAGCTAGGGGCAGGCCTTTTCATAGGCCTTTCAACTAAGCACATGCCTCTTCTCCCTTTCTTCAGAGGGGGTTCTTCAGAGGGAGAGGCAGAAGGGGGATGAGCAGGGCTGCATCCATCCATCAACCTAAGGTTCCTGCCAAGCAGACACCCTGATGTGTCAGCCCGGGTCGACTTCCCCATTCCTGTAGGAGGCAGGCTGGCTTACTTTGTCCAGGACTGGATGTCTGTTACCTCAGACACGTGGGTCCTGGAGGTGGTAAGCCAGGAACTGGTTCTCAGCTTCAAGAAATTTTCAAAGCTGAGGGCCAGATCTTTTCTACCTGCAAGCATCTCCGAAACCATTGCCCTAGAGGCAGAGGTTTCATCTCTACTGGCTCTAAAGGCTGTAGAGAGAGTTCCTACATTGCACAGGGGCAAAGGTCTGTACTCCAGGTACTTCCTTACCCCAAAAAGGACGGGGGAGTGGCGACCCATTCTAGACTTAAGATACCTGAACAAACATCTTTTAAAACCAAAATTCAAAATGGTGACTCTGGGAATAATCTTTCCCTCTCTAAGGCCAGGGGACTGGCTAGCCTCCCTGGACTTAAAAGATGCCTACTTTCACATTCCCATCAGATGCTCCCACAGAAAGTACCTTAGGTTCGAACTGCCTTCAGGCCATTATCAGTTCAAAGCTATGCCCTTCTGCCTGACATCAGCTCCAAGGGGATTCACAAAATGCCTAGCAGTAGTAGTGGCCTTTTTAAGAAGGAAAAATATTTCCATACCTGGACGACTGGCTCATTGTGGGTCAGTCCCCAGACCAAGTCAAGTCAGACCTTCAAGTGATTCAGCAAGCGCTCACTTCCCTAGGATTCCTTCTCAGTCTTCCCAAGTCAGTTCTCGAGCCTGTACAGCTCCTCGCCTTCATAGGGGCAGAGTTGGATACAGTCAAAGCAAGAGCTTTTCTTCCTGGAAAGGGCAAGGGCTATTGTAGAGCTGACTTCTTCATTCCACCTTCTGGTCTCTCGGCCAGTAAGGCACTTCCTTCAGCTTCTGGGCCACATGGCAGCTTCTACAGCAGTGGTCTAAGGGGCCAGATTTCAGATGAGGGACATTCAGTTTCACCTGAGGGCCTTTTGGTCTCAGAAGAAAGATTCTCTAACCAAACTAGTTCCAGTGACTCAGACTCTGATCCAGGCTCTCCAATGGTGGCAGGATCAGGGCAACCTCAGGCAAGGAGTCCCATTCGCCACTCAGTCTCACTCTGTGGTCCTAACCACAGATGCTTCTCTACTGGGGTGGGGAGCCCATCTGGGGGCTCTCACAGCCCAGTGACTGTGGTCCCCTCAGGAATCCCTTCTTCATATCAATCTCTTGGAACTCAGTGCGGTCTTTCTCTCAGTCAGTGCAGAAGAAGGTGGTTCAGGTCAGGACAGACACCACCACCATGTGGTACATCAACAAGCAGGGAGACACTCAGTCCATGACCTTGTGCACGGAAGCCATGAAATTGTTGTCCCTAGCTTATTCTCTGCAGACCTCTCTAATAGCAGTCCACCTTCCAGGGAAGGACAATGTGTTAGCAGATGCATTGTGCAGGATCTCCCAAGGCCATCACGAATGGTCCCTGGACCCTCTGGTGTTGAAAGTGATTTTTTTCAAGGTGGGGCACTCCAGAGATAGATCTCTTTGCAGCCCCAGACAATCGCCAACTTCCTCTGTTTTGTTGCAGACCCCCAGTCTTGGGCTCAGTCCCTCTGGATGCTCTGATTCTGAACTGGGAAGGGAAATTTCTATATGCCTTTCCTCTACTGTTAAAGGTTCTGGTCAAGGTAAGGTCACAACCTTGCAAAGTGATTCTGATTGCTCCAGACTGGGACATGCAGCCTTGGTACCCCTAGTTGCTGTCCCTAGCAGTCCATCTTCCCCTGTCTCTTCCCAGGCATTACAACCTGTTAACCTCCTCTCAGGGGAGCATTTGGTACCCCAATCGTCTGTGTCTCAATCTCAAGGCATGGCTCTTGAAGAGTTAGAGTATGCAGATTTGCATCTGTCCCAAGGGATTCTGGATATTCTCAAAGCCTCTCAAAAGTCTGCCACCAGAAAAACTTATAACTCCAAATGGAAAAGATTCAGCATTTGGTATTCCAAGAAGCACAGATGCCCAGACACTGCTGAATTGTCTACAGTTCTGGATTATATGGTTCATCTTAATGGCCTAGGCCTCAGACCACCTACTCTCAAAGTACATTTGTCAGCTGTTTCTGCTTTTCTGTCAGTGGGAAAGCCTTCCTCACTGTCATCTCACCCTGTATTCTGTACATTTTCCAAGGGATTGCTTCATACCAATCCCCCTATTAGGGATCCTACCCCTGCTTGGGATCTTAATGTTTGCATTGCTCAGCTTATGCAACCCCTTTTTGAGTCTTTGTCTTCAGCAGAGCTTAAGTACTTGACTTGGAAAACTGTGTTCCTGGTAGCTATTACCTCTGCCAGGCATATCAGTGAATTGCAAGCTCTGTCAGTGGAGCCTGAGTTTATCTCATTCCATAGAGATAAGTTAGTCCTTAGAACTAATAGGAGGTTTTTACCTAAAGTGGTTGCAGATTTTCATCTGAACCAATCTATGTCTCTCCCTGTGTTCTTCACTGATCATTCTTCTTCAGGAGAAAGAAGTTTACACAGTTTGGATGTTAAGAAAGCCCTTAGTTCCTACATTGAGCATACTAAGGCTCACAGGTTTGACTCCCTCCAGTTGTTTCTCACTTATGGGGAAGTGGGGAAGGGCAAACCTGCCACTAAGAGAACTATTGCCAGGTGGATTGTCTCTTGTATTCAATTCTGCTATGAGAAGCTAGGCAAAATACCTCCCTCAGGCCTGAAGGCTTATTCGACTAGAGGTACAGCTGCTTCCCTGGCTGAGGCCAGGGATATTCCTTTGCTAGAGACATGTAAAGCAGCCACCTGGAAAACAGTCCGTACATTTACCAAGCATTACTCCCTGGACATCCAGGCTAGGAGTGATGCTCGGTTTGGTACAGCAGTACTGCAGAGCCTATTCCCAAGGTAGGTTCGATTCCCTCCTCCATGGAGGTACTGCTTGGTAGTCTGCATATGTGAGAATACAGCAAGACTTCATGTTGTTTGAAGAAAAAATTACTCACCTTAGTAATTATGTTTCTTCTAATGGAGTCTTGCTGTATTCTGACCTCTCTCCCTGCTTCCTCTCTCAGAACCTGTTTTTGGGAAGTGGGCTGGCAGGTGCAGTGTTGCACCCCAGGGGTGCATTTGGGTACTCCCTCCTTTTAGAGAGGGGGAGTGGGTTATATTATTAATTTAACAGTCTTAAGTTGTTCACTACCTGGTTTTTGATTTTGGATTTCTTGAGTCTTTTGGGGATCCAAAATATTTGGTTGCCATTTGTCTAGTAAAAATTTTACAATTTCCTCATAGTAGTTAGTATTAGCTTGTAAGAATCTGATGGTTGTGCTTCAGAGTACAGCAGACAGAGGTTTGAACTGAGCTCGAGCTCAACGTTCTATGCTCTGCATAGAAATTAACCCTCTACTCTCCAGGGCAGTTTGAGTGCCGTGGCTACCTGCAATAGTCAGAATACAGCAAGACTCCATTAGAAGAAACATAATTACTAAGGTGAGTAATTTTTTAGTACTGTCCAAAGTCACACCAAGGTACTTGAAAGTTTGCGTCTGGTCCAGAGCAACACCCAAGCAATTTCTGACAGTCAACTTTTTGTTTTTATGTTTGTTATGCATGCCATGGAATATCATAGTCTTTGTTTTTTTGTAATTTAGCACTAGTTTCTGCGAGACGAACCAGGCCTCAACTTCCGAGAAACTTGTCTGCAGCTGGTGCTCCAAGTGAGAGGAATCCAGGTTCATGGCGAAAATCACCGCATCATCAGCATACAGGATGATGCATTCATTGCAGGCAGTAGGGAGTTTGTTCAGAAAGATGCTGAAAAGTAGGGGCCCCAGGATTGACCCTTGGGAGACACCAGACCGGACAGATTGTTTGGAAGAGAGGGTATCACCAGTCTTAACTTGTTGTGACCGGTCTGAAAGACAACTTTGAAACCATTTTAGGGTATCATAAGACAGCCCTAAAATTTGCCAGGTGTTCAAGTAGTAATGGATGGTTAACCATATCGAAAGCCTTTGATAGGTCGCTATAGGTGGCACCAGCGAGTTGTCCTTGGTCAAGTGCTTGGTGGATGTGTCCTGTAAATTCAAGAAGAGCAGAGGTAGTACTATGGCCTTTTCTGAAACCATGTTTCTGTGGACATTGCAGGTTGTATTTCTCCAGGTACTCCACCAGTTGGTTCATTTAGTTAATGGTTCAACTAATTCTTTTGCTGTTTCATTTAAGACAATTGGATGAATGTCATCTGGCCCAGCTGACTTTCAGCACTTTTATGTCAAGTAGGTTATTGAACACAGTCTTGTTACTGAATATCTTTCCTATTTCGCCTCTGCTTCCTTTTTCTGGTGAAATCTAACGAAAAATGAGTACAGTGAGCACTTAGATATTCGACCTCATCTGCTCTCGTTGTCATAGATGGATATCTGAGTGTGATGGACACCTCTGAGTGTGGATTGTATGACAAATACAGCAAAGTTAGCTCAGCCACATGGATGGAAAAAAGTATAATGTATTAAGGGGGAGGAGGATAAACTAGTGCTGACTGTATAGCGTGCAGACATTTAACAGAGGTGGACTGTGGCAGCAGTTCTGAAGTAGTTCACAAACTGACACATGCATGTTATTAAAACCCCTTGGGACTCAAGCCCAAGCCGTAACTCCCCAGGGCTCAGTACTGCAGTTTGATTCAGCTCACTGCCCCCGGGACTAAAGCCTAGCAAGCAGCAACTCCCCCAAGCTCAATCCTGTCCAAAATGCTGGAAAAAATTCATTAACGCTGAGCTCAAGGAGTTCGTGGAGAACAATAATTTATTCAGTCCTCTGCAGTTTGATTTCAGGCAGAAGCATAGCACTGTTTCTACCCTGGCCACAGTGACCAATGACTGGTTCATTGCTGTTGACGCTAAGCAATCCACATGTGCTGTGTGTCTATACCTTATCAAGGCATTTGACACAATAGAAACATAGACTTTGACGGCAGATAAGGACCACTTGGCCCACCCAGTCTGCCCATTTCCCTACCTATTGGATAAGCTACAGATTCTAGTTAACCAACAGCCTACTTCCTGCAACCCCCCACTATAGTTGCCTTATGTCTGTCCCATGCATGTTTGAATTCCCCCACTGTTTTAGACCCCTCAACCTCCACAGGAAGGCGGTTCCATGCGTTCACCACTTTCTCCGTGAAAAAGAATTTCCTCACATTACCCCCGAGTCATCTCCCCTCTATCTTTAAATTGTACCCCCTTGTTCTTGCACATCTCTTTTTCTGAAAGATGCTACCCTCCTGGACTTTAATTCCCTTGAGGTACTTGAAAGGTTCTATCATGTCCCCCCCGTCCCTCCTCTCATCAAGGGCATACATATTAAGCTCTCTCTCAGTCTCCCTTCATATGGTTTCTGATGCAGACCCTGCACCATTTTAGTTACCCTCCTCTGGACTGCTTCCATCATGTCTATGTCCTTACGTAGATGGGGTCTCCAAAACTGCACACAGTACTCCAGATGGGGTCTCACCAACTGTCTGTATAGAGGGATAACAACTTCCTGTTTTCTACTTGTGATGCCCCTCCCTATGCATCCCAGTATCCCTCCCCCACCCCGGCTCTCCTTACTGACTTTTCACATTGCTTACCCACCTTTAGGTCATCTGATATGACTACCCCCAGGTCCCTTTCCATTATTGTTGTTGTTAGTACCTCCCCTGCCATTGTGTGCTCTGCTCCTGGGTTTTTGTTTCCCAGGTGCATTACTGCACTTCTTTGCATTGAATTTAAATTACAATACGTCTGACCATTCCTCCAACTTTGCCAAGTCCCTTCTCTTGCTTTCTACCCCCTCTTGTGTATCAACTCTGTTACAGATCTTTGTGTCATCTGCAAAGAGGCATACTTTTCCTTCCAGACCCTCTGCAATGTCACCCATAAAGACGCTAAAGAGAACTGGACCCAGTACTGAGCCCTGAGGTGTTCCACTAGTAACACTGCTACCCAGGCTACCACCCTGGGACCCACTCCCAGGCTGGCTAACTTGATTATTAATCTTTTGTGCGGAACTGTGTCACATGCCTTGCTAAAGTCTAGGTAGGCCACATCCACAGCCCCTCCCTGGTCTGTTACTTTGGTCACCCAAAGAAATCAATTGGATTCATCTGACATGACCTTCCTGCTGTGAATCCAGGCTGCTTTGGGTCCTGTGCCCCGCTGTCCTCTAGGTACTCAACAGTTCTTTCTTTCAGAAGTGATTCCATCATTTTCCCTACCACTGAGGTCAAACTAACAGGTCTGTAGTTTCCTGATTCTGCCTTGCTCCCACTTTTGTGAAGGGGAATCACAATGGACTACAACCTTCTCCTTCTCTGCCTTAGATCTCTAGGCATGAATGGTCCCTCTCTAAACTGGTTCTCCAGCTATCTTACAGTAGGTGGCAAAGGATCAAAGTGGATGGGGTCCTATCGGATCCAGTGTCAGTTATGAGAGGAGTCCCGCAAGGTTCCATACTTGGGCCACTATTGTTTACCATTTACATTAACTCCATGGGTACAAATATCCACAAGTTCAAACTTCACTTCTTTGCAGATGACACGGTGCTGTATTGCTCATTGCATGAAGCATGTGCTGAGCTGCAGTCTGGCTTCAATCAACTGCAGCTCGATCTTGCTCATTCCAAGCTGTTAACGAATGCAAAGAAAACCATGATAATGTTCTTTACTTCTATCAATCCGGTTACATCCTAGAACATACAGCACACTCCCCTACCCATCACAACCATCTTTGGGGACACCTTAGAGGTCGTGGACCAATTTAAGTACCTGGGAGTCTGTCTGGACAGCAAATTGACCTTCAGCATTCACATCGATTGCCTTGTTAAAATGCTGAAAGCGAGGTTGGAGTTCCTTTATAGGAACAAATCCTGTTCACAATAGACATCAGGTGAAGATTGGTACAAGCCACCTTCCTCCCCCTGATAAATTATGGAG
Source organism: Neoceratodus forsteri (assembly GCA_016271365.2). NCBI lineage: Eukaryota > Metazoa > Chordata > Ceratodontiformes > Ceratodontidae > Neoceratodus > Neoceratodus forsteri. The sequence goes on from JADMNL010000026.1 coordinate 120,480,672, forward strand.
ATATCATATGTAACCCCTAGATGGTGCTATCCCAGGGGCTACTACCCCTGCCTGATTTGCCACTAACAGGCTGAGGGGCCTGGATCCAATGGTGGGTGCCTCCACCCAGAGGTCAGGGTTTGCAATAGTTAAAACTTACTTAGTCACAGCCCTCTGGGACACTGCAACCCCCCTTTCTTCCCACTAGTGGCCCACACAATATATCAGAATTACCTTCACAGTATACACTTACCCCAGGACTAGTTCGGCACTGGGACCTCCTGTGAAATAAGATACAGTGCAACAATCACAGTACAGTACTTTAACATAGACAAATACCTCAGGCAGTATAACTTTTGAAACAAGCAGCTCTGATTTATTTAGGGGATATAACAAGGACAGGGGAAATCAGGTTAATTAGCTTATCACTTTACTATCTACCTATGGCTCTGTGCACAGGCCTATCCCTACCAGTTACTGTCCCTGGGTACCCAAGCCCTAGTGGCTAGTCAAACCATGGCAGCTGGTAGGGGCCCTTCACACAGTGAAAAGAAAAATTAGTTTAAACAGTCAGCAGTACAGTGATTCCATTTGGATTTAATGTGGCAATTCAACAGGAGCGACCCTGAATTAGTACTCACGACCTCCAAACAAGATAGGGTCCTTCAACGTCAGCAGGGCTACTCTTGAGCTCCACGAGACTCTTCACACATTTATATGGTAAAAAGAAAGTACTATACCAGGCAGGCTGCTTCTCTATCCGATCGCAATTACTGCACAATACCGGGAGAACACACAGCAGATTCAGTTCCTGACAGACCGAGTGCAATTCAACAATTTCTCCAGTCTTCTACAGGGTGAGCCTGGTTTCTACTCTTCAGAGATCCTTTGATTCTTTTCACAGGGGCAGATTCAGTCCTAACAAGCAGTTACACAAGCTGCAGACGGAACTCTGGGCCTTACACACGTTTTGACTGAAACTGTGCACTGAAGGAGCACAGGGTTTCTTTCCCCTTCACTGCCAGATCTAAACTGAAACTCCAACAGACAAAACCGGGCACTTCCTTTGAGTTCCTCACAGTTCTTGACTGGATTGGCTGTCACTCACAATAGACTGCTGCTGTTGGTCCAAAAAGGCGCCGAAGTCTAAACTACATCTCCCAGAGTCACTGCCCATACAATCCTCTTGTGGCTGGCTCAGATTATGAGTCCAAGTTCTGATTCGTCCAAGGCACCATTTTAAAGCTAGCTTACCCCACACGATTGGTCCAGTTCAGCAGTTCAAAACCAGAATGGGGAACTAGGCAAACACAGTTCTGACTGTAAAGAAAGCAGGTTAGACAAACTGTATTTTCATTATTACTCTAAATTATTTCTGGCAAACAGTTACATCTTTCAGATGAGGTTCCCTTTGTACTCCTAGTGACTGCAAAATGGAGTGAATTGGCAGCAGCTCGAGTGGTACTCAAACAGAGAAGCACACAGTCCCCCATACAAACTAATTATGTCTGCAAGCAGACAGCTCTTAAAGAGACAGTACCAGAGGCTCTAAAAACACTCACTGATAAATGGCTTAAACGCCAAACACCATTCAGGCTTGGAGCATTCAAGTAAGCTCCTGGAAGTCTTTTGGGAACCCCCATTTGCAGGGGGGTTACACATATATAATTGTAGTTCTGCAACTCACACGCACAAACTCAACACTCTTTATCACCATGCACTGCTCTTTATAACAAACGCACCACATAGGACGCTCCATTTTGACCTCTGTCAAGCAGTAGGCTGGACATCCTTAGCTACAAGACAGATGCTTCCAATTTTCGTCTGGACGATGAAAATACTGTGGGATAAATTGGCACAGTATTTCTGTTCACTTATGCACAAGTCGCACAGCAAATACTTACTACGGAATTCTGAGCTCATTCTGTTGGATGTGCCCAGAGTGCACACTAATCATGGCAGAGGTGTTATTAGCTTTGTTATTCCATTTCCATCAGTCTGGAATAAAATGAAATCTAATCTTAGACTCACTGAGCTTGTCTCTGTGAACTGTTTTAAGGCTCTGGCCAGGAAAGCCTTTAATGTAGCATGCTATTGCTCCAACAACTAACCACCCTCCCGTGAAACCCATCTGTCCACCACTGCCCTGTCCTCTCTCCTTACCCTCCAGTTGTACCCATCCTTCCCCCAGCTACCAACTATCCTGACCCCCTTGCCCCCTACCTGTCCCACTCATCTGTCCCTTCACCATCTATCTTGACCCCTCTATCCCCCCTTTTCCTCCTCCTCCCACCCCGCCTACTCGACAGCCAATCGCTTCTTCCTCCCCAGAACTCCCTTCCTCGCCTTAAGTGCCTGATGGCGACATCCCTATCCATGTTGCAAATAAATACCTTGTAACATCGTATGCCTTTACCTATAGTCATCTCTTACGGTATGTATGCCAGAGCCTTGTGTTATAGATTTATATACATTATGCACTTAGCTTCTTTGCACTAGCAGTACACTGCAGATGCTAGCATTACCACATGGTGTGCTACTGCCTGCTTCCCTACTGCATATGACTCAACAGGACCCTTGTATGTTTTAGTACATCGTTACTCTGTACCGAGATATTCCCTTGTTTATATCTACTTTAATGTGATTTTGTGCCTTGTAACTCTCGATTGTATCTACCTTAATGTGATTTTGTTGCCTTGTAACTCTCGATTGTATCTACCATAATGTGATTTTGTTGCCTTGTTACTCCTGCCGATATAAGTTATGTATGTCTCAATCTGCCTATGTAATTCAGGACCTCCTTGTGAATGAGCTTGCTCAATGGAGTTTCTCCTGCAATAAGCTTGAACTTGAACTAAAACAGTGTCAGAAAATGTAGTTCACCCTTTTTGTGCCAAAACAGAAAAAACAGGATTAAAAAGCAGAAATTTCTGTTTTTAATCAACAGTTGTCACTTTTTCATATAGAAACCTGTTTGAACCACATTTACAACCACAAATGGCACCACAGTTGTGTAGACCCTCCATGTTGTCACATTTGTTAGAGGCCTAAACTATGTATTTATTGTATCATGCTGTATTAACTGTGGCTACCTACTGATTTTCTCGACCCACTATTGTCTAGTAAACAGGACCTAATGTTAGTGATCCCCCTGCTATGTAATATCATTTGTTTATGCTGTCTTCATCTGGTATCTATGTTCCCCCCTCCCCCAGGACGCATCTGGAATCGAGCAGTAGTCTGCTCAACATGCCTTCCTGGTAAAACGCTTAAATAAATAAATAAATAAACATTTTTATAGCAAAACATGCCAAGTTGCTCAGATTTTACAAAACAATTGCTCATTTCTGAACTAGAACCTCTACAGCCCTAAAAATGTCGGTGTTAAATAGGTGGCTGTTTTTTTTTGTTTGTTTTTTTTTTTTTTTTTTTAGTAATCTGGTACATGAAGGAGAAAATTGGCTGCCAAATGTTTTGAAGAAAATGTGTTTGTGGGCTCATTGATTTCAGCAGTTTTATTTTTCCAGTAGTTCTGTACTGTCGGTTCACTTGCAGCCCAGGCTAGTGCTCCAGGTCTAGGACAGCAGCAGCAGAGGCCAGTGAGAAGGGCAAAGGGTCAACCAAGAGGACACCATCCTCCCTGGGGAGGATTAGAAGGTCCACAGTTCCAGTATTGCCTCCTGGCTGAGGTGTGGTGGTGGTGGTGGTGCATTGGACAGCATGAGACTGATCATATGCTGTTACACCCAACCCCCACACTTCCGAGATGCCGTGGCGTCTGCGGAGAAAACGGGAAATTGTGGTCAACTTGGTCACATCAGATGATAGTCCTCATGTCCCCTCACCCCATATGACTCACCCTCCAGCTCACTGCCATTGTCCCTGTCAGTAACCATTTTATTTCCCCTTGGTGGCAGTAGTAGGAAGCCTCTTAGAAAGGTCAGTTTCATGGGAGCAGTTCAGAGTCTGGGCATCAGAGAAACCTGGGATCCTGGTGTCAAAAAACAGTGGGCTTGAGGGACTCAAAAGAGTGAGGCGCCAGGTAGCCAGGGAGGACATAAAAAAACAACTGAGAAATGACTCATGGTACATTACATCTTTTGCCTCCAACCCCCACTTGTCTCATGAAGCATTTTCAAGTGACAGTCGGGTGCAGGGCCCCTTGCTTTGTGAATAGCACAACCTGAAACCCAGTGTGTAGGCTTTCATGTGAATAGTTTCCTTGATTTGACTGTCCATTACTATTTTAAGTCTTCCTTAGTTGGAGGAAGCGAACCATTTCCTGTCTGACGTGCTGTGTTTAAAAGCTGAACTCATTTGCATGACCCGCAGCTGAGTTCAGATATATGTACAGATGGAACAAACTAGTTCAGAAGGATACTGGAGAGCTTCATACACAGAGACGCAAGTGGGCATTTGCATGTCTGTTTGCCACAAAGGCTATTAACCTCTAGTAGTAGGCTTGGGTAGCTATCAGCTCCATCATTGCACTCAGCGAAAGTCCCTTGCCTCCTGTAGTCCAAGACCTTAATCTCTTGCGCCCCCCCCCCCATTGCAGGGCAAGAGTTGGAGGGCCGTCCCCCCACCCATTCCCCAAGGCACATCCAGATATATCTGGGATGGGAGCAGCTGGATGGACTGCCAAGACATGGGCAGGGCTACACAACGCCCAAGCCATTCCAGTTTCCCCCTGTTCACCGTGCTGTGGCGCATACGCCAATGTGCGTGCGTGCATGTGGAGGCATACATGCTTGCTGTGCAAGTCTCACAGCTCCCTCCCTTCCTGTGCTGTCTTGCAGGACTGCACTACCACCAGGTCTCCACCTGGTGGCAGTCATTCTACAGGAACACCATGACACCTCCTGCCACCCGGAGAGGAGAGCAGTTCATCGGATGCTCATCCTCTTCCTCCCCAGCCGGCCCGCAGCAACCCATGACTGCTCCCGATCCCAGGTTGCATGGTGGGCGGTAGCGTATAGCCGCGCCACAGGGCCAGCCCTTCCATGTCTTAACAAACTTCCAAACAAATTTTTATGTTAAAGAGCAACACTGGACCATATTTGAAAACACCCCCAAGCCCCCATTTGTTAACTTACCTAGGAAGGACTTGAGTCTGTTTTAAGACTTTTTCTCTTCATAGTTTTCTTAGAGGAAGTGAGTGTAAATCCTTGTATCAAGGAGCTGGCTGGTAGACTTTCCCATTCATGGTACACTGTGCATAAAGCTTTGCTTCCATGCCGCCCCCATGCTTGGATGTTTTGTGATATAAGATTTTGCAGAGTGTGGGGGTGTGCTATTAATCCCAATGGGAGTGGGTTTTCCAGGGTTTTGTTTTTTAAATATATTTTTTTAGAGGTCCACTGGGTTTAAATCAGAGCTACAGCTCAAGTAACATGGCTGCTGTTAGTTGGCCGGTGGCATTCATTTTAAACCCGGTAGACCACTGAAATAATAAAAAAGCCCTGGAAAACCCACTTCCATTGAGCTCAATACAGCACACACTTGTGCTCTATAGACTCATACATCACAACAGATCTGAGCCTGGGCGCAGCATGGGAAGTAGAGCTTTATAAACATGGGTTGTGCTGTCCAGTCTTGGTATCTGGCAGTGCTTTTCTCCAGTTTTCTCCTCCCCCCAACCCAGAGTCATTATGAATGGTCTGGCTGCAGCACCTCACATAATGATAGAGATTGGAGTGATAACTGTACTGGATTGTTGCCCCAAAGCACTAGAGGATGGCTACAGTAGGGTTCTGCCTCTGCTGGTAAACATGTCTGCACAGACACAGTAACAGATTTCAATATTTTCTTCATCAGTCGAGAGGCCCCTACCCCCATTCTGTCTGCACCCCACCCCCTGCTGCTACCCACAGGGGCATTGTGGCACTCAGCTTCAGCTGTGTAGGTCACAGACAGCAATCCCACCATACCATTCAACCGTCCGTCACTGAAAGACACTCAGAATGAGGGTCAGTGAGGAACACTGACCCTCATAAGGAGGGAGACATCCTCAAACACGGAGATACAGGCTTAGAACACACCAGAAACCATTGAAACTAATGATCTTCCATGGGGATAATCTCTTGCAGCAGGTAATACACTTGGATCATCACCAAAGGGCACTGTGGTGCACGGCAGCTCTCTTCTAGCAGTCTTTTTCCAGGGGCTGCCCACTCCTATATGAGTGGGATGTCCCTCGTATCCTCAGATCATTTTTCTGCTGTCTTCAGCTCACACGCAGCAGTCATCGACGAGAACTTGAGCTGGAAACGGACTTTGCTCCGTTTCCCTTCCTTCATCAACGAATGTCCAAAGAATCAACAAGCAAGACAGCACTATTTCAGTCATGTCATTGCGGTAGGAAGTTCTTTCGTTACAACAACCACACCGTTTGTGTTAGGTGTCTGGGTCCTACACAACACCATCTCCTGCCTTCATTGCCAGGAATTCAACCAGGCAACCTGTCGACGATGGCTACAGGAGATCGAAGCTCACCTCATGGAGCAGAAATTGTCTCTCTTGGAGAAGGGGGCCTGTCCCAAGGAGCCCCCTACTATTGCTTCACATAAAAAGCATAAACGTGACAAGGATAAATCATCCTCATCTTCATATGGCAGGCGCTTGTCGACAGCCACCATCACAAGTGGTCCATTGTTGATGATTCCCTCCAGAACTGCTTCCTCGTAGATGGGGGTTTACACCCGCTCATTGACTGTGCTTTCTGGCACCCTTTCAGCAGTTTCTGTGGAACCCATGTTGGTTCTGTCGATGTTCCGTCAACGGGGTCTCTTATCCCATTGATGATGTGCCATTTTAAGCATTCTAATGCCTCTTCCTTTGCTGCCCCATCGACGACGGGTCATGGGGAGAACTACTGGTTTTGCAGTTTCCACTGCCCCTCCTCCTTCATGACCATTCTCTCACAGAGGTCAGTCGGACAGGGATCAGGACCCTGGACTTTATACCCAGGGGCTAGACCTGTTTATACCTCACGTCCTATTTCCTCCACAATCCCCTTGGTTTCTCAGAAACCACCTATCCCGCCTCCTACCTCTATCTCATTGGACATAGCCACAGTGGTACAACAGGTTCTGTAAGTAATTAGGCATTCTATACCTCCCTCTACAGGGGAGGCGAGTCGCCCTTCCTGTTCGCCTGCCCCTCCACCTAAACGCTTCCAGGGAGACAGGGAACCCTCTCCACCCTAGTCCCCTCCCTCCTATGAGAAAGTGTATTTTTCAGAAGAGGCAGAATTTCCGGATGGTTTCCCCGGAGATCTGCAGGATACTGACCTACAGGACCTGGACTCCTGTCCCCTGTCCTCTTTCCTCTTTGCAAGAGGATGCCTCCCACCATATGGCTGCCTCTCCACCTGATGACCCATCCTTTCACGAGCTGATGGCCCAAATTCAGAAAATCATGGATTTTCAACTACTGAACATGATAAACAAAGAAAGGAAATGGCAGATTATCTAGAACTGCCTGAAGAGCCGGTAGTAGTGGTACCCCCGCTTATACAGACTTACCAAAACACGCACTGGTGTTTTGGAATCAACCCTCAGTGGTTCCAGCCATTTCTCAAAAGGTGGATCACCTTTACCAGGCTCCTCTTGATCATCCTTTTCTTTCCACTAACCCTGAAGCAGACTTGGTAGTGATCACAGCAGCTCATGATCATACCAAATAACCAAAACTACATGAGCTCATTACCCACTGATAAAGTGTCCCGCCGACTTGACTACCTGGGGAAGAAGGTATTCCAGGTGGGTACCATGAATCTTAGAATCCTAAATTGTATGGACACATGGTCAAATACCAACGTACCCTCTGGTCCTCTGCTATAGAACTAGTCCATAAACTCCCTCCATCTCAGAAGGACCAATTATTGGCTGCAGTGTCCACTGGCAGTTCCACCTCTCGACACCTGCTCCGCTCAGGATATGATGTGGTGGATAATTCTGCCCCCATGTTGGCCATGGGGATTACCCTGAGACGCCACGCTTGGTTGTATGTATCAGGATTTACACCAGATATACAGCATAAAGTGGCAAATGCCCCTTTTAATGGATCTAAACATTTTGGTCCAGTTACCCAAACACTTCTGGATGATCTCTAGGCTTCAGGTCGGACCTTGCGTACAGTACATGGCATGTATCATGCCTCACAGCCATCTTACCAGTACCGCTCCCAGTCCTCTTTTCAGTCAAAGAGAAGCGGTAAACGTAGATAACCTACAGAGGCAGATTCCTTGCTTGTTCCCAGCCTTCATCTAGGACCGCCACTCCTACTTCTAAGGGCTCCTGCTCCAACCCCCACTCTCGGGGGGGAGGGGCGGTCAGCCCACTTCCCAGTGACCAGCTGGGGCATTGTCTGGGCTTCCTTCACTAGGCCTCGGAAGCCATGGGTGGTCACTTTGCCCTCCATTTAGAGGCCTGGCAGGTGATAACATCAGACGAGTGGGTACTTCAGATCGTAAGGATGGGGCACATGCTGGAACTCACCTCAGTGCTTCCTCCCATCCTCCTGCTCTGTCCATTACCCACCCAACCATATTCCCATTCTTCAGGAGGAACTTCAGGCACTTCTTCACAAGAAGGCCATCTATCCAGTCCCTCCGTTGGAGTGCCATCAAGGGTTTTTACTCACATTTTTTCTGGTACCCAAATGCACGGGAGATCTCAGACCTATTCTAGACCTCAGACAACTGAATCTACAAATTCAGTACAAAAGATTCCTGATGGTCACAGGATTGGCTATGCGCATTAGACATGAAAGATGCCTACCTACCTATCCCCATCCACCCTGCCCATCACTGGTTCCTTTGCTTTTACCTGCTAGGACAACATTGCCAATTCCAGGCACTCCCGTTTGGGGCTCTCATCCACCATGAGAGTCTTTACCAAGTGCCTAGCGGCAGCTCTGAGACAGGACGGACATTTTGTCTTCCCATACCTAGACGATTGGCTTATAAAAGCAGACTCCGAAACCTCTCTGCTTTTGTCCCCACAGACGACCCTCACTCTGATCCAGTCCATAAGAATTACGGTCAAATGGCCCAATTCCAATCCAACCCCTACCCAGTCGCTCCAGTATATAGGAGCTGTTCTGGATACCGCCTCCACCAGGGCTTACCTCCCTGCCAACAGACAAGACAAGACTTCTGTCTCTGACGTCCCAGACATAAACTCAACAGTTTATCACAGCCAGACGTCTCTTATGCCTTCTGGGGCATATGGCTGCAGTCATCCCCACAGTGGCCTTTGCCCATCTACATATGAGACAAGTCCAAAGAACTATTCAGAATCAGTGGCATCAGAAAACAGGAGATTTGGAAGACTACACTAAGCCCTGAATTGGTGGACCCAGTGTGCTAACCTATCTCAAGGCATGCCCTTTCAGTCCCCTCCTCCCCAGCAGACGTTGACCACAGATGCTTCCCTCGAAGGCTGGGGGGGGGCACACCTGGGTCCCTACAGGATGCGAGGCAGGTGGCATCGATTGTCCATTTCTCCTCATATAAACCTACTGGAAATTAGAGCAGTCCACCTCGCCCTTCAGGCTTACTGCCCCCCACCTCTCCCTGGGGCCTCTACTGATCCAATCAGACAACACCTCAGTGGTGTACTACCTGAACAAACAAGGAGGTACCAAGTCCCGCACTCTCTGCAGGTGGACGATGACGGTTTGGCAGGAAGCCATACTTCAACACCTACCGTTGCTAGCCATCCATCTACCGGGACATGACAACATTCTGGCCGATGTTCAGTCGCCAGTCCTCCATGCACGAGTGGACACCTCATCACAAAGCACTTCAGATGATGTTTTGATTATGTGGGATCCTGCATCTCGACCTTGTTGCCCTCCCCAGCAATCACTGACTCCCCAGCTACTATTCCATTATACCGAACAGAAAGGGACCTTCTGTAGATGCCCTGTCCCAGCTGTGGACAGGACTCTTCTTATACCCCGGTCCCACTCCTGCAGTGGACTCTACTGAAACTACAACTTGAACCTGCCACCATGATCCTCATAGCCCCTCTGTGGCCCCGGCAGGTGTGGTTTCCCCTATTTCAACAGTTTTCAGTAGCAGACCCCATTCCGTTGCCGATCAGGTCAGATCTGTTGACTCAAGATCATAGGACCCTTCTTCATCTAAACCTGAAGTCACTATACCTTCATGCTTGGCTCCTGAGAACACTTTCATAGCTAATATTCTGTTGGTTTCACGCTAACCATCCACCAGAGAAACATACAGTGCAAAATGGAAATTCTTCTCCATATGGGCCACTTCCCAGTCGTTGTACCCTTATTCATGTCCACTGACTAAAGTATTGGACTACCTGGCCTCACTTGCTGAGACAGGTTCGAGATATTCCTTTATTAAAGTTCATTTGGCCTCTGTCTCAGCTTTCCATGAGCCCTTGAGGCTACTGTATCAACATCATCTTGCCAAAATGTTCTTAAGAGGAATGTTATACATCAAATCTCCCATTAGACGTCCCACCCTTCCCTGGGATTTGAATTTCCTATTGGAAAAACTGACCCTCGAGCCTTTTTAACCAGTGACCTCGTGCAACTTCCGCTTGCTTTCTTGGAAGATAATATTTTTAGAGGCTGTCACCGCTCACTGTATATCTGAGCTTCATGTCCTAATGTGTAGAAAGCCTTACCTAATCTTTCACAAAGACAGAGTGGCTCTTCGAACCATTCTTTCCTTTTTACCAAAGGTGGTCTCAGAACACACCTCAAATCAGTCCATAGAATTGCCAATTTACTACCCTGAGCATTCTAACAAGGGAGAATACCTCCTACACATCTTAGATGTCCATTGTATTTTGAGATGCTATATAAATTGTACCAAATCCATTAGAAAAACTCCTCAGCTTTTTGTTACCTTCACCTCAACCAGGGGAGGTTTCCTGGTCGCTAAACAGACCCTCTCCAACTGGCTGGCACATTGTATAACCTTTTGTTATAAAATATAACAAGCCATTACCAGGGCCTGTCCAAGCACATTTTACCCGAGTCATGGCCACAACAGTGGCCTGCTTCAAAGGGGCTTCTATCATAGAGATCTGCAATGCAGCCACATGGTCCACAATACATACTTTCACTAACATTACAACTTAGACATTGCTTCACATCGTAGGACGGCCTGTGGCCGCACTGTCCTGCAAGGCCTTCTGTCATAACTTCCACCCTTCCTGGGTTTACTGCTTGGGAGTCATCCCAAGTGTATTACCTGCTGCAAGAGATTATCCCCGTGGAAGATAGTACAGTTGCATACTTACTGTAACAGTAGATCTTTGAGGGATATCTCTTGCAGCAGGTATGATCCCTCCCTCCTTCCCCCTCCTTCTCTAAGAGAACAACTTCTGATCCAAATACATGTGGGAAGGGATACCTATGGTACCTTGGATCTTCCTCGCTCGTCACTTAGCAAGCTGAATCCGGCAGGGAACTAAGGATGTCAGGGACCACACACTCTTATACAGGAGCAGAATGATGATGTTGCGTGGGCGGCCCCTGGAAAAAGACTGCTAGAAGAGAGCTGCCGTGCACCGCAGCGTCCTCTGGCAACGACCCAAGTGTATTACCTGCTGCAAAAGATACCCCTTGAAGATCTACCATTATGGTAAGAACACAACTGTACTTTCCTTCATGCCTATCCTGTGCGTGTTTGACTTCTTCACTATGCTTGCCTCCACCACCTCTTGTGGCGGGCTATTACATGTATCCACCACCCTTTCAGTGAAGAACATCTTTCTCACATTTCTCCTCGGTCTTCCTGCCTCCAATCTCATCTTGTGTACTCTTGTTCATGTCCCTCTTTTATACTTTAACATGTCTTTCACCTGTGCCTTATTTATGCCTTTAAGATACTTGAAGGTCTAGTCATGTCACCGCATTCCCTCCTCTCCTCCAGCATATACATGTTAAGATGCTTTAATCTGTCCTCATGTTTTCTGGTGCAAGCACCCTACTACTATCTCAGTTGCCATTCTCTGGACCACTTCCACCCTGTCAGTGTCCTTACGAAGATGCGGTCTCCAGAACTGTACACAGTACTCCAGATGGGGCCCCACCAGCATTTTGTACAGCAGCATCACCACCTCCCTTCTCCTGCCTGTGATGCCCTTTCCTATGCGCCCTAACATGCCACTGGCTTTCCCAACAGCCTTGGAACATTGTTTGGCCACTTTAAGATCATCTGGGATGATAATAGACTTTATAAAATGGGTCAATAAAATCCATGGAACTGATTGGCTAAAAGGACCTTTCACCCGTGTCCTTATCAGCGGATATTTATGCCAACCGGCACTTTTCTTCCCTGGGCGACCTCACAACAGGGAAATATCAATAACCTGTGATAGCTTTAAACTGCTTTCACAAGCGAGCAAACACTGTACTGTACTGGCTTGTCGGCCCCCCCCCCTTCCCCGTGAAGTGCCAAAGTAAACTCAAGTAAAATATAAAAAAGAAAGTCTAACCTCTACTCCTTGAAGTTTAAAAAAAAAAAGGCTCTTGCACCCCTGACTTCAAACTGAGCTGTACAAAAAAAACTCTGGCAATCCCGATTTCAAAATGAGCTCTCCGCGATCCACCGAGCAACCTCACGCGCTCGAAAGAAATTATGTTTAAACCAAAACTGGCACTTGTGCCGCCACAACTCTTCACACCACAAGGATCACAGATATTTAAATAACTGCAGATAGCGAACACACTTCAGAGTACCGTTCCTTTCGCAAAACCGACAAGACCGCTCTGTACGGAAGCCGATAAGCAACATGCTCGCTCCCGATCCAACCAAGGCAAAGAAAATACAGTTAACACACAAAAAGCAGTGTGTAATTTCACAGCCTGCAAAAAAACAAAACCATAAGATAAATTGTCAACAGACAAAATACAATTAAATGTCTGTCTGTACCGAGACTGCAGAGTAGTAAAATTCAAAATCATATGTGGTACACACCCTCGCCTATGCGGCCACTCCTCGGGTACTAGCAGCTACCAGACAAAATGAGAACCTGCAAAACAAATAAATAAAACAAAGCTAGAAACAAAATGTAAAAGAACAAGTGTGGCAGGGGCCAAAAAATGTGTGCCTGTATGTTTCTGTTTGTCTGAAAGGGATTTTACATATGTTTTGCACTACAAATGCTGGGACTATTTTTTCCACATTTGTTAAACTATATTTTTAACAGTTTTCAGACTTGTTTTATTTATTAACTTAATTTCCAACATAAAGTTTTTAAGGGAACCCATTTTATAAGCGCAATAACACACTCCGAGGTGTGGGTTATCGCCTGATAAACAGCCCAGGGGCATAAAAGCACTCTGCGCCTCGTGCCTAGTACATCCCTGGGCGTGTTTTCATCAGGCGATAACCCACACCTCGTCCTGTGTTATTGCTTGCATATCAGACTAATTTATCTTAGGTGTAGCCTGACATGTTCTGTTACTACAAATTCTCTGCAGATGACATCGGAACAGTAGGCAGTGGTGAGAGATTCAGTAGCCTGCAGTGCATATTATTGTTTATATAAGCTTTGATCTTTTGTTTGCTGGTCCCGCTGTCCTCTATGGGCTATGTACAGTCACAGGACTGTACTCCACCCATGGAAAAAAGCAGTCCTGGAAAACAGCTGATAGGATATTATAAAAGCTCTAACATGCTGCCTAGTGATCGGATGTCAGCTGCACGGGATTCTGGGATTTGTAACAGAACATGTCAGCCTTCAAATAAGCAAAATTAGTCTGGTAGACTCTACTGTACTACAGTAAACAGTAAGTAAACCAAAATGGTTTTGCCCACAAAGTGCACATTAAGACCAGCCCCACTCATACGTGTGGGGTTTTTAGTGTTGCCTATTCCCCTTTAACTAAGTGCATAGTTGAGAAGTTGTGTGGCTTAGTGGTTAAAGCACCAGCTTGAGAATCAAGATTCACCAGTTCGGACCGGCCCAGTGGCACTGAGGCATCCACCTTACCTTGTGCCATGTCTGTAACCCAGGTTCGAGAATGAGCTGGGGGTCGGTCGGGGAGGAGAGGATTAAGCATCCAGTAGACTGCTCTCCTCTCCTGGGACTGAGGGGGGTTTCCATCCCTCGACGCTAGTGGCACCCAGTGGAGACTGGGTGCACTGCAGTCTGGGACTAAGTGTGGGGCTGACGCCAGGCAGCTGTCCTGCGGACGTGGGCAGGAGCGCGCACGTCTTCCGCTGGACGGCATTGCACATCCTGTGTCAGTGGGGGGAACAGAAAAGCGAAAAGAGCCCCAGCACTGGGGAGGTGATGATGGAACCCCAGTAACCGAGCCCACATGCCCAGTGCCAGCCCTGAACCTGGTTTGACTCTTCAAGGTCCCCGCCTCCTCCCATAAGGGGCCGTCAGGAGAGAGGGGACCCAGCACCTGATTCCTCGGCCCGGGGGAAGGATTCAGATGGGCGGTGGAGGCAAGGTTGAGAGGGTCCATCAGAGAGATGCCTCAGTCGCTGGAGAGAGGGTGATAAAAGTTAAACAAAAAATCAGTTCAAACCCCACTAGAAACACAAAGTTGTATTTTTATTTAAACTTTTGGTAACTGGGAAAGGCACACTGAGCCAAGGCTTGTCTCCAGGTGTGACCCAGGGTGAGAGAACATTGGATAAAAAAACAAACAAAATATACAGAATGCAAATACAAGAAACAAAACTATTACAGGATACAGGTAAACAGTACACAGTCAACAGTAACAGCGTCAAAGTACAAAGTGATGTCAGCAGTGGTTCTAATACCAAGCAGACAGTAACAGAGTTGTACGCACTATAATTTGTTATGGGAGCAGGTGGGAGTGGGAAATGGGCGCAGCTGAGATTTGATTGAGGTAAGAGAGAGGGAGTTACTTAGGAGAGGAGTTTGAGAGTTCCAGAGAGAGGGGGGACTATAGGGGTAGGCGGATTTTTCCTTGTTAGAGGATGGTTTGGGAAGGGAGAAGGAGCGGGAGTCCCTAGGTGTAGGAAGTAAGTGTGGGGGTGGGGTGGGGGGAGGTTTGCAGAGAGGTAGGAGGGGAGTAGGATGAACCCTGTATTTGGAGATAAAGGAGATAGCATGGATGACACGCCGATGAGAAAGGGGAAGGAGCTCCAGGGAAGAGAGACAAGCGCTGAGTCCTATAGTTAGAGGCAACTCCACAGAAGGCATAGAATAGGGAGTCAAGTCTAGCCAGTGAGGAGGAGGAGGGCACAGTGCAGTAAACTGTGTCAGCATAGTCAAAGATAGGCGTTGTCATTTTGGCTAGAAGCTCCCATTGTACAGGGAGAGAGTCTCTCTTTCGGTAAAGGATACCAAGCTTTGGGTGAAGTTTTGAAGCTATGTTGTCAGTATGAGCGGAGAAGTTTAGTTGTGGGTCCAGCCAGACACCTAGATACTTATAGGAAGAGACTTTGCTAAGTGGAGTGCGTCCAAGAAGAGATGGGCAGGTAGGGAAGACTTTGGCTATTCTTTTGGAGGTTCTGAAGGTCATTGAGACAGTTTTTATGTGTTTAATTTTGAGTTTTTTTTTTGCCTGGAACCAGCATTGAACCAGTGGAACCTGTTGCAGAGTGGACTGTATTGAGGTCAAATCTGGGCTGGAGGTGAATAGGATGGTATCTTCATGCATACATTGGATGAGAGATTTGGAGCAGATGGATGGGAGGTTGTTTATGAAGATGGAGAATAATATGGGGCCAAGAATAGAGCCTTGGGATGCCAGCTAGGATAGGGAGGGAGGGAGGGAAGAGGAATCTGTGATCTTCACCGATTGGCATCTGTTAGTGAGGTATGAGTTAAACCACTGTGTATGGCAGGAGGGGCCAGCCCAGCATCATCGAATGTGTTTAGGAGTAGTGGGTGGGATACAGAGTCGAAGGCTTTTGCCAGGTCAATGAAGACTGCAGCTGTGAGGTGGCCTTTGTCAGTCACAGATTGGATGTGACTGGTGACACGGAGAAGAGAGGATATGTTGGAGTGGTGTTTTCAAAAAATGGACTGGTAGGGAAAGAGGAAATTAGTGAAGGTGAGGAAATCAGTCAGTCTGGATTGAACTTAGGCGTTCCTGCAGCTTGGATAAAGCGGGGAGGAGGGAGACAGGATGGTAGTTTCTGGATATTGAGGGGTTGCTGCCCTTGTGTAGAGGGATGACACTGGCTGATTTCCAGGCTTTGGGAACCGTTCCTGAGGAGAAAGACATGTTTAATATGAAGGTGAGTGGAAGAGTAATAGCGAGGGCATATAGGCTGAGTAGACTGGGGTGTATGCCGCCTGGGCTAGATTTAGATGGGCTGAGCGATAGGAGCAGAAGTAGTACTTCATTTGTAGAAGCTGGGGTGAGTAGGAAGTTTTTGTTTGGTAAACTTTGAGTTATAGATTTTGTTGCATGCGGGGGGGGTGTAGATGGGTCAGGGATGGCACATGTAGTGAAAAAAGTGTTAAGGGTATCCACAACTTGGACAGGGTTGGTTATAGTAGCGCCATTGTGCGAGAGAGTAGGGGTGCTTGATTGAGGTGGAGGGTTTATGATGGAGCGGACTACATTCCAGAAGGAGGAGGGACGCACTGTGCCAAGGTGGTTCTTGAAGTAGTCAGCCTTGGCGAGCCTAAAGGCCTTGGTCCGTGTATTTCTTGCGGTGTTGTAGGCTTGTGTAGAGTGTGGAGTTAGGGAGGCTTTAAAAGTGGACCAGGCTTTGTCACGGGCATTACAGAGAACAACTGTTGGGGCTGTAATCCATGGGTGGTGGTGTTTCCTAACGATGCACGGTAGTCCCATATGCTAGTGAACTAGGCTAGAGCAGAGTCTATATGGCACAATAGACTGGTCCCCAGTTCACACTGTGTAAGTCAGAGAGGAGGGCGGCAGTATCGAGTGACTTTAGGGAGCGTGTTTTGATGGATTTTGGAACGGATTTCGGCAGTTGGGTTTTTCTAATGCAGTACGTGACACAGTGATCACTAAGTGCAGGGTCGAGGACACCAGCAGTGAATATTCTGAGAGTGAGATGAGAGAACCCAGTCTATAAAAGAGTGATTTGAAGAATGTGGGTTGTAACGGGTAGGTTCTGTGATTAAGTGGGAGAGGTTTAAGGATTCAATTTTGGAGGTGGTGAACTTTGAGGAAGAGGTGAGCCTGTCAAGGTTGTAGTCCCCTAAGAGAAGAAGTTCACCAGATTTTGCCAGTGGTGGCAGAGAAGAGATGCACACTGCAAGTACATCTTATCCACCCCTGTGAAGATGAGGAAGGTGGAGGGAAAGGAGAATTTGGCAAGGATCAACTCGTGATCCGAGGCTGGATTCCTTTTTCACTGTGGCGCATAGGATGGGTTGCCTAATGAGTATAGCGATACCACCTCCTCTCTTACCCAAGTCTTGCTGGATGGTTGAGTAGCCTGGAAAGTGAGGGATGAGTCAGGGGTTTTGGAGGATAGCCATGTTCCTGAGAGGCATAAGATGTCGGGGGAGTTCTGGGTGATCCAGCAGTTTAACTGGTCCATTTTCGGCAGAAGGCTCCTGATGTTGATGTGCATGATTTTTAGGCCTTTGAGGGAGGATGGCACTTGTCTGGTCTTAGGGGGGCTTGGGTTACGTTCTATATCTCCTGCAATGAACAAGATGAGTAGGAACATGGAGAAAGTGGCTGGGAATTTATGCTCTCTTGTGTTTAGAGAGTAGGGTTTACATCTGGAGCATTGTAAAAGAATGATGCAGTAAGTTTGTAGGGGTGGTAGGGCCGGCCCGTCAGTACAGTGATTGGATTTCTGCCATGGATGCCGATGACCCGAGTTCAGATGCGAGCCCGGGAGTCAGAGGGCCGACTGGGGGGGGGGGGAGCGTGGGGAAGCATTTGTTCCATGATTGGCCGCTAGCAGAGGCTGGGGAGCAACGCAGGTGAGGCTTAGCAGTTCCAGGAGGTGTGCCTGATGTGGGTGCATGCGTGAGTACGTTATTGCATGCCACACCTCCCATCACTAAGGGAACAAAAAAGTGGACACCGTAATCCAGTAGCCTGGCCCCACAAAGCCCAGCGATCCACAAACCGCTGGACTAGACAACATGGCACCATTCAGAGGGGTACTAGGGGTGGCCCTTCCCAGCAGCCCAACCCAGGGGGCAATCCGGGGCGAACGCCGGCAGGGAGTGACGATGGTCCCGGTGAATGGAGGAAGGCAGTCTCCCAAAAAAAAAAAAAAGTTTGTTGGGGTGGTAAAACACTGGGGGAAATCATATGGAAGGAGGGCATAGGTAGAGGAAGTGGTGTTGGTAAGGAGGGAGTAAGATGTTGCTTTAAGGAGAGAGGTTCAGGGTTTGTAGGAGGTAGGGTTGAGGCCACCAGGTGGGAAATGGGGGTGGGTGGGTGAGAAAGTAGGAGATGGAGGACATAAACAGGAAGAAAAAATTACTCACCTTAGTAATGTTGTTTCTTCTAATGGAGTCTTGCTATATTATGACAATTGCAGTTTGTCCCACCGTTAGAACTGCTCCGGAGGTGAAAGAGTCAACTTCATTCCATGAATGGAACTTAGAGCACGAGCTCTAAAGAGAAGCTCTGTCTGTGTAGTTTCAAACCTGAACTGTCAGATCTTTACGAGCAAAAACTCACTAAGGTCTGTGTGGAAGTTGTACCTCACGCTAGCCAACTGGCTACCTAAATATTAACACCCATTGCTGGTCCCAACACAAAGACTCAAGTCAGGGACCAGAACTAATAGTATAATTTAACAATATGAGAGAAATATAAGGAAAAAATGAAAACACCACACCCCAAACCCCAAGAAGGGTGAAAACACATAAAAGGGCATAAAATAGTGCCACACTAGGCTGCCCACCCCATACCCAAGTAGAAGTTCTGAGAGGGGCAGGCTGGGGGGGAGGTCATAATATAGCAAGACTCCATTAGAAGAAACAACATTACTAAGGTGAGTAATTTTTTCTTCAAACAACAAGAAGTCCTGCTATATTATGACAATTGCAGACTACACAGCAGTACCTCCATGGAGGAGGGACAGAACCTACTTAGGGAATAGGCTCTGAAGCACAGCTGTGCCAAACCGAGCATCTCTTCTAGCCTGGACATCCAGGGAGTAATGCTTGGTGAAAGTGTGCACCGTTTTCCGAGTAGCAGCTTGACATATCTCCAATATAGGGATGTCTCTGGCAGCAGCTAGAGACGCGGCTGTACCTCTGGTAGAATGAGCCCTCAAGCCAAAGGGGGGATCTCTGCCCAGTTTCTGATAACAAAATTGGATACAAGAGACAATCGACCTGGCAATTGATCTCTTAGTGGCAGGTTTCCCTTTCCCAACCTCACCATAAGTGAGAAAAAGTTGGAGGGATTCGAACCTGTGACCCTTGGTACGTTCTATATAGTAACTAAGGGCCCTCTTAATGTCCAAACTGTGCAATCTTCTCTCACCAGAAGAGGAATGTTCAGTGAAAAACACTGGAAGGGAGATAGATTGGTTAAGATGGAAATCTGAAACCACCTTAGGCAAAAACTTCCTGTTAGTCCTGAGGACTACCTTATCCCTGTGGAAAGAAATAAAGTCAGTTTCTACTGACAAGGCTTGCAACTTACTTATGCGCCTAGCAGAAGTGATAGCCACTAGGAAAACAGTTTTCCAAGTTAGATACTTAAGTTCTGCAGAAAACAGAGGTTCAAAAGGGGGTTGCATTAACTGGGCAATGCAAATATTAAGGTCCCAGGCAGGGGCCGGATCCTGAAAAGGTGGATTAGTATGAAGTAATCCCTTAAAAAACTTGGAAAATACAGGGTGAGTGGAAAGAGGATGGCTTTCCTGTTGAAACAAAAGCAGAGACAGCTGCCAAATGAACTCAGGGTAGCTGGTCTCAGGCCCAAAGAATTAAGATGGACCATGTAATCTAACACAATGGGCAAATCAGCAGATTCTGGGAAATATGTTTCCAGAACACCAAATGGAGAACCTTTTCCACTTAGAATTATAAGTAGCTCCTAGTGGAAGGCTTCCTAGAAGCCTTTAGGATTTCAAGAACACCCTGAGAGAGGTGTAGGTCAGAATTCTAACTCCTCAAGAGCCAGGCCTTGAGGTTGAGGGATTTGAGGTCCGGATACCAAACCTCCCCTGGGCACAGGTTAATAGGTTGTGATTCCTGGGGAGACACAGGGGAGATGGACTGTCAGGGACAGAAGGAGTGGGTACCAGGGCTGCCTGGCCCAATCTGGGGCAATCAGAATCACCCTGCAAGGCTGGGATCTGATTTTACTAACACCTTGAATAGGAGAGGGAAGGTGGAAAAGCATAAAGAAACTTCCTTCCCAATCCAGGAGAAGGGCCCCAGGAGGACTGAGCCCAACACTGGGGCCTGCAACAGAACAGTGGAGTTGGTGATTGTCTGGGGCTGCAAAAGATCTATCTGAGGGGTGCCCCATCTGGCAAAGACTATCCTCAGTACTTGAGGATCCAGAGACCATTCTTGATGGCCCTGAGAAATCCTGCTGAGAGCATCTGCTAGGACATTGTCCTTTCCTGGAAGGTGAACTGCTATGAGTGAAGTGTTCAGGAATAGGCCAGAGACCACAACTTCATTGCCTCGGTGCACAAGGTCAAGACCGAGTGCCCCCGCTTGTTGATGTACCACATCGTTGTGGTATTGTCTGTTCTGACGTGTACCACTTTGTTCTGGACAGAAGCAGAAACGCTTGAAGTGCTAAAAGACAGCCTGAGTTCCAGCAAATTGATGTGGAGCAGAGATTCCTGGGGGGACCACACTCCCTGAGTGGAGAGATCGCCCATGTGGGCTCCCCACCCCAGGAGGGAAGCATCCGTAGTGAGGGTCAAAGTGTGAGAAAGGGGAATGAAGGGGACCCCCAGTCTTAAATTGCTCTGACCCTGCCACCACTGGAGGGCCTGGATCAAGGTTCGGGTCACTGGGACCAACTTGGAAAGGGGGTCTCTTCTCTGAGACCAATAGGCTCTCAAGTGAAACTGAATGTCTCTCATCTGAAATCTTGCTCCCTGCACTACAGCTGTGGATGCAGCCATGTGCCCCAGGAGCTGCAAAAAGTGTCTTGCTGGTCAAGAGACCTGCAGAGTGAAGGAGGAGGCCAGAGCCACCAAGTTCCTTACCCTTTCTAAGGGAAGAAAAGCTCTGGCCAGATTTGTGTCCAATTCTGCACCTATGAAGGTGATTACCTGAACTGGTTCCAGAACCGACTTTGGTATATTTAGCAGGAAGCCCAGGGAGGTGAGAAGCTGCTGGGTGACTTGCAGGTGAGATTTTACCTGTTCTGGGGACTGGCCTACAATGAGCCAGTTGTCCAGATAAGGAAAAACAGCAATCCTTTGCCTCCTTAAGTGAGCCACTGCTACTGCCAGACATTTTGTGAATACCCTTGGAGCAGAGGTAAGGTCAAGGGCATTGCTCTGAACTGGTAGTGACCTGAGGGCAGTTCAATCTGAGGTATTTTCGTGGAGCTCTGATTAGGACGTGAAAATAGGCATCCTTGAGGTCCAGGGAAGCTAGCCAGTCCCCTGGCCTTAGAGAGGGTAAAATCATTGCCAGAGTTACCATTCTGAACTTTGGTTTCAGAAGATGCTTGTTCAGATATCTGAGGTCTCAAATGGGCCGCCATTCTCCTGTCTTTTTGGGGTAAGGCAGCATCTGGAGTACAGACCCTTGCCCTGGTGTAGGGAGGAACCCTTTCTACCGCTCTGAGAGCTAACAGGGTTGAGACCTCTGCTTCTAGAGTAAAGGTCTCTAAAGAGCTTGCAGGTAAAAAGACCTGATTCTCATCTTTGGGAACTTTTGAGCTGAGAACCAGACCCTGGCTTACTACTTCCAGAACCCACTTGTCTGAAGTTAAAGACACCCAGTTCTGACTGAAGTAAGCCAACCTGCCCCTACTGGTAAAGGAGACCGGCCCTGGGCACCCCATCAGGGTGCCTGCTGGCAGGTGCTTTAGGCTGAGGGGTGGGGGCAGGCCTGCCCGTGCCCTGCCTGCCTCTGAAGAACCCTCTGAGCATAAGCAGAGGAGGCCTGGCAAAAGGCCTGTGGAAAGGCTCTACCCCTACCCCTGGGGTGTGCCTCTGAGGAGTGGCTGTCGCCCCTTGGCTTGGGCACTTTTATAGGTAGTCCTATATTCATCCATCTTCTTCATATAATTCTCTGTCTGCTCCCCAAACAGAGAATTTCCCACCACAGGAAAATCCATAGCCTTAGTCTGGGTATCCTGTGACAAGCTAGTACACCTGAGCCAGGCCAACCTACGAAAAGCTACAGATGTGGCCATGACTCTAGAGGAAACATCATTAAAATCCACAGCAGCATGAAACTGCACCTTAGAAGCCTCAATGCCATCGGCAGCCACCTGCTCCAGCTCGCTAGCAAGCTGGCCAGGGGCTTGTTTGGCTAAATCCATAACAGTATCCCATCTAGACTCTGATACCTTGCTACATAAGCCATATAATTTGCTTGCCTGAGTCCCAAGGATGCTGCCATGTACTGTTTTTTTGCCATGGCATCAATCTTCCTGGAATTCTTGTCAGGAGGATGTGAAGCCAGGGGAATATTAGCTTTATCACAGTCTGCAGCCTGAACTACCCCAACATGACTGCATTGCTGAGAAAGGAATTCTGTATCAGGACCTGACAGTGTGTACCTCCTGTCCATCTTTTTATCTACAGGAGGCACAGAATTAGGAGTTTTAAGATTTTTATTATTTGTTTCTAAATGACTTATGCAAAGGAATAGACAATCTCCTAGACTCTGGTATATCCATCATTTCTACAAAATCAGGCTCCTCAGCCATCCACAGCTTCCCCAAAGGAAGCTGGAGGGTTTCAGCAACTTTTTGTAAAACATAAATGAGAGGGGACTCAGAAAGCATGGGGAGATTCTAAAGGTCTGTCTGGGGAGATGTCCGTTCAATGGGCACACCCAACTTCTAAGTCACATTCATACTGTTCATAATCATCCTCCTCCTCTGGTTCAAAAACCTCAACATCATATTCCTGAACCGATGGAACCGACCAACTGACCTTTTACCAGATAGTGGCGGTTCGGGAACCGGAGAAAGTGACTGGACAATCTGAATAGCTTTTGCTATTCTGCAGCAGTTGGAGTAAGAATTTTGGGCTCCAAACCTGCTGACTTTCTTGTTCTCTTTACTGGAACTGGTTCATCCAAGCCAGCTGCTTGCCCTAGGAAGTCTCCCCCTGGTCAGAGATTTCTCCGTTCGGGTTGGCACCGAACCGGCTGGCCATCCGGGTCAGCGGACTTTTGGCCTCCTCATTCCCCTGAGCCTGCCCAATCTCTTTTTCCAGGGTGTCTGCAGGAAATTCTTACAAATCTGGCAGTCTGACTGAGGTGGTCAAACCCAGACAATAAACACATTGGTGTGTGGGTCAGCCTTGGCAAAGACTTCCCCACAGACATCACAGTGTTGAAACCCAGTGGGCCCGGTTTTTCTTTTGGGTTTCTCAGACATAATGCCAGCCTAACCAGAAAAACTTGCCCTTTAAACGGCAGTGCCAGGCAAGACACCCTTATCGGTTCCTAACCGTGTCACGGGTATTGGAAAAAACCGTAATGAAATCCGTTTTGTTTTTAGAACCGATAAGAACCGGAACCGCGACTTAAAATCTCAAATTTAAAACTTAAGTTTTAACTCAAGTTGATCGGTTCAAACCAACGATAAAACTTACAAGTTCCACACAGAATTAAAATATGAATTACTTATGATACCACAGACAGAGCTTGAACCGATCGGTTTTGCGGTTAAAATAAAACTATTCTCGGTTGAATCGAACCGAGAACACACTGTTTAAACCGAGAAATGAACCGAGCAGTAGGAGAAATCTCCAGAGCGACTGTTCAGTGAGGCGGAGTAAAGAATCTGACAGTTCAGGTTTGAAACTACACAGACAGAGCTTCTCTTTAGAGCTCGTGCTCTAAGTTCCATTCATGGAATGGAGTTAACTCTTTCACCTCCGGAGCAGTTCTAATGGTGGGACAAACTGCAATTGTCATAATATAGCAAGACTTCATGTTGTTTGAATAAAGGAGTCGGATGCATAATAGGGTGTACAAGAGCTCAGATTTATTAGAAAATAAATTATTTCTGTAAGGAAAGGGATTCACAGGTACCAGTTTGGAAGAACCTCCTGGGGGGGGGGATTAGAGTAGAAAAGAGTGGGGGTAGGTAGACAACTGTGAGTCTAGGATAAGCTGTGGAGTCACTCGTGGACTTTAAAATAGAAGGAGCAACAGGGGTGCAGAAGCAGAACTAATTGGTTTTGTTAATTTCAAGTTTGTCCTTTTTCAAATAGTAGCACAGACTTGCAGCATCTAGTTTATCTGTAACAGTAGCACAGACTTACTGCCCTCTGTTGGTGGGTTAGTATAATCTGCTAATAGGGAAGTTGACAGTCACATGACACCTTAGCCCTTTGGGCTATAAAAGGCAGGTTAGCCAAGGGTGAGGAGCCGCTACGTAGCAGCAGCAAGAAAGCGGCTACCGAGACCACGGCCGCCGAAATAAGACTGGCAGGTTTCCTTGACTTGATGTGTGCGGTCCCTGCAAGTTAGCCCCACTCGGGACAATAATAGGCAGTCAGTCCCTGCAGGGTTTGCTCAGACAAAAAAATCAATTGCTGTGCGGTGCTTCCTACGCCTTCTGCCAGATTTTAGAGGAAGATCCACTTAGAAACAGCTTCGATCGGGGAGAAATCAGCTCGGAGCAGGGAAGCAGCACGCCCATTTAAAAGTGAGCTTGGAGCATTGCGCTCAGTAGGGAGCTCAGGAGCCCATCTAGCACAGTTAAGATTAGAAAAGCTCAGAGAATGCAAATTTGTGTTCAAATGGATTCACTACATATAGAATGAAACACAATTTTAAGGGAAATACTTGCTGTGTGACCTTGGGCAAGTCACTTAACTGCCCATTAATCCAGTCCACCCTGCTACAGCTGGAAGTGAGTATAAGAAACAAGACATTGCATCTCGGGTAAAAAAATAAATAAAAATATGAGCAGATAATTTCAGCACTACTGTACTTAGTTTTATGCATTTAGCATTGTGTTGAAGTTAGACACAGAGCACAACTGTCATGTTATAACATCGGGGGGGGGGGGATCTGATTGTGGGAGCAGTTATTATTGATGGCCAGGGCCCATAATGATCCCTTCCTGCGAACCCAGCCCTCAGCCGGTAAGCATACACAGCACTTGTCCCTCTACCTGTGTCGCAGAACTATGTGCTCCAGTCTTTTTCCGGTGACGTGGAAAGGATGAAAAAGGGACTTGGCAAGGTTGGAGGAATGGTCAGAAGTATGGCAGCTAGGATTCAATGCAAAGAAGGGCAAAATAATGCACCTGGGAAACAAGAACCCAGGGGAAGAATACACAATGGTGGGAGGTAGTAATAACAACAAAAAAGGAAAGGGACCTGGGGGTAATCATATCAGATGACCTTAAGGTTAGCAAGCAATGTGAGAAGGCAGTAGGAGGGCCAGGGTATACTGGGATATATAGGGAGAGGCATCATCAGCAGAAAACAGGAAGTTGTTATCCCTCTGTACAGACAGTTGGTGAGACCCCATCTGAGTACTGTGTCCAGTTCTGGAGACCCCATCTCCGCAAGGACATAGACAGGATAGAGGCAGTCCAGAGGAGGGCAACTAAAATGGTGCAGGGTCTGCAAGAGAAGCCGTATGAGGAGAGACTAAAGGAGCTTAATATGTATACCCTTGAGGAAAGAAGGGAGAGGGGAGACATGATAGAAACTTTTAAGTACCTCAGTGGAATCAACAAAGTCCAAGAGGGTAGCATCTTTCAGAAAAAGAGACTTGCAAGAACAAGGGGACACAATTTAAAGATAGAAGGAGGGCGGTTCAGGGGCAATGTGAGGAAGTATTATTTCACAGAGAGGGTAGTGGATGCATGGAACAGCCTTCATGAGGAGGTTGTGGGGTCTAAAACTGTGGGAGAATTCAAGAATGCATGGGACAGACATAAGGCAATTCTTGTGGGGGGTAGGAAGAAATAGGCTGTTGGTTAACTAGGATCTGCGGCCTATCCTGTAGGTAGGGAAATGGGCAGACTAGATGGGCCTAGCGGTCCTTATCTGCCGTCAAAGTCTATGTTTCTATGTTTCCCTTCCTTGGAGTGCTAGTGCAGATTCACGCTCTGCCAAGCCAGTGAGCAGAAGACCAGAGATCAATCCCAGACTCGGCCCTCTCTCCCCACATAGCAGCACAGTATGGGGTGCTACCAAGCCACTATATTGGCTATTACAGCCCGTTCTTATACAAAATGTATTTTGGCCTGGTTTGTGACACCGTGCTACCAAGTTCCTTCATCTATGGTATCCATATGTATAAAGTAGCAGGGTGGCATCCAGTTTAGAGGATTTTAGGCTGTTGGTTAACTAGGATCTGCAGCTTATCCATTAGGTAGGGAAATGGGCAGACTAGGTGGGCCCAAGCGGTCCTTATCTGCCATCAAATCCTATGTTTCTGTGTTTTGGAAGGGGATTTCAAAGTGTAGACCACCTATAGTATATACAAATGATGCTTTACCAGAATTGGGCCTTACAGTTGGACCAATTATATTTCCTCTTGTGTGCTTGGAATCAACTTTTGACAAGGGTTAGGACTTTTCTACTGCATAAAATCGACAGAACTGAGAATAAGATATCAGAAAGATCAGTAGCAAGACCCGATTAGCATTTCAGAGTAATTCATGCAGTTAATGTACTGCACAGCACCTGTTACCAGGGGCATCACCACAAGCCCTCAGTAAGCCTCTAAAAAAGGACATGCTTGTCTCAGTGGGCCCATCTGGTTAACAAATTTCAAATAAATAAAATGACACATGAATGGTCACATTTCCCCATAGGGGAACGGTGACATCCAAACTTGGTAATGCCATCATTGTGACATCAACTGTTTTTTTTTTGTTTTTTTTTTCTCAACTCTGTTTCTGCACCACTCCCAGGGAACTCTCTCCGGCATCCTTGGTTCTCCAGGGCTCTACTTCCCACCTGAGATTCTCACTCCTTCTCCCTCACATCCACTGCCACAACCCCTGGATCTAAATCCCACCCAGAGGAAGGGTCACCCTGTCTGCCCAGGGCGCTCTTTCTTATAGTGTAGAGTGCCGGTTTCTGCAAGTCGGCCCGGAGAGGAGAGGGCCCGGTATTGGGAGTGTGGTTCCAGAGGCCGAGGTGCCTTCGCCTATCCTCAGGAATGGGAATTTTTTTTTTCTTTTTGTCTTTCTCCCCTGCAGAGCGTGGTCGTGCAATGGCATCCTGGTGAGAAGCTTCGAGGCCCATTGTCACTCCGCCCCCTCCGCATCTGCCTTGCCCCACATGTACCACGCAGCCCATAGCCACTGCCAGGTGCAGCTGTGGTGTGGCAAAACCCCCAAGTCCCTCCCCAGGAAGGGAGAGCAGTCCTCTGGACGCTCAATCCCTTCCCTCCCCTACTGACCACCCACGGCCCGAGTCCGTTCCCAAACCAGGGTCGCCGGTGTCGCATCCAGCACCTCAACCCCCAGCGCCACCAGGCCAGCATAAGTGATATCAACTGTTAATACCACCATTGTGACGTCACAACAGAAGTATTACAAGACTCTTATTAGTTCAGTTGTGGCTTTGATTTGATCCCAGTGGCCCTCTAAAATGTTACAAAATGGATTTTAAACTCCGCTTCCATTGTAATGAATAGAGCACGCCCCCACGCTATACAGACTCCTACATCACAAATCACGGGAGTACAGGAGTGGCAGTTGGATGAAGCTTGCTTCTGTTGGAACCAGGAAGGGGAAGAGATTGGGCAGCTGAGGGGAATGTATAGTCCCTTCACCTGAGGTAAGTGAGCATTAAAAAATTTTGAGAAGTGGACTGTTCAAGCCTGGTTTAGGTCAGCTAGCATGTGAGGGCTTGAGGAACTGTTAGACAGTGAGCACAATTATTGCTCTTTAAAGTATAATCATTGGACACACCAGCTTATATTTTCTTAATTATCCATAATTATGTCCCCTAATCCTTCCTTTCTGAGAACATTTAGATAAAAACAGGATCTTTGTATCTCTGACATTTTCCCTTCCTCCTGCTAGCCCCCCCGCCCCAAGTCCTAATCTTCTGTTTGTGAGAGAAGAGTAATTTCCACAGCTACAGATTATAATGTCACAAACAGAATTATGACTTGGCAGAGGGGAGCAGGAGAATGAGATAAAGTCTGGAGGGCAGAAAGACGGTTTTCATGCAAATGTCCTCCGTTATCAAGAACGAGGAAACTTAAATACAGAACTTTAGTGATAAAGACAGGTTGAATTGTGTTAAAATATAAGATGTTAAAAAGTCCTGCATCCTGGAAAAATGTGTGAAATGGTTAGAAACATGGAAGATGACGGCAGAAGGTAACCTGTGGTCCATTGAGCCTGCCCAAGCAAGGTATCTGGGGACCTGTTGTGCACCGATGTTCTGTCCTCCTTGACACTCAACCTAGCCCTTGCTAGTGCCATGTGTTTGTTCCCAATACTTGTCCCACCCCTGCTTAAAGCATGATACTGACTTTGCAGCTACCACCTCGGGAGATGATCTATTCCAAGGTTCCACCTCCCTCTCTGAGAAGTAATACTTTCTGATGTCCCTCTTGAACACTCCACCCTTCCATTTCCACTTGTGCCCTCCTGTGGTAGAGTTGACGTTCCTAGTAAAAAGCTGCGCTTCTGGCACCTTGTTGATGCCTTTAAGGAACTTGAAGGTTTCGATCGTATCCCCCCTCTCCTTTCTAGTCTCTAGCGAGTACAATTTCAGACCCCCAAGCCTCTCTTCATAGGTGATTTCCTGAAGGCCATGTATCATTGTTGTTGGCCTTCTCTGGACCACTTCCAATCAATCAATGTCCTTTCTTAGGTGAGACCTCCAGAATTGTACACAGTACTCCAGATGAGACCTCACTAATGACTGGTAAAGTGGTAGTATCACCTCCCTGTCCCTGCAAGTTTCTATTTGCTGTCATCGTGGTTCTTCTTGCTAACTTTTGCATGCTTTAGACTGCAAGTCCTGACACATCAGAAACTATAAAAGCAGTCTCTGAATCAACAGGAAAGTGTTGACACTAAAGATAAGGCCTTTGGCATTGACTCCTTGGTTTATAGAATAAAAAGTAACACTAATCTATTTGGCACATTCCGTTGCAGAGAATTGGAATTAAGGCCTTTTCTTGTATGTTGCTGTAACACACCAGTGCTACAGGAAGAGCTTCTGCGTGGCCCATTGTGTTTCTTTGTGTTCACTAAGGAGCCTGTCCTCTTGTACTTAGAATGGCCTGTCTAATTCTGTCACCTGTCACTCGGAGACCTGTCTCCTTGAACTTGAAACAGTTAAGGATGACTTATTTTTCTTATTCTGTTAATTTTTTTTACTTTTTTTCTGTTATACTAATGCAATTGTAAATATAAAAAGTGTTGTTAAACCTTTTTTTCTACTGGTGACAAATCTGTTTCATTATGACAATAAGGCACTCTAGGATGTGCATTGTACTGGAATAATGGGACTTCTCGGGTAGTGGAAGCACATGATTTCAACCTTGTGCTTCAAACCACCTGAGGTGTGCTGTTATCGTAGCACAGTGCACACATACCCTGTCATGCCTGTGAATCATCCCCCCCCCCAAGCCAGTACTTTCACCTCCCTTTCTAGATGAAATATAGGCCCCCCACCGATCATCTTAACCTTGTCACCCTCCCCACCTGGGCCTTAAATGCCCCCTTAGTCACCCCCAGGTGCCTTTAAAAATAGTATTGTATGTCATTCAATATAGCGCAAAGCTCTTTATTCTTTTGGGCTCACCGCCAGGCTCAAATACTGGTAATCTCTGCCCCAGGAATGCTCTTCATAATTGCAACTGGATGAGATCACCAGCATTCAGGATGCTAGTGAAATGCAGAAACAGAATTTTTTTGGCCAAAAAGGACCGTATGGCCTACTCGGTTTGCCCACCTGTTCTCTACCTAATCTCTCTCCACAGACACTGACTGGTCTCCGGCAACCCTCCCTTCTCCCTGCTTGTTTTCTAATCCACCTCTTTGTCTATTCCACGCATGCTTTAAAGAGCACAAGACAATATTTGTATGTGTCTGCTGAGTCTGATTTTTTTACACTGTCTTTATGTCAGTTAGGAATGATTTATGGTAGAACTGATTGTCATTTATAGTAGTTACAGGTCAGTTTTCATCCCCTTGATGTTCCCGCCAGTTTGAACAGCCGACTGGTAAAAGACTGCTGATATCATAGGTAATTTTATGCCCATTTTTATTTTTTTATTTTTTCTCCACACGTAATCAGAGGAAATGTTTTACATTTGGACTAGAGAAAGTAGTAAATAGCATTTACAAAATAGTAGAATCCTGTTGTCCTAAGGTTACAAGTAATATAAAAGCAGTTTAACTCACTACTTATTTATTATTAATGAAAGTCCATCTCCATGAGATACCCCTTTTTTCATGAATTAAGAAGGGGAGTTCACTCTTAATATTGTAAAATAGCCAATTGTAATATAAATAGGGTAAGATCCTTAAATATAGGTGTTATTTTCCATCATGATACTCCCGATTCCAGTAACATGATATGTTTTATTTGGTTCTAATTACAAGTAATTATGTCTCTCACATATAGAATCATGGACAGAAATTACGATCCACGGAGGAATGGTAGAGTACACATCTCTGCCATTTCAACATGTGAGATGGACCTTTGTTTTGTATTTTAGCAGTAAGACACTCTAATTGGTATATGTCTGACATAATAACTCCCCATTCTTGCACTGTTGGTATCTGTGACAACATCCAGTGTCGGGTTATAGTTTTTTTTACCTGCTAGGAGACAAACTGTAAGGAGAGTATTGTACCATGGAGGGGTGTGGTCTGGAAAGACCCCAGCAGAAACTGCTCAGCTGTAAGTTCAGTTGGTTCACTGAATAAGGCTGTAAGCTCCCTTTGAAAGAAAAGCCAGAACAGCATAAGATTAGAGCAGAGCCAAAACACATGTCCCAGGGCATCCCCAACCTCTCCAACATAGCCCACATTCATCCGGGAGGAATTTAAGAAGGACCGCTGGAGCCCGAAAATATCGGGAATGGCACTTCCATGCAAATTGCCTCCAAAGGGGGGATGACATAGTCTTTATGACTCTTAAAGCAGACCCCAACCATGTCTCTATGGAAATTTCCAGAGAAAGGTCTCTGTTCCATTCCTGCAGGATAGAGGCAGTGGACTCTGATAGTTCGTTCCTCAACTCTTTATAAATAAGACCTTTAACATGAGCCATCAAGTTTCCTTTAGTGGCTTCTATAAAAATGTTTAATAAGTCTTTGGGGGGAGTATTTTAATCTGGATGATTCTATTTCATAATATGTGGTTACGAACTTGAAAATAACGAAACAGGTCAGAGTTGCAAAGTATGAACTGGGACTGTAGCTTTTCAAAGGGGAGAATCCCCTGCGTGGAGAGGAATTGAAAGACATGTGAGAGTCCCATCTTTCTCCAGATAGAGAAGGCATGGTCCATATGATTAGGGACAACGGTCTCAACTTCTGAGATTAACTTACAGTATTCATATACTGTACGAATAGGACCAGATCTTTACATATGTTTCCATAATTTGTAGGTTTGGGATGTAATGTTCGTAAGGTCTGAGGCTGACACCGATCTCTCCTCCGAGGAAAACAAAATTCTCCTAATATCAAAGAGATTGTTAAAGTGAAATTCTGTGGTTTTCCAAGGAGACTTATAAGACTCCATCAGCCACAGTACCACTGTTCTCAGAAATGCTGATTTAGCATATAAGCTAAAATCAGAGAGGTTAAAACCCCCCTGAGCCAATGATAATTTCAAAATCAAGAGTCTTATTCTAGGACGGCCCTTGCCCCAAACGAAACCAGATATCAATCTATTCCAAGATTTGAAGTAATACTTTGAGGGGAAAAAGGGAATATTCTGAAGCAAGTATAGAATCCGGGGGAGAATGTTAGTGTGGACAGTCTCAATTTGTTGATGGAAAGGAAAGGAACCTGTGGCCCACCTGTCTAGGTCTGACTGAATTAGTAGTGTGAGGGGTTCATAATTTATTGTCTGTATGACCCCCGGGTCTAATGAAACCTGGAGACCTAAGTATTTTATTTTTGTAGACATCCACCTGAAAGGGTAAGCCCTCTTCAGTGTTTTATTTTGGGGTAAAATGAAATGCTAAGATTTCCATTTTGGCCACACTTAGCTTTTATGTCAGTTTTTTGACAGCATTGTAGAGCAGCTAAGTAGTGCTGTCATTCTCCATTACAGTCCTGGTTCTGTTATCATTGTAGTCTTATGCTGATTTGCCATTTTATGTTGATATAACAAAGGTGACTAATAATAATTTTATTTATCTAGCGCAATTCATACATATCAAAGCACTTTACAAATCAATATCACAGTATAAAACCATAAATAATCAAAATCAGCAGTAATGACTGAATCAGTCTCATCCAGTTATGGAAAAGCAAGACTGAACAAATAAGTCTTCAACGCGACTTTAAAGCTCTCCACTGTCAGGCACTCTCTATCCCTGTGAGGTAGAGAATTCCACAGAGCAGGGCCTACATAAACAAATGCTCAAGCACCAGATGATTTCAACCGAACCCTGGGAATCTCTAGCAATCCCTCGTTGGCGGAGTGGTAGGAAGGGGCAGTAGGGGCACAAAAGCTCTTGCAGGTAATGCGGTCCCTGACCGTGTAGAGCTTGATAGGTCAGCAGACCGACGTTGAAGATAATCCTCCACCGAACTGGCAGCCAGTGTAGCTCACGCAGCACAGACGTAATGTGGCTAGATCGAGAGAGCCCAGTTCGTATCCTGGCTTCCGCATTCTGCATTAGCTGCAGCCAGAGGATGTCCACCCCTGACAGCACTAGGTAAAGGGAGTTACAGTAGTCCAGGTGGGAGGTCACAAAGGTGTGAACCAATGTCAGAAGGTTGCCGGGTGGAATCAGGTGCTTAATCAGGGCAATATTCCTCAGATGGTAAAACGAGGACTTGACAGCGGAAGACACCTGTGATTTCAAGGTCAACCCCTCATCAGGAGTAATGCCCAGACTCCGCACCTGATTGGAGGACCTCAGCTGGCAGTCCCCCCCCAACCCCAGTACAAGACTGGTCGACTGTCCTGCCAAAGACCCCTGTACTCGGCGACCTGGGTCCACAACCAGCACCTCAGTGTTATCTGGATTCAGCCTCAACCAGTTGGTGCACATCCAATCTTGAATCTCAGACAGGCAGTTGTTAAATACTGAGACTGCTGTGTCCTGTTTGGGTACGAAGGACATGTACAGCTGAGTATCATCTGCATAACAGTGACAACTCAGTCCGTACTGCCTTGCAATGTCCCCCAGCGGCAACATGTACACCTCGAACAACATGGGAGACAGCACGTAGCCCTGCGGTACCCCACATGGCAGGGAGAAATGATCGGAGGAAAAATTCCCTGACACAACCCTCTGCAACCTGCCAATGAGGAAAGATTGAAATCATCTGAGAACTGCACCCAGCAGTCTGCAGATCAACCGCAGGTGCTCCAGCAATATCCCATGGTCCACGGTGTCAAATGCCGTGGAGAGGTCAAGGAGGACTAAGATGGACCGCCTCCTCCGATCTCTCGCTATAATAAGGTCATTGAGTACCCGAACAAGAGCAGTCTCAGTACTGTGCCTTTTCCTAAACCCAGATTGGAAGGGATCATAGATGTTGTGGATGGTAAGATGGTTCTCCAGCTGCAGCATGACCACTTTCTCAGTAACCTTCCCTGCAAAGGGAAGGTTAAAGACTGGTCTGTAGTTAATGAGACAGTCTGGATCAAGAGAAGGTTTCTTGAGGAGTGAAACCACTGCTGCCTCCTTCAGGGAGTCAGGAAACTCCCTGGTCTGTAATGAACACCGGACAATCTCAGCTAAGATTGGGTGGATGACCTCTACACATCCCACAAGGAGATGGGTTGGGCCCGGGTCCAAACCACAGTAAGTCGACCACATATTCTGGATAACCTTCATGACATCCAAGATCGCCACCCGATCAAAGGCTGACCAGTCAGTCCAAGGTGTTGTGACCTCCCATCGACCACTGCCACTCCCATTGGAGCAAGCTAAGCTGATCTCCACCCTAATGCCGGCAATCTTATCTGCAAAGAACAGAGCAGACTCGTCACAATTCTCCTGTGACAGTGCTCTCTGTAACTGCAGACAGGCTGGATTGCACAGTCTGTCCACAGTTCTGAAGAGCTGAGCTGGTCGGTTCTTTGCAGCCGTGATCTCCCTGGACAGGAACTCTGCCTTCTTACGGGAGATCACAGATTGATAGTCAGCATAATGTGCCATCAATCTAAGCCTGTCGACCTCAAGGCCAGATTTCAGCTAGCGATGCTCCAACCTTCGCCCAACCTTCCTTATCTCCCTCAGTGTCTCATCAGACCATGGGGAGCGACAAGTAGAGGGGGAGAGGTCGAACATGGACTGGAGCAGTGGAATCCATAGCCTCCACTACAGCCTTATTATCGACATGCAGTAGGTTCTCTGGATCCAAGCTTGTACTCGGGAACCTCGATAGGTCCAGTACCATCAGGCCTTCTGGGGTCATGCCCCTTAACAGGCAGTACCAGACCATCTCCAAAGGGGCAGCCTATAAGGGGGTGACTGGATATTGGACCTGATAATGCTATTGTCAGACCAGCCGACTGGTTCCACCACCAAGTCGGTGCTCTCTATACCAAGGAGGAAGACCAGGTCCAGTGAGTGACCCGAAGAACAGGTCGCAGAGGAAACCACCTGTATGAAGCCCAATAAATAAATGAACTGGAAGAAATCTTGTCCAAAATGCAAGAGTTCATCGTCGAACCAGATATTGAAGTCACCCAGCACCATCACTCTGGGGACCTCAACACCGTGTCGACAACGAAGTCTGCGATTTCCTGCAAAAATTGCTTCCCATCCCCAGGGTTTTATTTTATTTTATTTATTTGGTATTTGGAAAATAACCTTTGAGCCAAGGCTCTTTTACAAAGGTTCCACGTCATGTGAACAGAGTATAGACATTCAGTCAAGAAGGTTACAGAGTTTTAGGACATTTGAGACACTGAACAGCACAACAATCAGGAAAAGGTTACAGAGTTTCTTAGTCATTTAAAACACTATACAGCATATGGACATCAACTTTAGTTGATTACAAGTGCAGGTAAGGTGCAGAGGCACTAGAGGTTAGGTTGGGCAGAGGGTCAGTAAGGACAGGATTTTGGTAGGGGAGGAGGGGGGGGCCTCTAGTAAAAGTGCTCAAGGAGGCAGGACTGAGGCCAGAGAGGCATAGACCCATCCTAGCATGGAGATGGGGGAAGGGGGTGAGGGGTGTACAGGAGCAGCCCCTTAGAGTGATTCAGAGGCATTGTCAAGGAGCGTGTGGGAGGATGGCTTCTGTCTTGTGCTGAGAATAGTTGCTGTTAGAGCCAGGCCTTGTCATCCAGAGTCTATCAGCTGTTGGAGAAGCAGGTGCATACAGAGCTTGAGGTCAGGTAGTGCTTAAGGTCTAATTTGAAGCCGGACAGGCTAGTGGAATTCCAAATGGACTCGGGTACCTTGTAAAGCCAGAGAGGGGCTCTGTAGAAGAAAACGCGCTGTCTGAGAGCTGTGCATCGGAATGGCACCACGAGGGCCCCAAGTGTTCTGTTTCTGGTTATATATTCTGAGCCTGGGAGGGAGGAGATGCCTGCTATGCATGTGGGGGCTTTCCCCAGTAATGCTTTTTTGCCTAGGAGGCATGTGAGGAATTTAGTCCTGCACCCAAGAGGACAGCAGGTGTGTCTGTTCGTAGAGTAGACTGTAGATGAGAAGAATTTTGCACTCCATACCTGCACCCAGGATATACTCAAAAGGATTGGGCCTTCCCCACTGGCACATCTACCAGGCTCAATTCCTTTTTAAAACAAATGGTCACACCCCCGCCCCTTCGATCCAGTTTCAGGCAGTGTATCACCGAGAACCCAGCTGGAACTGCCACCTCCAATACTGGGCCGGCATTCTTGTCTAGCCAGGTCTCGGTGATGCAAGCCAAGTCAGCTGATCTCGAAGATCAGCAATCACTTCCATCTTGTTCCTAATAGAAATGGCATTGCACAACACCACCCGGGTTGGATGGGACTCCGAGGCAGATTGCGTCACCTGCCCACTCACAGTGGAGCCCTTGGCTATGGAGACCAAACAAGGAGGCCCCCTCTCTAGTCTCCATTTCGCCCCAAGACATTTTCTTGCCTCCACTGTCCCTAGTAAACTGTCCTGGTCCACTCCCCCCAAGGTCCAGGCCTCTCCTCTCGATACCTCCTTCTCACTATACCCATACACATCGGCAGGTAAAGGGGGACAATTGAGGGGGTGGAGACCTCGTAGCTCAATGGGGGAATAGTGCCTGGCAGGGAGAGCCCTCTGCCAACACATTGTCTGTACTAATCCTAGAACCAGTCCTCACTAAAATAATTGAGAACTCAATAAATGATCCCTTCCCTACTACAGCTAAAATTTAAAATAATTACCCAAACCCACACAAACCCAACCTAAAATAACACAACTTAGTCCCACCCTTTCAGTAAATAAAGTAACAACTAAAAAGTCCCAAATAGTCCAGCAGTGTAGGGATAAAATCCAGGAAAGAAGTACACCAGGACTTCAAGGAGAGCATTTTAGGAAGAGTGAGGCTCTCACCCTCACCCAGTCCTTAAAATCAGAGTCCAGAGGATACACTTCTCTCCCACCAACAACGATATTGATTGTTATTGAACTTGGTGCAGTCTTTGGAGGTACTCACTACCTTCCCAATATCAAACACTGTTCAGCCGCTAAAAGAAAAGGACCGCTGGAGAGTGGTCTCAGGAATAGATCTTCCTCAGTCAACCACACTGATTTGCCTGCTTCTCCCGAATCACCACCTTAGAGCCATGACTCTCACCCCAAGGGGAGCAGACTGCACCACGGAAATCAGCACTTATGAGAGACTGAGGAAAGCCCTCCGGCTCTACCCTCACCAACCCTGGGGCCCCTCAGCAAGCACACACCCCCACCGGACTGTGCTTTGCTGGTGTCCCCACTATGTCCCAACTGGTCCAGGCCACAAACTCCTGGGTAACACCCTGGCTGCAAGTCACAAGTACTGCTTTCTTCTCCACCCTACGCAAATCACAGGTGACCACGAGCCAACAGCCGTCTGCTCAGGACAGGGGTGACTGAAACCTCGACTGCCCACCAACGGCCAAATCCATTCACCCTACTCAATGTCAGGGGGATCATTCCTCTGATCGATAACTCCGGTACTGACTTCCCCCAAACAGCCGAACCGCTACCACTTGCCAGCTCACGGCTTAACTCCAGCTCTTAATATGAGATAAAATGAGAGCTTGTCACAGCTTCACAGCAGTCAGTCATGATTTAAAAGAGAAAAAAAATGAAAAAATACAAACTACGCTGTCTCGCCTTTGCAGGTGTATAAGCTGGGGCAGGTTATCAGCGTTTCTGGTGTAAATAAATGCTAGCACCGCAGTAGGTAGTGCTAGCAGTTTTGGCATCCAAAAATATCCCACTAATAAAGTTAGATGCTCTACAGTCCCTGTCTGCAGCCTGAAAAAAGACACTCCTTCAGCTACCTCTCTCACGGAAATCCCTAACTGCTGCTAAGCTAAATCTAACTAAAACCAAACGTGATGTATAGATGTAACCCCTTTGTTACCCGGGGTTACTAGAATCCCAGTAAGACCTACTGGTAGGCAGGGAAGGCAGCTTGTGAAACTCCAGTTAAATGGGTTTCACACTGTCTCACTCTGTCCTCAGTCACAGCTGAGACTGGAGAGATGACATCATTATAGAATTGTTACAGCTGCATGAGCCACATTTGGAATCTTCAGCTCAGAGTAGTTCTAGAACCTTGGGAATTTGAAAAGCAGTCTTCCGCTTATCCTTGAGCAAGAAGGAAGCATCAGACTGTAGTTTGAGTTTTGCCTCCACACAGAGGAAGTTTTCTGTGTTTCACCATTCTTCAAGTGATGGAGACCGTCCCTCGGTCTCAGTGCCCCTCCTCGGGGTAGGAAAAGGTCTCTGTGGGTTCCAGGGCAATCTCTTTCCCACCAAGGAAAGAAGTTGCCTGAAATTACTTTGTCTGTTTGGGTATAGAAAAGATTAAAGGACTTCGCCTGTGGGGCACCTGCAACGATTGGGTGAGTGTTTGGCTCCAGTTTAAGGGGCAAACAACTGTTTTTTTCAGTCAGGAAATGTTATTGGGGACTGCTGTTTGGGAAGACTATATACACTAGGATGAACAAATGGAGCAGTCAATTCAGTTTCAAGTTTCAAATGGTTTTATTGGGAACTGCTGTTTGGGAGCACTATATACACTAGGATGAACAAATTGAGCAGTCAGTTTAAAGTTTAAATGGATTTAGAGTTCACAGTAGAGGGGGTGAATCAGTTCATCCACCATGCAATCTACATTTTTACAGTCCTGAAGTTTCTGTGTGTTCAGAGAAAAGGCCGAGTATGGGCTGTGGGAGCTGGAGGTGGATAGATCACCATCTTTAGTAACCAGGTCCACCTCTACGGATTTCTTCTGTTTTTGCTACTCGCCTCATGCGCTTGGACCAGTGATGGGGTGGGTACCCAGACGTGGGTCGCAACTTGAAAATCTCTCTAGGAGTCGCAGACTTCAAGTGGTGTGTGGAGCCACAGGATGGGAACATTACTCCTTGTTGGATAGGAGTCTCCCTGTTTGATGGGAGTTTCGAATTGGAAGTACGAAAACAAAATCTCTCTAGGAGTCACAGACTTCAAGTGGTGTGGGGAGCCACAGTTTGGGAGCCTCCTTGTTTGATGGGATGTCTTTCCAAGTAGAGTTTGGGTTCACTCGCCAAGTGGACCGTCAGTAGAGTGGCCGGCAGGGGAGCCAGGCCAGTCAGGCTGTGTATCCAATGCGCATGCAAAGTCCGGGCTGAGTGCCTGGTGGGTCCAAAGCCAGACATAGAAACATAGAATTTGATGGCAGATAAGGACCGCTTGGCCCACCCAGTCTGCCCATTTCCCTACCTACTGGATAAGCTGCAGATCCTAGTTAACCAGCAGCCTACTTCTTCTTACCCCTACCCCCCAGAATTGACTTATGACTGTCCCATGCATGCTTGAATTCCACCACTGATTTTGACTCAACTTCCTCCGAAGGCGCTCCATGCATCCACAACCTCTCTGTGAAAAATACTTCCTTAAATTACCTCTGAGCTGCTCCTCCATCTTCAAATTGTGCCCTCTTGTTCTTGCACACCTCTTTTTTTTTTTTGAAAGATGCTACCTCTTGGACTTTGTTGATTCCCTTGAGGTACTTGAAAGTTTCTATCATGTCGTCCCCTCCCCCTCCTTTCCTCGAGGATATACATATTAAGCTCCTTAAGTCTCTCTTCATATGTCTTCTGGTGCAGACTCTGCACCATTTTAGTTGCCCTCCTCTGGACAGCTTCCATCCTGTCTATGTCTTTGCGGAGATTGGGTCTCCAGAACTGCTCACAGTACTCCAGATGGGGTCTCACCAACTGTCTGTACAGAGGGATAATAACTTCCTGTTTTCTACTGGTGATGCCTCAACTGTTGTAAAGTGTTCATTCCTCAAATGGACCACTGTGTTTAACCTCTAATCTGCATTACAGTTACATAGCCCTGTGGGCGACCATACAGAGCTTTGTTTATGTTCAGTGAGTTAATAAATAAAGCCACACTGAAAAATCCCAATTCTGGTTCTGGACATTACAGTTATTGCTTCCTGTAGTTGGATTTACTTGGGTGCCCCTGTGCAGAGTAGTCAAACCTAGGTCTTTTGTGCCAGGTAGCCTCATCCTTCCCCCGAACCCGTAGATATACACTCCCCACCAGGTATTGCTGCCAAATGCCAACAGCATGCCACCTGTTGTTGTTTTGGTAAAAGGACAGGGGTGGGGAGGGTTACGAAAATGGAGGCACCGCTTTGGATTTGTTTGGGAAGGAAGGTGCTTGGGCAAGTAGGCTAGCTTTTTGGCTATCTGGCAGTCGGTAGCCCAAAAAAGTTGAAGCAATTTCCTTAGTGTGTGCTGTGTGCTATGAATCTTGTGCTGCTGTTTAAAAAATGCCAACTGTTTACCAAGGAGCTGTAAAGCCAAAGTGTGTGTCCTTGTCCTGCATCAACATAGTTTACAGCATTTGTCAGTTTTAAAATAAAGTTCTGTAAAGAAAAGTGTGGAAAACTAGGGGTAGCAACAGAGAAATTATGCCCTGGACGTTTGAAATGCTTTTAAAATGAGTTTCTGTGAAGGAAAGTGTGGAAAACTAGGGGTAGCAACAGAGAAATTATGCCCTGCACGTTGGAAATGCTTTATGTGCAATACTAGAGACTGCAGAGTTAATGGCAATGTTACATGGTTGAAATGGGCTCCCGCCGTGGAGTCAGTTGAAAAAAAAAAAAGTGCATCTTTTCAGTTTGAATTTGCCTGCTCGACGATTGCCGTGAGGAAGAAGAGGCTCATTTGCATGGCGTTGTGTGGTTGGTCAGTTTGCCATTAGTCCCGCCCCTCAGCCAGCTCTTCTGTGTCTGCTTCAGCATTCGAGAGGGAGACAGAGAGTAGTGCGTGTACTGGCAGTGGAGGAGCATTCGCGAAGTGTTCAAAGCGCTGTAAACAGTGAAAAGTGACTTTTCTAGTTCAAAATCGGGCTCAACCCGCTTATCGGTCGTGGGATCAGTGAATTGTGTGATTAATACTACGATCGCGGAGACTGCCCTCCCGTTTGAAATCTGAGACCTTCAAAAAAATCTGGCTGCAGGCCGTTTTCCTCCATCGCAGCAATCTGCTACCATAACAGTGAGTAAACGATTGAAAACTAGAGAGAAATGCAATTGCTACCACTAGAGCTAGCATTGTCATCTCACAAATCTCCATTCCAAACCATATATGGCATATTCCTTCCAGACAGACACCCCATCTTATGGCACCCAGTAATACCTTCACCATCCTAGTATTACATTATGTTGAGTGTCTGCCATGCCCCCCCACTGGGATATGTATATACTGTACATACTGTAAATATTAGCTTAACTTTCCTGTAACCGTTTTTTATCATGTGAATTTACTGTACATCACTGTGTTTATAAACGTTATTTTCCCCTGTATGTATAACTGTCTTATATAAGTGTATGATGTATCTGTTGTGTATCAACTATTGAACCTTGACCTTATCAGGTCCATCTTGTAAATGAGCCTTGCTCAATGATGTTCGCCTGAATAAATAAAGATTTGATGATGATGACGATGATGATGATGATGATGTAGAAACTGCTCAAATCAGTGATTTTCAGTAATGCCATATAAAATGCAGCTGTATAGTTGCTTTGCAAGTAGCGATTGTGTGATATCCTGCTAGCAAGTGCAAGTCTGTAAGGCCATTAAATGTGAGCATAGCAATGAAAGTAGCCTCAGTTTAAAGTTTGCAGCCAGAGAGAGACTGTGGGTTGTAAAATAAGTGCAACGCTAGTAGAAGCAGGCAATCCTGTGCTGAAACCTGAAGTTTTAAAAGGGACTGTGATTAAATAAATGTTGCCAGCATGTGAAAAGTCCAAGGAAAATCCTGTAAATGTGAGAACAGCCAGAAAAGAGCAAGTTGTGCAGTTTGAAATAAAAGTTAATAGTAGCTGATGTAAATCGGGTGCGCAGTGGCTTGACCCAGAGTCTGAATGTTGATGCACAGGAGTGCTGCCGCCGCCATTACAGGGTAGGGTAGTAAAGTAAACACAGCAGCAGAGGAGCCATTTTAAAGCTACAGAGTATGTTCATTTAAAGTGGGACTTTGTTACAGTGAACTTTTGTTTGTTTTCTGCAGTTATGGCCTCAGGACCAGCTTGTTACCCGGATCATGCCCGGGTTGCAGTAACAGCAGCAGTAAATAGATAGAGAGATATTGAAAATTGGTGCTATAGAGGGCAACTCCCTCCTGATGTGGCAATTCCTAATTATCCAGTGTGTGTATGCCAGATGTGCTTGAGTGCTGGAAGGGATGTCTTCATGATTCCTCACTGTGCTGGTTGTCTACAAAAATATGGCTTGTATAAAGCGCCTCAAATTCGTTTGGCTCCCACATGGACACAACTTCAAGAATCTGCAGTTGGCAGCACACAGCATCAGGCGGAGCCTGTGGAGGAAGATCCTCGGGAGTGTGGCACAAAGTTAGAGAGTGCAGAATTAGAGACTGAATCTGAAGTTGAAGTTTTAGATGCTGGATCTCAGAAGGCAAGTTCAGATAAAGCATCAATAGACCCCTGGGTGGGGGGGCCTAGCCCAAGTCTCAAAGGTGAAGATGAGATGCGGGAGGCCGTTGAATGGGAGGTGTCGACCTCCGCTCCTAGTGATGAATGGATAGTCTCGGGGGTGAGAACTACTGCTCACTCTTGGGCTCAGATCCTCAGTGAAGAGGAAGAGGAGGAGGAACCTAAGTGGCCTTGTGAGATAGGAACGGGTACACAGCCTCAAGATCTTTTCCTCGGAGGAATGTGTTCAAGAAGGTGGTGATGCGAGTGCCCTGGCTTCACCAGAAGAAAAAGAAGTCAGGGATCCGTTTTTAATTTCATTGAGGATGCGAAGCTGGCAGAACCAGGACTGGCCACCCCCAAGCCAGGCCAGCGGTCTCAGATTGACCAAAGCAAGTAAAGAAGAGAGACTGGTTCGTAGAAAGGCCAATGAAATCTTTGGTATGACCTTTCCTACCTTTCCTCGTAGAGTCTGGGAGGAGATTGAGAACTGCAGGAAATCCTGGATCTGGGATGAAGCAATGAAACGTGCATCCTGGGCTAACCAGCATGTAAGAATAGACTGTTCCACGAAAAGTATACACAGTGGAAGAGAGGCAGGACACTCTTTATGGACAGAGTGAGAATTGTGGGCAGAGAGGGACGCCGTCTCCACTGTGTGAATTATGTACGTCCAGATGGAGTAATAATTCAAGCCCCTGACCCCCTCTACTATTGGCCTCAGTGCAAGGACCTCCCAGTAATTAAGCCCGTGCCTACAAAATGGAGAGCCGAGCAGTGGTAGTCAATACTGCCACATCTGAACTGTGAAGTACCTTTATTGAACTGCCCAAATGAATAAACAAAAATTCGGGGCTCCACATTCTTCAGTCTCCAGTAAACTGTCTGCAATCACCAACCGCCTACTGGTACCACCAGATGACTTCAGATCCAGAGAGGACACCAGCCCAGCTGTTTTCCTGTTCATCGCCTGGTAATCGGATGACGCCGGACCAGCTGTTTCTCTTTTTTGTTCCTGTTCTAAGGTTCCTTCTCCAGTTATGACATCATCCCAGCTGTTTCCTAGATGTGCACTCCTCTGGGTTCCCGGAAGATGTCCGCCCAGTTGTATCAGAAGATATGCTGCCAGAGAGAGTCTTTGTCAGGGACTAGGTTGGTGACGTTCGAATACTTCAAGAGGCTGGTGAGTCAAAATCTCTTTTTATTCTATCTTTATGACATTGCAATACACACCTTACACTACAAACTTCAAACAGTGTGTGAACTGTCCGCAAAGACTCTCCCCTTCGGGATTATGGCCTTAAAAGACTATGTTCACGGGGCTCCGGCCCAGGAGAGACTCTCTAATGGACTGGCCTTCGGCCTTGTAGTCACTAGTGGGACATTTAGGGCATTCCACCCCCCCAAAAAAGTGTATTGTTATCAATGTCATTTCTGTACTTAATGTATATACTGTCTCTTCTGCTTTTCTAAAAAAAAATTTTTTTTTTTTCTTTTTGGGATTGTTTAGTGTTTTGTTTATCCTGTATGGTAAGGGTTGTGGTTGTTGTTGTTGTAGTCATCGTTATTTAGGTAGATCGTAAATGCAGATTAGGGTGTTTTGTGTTTTTGTTGTTTTTTGTCTTTTCTACAGGTGTTCCTGGAAGAAAGAAGAGAAGACAAGAAGAGGAGGAGGGGCTCATCGGAGTTCCTCATTTCAGTGCTTATGTTTAGAAATTAAAGTACTGTTTGTGTTTCTGATGTTGTAGTTGCAGGCTGCCAAAGGTCGGGGAGGTCCCTGGGTTTTGTTTTTATTTGGGATGTTATGTAGAGGCAGATAGGTTTTTCCTAGAGGGTTAGGGGGATAGACAGGCTGTGGTCCTGAACGGTCGAGAGGGATTGCAGTGCTGATCTATCAGGGCCATGCTCTGACTGTTCTACCAGAGCCACTAGGTGTCCATAGTAAGTGGATAGAGTAGAGGCTGAAATGTCAGCTAAGGCCTCTAGGCCCTTAGTGTTGCCTACCTGTGCTCGCTTCCAGGGTAGGAGGGGGCCTGATCACCCCCTCCGCAGGTAGCACATAGGGTGGGATGGCCCAAGGCCGGGTGCATAATGACTGGGGACAGTCATTTTCTGGTCAAGGGCGAGTGTAACCCCTTTGTTACTCGGGGTTACTAGAATCCCAGTAAGACCTAGTGGTAGGCAGGGAAGGCAGCTTGTGAAACTCCAGTTAAATGGGTTTCACACTGTCTCACTCTGTCCTCAGTCACAGCTGAGACTGGATAGATGACATCATTATAGAATTGTTACAGCTGCATGAGCCACATTTGGAATCTTCAGCTCAGAATAGTTCTAGAACCTTGGGAATTTGAAAAGCCAGTCTTCCATTTGTCCTTGAGCAAGAAGAAAGCATCAGACTGTAGTTTGAGTTTTGCCTCCACACACAAGGAAGTTTTTCTGTGTTTCACCATTCTTCAAGTGGTGGAGACCGTCCCCTCGGTCTCAGTGCCCCCTCCCTCGGGGGGGGGGGGTAGGAAAAGGTCTCTGTGGGTTCCAGGGGCAATCCCCTTTTCCCACCAAGGAAAGAAGCTGCCTGAAATTACTTTGTCTGTTTGGCTATGATAGAAAAGAAAAAATT
Source organism: Neoceratodus forsteri (assembly GCA_016271365.2). NCBI lineage: Eukaryota > Metazoa > Chordata > Ceratodontiformes > Ceratodontidae > Neoceratodus > Neoceratodus forsteri. Next base: position 120,525,633 of record JADMNL010000026.1, read on the forward strand.
ACTCACCTTAGTAATTGCTTTTCTTCTCATGGAGTCTTGCTATATTATGACATATAGCAGTTAGCCACAGCACTTGAACTGCCCCGGAGAGGAAGGAGTTAACTCCAGGCTGACTGGAGTTCCAAGCGCGAGCCTTGTTGAAAGTTTCATCTGGCTAGTTTCAAATTGAAACTGTCAGATCTTTAGAGCCAACACTAAGCAAAAGTCTGTGTGGAAAAATTCTACACTAGCCAAATGGCTACCTACTAGTAGAAATAACAATAACAGAAACAACAACAACAACAATATCACCTGACAAGACTATTAGGCCCCTCCCAAAAGACTCAAGTCCAGGAGGGGCCAAACCTACAAGTAAAACAGAAATACCTAGTTTTCCTAATCCTAAAGAAAAGGGAAAAAGGAAAAAGAGCTATAATGGCATGACACAGTGCTTGCATTCAATTTGCCAACCGCTACCCAAGTAGAAGTTCTGAGAGGGGCGGGTTGGGTGGATATATATAGCAAGACTCCATGAGAAGAAAAGCAATTACTAAGGTGAGTAATTTTTTCTTCAAACACCATGAAGTCTTGCTATATTATGACATATAGCAGATTACACAGCAGTACCTCCATGGAGGAGGGCCAGAACCTACTTAGGAAATAGGCTCTGAGCACGGTTGTGTTAAACTCAGCATCTCTCCTGGACTGGACATCCAGGGAGTAATGCTTGTCAAAGGTGTGAACTGTTTTCCAGGTAGCAGCTTGACAGATTTCCAGAATGGGAATGTCTCTAGCAGCCGCTAGAGATGCAGCTGTACCCCTGGGGAATGGGCCTCAGTCCTGAGGGGGGTTCTCACCTAGTTTTTGGTAGCAAAATTGGATACAAGAGACAATCCACCTGGCAATTGTCCTCTTAGTGGCAGGTTTCCCTTTGCCAACCTCGCCATAGGTAAGGAAGAGTTGGAAGGATTCGAACCTGTGACCCTTGGTGTGTTCCAAATAGTAGCTTACAGCTCTTTTAACGTCCAAACTGTGCAATCTCCTCTCACCCGAGGAAGAATGCTCAGTGAAAAATACTGGAAGGGAGATGGATTAGTTAAGATGGAAATCTGAAACTACTTCAGGTAAAACTTTCTGTTAGTCCCTGAGGACTAACTTATCTCTGTGAAAAGAAATAAAATCTTTTTCCACTGATAGGCTTGTAACTCACTTATGCGTCTGGCAGAAGTGATGGCCACTAGGAAAACAGTTTTCCAAGTTAGGAACTAAGGTCTGCTGAAGACAGAGGTTCAAATGGGGGTTGCATTAACTGAGCATGTAAACATTAAGGTCCCAGGCAGGGCTGGGTCCTAAAAGGAGGGTTAGTGAAGTAACCCCTTAAAAACTTGGAAAACACAGGGTGAGAAGAAAGGAGGCAGGCTTTCCTGCTGATATAAAAGCAGAGACAGCTGCCAGATGAACCTTTAAGGTAGCTGGCCTGAGGCCTAGGAATTAAGATGGACCAAGTAGTCCAGCAAATGGGCAATCAACAGATTCTGGGACAATTTGCTTCCCAGAACACCAGATGGAGAACCCTTCCATTTGGAATTATAAGTGGCCCTAGTGGAAGGCTTCCTAGAGGCCTTTAAAATATCAAGGACACCTTGAGAAAGGTGTAATTCAGCAAATTCTAACTCCTCAAGAGCCAAGCCTTGAGGTGGAGGGATTTGAGGTCCGGATACCAAACTCTCCCCTGGGCACAAGTCAGCAGGTTGTGGACCCTGGGAAGGCCCAGGGGAGGGTGGACTGACAGGGACAGAAGCAGTGGGTACCAGGGTTGCCTGGCCCAGTCTGGTGCAATCAGAATCACTTTGCAGGGCTGGGATCTGATTTTTACAAACACCCTGAAGAGAAGGGGGAAGGGGGGAAAGGCATGCAGGAACTTCCCTTCCCAATCCAACAAAAAGGCGTCCAGGGGGACTGAGCCCATTACTGGAGGCCTGCAACAGAACAGAGGAAGTTGGTGGTTGTCTGGGGCTGCAAAAGATCTATCTGAGGAGTGCCCCATCTGGCAAAAACTGACCCCAGCACTAGGGATTCAAAGACCATTCGTGATGACCCTGAGAAATCCTGCTGAGGGCATCCGCTAGGACATTGTCCTTCCTGGAAGGTGAACTGCTACTAAGGAGGTGTTCAGGGAGTAAGCCAGAGACCACAACTTCATTGCTTCGGTGCACAAGGCTGATGATCGAGTGCCCCCCTGCTTGTTGATGTACCACATTGTTGTGGTATTGTCTGTCCTGACCTGAACTACTTTGTTCTGGACAGATGCTGAGAAAACCTGACGAGCTAAAAAGACAGCTCTGAGTTCCAACAGGTTGATGTGGAGCAGAGATTCCTGGGGGGACCACACTCCCTGAGTGGAAAGGTTGCCCAAGTGCGCTCCCCACCCCAGCAAGGAGGCATCCGTGGTGAAGGTGAGGGAATGAGAATGGGAATGAGAGGGACCCTAGTCTTAGATTGCTCTGATCCTGCCACCACTGAAGAGCTAGAATCAGAGTTTGGGTCACTGGGACCAATTTGGAGGGTCCCTCCTTTGGGACCAATAGGCCTCAAATGAAACTGAATGTCTCTCATCTGAATCTTGCCCTTGCACTACAGCTGTGGAGGCAGCCATGTGCCCTAGAAGTTGCAGAAAGTGCCTTGCTGGTCGAGAGACCCGCGAGGGTGAAAGAGGATGCCAGGGCAATCAGCTTCTACCCTTTCCGAGGGAAGAAATGCCCTGGCCAACTTTGTGTCCAATTCCGCATCATGAAAGTTAGTACCTGAACTGGTTCTAGAACTGACTTTGGTAAATTCAGCAGGAATCCCAGGAAGTGAGAAGTCGCTGGTGACTTGCAAGTGGATTTTACCTGATCTGGGGACTGACCCACAATGAGCCAGTCGTCCAGGTAGGGAAACACAGCAACCCCTTGCCTTCTTAAGTGAGCCACTACCACAGCTAGACATTTTGTGAATACCCTTGGAGCAGAGGTAAGACCAAGGGCATTGCTCTGAACTGGTAGTGACCTGAGGGCAGTTCAACCTGAGGTATTTTCGTGAGAAGGCCTGATCAGGACATGAAAATAGGCATCCTTGAGGTCCAGGGAGGCTAGCCAGTCCCCTGGCCTGAGGGAGGGCAAAATCATTGCCAGAGTTAACATTTTGAACTTTGGTTTCAAAAGATGCTTGTTCAGGTACCTTAAGTCTAGAATGGGCCGCCATTCTCCTGTCTTTTTTGGGGTAAGGAAGTATCTGGAGTACAGCCCCTTGCCCTGGTGACAAGGAGGAACCCTTTCCACTGCTTTGCAGTCTAGGAGGGAAGAGACCTCTGCTTCCAAAGCAAGGGCCTCTAAAGGGCTTGCAGGTGGAAAATGTCTGGTTCTCATCTTTGGAAACTGTTTGAAGCTGAGAACCAGACCCTGGCTTACTACCTCCAGAACCCATTTGTCCGGAGTTAGGGACACCCAGTTCTGGCTGAAATAAGCCAACCTGCCTCCAACTGGTACAGGAGAATCGGCCCTGGGCATCCCATCAGGGTGCCTGCTTGGCAGTAGCCTTAGGCTGAGGGGTGGGGATGGTGTACCTGCGCCTGCCTACCTCTGCCTCTGAAAACCCTCTGTGCAAAAGCAGAGGAGGCTTGGGATTGATAAAAGGCCTGTGGAAAGGCCTGCCCTCACTTCTGGAGTGTGCCTCTGTGGAGTGGCATGCCGCTCCTTGGCCTGGGCACTTTTGTAGGTAGTTCTGTATTCATCCATCTTTTCATATAATTTTCCGCTTGCTCTCCAAACAGAGAATTTCCCACCTCAGGAAAATCCATAGCCTTTGACTGAGTATCCTGTGACAGATCAGTGCACCTAAGCCATGCCAACCTACGGAAAGCTACAGAAGTGGCCATGACCCTAGAGGAAACATCATTAACATCTACAGCAGTATGAAATTGAACTTTAGAGGCTTCAGTGCCATCAGCAGCCACCTGTTCCAATTCACTAGCCAGCTGGCCATGGGCCTGCTTGGCTAACTGCAACACTGTATCCCATCTAGATTTCTGATATTCAGCCACATAAGCCATATAATTTGCCTGCCTGAGTCCCAAAGAAGCTGCTATATACTGTTTTTTCTCGCCATGGCATCAATCTTCCTGGAATCCTTATCAGGAGGATGTGAGGCCAGGGGATATTAGCTTGTCACAGGCTGCAGCTTGTACCACACCTACATGACTACTCTGCTCAGTGAGGAAGTCTGTATCAGGGCCTGATAAAGCATACCTTCTGTCCATTTTTTTATCTACAGGAGGGACAGAATGAGGATTTTTAAAATTTTTGTTGTTTGCTTCCTAAATGACTTATGCAAAGGAATAGACAACCTCCTAGACTCTGGGATATCCATCATCTCAACATAATCAGGCTCCTCTTGCTCATCCACAGCCTCTTCCAAGGGAAGCTGGAGGGTTTCTGCAACCTTTGTAAAACATAAAATGAGAAGGGACTCAGACAGCATAGGGGAAATTCTAATGGTCTGTCTGGAGAAATGTCCGTTCAATGGGCACGCCCAGACCCTCCCAGCCACATACATAATGATCAAAATCTTCCTCCCTCCTGTGGTTCATAAAATTCCTCAACATCATACTCTTGAACCACTGGAACCGAACGAACCAACTTTTGCCAGCTGTTGGTGGTTCGGCCGTCCCTGAGACAGTGACTGGACAATCTGTATGGCTTTAGTTATCTCTGCAGCAGTTGGAGAGGCAATTTTGCACTCCAGACCTGCTGATTTCTTAGATTTTTACTGGGACCGGTTCCTCAGAACCAGCCTTCCTTTGCCCGAGGAAGTCTCGCCTGGTCAGAGGGCACTCCTCTGGTCCAGTGGGTGCTGGACCGGCTGGCCATCCGGTCAGCGGACTTTTGGCCTCTCGCCCTGAGCCGCCCAATCTTTTCTCCAGGGTGGCTGCAGGGAAATTCCCCACACCTGGCAGTCTGACAGGAGGTGGTCAGCCCCTCAGACAATAAACACAGTGTGTGGGTCAGCCTTGGCAAAGGCTTCCCACAAACATCACAGTGTTGAAACCCAGTGGGCCCGGTTTTTCTTTGGTTTCTCAGACATAATGCCAGCCTATCCAAAACTTGCCCTTTTATGGCAGTGCCAGGCAAGACACCCTTATCGGTTCCTAACCGTAATACGGGTATTTGAAAACCCAATTTAAAAGTTAGGTTTTTTAGAACCGATAAGAACCGGAACCGCACTCTAAAAGCCCAAATTATTGTTTAAAATTAGTATTTTTAGTAAACCGATCGTTCAAAACCGAACCAATAATGAATTTCCACACAGACTTTAAAATCCTGTACTTACGGTTTACCAGATAGAGCTTTGAACCGAAATGTGGTAAAATAATTACTTTTGCGGTTAAAATGAACCGAGAACACTGCTTGAACCGAGAAATGAACCGAGCTGAAGGAGAGATCTCCGAGCGACTGTTCAGTGAAGCGGAGTAAGAATCTGACAGTTTCAATTTGAAACTAGCCAGATAGAGTTTCAGCAAGGCGCCACGCTTGGAACTCCAGTCAGCCTGGAGTTAACTCCTTCCTCTCCGGGGCAGTTCAAGTGCTGTGGCTAACTGCTATATGTCATAATATAGCAAGACTTCATGGTGTTTGAAGGTTAAAGGACTTCGCCTGTGGGGCACCTGCAACGATTGGGTGAGTGTTTGGCTCCAGTTTAAGGGGCAAACAACTGTTTTTTCAGTCAGGAAATGTTATTGGGGACTGCTGTTTGGGAGGACTATATACACTAGGACGAACAAATGGAGCAGTCAGTTCAGTTTCAAATGGTTTTATTGGGGACTGCTGTTTGGGAGCACTATATACACTAGGACGAACAAATTGAGCAGTCAGTTTAAAGTTTAAATGGATTTAGAGTTCACAGTAGAGGGGGTGCATCAGTTCATCCACCATGCAATCTACATTTTTACAGTGCTGAAGTTTCTGTGTGTTCAGAGAAATGGCCGGGTATGGGCTGTGGGAGTTGGAGGTGGATAGATCCCCATCTTTAGTAACCAGGTCCACCTCTACGGATTTCTTCTGTTTTTGCTACTCGCCTCATGCGCTTGGCCAGTGATGGGGTGGGTACCCAGATGTGGGTCGCAACTTGAAAATCTCTCTAGGAGTTGCAGACTTCAAGTGATGTGGGGAGCCACAGGATGGGAACATTACTCCTTGTTGGATGGGAGTCTCCCTGTTTGATGGGAGTTTCGAATTGGAAGTACGAAAACAAAATCTCTCTAGGAGTCGCAGAATTCAAGTGGTGTGGGGAGCCACAGTTTGGGAGCCTCCTTGTTTGATGGGATGTCTTTCCAAGCAGAGTTTGGGTTCATTTGCCAAGTGGACCGTCAGTAGAGTGGCCGGCAGGGGAGCCGGGCCAGTTGGGCTGTGTATCCAATGCGCATGCAAAGTCCGGGCTGAGTGCCTGGTGGGTCCAAAGCCAGACAACTGTTGTAAAAGTGTTCATTCCTCAAATGGACCGCTGTGTTTAACCTCTAATCTGCATTACAGTTACGTAGCCCTGTGGGGGACCATACAGAGCATTGTTTATGTTCAGTGAGTTAATAAATAAAGCCACACTGAAAAATACCAATTCTGGTTCTGGACATTACAGTTATTGCTTCCTGTAATTGGATTTACTTGGGTGCCCCTGTGCAGAGTAGTCAAACCTAGGTGTCTTGTGCCAGGTAGCCTCATCCTTCCCCGAACCTGTAGATATACACTCCCCACCAGGTATTGCTGCCAAATGCCAACAGCATGCCACCTGTCGTTGTTTTGGTAAAAGGACAGGGGTGGGAAGGGTTACATAGATAAACAAAATAAACATAAAATAATGTAAAAGATGGACAAAAATAAGCTATAGAAGAATCTAAAAGCAGGGAGGGTTATAGAGAACTGAGGGCCATACAGGAACTGCTGTCCCCCCCAATTTTACCAGCTTCAGGATCCACCGAGGGTCCCAGGTCGTGAGGGCCATGCAGGAACTGCCCTCCCCCACCCTGGAATTTTACCAGCTTCAGGATCCACTGAGGGTCCCAGGTCATGAGGGCTGTGCAGGAACTGCCCCCCCACCCCCCGAATTTACCAGCTTCAGGATCCACCAGGGTCCCAGGTCGTGAGGGCCATGCAGGAACTGCCCACCCCCACCCCCAAATTTTACCAGGTAGAGCAAGAGCTCCGACGGCTGTTTGTACCACACTAGTCCAAAGCAGCACTAGCTGTTGTTCAGCTGGCACCATTTTAATTCGAATTGTGTCGCCACAACAGTGGAAATAGGTTTTTCGACAAGGACTTTAAATGAACTTTGCATAGTATTAAGCACCTTCCGAATGGCACCTTAAGAAGACGCAGTGGTTTCTATATAGCCATGTAATAATTTTAAACGTTGCTTTAAGAACTTCTGTTCTGTGCCCAAATGCAGTGGAGCCAGACTCAGTGCTGTAAGATAGAACTGCGCCAGAACTGCTGGGGAAGCCAGCTTCTATTGCATCTAATTATTTCCTGCTGTGCATGAATTCCTAGGAACATCAGTTCAGGTGTTCGATCATCAAGCACTGCAGCCCCACAAGTATTTGTTGTTTGGATTTATTTTACATCTTACTTGCTCTGGCTGAAATTGGCTTCTTAACTCGGTTTTTAAACATTTGAATTGGTATTCCATTTAAACAACTAGCTCAGACTAGGAACCTGGTAGTTTTCTGTATAGTCTGCTTAATTTTATTCTACATACTGTAATTTTTAACCTGATGTTGAGCTGGAATCAGAGTTTAAAATGATGTTCTGTTTAAACTGCGCCAGAACTGCAAGTCCACTTGCCCAGACTATGAAGTACTGTGCTGCTCACCTCATATGCTAATAAGTTCAGCCTTTCTTGTGGGCTGTATAAAAATCTCTTACCTCCCCTTCTGTCTCCACAGCTTTAGGATCCACCGAGCGTCCCAGGTCGTGAGGACCATGCATTAACTGCCTTCCCCCACCCCCCAAATTTTACTAGGTATGGCAAGAGTTCCAGCGGCTGTTTGTACTACGCTAGTCCAAAGCAACACTAGCTGTCCCCGCAGTCTCTTCCCGACTGCTCCCCACCCGCCCAGCAATACCCTCCCACCCTTAGCTGGTGTTACTTTTATAGTGACTCCTTTTATAGTGACCCCTGTTGCGAGACGTAATTCCCATCTCCCTGGTTTCCCATCTGCTCCTTATATTAATTAATCACCAGAGGTCGCCGTTTAGCTTCTGGCATCCTAGTTCTCTCTCTCTGCTCAGCCAAGACTTTTTCCCCTCAATCCTCTCTTTCCCTCTCCCTCCTCCCGCCCATTAGCTCCTCCCTAAATATGGGTGCAACTTGAGCTGCTAGTGTACGGCTCTCTGTGTGCCACTAGCCATGTCCCTACTGCTAGGTTACCTGCCCCCTTGCTATCCTAATTATCTGCCACCCACCACTCCTCTCCAACTTAGCACAAACATCTCCTAAACTTCAACCCCCTATCCTGCCTGATCTTGTAAGATCACATTACCCCCCAAACTCTGCGACCGCCACTCCTCCCAGCCAAACATGGGTCTACTCAAATGCGCGACACTGGCCCTTCCTCTTCCCTTCCTCGCACACTTGGATAATTCAACAACTACTTACCTCCCATCGAACCTATTATAGCCGCCCGCGCACTCATACAAGTCTGCGCTCAACCACTTATTGGTGGCTACAACTTATAGGACACTACCTTACTATTGCCCTCCTGCTTCTCGCAGCTGGGGGCTTACATCCGGACCTAGGTCCCCACCATACCCCTATCCTGCTGAATTCACCTGGACCCTCTCCAAACTCGTCCAGTACCACAAACCTCTCCCACATGGCCTGCGTCTCTTGCACCTAAACATAAGAAGCCTAGCCCTCAAACTCGACTTCCTTCAGGTACTTGCAGCCCACTATGCCCCAGACATTATCATTCTTTCCGAGACATGGCTAAACAAAAGTATCTCTGAGCCCTCAGTCTCAGTCCCTGGTTATAGTATGGCCTGCCAGGACAGGGCTACCAAAGGTGTGGTGTGGCCATTTATGTAAATGCTGAACTACACTTCTCCATAGTCATAGCCAAGTCTGAACCTAAAGCCCATGAACTACTGGTTCAACTGGATCTACCCTTCTCACTCCCTATTTACATCAGTGGTGTATACTGCCGGCCGGGCACACCGGCATCATCTGTCACTGACCTACTCACACAAATCTCCGCCTTAACCTCGACGGGGGAATTGTATATTATGGAGGATTTTAACCACAACTGGTTATCTCATTCTCTCAGTAAAACACGTACTGACATTTCAGCACTAAACCTGTCACAGTCTTTCACCGAGCCCATCCGCCTAAACCTCAAGTCTGGGAACCACTCACTAATAGACTGGGCACTCCCCACCCACCCCCACCGGGTCATCCAAGCTGGTCTGCTCCCTGAGTGACCAACACATTATATACCTAGTCAGAAACATTCACCGCCCCACATCTGCCCCCAAGTTTCTAATCCAACGGTCCTATAAATCCCTCAACCTCACCACCATGCTGGACGACCTAGCCCTCGCTAACTGGACCCCACCCTCTACAGTCTGCTGCATAGACGATGCCCTCATACACTTCCAAGACACGTTCCTCAACGTCTGGAATACGCATGCCCCACTGCAATGCTCAAGGGTACGTGGTAACCACCTGCCTTGGATCACCCAAGAACTTATAGCCTGCCAAAATGCCCACGACAAAGCATGGCGAGTGCATAAAATCTTCTCTTCTCCCACAAACTTCACAACATACCGTGTGCTGCATAACAAGTGCACCAGAACAACTCGCCTCGCTAAAGCAGAATACTTCAACTCCTCCCTCCAGTCAAACTTAAATAGCCCATCCAAATTGTGGAAGGTCATTTACTCCGCCTTCTCCCCCCACCCCCCGGCTGCAAATCCCACACCGCTCCTAAAAGTAAAAAACTCACTCCTCTCGGATCCAGGGGTGGTGGCTGCTGAGTTCAACACATATTTTACCTCTTGTGCCTCAACTCTCCTCTCCTCTCCTCCCTGCCTCCCACTGCTCCATCCGACCCTACTGTGGGAGCCTCGAACTTGCTAGGGCCTCACACCTTGTCCTTCAAAGCTATCACACAAACTGAAGCCCTCGATGCCCTGCTGGCTCTAAACCCATCTAAAGGTAAATCCCCTGATGGGCTGGACACCAAACTCCTCCACCTCTCTGCACCAGCCACAGGAACACCTCTTGCCAATCTCCTAAGCCTCTCCTTTACCACTGCTGCTGTCCCGAGGCCTGGAAGCATGCCGTTGTCATTCCCCTCCCTAAAGGGGGTTCCCCCTCCTCCACTTCAAACTACCACTCCATCTCTCTGCTCCCATTCCTTGCAAAACTACAAGAACACCTGGTGCTCGCCCAGCCCAGCTTACCTCCTTTCTCTCTGACTCTAAATTCTTCACGCTGTTTCAGTCTGGATTCAGAAAGGGCCACTCCTCTGCATCCTCCTTGATGAGACTCACTGATACCATCCTCTCCGGAATGGATAGAGGACAGATGATCTTGGCAGTATTTGTCGACCTTGCCAAAGCATTCAACATTGTCTCCCACCCCTTGCTGTTAACAAGCCTCTCGGATGCAGGCGTCACTACCTCAGCCACCAACTGGTTCGGTGCCTACCTCTCAGGAAGAACACAATCTGTAAAAATTGCAGATGCCACATCCTCCCCCTCCCTTTGACTACTGGTGTCCCCAAGGGTCGGTACTTGGCCCCATCCTGTTCTCCATTTTCCTCAGTGACCTGTCACAAATTTGACCAGCTACATTTATACACATGTACGCAGACAACACCGTCCTATTCGCCTCTCAAGTCACATACTCCTTAAGCACTGTACTTGGTTGTCCTTTCCTGACCCTCAGTAGCAGATACTTAAACAACATTCTTGATGAAACATAGGCTGTCTGGCAGAGCGACTAACCCTGGTTTGCAGGTGCCCACAGGCTTCTTCCACAGGAAAACCCAAAATACTTCATGGTGTCTCAGCACAAATCTTCAAGGCAGCTTCTCTCCTGCCAGCAGGGCTAGGGGATTGTCCCTGAGAGCTGGTCTGGATCCCCCCCCCCCCATCTCTCTCAGGAATGGGGTCCTGGAACAACTGGGAGATGGTCTCAACCACTTCCAGACAGTATCTTCTGTGTCTCTATCTAGGGTGAGAGAACACACCCACAACGACGGGTAACTCTGGTCAGAGATGAGGGCTCTGAGGGACTGCCCACTGCAGTGCACCTCCTCCCTCCACTGAGTCTCCCACTAGACTAACTCAAGACTGAATTCAAAACCTTGCAACATTCTATCTAACTCCCAGCTGCAACATTCCAATGTGGCTTATGCTGCTGCAAAAATTCTATATGATGTCATCCCTCCAGCTCAGCTGAGACTGAGAACAGAGTGAGACAGTGTGAAATCCATTTAACTAGAATTTCACAAGCTGTCTTCCCTGCCTGCCACTAGATCTAATGGGTATTCTTGTAACCCTGGGTTTTAGGGGGGTTACAACAGACAATCACACTACATTTTTTATATTACAAAAAAATCATGCAGTGATCAGAACCAGCTGTCCCAGCATCATAATCCTCCCAACGTTGACTGAGTTTGGGGGCTTTATCCCCTGCATGGGATAAGCTTCCCAAATCAGTTCACTCATATACGCGAGACAACCCATCTGAGTTCTGATTTTTCGCTCCAGCCCTATGTAGAATTGTCTTGTCATACCCTTGCAAAGTAAGACTCCATCTTAGCAATCTACCATTGTTTTTTCCCCATCATCATAAGCCAAACCAGGGGGTTGTGGTCAGTTTGTACCACAAAATGCTGCCCATATAAGTATGGCTCTAACTTCTTTAGGGTCCACACTATGGCAAGACACTCCTTTTCCACAGTGGAGTATGCCTGCTCCTGGGAAATAGCTTTTTACTCAGATATGCCACAGGGTGTTCTTTCCCTTGGCTGGATGTCTGACTCAGTACTGCCCCACTACCCATGTCTGAGGTATCAGTCTGAACTATAAAGGGTCTGCTATAGTCAGGACTTCTCAAAACAGTCTGGTAAAGACTTTCTCACAGGCTGTGTCCCGTGTAATTTTCTTTGGCATCCTTTTCTTTATCAGGTCAGATAGGGGAGCAGCCAGGGCACTGTAATTGGGTACAAATTTCCTGTAGTACCCGGCTGTCCCTAGAAAACTCCTGACCTGCTTCTGTGTGTCTGGTCTGGGCCACACCTGGATTACCTCTATTTTTATTTGGTTAGGACGGAGCTGTCCCCAGCCTACCACATGCCCGAGGTATGCCACTTCTCCCATGGCCACCTGGCACTTCCCAGCTTTGACAGTGAGCCCGGCCTTCTGTATCCTGCCCAGCACTTACCTAAGGTGGGAGAGGTGTTCCTCCCAGCTGGCACTAAAGATGGCAGTGTCATCCAGGTATGCCAAGGCATACTCCTCAGCACCATTTAACACCTGGTTCACCAACCATTGAAAAGTGGCCGGGGCGTTCTTCATTCCGAAAGGCATTACTTTAAATTCAAATAAGCCTAACGGAGTGATGAAGGCCGACGTCTCCCTAGCTCTGTCTGTCAACTCTACCTGCCAATACCCCTTGGTCAGGGCAGTGGTCGTCAGGTAGGTCGCCCCTTCCAACTTGTCCAGGAGTTCGTCCGTCTGGGGCATCGGGTGGGCGTCTGACTTTGTGACTGCATTCAGTCCACGATAGTCCACACAGAAACGAGTAGCGCCATCTGGCTTGGGCACAAGGACTACGGGTGAGGTCCAGGGGCTGTGGGATCTCTAGATTACCCCTAAATCCAGCATCTCCTCCACTTCCCTCCTAATGTCCTTTTGGACAGCCTTTGACACCCGATATGCTGTCTGCTATATGGGCTTCTGTGTCCCTGTCTCCACATCGTGCGTCGCTAAGGGGGTCAGTCAAGGCATGGTGCTAAACAATGGGGCAAAATCTGCCAAAACCTCCCTTACTGCCTGGATCTTGTCCGGGGTCTGCTGGGGAGACAGTTTTATAGCCTACACAGAGGACTCCCGCTTACTTTCTTCCAGCAAGTCCAGAAGGGGGTCTCCTTTGTCCGTCCCCGCCCCCCAGGACTACACGCTGCAAACACCATGTCAGCCCTATTTGCATATGGCTTCATCATGTTGACATGGTACATCCTTTCTGTCTGTCTTCTGTCAGGTAACTCTACAATATAGTTCACGTAATTTATCTTCCTAACCACTTTGTACGGTCTTGCCCACTCAGCCTTCATCTTGTCTTTCTGGACCGGAATAAGGACCATGACTTCCTGACCCATCATGTACGAGCAAGCTCTGGCTCTGCGGTCGTACCACACTTTTTGTTTCTGTTGGGCAGCTGCCAGGTTGCTCTGGGCTGTCCCCATAAGCTCCTTCAGCCTTTCCCTAAACCTAAAGACTTAATCTACAATGGGAGTTCCCTGGGTGGTATGCTTGCCTTCCCTGTCCTCTCGGATCACGCTTCCATGGGGCCCGCACCGTGTCCATAAAAGAGTTTGAAGGGAGAAAATCCTGTCGACTCTTGGGGCACCTCCCTCTATGCAAACAACAGGTGGGGAAGGTATTTCTCACAGTCCCTCGCATGCTGTTCAGCAAACACCCGGAGCATTGACTTCAGGGTACCATTGAATCTTTCCACAAGCCCATCATCAGGTCAGACATGAAGGAACCCTCTCGATCGGTGATAACCTCCTGCGGAAACCCAGCATGGGAGAAAATCCCAAGTAAGGCATCTGCCACTTTGTCTGTCCTCAGTGAGGATAGGGCGACTGCCTCTGGGTACCGGGTGGCATAATCCACCACAGTCAGGATGAATCTCTTCCCTGAGGAGCTGGGGGTATTAAAGGCCCCACAGTATCCATTCCACCCTCTGGAATGACTCCTCCATCTGGGCAATGGAATCAGGGCGGCTTGGGTTTTCTTGCCGCCTTTCTCATTTCTTGGCACCAGTGCCAAGACCTGCAATACTTGCTCACCTGTTGGGTGAAATTAGGCCAATAGAAATTTGGGCCAACCATTGCGTAGTGCGGCCGATACCCAGATGGCCAGACATGAATATCATAGCAATCTTGAGCAACTGCTCACGATACCCCCGGGGAACGACACCTGCCTGTCTAGCATCCCTCCGTCTGCGCAGCCTGAGTATAGGTCAGTCCATTTTCCCAATAAACCTTATGTTTACCGTCACCTCCCTATGCCCCGTCAGAGTCTGCCCAAGCCCTCAGCTTCTCTAGATTAGTGTCACTTCTCTGAGTAGCTGCAAACTCCTCACACATTCCCAAGGCATGGGACAGGTCCCGGAAGAAGTAGCATCCAGTCTGCAGTCCGACTTCAGCAAAGTTCAGCTGTGGTTCAGTTCACACCAGCTCTCTCTCAACGCTAAGCAAACTGTCACCATGACCTTCGGCATGAGACAGCGGCTATCCCGACTCCCCTCCCTTCCCTCCTTCCACACTCTGGGCAGGACAACTCTGGAAGATGTTGCTTCCTTCCGGTATCTAGGGGTATGGCTCGACTGTCACCTTACCTTCACCGACCACATCGATACAGTCATAAAAAAACTGCGTCCCAAGCTAGGTGCTCTGTACAGGAACTGCTCTAGCCTCCCTTTTACGGTTAGGCGGGAACTAGTGCAGAAGATGATCCTTATTCCTTAGACTACTGTGACATAGTCTACAGCACTGCACCTAAATCCACCTTATCAAAACTAAACCCCCTCTTCAACGCCTTCTGCCGTTTCTCTCTCGATGCCCCCCCTTCCCACCACTGTGACCTCTACTGCTCCCTTGCCTCCCTTGAAAATCGATGCCAACTGCACTGCTTCAAATTTGTCTCAAAATTCTGGCTCGGCGCCCTCCCCTCCTTCCTCTCCTCCATACTGTTGTCGCCCCCCCATGCCCTCCAGTCACTTGACACCCGACTACTACATATCGCCAGACGAAAGACCTCTGCTGGTCAAACAGCCTTCTCACACCAATTCCTGAAACTCTGGAATGATCTCCCCCCTCAAATTCACCACTCTTCCTCCACCCATTCTCTATCAACCGCACTGGCAAATTACCTCACGGTAAACTGTGCCTGCACTTAATAACTCTAATGACACCCCCCGCTCCAAATTCCTATTGCCTGACCAGCGGCACCACCCTATGCTTGGAAGCTGGCTTATATACCCAACCATGGCACTTACTCGCCTACTCTTGTCTTCTCCGTCCTGCCTAGATTTAGCCCTAAGTGTTAATCTGCCTCAGCAGTCTATTCTCTATGTATGTATGTATGCCTCTGGTATGCACTTTTAGCTGACTGTTAACCAGTGTTGCAACCAAGTGTAACCATTGTCCTCTGTATGCCTGATTTGATTGTTATTGTGATAACCTGCGTGTTATCCTCCCTTTGTAACCCTTCCCCCAGGTCGCACCGGGAGACGAGCATCATTTTGCTCAGTGTGCCTTTCCTGGAGAATCAATTCAATAAATAGATAAATGAAAAAATGAAGACATTGTTTTTCATTAGAAAGTGTGTTGTTTTGATACAGAAATAATCTTGTGCTGTTGAAAACACATTTCGTTTACTCCTATGCTGCTTCACGTGCTGCTGTGTTCATTTGAATTTTACCATGTTGTTTCACTTTATGGGACTGTGTGAACAGTAGTCTGGTAATTTTATTTTATTTTTTTAAATATTGCATCTGTGAGCTTACACAAATGAGGATCATGCTCCTGGAGCTATGATGTGGGAACTCGAATTTGCCACTGTCAAACAGCAGCAGGGGGGCTAGTGTGTTCACAGTGTAGCATCAGAAGGTGCACTTTTTTTAAATTTCCTTGCATAGTGCATCAGATGTTGTATGGCACTGTCATCGACCTCTCACTGTTTCCCGGTAACGGATGTATTAATTTGAGGTTGGGCAGTGTGCTGAAGCTCTTTAGTAATCTCTGAGTAATTGACTGAGTGAAAGTGTTACTGTCAGCCTTGTAAATGTCAGTTTTACTGGCTGTCACCATCGCACACTGTCATGTCAAAAGTCAGTACACATTTCTAAAAATGGAATAGCACCTCTGAATACAAACTGACTTGGATAATACACACATAAATCAAAACAAGTCTGGTAAATAATTTGTGTCTGAGACTAGTAACATTTGAATAGAATAGACTGAATGTTAGCACGATTCAGACCAGACCGTGCTCTGATTTGTGGTGGCGGGGGCGATGGGGAGGGTTGAAGGTTGACATAGAAGAAAATATTTTTCTAGGATATTTCTTGCAGCAAGTCACACCTTTGGAACTATAGCCGTCAGGCACTAGGACCGCATGGGAACTTTCTAGCTAGCAGTCTACTGGGGCTGCCCACGACAACGACATCAGGCGACGTCACCACCACTCCTGTATATACTTGCCGGCCCTGCACCCTCCTCAGTTCTTTTCCCACCCTCAACCATCACACAATGGACTCCACATAAATATCGCTGCTTCAGTCAACCGCAAAATCTTTCTTTTCAAAAAGAAAAACAAAACCATGTGACGTTTTGTCTTAATTTTCTTCTGATGTTCTTCAGCACCACCACTCCCTTTTCCTTGGGAGTGGCGGATTTCCCTGGGGCCTACCACCAGTGGGCCTGCCTTTTCCTCTACTGATCTTCAAGCACGATAACTTGGCATCTTGGATGTCCAGCTCTGCGTCCTTCAGAGACCTCTGCTCCCAATCACCCGTTGTCAGGGCGAGCTTCATTAGAAGATCTTCTCTGGGTTGCCAGCCCTCTTTCCAGGCTACCTGTGCTCTCCGGAGTCCACCGGCCGGCTTCAGGCCTCAACCTTCTCCTGGGTTTGGGAGAGCCTACCTCCTGCCCAGTGCTTCCTGCGGTTGCCGCTTTCCTGTGCGCTGACCTCAACTGCAGCATAGACTGCCTCGGCAGCTGCATCTCCTGCCATCCAGCACCTACTTCCCCACAAGGTATGGCTCTGGCAGTGTTCTTCACTTGCCCTTTCATGGATAACAAAAGCTGTTGATTTCATTGTCATTGACATGACAGACTAGCACGGCCCCCACCACTGGATCTGCTTCGGCCGGCTCTAACCCCTCAACATCAGAGCTATCCATGATGTCATTCAGTCCTGCAGCTCAGACCTTAGACTCCTCAGGTCAGCTTCTGCAAGAACTATCATTGGACCTTCTATGGCTGGCGTCAGCCCGGCAATGCCAGGTCTTCAGCCCCCTCATCGATGCCACGTGGTCACTTCTTACTGCCCACATACCTATCCCCACGGGGTGGGCTGTGGTGGCATGCCCAGAGTGAGTTCGTTGGTGCCAGGGCTGCAGAACACACCCCTCCCTGACGTCGCATGTCCTGCAGGCTAGACCTCAGAACTCGTAGGGTTGGCTGGTAGTGGCATCCATCACAGGGTGGGCGATTGCCCCTCGACACCTGGGCTCCTATCTTGCCCCCCCAGTGTCACATAGCACTTCCGCAGTCCAGGTCTCCACATGCAGATGGTACTGTCCTCCTTTGTGGGAACCCTACAGTGCCGTGCACCCTCCCTGCTTACATATTGGACTCTTATATGGGGGCACCTCCCAGGCCGCTTCCCACGTCAACGCCTAGTCCATCACCACACCCTGTAAATCCAGGGCGTTGACATCTTCACTTTCCTTCTTGTGGCATCCAGAGCCCATCAACGAGGCTCAGGCGTACAATCCTGGCCTCCTCCCCTATAGCGAGGAAGAGGAGTAGAAAGGTAGCCCTGTCCAGGAGTGAGGACTCCGCTTTGCACTCCATGATGTCCCCTCCTGAGGACCCCTCCCATACTCCAGTGAGGGGGCAGCTGCCAGCTGCTATGGGGCTTGATGCTGCAGATCAAGATGTTACCAGGCAGACTCTGGCTTCTTGACATGGCCAGTTCCCTCTTCTCTGCTTCTTCTTCCTCTGCTGGTCCCATTTGAGGAGGTCACCATGGTTACTTGGTACAGACCCATTATGGTTCTGATGCCTCCCAGAAAGACAGCTAAATTCTACCCAGCTTCCCTGGGGCAGCCCTTTCTTGTAGAGCCTCTTGGGCATGCAGAGTCAATGTTTCTTAATCCATGCTGGCCCTTAGAATTCCGAGCAACATCGCCAAATGGTCAAATACTGGCCTACCATCTGGGGTCAGGGCAAAGCTGCAGTCTAGGCCCTTCCAGAGGGTCCCCAGAGGTAGGGATGATTTAAAGCCCTCCAGTCTGGGACTGATGTGGGCAAGCATCCTTTAAAGTCTGCCCACGAAGCCACTGCCTCTGCCTGAGCTGCTCCGGTTAGCATCTGCCTACTCAGGCTTTTCTGGCTTAGGGTGTCTGGAATTACTACTTAGCGTTCCTCTGCTTGTCATGCCCCGCCCCCTCTCAGAGGCTACAAGCTCTGTGGGGCAGATGAGCAGGACATCGTTTTGGACCTCAAGGCCCTTGCAGGACCCTGTGGTCAGTTCCTTCTTTACAGCACACCCAGCCAATACATAGCCAGTGGGTGCCCTTTCGGCATGCCACCTAGAGGCCCTAGCCAGGCACCCAATCTCGGGGCAAGTGCTGGATGACCTCAGCCTGGCCTACCCTCACCTCCACCTTTGGGAAACAGATGCTTTGGTTCTACAGCTCATAGTGCAAGGCCACTCTCTCAAGTTTCTCGATTGGCCCCAGCTCTTCCCTCCAGTCCTCATTCCAGTGTTGCTGGGGGACATCTACTCTTTGCTACAAGGAAGAGCCCTGGACCCTGTCCCCGACTGTCAGGAGCACAGAGGGCTCTATTTCCTCTTCCTTCTGGTCCCCAAATCCACAGGGGATTTATGGCCCATCCTGCTCCGTAACTAATGTGTATTCCTTCATTCAGCATAGGAAATTTGGAATGGGGTCCCTACAGGGCCTACTACCTTTCCTACAAATAGGCAGATTAGATATGCTCCCCCGACATGCAAGAGGCATACTTGCATCTCCAGGTGTGTGCTTCCCACCTGCAGTATCTCATATTCCAGTCCCAGGGGGAGCACTTTCAGTTCTAAGCATTGCCCTTTGGCTTGTCCTCTTCACCACGGGTCTTTCCTGACTGCTTGGCGTCGGTGGCAGTAGCTTTCAAGAGGGAGGGACTGTATGTCCTCCTTTACCTGGACGTCTGCTTGCTCAAAATGCAATCCAGGGAATGACTGCTTCGGAACTGTAGTGCACATCAGACATTTGTTCCAGATCCTAGGGATCATGGTCAGTCTGCCCAAACCTGTTCTGACCCAATATCAGTGCCTTCAGTATATTGGTGTAATACTGGTCCCAGCTCAGGGTTTTGTCTTCTTACCGTGGGACAGGGCAGACCACCTGAAGGCTTAGGCCCAGCTGCTTCACAGTTGCAGATAAGCTACAAAAAGGCCAGAGACTTCCTTAGGCCCTTGGGCCTGACTGTTGCCACCATAGTCATGGTACCCCTACCCAGGCGGCATGTGAGTCTCCCACAGTGACATTGAGAGTATGGTGGGATCAACACTCCATTGACCAGGAGCAGCCAGTCCAAGTTTCCCCTCTGGTCAAAAGAAGGTGCTGTCATAGTGCATGGAACCCAGCAACCTGCTGCGAAGGGGCCTCCTTCCTTATTCTCTTTACCCAGCAGATCCTCACCACAGACACTTCAGAGTTGAGGGGGGGGGCTCATTTAGGGCTTTTTCAGACTCAAGGAACGTTGCCTGATGGGGAGGCTGCTTCCTCATATCGACGCCCCAGAGATAGGTGACATTCTGTATGCTTTTCAAGCCTTCCACACCCATCTTAGAATCCCCAGTCCGTCTGCTCGTCATTGTTAGTGTAGCTTACTATATCTACACATGAGGGGGGACTCCTCCATACGCTCTGTGTTGGGAGATGAGAAGTGTCTGGCACTGGGCCCTAGAACATAAACTAGAGCTGTTGGCCATCGGGGTGGACAGGTTAAGCCAGTCACAGTCCAGTATACACAAATGGGAGCTACTGACCTTGGTCGTAGAACACCTGTTCGACAGGTGGGGTCTTTCAGGGTTGGTCCTTTTTGCTTTCCCACTCGACACATTTGCTGTGTTTCTGCTTGCTCGCTCCAGGATTTGGAGTCACTCTGGAGAGGTGCGATGTCCCTCTCTGGACAAGGGAGGTCCCCTATGCCTTCCCTCCCTTCCCTTTAATCCAGAGGGTATCGATCGAGCTCTAGAGGGATGGGGCCACTGTGACCTGCCCTCCCCAGCCTCATCAGCTCTGGTTCCCCTTACTGCAGCAGCTGACTGTGCAACCTCCTGTACCTCTGCCTCTGTGCCCTGGCTTGCTCTCACAGGAGCAGGGCACTCTGGTTCTTCCAGACCACAAGCATCTTCGTCTCCATGCATGGCTCCTGAAGAGGTTTGGAGTTTCCCAGAAGGTGACTGATGTCCTTGTGGCCGCGAGGAAAAATCTCCACCAGGGCCACTTATTCCCTGAAATGAAAGTGCTTTGTTCTGTGGGCTGCTTCCCATCACCTGGATCCTTTCACTTGCCCAGAGAATCAGATTCTGGAGTACTTATGCTCCCTATTCGATGTCGGGCTGCAGAACTCTTCCATTAAGGTTTTCCTGTCAGCCATTTTGGCCTTCCACATGCCTGCTGATGGCTGTATGGTGGCTCACCTGGAGGTGTCTGTACATTCTTGAGGGGCATCGTATATTTGAAGCCTCCCATTCAACATCCAGCCCCTCTTTTGTGTTAGAGAAGCATACATTGGCTCTGTTTGAGCCAGCCGTGACTTGCAAGCTACGCTTTCTGTCATGGAAAGCGTTATTTTTAGTCGCTATTACTTCCACTCAGGGGATTTCCAAACTTCAGGCTGTCATGTGTGAACCCCCTCATTTGAATTTCCAAAAAGACTATGGGCCCGATTCCAAGATGTATGGCGCAACTCACGGGCATATGTGAGTTGCACCATGCGGTGCTATGCCGGGGACCCTGCGCCGTATTCCAAGACAGGCAGGGTCCCCAGCACCTATGTCCTGCAACTTGTGGCAGATGTAGGCTAATGCCACGGGTATGGCGCAGTGGCCCTGCATGCCGCAAGTTGCAGCCCGCTGCGAACTCTCCCCCCCCACCCCAGAACACTGCCGCATGCACCAGGGGGCATGGGGGGGCTGGACAGGTGGCATTTCCGTTCGGGGGGGCACTTCCAAAAACAGACCCCAGGGGTCCCCGACCTTCGGGGGGGTGGGGGCCATGTATGTGTTGGGGAGGCACAGAGAGCACTGCTGGATACGTTTCACTGCACTACAGAGTGAGCATCCATCGATTGGCACGGACAGATGCCCCCTTAGACCATCTCCCTGCTGGTCTAACTCTGCTGTGCCATTGCGGCTTCTGGAATGCCGTATGTGGGATATGGCAGCTGCCCTCTTGGAATGGGGCATAGGTACTGCCGTAACCCACCCTTGCGCCATGCCGTTGCGGGTTGTGGGCTGCATAACCCACATTTGGCGCAGCTCACACATGGCATGGCACAAGGCGCCTTTTGGTATAGCAACCAGCGTAACGCATAGTGCAAGTTGCAATTTACGCCATGGGGTTTGGCATAACTTGGCTTGCGACCTGAGTAAGACATCTTGGAATCGGGCCCCGTGTGTCTTTGTGCATCAGTCCTGCATTTCTGCCTATGTGGTGTCTGAATTTACTTTCACTCACTCCATCCACCTACTGGTGTCTTTTCCAGAGCATGCTGAGGCAGGGGAAGCCTTGCTCCATACCTTAGATGTACATAGAATATGCAGATGATATGTTCACTGTACGAAGGACGTTAGGAAGTCCTCCCAGCTGTTTGTTTCTTTCGCCCCTGGGAAAGAGGGTGTACCAGTTTCAAAGCAGTGCTTGTCCAAATGGTTGGCCAACTGCATTCCCTTTCGTTACGGGAAGTATGGTAAGGAGCTTCCTGGTCCAGTGTGTGGCCTCTCAGCTTGAGGTGTGGCCACTTCTGCTGCATGTTTAAAAAATGTTTCAGTTGCGGAGATTTGTGCAGCTGCTACCTGGAATACTGCCTCCACCTTTGCTAGACACTACAGTCTGGACGGTGCCTTTAAAAGAAGGGCAGGCTTCGGCCTAGCTGTGGTACAAGACCTCCTTTCCTTAGGCCTGTTGTTTCCAGCAATCTAGACTGTTTCTCTGTCAGTACTGCTAGGGACTCGTTCCAAAGCATTCCCAAGGTGTGGCTTGCTGCAAGAGATATCCTCGAAGAAGACAGAACAGTTACGTAAGAACTTACTGTAACAGTACACCTTCAAGAGAATCTCTTGCAGCAAGCCATGCCATCCCTCGCTCCTTCCCCCTTGATCCTCTGTGTCTGTCCCCTTCTCCAGGGTGCATTTTCTGCTGTCTATCACTTTCCAAGGTGAGAACCTCTGCCCTACCTCAGTTCCTTCAGTGGACGTCCTTTATGTCTGTTCTCCGGCGGGGGAACTGAGAAGGGCGCAGGGCCGCCTACGTATATATAGGAGTGGTGACGTCGGCTGACCTTGTCATTGTGGGCAGCCACAGTGGACTGCTAGCTATCAAGTTTCCATGTGGTCCTAGTGTCTGACAGCTATAGTTCCAAGAGTGTGGCTTGCTGCAAGAGATTCTCTCGAAGATCTACTTACTGTTACAGTAAGCTCTTGCGTAACTGTTCTTTACATCTGCCACAACGACATAGGTGTTATTACTGAGGTAAAGAAGATTGACAGAGAGTAATTGGGACATTAGTTTGTGCCACAGTACCCATACTAAATACATCATATTTTGCAATAGATGTATAATGTGAACAGCACAGAGCATATGATCAGTCAGACAAAGCTGGAAAAAACCCACAACAGTGAGCTACTCTCTCACAAGCATATTGCAAAGGTCAGTGACCTGCAGTATAGGTTCAGAAATAATGTTCACATACACACCTGTCTTACTTTTGTTTTCTTTTTTGAGAGTGGAGATTGTCAAAAAGGAACACACACAAAAATCTGTTATCTTTCTCTCTCTGCCTCTCTCGCTCGCATGACTGACCCATTACACGGTAAAGAAAACACGAAAACCATCATTTCACCACAGAACCTGGGAATGATTCATAAGGAGGACTTCAAAACCCTTTTATTGTACCACTCTAAATTTTGAAGTCTGTCCTCATTGGTTCCAATGAGTTTGTCTTGGTCAGCATCTGCCTTTTCCCTGTCACGTTCCTCACTTGCGTCTGTAAGGACAGGTTCAAAGTGATCGGGCAGAATAAGGCGTGCATTATCAGCTGTAACTGCTGATCACTGTCATCATTTCTTTCATCAGAATCTGATCGTGAACGCTGTCAGAGCTGCCATGCTTTGTTAGAGCTACAGTCTCCATTTTCTGACTGTAGCATACTGAAACTTGGCAGCTCGTCTCAAGACAGACTACAGATGACATGATTACTGCACTCGCACCGACTATACTAATTCAGGCAGGAATTTGGACAGGGACCTGAGCTGGGCTGCTTATTGATATAACAAAAAAAAAAGGCAACTCACATTTCTAATCCAAGTGACCAAGTCCACAATGAATACATGGTTGATGCATGTTAAATAGAAATTTAAAAAAAGTGCTAGCAATGTTGTCAGGCTAAGTCCCCACTGTTTTGCCTCCACCACTGTTGCTGGCAGTCTGTTTCAGGCATCTACCACCCTTTCAGTGAAGAAATATTTCCTCATCTCTCTCTCTCTCTAACTCCACCCCCATCCCACACCACCAGCTTCATCCTAAAACAGTCAGAGTAAAAACAGGCAGTTTGAGTGGGCAAGACTTTCATAACTCACTTGTGGCTCTACCACTCGTGAGTTATAGTCCTGCAGGGGAGCACGCTTGAAGATAAATTGCATATTTTGCATCAGCCCATTGCATATCCCCTATTTATCTTGTTATTTTTATCACCACTAGTGTTGAATAAAAAGCTATATTTAAACATCTAGATTAGCATTGTGAAACGTGGTTTTGAAATCTACATTGGTGTAAAATTGTTTTGTTTTTAACTTACAGATACGAGTACCACTGGGCAGATGGCACCAACATTAAGAAACCAATCAAGTGTTCTGCACCAAAATATATTGATTACCTAATGACATGGGTTCAAGACCAGCTGGATGATGAGACGCTTTTCCCTTCAAAGATCGGTAAGTGGATATGAAACATTCCAACAAAGGTGGTGTTTTTTTTTTTTGTTATTTTTTCTGTCATGCTTTTTGGCCCCCTGAGCCATCTTACCCTTTACTTCTCTCTCTCTCTGTCTTCGGGGTCTTGCAGTGTGCTTTTGGCGAGCTGTCAACCCCGACAGCTGCTCCTGCTGTTGTTCCAGCTTTTGGGGATCTATAGGGAGCAAGGCCCAAGGGTACAGACGACCATCATCTAGGCAGCTCAGTGCACGTACTGTTTTACCTTGTTCTTCTCCCCTCTCCCACCCTCCACCCTGTGACATGAGCTATGCCTATGTTGGCCTCAGTGCACAGCATCGCTGCATAAGAGACAAGCTCCCTGGCCCACCAGATCTGACTGACGCCCCCTCCCCAATGAGGTGCACTGTCAAGCAGTAGCTACCTCAGCCTGACCCCTTTCCTGATGGGATATCACAAGTCTGCTTCTGAACTCAAGTTGCCTGCATGGCAGCCCAATGCACCACCACTGCGCAGTCGGGGCAGCACTAAGGTGGGGCCTTTTTTGAGTGAACTACATGATGTTATTGATTGATTGATTAAATGATTGATTGATTAAATGATTGATTGATTAATTAAATGATTGACTGATTAAATGAAAGAGTTTTACTAGGATAGACCTACTGGGCCATAATAGTTCTTTTCCAGAGGTGTCCAAATATCCCTTTTGTCCGGTACAGAATACTTGTAGTATGTCTACCAGACTGGATAAAGGAGCAGTAACTAAGCCCACGACTGTAAAACAGTATCTAGTAGTATTTTTCTTAGAGAGATTTTTTATTTGAAGCAACAGTGCAACAAAAATGGGCTAAAAATGTTACCCTACCTTTTTTCCCCACTATAAAATATTCCATGCATCTTCCAGTTTTATTTGGTGTTCATACTTTCTAGTTCCACCAGAATCAGAGTATTTTATAAATGTTTTAATTTTTTTCTCAAGAAAAAAGTTGACCACCACATTTTGGCTTAGAAATAGCATTGTAGACCTGGCTGGGGTTAGAATTGTGAAAATATTAACAAAGGAAAAAACCTCATGGTGCACAGCATAGCAGCAGGTACCTAGACAAGTATTTTTTTTTTTTTTACAATTCTATTTATCCTCCTTCAGCAGACCACCATCTTTGTCTGCCAACCCTACCGATCTCGGGGGGTTCGGGATCTTATGGCACCATGCGGGCCCCGGCAGATCCCCTGAGCCGGTCCAGAGGCTTCATCCTTGGTGGCCCCCGATTTTCCTCTGTTTTCACCCCAGTCAGTCCTACTCCTGAGACCCTGGAAGTGGTGGACTGCGCGTGGAGGCACACATGCGCACTACAGGTCCAGTGCCAGTCTCTTCAGTCCTCCCTCGGCCTAGTGCCGGCAGTCCTCGGAGCGACACAGCCACTCCGGCCTCCACCATGGGATGGCCAAGCACTGAGGAAACCTGTGTCTCCCTCCAGAGACAGACGGCCGTCAGATGGCTGCCACTCGCATCCTTTCCCTCCCCCTTGCGACCTCCGACCCAGGCTCATTACCGAACCTGGGTCGCCGGCATGGCGTGAAGTCTGGCATCCAGTGCCTTAACCCTTTGCACCACCGGGACAACTTAGTCAAGTAATTTTGATAGACATGCTTATATCTTTATTAATTGCAGCTGAAACTAGCTTTTTGGGAAAAAAACATTTTTGTGGCACTGCTGCTTTCAGTGGGTCTGTAAAGCACCTTGAGCCTCCGGAATAGGCACAGCAAAAAATAAAATTTCCTTTCCTTGCTATTGCATAGATACTGCTTTTTCCATAATTTTCTACTGGCACCAGCTGCTCTTTATCCCTTTTTGTTGCATGTTGTGATGTACCAAATATTCTAGTGATGTACCAAACTGGTTCACTTTCAGTGGGCAGACTGCAGTAGTGCACTTGAACATGGAGGGTACAGTTAAGTCACATTTTCAGACTTTCTTGCTTTGTAAATAAAAACAAAGCCCGTTTTCAATCTGTGACCAATAAAGTCCCTGTCTGTTCAGCTAAAGGAAACTGACTTGTGGTGACCTGTTTCTTCTGTGACCCACAGCAGAAAACTTAAAACTTTGCATGGACACCTAGAGATGTTTTGGCCTAAAAACAAATTGTACTATCCAGACTTGAAAAATGTAATGAGGCTGAGGGAAGTGCATATGGGATTTAAACCTAAAATGAGCAAAGGAGGCAATGTGGTCTAGAGGTCAGCACACTGGTTTTGAATCAAGGAGATCACAGGTTCAAACCCCTAGAGCCAAATACTCACTGTGTAACCTAGATCAAGTCACTTAACCTCCCAGTGCTTCAAGACACACCGCTGCAGAAATTGCCAGAAGCAGGACCCCACTGGAAAGGAGATGTTGCATCTTCCATGGGCTATCCTGGGTAAATATATTGCAAAAAAATAAATGCACTAAGTAGGGAGGCAGTATAGTGCAGTGGATTAAGGCTCAGAGTTGCAAATCTAGAGACTTGGGTTTGAATCCCACAGCCCCCACTTGCATACTGTGTGACCCTGAGCAAGTCAGTTAACTTCCCTGTGCTCCCAGGTTGCACCTGTAAACAAGCTTTCAGCTTAGTGTGTCTCACCTGGTTAAACAATTGGAAAATTGGAGCACAGACCAGATGAGGGCCCTGGGAATTTCAGTAAGTACATTTCTAAAGCCTTCTGAACAGTGTATGTCAGAGGTAACAAAAAAAATACCAGTTTAATTTTGAGATTCATATACGTGTATGGAATTTAAGTAAACCAAAATTATTCTCGCATTGTACAGGGAAACATGGAGGCAACACTTGGGATATTATGCACAGCTGTGGTCACTGTATTATAATAAGAGATACTTAGCAACTTAAAGGGGCACAGTCAGCCCTTTTTGTATCATATTATTTGTAGTTAAAAACCCACATTGTATGATTGTTTACTGATGATGGTTGTTATATCTGCTTCCTTTCTTAGTAAAGCTGAAATGTATGGGGAATGGTGCAATTACACCCAACCTGTTTTATTTCATTGCCTTGATCTATTTTTATTGCATACTTCCTGAACATTAGGAATGCCTCAAACAGTGCAGCCACTCTTGAATCTCCTACATGAGTGGCTAGACAGTGCCAGGGGTGTTCCCCAGGAAAGATGGCAGTTGGAATAACACCAGTATGGTGTGCTGTCTGTTTTTCATTTTTTAAAAGATAAAAGGAATCGGAATCAAACCTACCAGTTACATCAGCAGCCTCTACAGAATGTGAACAGTCACGTGTTTATTTTTTTTTCCATTAGGCACACTTTCAGGCCTAATTGGTTGAGAGTTTAAACAGTAACTTTCAAGCCAGTCATTTCCAAGGGATTAAATACGGTTTAAGTTTAATTGCAATAACAACTTCATTTTTACGTTTTTTTTTTTGGTTTTAGGTTTAAAGCAGAGTAGCACGAGCCTTGCTTGCCACACAGAATCAGTTGGCATCTGGGTCTGTCATTTCTAAAATGACAGTGATCAATCCAGTAGCCAATCAGGTGCCTTGCTATGCTCATGAATCTTTAATTAGACTTATAAATCCCTTTAATATGAGCAGAGAAGAGCAACTATGAGAACTCTGGAGAAAAGGAGGCCTAGGGGAGGCATGATTTTAGTCATTCATATACTGAAGGGTGTCAACAAGGTCAAACTGAGAGTGATGTTTGATCTGGTGTGCTCCAGCAGGGCACGCCCTGAAGTGCAAAGGTGGTAAATTCAGGGGTCACCGGAGGAGGCATTGCTTCTCCCAGAGGGTGGTGAGCCTATGGACAAGTCTGTCTGTAAAGACAGTGGACATGAAGACAGTGCAGGCCTTTGAAGTAAGCATAAAGAAATGTCTGCTGACCAAAGGGATCACTGGACTGGGTACCATGAGTAGTAGAGAGGTTGGGGAATCATTATGGGTAGTACATGTTTGCACACTGTGTTGGCCATTGCTTGGAGGTGGGGAAATCTAGCAACTATCTAGATTAGAAATGTTATATGGTTGCCCCCCCAACTCTAATTTATGTATTTATTTTTAACTTACTGTGCCTTTTCCCATTCTTCCAACTGGCCCACACATTGGTCTGCCATTCTGCCCAGTCCCATCATCACCCACCATCCCTGGGACTTTCCTCCGCTGCTTGTTCCCCTATGGATGAACTCCCATGGGAGGGGCTGCCAATATCTACCCCTTCTCCCTGGACAGAGTTTATGATTCGATGTGGGAGTAAGAGCCCCGTCAGCAGTGCGGGACTCGTGGCAGGTGGGATTTTGCACCTTCGGGTTTTTTTTTCCCTGCTTTTTTTCCTCCCTGCCCTTAAACATTGTGTAGGTGGTACATCTGACATAAGGTGCCTTGGAGCAACAGTGTCCCCCTGCCTCACCACTGGCTTTAGCCTGCAGCACCACCCGAGGTCATCCAGGTGGTGTTACTGTGGCAGAGACATGGAACCCTCCCTACCCCCGAGGAAGAGAGCCTTTCACTGGGACGCTCAACCCTCCTCACCCAGCATCTTGCTTCTATCAGATTTTACAGCTGGGCGTGCTGATGCATTGGAAGGTCACGTGAAATGCTCGCAGTCATAGGTGAGTAAATAGACCTATGTTGCAGGTGTTTTCCAATCGAGGCGAGGATTCACACAAACAGAAGTCATGATTGGCATCTGACACAAAGTGATGTCACCGCCTGTGTCAGCAGTCAATCATATCTTTGGTTTTCATGTCAAACCTTGCTTTGAAAAGACCAGAGACTGAGGTCCATGGCTATGGTGCGATTTGAACCTGTGATCTCGTGAGCCCTTGCTTCACAGTTCTGCACTCTAACCACTAGATCAGAGTCATCGAGGCATGGGTCAGGAAGCATAGGAAGACGAGGAGCAGTTGTAAAATTTGCAAATAACATTATATTATCAATAACAGTAGAACTAAAATTTAAAAAGAATTGTCTAGGATAGCTATATACAAAGGCAGTACAAACAAAGAAAACAAAAGTCCGTCATCTGAGGGTTTCTTTTCAGTTCCAAAGATTGCTGCTCTTTTTATAACCAGTCTTTGCCTGACAATTAACTTCTTCATCCTGAGCTTGTTAAGGAGACATCCTGTTTCTCACAAAATATATCAGAGTTGTCATTTTCTTTGCATGCAGGCTTGCAAATAGAACAGTGTCCCAAGCTGGCCTCCTGCTGACTGCTCTGCAAAGTGTTTGCAAACAAGCCTGAGAGGAGCTCAAACTGCATCTTAGTTTAACCCCCTTAATTCCAAATAGCTTTTTGCAGTCATTTAAATAATATAACTATATACATTTTCAAACCAAGGGATCCCAGCTTCACATAAAGATTCACATATATTTTATAACCGCAGCTATGCAAGGGGGAAGAAAAGACAAAAACAGCTAGTGAAGGCAAAGAGCGGGAGGTGGAGAATTGCAAGACTGTCAGAGATCAGTTCCTAGGTCTCACAAGAACATTTGGTTGCACAACCGGACAGACCAGAGACAGGAGAGGAGAGGAGAGGACAGGACAGAACAGAACAGATCCTTGCGTTTAACTCTTTCTGCATAACAAATGGGACAGGGCCTTATTTAACCCTGTCACAACCACCCTACAGGGGTTGAGGGAAATCATAGTTTGCCTTCCTCAATGGCCCATTCTAGTTCAAGTTCTTCCTTTAATCGTGTCCTCGTCTTTACTGGGTGACTCAGGTACTGTTCAGATATGCACAGATGGTACTGCTGTGTATTCTGGCTGATGTGGGGAGTGGTAATATGGGCAATATATGCCTTCTTTCGCTCTAAACCCAGTATGAATACCAGTATGAGTCATCTCTGCACAAAGTTGCTAATAACATACAGTCCATCGAACACCACTAAAATTGAAGCATGTTTTCTGTTCACAAACTAACTTTAAAGAACAACTCTCTATTATAATGAACAGCTTAAAAAGAGTAGATTTACACCAATTATGTTTTAACTTTGTTTTTTAGTTCTTTGTTTCCTTTTTTCTTTTCCCTGCTGTTAGTCTATTAAATATAGAAGATAATGCAGCAATTATTTCACAGTCTTTCAGAGTTTTTCAGAATGTAGGTGACACCGCCGCTAACCACACAGTTGCTGTTTGTGACATCTACACCCTGTAGTCAGTTGAATAACCAATTATGACTGACCTACAACACATTATGAATGATTTTTTTTCAACCAGTTTAAAATTTATGACTGCAACTGAATAAAGAAAATTCAACCAATTTTTTCAACTTCCACCATTGTGGAGTTTGGTGCCCTGGTACTTCCTAAAGTGGAATGCAAGAAGGCATTATAAAATCTTGAGTTAAACACATTGTCTAACAGTACTTATTCAGGTAGGTTGAACTGTCATGGTATTTGATACGAGTTGAGTACCATTATTATTGAACCATCCCATCATCCATATATTATAAATATTAAAAACCTGAACCTTTCAAAACTGAACACAGCAGCTGCACTGGTGCTCTGAACTGAGTAAGCAATCCTAATATGAGAGGAAGAAAGAGCTGCAAATTACAGAACTTGCCAGGGTTAATGTGCCTCACTGAATCTCTACATCTAGCAGAGTCAAGTTAACCACAGTGTGAGAGAAAGCTGCCAACTGCTTTCGGGGCTGACTGGCAGGTACCAGGAGGTGCATGTAGCACCATCTTGACCACTGTGGTCTGCAGGGATAATGCCTAATCCAAGCAATCAAAGGTAATATATGCCTGCCCCAACCAAGCCTTCACCCTACCATCCACCCCCACCCGCTCAGTAACTTCCCTCTCATCATGTCATTTAAAATGTGAAATATTAAAACAGTGCATAAACTTTTAGTTTCAACCACACACACCAGCAGTGTACAGCAATTGTACCTATGTAAGGTTTGTCTTATGAGGATTTTTCATGCACCTCAGGTGTGTGGAAAATCCTCGTAACACACACCCCCGCATTATCCTCTGTATAACAACCATCTTCAGTCTCAAAGGTGCAGTCATTACTATGAAAGGTCATTAGCCTAAAAAATATATAATACACACACACACACGTATACAGTAAACATAACTAGGTAGGGCACATCCCCCACATTGTAATTATGAGTAATTTAATAATTATTTACCAGTTTCTCACAAAGTTTCCCTGTAGAATGCTCGTTTATTTTTTGCAACAGGCCTGACAAGATAGTCCATTTCAGGTTATTAGAGCTGCACAGGGAGTGGAACTCAGCAATTTTAATAAATACTGTACAAGGAACACTGGCCAAGAAATATCCATGGATTGGAGGCTGTTCACTTCGATTTAGGTATCATGGAGGTCTGTTCACTGAAGGAAAAGCAGTGACTGTTTAAACTAGATATTTTCTGAAAATACTGTAATTAAGGACAACTTGTCCTTGGAACTTTTCAAGCATAAATAATTCTCAGGAAAATGTATGCCTTAGAAAAGCGATTGACAGCATTTAAGAGAAACCTACAGCTAGGCCAGCTGCACCTGCTATCCATTTTCTAATGTGAAATCAAAAGAAAAGGGCAATAATAAAAAAATATGAAGCAACAACAAATATGTTCCCTAAGCCAGTCCAAAAGCCGGAACACAGCCCCTGCCGTTAGTACTGTTCCCCAGCCTGAACAGGAGAAAAACTTAACCTCCTGCTTACCGGTTCCAGTCAAGATCTTAACTTACAAGAAAACACACTCAATATTTTACTGGACTATATTAACCCTTGATTGCCGGGTTTATGCCTGTGGCTCTTCGATTTTGAGTGACACATCACATTCCTTTTTATGCGTGGAGCCCCTACCTGGTTCTTATTGTATAATGAAGTAACATTAATTACCATGTTGTACATGTTACTTGACCTTCAAGTCTCAACTGATGTACAACTGAACCTTTCATTTACTTTTATAAACTAAAAGAAAAAATTACTCACCTTAGTAATGTTGTTTCTTCTAATGGAGTCTTGCTATATTCTGACATATGCAGTGAGTCCCAACCTTCGAACTGCTCCGGAGGTGAAAGAGTTAAGTTTCCATGCCAGGCATGGAACGCTGAGCTCGAGCTCGGTTGAGACTCTGTCTGTTGTTCTTCAAACTCAAACCGTCAGATCTTTACGAGCTAAACTCACTAAGGTCCTGTGTGGAAGCTGTAAACCTACACTAGGCAACTGGCTACTAAATATCAGAACACATTTTTTGGTCCCAAAAAATGAAAAACACAACACCAAGTCACCCCAAGAAAGGAGGGGTGAAAAACAACAAGGTGGGCACCTACTGAGTGCCAACACTGCACTGCCCACCCACATCCCAAAAACAGAGGTTCTGAGAGGGGCAAGCAGTGGGGGAGGTCAGAATATAGCAAGACTCCATTAGAAGAAACAACATTACTAAGGTGAGTAATTTTTTCTTCAACCAACATGAAGTCTTGCTATATTGTGACATATGCAGACTACAAAGCAGTACCTCCGTGGAGGAGGGACAGAACCTACTTAGGAAATAGACTCTGAAGCACAGCTGTGCCAAACCGAGCATCACTCCTAGCCTGGATGTCCAGGGAGTAATGCTTGCTAAAAGTGTGAACTGTTTTCCAGGTAGCTGCTTGACATATCTTTAGAATAGGGATGTACCTGGCAGCAGCCAGAGAAGCAGCTGTATCTCTGGTAGAGTGAGCCCTCAGGCCTGAGGGAGGAACCTTACCCAGTTTTTCATAGCAAAATTGGATACAAGAGACAATCCACCTGGCAAGGGATATTTTAGTGGCGGGTTTCCCTTTGCAAACCTCACCATAAGTGAGGAACAGTTGGAGGGAGTCAAACCTGTGACCCTTGGTACGCTCTATGTAGTAACTAAGGGCTCTCTTCACATCTCTGTTAGCAGCCTCTCGCCAGAGGAGGAATGGTCAGTGAAGTACACTGGAAGAGATATAGATTGATTAAGGTGAAATCTGAAACCACCTTAGGCAAGAACTTCCTGTTAGTCCTGAGGACCACCTTATCTCTGTGAAAGGAGATAAAATCAGGCTCCACTGACAAAGCTTGTAATTCACTTATGCTTCTGGCAGAAGTGATGGCTACCAGAAACACAGTTTTCCAAGTCAAGTACTTAAGCTGTGCTGAAGACAAAGGCTCAAAGGGGGTTGCATAAGCTGAGCAATGCAACATTAAGACCCCAGGCGGGGCAGGGTCCCTGAATGGAGGGTTGTGTGAAGCAATCCTTGAAAAACTTGGAGAATACAGGGTGAGCAGAAGAGAAGAAGGCTTACCTGCTGAAATAAAAGCAGACACAGCTGCCAGATGCACTTTCAGGGTAGGTGGCCTCAGCCCCAAGGAATTTAAGTGGACCATATAATCCAGGACTGTGGGCAAATCAGCAGATTCTGGGGGAATATGCTTTCCAGAGCACCATATGGAAAACCTTTTCCATTTGGAATTATAAGTAGCCCTGGTGGAAGGTTTTCTAGAAGCCTTCAGGATATCCATTACACCTTGGGAGAGGTGTAACTTAGCAAACTCTAACTCTTCAAGAGCCAGGCCTTGAGATTAAGAGATTTGAGGTCTGGTACCAAACCCTCCCTGAGCACAGGTTAACAGGTTGTAATTCCTGGAAGACACAGGGAAGATGAACTGCTAAGGACGGTAGGAGGGATACCAGGGCTGTCTGGCCCAGTCTGGAGCAATCAGGATCATCTTGCAGGGTTGAGATCTGATTTTGACTAGCACTTTGAACAGGAGAGGGAAGGGGGGAAAAGCATAGAGAAACTTCCCTTCCCAATTGAGAACTAAGGCATCCAGAGGGACTGAGCCCAACACTGGGGGCCTGCAGCAAAAAAGGGGAAGTTGGTGATTGTCTGGGGCTGCAAAAAGATCTATCTGCGGGGTGCCCCATCTGGACAATATCACCTCCAAGACAAGGGGATTCAGTGACCATTCGTGATGGCCCTGGGAAATCCTGCTGAGAGCATCTGCCAGGACATTGTCCTTGCCTGGGAGGTGAACTGCCGTAAGGGAGGTGTTCAGGGAGTAAGCCAGAGACCACAACTTCATTGCTTCGATGCACAAGGCCATAGACCGAGTGCCCCCTTGCTTGTTGATGTACCACATTGTGGTGGTGGTGGTGTCTGTTCTGACCTGTACAACTTTGTTCTGAACAGATTTGGAAAAAGCTTGAAGTGCTAGAAAAACTGCTCTGAGTTCCAACAGATTGATGTGGAGCAGAGATTCCTGAGGGGACCACAACCCCTGGGTGGTGAGGTCGCCCATGTGAGCTCCCCACCCCAAGAGGGATGCATCTGTAGTAAAGATTAAGGAGTGAGACGGAGTGACAAAAGGAACCCCTTGTCTCAGATTGCTCTGATCCTGCCACCACTGTAGGGCCTGGATCAGGGTTCGAGTCACTGGGATCAATTTGGTTAGAGGGTCCTTCCTTTGAGACCAAAAGACACTCAAATGGAACTGAATGTCCCTCATCTGAAATCTTGCTCCCTGCACTACTGCTGTAGAAGCAGCCATGTGCCCCAGGAGCTGTAGAAAATGCCTTGCTGGTCGAGACACCTGCAGGGTGAATGAGGAGGCCAGAGAGACCAGGGTCCTTGCCCTGTCCAAAGGAAGGAAGGCTCTGGCTTTCTGTGTTTTCAGCTCTGCGCCTATGAAGGTGAGAAGCTGGACAGGCTCTAGGACTGGTTTTGAAAGATTCAGAAGGATTGAAAGATTCAGAAGGAAACCTAGAGAGGTGAGCAGTTGCTGAGTTATCTGTAGGTGTAACTTGACTTGGTCTGGGGACTGGCCTACTATGAGTAAGTCGTCCAGGTAAGGGAAGATAGCAATTCTTTGCCTTCTTAGAGAAGCAACTGCTACTGCCAGGCATTTTGTGAATACCCTTGGAGCAGAGGTGAGGCCAAAGGGCATTGCTCTGAACTGGTAATGGCCTGAGGTACTTTGGATGGGAGCTTCTGATGAGAATATGGAAGTAGGCATCCTTGAGGTCCAGGGACGCTAGCCAGTCCCCTGGCCTTAGAGAGGGTAGAATAATTCCCAGAGTCACCATTTTGAACTTTGGTTTTAAAAGGTGCTTGTTTAAGTATCTGAGATCCAGGATGGGCCGCCATTCTCCTGTCTTTTTGGGGTAAGGAAGTACCTGGAGTACAACCCTTTGCCCTGGTGTAGGGAGGAACCTTTCCACAGTTCTGAGAGCCAGGAGGAAGAGACCTCTGCCTCTAGGGCAAGTGCCTCTGGTGGATTTGCAGGTGGAAAGGATCTGGTTCTCATCTTTGGAAACTTTCTGAAGCTGAGAACCAGTCCCTGGCTTACTACTTCCAGGACCCACTTGTCTGATGTCAGAGACTCCCAGTCCTGGACAAAGTAAGCCAGCCTGCCCCTACAGGTAGCTGAGAATCGGCCCTGGCAACCCCATCAGGGTGTCTGCTTGGCAGGGGCTTTGGGCTGAGGGTGGAAGCAGGCCTGCTTGTACCCGTCCTGCCTCTCCCTCTAAAGAACCCCTCTGGGCATAAGCAGAAGAGGAGCCTGGGCTTGGTAAAAGGCCTGCCCCTGCCCCTGAAAGCTGCCTTTTGAGGAGTGGCCTGCCTTTCTTGGCCTGTGCGCTCCTATAGGTGGTTCTATATTCATCCATTTTTTCATGTAATTTCTGTTGCTCCCCAAACAGAGAATTACCTAACAACAGGAAAATCCATGGCCTTAGTCTGGGTATCCTGTGACAGGCTAGTACATCTGAGCCAAGCCATTCTTGAAGTGCCACAGATGTAGCCATGACTCTAGAAGACACATCATTGGGTCTACTGCAGCATGGAATTGCACCTTGGATGCCTCACATACTATCAGCAGCCACCTGCTCCAGCTTCTTGGCAAGCTGGCCAGGGACCTGTTTTGCTAGGGCCATAACAGTGTCCCATCTGGATTTTTGATACCTAGCAGTATAGGCCATATAATTGGCCTGTCTGAGTCACAAGGATGCTGCCATGTACTGTTTCTTTGCCATGGCATCAATCCTCCTGGAGTCCTTGTCCGGGGGGTGTGAAGCCAAGGGAATGTTTGCCTTATCACAGGCTGCAGCCTGCACTTCCCCAACATGGCTGCATTGTTGTGTAAGGAACTCCGTGTATGAGCCTGACAATGTATACCTCTTGTCCATTCTTTTATCCACAGGAGGTATAGTGTTAGGAGTCTTTAAAATTTTAAATGTCTGTTTCCCAAAAGATTTGTGCAAGGAATAGACAGCCTCCTAGACTCTGGGATATCCATCATTTCTACATAGTCAGGCTTCTCCTGGTCATCCACAGCTTCTTCCATAGGAAGCTGGAGGGTTTCAGCCACTTTTATAGAACATGAAATGGGGGGACTCAGAAAGCCTAGGAGGAGACACCCCTGAAGGTCTGTCTGGGGAGATGTCCAGGTCAATGGGCACATCCAGACTTTCAAATCCACATTCACTTTCCTCATACTCCTCTTCCTCCTCCTCCTCCTCCTCCGGTTCATAAAACTCCTCTAAATCATAATCTTGAACTGGCGGAACCGAGCGCCTGCCTGATGGTGCCAGTTCGGTCGGAACCGGGGAAAGCGACTGAACATTTTTGATCGCTTTGGCTATCTCTTCAGTGGTTGGAGAGGAAAGTTTTGGCTCCACACCAGCTGATTTCTCTTTTCTAGTTCTTTTAGCCAGAACCGACTCCTCAGAATCGGCTCTCCTTTTGCCCGAAGAAGTCTCGCCCTGGTCAGAGGGCACTCCTC
This sequence comes from Neoceratodus forsteri, assembly GCA_016271365.2. Taxonomy (NCBI): domain Eukaryota; kingdom Metazoa; phylum Chordata; order Ceratodontiformes; family Ceratodontidae; genus Neoceratodus; species Neoceratodus forsteri. Next base: position 120,562,655 of record JADMNL010000026.1, read on the forward strand.
CTGGTTCGGTTGGAACCGAACCGGGCTGGCCATCCGGTTCAGCGGACTTTTTGGCCTCCCTTTCCCTGAGCCTACCAGCTCTCTTTTCTATGGTAGCTGCAGGGAAATTTTTGCAAATCTGGCAGTCTGTATTGAGGTGGTCAAACCCCAGACAATAAACACAGGTGGTGTGGGGGTCAGCCTTGGCAAAGACTTCCCCACACACACTGCAGTGTTGAAACCCAGTGGGTCCGGTTTTTCTTTTGGGTTTCTCAGACATAGTGCCAGTCCTAACCAAACTTACCCTTTTATGGCAATCCGCCAGGCAAGACCCTCTTATCGGTTCCCAGCCGTGTCACGGGTCGTGGAAAAAACCGTAATAAAATCCGTTTTTGTTTTTTTTAGAACCAATAAGAACCGGTAACCACACTCTAAATCACAAATTAAGATATTTAAAACAACTTGATCGGTTCAAACCGAACCAATAAACTGTTTACAAGTTCCACACAGAATAGAATTAATGTAAAACCTATCTAGTACTCACAAATACCACAGACAGAGACTGAACCGTCAGGTTGCGGTTTAAATTCGGTCTAAAACCAAGAAAAACGGTACTTTAACCAACAAAATGAACCGAGCAGAAGGAGAAATCTCTGGAGCGACTGTTCAGTGAGGCGGAGTAAAGAATCTGACGGTTTGAGTTTGAAGAACAACAGACAGAGTCTCAACCGAGCTCGAGCTCAGCGTTCCATGCCTGGCATGGAAAGTTTACTCTTTCACCTCCGGAGCAGTTCGAAGGTTGGGACTCACTGCATATGTCAGAATATAACAAGACTTCATGTTGTTTGAAGTACCCCCACACTACCTTTCTCAAAACAGAATGAAACGGCATCCTAAACATCACTTAAAGAAGGTAAGATTGTGTTTTTGATTGGCCATTTTTTGGCTAGTATAAATAAAACCCCAGGTGTCCTGACAGTTTACCTTCTGGTCCAGTGGAGCAAGCCAGGTGTTTGACATGAGCCAGGTTAGATGAATATGGTAGCAGCACAAACTCACTGGTCAGCCCGATTTGGATAGTGAATGAGACCCCCTTGACAGTGTGGCATTGCACCAGTCCGGCTCAGAATTAACAGTTCCTCCAGCGCCAACTGCAGCTTGCAGCTGTCCAGCTGCAGGGTCCCCTACCTAAGTACAAGAGCCAGCGCCAGCCAGATTGCTTCCTGCCTGGGCTCCCGCCACCACAGGCAGCAAGAAACACTCATCCTGCAGTCATGCCGCTCACCTGCCGTGCAACGATGAAGGTGCCACATCGGAAACAGCCTGCTGCAAACCGACAAACGCACATCACCAAACTAACGAGGCATCATGCCCACACACACACACTCAGAGATCTGCAAGTTAAAAAAAAAAAAGATGAAAGGGGCAAAAATGGCCATCAACATAGAAGCGCGTTGGAAACCAAAGTATAAAAAAAACATATAAACATGAAGCTTGAAACACCCTGCCTCAGCTTAGAGCTTTCTGTTGGAGTACACATATAACTTTTGTCATTTTCTCGCTCTGTCTCAGCTAGCAGATAGTATTTGCTTTAAAGGTATATTAGTTTATGATTTCGGCAGTGCTGTATAAACAAACAAGTGACAATATAGTGCTTGAATGTGAGATAGGAACAAATATCTAGACACAGTAAAACCTATTAAATGCTAAAAAAGCTGAGGGCACAAAATTAGTCACATTAGCTAAGAAATTCACTTTCGTAAATGCCATAATGCCTGCAAGACAGAATCCACCCTGATGGAATTCCTGTGAAAGCCTTTTGTGGCTGTCATCTGGCCCCCTTACTCTAGAGAAAGGATAGCATATCCTTATGGAACCAATGTACAGTATATGTCATGTTTCTATGTAGCAGAACTGAAAGGCTGCAAAATTCAAATTCAGAGGTAATCCAAGGGCGTTAAAATGACAAAAAAATACACTAAATGTACCGTATAACAAAAGTGAGAGATAAGAGGGAGGAAGGGAGGTGGTTTATATATAAAGCAGCTCAGAACACGTTAGAGTAGAAGATAGATAAAGAGGGGACAAATATGCAAACAATAACAGTTACAGGAAAGGGAAAATATTCCATGCATCATTTAAACCAGAGGGCTACAGGGCACCTAGCCTAAATATAAATCTACTCTCTCATCTCATTCTCATTGCAGTAACAGTCTGCATTGATTTCACCCTCGGGGGCTAGCTTGCACATGATTAGTGCCCATAAATTTAAGTGCATCAGTCAAAGTGCCATGATGGTACTGTAAGCTGCAGTACACAATGAGTCCATTAGACACTCAAGCACCTTAAGCACCTCAACATCTCAGAGTGCATATATATTATATATATACTTCTCAAAAAATATACATATTATATTCTTTGCAAAACGTTAGTTCCCCCCGCCCACTTCTTTTTAGTTTACCATCTCCCTTTACACCAAACACTTTTCTCTGCTCCACAGATCATTTTAGCAAATACACTTTATTTTAAAAACCCTGTCTAATTTAGTTTTCAGTACCTTTCTTCTTTTCTCTCTCTCTCTCTCTCTCTGCTAGCAACAACAGGTCCACTAAAAGCTCATGCTGATTCTTGCTCAACAAACCCACTGTGATACTGAGGATCCTCAGCTGCCCTCCAGCATCGACGGTTCAGAACTACTGCTTCTTTTCAAAAAAAGTAACTCACCAAGCACACTCACAGCCAGCAGCTACTCTAGTTCTTTCTTTTCATTGCTTGAAATTCTTACCTCTCCAACCGCATTACGTCAGCTCCGCATAGGACCTCTGCTCGCTCATCGATTCTCAAGTGGTGCCAAAGGCCAATGCCAGCCGGAGTCGGGATCGCACTGGGCACCAGTTACCATCAATAAGATGTGAGACAAGCTGCGTTCTCCTCTGGCACTCACTCACATTCAGAACAATTGCAGTTTTAGGGTGAAGTTCAAGGAAAGTGCCACTGAAATCCGGCAGCCCAGACCTGCCACCCATCCCAGTCACTCACCTCAGTGCATTCCCGCCCGTGGCATATACCGGCCGCTGAGCCAGGTGCTTTCACTCCTGAAGCCCGAGCAGCTCCACGGACCCTCCCCGACTTTCTCTCAGTCTGCTCCATTCTCCTGCTGTTCCTGTCAGTGCGGTAAGGTGGTGGTGGGACTCGGTAGGGACCCCGCACATTGCACAACAACCTACCCATCCCTACTCCTCCCACCAAACTCGCTCATCTGTCTGCTTCATTCTCATTAGGCCCATGCCAAAACTGAGCTCTTCTGCAGCACACACAACTCCTGGCTCCTCCCTCTCTCTTACTCTCTATTGGAGGACTGGCAGGCATCGAGTGACAGCAGCACTTGGAATTGGTTGGGAGGGAGATGGAAGAGGGGCTATGGCCAGGGGCGCTCACAAATTATGTCTCTGCTTCTGTAGTGCTGGGAAAGGGGGGGGAACAGAACGAACAGTAGCAAACTAACAATGGCAGTCGGCGTTGTGGATTTTAAGCAAAATATGACTACACTCAATTACAGCTGCAACTCAGGGCAATTCCAGCTAATTGCAACTGCCCTGCATTGAAGCCCACTATTCCGGTGACCAGCGGCGGCTCTGGGATCTAGTGACATCAAAGTCTGTTGTCGTGGTGAACACTATGATGCCATAAACAAATGCACTGAGAGGGTAACAGGGGAGAGGTAAATGCTTTTAAATGTTTTCTATACAGATTTCTTAGATGAACTGCTGAGATGTGCTGTCAGTCTTGGAAAGGAACATCGAATATGAAAAAATGAATGCATTAGTAAATTGTAGCAGCTGAAACATTTGTGAAGGCACATGCTGAAGTACAGAAGTTGCTCATTAAACACTGTCATGACACAAACCATGTTTATCTGTTCCCCTGCTGTACTAAAAACCACAAGAGCCACTTGTCGTGGAGTTCAAATGCAGGAATGAGAGAGAATTTCCTGAAGCTTGTGGGGAGGCGAGGGGGGGGGGGATTCAGAAAGGATATTCCTAAGCATTTCTTCATGGAAATGGTGGTGGTGGATAACTGGAACAAACTACCTGAGAAGTGATACAGGCCAAATTGATTAGGAGCTTCAAGCAGGAATGGAAGAGGCTTGTGGATTTAGTTAGAAAAAAGGGGGACACTGAGGAAGGGGAGGATTGTTACTACTACAAGGCAGAATAGTTGGGTAGGGTGGGCAGACTGGATGGGCCGAGAGTCTTTTTCTATTGTTGACTTGTATATATTTATGTCAGCAAGATATTTGACAGATCAAGAGGGCTGGACCTGGAACGGATGCCGAGGCTTCTCCTTGACCAATTCCAAACACATGGAGAACAACTTAGCTGGAGTTTCAATACTACCTTATCCTAAATATTGGGCCGAATAAACTGTTCAGGCTCCAGATATTCAGATATTTGATATTTATGTATTTGGAGGATGTAATTAAAAGAAAAAGACTGTCCTCAACCCTCCTTCCCAGCTCAAATCATTAAATCCAAGCACCCCTATCCCTCCCACCCTTTCTTAGTATTTCAGTCCCACCCTGCTCCCCTCCCTCCCCAGCACACAGAGTTGATATTTTAGTTGGAAAAATTCCCACAACGGGTGACCAGCACAACCCACCTGCCTCAATGGCAGGCTACAATCTAAGTGTTCATTTGCACTTAAAGAAAACTAATCTTCCCTATCCCCCCGGCCACCAGCACTCACCAGCTACCCAGCAGTCATTTTTTTCCATGTGTCAAAGTGACCAGCGCAAACCCACCCCCCCCTTCTATGCCTGGCCGCCTGCACAAGGAAAGTGCTCCTGCTCACTCTGTGTAGTGAAATGATCAGCTAATCTCTTGACTGAGGAGTCGGAGCAAGCAAGCACCAGCATGCTGTCCTTTTGCATGCGGCTGGCTGTAGATGAGGGCGGGTTCGTGCCGGTTGCCTTGATACATGGCAAGAATTAGGTGTTGTGGAGGGGGAGGGTAGTAGGTGGGTTCTGTCAGCTGGGGAAGGGGATTCATGTTTAATTTTTTTATTTTTCTATAGCTGTTTGCTCCCCGTGGCCACCTACTCCTTTCTTCGGGCTCCCCCTCTTCAGGGGAGTAGTCACAAATGGCCACAGGGAGACATACTTTTGTAGTTTTGCTCCCCTCTCTGCCCTAAAGCATCAGCGCTCAGCAAGCACATGCATGTGGAGGCATCCTGGAAGCAAGTGCTTCCTCCACCCTCCCTAAGCTTGCGTCAGCCCTCGACTCTGCTCTGATACCTGGCCTCCACTGAGCGTCAGCCGAGAGCGAGAGACTGATCCTCCCTGATCGGCCGCTACAACCAGATTCCTGGCCCTCCTCCCAGCCAACCCCCGGAGACCCAAGCTTGCTTCCGAACATGGGTCTTCAGCGTAGCGCGAGATGTGGCATCCAGCACCTCAACCCTCAGCACCACCAGGCCGGCTATTAGTTTTCTTTACGCATAAACGTGTGCTTAGATGGCAGCCAGCCATGGAGGCAGGTGGGTTCTGCCAGTTACCCATCATGGGAGTTTTTCCAACTAAAATATAAAATTGTGGGTGCTGCGGGGGGGGGGGAGGTGGAGGGAGAATTGGGTTGCTAACAGAGAGTGAGGCAATTGGGACCTGGATTTAATGATTTGGGCTGGGGAGGAGAGTGAGGCACTGTTTCTTTTCTTTTTTTTTTTTAATTTGTTTTGTTTTGTTTAATAGAATTTCCCGAATAGGCAGGGAACGAATGCCACTGTTTATTATTTGGATCCGAATAACAGATAGTCCTTTATTTGTGATATTCGGGAAATGCTGTTCATTACTTGCACACCCCTAATATTAGCTACCGTAATCAGGCCAAGACAGTACTCTGTAGAAACTGAAACACTGCTTTAGTAGCTCAGCAGGAAAACAAACAGTTGTGCGGTTCTTCCTGTCGCATCTTGTATTTTTTTGTTGTGTGGCTATATCAAATGATACATTTGATATTTCAGGTGTCCCGTTCCCTCGGAATTTCATGTCGGTGGCAAAGACAATACTGAAGCGCTTGTTCAGGGTCTATGCCCATATCTACCACCAGCACTTCGACTCCGTGATGCAACTGCAAGAGGAAGCCCATCTCAACACCTCCTTTAAACACTTCATTTTCTTTGTACAGGTGAGGTGCAGTTTGTTATTAAGATGATAACAGGCTCGCACGTATTTCTTAATCAGAACCTGTTTGTATTAATATTCTGCAGTTCATGGGCGAAGCCTTGTGCTTTGCTACACACCTTGGTTTACAGTATAAATGATTGAAAATAATCATATCAGACTTATTTGATTTTCCATATAACATATCTGGTTTGGGATTATTTAATGGTTACTATAAGCTTGTATAATGTTAATGGATTTTAACGAACTGCATTTCATGTATTTATTTTTTTGACCACTTTCACTTCTCCCTCTGAATTCGCTTAGAAACAGGATTTGACAGCAGAAAGAGACCAAATGTCTACTGAGTTTGCACTTACTATACTATGCTTCTCCACCGACCTTCCATCCTGGTGGACTGTTACCCTCCTTCACCCCTCTTTCCACTGTCCTTCAAACCTGATGTTGCCCCCACTTGGGGACTTTGAGTCTCCTTACTGTTCCCCAGCTGTTTTCAAACCAATTTAAGGTAGCTCTCCCCACCACTTCTGCCAGCAGTCTGTTCCACAGTTCCAGCTCCCTCTCAGTGAAGTAAAACATCCTCACATTTCTCCTGAACTTGCCCTTCCCCAACCAACCTCCAGTCATGCCACCTAGTGACTGCGTCCCTATATTCTTGCAAACAGACCCTCAATATTCACCCTGTTTATACCCCTAAGAAGAAAAAATTACTCACCTTAGTAATTGCTTTTCTTCTCATGGAGTCTTGCTATATTATGACTATATGCAGTCAGCCACTGCAGCTGAACTGCCCCGGAGAGGAAAGAGTTGGCTCCAGAGAGTCTGGAGTTCCACAGCCCGAGGGCGCTATACCAAAGCTCTATCTGGCCAGTTTCAAATGAAACTGTCAGATCTTTACGAAACTAACACTAAGCAACAAGTCTGTGTGGAAAGCTCTACACTAGCCAAGTGGCTACCTACTAGTAGGAATAACAACAATATAAACAGCAATAATAATAATAACAATGAATAATAGTATTATTAGTTTCTCCCTAACAAGCACTATTAGACCCCCTTCCCCAAGACTCAAGTCCAGGAAGGGGGCCAACATATTACTTAAAACAGAAATACCTAATTCCCTAACCCTAAATAAAGGGGGTGAAGGGAAGAACTAAAATGGCATGACACAGTGCTTGCACTAATTTGCCACCCCTACCCAAGTAGAAGTTCTGAGAGGGGCAGGAGGAGGTGGTCATAATATAGCAAGCTCCATGAGAAGAAAAGCAATTACTAAGGTGAGTAATTTTTTCTTCAAACACCATGAACCTTTGCTATATTATGACTATATGCAGATTACAGCAGTACCTCCATGGAGGAGGGTCAGAACCTACTTAGGAAATAGCCTCTGAAGCACAGCTGTGCCAAAGAGCATCTCTCCTGGACTGAATATCCAGGGAATAATGCTAGTAAAAGTGTGAACTGTTTTCAAGTAGCAGCTTGACAGATTTCCAGAATGGGAATATCTCTAGCAACCGCTAGAGATGCAGCTGTACCCTAGTGGAGTGAGCCCTCAGTCCTGAGGGGTTCTCTACCTAGTTTTGATAACAAAATTGGATACAAGAGACAATCCACCTTGCAATTGTCCTCTTAGTGGCAGGTTTCCTTTGCCAACCTCGCCATAGGTAAGGAAGAGTTGGAGGATTGAACCTGTGACCCTTAGTGCGTTCCAAATAGTAGCTTAAGGCTCTTTTAGCGTCCAAGCTGTGCAGACTCCTCTCACCTGAGGAAGAATGCTCAGTGAAAAATACTGGAAGAGAGATGGATTGGTTCAGGTGGAAATCTGAAACCACTTTAGGCAAAAACTTTCTGTTAGTCCTGAGGACTACCTTATCTCTGTGGAAAGAGATAAAATCTTCTTCCACTGACAGGGCCTGTAGTTCACTTATGCGTCTGGCAGAAGTGATAGCCACTAGGAAAACAGTTTTCCAAGTCAGAAACTTGAGCTCTGCTGAGGACAGAGGCTCAAGGGGTTGCATTAACTGAGCAATGCAAACATTCAGGTCCCAAGCGGAGCTGGTTCTAAAGGAGGGTTGGTGTGAAGTAACCCTTTAAAAAACTTGGAAAGCACAGGGTGAGAAGAAAAGGAAGCAGGCTTCCCTGCTGACAGAAAAGCAGAGACAGCTGCCAGATGAACCTTTAAGGTAGCTGGCCTAAGGAATTTAAATGGACCAAATAGTCCAGTAAAATGGGCAGATCAGCAGATTCTGGGATAATCTGCTTCTCAGAGCACCAGATGGAAAACCTTTTCCACTTAGAATTGTAAGTGGCCCTAGTGGAGGGCTTCCTTGAAGCCTTTAAAATATCCAAAACACCTTGAGAAAGGTGTAAGTCAGCAAATTCTAACTCCTCAAGAGCCATGCCTTGAGATGGAGGGATTTGAGGTCCGGATACCACACTCTCCCCTGTGCACAGGCCAGTAAGTCATGGACTCTGGGCAAGCTCAGGACAGGGTGGACTGTCAAGGACAGAAGCAGTGGGTACCAGGGCTGTCTGGCCCAATCTGGAGCAATCAGAATCACCTTGCAGGGCTGAGATCTGATTTTTACTAGTACCCTGAAAAGAAGGGGAAAGGGGGGAAAGGCATACAGGAACATCCCTTTCCAATCCAACTGAAAGGTGTCCAGGGGGACTCATCCCAGCACTGGAGGCCTGCAACAAAACAGAGGAAGTTGGTGGTTGTCTGGGGCTGCGAAAAGATCTATCTGAGGGGTGCCCCATCTGGCAAAGACTGACCCCAGCACCTGAGGATTCAGAGCCCATTCGTGATGGCCCTGAGAAATCCTGCTGAGGGCATCCGCCAGGACATTGTCCTTCCCTGGAAGGTGAACTGCTATCAGGGAGGTGTTCAGGGAGTAAGCCAGAGACCACAACTTCATTGCTTCGGTGCACAAGGCTGATGACCGAGTGCCCCCTTGCTTGATGTACCACATTGTTGTGGTGTTGTCTGTCCTGACTTGAACTACTTTGTTCTGGACAGAAGCTGAAACGCCTGAAGAGCTAAAAGGACAGCTCTGAGTTCCAAAAGATTGATGTGGAGCAGAGATTCCTGGGGAGACCACACTCCCTGAGTGGACAGGTCGCCCAAGTGAGCTCCCCACCCTAACAGGGAAGCATCCAGGGTGAGGGAGTGGGAAACGGGAATGAAAGGAACCCCTTGTTTTAGATTGCTTTGATCCTGCCACCAGTGTAAGGCCAGGATCAGGGTTTGGGTCACTGGAACCAATTTGGAAAGGGGGTCCCTCCTTTGAGACCAATAGGCCCTCAAATGGAACTGAATGTCCCTCATCTGGAATCTTGCTCTTGCACTACAGCTGTGGAAGCAGCCATGTGCCCTAGGAGTTGCAGAAAATGCCTTGCTGGTCGAGAGACCACGAGGGGTAAAGGAGGATGCCAGGGCAGTGAGTCTGTCTACCCTTTCCGAGGGAGAAATGCCCTGGCTAACTTTGTGTTCAGTTCTGCACCTATGAAAGTTAGTACTTGAACTGGTTCAAGAACTGACTTTGTAAATTCAGCAGGAATCCCAGGAAGTGAGAAGCTGCTGGGTGACTTGCAAGTGGGATTTTACTTGATCTGGGGACTGACCCACTATGAGCCAGTCGTCCAGGTAGGGAAACACAGCAATCCCTTGCCTTCTTAAATGAGCCACCCACAGCTAGACATTTCGTGAATACCCTTGGCGCAGAGGTAAGGCCAAGGCATTGCCCTGAACTGGTAGTGGCCTGAGGGTAGTTCGAACCTGAGGTACTTTCGGTGAGAAGGCCTGATCAGAACATGAAAATAGGCATCCTTGAGGTCCAGGGAAGCTAACCAGTCCCCTGGCCTCAGGGAGGGCAAAATCATTGTCAGAGTTAACATTCTGAACTTTGGTTTCAAAAGATGCTTGTTCAGGTACCTTAAATCTAAAATGGGCCGCCATTCTCCTGTCTTTTTTGGGGTAAGAAAGTATCTTGAGTACAGCCCCTTGCCCTGATGGCAAGGAGGGACCCTTTCTACTGCTTTGCAGTCCAAAAGAGAAGAAACCTCTGCTTCCAAAGCAAGGGCTTCTGAAGGATTTGCAGGTGGAAAATGTCTGGCTCTCATCTTCGGAAACTGTTTGAAGCTGAGAACCAGACCCTGGCCTATTACCTCCAGAACCCACCTGTCCGAAGTTAGGGACACCCAGTTCTGGCTGAAATAAACCAACCTGCCCCCACTGGTACAGGAGAATCGGCCTGGGCACCCCATCAGGGTGCCTGCTTGGCAGTAGCCTTAGGCTGAGGGGAGGGGACGGTTTACTTGTGCCCTGCCTACCTCTGCCTCTAAAGAAACCCTCTGTGCAAATGCAGAGGAGGCCTGAAATTGAAAAGGCCTGTGGAAAGGCCTGCCCCTACCTCTGGGAGCGTGCCTCTGTGGAGTGGCATGCCTCTCTTAGCCTGGGCACTTTTGTAGGTAGTTCTGTATTCATCCATCTTTTTCATATAGTTTTCTGTTTGTTCCCAAACAGAGAATTACCCACAACAGGAAAATCCATAGCCTTTGACTGAGTATCTTGGGACAGATTAGTGCATCTGAGCCATGCCAACCTACGGAAAGCTACAGAAGTGGCCATGACCCTAGAGGAAACATCATTAACATCAACAGCAGTATGAAATTGAACTTTAGAGGCTTCAATGCCATCAGCAGCCACCTGTTCCAACTCACTAGCCAGCTGGCCATGGGCCTGCTTGGCTAACTGCAATACTGTGTCCCACCTAGATTTCTGATATCTAGCCACATAAGTCATATAATTTGCCTGCCTGAGTCCCAAAAAGCTGCCATATACTGTTTTTTTCATGGCATCAATCTTCCTGGAATCCTTATCAGGAGGATGTGAGGCCAGAGGAATATTAGCCTTGTCACAGGCTGCAGCTTGTACCACACCTACATGACTACACTGCTCAGTGAGGTAGTCTGTATCAGAGCCTGACAAGGTATATCTTCTGTCCATTTTTTTATCTACAGGAGGGACAGAATGAGTTTTTAAAATCTTTGTTGTTTGCTTCCTAAATGACTTATGCAAAGGAATAGACAACCTCCTAGACTCTGTATATCCATCATTTCTACATAATCAGGCTCCTCTTGCTCATCCACAGCTTCCTCTAAAGGAAGCTGGAGGGTTTCTGCAACCTTTTTGTAAAACATAAAATGAGAAGGGGACTCAGACAGAATAGGAGGAGATTCTAAAGGTCTGTCTGGAGAAATTTCCGGTTCAATGGGCACGTCCAGACCCTCCCAGCCACACATGTAATGATCAAATTCGTCCTCCCTCTCCTGTGGTTCATAAAATTCCTCAACATCATACTCCAGAACCACTGGCACTGAACGAACCAACCTTTTACCAACTGTAGGTGGTTCAGCAGGACCCTGAGACAGTGACTGGACAATCTGTATGGCTTTAGCTATTTCTGCAGCAGTTGGAGAGACAATTTTGGACTCCAAACCTACTGATTTCTTAGTCTTTTTCACTGAGACTGGTTCCCCTGAACCAGCCTTCCTTTTGCCCGAGGAAGTCTCGCCCTGGTCAGAGGGCACTCCCTCTGGTCCAGTGGGTACTGGACCGGGCTGGCCATCCGGGTCAGCGGACTTCTTGGCCTCTCGTTCCCTGAGCCGGCCCAATCTCTTTTCCAGGGTGGCTGCAGGGAAATTTTTACACACCTGGCAGTCTGACAGGAGGTGGTCAGCCCCCCAGACAATAAACACAAGTGGTGTGTGGGTCAGCCTTGGCAAAGGCTTCCCCACAGACATCACAGTGTTGAAACCCAGTGGGCCCGGTTTTCTTTTGGGTTTCTCAGACATAATGCCAGCCTAACCAAAAACTTGCCCTTTTGATGGCAGTGCCAGGCAAGACACCCTTATCGGTTCCTAACCGTGTCACGGGTATTTGAAAAAACCTATTTTAAAAGCAAGGTTTTTTTAGAACCGATAAGAACCGGGAACCGCACTCTGAAAGCCCAACCACACTTTAAAACGTTAAATTAAGCAAACCGTTCGGTTCAAAACCGAACCGATAATTGAATTTCCACACAGACTTTAAATATTTTACTTACGGTTTACCAGATAGAGCTTTTAACCGAAATGCGGTAAAATAAATACTTTTGCGGTTCAAATGAACCGAAAATACTCGCTTGAACCGAAATGAACCGATGTGAAGGAGCTGATCTCGGGCGACTGTTCAGTGAAGCGAGTAAAGAATCTGACAGTTTCATTTGAAACTGGCCAGATAGAGCTTTGGTATAGTGCCCTCGTGCTGTGGAACTCCAGACTCTCTGGAGTTAACTCTTTCCTCTCCGGGGCAGTTCAGCTGCAGTGGCTGACTGCATATAGTCATAATATAGCAAGACTTCATGGTGTTTGAAACATAACGTTTCTATCATGTCCTCCTCTCGAGCCTGGCCTCTAGCGAGTACATATTTAGGGCCACCAGCCAGTTCTCATTGGATCTGCCTTGCTCACCCTGGATCAGCTTATTGACCTTTCTGTGCAACTGCACCAGTCTGCCTTTGTCCTTCCTCAGGTGAGGAATCCAGAGTTGAGCACAGTACTCCAGATGAGGCCTAAACTGGGATGTGTACAGGGGCAGAATAATCTCGCTTATTCTATCAAATCTTCCCCTACATCACTGCATTCTCAACGCCTTGCTATATTCTTTGTTGCATTGACTTTTTTGCTTGAGGGCATCACTGATTGGGACCCCCCCCCCCCAGGACCCCTCTGCTTTGTTGTAGTGGTCAGCCTGACCCCTCCTATCCAGTATCCTTTGTGTGAGTTCTGTCTCCCTCAGTGCGTTGCCTTGCACTTCTTGGCATGACTCTCCACTGCCAGATCTTAGTCCATCACTCTAGTTTCTCAAGGTCCTTTTGGAGCTCCCACACCCCTTCCTTGTGATCTGCTCTTGACACACAGCTTTCAGCTGTGGATGCATGGAACAGCCTTCCCGAGGAAGTTGTGGAGTCAAAAACAGTGGGGAAATTCAAGAATGCGTGGGACAGACAAGGCAGTTCTAATGGGGGGTAGGAGGAAGTAGGCTGTTGGCTAACTAGGATCTGCAGCTTATCCATTAGGTGGGGAAATGGGCAGACTGGGTGGGCCACACGGTCCTTATCTACCATCAAATTCTATGTTTCTGTGTTGTCAGCAAAGAGGCACACTTGCCCCAGATATATTGCCTGTGTCACTTGTGAACATGTTAAATAGAACACGTCTCAGGACTGGTCCCTGCGGCATTCTTCTTGTGACCTCCTGGTCCCCTGACTTGGCCCCATTCACTACTACCCTCTGTTGTCTTCCCCCCAACCCAGTTAACTACTCACCTGATTAAACCCCGCTCTACTGCCAAGTCCCTCCATCTTTTTCAGTAGCTTCCTGTGTGGTAGAGAATCAAAGGCCTTGCTGAAGTCAGAGTAGAGCAAATCTGCTACCTGTCCTCTGTCTGTCATCTTAGTGACCAGTCAAAAAACAGTATCATGCTGGTCTGGCATGATCTCCCTGACCCAAGCCCATGCTGCTTGTTGTCCTGCAGGCTGTTATCTTCTAAGTAGGCCACCTAGCTTTCTTTGACTGCGGACTCCCATCAGCTTACCCACAATGGAGATAAGGCTAACAGACCTGTAATTGTCTGGATCCTCCTTGTCCCCCCCCCCAAAGTGGTACTACATTGGGGGACCGCCAATATGCTGGCACCACTCCAGACTTCAGTGAGTTATTAAGTTAACAGGTTAAAGGAATTCTCAATTATACGGCCAATTCCCTAAGTACCTGTGGGTGCAGGCCATCCGGGCCTTGTGTCTTGTCTGCCCTGGGAACTTCCAGACCCTTTCTCACCTGGTCTGCAAATATGTCTACCCTGCCCATTTCATGACCCCCACCCAATGTGGCAGTTTTATAGCACTCTCCAGTAGAAGTAATTTATCCTCTGCATGAATACCAAGCAGAAGTAATTGTTCAGTACACTTAACCTTCTGCTTGTCATCTTTAACTACCCTCCAGTTCAAACCACACAGGGTTGTGATAATGGGACCCCAGAGTTTCTCCAACCACCACCACCACCTACCATTTTATGAACTATGAGTACCAAGTTGAATATCGTGACCTGCCAGGTGGGATTCCTGACCAGCTGCACCAGTAAGCAGTCCCGTCACGTATCTAGCAATGCCTGGTTCCTGGTGCTCTTTCCCGCTGGGACATCCCAGTCTATATCAGGCAGGTTCAGGTCCCCAACTAACAATGGACAGTTGTATTCCTTGTCCCTCGGACACTGATCCACAGAAGAGACTCTCACGAATGGCATGCAAGGAGGAGGAGGAGGGTAACAGCCTACTAAATCTGAGGTAGAAATGGTCCCTCTTACAGATGTCTGCACGTGAAGTCAGCATTTTACAAGGGACAAGGAATACAATTGTCCATTGACTTATTGAACATAACAAAAGAAAATGTAGACCCTGTTGTATTGATTAAGCTATCTAAAAGAGATTGTGAAACTTTGATTTAATGGTCACTGTGACCAATGGGTCTTTATATATGAAATGAAAATAAATTGTTTAAGAATACAAACTCTTGGGAGAATGTGGTCCATATTTAGTGTCTCAACTGTTTGGTGTGAAGAATTCTTCCAGCCACAAACCTAAACAACTAGACTGTTTATCCCATGACTCATGTCCTAAGAAAAGTTACCTGTGGGTTTGGGATGTCACTTGAAGAGCTGGCCTTCCTGTTATATCACTCCCACTGGTGCTTACCTTTGGGAGCAGAGACTCTACTTTCTGTTACAGTATAGGAGCGGTGAGTACAGGAAATCGGTGCTCGAGAGATTACCTGGAAAACTGACTTCTACCTTCTTAATTTTGATGAGATTTATTTCATGCGATCAACGGTCTAGTTTTGTTTTATGTCTGTATTCCCAAGCCTTTACTACAAAAGGTTTCTCGCCATGATCAAAACTATCTCATGCTCCTCTTTTGACAAGTAGCCTGAATCAGTGCAAGGCAGAATATCCTGAGGTTCTGGAAATGTTACTGCTGCAATATTCTCAATAGCCTTCTGTCTATTTGTACCTGACATTTTCTTCAAGGCTGTAACCTCAGACTTTTAAGTAATGGTAATGTATATAGAACTAGATACCGGATGCAGAGTGCCATCTGGTGGAGAAAGTGAAGATTGCAGCATACCACAATAAGAGATGGTCATAACTAGGGATGTAAGTTTGTCATGGATGAGGTTTCAGTGACTCATTGTTTGTTCATGAAATCATTAGTAAATGTGGCACTGTCATCATTGCTACATTCTGATGACACTAGTGAAAGTCATGGAAGTCCTGAATAAAAATCAAACGACATGGAATCAGTGACGTGTATGACTGCCATGACAAACTTACATCCCTAGTCATAACACCTTGGCTAAAGGGAAGTTGTCTTAGTTGAAGGGTTAAAGGAACCAGAAATATATGACAGCAGTTAGTAATATTCCTATTAAAAATGAAACTCATACCTCCACATGATTCATATTTAACTGAATCATCATTAATATTTAAAAGAAAACACAAAGTCACACATGCCCCCACAATGCAAAGCACCATGGGCTGCACATGCAAACCACCACAAAATGCCACGCTGGCCCAACTCCAAGCAGAACTGCATGGCGCCGAAAGGCCCCCCACACAGTCTGCAAAGGGTGCCAACAGAAGACATAGACACGTGTTTCGTCCTACCAGGACTCATCAGTATGCCTCGTCTGTTTAACACCAAATGTTTCCAATTCTTTTTATTTATTTATCTATTTATTTTATTCTTTTGGTAGCCGGGTAAGGCCCACTAAGCACTAGTGCCTGTTTTCAGGGGCAACCCAGGAGCACTGTTGAGGTTAAGTTACGTGCTCAGAGTCACACAGTGTGCAAGTGGAGGTGGGGAGAATTAAACCCAGGCCTGCTGGATATACCAAGCTCATTACTGTAACTTCTAGGCTATACAGCCAGCCCAGCAACATATTCTGCACAGTTCTCTTCACTAAATCTGTAATATGGAGTTTTTACTATGTCACGATTTATGTACAGAATGCTAAGCATGAGCTCTTGTCCTATCAGAGCCATGCTCAGAGTTCTGTGTACAAACTGTGACATAGTTTAAACTCCAAATCACATGTTCCAAGAAGAGAACTGTAACATAGTGCTGCCCATAAAACCAAAACATACTTTTTCACATCACTTTTTACTCCGGTACAGTTACATATGGCCCATTTGGGGGTATGAATATAATTTCTGAAAACAGGAAGATTATAAACAGCTGCCAGTTAGAAAAGATTTCCCACCTTCTTAAAAGAGCTAGTATAGAACTGCCTGAAAGTAATAGTAATTTTCAGATGCAGTCAACTATCACTTTTTATATCTGAAGTTTTTTTTTTCTTTTCTGTTTGCTAATTAGAAGATTTTTTACCTGGCAGTACTGGGCTGACTGTGGAGCAGCACTCTGTTTGGAGGCTAAAAAAAGTCTGTTCTGTTCCTCCCACTACATCATCATAAATGTGACCAAACACATCGAAGCGCCACAAGCCTTGTGGCCTGAGCAGTGACTTTCACAAGTTACCAGTCAAAATGCAGGAAAGTGTGATATCACTAGTAACCAAAGGGAGCCAATCCCTGCTACTTCATGTGAAACAGAGTAGCAGAGTAGTCTAGTAGTGAGAAATGGTTCTCCTTGATTATTAGTGATGTCATAGTCAGTGTGGTCTCAGTATTGATGACGTAGTGGGAGAACCAAAACTGATTATTTTTTTTTTTTAGCCTTCAGACGGAGTGCTGCTTCACATATCACCCCAGTACTGCCAGATATAAAATCTTCTAAAGAGCACACAGAAAAGAAAAAATATCTCGCATATAACAAAGGATAGCTGACTACATCTGACAGTTACTACTAATTCCAGGCAGTACACTAGCTCTTTAAAGCTGCTGCCTTGAGACCAGAGATGCAAGGATCAGTCCCCAGGTCTGGCACTGAAACATACAAACCTGTAATTCAGTTTTACACAAGATGTCCAGATGCAGAGTTCCTTAGAAGCATTACCTGTTTATGACCTATACTGTAACAATTTTTCCTATGGCAATAAAAATAGTGTTTCTGCCATCTACTCGCTTAAGGCAAATAGGCCTCTGTTCCTAATGGTTTTAAATTCACTGTTTTAAGAACTATGTGTAAACAATTATTGTGTACTGAAAATAAATTGTATGTTTTAATTTTATGTGTACTAAATGTAAACTGCCTGTAATGTTTGATCTACGTTATTGTGGCGATAATCTACGATTTACCAAATAAACTTGAACTTGAGTGCCATCTGGTGGAGAAAGTGACAGTTGTCGCATACGAGAACAAGTGCCAGTCTATCACCTTGGCTAAAAGGAAGGCAAGCCTTTTAGATAATTGGTCAGAGCCGCTGCCCAAAAGACATCCCCCAGAGAAGAGGACATTACAGTAATGACAGTCCATATTAACAAGAACGTTCTCTTGTCTTTTTGCAGGAGTTCAACTTGATTGACCGAAGGGAGCTGGCCCCTCTCCAGGAACTGATTGAAAAACTTGGATCTAGAGACAGATAGACATTTGACGTAACCAGAACCACTCCAACACATGACTGAGCTGTCATTCCATGGTGTCTTTCTAGTTTTATACCTGCTGCAGCTAAATCTTTAGTGGTCGACCCTTTAGGCGGCAAATACAGTAATGCTGGTATACGCCAAAAAGTTCAATATAAAACTGGCATATAGGCTAATTTGGGACACTTTGTATATGTAATAGAGATGCAGCCTTTTTGTGGGTGGGGGGGAAAACAAAACAAAAACATAGAAGTGCTGCATGTTAATGAAATGCATTGGTGCACAAAGTCTCTTCTGCAGCACTGAACCCGCTGCTTCTGAAAATATTAGTCCAGGAATTCTAGTAGTGTAATGTAGTACTCATGTTGGTCTTAATTTTCATTCTGAAAGGGAACATTCAGGGTGGCGGGGTTAATTTGCTGGCTGTTTGCAAAGTCTTTTCAGTAGCTGCTGAGTGCTGAGAAGAGTTTTTTGATGGAGACAAATTAAGTGCTCTCCTATTTGGCTGTATTTTTTCAACCCTACTGTCATGTATGCTTCATATCTTAAAAACTTAATGGGTTACACTAGCAGTTTGACTATTTCACAAAGTATCTTATAATTAAGCCGCATCAGTTTTATTATTAAACCACTATTTTTTTATTTGTTTTTTTTTTTTTTTTACACAGGGCAGATATTAATTTGAACATTTCATACAGATTTTGTTGTTACAATATTATATTGTTTTAAGTTTTAGTATTCATGATTTTTTTTTTGTTTTTTTTTCCAACTGTGATATACATAGAGATTGCATATCACGTAGGGAATAGCAGGCTTACTGGCCAAAGAACATTCTGGATCCTCTGTTGCTCAGTTTGGTATCAGCCATGACTAGTGCATACAATATTATTGTCTCCTTTTTGTCCTGTTTCTAAATAATGTTTTTTAAGCAAGTAGCACTCCAAAGAGCTGTTGGCTCGCTAGGTGTTCTGCTCACAGAGCCAGAGTACAGTGTATGGATTCCGTAATGCACCAGGCCTTGTTACAGCAGATCCCGTCCTTGTTAGCAGCAGTGCTCCTGTCACTATTTATTTTTTTATTTTTCTTTAAATATGATATATATTTTATGGACCTTATGAGCGGATAATAGAGTTGTTAAACTTCCTGTAGGTTCCTGTTTAGTTCTTTTAAAACATATTCACGTGAGTGGAACTTTTTTCTTTTTATTAGGTACCCCCTGTGTTTTTTTATCTTTTGCTATGTCCCATCTGTTCCTTTCAGCAGGTCCACTGAGAGGGCAGCATAGGGAGAATTGGGTGGTCAGCACAGCTTCAGAAGGATGGGGTTTGGGTGATCCACACTTCCTTGCCAGAGTCTATTTTGGCAAGGATTTGTTAAAGGAACCCCAACAAAAGCAAAGTTTAAACTTCAGAAAAGTTGCATTTAAAGGAGAATGGCCTCTACCCTACTAGCTTGTTTTTTCTTGTAGAAGATGTTTTCTTTTTTAATATTGTTTTGTGTTCTGTCATTGTTACTAGTGTTTAACCAACTCTGTGAGTGTTTCTGACTTGCACACAGGTGGGATGGGACATTTTAGAACTATGCAATGTAGTTTGTCATTTCTAATAGGAGGTCCAGATCATTTTTAGGATCGAGAAGTATTAATTGCTAGCGTCACTCACATGGTAGTATTTTCATCTATATAGTAGTATTACCATCAATTGCCCTGTCTCTCTGACCCCTCACTTCAAAATCTAATCTCAAATCTACTGGGCGCATGCAGCCATGGACTGTCTTTGGCTGATACTGCGCTTGAATCATGAGGTATTTCCTCACTACTGTCTAGTGCTGTGATTGTGTTTGCAACATTTTGCCCAGTTGCAGCTGCACCTCTGGCCAGCCAGTGAGCAACTTATGACACTGTGTGGTGCTGTTTCCTGTCAGCAACTCTACTGCTTATATTCTTTTAGTGTGTGAAGCCATTGCACCAGTGCTGGAAATGGGGCGCAAGGAATGCAGTCCCAGGAGTGACATTACAAATCTGACTGTTCCAGGAGCAAAATGGGGAAGGACTGCTCCTGTGTGTAAAAAAAAAAAACCTAAGTGGCATATAACTGACTAAAAGAAGTGTAAAACTGTAACTGATGAGGAAATGTGTCCCCACACCCGTGTCAGGTCTGTTCAGTCCTACATCAAAGGTGGTGGGTTTCCCCATATCACATCCAACACTGTACAGCTAGAAGCGCTGCATGGTGCTTTCCGTTTTGTGACTGTGTACTAATGTACGTACTGAAAAGGTGCAGTGTGGAAAACAGACTCCCAAAATCAGAAACTGCACGAATATGGTTGTCTCCCCATTGGTAGCAGTGTTCCAGTGTCTTGCTGTAGAGCTGTTTGGTTGAAACAGACTTAAAATAACTGGTAACCCCCTTCATCATACTGATTATCAATATGATCAAACGCCGCAATAATCGGGTGTGACCTCATACCTACTTATGGCATTTGGAGCACTGGCGTTTCACTTTCCCTGTTGAGAAGCTTGGTTTTTGCGCTCATGGCCCTCTACCAGTTATTTAAAAAAAAAAAGTGGCTGTGTGCTTATGAAGTTTTTTTACACACCTTTGGTGTGTGATTACTACATAAACCTCTTGAGCTTCGCTCTCAAGGTTTATGGGTTATGTAAGTGATAACATTCTGTTTTGTGAAGTAGACAAAGCAATAATCGGCTTCTGTGGGTGATTAAATGCCTCGGCTGCACTTCCGGCTCCATCATGAGCTCTGCTAGCACAGTCACCAGTTTTGAGTTTTCCCAGTTAGTATTAAGTCCTCATTCCCTGGTGTCCAGTGTCAACCCCCCCCGTTGATTTGCACAAACACGACTAGCATGCCCACAACACGGTGATTACTGTGCACCGGTTATTGGACAGCAACCAGCAAATCCTCACTGCTCATCACCTCGGCCAGCCACCATAAGAATGACAGTGAAGGAACGAGAATTCATGGTCATTGTTATGGTGAGCAGCGGGGATTTGCAGGTTACTGTCCAGTGTGGGGAGGCTAGTCATGTTGGTGAACATCAGTGGGGGGGGGGTGCTACTGGACAATAGGGAACGTGGAGAAAGGAGATACATGGGGAGAATGTGTGAGGGGAATTGCTGGTGGAGGGAGAGGAGCAACTGGACACCAGGGAATAGAAAATGAAACAGGTAGTATTGGGAGAGCACATAAACGCGAGGAATGGAAGCTTAGTCATTGAGAGCACAACACCATTAGGGAAATGTAGGGAAGAAACATATTTGGAACATACCAGAAGCGGAACCAGTGATGAAAGATAAAAAGGACCAGTTGTACTCTTTTTACTGAGTGAGTATGCAGCTTCTTGTAACACTGTAAGATCATGAACATGCAGCACAGGGCTAAAACGGAAGCAAACAAAAGACGTGCAGTAACGTGAAGGGAGAGTGCAGCTATAAATACAGTGCCTGCCATATTTACGGTGTTTCGACAACACAGATAATATTTATTAAATAAAAAAGAAGCCTCAGATGCAAGTAACATTGGCAGATTCATAAACCTGAATAAAAGCTGCACAATTACAGCAAAAGAGAGGTAAGTGAAAATCACTTCCCGATTAACTAGTACTGCTGCTTTAAACAATTTCCTCACAATATTTAAGATTTGAAACTTTTAAAGTTTCACAGTCCTGCACTGTTATAAAACCCCAATCCATAGCTTCACCCCAAAACCTCATTCTTTTGAAGCTGAGTCAGGAATGGAGGGTATATTACTATCAGTGGAAAACGTAACAGAATTGGGGGCTGTGTACCATAACTTTAGTAAACTTAGCAGACTAACTTTCATTTTTGGAGATAGCATATTAAACAGTACTACTCCCAAAAATTAAAGGTGTTATGTTAAGGTTACTGTAGAAGGCTTTCCTTCCCAATTCAGATATACTATCCTTTAACCCTTAGGTTGCCAGCAGAGTTGGAATGTATAGGAATTTTGGACTGATATATCAGTCCATGGCCCTGCAAGGGTTAAATGTAGTATATAGAGAAAAATGTGTTAAATGTGCAACACTTTTTTTTTTTTTACTTTACACACACAGCCAGGTTGTTTGATACCACATTAACCAGGAGACCAAAGTTCATCATGTATCTAAGCAGCCCCCCGACAAAGACTACGGTTGAAGTGCCGGGGCTTGACTGAGAGTGTCAGGAGCTTCCTGTCTACAAATCTCTGTAATTTTGGCAGTAAAAGCACTGATACACAACTACCTTTATTTTGCTGCTGTTAGATACATAGACTGGTCCGTTCACTGAGTGCTCGGTATTCCTGCCCTGCTTGGTCGTTTATGGAACTAGAGCTCCTTTCTGAGCACTGAGGTTCCGTGCTGCCAGGCACACTCCTCCTTGCTCCTGTTTGTTGGTTTTTATGAGTAGTAAGCCATAACAGGGTGTGCATTGTAGAGATTTAATGCACAGTCAGGTGACATCTCTCAGCCAATGACATTTCTAGCTTTTCTTTTCACTTGTGGCTGCAGAGTGCATGCTCAGTTGGGCCAAATCTACTAAATGTAATGAGGGGTGCGTAACATGAAATAGTTTGTTTTTGTGTTCTAATCGATCCTGACCAGTAATTATAGCTCACTTCCATCATCTTTTCCACCCACACTGTTTAGTGGTTTAGGTACAGCTTGAGGATCCAGAATTGCATGGGGCTGCAACACTTCAAAGGTTTGAATCTCAAATACTGTGAGAAAGTGTTTTTTTTTTAAGATGGCTGATTGTAACTCTGTGTGGGTGACATCCTGGTTACTTGCCTGTTCCACAGTAAATAATGCGTCAGCTGCGCTTTAAAAAAAAAAAATAATAATAATCTTCTGCACGAAAAGTGTAGCATGCAGGTTCAACGTGGTTCTTAATTTAAAAAAAAAAATGACTATTTTCCAACATCATTCATACCAAATGGCTGCTAGTTTTAGTTTCCTTCCTCCTGTCAAGTACTGCCGCTTCAAATACAAAACACTTGGGATAAAATGGAAAATGTTTACTCTGGGTTTAGAGTGTGTCACTTGGAGAAACGTATATTACAGAAATGACTTTCAAGAAGGATGCAAAATGATGGATTAGGAGACTGAGAGAATGGAGAATGGCAACTTGTATTTCTTTGTTACAATGTTCAGAATCACTCTTCGTCTTGATTGAGTATCTGGATGGGCTTTTCAGAAGTACCATATATCTTTACCTTAAGCAACATGTAGTTGAGTCAGGAATAAAGCACAGATGTATATTCTCAGGCCTATAAGCATTTACCTGACGCTAAGCCCCTTTGTGTTTAGGATTATCTCTTAATTGTGTTGCAAAGGCCAAGATGTGGTGTGTTTTTTCCCAGCAAGTTATTGCTTTGCTAGGCTAACGCAAGGTGTGGCACAAGTATGTCATATAAGCTTTGTGTACTGTTTATGCTATGAGGTTCTGCACTTGGCACCCCATTCTCAGTTGCAAAAGGTGGCGCTTAGTAGGAATGTTCAGAATTGTCCAGTTCTTATCTGTTAGAACTTTGTAGGAAACTTTGGAATTTCAGAATCCAGGTCCTATTCAGATTCTGAAAAGAACATCAAAATTGGTTTGGGAATCCTAAATCCTATGTTCCTATGTAAAAACACTTTTACCCTTTAATTTTGGATTTAAGATTTTTTTTTTTTTTTGCCAGCCGTGGGTTGCCTCCTTGCACCCCGGGGACTTACCTCCGGTTCTCCCGATATCCCCTGGATTGCCCCCCAGGGTGGGGCCACTGCACCAGCAGGACCCCCACGACGACGGTACAAGGGTGCTGGCAGGAGAGCCCACCAGCATTGCCTCCTTGGCTTGCTTCCCAAGGAGGGGCACGTAGCCCTATTGGCCGTAGTGGGTAATGGGATAGGTTGGAGTCCCAGAGTGCCACAGCATGTGAGCTGGGTCAGAGCGAGTGGGCATCATATGTAGCTACTGTTTTTTACAAGTTTTACCCCCTAGGGACAGGGACGTGCAATGACATCCCATGTCTGCCCCCCCCCCCCAAAGTAACAGCGCCGACCTGGGGGGGGGTACTCCCAGCCTCTGCCGTGGGTCCACATGATGCCAGACACTCTACTCCCTTCCCTCCCAGAGAAGGAGAGCAGTCCCAAGGACATGCAGTCCTTCTCCCCCCGGCCAGCCTTCCGGCGTTCCCAGGTCCGTTCCCAAACCCGGGCCATCGGCATTGCAGTTAGCGGGCCGGCTAAGATTTACAATTTTTTGACTGCATTTCCAAAATTCCTTATTCCGAAAATTGGGCCAGAATCTGACAAACCCTGTTCTATGATTTGGGATCCGAGCAACCCTGGCATTCAGTGGTCATTGCAACCCTGTCAGGCTTTGCTAAATGGGGTGCAACCCCTGCCTGAGCAGTCTCAGGTGTCTTAACTCAGGGGGAAAAAGGGCATGGCTGCCATGTGAAGGACCACAGTGCAATTCTCAAAAGGCATGCAAGCCTTTGCAAACACACTCCTTGATTCCTGTGCCCCCCACAGATTATTTCCTGGTTGAAGAGGGTGGTGGTGATAATGAGGTGGGGGTAACACTGCGCTTTTGACCAAGAGCAGAAGCCCACCACCAGAACAGAGGTTATGAGGACCCACCAGATATGGGGCCAATCGGACTAGTGAGGGGAGAACCACTGGGCTACCAGGCAAATGGCCTGTGTTTCACCAAGGAGGGGAATCACTGGACCTACAGGACTCTTTACTTATGGGTGGGTTAAGAATGGAGGATGTTTCTGAGTGGGACGTCTGTGGACTAAACAAAGCAGCTGACATACAGGATAACACTGCATGGTGAACATGGTACAGCACCATGCTGCAACCTGGTCACAGGCACAGTCATACCCGTTGGCAGGTGCATACCTGTTTGCATCTAACATCTGAACTTAAAATTTGCATCGTGCCGCACTGGCACGGGGGGGGGGGTGCCTTCTGTCTGGTGGCAGGTGCCAGTGTTGGGAATCATGGTGTTTGCTAGTGGTCAGACAGTGCAATCTAAACTGCCTGTTTTGCACAGCCCCTCAACTGAGAATGGGGCCCATGTTGAATACGATCAAAATCTGCAATATTAAAGCAACAGTTTATGACACGGTGTGGTATATTATGAAATATTGTCATGCCTTGTGTTCATTGTGAGCCACAAGACAACACCGAGTGCCTTCAGCTACTCAGGAAGTGATGATATCTCATAATGTACGACAGCCTGGAGTGTATTATTGCGATTATAAAATGGTCCCAGTGTGGTTGGAAATGGCTGATCTTAGTAATCAGTTTTGAACTGGGATGATGTACTTTGATATCATCATGGGTCAAAGACTGCTTTAGCCTATTGGCTTCCAGGATTTCTCGTATCCATTTTATGATAAATGTTAATTTTTGCAGTCCTGTTGGTCTTCAGAGAGTGGCCACCAGCAATAAAAACACAGTTTGGATCTGTAAAGCTGAGTTACACATTGGTCACCAAATCCAATTAAATTTCATACCATTCCATTTGTTATTACTAAGGGCTTTTGCACTCGTCGAGGATCTTCATGCCCTCAGGTTCTTCCACACCTAATGATTATTGTTCCCAAATTGAGGTAATAATATTCAGTTTGTGACCTAATCTGCATTACCATTTTCCACAGTAACCGACAAAGGAGTCACAAGTGTGGGGGGATTGGAATTATTTTGAGATTTTTGTCAGAATTTTACTGATGCTGTTGTTTGTTTTTATAAAATGGCTGTCGACTGAAAATGTATGGCTTCTTTATGAACTGTAAAAACTAATGCATGGATAATGTATATTTTAGTTTAGACTATTATGATGTTTTATTAACAGATTTGTTTTGCATTCTACTAATTTGCAGTTTTTAATAGCACTCTCTTCCCCCCCAAAAAATACAGTAAAATAGTTATCTTTGGACTTCATATGGTATTGTACCCATGTGGGTACCTAAAATGTGACATTTGAAAATTGTGAATGAACCAGCCGCTCACTGATTAATTTACACTTTACCAATGTACTGTTGTCAAAAATGTTTTGTTTTCATGAATGTGAAAATAAGACCTCACCACAGGTCGCACTGAAATTCTAGCAAATGTTATAACTGTGGAAAACGTGGAGTTTTACAGACTTGTTTTGTAGTTTATTGTGCTTTCATTTCTAAGCAAAATGACTTTGTTTTTAGTAAAGGAATACAACTTCAATGATCAGCGTTGTCCATTGCTCACAATTCCAGTTCAGAGTTTAGCTTGAATCCTGATTTGCACTTTACTGAAGCTAATATGATCAGGTGCTGTTCTTGCATTGTGTAAACTTCAGTATTTATAATTAAAAGGGAACACGAGGAACACTCATGACGGAGAGCTCCATCCCCCACACGTAAGTGTAGGGCAGACCTCGATTTCCACTTTGTGCCAAAGAAAAACTTTTTGTACTCTCTGTTTAAAATAGATTGTATCCAACTGAGCCTACTGTTCTGACGTTTCATAGCAAAAGCTTCTCTGGTGGCATCCCAGAGTCCTTCACAGCTGATGTCTGAGCCAGGCTGCAACTGTCAGAGACTCAGTTGATAGAGAAATGGGTAATGAACATTACACGATCTCCGAATCGGCTACCAGTTGATTCGGCTCTACATCAGGTGTAAATACAGGTCATGTGGCCTGTACATGGCCACTGCAGACAGTGGGACAGGTAAACAGCTAATCAAAGATTTTGTAAAGCCCAATACCCATTTCTGTCCATTGAAATCTCTTGTAGCTGCAGTGCGGCTCGAACATTGGTCGCTGAGGGATCTTGAATGCCATCGGACAGGCTTCTGCTATGAAATGACAGAACAGTGGGATTAACCAGATATTTTGTATATTAAATGCCTAATTAGTGTATGCAGAACATTTTTTGTTTTAGCACAATGTGCAAATTAGGCCTGCCCCACACTGAAGTGCGACTCTTCTTCTTTCTGCACTTTGGTAACCAGATAAGGGCCTAGGCACACATGCCTGTTTTCAGGGGTGACCTGAGAGCACTGGGGAGGTTAAGTGGCTTGCTCAGAGTCGCACAGTATGCAAGTAGAGGTTGTGGGAGTGAAATCCAGTTCTTCTGGATGTATGGTGTGGGGCTCCTTGCCATGATTGTTGCATTTTAACTTACTCAGTTTGCATTTCCCTTTGTGTGCAATATGGATTTAATACTGAAACAATAACATGAGCAGTCATTTAGAACTGTGGGACTTGTGAATGTCAGTGTGGGGACTGTGAATGTTGGGTCAGGCATGTCACAAGGCTGTCATTCCAATAAGTAGTTCTAGGATACTTTGCTTTTTGTAGGTTCTGGTGGAATGAAAAGTCTTGTTCCGTTAGGGCTGCATTTCTGTTATGTTTCAAAATAATGTGTAGATCCAAGAATTTTAAAATCAAATCACATTTAAAGAAAAAAACCTCAGACTTCAAGCATCTAGAAATTCCTCATTGACCTCAGTGCTGGGGATTGGGAAGCAGCAAATTTTCAAGGAAAATATCTGCAAACTGACATCAGGGCTGGGCTGTTTAGGCAGTTAAAGGAGAAGCCTTTATGGACAGTGCCCATCATAGCTTCAGCGCTCATAAAAAGTGATTTTAAATAAGATATTTGGGCTTAGGTTGCAGCAATCCTGCGATTCAGTGACTAATTATTTTTATAGTTATTTGTTTGAAATTACTCCAACCATGAGATGCAGCATCTTGTTTTCATGGGGGTCTCAGGAAGGATAGCAGCAGTCAGCAAAGTCCAGTAAAAATAATTACATGCAGGCTAACGCATACACAGGAAAGAACAACTGTAAAGGTAATTGCATCCAAATAGTAATCAAAGCAAGCTAACAAACTGGTGTCACAGCAGACAAAAAGCATGAGTATAGTTATGCAACATCATCGTGGTTGGGGAGAATTCTGGACCAGAATAAAAATACAGGGGTCAGGATTTTCAGAACTCTCTTGATTGCTGCAAGCCCCGGTGCACTGACAAAACGGTGCATGGGACTTGCAGCGATCAAACAGGATTTTCTACCCTGTGCTGCAATTGCCATAAGTTAGACCACCTTTTCCTGGTCCAACAGCAGTCCTGGAGGCCTGTTGTACAGAACTTGCACCAGATATTTGTCACAAGCTGCCGTAACTTGTGAAAACTGTCGCAGCTGTGCCCAACATTGTAAAATTGGGCGGAGTTGCGGCGAAGGGTTTGGCACACTGCCAGAACCTAAGTGTCGAGGCGCAGGGCTGGACGCAAGCCCTGTGCCACGTTTTGAAAGTCCTGCCCAGGGAGTTCTAAGGTGGCTGGACTTGGACACTTGCAACCAAGAAGCATTCCTCAACTGGGGAGGGAGTTTTTTTCCAGGTGGCTGGAACTGCAGATGCAAAGGCCTTTTGTCCACTAAATTTATATGGTACTACATTGCCACAATTTTTTGAACATTGTGATGTTACACAGGTGAAGCTTTACCTAACTACAGTATGGTTTGACACAGCTTCACCCTGTGTGACATTACAAGCCTCTAAAAATGGTGGCAGTCTAGTTTTAAACTAGAGTAGACTTGGTCAGGGATATCTCTGGACTGATGCCAGCCACAGGTAAGTCCAGTACTTCAATTAAAGCACCAGTGCAACAGCAAATATTTTCCAAAGTTAGTTTCAGCTGTAATTAATACTATTAGCATATCTGTAAAATCTGTTTCTAGGGACATGGATATGTTGTTCATCCACACTGTCTGACAGGTATCCTTGCCACTTTAAATCTTGCCGGAAGGTCTTCAAGCTGGCTCCTCCCACCCACCCGGGTGGTAAAACTCTCGGCTCCGCCCCATGACGCCAGATCTTCCTTACCGCTTGGAAGCTCAGGTTCCTCCTTAACGCTCTGCGTTTAAGACTGGTTCCTAATTCTTTGGTTTTCGAATTTAAAGTTTTTGCATTCTGGACTTCGGTCTTCTATCCCTCGCGGCTGTAATGGACAAATCGACTCCTGGTTTTCGGAGATGCCCTTGCGGGCAGAAGATGTCTCAGACGGATCCGCACTCCACGTGTGTCTACTGTTTAGGCCTTGAGCACGACCCGCAGGCTTGCGACTTGTGCTCTTCCTTCTCAGCCTACATCCTCGAAGACCGTGCTGCCCGTTTACAACTGGGGCGCCCTGAGAAACGTTTTCCTCCGGTGAAGTCAAAAGAGGCCCAGTTGGCGGTTTGTGCGGCGGCGG
Source organism: Neoceratodus forsteri (assembly GCA_016271365.2). Taxonomy (NCBI): domain Eukaryota; kingdom Metazoa; phylum Chordata; order Ceratodontiformes; family Ceratodontidae; genus Neoceratodus; species Neoceratodus forsteri. The sequence goes on from JADMNL010000026.1 coordinate 120,591,696, forward strand.
GCTCGGCGGATCAGCTAGAGCAGATGATCGCCCTCAAGAGGAGGCGCGCCACGTGATCATCCTCGACTGCTGCATTTATCCCGCCTCCCTGGGTTCCTCTTATACAGCTTCCTTTAAGGAGCTTTGTCCCTCTCCACTAGAGGAGAGGGACCAATGTCTGCTGGACCTTCTTCTTCTCGGTCCAAGAAGAAAGACAAGGGTAAGTCCCTCTGTCAACGCTCTTGAGAGCGGGAAAGGTCCCTCTCCCTGAGTTGTCGGCCATCGACTTCGGTCGATCGTTCGGCTTCGGCCACTGGTCTCACGGTGTCCCCATCAGGTCAGTTGACTGAGACTCCCGTCGACGCAGTCGAGATCTTTCTCGACCCGTTGGACGGGTTGTCGACCAGCGAAGCCAAAAATCCCTCTCTCACCGGTTCCCCAGTGGGAGTTGAGGATCCCGTGGGTTTGCCAGTGCCTCCGGTTCCGGAGCCCTCGGGTGAACCCTCCGAGCCAAGGGGGGAGCCGGTTCCACCCATCCCCTCCCCGCACCGTCCTCGGAAAAGCCGAGGTTCTCGGTCTCAGACTTCTTGCGGTCCAGCTGATCCCGCCCGTCATGGCGGTCTCCGGCACTGCGGTAAGCGGCGCGCTGCTCATCCTCTTCCTCCTCCCGGATGAGGGTAGGCTTCGGACGTAAATTACATCGACGATACGAGGACCTCATGTGGCAACAGCTCCTTCTGACCGGGAACAAGCTGACGCCGTCGCCTTCCCTGGCCATTAAGTGGCTGTCACCGGAGTGGCCGAAACAACCCCTCGTCTTACCCGAGGAGCCTGTTCCCAGGCCAGTTGTTCAGCCAAAACCAGCTGCTCCACCGATTCCGGTGGAACCTCCACCTCCACAGCCATTATTTGGGGCTCTGACCAAGAACTCTCGGTCAGCTCAGGGACTGCCCCATAGGCTGTCGGTTATCCTCACTCCCAATCGACCTCGGCAGGTGGAGGGTGGCTCAAAACCCGAGGCAGCTCTTTGCGGACTCTTCAGAGTCCGACGGCAATTCCTCCCTTTTCTCCAGGCGAGTAGACTTGGAGTCCTCTGGAGGTCAGTCGATGGACGATAGCCCTTCGTCTTATCTGGCATTGCTTCGGCTCATCTCAGAGTCTACCGGGATGAAGCTCGAACCTGTGTCTAAGCGGGCCAGGTATCCCCTCACGGAGATTCTGGACCAAGGGGATTCCCCAACGGAGGCCTTTCCAGTGGCCGAGGCCATAGTGGGCCCGGCCTTGGAGCTCTGGCAGCGCCCTGCTTCCTGATGGCCAGGAAGTATGCGGTCCCTACCGGTTTCTTGTCCGGTTTTTCGGAACACCCCTCAGTCGAGGGGCTAGTTACCGACAGCGTTTTCCGGCGCGCCGGGAAGCATTAGGGGCGTGGACAAACCTCCCGACAAGGAGTCAAGAAATTGGATATGCCGGGCGCAAAGTCTACGCTTCGTCCTCCCTAGAAGCCTGACGCCAGTCAGTCGCCGTACTCATGGCATATTTCTCTCATGCCCTGTTGGGCTCTCTGGACGAGGTAGTTTCTCATCTTCCGGCGGACCTGCAGACCACGGTCAGGCAGGTGCAGGACCAGGGCAGGGCAGTGACCAAACAGCAGCTTCAGACTGCTCTGGACATTGGAGACTCATGTGCCAGGTCAGTAGCGGCCACAGTGGCTATGCGTCATCAGGCATGGCTGAGGATATCCACCTTCACTTCAGATACCCAACACAAGTTGGCGGATGTCCCCTTCCTGGGGACCGACCTCTTCGGCCCTGGGGTGGAAGTTCACCTGCAGAGGATCGAGAAGTCCAATGCTACCTTGGACTCGGTTTCATCCGCACAGAAGGACAAAGGCCGCAGCCTAAGCCCTTTCATCCCTCTGCGCCCGCAGCACGTCCGGCCCAGCAACGTAAGGGCCAGCAGGCTCGAGCTTGGCATCCCAAACCCAAGCCCTCGGCTTCCTCCTCCAGGAAGCAGGGAGGTAAAGGCCCTGGAGGTCCCTCGGCCAGTCCTTCCTCCAAGCCTGCCCAGTGACGGGTTGAGGGGTGTCGCCCCCAAACCCGTCGCCTCACCCCAGGTGCCCCCCATGGGGGGGGCTCCACCACTTTCTTTCCACCTGGTCCATTATCACCACAGACCGGTGGGTGTTGGAGGTGGTGGGAAAGGGCCTGCCTCTGGAGTTCGAGCAGGCCCCACCCTTCAGAGCCGTCGCACCTCGGGGGACCTCGGGATCAGAAGCCTCGCTGTCAGCTCGCCGAGCCGACCGCTCTCCTCCTTGAGAAGGAGGTGATAAGAGAGATGGCGGACCCTCCCTCAAACCCGGGGTTCACGTCCAGGTACTTCCTGGTTCCGAAACGGACGGGAGGGCTGGCGCCCCATTCTCGACCTACACGACCTAAACAAGTTCCTAAGGTCTCGAACCTTCAGGATGGTCACTCTGGCTCAGATAATCCCATCCTTGGAACACGGCATGTGGTTCTGCTCTCTGGACCTGCAGGACGCGTTCTTTCACGTCCCTATCCATCTGTCACATCAGAGGTTCCTTCACTTTCGAGTAGAGGGATCCCTTTTCGAGTTCCAAGCCATGCCCTTCAGCTTATCTCCAGCTCCAGGGTCTTCACCAAATGCATGGCAGTGGTGACAGCATTCCTCTTGGCCCCGAGGGTCGGGTTTACCCTTACCTGGATGATTGGCTGATAGCAGCCCCTCCAGACAGGAGGTGGAGCGTTCCAGAGATCTGGCCCTCCAGGTTTGCTCTCAGGTCGGCCTCCTCATCAATGAGGCCAAGTCGGAACTCGAGCCAAAGCAGGTGATTCTTTTCATCGGGGCAGAGCTCGACTTTCTTCGAGCCAGAGCACGGCTCCCGGCGGACAGGGCCGAGATTCTTTCCTGCTTTGCACAATCATTTCTGGTTGGGCAATTGCGCCCTGCCCGGGACTTCCTGTGCCTCCTGGGTCTCATGGCAGCCTGTACCAGCGTGGTCCATTGAGCCCGCTGGAACATGCGCCCCCTTCAGTGGGGGCTGGCCAGCCAGTGGTCCCAATGCTGCGATCCATTGGACCAGCTAGTGACGGTGACCCAGGGGATGTGGAACGCTCTCCAGTGGTGGACCATTCCAGCTCATCTGCAGGAGGGCATCCCGTTTGTCGGCCCCGAGCTGACGGTCTCTCTATTGACCGATGCCTCTCTGATGGGTGGGGGTGCCCATCTGGGGGAACACCGAGCGCACAGCCTCTGGTCCCCGCGGGAGCCCGATGCCACATCAACCTGCTGGAGCTCCGAGCGGTCTGCCTAGCTCTCACTGCCTTTGCTTCGTTTCTTCGGGGTCAAGTGGTCCGGGTCCAGACGGACAACACCACGACCATGTACTATCTAAACCGCCAGGGTGGGACGCGCTCCATGCTTCTGTGCAAGGAAGCTCTCCACATCTGGTCACTCGTGCGCAGCCTGGAGGTGGATCTCCCAGCCATTCATGTGGCAGGAGCCTCCAACACCTTGGCCGATGCCCTAAGCCGGATAGGGGCTGCATCCCACGAGTGGTCTCTCCTGCCGGAGGTAGTACAAGATCTATTCTCCCATTGGGGCTCACCTCAGGTGGACCTGTTTGCCTCCAGGGAGAATGCGAAGCTGAGGCTGTTCCATGCCCGCCCCCCTCAGCAGGGATCGCTGCAGGGGGATGCCTTCTCGAGGTCGTGGACCCCGGGCCTCTTCTACACCTTTCCCCCATTCCCCTTTATGCACAAGGTGCTTCTCAAAGCAAGGAGGGACAAGGCTCAGGTGATTCTGATAGCCCCAGACTGGCCCCGCCAGTACTGGTACCCAGATCTCCTCAGCCTCAGCTCCAGGCTCCCGAGGCAGCTTCCAGCTCGCCCGGACCTGCTCTCAGTCAATCAGGGGAAGGTATTCCATCCGGACCTTCAGTCCCTGCACCTGACGGCCTGGTTCCTGAGCGGCTAGAGTTCCAGGCCTTGGGTCTTTCCGACGAGGTCCTCAACGTAGTTGAGGCATCCCGTAAGGAGTCGACCAGAAAATGCTATGCCTTCAAATGGAAGAGATTTTCCATTTGGTGCCAGGGCAAGGGCCTGGACCCTTCCTCCTGTTCCTTGGCGAGAATATTGGACTACCTTTGGTCCCTTTCTCAGCAAGGGCTTAGGTCAACGACCCTTAAGGTGCACCTGGCAGACATTTCTGCTAACCGGGCGCGGGCCGGGAAGCAGTCGGTGGCGCAGGAGAAGGTGGTCTGGCTTTTCAAAGGCCTGATCACATTTCCCTCCCGGTGCAGAACCTCCACCTCCGTGGGATCTACCGGTTGGTACTGGCAAAGCTCATGGGCAAGCCTATTTGAACCAATGCACAGGTGTGAACTCTCTCACCTGTTGTGGAAGACCACCTTCTTGATGGCTATCACATCAGCCAGAAGGATGGGAGAGCTCCAGGCGCTCTGCATTGAGTCTCCTTACCTGGTCTTCCACGGGACAAGGTTGTCCTAGCCCTTACCCAAAATTGCTTCCGAGTTGGTGTCGGAGTTTCACCTTAACCAGGTGTTGACTCTGCCGGTGTTCTACCCCAATCACACCTGGAGGCGAATATAGGCTCCATACTCTGGACCCTAGAAGTTCGCTACTATGTTTAGTTCATCTGGCTGAAATTCGGGAGAGGTTCTGCCAGCCGTTTTGTCACCTACGCTGAAGTCACACCTGGCAGACCTGCAGCCAAGCGGACGATAGGCAGATGGGTCACCTCCTGCATAGATCTCTGCTATAAGTTGGCGGGCATGGAGCCTCCCAGAGGGATAAGAGCTCATTCTACCCGCCATACTGCTGCATCGGTGGCTGCTTTCAGGGATGTCCCTATCCAGGAAATCTGCAGGGCTGCTACCTTGGAAGTCAGCACACACCTTCATCACCCATTACCACATCGACCTTGAGTCATGCTGGGATGCTGGTTTTGGGTCCACAGATCTCCAGTCTCAGTTCCCTAAGTAGGGGGTGTGCACCTTGCCTCCCTCCTCCCGGAGAACTGCTAGGAGTCTGCCAGACAGTGTGGATGAACAACATATCCATGTCCTAGAAATACAGGTTACTCACCTGTAACAGGAGTTCTAGGAATGGTATATGTTGTTCATCCCTACCTACCTGACCTCCCGGCTCGACGAGCACAACCTGAGCTTCCAGCAGGCCAGATCTGGCATCATGGGGTGGAGCCGAGAGTTTTACCACCCGGGTGGGTGGGAGGAGCCAGCTTGAAGACCTTCCGGCAAGATTTAAAGCGGCAAGGATACCTACCAGAGAGTGTGGATGAACAACATATACCATTCCTAGAACTCCTGTTACAGGTGAGTAACCTGTATTTTATAGGCACTTCTTAAGCTGCACACCATGATTTGTTTTCTCACTATTAACAGTTAATATGTCTACAATGGAATTTCTTAGCCAAAAAAATAAATTTAAGCATTTATAAAATACTCAAATTTTAGTGGAACTAGAAAACATTACCACCAAATAATACTGGAAGATGCCGGGAATCTTTTAAGAGTGGAAAGAAAAAGGTAGGGCCAGATTCTTTACGAACATACGAAATTGCCGGCAGAAAAAGGTCCAAAGGTGTATCAAGTCTGCCCGATTGTGCAACCCTTAGTTTCATATCACTGTTGCTGCCCCAGCCCTACCCAAACCCCCCCCCTTCCTCCTCTTTCCTGGTCCTTCCCCCTTTGGTGTTTTTGTCTGTACCAACCCTGCTTTTGACTATATCCCAACCCCGCTTAAAGCTATCCACTGCCCTTTGAGTGAGTAACTCCTCTGGCAGTGCATTCCAACTTGCCACCACACTCTGTGAAGTAGTTCCTCCTCATCTCCCTCCTAAACCTTCCCCCTTCCAGCTTCAGACTGTGCTCCCTAGTGACCCTTCCCCCCCCCTTAAGCGGAACAGCCCTCCCTCCCTGACTTTGTTTATGCTTTTCAAGTACTTAAAGGTCTCTATCATGTCCCCTCTTACCCTTCTGTCTTCCAGCGAGTACATGTTGAGTTCCTTCAACCTTTCCTTGTATGGCAACTCCCCTAGTCCTATGATCATTTTTGTAGCCCTATGCTGCACCCCCTCCAGTAATCTTGCATCCTTTTTGAGGTATGGGCACCAGTACTGTACACAATACTCCAAGTGTGGCCTCACCAGTGATCTATACAATGGCAGGGTGATCTCCCCTTTTGAGAGGTGATCCCTCTGGCAATGCACCCCAGCATACTGTTTGCCCTTGCTGCCGCCTTCCTACACTGTGCTGATACTTTCATGTCCCCTGTGACTATTACCCCTGTCTAATTTCATTGAATTGCTGCTTTAAAGGAGAATGGTGTTGAATATGTAAGGATTTACCCATAATAGAGCATGGGTTTACTTGAAAATTAATCCACGCCGGGGGGGGGGTGGTTACAAGTGGATTAACTCACTCTGGAGTGGGTTAATCCACTTATAACATGACTCTCACTGTGTTGTTGCCAATGGGCTCCTTGTCTCTGAGGGACTCAGTTAAATCTCTACAGCGTGCTCACCTGCAGGTCGTGTCCCAGTGGGCTGCATCTGTCACAGGCACTCATGTTGTCTCAGCTGCACGCTCCCGATTGCATGTCTGTTGTGGCAGTCTCGCTGTTTGTGATGGTTCGGAAAAGTTAACACGGACGGTGCCTTACACCGGAATTTCACGCAGCACAGCAGTGTTCAGTGCGAAGGGGTGCATCATGTGACCATTAAGCAACTGTTCCGACTGCACCGGGAGTACCTGACCAACAGCTGCTGGGTGAGTGTCCAGCCATACTTTTCTACTTTTGGTGATCAGTACACTGGGGTACTCGTGAGCTGGTGTGCTGGAACTGATAAGCAACCTCAGAGCACAACATGTGTGTGCACTGGGACTGACAGTCACCCAGGCACACACACACCGCTCAGTGAAGTGTGGTGCCAGTAACCCTGCCCCCAGCGCTCGTGACCGATGCCAACCATGGAATAATTCTCCCAAGCATGGATTACTTGGGAATTAATCCATGGCCAGGTGATCTGTCTTGGCCAATCATCAACTGAGATTCTCCATAGCCATGTTACAAATAAGTTAGTTGCAGAACCTGTTTTCAAAATACTGGTTCCCCTGCTTGATACCGATCCTTGTTTGCTGGCATTATAGTAAACTGGATGTAGTTTGTGTCCCTTTCAACCGCAGAGCTGTGTAGGAGAACACAAATACATTTTGACAACAATGTAAGAACTTAACAAGGACATAAACTGCATCATAGAGTTGAAAAATGGTCCCTTCAATCAGTATGCAAATAAGGAAACATATATTCTAGGGACATGGATATGTTGTTCATCCACACTGTCTGGCAGGTATCCTTGCTGCTTTAAATCTTGCCGGAAGGTCTTCAAGCTGGCTCCTCCCACCCACCCGGGTGGTAAAACTCTCGGCTCCACCCCATGACGCCAGATCTTCCTTACTGCTTGGAAGCCCAGGTTCCCTCCTTAGCAGCTCTGCGTATAAGACTAGTTCCTAATTCTTGGTTTCGAATTTAAAAGTTCTTTGCTTAAAGACTTGGTCTTCTATCCCTGCGGCTGCGATGGACATATCGACTCCGGTTTTAGGTGGTGCCTTGTGGGCAGAAGATGTCTCGGATGGATCCGCACTCCGAATGTGTACTGTTTAGGCCTCGAACACGTCCCCGAGGCTTGCGACCTGTGCTCTTCCTTCTCAGCCCACGTCCCCGAAAACTGCTGCCCATTTACAATGGGCGCCGCGAAACATTTTCCTCCGTTAAGTCAAAAGAGGCCTGCTGGCGGGGTTTCGTGGCGTGGGCTCGGGCGGATCAGCTAGAGCAGATGATTGCCCTCAAGAGGAGAAGGCGAGCCACTTCTTGACCAGCGGCTATTCTGCTTTCCTGGGTTCCTCTTACACAGCTTCCTTTAAGGAGCTTTGTCTGTCCTTCTCCACTAGGGAGAGGACCAACGTCTGCTGGACCTTCTTCTTCTCGGTCAAAGAAAAAGACAAGGGTAAAATCTCTTGCGTCGGCGCCCTTGGGGAGTGGGAAAGGTCCCTCTCCCCGAGTTGTCGGCCATCGACTTCGGTCGATCGTTCGGCTTCGGCCACTGGTCTCACGGTGTCCCCGTCAGGTCAGTTGACCGAGACTCCCGTCGATGCAGTCGAGATCTTTCTCGACCCGTTAGATGGGTTGTCGACCGGCGAAGCCGAAATTCCCCTCTCCCCAGTTCCTCCGGTGGGAGTTGAGGATCCCGTGGGCTTGCCAGTGCCTCCAGTTCCGGAGCCCTTGGGTGTTCCCTCCGAGCCGAGGGAGGAGCCGGTTCCACCCATCACCTCTCTGCACCGTCCTCGGAAAAGCCGTGGTTCTCGATCTCGGTCTCGGACTTCTTCGCGGTCCAGCCGATCCCGCCATCAAGCGGTCTCAGTCTCGGCACCACGGTAGCGGCGCCCGCCACTAATCCTCTTCCTCATCCTCGAGACAGAGGCTGGCTTCAGGTGCGTGGCGACGATATGAAGGACCTCATGTAGACAAAACTCCTTCTGACCGGGAATAAGCCGACACCGTCGCCTTCCCCAATCATTAAGTGGCTGTCACCGGAGCGGCCAAAACAACCCCTCGTTTTACCCGAGGATCCTGTTCCCAGGCCGGTTGTTCGGCCAAAATCAGCTGCTCCACCGATTCCGGTGGAACCTCCGCCTCCACAGCCGCGGTTTGGGGCTCCGACCAAGAATTCTCGGTCGGCTCAGGGTCTGCCCCATAGGCTGTCGGTCACCCTCACTCCCGATCACCCTCGGCAGGTGGAGGGTGGCTAAGGCCCGAGGCAGCTCTTTGCGGACTCTTCCGAGTCCGACGATGATTCCTTCTTTTTCTCCAAGCGAGTGGACTTGGAGTCCTCTGGAGGTCAGTCGCTGGATGACAGCCCTTCGTCCTTCCTGGGGTTGCTCAGACTCATCTTGGAATCCACCGGGATGCAGCTCGAGCCCGTATCCAAGCGGGCCAAGTATCCCCTCACGGAGATATTGGACCGAGGGGATTCCCCTACGGAGGCCTTCCCTGTGGCTGAGGCCATTGTGGGCCCGGCCTTGGAGGTCTGGCAGTGTCCTGCTTCCTGCCCTGCACCTTCAGCCAGGAAGTATGCGGTCCCTACCGGTTCCCTGTCCGGTTTCTCGGAACATCCCTCGGCCGAGGGGTTAGTTACCGACAGCGTTTTCCGGCGTGCCGGAAACGCTAGGGATGTGGACAAACCTCCTGACAAGGAGTCGAAGAAATTGGACTATGCCGGGCAAAAAGTCTACGCTGCGTCCTCCCTTGGCCTTTGTCAGGCCAGCTTGGCCATACTGATGGCACATTTTTGTCATGCCCTGTTGGGCTCCCTGGACGAGGTGGTCCCTCATCTCCCGGCTGACCGGCAGACCACGGTTAAGCAGGTGCGGGGGCAGGGCAGTGGCCAAGCAGCAACTTCAGACTGCTTTGGACATCGGTGAGTCATGCGCCAGGTCAGTAACGGCTGCAGTGGCTATGCGCCATCGGGCATGGCTGAGGATATCCACCTTCACAGCGGATACCCAGCACAAACTGGCAGATGTCCCCTTCCTGGGGACTGACCTCTTCGGCCCTGGAGTGGAAGGCCACCTCCAGAGAATTGAAAAGTCCAGTGCCACCTTTGACTCGGTATCATCCGCTCAGAGGGACAAGGGCCACAGACCTCTACCCAAGCCCTTTCGTCCGTCTGCGCCCCCAGCACGCCCGGCCCAGCAACACCAGGGCCAGCAGTCTCGCGCTTGGCGTCCCAAACCCAAGCCTGCGGCTTCCTCCTCCAGGAAGCAGGGAGGTAAAGGCCCAGGCGTTCCCTCGGCCGGTCCCTCCTCCAAGTCTGCACAGTGACGGGTTGAGGGGTGTCGCCTCAACCTCGCCACCTCACTCCCAGGTTCTCTGCGGGGAGACGGCTCAGATTCCTTTCCACCTGGTCTGCTATTACCACAGACAGGTGGGTGTTGAGGTGGTAGGAAGGGCCTGCCTCTGGAGTTCGAGCAGGCCCCACCCTTCAGAGCCGTCGCACCCGGGTCCGAAGCCTCGCTGTCAGCCTCCGCCGAGCCGATATCGCCTCCTCCAGAAGGAGGTGATGAGGTGGCAGACCTCCTCAAACCCGGGTTCGTGTCCAGGTACTTCCTGGTTCCGAAACGGATGGGGGGCTGGCGCCTCATTCTCAACCTACACGACCTGAACAAGTTCCTAAGGTCTCGAACCTTCAGAATGGTCACTCTGGCTCAGATAATCCCATCCTTGGAATACGGCATGTGGTTCTGATCTCTGGACCTACAGGACGCGTTCTTTCACGTCCCTATCCATCCATCCCATGAGAGGTTCTTTCGCTTTCGAGCGGAAGGTTCCCTTTTCGAGTTCCAAGCCATGCCCTTCGGCTTATCTCCAGCTCCCAGGGTCTTCACCAAATGCATGGCAGTGGTGACAGCATTCCTGCGGCGCCGAGGGGTCCGGTTTACCCTTACCTGGACAATTGGCTGATAGCAGCCCCCTCCAGACAGGAAGTGGAGCGGTCCAGAGATCTGGCCCTCCAGGTTTGCTCTCAGGTCGGCCTCCTCATCAACGAGGCCAAGTCGGAACTCGAGCCAAAGCAGGTGATTCTTTTCATCGGGGCAGAGCTCGACTTTCTTCGAGCCAGAGCACGGCTCCCGGCTGACAGGGCCGAGGTTCTTTCCTCCTTTGCCCAGTCATTTCTGGTTGGGCAATTGCGCCCTGCCCGGGACTTCCTGCGCCTCCTGGGTCTCATGGCGGCCTGTACCAGCGTGGTCTGTTGGGCCCACTGGAACATGCGCCCCCTTCAGTGGGGGCTGGCCAGCCAGTGGTCCCAACGCTGTGATCCATTGGACCAGCTAGTGACGGTGACCCAGGGGATGTGGAACGCTCTCCAGTGGTGGACCATTCCAGTTCATCTGCAGGAGGGCATACCATTTGTCCGCCCCGAGCCGACGGGCTCTCTATCGACTGATGCCTCTCTGATGGGCTGGGGTGCCCATCTGGGGGAACACCGAGTGCACGGCCTCTGGTCCCCCTGGGAGTCCCGATGCCACATCAACCTGCTGGAGCTCCGAGCGGTCTGCCTAGCTCTCACCGCCTTTGCTCCGTTTCTTCTGGGTCAAGTGGTCCGGGTCCAGACAGACGATACCACGACCATGTACTATCTAAACCGCCAGGGCGGGACGCACTCCATGCTCCTATGCAAGGAAGCTCTCTGCATCTGGTCACTCGTGCACAGCCTGGAGGCGGATCTCCTAGCCATTCATGTGGCAGGAGCCTCCAACACCCTGGCCGATGCTCTAATGCGGATGGGGACTGCCTCCCACGAGTGGTCTCTCCTGCCGAAGGTAGCACGAGATCTATTCTCCCATTGGGGCACACCTCAGGTGGACCTGTTTGCCTCAAGGGAGAATGCAAAGTTGAGGCTGTTCCATGCCCGCCCCCCTCAGCAGGGCTTTCTGCAGGGGGATGCCTTCTCGAGGCCGTGGACCCCGGGCCTCTTCTATGCCTTTCCCCCATTTCCCTTGATGCACAAGATGCTGCTCAAAGCAAGGAGGGACAAGGCGCAGGTGATTCTGATAGCCCCAGACTGGCCCCGCCAGTACTGGTACCCAGATCTCCTCAGCCTCAGCTCCAGGCTTCCGAGGCAGCTTCCAGCTCGCCCGGACCTGCTCTCAGTCAATCAGTGGAAGGTATTCCATCTGGACCTTCAATCCCTGCACCTGACGGCCTGGTTCCTGAGCGGCTAGAGTTCCAGGCCTTGGGTCTTTCCGACGAGGTCCTCAACATAGTTGAGGCATCCCGTAAGGAGTCGACCAGAAAATGCTACACCTTCAAATGGAAAAGGTTTTCCATTCGGTGTCAGGGCAAGGGCCTGGACCCTTTCTCCTGTTCCTTGGCGAGCATATTGGACTACCTGTGGTCCCTTTCTCAGCAAGGGCTTAGGTCGACGACCCTTAAGGTGCACCTGGCAGCCATCTCTGCTTACCGGGTGCAGGCCGGAAGCAGTCGGTGGTGCAGGAGAAGGTGGTCTGGCGCTCAAAGGCCTTGATCACATTTCCCTCCGGTATGAGAACCTCCACCTCCGTGGATCTACACTGCTGGTACTGCAAAGCTCATGGGCAAGCCATTCGAACCAATACACAGGTGTGAACTCTCTCACCTGTCGTGGAAGACTGCCTTCTTGGTGGCTATCACGTCAGCCAGAAGGATGGGAGAGCTCCAGGCGCTCTGCATCGAGTCTCCTTACCTGGTCTTCCACAGGGACAAGGTTGTCCTGCGCCCCCACCCGAAATTCCTTCCAATGGTGGTGTCAGAGTTTCACCTTAACCAGGTGTTGACTCTGCCGGTGTTCTACCCCAATCACACCTCGGGAGGCGAATATAGGCTCCATACTTTGGACCCTAGAAGGCGCGCCTTACTAAGGGCGCACGGCTGAAATTCGGGAGAGGTTTCGCCAGCTGTTTGTCACCCACGCTGAAGCTGCATCTGGCAGACCTGCAGCCAAGCGGACGATAGGCAGGTGGGTCACCTCCCGCATAGATCTCTGCTATAAGTTAGCGGGCATGGAGCCTCCAGAGGAATAAGAGCTCATTCTACCCGCCATACTGCTGCATCGGTGGCTGCTTCCAGGGACGCCCCTATCCAGGAAATCTGCAGGGCTGCTACCTGAAGTCAGCACACACCTTCATCACCCATTACCACATCGACCTTGAGTCACGCTGGATGCTGCTTTGGGACCCTCGGTTCTCCAGTCTCTTTCCCAAGTAAGTATCGGGTGTGCGCCTTGCCTCCCTCCTCCCGGAGAACTGCTAGGAGTCTGCCAGACAGTGTGGATGAACAACATATCCATGTCCCTAGAAATACAGGTTACTCACCTGTAACAGGAGTTCTAGGAATGGTATATGTTGTTCATCCACACGACCCACCCGACCTCCCCGGCTTCGACGCACAACCTGAGCTTCCAGCGGGCCAGATCTGGCATCATGGGGCAGAGCCGAGAGTTTTACCACCTGGGTGGGTGGGAGGAGCCAGCTTGAAGACCTTCCGGCAAGATTTAAAGCGGCAAGGATACCTGCCAGACAGTGTGGATGAACAACATATACCATTCCTAGAACTCCTGTTACAGGTGAGTAACCTGTATTTTGAATTTACTGAAAGGCCAACATAGATAAATAACATAATCGAAACAAGCAGTTATTAAAAAAATCAAAAGAAAAAAAACACTTTCACAGGAAAAAATGGTTTGTAGGGTCAGTACAGTTCTCCATTAGAAGAGTTTTTTGTGGGCTTTCAAATTATATTTAATGATTTATTTATTGAAAAGTTTCACCAAGAAAGGTACACTGAACAATATAAAATTGCTCATCTCGCAGAACGTCCTACAGGAAGGGGACCATGGGAGTACAGTAATCAAAAGCACATTTCCATGCAGTATTATAGAAAAGTATATATTTATTGAAACATTTCTCCAGAAAGGCACACTGAGCAACAAGTTGCTCGTTTCCCGATGCGACCTGGGGGGAGGGAACAATGGGCTAAAATACAGAGAAATGTTATGTTGTTGGAATACAATTTGCTAACAATGAGAGCAGGAGGGATTACAGATGGATAACATTGGCTAACAATGCAACAGTTAAGTATAGCAGGTATGAAGACACATATAGCAAATTGGTAACAGTTGGTAACACTGGAAGACCTATAATAACTTGGCAACAGTACGTAGCACTAGATGGTAAGGTGACCCAGTAGTACTTGGTAGCCATTAGTGTAACCTAGAATTCAAGATTTACAGTGATTGGAGTAAAGCGAGGAAGAATGGAAGGAGGGAACAAAAAATTGCAGAGAGTAGAATGGAAGAAGGGAAAGGAAATTTATGGAGAGACGCAGACAGCACATGATTTTTGAGGCAAACAGAGACAACAAGGTGGACTAAAGTGCATATAAGAGGGGTATGGGGTAGGTTATAAGTACTTAATTGAGTGTAGGGGTAGACGCGTGTTAGGCTATGTTAACCGGAAGGGGGGGTAGGTGGAGAGGAGAGGTAGAATGTGGCAGGGTGATGAGAGAGAGAGAGAAGTATTGTAGGTGGAGGTATCCAAGGGGGGGGAGTTGAAATTCAACCATGTCCTGTTATCCCTATCTGGGCAGGGTGGTGGACAGCCCTACTGGTAGGACACTGGTTATAGGTGATGAGAGTTATTTATATATAGTGATGTGAGAGAGGGTGGTGTTGTGGGAGGGGGTAGCAGAGGTCAACTATAGTAGGGGGTTAGTTCCCACCTGTGTGCTGGGTGACCCTGCCTGCACAAGGCAGTGATCTAGCAGTGACTGGGGGGGGTGCAGTAAAGGGAAAGGGGTTAAAGTTGTTGCCCACCGTGCGCTATGGATCCTGCCTGCACAAGGCAGTGATTGAGCTTACAGGAGGAAGATAGATTAAGGGCAGAGAAAGAAGGGGGAGGAACACTTTAGGAGGAGGGAGAGTAGGGGAAAGGAGGGGCATGATCAGAGGGAAATAGTGGTGGAGAGTAGGCATATGGTAATATGAGCTATGCGGATAATAAACAATACATTTCCAAAGGTAATATAATACAGAGAGGCAACAGAGTAAAGAAACAATACATCAGTTAGTAGCATTAGAGAATCATTGGGATTTGGTGTGAGAGGAGCAAATTAACAGCTCTGCAGACTTAATACATACAGTGCGGACAAGGAAGTGCAATAAAGTACATTGGTTTCTCCTTACATTAAGTGCTAGGCTGGGAAAGGGGATGGGGAAGCCAGAGGGGGAATTAGGAGCAGCCGCAGGATGCAGAGAGGAAGTTTAGGAGGGAGGTCGAGATGGACCACGGGGAGGAGGAGTGCCTGATTTGATGAGGCATTGAGTTCCAGAGCTTAGGGAACCTATAGGAGAATGATGATTGGCCTGTAGAGGTGGTGCACCATGGTATAGCTAGGGTGCAGGGGTCATTGGATCTGAGGGAGAGAGGGCAGTGGGGCGGGAGGACAGTGAGGAGGCAAGGTAAGGGGGAAGTGTATCAAACCAGAATTTAGGGACAGCTTTTATGCAGTGGGCTAGACGGCAGTTTTCCAGGGAAGGAAAAGCCAGAGTGTGATATAGATCACAGTGGTGGGTAAAGGAAGGATCATCCAGAGCAAAACGACAGAAAGCATTGAAAAGGGTGTCCAGTCTGGTTAAGGATGACTGTGGTGCGGCACTGTAGACTATGTCACAGTAGTCAAAGATGGGTAGTGTCATTTTCTGGACAATCTCCCGCCTGGCTTGTAGAGGTAGGCAGCTTCAATTCCTGTAAAAGGCAGCTAATTTGGGGTGCAGCTTTTTCAGGATGGAGTCTGTGTGTTCAGTGAAGTTTAGGTGCTGGTCTAGCCAGATCCAGAGATACCTAAAGGAGAAGGTGTCCTCCAGAGTAGAGCCATTAAGGGTGTGGAAAGAGGGCAGTTTAGTTAGCCTAGAGTGCCTCTGCTTAGTGCTGAAGGGCATGGAGACTGTTTTCTTGAAGTTAAGGAAAAACTGATGGCAGCTTAGCCATTGCTGAACTTTCTCAAAGTCATGCTGAAGTGTGGAAGTGACATCAGTTGGCGATTGGCCTGAGTAGAAAAGGACAGTATTGTCAGTATACGTATGGATGGAGGAGGAGGTGCACACTAATGGGAGGTCATTAAGGAGTATGAAGAATAGTAGGGAGCCAAGGACAGAGCCTTGGGTACTCCAGCATTAATCTGGAGTGGGGGGGGGAGGTGGAATCAACAGTTTTGACTGACTCTGGCCTGTTAGGTAGGAGCTATACCAGTTTGTGGCTGAATCAGACAGGCCAGCAGATCGCAGATTATCTAGGAGAGGGTGGGAGACAGTGTCAAAAGCCTTTGCAAGGTCGACAAAGATCGCAGATGTGATTAGACCACTGTCCATACCTCAGAGTATGGAATTGTTGAGCTTAAGTAAGGGAGTAGTAGTGGAGTGATCTTTCCTAAAACCAGATTGGTAAGGAGGGAAAAAGGCAGTCAGAGAGATAAGAGGAGAGTTGGGAGAGGACCAGGTGCTCCTGAAGCTTAGCAAGAATAGTTGAGAGAGAGTGGCCAATAGTTCCCAGGCATAGAAGGGTCACCTCCCTTGGGTAGTGGGGGAACTACAGCATGCTTCCATGGGGTCAAGGATGGAGGCCAGTGAGAAGGAAAGGTTTAGTGAGGCAGAAAGTGGTGAAACAATGGCATGAGCAGAGAGGAAGAGAAGTCTGGGGTCAGTGCTATCAGGTGAGGAACCCTTAGATGGGT
The DNA here is from genome assembly GCA_016271365.2 of Neoceratodus forsteri. NCBI lineage: Eukaryota > Metazoa > Chordata > Ceratodontiformes > Ceratodontidae > Neoceratodus > Neoceratodus forsteri. Next base: position 120,608,057 of record JADMNL010000026.1, read on the forward strand.
TGAAAGCAAAGAGAGCATTTAGAGTATCATGAGTTGAGACCGGAAAGGAGGAGAAGAGGTGGCTTGGGTGTGAGTCATTGCAGACAGATGCAGCTAGTTGGGTCGGAGGAAGAGAAGCAAGTAGAGCAGCAGCACATGAGGTAAAGTAAGAGTTGAATTCTGTGGCAGCTGAGAGGTGGGCAAGCGAAGGGGCATTATTGACACAGATGAGTGGAGTTTGGGATTTAGAAAAAGATCTAGGCATATCCATTAATAATAAACTTACAGCAAGGGCCCACTGTACTAGAATCTCTAATATGGCAAATAGACATGAGACAAATTAAACAAACCTTTATAAACCACTCAGAACAATGCCTCATCCCTTTGTTCAGAGCTTATATTAGACCTTACCTTGATTATGGGTCCCCCTTTTGGAACCCTTGTCTTAAAAAAGATGCGGCTCAGCTGGAACAAGTACAGAGGAGAGAAACCAAAATGGTGCTTAGATTAAAACATCTTGATTATCCCTCCAGATTTAAAGCCACTGATATATTTACACTTCAAAACAGAAGAATAAGAGGGGATAGGCTCTTAGGGCCGGATATTCAAACTGCGCCCACCATGTGCGCAAGAGCAGGAGCAAGCACAAGTCCATTGCGCACATGCACAACAGATGTGATATTCAAACATGGAGCAAGGCCAATAGCGCATCCAGCCAACATCTGAATATCGCACAACCTGCACCATAGCTCAACCAGGAAGGGGAGGCTGAGCAGATATGCGCCATAGTGCAACAAGGCCAGCCCAGCTGAGCAGTCCAGAGGTACCATAGCGCAAGCAGAGAGCCCCCCAGCAGCAGAGCAATGGAACTGCACAACCAGGGAGGTAGGCAGGGGCCCACCACCCATGCCACAGATGGGCACAGGAACACACTGCAGAACTAACAATACACCCCCACACCCTAAGCACAGCATCACTGGAGGAGGGACGGAATATCCATCGGCCCATGGGGACAAGCCAACAAAGCACAGCAGGGCCATGTTGCCCCAGCACACCCACTGGCAGGCTGAGACTGCCACACATAGGGGGTCGACAACCACAGTGCACAGCAGCCCCCCCTTGTGTATAGCACACCCTGCACTGTGACCCCAAGACACCACCCATGTGCAGTGACTGTCACTGCAGGAGTCCCCATGCGCCCCCCAGCACACTGCAACCTCGTGTACCACAGAACCATACAAGCCAGACCCACCATGAGCACCTGGCAGTGGGCGGCAGCAGATGGCAAGACCGACTGAAAGCCACTCCCACACTGGAGACACCTCCCCATGCACAGACACACACACACATACACAGGACAATACCACCCCAGATGCCATGCACACCACTGCAACTGAGCACCCATAGCCTGCTGCAAATCAGAGACCACCACAGTATTCATAACTAAAATATATATATATATATATATATATTCAAACCAATAAATGTACAACACCAAAAGGAACAAACATTACTATTTACATATTTACAATACAAGGGGGGGGGGTAGGGGTACAAGGTAGGGGTGGGTAAGGGGTAGGGGTGAACAACTGGGAGAGGGAAGGCAGGGTGTGAGGGATGGGCGAAGTGGGAAGGTGATGCGCAGCTAGCGCCTGGCAGGCTGCCCTCTTGCTGGTCCTGGGGCCTCCTACAGCGCCTCACGCCATGGTGCTGCATGTCGACGAGAATGTCGAGTGTCAATCGACACCCGCGTCAGCCGCTGTAGGGAACGTTCCATGCGTCGCAGGAGTTTGATACCTAGGACAAGGGAACAGAGTCAATGGCTGTGACTGTCCATATCCCTGAACCCCACCCATCATGCAAGGCATATAGCCAAGTGCCCTGCACCTGTGATGGTATGCACCCACCCACAGTGACCGTCACAAGACATGCCCAACCTGGCAGCACCAGCTATGTGTACCACTACACACACACACTGCCCATGTCCATCACAGCACAACCAAGGCTGTCAAGTGACGTGGCTACGTGGTAGGATGCTAGTTCCACAGCCATGTGCCCAGTGCATGCATGGACCACCAGTGATGCACACACAGACATGCAATGACACTGGACAGTGATGACTGTCACCTGTGTTGTGCATGGTTGTGTTGTCCATGGCTGGTGGTCATGCCCCCCCACCAGCATGCAATAGCATCCATGATGTAATGACACTCACCCTCATCAAGCAGCTGTGGCTGCTGCCGCTGTGGCCCAACCATCATGCCACCTCTGGCTGCCACCTGTGCCCCGCCACGGCCCTCCTCAGCCCGGGCCTGCCTCCGCTCCTCCACGCCTGTGGGGGAAAAATGTTGAGAAACACATCAGTGTGAACCCAAAGCAGACAGCCCCCTGCCCCAGTGAGTGTGCCTGCCCACACAGCCAGACCCATGCATCACACACTGACACAGCCAACCATGGTAGAGCCCTCCCCCATGCACCACCACCAATACACAGTCACACCCCTACGGACAATACAGGTGCATAGATGGGTCACCCACCTGGCCTAGGCACAATGCACCTCCTGGCACGGGACCTGAGGCATTCCAGCAGTGCCTGCTCCCTCCTGCGAAGGTCACCATAGCGGTGCCTGCACTGTTCTGCCATCCTGCACCGCCTTGTGACCTGCCCCAGTGCAGTGGCCACCTGCTGCCACACATGGGTGCGTGCCACGTTGAGGGGTTCTCCCCAAACAGTGGCCCAAAGTGAGGCTCCACTACAGCCACCAGGTTGGCCACCTCAATGGACTCCACTGTGGAGCTCTCCTGCGTGCCATTACTGGAGTTGTATAGTAGGCAATATGGCACCCCGCAGCGCGGCAACCCTACGTGGAAATGTTGCGCAATAGAACACCATTATAGTTCCTATCGCACTGTTCGTATAGCACCCTCGGTTCACATCATGCTGTCACCGAACAGCGCGACAGAGCCGTACACATGCCAGACGAACAGCGCCAGGGGGCAAAGGTCGGGCACAAGGTCAGGGGTCTGTAGCGCAAGGCCACACACGGCGCCATCGGACATCTACACGTCCTGTGCAATCGGTCACCTGCGTGCCAGTGCCACAGTGTACTATTGCACAGTTGTGCCACAGCGCTATGAGGTGACCAGCACTGCAGCACCACTGGCACAATGGTGGCCATGTCCTGCACTGCTCATCGCGCACAGCACATCAGCAGAGCGGCAGATGCCTGCGTAAGCTACCCAGGCATGCGCACTGCGGTGCACTGCGCAGTCACAGACATGCGCCATTGGCTCAGCAGGATTGACCCTATTACGCAAAGCACAACAGCGCGATATTCAGCCGACATATGTAAATCAACTGATCAGCCATTTAAAGGCACAGTGGCACGATTTGCATCTCATTAAAGTTGCTCCACACCTAATTTGCATGCATTGCGTTATAAATGTGCGACAGTGGTCTGCGGTGGCCAGATTCGGTTACTGCAGCTGAGAGGTGAGTTGCATGCTGTGTGATATCCTGGGCTATGCTCATGGGATAATGCTGTAAACTGCACAGTGACAGGTGTCCACTTCCAGCCATACAGACCGAAATGGCTGAACAAGGACCAGGTGATGACGATGATGGTGGGCGAAAGAGGAGGCCAAACTTCACAAAGGCTGAGACTAAGGCACTCTTCCAGGCCTACGTGGAAGAGGAGCCACTTCTCAGTGGACGGTGGGGCACTCCACAGGCCCATGCTGCTGCATGGGTGGAGGTAGCACTTGCCGTAAACCTGCACGGAAGCCACCAGCGCTCCGTGCAGGAATGCAAAAAGAAGATGGGGCCCGACAAAAGACGGGTGAAGGAGAAGGTGGCAGCCCTCAGGGCGGCGCGCACAGCCACGGGCGGGGGCCAGCCAGAGGTGATGCAGCTGACCCCGGCGGAGGACCGTCTGGCTGCATCCATGCAGCGTAGTGCCATCGAGGGCGTACCTGGAGGTGGCTTCCAGACAGGTGGAAGCCCAGCACTGCACGGTATGACATGGTAGTGGTGTTGGGGGAAGGTGATCACATGCACTAACATGTTCTCACTTTCTGTTACAGATCCTGTGCAGCTGCATGGGACAGTGATGGTGGGTCCAAGCAGTGTGGACGACCTGCCAGAGTTGGAGGAGGGTCCATCCACCTCTGCATCCAGCCGGCTTGCTCTGCAGCAATGTGCACGCCTGGCTGCCATCTCGGGTGTCGGTGAGTCAGGTGTGGGGGGGGTGCACATCCTGTGTCCCAGCAGTCTGGCATGCAGGCATGCCAGCATCGCCAGACTGTGGCTGCTGAACGGACCTGCACCATTGATGATGCAAGGACTGCGAATGGGCAGTGACACGTGTGTCACATGACGACACAGCAGGACAGCACGTGCCCCTGACCTAGCTGGTTCCAACGTGTGTGCAAGCATGTCAGCACAGTCCCAGGCTGTGCCTGGCAGCACCAGTGGTTGTGCAGGCCTCTGGCACTGTTGTGGACACAGCAGTGGAATGACTGGACCCTGGGGCACAGCAGTTGGAGGGGCAGCAGCAGCAGTCACCCACCAGGTCTGCGGGTACAGGGTTCAGCGGTGGCCCATGCACACCGCCTGTTGCCATGGCCATACCTGGTCCTGGTGAACAGCGCCCACCCTCAAGGGGTCTTGAGCATCAGGGCCCTCCACACCCTGGGGGAGAGATTGCCGATGAGGCAGACGACCCATTTGATGAGCACACCCACCTGCTGCGGGCATCGGTACAGCAGCAGATGCGGGTTGCAACGTCCATGGAGGCACTATGCATGGCTGTGGAGCAGCACAGCAGGGACAATGCAGGTATCCTTGCAGAGATGGTCCAAATGTGGATGGATGTGACCGCCGCCATTGACAGGCTAACCCAGGCAGTGGTCGGTGTCGTGGCCACATTGGGCACACAGGTGCCCCTGTACCGCACACCCCACACAGTACGCTCTCTACTCCACATTCCCGGCATCATGCAACACACAGCCTGTCGACACCGGGTTTTGCTGTGGGCATTCCGGGCACACCTGGTGCAGGTATGTTCGGCATGCTGCAGACCCCTGTGTGGGCGAGGTCGCGCTCACGCAGTGGGACCCCTGGTGGTACGTCGGTGCCACCCCATGTGGCCCATGCTCAGCCTGCCAGTGCTGCTGGGTCACGGCGGGGCCGCCCATGCATCCGGGGTGGCCGTGGCACAGTGCCACCTGACTGACCTGTCTCCCAGTGCGGGCCCTGTCTGGTGCTGCCCTGTGTGTCACGGTGGGCAGTGCACTGGTGGGTGCCCTGCCCAACACGCCAACACACGGTCCACCTGCACACCCACCCGACTGCTGTCTACAGGTGCGTGTGCATGATGATGCCTGCATTGTACTGTACACCAAGGTGCAAGGGTGCCCAGCTTCTGACACACGTACTTGGACAGTACAGGTGGTGTGGGTGGTCCGTGGATCTGTGTGTTTGCCATGTCTGTTCCTGCTCTGCTGTGCACCTGCCCATGTACGCTTTGTGCCTGGTGTGTGTGTGTGTGTGTGTGTGTCCATATAGCATGTAACTATTGACCCCTCCCTGATGGTGTGTTTGTGCGCCTAGACCCTTCCACTCCCCTTGCCGTCATGCACCCCTGGTGTGTTACCCTGTGTGCCTGTGGGTTGCGCCTAGACAGTGTTGGTTGCACATGGCCCCTTGACTTACCTGTGTCGTGCGAAATGCTCCTCCATGATGGTGTCCCGGTGCAGCTGGGCCTGCCGGATCAGTCGGAGGTCCCACCGTCCAAGGGGGGGGCTGCTCATCACCATCATCACCGGCGTCCCCATCGCTGTCCCCCTCCTTGACCTGTACAGCTATCCCGCAGTCTTTGGCCATGTTGTGCAGGATACTACAGGCCAGGAATATCACACAGGCCTTTGAGGGGCTGTACTGTAGCGCACCGCCAGAGGTGTCTAGGTATCGGAATCATGCCTTAAGCATCCCAAACACCCGCTCTATGATGTTACGTGTGGCGGCATGTGCCTCATTGTAGCGTTGCTGCGATGGGGTCGTGGGGCACCGGAAGGGTGTGAGCAGCCAGGGTCGGAGTGGGTATCCGCAGTCACCTGTGTGGAGATTAGTAACATGTTCAGGTCCATTTCGCCCACATCCCTGTATGCCACTATCATGGCACCTGTGGCTTTCCCACCCTTGACCCAACATTGCCATTCCCACATGTGTACTCATCCACTAGATGGCCTGTGGGGATGTTCCCACTCTCAAATCGATGGCACAGTGCGGACTGATGCCATATGAAGGAATCATGTGCTCCGCCAGGGTGTGTGGCACAGACATTGATTATGCGCCCACTGGCATCACACACCACCTGGCAGTTGACACTCGAGAAGCCCTTCCTGTTTCTGTAGGCGGCCCCATCGGGGCCAGGTGGTGTGCGAATAGCCACATGGGTGCAGTCTATCGCCCCTAGCATGCCAGGCATACGTGCTACCCTGTGGAACTCCTGCATGTTTGCTGTACGCTCTGCCGCGGTGCTGGGGAAGTGGATGTGCTCCGCAGCATGTGGCAGCAGTGCGCTGAGGAATTGGGTGAGGATGCATGACATGGCCCACTGCGTGATGCCTGTGGTGTCCCCTGTCGGCCTCTGGAAGGTGCCCGTCGTGAGCAGGCACATGCAGGCTGTCACCTTGGTCTTCACTGACAGAGTGTGACTCCGTCGTGAGGGTGCCTGCATCACATCACTGCACAGCTCATAGAGCCGCCTCAGTATTGCCCTGTTCAGGCGGTACCGGCCCACGATCTCTACATCTGTGTACAGCTCAAAGCTGATGTGGGCACGGTACTGCCTGTTGGGGGCGTATCACCAACGGGCCCTTCCACGGCCACATCCCCCTGCAGCATGCCTTCTCACCCCCTCTGGCTTGTGTCCCCCTGGCTGATCTTGCTCTGTTACCCCCGCTGTCCTGACTGCTACCTCCACTGCACCGGTACACCTGCTGGCATCTGCAGCCTGTAGCCCACACACCTTCCCTTGCTTCTATTTGCCTGAACACTCCCTGGCCTGCCCTCTTTCTCCCTCTCTCTCTCCCTGGCTCGCTTGGCTTCCCTGTAGCATTCTTGCGCCTCTTCCTTGAGCCTTTTTATCTTGGCTCATTTCCGCTGTGGCGGACCTTCCGGCTGTTCCGCTATTGCGCAAGCCTTTGAATATCGCATTGTGCTCTTTATGCATGGATCCACCCCCTTCGGTTGCGCATGCCTTCATTTGCATTGCGCTGTTGCTCAGCATGTTTTCGGTGGCGCAACTGCCTCCCGCTGAATATTGCAGTATGGCGCAGTTCCGGACTTGCGCTGGCGCAACCCTTTTGAATATCCAGCCCTTAATGTATAATCTGCTTCAGTCACCTGACCTTATAAGACAAGTTGGAATTGTATTCTCAGAAAGAAGATTAGTTCCAAGACTACATAATAGACAACTTGAGGTTAAGAGATATAAAACTAACAATAGGGAATTTTTTTTTTTTTTTTACTCTGAGATTATGGAACTCTTTACTGCAAGATCTAATTGAATCTGAGAACATTACCAGCTTTAAAAATAAATTAGACGTATGGATCAGGGAAAACCATTAAATTAAGTCCCACACTGTGTAGGGAACAGTCTCTATGGGCTTTGCCTTCTTCTGTTCAACCATACCAAGTTGAACCAAGTTGGGGGGGGAAGAGAAGAGGGAGTTATAACTTTCCAAAATTTTGATGGGGTATGTATATTAGCATCAAAGGTGGATCTAATGTATTTGGACTTGGTGAGCCTTGGAGCAGGTGTTTCTGAGGACTCTATCAGTCATGGTCCACATTTGATTTAGAGACTTTGTGAGCCTTCCAAGCTCGGTCTCAAGCTCTCATACATGCCATCAGTTCTGGTGTGATCCACGGGAGGTGGTTTCCACGTACTCGAGTGCACTTAAAGGATGCATGCTTATTCCAGATGTTAAGAAAGTGGCCTTGGAAATAGTCCAGGGCTTTAACTGTGGTAGCGGAGGAAACAGGAGACCAGTCAGTGTGGGCTAGGTCATATAGGAGGTGGGTAAGTTCTAGGAATTTATATGAGCAGAGAAGCAATGTTTTATGCAGGACTTTTGGGCAGTGGAGTTTATGGATCAAGCTGATCATATGATGGTTGCTGAGTGTATCCAGGAGGAGGCCTGATTCGATTACTCTGTGGACATGTGAGATTAGGGCCCAGTTGATAACTGAGCGGTTGCCTGATTTAGTATTTAGTTGGGTTGGCTCACAGATCAGTTGTGTTAAGGGTCACAATGTTGTTGCGCAGCTTGGATAGGGAGGGGTCAGGCCAGTTTTGGTTAAAGTTGCATAGTGTATAGAGGTCGCCATTTGATCTGAGGGTAGAAATTTGAGAGAGAAGATTAGAGGCAATAGTAGGGGAGAGGTCTGGGTGGCAGTAAATCCCAGCAATGTAGTTTGGTATGGAGTAAGGATTGCAGAGCCTGAGGACAAGGGCTTCGTAAGCTGTGGGGACTGATATAGATAGGACCAGGGTAGTATGAATGGAGGATGAGGTGTAAATATCTATGCCGCCCCCCCTTACCTGCGCGGTCTTGCCAGGTGATATTGTAGCCAGGGATGTATATACTGGGATCAGTGTTTTATTATTTAACTAGGTTTCAGTTATTATGAGGCGGTCAGGGGCCAGCGATAGTGCTAGGAGTTGAAGCAGGACTAGTTTAGATAGTAGACTTCTTAGGTGGAGTGGTGGAGGATTTTAAGACCATGTGGGAGGGTTGGCGTGCTGGAGGCAGGGAGGGCATGTGGGGGAGAGGGGCCGCCTGCATGTTTGATATAGGGGAGCTGGGGGAGGCCAGCGTTAGTGTTTATATCCCCAGCGGATAGTAGGAGAAGGGAGATGATTATAAAGTGGAGCTTTGAACTTTTGTACCATGACTTAGATGTGACCAGGCTGTAGGGGGTAGGCGGATAGTAAGAGGAAGCAATCCGGATAGATAAGAAGCATAGGAGTTAGGGGTAGAAAAGTAAGGTGAGTACAAAGTTGGAGGATTGGAGTGAGGGATCCCAACATCGGGATCAAAGAGGCTGAAATTAGAGGAAGAGAATAAGCAAGAGGGGTTACTGAGGGTTTATTTAGGAGGTTCACATGGGTAGGTGACGTGGGAAGAAATGAGACAGTAAAGAGAAGTAGGCAGCTTATTTGTAAAGTCAGCATTCTGTGGTATGCGAGGGCAAAGCAAGAAGGTTTTGGTTTTTTTTCTCAGACGACTTGGAGTGGTTAGGGAAAGGTAATTTGGTAATGCCTAGGTAAGTGACAGGTATAGGTAAGGTGGAGTAGAAGCTGTAAGTAGAACCTAGTTTATATGGGGCACTGTTCATAAATATTCCCTTTTAACCTAAGGAGGCAGTAGAATGAACATTCCACTATTGGAGTTTTTATTTTTACGTGGTAACAGCCAAACTGTTATTTACAGCTGTGACCAGAACACAGGCAGTGGACTAGACAAGCCATTGGTCATTTTCTGTCATCGAATGCTATATATATATATATATATCTATATATATATATCTATCTCTATATGTATGTATGTATGGAAGGAACTTGCATTTTCAGCTGGAACCTGAGAGCGAACCCACATTTTCAACTGGGACATGGCTGAGATGAAGGCAGAAAATCACTGCAGCATATCGATTTGCCAACATTTATTTTTATTTATTTTTTTAATTTGAAAATTGGTAACCTGGAAAGGCAAACTGAGCCAAAGCTCTTTTCCAGGTGTGATGTGGGGAAGAGGGTACAGGAGAAACAGCACAATACAGTAATTTTTTTGTACAGAAGAAAGTGCAGACATGTTACAGTAGCAAATGCTACAGAGCTACAAAACATTTTGTGTGAGCCTTGATACAAAATAAAGTGCAGTTACAGACCAGTATGGCCCACCTAAATAGGTGCAGAAGTGTTACATTAAAGGGGAGCTGTCATCAACAGAGTTTTTTAATGTCTGAAAGCCCATAGTTGTTGCTGTGGCTGTCCTAGAAATCTGTACTGACATGAACACAGCCAGGGTTTAGAAATCTTGATATGGGGCTCCAATACCTGTTGACACCACAGAACCAGTCTTGAGATGTGTAGTTTTTAGTAATCAGCTGGCAGTATAGCCTAGAAGTTTAAGCAATCCTAAACATGGATTATTTTTACTAACAGTTTGAAATGTAAAGGTGATAACTCACTAGTTTCAATGCACATACAAAACAATTATAAATGTAGAAGTGTTGTAATTACACCTTAAAACACACTTAATAAAACAATTTCCTATTTAACCTACAGTAAATGGAGGGCCAAGTTCCTCTGCGACATAATTTCCTGTCAGGAGCCTAAAACATATGGCTGCCCCCCAGCCCTTAATTATAGGCTGATTTACATATGAATAAATCTGGACTGCAAAGACTCGCAGATAAATACAATGGCTCACTTAAATTAGCTTTTTATTGGCTTTCAGATATTAAGAAACCCTGTTGATGACAGTTCCCCTGTAAGAAACATAAGAATGTTACTGACTAGAGACCCAATAGGAAGGGAGAGTGATTTCTCCTTGTGCACCTGTGGGAAACAGATGCAGGAGGGGGGGGAGAGGAAATTGAGCTTACGCCTGAGAGAGCTTGGGGAGGTGGAGGGAAAATGGGAACAGGTTCCAGAGGGTGGGAAGTCAGTCGGAGAAGGCAGATTGTCCAGCGGAAGACCAGGGATGTGAAGTGGAGAAAGTTTAATGGTCCCTGGAGTGGAGGGAACATGGAGCAGTGGGTACTGGAGATAGGAGTGAGGAAAGGGAACCAAACCAGTATTTGTAGATGAAGAAGGTACAGTGTGATTGGTAGTGTGAAGGCAGGGGGAGGAGTAGAGGGAGCTGTGATGTGTATGGGGGAGTGAATTTGTAGCAGAGCAACAAAAGGCATTGCAGAGGGTGTGCAGTCTAGCTGAAGAAATGGAGGGGGTAGTGCTGTAGACCACATACATAGTCAAAAACCAGAAGCACCATTTTGGTGACCAGCTTCTGGCAGACCTGCAGGGATAAGCAGTCTTTTGCAGTACAAGGCACCCAGCATGGGGCAGAGTTTTACATGAATGGCATTGATGTGAAACTAGAAGCATGTCGTCAAGCCACACACCAAGGTACTTGAAAGGCTATACTGCATGAAGTAGGGAGCCATGGATAGTGAAGAACTCTGGATGTCTGGAGCCTGGCCAGTTTCTGGCTGGTACAAAAGATCATAGACACCGTTTTTTTTTTTTCGCATTAACCCAGAGATGTTTGGATTGGAATCAGCACAGGACATTGTGGAAATCCTGCTGGAGCAGGTCTTCCACAGCTGCAGAAGAGGGACCGGAGGTGAAGGTAACTGTGATAGAATAGATAGGATAGAATTCATAGGATGTTTGCAAGTCCACATTAGCCATAGCGACTTGTTTTGCCGAGTAACCTAATTGTGACATAACCTTTCCTTTTAGAGCAACAGCAAGTGTTCTCTTGAACTGACCAACACATGAACTATATACTATATTACTTAGTAAACTTTTCCAGTTATTAATAACTGACTGGTTGATCCATGCCTCTCTGATTGTTTCCTATAATTCTCTCCCCTCAATAACAAGTCATGCCCCCTAGTGTCTCTTCAGCTTTCCCTTTCCTCCAGTCCCATGCATTCCCATAGGTTTCTAGCAGAAAATGCCCTGTAAACCAAACAAAGGTCTCCTCTCAGTCTCCTATATTGCAAAGAGGACATTCCCAGTTCTCTTAATCTGTCCTCATAGAGCAGATACTTAATGTTAGAAACCAATTTAGTTGCCCTTCTCAGGACATCCTCCAGTCTCCTAATGTATCCCTACTCAGTGCCCAAAACTGTACACAGTACTCCATGTGTGGTGTGACCAAGGATGAATAGAGAGGCACAATCCGCTCCCTTTCCCTACTCCTAATGTTTCAGTTAATACAGCTAATATTCTACTTCCTTTTCTGACTATATTCTTACATTGAAGATCAAAATGACTCCTGTTTGTAACTGTTACACACAGGTCCTTCTCTACCTCCATAGAAGATATGTTTCCCATGTAGAAAGTAACTAGCTTTAATATTTTTACACCCAAAATGCATACCTTTATGTTTTTCTGTGTTAAATTTGTTTTTTGCCCATTTGGCTATCATGTTTATTTCATTCTGAAAATGTTTGGCATCCTTGTAACTGTTCATAATTGCTCCTATCTAGATAAGCTATGTATTTCTTGTGCATTTCATAGAGGAGAAACAAATGTTGAACAGTCCTAATACAGAACCCTGTGGGAACCCCACTAGTCACTCCAGCCAATTTAGAATCATGTCCCCTTGGGCATACCCTCTGCTTTCTATTTGCCAACCAATAGACAATCCAACTTCTTATTACTGACTCCTGTTTCCGTCATGGTACTGATCAGCTCAGAGTGAGATACTGTGTCAAAGGCCTTTGCAAAATCTAAATCAAGTATGTCCACTGAAATATTTAACTCTAGGGCCAAGCTCACCGCTTTGAAATAATGTTGCAGGTTGGTCAAGCATGATTTATTTTTCCTGAACCCATGCTGCAGTGAATCACTTAATCCCATAGCTTCCAGGAAATGTTCTAATTCTTCCTTTATTATGGCTTCTAGTATTTTTCCAATGCATGAGGTCAGGCTTACCAGTCTATACATGTTGTAGTCTGCCATATCCCCAGACTTGTAAATGGGCACAGCATGTGCTATTGTCCAATCTTCAATAGTCAGATCTTCATCCAATGATTTGTGAAATATAGCTGCTAGAGGTTCAGCTATTGCTGTTGCTTCCTTTAATAACCTTAACTGGAGACCATCTGGGCCAGCAGACTTGGGTCTAATTTAAGTAATCTGTTCAAGACATCTGAGCTAGAGACTGTAATACTGTTTTTTTATTTTATTTTAAACTTGGCTTTATTGCAAGAAAAAGCATCATACAGCATTCCATACAAGTAGGTTACTAACAAAGACTTTAAAAAGTTATGAATGAAAGAGTCATCTGGTCCAGACATATTGGGGTTCTAATCCAGCCACCAAGATAGAACTGACTCTAGTGTTCGAATAGCTGTAAAATAAACATATCTGAATCATAATCTCCCATGAGAGATTTTCACTGTTAGCTGAAAGCTGTAATTAATCTCTGGAGCCACTGGGATTAAAACTTCCCAGGTACAGAGGGGAACATTAATAACTTCCAATAACGAAAGAAAAAGGATTAAGAAAAAAAGAAGAAATTTGTACATCTCGTATACATGACCCAGCCCGTAGGTATGCAACCCCCCTCCTCACTTAGCCACCCAGAAGTCACAGAAACTTACAACTTATATTGTTGACCCATGTTACAGCTCTTATTTTCATTATGTTCATTTAAGTATGAGATCTCTCCAGAGATCCATCAATGCAAATGAACTACGCCTCCTATGGCTGACCAGTTTGGGGGGTCCTGGTCACTAGCCAGGATTCCCAAGCCCGCCATCTCTGCTCATGTTGCTCATATCTAAGGCGTAGCCTGGCTTTTAATGCCTCCATTGACAACACCCCTTTCATTCTCACCACCCAATCCTCCAATTCAGGAGGGTCCGGCCGTAACCACCTGGCAGTGATACATTTAAAGGACAACTACGATGAAAGTCAGTAAAACTTTTCCCGTGTCTCCTTTATGGTTAATGGCCCCAGGGAATCCCAACACCCATTCCTCGAATTGTAAAGGGAGGCGTATCCCAGTTATAATGTGTACAGCCTGTTGGATTGACTGCCAGAAGTTGACAAGGGTCAGACATCCCCCAAAAATATGCCAATGACTCCCAGGCTGGCCACAATTCCTCCAACATCTGTCAGAGCAAGAATTACTAAAATGATAAGTAATCGGTGGTGTTTGGAAAAACCGGACTAGAACTTTCAGGATGAACTTGCGCCATAAGGGGGCTGATGTAACTTTCCACCCTAACTTCAACCTTCGATCCCAAGTAGTTTTGTCTATCTCCACTCCCGTTTCTTGTTCCCAGGCTTTTCTTTGTACATCTAGGGACAAACCCCCTTGCTCTCTCCAGGAGCTTATATATATTAGAGGTATGGTGTTGCGGTCCTTTACTGGTGACCACTCCAAAAAGAAATTCTTCCCAGTCTGTGTATGGTCGAGTCAAGCAATGGACGTTATTCCCCGAGTTAATGAAATGTCTAACCTGCATATATCCGAGAATATCCTAGTTGTGCCAGCAAAACTTTTCCTTAGCACGCTGGAAAGATATGCACTCCCAACCTTCATTAAGTTGGGTAAAACAGTGTGGACCCCTTCTTCCCCATGCAGTGTATCCTACTATTTATGCTTTTAGACACTCCTTGCATCATGTTTGTATCTTCTTTTGTCTGATAGACACTCTGGAACAATTCATTAAAGACCTCTGAAATATCAGTACTATGTACCATTGTGTTATTGTCTTAGATTATTGGGTTTACCTGGATTTTAGTTTTCCTAATACTCCCTATGTAACTATAAAAACATTTTTTTTTTATCATCCCTAGTTTTGATGCTAATTTTTGACTGAACTCTCTTTTAGCCATCTTAATTTCTTTTTTTACATAATCTCACCTTAGCTTTATAGTTATACCTTGCCCCTTGTGTGCCAGTTGATTTTGCTAACGTGCAAGATCTTTTTTTTTTGCTCCTTCTAGCATTTTTAACTTTTTTGTAAACTGTGCTGCAATTTTCCCTCTATTGTTGTATTTCTTTCTTAGTGAAATAAATTAATTTACACAGTTACTCAACTTTACTTTGAACAGGTCCCACATTTTATTTATATTTTGCCCCAAAAACTCTTTTCTCCAGTTCCATCTGTTCAGATAGTCTAGAATAGCTAGTTGTCTCTGTTATAGCATCTCATCATAGTAAGTAATTCCTATCTGTTTGGTTCTCTTAATATTGATAGAAAACTGAACCATACTGTGGTCACTTCCTGCCAGAGGTTCCCTAGCTATACAATCTTGTATGTCATCCTCATATTACTCTGAATCTAATATATGCTCTCCCCTAGTATTGTTAGTGACGTAGTTATCCAAACCAAGGGCATCCAACACTTCTAGAAACTCTGACGTTTCTAATGCAGTGGCAGTTCTGTCTTCCCAATTAATACTCGGAAAATTAAAATCACCCATAATAACCTGTTACCGAAGTCCTGCTCCATAATAATGTTAAGAAATGCTTGAGATTTATTAGCAGCTAGGGATGGTGCCCTGTAACATGTTCCTATTATAATATTTTTCATTTAATGCTGGAATTAATCTCACCCATAATTGTTGAACTGATTTGAATTGATGTTATTATATTTTTCCATAATCGTAGCCTCAATATCCTCCTTTACATATAAAGTTACACCACCTCCTTTGTTATATTCCCTGTCCTTATGGAACAATTGGTAGCCTGCCATGTGTATTCCCCAAGTTTCATTTTGCCACTGCGTTTCAGTGATGGCACACTGTGTTATACCTTCATTTTGGAGAATAAACTCAAATCCATTTATTTTATTCCTTAAACTCCTTGCATTTATAAATAAAACCTTCCAGGACTCCGAATTTAAACTATTACTAATAGTGGTAATGTTTTCAGAAATAGTTCATAAATCTCCACCCTCCTTCCCCTCGCCTTTTTAGTTTAAAAGTATTTTAATTGTTGACTTTATCAGCCAAAACTCTTGTTCCTAAACGATTCAGATGTGACCCATCTGCAACATACAGACTGTACTCGTTTTCAAACCTTCTCCAGTGTTCAGCAAAACAGAAACTTTCCCTATTGCATCATCTCTTTAGCCTTCCATTAAGTCTTATAATCTCATCTATTCTTTTCCTGTCTGCCCAGGGTACAGGAATGATTTCTGAGACTGCCACATCACAGTTCCTATTCTGTAGAACCCTTCCAACTTGTTCAGAATATCTTTGAACATCCATAATTGTTTTCCTCCCCACGTCAGTTGTACCTGTGTGCAGCACCACTAGTGGTTCGCAAGTATTCTTTAAAAGGCCATGGAGATTGTTATAGCTTGAATTCCTGCCCCAGATGAACTACTATCATCAGCATACACGTGAATTGCCACAGACAGAGGGGAGGTCATTCATGAAGATGGATAAAAGGATGGGACCCAAGATGGAACCCTGAGAGACCCCAGTCTGGATGGGGAGGGGTGGTGACAGGACACCTCCAACCTGTATCGACTGTTGATGCCCTATGAGTTAGAAACAGAACCAGTCAACAGTGGGAACTGAGGCTGGCAGAACCCAGCTTGTCCAGAAGGATTGGGTGGGATATAGAGTCAAAGGCTTTGGTCAGAAATATTTGATATGGTCACAGTCATTGCAAAGTCCAGGTCATAATACCATTGATATGATGTCAGAATGATAGTATTACAAATGTTTTCATAGTCATGGAAATAAAATTATCTGAATTATATTTAACTAGCAAGTGCAGAATAATAAATGTGACTAAAATAGCACCCATTTTCCACACTTCCTAACATTAAGCAGATATTTGGCCTTATTTGCTAGCCCATAAAGAGCTGGAATTATGAGTGTAGTTATCCAACACACCTTCCTGGGCCTGTCCTCAGATATTGTGTCCTGGTTCACAAACTACCTGAAAGGCAAAACCCAAGCAGTAAAATGTCGTATAGCACTTTCCGACACTCTACCAGTAACTGTTAGAGCCCCCCAAGGGTCCATCCTTGGTCCACTTTTATTCTGCCTTTTTATTAATGAATTGCCCACAAGTCCACTAATGTTCTGCTTTATGCATATGATGCAGTCATTTTTACCAACGGTAGGAACCTGGGGATCTTTTTCAGGGCTATTTAAGTCATCAGATTACACCATAGGAACCTTTGCTGTTTGCAACAGAAACTCCAATCTGACTTCAACACCATTCATGGCTGGTTCTCCTCTGACCTTGTTGTGTTGAATGCAAAAAGAACTAAATGTATGGTCTTCGCCACCCACAAGAAATCCCCCTTCTCCCTTACACTTTCAATAACCTCCTTGTCAGGCACTCCCCTAAAACAAGTGGCCACTTTCAGGTATCTTGGTGTCATCTTAGACCCAACTCTCTCCTTCACTGCCCACATTGACACCCTACTCAAAACTGTCAACTCTAGGCTAGGCCTTCTCTTCTGCCACAGAAACAGCTTCCTCCCTGAAATCAAAAAGCTACTTGTTAGGTCTTACATCACTAGTCTTATAGACTATGGGATCACTGTCTACAGCTCGGCAAATGATGATGAGCTATCTAGAGTTCGGTGTTCCTTCAACAGAGCCTGCCGTTTTACCCTTGGCCTAAAACATGACATGCAGACATGTGCACTGTACAGCAGTCTGGCTTAATCTTGAATCCTGGCTGCACCTCAATACCCTAGTCACTGGATGAAAAGCACCTTATGGTTCTCTGTCCCCAGGCCCTCAAGCAGTGTTTGTCTTTGTGGCCCAAACATACACCACCAGGGGAGTTGTACAACATACCCTGCTCCTCCCACGAAGGAGAACCTCACTAGGCAAGAAGACTTTTTCTACAGATTTGCTAAGCTCTGCAACAAGCTGCCCCCTTCCCTAAAAGCAGACTACACCCTTTTCCAACTGAAATCCACTCTCTTCTCCTTTCTCTCATCTGGTCCAGCTGAAGCTATATGAGCTGCTTTGAACTACCGTTATTAAATGTGAACTGTTTTTGACTGTATTTAATAACTCCCACAATTTGAGTATGACAGCACCTAAAGGCAGAAGACAATAAGATTGTGAATTGTAATGTATACAATATGTCTTTGTCCAAAGTGCGGTAAGTCTTGAATTGTACTGTATTCACCTGTTATTTCCTGTTGATGCTGACTCTAAAGCCTTTGAAAATAGGCCCTGCCTAAAGGGTTTTATGTGGAATGAATAAATAGGGGTGGAATAGGAGCACAAAGACCAGTATGCTTAGATTGATATGGGGGGGGGGGGGTAACAGCAAGAACAGTCAAAAAATGAACATTAAAATTAATCCACCTCTTGATAGTAGCCAGTGCAGTTTACACACACACAAAATTACATATGGCATCTGTGTTCTTAGTATAGAAGGGCAAAACCCAATATTTCTCACAAATTCAAGAAAGCTGATGCAATAGAAATATGAAACCTAGATGCTTGGTTATGATTCAGCTAAGAGAAATGTCAGTTTAATGGGTGTCAGTGGCATAGTGGGTTGCACATTCACTTCTGACACTGGAAGATCAGAAGGTTGTGGGTTCTATCCTCACACCAGAAACTTGGATAAAATCCCAAGATTGACTCTAGTGCAGCATTGGGGTGTGCTGCACTTCTGAAATGCTGCCTTTTGGATTAGACAATAAACCAAGGTCCTGTCTGCCTGTTCGTGTGGTTGTTCAGGTGGACGTTAAAGACCCCATGCCACTTCTTGAAAAAGAGTAGGGGAATTTTATTTAAAATAAAGAAAAACACTTCAGCATATTAAACAATCCAACTCACAAGGCACAAAAGAAAACAGAAGTTGATACATGTTGCTTCAGATATGCACAATTTATACAATAAAGAAAAAAAAAATTGTGTGCCCAGCTAATGAAACTACCTCACCCAGTTGCAGTGTTTCCATGCATTTTTAAAGGTCATCTGAGGTAAAGTAACCTAGGGGACCATGTCTTTTTTTTCTGCATGGTTAAGGCACATCTTGCCTGCCACGGATATTTACAACATGCAGAACATCGAAGGACTGAAACACCGGCACAGTGCCATCTCCTAGTAGGTGACACGAAATAATGGTTCCTTCCACATTATTCCTAACTTCCTCCAAAAGGCAAAGGGGCAGTCCACTAGGAAATGCTGCTGAGTCTCCAGTATGCCACAACACGTGTGCCAAGGATATTCCCTTTCCTCCACCTTATGTTTAAGACGGTCTTTTACTGTTACTCTGCCATGCAGTCTTAACCAGGAAATACCCCACATATTTCTAGGGGTTCTTTTGTTGCTTAATTGTTGAAAGGCAGCTTCCCTCCTTCCTGCTGGACACCTCTTCGGATCAAACAGAGGGGAGAAAGAAGAGCCTAAAATATGAATGTAAAGCTGTTGCATGGAGCACTTGCTTACCAATCAGGCTGCAATTTCCATTTTTTTGTTTTTAATAAGACTAGGGGCCCAATTTTCAAAACAATGTAAAGTGCTGAAAGGGGACTTATGGTAGGGAGCGTGACGCAGGTGCCAACTTGTGTCAAACCCTACCAAAAGTGGGATTTTCCAAGAAAGGTGCTACAGCCTGTCTGCTGCAAGTCCCATGCAGTGACCCAGCTCAGTTCCACCCGCTCCCCCCTTGTGTACCTTTGCATCCATGGGGAAGCCGGTTCACGGGGCTTGTGCCACAGCTTTGGCTCAAGTGGCTATAAAATGAGGGTAGTGTCGCAACTTGCATCTCCGGTTATAAAATCCGGTGCAAGTTGCGATATACCTTTGGACCCAGGTGTGGCAAACATTGCGGGGACGCAGAGCTTGGCTGCAAGCACTGTGTCCCCATTTGGAAATCAGGCCCCAGGTGTATGATCTGTGATATTCCTGTTTAGGGCCTGCAGGTCACCTCTTTCTCACCTGTGCAGCCAGGGGATTACCCAGTCTTCCAATAAAGGGGTCCACGGTTTCTTCAAACCTTGAAATACTGTACATAGTCGCAAAGAAGACCAGGGCTGATCATCTACTCCTCCCCCCCCATATCTTTCACACATCTGTATGTTACTCCTTTTTAATCAGGTTGAGCCCCCAATACCTTGGCAGAAGGGTATATACACTTTCTTCTAAACTTTCAGGCAGTGGTTATATGATGCTTTAATACAGGAAACGAGGAAGTAACAAGGTTCAGATTAAAAACACACTCTTTAATTTGGATTGAGGCCTGCTTTTCCATATATAGAGCTTAGCCTCAGCCCTGCTGATACATTCTGTCCAGTTCTTCTTGGATAATTCCCCTCGCCAAATGTGATAGGGTTTTACTAATACTTATTACCACAATCTGCCTGCCTGTCTGCTCTTGACATGTCTGCTCTACCTGTTGAAATTCCTGTGCTTTTATTCTAATTTATTTTTGATCCTACTGCTTCTGAGAAATTGTTTAACATTCCTGGCACTCAAACTCCAGATTCTTCATTTCTTAACACAGTACAGAGATCTGATGTTTTCAGCTGTGATGCATCTTGTGTTGACTGAATACCTCTAACTGCTGGACTTTGCTGTAGTAATTTAATGAAGGGGTCCAACAAATACATACAGCAGGGGGTTTAGAGGTCACCCCGTTGTACCTTTTCTTAACCTATATTGAAAATTCTGTGCCTGAATTAACAAATGGGTAAATAAAAGCCCCTTTGTACAGTACAGATATCCAGATGACAAAACAGTACATAAAAAGCTGCACTCTGCTGTGCAGAAGTGCGCAGGTCATGCATGAAGGTTATAGATTTCTAGAGCACAGACCAACCAAACCAGTGCCTGACAAGCCCCAACGCTTCGAGGCTCAACCACCTCTTCCTCAGGGGGTGTGGCTACCTACACATCGCAAACTTTTTTTATACAAGTATCTTAGGCGTACATAGTTTGGGTAAAATCTGTTTAATTGAATAACATTTTTAAAAATGACTCTGGTGCACACACATCTCCCAACCAGTCCAGTTAATTTGAGCACCAGTATCCGGTTTGACTCATCATAAATTAACGTGAGTCTGAATGGCTGAGAGATGTGCTGCACCTGCAGAACTCACAAATCTTGATGAATGATACATGAGACTACTATTCAATCATTAGGTGATATGTCATAGATACATGTGAAGTGCATGAGAAAGATTAAATAACCAAGAGAACCACATAACTGCAAGTTTTCTAATTCCAGGTGACAAAAACCTCCGGTATGCCATACATTCTGACAATATTGAACAGATATTTATGAGGTACCCGGTCAAAGGCTTTCACTTAATCTATGATAAGAGAAAGCCTGTTGACAGATCTTTCTCCTCTCTTTCAAACAAGGCCCTCATCAAAATCAAACTGTCATGACTTGATCTTTGATTTATGGCACATGTCTGTGTTGGAGCAAGGACCACTGGGGCGGCAAAAGCCAGTCTATTGGATAATATTTTTGGTATGTATTCAGCAGACCAAGAGGTATCCAGTTTCCTATATTTACCATATCTCAGTTTTCAAATATATAAATCAAAAATGCCAAAGCCTTTAATGGAGTAGTTGCTTTATGTAGTAGGATTGTGTTAAACAGGGCCTAAAAAATAGAAAGGCTTTGTAAAACTCAGCCAGCAACCCATCTGAGCCTGGGGCTATGTTATTCCCCAGACTTTTAACTGCTTGTTCAATTTCTGCAAGATGAATAGCGGTTCTTAACTGGGATTTAGCTTGGGCAGAAATGGTTGGAATATTCAGTGAGGATCTTATTTCTGGATCCCATACTGTCCCTTCTGTAGTTCCAAATGTACCAGCTACATGGTCGTGGACACTGTCCATTACAGTATATCCTCCCAATTGGTGGCCACTGGGCCACCCTGATTTTGTGCCAACCCAGCCATTATGCAAGCAATAACACATGAAGAGGTGTGGGTTATGGCCTGATAAGAACATGCCCAGGTGTGTTATGAGGCATGAGGCGCTTGTGCAAAGTGCCTTAGGCACCTGGGCGTGTTATCAGGACATAACCCACACCTTGGAGTGCGTATTGTGCTTATAAAATGGACCCCCCAAGTAGAAATAAAAATTACAAAAAGAAAAAAGCTTTCAAATTGAAAAAATGAGGAAAAGAGTTTTTTGCTCAGAAAATTACAGTAGTTCATCTATGTAGTGTTCTGTACAATAGAGTGTATTTAACTTGGTCAGTATTACAGCTCTCGCCCCAAACACTCACATGCATTCATTCACTGCTCAGGTTAGGTCCAGACCCCACCCCCCAAAAAAACACGCATACACTCTGTATGTTTGCAGAGCTTGAGATTCTGGCTGGGATATTCAGACTGCGCCAGGCTGTGGCGCAAGCCTTGGCACAGTGCAACTGTGATGCACCGGGGCCAGGTCCAGGTGATATTCAACGAGGATGTGCCATGGTGCAGCACCATTGAATATGGCAGGGTCAGCGCACATACTGTGCATGGCGCAGTGGCACTGCACCAGTGCAAGCCACAGATAGGAAGCACGGGGATGCGCCAGTTCAAGTGCAGTTGCAGTAGGTGCATCACCTGTGATATTCAGCAAGTGGCATGCAAATGAGGCCATAACATATGCAAGGCACAAATGGGGCCATTTGCATGTCATTATGGCCCCATTTGCATGCCTTGCGCAGGGCAGCCCGGCGACTTGCACCTGGCACCCTGCACAGCATGAATTGTGCTGTGGGGATCCTGGGGCATCCCCCGCCTCGTAGCCGTGATCACGTGGTATTTGTGTAAAACAAAATCTCTGGTAGTCTAGTGCCCCCCCCAGTCCCTGATTCCCCAATAATTATACATGACTATCCCTGGTGGTCTAGTGGTCCCACCTTCCACCTGAGTCCCCGATTCCCTGATACAGTATATGTACATAAGACCATCCCGGTGGTCTGGTGGAACCCCACCCGCCCATTGCTGTGATCATGGTAAATGTCAGGTTATCCATTCCCTGGTAGTCTAGTGGATCCCCTCTCCCAAGTCCCTGATCATGGTAAATCAGCACACACCTGTAACCCTGGTGATCCAGTGGCACCCTACCCACACACGGACCCTTGCCTACCCTACCCACCCCGTCATCAGTGGGTGGCTGTAGATCCCTGCAGCCCCAGCCGAATGACAGGGTACATTATGGGCTATAAGCCCACTGGTCTCCTGGTGGACCAATGGGCTTGCAGGGTATATTGTACTAGACAGTCTCAAATATATGAATGAATCATTCACTTATTTGGGACTGTCTAGTACAGTATGCACTGCAAGCCCACTGGTCCACACATGGGATCAATGGGCTTACAGCCCATACTATACTTGTCATTCAGCGGGTGGCTGGGCAGGATGCAGCCGCCCACCAATGACGGGGGGGGAGTGGGGTGGGCAAGGAGTTCTGTGTGGGTAGGATGGGTGGGGGGTGCCACTGGATCACCAGGGATGCAGGTGTGTGCAATTTACCATGATCGGGTACTCTTGAGGGAGGGGTGTCCACTAGACTACCAGGGAATGTTGTAACTGACATTTACCGCGATCACAGCAACAGGCGGGCAGGGGGTTTCCACTAGACCACCAGGGACAGTCTTATGTACATATATCGAGGACTCAGGTGGGAGGGGGGGACCACTAGACCACCAGGGATGGTCATGTATAATAATTATCGGGGAATCAGGGACTGGGGGGAGCCACTATACTACCAGGGATTTCAGTTTATACATGTACCGCGGCATCGCGGCTACGGGTGTGGGGGGGGGTTCCAGGTTCAGTGTGTGCTTGTGAACATTGTTCTGGGTGGGCAGGTGCCCACCCTAGGCTGGCCTGCTGTGTTGCGCCCTGCAATACTGCAGCCCACCTTTGGGTGGCCCGGATTTGTTCCTACTCTGCAAGGGCTCAACTTTGAGCCCCCCCCATGCGGCGCACTGCAGGGTTGTGCCAGCATATGTGCCGCACATCCTGGGCTGAATATCAGGATAAGTCGCAGATGCATGGGCATGCCCCCTGCATCTGCGCTGCATACCATTACACTGTGCCTCAGCGCATCGGGAATTACGTTGCACCCGCAGCCTTTTTCAATATCCCGACGTAAGTATTACTGTTGATTGCGCAGGCAACCCCTTTGAATATCTGGGCCTCTGTTTTTTTTAAATTACTACTTACTTTGGTCATCCAGATTCAGTTAGATCAAGTGCCAGCGACCAGTCCCGTATTGTGTGATTACTGTGATGTTTCTTGGGACCCCTTCCCCTTCCCACCGTACATTTGTTCGTGTGTCCTTTTTTTACATTTCTTTTGTTTATTTGTTTTATTCAAATTAAACCACTGGCTGCAATGGGGGTGAGCGTGCCCTTCTCTGGCCACCATACACAGACAGGCAACCTGCTTTGTGAGTCAGAACAGTGAAGAAAAACAAGGACAGAGTTTTAAAGTAATAGGAGTGAGGTGCAATTTTCATGAATTTATTGTTGTAGCTTGCTTTTCTGGGAGAGGAACAAGGGGGTCTGCAGGAGGAAGAACTCCAGAGATGCGAGGAAGACAGGGTTGAGCTGCAGGACCGACAGCAGGAACTGCCGTGAGGGAATTGGCAGTTAGTACGACAGGCATTTCTAATGGTGCCAGTGTGCTTGTGACAGTTTTTTTTTTTTTATTATTTGATAGAGACTGGTACAAGTCTTGATGGAGGAGCGGGTCAGTTTTTTTTTCCATTCTGTGATGCTTGTTGCTCTGTGTGGAGGAGCGATTATGTGATGGGACTTGAAATCTGCAGGAATCGGCTCGGTGGCTTCATTGTGGTCAGCTATCACGCAACAAGTCAAACTTCATTTAAAAATCTTTCTTCAAAAACTTGAAGAATGGTCAAGGGTTTGGCAGTTGAAATTCAATGCAAAGAAGTGCAAGATAATGCATATGGGGCACAAAAACCCTGGCACAATATATCAGTTGGGGGGTGAGGATATAGCATGCACCAAGCAGGAAAGGGATCTTGGGGTTGTCATCTCTGATGACCTCAAGGTAGGGAAACAGTGTGACAAGGCATCAGGTAAAGCAAATAGGATGCTGGGATGTATAGGCAGGGGCATCACCAGCAGGAAAAGGGAGGTCATAATTCCATATAACAAGACACTAGTGAGGCCCCACCTGGAGTACAGTGTACAGTTCTGGAGACCATACCTACATAAGGACATAGACGGGTAGAGAAGGTTCAGAGGAGGGCAACAAAGATGGTGCATGGATTGCATCACAAGTCCTATGAAGACAGGTTGAAGGAACTGAACATGTACTCCCTGGAGGAGAGGAGGGAGAGAGGGGATATGATAGAGACATACAAGTATCTTACAGGGAGAAACAGGGTGCAGGAAAACACTATTTTTAAGCGAAAAAGATGTTCCAGGACTAGAGGGCATGGGATAAAGTTGGAGGGAGGACGATTCAGAGGAAACGTGAGAAAGAATTTCTTCACAGAACGGGTGGTGGACAAGTGGAACACCCTGCCAGAGGAAGTGGTGGGGGCTGAAACAATCACGGGATTTAAGAATGCATGGATAGACATAAAGGAATTCTAGAGGTCAGGGTAAGGGAAACAGACTTCTAGGAAACAAACTGAACTTACAAGCTCAAATGGTAGACTGGGTGGGCCATAGGCCCTTATCTGCCGACACTGTCTATGCATCTATGTATCTAGAAGTGACTGGATATCCTGTCATTACTGCTTGACACTATGAGGGGGACAATTATTAATTTTTATAGTGCTGTGACACCGCTCTCCCATGGTTCCCTGACAGGGCTAGCTGAGGAACTGAAACTGGAGAACGGTGCCACGTTGGGTGGCATGCATTGATTTAACTGTGTGCTGCATTTTGGTTGGCACAATTAGTGCCGGTTGCAGGGTTATGTCCTGATAAGGACACCACTGAAAAAGGCTTTCAGCCAATCAGGACTGGGCAAATGTTCTGCCCATTTTATAATCCATTTTTAACTCACTCCTGACACCCAGAGAATTTATCTAAATGCTGTGAGTGCCCTTGCATTCTGAACTTTAATTCTTGTTCGAGAGGAGGCCCCACCATACTGAATTCTTCATTTCTTATTACCCCATCTGATCCTGTAGGTCAGTATTTTCCTCACATGACAGATATTAATTTATGTAAATGGGACCATAAATACAAGCAATGTAGATACTTACCTGTGTGCATTCTCTTACTCTGTGACTTTAACAAATATTTCAGATCTCGTTTGGCATCCTTGCACCACTGAACAAAATTATCATAGGCTGATAGTACAGACCACCTAGCCTTGAACAATAATCCTGGCTCTTTTCTTGTATTGCTGGCCGCTCTAACAATTTGGTATTTAACCTCCACTGAGCAGATTAGCAGGAGGTTTAGGCCCTGTCTGAGAGACACATGTGACTGCCAGGTGATCTGATCTCTCTACTGCAGTGGTCTTTGCTTTGGTTACTTCAGCAGCATGAATCATGATACAGAAACAGGAAGTCAGTCCTAGTTGCTAGTCTTCTGTTGGGAAGGTGGCAGAATTCCCTCCATTAAAACTGTCTTGCAGTCCTGCCAGTTTCACCGTATTGCTAAGCTTTGTTGAAACTGCAATATAACTTCTTTGTTTTGAAACCTACAGTTAAAATCACCCCTCAGAATCATCATCTGGTGTGTAAGAAGGGTCGTATCTCTTAAAACAGTGCAACTCTGGCTGCCCTAGTCTGAGGTGCTTGCATAATAATTAAATGAAAATTTCTGCCCTCATATTGTGACTCTACCAACCGTGCTCTGCCAGACTGTGTTTCTGCCAGTTTAACTACAGTCAACACTGAGCCCTGGAGGAGAATCTTAATGCCATCACATTTCGCTACTCCTGGAGACCGAAGAATGGGCCCTGCGGGTTCAGTCTGTTTGCAGCAGATTTTTCAAAATTTATTTTAATGAGGATATCCTGTATGAACACAGTATGATTATGCAAAGATTCAAGAACCGCAGTGGTGGACCTCCTTTTACGATAGGTCTTAATTCTGTTAACATTCAGAGTAACAGGTAAAACAGTAGAGTCTATACACATGTTGGTATCTTATGGGGATGGGGGTGGCTGCCTTCCTGGTCTGAGACCTGGCTTTTCTTTGCTGCTGACTTCTCTGAAAGTGACTTATCCCAGTCAGAGGAGTGATCCCAGATGGAAGAGGAGTTGGAAGATGCCTCTGAATCACCCTTGTCTTCCTCTGTATCATCCCACCGCTTACTGCAGGCTAAAGCAGCCAACCTGTTTTTAATTGTAGTTTCAGGGGGTTGTAGTGCTTTTTTTTTTTCAGCCTTCCTTTGCCTCCCTCTTTTTCTTATACTTACCAGCATATCTTCTTCTTGGGGGGCGCGCATCACAGGTCATGGTGGCTGTGACTCTGTTGCCACACAGTCTTGCACTGGTGTTTTTTCTCCTGATAGAGGATTCAAGAGATTATGCCCTGGATGCAGTGTTTCTTTGTCAGAGTTTCTGTTCTGTAACAGGTTTCTGTTTTCCTTTGGGTGGGGTGCTGTGGGTATTGTACAAGTTGGTGTCCGTGGCTTCTCTGGGAGTGCATTTCTTGGTGTGTTATTATTCTGGTCAGTGGAGCTTGGTTGCAGATCAGCTGAGCACTGACTCCTTGCCTTAGCCACACCTTGGGCTTGTCCCATTATAATAAGCTCATCCTGGTGCATCCCACCTCCTCTGTTGTGTGGCCGAGGGGCACCTCCTGTAAGATTGCCTCTGCTCCTAATGCAGGTTACATTCAAAACGATTTGGACACCTATGGCTGAGATGTCCATACTCCAAGCAGCTGTCACATCTTTCTGTGTCACAGGCTGAGCTGAGGTGAGTTTGTGCCCTACATTTGTGGCAAGATCTGGTCTGACCCAAATAAAAACACATTCCTTTATCTTTCTCAAGGAAAAAAAAAAACTGCTGATGGGATGGAAGACACCCATGTTAGTTTGGTGCAGTTTCATTCCCCTCCCATCCAAACCTGCTTGCTTTCTGTTATCAGAGTCAGTTGGCCTTAAACTTCACACTTCTGATGTAATCAGTAGCTAATATCCAAGCTGTGTACTCCCTCATTTTGGAAGAGGACAATGATTGTTTTAACTGCAGGCTTGGACAGGGGAATGGCAATGAAAGGGATCCATAGAGCTGCATCTTTAAGTTGGTCATGTTTTACCCAAAACCTTTTCAGTGATTTTAATGGCTTAAAGCAAACGTCGAATGCACTTTCACCTGAAACATGTACAGTGTAAACCTGATTAAATGCATTCTGGTTAACCGAAAATCCAGATTAACCATAATTCGGTTATGTCCCCAGATGTTCATCTGACCTTTCTCAGTCAATACATTGTGTTGCAGCCTGCCTTGCATCAAGACTATTGTGGAGTCATGCTGCCCTCTGCTGGTATTCACTATGGCAAAGCGCAAACGCTCAGCCCTCGACATTGGCCAGAAGCTTCAGATTCTAGACTGCCTGGAAAAAGGGGAGACCCCATTCCCACAAAGACATAGACACATAGAGTGGAGGCTGTTCAGAGGAGAGCAACCAAAATGGTGCAGGGTCTGCACCAGAAGACATACGAGGAGAGTCTAAAGCAGCTTAATATGTATACTCTTGAGGAAAGGAGGGAGAGGGGGGACATGATAGAAACTTTCAAGTATCTCAAGGGAATTAACGAAGTCCAAGAGGGTAGCATCTTTCAGAAAAAGAGATGTGCAAGAACAAGGGGGCACAATTTGAAGATGGGGGATGGCTCAGAGGTAATGTTAGAAAGTATTTTTTCACAGAGGAGGGTTGTGGATGCATGGAACAGCCTTCCTGAGGAGGTTGTGGAGTCAGGAACCGTGGGAGAATTCAAGAATGCATGGGACAGACATAAGGCAATTCTAGTGGGGGTAGGAGGAAGTAAGCTGTTGATTAACTAGAATCTGCAGGTTATCCATCGGGTAGGGAAATGGGCAGACTAGGTGGGCCTAGTGGTCCTTATCTGCCGTCAAATTCCGTGTTTCTATATTTCTATAATGTAGATGTTGTTAAAAGATACAGAATCGGAAATTCCTCTGTGTGACATCCATAAAGCCAAGGATAAAATAAGAGACTTTGCTGTTTCCTTGATTGTAGCAAGAGCCCTAACAACCACAAATCTGTGAAAGGCTGCAAAGATGATGCTCTTGACTGTGCACTGTATCTCGTTTGTACAGAACTGTGTCAAAGACACTCCAATATCCAGGCCGATTTTGAAGGAGAAAAGTCTGCAGTTTCACCGCAGTCTGAATGGTATTGATGACTGCTTCATGGCTGGTGATGGGTGTCTGAATAGGTTCAAGCAGCATCCCTGGTATACAGCAGAGTTCTTTTCTGTGAGAAGCTCACAAAACTGATGACTACTGAAGGCTTCACTGCACTGCAAGTGTAAAGTGCAGATGAAATGGTCAGTTATTGGAAGTTATTACTGAACAAAACCTTGGCTGGTGGTTCTGAAAAAAAGTGCCCCAGGCTTTAAAACAAAAAACAAACACCTGACAGTTTTGGGGTGTAAAAATGCTACAGGCACTCACCGAGTGCAGCGGTTGGTTATTGGGAAGCCATAAAACCAAGATACACATCAACAAGGAACATCTGCTGGTGACTTGTAGAGCCCGGAGTGGTGCCCGGATGACATCAGTTGCCTTTAAAAACTTTTTTTGACAAGTTTTGTTCCTGCTGTCAGAGCTCATCTGCATTCTTAAAACTTGCCATCATAAGCGCTTCTCGTGCTGGGCAGCACTGGTGCACACCTTGATTCCGATGTTCTATGAAGAGATGGAAACATTCGCTGCATTTCCTACCAGCTAGCACCACAGCAAAGCTGCAGCCACTGGGATCAAGGCATGTAAGCCACCTTGAAGAAGACCTACCACAGCAAGCTGTTGTCCACAGTGTTGGCAGAGGAAAATGCCTCTGCACGAGATCATTAAACGGCTCACATTAAAGGACATTTGTTACGTTCTTGCAGAATCTTGGCAAGAGGTTGGCCAAGAACACAATCGCTAGATGCTGGGAGAAGTCAGCTATTCTAGCCGCCACCCCACCCCACCCCCACATACACACTTCATGCTGCAGAAGGAGCATCTGCTGCT
The DNA here is from genome assembly GCA_016271365.2 of Neoceratodus forsteri. Taxonomy (NCBI): domain Eukaryota; kingdom Metazoa; phylum Chordata; order Ceratodontiformes; family Ceratodontidae; genus Neoceratodus; species Neoceratodus forsteri. The sequence goes on from JADMNL010000026.1 coordinate 120,637,955, forward strand.
CCAGATAAGCCCCAGGAGCAGCAGGTGACAGAAATCATAAACTGTATGGTCACCAGTGCTCCAAGCATTGATCTGCAGTCATCAGAAAGAGGACTGGATAACATACAATGAGGATAACAAGGGCTACAAAGATGTAACTAATGAGGAGATTGTTTCAATAGCTATGAATATCCTGGTGACTGATGAGCCCGACGAGCTGTAGCAGACCGAGGATGAGGACAACAAAGAGGAGGTGGCTGTACCAATCGCAGCGGAGGCTCTCGAGGACTTTTGAGACCTGTCTATCTTGATTAGAGAGCCAACCTGAGACTTCTTACACATTTACTACTGAGACAGTTCTGCATGAAAACATTTGTTAAAAATGGCAAAAAAAAAAGCAGCTCCATAACTCATTTCTTGACCTAGCATACTGGATCTGTACTGAAATCAAGTATAGTCAGTACAAGTGCAGTACTATAAGTAATTAAAGTAGGCAATAAAAGAGGGTACAAAAGAAATGTACAAGAAATAATATACGTGCACACTGTAGTTGTGTAACAATAACAGCATGTAAAATGTTTAGTCACCTCTTTTTACTTCGTGTCTTATTCACATTGACTTACAGTGTAATCCTGATTTTACAAGCTCACAATTATCCAAATGTTTCCATGTTCCACAGTGCGTTCGTGAAATTGGAACTGTACTGTATTACAGCGTACAACTGAGCTGCAAAAAAAGAAAAAATACTACATAGATACATAGATACATAGACAGTGTCGGCAGATAAGGGCCTATGGCCCACCTAGTCTGCCCATTTGAGCTTGTAAGTTCAGTTTGTTTTCCTAGAAGTCTATTTCCCCTTACCCCTGACCTCTAGAATTCCTTTATGTCTATCCCATGCATTCTTAAATCCCGTGATTGTTTCAGCCCCACCACTTCCTCTGGCAGGGTGTTCCACTGTCCACCACCCGCTCAGTGAAGAAATTCTTCTCATGTTTCTCTGAATCGCCCTCCTCCAACTTCATCCCATGCCCTCTAGTCCTGAAACATCTTTTCGCTTAAAATAGTGTTTTCCTGCACCCTGTTCCTCCCTGTGAGATACTTGTATGTCTCTATCATATCCCTCTCCTCCTCTCCTCCAGGGAGTACATGTTCAGTTCCTTCAACCTGTCTTCATAGGATTTGTGATGCAACCCATGCACCATCTTTGTTGCCCTCCTCTGAACCTTCTCTACCCTGTCTATGTCCTTACGTAGGTATGGTCTCCCAGAACTGTACACTGTACTCCAGGTGGGGCCTCACTAGTGTCTTGTATAGCGGATTCATGACCTCCCTTTCCTCTGGTGATGCCCTGCCTATACATCCCAGCATCCTATTTGCTTTACCTGATGCCTTGTCACACTGTTTCTATCTTGAGGTCATCAGAGATGACAACCCCAAGATCCCTTTCCTGCTTGGTGCATGCTATATCCTCACCCCCAACTGATATATTGTGCCAGGGTTTTTGTGCCCCATATGCATTATCTTGCACTTCTTTGCATTGAATTTCAACTGCCAAACCCTTGACCATTCTTCAAGTTTCTGCAGGTCCCTTCTCATTCTGTCTACACCCTCTGGTGTGTCTACTCTGTTACAGGCTTTGTGTCATCAGCGAACAGTGAAATTCTGCCTTCTATATCGTGTGCAATGTCACTGATGAAGATGTTGAATAGGACCGTCCCAGCACTGATCCCTGTGGTACCCCACTGGTCACTCTTCCTCTGTGGAGTGACAGCCATTTACCACCACCCTCTGTGTCCTGCCACCCAGCCAGTTACCTACCCACCACACTACTGTCCTGCCCACACCCATATTCCCCAGTTTGTGTAATAGTCTTCTATGTGGCACAGTGTCAAAGGCCTTGTTGAAGTCCAGATAGGCCATGTCCACTGCCCTCCCCTGATCCACCTCCCTAGTCACCCAGTCAAAATTCAATGAGGTTGGTCTGACATGACTCCCTGGTGAAACCATGCTGCCTTGGGTCCTGTAGTCCATTGACAACCAGATGTTCCACCAATCTCCTTCAGTAGTGCTTCCATGATCTTTCCCACTACCGAGGTGAGGCTGACTGGTCTGTAGTTCCCTGCTTCCTCTTTGTTCCCACTTTTGTATAAGGGACTACATCTGCTGTCCTCCAGTCTTTGGGTACCTCCCTGTTTCCAGTGATTGGCTGAACAGGATAGCCAGAGGTTCAGCCACCACCTCTCTTAGTTCTTTAAGGACCCTGGGGCACCCCATCTGGCCCCATTGCTTTGTCAACTCTATTACTTCCAGTTCCTCAGGACCCTTTCTCGGTAAAGGGACTGTGTCCATTTCTGCACCATTCTCACCCTTGTACTCCCTTCCAGACCCATTATTCCCTCTTCCTTAGTAAAGACTGAGCAGAAATACCTGTTCAATATGTCAGCTTTATGTTGTCATCCTCCACGCTGCTCCCATCCTCCCCTTCAGTCTAACTATCTCCTCCCTTGTCCTTCTTTTTCTTCTTATGTACCTGTAAAAGGTTTTGTCCCCTTTAACCACTGATTTTGCAATGTGTTCTTCTGTCTGAGCTTTGGCTTCCCTTACTGACTTCCCTGCCTCCTTTGTTTCTCCTGGTACTTCTCCCTATCCTTTCTGCCTGTGTCTTTTTGTATTGCCTGAATGCAGTCTTTTGGCTTTCTCTTTGCTACCTCTTGGAAAACCATAATGGTCTCCTCTTTCTTTCCTCTTGCTAACCTGCTTAATGCATAATTCTGTTGTTCTTATAATCCCATTTTAAATACTGCCCACTGTTCCTCATCCCTGATTCCTGTCCCATTCCCTTAATGCCTCTTTCAAGCATCTCCCCATTTTCCCAAAGTCTGCCCCCTAAAATCCAGGATATGTGTTTTTGTGTGGTTTGGTTCTGCTCTTTCTGTGATTTCAAACCACAATGACTGGTGGTCACTGTTACCCAGGTGCTCCCCACTGTTACTCCCCATCACACTGTCCCTGTTTCAGAGCACAAGGTCCAGTATTGCTTCTGCCGAGTTGGTTCTATGACCAGTTGCTTTGAGGAAGGCACCCTTGAAGGAGTCCAGGATAAATCTGCTCCTAGTTGATGCTGCTGGGATGCTCCAGTCCACATCTGTATGTTGAAGTCTCCAACCAGTACTACCTCATCTTTGTCAGCCATCCTTGGATGGCTAGCATCAGCTCCCTATCTGTTTCTTCCTCCTGGCTGGTGGTCTGTAGACTACACCCTGTGAATGGCTGGCCCTATTTTCCTTTCCAGCTTAACCCACAGTATCTCTCCATTTTGTTCCTCCTGGATCTGTGGCCCTTATGTCATTTTTCACATACAGTGCCACCTCCTCCCTTCCTGCCTGCTCTGTCTCTTCTGAATATGTTGTAGCCAGGTATGGCCATCTCCCAGTCATGGCATATTATTCACCAAGGTTTCAGTGATGGCCACAATGTCCAGGTCTGACTGTACCATGACAGCCTCCCAGATCTTCCATCTTGTTGCTAAGGCTCCTGGCATTTGCACACATGGTTCATGATTTGACCTCCTAGACTGCTTCACTGTTCTACTCCAGCCCTTCCTTGGTTGTCATTTATCCCTGGTTCTCCTTGCTGTCTGCCCTCTGCTGAATTTTGCCTTTTCGCTTATCCACCTTTGACACTAGTCTCCAACTTTTGCACGCTGCTTTGCAGAGATAGCTACCCTCTGTTCACTGGTTCCATTACTAGCTGTGGGGTGAGCGAGGTACCATCCTTGCTGGCCTTCACATCCCTTTGCTAGTTTAAATGCTTGTCAATGTAGCATTTAAACTTATCATTGAGTGCTTGGATTCCTCTCCAGGATGGATGCAGGCTCGTGGCTTGAACAAACCTCCATCCCTCCAGATGGGTCCCCAGTCACCAATGAATCCAAACCTTCCTCACAGCACCAGTTCTTCAACCATGAGTTAAAGTTCCTGTGCATGCACCCTATGCTTCTCCTTGCCTCTCACAGGTAGTACTTCTGAGAAAGTGACAGAAGTAGCTACTTGCTTGAGACCCTCCCAGTTTCCTAAACTCTTCCTGAACTTCCTTTGGCTCCCCATTTGCCAAGTCATTAGTACCTAGGTGGATAATGACATCCAGCTCACCCTCCTGTCTTGCCTTCCCAGTGATCCCCAGTATCTTCCTTCCATCCTCCATGCTGCGGGCACCTGGTAGGCACCTCACCTCCTGTCCTCCCCTCCTGTGTTCCTAGCTGGATCCCTCTTATGATGGAGTCCCACCAGGATTCGCTTCCTCCTCCTCTGGGGTCCACTGCTTTCCCACTGAGGTCACCTCCTGCCTAACCTCCACATCCTTTCCTTCCACTTCCCTGGGTACTTCATTTGGTTGTCCTCATTTGCCAGTGTGGCATATGAGTTCTTGAGAGGAATAGGATCTGGGATGTGCCTCTGCCTGACTGCTCTAACCTCCTGAGCCCACTGTCATCCAAGTGCTCCTCGCTCTCGGCATCCTTTGAGGCAGCTGCATTGGACTGGTGGTTCCTGGACAGGGTGATGGTACTCCTGACCCAGTTTACTTCCGCTCTGAGTCTGGCTACTCTCATCCCCCAGTCCCGAGAGATGCATGCAGATAGGGCAGCACCTCAGTGTCCAGAAGGTCTGCCTGAATATGGCTGCCCCACAGCCACTACATTGCACCACTCCCCCATTATACTGCAATTCCACTACTTATCTGCTACTGAAGCTCTCTTGTTCTCTTTTATTTATTTACAGTATTAAAATCCTGTAACTGATCCTCAGATATATTTTTTAAGGAAAAAGAAACCAATAAATAAATAAATGAGTCAAAACACTTGTGCTGAGGGTGGTCTTTCCTTATGCCCCTCCTACTTCACACCTCTTACTATACCCTGTGTTTAGCTCCTGTCAATCAGGGGGGTTACATCTTTCAGATGTAACCCCCTACAAATGGGAGGTTCCCAAAAGTCTTCCTTCGGCTTGCCTAGAAGCCCACTGACAGGCTGGCGTTCTGTATCCTAGCCATTTAAAAGTGTTTGCATGTGAGTGTCCTGTTAGCCTCCATGCCTGTCTCTTTAAGAGCTGCCTATTTCATAGTGTACAATTGATCTGGGTAGGGGCTGAGCAGTTTCAGGCTCGAGTCCCGCCTGGGCTGCAGTGTTATTGCTCCATTCTGTCATCACTATTTGCACAGAAGGAGCCCTACTAGAATCTGTGACTGTTTGCTGTTTATCTGCTTTAATAGTAATAATATTGTAGTTTGTCTAACCTGCCTTCCTTTGCAGCATGGACATTTCTGTATTGTACCACCATCTTGGTCCTGGACTGCCTGTTTGGACCAATTAGTACCTTTGGGGACCCTAAAATGGAGTCTGTCTCAGGGGTCTTGTGGGAGTGAATTTCTGTAGGAATTGTAGTTTTGACACTTTAACACCTAAATGGACCTGGAGGGGGAGCCCTTGCTTTGACAGACAGATGAATCAACGAATCAAACATTTTGGATGTCTGGGAAAGTCCCAAGCTGCCTGGAGCAGACAGTCAGTCTGAGTCTGGAGTTGAGAGAGTGAATAGCTCGAGATATTCAAGCAGCTGCTCCTGCATAGTAGCGCAGGAAACTGGTGGGAAGGCTGTCTTTGGCCCGCCGTACTCATTTTTCCTCAGTAGGGAATCCTTCAGTTAATTGTAATCGGACTGAATCCAAAAGTGTTGTGACCAGAATTACCAAATTGTGACTGCCATTTACCTGACGAGGACCGAAGATTTGCTTCACGTGATTGGCCTGTCAGGAAGTCTGAATCCACCGCAGCACATACGGTTTCCACAGAGGCACTGTGATTGCGACTGGACTGTCATCCGAACTGTGGTACTGTTTTTCCTTTGCTATAAGTGTGCTGAATGCTGTTAATGGGTCACGATTTGGTTCTCCACTGCCTGATTGTGTCACGCTGGCTGGAAGCTGTATCTAGCACTACCAGACTGCCATCCGAATTGTTTCACCCGGTCTGGGCCCTGCCACCTCGGCCCAGCCAGCTGCTCACGCCACAAAGAAGAACCATCTCAGAAAGACCTGCCCGGGGATCAGCCCCCTGCTCAACATCACAAACAGGAATGACACCATGGTGATTCGTGTGGGCCCTGCTTCTCCTGGCAAACCAGCAAGTCATCCTGCAGTCTCCATTTCCTCCATCCTGTGTCCTGTACTGGGTAGCGTGAGTAAACACCAGGGTAGCTCCCTGCAACAACAACTCAGTCAAAGTGTGTCATCTGATTTAATTGTTTGCTTGATTATCACAAACTGAGCCACCTGGCTCCGGATTACAAATTGTGGGTTACTGTGCATGATTGTTTTCTTTCCACCATTAGAGCTTTGACCAGCTGCAATGCCGCCCACCCCGGGCAACGCCTGAGGCTTAGCCTTTACCAACAACTGGGTACCCAGAGTGTGTGTGACTGTGTTGTGGGACTCTAAAGTGCATGCATTGTAACCTGATTAAATCAGCCACTAAGCCAATCAGCCAGATTATGCCTCTTCCTTGTTTATTCCCACCAAATAAATCAGATCTGAATCTTTTTGCACTTAAACTGTTTGTGGTGCATCCTTGTACAAATAACACTGTATTACTATTGCTTGCTGTGTCTAACCTTAGTTTACAGGGGGGTCCCCAGGGCCAAACTGATGGGACCAGCCCTGGTGTTAAATGCAACCAGTGTGGGGGCATATCTGCTGTTTGGGGGTTATTGTATCTTTTGCTCAGTACGTTGTTTAGGCCGCTAGAGGGGAAAAGGGGGGTAACAGTGTCCCAGAGGGTTACAACTAACCATTTCTTCCAGGAGGTGGAACCCGTTTTCAGTACCCAGGCCCCATAACCTGCACTTGGTCACACAAGCAGGGGTAGTAGCCCTTGGGACAGCGCCACCTAGGGGTTGCATCTTGGAGGTTACCACTGGGATTAGTGCCCCTCCCGGTGGCCAAAATCAAGAATTATTGTTAAAGATTAATGGCTACCCCAGTAGAAATGGCTGTACACCAGTTGGTGGGGTGATGTACAGGGCAGGAGGTTGACCCCCACAATGCCTTGCTAATACTGAATATACCTATGGGCACTAGTAAGGACTCTATTGAAGGGGCACTTTCCAAAGCTGAATGTTAGAAAAAAGCTGTAGTGGTGGGTTGACAGGCTGATTTAACTGCCCAAACTCTTATGGCCTTGGTGGAGTGTAGTGACCCCCTGAACAGTACAAAGGTGCCCCAGACTATCGTCCCAGAGGGGTTCCCAGCCACCTGGAGGGTGATAACTAAAGATAGTAAGGATCCCTTAGAGGATGAGCCCCCACCATTATCTGAGTCTTTTGAGGAGAAGTTTGCCAAGTTGTTACTGGAGGAGGGTAAAACCATGGAGGATTTTAAAAAATTATTCCTGCCACCTAGGACTGTCCCTTCCCCACTGTCCACACCAGCCCCAGTACCTGTTCTTTCACCAACTTCTGTACCTGCCTCTGAGCCAGCAGGTAGTCATGACCCTTACTGCAAGCTCAAGGTGTTCTCTGGTATCCTCCCTACTCCTAATGGGGAAGTTGACCTGGAGACCTGGATAGACTCTGCTACCCTTGCGGCACAAGATCGGCAATGCTCAGAGGTTGAAAAAAGGGCCTACCTTGGGGAAAGCTTCCAGGAGCCTGCCGTACGTGCTTTTCGCTCCCTGAGGTCCTCTGACCCTGATGCCAAAGTCCAAGAGTACTTAGTCACCCTTGAAAATGTGTTTGGGGGCACTACTAGTGTTGAGGCTTTGAAATGGAAACTTAAAAGATGTTAAACAACAGCCGGGGGAATTGTCTTCCTACATGCATCGATTAGAAGGAATCCTACAAACCATTTTTTGGAAAGGAGGCTGGGCTTCTAGTGAGGTGGACCGGGTAAGAGTGATCATATACTCCACTCTGCCCGGCATTCCAGCTGGGTGTTGCTCAGATTGCAACTGCACCAAAGGAAATCTGGTCCCCTGCCCTTCCATATGTTGATGAAGGAGGCATGGGAAATTGAGGAGCAATAAGGCTCTCAGGAACCCTGTGTGGTCGTAATTGCCGCAACCCCTGCTGCAGGCATGGGGTCAGTCGCTGATGGCCTGGAATTCCAGAAATCACATGACGGAATCCGAGAACTAAATGCCGGTGCCAGCCCAGGGAGCTCAGCAAGAGAGGGACTGCTAAGGATGATCCGCCATGGGACAAACTGCTGAGGGAGTTCAGAGAAACAAAAGCCAGTCTCTTTATGAAGGATGCTCCTGTGGGTACAGGCCCCGATCCTTATCCGAGTGCGTCTGCTATGGGGGTGGGGGTGCACACCGAGGTAGCTCCTGTTGACAGCAGCTCAAAAATTGATGACTTGACTATGGAAGTGAGAGAATTGTTGAGACATCTCCCAATGCTCGCCACACCGCAGACAGAGATGGAACCAAGATTTTCTGTTGGTAGTACCCCCACCTCAGCTCCCAATGTGACGTCTCAGCCACACCAGACCCTGGAAAGCATATTTTGTCATAATTGTGGGCAGGACGGGCATATTAAAAAAGAATGCCGGTCCCCAAAAGACCTAGATAAAGTTGTATACAGACTTCAAGGGGAGCTCCAGAAAGCAAGACCATGGCTGAGGGGCGCCGGCAACGACTGCAGTGAAGGATTGAGAAATCCTAACTCAAACTTCTTTGTGGCTAAATCATCTGTCCAGGCCTCTGCTACTGCCTTTCCAGACTGCTCCAAAATGGTAGGCCCTTCGATGGAGACTTCTGTGACTGTCAATGGTATCCATGCTCGGGCTGTGCTCGATAAAGGGTCTCAAGTGACCATTGTATTCCAGGACTGGTATGGCAAACACTTATCTGATGTGCCATTACAATCTCTGGAAGACTTACATGTGTGGGGCCTGAGCGACAAGTTTTATTCCTACCTACGATATGTCTGGCTCTGGCTGTCATTTCCTGTGACTGTAACTGGTGTAGATGAACAAGTAGAGACACTAGCCCTGGTGTGCCCTCCTATGGGATTGTATGATAGGGTTCCTTTGCTCATTGGAACCAACACCCACATGTTTGGAAGACTAGCGCAGTTGTGTCAAGAGAAACTAGGGAAATGGACTGGGCAGGCACTGAGAATTCCAGCCTTGATAAAGCCTATGACCTGCAAAGACGGACTACCGAAGTGGATAGAGATGAGCCGGTGGGGATAGTGTGGAAGAAAGATCCTGATGCTCTAGTACTACCTCCCAATGCTCAGTACACCATTCGTGAAGAGGTTCACACTAGAAAAGATGTGAAAAATAAAATACTGATGCTAGATGCCCCTGGTGAGGGGAAGTTGCCCAAGGGGTTATTGGTTAAACCCAGTATCCTACCTGCCCGTGCCCATGCCTATGCATAGCGAATGATGGTCCAAGTCTGGAATGTGTCTGATTGAGAAATTAGAGTGAACAGGTGGTGTACACCAGCTACGGTACACTGTGCGGACACTGCAGTGCTACCCAGCAACAGATATGCCAGTGAGAAGAGGGAGGTGACCCCAGACCTATTTGACTTTGGTGACTCCACATTGTCTGCTGAATGGAAGACTCGAGTCAGCAGGAAACCTGCCCAGAAAGACCAAGTGTTTTTGCTAAAGGAGTGGGATGTGGGGTGTGTCTATGGTGCTGAGCACACTATCAGGCTTCACGATGACAGACCTTTTAGAGAGCAGTCCCGCCACCTTGTCCCAGCTGATATAGATGATGTTTGGTGGCACCTTCAGGAGATGCTAGCTGCTGGCTTTATTCAAGAGTCAAGAAGCCCCTATGCTTCTCCCATCGTAGTCGTGCGCAAGAAGAATGGGTCTGTGAGGATGTGTGGAGACTATTGGAACCTAAACCAGCGGACTGTACCAGACCAATACACCATGCCCCGCAACCAGGATGCCTTGGATTGCCTGAATGGGAGTCAGTGGTTTTCAGTACTTGATCTACGAAGCGGGTATTATCAAATCCCAATGGCCCCTGAGGACTGTGAGAAAACAGCCTTCATTTGTCCCTTGGGGTTCTACGAATTTCTGAGGATGCCTCAGGGGATTTTGGGTGCCCCTGCTACCTTCCAGAGGTTGATGGAGCATGCAGTAGGAGACATGAATCAGCTAGAATGTCTAGTATACTTGGATGATGTCATCATCTTTGGACGCATCCTCGAAGAGCATGAGACCAAATTATTCAAAGTTCTTGACTGCCTGAAATAATTCGGCTTCAGACTATCTATAGACAAGTGTCAGTTTTTCCAAACATCTGTAAAATATGTGGTACACATAGTGTCAGTCAAAGGGATACAGACAGACCCCAGCAAAGTAGAGTCCCTGCCCACCTGGCCCTGAACTGCATCATTTCTTGGGGTTCTGTGGCTATTATCGGTGGCTCATTAAAGACTATTCAAAAGTAATCTGGCCACTTCTTAATTTCACTCAAGGTTATCCTCCTACCAACTGCAGGTATAAGAAGGGATCCCTCAAGGAAGAAGAAAAGGTGTATTTCCAAACAGGTGAACCATTTGGAGCCCATTGGGCTCCTGATTGTGAGACGGCATTCTTTGAGATCATCTATCAGCTTACTTACACCCTAGTTCTTGCCTATGCTGATCCCACCAAGCCTTACGTCCTGCATATGGATGCCAGCCTGAAGAGACTTGGGGCCATGTTGTATCAAGATTATGAAGATGGCCTGAGACCTTTGGCCTTTGCAAGTAGTATCACGACTACATCTAAACAAAATTATCCTGTTCACAAATTGGAGTTCCTCGCTCTAAAGTGGGCCATAGTCAACCAACTTCATGATTATCTCTATGGGGCCAAGATATTGGTGAAAACTGATAACAACCCCCTAACATATGTACAGACCTCAGCAAAGTTGGATGTCACTGGCCACCGTTGTCTTTCTGTTCTGTCGACTTACGACTATGTGGTTGAATACCACCCTGGACTGAACCATATTGATGCTGACGCTCTTTCATGGCGGCCAAGCCCCCAAGATCACTGGGTGAGGTTGTTAGAACCCTTTATTAAAGCATTGTGCCAAAAATTTGACATAGATGAGCAGCCATGCACAGATACAGTGCATTGTTTGGTGGACTGTTTGGGCCCCTCACCCAATACTTGCATACCTTCAGCCTGTTGTAATTTTTCTTCATTGGACATCAGTGCCCTACCTCAGTTTGATAGCGACAGCTTTCAGTGGGCTCAATCCCAAGACCCCATGATCCAGCCCGCACTTGCTGCCCTTCATGCAGGGAAAGATGTGTCTAAATTACGGTCTGCCGATTCATGAACTGCACTATTGTTCAAAGAAGGCCCCTGACTAAAGTTGCAAGACCAGTTACTATATCGAGAGACAGTAGATCGGTGAGGTCAGTTGGACAAGCAACAATTGGTGCTATCTATTGCCTTCAAGCAGATAATGCTGAGGTCTCTGCACAACCACATGGGACACATCGGTATTGACCAGACTCTTGACTTGGTGAGGTCTAGATTCTACTGGCCAAAAATGGGAGCTGATGTTGGAAACCATGTTAAAACCTGCAGTCAGTACCGTCAAAGAAAGGCCTTGCCACACAAAGCCTCTCCTCTTGTCAACATTTCAACCAGTGCCCTCATGGGACTGGTTTGCATAGACTTTTTTTGTCTGGAGCCAGATCAAAAGAACATTGGCAATGTACTGGTAGTCACCGATCACTTTATCCGATATGCCCAAGCTTTTCCCACCAAGGATCAGAAGGCCTCTATGGTGGCCAAGGTGCTAGTGGAAAAGTTCTTTGCCCATTATGATGCATCCCAATGTATGCATTCTGATCAAGGAAGGGACTTTGAAAGCAGATTGATTAAGGAGATGCTCTCCCTGTGGAGAGTGTGAAAGTCTAGAACCATTCCTTACCACCCGAAGGGGGACCCCCAGCCTGAATGCTTTAACAGGACTGTCCTGGATATGTTAGGCACTCTTCGTCCCAAAGACAAGTCCAAATGGAGCCAGCAGATTAGCACCTTGGTACACGCTTACAATTGCACCAAAAGTGATGCCACTGGGTCCTCTCCCTGTCACCTCATGTTCAGGAGGGAAGCCTGGTTGCTTGTAGATGTCTGTTTTGGAGTCTCCCCAGATGGGGTCAGAGCTGAGAACTATTTACAATATATACAGAAACTGAAAGCTTAATTGAACCATGTGTACCAAGTGACTCAACAATGGCTGCCAAATGAATCCTTGCTAACAAAGAGAGATATGATCGATGGGTAAAAGCTCAGGTATTGTTGCCTGAGGATTGAGTGCTATTACATAACATGGGACTGCTTGGCAAGCATAAAATCACCGATAGGCAGCACCATCTTCCACATGTCATAGTAAGCTGGATGAAGTACAAGGTGCGCCCTGAGAATGACTCTAAAGCTGTCAAGACCATGCACAGGAACCACCTACTGCCCATTGGCCAAGTGATTATTGATGCTGAACCCTCAGACATTGCCTCCCCTGGGCTGGTGACTCACGCTGCTGCTAAAAAGAGACAGAGTTAACCTGCTCCAGTTGTTACAGATTCAAGGCCTTTTCCCCAGCAGGCCCAGAATCACAGTGACTGTCAGTCCACCTCTGATGATAGTGAGTATGACAATTCTTATTACCCTTCTTATGAACTGAGTCAGTTGTTTCGAGGTAACCCTATGTATAATCATGGGGATGAAGCTGGACCTTCAGGACTGCCTAACCCTCCAGTTTCTTCCCTGGAGCCAATACTCCCTGAAAGTTAAGTGCAGAGTATTGCATCTGAAGAGGCAGAATCCTTGTGTATAGTAGTACACTTTGAATTACCTGAAGAGGAATCTGATGTGGTAAATCTCCCTGGTGACATACCAGAACTTGCAAAACAATATGAAAGTGTTGACAGCACCCCTTCAGTGCCACAAAGTCCAACTGTGTCAGAGCATCCTCAGGATGAGCAACCTGGGCCTCTTCAGAAGATGACAATTAGCAAAGTATTGTGGAAACAGAATCTGCAGTGCAAGGAGCTGATAGTGTTCCTTATCTGGACATTTCAACCAGTGCAGAGGCACCCTTCACTACAGGAGACGAAACCAATACCAGTGTTGACTGCCCGGAGCCTGTGCCTGTCTCCCCCAGAAAGTCTGGACGAGCTGTCAAGCCAGTGGTGCGCCTTAGCTATGACTCCCCTGGGAGGTCTGTGGATTTGCCTTTTAATGTTGTTCACAAGGGTGTTTACATTTCCCAGAGCTCACTGCCCAAACTGAGCCTGTCTGCCACTTCTAAGCTAATTGTCCTTCCCCCAGAACATGGTGCCCCTGCCCCATCTAGCCCTAAGTTTGATGGGGATGTTTCCCCCCATCTGTGTTATTTAAAGTGCAAAAAACTATTACGTGAATAAGTATAGTAATGTTGTTGTGTAGTTCATAGTAAAATCAGTATTGAAATGTATGAAAAATGCAAAGCTGTCATCATCATGAATATAGTACATGAATAGAGAACACTGAATAAGTTTAGTAATGCAATCAGTTTACGTTATACTGATGTATCAATCGTTGTATTGTGTAGTAATGTCACATATATAATGCATAGTATATAGTCTTTTTCCATGCTATTGTGGTATAGACTTGATGTGGATACCAAGTTCTTTCCAGGCAGGGAAGGGTGTAAACCCCTTACAAATGGGGGTTCCCAAAAGTCTTCCTTCGGCTTGCCTAGATGCCCACTGCCAGGCTGGCGTTCTGTGTCCTAGCCATTTAAAAGTGTTTGCATGTGAGTGCCCTGTTAGCCTCTGTGCCTGTCTCTTTAAGAGCTGCCTATTTCATAGTGTACAATTGATCTGGGTAGGGGCCGAGTAGTTTCAGGCTCGAGTCCCCCCCGGGCTGCAGTGTTATTGCTCCATTCTGCCATCGCTATTTGCACAGAATGATCCCTACTAGAATCTGTGCCTGTTTATTGTTTGTCTGCTTTAATAGTAATAATATTGTAGTTTGTCTAATCTGCCTTACTTTGCAGCATGGGCCTTTCTGTATTGTACCACCATCTTGGTCCTGGACTGCCTGTGTGGACCAATCAGTACCTTTGGGGACCCTAAAATGGAATCTGTCCCCAGGGGTCTGTGGGAGTGAATTTCTGTAGGAATTGTAGTTTTTACACTTTGGTGCCTAAATGGACCTGGAGGGGGAGCCCTTGCTTTGACAGACAGATGAATCAACAAATCAAACCTTTTGGATGTCTGGGAAAGTCCCAGGCTGCCTGGAGCACAGAGTCAGTCTGAGGTTGGAGTTGAGATAGTAAACAGCTCGAGATATCCGAGCAGCTGCTCCTGCATAGTAGCACAGGAAACTGGTGGGAAGGCTGTGTTTGGCCTGCCTGCCTCATTTTCCCTCAGTAGGGAATCCTTCAGTTAATAGTAATTGAACTGAATCCGAAAGTGTTGTGACCAGAATTACCAAATTGTGACTGCCATTTACCTGAATAGGACCGAAGATTTGCTCCACACGATCGGCCTGTCAGGAAGTCTGAATCCACCGCAGAATGTACGGTTTGCGCAGAGACACTGTGATTGCGACCGGACTGTTATCTGAACTGTGGTACTGTTTTTCCTTTGCTGTAAGTGTGCTGTATGCTGTTAGTGGGTCGCGATTTGGATCCCCACTGCCTGATTGTGTCACGCTGGCTGGAAGCTGTATCCAGGCCCGGATTAATATGTATGCAAATGACGCCATGGCATAGGGCCCTGTGGAGTTCAGCAAGGGCCCATGCCAGCACCAGATGTTCAACTGTATAGTTTCCATCATTTTTTTTTTATTCCTCCTCCAGTCCACCCCCCTGAGCAGTCACTCCCCTCCCCATCTCTGAGTCAGCAAGTGCAAGTGAGCCTAGTTTCTCGGCTCTGTCTCTGCACTGAAGTGAGTGACATGACCACACACCAATCAAAATGTGTGGCAAGGTCTCCGGAGGAGTGGCTACTGACTTAGAGCGGGAATTGTGGGGCAGACTGGTGGCACTGCATACGTGTCTCACTAGGTCCAGACCTTGGGGCTGTATGTGTCCTGTTAGTCAGCGACTCACCATTAGACTATTCAGTGACTCGTCGTCATCAATCAGATTCAGTCATCGTTGGTGTGAGCTGTAGTCTGTGTGTGGGTCTCCATCGTCTGTGATGTGTCGCGGTCTTGCCTCTCAGTCTGATCGGTTCTCCTCGCTCCCTGTTATAGTGTCGGGACTCTTGTGTGCATGTGTCATATGTCGACAGAGTGCCTCTCTTGCTTTGGGCCTGCTGCGGGTGAGGCAGTGAAGGGAAAGACACAGGCTGGTGACTATTTGACAGGAGGAGGCCGAGGTATGTAGAAGTAAAAAATGATAAGAAAAAAGAAAGAATTTAATTTGGATTCCCATTCCAGCACTTCTGTGTCATTCTGTAGTCGTCAGTCCGAGTTCTTCTTCCCTTTGTACATAATTTTACTTAGTTCACTTCACATCATATTGTGTTCTGACTGGCTGAAATCTAAGGCTGTAACTACAGATTTAGCCAACAATTACTATTTATGTAAGACTGACAGCAATTTCAAAGGGAGGGTTTCTGTAGAGTGTGATTTTTTTTGAATATGCAGTACAACATTCATGGGTGGGAGACAATGTCATAAATTATATTGCTGTCAGTCTTACATTTCTGTTGTGTAACCGTTTTACCAGTGTATGAATGCATACCCCTTTCAACATACATAACTCTTGACCCTCATCCAAAACAACTTACTGTGATGTAATGCGCTTTAATCCTCTTGTCATGCATTAAACAAGATTGAGTTTAAAAATCATGTTGTTTGTTGCTGGTGGTGGTTGGGGGGGGGGGAGACACTAACAACTGTGCAAGCATGGATTAGTTTCAGTGCATGCACATGTCATTATGCAGTATTCACGTGATGGAAAATCATGCCTCGTTTATCTGTAGGTTGCTTGCACTATTTTAATTGTGTACCCACAGAAGATGCTTGTGCTGCACGTTGAATTCCCCTCTACACATAAATAACCCCGCCTTTTCTTGCTGCTGTCAGTGTTCTACCTCTGTTAACTGACACTCATATTTATGTAACAGTTGCAGCATGTCCTCTGTCTGACTTGCAGCTGCACCTTGTATTTTACTGTTGTCCTGCATTCAGTAAAACATAGCATGATGCAATATATATATATATATATATATATATTTTTTTTTTCATGTTACTGCATGCCCTTCAATGGTTTATTCTTCATTCCCATTACAACAGTTGTGACATACATCAGTGTGCGTCTCGGTCCATACTAAGAAATGTGTAAGCAAGGTGTAGTTATACTTCATGTAATGCAGAATACACTAAGCATGTGATTGAGAAATAGTGACTCAGGGAACTCTGTGCCTCACTACTAGAGAACAATGCAGCAATGACAGCGTTGAAAGTTAAGTGGCATAATACATAGCATTAGTATAAATGATATCCTGCTTGAGTACCCTGGTTGTTGTATCCTTGCCAGCATAGTGCCGAGGAAGAGTGTGATGTTCACATTTAGGGGCCCCCCAAGCCACAAAATATAACTTGGAGTAGGGCCCCACATCCATTAATCTGGGCCTGGCTGTATCCAGCACTATCAGACTGCCATCCAAATTGTTTCACCCGGTCTGGGCCCTGCCACCTCAGCCCAGTCAGCTGCTCACGCCACAGAGAAAAACCATCGATGAGAGACCTGCCTGGGGATCAGCCCCCTGCTCAACACCACAGTGAATCGTGTGGGCCCGGCTTCTCCTTGCAACACAGCAAGTCATCCTGCAGTCTCCATTTTGTCCATCCTGTGTCCTGTACTGGGTAGCGTGAGTAAACACCAGGGTAGCTCCCTGCAACAACAGCTCAATCAAAGTGTGTCATCTGATTTAATTGTTTTGCTTGATTATCACGAACTGAACCACCTGGCTCCATATTACAAATTGTGGGTTACTGTACATGATTTTCTTCTTTCCACCATTAGGGCCCCGACCAGCTGCCAGCTGCAACGCCGGCCTACCTTGGGCAACGCTTCAGGCTAGCCTTTACCAACAACTGGGTACTCAGAGTGTGTGAGTGTGTGAGCGACTGTGTGAGTGAGTGAGTGAGTGTGAGTGTGTGTGTGTGTGTGTGTGTGTGTGTGTGTGTGTGTGTATGTGTGACTGAGTGACTGTGTTGTGGGACTCTAAAGTGCATGCATTGTAGCCTGATTAAATCGGCCACTAAGCCAATCCGCCAGATTACACCTCTTCCTTGTTCATTTCCCCCAAATAAATCAGATCTAAATCTTTTTGCACTTAAACGGTTTGTGGTGTATCCTTGTGCAAATAACACTGTATTACTATTGCTTGCTGTGTCTAACCTTATTTTACAGGGGGTCTCAAAGGCCGAACTGGTGGAACCAGCCCTGGTGGTAAGTGCAACCAGTGTGGGGGCATATCTGCTGTTTGGGGGTTATTGTATCTCTGTGCTCAGTATGTTGTTTAGGCCACTAGAGGGGAAAGAGGGGTCATCAGTGTCCCAGAGGGCTGTATCCAGGTCAGCTACGCTACCACTAACCCTATCCTCTGGGTGGAGGCACCCGTTTTCAGTACCCAGGCCCCTTAACCTGCACTTGGTCAAGCAGACATGGGTAGTAGCCCTTGGGATAGTGCCACCTAGGGGCTACAAGCAGTTTTCTATTTACATAGACCCTATCAGAGTGTAGTTCTAAGCCACCTTTATTCTTTAATTAGATGGCATTGCACTTCTGAGTGGGTTCTCCCTGTGTAGTAGAGAAGTCTGACATTTAAAACTGCTTTTCTGATCCCCCTTGATGATTCTGTATATTCCCAAAGAGGGGTTGGGGGTGGTAACACTTCTGTTCCTGATCATTTCACACGTGCTTTCCCCCACGTCTGATGAATCATCAGAATGGTCTTCTATTTCAGATTCAAAGTCCTTCTGTTGGTTGGCAGGCCTCTGCGTTACTGGGGCTTGTAGATCGAAGGGATGAGTAGAGTCTGTGCATCAGAAGAGGTAGGAACAACTGGGTGTTTAGATTACAGATGGGGCAGTGCTGCTGCCCATTGAAGCTGCTGATGTCAATCAATCAAACAAAATCTTTATTTATCCAGGCGAACATCGTTGAGCAAAGCTCATTTACAAGATGGACCTGGTTAAAACTGTGTTAAAATAGAGTTATATATAACAGTGCCAATACATCATTATGGCAACAAATAAAGTAAATACAGAACTCATTTACAGGATGGACCTGGTTAATAGCAGGTCACAATAGAATTACATACAACTGTGGCAATACATCATATGAAACAAATAAATACAAGGTAGGTGCTCAATGCAGCAACAGAGTAATACAGAGGTGAACAGTGAGGGTGGGGAGCTGGGTGGGCATGGTTGGTAAGGGAGTGCATAGAGGAAAGAGGTAGAAGGCCAAAGTCGGAATACAGGTAGATAGTGTGCAGTTGCGACCTAATTGGACAGAGAGAAATTAAAGGATTCGCTCACAACGTGAGATGGATCCATAGGGGCCAGCAGTACTCTAGTCTACACTGAAGGCAGCTGAGAGCTGGGAGCCTAGGACTCAGGATAGGTTATGGAATGAGGAAAGCAGTTACAGTGTTCCCTCACAGTCCGAGCAAATAAGGTCTTGAAAAAATCCAAACCAATGGGAACGCTCAATTTCAAATGACTTTTGCAGTTTATTCCACAAAGATGGCAGTACAAAGCTAAATGCCACTCTACCAAAGCGGGAAGAGACCTTAGGAATACAAAGTGTGAAAAATGAGGCACTTCTTAAGGAATATGTTCCTGGCGTGCTTAGCGGGAGACAGTCAAAAAGATACAGTATATTGAGGAAGCTTTTTTGTGACAGCTCTAAGAGTCCAAAGCGCCGCGTTTCTATTTCGTCTAAGCATGGGGGAGGCCCACCCCATGGCAGCATACAGCAAGCAGTGGTGGGTGGGAAGAGGAAGCCCTGTTATAAACCTGATAGCTCTGTGGTAAAGTGTATCCAGTTTAGCAAGAGAAGCTTTTGGGCACTGACTGTATAAGAAATCTGCATAGTCAACCAGGGATAAGAATGTTGATTGGACCAGGCGCATTTTAGCATCTGTAGTCAAAAAACGGTTAATCCTAAAGAAGAGGCCCAGCCTCTGCCTTAGTTTCTTAAGCAAGTCCTCAATATGCTCTGAGAATGAAAGATTTTGGTCCAACCACACTCCCAGGTATTTACATTTTGTGACAAACTCCAGGTTTTCTCCGAGAACTGTAGTGATCTGAGGTAGCGCTTCAGTATTAGCCAGGTTCACCACACGACTATAGGGCAAGAAAAGTATTGCTTTTGTTTTTTTAGCGTTTAACAGGGGTTTTTTGAAGAGAAGCTGATTCTGAAGTCGGTTGAATTCCTCCTGGAGGTCTGCACAGGCGGCTCCAGGAGTCAGACGACTAAGGTACAGAACCGTGTCGTCTGCGAACAGATGTATATTTGCCTTGGTTATGCTATCATCAATGTTATTAATATAGATAGCGAATAGTAGGAGGCCAAGTGTTGACCACTGTGGCACTCCCCTTTGGAGAGGTTTTAGTAGGGATAGCTCACCCTGAGCCTTAATCTGCTGGTACTGTCCTGAGAGGAAATCGGTGAACCAGTGCAATGATACTGTGTCTAGACCTATACTCCTCAAGGATGAGAGAAGCAGGCTGTAATCCATAGTGTCAAAAGCCTTGCTTAGGTCTAAGAATGCGGCACAGATGAATTTTTACTATTCAGATCACGGGACCAATCATTGGTCACTTTAGCAAGAGCCGACATAGTGCTGTGTCTTGTTGTGAAAACAGATTGCAAGGGATTTAAGAGATTTTTCGATTCTGTAATTCCTGAGCCGGATACTCACTATTTTTTATATAAGTTTTGATAGAACTGCAAGAGAGATATCAGTCTGTACTTGTTCATATCACAAGGGTCTCCTGACTTGAATAAAGGAATGATGAGCAATTTTCCATATTGAGGGAATAAGCCCTTGTGACAGAGATAAATTGAAAAGGTGAGTGATTGGCACCGCTAGAACATGATAGGTAATCTTAATGAAATAGGGATCTAGTGAATCAGCATCAGCACTTTTCTTTCAGCCCAACTGAAGTAAGAGGTCTTCGACCTCTTTCAGTGATACAGGTTGGAATGAGAAATCAGGGGCGGGGACATCAGAGTCATTATCTTGTACTCCTAGTTGAGAGCGTGCCAAGTATGCAGGAGAGTTATCAAATGCAAGACCAGCCATAGCAAAAGGATTGTTAAAGGAGTCGAGAATCCCCTTTTTCTCACAAATGGTAATATTCCCTGAGATGATTTTTGTTGGTAGTGAGTTGCCAGGTGTGTGCCCCGACATTTCCTTAATAGTATTCCAGAATTGAGAGGGGGATTTAGCAGCAAAATCCAGTTCATTATGGTAGAAGGCAGTCTTCGCTTCTCGGATCATTTTTGTACATAAGTTCCGTACCTTCCTGAACTGACACCAGTCTGCGTCCAACTTGATTCTGCAAGCCTTCTTCCAGAGTTTGTCTCTTGCTAGCAATGCGGCCTTCAGTTCAGCAGAAAACCAGCAACAAGCTTTGTTCCTTACATGAATTGCTACCACCGGAGCATGCCTGTTTAGTGCCCCGACCAGAATTTCAGGTAGTATATCATATGCTAAATTTATCATATTAGCTAAGAAGAAGTCTTGCCAGAGTAGTGAATGTTTCAGGTTATTGATGTATGCAAACTGGTCGAAGTTCCTCCGTGACCTTTTTGTGTTAAATTTAGCTGATGATACTGCATTATGTACTGATCTAACGACAGCAATGAAACAATAGTAGCTAACATCCAAGAAAAAGGTGCCAGCGTGAGAGAATAGGTGGGGCTTATTAACTAGTATAACATCTAAAAGGATACTATTATTCGGATTCTTTTTGTTCGGGCGTGTAGGTTCACCAATTATTTGTCAACCCATGAGAGTGACAGAAGGTATTCAGTGGAGTTGAAATCTTAGATAGTCAGTTGAGGTTGAAATCCCCTAAGATAATTGTTTCAAGGTTCCTTTTCTCTAGTAAAGATACAGGATATTTTAGGAGCTGCAACCCAGCTGATGGTCTATAAGAAAAAATTACTCACCTTAGTAATTGCTTTTCTTCTCATGGAGTCTTGCTATATTAGGACCATTGCAGTCATTCCCCCAGTCTTGAACTGCCCCGGAGAGGAAACAGTTAACTCCAGAGTGATCTGGAGTTCCACAGCGCGAGGGCGCTGTTCAAAGCTCTATCTGGCTAGTTTCAAATGAAACTGCCAGGTTCTTTACGGAGCTAAACTAACATAGCAAGTCTGTGTGGAAAAGCTCTACACTAGCCATTGGCTACCTATCATTAGAAGAATAAGAACAATCACAGAATAACAACAACAATATTTATTGTTAGGAACACTCCTTACAAGCACTAATAGGACCCCTCCCCAAAACTCAAGTCTAGAGAGGGACCCTCTACCACTAACAAAACAGAAATACCTAGTTCCCTAACCCAACTAGAGAGACTAAAATGGCATGACACAGTGCTTGCACTAATTTGCCAACCACATACCAAGTAGGAGTTCTGAGAGGGTAGGAGGGAGGGTTGTCCTATATAGCAAGACTCCATGAGAAGAAAAGCAATTACTAAGGTGAGTAATTTTTCTTCAAACACCATGAAGTCTTGCTATATTAGGACCATTGCAGATTACACAGCAGTACCTCCATGGAGGAGGGTCAGAACCTACTTAGGAAATAGGCTCTGAAGAACAGCTGTGCCAAACGAGCTTCTCTCCTGGACTGGACGTCCAGGAATAATGCTTGTAAAGGTGTGAACTGTTTTCCAGGTAGCAGCTTGACAAATTTCCAAAATGGGAATATCTCTAGCAGCCGCTAGAGATGCAGCTGTACCCCTGGTGGAGTGGGCCCTCAGTCCTGAGGGGGGCTCCTTACCTAGTTTTTGGTAACAGAACTGGATACAAGAGACAATCCACCTTGCAATTGTCCTCTTAGTGGCAGGTCTCCCTTTGCCAACCTCTCCATAGGTAAGGAAGAGTTGGAGGGATTCGAACCTGTGACCCTTGGTACGTTCCACATAGTAGCTTAGGGCTCTTTTAACGTCCAGGCTGTGTAGTTTCCTCTCACCCGAGGAAGAATGCTCAGTGAAAAACACTGGGAGAGAAATGGACTGGTTCAGATGAAAATCTGAAACCACTTTGGGTAAAAACTTTCTGTTAGTCCTGAGGACTACCTTATCCCTGTGAAAAGATAAAATCCTTTTCCACCCGAAAGGGCTTGCAATTCACTTATACGTCTGGCAGAAGTGATAGCCACTAGAAAAACAGTTTTCAAGTTAAATACTTGAGATCTGCAGAAGAAGGCTCAAGGGAGGTTGCATTAACTGAGCAATGCAAACATTCAGGTCCCAGGCAGGGGCTGGTTCCGAAAGGGAGGGTTAGTATGAAGTAACCCTTAAAAACTTAGAAACACAGGGTGAGAGGAAAGAGAAACAGGCTTCCTGTGGAAACAAAGGCAGAAACAGCTGCCATATGAACCTTCAAGGTAGCTGGTCTAAGGCCTAGGGAATTTAGATGGGCTAAATAGTCCAGTAAAGTGGCCAGGTCAGCAGATTCTGGCACAATTTGTTTCTCCGAACACCAGAAGGAAAACCCTTCCACTTAGAATTGTAAGTAGTCTGGTGGAAGGCTTCCTAGAAGCCTTTAAAATATCCATGACCCCTTGAGAAAGGTGTAAATCAGCAAATTCTAATTCCTCAAGAACCAAGCCTTGAGGTGGAGGGATTTGAGGTCCGGGTACCACACTCTCCCCTGTGCACAGGTCAGCAAGTCGTGGGTCCTGGGCAAGGTTAGGGGAGGGTGGATTGTCAGGGACAGGAGAAGAGGATACCAGGGCTGTCTGGCCCAGTCTGGAGCGATCAGAACCACTTTGCAGGGCTGAGTTCTGATTTTCACCAATACCCTGAAGAGGAGAGGGAAGGGGGGAAAAGCATATAGGAATTTCCCCTTCCAATCCAGCAGGAAGGCGTCCAGGGGGACTGAGCCCAGCACTGGAGGCCTGCAACAAAATAGAGGAAGTTGATGGTTGTCTGGGGCTGCGAAGAGATCTATCTGAGGGGTACCCCATCTGGCAAAGACCGACCCCAATACCTGAGGATTCAGAGACCATTCGTGATGGCCCTGGGAAATCCTGCTGAGAGCATCCGCCAGGACATTGTCCTTTCCTGGAAGGTGAATTGCGATCAGGGAGGTGTTTAGGGAGTAAGTCAGAGACCACAACTTCATTGCTTCGGTGCACAAGGCTGAAGACCGAGTGCCCCCTTGCTTGTTGATGTACCACATTGTTGTGGTGTTGTCTGTCCTGATTTGAACTACTTTGTTCTGGACAACAGCTGAAAAAGCCTGAAGAGCTAAAAGAACAGCTCTGAGTTCCAAAAGATTGATGTGGAGCAGAGATTCCTGGGGGGACCACACTCCTTGAGTGGAAAGGTCGCCCAAGTGAGCCCCCCACCCTAACAGGGAGGCATCCGTGGTGAGGGTGAGGGAGTGTGAAACGGGTAGAAAGGGAACCCCTTGAGACAGATTGCCTTGATCCTGCCACCACTGAAGGGCCAGGATCAGGGTTTTGGTCACGGAACTAATTTGGTAGGGGTCCCTCCTTGGGACCAATAGGACCTCAAGTGGAACTGAATGTCCCTCATCTGAAATCTTGCTCCCTGCCACGACAGCTGTGGAAGCAGCCATGTGCCCTAGGAGTTGCAGAAATGCCTTGCTGGTCGAGAGACCCGCAGGGTAAAGGAGGATGCCAGGGCAATGAGCCTGTCCGCTCTTTCCGAGGGGAGAAATGCCCTGGCTAACTTTGTGTTCAACTCTGCACCTATGAAAGTTAGAACCTGAACAGGTTCCAGAACTGACTTTGGTAAGTTCAGCAGGAACCCCAGGGAAGTGAGAAGCTGCTGGGTGACCTGCAAGTGAGATTTTACCTGGTCTGGAGACTGACCCACTAGTAGCCAGTCGTCCAGGTAGGAAACACAGCAATCCTTGCCTTCTTAAATGAGCCACTACCACAGCTAGACATTTTGTGAATACCCTTGGCGCCGAGGTTAGGCCAAAGGGCATTGCTCTGAACTGGTAGTGGCCCGAGAGCAGTCTGAACCTGAGGTACTTTCGGTGAGAAGGCCTGATCATGACATGAAAAGAAGGCCCTGAGGTCCAGGGAAGCTAACCAGTCCCCTGGCCTCAGGGAGGCAAAATCATTGCTAGAGTTAACATTTTGAGCTTTGGCTTTAATAGATGTCTGTTCAGGTACCTTAAGTCTAAGATGGGCCGCCATTCTCCTGTCTTTTTGGGGTAAGAAAATATCTGAGTACAGTCCCTTGCCCTGATGGCAAGGGGAACCCTTTCCACTGCTTTGCAATTCAGGAGGGAAGAAACTTCTGCTTCCAAAGCAAGGGCTTCTGAAGAGTTTGCGGGTGGAAATTGCCTGGCTCTCATCTTTGGAAACTGTTTGAAGCTGAGAACCAGGCCTTGGCTTACTACTTCCAGAACCCACCTGTCCGAAGTTAAGGACAGCCAGTTCTGGCTGAAATAAGCCAACCTGCCCCCCACTGGTACAGGAGAATCGGCCCTGGGCACCCCATCAGGGTGCCTGCTTGGCAGGAGCTTTAGGCTGAGGGGAGGGCGACTGTCTCCCTGTGCCCCGTCTACCTCTGCCTCTGAAAAAACCCCTCTGTGAAAAAGCAGAGGAGGCTTGAGCTTGTTAAAAAGGCCTGTAGAAAGGCCTCACCTGCCCCTGGGGCATGCCTTTGTGGAGTGGCATGCCTTTCCTTAGCTTGGGCACTTTTGTAGGTAGTTCTATATTCATCCATCTTTTCATATAATTTTCTGTTTGATGACCAAACAGAGAATTTCCCGATACAGGAAAATCCATAGCCTTTGACTGAGTATCTTGGGACAGATTAGTGCATCTGAGCCATGCCAACCTACGGCAAGCTACAGAAGTGGCCATGACCCTAGAGGAAACATCATTAACATCAACAGCAGTATGAAATTGAACTTTAGAGGCTTCAATGCCATCAGCAGCCACTTGTTCCAACTCACTAGCCAGCTGGCCCTGGGCCTGCTTAGCTAACTGCAATATAGTGTCCCATCTAGATTTCTGATATCTAGCAACATAAGCCATATAATTAGCCTGCCTGAGTCCCAAAGAAGCTGCCATATATTGCTTTTTCGCCATGGCATCAATCTTCCTGAATCCTTGTCAGGAGGATGTGAGGCCAGGGAATATTAGCCTTGTCACAGGCTGCAGCTTGTACCACACCTACATGACTACACTGCTCAGTGAGGAAGTCTGTATCCGAGCCTGACAAAGTATACCTTCTGTCCATTTTATCTACAGGAGGGACAGAATGAGGATTTTTAAAATCTTGTTGTTTGCTTCCTAAATGACTTATGCAAAGGAATAGACAACCTCCTAGTCTCTGGAATATCCATCATTTCCACATAATCAGGCTCCTCTTGCTCATCCACAGCCTCTTCTAAGGGAAGCTGGAGGGTTTCTGCCACCTTTTTGTAAAACATAAACAGAGAAGGGGACTCAGACAGCATAGGGGGAGATTCTAAAGGTCTATCTGGAGAGATGTCCGGTTCAATGGGCACGTCCAGACCTTCCCAATCACAAACATACTGATCAAAATCCTCCTCCCCCTCATGTGGTTCATAAAAATCCTCAACATCATAATCCTGAACCACTGAGACTGAACAGCCACCCTTTTCCCAGATGCAGGGGCTCCGACAGCCTGAGACAAAGACTGGACAATCTGAATGGCTTTAGTTATCTCTGCAGCAGTTGGAGAGACAATTTTGTACTCCAGACCTGCTGATTTCTTTGTCTTTTTGCTGGGACTGGTTCTCTGAACCAGCCTTCCTTTTGCCCGAGGAAGTCTCGCCTGGTCAGAGGGCACTCCTCTGGTCTAGTGGGTACTGGACCGGCAGGCCATCCGGTCAGCGGACTTTTTGGCCTCCTCTGCCCTGAGCCGGCCCAATCTCTTTCCAGGGTGGCTGCAGGGAAATTTTACACACCTGGCAGTCTGACAGGAGGTGGTCAGCCCCAGACAATAAACACAGTGGTGTGTGGGTCAGCCTTGGCAAAGGCTTCCCACAGACATCACAGTGTTGAAACCCAGTAGGCGGTTTTTCTTTTGGGTTTCTCAGACATAATGCCAGCCTAACCAAAAACTTGCCCTTTTGATGGCAGTGCCAGGCAAGACCCCTTTATCGGTTCCTAACTGCGTCACGGGTATTTGAAAAACCCCAATAAAGTTAGGTTTTTAGAACCGATAAGAACGGAACCGCACTCTAAAAGCCAACTAAACAGTTTAAAACATGTATTTCAACCAACCGATCGGGTTCAAAACCGAACCGATAATGACTTTCCACACAGACTTAATTTCTGTACTTACGGTTACCAGATAGAGCTTTTTAATCAAATGCGTAAATCGAAATGCGGTAAAATAAATACTTATTGCCGGTTCAATGAACCGAAAATACTCGCTTGAACCGCGAAATGAACCGAGCTGAAGGAGCTGATATCCGGAGCGACTGTTCAGTGAAGCGGAGTAAAGAATCTGGCAGTTTCATTTGAAACTGGCCAGATAGAGCTTTGAACAGCGCCCTCGCGCTGTGGAACTCCAGATCACTCTGGAGTTAACTGTTTCCTCTCCGGGGCAGTTCAAGACTGGGGGAATGACTGCAATGGTCCTAATATAGCAAGACTTCATGGTGTTTGAACAACTTATTACATGGAGCACAAGGGAAGTGGATAGCTAAATCTTAATGGTCAAACATTCAAACTTGTTCTTGACAGTAGCTGAGTCAAGGCAGGATATGGAGTATTTATCCTTGACATAGATTGCCACTCTTCTAGTCAATTTGTCTGCTCTGAAGAGCATGTAAGAAGGGATGTTGATCTCACTATCCAAAGTAGCAGGCCTAAGCCATGATTCAGAGACCACCAAAACATCTGGTGAGATATGGCTAATCCATGCCTGGAGACTGCAGACATTAACATGCCAGAAGCTCATTCCTTTCAACTGTGCAGTATCGGAAGGACATGTCAGGGCTGCAGGGGGACCAGGATTCAGCTCAACGTTACCTGAGCATAGTAGAAGGAGTACAAGTATCCTAGAAAGGGCAGCAATGGTTAGTCTGAGTATTTTAGCCGTGGTTTGCCAGTGCGGTTTGCCAGTTACTATATGGCAGACATTTCCCTTAGGGGTGTACTGACACAAAGATAAGGAGACCAGTACTCTGGCAGAGAAATGCAGGGAAAGACAAGTGCCATAGTGCTTGGGAGGGATAGCTCAAAAGGATTGTTCGACACAGGTACCGCCACATGGAGTTCCCTGGTGGTGTGCTAGTAGATGAGGAAGCAGATGGGCACAAAGACATCTGTAGCTAGACTTATTTTGCAGTAGGCATTCAGGAGGGAGTTCATGATCCCCAGGCTGTGAAGGGAGTTTGGGCCCGTAGAGCATCCCCGGTACAAGGGAAGGGATAGTCAGTAAGAGAAGTACAGGGATTCCCTGCATGATTAGGCTTACAGCAGCACGCAATCATTAGGAATACTAGGGACTTCTGTTAACAGAAAGATACTGTGGTTGCTGTATCCCTTCTTTAGAGTCTCGGTTCACTGTTTTGCCCTCAGCCTGCACAGTAGAAGCAGTTTGCTTACCTCCATCCTCGAGGTATGTGAGTAGCAGTCTTTGTTAGTGGGGACCCACGAGATGCTATCCTCAGCTTTTTACCAGCCAGCTGCCAATAGAGAAGCTTCAACAGAACATTTGGCTAAACCCTTTCTGGTAGGGAGGCAATGACTAGACAACTACATCTTAGGCTGAGCCTTCTGCCTGTTTGAGCCACTCCTAATATGGCAACCCTACTGCCCACTGTATCTTCTATACTGGAGCTCTGGTTTGTCTTGGTGTCACATGCAGGTTACATTAGTGAACGTGGTTCCCTGCTACTTGCCTTTTCATGCTGCTGTTCATTTGTGGTTGGCGCTGAGTTAGGAGCTGTGCGTACAACAGGCTGCTCCAAGTTTTGTGCTGTTTCTTACTTGGTTGAGTTGGGGGGTGCTGACCTCTAAACATGGGGAGAGATTCATTTTCACTCATTTGTGCTGACTGAACTGGCTTTGGGGGATCTTCTCATTCAGAGGGAATTTCTTTTAAGGGATTTTCTTTTATTACAGCCTTTACATTACTCCAGAAAGCAGGACTCGGTGTCAAACTATTTTGACTCTAATTGGTAGGTTTCATGGCATTTCTCAGCCTTTGATGCTGCCACGTGATCTTTCTCAGGAGAGTCAGCTGGGCCGGTTTGATGGAATATAAAAAATATAAAAGCACCAGACATTTCTCCAGGTAAAGCTTTGTTCTGCAATAATTCTGTAGTCAGTTTTTATTTTTTGTTGAATGTATTTAGCATCCTCCTCAACCAATAAGAAAAATATTTTTTTTCTTCTTCTCTGCCATGACTAGTTTTAATTTTTCCTCTTCCTCTAGCAACTTTTGTTTTAGATAAAAGTCACTTTCCACTGACAGTGACCAGGTTGACAAACTCGGGGATTGCCATTTCAATTTTGTCTTCTGCTGACAGAATTTCTATTATTGAAGCTGGGAAAGAGGCCAGCTCCCTTGCTAGACAGATGTCCATCTGCTCACCTCTGGGGTCGGCCATCTTGGCAGACAGCCAGAATTTCCATTGTGCTCTGGCCAAATCCTGCCCCCCAGTCTCTAAAAATAGCACCAACAGCTTAACCTGATTCAATGTCAGTTTGCATCTGTATCCCCCCACCCAAAAAAAATAGGCAGAACTGCCTCGCCATCCTTTCCCAGTCAACCAAAACATAAAAAATAATAAGCACAAGAGCTCTGAGGGCTGGTAGATTTATTGTTTTTTGTCTGCAGTAGCTTAAAAGACCAACAGCTGACATGGATTACAAGGGTGGATCTATAAGAAGGTGGGGTTCGTGCATTTTAGGGGAGGCTTCCTCTTACTTGGTATAATCTGACAGTAGCTAACACAAATGGTAATGATTAGAAAGGGCAGGTTCAAATCCGCGAACCTCCCTCTTCATCTGTCACTGGCGTTACCAGTGATTCACTTCCTGTGTATAACAGCATGAGGACTGGAAGTTTGTGGTCAGTTAAGAAGAAGATTGGAGCCTTTAGTTGCTTTCATTCTGTGTACATAATATCAGACTGCTGAAAGGTAAGTGCTTAGTTTAAAACTGTATACCATAATATATCCTTTGAAATACAGCCTAACATTTTCCAGTAAAAGGAATGAATCAAACAGACAGCTTCATGCAAGTCAAACCATACTCCTTATTAATACGATAAAACACAACAAAACCATGCTGTGAGGTTATATGTCCAAAAAACTATTTCACTGTCCCTGTGTCAGGAGGCGGTGAGGAGGTGGAGAGCCACCTTTTTCCCTTCCTTTTGAATAAAGCAGAGTTATTTAAAAAAAGGCTACATATGTAACCCCTAGATGGCGCTATCCCAGGGGCTACTACCCCTGCCTGATTTGCCACTAACAGGTTGAGGGGCCTGGATCCAATGGCGGGTGCCTCCACCCAGAGGTCAGGGTTTGCAATAGTTAAACTAACTTGGTCACAGCCCTCTGGGACACTGCAACCCCCCTTTCTTCCCACTAGTGGCCCACACAATATATCAGAATTACCTTCACAGTCTACACTTACCCCCAGGACTGGTTCCGGCACTGGGACCTCCTGTGAAATGAGATACAGTGCAACAATCACAGTACAGTACTTTAACATAGACAAATACCTCAGGCAGTATAACTTTGCTGAAACAAGCAGCTCTGATTTATTTAGGGGGATATAACAAGGACAGGGGGAAATCAGGTTAATTAGCTTATCACTTTAATAATCTACCTATGGCTCTGTGCACAGGCCTATCCCTATCAGTTACTGTCCCTGGGTACCCAAGCCCTAGTGGCTAGTCCAAACCGTGGCAGCTGGTAGGGCCCTTTCACACAGAGAAAAGGAAAATTAAACAGTCAGCAGTACAGTAATTCCATTTGGATTTAATGTGGCAATTCAACAGGAGCGACCCTGAATTAGTACTCACGACCTCCAAATAAGATAGGGTCCTTCAATGTCAGCAGGGCTCACTTGAGGTACACAAACCTCTTCACACATTTATATAAAAGAAAGCACTATACCAGGCAGGCTGCATCTGTATCCCGATCGCAATTACTGCACAATACCGGAGAACACACAGCAGATTCAGTTCCTGACAGACAGAGTGCAATTTTCAGCAATTCCTCCAGTCTTCACAGGGTGAGCCTGGTTTCTACTCTTCAGAGATCCTTTGATTCTTTTCACAGGACAGATTCAGTCCTAACAAGCTGCAGACCGGAACTCTGGGCCTTACACACGTTTTTGACTAAAACTGCACACTGAAAAAGCACAGGGCTCCTTCCTTCTTCACTGCCAAAGCTCAACTGACTCTCCAACTGACAAAACCTGGCACTTCCTTTGAGTTCCTCCAGTTCTTGACTGGATTGGCTGTCACTCACAATAGACTGCTGCTGTTGGTCCAAAAAGGCACTGAAGTCTAAACTACATCTCCCAGAGTCACTGCCCATACAATCCTCTTGTGGCTGGCTCAGATTATGAGTCCAAGTTCTGATTCGTCCAAGGCACCATTTTAGAGCTAGCTTACCCCATACTGATTGGTCCAGTTCAGCAGTTCAAAACTAGAATGGGAACTAGCAGACACAGTTCTGACTGCAAAGAAAGCAGGTTAGACAAACTGTAATTTCATTATTACTCTAAATAATTTCTGGCAAACAGTTACATCTTTCAGATAGGTTCCCTTTGCACTCCTAGTGACTGCAAAATGGAGTGAATTGCAGCAGCTTGAGTGGTACTCAATCAAAGAAACACACAGTCCCCCATACAAACTAATTATGTCTGCAAGCAGACAGCTCTTAAAGAGACAGTACCAGAGGTTCTAAAAACACTCACTGATAAATGGCTTAAATGCCAAACACCATTCAGGCTTGGAGCATTCAAGCAAGCTCCTGGAAGTCTTTTGGGAACCCCCATTTGCAGGGGGGTTACACATACAACACCTTATCTAGCCACCATACCTAAATTTAGCTATGTGAAAAATTGTACTAAAAGGGATCCAATAAAGAACTGGGGGAGAGGTGCAAAAAAGGCTGTAGAAGGATGTAATAGTGGATGAAAATAAAATAAAGCAAACAGAAAGAAAGTAAATCAAAGGCCTAAGGTCTTAAACCCAACCCAGCAAAGGGATGTCTAGTTGTTATTTTTGTGTCTAGCTCCCTATATCCCTGGATGTGCCACTGTCTAAAGTCTGTCCCCTTCTTGCATTTCCCCTTCTTGACATGTTCCACTGTCCTGTCACCCTATCCTGGTTCTTGTGTCAGCCCACAGTATATATCTGTATAGCCTACCCCAGTATTTTGACTGCCCCCCCCCCTTTTTTTTTTGCAGTTTGGGCTGTTGTTGCTGTTGCACTGTGGCACTTAGTTTCCAATATGTTTTTGTACCTTTTTTTGTTCTTGTTGTTATTTTAGAATTTGTAGCCAGGAAAAGCACACTGAGCCAAAGCTTGACCTTCCAAGAATCAATCTTCAGCACTGCAACATTGATTCCCACTTGTGGGTCTGTGCTGGAGGCACTAGGACCCCATAGGAGCCAGAACTTTTATGGTGGGAGCTGGTGACATGAGAGACCTCGCATGCATTTCACCACACATTGCTTGCTGGTATACAGTTGTGCCGGCTCCCAGCCACCTGAGTTCCTTTTTTCCTGCTGTCAAGTGTGCATCACTAGCGTCACCACTCTCCTCATCAGGGGCCAGAACTTCACTGTCAGTATGACATCAGTGTTCAGTTCTTCGACTTTAGTGTTTAATATACTAGAGTGTGTTATTTTTGTGTCAGTGTAGTTAAACACAATTTTTTTTTTATCCTTATTTTTCTCCTCCTGCTCCAGAGCCAGTAGGTGGCTCTGGACCCTCCCTCGGAGGGGACTCGTCTCTCCGGCTGGCTTTCTTGCTCCCACCCCAACCAGCCACCCCACTGGTTACCTCCCCATGACAGGGCCGGTGGCAAGGGGTGCTGGCCTCCCCCCACCCCTGGAAGCCAACATCTAGATTGCTGGGGAAGGCATGAGAACAGCCCACCATCATACAGCCTGCCAGCTCTGAGCCATTTATTATTTTCTCCCCTGGACCCACACATGTGCAGTGGGTGGGGTGACAGTCTTCACCTCCATGGAGGCAGTCTTATGCCCTTTGCCCACCTTATACTAGCGTTGCATCCTCTGCTGACATCCAGCTTCCTCTGGGTGTTGGTCTACGGCACGGTGCTGCTTCCACCCACTCCCGAGGAAGGAGAGCTGTCAGCAGACGCTCAATCCTTCCTCACCCCGGCCAACCCCTCGAGGAATCTGAGTCTGTTCCTGAACCTGGGTTGCCAGTATAGCACAAGGTAAGGCAACCAGCACCTCAGCCCTCTGCACTATTGGGCCGGCTAGACATAATTTTTTTTAACAGTTTCTGTCAGCCCTACCTTGTGCTAATGGATGACCATGGAAGAAGGCAAGAAGCCTTAAAGCCAAGTTACTCATGCAGTGGGTTGTGTCTGAACACCACCTCTCTCCTGTGTGGGTGCTTTGTCAACAGGCAGTCTGGTGTCGGGGGCTTGGAGTTACAAAAAAGAAACAGTCCAGATCCCACACATATTCAGCATGGGGGGGGGGTCTTTGCACTGTTCAGCCTCGGCCTCTTCTTGTAAGAAAGGGAAGAAATGGCACTGGCTGAGGTCATCCTCTGTTCATTCTGCTATGAGGCATGTGATTTCTGGGGCTTTTTTGCTGTGATGCACCTGATTTCTATGGGCCTGGGTTCCTCACCATTGCTGCGACAACACTGGGGATGCATGGGCATTTGAGGTAGGTTTCGCCATCCCGGGGCCTCTCTCTGTCTGTTAGAGAGGACCTCAGTGTGCAGTTCTGCCACTGGGCAGTGTAACAGGTGTGGGAATAGATGGACACAGACACCAGGATACAGAACTTAAAGCAGCTTTATTCAGTGTAACAAAAAGGAATTTAAATGAACTCTTCATGACAAAAATAAATAAAGAGGGCATTTAATAATGCATTAACCAGAACATTCTGACCACTGGAAGGAACTACATTATTGTATGAGTCAGCCTCTCCCTAAGCCATATAACTCATTGACTAGTGCACAGAAGAAAGCACTTTATATACTGTGAAAAAGTCAGGTGGTGAGCCAAGCTCCGCCTCTTTTTTTTAGATTTTAACAAATGTTCATAATTCAGCCTTCAATTTTAATCCCTAATGCATCATCGTAATTCTTTTGAAAAGAACAATGTAATCATAACAATATAACCAGTTTTAAATGCAGCATTTTAGAATATTCCTTGGTTTGGGTATTACCTCAGCAACTAGACTCCTCCCACAGGTCCTCTGTCCTATATCAAAGGGAAAAATGGTCCGGCCGGCTCTATAGCACCAGAGCAAAGGCTTGTGAGGGTCTGGGGAGCAGGAGAAGATTGCGCCAAAACCAACCCCTGAAACAATATCAAAACAAGTTTTCCAAAACTGCCCCTGCTATGCAAGGTAAGCCTTTAACAACAGGAAAACACCTCATAATCTTTTATTTGGTAATTATTTAACATTCAATATGCAGAATTCCCCTGTTTAATTCAGTATTTTCAGTACACTAAGGTTAAATGCATTTCTGCAGTGCTTTGGGCGAACTGACAGAGTGAGGGTACAGTCCATGTCTGTTGTGCTGAACTGCTCTGGAAAACTCTGCCCCCGAGCTCTACCTTTTACTTTCACTTGCTTTTCTTTTTCATGAGAATTCAGACCCAGGGCACTGCTGTTCCTTGCTAGGGTAAGCGATGCAGCCAAAACTAAAAACACTGACTGACTGCATAGTGAGGAAGTACACATCAATGCAGCAGATCCTAATAGCTTTGCTTGTTCCCCAGTTGCGATCCTGACCGCACGGCAGTCCAATAACAGACCATACAGTAAGGAAAACGGAGTGTTTTGTCACTGTAACAGCCTGTACTCATTTCTTTTATCTGCAGCACATCTTTTCTTATTCTGTGGCACAGATAAATAATTGCGAGCGAACCCTCGCATGATCGTTGCGGCGCCTGTGCACACATTCCTGCAGGCGATTGTGCACATGTTCGTGCAGGCGGTTGCAAACCTCGGGGAGATTTAAGGGTCGGAACCTTCAAGGAAACCAGAAAGGAATGCAGAAACACAGGGAGCGGGAGGACATCTATTAAGTGGCCTGCCTGCAGATGGGGGAAAACAATAGTACAGAGGAAAGAATAAATTTTGCAGTAGATAGTGTCAGTAAAATAATATGTGCTGTTGCCTCAGACTTAATGGAAAGGTCTCCAGAGTTCTTAGACCCTTTCACAGGCAGTTGTTACAGAGTAGTGGGTGCAGCATATAAGTCAGCCATTTATGATGATGTACCCTGATTCCTCAGGGTAGGATGGGCTGGTGCAGCATGTGGTGCCACTTTTAGGAGTGTAACTGTCCATGGTGTCAGCCTCAGGGCTGGAGCAACCAATGTGTGCTGCACTTGTGGTGTCACCACTATCCCTTCTGGGGACAGCTGCTGTGCTGCAGCTGGTCACTTCACTTCCTCCTGGGTTGTTGATGCCATATGTGGCACCGTGTCCCTTGGGGCTTACCCCACTGTAATTTGTGGCACCACGTGATCTTACGGTGTCACTGTAGTTCCCTTCAGGGATGGCTGCGGTGCCCCAACACTATTTTCCCAGGCCATGTGCAGTGTCACCGGTGTCACAACCATGCGCTGTGCTGTCAGTTCTTTGCCCCCCTTCTCACAACTTCTCTCCAAGTGAGGAGGGTGTAAGAGGGGGATAAGTCCGATCCTGAGCTCATCATCTCTGATGGTGAGGAGGGTGATTCATACAATGGTCTAGAAGGCTCAGGCCGAGTTCTGTAATGGTACCGCAGGAGGACCTGCCCTTCCAGGCTTTCTTAGAAATATGCACTGCACATTAAATTTCGAGCCAGCAGCCATAAACCAGGCTAACTGGAGTTTCTAAATGTGTGCAATATCCCGGTTTCCTTAGTTTCTCCTAGCCAACCATACAGACTCTCTCAGAGACAGCTTTGAGGAGGCCTGCTACTGTGGCTGCTGTCCCCCAAACAGTGGACAAGAAATACACGGCAGCTAAAGCTAAGCTGATGTATTTCACTCAGCCATTGTTATTCTTATTGAGCATGACAAAGTCATAGTGCCCAAGGAGGTCACAGCACACCCTAATAACAAGGAGTTGTGCAAGGTAGACACTATGGGCAAGCAGGTCCCTCCCTCAGTTTCCTTGGCATGAGGATAGCTAGCTATCAGGGTCACTTCTCTTAAGTATGAATATGCCCTCTGTAGCAAGCTTAAGTCTCTGACTGAGGCCCTGCCAGATACAGAGTCAAAGTAAGAGCTGCTGCTAACTGCTAAATAAGGTATCGAGTCTAACAGCCACCAGCTAAAGGCCTCTATGGATGCCTTTGATGAAGCAGCTCAGGCACTTGCATCAGGTGGCACTCTTGGCTGCAGACTGCTGGCTTCACCCTGGATGCCCAGTGTGGCGAGATAAGGCCATATCTTATTGTTGTTGTTATGTTTTATGTAATTTTATGTATATAATGCATCAGAGACGCCCATAGTGGCCAGTGTAAGTGCAAGGGATCATGGGTATAAATACATGGGCCCTGTGGAATGAAATGAGTTTCTTGTTACTGGGCAGGAAAACTGTTTACTACTAGCCAGAGCTAGAGTTAATTAAATTATTTAAAAGGAGACAAAACAAATAACTAAGCAGAGCTGGCATGCAGGCAGGTCCATTTGTGTCTGAATGGGCCACAGCATCCCTAGGAGACAGAATGTCTGGCTTCCTATTGTATCTGCAAGGCTACAGTGACTTAAGCTTGTTACCAGCTAAAATGGGCTGCCATTTAAGTAGACGACTGTATTGAGTGCAGTTTAACTACAGCTATCTCCCAGCAGGGAGTATGGAATGTTCCCCCAGAAATTTGGTTTGAGCTGGCTGACCTCTGAGTCTGTTTTTTTTTTATATTCAAAACCTCATATCTGTGATATTGTAATAAAATACTAAATTCTGATTGGTTGGGTAACCATAGAAACAGAATGCTAGCCAGTCGCACAGCCAGCCAATATCCACTGGACCTGCCCTTTTGAAACCCTTTAAAATTAGGATGCAGAGAAGTATCTGAGCCTTTTTAGCTTTTGTCTCTTTGCTTGAAGCCATTTGCCATTGTTGCATTTGGGACCCTGCTGTCTTGAGCAGAGAGAATTTCTCCTGGATCACTGAGAGCCAAAACTTCAACTACATAGAAACATAGAATTTGATGACAGACAAGGACCGCTTTGCCCACCCAGTCTGCCTATTTCCCTACCTAATGGATAAGCTGCAGATCCTAGTTAACCAGCAGCCTACTTCTTCTTACCCCCACCCCCTAGAATTGCCTTATGACTGTCCCATGCATGCTTGAATTCCACCACTGTTTTTGACTCCACAACCTCCTCCGAAAGGCCGTTCCATGCATCCACATCCCTCTTTGTGAAAAAATACTTCCTTAAATTACCTCTGAGCCGCCCCCCATCTTCAAATTGTGCCCCCTTGTTCTTGCACACCTCTTTTTTTGAAAGATGCTACCCTCTTGGACTTTGTTGATTCCCTTGAGGTACTTGAAAGTTTCTATCAAGTCCCCCCTCTTCCTCCTTTCCTCGAGGCTATACATATTCAGCTCCTTAAGTCTGTCTTCATATGTCTTCCAGTGCAGACCCTGCACCATTTTAGTTGCCCTCCTCTGAACAGCTTCCATCCTGTCTATGTCTTTGCGGAGATTGGGTCTCCATAACTGCACACAGTACTCCAGATGGGGTCTCACCAGCTGTCTGTACAGAGGGATAATAACTTCCTGTTTTCTACTGGTGATGCATCTCCCTATGCATCCCAGTAACCCCCCAGCCCTCCTTGCTGCACTCTCACATTGCTTACCACACTTCTAAGGACACTTCACACTTTCAAACTTCAACAACTAAGGACTCAAGGTAGAACTTTAATCTCCAGAGTTTTAAAGTGTAGGTTTTTATGTATATTTCCCATTTTATTTTCAATATCCTGTAACCATCTAAAATTATTTGTCTTTATGTTATTTACTGCATTTATTAATTAATTAGTAAAGCCTTTGGCTTATTTTAAAAAAAATCTGCCTGTGTCGTTTGTGTGGATGCTGCCTTGGTAAAAGTTATTCAAATGATACCACACCTGTGTGACTGTTTTAAGGCTAAACACTACCAAAAATGAAGTACCAATAGGAACTTATGACAGAAGGTGGGGAGGAAATACCAAGGGTCTCAAGAGGAACCTGTGGGGAGGGGGGTTGAACAGAGCTCTGCATTTCTGGGGAAAGACACATAATAGAGTGTATAGGGTCCCCCGAAGCCTATACACGCCTGTGGCATTCTGGTTTGTGGTACAGTGGCTGAAAGGGTTCTACCCCAGGAACACAGACTCAAGACTGTATTTGTATCCCTTCACACGAAGAGAGGGCACCATGGGATTCTCTGGCGTATGTTCAGTTGTGAAACAGTGAGCATGCTAGAAGGACAGAGTAAAGGGTATCACTGCCCCCGTCACTGGAGAGATTTTGCTGTGACACAGAGAGAAATCATGTCCCATAGGAGTGGGCTGGTGACACCCAGTAACAGATAATGAATCTGCCCTTCAGTGGCTGTTATCTGTTTGGATAGCAGGTGGAACAATCTCTTGAGGAGTATGATGAAACTAGAATGACTTCAGACTTCCAGGCCATATTCCAGTAACCCACTGAGGGGGTAGAGGATGTGGCTCTTTTTACAGCAAGCAGTTTTTTCATGTCAGGAGCAAGAGAGCCCAAAACAATATAGCCCAGTCTCCCCAGCCCAGAAATAAGGTACAGTCAAAGACACAGGCACCAAAGGTGCTCAGTGCCATCATCTAAAGCTCCGGCCCTGGTTCTGCTTTAGCCACCTGAGGCAGACCTCTCCTCAACAGTAGGGGGGTACCTGACCCAGTTTTACCATCAGTAAGAATCCATCTTGGTGGACAAGTGGGTTCTCGGGATTACCAAAGAGGGTTACTCACTGGAATTGTCAGAAACCCCTCTGGACTGTCCTCCCAGCCGTCAACTGTCCTTGTCTGCTCACATGTCAGAGCTTGTAGCACAGGAGATTGAGGGCCTTCCAAGAAATATGGCAGTGGAAATAGTGCCAGAGTCAGAACGGAACACAGGGTTCTACTCCCACTAATTTCTGGTGCCAAAGAAATCAAGGGGCATGTGCCCCATTCTTGACCTCAGAAATCTGAACAAATACATGGATTGAACAACATTCAAGAGGATTTTTCTGGGATCCTTGCTACCCTACCTGAAACCTCAGGATTAGCTAGCATCATCGAATATGCAGGGTGCATACCAGCACATACTGATGCTCCACATCCACCATAGGTACCTTTGGTTCTGCGTGGAGGGACAGCACTACAAGTTCAGAGTCCTACCCTTTGGGCTTTTCTTGGTGCCTCAAGTTTTTACAAAGGGCTTTGTAGTAGTACAAGTGTACTTCAGAAAGCTAGGACTCCCAAGTCTTTCTACATCTGAATGACTGGCTGTTCTCAAGCCCATCCAAGCAGGAGACAAAGCAGGCAGTGGCCACTGCCTCTCAATTCCTAATGTCCGTGGGAGTCCTATTGAACCCCTTGAAGTCTCAGCCAGTACCCTGCTAAGAGTTACTGTTCATAGGAGCTGTTCAGAAAGTGACCCAGACTCCGCCTTCCCCTCCAGACAGCAGACTGTGAGCAGTCCTTCCTACAGATGGCATGCTACATCTTAGAACATAAGACTGAGCAAATCCATTCCATACAACACATGCTGGGCTTAATAGTCTCTTCAGTGTTCATAATGCCTCTGGTACACCTGCTCATGAGGACAACCCAGTGGATCCTTAGTGCACAATGGTCACAGGCATCAAATCCCTCAAAACTATCCAATTCAGGTGACCAAATCCTTTGTGAGGTCCCTAAAATGGTGGTCACTGGAGAAAAGCCTCCTCTAGGGCTTCCTCTTCTCCCCACCAGAGCCAGTAGTGATTCTTACCATGGATGCCTCCCTGTTCAGATGGGGAGCCAACTGCAAGGGCCTTCAGACATAAGGTACCCGAGACTCATCAGAGACTCATCTCCACATCACTGTGCTGGAGATGCAAACAGTTCTGTACAGTCTGACAGTACTAGTGGGCTTAGCAGAAAGACAGTTC
This sequence comes from Neoceratodus forsteri, assembly GCA_016271365.2. NCBI lineage: Eukaryota > Metazoa > Chordata > Ceratodontiformes > Ceratodontidae > Neoceratodus > Neoceratodus forsteri. Next base: position 120,677,518 of record JADMNL010000026.1, read on the forward strand.
TTTCTCCAGGCAGACAAATTTGTGATGCATTATATCAAGAAGCAAGGAGGAGCACACTCTTACCCTCTCTGCAGGGAGGCAATAAGAGTGTGGGAATGGTGCCTGGAGCAGGGGATCCTTCTGCAAGAAATATACATGCCAGGAGTCCAGAACACTCAAGCAGATGAGCTCAGTCAAATAGAAGCTAATCCTCACGAGCGGTCACTTGCAACAGATGTCGTGAGATCACTATTCGACGAGTGGCGCACTCCAGTTGTGGACCTTTTTGCATTCCCACTCAATGCCACACTGCCTTCAGTTCTGCTCCAGAAGTTCAGAATGTGGTGTTTTTTGTCAGGATGCTTTCAGACTGACATGGTAAAATCTGTTTCTATATACATTCCTTCCTGTTGCTGTCATCCAGAGAGTGCTGTTTAAGCTGGAGGTACACGGGGCAAGATGATTCTGGTGGCCTCCTGCAGGCCTTGACAGATACGGTTTTCTCTGCTAAACAGACTTTCAATCAGCAACCCAAGGGTTCTGCAAATCTGGATGGATTTGAAGACTCAGGGTCAGTTGGTCCATCCCAACCTGCGCTCCCTTTACCTAGGCCTGGCTCCTGAAAAGATATACATGAACAGCTGTAAGATATCACAAAGGGTCTCTGAAATAATTTTGCCTGTGTGTAGACCTTCTACCAGGAAGACATACACAGCCAGGCAGAAAAGATCTTCCATCCGGTACTCGCAGACCTCAATGGACCCCTTTAGGTGTCCACCCGACAAGGTTTTGGAGTAGTAACTAGACCTTTCTGATGCTGGCCTGTAGTATTCCACAGTTAAGGTTCATTTATGTGCTATTTCAGCATACCACAAACCCATGGGTACCCTCTGCCTAGCACAGCTGCTGCTGTTTGAGATTCCACAAAGGTATTTTGCACACAAGGCCTCCCAACAGGAAGCTTATTGCTCCCTAGGAAATCATACTTGTGCTGGATAAGCTCACTTGCAAGCCCTTCAAGCCTATTGTGAGCTGCTTAAAGTTTCTAACTTGGACAATAGTATATCTTCATCAAGAATATTCCCTCCATTAGGCCACACCTTTTGAACTGTAAGCTGTCAGTGTCAGGACCACACAGAAACTTTTTGCTAACTGGGGCTGCCCACAGTGACATGCAGCATCAATGTGTATATAACATGGGGGCCCCATCACTCCTCATTTCTTTCTCCCACCATCGATCATCCTCATTGGACCCACTGAAGGAAACAATGTCGACAGAGTTGTTGCTGTTTGTTTGTTGTTTTCTATACTAGTTTACTATTGTCATCTCTGCATGCCACCAAAAGTCTAAAGAACGTTTATTTTAATACTGCATTTGCAGTTATAAATTCTATAAGGATAACTCGCACTCCATTTGTATGTTCTGTTTGGGCCTTTCTCAAGCCATGAACACCTGTGAAATTTGCCAGGGTTTCAACCAGGCTACAAGGCGACGCTGTCGGAAGGCTGTAGAAAACTTCCTTGCTCAAAAAGCGTTAAAATCCATGAAGAAGGAAAAGGGCTCAAAGTGTTCTCTCTCTTTGCCATCTGAGAAACAGTTGTCAAAACCCAAAAAATAAAGGTAAGGAAAGAGCATTGTCTCAGGCCTTCATGTCCGGCCATAAGCACAAACATAAGGATAAAGCCAAATCTGCTTTGCTGGCAATGTCCCAGTTGCTATTGAAAAAGGTATGTCCTTATCAACACCCACTCTGGTGGCAACGATAACCCCACTCCACTCCCACCAAGCTGAGACACCAAGGTCAGGGTCTGGCTGAGGCACTGCCATGCCTACTACAGACGATATGTTGTCATTGTCGTTGGGCTCCAGTCCATCGATGCAGGTAGTCCCAGACCCTTTTCAGGGCTCTGTTGACTCCAGGCTGTGCTGCCGTCATTCTCAGACATAATTCAATGCATTTTACTGGGGTTGCCATTACAAGCAGCACTGTCAATGACAGGGCCTTCTGGATTGAGGCCTCTGATGGATTCCACAAGCATGTTCAATCCAAGACCCTACCTCGGCCCTAATGGAGTCCATTTCCGCATCCTAAAACTCGCCTCTGCTCACATCGCCATTCCCTTCATGAACATATTCAACTTCTCTTTCTGCACTGGTGTCTTTCCTAGCATTTGGAAGAATGCCATCATAAAACCCCTGCACAAACCCAGCCCAAAAAATGATGTTTCTAACTATCGTCCCATTTCTATTCTTTCTCCACTCTCCAAGATCCTTGAAAAAATTGTTCTCTATCAAACTAGGATTTTCCTTGATAAGTACAATCTGTTCACTGATTCGCAGCACAGGTTCTGGGCCAGACACAACATTGAGACTGTCCTTGTCAGTTTCACCAGTGCTGTGGTTAAGGCAAATGATGAACGTCCCTATACAGGTGCCCTCTTTGTCGACCTCACAAAGGCCTTTGATCTGGTCGACCACAACATCCTGCTCTCATCCCTTTCCTCCCTGAACTTCTCAGCAGATGTAGTCAAATGGTATAATAAATATCTCAGTCACTGCTCACATAAAACTGTCATCTATGGTTTCTACTCTGACCTCTGCCCAATCAAGTACAGAGTCCAATAGGGCTCCATTCTTGGCCCCCTGCTCTTCTCCCCGGCCGTCAACACCCTCCCAGAAATCTGCCAGTCCACAGATCTCATCCTCTATGCAGATGATGCCGCCCTTTTCTGCATGAACAGAAATCCTTCCATTCTCCTAGAGAAGCTCCAAGCAGATTTTAGCAGGCTGCACTCCTGGTTCATCTCCCACAGCCTCATCCTCATTTCTAAAAAACTAAGGCAATGATTTTTTCTGGCCCCCAAAAAAGCTACAGACTTTGCTTTCCCCTCAAGGATATTCTTGGCAACCTAACTGAGTGGATCTCTGGGTTTAAATACCTTGGCATTAACCTTGACAGCCACCTGACATTCAAACTGCATACAAACCTCCTAATTAAAAAAGCTTTATAGGCTTGGTACCCTATACTGGATAAAATAATACCTTATTCCAATCACCCGGGCTCTTCTTGCCAACAGTTTCCTGCTCACGATCATGGATCCCTGATATACACACCCTCCCTCTTCCAGAAAAACCTTGGTAGGCTGCGAGCCACCTACCACAACATAATCCAGTTTCTCACTGGCCTCCCCAGGAATACACACCACTGCAATCTGTACCAGGCAGCAAGAAGTCTCTCACTAGCAGATCGGTTCAACTACAAAATTCTCTGTTTTTTTCTACAAGCCCTCTGGGGCCTCCTTCCCAGCAGTGTTGCCAACATCTTACAGAAACCAGCCGTCTCTCGACCCACCCGACATTCCACTTGCTCTTACTTTACCACTCCCTTCTGTCACACTTCCCATGGTCAACACTTCCTTGCCTTCAAGGGTACCAAACTTTTCAATGGCCTTCCCCCCCTGCCTGGCCCTTGGCCAATCTCTTTTCTCCTTTAAATTCAACCTCAAGTAATTCCTTTTGGATAACTTCTCCTGTAATTGTACTTAGTTTAGCTTCTCCTTTTGCCTTATCTATCTCTTCTCTGACCCCCTTTCCTACTTCCCTCTAGGTCTCCTTCACATATTCCTTTTGTCCCACCAGTTCTTTCTGTAACCACTGTTTCCTATCCTCAAGATTACCATGAACTTATCCTTTTGTACGCTCATTGTCCATTGATATTCTTAGGATACCTTAATTGTATTATACTGTGTAGCCTGTTTTGTCATTGCATCTTTTAATTTACGTTTAACTATGTTGTATTATTTTCTTTTGGTATAATGTATGTATTTCTTTGTTGAAATGTAACCGTAACTGGATGCTTGTGAAAACGGGCAAGTTTAGCCCACATGCCTTTTCCAATATAAAAAATAAAAATGAGCCAGCCCGCTGGCGCTGAGGGTTGAGGTGCTGGACGTCACACCTTGCACCACGCCGGTGACCCTGGTTCGGAAACGAGCCTATGTCATTGGGGGCTGGCAGGGGAGGAGAAGGATTGAGCATCTGTAGGACTGCTTTCCTTCTCCAGGGAGGGGGGGTGAGTTGCCATTGATGTGCTAATGGCCTCTAGCAGTGGCTGGGGGCAATTGCAGGACACTGGCAAGACTTGGGGATGTGCTGAGACCGACACCGGGGAAAGAGTGCATGTTGTAGTGCACACGCTCCTGACCATTGGCGTCATTGCATGCCACAGACATCAGGGGAGAACAGGGAAAAAATGGAGTCCTCGCCATGGATGACGATGGTCCTCCCCCTTACTGCGCTGCTGGGAGGGTGCCTCCCCCAAACTGGATCCGGACTGGTGGGTGAGTACCTCCCCAGCCCCCCGCCATGAGGGGTAAGTCATGGGGGCTGAAGGGAAGGGGGTCTGATACCCAGTCAACGCAATGGGGGGACGTCAAATGGCTAGGCGAGGGGCTCCTAGAAACAACACCAACTAAAAAAAAAAAAAAATGAGAAAAAAATGAAAGAATCCTGTCTCTCAGCTGCTGCCGGCCTCACCAGCTCCTTCTGCGGCTCCCATCATTGCTTGTGATAACGGCGACATGGAATATAATCCTGCCGTCATGGACCTTGAGGAAGAATATGAGGTTGAGGAGCAGTTTGAAGAGAGAAACCTGCCTTCTAGCTCTACCCTCTTGTACTGCAGTGAGGATTCAGTGGTCTTTACCCCGACTTCTCCTCCTGAGGACCCGTCTTTTCAGGCCATGATGCAACAAATCCTGTTCGCCATGAAGTTTGCTGTGGAAGAGGAAGATTTCATTAAGAGGAATCTCATGGAGTTTTGGGATGTGCCTTATTCTCCCTCCATTATTAGTCCACCATTGTATCCTGCCTTAGAGGATGCTACTTTTGCTGCATGGCATAGACCTAACTCACTGCCTGTAGTCCTTAGGAAGGCTGATAAGCAGTAATCTTACCCCATCTACTAAGCCTTATTATGCTAACCAGCCTGAAAATTACTCTGTAGTCATCATGACTGCTCACGATGTACTGTATCTAGAGCTCCTAGACTTTACCTTCTGATAAGGAATCTAGGAGGCTGGATGTCATGGGCAAACGTATCTATGCCTCTGTATCTCTGGGCCTTAGGATTGCAAATTACCAGGCCCATATCATAAAATACCAGAACAGCTTGTGGAAAGCTGCTTGTACTGTTGCAGTGGCTTTACCCAATGGTTCTGCAGAGACTGATTTGCTTAAAACATTATCAGCTGGTTGGCAAACATTTGCTGTACTCAGCTTATGATGTTTCTGATGCTTTTGCCAGGGCTGCAGCATCTGGCATTTGTATTAGAAGATATTCTTTGCTCAGAATTTCAGGCTTTGTCACTGGTATGCCACAGGCAGTTTTAAATGCTCTTTTTAAGGGGTCCAAACTGTTTGGTTATGATATCGAAGAAGCCCTACATGGCCTTCAGACTTCTAAAATGACTTCACGGTCTGTAAAGTCCCTCTATCCCAGTACCACTAGAGGCTGTGGCAGGGGTTATTTATGTAGGCCTGCTGCCCTGGGTAATCATACCTACCATCAGCAAGACCATGGCAGAGGTGGTGGTCCCCTCCTGGCTCCCCCCCCGGTGCCCATGCTAAAGCACCTGAAGGAATTGGTTCCAGTCACCCTGTCACCTATGGTTCCATCTGACACTCTATTCTCTTCCCCGTACTCAGCTGTAGCCTCCAGGGGTGAGTTTAGGGGGTAGGATTTCCCTGTATCTGAAACAGTGTCAGGGGATTATTACAGATAAGTGGGTTCTGGAGATAATTGCAAGAGTACATTCTCTGGAGCTGATAGAAATCCTCCAGATTATCCTCCACCTCCTTCCTTTTATCCTCCAGGCCTCTTGTCCCTTCTAAAGGAGGAGATTCTGACCCTATTTCAGAAGTGTCCCATAGAACCGGTTCCTCCCCAATAACGGAACTAAGGGTTCTGTTCCAGATAATTCCTAGTTCCAAAATGGACAGGAGCTCTACAGCCTGTACTAGATCTCAGAGACTTCAACCTGCACATTGAATACAAAAAGTTTCTAATGGTGTCTCTGCAAGCCTTGATTCCTCTATTACAAACAGGAAACTGGCATTGTTCCCTGAATATGAAGGATGCATACCTTCATATGATAATCAGGAAGTCCTGCAGACAGTACCTCCACTTTATGCTGGAGGGCAGGCAACATCAGGTCAAAGTACTGCCCTTTAGATTGCCCTCTGTGACATGGTATTTACAAAATGCTTGGCAGTAGTTGTGGCAGCCCTTTGTAAGATTTCCTTACCTGGACAACTGGGTCCTGAAGACCAGCTCCAGGGAAGCTTTGCTTCACATCCTGTCTTGGACACATTAGTTGTTTGACTTGGGAGGGTCACAGTAAATGTGCCAAAGTCTGTATTGACTCCATGCCAAAGACTGCAGTACATAGGGTTAGTCTTGGACACAGAAAAGGGATGTGCCATCCTGCCCCAGGACGAGGCGGATACTCTAATTGCTCAGGCACACTGGGTACACACAAGCCACTCTGTCTCTGCAGAAACAGTGTTATGTCTCCTGGGCCTCATGGCTGCAGTCATAGTGACTGTACCATTAGCCCGACTTCATATAAGGAAATCAGAGAGGACACTCAGGGTCCAGTGGGATCAGTTGACTGATGAGTTGAACAAATGGTTCTCATTACATCTCCACTATGAAGATCATTATTATGGTGGACGGACTGCAAGAATTTACTGAAGGGTGTTCCAGTCCTTGTTCCACTTCCTGTACAGATCCTCACCACAGATGCCTTGGCTCCAGATGGGGTGCTCATCTTGGCCCTTACCAGACACAGGGGTCATGGACCTAGGTGGAGGCCATGCTGCACATAAATGTCACGGAAATGCGGGCTGTCCTGTACAGCCCCCAGGCTTTTCAGAATCATCTCTGCCCCAGTCCTCTGCTAATTCAGATAGACAATGCCAGTGTACTGCATCACATCAACAAACAAGGGGGCACTCCTATCCCCTATGCAGGGATGCAGTGAGAGTATGGTACTGGACTCCATCTCACAGCCTTCAACCAATGGCCGTGTTTCTCCCAGGTCTCCAAAATGTCTTGGCAGACAGGTTATGCTGGTCCCAGTCAGTGGTTCACTAATGGGAACTGTGACCTCTGTGGTAAATAACTTCTTTGCAAGATGGGATTATCCACAGCTGGACATTTTTGTGTCCCCACACATTGCAAAACTGCCATGTTTCTGCTTGCTCACTCCAGGGCCTGGAGTTTTTTGACAAGGCACATTTTCCCTCTCTTGGAAAGGGAAAGTCCTATATGCATTTCACCCCATTCCTCTACTACTGAGGGTTCTCCTCATGCTACGGGTGGAGAGTGCCACCCTTATCCTCATTGCTCCATTCTGGCCTCGCCAGATGTGGTTTCCACTCCTTCAGTATCTGGCGGTGGAGGATCCTGTCCCTCTACCTCTGTGCTGTGTTGTGTTGTAGTGTGTTGTCACATCCAAGGTATGGGGACAAAACATATGCAGAGAGGCTGAGTGAGCTAAACATGTACTCCCTGGAGGATAGGAGAGAGAGGAGACATGACCAAAACCTTCGAGTACCTTAAGGAGATATACAGGGTAAGATTGGAGGGCATCTTCAACTTAAGGATGGAAAGTACAACATGGGAGCACAGCCTGAAGCTAGGGGGGAAGATTTAAGAAGGAAATTAGGAGGAATTTTTTCACTGAAAGGGTGGTGTTGGGGTGGAACAAGTAGCCAGAGGAGGTTGTCACGGTAAATACAGTGGCTAGTTTCAAGGGGCTGTGGGATAGGGTGAAGAAGAAAATTAGGGTGGGTGTTCTGGGGATGGGAGAGAAAGGTATTAGGGAGGATAGTTGACTCAGTGGGGGTTTGGGAGGGGGCAGCTCCAGGGACCTAATTTGAGCTGCATACTTGAGCAGACTTGATAGACCATTATGGCCTGTTTCTGCTGGCAAATTCATATGTTCATATGTATATGTCACATCACTGATGTCAACTCCTGGCTGAAGAAATGGTACGGGGAAGAGGGTTTTGGCTACATGTGGGACTGGGACCTGTATAAAGAGGATGGCCTGCATCCTTCCAGGGAGAGTACCACAGTCCTCACAAATAAGTTTAACTTCCTTGAGAAGGGTTTAAACTTGCCAGGGGGTGTGTTGGTGGAGTAGAAGGAAGAGTTGTGTACTCAGATAAAATCGGACAAGAGCAGCAAATACACATAAGATGACTCAAATGGACGCACAAATGAGGAAAATAATAACTCATTCAGGGCAAGGGAGGACAGCAGGTTAATCGGGGGGCAAATGGAAATAGAGGGGAGGTACAAAAACTCAGAATGGAGAGCCACATGCACCAATTCTCGAAGTCTGAGCAACAAAATCTGTGACCTAGAAGCCATTATGGGACTAAACTTGGATATAGTGGCCATCACAGAAACGTGGTGCAATGACAACCAAAGCTGAGAGGTGGGTATTCTGGGTTATAATCTATTTAGGAAGGATAGAGTAGGCAAAAAGGAAGGGGGGTGGCATTGTGTGTTAGAGACACCATGAAGGCAACAGAGACACAGTGTAATCAGGGAAAAGCAGAAATATTATGGGTCACACTGGAGAAGAGAAAGGGAACAGCTATCTGTACAGGGGTGGTCTACAGACCCCCATCTCAGGATGAGTCTGTGGATAAGGAAATGTTAGACTTGATTAATAAAATATCAAATAAGGGGGAGGTGTTGATAGTTGGAAACTTCAACCTCCCAGATGTGGACTGGAGCCTGCAGACAGCTGCTACAGCTAGACGCAAAAATTTCCTTTAAGGCTTCAAAGAGGCGTTTCTAAACCAGCTAGTCACAGATCCAACTAGGGAAAGGGCAATACTTGACCTGGTGCTTTCAAACAGAGAAAATGTGGGTAAAGGTCACAGTGGGGGAGCACCTGGGAAACGGCGATCACCAGACAGTGTGGTTTGAGGTACCAGTTGAGCATGAAACAAACCCCACAAGGACAAAAACCCCTAGACATTGAAAGAGTGGACTGTCAAAAAGGGAGATTTCATGAGGTTGCCCTAGGAGGAGTCACAGATATGTCAACAGTAGGGGAGCAGTAGAAAACAATTAAGGCAGCCATAGGGGATGCAACAAAACTCTTTGTCAAACAGCTAACCAAAGGAAAGAGAAGAAGGAGGCCACTTTGGTTCTTTGGGGAAATGGGTAAAAAGGTTAGGGATAAGAGGGTGGCCTTCAGGACGTACAAGCAGACTCAGGCAGTAGAAAACAGGGAGAGTTACCAAGTAAAACAGAGAGTAGCAGGGAAGGCAGCCAAGTTGGTGAAAGCGCAAACAGAAGAAAAGTTGGCAGATTCAATAAAAAACAATAACAAAACATTCTTTAGGTACATGAGAGATAGGAAAAAATCTGGGGAGTATTAACAAGCTAAAAAGGAGGAAAGGAGGGTGCGTGGAGGATGATGTACTCAAGGCAGAAGTACTGAATGATTATTTCTGTTCAGTATTCACTGGGGGGGGGGGAGCGGCCCATCTTTAAATGTGAGGGACACAAAGAGTAGGGAGGTGGCACTAGTACATTCTCAGAGGAAAGGATCCTCAGGGAACTAACAGCAATAAAAATAGATAAGAGAAAAAGGGACCTAGGGGTTATCAACTCTGATGATCTTAAGGTATCAAAGCAGTGCACAAAGGCAGCAGAGAAGGCCAGTGGCATGCTGGGGTGCATAGGCAGGGGTATCACTAGCAGGAGGCGGGAGGTGGTGATGCCATTGTATAAAACATTAGTAAGGCCTCACCTGGAGTACTGTGTGCAGTTCTAGAGGCTTCACCTACGCAAGGACATAAACAAGGTGGAGACTATCCAGAGATAGGTGACAAAGATGGTGCAGGGCTTGCACCACAAAACATATGAGAAACTAAGGGACCTCAATATGTACTCACTGGAAGAGAGGAGACAGCGGGGGGACATGGTTGAAACTTTCAAGTTCCTCAAGGGCATAAACAAGGTGCAGATGTGGGACCTTTTCTAATGTAGAAAAAGTACTAGAACATGGGGGCACGATATGAAATTGGAAGGCGGTAGATTAAGAGGTAATGTGTAGAACTTTTTCTACACGGAAAGGGTAGTCGACGCTTGGAATAGTCTGCCACAGGAGGTAGTGGGGGCAAGCGCAGTGGAGGGGTTTAAGCATGCCTGGGACAGGCACAAGGGAAGCTTGAGAGGGGAGGGAGTGATGAAAAGCCATTGATCACGTAGGTTCAGTGGCCACATACAATGTATAGGACCTACGGGCAGACTAGATGGGCCTAGCGGTCCTTATCTGCTAAATATTTCTATGTTCTGTGTTTCAATGGGTCCAGATGGAGTGCACCCAAGGGTGCTGAGGGAACTGAGGGAGGTGTTGGCAGCACCACTGGCAGCTTTGTTCAGTTGATCATTGGAGACAGGGGAGGTGTCAGAGGACTGGAGGAGGGCTGATGTCCCACTACATAAGATTGGTAGGAAGGAGGAGATAGGAAACTACAGGCCAGTAAGCCTAACCTTGGTGGCATGTAAATTAATGGAAAAATTGCTGAAGGAAAGAATAGTGAATCACCTGGCAGTGAACGGTCTCCAAGACCCAAGACAACATGGTTTCACTGAGGGCAAGTCATGCTAAACGAATCATACAGAATTCTTCAACTGGCAACAAGGGAGGTGGACCAGGGCAGGGTAGTGGATGTAGCATATCTGGATTTTAACAAGGCTTTCGATACTGTATCACACAGAAAGTTGCTAAATACACTAGGGAACCTAGGGATAGGGTGCAAGATACTGAGATGGGTTGGGCACTGGCTAGGCAACAGAGCTGAGAGGGTGGTGGTAAATGCGCGTGTTCTGCAGATGGAAGGGTGACCAGCAGAGTACCACAGGGATCAGTGTTGGGCCCAGTCCTCTTCAATGTCTTCATCAGTGACATTGCTGAGGGGCTAGAAGGGAAGGTTTGCCTGTTTGCAGACGACACAAAAATCTGCAACAGAGTGGACACTTAGGATGGGGTGGATAAAATGCAAAGGGACCTAAAAGGAATGGATGGCTAGTCTAGGGAGTTGCAGCTGGGGTTCAATGCTAAAAAATGCAAGATTATGCATATGAGTAACAATAACCCAGGAGCAGTGTACAACCTAGAGGGAGAGCACATTTCAAGTTCCAAACAGGAGCAGGGTCTGGGTGTCATCATCTCAGATGACCTGAAGAAGGCCAAACAATGTGACAAGGCAGTAGTAAGAGCCAGCGGGATGCTGGGTTGCATGGGTAGGGGTATAACCAGCAGAAGGAGGGAGGTTATACTCCCACTGCATAGATCATTGGTGAGGCCTCACCTCGAGTAGTGTGTCCAGTTTTGGAGACCCCATCTCCAGGTGGACATAAACAGAATGGAGGCTGTACAGAGGAGGACAACCAAGATGGTGGGAGGCCTACACAATAAACCCTATGGAGACAGGCTGAGGGAGCTGAACATGTACTCACTGGGGGAGAGGAGAGAGGGGGGACATGATTAAAACATATAAGTACCTCACGGGAAGAAACAGAGTGCAAGTGGATGAAATTATCCAAAGAAAAAGGTGCTCAATAACTGGAGGCCACAACATAAAACTGGACTGGGGGAGGCTCAGAGGAAACATGAGGAAGTACTTTTACACGGAGAGGGTGGTGGATGGATGGAACAGTCTGCCAGCTGAACTGGTGGGGGCAGAAATGATTACAGGCTTCAAGAAGGCTTGAGACAGGCACATAGGAAGCCTGAGGACACTAAGGGAGTAACCATTAGGCTAATCTGGGATTCACTAAAAACAAAACAGGATAGACACCATGGGCCTGTGGCCCCTTATCTGCCATCATCTTCTATGTTTCTGTGTTTGTGCTTCTATTTACTCTGCAATGTTAATTTGTTGATTTATGGTTGTGGTTTTAAGAACTGCACAGTGCTCCGAGACTCTGAGATGGGGTGCTATATAAAAAAAATATCTATCTATCTATCTATCTATCAAGATCTTCATCAAGGGTATCTCTTCCATTAGGCAACATCTGTAGAACTGCAAGCCAACAGTGTCAGGACTACTTGGAAACTTTTACTAGCTGGGGACGCCCACAGAGACGTGCAGTGTCACCACCTATATGGCAGCCCTAACACTCCTCGGTTCTTTTTTCTGCCATCAGACCTGCTGCAAAATCGTTGTTGCTGATTTTTTTTCTTATTTTCAGTTGTTTGTATATTTCTTCATTTTCGTCTCTGTATGCCACTGAAGAACAGAGAAACTTTGTTCTGATATTGTTTTTGCAGCTACAGGATCTACAAGGATGACACACTATTTGTGTATGTTGTTTGGGCCTCTCTCACAATGGGAGGGCCTGTGAGATCTGCCAGAGTTTAAATCAAGCTACAAGGTGATGCCAGTGGAAGGCCTTAGACTCCGTCCTCACCCAAAAACATTGAAAGCCATGGAACAGGCTGCAGGGTTCCGCTCCTGGTTCTCTCTGGCTGCGGGCCAGGAAAAGGTTGGTGAATTCTACAGACAAAGACAAAGAAAAGTCATTGTCAAGGCCCACCTCTTCCTCTGGCCATAAGCACAAGCTCAAAGATAAGTCTGCTTCACTAGTGAGGTCGCCATTGAAATCAGGCACGTCCTTAATGGTACCTGCTCTAGAGGTGTCAACTACAGACCCACCCAATTGCTTATGAGACGCCAAAGTCAAGGCTTGGCTTAGGCGCTGCCATACCTACTATGGCTGGTATGTTGCTGTCATCTTCGGGCTCTGACCTTTCGATGCAGTTAGTCCTGGACCCCTTTCAGGGTGCTGTCAACTCCCAGGTTGTGCTGGTGTAATTTTCATATATGATACATCGCTTTCTACTGTTGCTGCTGCTGGTAGTAGGTCTGCCATCAACAAGGCTGCTTGAACCAGGATCTTCGTCGACAAATTCCAGAAGCACACCAACAATTCCTGCTTCTCATCCACCACCTATGTTGCCTATGACTCCCATTGCCCTTCCTGATGACGACAATGAGGTGGAATATAATCCCAACCTCATGGACATTGAGGGGGATTTAGAGGTGGAATACAGGGGTGAGGATCAGTTTGAAGAAGGTAGCTTACCTTCTAGCTGCACCCTATCATCCTGCAGTGAGGTTTCTGTGGTTCATACACCCAGGTCCCCCCCAAGGATCCATCTTTTCAGGCTATGCTTCAGCAAAGGCAATCTGCCATGGGTTTTGCTATTGGGTAGGATGATTCCTCTAAAAGGATTCTCATGGAATTTTTGGAGGTTCCTTCCACACCTTCCATTATTATTCCTCCTGTATATCTTGCACTAGAGACTGCTACCTTTCTGCTTGGCATTGGCCCAATACCCTGCCTGCAGTTCCAAGGAAGGCCGATAAACAGTACCCTGCTCCATTTTTTAAGCCTTATTATGCTGCACAGCCGAATCTGACTCCATAGTCATCATGGCTGCTTATGGTCATTCTAGGGCCCCTAGGCACATGAGCGCTTTACCTCCAGATAAAGAATCTAGGAGCAAAAAGTGACCAAGGTAGCACCCTGCCAGCAGTATAGAAATATTGTAAAACTCACACGCTTAGACCATACTCAGTGTGAAAGAGTCCACAGCACTTTACTTCAGTGCTTCGTGTCCTCACCAAGACACTTCGTGAGGAAGCCCCCTTGGTTACTTTTTGTTTAAACATTTGGGTAAGCACCCGCTCATTCCATCAGCGTGGGTCCTCCTATGCCTCTTAAAGAATCTAGGAGATTGGATTTAATGGGCAAAAGAAACTTATGCCTCAGCATCCTTCGGCCTGCAGATTGCTACTTACCAAGCCAACATGATATAATATAATATATGAATAGCATATGGAGGTCTGCACATACAGCAGCACAGGTGATACCCATTGGTCCTGCCAAGACTGTCTTGCTTAAAACCATGTGAGGTGGTTCAGAATGTGGAAGGCATCTATTGTGTTCAGCATATGATGTGTCAGATGCCTCTTCCAGTGCTGTGGCCTCTAGTATCTGCATTAGGCATTATGCCTGACTCAGAGTAGGTGGCTTTGCTACAGATGTGCACCAGGCTGTTTTAAATGGTCCTTTCAAGGGCTTTGAACTATGTGGTAATGATGTTGAAAATGCACTTCATTAAAATTCAGTGCTCTAAAATGACTTTAATGTCTGTGAAGACCCTTTATTCTATGCCAGCCAGAGCGCATGGTGGGAGATCATTTCCTAGGCCTGCTGCCAGAAGTAACTGCACGATGCTATCAGCAGTCTTTTGGTACTCTCCTGGGTTCACCCTCCCCCCTCCCCATGCCCATGCAAAAGCAAAAAATGTAAACAATAAATGAAGGTTTGACTCTTATGTATTTAAGAAATTGCTTTAATCTATCTTCCACCATAGACATTGCCTTTTCATGGCTACGCCACTTCCTCAGGATTGGTGGTCTCTAGTAAAAGAAAAAGATATACTGTACAACGAAACTAATGCTTAATGATTTGTTTCTATAGCCAGAGTAGAATGGTAGCTAGTGACTCCAGCTAAAAAGCTACCATAAATTATGCAAACTTCAAAATTTTTTTGAAAAACAATCAGATTGAAGCAGTTATTTAAATATATGAAGCATAAAAGAAAACACAACTTAAAATTGTAGGGGAACTGCAAAGTCTGCCTGCATTTGCCACAAGAGAGACAAAAAAAGGCTTGTGTTTCTTGGAGACAACATAGCTGGGGTAAGTTGTGTAGAAACTTGCTTGAATTGGTATTGTGTGAAGGGTAAATTTGAGACCAGCCATAGTAGCCCACATTCAGGGCCATACTATAAGAACTGTGTCTAGCCCTGTTGTTTGGGGGAGGGGTGCTAACTGTCTGGCCTGGGGCCTCAGCTAGTTGATAACTGGAGGTGGGGCTGAGTCAGATTTCAGATGGGTTGATTGTGGCAGGGTGACTTGGCAGCCAGTAGACAAATCAGAGACTCTGTAGTCTAACAGGAAATGCCACATTGTGGGCTGCACAGGAAAGATACAAGGCAGTCACCCACTAACATGTCCTTCACACATTCATGTCCCAGCAAGTGAGTGAAACAGTGAAGGAGGGGAACAGGTGTACGACTGGCATATTAGGTGTTGGCAGGCATCAGCGGGGGAAGCAGGGAACTCTGCCAGTCGACTAAGGTAAGGTACCTGATCTCTCATGTTGCTGCATTCACTGCTAGGAATGGCAAAAAATAAAACGTAGACCTAAACTGAGAATAGGGGCAACATCCTATCTTGGGTAACAGTATAAGGGGAATTGTACTTAGTACGGGGGCGCACAAGTCATAACACACAAAGAAGGGGGATGCTAGAAAGGGCAGAAGATAAAAGACTGGGAATAGGATCAGCACCCTATCTAGGGTAGCAGTATGAAGGGACTTGCACCCATGCCAGGTATGGGGGAACACAGGTAGCAACAAACAAAAAAGGGAAAGCTAGGAATACTGTATCAGGGGTAAGGGTACATAAGTATTTCCAGGTAACACTGGGAGTATAGAAGCTTGGAATGCTGAGAGTGATGCAGTGCAGTGGCTGTGGGGGGCAGTTTTCAGGGACCTTCTGGAGACTGCACTGTTGCCTCATTTGCGTGCACCTTTCTAAGTCGAGGAAGGAGGTCACTTGACTCCAGGCCGAGTTGGCTAGGATTCAGGGGACTTCTTCCCCCACCTAGGGGCCACCAAGTCTAACACCATTACCCCAGAAAATGGCAGAGAGGAGGATCGGCTGGACTATGGTAGGCTCTGGAACGGTGGGGGTGGTGGGTCAGAGGCACATGCCTAAACATGTATCACTACACAATTCCCACACTGCTCTAGCGTTGCGGGAACTCCCAGGGGGAGGCACCCGTGGTAGTGGCCGGGAAGGATGTGGGAGTTCTCTGGAGCAGAGATCCCAAGGAAACATAGAACATAACAGCAGAAGGAGACCAGTAGTCCATCAAGTCTGCCCTTGGATTTCCCAGACCTTCTATGGGTCCCGGGATCTATCCCTCAACCCAATTCCAATATCCCCCTATGCTTATGTGGTCCCTTGCCCTATCCCATCCTCTCTTGAAAGCAGTCACAGTCCTTGATCCCACCACCTCAGCAGGCAGTCTGTTCGAGACCCTCTCCGTAAAGTAGTGCTTCTTTAGATACCTTTTGATGCTACCACCTCATTGCTTCCATTAGTGACCTCTAGTGGCTAAGCCGTCAACCTTGTTAAAAAGTTTGGTGTAGCGTATTTTATTGATGCCCCTCAGGAACTTGAATGTCTCGATCATATCCCCTTCCTCCCTCCCTCCTAGTTTCCAGAGAATGCAGGTTCAGTGACTCTAGGCGTGCCTCTTACAAGAGCCCCTGTAGGCCCTGCACCATCTTGGTCACCCTCCTTTGCACAACCTCCAGCCTATCTCTGTCCTTCTTTAGGTGAGGCCTCCAGAACTGGACACAGTGCTCCTAGTGAGGCCTCACTAGCAACCTATACAGCAGCAGAATCACCTCCCTGTCCCTGCTGTCAAATCCTCTACCTATATACCCCAGCATTGTATTTGCCCTACTTTAAGCCTTGTTACAATGGCTGGACTGCTTTAAAGTGTCACTTATGATGACCTCTAGATCCCGTTTCGCATGAGAGACACTTAGTTGGACTCCGTTAAGCTGATATTCTGCCTTTGGGTTCCCTTTTCCTGGATGTATTACCTTCCATTTCTTCACATTAAACTTAAGCTGCCAGATATTTAACCATTTTTCTAATCTCTGTAGGTCTTTTTGTTGGTCCTTCACCATCTCCACACTATCAAGCCTACCCTCAAGCTAAGTGTCATCTGCAAAGAGGGCAATCTTGTTCTGAATGCCTGCGCCGATGTCACTAATGAACATATTAAACAGGATCGGATCTAAGACGGAGCCCTGAGGTACCCCACTAGAGACCCCTCCCTCCCCTAATTTCACCCCGTTTATTAATACCCTCTGACGTCTGTCCTTTAGCCAGTTGCCCACCCACCTAACTATGCTCTTTGCAGTGCCTAGGTCCTCCAGTTTCCTAAGTAGGTGCCTGTGCTGTACTGAATCAAAGGCTTTACTAAAGACAAAGTAGAGGAGATCCACTGGGTGGCCCTAGTCACCCAGTCAAAAAATGAAATAAGGTTTGTCTGGCATGACCTCCCTGCAATTAACCCATGCTGCCTCATGTCCTGGAGCCTGTTCCCTTCTAGATATTCCATTAGGTCCTGTTTAATTAATGGTTCCATTAGTTTTCTGACTTTATGTTTTTATTTACTGTTTTTACGCCCCTTCTCTCCATTCCGATCACTTACCTTCCAGGATCCCTAGACTGTACCTCTAGCTTTCCCCAGGTAGCTCCTGGGACTCCAAAGGATGTGCCCTCATCCAGCCACAGTTTGCCCTCTAGGTAGGGATGAGAGAGATCCCGGGACACCCCCCCCCAGTCCCTTAAGTGTGCATCGGACAGTCCAGTCAGCCTCCTGAGGAGCCTGGTTTTGAAGTCTGGGTGCTGGGTCCCTTCTACAGCCAACTGGAATGGGTTTTTTCCTGGTTTCTGTGATGTCTCTGTCCCGAGGATGCCAGCACTCAAGGAAGTCCAAGGAGGCAGAGCACATAGACACGTGCCACTGCTCCAGATCTCAGCCAGCCTCCTCCCCACCGGATTTTCTCTGCTATCTCACAGCACCACCACCCGTGGTCACCCAGGTGGTGGTAAAGCATCAGGATTTGCAGCCCACCCTCCCCAGAGGAGGAGGAGGAGAGCAGCCCTCCAGACATCCAATTCTCCTCCCCCATGCTGGCCCTCCAGCAACCTGAATTCGCTTCCAAACCCAGGTTGATGGCATTGCAAGCGGTAGTGCTACTGCTGTGCCAGTGGGCCGGCTCAGTTTTCCAATTACTGATGTGAAGCTTACTTGTCTGTAGTTGCAGACCTCCTCTCTGCTCCCTCCCTTGTGGAGGGGTATCACATCTGCACTTCTCCAATCACATGGCACGGTACCCAGTAGTAATGAGCAGTTGAACAAATGTGCAAAGGGTTCCACCAATTCCTGAACAAGTTCCTGCAACATCCTGAGGTGCAGTCCATCTGGCCCTGGTGCCTTGTCTGTCTTCAGGTGTATTAGCGCCTCCCTGACTCTGCCTATGGTAAACATTGGCGTGTCCATTTGTGGGATCGCCTGTCAGCAGCCTTGATGCCACTATCTGGAATCGATCCATCATGTTCCTTTGTGAATACTGCACAAAAGAATTTGTTTAATGCAGTGGCCTGCATTGTCTTCAATGATCCTCTCTCCCTCTTGGAGCCGAACTATCCCCTCCCCCCCTTTTTTTGCTCTTCTCCTATATGTAACAAAATAATTGTTTGTCCCCTTTTTTAATCCCTGAAGTGGTCCATAGCTCAGCCAATGCTTTTGCCAGTCTCACTGCCCTCTTTGCTTCCCTGCATTTCCATGTTGTCCCATTCGTTGTCTCCACAGGCCATTTTGTAAGTGTGGAGGGAGGGAGGGAGGGAGAGAGGAAGGAAGGAAGGAAGAGAACCTCAGAGGAGGAGGAGGAAGCAACTTCTGGTCGAGGACTCAACTCTGTGAGGGATAGATTTGGGAACAGGAAAAGGAGTGAGGGAGGTTGAGGCCTGCATAGTGCCATGGCCTGGAGGGATAGGAAGCAGATCCAAAGGATTGCTAAGACAGCAGGATGGGACGCAGAGCTGGATCTCATTGTCCACCTGGGGACTAATGACCTGGCTAGGGACAGGGCTGGGATAGTGCAGGGGGAGTTTAAGGAGCTGGGGAGGGGTCTTAGGTAGCACACTCAGTGGCTTTTGCTGAGCTGCTGCCTGTCTACAACAGGGGGGAGAAAAGGGATCTCCACCCCAAGGGTGACCGCTATTGAGCGCTTACAAAAAGGGTGACTCAATAGCGGTGCCTGCTCACAGGACTACTGGACAGGGGGGTGAATACAGGTATAGTGACATCCTGTCACTATATGTATACGTGCACATGGGGGGGAGGCAAGCACGTTGTGCGTTGGGCAGAAGGGGAGGGAGAGTTTGTGAGGTGTAGCATGATGGTGGGTTGCCAAGTTGGCCATGTGGCATGGTGGGTTTGTGGCAGGCTAGGGTTCAGAGGGTACTGGTCTCGGTAAAAAAAAAATTGCAAGTTCCTGGCACCCTTTGGCCGTGCGCCAGGAGTGTACATCGTCAAAATGGATTTTCGCCGATGTACATTTGCCCTAACGGCGATCACCTTTCTGCGATCGCCGTTATCACATAGACCCACCAGAGATCAAATAGGATCTGTGGTGTTACGATAGGCAAAGAAAAATGGGCAGACTAGGTGGGACAAGCAGTCATTATCATAGAAACATAGACTTTGACGGCAGATAAGGACCGCTAGGCCCATCTAGTCTGCCCATTTCCCTACCTACAGGATAGGCCGCAGATCCTAGTTAACCAACAGCCTATATCTTCCTGCTCCCCACAAGAATTGCCTTATGTCTGTCCCATGCATTCTTGAATTCTCCCACAGTTTTAGACCCCACAACTTCCTCAGGAAGGCTGTTCCATGCATCCACTACCTCTCTGTGAAATAATACTTCCTCACATTGCCCTGAACCGCTTCCTCCTTCTATCTTTAAATTGTGTCCCCTTGTTCTTGCAAGTCTCTTTTCTTGAAAGATGCTACCCTCTTGGACTTTGTTGATTCCTTGAGGTACTTAAAGTTTCTATCCTGTCCCCCTCTCCCTTCTTTCCTCAAGGTATACATATTAAGCTCCTTTAGTCTCTCCTCATCGACTTCTCTTGCAGACCCTGCACCATTTTAGTTGCCCTCCTCTGGACTGCCTCTATCCTGTCTATGTCCTTGGGAGATGGGGTCTCAGAACTGGACACAGTATTCCAGATGGGGTCTCACCAACTGTCTGTACAGAGGGATAACAACTTCCTGTTTTCTGCTGCTGATGCCTCTCCTATACATCCCAGTATACCCTAGCCCTCCCTACTGCCTTCTCACATTGCTTGCTAACCTTAAGGTCATCTGATATGATTACCCCAGGTCCCTTTCCTGTTTTGTTGTTGTTACTACCTCCCCACCCATTGTGTATTCTTCCCCTGGGTTCTTGTTTCCCAGGTGCATTATTTTGCACTTTTTTGCATTGAATCCTAGCTGCCATACGTCTGACCATTTCTCCAACCTTGCCAAGTCCCTTTTCATCCTTTCCACGCCTCCTTGTGTATCAACCCTGTTGCAGATCTTTGTGTCATCTGCAAAAAGGCATACTTTTCCTTCCAGTCCCTCTGCAATGTCACTGATGAAGACATTAAAAAGGACTGGACCCATTACTGAACCCTGTGGTACCCCACTAGTAACTGCCCTTTCATCAGAGTGGACTCCATTTACAATTACCTTCTGTGTTCTGTTGTCCAGCCAATGTTTTGCCCAGGCTACCACCCTGGGACCCACTCCCAGGCTGGTTAATTTGACTAATAATCTTTTGTGCGGGACTGTGTCAAATGCCTTGCTAAAGTCTAGGTAGGCCATGTCCAGACCCCTCCTGGTCTACTACTTTGGTCACCCAGTCAAAGAAATCTATTAGATTCGCCTGACATGACCTTCCGGCCAGAACCCATGCTGCCTTGGATCCTGTGCCCACCTCAACCTCTAGGTACCTCAACTATTCTTTCCTTCAGAAGTGACTCTATCACTTTCCCCTACCACAGAGGTCAGACTGACAGGTCTGTAGTTTCTGCCTCTGTCTTGGTCCCACTTTTGTGAAGGGGAATCACATCCGCCTTTCCTCCAGTCCTCGGTACCACACCATCCTCCATGATTTACTAAAAGAGTAGCCAGTGGTTTCACTAGTTTCTTCCTTAATTCTTTTAGAATTGGGGTGAATTTCATCAGGACCCATTGCTTTGTCCACCTTCAGTTTTAGGAGTTCTTGCAGAGCCCTTTCTTCTGTGAAAGGACTGGGATCTACCCCCCTATCAAGAGTGCTTCTGTTAACTGGATTAGGCACTTCCCCCTCCTCTTTTGTGAATACTGAGCAGAAATATTCGTTCAGTATTCCTGCCTTTTCACTGTCCCCCTCTGCCCACCCACCGTTCATTCTATTCAGCCTCACTATCCCTCCTTTTGTCTTTCTACGCTCGCTGATGTACCTATAAAAGGTTTTATCCCCCTTCTTAACTGAGTTGGCTATCTTTTCCTTAGTTTGGGCATTTGCTATTCTGACTTCCCTCCCTGCTTCTTTCTGCCTTAACTGGTACAACTCTCTGTCCTGCTCCTTCTGTGTTCTTGATCTTGACTAGAACCCTGAACAACAGGGGAAAGGGAGGAAAGGCATAAAGGAACTTGCCTTCACAGTTCAATATCAGGGCATCCAGGGGAGCAGTCCCTAGGACTGGGGGTCAGCAGCATAAGAGGGGAAGTTGGTGATTGTCTGGGGCTGTGAAAAGATCCATCTCTGGAGTGCTCCACCTGGTGAAGATTACTTTCAGTATGAGCGGATCCAAGGTCCATTTGTGAAGGCCTTGGGAGATTCTGCTCAGAGCATCTGCTAGCACATTGTCCTTCCCTAGGAGGTGGAATGCTATTAGGGAAGTTTGCAGGAAGTAGGCCAGAGGCCATACTTTTATGGCCTCCGTGCACAAGGTCATAGACTGAATGCCCCCTTGCTTGTTGATGTACCACATGGTGCTGGTGGTGTCTGTCCTGACCTGAACCACCTTGTCCCTTACTGAATCAGAGAAAGCTAGAAGGGCTAGAAATACTGCCCTGAGTTCCAGAAGATTGATATGAAAGACAGACTCTTGTGGAGACCAAACACTCTGTGCTGTGAGGGCTCAAGTACCACTGAATGAGATTGACTGAGGAATGGGACACCTTGTGTGAGATTGTCCTGATCTAGCCACCACTGAAGAACTTGGACCAAAGTCTGAGTCACTGGAACCAATTTGGTGAAATCTTTTTTTCTTTTTTTTTTTGAGACCAAAAAGACCTTAGGTGAAACTGAATGTCCCTCATTTTGGAACCTGGCTCCATGTACCACTGCAGTGGAAGCTGCCGTGTGGCCTAGGAGCTGAAGAAAATGTCTTGCTGGGCGAGAAACCAGAGGATGAAATGAGGACGCAATATCTGTAAGGGCCTTTACCATTGCTAGTGGGAGGAAGGCCTTTGCTTGAACAGTATCTAACTCTAGCCCTATGAAAGTGAGGAGTTGTACTGGTTCGAGAACTGACTTTGGCAGATTGAGAAGGAATCCCAGAGAACTGAGCAAACCTTGAGTGACTTGAAGAGCTGAACTGACCTGGTTGGGAGAGTGTCCTACAGTGAGCCAGTCCTCCAGGTATTGGAATAGAGAAATCCCCTGCCTTCTGAGGATGGCCACTACTACTGCAAGGTACTTTGTAAACACTCTTAGAGCTGATGTTAGGCCAAAAGGCATGGCTCTGAACTGATAATGGCCTGAAGACAGTTCGAACCTGAGGTACTTTCTGTGGGAGCACCTGATAGGAATGTGGAAATAGGCATCCCTGAGGACCAGGGATGCAAACTAATCTCCTGGCCTCAAAGAGGGAAAAATTACTCCCAGAGTCATTTGAGCTTTGGTTTTAAGATGAGTTTGTTCAACTACCTGAAGTCTAGGATGGGTCACCACTCCCCTGTCTTTTTTGGGGCAAGGAAATATCTGGAGTACAGACTCTTGCCCCTGTGTAGAATAGGAACTCTCTCCACGGCTCTGAGAGTCAGCAGATAAGAAACCTCTGCTTCTACAGCAATGGTTTCAGAGATGTTTGCAGGTGGAAAAGACCTGACCCTCATTTTTGGAAACTTCTTGAAACTGAGGGCCATTCCCTGGCTTACTACATCCAGGACCCACTTGTCTGAGGTAACAGACTTCCAGGCCTGGAAGCAGTAAGCCAGCCTGCCTCCTACCAGGATTGGGAAGTCGACCTGGCAGGTGCTTTGGACTAGAAAGAGGATGCAGCCCTGCTCATCCTCCTCCTGCCCCTCCCTCGAAATACCCCCCTCTGTGGGAAAGGAGAGGAGGCCTTGGCTTGGTAGAAAGGCTTGTGAAAGGGCCTGCCCCTGCCCCTAGACTACTGCTTTTGAGGAATGGCTTGCCGTTCTTTGGCCTGTGCACTCCTGTAGGTGGTCCTGTACTCAACCATCTTCTTCATGTAAGCCTTTGTCTGCTCCCCAAACAGAGAGTTACCCACCACAGGAAAATCCATGGCCTTAGCCTGGGTGTCCTGAGAAAGGCTAGTGCATCTGGGCCAAGCAAATCTACTGAGCGAAACAGATGTAGCCATGGCTCTCGATGCCACATCATTAGAGTCTACAGCAGCAGCATGGAATTGCACTCTGGATGCCTCAATCTCATCTGCAGCCACCTCCTCCAGCTCTCTGGCTACTTGAAGGGAAACCTGTTTAGCCAGTTCCAGAACCGTATCCCACCTGGACTTCTGTGCAGGCCATATAATTATCCTGCCTGAGTCCCAAAGAGGATGCCAAGTATTGTTTCTTGGCCATGGCATCCACCCTCCTGGAGTCTTTATCTGGGGGGTTTGTGAAGCCAAAGGTATATTAGCCCTGTCACAGACTGCAGCCTGCACTACCCCAACATGGCTGCAATGATTGACCAAAACTCTGTACCTGAGCCTGATAGCATATACCTCTTGTCCATTCTCTTATCCACAGGAGGCAAAGAATTTGGTGACGGTAAAATCTTTTGTGTCTGTTTCCCCAGGGATTTATGGAGGGGAATAGACAACCTCTGGGATGTCCATCATCGTCACCAAATCAGGCTCTTCTTCCTCCTCAGCAGCTTCAACCATAGGGAGCTGGAGGGTTTCTGCCACCTTTTTGTAAAACAAAAAGTGAGATGGGGACTCAGAAAGCCTTGGAGGGGAGACACTGAAGGGTCTGTCTGGGGAGATGTCCGGTTTAATGGGCACATCCAGACCTTCATAATCACTGTTATCATCATCATCATCCGGTAACTCTTCTTCCCCCTCCCACTCCAATTCATAATAAGCATCCGGATCATAATCTGATGGAGTTGGATCCGACCGAACTGAGCGCCTAACCGATGGCTCCGGTTTGGACGGAACCGGACGAAGAGACTGCACAATGCTGATTGATCGCTTTGGCTATTTCTTCAGCGGTTGGAGTAAGGGATGCTGGATCCGAACCGGCTGACTTTTTTCATCTTTTTGATGGAACCGACCCCTCAGGGTTGGCTCTCCTTTTGCCAGAGGACGTCTCGCCCAGGTCAGTGGGCACCTCCTCAGGTTCGGTTGGAACTGAACCGGGCTGGCCATCCGGGTTAGCGGACTTCTCAGCCTCTTTCTCCTTTAGCCTACCCAATCTTTTCTCCAGGGCGGTCTTAGGAATATTTTTTTTTAACCGATAGGAGCCGGCACACCACTGCTAAAATCCCAGAAAATAAATTTAAACACAGAAAGTCAGTTCCCAACCGGACCGACCAAGAAGGAACCAAAATTTACAATTTCCACAAAAGAAAACACAAAATCACAGTTCATTACCTATCTACACTATTTACTGTACCGTAGACAGAGGCTCGAATCCAAAAATAAACAAATCGGTTAAAAAAATGACACGTTTTGAAACTTTATTGAAGTGAAGGAGCAATCTCAGAGCGACTTCACAGTTAGGCGGAGTAAATAATCTGACGGTTACACCCTGAGGCACCACACACAGAGGTCCGAAAACCAAGCCCGAGCTCAACCCTCCACGCCCGGCACAGAAACCAAGTCCCTCCTCTCCAGCAAATTCTATGCTTCTGTCTTTCCATGTAATGGTTCAAGTATAAACATACTGTTTGCTAAACTGGTATTGAACCACCACCATAATAAACACAAAACTTACACTATATACCTATGTATATATAATTCAAATGAGAAATAAATTCAGAACTAAGATGCTTTACTTTACCATTGATGTGATTCACCTCACCATATCCAGTGGTTTAATAAAAGAGTGAATTATGCAATGCCATATAGACTTATTATTCACCCTTTTAGTACAGACCACCTTAAGCAGAAATATTCACACCCCACCACTGTATCGTGGTACACACCAAACTGATATTTAGTGCAAAGACTTCTTGGATAGCATATTCCATATATACTCCAGTCCCCATGTGTCCAAGCAATATCAGTTTAAAAGAGTTCCTATGTTTTAGCATAACTACATATTAAGCATGATCATAACTGCAGTTCCTCTAGAAAAAACATTCCCCTCTCTGGCAACACTTCATTATATAGTAATTCTACTAGTTCACTATAATTACTGCACATGTGCTACTGCATAATGATCATGCTGAAAAGATTTACCTTAAAGATTATGTAGAAAAAGTTCACTGAAAATCAGACCAGAAATTACTGTAAAAATGAAAGGTTTGGAAAAAATCTCCTGTAATCAGTGAAATGCTTTAAACAAAACAAAAACGTATTCCAACTTTCTGCCATCAAATGAGTAACCTATCTCACTTGGAATATTTTTAAAAAAAGCAAGAATGTGTCATTACCTTATATGGCATTACAGCTTTCCTGACTTCCTAGACAACTACCTTTTCTTTTTTACTGCCACAGAGTTTACTACAAATCAAATAAGAAAAAAAATGCTTACTCTCCGTCTTGCTAAGACAGTGGCCCGAATTATAAAAGTTCCATATGACATATAGAGCCAGATATTCAAAGCTTTGCACGGTCCGCAAACAGTTTGCACGGGGATAGCGTGGGATTAGCGCGAGTCTGCCATATTCAAAAGGCCAACTAGTGCAGACAAACAGCAGTAGCGCCGGGCTAAGCATAATGATATGCAAGGGGTATAGTGAACATGAATAAATTCGCTATGAGATATTCAGCGACTAGCTAAGGTGTTTAGCGCAACATAGCGCGACCCATAGCACGGTACAATTTACCGTCCAGGAAAAGCTGGTCTTAACCCTGGGCAAATAGCTTTGCGCGGTGCTATCTCAGCATTAGCGTGGCTTGCACAGCCCTAACATATGAGTATGACACTTAGAAACTGCCAGACATGGAGGACACATGCTGCTTACTGATGGCACCACCATGATGCCATCAGCTGCCAGCAGTCTGAGCCAAGCACAAACAGTGAGGAGTGATCTGACCCACAGGGGACAGCATGGTAGTGTGGCCATATAGCACACCCTGCAGACCATACGTCTGGTGTGTGTAACAGATGCCAGCACACACATGCAGCACTGTGGGTATGGTGGCAGTGAGGGGAGGGTGTATGGGTGGCCAGACCTCACCACAGCCCAGGTGTGGCCACAAGGCTGGGACATATCGCTCAGTGCACATGGGCCAGTAGTGGGATTATGCCACCACCTGTGTGCCTGTCGGATCCTACATGCCCCCCCCCCAGCCACCTACCACACAACTGTATAGATGTCACAGCACACACTGCCAGCCATGTACATGACACTGTGTGCATCCCATGTCACAGGTGCAGCATCTATGGATCACACAACAGCGTGATAGTACTGTCCAATGTCAGTAATTACCTGCAAGCTGTGCCTGTCATTGTGTACAGTGCAGTGGTCATCACTGCCCTACATACCATAGGCAGTGTCGTGTCCCTCACATTACCAGCCCTCTTGCTACTGTAGTGTCTGCTGTGCACTGTAGCATGACCTACAGTGTGAAGGTTGCATGCAGCACTACCACCACCTGTGCCTATGCTGTGTTGTCCCCTGGGGTACGATATGTTATGCTGTACTGTTTACATGAAGCCTGCAGCTATCGTCATGCACTGCCTGACTGACCTATAGGTGGAGCTGCGGTTGGACCTGGCCAGCCCCTGTACCTCCAGACTGACCTACAGGTGGAGCTGTGGGACCCTGCAGTAACGCTGTGCAAACTGCATGCAAATCGGGGCAAGATGAGATGCTAATGTGGCTGTTTGCCCAGAGACTATCCAAGTAGACTCATTTGCATGTCACTTTTGAATATGGCAAAGTTTAGCGTGGGGCTAACGTGTTTGCACTGGGCAAAACACTTAGCTCCGCACGTTAGTGTGGCGCTAACGGTTTGGGGAATATTATACAGTTTTGATCACTGTTTTTTCATGTATGCTGCTGCCTGCAGCTGTACTGGGTCCATACATTTGCCAGAACACACATTGGCCACATAATTCCTCTCTACCTACCCTCACGTCGCTGTGCACTGTGTTGTTGTTGTGGTTTGCACTTCCTGGTTGCTGTATTCAGTGCTGTCTTATTCCAGGGCTACATTTGCCCTGCACTCCCAGCCCAGTTTGCACGGCCTCATTCCCATGCTATATTCAGAAGCTGTTTGCCCTGGGCTATTCCTTTTGAATATAGCTTGCTTTGTGCTCCAGGTTAAGTTTGCATGCCAGGCAGTGTTAACTTAACCCAGGGGCAAAGCTTTGAATATCTGGTCCATAATGTTATATTAAATTGTTTACTTGCAGTCTGTATTGTGCCATTTATTATTATAAGAAAAAAGACCTTAGATGGAAACAGGAGAGGAAACATTGCTCTTAAGTCACTGTTCTTAATGGAGGGTGGTGGACGCCTGGAACAGCCTTCCAGTGGAGGTGATGGGTGCCAGAACAGTGACAGGATTTAAGCATGCATGGGACAGATACAAAAGGACCTTGGTAGTAAGGGGAGGAGACAACCAGAGATAAAGTAGGGTCTGCGGTGGCACAGTAGATTAGGCAGGGAGAACTGGGCAGACTAGGTGGGCCAAGTGGTCCTTATCTGCAGACAGCTTCTATGTTTATGTTTCTGTGTTAACATTGCCCTTTAAAATCACAGGTAATGCTTTACTTGAAAGCAGTAGTGCATGATAGCAGTGACAACTCTGACCTGCACTTATACCTATACCATATCCACTGTGCCAATTGTCTTGCCAAATTCTGGTTTCCCTCCTTCCCCCTCTATTTCTCTCAAACCGTCTTCTTCTCACTCACTCAGAAACCATGACCACTGCACTTTAGCCATCTCATCTAGGTCTACCTCGGTTGATCAGACTGCATTCTCACATTGTTTCCCAAAAATATGGAATGCTCTCCCTCCTCCCACTCATCATGCTGCCTCCCCGCATATCCTCAACTCCCTCCTCAAGGTCCACACCCCCCTTTCCTGTAGACGTGTTTAATGTTTAATTTTTCAGCCTTACCATATTTGCCTCGGCACTCGTTTGCAGATTAGTTCTGATCCTACTTTACCATGAAACAGTTTTTGTTTATTTAGTCTCCTAGCACCTTTCCGGTTGTTGTTTATTGATACCTATTGTTGTCTAACTTTGTTCATACTGTGTCAGTTTGTATTCCTGTTTCCATTATGCACTGTATTTGATGTTTGCTGCTGTGTATCCCTTTCCCATCTCCCCGGGAACTCATCTGGAAATGAGCAAGTCTGCTCAGTATGTCTTTCCAGGTGAAAATTTTAAATAAATAAATACTTTTTTTTTATTCTACTTTAGATATCTCCTTATCCTCTGACTTGTATGATACTGTAGTTCTTTCCCTACTTTGAGTCTGCTTTTGCACTTTTTTCACATTTGAAACAATAAAAGGAGCACTCCTTTTAATATCGCTTGAACTAGATTTTCATCGGTAGTCTCAGCAGTTTATGTACACTTGTCCCCTAAGGTCAGGGAGCAGAGCCTGCTGCATGCTGATTTATGATAGTCACAAAAAAGTGATCTTAAACAATGGGTGTTCAAGAAACAACAGATGAAAACCTGGTCCGAGCCATATTAAAAGTAGTGCTCCTTTTATTATTTCAGATATAAACAAAACTGATAAGACTCAACATGTGGAAAAAAAGAGTATTGTACAAGTCAGGATATAGGTAGCAATCTAAAATAAAGTAAAATGTATTTGTAACCCCTTTATCCCCTGGAAACTAAGGGGGAGTGAACCATTTCAGAGGGTCAAGCACAATATAGAATGCACTTACTTGACCTCTGTTGAATCGGGTGACCTCCAGGCATCCCATGGCACTGGTGGGCTGGCAAGGCTGCAGATTTAAACTGGTTAGGTATAACTTTAAATGATGCAATAAACATTTCAATAAGCCAGTGTCCAAACGGAATAGTAAAAGCTAAAACATCCAGACAGGATCCTTTTATTTTAAAACAGTTTCTCCATGGAGGCAGATGTTACATTTCAACTGGCCAGAGTCGACCACAGGGTGGTCATCAGTTCTAATCCCACAGGGGGACAGTTCAATTAATCACCACATTATCGGCTTATCACCCTCAGGGGCTAGGTGTTACACCCAAGGAATTTACTTAACTTGACTTTCTTTTTCTGCCTTCGGGGAACACACATAGTAGGCTCTTTACTTTTATTTTCAAGCCCAGAATTTAAATGACTGGAAGAGTCTGCAGTTCCCTGGGAGTCCAAGGTGCCACAGACCAAGCCTCCCACTCTTCCCTCAAGCCACTGACCCCCATGAGAGAAGAGTCCAAGTCCACATAAAAAGGCAGCCTCACAGGGCTATAATTTAAGGGCAAAGGAAGGCAGAGCATCCCTTAGGGGTCCGAGGTGCCACTGGATGTCTGCCCCCATCCTCACTCAAGTGTTGACCCCCATGAGGAGAGGGTCCCAAAGTCCACATTAGCAGGCACACTTCACTAACACATTTCTGGCCCCTTTTTCACGTACTAGCCACAGGGCTAGTAATCAATCTCTCACTTTGTGTGACACAGGCAGAATCACACACAGGTTTTTGTAGACTGTCACATTTTACTGTCAGAGGCAGACAGCATTAACTTGACATTTTTTACCTCAGAACATCTTCACTGTGGAAATACCCACAGCCTTTTGGTGCCCGAAGGGGGCATAAATAGTGCCTTTTCTAGCACTCTAACCCATTTTCAACAAAATGACACGACAGCCCCTTCACTCAGAGATGGTCACCTCATGACATAAATCTTTCCTTTTCTGACAGGAAACTTCTGTTTAAAATCCAGAAAGCAGCACTGGGTATTTAAAACTCAGCAGATTTGTCATTTCACCCTCTTAAAATAAGGCAAAATATCACCTCAGTCTTTCAGCAGTTCTCAGCTACAGTTCATCCCCACAGAAGCTCCTCAATGAACTCTAAAACTGGTATTCCTCCTTCTGGAGAGGGGCATCCCCTTTTTAGGGATCTCAGGCAAAGGCAGCTGCCACATACGAATTGAGAAAAGAGGGTTTACACAGAAGGAACCAAGCACTACATGCCAGGCTGAAGGCTCCTTCCAACTGCCTAGAATGCTCAGTTCTTTCAAAAGTGAGAGCTCCAGCCCTTCCCCTTTAGAATGTCCAGGCAGGCCAGCTGCCAGGTCAAACTAAGGGCACAGATTGGCATCACAGAAGAAAGCAAGAGCCTTCTTAAAGGAACACATACTTACAGTAACTCCCAAAGGGGGGTTACATATATGTCAAAAGTTTCACCGCTGTTACTGTATGCACTGCTGCTCTAAGTTTCCTTTTAGGAGGACTACAGTCAGAATTTGCAAAAACATATGTTGTGCAGAGTGTTTTGATTTGTGCATATAGTCCTAGTTTTCCTTCCTTTTGAGTGCTATTAGGAGTTTTCTCTAAATTAGCCTGCCACTTTTATAGTAGTTTTATGACCCCTGGAGAGCTTCATCTTAGCATGGTTTATTGCTTTTCTTGTTCCTACAATGCCTCTTGTTCCATGAAACAGTGATTTATCTGGGACCATGGATTCAGCAAGCATTGCTACAGTCAATTTTACAACAGCAGAGCTGTGATATTAAGGAATTTTCCATATCCAGGAAGCACTAATGGCTACATTTACAATTTAGCAAATACATGAGGGCTAACTGAGTGGGTTATTCTGTCAACTAGAGTCTTTACTAATTATAGCATTAATGATCAGGGGTGAGTTGTGTGCTTTTTATGGCTATGTGTAGTTTGAGGAAATGAAAAGTTCTTAAAGCAAAACATTTATTCCTGCTGGCAAGACCTGACATGCATACACATAGAAAACGAAAATATTGAATTAGTGCTATTCAGAGGAGGCCAAAACAATAGGCTCCCGTCTCTAGTACTTGATGAATCAGTGGTCCTGGATGCATCACTGTCACATGGGATAGGATGAATGCTAGGAAAAAGAAAAGCAATAAACCTTGCTAAGATAGAGATCCTCAGAGGCCATAAAACTACCATATAACTTGCAGGCCAATGTAGAAAAAGCTCTTAATAGCAAACAAAGGAAAGAACACACCAGGACTACAAGTACAAATCAAAACACTCTGCACAACACTTTTTTATTTTTTTTTTACAAATTTTGACTGTAGTACTCCTTTAACTTCACTGTAACTGCATTGCAACTGCAAATCACTTACATGTAACTACAGTGTAATTACCTCTGTTGCATGTAATTAATGATTACCTACCCCACAGTTACATTGAAACCAACACTTAAGTGTGACCAAATTACAAAAGGTATACTTTTACCTTTCAAAAGTGAATGATGCTCATTCCCGGGACTGGCTGACTTCCCAGTTATAGAAGCGGTCGATTCACTCAAGTCCACATCCTTATTTTATTTATTTTTTATTTATTTAAATGTTTCACCAGGAAAGGCATACTGAGCAATCTGTTCATTTCCAGATGCGTCGCAGGGGAAGGGGGTGGTGGATACAATAACAAAGGCACGGAAGATAGGCGACACTAGATACAATTTCAGTATAACACAAATAATACCACTGTGTGCATTACAGAGGTGCAAGTACTTAACTACTTGGCAAAATACACTGAAATAACAGAGAGCTTGATACAAGGGGTTCAGGAGTCAGGATATGACTAGGACTTGGGAGGTAGTTGAGGCGCAAGAGAGATCAGGAGAGAAAGACAAAAGGGTGGAGGTGAAGTAAGTGGAGCTGGATGGGGGAAGGAGGGGGGAGGCTAAAAATTAAGAGCAGTTTCAAGTGGGGGAGAATGAGAGAATCAGATGAGAAGGGGGGAAGGGAGAGTAGCTGATAGATGGGGAAGGGGAGGCCAAAAATTAACAGCAGTTACAGGAGAGGGTGGTGAGGCCATGGAGGAGGCAGGAGAGGACACGAGATGAGGGGGCATTATGGATGGCATGAGGGAGGGTATTCCAGAGTTTGGGGAAATGGTGACTGAAAGCAGCTTGACCAGCAGACGTAGAAGTGGAGGGTACAGCCAGGGTCCGAACACTGGAGCTCCTAAGGGCATGGGAGGAGGTAAGGAAAGAGAGGCTCAGAGGTAGGGGGGACTGATTCAAACCAAAATTTACTAACAATGTTGACACAGTAGGCTTTGCATCTGTCCTCAAGAGAGACGAAAGATAGAGACTGGTACAGAGAACAGTGGTGAGTGCAAGGAGGACAGTCAAGCACAAAGAGGCAAAAAGAATGGAACAGAATGTCCAATCTGACTAGAGAAGTACCAGGGGCAGCACTCTAGACCACATCACTATAGTCAAAGAGTGGGAGGATCATTCTCTGCATAATTGCACTGTGGGACAGCAAAGGGATGCAGTTGTAGTTTCTGTACAAGGGACCAAGCTTGGGGTAAAATTTTTGACAATGGCATCCATGTGGCCAAAGAAGTTGAGGTGTTGGTCAAGCCAGACCCCTAAATACCTGAAGGAGGTGACATCCTCCAGTGGGGACTCATCTAAGGTGGAGAACAAGGGAAGGGAGGGAAGCCTAGAGAGTCTCTGCCTCATGCCAAATGACACGGTGATGGTCTTCTTGGCATTCAGGAATAACTGGTTCAAGTACAACCAGAGCTGAACCTGGTCAAAGTTGAGCTGGAGTCTGTATGCCACATCAGCAGTGGAGGGGCCAGAGGTACACAGGACAGTGTTGTCCACATACATGTGAATGGATGCGGATGAGCAGGCAGAGGGGAGGTCATTGAGAAAAAAGGAAAATAACAGAGGTCCAAATACTGAGTCTTGCAGGATCCCTGAGGTTATAGAGAGGGACGGGGAAAGAATGTCACCAATTTTAACAGATTGGGTCCTACCCTCAAGGTAAGAGCAGAACTAACCGGTGGCAGCTCCTGAGAGTCCAGCAGCTGAGAGTTTAGGAAGGAGGAGGGGTGGGAGACAGTGTCGAATGCTTTAGCCAAATCGACAAAAATGGTGGAGGTGATGAAGCCCTGATCCATGTCTGTGAGGATGGAATCAGTGAGCCTGAGGAAGGAGGTAGTCATGGAGTGATACTTCCGGAAGCCCGATTGGTAAGGAGTTAAGAAGGAAAAGGTGTCTAGGAAGGGAGAGAGTTGTGACAGCATGATGCATTCCTGTAGCTTGGCCAGAAGAGGGGGGAAGGAGATAGGGTGGTAGTTACCAGTAGTAGAGGGGTCATGTATTTTTGGGAGAGGAATAATGGTAGCAATCTTTCAATCTGAGGGACCAGAAACATTGGCAAAGGATAGGTTTAGGAGGTGAGCAAGAGATGAGGAGATAGTTGAGGCAGATAGGTAGAGGAGTTTACAGTCCAGTCCATCAGGACCTTTGATGGGTTAAGGGTGAGAAGGGCAAACAGAATGACAGAGGGGGACACAGGAGAGAAGGAGAAAGAGGGGGTAGGGTAGGAGAGGAGGGCTGCAGTGAGGACAGGAGAGGGGGGAGCATAGGGAGGAGGGGGGATGGAGGACAGAAGAGAGGAGGCACAGGAGGTAAAGAAGGAGTTAAACTTGGAGGCGACTGGGAGGGGAGCATAATAGCAGTGGTCAGGACCCAAGTACTGTTGAACATGAAATGAGTTCTGGAAAATCTCATGGAGTGTCCTGTTTGTCATTGGGCTCTTGTGGCAGTTGAGGGCGTGGTTCATTCAGTTTTTCAATAAAAGCTCCCATTGCCTTCGGATCAGTAAAACAGTATTGTGTATCGCCCACCACGAACTGCAGTCTGGCAGGGAAGCTCAGCCAGTGTTGAATACCCGCCTCTCTCAATTTCAGGGTAACTCCCTTAAAGAGAAAAAACAAAACAACTGGGTAATGGTTGTATGTTCAGAAACACAACTCCCTTGAAGGTGTACTATTATGTAACTAAAAAACAGACTTGCGATGTAGGGAGAAAACCTTGTCTCAGTCAAAGAGATCACTTGACCAGCTGAAGATACTGTACTTCATATTCTTTTTATTTTTACATTCCCCTATGTTTCGCTCCTTAGAGCTTGTTCACGGGTTTTTTTCCCCATCTGTTTTAAAACAAACATTATATATTTTATTATTTAAATATTTCATACAGTCTTTGATAACAACTTTGTATTTAAATTATTTGGAATCTAGATTCAATTTACCATACTCCAATCAGTTGTCTGTTATATTTCATCAACAAAACATCAAAAGCTTCTCTTATATAGATAGTTCACTTCCTATAAACTGACAGAAAAACTGAGAACTATTTTTAAGCGGTGGCAGTATAAACTATTCCTAGGTAAAAATGCTTATACTTTACATCAGTAATTAACTTGAAACCCCATAGCTGCTCACATACCTCATTATTGAGCCTGATTTGTATAAATATCCTTTTGTTTGCCTGTAATACCCCACAAGGCTAAACGCTTAAAAGGCCTTGTGCACTCTCTTACTGTTTCAAACCTTCAAAGAAAACAAAAATTCACTTATTTAATTGTTTTTAAATTAAGCTATGTCTTTCCATTTATATCCAATTAAATATTTCTATATCAATAGTAGACACGCTTACCAAGCTTTGCCATACGGAATACTTCTCCTGAATTTACAGGTTTCAAAGCTCTTTGTGAACAGGTTTCCATGGACCAAGAATCTTTAATTTTTTTCCTATCCTCTCTTCCCACTTCTTACCTTAAAATATAAGGATATTGTTAAGGGACTTTGCTGAAAACCATTATACCCCAATTCAGTTATTTCTTAATAGTTCAATTTACCTTCAGTTAAAGCGCCTGTCGCATTATGCTCTGCACTGTGCTCACACAAATTGTTTGCAGAATGGCTTCCAAAGAATGGTGTTCCTGACTCTGTCTGAGCTTAAATGAGGTGTGGCTTTCCTCTTGAGCCCACTCGGATTTACTGCCAAAGTGACGTTGCCCTTCGTGTACGTCTCATGAAAATGAGAGTGTTGCTAAGCAACTGTACATCCTCCCCTATGTTGGAGGAGACACAGTTTCTTCAAGCGGGCTCAATTGCATTTTACACATAGGCTACGCTGTGCTGCCATAACCACTTTACAGCTGTTTTAATGTTATTATCAGAACCAGCCAGATTTAGAGAGACCCATATGCTCAATTGGGTTTTTCTTATCCTACATTTTTACCATCTTTATTGTAGCATCTGTGCCATTTTTTAACCAATTGTTAATACCAGCATTACATCACACAAATTAGACATTAACTTGTCGACTATCAGTTGGCCATAGAAACACAAATCTATTCCACCTTCATCTTTGCAAAACATATATAAAATCAACAAATAATAACTTCTTGTAACTTATCAATTAACTAATATAAAATATATAAATTATTTGCCCTGTTTATTGAATTGGGCTCTCATCTGAGGACAAAGGGGTTATACAAGGGACTACAGGTGTAAATAGTGACATTATGTATTCCTATTTTTATACATGTTTTTCTACTAACATTGAATGAGAATCACCCATTTTACCCCTGTCCTTAAGCACTCCAGCATTTTCAAAAAAAAATTTATTATCATAAAATTAGAAACACGATTGCCAATTACTTCCTACTGTTCATTCATTCCTTTATTTGGATCTAGCGTATTTAATAAAAAAATCCATTTCTTTTCTGCTTTATCCGATAATTGTTTATAGTCCACACTACTAAAGGAAGGTCTGATTAGTCCCAACCCCCATAATCTGAAGGCTGTTCCTGTGTGTGCTTCTTTATTAAAATGCAGTGCTATTGGTGAGTTTTCATCCCTATTCCTGATGTCTCCCTTATGTTCCAATATTCTCTTTTTATATGCACTTTTTGTTTGACCCACATATAATCTATCGCATGGGCACTGTATTACATAAATAACGCCTTCAGAATTACAATCTACTATATATGGTCTCTAATTTTAAATTCCTTATTGACAAATGGGTGTTTAAACACATCCTTCTTCATTGTATTGTTACAGACTGTGCATCTACCACACCTTACCATACTCAACTATAAAGGGCCCAGCAACAACTGGGTTCCCTCCTTGTCCTGTACTGCAAATTGGGAATGTACTAATCTGTCTTTTAAATTTAACCTTTTTTCACCACTATAATTGGTTTCCGCTGTAATGTTACATTTTGTTTACTATCCTGTGCTACCATATGTCAGTGTTTATTAATGATTCTACATATATCACTCATTTTTATATTTGCTTGCACACATGTGCAAGAAACATAGTGCCATCATCTGAGTTTTTGAAGGTGTGGCAGCCCTCTTCCAATTCAGTCAGTGTGTTTGCAGGCACGGCCGCAGTTCTCCAATGGCTGCTGGAGCTGTCTGTGACAGCAGTCGAATATGCAGTGGAGTACAGTTGAAAGGGGAAGCTATGCTTCGGTGAGCAGCGATAAGATATCGCCTGCTCATGCCACACCTCCACACACATGCTGCATGCTGCTTGCCCACACGCACACCTGTATAGCCGAGTAAAGTGCCCAATCCCCTGTCGGCTGTGCCATCCCCTAATAGAGGTTCCACATGCGCGCCATTATGAGCGGCGGGGTGCCCAATCCCTCGCTCGGCTCCACTGTTCGCCCAGAGTACAGGGTGCCGCCGGAGCCACCCAGTGTGACAACATATGCTATCACTGACAGGGGTGCCCAATCCCCTGCTGGCTCCACGCCCCTCAAACAGCCATCCTTGTGCCACACATGGAGCCCACCAAGTGTGGCAAACATCCCACATCGTCGTCCTTTTAAAAACAAACAACCCTGAAACACAAAACGGTCCCTCGCTGTCTCTGCCCCACCCGCTCCACCCACAGCACACCTTACCTCCCACACCCTCACCCCATACTTACCTCCAGACTCTGGCGCGACGATCTTCGGTGGACCGGGAACATGTCTGCACTCTTCAAAGCTGACTGCGAACTGAGGAAATGCCGGTAAGCTGTATAATGGGATAGATAGGGTTTTTTCAACTTTGCTGCATATCTCAGGCAGTTTTGGGAGTTTTTGCACCAAATTTTCAACATGGGGGTTTTTGGGACCCCTTCTCATGAATGCTGTCACTGTCACTGTCATGGCATTAATCGGGCTCGAAGGGTGATTTTGCAGTCACTGCACAAAATCACCTTTTGGGACCAAGTAACAAAATGACACTGTTCATAAGGTGGGCTCTCAAAAAGCCTATGTTGAAAATATGGTGGAAAAATTCATAAAAATGACTGTTTTACGAGCGTGCATTGCATAGTTCCTACGCACGCTCGTAAGTTCGCAAATTTTCAATATTTTCACTCCAGATTTTCAACATTGCCATTTTACCACACCTCCTTATGAGCAGTACAGCTGTCATTTTTCACATCTTGCTCAAAATGTGTTTCCACCCATGTAGCGCACAATGGCGCAGTCGGTGTGCGAAATTAATGTATGGGACACATTAAGAAAATCACAGTGACACTGTGCATGAGCAGAGGTCTTAAAATGGCTATGTTGAAAATTTGGTGACAAAAGTCTGTAAAATGACTGTGTTATGGTGGGCATTAAGCAGTTCCACAGCACCTCGTAAGTTCATGACTTTGTAATATTTTCAGTCCAGATTTTCACCAGTGGCATTTTTCCACACTTCCTTATGAACAGTACAGCTGTCATTTTTCACAACATGGTCAAAATGTGTTTTCACACTTTCAGCGCAGAGATGCGTGGTCGCTGTGGGAAATCATTGTTTGGGACAGATAAAGAAAATCACAGTGACACTGTTCATGATCGGAGGTCCCAAAATGCCTGTGTTGACAATCTGCTGTAAAAATTCCCCTAACTAATTACATTACGGGTGTGCGTTGCACAGTTTCTATGCACGCTCGTGACTTCACCAGTTTTTTTAATATTTTTACTGCAGATTTGCAACATTGCCATTTTTTACACCTCCCCATGAACAATACAGCTGTCATTTTTCACATCCTGTTCAGAATGTGTTTTTGCACCTGTGGTGCTAAATGCCGTAGTCACTGTGCATAAGCAGCTTCCGGCTAACAAACTGAAACTGCCACTATTATTATCCCAGCTATTTAATGCCTGATGAAAATCTTGTAATTCTTTTTCTGTTCTGGCCCATAAACATAGCACATCATCAATAAATCGTTTCCAAAATATTATTCTACTTTTAAATGAATTTATTCGATCATTAAATACCTTCTCCTCTTCAAAGTTAATCATAAATGCATTAGCATATGTTGGAGCCATTGTACTGCCCACTGCTGTGCCCCTGTCTTGCAGGTAAAATTGTCCATTGAATTCAAAGTAATTATGCTATAATATGAATGTGGCTAAATCCTGTAACATTTCCATTTTAGGTCCTTCATCACTGATTATTTTATCTAATATTTTACCCATATTTATTACCCCTTCTTATATGTGGGTCAAACAAAATGAGCATTAAAAAGAGAATATTGGAACATAAGGGAGACATCAGGAATAGGGACAAAAACTCACAGCAGCACTACATTTTAATTAAGAAGCACGCACAGGAACAGCTTTAAGATTCTGGGTGCTGGAAATAATCAGACCTTCCCTTAGGGGTGGGGACTATAAACAATTATTGGATAAAGCAGAAATGAAATTAATTTTTTTATTAAATACGCTAGATCTAAATATAGGAATGAATATAGAAAGTAATTGCCAATCGTGTTTCTAATTTTATAATAATAACAAAGTTTTTTTTGAAAATGCTGGAGTGCTTAAGGATGGGGTAAAATGGGTGATTCTAATTTAATGTCAGTAGAAAAACATGTATAAAAATAGGAATACATAATGTCACTATTTACACCTGTAGTCCCTTGTATAACCCCTTTGTCCTCAGATGAGAACCCAATTCAATAAACAGTAAGGGCAAATAATTTATATATTTTTTATTAGTTAGTTGATAAGTTACAAGAAGTTATCATTTGTTGATTTTATATATGTTTTGGAACGATGAAGGTGGATGAAGGTCATTCACAAATCTGGACTGTCATGTACGGTATGGGCTGCCGCCCATTGGCTCTAGCTCTGCACCAATGGTGCAGCTACCGTGTGATCAGTCGGCAGGCGGAGGGCGGCAGGCGGGTGGGATGCTGCCGGGGGCCAGGGTGGTGGGGCTTCTTGGGTGGGTGGGGTGGGGCCACACTAGACACCAGGGAGATGTTTTGGGGGCAATTACTTACTGCCCACGATCGGCACATGGGATGTAGGGGGTTCTGTATACTTTCTGCTGCGATCAGGCACATGGGATGTGGGGAGGGTTCTGTATACTTTCTGCCCGCGATCGGGCATTTCGGTCCACTGGACCACCAGGGATGGAATGGGAGGAGGGGGAGCTACATTGATGCCCGCGATCGGGCTGGGGGGCACAGGGACTGGTTGGGGCCAGCCACAGGTGGCAGCTGCTGTGTTGCGCCCTGCAATGCAGCAGCTCACCTGTGGGTGGCCCTCAACAAGCCTTTTTTGGCTCAAAGTTGTGCAGGTGCAGGTTGGGGGTTGCGCCTGCACAGCTCTGCACACCAACCCGACTGAATGTCGGGCTCACGCAGTTCTGTCATAGTTCCTCCCCTCCAGTTGCGCATGCATGCATTCAGTTGCATTGCCGTTGCTCAGCCTGTTTTCAGTGGGCGCAACTGCCTACTGCTGAATATCGCAGAATGGCGCAATTTAGGACTTGCGCATGCGCAACCCTGTTGCGCATGGCGCAACCCTTTTGAATATCTGGCCCCATGTGTAAAATGCAATTGAGCCTGCTCAGAGAAACCGTGTCTCCTCCTAAATAGAGGAGAATGTACAGTTGCTTAGCAACACACTCATTTTCACGAGAGGTACACGAGGTGCAATGTTACTTTGGTGGTAAATCCGAGTGGGCTCAAGAGGAAAGCCACACCTCATTTGAGCTCAGACAGAGTTGGGAACACCACTCTTTGGAAGCCATTCTGCAAACAATTTGTGTGAGCACAGTGAAGAGCATAGTGCATCAGGCACTTTAACTGAAGGTAAAGTCTACTATTAAGGAATAACTGAATTGGGGTATAATGGTTTTCAACAAAGTCCCTTAACAATATCCTTATATTTTAAAGTAAGAAGTAGGAAGACAGGACAGAAGAACATTAAAGATTCTTGGTCCATGAAAATCTGTTCACAAAGAGCTTTGAAACCTGTAAATTCAGGAGAAGTATTCCATGTGGCAAAGCTCGGAAAGCGTGTCTACTATTGATATAGAAATATTTAATTGGATATAAATGGAAAGACATAGCATCATTTTAAAACAATAAGTGAATGCTTGTTTTCTTTGAAGGTTTGAAACAGTAAGATAGAGTACATAAGGACTTGTAAGCGTTTAGCCTTGTGGGGTACTACAGGCAAACAAAAAGATATTTATACAAATCAGGCTCAATAATGAGGTATGTGAGCAGCTGTGGGGTTTCAAGTTAATTAATGATGTAAAGTATAAGCATTTTTACCTAGGAGTAGTTTGTACTACCACCGCTTAAAAATAGTTGTCTATTTTTCTGTAGGTTTATAGGAAGTGAACTGTCTACATAAGAGAAGCTTTTGATGTTTTGTTGATGAAATATAACAGACAACTGATTGGATTATGGTAAACTGAATCTAGATTCCAAATAATTTAAATACAAAGTTGTTATCAAAGACTGTATGAAATACTTAAATAATAAAATATATAATGTTTGTTTTAAAACAGATGAAAAAAACCTGTGAACAAGCTCTAAGGAGCAAAACGTAGTGGAATGTAAAATTAAAAAGAATATGAAGTATCTTCAGCTGATCAAGTGATCTCTTTGGCTGAGACACGCTTTTACTCCCTGCATCGCAAGTTTATTTTTTAGTTACATAATAGTACACCTTCAAAGGAGTTGTGTTTCTAAACATACAACTATTACCCAGTTTATTTTTCTGTTTAAATTGA
The DNA here is from genome assembly GCA_016271365.2 of Neoceratodus forsteri. Taxonomy (NCBI): domain Eukaryota; kingdom Metazoa; phylum Chordata; order Ceratodontiformes; family Ceratodontidae; genus Neoceratodus; species Neoceratodus forsteri. Next base: position 120,718,704 of record JADMNL010000026.1, read on the forward strand.
ATGTACCTAGAAAGTGGGTCACATTTCTTCTGGATGTTGGTTGAACTATAAAAAGGTGCTTTCATTTAAAAGTTTGTATAACAATAACATGAGAAAGTTTGTCTTCTAGTGAATAAATATTTACTGAATATTGAAATCTGAAGAAATTGTACCTGTGAAAATGAATGAAGCAATAGCAGCATTGCAAGATATAGGAAATAGTGTGCAGAGCACACTACATTTTACAACTTTTTCTGAAACAGAAAGAAAACAGTTATTTCAGGCTATGAGGGGTAGTAGGGGCCTATCACTCAGATGGGAGAAACTCCTAAGAATTTGGCACAAAAAATAGAAAATCTGAGATTTAGGGACACAGGGCCAGATATTCAAACTGCACTCTTCTAAGGTGCAAGCCCTTGCACTGCGCAAAATAGTTGCGCAGGGGTGTGTCCGGGGTGATATTCAAAGAAGTTGTGCTATTGAGCAACCCCTTTGAATATCACCCCCCAGCCACAGCCACTGTGCATGGTGCACTGGAACTTGCGCCACCGCAAGTTGACAGAGTGGAGCATTCAACTTGCGGTGGCACAAGTACCATTGCGCCATGTGCAAAATCCCGATATTCAAAAGGTGACATGCAAATGGGGCCATAATTCATGCAAGGCACGGGGGGGCCATTTGCATCTGATTATGGCCCCATTTGAATGCCATTAGCATGTAGGTGCGCCGATCCCCGAGGACTTGCACCTGGCCCCTGCCAGGCAGCAGCCATCGAGGACTGATGCTCCCTGCAGCCCAATCGTGGGCAAAACAGTGTAGAATCCCCACCACCACCCACTGGCCCGATCACGGACATGGTTTAATTCCCCGCCAACAGCCCGATCACGGGCAGCAATGTGGCATCCCCCCAACCTATCCCTGGTGGTCCAGTGGCCCGAATGCCTGATCATGGGCAGTAAGTTAAAATATCCCCCCCCTCCTGAAGGTATCCCTGGTGGTCCAGTGGACTGAAAGCCCGATGCGATGGCAGTATGTTTAATAAACCCCCAACGTATACCTGGTGGCTGAGTGTCCCACCACCCCACCCACCCGTAGCCCACCACCCGCTCCCCCAGCGGCGGCCCGGGCGGCAGCATCCACCCGCCTGCCACCCGCAGCATCGCCGACTGACTGCCGGTGGGGCTGCATGCCATTGGTGGAGCATGAGCCAATGAGCGTGCAGGCTATCATACTAAAGATGATCCAGTTTTGTGAATGAGTTCATTCACAAAACTGGACTGTCTTTGTATGGGCTGCCGCCCGATGGCTCATGCTCTCAAGGCGTACGAGCCGGGCAGTCAGTTGGCGGGCGGCGGGCGCAGGCGGATGACTGCCGCCCGCCGGCTGCTGGGGAGCGGGTGGGGCCATATGGATGGGTGGGGTGGGGACACTAGCCACCAGGGATACGCTTGGGGGATTTATTAAACATACTGTCCGCGATCAGGCATTTTGGTCCACTGGACCACCAGGGACCTTCGGGGATTATTTAACTTACTGCCCGTGATCAGGCATTCAGGCCACTGGACCATCAGGGATCCATTGGGGAGCTACATTGCTGCCCGTGATCGGGCAGCGGGGGGCACAGGGATTGGGTTAGCAAGCCACAGGGGCAGCTGCTGTGTTGCACCCTGCAATGCAGCAGCTCACCTGCGGTGGCCTCGACTCAAGCCTTTTTTGGCTCAAAGTCATGCAGGCACAGGTTGGGGGTTGCGCCTGCACAACTCTGCACAGCCCGGCTGAATATCGGGCTGTGCAGTTTATGCATGGTTCCTCCCCCTCCAGTTGAGCATGCATTCATTTGCATTGCGCTGTTGCTCAGCCTGTTTTCAGTGGCACAACTGTCTCCTGCTGAATATCGCAGAATGGCGCAATTTAGGACTTGCGCATGTGCAACCCTTTTGAATATCCCACCCACAAGGTTAAAGTGGCATGGGTTAACTCTGACACAGTATTTGGAACACAATAGAATACCAAGAGGACTAAGGATAGCGGTTGAGCCAAACATTGTTATTAATACTAATAAACTATTCACAAAATGGGATGGAATACGGAATAGAGCTAGCACTGACTTCATGTATGCTTTAATAGAAGCTGTTAAAGATGAAAGAAATGTGATAAGTGAAGATATACAGAAAGTACAAGATTTATTACAATTACAGATAGAAGCAGATGAGTTCACATGCAATTTAGAAGAAATTAAAAAGAAATTATCAGAATATGAAGAAAAATTAAAACAACAAAAGATACAAAAATTAATTAGAGATACTAATGATTATAAAGATAATCGAGTTTATACTTATAAACAGTACAATAAGAGAAGACTAACAAATTATAACATAGAGAGCAGAGCAGACAGTGATAACAGCTACACTAGAGAGTCATTTAGACAAGAGGGAGAAAAATATCAACAAACGGGAGCATCACAACAACCAAGTACATCTACATCAGATATAGTTGAGAATAGATATGATCTTAGAAATATTAATACCAAAAGAAATGCTCCTAGACAACAGGTGGGTTTTCATGGAGGCAAAAGGGGGGCCGAGGAGGGACAGATGGAAGGCCAACAAAAATGTATATGGACAGAGGAACTTCGAGACATTACCAGAAATGATTCCAATATTTAATCTTGGTAAAAGAAATTTGACACAAATTGAGGAACAAGTATTAGGTTTGGAATTTTCTTTTGCTCCCACCCAGCTGGTAGATTTATTTGAACTAGAAATTGATCTTCAAAGATTTTTTCAAACACTAAGATTAAAACATCTTTTTACAGAAGATCCAGAAGATAGTAATTATCAAAGAAATTTGAAACAAGCATTAACTATCGAATCACATTTTTCTCCTCCAATTGGTAAAAATCATGGTATAGAAACTTTCTGTAGTACAGTTGAAAAAGAAATAATGCAGTTATACAAACACAAAGAACAGTGTTTTCCTAGACAGAAAAATCTAACACAGGATCAGAGACAGGCTTTGGCTGAATTAAGTAAAGATAACACTATAATCATCAGGTTGATAAGGGAAGGGGAATTGTCATTCAAGACAGAGAGCATTACAGAATTATGTTTATGAAATTATTAGAGAATGGTGAAAATTGTTCTGTATTACAGGAAGACCCAACCCGAATACTACAAGGGAGGATCAGAGAAATGTTGGTGGAATATGTTGACCTTAATTGGCTAAATGAATGGGAAAAGAGATTACTGTTAAAAGAACACCCAAGGATTCCCACGTCCTATAGCATTCCAAAAATACATAAAAACATATCCGATCCCCAAGGGAGACCAATAGTGTCAGGAACAGACTCACTGTTCGACCCAATATCAAAGTACATCAATTTCCATTTGCAACCATTAATTGAGAATAGTGAAACATATATTAGGGATTCAGCAGATATTATGCAGCAGCTAGAAAATTTATTGAAAAAGGAGATCTTAGCAATACTATTCTAGTCACGTGGGATGTTATTGATTTATACACATCAATACCACATGAAGAAGGGGTAATAAATATGGGTAAAATATTAGATAAAAGAATCAGTGATAAAGGACCTAAAATGGAAATGTTACAGGATTTAGCCACGTTCATATTACAGCATAATTACTTTGAATTCAATGGACGATTTTACCAGCAAGACAGGGGCACAGCAATCAGCAGTACAATGGCCGCAGCATATGGGAATGCATTTATGACTAACTTTGAAGAAGAGAAGGTATTTAATGATCGAATAAATTCATTTAAAAGTAGAATAATATTTTGGAAATTATTTATTGATGATGTGCTATGTTTATGGGCTGGAACAGAAAAAGTATTACAAGATTTTCATCAGGCATTAAATAGCTGGGATAATAATTTCAAATTCACAATAAACAGTAGTAGTGAGATTATCCCATACCTAGATCTGCTAATCATTAAAAAAGAAAATCAAATCAGCACCAATATTTTTAGAAAAAAAAACGATAGAAACACTATTCTACACAGTACAAGCTACCATGAGCCCAAACTAAAAAACAGTATACCATACTTTTAAAATGGTAAGAGTTAAAAGAAATTGTCAGAAAGTGGATGACCATCAAAAAAATAAACATGAAATGGTAAAAAGATTCACAAATAGGGGTTATAAACCCAGGGTATTAAAACAAGCATGTTTTAAAATTGAGAATAAAACTAGGGAGGAACTGTTATAGCAGAAACAAACAAAAAGCCAATATGGAAGAACAGTTTTGGCACTTAAATAAAATGAGAAAATGAGTGATATACAAAGAATCATTAATAAACATTGGCATATGGTAGTACAGGATAATAAACAAAATGTAACATTACAGCAGAAACCAATTACAGTGGTAAAAAAAGTTTCAAATGTAAAAGACAGATTAGTGCATTCCCAGTTTGCAGTTTGCAAGGAGGGAACCCAGTTGTTGCTGGGCCCTTTATAGTTGAGTATGGTAAGGTGTGGTAGATGCACAGTCTGTAACAATACAATGAAGAAGGATGTGTTTAAACACCCATTTGTCAATAAGGAATTTAAAATTAGAGACCACATAGACTGTAATTCTGAAGGCAATATTTATGTAATACAGTACCCATGCGATAGATTATATGTGGGTCAAACAAAAAGAGCATTAAAAAAGAGAATATTGGAACATAAGGGCGACATCAGGAATAGGGACGAAAACTCACCAGTAGCACTACATTTTAATAAAAAAGCACACACAGTAACAGCTTTAAGATTCTTGGGGTTGGAAATAATCACACCTTCCCTTAGGGGTGGGGACTATAAACAATTATTGGATAAAGCAGAAATGAAATTGATTTTTTTTTTATTAAATACACTAGATCTAAACATAGGAATGAATATAGAAAGTAATTGGCAATCGTGTTTCTAATTTTATAATAATAAAAAATGGTTTTTGAAAATGCCGTAGTGCTTAAGGACAGGGGTAAAATGGGTGATTCTAATTCAATGTTAGTAGAAAAACATGTATAAAAATAGGAATACATAATGTCACTATTTACACCTATAGTCCCTTGTATAACCCCTTTGTCCTTAGATGAGAGCCCAATTCAATAAACAGTAAGGGCAAATAATTTATATATTTTATATTAGATAGTCGATAAGTTACAAGAAGTTATTATTTGTTGATTTTATATATGTTTAGGAAAGATGAAGGTGGAATAGATTTGTGTTTCTATGGCCAACTGATAGTCAGCAAGTTAAAGTCTAATTTGTGTGATGTAATGCTCGTATTAACAATTGGTTTAAAATGGCACAGAGACGCTACAATAAAGATGGTAAAAATGTAGGATAAGAAACACCCAATTAAGCATATGGGTCTCTCTAAACCTGGTTGGTTCTGATAACATTAAAATAGTTGTAAAGCGGTTATGGCAGCACAGTGTAGACTATGTGTAAAATGCAATTGAGCCTGCTCAGAGAAACCGTGTCTCCTCCTAAATAGGGGAGAATGTACAGTTGCTTAGCAACACACTCATTTTCACGAGAGGTACACGAGGTGCAATGTTACTTTGCCGGTAAATCCGAGTGGGCTCAAGAGGAAAGCCACACCTCATTTGAGCTCAGACAGAGTTGGGAACACCACTCTTTGGAAGCCATTCTGCAAACAATTTGTGTGAGCACAGTGCAGAGCATAGCGCATCAGGCGCTTTAATGGAAGGTAAATTCTACTATTAAGAAATAACTGAATTGGGGTATAATGGTTTTTAACAAAGTCCCTTAACAATATCCTTATATTTTAAGGTAAGAAACGGGAAGAGAGGATAGAAAAAAATTGAAGATTCTTGGTCCGTGGAAACCTGTTCACAAAGAGCTTTGAAACCTGTAAATTCAGGAGAAGTATTCCATATGGCAAATCTTGGTAAGCATGTCTACTATTGATATAGAAATACTTAATTGGATATAAATAGAAAGACATAGCGTCATTTTAAAATAATTAAATAAGTGAATTTTTGTTTTCTTTGAAGGTTTGAAACAGTAAGATAGAGTACACAAGGACTTGTAAGCTTTTATCCTTGTGGGGTACTACAGGCAAACAGAAGGATATTTACACAAATCAGGCTCAATAATGAGATATGTGAGCAACTATGGGGTTTCAAGTTAATTACTGATGTGAAGTATATGCATTTTTACCTAGGAGTAGTTTGTGCTGCCACCGCTTAAAAATAGTTGTCTGATTTTCTGTATGTTTATAGGAAGTGAACTGTCTATATAAGAGAAGCTTTTGATGTTTTGTTGATGAAATATAACAGACAACTGAATGGATTATGGTAAATTGAATCTAGATTCCAAATAATTTAAATACAAAGTTGTTATCAAAGACTGCATGAAATATTTAAATATTAAAATATATAATGTTTGTTTTAAAACAGATGAAAAAAACCCGTGAACAAGCTCTAAGGAGCGAAACATAGCAGAATGTAAAAATAAAAAGAATATGAAGTATCTTCAGCTGGTAAAGTGATCTCTTTGGCTGAGACAAGCTTTTACTCCCTGCATTGTAAGTTTGTTTTTTAGTTACATAACTCCCTTAAAGGCCATACACCGTTGATAAGTAGCATAAGAACAGTCCAGGAAAAGCAGGATTTTAGATTGCTCAATAATGGAAGCTTGTTCCTTGGTGCCTTGCAGAATGCAATTCCATTTGCCCACTGAGCTTGGTCACCATCAAAATTGTCTTCTGGGATTAATCCTCTAGGCCTTGATGAGACATGGAGGGTATCCCAGGTCAAGAGTCTCTGGTAGCCAGTGTTCCAAAAAAGGTCACACATCCTCTCCTTCTGTACCCCTCGGGACTCCCAGAATGCAAACAATAGGGACCTAGATGGTATTTCCAATTGTTCCAGCCACGTACGCAGGAGACCTTGTTCTTTAACAGAAGTTGTGGAAGCCTCCAAAGCTTTTCCAGCTATTGAAGTGGAGTCCACCTTGGAGTTAGGCCATCTAGCTTAATTTCCACAGTCATAAGTCCTTCAAAATAGGTATCCAACTTATGTTCAATATGTTGATTCAACTGTGTTAAAGTGTGGATGATTCAATTCAGAGTATTGAGTATGGTCAGAATGTCACCGTTAGCAGGGAGTTGCTAGATCCTGGTTATTCATATGAGATTGTTTTGTTTTAGATTCTAGTTGTTTAATTTGTTGTTCTTTGTATTCTAAATCTTTCTGTTTTTGTTTCTTTTTATTGCATGAAAATCATATTATGTTTCCTCTGATGTACTTTATAAGCATCCCAGAGTATTTAATTTGATGTTTCATTAGTAGCGTTAGTTTCAAAAAACAGGGCCATTTCTTTAAAAAGCCAGCCTCTAAAATCAGGATCTTGATTAAGGGAGGTGTTAAATCTCCATCTAAGTTCTTTTCTAGCAAAATTTTCAAACATAATTGATGTTTTAAATAAAACGTGATCTGAAATCACAACAGAGTCATATCTAATATCCAAAATCATATTGCACAAACTGAGAGGCATAAAGAAATAATCTATTCTACTAAATGAATTATGTCAGGCAGAGAGAAAGGAATAATCTTTATCTTGTGGCTGCACCAATCTGCACACATCTAATAAAGTCCTTAACTGTGTCTTAAAAATATTTATTGGGAGCAAGGATTTTAATACTCTTAGAAATGTATGTCCTGTCTTGTAATGGTTCCATGACTTTGTTAAAGTCGCCCCTAGATATAATTTCAAAGTCCTTAAAGTTAAGTAATGTGGAAAATAATTTGTGAAAAAAAGGTTGTTTTCTCCATGTTGATTGCATAAATGTTATATAATGCAATATTTTTCCCATATAGGGTTCCCGTGAGAATTTGAAATCTGCCTTCTTTATCTGTTATATGTTTAGTTTTTGTAACAGGGATTCCTTTTTAATTAAAACAGCTAACCCTCTTTTTGTTGAGGAAAAACTTGTGCTGCTCATTGCCTTTGTACATTTTCAGCTTCTTCAGGTATTAAATGTATCTCCTGTAAGAAACCAAAGTCTGTTTTATGTTTTTAAAGATGGTTTGGTACCTTTTTCCTTTTTACTGGGGGACCACGCCGTTTCACATTTCAAGTTGCTAGGTTCAAAACAGACATCCTAACCCAGAGATTTTATGACTTAAACTATACACAACTGCGTGAAACTATTAAACTAATCTTATGACTACAGTTGGAGTAACTAGATATAAGTAAAATTATTAAACACAACTGTTATAATACTAAAAATTGAGGTAATAAAATAATTTAGCTATAAAATATAAAATGCTACAAATGTAACTACATAAACTGCACAACTACACTGCTAGACCAAAACTTTATAGTAATAAGAAAACTGTCTGAACTATAGAATCCTTAACTAAAAGATAATTAAAAGGAATACTTGGTGATACTAGGTTAATAAATAATGTATTAAAGATGTATGTTGTACTTATGGAATAAGCACTGCAAATACCTGCACCAAGCTTAATACCCTAGGCGCTATTCCTAGTTCTGTGACAGACCAAATTTGACTAGCTACCTGTACCCTTAAGTAAATGCATTGTTAATTAACTAAGAGCATAAAACTATTAGGTAGTTCTGAAAAGGTTAAGGGAAAGTTTACATTATAAATTAGTAGATTTCTTAGTACCCACAGTGAATGACATAGATACAGCAGGAAATAAATTAATAAGTTGTAAGGGGGAATAGCTATTCATTAGTTATAAGAGTTAGTATGTCAATACTCTCCATGCAGGAAACTTTATTTGGAGAATAATACAAATTATCATTCAAAAAGATTTTGAAGATGATTCAACGTGAAAGGATTTCTTCTAGGGACAAGGTTGTATAGCCCTGATCCATGTTTGTCACTTTATTCAGTTCTTATAATGTGGAGAATACAAGCTATTCCAGATTTATTAGAATATTCACCTCAGCACCAATAAATGAAGTTAACAATATCAGCTCAGGTATGCCTTAGAATAATCAGCTATCAGAGCTATGAAGCGACAACACATTTTTTTTTGTCAGGGCTCAAACGTATTAGATGTGGCATCAAGATATAGGTGCAATCTTATTGTAGAGTTGCATTTTCTTTTCAATTAAATTAAAAGAAAAAAGAGGTATGAGAAGAAAGAAAAAGACATTGTCGTACACTGTGTAGGCAAAAGATTTAAAGTGAAATCTGTCAGAATTCACAGGGAATAACATTGCTCTTAGGAAAATGACAGTTAAGAAGTAAACATTAAAGAGCCTTATAAATATCTTAACTGAAGAAAGCAATGCCCCAGTGTCCTTCTGCAACAGGATTACATAGCAACATTTGAAGCAGATTTAAAAAATGATTTAGGACTTCAAAAAATGTCTTTTAATACTGGTTAGATTCTGTAATAAAAATATTTAAGATCAGAGTAGCAAGCAAGTGTGTAGGCAAAGCTGACGACAATTGGAGTCATAACAGAAACTAATATATACTTGTACAATTAAAATATTCAGAGTGTGCTTAGTTAAATGTTAAAGTGAAAGAATAAGAGTTAAATCCCGTGGTTGAGAGGAGGCAGTAGCAGGAATAGTTGCATTATAAATAGAAGTTGTTCTGTTTCCATAGGTATAGCATTAGCTTTATTAAATGCAGAAGCCAAAGACTGTAAGAGCATATTCAGAGCAGTTCATCTATGAGTGTGGAGAATGTTCATCTGAATTGAGTTCTAAGTCAATTTGATCTTGTGGAAAAACAGATTAGTTGTTTAATGCTGAATCTGCTCTGGACAGTCTATTGCTACCTTTTTTATTATATTTGCTTGCATGCATGTGCAAGAAACATAGTGCCATCATCTGAGTTTTCAGAGGTGTGGCAGCCATCTTCCAATTCAGTCAGTGTGTTTGCAGGTGTGGCCGCAGTTATCCAATGAATGCTGCAGTTGTCTATGACAGCAGTTGAAAATGCAGTGGCCGTACAGTTGATAGGGAGAGCTACACTTCAGTGAGCAGCGATAAGATATCACGTGCTCATGCACGCTGCCCTCCCACACACACATGCATGCACGCATACTGCATGCTTGTGCTTCCCCCCCACCCACGCACACACTGTATAGCTGATGGGGGTGCCCAATCCCCCTTCGGCTGTGCTGCGCTTTCCCCAAACAGAGTTCCAGATGCCACGCTGGGAGCCCACCCCAGCGTGGCAACAGATCATATGGCTGACGGCGGTGCCCAATCCCCTGTCGGCTCCACGGCCCCCCAACAGCCTTCCAGCTGCCACGCTGGGAGCCCACCTCAGTGTAGCAAACATCCCTCATCGTCTAAGTAAAAAAAAAAACAAAGAAAAAATCTTTCTCTCATTGCTGTCTTGATCCCACTCTCCCGCCTGCGCCCACCCACTGCGCATCCTGCCTCCCCACACCCCCACCTCACCACATACTTACCTCTGGAGCTTGGCATGACGATCTTTGGTGGACCGGGAACACATCTGCACTCTTCAAAGCCGACCACAAACTGAGGAAATGCCAGTAAGCTGTATAATGCAATAAATAGGGTTTTTTCAACTTCAGTGCATATCTCGGGCATTTTGTGGAATTTTTTCACCAAATTTCAACATGGGGTTTTTGGGTCCCCACTTCATAAATTCCGTCACTGTCATGGAGTTAATCGAATTTTAAAGGTGATTTATGTCGTCGGCATGGAACCACCTTTCAGGACCGATTTATGAAACGACAGTGTCACAGTTCATGTGGCAGGCCCCCCAAAATCCCTATGTTGAAAATTTGGTGAAAAAAATTATCACAAAAATGACAGTTTTATGAGCGTGCATTGCACTGTTCCTACGCGACACTCATAAGTTCACGAATTTTCAATATGTTCACTCCAGATTTTCAACATTCGTTATTTTACCATACCTCCTTATGAGCAGTACAGCTGTCATTTCTCACATCTGGACCCAAAATGTGTTTCCGGCATGTAGTGCACAATGGCACAGTCAGTGTGCTAAATCAGTGTTCAGGACAGATTAAGAAAATCACAGTGACACTGTTCATGAGCAGAGGTGTTAAAATGGCTATGTTAAACATTTGGTGAAAAAATTCCCCAAAATTACTGTTCTATGAGCATGTGTTGCGCTGTTCCTATGCACGCTCATGAATTTTCAATATTTTCACTACAGATTTTCAACATTGCCATTTTACCACACCTCCTTATGAGCAGTACAGCTGTCATTTTTCACATCTCAGCCAAAACGTGTTTCCGCCCATGTAGCGTACAACGGCGCAGTTGGTGTGTGAAATCAATGTTCGGGACAGATTAAGAAAATCACAGTGACACTGTTCATGAGCAGAGGTGTTAAAATGGCTATGTTTAAAATTTGGTGAAATACGTCCATAAAGTGACTGTGTTACAAGTGACCATTGCGCAGTTTCCTCGCACCCTTGTAACTTCATGAATTTCTAATATTTTCAGTCCAGATTTTCACCACTGGAATTTTTCCATCCTTCCTTATGAACAGTACAGCTGTCATTTTTCACACCATGGCTGAAATGTGTTTTTGCACTTCCAGCGCAGAAATGCGTGGTCGCTGTGGGAAATCACTGTTCAGGACAGATTAAGAAAATCACAGTGACTCTGTTCATGACCGAAGGTTACAAAATCCCTGTGTTGACAATCTGCTATAAAAAATCCTCAAACTAATTGCATTATGGGTGTGCGTTACGCATTTTCTATGCACGCTCATGACTTCACCATTTTTTTTTATATTTTCACTGCAGAATTTCAACATTGCCATTTTTTGCACATCCCCATGAACAGTACAGCTGTCATTTTTCACATCCTGTTCGAAATGTGTTTTCACACCTGTGGTGCCAAATGGTGTAGTCGCTGTGCGAAATCAGCTTTTGGCTAACAAACTGATACTGCCACTGTTCATAAGGTGGGGGTCACAAAAAAACCATGTTGAAAATTTGGAGTGAAAATGGCAATTATCGCTTGAGGCATTAGGGTTTCCAACCATAATGCCCCACCCTGTAGAGATTGAGAGGCATCAGGGGTGTGACTTGGGATTCTCGCCTGTAACACTCATATCATTCCACACCCTGCAGCCAGTGAGAGGCATCGAGGTGTGCCTTGGACTCTTCAGCCCCAAAGTTCACCCCACTCTCCTATACAGGACCCATCTCACTGTATTTCCTGATGGAATGGGGTGAGCATAAGGGCCAAAGACCCCAAGGCACATCGTGACACTTGTCAGTGTCTACAGGGTAGGGTGTGGTGAAATAGCATGGCCATTATGCCTGATGACCCAAAGGCACACCCCAATGCCTGTCAGTCTCTGCAGGGTGGTGGTGGGGTTGGTTTCAGTTCAGTACTTCACTGCCACTCCTATTATGCAGCTCTCTAACTCCTACACTACCAATGCCAATGCCAGCAAGCAAGCAAACATTCGGCATTGACAAATGCTTGTTTGCACTAGCTGAGATCTTGGAAGTATTTTCTAATGGATAGAATCTAATTTTCTTGAGAAGGATTGCTTTTCTGTAAGTCTTGACTGACCATGCCATCAATTTAGGAATTATTTTGGACTTCTCTGGAAGTGCCTGAGTTATTATGGAGATTATTTTGGATGAGTTGTTAACTGAATACTGGCTAGTAGACTATACATCTTGATTCTGAGTGTTACAGTCTTTTGCAGCTGGAGACAGATTTTGTCTCAAGCTGTCATGTGTCATTGAGGAAGGTTTGTCAGCTCGAGGATTCAAGGAATGTCGGTTTGCTGAGAGGGCGCTAGCCAGTTTCTATTAATGAAGTCCCAGGCTTCCTCAACCATACTCAAAGCATGGTAGCCACCTCCTTTCTGCACCATTAACATAGTAGGATATTTAATGAAATATTGAATATTTAATTTTTCTAATGCTGCTCTGACCGAGGTGAAAGACTTCCTTTTTTTTTTTTTGACGACTTCTGCTGAGAAGTCCTGAAACATGAAGATGCAATCTTTTCCCCAAGATAAAAACTTTCTCTCTGGCCACTCTCAGAATGTCCTCTTTTATTGAAAATCTTAAAAAATAGCTATTATGGGTCTTGGTCTCTGTCCAGGTTTTGGTTTGACCATAAGGGCTCTGTGGGCTCTTTCAGTTTCTAATGGCCAATTCCACTGGTTATTTAATAAAGCTGGGATAAATGCTTGTAAAACTCCAACAATGTCAGACCCCTCTAAATCTTCAGGGGCACCTATAAAATGTAAATTGTTTCTCAGACATCTGTTTTCCAAATCATCAGCTTTAGCTGACACTCTTCCCAATTGTCTAGCCTTCCCTTCAGCAAAATCTTCCAGTCAAGTCATGGATTCCACAATAAAAGCTAGGTGCTCTTCAAAAGAATCTATGCCCTTCCTTAGTTCATTAATTTGTTTATCTATTTGAGTAGCATTGATTTTTAAATCTGCTATGTCCTCGTTAATGGAGGTTAACATTGCCATATTGTATGCGATATCTGATTTACCTGAGATACTTGCTTTTTATGGTGATTGTAGGACTGCCCTGTTCTGACAGTTAACGTGTGGAATTTGGTTTAATGTTGCCGGGCGCCATTCGTAACAATGACCGCTACACTTTAAAGCGTGTATAAACCATACAAAAAAATGTCAATTTTGACAGATTTTATTTCCCTGTAATGAAGATTAATGGAAATATCAGTAGATAACACTAAAATTTACATTTATTTTTAATTATTTGGTGCACCCGGGGCTTGTGGTACTCCAGACACGTTTGTGAATCTACCCCCTTAAGCTGAATATTATTAATAACAAGTTCCTCCAGAAATAGTTTGCAACAGTCACAAAAGATGTCCGCTATTCCTTCATCTTTAGTTTGGCCATACTGATCTTCCTTTGAGGCCATTTTATATATATATATATATATATATACATATATATATATAGTTTTATAAGTTGATTAGACAGTAGCTTACCTGACTTATCATCTTCTAAATATCTAGCCATTCTGTTTCCCTTGATTAGTTTAATTGTTTTGGTGTTAATCAGCTCTTGTTTTTTAATCTTAATTTCAGACCATTCATTATAGTACACTACTGCATTTATCATAACTGTATAGCATTAATCTATCCAGTTCTTTAAGTTTTATCTCAGCTTTCTCAGATTCCAACTTATATTGCCTAGTTTTCCAGACTTGCTATGAAATAATAGTACCCCTTAATGTAAACTTAAATGCGTCCCAAACGTTGGGGATGGCTATTTGACCCGAGTAATTGTTTAACTGGAATTTTCCTATGGTCTCTCTAATTTTAGTTATAAAGTTTGAGTCTTTAAGTAACTCATTATTAAATACCCATGAATGGGTAAATTTTCTTTTTACATTAATAAGATTTACATCTGCTTGTATCACTGTATGGTCGGACAAAATAATAGAGTTAATTTTAGTTGAGCTAATATTTTAATAATATTTTGGAGGTGAAAATATAGTAAATTCTAGAAAACTGGGAATTTTTCTTATCATGATGTATGTAGTCTTCTTCTTGAGGATGCTGCATTCTCCAAATGTCAATTAACTCATGCATGTCTAAGAAGTCATGAAAAATGTTTGATATTAAAACTTTTTAAGCTTTTTTTGGGGGGTGTCAATTCCAGGCTATATTAAGACATTCATATCACCTTCCAAAATAATTAATTGAGACTTCAGTTTTATTATTCCTTCAGTAATATGTGCTAAAAATTGTGGATATTGATTAAAAGGGGCATAAACTGAACCTATAGTTAAATTATAGAGGATAATGTATGGGCATTGATGAACAACAACTCTGTTTGCTTTGAGTGGTTGACATGACAACTTAGATAAACTTCGAGAGTGCAGCTCTTCAACCTTCAAAGGGATGTTCATCGATGCTTATATGTCTTTTATATAGTGTATGGGCATTGGTGCCTTTGATTTAGAATCTGATGGTGGATAACAACCATACAGCCCACCTAGTCTGCCCATTTCCCTGCTCAATGTTGACAGCCCAGAGGAAAATAATATTGTATTCAGTCCCAAGGCTAAATATAAAAGAATAGCTGTCTCTACAGTATGAGGACCCTGTATAAAACAAGATGAGATCAAAAAGATAATAGTTTGTTAGCTTATGGTGCATTTTATATTAGAGTAAGTGAATAAGGAAAGCAACATAGTATTCAGTCCCGAGGTTAAATATAAAAGAATAGCAATTTCCACAGGTAACATCAGTAATGGACAAAAAGGGTTTGTTACATTAAGGATGGATAATTTAGATCAAGAGAGCCAGATGTGTGACGTAATTTCACAAGGTCAGGCACATAAAAACAGAGTAGGATGCCTAATATTTTTTGAAACAGAATTAGTAACGAAGCGTGGGTCTGATAAGAGAAGAAGGATAAGGTAAGAGGATTAAAACATAATGTCAGCAAAACATTTCATTTTTAAATGAAGTAAATGACAAGCAGGGAGAAAGTCAAAAGGAAATGCCATTTTTTACAAACAAATGCTAGACGGCAAACAACGTGTTAGAAATGAATGGAAGTGAAAGAAACGGGCTCATTTCGGGGAAAACTGAAATCGAGATGCGGTTTGGCTTATAAAACCAATCCACAGTATAACATGCTAAAAATATTAGAGATAGAATTACGAGCATTGAGATAGTAGCTTGCTTTCGTAAAGAAATTGCAAGAGTAAGCAATAAATGCTGGCATGAAAATGCATAACAAAAGGGCTTGTTTAAACGTTAAATGGGTAGCTAATACCTAGGGATTAGGATTGATAAATGTTGGTGTGAAAATGTAAAGAATGAAACAAATATTGTAGTAGAATGTTTAGAATTTTAGAGTTCTGTGGTGTCAAGTCAAATATGAAGGAGAAGGTAAAGCAGTGGTGTGATTGTATTAGTTACATAAAGTGCAATAATTGTATGAATTAAGAAAAAGGTACTGTCATGTAATGTGTGAGAGTAAATGATGTCTCAAAGGTAACAACAGATTAAGACTTGTGGCATGTTCATTTCATTTTTACAGAGCAACCTTTAAGTGGGGCTTATAAAAACGTTGAAAATAAATAAGCGCTGGAAATAAGAATTGAACGGGTAATACAGAAAGAGAATTAGAATATTAAGTGAAATAAAGTAAAATTGATTAGATAATTAATTAAGATGTGGGTTTGGAAATATATGGCATGGTTTAAAACAAATTCACTGATATTTAAAAAGTGTGGAATAGTTACTATTTAAAATGGAGAGGTTTAGTAATTGAATGAATATGTTACAAGTTTATTCATGAATTTATTTGGTTTTAGGATTTGTTGTGGTAACAGTTAACTTAAAAGAAGGAGATAATTATCTGGAGTACCAATTAAGATGTAAATGGCCTTCATTGTCTAATAAATTGAAATATAGTACATAAAATGTCAGTTTTGGTGTAGACAGGATATTTATACATGTATTTATGTTTTTAAAGGTTTTGTAAAGGCACCTCCTGAGGAAGCCAATATTTATTGGTGAAATGTAGAGGATCTGGGCTGGAAAATAAAATAAAAGAATAAGAATTTGGAAAAGCAAAGATCTGTCTACTTGTGTGATATTCTTTATTTGCGCCCCTCCCCCAAGTTTCAGGGAAGGAAAGAATTTTTCCAGATATAAACCCAAAAATTAGATGACTTCCAAAATTGCAGGCATGGAAGTCAGAAATGATGGATTTTATGAAAGAAATTGCATTTTACAACTAATTTATTTATTTAGTTAGTTTTTGTTGACCGGTAAGTGCAATAGACAAATTCTGCCTATTTTCAGGTATGACCCGGGGGAGGGGGATACAGATGAATACCAACTGACCTTGAATCAGATTGAGCTGTTGGTGGTATTTTTAGCGAATGGGGGAAATGTGGCCAGGACATCGGGGAAATTCCCCTACTGGCTGCTGTTGGTATGCTGCAGTCAGAGCTTGAGCTGGATGGTGAGAGTACAGGGGAGCGGGCCTCCTCCCCTGTACTTCTATTCTCAGGGGCCATGGAGGAAGAGTGTGTTATTGCAGAAGTTGCGATGGCAACTACCATCGAATCGGAGGAGTGTATGGATGTTGTTCAGGCTGGTGGGCTACCAGAGGTCAGTCCTACAGGAGAACGTAATTTACAATCTGTATTGACGACAAAGCGATCGGTTTTGCTACGAGAACTTGCAGTGGTGGGTGTGGAAATTGCTGCACTTCCAAAGGCAGCTCTAGGGCCATCTAGGGCTACTTTTCTCCAGTCTGGGAAGACCCAGACTGACGCAGTGGAGTCGGCGTCACTTGCAAGCGATGCTCTGAATCCGGAAGCTGGAGCTGGGGCTGGCAGTTTACCGAGTGATTTCTCGGTGTGCCTACAGCCCCAGCAGGATTTACCCATTGCCAAAAACCAAATACAGTCCTTAAGTGGATGCGAAGCTTCTTCTGATCCATGTGTGTTGCCTGGAGTGCTAAATGCTGCGTTTTCGATGAAGTCTAAAGGACCAGAGGTTTTCTTCTTTCCGTCATCGCAAACTCCTGGTTGGAGTAAAAAAGGTACTGTGGATCTTTCTGAAAGGCGTGCTTCCAAGGCGTCTAAAGACACTTCAACTTCTTTTTTTAGACAGGGGATGTCATGGTCTCCGGAAAAAGCTCTGAAAGGGGCTGGGTGGGAACAGGATGATGGAGGGGTTTGGACTCCTGATTCTCAAGACCCCCACGTATTTAAATATGCTGCACAAAGTTGGGGAGTCTGTGGTAAATATTAAAGTTATGAACACTAATGACCTTCAAGGGGATGTTCCTGAAGGTGTTAAGCAAATGTCTGGTAGTGATAATTCTGCTTTTAATGTTGTTGAGCCTGCTTTGATTGTGAAAGCTTCTAATAATTTACAGGACAGTCCTGAAGTGCTTGATTCCCCTGTCACTGCCCTGTCTATACCTCTAGAACTAGAGGGTCCAGTTCGGATGGGACCTGACCCTCAGTTACTAGAAGTTCAGGATAAGGATCCTGATAGACCAGTAGGTTTTAAGCTGGCTGATTTGTTTTCATCTAAAGGTGAACCTGCTCCCAGGAGGAATGCGGTTCGCCTATTGTATAAAGGGGGGTTAGTGGATCCTCCAACTCGACTCTATGTGGTCAAAACTCTACTTAAAGGATCCATAAAATTTCTTTCCTCAGAGATATTTGCCATTATTAGTTTGGGGAATCACAATTATGATGTTAGTTTCAAACAAGTTTTCTAGTTTAGATAGATTTTGGGCCCAATATGCTGCTTGTCAGGCCTCTCCTACGTGGTCTCCCTTTCATGCACTTCCTTTAACAAAACCTGCTGTTAGAAGTATCACTGTCATGTTTAAAAATGAAGGAGTACATATTGAGGATATTCTATTCTGGTTAAGACAACACTGTGAGGTGCTTAATAAACCTACACCCACATTAGATAGTGAACACATTTGGGATGGGGGATGGAGTATTCGTGTGAAATTGTATTCCATGAACAATGGGCCTAGTAACTTACCGAGTTTTTTTATTTGAGGAAAGACAAAGGTCTCATTTTTTATGTGGGACAGCTGAAATCCTGTTTTAAATGTGGTTCCAGAGCTCATTTTAGCTCCGCTTGTGACACTATAAAATGTAGTCATTGCTTTGATTTTGGACATGCTTCTAGTGCCTGTCTTAACCTTTTTAAGTGTAATTTGTGTGAACGAACTGGGCATGCATATGGTCGCTGCCCCTGGGCTTCCCATAATAGGGATGATTGCCCGTCATATGTGGGATTGATTTCCTTGGCTCAACAGGCGCAGGATAAGATTAGTGCAGCTCGTGTTCAGACTCAGAACACATCTACCTCTGGATCTGGGGAACCCCCGGTTAAGTCAAAGGACACTTGAGTTCAGGAAACTAGGGTCTATCCTCCATCTGTGGAGATAGATCCGACTGAGGGTGTTAAGGACATTCCTGTCCCTGAGGTGCTTGGTTCAGAAGATGCAGTAAGGGTTGACACACATGCCCCCGTAAACATGGTGTGTGGCACTGAGGCGGTTGGATTTGTTCAAATACCCTATAAAAGAACACAGAAAGGTGTGGCGTGGTTGGGTGGTAAAATGTGAGGGCAATACATGGAGATCGGGAAATAAATTTGCTGTTTTAGCTACAGATGTCTCGATAAAGATTCAGGAGGGGAGGATACAGATAGCTCTTCTATTCGTTCCTGTACGGACACTGAGGGGGGGGGATTTAGACCCCATTGCGAAAAGGACTAGACAAAGTCGGAGGAGTAAGTCACCCATAGGTACCTAATGAAGGAGACTTTATCTGTGTGTACATTAAATGTCAACAGTATTAAAGGACCTAGAAAGCTTGGGGGGGTGGGTTTAACCTTACCAGATTTCAACTGTGATATCATTTGTCTAGTG
The DNA here is from genome assembly GCA_016271365.2 of Neoceratodus forsteri. Classification (NCBI taxonomy): domain Eukaryota; kingdom Metazoa; phylum Chordata; order Ceratodontiformes; family Ceratodontidae; genus Neoceratodus; species Neoceratodus forsteri. The sequence goes on from JADMNL010000026.1 coordinate 120,738,101, forward strand.
GATACCAGACTAAAATCTAACCGTGAGCTTCAACAAGCCTCTTGGGCATGGACTTCTGGTCCTTCTTTTTGGCCTTCCAGTACTGACAAATGTGAAGGAGTGGGAATTTTATTCTCCAACTCTGATTTCCGGGTATCACGGTTGGTTGATATTCAGCCCGGTCATGCATTATTGTTGGATTTTTCCTATTGCGGGGAAAGATTTCAGATTATTGGTGTTTATGCCCCTCAATCTAAAGCACAGAGGGTTTCGCTTTTTCTGTTAATTCGGCCTTACTTGCATTCCTCTAGATTAATTTTGTGGGTAGGAGATTTTAATTGTGGGTTGCATCAGAAGGATAGAGGGTTACAGACGACAAAATTATTTTGCGATTCGGTCGCCTTGAAAGAGGTGGTTACAACTGCTCAGTTGGTAGATGCGTATAGATCGTGTCATGGGTCAGTGGAATTTACTTTTTTTAAAGGGCCACTGCGGACTCGTATTGATTTAATTTTTTTATCTCGAGTGTTACGGATTTTATCATGTAATACTCTGGGAGTGGAGTTTTCCGATCATGTAGCTGTTAAGGTGACCTGTTCTTGGAAGAATACTCCAATATGTAAAAAAAATAGGTGGCGGCTTAATGATTCTCTGCTAGAGGCCCAGTGCCTACAAAAACTATGGAGGAGGGAATGGGCAGCCAGACTTTCGGTGGCAGATATTTATGAAGACCCTTGTGAGAGGTGGGATGACTCAAAACACAGATGGCGGCAAATTTTTCAGGGACAAGCTGCAGCAAAACATACTGCAACTTACTTATCATATCTAGCGCTAAGGCACCAACTGCAGCATCTGATTTCCTTATCAGATACGACAGATTCTGATTATAGTGCTCAGATTGCAGTGATTTGCTCACAAATGAGATCTCTGCAATATGATAGGGCGAGTTCATTGGGGCAGGAGGCACGATTTGGGACACAGGTGACCAAGGGTGGGCTGAATGCATTCAAAGACTGCAAAGGACAGGTGGACTCTAAGTTTATTCAGTAACTCATATCACCCAGCGGTGATCTGGTATCAGATCCAGAGGTAATGGTTCAGGTGGTGGAACAACATGTCCTTTCTATGTTGGCTAATTCTCCAAGTTGTGAAGATGCTAAACCCTTCTTAGAATCCTTCCACCTTCCACCACTTCCTTTAGAGGAGCAAGAGATGTTGTATGGTGCTATTTTACCCACAGAGGTGGCATTTGCCATTGACAGTCTGAACGTTACTTCTGCACCAGGATCAGATGGCCTTACTGCTCGTTTTTTTCAAACATTTAAAGAGGATTTGGTTCTGGCTCTATCTGTCTTATTTAATGATATGCTGACCATGGGTACAGTTACTAAGTTCATGAAGGAAGCTATTTTAGTTCTCATTTTTAAAAAAACAGGGTGACCGTACTGAATTATAAAATTGGAAACCTTTAAGTTTATTAAATGTTGATTATAAAATCTTGGCAAAAATTTTGTTGGCCAGGCTTATAAAAATTGCACCACGGCTTAGTCCCGCTCAGACTTGTGGTGTCCCTGGAAGGTGCCAAAATGATAATTTAATTCTGTTATGGGAATTGTTCACGCTGGGTCAGAAAGGTAGGGTCTCTGGTTGGGTGTTAGGGTTAGACCAAGAGAAGGCTTTTGATATGGTTTCACAAGATTTCTTATTTCCGGTGTTAGGTGCGTTTGGGATTCCTTGCCAGTTTCTCCTTTGGATTAAAGCTCTGTATATGGAGGGCTGGATATTCAAACTGCGCCCAAAAAGTGCGCAACAGCAGGAGCAAGCACAAGTCAATTGCGCATATGCGCAATAGACGCGATATTCAAACATGGAGCAAGACAAATTGCGCAAGCAGCCAACGTCTGAATATCGCACAAACTGCGCCATAGCGTAACCAGGAAGGGGAAGCTGAGCAGAAATGATGCACCATAGCGCAACAAGGCTAGCCCAGCTGAGCAGTCCAGAGGTGCCATAGTGCAAGCAGACCCCCCCCAGCAGAGCAATGGAACTGCACAACCAGGGAGGCAGGCTGGGGCCCACCACCAGCCATGCCACACATGGGCACAGGAACACACTGCAGAACTAACAATACACCCGCACACCCCAAGCACAGCATCACTGGGGGAGGGATGGATGATCCACCGGCCCATGGAGACAAGCCAACAAAGCACAATAGGGCCATGTCGCCCCAGCACACCCACTGGCAGGCTGAGACTGCCACACACAGGGGGTCGACAACCACAGTGCACATCAGCCCCCCCTTCTGTACAGCACACCCTGCACTGTGACCCCAAGACACCACCCATGTGCAGTGACTGTCACTGCAGTAAACACCATGCAACCCCGGCACACTGCAACCTCGTGTAGCACTGAACCATACAAGCCACACCCACCCTGGGCACCCAGCAGTGGGCGGCAGCAGATGGCAAGACCAACTGAAAGGCACTCCCACACCAGAGACACCTCCCCATGCACACACACACATACCCAGGACCATTCCACCCCAGATGCCATGCACACCACTGCAACTGAGCAACCATAGCCAGCTGCAAATCAGAGACCACCACAGAATTCATAACAAAATATATATATTCTAAAAGATATGTACAACACCAACAACATCTATATACATATGTACAAGACAAGGGTGGGGTAGGGGTACAAGGTAGGGTGGGTAAGGGTAGGGTGAACAACTGGGAGAGGGAAGGCAGGGTG